>OU015526.1:36281722-39203388 GCA_907165065.1 Caprimulgus europaeus | reverse complement strand
ACACTCTCATTCCATTCAGCTTATCTCTCTATTAAACACATTTCTTCCTCCTCAGATCCCAGCCTGCTAGAAAGGTGTGCAAGACACATGGAAACACTGCCAGGTAGGCACTAATTGGTGCCACAACTGGCAATCTCAGAAGACAGGCCAAGGAAGGAGTCTGAAATACTTTCCAGGTCAGCTCAAAGGCATTTTGGGACAAACTTGGAAAGCTCACAGTTCTCTTGCCTCTATTTACATCTTTTCCAGAAGAGTCAGGCCAACACTTTTAATAAGCACCAATTATTATTACCTTCTAAATAATTTTTTTACCAAAAAGTAAAAATTTTCTTCCCCATTTTAGCTGTGGATGTCAATGAAATTAGATTTTTTGTACACATTTATACATATGCAAGTATCCACTGCTATATCTTGTGTTCAGTATTATGTCAAAAAGTAGGCCTTCATAGGAAAAGAAAATAAACTTAAACTTAAAAAGTGTTTGTCAGCAAACCTGAGCATATGTGGGCATTCATCTTACTGTGTATGAAAGTTTGAAAGGACAAAATCTTAATTCTTCAGAGGTGGCATTTAAGTTCCAAGTACAATTATTTTTTTTGCAAACAGATATTTTGAATGACTGTTGCCTAAGGAATTTTGTTTCATTTGATGGGTATATGTTCTTTATTTTTTTATTGCCATTTCTTCACCTGTACCTATGTGATTAGTTCATTTCAGCACAGGGACAAGAGGCAGAAGTCTGACCTGTTATTCAGTGAAAAGCAAGGATTTCCTTTAGTTTGAAGATAACAAACGATAGTTCCCTTGACCTTGGGCCAGACATTTATATGTCAGTTTACATTTGCAACTGAAATGAGGCCTACTCATTTTTCAGTGTGACTTCTGACATTCCTAGTGGTTTATGTAAACAATAGAGAATAACTGTTTACATAAGAAATGATTTTCATACCTCATCCTCCTGATCCACTTCCATCAAAGAGACTTAAAAAAAAAGTCTCAATTGTGATTATACTCTATAAAACTATGTTTGTAGCTCTAGCACAAAAGCTGTTAATTCTTGGTTGTTTGGGGTTTTTTTGTGTTTGGTTTTGGTTTGGTTTTTTTTTGGGGGGGGGGGGTTGTTTTTTTTTTTTACCCCCTCACTATAGTTTTTCTCAATATTAGAATCATTTGACATAAAATGATCCTTCCTGAATTGTTGTATTGAGTCTGGTTGAGATGGAGATTTTCCCCATAGCAGCCCTCATAGTGCTGTGCTTTGTATTGGTAGCTAGAAAGGTGTTAACAATACACCAATGTTTTGGCTACTGCTGAGCAATGTTCACACAGCATCAAGGTTGTGTCTCCAACATTCCCCTCTCACCAATATGCTGGAATTGGGCAAGATCATGGGAGGGGATATAACCCGGACAGCTGACCCAAACTGACCAAATAGATATTCCATATCATACGACATCTGCCCAACAATAAAAGGAGGAGGAAGGGGGCATTTGTTATTGCAACATCTGTCTTCTGGAGTAATTGGTGTGCATACTGAAGCCTGACTTCCTAGGAAGTGGCTAGACATTTCATTGCCTGTTAATAGGAAGCAGAGAATAAACCTTTTGTTTTCCTTTGCTTCTGTGCATGGCTTTTGCTTTTGCTTTATTAAATTGCCTTTATCTTGACCCACAAGGTTTTTTGCATCTTATTTTCTCCCCCTCCTGTCCTGCTGAGGGACAGGGTGAGTGATAGAGTGGCTTGATGGGCACCTGGCATCTAGCCAAAGTCTGCCAACCACAGTCCCATTATGGTTCACCATGGTCTTCAGTATGGGCAGCAGCGGAATGTGTGCTCCAGTGCCTTGAGCACCTCCTGCCACTTCTTCTTCACTGACCTTGTTGTCTGCACAGTTTATCTTACTTATTGTCACTCCTCCCTCCAGCTATGGTTGCTATTGCACAATTACATTTTTCCCTTAAATATATTATCACAGAGGTGCTACCACTGTTGCTGAGATTGGCTTGGCCTTGACCAACGGCAGGTCCATCTTCAAGCCAGCTGGTGATAGCTCTATTGGACATAGGGGAAGCTTCTAGCAACTTCTCAAAGAAGTCATCCCTGTAGCACTCCTGCTACCAAAACCTTACACAAACCCAATAGAGTCAGCTGGCCTGTTTTCAGTAAGGTACTTCTTTTCTGTTTAACTGGTAGGTTCAGAAACACATCCTTGCTCTCAGGATGAAGTTTATATCCTGGTACAGCCTAGCTCTTGCTGGGTGGTGGCCAGGGTGTGTACTATTCCCCTCCATTTCTTCTTCTCAGTTTAGACATATTGCCTGCACAGAAGCTTCAGCTACTCCAGTCTCTGGGATGAAAATTGTATGTCCTTAACTTTGATGCACCTCTGCATAGGGCATCCATTTGACTTTATTCTAATGACGTACATAAGAAGTACTTGCACACTAGAAGTTACACATATGCTGAAAGGTTTTTTCAAGTCAGATTCCCAATACTATATTCTTTGATATTTGTTAAAAAATAAAACAGGAAGGTCCAGATGGCTTTGTATACTTATCAATACTTTTACTGGTGCTTGTGCTCCCAAATATCTTAGATATTTTCACCAGCATACTGAATTTAATTGAGCAGCTGCTACAGGTTTACTGAAAAATTTGTAGTAACAAACACAGGCTCTAAGACACTATCTCATTACAGTGGGAGTGCCAAAGACCAGGCACTTCATAGGGGTTCATACACAGGCCTCAGCGCATTCTTTTGGAAGTTTGTGAATGGGGACCTGCCTAGTTTGAGTTACAGATGTTAAAGTAGCTGAGTGTTCATATTTTAAAAGATCAGTGAAAAGCAATGTTTGGATTAATTTCTGCTACCTCAGCTAGCACATATGAGAAGATGAGACCAATCTAAGCTCAGCTGCGGAGGTGAAGCACCCGACTAGAAGTGAGTCATGGGCTCAGGTTGCGAAATGAGGGGAAGACTGCATTATGCATCATGCTATAACAGAAAAGAAAACCTAATTTTATTCTGATAGCTACAAAGACTTTTGGACATCACTATGTTATCTTACCACACTCTAGAACAGGGTCTGAAATGAAGACTTCTCTTAGCAGTTTCCTCTTCCTTTTCCCAGGGCTGGGGGAATGTAGAATCCACTGATGACACCAAAGCATTATTTAAGTGGAAAACATACTGCAAATACATAATCAAATAGTTTAAAGCCATCCTCTTAGATATTTTGAAAAAAAGCTATCAGTAGATATTTGCTCTAACAGAGTGTTGAATCTACATTGCTTTTAGCACAAGATCTCATTGTATGATTGTATGATTGTGGAGCCTTCATTCTGGTCTAGACAGTCTAGATAGATCTACTTCTTATGCAAAGCCACTGAACCAAAATCATTTTATTAGATAGTCTTTTGCTAAGATGGGTAATCTCTTGTCACTTGAACCCTGTGTATAGATGTTCTTAATAAAGAGTCCTCTAAAGTGAAGAGTGGAGCTAGTCATTGATACCTTCTAAGTAGTCTGTAGTGATTTAATTTTTGAAGGCCTTATATCAATGTCTCTCATGTAAGTACAACTTTTGCGAAGTAGCCTGTGTCATTACGCCATAAAGATTCTATAAATAAAGCTATTATATACAAGTACACAATGGATGAAAATTGTATCTCTTCAGTATTGCTTCCTCTGTTATTGATAAAATTGCAAGTCCCTTGGGTACAATCTAATCCTGAAATGGCTTTCTTGGAAAAGGAAAAAAAAAAAAAAAAAGAAAAGAATAAAATATTTGGAGTCATTGATAAGCTACAAATAACAAATGCACTATATCTTGAAGATGTGCTAGTAGAAAGAGGCAATTTGAGTTTTAAGATTTTAGTTTACTGTTTTGAGTTTCAAGTTCTACTTAATGATTTTTTTTTTTTCCAACAGAAGAGAGAAAAGGCTTATATTCACTATAATAAAGGTGGTAGAACTATTCAAATATTCTTTCTGCAGTACACTTGTCATCAGTGCAGTAATAAGGGTCCATTTTAATTCCAATAGGGGTAACAAATAAGAATGAATCTTCCTTTCTTCCCACTGCTTCAGTAATACAGGGTAAAGCTCTTTCTCTGTTTCCTCTGGTTCAAAATTTCCAGCTTTTCACTTAAAATGTATGACCAAGGGAGAAAGAAAATAGAAGGATTGTTAACCATGGTAATTATGGGACTCATTCATTCCTGATTACTTCAGTTCTGCTTCTCATTTATCCCAAGTGTTGGGCACAGTTTTCCTCATCACTTGTCTTTCAAGAATTGATGCAAAGTGTGTCTCAATCTCTGCTTTGTTGTATGGGTTACCCTGCTGCTCCTTTCTGGTTTAGAACTTACTTTGAACATGCCAATTTCTGCCTCAGGTTTAGGATGAGTGACAAAACAGAAGTGCTTTATTTACTCAATGTCTTTGTTTTCCTCCTGCTTTAAAGCTTCTAATTCCTCCTTCACTGAGAAGAAACAATACGTTAGACAAGTCACATAATACAAATAAGAAACAGGGAATGATGAATGACAAACAGAGGTAGCATTTTATTGTCATTTACCTTAAGGCCTCTTTTCACCACTCTGGCATTACAAAAGGATCTCAAAGTCAGAGAAAGCACCTATTTTGAGCTTCCTTTCAGCTGACACTTGGGTGGAAGGGAATTCATTACAAATAAGTGTAAGCAATACAAAACAAACAAATAACCTCAAAAGAAAAATAACTCAAATCATGTATGGATAATATCTGAGTGACTTGAGCTCACTTCTGGAAAACAGATTATGTATTGAATGTCACATTTGTCACTAGTAATTTCTCCCATACTCACAAAATGATCTAATTTCAGACAAAGTTTGAAGGCAAAAAACATCAGACCTACTGTGAAATGAAGGAAGATGCACATCATATGGAGATGGCACTTCTATAATTACTATGAACATTGATATCTGTGAAGTTTCTTGATGGGGACTGTATACGTAGAGAAGGAGTCAATCTGTTATATCCTTTATACTGACCCAGAGGTCAAAGACCATGAAGTACCAAGTTTCTGTTTAGTCAGAGACAGTGAAGGTGTGGGCCTAAGGAAATTACTGAAGATTCGGTATAGAACTAGGCTTTAGTAACTGAGTTGGATGCTTTCTTAATCTGAAAAGTCCCTACCTTTGTCCTTTCAGAGCAGGGCTGCCCAACTTTTACCTCTGTCCAACAAAGAGAAAGAGGAGAGAAGGGTGGAGGTAAGGACAGGAAGAGTGTGACACTAGGCTGTGGGTTGGGGCTAGGAAGGGAGTTAGTCATCTCTATCTCTGTTGTACTACCACCCAGTCAGCAAAACTGTCTGGCTTCCTGAGTGATGCATGCAAAAATTGCCCATGTATCCTGGCTTTAGCTGGGATAGAGTTAATTTTCATTTTAGCAACTAGAATAGCTCTGTGTGTTTATTTTAGCATGTGATTTGTTATGAGAAGTATGTTGATAATATACTGATATCTGTGGTTGGTGCTGGAAGAAAAAAACCAAACAAAACAAGGACTTCACAATTCCTCAAGTTTTGCTAATCTGCAGACACAGAAGAAACTGATAGAGGGAAAAAAATTGTGGTGGTGGGCATAGTAAATCAGCAGACCCAAACTAGCATTTGTATATGCCAATGGGATATTCCATATCACATAATGTCATGTTCTGAATATAAAGGAGAGCTGGTGGAGAAGAGGGGCTCTCGCTCCTTTGGGACTGTGGTTTCAGGTTTGGGGCTCCTTTTTTGCTCCTCCAAGATTGCTACTGGGGGATGGTGAGTAATTTTACTGTGCATCACATATTTATGTATATTCTTATTATGATTATTATTTTAACTTTATTTTACTCCAATTATTAAATTATTCTTATCTCAATGTAGGAGTCTCCTTACTTTTGCCCCTCTAACTCTCTCCTCTATTTCCTTGGGGGGGAAGACGGTGGTGGTGGAGGGGTGAGCAAGTGGCTGTGTGGTGTTTGGCTGACAGCCAAGTTAAACTATAACACTATGGCAAATGAAACCTCTTAGTGGTTTCCATCAGGAAACAACAGGGAGACTTGAGAGAGACATTACTCGGGAGCTAGAATTTGAAACAGAAAACAAGAGATGCCCTTTTATTCTGTCTTTGATATAGCAGAAATGACAGCTCTAGTATCAGCCAGCGGTGTGCAAATAAGGCCAGTAGCCTCCTGGCTTGTATCAGAAACAGTGTGACCAGTAGGACTAAGGAAGCGATTGTCCCCCTATGTTTGGCATTGGTGAGGCTGCACCCCAAGTACTGTGTTCACTACAAGAAAGACATTGAGGTGCTGGAACATGTCCAGAGAAGGGCAATAAAGCTGATGAAGAGTCTAGAGCACAGGTCCTAAGAGGAACACCTGAAGGAACTGAGGTTGTTTAGTCTGTAGAAAAGGAGGCTGAGGGGAGACCTTAGCACTGTCTACTACTACCTGAAAGGAGGTTGTAATAAAGTGGGTCTCAGTCTCTTCTCCTATGTAACAAGTGATAGGACAAGAGGAAATGGCCTTAAGTTGCATCAGGGGAGGATTATATTGGATTTAGGAAAAAAATTATTCACCGAAGGGACTTTCAGGCATTGGAACAGGCTGCCCAGGGAAGTGGTGGAGTCACCATCCCTGGAGGTATTTAAAAGGCCTGTAGATAAGGTGTTTAGGGATATGGTTTAGAGTTGGGCCTGGCAGTGCTAGGTTAATGGTTGGACTTGGTGATCTTAAAGGTCTTTTCCAACTAAAACAATTCTGTGATTCTATTATTATATAATATTCCCTAACCCAGACTAACAAATTTGATTTTTGTTTACATTTTGAAGTATAAGCAGTCAAAACACTTCTCATCAGTCATATTCCATTCCAGTGACCATGTTAGCAGTTAGCTCAGAAGTGGCAAAAAGGGGGATATATTACTGCATAAGCATCGTTACAACTATAGAAGTTGAATGAAACTTTGAAAGTGGGATCTAACCATTAATAACTCAGATCAGGTTTTTCTCCTAAAGATAAAGCAATTAATTCTATTAAACTATTTTTTTTTGGTGTCGTTCATACTTTTTATTCCAAAAAGGATATAATTAGAAATTTCTATTCTAACACACCTGTCATTAACAGTTCTGGAAAAGATTATGAGCCTCTAGCAAGCCATAGTGAGCAGTTATTCATGCAAATTGAACCACTGCCTCCATTAGGTGCAGAGTTCAGTCTAGTCCTAAACCATCAGAACATGTAAAAAAATCTCTAGTCTCACTGGAATAAACCACCATAGGACTGTGCCATCAGTGCAGTGCCTTTGATGAGAACACTACCACATTGTTGCAATGACCCAGTGGTTTTAATGACTCTGGTAGTAAGAGTGGTGATCCTTGAATAGTGGTATTTCCTCTCACATGCCTTAGATATAAATGGAATAATATCTAGCATAAGAATGTAACAGCATTATGAGATGTTTCTGATGTTTTATCTTTCAGTTCACTCTTTGTGTTTTCTACATGAAGTTGTGAAAGAAAATGGTAATAAGAGTTCTGGTTGAGCAGTTTAATTACTTCTTAGATGAGTCCCCTAGTAGTGACAACACTCTAGTTTCTTCTGTCTTTGATACAAGACTCTTCTGGAGACTGAAGAAGGCTGAGGAAAGGGGAAAAGAGGAAAATGAACCCTCTCAAGTAGTTCTAAACAGAATAAAGAACTGTAATGTGTCTGCTTTCTCTCCCAGTTTGTGTCACAGAAAACTTGCCTTTGTTTTGGGCGTGAAACATGCCAATTCAAATCAGTACTTACTATCTCTCTTGTTAAGTTAAACATCATCAGTGGTAATGCTTTTAATTGAAACTGATTCATACAGCGTCAATGGAGTTCTTGTGGAAATAAGTTTTGCACAAGGGAGCAAAAAGGATGAGCTCAATGAAATAGGGAACAAACCAATTACAGAGGTCAAACTGAACAATAAACCCATTTTAAAATAAATTCTTCTGAGTTAAAACATTTGGTGCTGAGACCCTGCCAGTACAATATGTTCTTCTTCTTATATTCACCTGCTGCTGGCCAGTGCCAGGGAGGCTGCTGTGGGCTTTTGTTCTGAGCTGGTATTGCAGCTTTTGTATTGTCAAAGATTGACCACTAGTGGAGCTGTATTGTCCTAATATTCTAAGCCAGACATGACTAAATTAGTTCTTCACTAGTTTTAGAAAGTTTTCTTTACTTTGTTTTGTAGTGCTATGAAGCAAAAGCATCAAAACTATCGTTTAAAAAAATATCAAAAGAGACCTGCAGCTGAGGCAAGGACAAATTATTTCAATAGGCAAGGGATTGTTTGAGTCTGTATTTCTGTTTTGAAATTGCAGTCCTTTTGCTTTAGATCTTGACATGCAGCCACACTATTTTCAAAAGGATTTGAACAGTCGTACAATTATGCACACAGCCTGCATGTGTGCACGCATCAGCCCCCCAGCGGTGATTTTCAGTTGGATATTTTATTCTTTGTAGTTGTATTTTTGAGTGCGAATTAAAACAAATTCTTGTTTTGTGCTTTGTTTTCAAAAGCTTGCCTACAGTTTTCCTTGACTTTTGTCTTCTCCTTTTATCACTTGAGAGATTGGACATGAAATGAAGAAAAGAAAGATCAAGAAAATGATAGAAGGTTTGGAAAGTAAGATCTGTGAGGGGAGAAAAAGGTTAATAAGATAAGTGGGATGTTCAATCTAAAGAAAAAATGACTTAGTAAAAGCATGATAGCTCTGTACAGATGTGTAAAGGGACAAGGGAAATAATTCTCATTAGTCACCAAAGACAGACTAATATGCTTGAGCTTCTGTAAGGAAAATGTAGGTTAAATATTATGAAAAACTTTGAATCTATAAAAACAGATAGACAATGAAACTGCCAAAGGATGTTAGGGACTCACTGTCTCCAGAGGTATTCAAGGTGAAATAGCTACTCATCTATTAGAAATGGTTTTGGACCAAACAAATTAAAGAAGTAACATGACACAGGAGGGGTGAAATGGATAGATGACCCAGCAAAGGTCCTTTCAGACACAATCGATTCTGGGGATGAAAGACAATATTTGAAGAAATGTTAAGTACAGTAAGACATGAAGAAGAGAGAATATAAAGTTGTAAAAAGAGAAGAATTGAGAGAGGCCTTTTAAAAAGTTATAGAATTTAGTAGAAAAAGAAATTAAAAACTTAAGTTTTTAATATTAAAAAAGTAAAATAAATACCTCACCACCACCATTAGGCCTAAATCTTGCTGACAGGTTTGAATACTTCCAAATATATATCTGAGTAATCTTTTTGCACTCACTTGTCTAAGAAAGCAAGTGCAAGTGCAAGCACACTGAATGTAATCCAGAGCTTGTATAGCCTTGCATCTCCCTATTTTGATATATGCATCCAGGCAGAGCCTTATTGATGGAGGTGTAGAGTGTTATTGTTATAGGAGGTACTATGATTATTGCCCAAAAACCAAAATTGAATATTTTTTAGGCTTCTTCATTTTAAGCCATAACTTGTTCTACATACAGCAATATTAATTTTGGTAGAGCCACTTGAAAATGAAGATACTATGTATTATGAGGAAGAATGGTGCAATCTGGCCTCCTATCATATGTAATAGCTATAACTATTTATTAAGCATGAGGATCATTTATGACTTCATATTTCCCATTTCACTGAGAGAAAAGATTAACATAAATTTCCTATACCCTTTGGCTTGATAATGCAATTCCAGAGTCTAAATTCATTATGGAGAATGACATTCATCCAATGAGAAATACAAAGTAAGGACACATTGCTTACACCTGGTAATGCACTTTCATTTAGGCAGAAAGCATCAAAATGGCCATATCTGGGGACACAAGACATTACTGCACCCCACCTTCATGTTGATCAAGAAAAAGATTGAGAAAGGTAATTGATTGCTTTTATGGGGTCTCGAGTGTGCTAGAATCCCTGCAAACCTGCTGTGGAAGGTCTGTAGCCTTTGCTTGAGCACATGCATTGAGAAAGCAAATGAGAGTCGCACTGTAGCACCACAGGTCAGAAGGATGTGTATTTGCACAAAGGTTAGACCAGATTTTCATGCTTCTTGTATAGTGACTATATTGCAAAGCTACACTTGTGTCCAGACTGGTGATTTCATGCACATTTAAGACCTGCGGAGATTTTATTTTTGCTTCCTTCTTAAATAATTTTTAAATAATTTCACCACTGTTTCGTGGGTTTATGGAAACGTATTCTCTGGTTTTCAGACTGTCACTACATCTTTCTATTGTATGATTTTTCCACAGAGCACAGAGGGATGACATAAACATTGTGCTGGGCATAAGCAGTGACAAGGCACTGGTGGACTGTGTGCAATCCAGTGGTTATGGCTGTATCCCACAAAAATCATCTGCCACCAACTCAGGCTTTACCCAATACTGTGGTGGACCAATTTAGGCCTAATGTCCCACATAACTCTCAGCTAATCAGGTTTATATTTATGGACAGAACTGAGAAACTAGCAAACCAAATTACAGACCCTAATTAGCTACTTAACATTAATACTTGCATAATAACTCAGAGTGTGGTATTATATTATTTCAGCTACTTTATTTATTTACTTATCAATCATACATCCCATTTTTTTTTCTTTGACTCACTGCATGTTCTGTTTTGTTTCTTGATTCTTTTGATCAAGGATGACACTAGTGTACTCTTACCAGAAAAAACCCTCAAATGCTGATAAACACAAACAATGAGAGATAATTAACATTTACATATTTGGTATACGGATATTATTGAAATATTATTGAAGGAAAATCCAACTAAAATTATACTGTCATCTATTGTTGCTTAGCCAAATATAGGATCTAAGCATAAATTCAGAAATTAGACAGTTTCTCTGATCCTTTATGAGTAATCTCTGCTTGGTTAGTCATATACTCTTCATATACATGTGAAGATGGAAGAAAGTGCCTATAAACCTGGCTGCTCAAAGTACCATGACAATCTTACACTATCTTCTGTCTGAACCATTCAGTTTCTATTAATGTGGAATTAAATAATACAGAAATTGCTTTCTGTTAGTGTGACATTGTGTAAAGTATTAGTTTATTTTTTGCTGCTTGATTAATACTTCCAAGATTTGTAGGCATATTAAAATTTTTGAAAAAAATAAAACTAAAGGCTTTTCAAGAAGTTTGGAGACAAGATCAAGCACTTATTAGAAAAATCTGATTTTTATGTTATCTAGGATTGTGATGCAGAAAGTTAACATGCATTTTTAAGAATGTTGGTTGTTATCTCTTATGTATGAGATTTTTTGTCCTTGCTCTTTGGTCTGGCTTTTATTTAGTCAGATTTCACAGAATCAAGTTTCAACACTTTAAAATACCAAGATTTTCTTACAACAAGATCATTGATGCAGTACTATTAGTTGATACCCATAATTCATTAATTTCTGACTGTCAGATTTTTCTTATTATTAATAAAAGTAATTTATAAATATGTTTTTCTAGACAAACATAATTGAAATATATAATGTACTTTATATCTTTGAAATTTAATCTTGTAAAAAACTACAACCAATTTCCACTTCACAATAAAGTAATGAAAACAAGACTTGAGGAGGGCTCTGTCAGGAGGCCAGACTGGCATTCTTTTCAGCCAAGCATATTTAAGACCATATATGTTTTTATATTGATATATATTCTTTTATATGTTAATTTCATTCTTAATACTTTTGCTCTGTGGCTTCTGAGTACATCCATTAAAACAAGAGGAGTTCACACTGGAAAAATGTAATTATTTTTTGCCAAGGATTAACTGAATTCATAGTAAAACTTTTTTCTTTTTCTCTTTATGTAAACTGCTGATCTAGACCCCCCAAAACAATGTTACATTTTTTAAAATTTAATTGAAAAACAAATTTAATAACTGTTTAATAAGTCTTTTCAGATTTTTTTATGTAATCCTATGTAAATGAAAATATACATAGCAGTCTTCTCAAAGAATGAAGGTGATACAAGACCCCAAAGACGTGTAATGAACCAAGGACCTCCTAGACCTCAATTTACATAGCCAAATCCTTTTCTCTCAGACTTAAAACCTTAAAACACAATTTATTTAATCCCTGCTATAATCAAACACAATGAACGTGTGTAACAATACATCAAAATCATTAGCACAAAACCTCAAAATAGTGTATTGAATTTGTATAAAACAAAGCCTTTGAGATCTTAGGTATCACATGACTTTCTGAAGGAAAGGTTGTTTTAAAAGTTGTTTCCAAAATGGTATTGCTGGTTCTTGTGTCCAAGTCATGTAGCATAATGTGCTTCCAGCAATAATTTTTCAATATAAAAAAAGAGAGATTAGACAACACCCTGAGGTGATACTGGAGTATATTGCTTTTTATGTCTAAGAGGCTGTCCACACTGTAGCTTTAGGTGTGAATTATGCTTTTATAATATGTTCGCTTTTGTTTTTTAACTGGTGGAAGTCAGCTTGTGTATGAATGCTTAAGCTGCAGTGCAGAAATAGCAAAGGTCACTAGCTCAAATTTAGCCCAAAGGTCTACTGGCTGTTTAATTGCCTGAACGAAAGGAGTGAAGTGGAATTAAATTCTCCAGGTCCAAATCTTGAGGAAGATATGTTGTGGTGGTTTCACCCATGGGTAAGACCATGTGATACTGCACTCAGTCCCTCCATCAGCTGAGATGGGAAGGGAATCACAACAACGGGGTCATGGATAGGAATAAGGACAGGGACAACTCACTCACCAGCTATGGTCATTGGCAAAATAGACTCAACTTGGGGAAAAAAAATCAATTTAATTTGTTACCAATCATCCGAGTAGCACAGTGAGATGTAACAACCACATCTGAAGACACCTTCTCCCACTTCTCCCTTATTCCCAGGCTCAAATTACTTTGCTCCTGATTTCTCTGCCTTCTCCCCACCAGTGGCCCAGGGGACAGGAAATAGGGGTTGCATTCATCTGTGCCGCTCTTCCCAACATGAAAATCAGGAACGAAATGTTCCAACATGAGCTTCTCATGGAGTCACGGACCAATTTGGGCTCAGCTTCCGGCTCCGGCATGGGACATTCATAAGCTGCAGACAGGCTTCTGGTACAGCGCACCTCCTCCCCGCTCAGCTCTGAGGGTCCACCCCTACTCTGGCACTGAGTGACTCAAGGGACTAAATTTCAGTCACACTTGCCCTTGGGCTCAGTTTTCTGCTCCAGTGTAGAGTCCTCCATGGTTTACAAATGGGTATCTACTCTGCCATTGAACCTCCGTGGGCTGCAGGGGACCTCTTACTCCATGTGGTTGAACTGGGTGTCTGAGGTTCTCTGTCCTCCCCCTCCTTTTCTTTCTTCCTGGCAACAAAGCTCTCTCTTTGTTTAGGCAGATGGTTGTCTTTTGTTCAGGTCAATGGCCTCTCTTCCAGATTCTCTCCACCTTCTTGTTTTCAAGACAGTCCTTTCCCCCACAAATATGAATTTGCAGAGGTGTTTCTTTATTGCTAATTGGCTCAGTCTGGGCTGGAGGTGGATACACCTTGGAACCAGGGGAGCTGTTTGTGTAGCTCCTTCCCCCAAACTATTTCACCACCCAAAAATGTTCCAAACACATACATCCGCTTATTAAACCCCCTAGTCACATGCATCACATGGTGGTGGAGTGAGATAATACACATGAATTGTAAGCTGATCCCTGAAGCTAATCTATTCATGCTACAAATTACAGGCTTTTGCTCTATTATTGTGTTTATGCTCTGAATTCTGTCACTAGGACAGTAATTTTTTGTCATAGGGTCAATTTTTCCAAAACATTTTATTTACACTATCAGATAATGCATCAGCACGTAATAGCACCTAAGAGCCTAAATCTGAAAGGCTTAGGCTCTTGAACTCTTGAACTGTTTGTGTCATCTTCGAAAATGGATTTGTAAGTCTAAATTTTTCTCAGATCCTTTGGTAGATGTTCCTCCTGAGCACTATCAGGTTTGTTCACTTGGACTAATGTATTTTTAAAGTTACCTCTAACATTTAACAGTCTGGCTGAAAAGGGATGTGAGAGCAGTTTTGTTACAGCAGTTACTGTAATTCAGCTTTAGTGAAAAGGGCATCACACGGTAAGTGTCTACACTCCATAATGATTCAGTAACTGTGAATCTGCATTTAAACTGGACTGGTGATCCAGGCAATCTAAATAAAGATTTTTGGAGAGGTTTTGCATGCTGGGAAGGTTTACAGCTTGTTTCTTTACACAGACCTATTTTTACTGTAAACTGAGGCTGATTCATCATTATGTTATTCTAACTTTATGCTGGCATGAGCCCATTTTCTGTAATAGAATTTCTCTGGCATAAAGCAGGAGTGATACAGCAGGCAAAGGCTACATTTTTAAACTAGCAAAATCAAAAACATCAAGCTTGATATATTTTCCAGTGGTAAATTGTAGACACCAATTTCATTCAAGAGGAACTATGTGCTGATGCACTAAACATTATCTAAGTGTGCACTATTAGGGAAAGATTTTTTTTCTCCTCTGGTTGAATCAAAGCCACTATGTGACAATAATGCAAGATTCAATGAAGCAGGAGAATGGACAAGAGCTACTGCTAGAGCTATTGCTACAACTACTTCTACAGCTACCACTACAGCTGCTACCACAGCTGCTCCTTATGGTTCTGAGTTCTGAGATGGCGGGGGGAAGGGTGGGGGTGGGGCAGGAGTCTGTTTTGTTTTTAATCCAAAGATATTTGTATGTGAATTGATTAAATAGCCTTTGCACGGGAAATACGGTAGATCACGTAACTCTTTCTTGCCTTTTTAAAAATACATTTTCTTTTGGCACAATTGATAGTTCCACTTCCCTCTGCACCTTTCTTCCTCCTCAGGAGTAGTTCAACCATATCTTGGAGAATAAGGAGACAGAAATTACTGCTTCCCAGGAGTGTACTCTAATCAGCAACTTAGAACTTAGGAGATAGGCAACAGTATTATGACTTTTGAGGAATTGGTGTCAAACTAGGGCATTTCTTCAGATTTAAATCTGCAAATGCTAAGAAGTCTTTCATAACAGGAACACACCCTTAAAGTGGTTCCTGAAGTGGCTGGAAGACAGCATTTGATTTGGTGACCTCAAGACAACCCAAGCTCTTATTTCAAGAATCTGTTTCTGCTTGTACACTGTCTGTATGACAGCTGGAGGTGGTTAAGTCCAACTCTGTGAGAAAGTATTTATTGCTTATAGGTGTGTCTTTTGTCTGTTTGTAAATTTCTGGAGGAAAAGGAAAAGGGTGAGTTTAATAAAGGACAGATGGGGTCTGACCTGCTTTTAGCAAGTGCAGTGATCATTTTTTTGGTCATTTTCCCAACTCTAAAAATAATTAAATTACAAACACAGCGATACAGCTTCATAGGACCCAGAGCTTGAGTTATTGAAGCTGAGATAAGACAAATAAATTTTCCTGGTTACTGGAAAGTTTAGAAACCTTTGCATCTTACATCATATGGACTAATTAGAAAATGATATATGCAGGTACTGTTCAGCTTGACTGGCATTCCCTCATTTACATAGAAAGGGAAGTAAATTCCGTTTTTAAGAAAACACAGGGTTTTCCTATTTTCATATGGCAGCCACTCAACTTACTTCATTTCTTTGTAAAATAGGAACTTCAGCATTTCATTTTTTATCTTTTATCATTAGACTCCTACAGCTTTAAAATCATTTTGCCCCTAGAAAATGCAAATCTATTCCTTTGTAGTGAAAACCATATTATACATGCAGCATGTAACTTTCAAAACTTTAGTTAGAAACAGCAAAGCAAGCTGTCAGACATTTCAGTAATTGAATTTCCTTGAGAACTGCCTTGGTTTGTCAGCTCTGACTTTGCTGTCAAAAGAAAAGAAAATAGCCAGGGAATTAATCTAAGATAACACAGGGGGTATTTTGATAATGCCAAGACACAAACATTATTTTCTCTGGAGATGTTTTGAGGTAGGGTTCCCCACCCCAATCCAGCAGGTTCATTTTAGCCTAGAGTCATTATTATCTTGTGCAGAGTTCTGAGAATTAACTAATGACCTATCAAACTGCAGTACAAAGGATCCTTTCTTCCTGTATTAAGATGCACAATATCATTGCTTAAAAGGCCCAATATACCCTTTGTCAATTACTTCATAAGTGCAATTCATCTTTTACTGCTTCCGCACTTGGATTGCTTGTAAAATGTTTAGCGGTTAATTAGCCTGGAAGGAAGTTCAACTTACAAAAAACCAAGCAGTGGGAAAAAATAGCCATAAAATTAATGGCTTACTCTCTGGTCCTTATTTTATAGGAGAATGTTAATCAGACTTTGCTGGAACTGTACCTTTGACTAACACTCAGCCTCCTTTATGATAAGCTTCAGAAGTATTCCTTTTCTGGGTTTTCCCCTTTGGCCTGTGCTTTCCTCCAAAGGACTTGAATGTATTAGGAAGAGATTGACAGCTTTCCTAACAATTGCAGCCAGTCCTCTAGCTAAAGGGAAACATGGGGCTAGTCACTTTTACTCTGTTGGAACCCACCTGGAGTTACATTTAAGGTATAAATCTGCTATCCAAAATTGAAACTAATAAAATATATACTGCTGTAGATAAAATAAAATAGGCAATATTTGAGCTGTGAGACCTTCATTAGACAGTGGATAAAGCCAGAAAAGGAGAGAATTGTATAGGGAGTAAATGATTGTATTTACAACCAGCTCTTTATACCTGCAGAGAAACGTCCAAAATAATCAGGTCCCACAGACAACTTAGCTGCTGAAGACACATTCCATTTGGGGTTGGTCATAAGGATACTTAGGGGAAAAAAGAAACATTAAGCCCTCTTGCTGCTGAAATGGATAAAATCTTATTGAAGTGAATTCTACACATATTTTGAGAATTGGTCTGTCTGCAATTCTTGAACTGAAAAAACCTCAGGGTTTTGGTGCGGGTTTTTTGTTTGGTTGGTTGTTTTTTTTTCAGGCAATTTGCTTTTCATTTTAGAGCAGATCACAAGCAGAGCACCACTTTTTAATATGTTTTAAATATTGTATATCACAGCACTGTTAGTTAACCCTATGTGTTGGGTCTTACAAAAAACTGCAGGCAATTAGACCTAGAATTTTAGTGTTGTATCTTAACTTAGTCAAAACCTTAATAAAAATCAGGAAAAATGCCAACTATTACATTAAGCTCATCTAACCCGACTCTTTTTTTCTCCAGAAACCTGGAAGGGCAATGTTTTTCCTTTCAGAAAATAGTATGGTCATATAATTTTCCACATATTATTGTCTCATAATCATAATTCTGGGTGGTTTTCCTTGAGTATATAACAGAAAAAGAATTCATTCTGAATACTGCTGTGTCTCTCTTTGGTAAAATATGTAGATGCTTGTAAGCCTCATTCAGCAATACCCTGTAACAGCTCACAGGCTTTTCAGTCGCCCTTAGAAAAGGTACTGCAAGTGGCTGAGAATGACACCAGCTGTATATACAGTAAACATCCAGTGCTCTAGGTGCTTGTAAACACACTTTGAAACAGAAGTTCCTCTTTAAGGCTTTGCTCCTTAGTAGGTTGACCATGTAAGGATGACCAACTCCATCAGTGATACCGTAGGGCATTACATCTGTCTTCCAGCTCCCATTCCAGAAGGACATGAGTCTCATGAAAGTCCTGTGTCATATCAGTCACATTAATCTTGTGTAATTCAGGGCACCTTAGGTGATTCTAGGCTAAATACATGGTCTAGGCAACTGATGTTATGTGTCAGAGGAACTTAGCCCAATGCTACAGTCTTTAACAACACAGTTTCTGTGACAATACATGATATAATACTTAAGCCAACATTAATATACTACACAATTTATTGTACTCATAAGCAGTCCAACAGCTCAGCTTATAACTGATGGTCAGTTCTTGAAGGATTTCTCCTTGGACCTGCAGAAATCTCCTGATGCACTGGTACTATCACCATAATATCACCACAAGCATGCACTTGTCCTGTTTGTCGCTGTCCCTGGGCTCTACTGTTTCAATATTTGGTTCTTCCAAGACCTTGTTAAAATGAATCAGCATCCCTTATCCCCACCATTCTTACTCATTACTCTGCAAGAAGTCTTTGTAGGGTGACAAATTCATATAAGGATTTATGACATGCCTGCTATTTATGACCAGTGTTTCTCATCTAATGACTTCAGCACCATTTTCTCACAGTGGTAACACCTCCCACAAAATTATGCCTTTGCCTACCTTATCTATGACATGATACCTTAGGAGAATCCAAGTGATCCTGATATCAATGTCTAATACTGGTAGAATTCTCGTTTCCATTTTCCATTTATTAAAATGCTGGCAGGTACAAAATTATGTTCAGAGGATGGTCTTTTGGCATTTTACAGCAACAGAGGTGTATCTAACACAGGGTACTCAGCTCTTTCTTCTAGGGACAATACTATTTTTACACTGTTTCTTTCCAAGCTGTAGAACAGAGATGATGGGAACTAGCTGTTCCATGTCTACACTGTACTTATCTGTAAATAACTCAAGTTCATACCCTAAAGTAGAGCCTACTGTCATACATTACTCTGTAAATTATAATGTCTAGAAAAAGTCATTGGTTCACCAGAAGGCCAACCGTATCCTGGGCTGCATCAAGACAAGTGTGGCCAGCAGGTCGAGGAAGGTGATTCTCTCCCTGTACTCTGCTCTCGGAAGGCCCCACATGGAGTACTGTGTCCAGTTCTGGAGCCCCCAACACAAGAAAGACATGGACCTCTTAGAAGGAAACCAGAGGAGGGACATCAGGGTGATCCAAGGGCTGGAGCACCTCTCCTATGAAGACAGGCTGGGAGTTGGGGCTGTTCAGCCTGGAAAAGAGAAGGCTTAGGGGAGATTTTATAGAGGCCCTCCAATACCTGACGGGGGCCTACAAGAAGGCTGGGAAGGGACTTTTTACAAAGACAGGTAGTGACAGAACAAGGGGTAATGGTTTTAAACTGGAAGAGGGTAGGTCTGGATTAGATATTAGGAAGAAATTCTTGACTGTGAGGGTGGTCAGATACTGGAAGAGGTTGCCCAGAGAAGCTGTGGCTGCCCCCTCCCTGGAAGGGTTGAAGGCCACATTGGATGAGGCTTTGAGCAACCTAGTCTAGTGGACTGTGTCCCTGCTCATGACAGGGGACATGATCTTTAAGGTCTCTTCTAACCCTTACCGTTCTTTGATTCTATGATTCTAAAAATGGGATATATACATCACCTATTTAGTTCTTATCTGTTCCCGTAAAAACTGTCTGCAGAAAGTGAGACAAAAGGGATAAAATAGGATGTCATTTTGAAGAAAAAGGTCTAAACTAAAGTACACTTTCAAATAGTGCTTTTTACTGTGATAACTACAGGAGTCCTTTCTTTATGTGGCCTGTATTTTTGCATATGTGTCAAGCCCTAAAATCTATACTTATGTCACTGTTCATTCAGGGCAACGTAACATACAAGTGAATCTTACCTTAGATTTTTTTTACAGTCCCCAAAAGACCTTCATATATCTTTTCTATTAATTTATTACACCAAAATACATAAAGAGTTATCATCCTAGTTTTTTTATATCTGATTTCATACCGAGTTTTCCTCATGTAAGCATTAGCAGAGAATAGAGTGTTGCAGACTCCTTCGCTTAATTACTGTCTGCAGGGTCTCAATTTCAGCAGTAGTTCTGGCAGTCACAGTTTATTTCTTTTTCCAACTCCAAGCAGAATTTATAGGTGTATTAGGAGTCCTTTTTTTTTTTTTTTTTTTTTTTTTTTTCCCCAGCTTGGGAGTGGGAGGGATAGAATTATTTTTAAAGTCAATACATATATTTCAGGACAGACTTGATTTTGCTCTGGATTTTTTGTTTGTTTGGGGTTTTCTTTAGCATATTAAATATTTCCAATATTTGAAAATCCAGTCTTTCAATTTGGAGATCATGTATTTTTAGCTAAAAAAATCCCACTTTACTGCTCGTAGAGTATTTACCAGGTCCCTTTTGAAAATAGTTTATGCTCAGGTTTATCTACTACAGACCTACAAAAAAATACATGATTTTTTTTATTTTTTCACACCTGAAATGTTTGTATTATATTTACATGGTTAGTATCCTACACTCAGATTTGAGGAGGAGCCAATGCAAAATTGTTCAGAGCTTGCCGTTGTAAAAAATTGTTCTCTTTCTAGTGGCTGTTTCTTTTAGCTATGCAATTAAATGCTGTTTGAACTTCCATGAGTTGTCTTCAACAAATGTGAAGATCCAGTCCCTGGTGGAGCTTTCAACTCCTCGTTTTCTCTTGAGCCATCATCTTAGAGAGTGTTTAAACTACAGCCAAATGTTTGACAACAGCTCAGGTAGAAGTCCTTAGTCAGCTGGTACTGCTAGCAGGGCAGCTGCCACAGCATGGAGCTCAGCATGGGCTAGCTGCCAGGCTATCTGCTGAGATTCTCCAAAGGCTTATTTAGATTTTTTATTTAGATATATCTAAAATAATTTAGATTTTATTCATACGTATCTGAAAGTTGTATTTAGATTTCACAGAGTACCATATCAGCAAGAATGAAAATGTCAGCTGACAGCCCTTGCTATAATTAGTGGAAATTCAAATTCCATCACTGAAATAATATTTTATGACCAGAAGTAAGGAAATTTTACCTTAAAGTTAGTGGTGTGCATAAATGAATCTTCAATGAATAAACATTTAATTATTATGTCTATGCACAAAACTTTCCATAGTGTCCAACTGAGTTCCTCTGTTGCTGATTGCAGTATTTACTTTGGAAGATGAAAACTTGCATGTATATCAGTATATCCTAATATTCCAGTAACTCACTGTAATAAAACAGACTATATTTCAGTATTTTTATGTCTCTGTTATTATGTATTTTTACATCTGAAACTAACCAGTTTTGCAGATTGTCTCAAAAATTTCAAAACACAAGGTAAATTTTAGTCTGTGTTTAGGATATTTAATATTGTAAAGGGCTTAAAGGAGATTTCATTATATCCCCTTCCCATTGCAAAGGAAATGTTTATAACATCCATGTGACAAAGGGCCATGTCAATGAGAGTTTTACAAGTCTGTTTAACAGAACATCTAGACAGCTAGATCCTGGAAACTGTCGCATACCTAAGTTTTTAAAAAACCCAACAAACCAAACCCAAAATTCATTCACTTCTTTACTTTTCTAACTGTAATAATTCCTTACTGCATATTTTGCATCACAACATAACAGGCTATCAAAAACTTGCTTTGCTTATTTTTGTTTCAGTTAGTGACCTCAGTTACTCAATCGACTTTGTATTATTACCTCAAGAAAATTTTGCAGAGAATTCTATGCCTGCAATAAAAATTTGAAAGCTTCAGTGTTATTTTTCAGAAGGATCTCTAGTAATAAGGTTTTGTAGGTCTAGTCCTTTTTGAGAACAGCCTCTAATTTTTCATAACAATGTATAAGTTTGATATACCTCTGTAATTAAGATTGGTGCCTGTTTTTACAAAAAAATGTAACTTTCCTGTGAATTTATATTATCAAACCACTCATCAGGATAATTATGTTATGCAGTACACTTTTTCACAGTGTTTATATGCTTTCCCTTCATATTTTCCTGATTGAAAGAAATAGACAGGAAAGAATTAAAGCTTAATTTACTTTTAATAGAGGGGAAACATTGTTTTTCATGCTCATGTTTTTTTCTTTGAGTTCTACTTGGCAATTTATAAAATTTAGCAATCTGCAACAACACAAATTAGAGCCTAAAGTGTTTAGACCTGTGAAGTGTAGCTTGTTTCTGGAACTCCAAGATTCATTCTTAGAATCTTTCTTGACAAAACTCAGAGTATTAAGTCAGCTTTTATTTTAGTTCTTTCTCTAGACGACTTTAAGGCATGTGTATATTACTAGGATGGCTACTCCATCCTCTAGCTTCCACTGAGCTTTCAGATGAACACAATCTGGTCCTTTTGATTGATTTAAATTGTATTTCTGAAGTTGTTCCATCAACTCTTTTTGATCCCTTTACCTCTGTAGTGATTTTACTCTTATTACTTGTAAAGGCTAATCTAAGGGTAGTACCATTCTCTCTGGTACAGACCCATGCCAATAAATAATTTACTTTCCCTGCAGACTTTTGATCCTGTTTGATTGCACCCTGGTGGTCTAAAGGATCCACAGTCTTGCTTGTGAGATTCTTTTGATATATTTAAAGAGTGTTTGATATGTTTGGTCTGTTTATTCTTAAATCTTCCCTATCTTTTTTAAATTCACCTGCCAAAAACTGTGTTTCAGAGACAGCATAAAAGAAAGGATAAAATATATGGGTAACATATTACCTAATAATAAGGAAGCTTCTCTCCCCTCTTTTACATTTCAGTATTTACTTCAAAATCTCTCTGTCTCCACTTTCTTTTATCTTTGTACCCCTAGGAACAGATGTACATGTACAACTGTTTCAGATGACAGGAGAAATTCTTGTTTCCTCAGTGCTGTGGAAATTGTTAAGAAAGTAAGTCTTACTGGAGGAAAACTTTAGAATACTTAGGTAAAACACTGTGTGTTTTGTGATGGTACATTACCTCTTGTACTGAAATTGCAATAGGAATGACTGAGGATGAATTTGGACTTGTTCTTTCAGGTGTATTTTCATGAGAAAGATACAATATTCTGTTCCAAATGCAGTCTTTTTTGTTTAAGTAAACACAGGAAATAAAGAAAACCCTTCGGGGGCAAAAAAATTTTCAAAGTATTGTCTATTACTGCATCAGGGTAGAGAAAGAGAGCGAAAGGGAGACGTTTTCTTTAATCACGCACTACAGGGGGGAGCTGAGGATGCAGCATCTTTGCTTTGCATACTTGTTTCCAAGATAGGGTGGAATAAATCATTCTGCATGAGGACATAATGAAATAGCCACTCCATGCTATGGGAAAGTGAAACTGATGAGGAAAAGTGATTTTGAATCACGTCTCCATCAGTGGTAAACCCACATACAAGGTTTGAAGCAAAAAACTTAGTCTAACCTATGCACTAAAACATTCATTGGCTGCTGTGTAGTGATGAGTAAGGGAAATAACATTTAATCATTGTGTCAATTGCTTCATTCTTTCATAAAAAAAAAATAAATCAAAGCAGTGTTTTTCTTTTTCTTTGTTTTTTTTTTTAAGAAAAAACAGAGAACTGAATAAGTCTCATCTAGTTCAAACACTGGAGAGAAAAAAGTGCAGGTCTACATATTGTAGAAATTACTTTTGTATCATTATGGCTTTTAGCCAGAGGTTTTAGTTTGGAATTGATATAATTATGTTATTCACATATCTATCAGGAACACAAAATGTTTTTAATTTGAAATAGATGTAATTGTATGTGATAAATGAGTCCATGCAATTAGAGCCAGAACCCTTGAGGAATAATTATCTATTAGTGGCACCTGCAAAGGAATTTTAAGCAGCTGAAGAATTTTGAACAAAATTATAAAAAAATACTCTAACTTGAAGGTACGTATTAAGAAGGGAGAAGGAAAAGAGTGATAAGTAGAATGAGCAGAAAAGTTTTTAAAAAAGGCAAAATCAAATCCACAACATGGGTATGGGACAGTGAAAGTGGAAATAATTATTTTATTCTGTTGACCTTGGAACCTCAGCTGAGGTAAATTACCATAGCTCAGGTGTTTTCAATTAAGCTATGTCCACTTCTCCAGATGAAACTTGGTCTCATAGGCAAACAAAAACAATTTCTGGAAAAATGGGGAGTTGGAACTAGATGATGCTTAAGGTCTCTTCCAACCCTAACCATTCTATGGTTCTATGAAATATGAGTTAAAAAAAATATTTTTCATAATGACATCTCTATTTCTGATGTGATTAAGTATGCTTCTCAATTGCTATGACTTTGTCAAATACTTCATTATTGAGATAGAACAATTATTGAGGTAAAACAAATAACTTTTTTGTAATAATAACTTCTTAAATACGAGGGTGTTCTAAATCCCCCACAAACACATTGCTTTTTGAAATTTAGCAGATGTTATAGTTTTTTAAAATCTTTCGGCAGTTCACAAATGAACAACTTTATTCTGTCTTCCCATAAACTAGTCAAAGAAAAGCTTTCTTGATTTTGTTAATAATTTTGGTGTCCATCTCCAAGAACACTTTATCTAGAGTTGGCTTTCAATAAATATTTAACTTTTCTTTTATCAAGAAAAGTCTTTTTTTTAAGCAGGTATTTTAATTTGAATAGACTCATTTCCAATCAAACACATCTGACCAACATCATTCCACTGATAGAAACTGCATCATTTAAAAAAATATATCAGTGAAGTGCTCATATTTATACCTCTGGGGAATTTTTTTCCCAATCTTGCTTAAAATTAACCTAAAAAAAATAGTATATTTTCAAAATCTCTAATCACATTGAGTAGCCAATACTGTAAATTTTAAACCTTCATGTTTTGAATATCTTTAATCCTCTCATGGCAAACAGGTTTGTTATACACTCAGGTCTTGTACATCTTGTATGTTCTTACAGTTAGGGGGAGGAATTACGACTTTTTCCTTTTTGTAGTGTACCTCGTGTAACCTCAGCAACTACATAGTTGAATATTAGGAAACAGTAGTTGGATTTTGCAGCTTCAGAAATATACTGCAAAAGAAACCCTGTCTTGGGGAATGAGATTAATATAATGTGGTCTCAGCTCAAGTGTTAGAAAAAGGAAATTTCTGGCCACACTGTACGTTCAATCTGTGTCACTCAAAATATGCTTTGAGGACACTGAGGTAATATTATTACTTTGTGTCCAGATTTCTTGATGCCTACATTTCGTATGAGGGGAACAGCTGAACTGAAGTAACCTATACTCTTTCAAGTCAGAGTTATTGTCGGTCTACATATCATATTTTTGCAATAAGGTTATACTTCAGTAAGTTGCTGAGCTGACGTATGTAGTCAAAATTACATTGATTAATGCAGTTTTCCCTACATGCGACAAGAAAAAAAAAGAAAAAAGTCCTGTAATTCTGAGATTGCATACTCTTTTGCAAAAAAATAGATCACATTGTCTACAGTTTTAGAGACATAATATATTTGAGATAATGGCAACTGATCTACATGTACCAGTGAAGCAGATAACACTACAGTCATTTGTGTGAGAAACATTTTGTAAACTGTACTGTTGTAATGTCTCACAGATAATATATAGTGTTGGAATTGTTAATTTTCCCTTCATCAAGTGATCATAACTAGCAATCTTCATGAAATTTCACAGAGATAAAATATGAAACAAATGTACAGGTAAAGACCCTGTGTCTGAACTTGACAGAATGCATTTTGATGCATAACTTCATAAAGAGTACTTGGGCTTAGGAAGGGAATAGAGAAAATGGAAACCAAATGAATGATCCATAAACAGTATCATGAAAAGAATTTAGCTAAATTTAAGCACTACTTCACAAACCCTATAATTTTTCTTTAAAGTCAACCCAGAATAGTGATTCAATGACTATATTTTATTTGTACAGTTAGTCTTTTTTTATAATATAGAAACATTAATTGGAATATTTTGGAAGTCCAGAACACTTATTTCTTAGGAGTATGTTCATTCTGCACAAATTTCAGTAGAGATGCTTACTTCTTATGTGACCCTAATGAAGAGCAAGTATTCCCCAGCCAGATACAAGCATTTCCATTCTTCATATTATTGGCAAGGAAACCTCAGCGAATAAAACAGGGACTTATTTACTATATTCCAAATAAATCACCATTGTACTTTGTTCTTCATAGTCTATACCTCAAGGATAAAGTGAACTTTTTTTTTTCCCTGTTAATGTAGCTATATTGGTGTATTGTATTTGTAGATACTTGTCTTGAAATTTGACATAGGCTGGCTAAGTGGCCAAATGTTGACTGTTTCAATCAGCTTCATTTGGTGATTCCTCTTTGAAAAACTATTTATACACATGCTTCTGGAACAGACACTTCTGCTTTTTGTTTCTCAAGAGAGTGTTTTGCCAAGGGAAGCTGAGGATAAGGATGTGGAGAAAGAAATCAGGGCTGTTTATGTTATAAATTGTGTGTACATCTCTAATTTGCTATCCAAGTAGAAAATATGTCGCCTAAACTGAGATATTTAATATTTAGTGTTAAAGCTGAATGTACCCCATTTGGTCCACATATTGGGTCTTACTCCTCATGCAGAATACAAACTTTTTATTTTTTTATAGGAAGGGAAAGATTTCAAGTCCACTGAGACTGGCAGAAAAATCCTATTGTATTCTATGAATCCTGAATCAGGTCTTAAATAGATACTTCTGATGGCCCCAGAGAGGTTTGTTTTCACATGACTTGATGCAACATTTTCTGAAGAAATGTGCACAAATATTTTTGAAAAATTCTGCCATTCTTGACTGACTCCTTAATAATACTTGGAAATGCAGTCTGTTACAAAATCTTCTGCTCTGCCTGAGCATAAAAATGGAGTGAACAATCTACAAATAACTACTTATTCAATGGCATTTGTGACTTTTAAAAAATTTAATTACAGAAATTTATGTATGAAAAAAATCCACTTTTAGGAAGAACTTAATGAGAAAAATAAGCAAATGAGATAATCAACACATTAAAAGCATCTTTACAAGGTGTTTTGTATGAGGTTTAGATGAACAGGTTATCAAGACAGCATAGAAGAAAGAAAAAATATCAGTTCAATATATAAAATACCAGGTGTTTTTTATGGCTTTGTTAACAGGAAATTGGTCTAGGTGATTTAAACAGCCATATCTACCTTTTAAAATCTATTATTTATGAAAACCTTGTTTCTATGAAAACATATTCAAAATAAGAGGTTCAGTGGGGCACACTGGGAAAAACATGAAAGAGGTCTCGAATTTCAAATTAAAGTATGTAACTAATCACTTTACGAATAACTTCTTTTTATTCCAGTTTTCACTGACCAGGACTTGATCCTGTTTCTCATTAGTGTCATGGAGTCAAACGTTAGTGCATCCTTAGAGTTAGTAGGAAATGTATATTTTCTTTCCTTTGAATTGCAGTCAGATCCTGTCCTATGAGGTTCATGAGGTTTTCTGTTTATGAACGGCACACTAGTGACACATTAAGGAGCAGCTGGTGAAACAAGAGTAGATGTAATATACCTGTCTGACCAAGGCATGGCTGAGAAAACAGTTGAACCAGTAAATCCAACAGAATCCAAGCAAAGAGGAGTGACTATCCAATTTCCCCTTTTTCTATTTTATCTTTTGAATTATATGTGAGAACAGAGTTTATCACAGACTACCAGTGTGTTGCAGGAACTCAGGATTTGAACATGCAATGTAAGATAAAACAAATACAAGAACAATGAACAGAGCCACAGACAGCAAAAACCACAGACAAATGGCTTACACTTGTTTAATTGGCTATTTAAAAAAAAATCTCCAGAAAACGTTGCACAAAGTGATATCTAGTGATATCTATGATGTTTGCTAGTGATGTGGTGAAATTGGTCATTAACTGAAAGGAATAAATTTTTCATTCACTTTATAAAATTACTGTCCACTTAACCACTTTATGGAAGAGCTGAAAGTTTCACGGGCTTTATTAAATACTAAAAATATGACCTATGTTTTAAAAGAGATATCTATCAAAAGGGCTCAAAAGAGACAATAGGTAAAGTTATTTTTGTTTTATATTTTTTTCCAAAGATAGCAACTCTACATCACTTTACCTAAAGTGACATTACCAATGTCATTTGGCAAGATCATTGGAGGAAAATAATACCAACACCAATAATAATAAGTTCCTTGAAATATATTATCTACTTGAGTTTTGTTTTGTGTGAAGACAGGGCCTCTTAAAATTAAGAGGGTAAAGGTGTGGCTGGGGGAACAAAAATATTCTTCTTAGAGTTAATCCCTCATACACTCGGGTCCATCATTATGGTTGCTCTAGAATAATAAATGTAGTGGGTGAAATATGGCTCACCAAATACATTCAAAAGCTTCGTTCTTGTATTTTCTTTTAAGTTGTAGATCCAAAAGTGTTTCCATCACATACCCAAGGTAAAGAACTAACAAATTTGAAGGCATGGTGATCTTGAGGTAAAAGATCTATCAATTGCTGGTGTTTTACCTCTGGGATGAAGGCAAGACTTTAAATGACAAGAATGTTGTAAAATATTCTCTGCATGGATAGGAAAATGATTGCATTTCAGTAAAGAAAAAAACCCCAACATATCAACATGATATAAATGAAAAGGAGAGATAATAGCAGGCTTTACTGGAGGTAGATAAAAGGAGCTGAATTACTTGTGACTTACCCTGCTATATAACCAATGTCTCAAGCAAAAGAAAAGGGACAAAATTGCATACACTTAGGCAATTCCAACAAAAACAAAAAAATTATTATTCTCATGCTCTTATGCTTATATTCTTGCAATGTTAACACAACTGTAGAAATATGCATATGGAAAAACTTTCAAAGAATCAGCACTTATTTCTATAATTGTAAATGTTGCTTCTTTCATTGTTTTGCGTTATTACATACATTTATTTTCTTTTCTAAGTCTTTCATCTTCTTCAGCTGTATTCATGTGTTGCTGACTTCTATAATAAGACATTTGATAATAATATCCTGTAGTGACACAAACTTATTTCTTGTAATATCCCAGTCAATAAGAAGTTGCTGGGGATACAAGTCAGAGTGATTAATAGCACACTACCCATGGAGATTTCAACTGTTCATAGGAGCTATGTAATGGCATACTCATAATGCTAGGTTTTGTGTCGTGTGATTGTAACCATCATGGCAGTTATTTCACTACTTTCTTGAAACCTTTTCTCATCTGAGAATGAATTATTTCATAACTAACATATACTTTCTTAAAAAACATAATATTCACCTACAAACACATTCTTTTGAGGTTCTTATACATTGTTGAAATATGTTGAAGTTGTTGCTCTGACAAAGGAAAATATATGGTCAGAATTTTAAAGGGAATTTTATATAAGCTGAATCCTGTTTCTGATAAAGATTGTATGGACATAGCTGCTTACTATACCAGAAAATACGCATAAGAGTTTTGCATACTGACAGTTTAGAATTATTCATTGGTTTGAACAAATACATGAGAAGACACTTCTAAATGAGACTGAAATTCAAGGCCAAGTCAAACATAGGCCTTTTTAACTTTGAAACTATATCTGAGTTATCCGCAGTGAAAAATTGGAAAAATAGTGGAGTTATTTACAAAACTTCTTTTTCATAGTATTTTACGTATACAGATTCTTATCAATTCTGGGAAGTCAGTTTAGTAGAAACTTTGGGATAAGGTCTTCATGCTTTGAACAAACCTTCCAATCATTCAAAATTTTTCACAATAAAAAAATATTGAACCTTTCTCAAAGTTTTTAATAAGCTGTCAACATCTGCAGAGTTGTATTTATGTTCCTTTTCACTCTGAACCATATCAGTGATACTCCTTGCTTCACAGTGAAAGACAAATTGTAATACAGTCCACAGAGGGCAAAAGAATCATAAAGACCTCGTATGAGAAAGGGAATGATTTCTGAGATGAAAAAAGGTACACAAAAACTTTTGGTAACATATTTTGCTACCTGAAGTTCGTATATGGGTTGTCCAGATACCTCTACACAATGATAGATATTGCAATACTGTAACATCACCACAATATCTACAATCTGTACCTTATAGATGGAGTATGAAAAGCTGAAGCACTTTTTAAATTTTAGAGGTCTCTTAATGATCAGGACTGTAAACCGAGTATCAAGATTTCTTACTCAATTTGTGGCATGTGCACCCAACAGAGTAAAATAAGTACTTTTTTTTTTCCTACTTAATTTCAATTAGCTATATGACCTAATTAAGAACTCATTCTGCAACTTCTTATGTATTCTTAAGATTTTCTGAAGCTATTATATATACTACTGAAAAGCATATGAGAACTCTGTCTTTCATGGACAGTTTTTCCACAGTTAAATAGTCTTTTAGTATTCCACAGTTAAATAGTAATGAGAAGTGTCTCACTCTTCTTTTTTTTGGGATTTTGCTTTGGTTTTTGACATATTCGAATCATTATGGTTGGAATGAAATTGGCATACGGAAAGTATTAGCAGAAAAAAATATTTTAAAATGATAACTAAAATATTTATGCACAGTACTAGAATTTACTGCTGTATCTCAGTATGCTTAAAAATGGTTTCTTCTTCTCTGACACCTTTTACTATATGAGCATCAAAAATGTTATACCTTTATGTTCTCTTCCATTTTTAGAAAGGCAGTATAATATGAATACAATAGTCAGATGATGCACCGTGACTGGTTTCCTACGACTACCTCAGCCAGATAGTAAATGCAATATAATTTCAGATCATTTCACATCCTTGACAATCCCTAAAGAAACATACCTGACAACCATGCCCACCTTATATATGTGCCAGTCTTACCTTACCCCCCACAAAAAACACCCCCCAGCTAAATTTGAATTTAATTTTATGCAGAATGTATTTTAATTTTTTAATTCAATCCTCATAAGTCATAAGTCAATTTTATCATTCTTCTGTTCAAAACCTGCTCTGGGTGCTATACTAGGGAATTAATTTTATCAAAAATCTCGAGGCATAATCTCTTCTTGCCTCATAAAAAGGCATCACCTTTATACTCTGTTGCTATTAATTCTTGTGGAATTTTGTATCTCTTGATACTATTAAGCTTATGTAATATGTGATTAGGATATATGTAGAAAGTCTAGTACTAGACAAGCTATGATTAAGGCTGGTTGGTCCCTATTTATTGTTCCTTGCCTTTCACTTTATGCCAATATTTTTCACAGTACTTAGAATACATACCCATGTACCCTTTCATCTCCTATATTGTGCATATGGGGTGAAACATGGATCTTTTTCATTATAAAAGTATAAATTATTATTAACTGTATTACAGATTCCAGAAATGTTTCATGTATATTAAATGGATAATGTAATAGATTTCATTCAGAATTCACCAAAACATTATCACATTACCAGTGAATGTTACACACATATATATATATACACACACACACACTGTATATCAGTGAATTTCAAAGCTTTCTTCTTGGTTGTCAATTCAAACAATGCCAAGGTTAGAAGTGACTTTTTAAAATGCTGTGAAACATTTGATTTTGGTTGCCTGTGTGAAACAGATTTGTGTAGTAGCCCTGCTTATGTCAGAAAGGAGATCATGGATCATATTGAGTGTAACTGGCACTAATAGGCAAACTTGGCAGTTTGATCAGAAAGGCTGAAAACTAAATGGGCAAAGGGGTTGACCTCCTTTTCTAAGTTAACACTGAAATACTCTACTGAGCTAGTGCAGAGAAATCTGTTGACCCTAACCCTTTTCTATGGAGGGTTTTCCCTCTGGGGCTGTCAATCCAGCCTTTTTTAGTAGCACTAAAACTGCTAATAAATAAGAGTGCAGAAGTACACAACAAAAGACTTGAGATGTCTACGTTCCCAGAAGTACCTAAAAGGTCAGATTCTAAATATATACATCTGAAATATATAAGATAGAATAGTGTGGTATGGTGATATACTGGTGTATTGGGTGTGGGTGGCAAGGTTTTGGTAGTAGTGGGGCATACAGGAGTGGCTTCTGTGAGAACCTGCCAGAAGCTTCCCCCATGTCCAGCATGGTTCAAAGACAGACCTGCTGCTGGCCAAGGCCAAGCCAATCAGTAACGCCTCTGTGATAATATGAGTAAGAAAAAAAAAAAAAAAGCAAGAAAAAAAAAAGCTGCACACTTTGCAGCTAGAGAGGGGAGTGAAAAGATGCAAGAGAAACAACTCCACAGGCAGCAAGGTCAGTGAAGAAGGAGGGGAGGGAGGTACTTCAGATGGCAGAGCAGAGATTCCCCTGTAACTTGTGATGAAGACCATGGTGAGGCAGGCTGTCGCCCTGCAGTCCCTGGAGGTCCATGGTGGAGCAGATGACCACCTGTAGCCCATGGAGGACCCCACACTGGAGCAGGTGGATGCCCAAAGGAGGCTGTGACCCCATGGGAAGCCTGCAGTGGAGCATGCTTCTGTCAGGCCCTGTGGTCCCTGTGGAGAGAGAGGAACCTAAGCTGGAGCAGGTTTGCTGGCAGGACTTGTGACCCCGTGGGGGACCCGCACTGGAGAAGTCTGTTCCTGAAGGACTGCACCTCATGGAAAGGACCCATGCTAAAGCAGTTCATGAAGAACTGTCAGTCATGGGAAGGACTCATGTTGGAGAAGTTTGTGGAGGACTGTCTCCCGTGAGAGGGACCCCACGCTGGTGCGGGGGAAGTGTGAGGAGTCCTCCCCTTGAGGAGGAAGCAGCTGCAGAAACAACATGTGAGGAACTGACTCCAACTCCATTCCCTGTCCCCCTCTGCCGCTGGTGGGGAGGAGGTGGAAATCAGGAGAAAGGTTAAGTTTGGGAAGAAGGGAGGGGTGGGGGAGGTGTTTTAAGATTTGGTTTTATTTCTCATTATCTTCTTGTCTGATTGGTAGTAAATTAAAACTTGTTTTTCCCCAAGTCAAGTCTGTTTTGCCTGTGCCAGCAACTGGTGAGTGATCTCTCTCTCTCTCTGTCTTTATCTCAACACATGAGCCTTTCATTATATTTTTCTCCCCCCTGTCCAATTAAGGAGTGGGAGTGATAGAGTGGGCTTTGGTGGCCATCTGGTATCCAGCCAGGGTCAACCCACCACAACTGAATCCATCATATAACTTCAGTGAGACTTCATTCAGTAAACCCTGTCCAGTGAGCTATATTTGAGAAGCAGAAGATGGAGATGAGAGATCTTTTTCTTCAAAATTTTCTGTCATTTTTGTGGGGGAACATCAGAAAACATACTAAAAGTTGGAAAATAATGAGTCAGTGTCTTGGTTTTGTTAAGGCTCCACTAAGCTTTTTAAAACTCCTCAGGTAGGAAATATATTACATTAATATTTTATTACTCCACCTTACTAGGAAAAGACAGTTTCTGCCTCACAAAACCCTATATCTACTGCAGCCCTTTCCTGGCCATGGTACATGCACGTCTCAGTGGAAAACTTTCAAAGGTTGTACATTATATCTTACTAACTACATTTATATCTTTGATCTTAGTAACTAGATTTGGGGCTGATATTTATATTTGACATTGGGTTTGCAGATTCAGTTAACCTTGAGTATTTCCAGATCACAGTCTTTCTAGCTCATTATCTTACATTTATTCAATGTCTTTGTAGCATTTCTACTGAAAAGATGTAAATACATTTGTATTCCTAAATATTGTAATACTTCTTCTGTTCTTCTTTACTCTCTATAGGTATTAGCCCTGGAATTGCTGTGCTTTGCTGTTCGGGAAATCACCCTGGGATGGCAAACATTGCAGATGAATGACAGGCCTTTATCACCTTCTCCACTTTCCTTCCACCCAGCTGGCTGCTTAAGGGACTCCAAAAGTTCTGCTTCAATGGATGGCAAATGCTTTTGCAGCACTTGTGCTACACCCTTGCTTACAGAAGAAATACAGGTGAAATTTGAAGATGTGGCTCTAATGAACTTACTGTCTTAATATGTTATTAACATACGTTTTCTTTCATCCATGAATAAAAGAGGGAAAAAAGAAACTCTAAAAATCTTTCCTTTGTGGAAGACAGCTCCTAAATCAAAGAAAATATCATATGTAAATTGGGGAGATGCGGGATAATTCCTTTCTGGCTCTGCAAAGACAATAAGCAGAAATTCTTAAATATTCAGAAGAGAAAAAGATGGTTGCAAAAGCCATAGGTGGTTCATCAGGCAGTGTGCTGTTTATAGCCTTTAGACCAGCCATGATAGGCATACCTTTTTAAAGTTCATTGATTATTCATTCAGTTTTATCCAGGAAAATATTTTATTCTAGAAATGTAAGTGAGCAATTTTAGTTCATGATTTGCTAATTTATTTATTCAGATTTATACACAAACTCTAACCATTTTGTAGGTCTTTGCTTGGGCCTGTGGTTTATGTGATTTCCTATTCTTTTTCATTTACATAATGTTTACTGCTAATAACTTGTAGAGCAGAACAACAAGATGCCTTACCTCAGTATAAATTGGAATTCTATTAGATTATAACAAGTAGGGATTTGGTCCAAAAATTTAATGTCAAATAGTATAAAGTGGATGCTTTCTTGGGCTAAAGGTACCACATATTTTTAGAAAAAAGGGTAGTATTTTCTACACTAATGCTCCCTGTCCATGTGTTATATTTCCTGTATAATTCTTTGAGCTTCACCGAATATTACAGTAAACCAGCAAACTTGTCTTCACCGAATATTACAGTAAAACCAGCAAACCAGGGTCATTGTCTTCAAAGCTACAAGGGAAGATTACTTAGAATTTGCTATTTTAACCTTTATAAATCAATATTTGCTCACATACCCTATACTATCACATCATCATATCTGAAATATGTATAAAAAGTCTTCCATATATACACTACCTTTGTTGGGCTGCAAGAAGATACAAGCATAATACAAAACACAGAGCAAGGCTGGCCATATTCCAAGATATTAATATAACCTTTCTCTCTTTTCAAAATCCCCTGACATATGCAAGAAGTGTCTTCACAACTTCAATGTGTCTGTCCATAGGAAGTATATAATATTGTAACTGTTGTCTCATCTGTGAAGATAGCATTTGGTATTTTTATTTGCCTCAAGGCATCTGTTGGCCTTCTGCAACATTTTCTTTTTATTGATATCCCTAATCGAATGCAAATGCATATTGAAAAGATGGTTTTATTGCATCAACATTGCCTCCTTTATTTAGAGTAGTTAATTTATATATTTAATCTGCAACTCATCTTTTTTGCTGCTCTTTAGAGTCTCATTCTGACTTTCTGTATCTCTCACTGGCCATAAAAATCTTCTTTGCACATCCTGATGATCACCATAAACTTTTTGACAGAGAATTAGTGATCAAAACTGTGATTAGCTTTTCAGTCTTCTTAGGCAGCTTATTTAAACATTTTTGAACTTGGAAAGAAAGAAAGAAAGGAAGAAACACAACAGATTGTAAGATGGAGAGGAAAATGATGCTTTTTCTATATAGCGTTATGTATGTGTGTGTTTATATATATACTTTCATTAGTGGACCATCTTCCTGTTTCTATCAGTAAATCTCCCTGCCACTGAAGGGATTGAGGGAAAATTACCTGTGCACCTTATCCTGTAACCAGTCTACCTAATGACCTGAAGCCCTTTTTAATCGCTTTTTGATTTTTCTCTGTAATCTCATCACTACCGGCTTGGGTGACCAAAAAAGGGTAGTAGTGCTTGAAAAGTCCTTGTGAGATAGAACCAGGGAAAGAGAAGCAGTGTGTGGCCTATGCCTTGGCACACTGCCTCTGCATGTCCAGCTGCTCTGCTGGAGCCTTGTCTATGCTGTGGTCAATATTCAGCTCATGTAGATACACCTACTTTTGTGCTTAGCCCAGGAACCGACATCCCAGCAGTCACTCTGATTCACTTTGAGTGTAGAAATTATGATGAAGGTCTATGCTACTCTTTTACTAATATGAACACCAGTCAAAGCTAAGTTGATTAAAGGTACACCAGGTACACCTGCAAGACAACTAGGCAAACACTTCTAAGAGCAGTAGTAACACCCTAACTGCAGTAGCCTAAGGGATATAGGTGAAGGAAATTTTTCAAGGAATAGGTTTTATTAAGTATAGTTGGAATATGTGAGCAAGCCTTTGGACATGCTTTTGCTCTCTTGTCAAGCTGCAGTTTAGCAGGCTTATTCAGGTTTATGGTTGGTGGAACAGATTGAACAATGAGGTAGGCTACCTTTGGGTAACATCTATACCATCAGAGAGCTGAGATCTCTTGGTCATCCCCCACCTTTCTGCTGCTTGTCTAACTCTGTAGTAGCACAGACCTGTGCAAAAGAATTAAATTTGTGTGGAGGATATGAGATAGTTTCCTTGTGGCTCCTTTGTGGGCTCAGAATTCAGAGTTGTTGTCACTAGGTGACTCTGCTCAGTGTTGACATACCCAGATGTTTACTGTTGGCATATTATTTTCTAGCATAAGATAAAAATGGAAAATGGAACACCCTTCTAAAAAGTTCTACAAGAATAATTTAAAGTTGCAAGTGTGAATGTGAATGTTACAGATGTAGGACTAAATAGCTCACTGGAGATTTTTATTTATATATTAAAAAAAATAGTTATCACAATCCTAACTGTACTTTAAGAAGGATGCTGCAACTTGTCTCTAAAATGATTTATATTTTAATATAATGTTAGGATTTTCTTAAAGGAACGTTTTTCTTTCAACTGCCTCCTCCAAATGTAGAATATTGTACTAATTAACAATTTCCACACAGTAGTTGTACAATGTTTTAAGCTCCTCAATACTTTTTAAATAACACTTAATTTTCCTCTCATAATTTATACACTTCTCTAGACAGATCAAACCATTTTTTAAGAGAACTGTTAGATTAAAAATTGTTGGTCATAAAACACTGTGATGAAAGCTGATTAGTGTATAAATCCAGTGCCAAATGATCTGTAAAGCTGAAAAGATTTAGTGCTAATATGTTGAAAACTGTTTTGATCTACCAAATGCAATACTATTTACAGAAGACTTAGTCTGAGATACCTATAATCCCTTCCTTTTCTTTTTGAATCTCCTGAACCATACTTATTTGTCTGTGTACCTGCTTGCTTATCAAAAATGGTTATTTTTAAATTAAAACTGTTTCTGTTTGTCTTCTTGCCTGTTTTTCCTGATTAGCCTGAAAGTTTTACTGATGAGTAATACAATTACCAAAATTTTAAATTGTTCTGATGCATATTTCAATTAATTTTTATTTTGTTACTTGAAAATGAAAAAGATACTGATTGCTACATTTTTGCAAATATGGGATTAAAGAATATACACTTTGAATGCTTCTTGATTTTCTTATGCTTATTTGTACTACATGCTAAACAAAAGAGATTGGCTTTCTAGGTTGAGGATGCTGTAAGCTTCAAGTGCACTGTTAAGGGACATTAGTGAATTAATTAATCAAGAGAGGGTAGCGGTATGGCGAATGGGATATGAGTAGGAAATCCAACAGGATTTGATCTACAGGGGGCTCTCTCTGTCATGTCTAATCAGAGGAGGAAGCTATCAATCAGTTTTGAATATGCTAAGAGACATACTATATTAGGCAATGATAAAGAAGCCTTCAGGCTCATGAAGTCATGATATAGTTATCCAAATTTTCCTTTATATAATTATATATATATTGTCCCATTATAGAGTTAACTGTATTTTCCATTAGCAAGTTAGTTCTATCCCATAATAAGATTATAAAAGGTAAATTAAGTATGGTAAACTTGAAGCCTTGTAATCTATCTGTGGGTTGCTGATATGAATATCGTTGCCCTATTTTGCTTTCATGTGTGTTTCCTGAACTCAGTGAGTAATGTGATCTTCATGTGGAGAAGTACAGAGTTCGCTAAAACGAGTAAGACAAATAGACGTTATTACTTCTGCATATAGACACATCTTTTTGAGGCAACTTTGGACCGGAACAGTCTATAGCGTTTTGCCATATTGAACATAACAAAATAAAACAGCTTATTGCAATACTTCTATAAAAACTCTACCAATAAAAATATATGTATATATGAATTGTGTTAATTTTTTTTTTCTTCTATGTTCTTGCAGAATATCTTAATTCTATTAGCTAAATGAAACCAGCAGCCATTGAGACATATGACTTATGTACCTAAGCAGATTCTAAGTATTTGCAAGGTTTTATATTGCAGTATGTCCTAGGAACATCATAATGTTCTAATAGAATTCTGATCAAGTTTATGCTATTGTTCTTCAGAATTCTTTATGTATCTATTTTGGGGAAATGCTAAGAAAGTCAAGCTTAACATCTTACCTTTTCTGTTCTGATTGAAATTTCTTACCAAATTTGATCTCTCACATTTCTAATAGAATGATGATGGTCATTAATAACCTCACATTTTTCAAAACTGTCACCACACAGAGAAGTTAATCACCTTTGGTGAAAATGAAAAGGTATGAAAAGAACAAGGTTGTCAACAAAACTAAATCTACAGAACAGTTACAAGCCAGCTTTTTTAAAACTTCACACTCCACAATATATGTTTCTATAAAATTTTAATGTTAATAGATCTACTTTAGATAGTGATTTAAATGTAATCCAGCAAAGAAATTTTAGGACAAGCAGATAGAACGCTCAGCAGAATGTAGAAGGCTATGGATTAATGACACTAGCTGGATTCAAGGGTAGGTGAAGGTAAGTTTTATTTTCACTTCACTTGACTTTGTCTTCAAGCAATATTGGGTGACATTAAGTGTCGATTGAAAAGGATTCTGGGCAAAGCTTTTTCAATGATTCATACATTTTTTATACTGCAGAATCTAAATAACATTATGAATGCAGTCCACAGAATCATGTGCTCTTATCAAGAATAGCACATGTGGGGGTTTTTTAAAATAAAATAAAAATTAGAAAATGTCTTACAAGTCGAACATAGCAAAATGGTATTCATTCATGAAAGCCGGAAGTTCTGAAGCAGTGTGGTCCTTGTTACTGACGGCAACTGTATCCTGACAGGCATCTCATCCCTCTAATCTTGCAAGTTTCAGCCAATATCCTCAGGTCTTTTTTGTCTTTTCTTACTTTTAAATATTAATAATTATCCTGTTCTTCATTCTCCAGTCCTGTGTGTCACCCATTTCTTTCTGCATGATAACCTATTATTTTCTGACAGGATCTCTTAACCTCGTCATCAGTTCTTCTCTTTTATTTGTCACCATATCTAATGGAAATAACAAACAAGATCACTCCAGCTGATCCTTCAACAAATCTGCTGTTAATCTTTCTACAGCTTTACACTTCCTGAACAGCAATAACCATTACCAGTTTCTCCTTCCTGGAGATGTTACACAACTTGTTGAATTCCTTTGTTAATCACTATCTCCTTGGATTGTAACTAACAGAATCATGCACATACTATGCATACGGATGTAAAGTCTGGGCAGCCAAAGATTTTCAACAGACCATTTAATTCTATACATTTACAGGAATAAAAAAATACAAGGTTTTATCATATACAGTTACAGGAATAAAAAAATACAAGGTAATATATATATATATTTTTTTTTACACGTGTGCTTCAATCAAGCGCATTTTTCAAACAACACATAATTCATTCACATAATGTTAGAACCCCCAGATTTATACTGTTTTCAACCATAGAAGCTAGGGTTTTTGGCTGATATGCATTTAATTGCATTTAAAAATTATTTATTATAATTAATATCAGCTTTTCCAGTAGTGTCAGTAGGAACAGGTTTTTACCCTTATTCTTAGTTTCATATGATATCTGGAACAAATTGCTCAGTTACTTTCAATACCATATGTTAGGAAGCTCGTAAGGGAGGGTTAGGATGTAGGTTATTAGCACCACCATGGACCTGCACTTTTTTCAAAGTCTAAGTTTATTGATTCAAAGTATACAAGGCCAGAAGGCATAATTACATCATCTAGTCTGTTGTATTGTATATCACAGGCCATTACACTTCAGATAACCTCCAGTGAGTTTGATAATCTGAATTTAAATAAGGACCACTGGCTAACACTTGTCATCCAGGAAATATAATCTTCACTAAAAGACACCAGAAGATAGAGAATCTATCACTTTATTTGTTGCTTGTTACCAAGGTTAATAGTCTCACTATTAAAATAAATTGTGTTTTTCTTCTAATTTGAATTTTTCTAGCTTCAGCATCTAGGCTTTGATCCTTGTAACACCTTTATCAGAGCCTTAAAATATCTGTATTTTCCCTGATGAAAACTGGGAGCTCACTTATTTTCTGTGTCTTCATACTGCAGTTGTGCTAAATGCATATCTGCCAAATTTAGAAGAAAATCTTATTATTCGAAGCTGCTTTTCTTTTTTAGCAGAGATTTGATTTGCAGTGGATTTCTGAAATGTTTGTTACCCTATTTTTTGCATCTTTTAAGTTGTATGTTAGCTTGTAATAGGACCATGGTGAGAAAGCCATACTCAAATTACTTTTAGTTCCTCAAGAGTTTGACAGGTTAACTCCTCATTCTGCCATTTCACTGTGGTGTTTTCAGCTATTCTCACAGAATCCTGTCAATTTCCTTTACAAAGAGAGCAGCAGAATGATTTCTTGGTAAGTACATAATTTGATTTTAAAAGTGAATTTGATATATTATTAAACTCTCCTGAGCCAGTAGTGTTAGTGCCTCAAAATAACCCATATAAATAATGAATCAAAGAAGGAATGTACAAGCTCATTCAACAGATACTTACATAGAAATGAACTGCTGAAGATTTTCACCTGAAAGTCTGATTATATGTTTAGAGGTAGGAAGGTAAGTTCCACAACACATCTTTAACACTTTAGTGTAGAGGACAGATGTAATAATCTGGAACAAAAAAGCCCTTTTCCCTAGCCATCAACCACTATTCATGCACAACATTTGTTACAATTTCACTCAATATGTTCCATTTTATGAGATTTTAAATTTTTTATATATTCAGAAATGAAAAGTTGAAGAATTGAAATAAATAAGTAAGACTTGTAAAACACTAGCCTCCATGGGAAGGAAAAACAAAACAAAACAAAAAGATTTTGCAATAAAAGATTCTGCTTGCACAACATTTTTCTGTTCAGTTATTAATTTATCTGTATCTGTATTGTCATATTAATTCAGACCCATATTAGGGCCTTAGACCCACCTGAGGGGTCAGACCTGAGGTCTGTACCCTGTGCATGCTGGCCTCTAGTCTGGCTTCTCAGTCAGAATATTCTTTGTGCTGGAGAACCGACTAGCTGTCTTCACAGGGAAATTCACATTCACACTCAACAGCTCCAGATTTGGTTAAACTAAGCTACCCAGCTTTGGCAACTTGAAGTTGAACTCTAGCAGCTATGTTCCTAAGGACAATAATTACATAACTGAGACACACCAAGAAACAGAATTGCTGAACTTCTGGGACTCATAAATACTATGATATTTATAGAAATTGTCTAAACTCAGAAGTATTGAATGCTGAATATGTTTTACTGGAAAGATTTAACATTCATCAGTAGTCAATTGTTGGTTAAAACCTTTGCACAACAGAGCCTCAGATATTGTTTGCACTCCAGAGGATGCAATTCTGTAAATGTTGGTAGGAATATTTATCAGTTAAGAATTATTCTTTTAGAATAACTTCACTTGAAAATTGATTTTATTTCGTTATTATCAGTCCAACCAAGAATGACTTGGAGGAAGAATAAACTGTAAAAAAAGAGCCAAATTTACTATTTGATTGTTGCTATATAATTACGTTTATTAAAAATCAGTGAAGTAAGGTAGACAAAGTTATCAATACATTATGGAACCGTTTAACAATTACTGTTCCAGTCCTTAAAGGTCCAATTCTGACATTGTGTCACAGTGTTGACAAGGCTGTGTACAGTTCTTCTCTATCAGTTAATGTTTTTTCCAGTCAGTTTGCCCACACTCAATTCCAATATCATTACGTCAAGTCCAAGTCTCATGGAAAGAATTTTTAAATTACAGGATATGAAGACAGAGACTTCTTGCAATATGCCAACATTTTAATACTAAGAACAATTGGCAGCAGGGTACACCATACCTAAAACCTGTTGAATGCACATGTACTACCAGAAAAGTACACCCAGAATGATTCTGGTGGTTATTTTGAGAGCCAGGGCTAAATTAAGAAGCATTCAAATTTGACAAAATGAATGGAGAACATAGAGATTCAGAAAAACTAGATAACTTATTTTCACTAAATATTTTTTACCAACAAGCCTCATTAATGTAAGTGTTCCACAAAACTATGCTCAGTATGTTCAAATGTCGCAATACAGTTACCTTTGTGCCTTCTAAGATTATCTATTTTTCTTTTCATTCAGTAGTCACGCAAAGTCAGACACTGAATATACTCAAAAGCACAATATTTTTCTTTGATATTGGACTTCAGCATACACACTACTGCTCTGCAGACCTCTTTATTCAAAACTGTTTGCAGTTCAGTGTTGTTTGCTTTTATAATACTGCCTCTCCTTTTTAGACCTCTTTATTGCTTTGAACTTTTATTTGCAATTTTCATTTCCTGAATGATATTTCAGCTTCTCCGTCACTCATTTTCAATGAAATATTCTAGCTCAACTAAAAGTAACATAAATTTAGACCTTAAAATAAAGTTAAAAAATTAAATTGTCTCAGCAATCACTGACTACAAAATTTTAAAACAAATTCTAATGTACAGTAAATATCATTCCACAGTACAGAGTACAGAAATCATAAAAAGTGGTCACACTGCAGTGACACAGCTGGTGTCACAAGTTGTACACTTTTTTTCTCAGATTAGTTGGAAGTGGATAAGCCTTATATGCCTAACAAACATGTTCTAAATCATAGTATTCCATTAGATATACAAGGGTATTTTTCCATAAAGAAAATGCTATTTAAAATAATTGTCATTATTTTCTCACTGTCTGGAATTTTAGCACAGTTGTACTAATTCACTGCTATGACAGTTGCCTATAGCAAAAGCAATTCATATCTACGTGCTCACACAGCACACCTGGACTCTAAAGAATACTCTAAATCCTGTGAGTTTTCAAGGAGATGTTTGAAAGGAACTTGCAGATCAAAAGCAGTCAGACTAGGTTCATTTATTTATCTCTACTTTTAGCCCATCATAGTAAATTTAGTTAGTCTGAAATCACAGGTATCTTCCCATGATGAGTTTGTTTCATTATAAATCACTGAGTATTTCCTTTAGAAGTCTTTTTTCCGGAGGTGTACTGTATAAGGTATAACTTCATTTGAAAATCCTTTGTGGATTAGAGTAATGTAAAACTGGATCTGCTCCTTTTTATTTCTTGCTGTGTAATATCACTATTGTCTATTTCTGTGAGATTCATAGGGAATATCACAAGTTCTTATGCAGTGAATACAGTTAGGATAATGCAGGTTTTTAAAAATTTTGCTTAATTTTCAACTGTCTGATAAATCTAAAAGATTTTAAATGTATTTTTCTCTTTTAAGTTACAGGAATAAAACAATAAAATATAACCTTAGTATACTTCTCCTGAGCGACAATCTGTAGGAAAAGGGACAATAAAGGAGCAAACATATGGTAATGTTCTTCCTTTAGAATTCTTTCTCTTATTTATTTTCTATTGAAAGGTTTCTGAAAGAAAACAGATACCTAAACTGCAAGGCTTTTCTAGGATCTGTACAGGTGTAAAGAAAGATAAGTAGAATGTGTGTGTTCTTTTGCCACAGTTTTGACCCTTTTATGTTTGGGTCCAAATTCTTAACAATGTAGGTTCAGCAAAGACACTGCAAACCTGACATCATTTTTAATAACCTGAAAAATTATTCTAGACTGATATATAAGCTATTTGAAACAGCTGTGCCTCCAGTTAGTACCTGGAGAGCTTATCTCATTTTCTAGAGTAGAACAACCTTTGTTTCTGGTCTAACAAAGTGATCTGGCATTTTACGAACAGCAGATATCTTAATCTAGAAAAATAGATGTTTCAGTTAAGTAAGAATTGAACATGTAAAAGATAACACACAAGTCAGTGACACATTTAAGCTGTTCATTATGTCATTTAGCAGTAGTAAGTACTACTATAAATATAATTAAGAATGTAAAAATAGAAAAGACATTCCAAAATAAAGTATGTGTGCAATAAAAAACTACTTGAGATTTTAATGAAGTTTAATTTAGAAAACGGTGGCATCTCAAATTTCATCTCAGTTGGCATAATCTCTCATACACTAACCATGTGATTGAAACAACACTTTCCAGTGAAAAGTATTCTGGTAAAGAGTTTTCAGCAACTCTAATAATAATTTTTTGTCATCATTTTTTTCTTATAATCTATTACAGTCACTTGTAGTTTTGTGATTTAAATTAGACTGTAAGCTTTTCATTACAGAGGCTGTGTCTACTAGTCTGTGCAAAGCACTTCTGAGGTTCCCTCCTAATCAGAATCTCTGGCAAGGCTGTGTCATGCTGATATTGATAATACTAACTTTACATGACTTACACATAGTTCATGCCTTTTCATAACTGGAGTCTGTAGGATTATGATTGAAATGCTTCTATTATTTTAGCAAAGGGTGAAATTAAAGAATACTACGCACTGGAAAAAACCCACATTTTCCAAGTGCCGATGTCTCATTCAGCCTGGAATTTTCTCTCTGTCTAAGAATTTGCCTGATAAAAGCAAATGAGAATGGACATGGGACTGAAATGTTTGGGAGAGGAGCCTGTGACAGTTCCTTTGAAGCTTCAAGAGTTTAATGTAAATAAGTATTTAGGGGATTATTAACATGCACATATTTTACCCCAAATGCTTTATGTAAGGTCAACTTTTTTGCAGTTGATGAATGCAGAATGAATTGTAAAACATATATGTGAACACATTCAAAGACCTTAGAAAATCTGTGCTGCAGAATGTTTTTATTTAACTTTTGATGTGATATAATATATGCCAAATTAGTGTATACAATTAATAGCCACCAGATATATATAGGTCCTGAGAATTTTGGAATTTAAGGAATTCTGAACATTTTTTTTAATATAAAGTCATTTTGGTTGCTAGATACCACAAAAAAAGAATAGACAAAACTAAGAAAAAGATCTTTCAAATTAGCTTTAAAAACAAGCAGGACACTATTTTACTATGACCACCAGAAAAGGTAACTTATTCCTTGGACATATAGCTAAAAGTTCAGTGAATGAAATAACATGTCTCCAATGCAAATTAGTTTTAAACTAAACTAATATTGAAATGAAGAATGCTTCATATAGGTGGTGTCTAAAGCATGTCTGAAAACCCATTTGCTTCTTTAGATGTAAAAATGTATTTCAGACATCTTGAGGCACACAGCTGAATTTTTAAAGTCACAAGCTGAGGCAAATGGTCAGTGGAACTCTAATTTCCACTTAAATTATTAATAGTATGATATAATGGCCTCACTATGTACAATAGCTCTGTAAGTCTTACTGACTTTTTTATTTGTTGTACATATTATTAAAATGTTGAAAAAAGCTTCTTGTTTTTTTTCCATCCAAATAAAAATAAATTATGTTAAAATCTTAGCTTTATATTTTAAGTAGAAATGAATGATATCCTCCATTTTTTGCATACACCCATGTTGACCTGAATTTTCATTTCACAGGAAATAAGTAGATCTATTCAAAATACTTGTGCAGGTATAATGGATTCCAGCTCTTTCTGTGATACTCCATCATTGAATTTTCATGAATGTTGATGTAACCATTGCTTATTTTGACTATTATAACTTCAGTCAGAATTTTGACTATTCGACAAGCATGGATGTCAATCCTAACTAATGAATTTGGTAATATTATGTCCATTCATATATTACTAAATTGCTCATACAGGATGCTGAAGCTACATAAAGATGTGAAAAGGTGTTTGTCATCTATAATCATCATTTGTTATTTCCCCTAGAAATCTAATTCAATTACACCTGTCAAAAATAAATCAATAATAACTTCTGCAAAATGAATATTCCTTTGTTTTACTTAATGTGCCTTGAGGAATCTTTATCTCCCTTTTGTCTATATTTCAACAATTTACTTCATATGGAAGAAATTACAAAGGGCATGACAGGAAAGGGGAAAGAAAAAAATGCTGGATAACACTCCTTGAGATAAGTTAGCTCAAAAAGCTGAATTATTCATACACCAATAAAGTCACACCTAGGGATGTGCAAACTTGATTATCACAAGGAGAAAGAAGGAAATAATTCCATCTGTTTACCAACATGTATAATGCAGCCATTCACTTAATTCTGCAAACATTTTCTTATCAAATTGCTTCTTAGAAAATGGGATATAAATTGCTTGACTGTATTTATACATTGCTTATATAGCAATTTTCCTTTAGTATTTGTCAAACACTCCAAATAGCCATAAATGCACTCTATCTGTCTTGGTTATGTGAGGAAATAACAGCACCACAGTAATGCCAAACTCCTATGGTTTGTCTGGGTTTTTAAATAATAAAGTTCAAAGTACAAGTTGGCATTTTTGTGCTAATCTGCTGGATAGTCTCATCCAATAAAAATGCAAACATGGAGATATGAAGAAAATTTTGAATTTGATAAAAATGATTAACATACAATAAGAAAAGGCAGTTTTCATTATCAAAAAAATAACCTCTCTAGGAAGCTGAAATTAGAAGTTAATCTTGAACTCCTGCTTCTAAAACTCTGCTACATTACTTGTTAAATTTTATTTGAAAATGCAAGTATATAAATAACTTTTGCAAGTATATAACAATTAAGTAAAAATCTCAGAGTCAAAATGCACAATTTTTTTTTACTGAAAACATGGGGTTTTTTCAGCTACTGGGAAAATGTGCTGATTGCAACAGTGAAAACAACACCTTGAGTTCAAAGGATAGAATATCAGTCATATATGTTACTAAGAACCACTTATTCAAGGAGTTGATAATTGCATAGAAATTATTATAATTGCTCCATAGATATATTTATACTGAAATTTATGCCAATATCAATTTAAACTAATTTTTATTAGAACACTAGTTTTTACAAGTGTCCTTTCTGTTTCAAAAGTGTTTGAAATACTTTTAAATGGAGGAAAAACAGTAGAAAAAGCAGAACCGCTTCTGTTCCTGGCTGGATGATTAAGAGAGTCATTCCAGTTTTCATTGATCTACAATTAAGAACAGAGATTTCAAAAAAACTTCTGAGGAAGAGAGAGCTTAGAGCATCTCAGATGGCACTGGACACCTCTTCAGGAAACTGAAAAAAGCCTCAGTTGTCTATGGTAGCTGAAAACTCTCTACACTTCCCTGACTGTTTTCTAGGGGCTTGATTGAGTTTCCCCCATCTAGGTGGATCATGCCATTTCAGATATATTGAGAGATCATGAGACTCCTGTAAATGCCATACCAGAGCTGTGTGAATATCTTGGATATTCTGAAGACTCCTACAGAGAATTGACATCAGCTTGTTGGACCATTTTAAGTGGTACATAGATATATATTTAGCACAGAGGTAGAATATATATATAAATACATATAAATGCTTTTCTTGGCATTAAAGCTAGAAAGCTGACTATAAACTTGGCAGATGAAGTTATAATAATGAAGGTAAAAGTTCATTCTTGAGCCAACTTCATATTACTGAAAAAAGGGAGAACTAAGTAGGCAGAAAGAAAAGGAAAGCACTTTTGAAAAGTACCCTGTTGCAACTCAGAAGCAACAATCTTAAGTTAATTAAATCAGTTAATCTGGAAACTGATGATCAAATTGCTCTGACGAAGAGATTGAATAACTCTATAACTGCTAATTTGCAACAGTTAGGGGAAAACCTCATTTTGTGAAAAGGGAATTTAGTGCAGCTTTCAAATTCTAGGGATAGCTCAAAGATCAAACTAAAATATTAACTGAAACTGGAAAAATTACAAACGACAATTTCCTTACTCAAAAATTGTTAGATATTTGGGAAAAATATATTAGAATTTATCTTTCTATGATCATACAATTACAGAATGGTTGAGGTTGGAAGGAACCTTTGGAGGTCATCTTGTCCAATATCCTTGCTCAGGCATTGCCACCTAGAACTGGTTGCCCAGGACCTTTTCCAGATGTTTGTGGGTTTTTTTTTAATATCTCCAATGATGGAGATCTACAACATCTCTGAGCAATGTGGTGCCAGTGCTCCATCACCCTCTCAGTAAGCAAGTGCTTCCTGATGTCCAGAGGGAACCTCATGTGTTTTGATTTGTGCCCATTGCCTCTGGTCCTGTGTCATGCTTCAACTCCATCTGGAAAATAAGCACCACATAGCTGCTCTCTCACTCCCCTCTGGTGGGATAGGGGAGAGAATCAGAAGAGTAGAAGTGAGAAAACTCATGGGTTGAGATTAAGAGACAGTTTAATAGGTAAAACAAAAGCCACACATGAAAGCAAAGTAAAATAAGCCTTGTACCAGCTACTATGAAGAAAATTATCTCTACCCCAGCCAAAACCAGTACATCCTGTCACTATGCACCACTGAAAAGATCGACTCTTTCCTTTTTGCACCTTCAGGTATCTATATACATCGATGCTATCCCCCTGAGCCTTCTCTTCTCCAGGCTGAACAGTCCCAGCTCTCTCCTCACAAGAGACATGCTCCAGTCCTTTAATCATCTTTGTGGCCCTTCACTGGACTCTCTCCAGTATGTCCATGTCTCTGTTGCACTGAAGAGCCCCAAACTCGACATGTTACTCCAGGTGTGACCTCCCCAGTGCTCAGTAGAAGGGAAGGATCACCTCCCTTGACCTACTGCCAACACTTGTCCTAGAGCTGAATCCTAGCATGTGCAGTTAACTGCAAAGGCACATTGCTGGCTCATGTTAAGAAACAGAAAGTGGAGAAATTGATCACAAAGTTCTAATAATAACAGCTAAAAGTTAGTGGTCACTGTGGATATGATTATTTGATTATTAAGTACAAATGTAGCCAAGCGCAATCTAACAAGACTGATATATTTGCACTTTAAAAAGACTTGAAGAGCTGAAGACAAGGAGAAGGATGTAGCAGGCAAGAGTTTTTTTTAAAGAAACACATTGATAATAAGGCAGTTGTTTAAAATATTTTACCACATGACTAAAAGTCATAATACCAAATCAAGAAATGCTCTGCTGCATTAAAAGAAGAAAAAAAAACAATTTGACTTAAAGAGGAAATGAAAGTATCTGTATATTACAAATAGAAGACTACAAATCAGAAATTAGGAATTTCAGAAAACTAATGAGAAAATTGGAAGTACAGATGGAGAAATGTAGCCAAGCTAATGTTAGAAAGCTGAAGATTTTATATGTGTCAGGAACAAAAGAACTTCTAAGAGTCAATTTTATCCATTAGTGATCACATTTACATATTTTGGTCTATATTCATGCAAATATCAGATGTATTTAGACTATTTGAAAAATAGAAAGTTATTTCCTCCTTGAAAACTGGACTAAAGTTGTACAGCATGTGCTACAGTTTGGTATTTTTAAATCAAAGGGTCTACATAGTTTATTACAAAATACCTCACCAATGAGCATTCTCAACTATTATCATTGATTTTCTTGGAACATTGGGGCATTTCTCCAGGGACTGAAAAAGATAGCCAGAGAAAGATGATATTGTGATACTATTCAAGAACGGTGAGTTGAATGACCCGGGTGATGTTAGGTCTGTGAATCTGACATTGATCTCAGGCAAAGTGATAGAAAGATGTTGATCTAACACTTCATTAATAAAGAAGTAAAGGAGGTAAATAAAATTAATGCCAATCAAAATCGGCTTACGGAAAATATATCTCATCAAACTGACTTGATAACTTTTTCAACAACATTATTAGTTTGGTTGGTAATTATAATGGGATATATGAAATACATGTACTGCATCACAAGCTTTTGTCTTGATATTGTGCCACACGTTGTCAATAAAGAAGGAAGATACAAAATCAGTGTCACACATAAGAAATAAATCAAAAGCTGTCTAAATAGAAGGTTTCCAAATTAACTGAGAGTCAAAAAACATCATGTAGCAGATAAGTTTCTAGCAGGTCCCTGTTGGATTTTTTTTTTTCATTTTACTGTCATTTGTTATCTATGTCTGGTAGGAAAGCATTACTCTTCATTGAGTATGCTGATAAGAGAATGACTAAAATTATTTAATTTGACCATTTACTGATGTTATAAAGTCTCATTTTGAAAAAAAAAATAAACTTGGTTAAACCTAATGAAAAAATGTTAAATACAGCTAAGCATATACTTACAAATCTAGGAATGAAAAAGTAGGCTGTATTTGCAGCAAGGTGGATACTATCATGTGAAGCTGAGAAAGACTTGGAGTAAGTTGGATAATTAGTTGAGAATTAGTTGATAATTAGTTGAGAATAAACTTTCACTGTAATGTTGCAATTTATAGGAATAATATACATAAATAGAACAATTGCTATCTAATGTGTTCAGAAGATCTCCATACTTTCTTAACTCACTTCTTAGACTGGTGTAATTTTAAGTCAGTAACAGCTGGTTTTGAAATTCACATGGGACATGGCTTAAATGGGACAGGTTAAAAGATGAAAAGCAGAAACAGAGAAAAGGCTGGAGAACTTTTTTGATAAAGAAATAATCTAAGAATCCTCCCAAAAAGTTAGGCTATAACTTATGTAGTTAGCAAATAAAATTTATAATTGAAGGGGACAGATTATAGGCCAGAGAAGTTCCTTCAGTCTATCAAAAAAGATGCATAACAATAACACCTGATGCCTTGTAGTTGCACCTAGATATATTCAAATTGTAAAGAAGATAATTTTAAGAGCAGCATAAGATACATTTTGAACAAGTGATCAGCATTTGCTGTTCTTAAATTCTTAAATGCATGCTGCTCTAACTCAATGAAGAATTAAGTTAAAGTCTTACATTACAAAAAAAACAACAACAACCAACCAACTAAACAAAAAAAAGCCCCACCCAAAAAAACAAACCTGCTGGATGATTGAATGGCCTTTTCTGGCTGCAGTCCATGAATCTGTAGCAACAAGGAGAGTTGACTTCTTTGCTCCACTTGCGAATAAACTGAATTAAGTCTGATCTGTTTAGAAAATGTTCATTAGCAGAATAATAATTGGATGGTATATGATTTTTTGATTAAACAATTATACTGATAAAATCTGTATAGTTCACTCATACACAGGGCATCTTAGTCTGTTTTTTAAACCAAATATATTGTTTTACATTGGAAATACTGGGCTTTCATTTAGACACTTTAAACACACTTAAATAACTTTTACATTTATGTTGAGCTGAAAATTTATAATAAAAGATGGACTGAGCTCTTGACCAAGCTAATGTTTTGACCAAGGTGGGAAATGTTTTGATCAGTTTTATCTGAAAATATTCTATGACAGGTTGTTTCTTATACCCAAACTATCCTGTGTATCAGCACAGGAAGGAGCCCCCAGCAGTATAAAATGCATTTATGTATTGGGTTTGTGTGACAAGGTTTTGATAAAGGGTGTGGCACATAGGGATGACTTTTGTGAGAAGCTGCTAGAAGCTTCACCTGTGTCTGATAAGCCAGGCTCTTGCCCAGTGCCTCCAAGATGGACCTGCCACTGACCAAGTCCAAGCCAATTAGTAACAGTGGTAGCACCTTTGTGACAACATAATAAAGAAGGAGAAAAAAACCCTGCACAATACTAGCAGCAGTCAGAAGGAGTGAGAATATGTGTGTGAGAGAAACAACTCTGCAGACACCAAGGTCAGTGAAGGAGGGGAGGAGGTGCTCCAGGCACTGGAGCAGAGGTTCCCTGTAGCCTATACTGAAGATCACTATGAGGCAGGCTGTCCATCTGCAGCCCATGATGGTTAACAGTGGAGGAGATATCTACCTGTAGCCTGTGGAGGAACCCACACCAGTGCAAGTGGATGAAGGGAGGAGTGGGAAGAAGGTGTTTTAAGAATTGTTTTTATTTCCCATTACCCTTCTCTGATTTGATTGGTAATAAATTACATTAATTTCCTCAAGTTGAGGCTATTTTGCCTTATCTTGACATGAGCCTTTCATTCTATTTTTCTACCCCCTGTCCAGCTGAGGAGGGAGAGTGATAGAGTAGCTTGGTGGGCACCTAGTGTCCAGCCAAGGTCACCCCATTACAGTCCTTTTTGGTGCCCAACATGGGCACAATGAGGGCTGCTATGGGGATAATTAACTCCATCTCAGCCAGATTCAATACAATCTCAAACTCAAAACTTTAGATAATGTTTATAATTTCCATACAGAAGAATAAGGATTCTAAGTTGGGCCTGGTCCCACTCTCAAATGGCATGACCCCTGTTAAGGTAAAATTGAGAGCAAGCAGATCAATAAGATGGTATTGTAGCCAAAGCAGAGGCCTGTGAAATCTGCTAATTAAAACTACACTAATCAGGATAATAGTATTAATTACTTGCTTTGAATGCAACTATAAATCTACCAAAATAGTGTAACCAGCAACGGCATGTAAAACTTTTGTGACACATTAGTGGTATGTCATACACGATATATAAGCATTTTATCTAAGTATGGGAGCAATTATGACCAGCAAGGGGGCAAGCAGAAGCACATGAACTTGTGTGTAGGAGCAATCCAAGTAACAGAAATTGCAATCCCAAGATAAAGAACAATGACCAAGATAAACACAAGGGACTGCAGGTATGTAGAGCACCCTGACTAATGTAGGAGAAGAATGACCATCAAAACCAAAACCATGATAAGAAGCATCTGGAGAAGCATCTGAGATCCCATTTGGGTGGAGGTGGCAAAAGACATAAAATGCCAATGATGAACTTAAAAAAGAAGCCAAGGTCACTTTGGTTCACATTTCTCTCATCAAAGAGCTCTCAAGTTTGATTAACTGTGAAATCACTACAGACCACAGCCATCATGTGCTAACCATTCAGCATCAACTTCAAGGTATTGTATGCTCACAGATAACTCAGGGTATGATTTTTGGTGACAATCAGTTTGCTATATACAGTGATAATCATTAATAACATATAGGAATTAATCATCAGCACAAAAGGCTTTGTTAAGGAATGAATTTACTAAATTTTTATTTTAAAGTGTAAAGAATGACCTAATCTGTCAACCTTTTAAGTATTCCCATCATGGTAATTTCAAATTACCTGACACACACACACACACACACACATAAACACATATGTATACATATGTATGTATATAGATACATTCAGTTCAAATTTATACCACCCACACACTGTTATGTGAGTACTTTCTGCAGAAAAACATACTCGGACAACAAAATAAAGGCTCCTGCAAGGTAAAACAGCTGCTCTAGTATGCCCCTGAACTGTTTATGGAAAATAAGTACCTCATTTAACACTACTTTCCTCCTCTTGTGTGCACTTTCACTCAAACATATTTTTTTTTTTTTTTCAAACCACAAAAACAAAATAAGAAGTCAGGGACATTCTTTTCGATGCGATATGAAGATCTCAAAGAGAAATGTTTACTATTCTCTAGTAAAAAATGGTGGTTTATTTTGAGTGTGGATTTAATAAAACTACCATTGTCCACCCATGTCTTCTATTATTACCTTTTGATTACAAGATAATGAGGGAAAATAAATTAGTCTGAAACCATATGTACAAATTAACTATTTATTTGGAATTTTTTATTTCAGATTCCTGTTAGCAGTGATTTTCAACCAACTTTGTCCCTGAGAAGTCACTAGAATTTAGTAAGAGGTTGTAATTCAATTAATGTATTCCTGTTTAATGATGTCAGTGTACCTATTTTGTGTATTACTTGTCCAATTTACAGGATCAGAACAAAACTCCTGTCATCACATGTACCACCTAAAAGTGAGACCCATTTGGAGCAAACTAGTACTAAATGAGTAACAGAGGTCCAGATATGGGAAAATTACACAGAATTCTAGCATGTAGAGAGACAACTTTCGCCAAGCCTCTGTTTGCATCTTGCTTACATGTAGCAGGCTTGAAAGTGAGAATCTGAGACTGGGTTTACTGTAAAACATAATTTAATAACTTGGCACAGTCTCAGTTCTCATCCAGGTAAACATTGAGACTGCTTTTTATTTAAACTTTTTAAATTTAATAATTTACACATCCTATGTCTTACCCAGAAAGTACCCCACAACCACAACAAGGATAGTTAGCTGAGAAAGAGCTTTGTCCTTTGCATAGTAAACTAGTTGTGAAAATGCTTGTTCATACCTCTGGTGACGGAGGCTGTAAAATGAACAAATAATAAATTTATATATGTAATATACCCCAGAACAGTATCTGCATCATGAAATGAATTCTGCGTATGCGTGCACACATACATATATACATACATATACACACATATATAGGTATATGGAAGAGTGTGGATTGGCAAATTCTCATTTTTATTCCTCCATCCAGGAATGAAGAATACATAAGAAATAACAATCTACCTTTGAGATGAGAAGGAAAGCAAATCTGGAATCCATTAACACTTGATAATATACAAAAATGGGCACAGTAATTTCCTTTCTTTCCAATATCTTTCCAAAGAAAATTAGGAAAGAAACATTTTAGCACACAGCAAAGAACAAAACTTTGGCAAGAGATACATAATTCAGGCTGCTACTTAGCAGCAAAAGTTCAGGAGACAGAAAAAATGTTAGATATGCTTCTCTTTTAGACATTTCATATTACTTAATTGAGGCACCTTATTCCAAGCATACAGGGTACTGTGAATGCTATTCTGCAATACTTAATTTGGCTATCCATTAAATAGGGAATTTAAGCATCCACACTAATATGTTGAATCGCACTCGCAGAAATGATTATAATGCAAGTTAACTGCCTGTATTTGTCCAATACCTACTTTTGTTCATTAATGAGCAATATGGTTCTGTTTAGGGTCTTTGATTGTTTGTTTGTTTGTTTTTAATAGTGGCATATTTTGTGCATTTTTTGGTGTTTAGATAAAATATATTATTTTATCATCAGTCATGTTACTGAAACTGACCATTTTGAAAAGAAAATCAAGCAAAAAGCTTGAGTTATAAATCCACAATTTTCAGCCCTAAAGGGTGGAAATTCAGGCACTTAACTGTGATAACTAAATACATGATGGTATCAGATTAAAAGAAGTATAGCTTTTGTGAAAAAAAAATCTAATGTGCATTAATCACACATTAATTAAGGGGAAGTCTTTCTCATTGTTAACTTAAAATTATGATAAATGTATCAATTCCAGTACCTAGAATCATAGAATCATAGAATGATTTGGGTTGGAAGGGACCTTAAAGATCATCTAGTTCCAACCCCCCTACCATGAGCACGGACACCTTCCACTAGACCAGGTTGCTCAAAGCCTCATCCAACCTGGCCTTGAACACTTCCAGGGAGAGGGCAACCACAACTTCCTTGGGCAACCTGTTCCAGTGTCTCACCACCCTCACAGTCAAGAATTTCTTCCTAATATCTAATCTAAACCTACCCTCTTCCAGTTTAAAGCCATTTCCTCTTGTTCCGTCACTACCTGCCTTTGTAAAAAGTCTCTCCCCAGCTTTCTTGTAGTCCCTTCAGGTCCTGGAAGGCAGCTACAAGACGTCCTCAAAGCCTTCTTTTCTCCAGGGTGAACAGCCCCAGCTCTCTCAGCCTGTCCTCATAGGAGAGGTGCTCCAGCCCTTGGATCACCTTGATGTCTCTCCTCTGTTTTCCTTCTAAGAGGTCCATGTCTCTCTTGTGTTGGGGGCTCCAGAACTGGACACAGTACTCCAGATGGGGCCTTACGACAGTGGAGTACAGGGAGAATCGCCTCCCTTGACCTGCTGGCCACACTTCTCTTGATGCAGCCCAGGATACCGTTGGCCTTCTGGGCTGCAAGCACACATTACTGGCTCATTTTGAGTGTCTCGTACCCCACCACTCCCAGGTCTTTCTCTTAGGAGCTGGTCTCAAGCTACTCATTGCCCAGCCTGTATTTATGTTTTGGATTGCCCTGACCCAGGTGGAGGGCCTTGCATTTGGCCTTGTTGAAATTCATGAGGTTAGCACAGGCCCACGTCTCAAGTCTGTCAAGGTCCCTCTGGATGGCATCCCGTCCCTCCATCACGTCAATCACACCACACTGCTTGGTGTCATTGGCGAACTTGCTGAGGTTGCACTCATTCCCACTGTTCATGTCACTGACAAAGATGTTGAACAACACCGTCCCAAATACTGACCCCTGAGGGCACCTCTGGTCATGGGTCTCCACTGAATTCCAAGGAGTTTTGATGTGTTGTTAGGAAGTGTTTTATACTGTTAAACTTCATTTCCTTTGTGTTTAACTGGATTTTTTAAGCTATTATGAGAGGTTAACTAGTACCAAAAATCTCTTTTTCTTAGTCCTTATTGTGTACTTTCAGTTTTTATTACTTATATAGGGTTTAACTGATACAGGAACAATTTTAATTTTGCCTCTCAGCAGACTTTTTATACCTTTAATAGTTTTTCTTATGATCCCCCGCATGTTCATTCTTCTGACAGGGATCACTATTTCACTAATAACATAGAACAAAAGCGCAGGCACAGCTATAGAAAAGAGATCTTCATCGATCATATCAAGAGGCCAGAGTTACACACTGAGAAGTTTGGATTTACCTGGAAAAAGTTTGATTGTCCATTCTTCCTCCTAAGGTCGTGGTAATACAAATTCCTAAACCTTAGGTTTTTTCACTCCACTTCCACTCATCACTCTAAAGCTTGCACTGATAAAAGCTCTACCACCTTTTATGTTTTAATTGTTTTTACTAGGAGGAGTTTCAGTATGGTTAACACTGGTGGCTGCAAACATTTTGTTTATATAGCTGTCCTCATTATTATTATAAGGAGAGAAATACACAGAGAGAATTGAAACTGTTAAAACCTAAAGAATATATAGCCTGTCACTAGGTTTTAAAAAGTAGAAATTCTCTTATCTATGGAAATACACCATTGAAGGGAGGAAGGGTCGAGGGTTCAGCCTATACTTGGAATGCTGTACCACTGTTTACACAGCCATCTGTAGATTTCAGCAATTTGGATTCCAGATCTAAATATTTGACATGATTGCTGGACTGTACTAGGTTTAGGAGAAATAATGTCTATAAAAGAAATACTGATAGCAGCTGCCATACATAAAATAAAAAAAGTTAATAAATCTGACGTGTGAGTGTAGATCCAACACAAATACCAGCCTGGCTGTCAAAAACTGATCTGCTGCAATTAGCACAGTACAATAGTTCAGCTGAATCTGTGCCAAATTTCATTCAGGTGGACAAGGAAACACATGCAGAGCAATCTCAGTCACCTGGCCACATGTTTTCAGTCCCTTAAACTTAAAAGTCTGCCTCCTGGGTAGCATCGTTATCCTCTGCTCCATTTCTCTGCTGATATAGCTGTTTAGTGAATGCTGTTTTTCCATGTTATTTCTTTTCTTTCTGGCCCTTCTGTCTCTCTCTATCTGTAGCTATATATGGTCTGAAAAAATGAATCCCCAATTATTTCGGCAACTACTGCCTCTGAGTCTTCTGGATAAAATATAAGACTAAGAAAGATCTACCTATCAGGGAATTACTTCAGTTTCCACTTTAGCTACACTGTAGATTTTTATTTTATATGTGTGTGTTCTTCTAAAGTAACTGTTGACTGACAGGGCAATATACTACCATTCTTCATGGTTCTACCAGGTTTCTCTGCAAGTAGCACTGGTATTGAATCTGATTCCTAAAGTGATGAATGTAAGAGTAGTCCTTAAGCTTTGGGATTCCAGTCAGAAAATCCTTTCCTAGTGTATCTTTTACTAATGTTTGGACTAGTTTAAAATAATTTACAATGTATTATTTTACATGTTTACATAAGTGCTTGGATACTATGATAAAAGTCTATCAAATAATATGTCTTGAACTGCTAGCATAAATTCTCTTATTACTTCAATTTGAATTACAGGGACTAGATCTTGGACTATTTTAGTCTTTGAAGCTCACTGATTTTTAAGGTGTGTATTTTGAGATATTTTGGGGCTTAAATTAACCATTCAGGGGCTTCACTGTCTTGTGCAGATGTTATACAATAAGCATAAGTTAAGCAATTAGTATATACTGTATATGCTACATATCTGTAGCCTCCAGAGATATATTTGCCAAAGAATTATGCACCAATTACATGGTATTTTTCACAGACATTTTTCATAAAAAGCCCTGAAGATGCCAGTGGTGAATAAATATCTTAGGTTTAATAATTAGAAAAGCAAGCATCCCAAAGAACAACCACATGCATTGTGGTCTAGAGAGGAATAAGTAAAAATGAAAAGAATCAGTAAAAATTAGTTAAAGATTTTGTCTGCCACTAAAAATGTCTAAACATAATTTGTCATGAGAAGAGGAAAGCTATGCCACATTACCAGTCCAAATTAAATGCTGATTTTTTTTTTCCCCAAAATATGTTCACAAAATAGTAGTTAAGATTTCATACAATGCATGCATATACTTACTCAAAAAGCATTTTATTTGACAGCTATCAGTTAACATCCCTTTGGCTATCTTGTAAATTTTAAAGTTATTTTCCTGTTATTGTAGTGTTCAAAGTGAATCTCAATGGATAACTTGGTTCAGGAAGGGATGTCAATATTTGTGATGAAATTAAAAAACTCAAATTTGGCGGTTAGGGATATGAAGGGTGAAAAAAAGAATGATTGTTTATGCTTACGTTTGTTTTCAATAACCTGTAATCACAAAGTGGAAGGCTATAACATATGCTAACTAACCAGAAAAATATATCAACAATAATACAACTGCTGGTGGCTGTCCATGGAAATGTAAGCTTAGTTGAGATGACAGAAACCACTAGGAGTAACCACCTTGTTCTGTTTTGTGATAGGACAAAATATATATAGTTCATGAAAAAATATATATACCATCACTAGGATGTCAAAAACACTGTGGCACTTTGATACTTCTTTTTTCAAATGTCCAATCCTTCTTTTTGTTTGTTTGGTTTTGTTTTTTGTTTTTTTTTCCTACAGGTAAGAGAATGGTAGGGCAACTAAGCTGGAGGTTTTTTGCAATGTTTTTAGTGTATTACATGAAATTATACTTGGGCTTGTTTTTGCTTTAACAGAGAGAAAAGTATTCAAGGGTAAGTAGATATCCATGCACAGGTAAGGGAATATAATTTTTATACATTTGCACCTAGTAACTTACTTCTGAGAATGCTAAGGTTCCCTCTTACCAATTCCCACTCTAACTGATTGCTTAGATATATTAGAAAATAGCATTCCTGACTTCACAGAATCATAGAATAGTTTGGTTGGAAAAGACCACTACAATCATCTAGTTCAACCACTAACTGAGCATTGCCAAGTTCACCACTAAAGCCTGTCCCCAAGTACCACATCTACTCGTCCTTTAAATCCCTCCAGGGATGGTGACTCTAACTCATACACGTTCCCCTCTAAACCCTTCACCAACTTTGTGACCCAGCCTGATCTGGGTGTCCCTGCTGGTGGCAGAGGGGTTGGAACTAGATAAGCTTCAATGTCCCTTCCACCCCAAACCAGTCTGGGATTCTATGACCCGTCAGAGCGCTCATCCGGCCAGTCTCTCAGCAGCAGCATGCTGCTCGGTGACCCTGATATTCCTCAACTGTGCTGCTGAGACCCCTGGAGCTGCCTGGGCTCCTCCATGGTGGCAGGACCTCCCCTCATACCCCACCTGCCATGACGGGCCCTGAGGCAGTGTGAGATATGGATTAAAAACTGATTTCTTCTTGCAAGTTTTTGAAGTTGCATGAAAAGATGCACAGATCTTTCTACAAGAAATGTGTATTTGTCTTGGAGGTGGTGTTCATTTGCGGTGTTCTATGTTTCATTTTTCAAACTGTTTCATAATTCAGAAACTATGTCTAACATGTAGATTCTCAGTTCCATGTGTAGCAATCATAGAATGGTTTGGGTTGAAAGGGACCATCCAACCAATTCCTTATCCACCAAGTAGTTCACCCATCAAACTCAACGTTTCCAATTTGGAAACAAGGGTGTCATTGATCTACTAGAGAGCAGTGTAGGGGAAAGGGATCCGAGAGTCCTGGTGGACAGCAGGATGACCATGAGCCAACACTGTGCCCTTGTGGCCAGGAAGGCCAATGGCATCCTGGGGTGCATTAGAAGGGGTGTGGTTAGTAGGTCAAGAGAGGTTCTCCTCCCCCTCTACTCTGCCCTGGTGAGGCCACATCTGGAATATTGTGTCCAGTTCTGGGCCCCACAGTTCAAGAAGGACAGGGAACTGCTTGAGAGAGTCCAGCACAGAGCCACCAAGATGATTAAGGGATTGGAGCATCTCCCTTATGAAGAAAGACTGAGGGAGCTGGGTCTCTTTAGCTTGGAGAAAAGGAGACTGAGGGGTGACCTCATTAATGTTTTTAAATATGTGAAGGGTGAGTGCCAGGCGGATGGAGCCAGGCTCTTCACAGTGGTGTCCAATGATAGGACAAGGGGTAATGGGTGTAAGCTGGAACACAGGAGGTTCTGCTTCAACTTCAGAAGAAACTTCTTTACAGTGAGGGTGACAGAGCACTGGAACAGGCTGCCCAGGGAGGTTGTGGAGTCTCCTTCTCTGGAGATATTCAAAACCTGTCTGGACACCTTCCTGTGTGAACTCATCTAGGTGTTCCTGCTCCAGCAGGGGGATTGGGCAAGATGATCTTTTGAGGTCCCCTCCCATCCCTAGCATTCTGTGATTCTGTGATTCTGTGATGTGGGATGGTGTCAAACACCTTGGACAAGTCCAGGTAGATGACATCAGTTGCTTTAGCTTTATCCACCAATGTTGTGACCCCATCATAAAAGGCTACCAGACTGATCAGGCAAGATTTGCCCTTGGTGAAGCCATGTTGGTTGTCACCAATCAACTTCTCATTCTCCATGTGCCTTAGCATAGTTTCTAGGAATATATATCCATGATCTTGCCTGGCACTGAGGTGAGACTGACCGGCCTGTAGTTCCTCGGATCTTCTTTGTTTTCTTTTTTAAAAATGGGGGTTATGTTCCCCTTTTTCCAGTCTGTGGGAACTTCACCAGACTGTCATGACTTCTCAAATATGATGGATAGTGGTTTTGCAACTTCATCTGCCAGTGCCCCCAAGACTCATGGACACACCACATTAGGTCCCATGGACTTGTGCACCTTCATGTTCCTTAGGTGCTCTCGAAACTGATCCTCTCCTACAGTGGGCGGCTTTTCATTCTCCTGGACCCTTCCTTGGATTTCTAGGACTTGGGCAGTGTGGCATGAGCCCTTGCTGATGAAGATTGAGGCAAAAATGTCATTGAGCACCTCAGCCTTCTCAGTGTCCTGGATGACCAGATCTCCTGTTGCCTTCCGAAGAGGGCTCACATTTTCCTTAGTTTCCATTTTTCTCCCAGACATATCTGTAGAAGCTTTTTTTGTTGCCTTTGACATTTCTGTCCAAATTTAATTCTGTCAGGGCCTTGGCTTTCCTAACCTGATCCCTGGCTTCTTGTGCAATTTCTCTGTATTCCTCACAGATCACCCATCCTTCCTTCCACCCTCTATAGGCTTCTTTTTTGATCTTAAGTTTGTTCAGAAGCTTTCTGTGCATCCATGCAGGCCTCCTGCTGTTTTTGCCTGCCTTCCTCTTTGTAGGGATGCATCGTTCCCGGACTTGGAGGAGGACGTCTTTTGAGTATAAGTCAGATGTCCTGCACACCTCTTCCCTCCAGGAATTCATCCCACAGTACCTGAGCAAGCAGATCCCTGAAGAGGTCAAAGTCTGCTCTTCTGAAATCCAGGGTGCTGAGCTTAGACTGTGCCTTCCTCACTGCCCTAAGGATCTCAAATTCCGCCATTTCATGGTCACTACAGCCAAGGCTGCCCAAGAGCTTCACATTCCCCACTAGCCCCTCTTGTTGGTGAGAACAGTGATAAAGGTAGAATTTATAACTTGGCTGATTTGTAATAAAATATGTATATTTAAGTTGTTTCTACTAGGTGTTTCAAACTGATATAGCTTCTTCAATGAAAATGTATTTGAATCTGACTGCTCTCTTTAAACACAGCAACGTTATTATTTGAACTGTATTTTGAAAAAAAAAATAATTACTGTGTGTTGAAACACACAAAGATCCTCATCTATACTGACTTTGATTAATGAGCTTAAGTTTAAGGTTTGTTTTCTCTGAGTAAAAGCTTGTGTCAGTAGGAGCTCTGCTCCAGACTGCAAGGTACAAGTGACTCCTCCTGATCACACCCACACCATACCTTAGCACAAAGGAACTTGGACTTGCCAAACATCCCTAAATCCTTTGCTTCCCACACGAACTAGTATGTATGCCTGACCTTACTCATTAAGCCTACTAGATAAACCTACAGCATGTTTTATGTGAGGAGAAGCTGTTTTTCTCTGAGGATCCACACAGATATAATGTCCGCTGTCGTTGGAACAGGTGAGGCCAAAGAATGGATGCTTTAGTGTTTTCTGTAACTGGAGGCAGAACTCCAACCCTAATACTGGCCTGAATGACTAATATCTGCAGTACTAGGAGCTCGCACCTCTTTTGCTGATGCAGCCTAGCAAGTCTTTCTAGTAGTAAGAAGATACTAGAGTGCAAACAGATTATACATTGTACCTCACACTTTTTATTCTCTTGCCTCATGCATTCTGATCTGAAGATCAGTGCACCTGAAAATTTAGTTTTCAGACTATTTCAGGATGATCATGAATTCCAAGGGTTAAATCACGTACAGGATTTTGTACACTTAACTGGAAATAAGAAGTTCATTTGAGTATGCTGGTGTGTTTACTAACTTCAGTGAGGACATCAGAAAGTTGTTCCACTGGGACAAAGAATTTTAGATGTCGCTTGTTACAGGAATATTTCAGTGGGCTGAAGTTAAAATGAAAGGGTTGCCTCTAATTCATAATCACATGTTCCAACTTGTCAAACTGCATCATGTACTAAATTGCTATACTTAGGAGGCACATGCAGGAACTCTGTTCGCTCCAATCAATTTGTCATTTGCTCTCACCTCCTTTACATACAGAATGGATCGTGCCTCTTTTTCAGTTCTTTCAAGTAGTGGTCTCTCTGACTTCCTTCCCTAACCTTTCACAACAAACTCCAGCCTTTGGACAAACAGCAAGCCAGGTCATACAATGTCGTAAATCCTGGAATACAGGTTACTAATCAGTGTTCTTTGGCTGCCTCTCAAAATAATATTTCATGCTTATGGTAGCCCTCCCATATGCTGTCCCTCCTTCTTAGCACAGATGATGGTACTCATACCCTGAAATGCCACTTATGTTGCCTATAAAATCTCTCCATTCTGGACTTCCTCTCACAGGAAGCTGCAGAAAACTGTCAGCCAAGGAAAATGAAAAATGGAAGGGTCTCAGAAAATTTTGAATAGTACGAGATCTTCAAAAAGCCAAACACATCTGGTTTTTCATCAGCATTTAAACATATGTCTAGCACTAAGCAATAAGGAAATGTATGCCAACAAGTGCATTACATGCCAGAATGAAATTGAAAAAGCAGCAATATAAAGCTAATTTACTCCTTCAGGGGTCCCTGAAATAAATATTCTGGAGTCACTTTTACGCCAACATGTGGCCTTCTGCAGTCGAACAGTTCAATAATGTTTCACTAATTGAGGGGATCCATTCAGGCTTTGAAAAGACTATACTTCAGTTATATATGTGAAGCTTTCTTGTGTTGAAATAGACTACTAAAAAACCAGTTCCTCTCTGCCCTGCTGGATACAGTTGTAGCCTGATTGTCCACCAATGTCTGAACAAATTGAAGAAGTAATCTCCTCTTTCACATTTAATACATTCATTAAAAATATTGGCAAGGAAAACAGTGACATCAGTCACCCTGTTTACTCATTTGTCTGCAAACTCCTATCCCCTGCAGATGTTTGCTTTTACCTTTTTGGCTTTGACTGCCACCCTGAAATGATTCAGGTAAGTCAGCAGCACAAGTTCATTTTTATATGCTGACCCTACCTTAAAGCCTGGATTTGTCTCCTTTTGCTTCTCTGGAAAAGCAAGGAAGAAATTCAGAGGAAATATGCCTGCCTGAGACATCAGTAACAGGAATGAATTTGATAAGTGACAGTTGTTGCTTTTCCGTTGACTGGGGCCTAGGGCTGAGAATCCCTCACAGGGCCTATATGTCTGGCTTGATGTTCTCCTTCAGATGTATCAGTAGAAAAAAAAGGAAGATATATTAGCATTTCCTGGAATCTGAAGATATAAACTATGATTTACTTTTAGCCAACTGCAGCCTGATGACACCCTAACCCATGGCTATATTGGAAACTTGTATCCTCTGGCAGATTAAGTCTTTTGCAGACTTTTTCTCAGGAAGATTGGTGAACAGCTCTGGACAGAGTGGCAAACCACTCTGGCAGAAATTTTAGGAATGTCCTGGTGACCTCATGAAGATTAAGGTATTGAAGACTACCATTATGGCTCTTCACGGATCTCTCCTGAGGTCCTGAAGATGCAGCTTCATGGTTCAGGTCCATGTTCCCCATAATGAGTCAAAAGACCGGAATACAAACCTGCAAAACAATGTATGTACTTTGTTTTCATGTGAGTAAAAAAATCCTCCCACACAAAAATAACATTTAACTGTTAAATATTATGTTTGTTATTAGATTAACCTTTAGATTATGCATTTGCATACATAAATGCAGTGAGTGCATTTCAAGGCTCTGCTCAGTCTCTGGGATTTTTCTAAGCAAATGTCTTTGAAAGAATTACTACACGTTATCAAAACATATTGTAGAACAAATACACATTAACTTTAACAGAAAGTTTCAGAAGTTAGAGCTTTTGCTTTCACAGTTTTCTTCAATTGTATAAAATTTATTTGTTGTAGACTACTATTATGGATTTTCCTGAGCAGCAGTTACACAGGAAAGATTAAAGTGAGTAGATGAATATGAAATAAACACTTGTGAGGTATTAGTGCTATGATTTTAAGAAAAGTCTTTTTTGTAATTACATAGTGATTAACAACTCTTTGTATTTTCTTATCTTGGTGTCATAAACATCCCCCTTTTTGAAGCTGGAACTAATATGAGCATTGTAAAAGTATACTGATACTTCTTTTCAATGTTGAACAATATTTTCCTTGAGGATTATGCAAATAAGTTTTAAAGTCTCATGAAATGATAATTTTTAAACCAACTCTGAAACCAAACTCTAAAAATTCTTAGATAAAATTCAGATCAGTGGAGCATGAAGTTGGTAAGTAACACTTTTCTAGATATGTTGCTCATACTGCTATATTCTGTAAATATTTTATTTACATTTAATATTTTCAGTGAACTAATCATCTAATATGGCCTTTATTCATTTTAATAAGAAATTTATGAACAAGTTTACATATTCTCAATATTAAACAAAATATTAGCTTCTTTTAGGCAAATTAAATTATACTGTGTATTAAGAGGACCTTCAATCTGATAGCCAGATACTGACAGGAATGCAAGCAATTGTTTTTTAAGATAGTCTAATCGTGTTTTAAAGATAATTAACTATAAGCTGGATTCTTTAATCATCTGATCACTACTTGCAATCCTAATTCTGCAATAAAACCACATTTTTCATACAGAGCAAAGTTTAAACAGTTCATAAGCTTCTTTTCTTATCACTCAATGTGTTAAACACATGACTATGTCAAATTTTGTGTCAAATTAGACAACCACTAAATAGATTTATTGCAAAGCCATTTAAAATATCTTTCAAAGGAACCAGGAGGGAACTGTGGAAATCCTTGATAATTCATAGCAATATTAAAGAATGTCAGAAGTAAGCTTGTGGGGATTTGAGTTTGGGTGTCTATGCACTTATTATCAAAAAGCACAAAATTTCCTGCCACATCTGAGAGGGAGAGAAATTGCACTAGTCAATGCATGTACTGAAGGAAATAAGAAAGCAGCAGCTCCAAAAGGCAAATAAAGCTGAGAAAGAAGTTGGAAGATGAAGATAACACACTATTCCCAGATGTATCTTTCAATATTTGTTTTCCATTCATTTTTATTTACTGAGAATTGTGTTCCTTCATAAATATAAAAACAAAATTACAAATAAATGAAGAAAAGAAAGATAAATAACCTTGGACACTTTGTAGATTGTTTATAACAATGTGTTTCAACTGAGTAGTAAATCTGTTTAATGTCAACAGATTTCAGGTTCTGAACTTGTGCTTCGGCCTAGAATTTATTACCTGTGTACATATGGCTAATTGTAAATGTATTATTAAGTAGAAACAGTAGATAAAGCTTCCTATGTTCACATCTCATTCTTCTTTGAAGATCTCATTATTATTTGTCAGGAATTACTTTTCTTCTTTGGAACATTTCAGTGATGAGCAACCCTTTCAAGAAGAACACCAGAGCTTTGATTTATTTTGGAGGCATTCTCATTAAACTGTGTGCTGCTATACTGAAATACATGATCACTCTAAAAGTGCTGACACAAATATTTTTTCATATTACTCTAAGTTGGTTGATTTTCTGTGAATGTTAAATAAAGGACATGAACACACGCTTCTTCATCTGCATAGAGATGAAGATGCTTCATATATCCACTATTTCTTCATCTGCTGTCAGTTTTATGTATATAGATTTTTTAAAAAAATTAAAAAGTACTATTTAATAAAACTACCAGTTTTATAACTCATACAGCAATGTACTTTTTAAAAGTTCAATTATAAGAACGAACATATCTATTAGTAATAACTACTAATACATATTTATATGTATATTTCAGCACAATTGAATAAACTAATACTAACATTTGTTTGTTTGCATTTTTATAGCCTTGCTGTGACTAAGTTATTGTTATAGTTATAGTTGAGGAGTTGTGTCCTGGTTTTGCTAGGATAGAGTTAATCTTCTTTTTAGTAATCAGAATAGCTGTGTTTTAGTTCCAGTGTTTCAGTTCAGATTTGTTATGAGAAAAACGTCGGTAACAGTGCTGGTGCTGTGAGTTGCTGCTGGAGCTCAAGGCCATCGTGTTCGGCTGTTCACAGCTGTGTTAGGTCTGGGAAGGAGAAGCGCAGTGAATAGCAAAACCCAGAACTGGCATTTGGATGTGCCAATGAAATATTCCATATTATACCACGTCATGCCAGTATATTAACCAGGGCTGACCGGAAGACAGGGCACTTCTCTTCCGGGGGTACCTCTCTGGGGGATCATTCAGGTTCACTCTTCCGGGGCTTGGGTTTCGGGACTGTCTCTGCTCTGGGATCATTAGCTGGCACAGGCCGGGCATCAGTCAGCGGGCGGTGAGCACTGTGTATCACTCATTTATATAATCTGTTATCACTGTTGTTATCATTACCATTTTATTTTAATTAGTAAATAGTTTTTATCTCAACCCGTGAGTTTCCTTGCCCTTTTCTTTCCAGTTCTCTCCCCTGCTCAGTGGGCGAGGGAGGGGGGGAGGGTAATAGAGCAGGCTGTGTTTGGCTGCAAGCTGCAAGGAAAAACAGGGTGAATCCACCCAAACCACCACAAGTTGTTCTAATTTAGCACCTACTTAAGATTTATAAATTTCTATGAAACATTTGGATCAATCTTTTTAAGGCTTTTTTTTCAATAGAAATGACTACTTTTTAAAAAATGGTCTATTATTGATTTCAAAAGGATTTGAAATTTTCAGAGGACTTTCTATATTTTGAACATTGACTGTAAACAAGTTTTGAGTGTGCTAGAAATACGCAGACTGATTTTAAATGCATTTTGACAGAACTTTGTTGAGACATTTGTCTACTAATGTTTCTAAAGTCAGGTACTGTATATATTTGTGGTTTGCATATCTGATTACACTTAGATCTACTAGTATTTACTAAATAAAATTTGTTTATTTGAAATACCACATCCTGAGTGCATGAATGAGGTTGGACTTTATGATGAATATTCTGGTCAATGTGCCTGTTTCTGCGGATTTGCATATATGAGATTTATTCATGAAATGTAGAAAGAAAAGGATGACTATTTCCACAGAGTGATTATTTAACATCTTTTTTCTTTAGATCTGTAAACAAATAAATTGTATCAGTAACTGTATTTGGTGAAAAATTTAAACACCCCATAGGAATTACATTCAGTATTATAATTTCTCCATTATCTTGGGACTTCTTCACATGCTACAGAACATATAAGCAGAGAATTTGTTCAAAACCACCTCTGTTTTTGACCTTTGAGTCATCCATGCTGTCATGCTGTCATATTCTCATGAGAATGTAGGCATTTTTTCACATTCTCTAAATTTGTTTGATGACTCTCATCAGTATCACAAAAATAATTACCCAATTGCCTGTTAGCAGTTATTTAAAACAGGGTTGTTTGTTCATTTTTTAAAGTAAACATACTTACTTTTTTTATTCACTTATCATTACTACTTGAAGCTCTTGTAGCATGCTGGGAGGCAAATTATCATAGGCCTCTGGGTATTATCAATGTAGATAGTGTCAGAGAGTACTGGTTTTGCTTTCTTAACTAGTATAATGAGTTAGTTACATATGCTCCTTAACTTCTTTTACTGAAAAGATCATCCTGCTCATCTTCTAAAGACAGTTTAATCCTTTCCAGCCACCAAAATAAAGAAGGTTTCATAGCACCACTGATGTCTATTTCTAGCACCACTGATAACTATTTCCAGCACAGGTACCTCCAAATAAGACTAATCTTCCTTCCAACTCTCTTCTACTCAATTATAGATGACTTGCCCAAATATTTTGGGAAGTATATCAAAATGACAGTACAAACTGTCAAGTCTGTACATTAGAATTTCTTAAATTGTTTGAATATTTTGCTTCATTTTTTTCTTTGCAGACATCTGGACCTTTACTTGTTGAATAATACAGCTTTGCAGAAAGAAGTAATCTCTCCTTTAACAAACAGGAGTTCTCACAGGTTCTGCAGCTACAAGCAGCAACAATTCCTGCACTTAAAATCTGAATATAAATTGTATATCTGTCCTCCTGAACCTTTTAGATTGTAGATAAAGACATCTGAGATTTAAAGGCTAGTAAAATGGAGAATTCTTTGCCATGAGAAAAAAAAAATATGGTGTAAATGGGGAAAAATTAAAGAGAAATGGGAAAGGATATAAAAAATGAATGGGGAAAGAAGCAGAGACAGGATTAGTGGAAAACTTGAGTTGCCACTTTGACTGTGGTAACTTTGAGAGGAAAGAGGAAAGTTTATAGATAGGAAAGACAAAAAGAGACAGAGACAAGCAGGATTGTCTTTGAATGTAGGGCAGAACACAAGCTCCTGATTTATCAAGTGGAATATCTTTCCTCAAACACAGAAAATAGCTGGATGCTCCAAGACTACTTACTGATTTTTGATTTAAGGTTATGATATTGGTCCTGATCCCTAATCCTCAAGTGATGTTCTGTCTTGAGGGTTCTGTCTGCATGAGAGACAGATCCCATTCTTAGCATAATGATGCTACAATATTTATAAGTGTTTAACAGCTTTCAAGTTAGTTAATTGTATTTTGTAGTGAAAACAAAACTTTTTGTGAGTTTGAGTGAAACAGAATCAGATTACTTCATCCTCAGGTTTAAAGTCAGTCCTTTTTATCAGAAGCAATTTGGTAAAATGTCAAAAATCTTGTTACAGAAATCTTCATAAAAATCAATAAATCGTTGCAGAAGGTCTTGACTTTGAAAAACAGTGTATTTAGACAGATTACATGTTGTCAAAAATATTTTGACCATTTTAACTTGTCAGTTTAACATTTTCTGTGGGGTTGTGAAACTCACTCCTCCCTTTTGACTGTAACATGCCAGATCTGTTGCCCATCATTTCAGAATGTGATAGGAAAGTGCTTGCTGTCATAGACTTTGTGGCAAACATTAAATAATTTCACATGGTTGGTTTCTAGAAGGTATGTGTGGAGACATCTTCTCACTATTATTTAGTTTGTCTGTTTTGCTTTTATATCTTATAATATGGCTAGTCCATTTGGCTTTGCTTGTGATTTACAAATATGTTGGTGTAGTCATGAAAGAAATTCAGGCTCCATAAAGCCTGAAAAGCCATGGTGCTTATCTTAGACACAGTGAGTTCAAAATATACTCAGTTTTATGACTCAAACAGCAGAAGTTCTGAGTGACAGGACTGAGTAGCCAATTAAAAATACACCCCAAAACAGCCTTCTTTATCTTTTTCACCCAATAATACATGAAATACTTTTACTCTTACTCCAGTCATTGTATATGTACATTTCCTGATGACTTATTAGTGTAAAAAATATATATATTTCTTGCAGGGTGGATGAGAAATCAGATTCTCCCTTCTTAACAGCTGACTTAAAAAATACGAAGAGGTCCAGTAAATGAGGAATGCCTTTGCACAGTGGAATATAATTAGCAGGAATTAGTGAAAATTGCCTGTAACTACAGGATAAAACATTTCAATGGGAGATATGGGCTTAAATTCATTCTGGAAGAAGCCAAACTTGTACCTAAATTTTCCATACTCTGGATCATAGAATCAAGCCCTCTGCTTTGGCAGGGGTGGTTGGACTAGATGATCTCCGGAAGTCCCTTCCAAGCCCTACAATTCTGTGATTCTGTGATAGAATCATAGAATGGTATAGGTTGGAAGGTATCTTAAAGATCATCTAGTTCCACCCCCGCTGCCATAAGCAGGAACACCTTCGACTTGACCAAGCTGCTCAGAGCCTCATCCAACCTGGCCTTGAACACTTCCAAGGGGGGGTGTATTGGGTTTGCATGGCAAGGTTTTGGTAGCAGTGAGGGAGGGGGGGACATGGGGTGGCTTCTGTGAGAGAAGCTGCCAGAAGCTTCCCCCATGTCCGACCCGACACAGCCAATGCCAGCCGGCTACAAGAAGGGACCCGCCGCTGGCCAAGGCCGAGCCAATCAGTAACGTCTCTGTGATAACATAATTAAGAAAAAAAAAGGAAGGGAGAAAAAAAAGCTGCACACTTTGCAGCTGGAGAGAGGAGTGAGAAGATGTAAGAAAAAACAACTCTGCAGACACCAAGGTCAGTGAAGAAGGAGGAGGAGGAGGTGCTCCAGGCTCCGGCGCCGGAGCAGCGATTCCCCTTCAGCCTGTGGTGAAGACCAGGGTGAGACAGGCTGTCCCCCTGCAGCCCCTGGAGGTCCATGGGAGAGCAGATGTCCCCCTGCAGCCCCTGGAGGTCCATGGTGGAGCAGATGACCACCTGTAGCCTGTGGAGGACCCCACACCGGAGCAGGTGGATGCCCGAAGGAGGCTGTGACCCCGCGGGAAGCCCGCGCTGGAGCAGGTTCCTGTCAGGACCTGTAGCCCATGGAGAGAGGAACCCACGCCGGAGCAGGTTTGCTGGCAGGACTTGTGACCCTGTGGGGGACTCACGCTGGAGCAGTCCCTTCCTCAAAGGACTGCACACCATGGAATGGACCCATGCCAAAGCAGTTCGTGAGGAACTGTCAGTCATGGGAAGGACTCACGTTGGAGAAGTTGGTGGAGGACTGTCTCCCGTGAGAGGGACCCCACGCTGGTGCAGGGGAAGGAGACCTCCCCCTGAGGAGGAAGCAGCGGCAGAAACACCGTGTGATGAACTGACCCCAACCCCATTCCCTGTCCCCCTGTGCCGCTGGGGGGAGGAGGTGGAAAATCGGGAAAGAGATTAAGCCCGGGAAGAAGGGAGGGATAGGGGAGGTGTTTTAAGATTTGGTTTTACTTCTCATTCTCCTCTAATTTTGATTGGTAATAAAGTAAATTTGTTTTTTCTCCCCCAAGTCGAGTCTGTTTTGCCCGTGCCAGTAATTGGTGAGTGATCTCTCTCCGTCCTTATCTCCACCCACGAGCTTTTCGTTATAATTTTCTCCCCCTGCCCATTTGAGGAGGGGGAGTGATAGAGTGGGCTTTGGTGGGCACCCAGCATCTAGCCAGGGTCAACCCACCACAAGGGGGCATCCACAACTTCTCTGGGCAACCTGTTTCAGTGTCTGACCACTCTTACAGTCAAGAATTTCTTCCTAGTATCTACCATAAATCTACTCTCATCCAGTTTATAACATTACCCCTTGTTCCATCACTACCTGCCTTTGTAAAAAGTCCCTTCTCAGTCTTCATGGAGGTCCCCTTCAGGTACTGGGAGGCAGCTATAAGGTCTCCCTGCAGTCCCAACTCTCTCAGTCTGTCTTCCTAGGAGAGGTGCTCCAGTCCTTTGATCATCCTGGTGGCCCTCTTCTGGACTCGTTCCAGTAGTTCTATATTCTTCTTGTATTGGGAGCCTCAGTATGACTGTTCAAATCATGGATCCATCTTATAAAGAGAGAGGAAGGGGAAGAGGTATTTTAGAAGAAAGAAATAAACAAATTTAATGAAGAATGCTCTCATTCGAAGTTTCTGAGAGGGAAAGAGTTGGGGAAAAAAAAAAAAAAAATCTAGCTTCTGAATCTCTAATATGTTTGCTTTTGAGTTGGGTTAACTCTTAAAACATCCAGGTCAGCAGATAACCAGAGCTCTAAAAGACCAAATTAAAGCTTGAAAACAAAACCAAACCCACCTGTTTGAATTGTAAGCGCCTGTTACTGTAAGACTTCAGTCCTGAACACAGATATCTAAATTGTAGTCTTCTGTAATCTTAGGAGATTTTAGATAACAGGTCTTTGTGGTAAGAGGTCTTTGTGACTGGATACAGAAGAAGAAATTACAATACAAGTCTTATAAGGTGATAAATATAGCAAAATAAAAATAAACATTTTGAAAATTATTGCCTTTACTGAAATACTTCCCTGAAAGATTTAAAGAGTTTTCATCAAGCAGTTCTCTTCTAGTTCACCTCATTCAAATACATAGGAATAAAATATATACCACAGATATCTTTGAACCTACTATATAGGAAAACTAATTCTTTACCTTGCCGAAAACCTTTATGGAAAAGGGATAAAATGCATAGATACACACACACACACACACACACACACACACACATATTTTTATATATGCACATATATATGTATATGTGTGTGTTGTTAATGCTTTCAATTAATTTTGTTTTCATTAAACTGTGGAGCTAACAATAAGATAGATATTACAGAAGCTTTCTTGAATATCACCAGTCTGTCCACTTGATCTGGCTGATAATGAAACAAATATTTTACATAGGGAGTTTTGATAGACAGCAGTCTCTCAACGTAACCTAATACTTGGACAAGTTAGAACTCATATTGTGAAACCAGTAATAGATTTCTGTGCTGAATGTAGTTTTCATATGAATTTAAGTTTTCAATTCTTATGTCTGGTATTCAAATGTTGAAAAAATATTATAATACTCAACATAGTGTATAAACGATTTACTAAATTGTCTATGAATAACTATCTATATCACATGCACCCAAATATATTAGATGGACTATAACAATATTTGCCAATGTAATATGCATACATGTACATTTATTTTTCTGCTGAATGCCAAAACCAAAAATGTAGAAGGCACAGAATATATTGTTCCTTCCTCCAGGCTCTCATAATTTAAATATAAAATTGAATTTATATATGCATGCTTCTTAACAGTAAAAAATCCATAATTATAAAATCCTTAATTTTTATACATGATATATGTATATCCAGATTCAACTGCTGTAGCATATTACGTCTTTTTCTTTGGCTTTTACTATTAGTTTTATAGACATTTTTTGACTCATTGTTTAAGAAGAGAAATGAATCCTAGGGTTGGTTACATAAAAGATTACAGAGGATTAGAAAGCCACCCGTGGTGTTTGTACAAACTTATCAAAAAATGTCAACTCAACAAATGATATATTTCTCACTTATAAACAAGTAGATTTGACTTCACTCTTATTAATACTTATCACATGAAGTCACCCACAAAATCAACCAGTTTACATTAATATAAAGGCAAAATGAGGTCATAATGAGGCACTAAAGGTTCTGTTATCACTGTCTAAAACATATAGAAAGAGAGACACATCTCTTAAGAATTTCTATATTCCTTTGAGTGCTTCATCACTCAGAAATTATGCTTCTAGAATAAAGAACAAACAGCCCTTTTGTGTACATGATTGATAACAGAAATATTTCAGATATTAATTTTTTATATCAAAGTACTATTATTTAAATAGATTAAACTGTACTTGATATATATAAAATACACATTAGTTGTAGTTTTATGAGATATATAATTTATTAATAATTTACTTTAAAAAAAATTTCCTTTTTTATTGAGTTTTACACCTCATACTCTTTTTTTAAGGGGGAAAAGAAAAAAAAAAAAAAGTTGCTCTTTGATTGCTCAGTACAATAGTGAAAAGTCCCAAACTGCGACTAACAAAGAATAAGGATCACCTTGGACCCAGCACAGTAGTACATTGAAGAAATATCTGTTTGTCAGTAGTCTTTCTCCTAACCTAAAATTTCTGTAATATTCTTCCCCTCAACATTAACATTCTTTGAGAGATTAAAGTCTAAAAGTAGGACTCACCAAGCCTTGATCTTTAGATGATGCCTTTTAACTGCAGAGGCACCCTGGGAAAGAATACAAAATGTCTCGTGTCTGGTTTTTTTGTGTTGTTTTTTAAATTTTATTTTGTTTTCCTAGAGGTAAAAACATTCTTAACAAACATTATTTCAAAATAGAATATTTATGCATCTAGGATACAGAAACTATAACTATATCTTATCCAAGTGCAAACAAACTCTTTTTGCTGCATTTATAGAATTGGGTAGTGTAAAAGATATACCAAATGTCTTTTGGGGCATCATTTTATATCCAGAGAAATGTGTTTTCAAGGGCATCTGGTTTTAAAGAATTTTTCTTACTTTTCTTTCAAGGTCCATGTAGAAGTCTGTTGTATGAGAACATTAGTTTGTCCAACAGAAAAAAATTGCTTTGGTACATAAATTTATCTTTTTTTTTGCAACCATTTTTGCCGTAGGAAACCCCAAGGCCTTGCAACTCAAATAATATCTCAGAGTATCACTTTAGTTCCTTAAGTTTCAGCTGACAGGGTGCCCTTGGTGCAAAAAAGCTTAGGGCATGAGACCAACATACAGTTTTAGAAAATTGTGTCTTTGAGAAGTCAGAAAGAGATTTCTTCAGAAAAACTCTAGAAGACATCAAAATTGAACTCCCATATTATGTCAAGTAATTGTATCAAACCCCTCAGTTATAGCCAAAGGAATGTGCACTTCAGGATGTTAATCCATACTGAATAAAAATACAACAAAATGAAAAAAGCAAACAAGCAAGCAAATATCCCCAAAGATGCCTTAGGGCATGAGCTTTGTTCAGTTAGTTTTTTTGTTAGGATATCCCAATGGTATAAATGAATAATAAAATGCAGTAGACAGATCATATCCCAGATAGGACACACATGAATTCAGAGATAAAGGAGCCCTATTTTAGCTTTTTTTTTTTGTAAGGTAGGAAAAATATGAATTGAAAAAGAAAGAAGAAATGGACATTAATAAATAAAGACACCTTGAAATGGAAATGGTGAAGGCAGAAGACACAGCAGAGGACAAGGATGAAACAGAAAATAGAAGAAGTGGTTAAAAGAGAAGGAAGGTAGGCAGTTGATTCAGCAGGGAATGAGAGAGGTTCTTTACATGCTATAGTATTACAATCTATAGTAGCAGTGTGTTATTGTCATATACTATATTAGATGTTATAGTAGCATTTTTACAGACAAATTTTGATATAGGCAAGACTAGATATTTTAAAACAGAAAGTAAAATAAGTTTAATTTTTAAAAAGTGATAGTTTTACTGAGACACAAAAGTACACAGTTATAAATGAGCCAGAACAGAAGAGCAGTAGGTAGGGAAAATACAAGCAACAAAATTAACTTGCAGTCGGTCTGGTCATATGTATAAAAAGAATATTCAAAATACCCTCAGAAGAGATTCCCATCTTTTATTTTTGTTGGTTCTTGTAGGAGTCATGGCTAGTGTCTGTTCTGAGAGTTATGAGAAACAGATAAAAATAGAATAGAAAGAACAAACAGGAAAGAATAAAAAAAGTTACTATGACAATAAAGGTATTATATCACTGTCTCTAATCTCCATCTTCAAAATACTGATAATAAACTGTCCTTCTTTTTTTTCTGTATTAAACTAAATATTGATTCTGCAGTGATTTATTTCAGTTTAAGCTATGAACTTTTCCAATGAATGGTTGTTAATGTCCCAAGGATGCTGTAAACTTTTTGCTGCTAGTGTAGTCCACTTCTACATTTTTAACTTATGTGATTTTATTTATTTCATCTGAAGAAATTAATGAGGATACCAGATTTTAATTTTCTGTCTCTGTCTTTATATGGAATACAAGGTAGAATAGTCTGGCTAAGGAACATTCAGAAATAGTTTGCAGTAACTACAAAATTTGCTTTGTGAAACATGCTAGATATTATTTAAGCTATATAGGAGAGTGTTCACGTATACAAGCAGTAAGTATATTTATCCACAGATACTTAAAACCTCAAAGCAATGCTAAGAGAGCTTGAGTAGAAAGGATGAAAGGCAGCTCTGCACATTCTGCAGGATCAAGCAAACTGTTAATAGTAAAGGCTGGGTTAAGCACTTGTGACACATAAGATATTAGGATATGCTACCAGTCTTACTGATTTTAATAATATTTACTGATTAAGGAAATACTCCGTGTAAAAATTCTTGCTCCACAGTGATGTACTGAAAAGTTTTATGGAGAAGAACTGGGATTACCTCAAGTGTGCCACGCCTTGCAGAATTTTTATTTAGCTACATGCTAGTTGCTTTTAATTAGAACTTGCTCTTTGTTAAGGAGACATCAAAGTAGAGAGGAAGAAAGAAGGGCATATGCATTCTTAATTAACTTTGCTGAACACATGAGGAAATTATGTCTTTTGAAGTGAGAACCTCAGAAAAATCCAATGAATAGACTTCTCATATGCTGACTCCATATAAACTATTGATTCCTTAGTTGGTGGCAACTGAGGCAAGTTAAATATTACCTGGAAGGCTGGATTTCTGCTAGCTCCTAAAAACCTCAGACAGTTAGCTTGCTGAAAGAGTTCTGAAATGTTTAGAGAAGAAGTGATATGCTACAATTCTTCTCAAAAGCATCCATATGTCGCATGCTACATAATACTATTGCGGTAGGCATCAAGAAAAGCACTCTGAAAGAATCCACATGTATCTCACAGTAAAACTGCCACCCTTGTCATAGTGCTAATGCTAAAACATGCATTTAAAAATTATTTAAGAGAATGCAAGTGGAGAAATCTATATTAAAAACATTAGAGTATTTGTAGAGTATAACAAACATTTGTTTGTTAAAGCACATATAGAGTATAAAGAATATTACAGTATTTACTGATTTATAATATTTTTTAACAGTATTCACAGAATTCAAAATACATTTTAACATTTTATACCAGTTTCAATGCTTTGGATATACATTAAATATTGAGTATCAAGATAAATGGAGATATTAAAATTTGAGATTATTAGAATGATTATTTCTTATATGTACTTTTCACACTTACACAAACACCGGAGCATTCAGTTCAACTTTTAGGTTATTTTCAGTCATTAACTTTTAATGGCACAAATATTTTCAGGGGTCTATACTTGAGTACTAGAGGAAAAATGTTGTTCATTTCTATGTATCTACAGGGAAAAAAAAAATTCTAGGTGAGTTATTTTACTATCATTTAATACTTCTAAATCTTCAATGACGCCAAGGATCAGAGAGAACTCAGAAAAAAATGCAGAGACCATTATGTTAAACTTGTTCATAGAGGAAAAATCTATAGTCTTTCTGAAACTGTACATTATTCTATTTTAAAAAAAATCTCTGACGCTTAAACTGTTTAACAAAATATTCCTGCCAGACACCTAATCATTCCATTATGATTCCTGTTACTTATTTCTCTAACTCTTGGTTAGCATGGCATCCAGAAGCATGAAGGACCATTTTTTGTTTCAGTTACCAAAACTATTCAAATTGTGCTGAAGGAAAAATAGGAAAAAGAATAGGTGATGTGATCAAGGCAATCAGCTGAAGCCCCTGTATTCAGAACAGTGATGGGAATGTAAATCTGCATAAAAGCGACATCTGAGTAAGACTGAGAAAGGAAGAGTTGAAAGACTATTAGATACATGAGGGATTAAGAGAAGGATTAAATCCTGGAAGATGGCATGAAAAAAAAAAAAAGTACATGGTGCAGGTCAGAGCACCCTACAAAGTTGTCAGTTAATGGAAAAGGGACAGTGGCAAGAGATAGCTGACAGTTACAAGACAGAATAATTGGACAGACAAGGACTGGTAACAGGACAGAAAGTGTCACAACACTAATGATGTAATGTTGAACCTGATTTCAACTTTTTTGTACAAAAAAAATCACGAAAGACTATGTTCTCTTGCTTACTTTTTCCATACCACAACAGCTCCAGGTATTCCTTTCCCAGAGGAAATTTTGCTGCTAAACTCAGAGGCAGAATCCAGTTCTTCCCAGTTTTTCTTATGGGTTTCTTCTGGGCTAGATTATTTCTTTATAACAAATTCCAAGAGAGCTCTTTTCTCTCCAGGAGACATGCGGCTAGGGTTGTGCTTCATGGCTCCATGTAAAAGGTGGACATGAAACAGAGGGGAGAAATGTTGCACCTCACAGTGCCAAAATAACCCACTACACTGTCTGTGGGTGACTGCTAGGGGTAGCACTTTGGGAACATAAAAGAGATGCTAGGGGAGATCCAAGAGACGAGAGAGCTGGAGGGACATTTGGGGACCTCAGACCAGCCCAGGCTGCCTGTACTCCTCGATAGAGCCATTCACCCATGGAATGGGCCATGCATACTGGCAGCTGCCTACTCAACCTCCCAACCTTTTGCCAGGGTGGTGCTATCTGCCCCACAGAGCAGAGAAGTATAAAGTCTTGCATGTGTGTGTCATTCAAGTATTTTGGTATCTGAGCCTACTTAGTCTTCTCACTTTCAGTGTGGTCTTAAGCTGTGATAGCAAATGAAACTCAAGATTTTTTCACTGGTATTATTTTGGGATTTTGGGTCCTTCTGTGTTTTCACTCAAAACTGGGTTGAATCAGAGCAGAATGTGGAAGCGAAACTTGACAGAATTGTACAAATGAAAAAGCATGGATGAATCACTGCAGAGAACAGTTGTTCATATTGAAAAATCTCAGCTTCAAAGTTTCAAGAAAACATCATAGACTTCAAACATTGCAGTGCAAAAAAGGACACACACACACTGTCCAACCTGGTTTTGCAGATCTGTGATTACCATACTCCTTAATAATATAACTTTGTTTCCACCTTCCTGCTCCTTATCCTACATTTGCACCACAGAAATTAATATCTGCTTTTTAGAAAAAAAAATATTGGGAATAGAGACATTAAAAGACAAAGCCCTTTTTAGTCATTCTGAGGCCTACAGATTTACTAGGAGATAAATAAAAATTGTTCTTGGACCTAGAGATACTTGACAACATAATATCATATAAACTGCTAAGCATATGATATTTATTTCCTTATTTTCAATCTTTTAGTAACTCATAACTTAGAAAAATATTTTTCTTGTATTTAACAACACCCTAAGCAGTCAGAAACAGTTTTATAATAACTTTTCCCCCCTGTTTATCTTGGTTTTACTAAGTAGTGTTTTCTCAAGTGCTACTTCTGGCCACTAATTACGCTTTGCAAAATATCAGTGATAGCGTGACTGCTTTTAGAATAACTTGTTTTTTGAACATAGCTGGTTGCTATTAAGTGGTTTAATGTTTTCTGAAACCATGAACCAGCTGAGACATAATTTTTGCCTTCAGTAAATGTAGATGGACCCAGGTAGTCATTATAGACACTATTTGTTTATTTGATGGAGATAGCTTATTATTTGTGGCTGAAGTGTCTGGGTAAGCATATTTAACATTATTTGAGAGTTTATTATGAAAGTATTCAAATGCTATAAACCATATTTTTCCCTATAGAGAAAGATGATTTCCTTAGGAGAGCACGGCAGCTTTTTGCTTTGTGTGACATAAAATGGCACATACATAAAATGAAAAAAAAATTTGAAATCTGTTAGAGATGTTGAACTTCATAATATATTGTGGTTTACATTTGGAAAAGGTTTAAAAGTGAATGAGTTAAAACATTTAGGACAATAAAATTTTAAGGACAATGTGAACACACAGGCAACTTTATACATTTTTTACATATTTCATTGATTTTTAACTCAAATGTTAAAGATGTGCATAATCTGATTACTTATAGGCAACAATGTGTAAGTGTAATCCTGCAAACATTTTTGTGCATGTGCTTACTCAGGTCAATGAGACTACTTATGAATTACAGATAATAGGTCTTTTTTTATAAGCACTTACTGCCAGGCATTATGGTCACTATGCAGAAGGTAATGGATTATTCATGACAGTAAGCACATAACCTACTAACAAATGTTTGCAGTATGGACCTTAAGAACATTTGCAGGATTCATGTTGTCCAATACTAAATTCTATCTGCAAATAAAATGAAATTTGTAATAAGAAATGGGTTGCATATGTGTAGAGTAATCAATGGGCTTTGTAGCTTATAATTTTAACATCACATTGACTTCTCTGGAAGCCTGGGTTTCATTACCAAGCAGTGTCTAAGGCATTTTTGAAACTAGAACTGTGGGGTTTTTTTAAAGTGCTAGCAGCAAAATAAAATTGAGTAAAAGCTGAAAGAAGTGTTGAACTAACACCATCGTTGCGTTTAAATCAATTTACTTTGTGCCCTTTCAATTTTCCACATACACCTTAGTGAATAGGTTTGTTATCAGAAGAACTGCTTATGACAATATAAAAAAGAGAAACAAAATTATGGGAAATGGGTGTAATTCACCAGAATACAGATATTTTGGCTGGTTGGTACCATGCCATGAACATCTGGTTAACAAGAAAATGAAACAAAGATCATATTTAACTTGTTTTGGTCATAGTAGTAATGTAGTTATAGCTATGGTGGTCAAAGTGTCCTTAAATCAGGTAAGGTTTATAGACAAAGGTTAGAGCAATTTTTGTTAGACCAGCTAAGAGAGCAGTTAGACCAGTTGATGTAGGCTTCAGAAAGACCTTCTTCAGACCTGTAAGCCATATCCTTTGCTAATTTTCTAATTTTCTATTCTGCTAGACCAGCTATTACATATTATTACCTAGCCCTTCAAACCACACTTCATGCATTTGCTTCATTGTGGCTGTGCAAAAGAGTTGGAGTTGGTAAATCTGAATCAAGCTAATTTATTTGCACCTGGAAATGTAAATCCCATAGCACGTTCTGTCACCACACAGCAAAGAAACAACTGGATCCAAGCAGAATTTTTGAAATCTGACAAGCCACTGAAGTGTTTTCATCAAAAATTAATATCTATTTCTGTATAAAAAAGAAAACAATTATTCAGTAAGCTCATAGTTCATTTCTGAAAAGAGAAAAAACATAAAAAATATTCTGGTAGGTTATTTGTCCAAAATTATTTTTATTATCTATGAAAAAGCAACGGCTGTCAAGAAGATTGTTAGTGGAAGGAAAATTCATGCCTCTCAGAAAAGCGTGTGCAGGAATGCAAGTTACTTTTTACCACCTAAATCATTATCCAACTGAGCACCATCATTCAAGACCAGAAGCCTGCAGAATATACCCAGCTGCAGGTTTATGCCCTTCAATTCATTAAAATATCTTCTAGAGGTACAGGCTTTATTTTTTTATTCAGGATAAAAAGATTATATACAAGGTCCTAAAGAGCATTCAAGAGACTCTAGGTCCCAAATTCAGAAGCAGTTTATTTTTTTTTTTTAATAAAGTGAAGCACATTCCTACATTTTACCTTGTCCTGCTCCATGTCTTACAGAGCTGATTGAAATACTGAAATTGAAGAAGATAAATAGAATTATAAAGTTATGGCATTATTCAATGGGGAAAATCAAGGATATGAAAGCACAGAAAACCATCAAAAGAACGAAGCTGTTAAGGATGCCTGAAGTTGTGGATGAGGAAACTAACCAAACTCTCAAATGCAAACATCCTCCCTTACCAAGAAATTTCCAGGTGTACTGTGGCAATTACAGAGATGCAGCCTAAAGGCATGGGGACTGTTGGTGATACCAAATCAAAGAGAGGAGCAGGTGCTGTGCTAGAATCCCCCTCAGGGACTAGAGAGCAGTGCTCAAAAACTTGGCAGTTGTAGTATACCTTCAGCCCACAGGGATGGATTCACTGCAATTGTGCATTTTGGGTAAGAAATTGAGGCTAATTTTCTTTATAATTCCCCTTACATTTTTTTTTTTTCCTACATACATACAAGTAAATTATTAGATGTTAGTCGAGACACGGTGCTGGCGAAATGAAAGTCATATGAGAATATATTTGTAGGATGTGAGTTTATTCATACTTTCAGCTAGGGAGACATGAATTATCCTTTCTAATGCAGCTCCAGACTTAGTTCTACATATTCAGTTTTGAACATTGCTCATCAAGATCTTGTGGAAAGTCAATGGAAGTATATAACAGTATCTCTGAAGATGAAGCATAATTTCCTAGCATCTTCTATGGTGCATCCACAAGATAGATTGCATACATGTAAATACACATCTAGGGATCATGAAAGCTTTAGGAATGTGTTCCACAGAATGCTGTTTGCAAAACTATCATTATGTTTCCTCTGACTTTAAATTCAAATACTTTCTGATGAAAGGTGTTTGTAATTAACAAAAATGGATTGGGAACTAAATGAAAACCAACTTTATGCAAGCCAAGGGAACAACATGAAAAGTGCAAGCTAGCAGCAGTAGCAGAACTATACCACGTCACCCACAAAACCTGCTTTAGTTTTCTAAAAATACATACCAGTGCAGAGGTGTTTATAAAATATATTTGAAAGCACAATGCCAGTGCCAGCATTACAGAAATGTACAGAGTTGCATGCTGAAATCTGTAGTAAATGCCATAAAAATACAAATCAGGACATACTCAGCAGCAACACAGTAACATTGCATTTCAGATCTGGCACAAGTCAGCATGAACATTACAAAAATTCTTATCAGGTTATGCTCAAATTCATATCTTGGACTCTTACTGCTGTAGCTAACCCTTTTCTTTTATGCCTCCTGCCTTTCTTCATAATCTTTTGCAATGTATTGAATTTTTTGTTCCCATAAAAACAGAAACTGGTCCTCATAACTGATGTGTAAAGCCAGGTTATCCTATGGTGAAATCCAGATCATAACAGATGTTCACATAATAATGCACACAAAATGTGTTTGAAATCCATATGAAAAACCTGTATTCACCAGGACTATAGCTACCCTGAAAATGTGTATTTATATTAAACTTCATAACTTTAGCACTCAACAACTTGTTATCAACTTTTTGGTAGTGAGGCTTCAAAATAAATGCCGTTCTTGCTATTGCAGCTTAATGGAAAAGCATATAAGCATGAAAAATTATACTAAATGGAGATTTCATTTTCTTTCAGGGTTTCTAAAGTTAATATCTTGGCATACTAATATTTTTTGTGATGATGAGAGTATTTGCAGCAATTTTATCCATATGTGATTTAAAACTTCAGTTTCTCAATGCCAGTAAGCAGTTTTAGTTTTTTTGCAGTGGTGTTGAAGAAGTGGTGAATCTTTCACTGCAAGATTCTGATCTCTAGAGAGGACTAGGTTTGTTGCTACACATGATCTGTCATGTGAGTGGTACATGCAACTAGCACATTGTTATCACCGAAAGGAAGAAAACACATAAACCCAAACTCTTTCTTAATAATAGAATTTTTACAATAGCATTTTGGGGAGGGATAAGCCTCATATAAACAATACCTCACAAAAAAGAGCAATGTTCTGCACCTAGTTTGGATGCTTCAGGTTAGAGGAATGGTTCAGGAGAATTGCTTTCCAGTTTTGTGTCCTTATGTCATACACAGTCAAGCGTCTTAGTAAAATTGCACCATCTATAACAGATCTGTCAGTTGCATGCAGACCCTGACAAACATTAGCCATGGAGATCAGGTTATGGTTCAGCTCCTGGTAGATACTTCTTCTCAGTAACACTGCAGAAAATGTGAAGTACAGGTGAGGAATTTGATTTAAATTAACTTGAGAATTCATTGCTTTAGAGGGGACTTTTGGAGACATATAACTGGATTCTATGGTGCTTATATTGCCTGTAGAGTCCAAAGGAAGATAATTATTTTAGGAGGCCTAATGCTTTGGGCTATGTATAGACAACGAAAATTTCCAATCCAATATTGGTCTGAACTCAATTCATTTAGGATCCCTGTAGAGTCTCACATCATGTATTTGAGGATGCATCATTTTTTTTTTTTAATGATTTAACCCATTGGTTTAATTGTTAAAACTGGCTGACAGATTTTAGAGACAGTAGTCTGAGAATTACCAGGAAGGCTTCAGTGCTATTAAAAGTTGGTATAAGTTTGGGAACCACACTGAGACCATGCTTCTAGTCCTTATGTGTTCACACACAGGATGAACACCTTGTTTGTCCTTTGCTTATTTTCTTTTCTGTCTCTTCTAGGCAATTTGAACTTAAGATGATGATAGAATATTTCTACTCTAAAAGGACTTTTGCAAAAGAGCTCCTGGAAACTCTCATCAAGATTGTTGCTTCTTGTCAGAATGTAGGACAATTAGATGCTCCAGTTCAATACCAAAGAATCCTCAGAAAGCCCTCAGCTTCTACATTTGCAAAAAATGGAAATATCCATCTGAATACCCAAATAAGAAATGACCCTAGCACAATTCTCTGGGTGTGTTAGAATTTTTGATTAAAACTGATACATAAAATGTTCCTCCAGCAGGCACAGCTTGTTGTTAAACCTGGAAGTCTTGTAATGCTGCCTCAGATCAACTGGTACTTAGCTAAGAAGCATCAATGTTATATGCTTGCTAACATTTTTTTGTTAAATAGTTCAGAAATAAATAAGTGAGGCTTGTCACAAAATCTGAAATTCAGATATTACTTTTTCAGATTATTTGCTTTCTGAAGCAAGTAACAATAGTAGCACTGCTCATCTCTCCTAGTGCTTTTCAGTTAGATACAGTTGCAGGAGGTAAAGTAGGTACTGACTGTAGTGACTTATACATTTTGGGATCCAAATGCTAAGAGTGGGAAAACTGTTGAGCTTGTAAATTTCTTGCTTAAGTAAACTGTATGTATCAGAAAAGAAGAAAAAAACCCCCAGTATTAAAAGGCACAGAAGAGGAAAAAGAGAAAGGCGGGTATGTGACAGGGTTGAACAGTATCTGTGAATAAAATAAGTGTTATGTCCAAGTGTGCATGCTGTACAAATATTTTATTCAGTTCAGAGAGAACCTGCATTTTATATTACTTATATAGCTGGTCATTCAACTTGACAGACATATACCAAACTTTTTCCATGGCAGAAATGGAAATAGAAATAAAAACTCTACTATCTACCAAAAAGATAATTGATTGTAAATAATAATTAAAAAATCTGCCCTTAGTAGAGTCTGTTGACTGATAAATCATAGATCAAAATCCCTCCTATAAAATATTGACTTAAGCCTTATACTCCTCAGGCATGGATTGGAACTTTAATAATTTGCACATACTAAAGACTACTTGAATCAAAAATAAACTCAGAATGCTGTACTGGCATCTGATTTAATCTAAATTTTACAGCCATCTGTTTATATCAACTCCAATTGTAATGTTTCTAAAAAGGAGATGGACATTCATTAAGAGTGCATTTAAATAGGCAAACCATGGGAATATTCCCTTTAACAGGATGGCTAGTTTTCTCCCAGATAGGCCTCCAGATATAGGCCAACATCTAATGGACATGGTCTAATCTTTTCAGTAAACAAATTACCCCTAATCTTCAACAGATTTTTTTTTACGTTGTTTTCTAGAATGAAATACATTACTATTGTTTTTCAGATAACAAGATTATGTTTCTTATGAAGACGTTCCTTCTGTAAACAGAGTTTCTTTTATCTGTTGACATATAACATGCCTCATTTTTCCTATTAAAAAATGTGCAAACTAATGCAGGTAAACAATAAATTGATGTCAAGAACTGGCTTGCCAATGATAAGAACAATAAGTAAGATTGTGATAAATTTTCCTGAAGGCCTTAATTGTGTCCCCAAATAGAAAGTCAAGACTTCTTTTTTTTTTTTTTTCTTAATATAGGTGACATCTGTAAAATACTTAGTTGTTCTCTACTCTTTCAGTGACTTTCCTTTGGCCTCAGAAGATACACATACTTTTCCATTCTTTGTTCACTTGATTAAAAGACAAAAACCATCAACACAATTAAAGTAAAATCAGACTTTGAACTAAGCCATATGTTCCTTTTTCCTCATTACATAAAAGAAATTGCAGGCCACTAAGTACCAAACCTTTCCCCTTAGGCATACTTTTACACTTTTAGGAGACCAACTGTTTTGATATAGCTGGAACTGTGTATGAAAACCCTGTGAAATGCAATGATAATTGGTAACAGTTTAAAAAATTTTGCAGCCATATTCAAACTGTTTTGAACTAATCACCCTAAGGTATGGATGTTTAATAATGTAAATTGATTAGTTTTGTTTTACACAAGAAGATTTTGATATTTAAAAAAATACCTTATTGCATGCAGTACACCAGAATGAGGCAATAAAATGCTTTGATGTGACTCCCAAAACATAGAAATACTTTATTAAAAATTCTATGATGATTCAATGATTGTGTGGCAAAATTAGCACTGTTCATCTGTTGTAACTGCATCACTTACAATAGGTTGTTTTAAGTTTAGTCTTAAATCCAGCTGTCCTGGTTTCATAGTATTCGATTTCATGACAATGGCAACATCTTCATAGATTATTTATTCTCAGGTAAGCGATGTATTATTTCAGCCATAACATCCTTTTAATGAGATTTTTTTTTTTTTTTTTTATCATGGACTAAATTTGGGGCAATGTTCTCTGCTGGGATAAATTGTGCCAGTGCCAACCTCAGACAATCTGTATTCAAAAGCTATGATAATATCAGAGAGAATACATTCTGTATCTTGGCAGGCAAACTTTCATAAGAATTTTTCAAGGCTGAGCTATACGAAGCAGGACTTGCTACAAAGAACCATTGCGAGCTTCCAAGACATTAAAGAATATGCATTGGCAAAGAGAACAGTGGTATCCTGGAATTATCCATCAAGCACTGGTGTATTCCTGGCTTCATTTGAATCCTTCTGGAGCTTGCAAGGTAAGTCTGACAAGTTCAAAGAATTGCTGGCTTCCCCACAGGGACATCTCTCCATCTGAATCACTATTTTCCTCCTACTGTGCTCTTTGGAGAGCAATATTATATGCCCAGTACTTGGATCATGGCCATTCTGAATATAGTCATGTGTCAGTTAGTCCTTTCTTTTACCATTGTTTTTTCCTTTCTCTGTCAGAAGTAAACAATTCTACCCTTAAATCTGTGGCCAGTTACATAGCCTGAATATCAGACATTTTTTTGTATATGGCTGGTTCTCTTAATTCCTCCCAGTCAGCCTCACGGTAATACAAGCCTAAACCTTGCCAGCTTTGTTGTTTCAATTTCTTTTTGAAGCAGACAGATTAATTGATTTTCTTGGCTAATGCCATCATCCCTCCCTCAGAATTATCAAATGACCTGAGGATGTCACACCAAGTCATTATTAGTATTCTCTCTGTCAGTACCTAGTACAGGCTAGCTGATGTTTTTAGCTACTGCTTGTAAATATCTGGTCCAAAGATGCTCTTTGTTCACTAACTGTTGTGTTTTGGAATCAGGCATTTCTCTATGTAAGACAACGTTATAAAAGATTTTCTTCTGTAAAGATGTTTCTGCATATCCAACCTTATTTTCTTGCCTTTTTTTTTTTTTGTATTTTTTTTAATCTTTCTGCTCACAGCTGGCAACCATGTGCTGTATTCAGCACGCTAGGGGAAAGACCTTGTCATGGTTCCACAGCTTACGATTCCCAGGACTGTGCTGATGCTTTCCTTCTTCATATTACTGAAAAGGTTATTTATTGCTAATGCTGACATGAGCACTAAAGCCAGACTTTACACCTTAGATGAGTATTGCTATTCTTCATGTATAATCAGATTCCAGATTATTCCTCATTCCAGCACCATTTGTAGATGCTTACACACACAAAAATGAGCATAGTCAGAAATGAAAGAAACACTTGTAAATTTAACATGTTTTTTCCTCTTTTCCCACCCCTACAGCACTCAGTGATATCTGATCCATCCTAGAACAGCTACAGCAGTATGCATGGGTGTGCCACTATACCTACTAATGGCATTATATATATTTCCAGGGGACGCATTAATATGAATTAGTAGAGCTGTCATGGTTTAAATTTCTTAAACATGACATGGAAGTGCTTCTGATGAGGAAAGCAAGTAAATACTATGAAGCATGAAGAGCCCTAAAGGTACTTCAGATAGTTTCAAATCCCACCACTATTCCTTTATCTAACATAATCCTTGCTACTGAAGTACTAGTATGCTTTATGGTGTTTAGCTTCACAACAAACGTATGTGATGCCAGCAACTGTTGCAACGGTATAGTTTTAGGATTGAAGATATCAAGCACAAAGCTATTGGGGCCCAGATCCACTGGCAGACTGAGAAATCTCATGTGATATTAGACTCTTAAATGCAAAAAACCTCAAAACCCTCATTCAACAGCCATCCCATGGTAGGGTTTTAATGACAAAGACATGTTTATGTCAGAATTTCAGGTGCTTCATATCCTACAGTTCTTTTTTAGGAAAAGTCCTGAAGTGCTTAAGGCTTGACACAATTGAACAGTTCAATATTGAGCACATGTCTGAATTTCACTAGGATTCATAATTTGCGTGTTTCTTTGCCAGAGAAAGAACCCATTCCACTCGGTATCCTCATGAGCATGTCTACCCTGAGAGAACTGTCAGATAAGCAGATCACTTCTTTTTCTTAAAACACAACTTCTGAAGAGAAAAATAATAACAGTAGTAGTGTCCCACTTCTATAAAGGCAAGAGTCTGGCAAGATGTGAAGAATCAGGATCAGCTCTCTTCACTACCTTTCCTCCCCACTTGAAAGAAATACAAGCCATATCACCCATACAAGCCATGAGGGGACATCTCAAAACCTTCATACTAAAGTGGTTTTCCTTTCCACACAATATATTGAGTTGTATGGGGTAAGAATATGGCTTAAGAGTTAGAGTCTCTTATGTCTTAGGAAGGGTATTCTAATTCCTGTTCAAGCTCCAAAGAAGGTGTCCCTGCTCATGGTGGTGGGGGGGTTGGAACTAGATGATCTTTAAAGTCCCTTCCAAAGCTTTATCAAGGGATTAGCATTGAGTTGGTAATTCCAGGAAGACTACAAAACCTGGAATCCAAGATATATTTATTATTGCTGGAGAACTGAGCATTTCCAGATTGATATGGCATCATAATAACCCAGTGTGATGAGAACCTTTTAAAAAAGAAGTCAGATGTTTGAGCTTGTTCAATGTCCTGAAGATGGATTAATAAGCAAGTGTATGAGGAAAATTGTTATTCTCCTGTCTTGAAACTTATTGGACAGACATGAAGCCAAGGTGCGATATCAGTTCACTTTGGCAGCGAATTTTGCTCTGTGTTTCTTGGAGATGTTTTTATGGTGCAGTGGGGAACTAGCTGTACAGAAGACAGTAATTTGCAAAATTCTTAAGTGGACATGAATTCCAACATTGCTTAAAGACTACTGACACTAAAATGACTGAATGAAAAATGATATTGAATACCTCTGAGCTCTAAACTTTGGCCTTACAGTAATTATACTTTCAGTCTCTGAGACATAAACATCTTTGCTGTATGTCTTTTTATTTGATCCCCGTATCAACGCTTCGTTATCTGACTATTCAGCATTCTATCTGTACTTATACCTGCTGGTAACACAGTAGCTGCTGGATTGCAGTGAAACTGTAAGATGCTACAGTTCAGAGCTTTGCTAATGCTGACAATTGATTTAGCATTGTAAGCTATCTCAACAGTGCTGGGCTGTTTTTTGTTCAGAGATTTCAGTAGGGAGTTATTTTAAGAGATATATTTCCTTTGTTGAGGTAAAAAAGCACAGTTTGTCTTAATTATCTCTGACGTTTCAAACCTCATACCAGGCACTTCCTCCAGAGACAGAAACAAACTAGTCTCCTCCAGAAACCAAGTGTGAAATGAATAAATAGGGCTCTGGTTGCTCTAATGGCATAGCACAGTTATTATTTTTACTGTGGGGGGAGGATACTGTCTAAATTGTTTCTTTTTATCTCTGAGGAAATCCAGGGTATTGATAGGTGAAATATTGTGGACAATTAAGAAAGGAAAAAAGCTGGTCTAAAGAAGCAATATTTGGCATGTACTTTGTTGCCTGGTATATTCACTCTGAGAATTAAGTTTTTCTCAGAGGAAAGGGAAGGAACAGAGCAGCTATGCATCATGAACAGAGGCTGCTGGTTTTTCCATCTACAGTCTGTTGAAGGTAGTAGTAACTAGAAGCTTCTCCACATCATTTTATACCTTTTTCAGTGTATCTTTTAATGTAATTTTTGTTTATATTTCATGCATATTTTTAATGGTATATCTAGTTGGGGAACTGCTATTGTCACGTCCCTGTGCAAAGCCCCAAAATCTTGCACATAATAAAATTTTATTTTATTTTATTTTATTTTATTTTATTTTATTTCTGAATGCTGGTAGATCAATAGATAAATTGTAGAGGTCTTTTTTCTGAGTTGAAGTTAACTCTTAGATTTTTATTAGAAAGGTTTTAGGGCCCTTTCATGTGGTTAGGAATTCCTATGTGTCATGACAAGTACTAAACTTCACTGAAACACAATAAGACAGGGCAAGGGTTGGGGGGAAATATGCTGCCGTATTTTCAGCATTTTTTCATAAGCTTCTGAAGGTGATGCTTTATCAGAAGGAAGTCTGCATTGCTGTTGATGAATATTGTGATTTTTAAACGAAGGCAGCTCTAAATTGAAACCTTAGCATAAGGGCATTTCTGACCAAATTCTCAACAGCCCAGCAAGTAACTAGTTCCATGGCATAAAGGACAGTCTGGCAAATTTATTTCACTCATGGCCTCAAACTGCTTGTGGCATCTGTGTGAAAGCAATACTTGTTTGTGAATAATCAGAGAAGTTCTGTGAGTTATTATTATTCATTAGATTTATTTTATAGCACTTCACAGCCACAAAACAAACTTCAGACAGTAGCCAGCTAAAGATTCAAGTAGTGGTTGTGGATTGCTCTTACACAAAGACAATCTTTCAGTACAGAGAGCTAAAATGAGCAGCTCTGTGTAGACTTCATGCAATTTATTACAAAGCACATGGTACAATCTGCCAAAGGAAACTGTTGAGGACAGAGTGCTGCTATACTCACATATTTGTAACTGCTAAAGAAGCTGAGACTATCTTCTACTGAGAGGAAATCTTAAGTTAATGCCAACTCCAGAAAATACCAAGTATGAAAGAGACAGATTTCAAGGATTTTTGTGTGTCTTCTGCCATGATCATTAAATTGTTAGTTCCTTCTATATCCACGGTATGCTACTGTTGCTGCTTAATGAGGGTATCAAATTTGCTGGTAAAGATTTGCAAAAGGAAGCAGGAAAGTGTTGTGCAGAAAATCCATACCTTGTTCTGAACCTGTATCTAACACACTGAAATTCACACCAGCACCCTGAGGGGATTGTATGCAAACTTTGTACCCAAACTCATGCATACACATCTGAATTCTAAAGTTATGGATGTATTCAAGCTCTTCTAACCCTAAATAATGGAAAAGATTATCAGATGCATTTGGTGTGAAATGAATAAAATGTAAAACAGCTTTGAAAGGTCCTTGCCTGAAGACAGAATTCTAAGATCAGGTATTCATTTACTATTGGGATACATATGAGTGTAAGTTCTCTAAATTCCAAATATTTTCACAGCTATTAAAAAAACATATTATCTTTTTTACAACATTATCAATAATGTAAAACTAGTAAAAAGACAAAAGAGGTTTTAAGGACTATAGTGCCACTTCTATGTAGTGTTTTATATGCAATATCTTACAAGCCTTAATTTATAAATATATAGTTGAATATAGGTCTTTCGTGATATCTGGTTACCATATTATTCTTGTCCTGTTGGTACACAGATCTTATGTTTATAATTTTTTTTCCACACTTATTGAAAACCTGGTTTCACTAAAACTCAGTTGAATGTACTTTTTATTTCATTTTGACAATTTCATAATGATTTTCATACCCATATAGTGTTAGATATACAGCAGAAGTGAAAAGAAAGTCATTGTTCACCAGCTAGTCTCATCAAAAACCAGCATAAAATTGAGCCCAGTGGCCAATGTTTTAAAATTTTGACATGACCTCTATTAAAATTTTAAAATTTTGACATGACCTGAACAACAGATATAAGGCTCTGATTGAGAAAAGACAGTCAAATGAGGATATGAATGATGAGCAATCTACACCAGAGGGGTCTCCACAGTCAGAAAGGCCTACCACCCATATCACAACTACATCCATAAAGAAGAAAAGAAGGGTTATCTTTGTAGGTGACTGTTTTGAGGGGAACAGAGGGTCCAATATGCTGAGTAGACCCTCCCCACAGTGAGGTCTGCTGTCTCCTCAATGCCCAGGTTAAGCGTGTCACTAGGAAACTTCCTAGCTTGGTAAGGTCCGCAGATTACTACCCACTACTGATTTTCCGGATAGGTGGTGAGGAAGCTGCAACTTGTGGTCTGTGAGTGATCAAGAGAGGCTTCAGGGCCTTGGGATGGTTAATGAGAGAATTTGGGGCACAGGTTGTTTTTATTTCTCTCTTTCCAGTTGCAAGCAGTGGCATTAGAAGGAACAGAAGGATACAATCTATAAACACATGGCTCCATGGCTTATGTCAGGGGAAAAATTTTGGGGTTTTTGATAATGGAATGACTTACACAGCACCAGGTATGCTGACATCAAGTGGGAGACACCTTTCTCAAAATGGGAAAAGAGTCTTTGCCCAGGACATTGCAGGGCTGATTGACAGGGCTTTAAACAAGATGTGAAGAGTGAGGGTGATGATAATAATATCAAGATTGTTTGTGACAAGTGTCAGGATAACACTCCAGGGTTGGAGGGATGGGGTGATAGTAAGGGCCTTCAGCCTGTTGCCCTGAGGAATGCAGTGGGCACTGCAGCATGGGCTGCAGACTTACAGAGACAAGCCATAAACTCCTGAGGTAATTGGAGCCAACAGGGTAACTTTCATGAAACAACTTGGGGTAATAAAGAGGTGTCCATCTAGGAAGGTGACACAGCCACCAGCCCAGCCGAAGTTTCTCTACACCAATGCACACAGCATGGGCAACAAACAGGAGGAGTTGGAAGATACCATTCTACTAGAAAGCTGTGACATAGTGGCCATTACAGAAACTTGGTGGGATGAATCCCATGACTGGATTGGGATGGCTACAATCTGGTTACAAGACTGGCTATCGATGTCTACAAGATGTTCAGAAGGGACAGGAGAAGGAGAGGTGGAGGTGTTGCCCTCTATGTTAAGAAATTGATAGAGTGTGAAGAGTTGTCCCTAAAGAACAGCCATGAACAGATAGAAAGTTTATGGGTGGGAATTAGGGATGGAGACAATGGGAACCTTGTGGTTGCTGTCTACTGCATGTCACCTGATCAAGGGGAGCCTATTGATGAAGCCTTCTTACTCCAGCTCCAGGAGGCATTGAGATCACAGGCTCTCATCCTGCTGGGGGATTTCAACCACCCTGACATCTGTTGGAAAAGTAGCACAGCAAGCTGTAGGCAATCCAAGAGACTCCTGGAGTGCCTCAATGACAACTTTCTAACACAAGAAATAGACAGCCCTACTCGAGGGGAAGTAATATTGGACCTGATGGTTACCAAAGCAAGTGAGCTCATCAGGGATGTCAAGATTGGAAGCAGTCTGAGCTGCAGAGATCATTCATTGGTGGAGTTCACTGTCCTAAGGTGTACAAGTCATATGAAAAGCATTGTCAGAACCCTGAATTTCAGGAAAGCCACATTACAGATCTTCAAGGAGCTAGTCAATAGGACCCCCTGGGAAATAGGCCTCAAGGACAAGGGAGCAGAACAGAGGTGGTAAATCTTTAAGGTTGTTCACAGACCACAAGAACTCTTGACCCCCAGGTGTAAGAAATTGGGCAAAGAAGGCAAGAGACCAGCATGGTTGAGCCAAGACCTGCTGGTCAAACTAAAAGACAAGACGGAACTACACAGGCAGAACTCCACAGATATTCTGGAAAAAGTACAAGGACATTGCCTGATTGTGTAGGGACAAGGTCAAGAAGGCCAAGGCACAGCTGGAGTTGAACTTGGCAAGGGATGCCAAGAAAAACGGGGACTTCTACAGGTATGTAAACCGGAAAAGACATGTTAAAGAATGCGTACCCCCTCGATGAGCAACAATGGTGATCTAGTAACAACAGATGAGGAGAAAGCTGAGGTTCTCAACATCTTTTTTGCCTCAGTTTTCACTGGCAACCTGTCTCCTCACAGCTCTCAAGTTGATGGCCCACAAGACAAGGACTAGGGAAATCCCTCCTACTGTAAGTGAAGATAAGGTTTGTGACCATCTGAGGAACCTGAACGTACTCAAGCCTATGGGACCTGATGAGATGCATCCCAGAGTCCCAAGAGAATTGGCTGATGTAGTTGACAAACCACTCTCCACATTATTTGAAAAGTCAAGGCAGTCAGCTGAAGTCCCTGGTGACTGGAAGAAAGAAGACATTATACCCATTTTTGAAAAGGGTAGAAAGTAGGACCGTGGGAACTACTGACCTGTCAGCCTCACATCTGTGCCTGGGAACAGATCCTCCTAGAAGTTGTGCTGAAGCATATGGAGGACAGGGAGATGATTCAAGACAGCCAGCATGGCTTTACTAGGGGCAGGTCCTGCCTGACCAACCTAGTGGCTTTCTACAATGAAGTAACTGCATCAGTAGACAAGGGAAGAGTTATGGATGTCATCTATCCAGATTTCTGCAAGGCCTTTGACACAGTCCCCTCACAACATCCTTCTCTCTAAGTTGGAGAGGTATGGATTTGATAGGTGGACTGTTCAGTGGATAAGAAATTGGCTGGATGGTCACATCTAGAGGGTAGTGGTCAATGGCTCAATGTCCAGATGGAAGACAGTGACAAGGGGTGTCCCTCAAGGGTCCATACTGGGACCAGTGCTGTTTAATAACTTCATAAATGATATTGACAGTGGGATTGAGTGCACCCTCAGCAAGTTCACTGATGATACCAAGATGGGTGGTGCAGTCAATGTACCAGAGGGACAGGATGCCATTCAGAGGGACCTTGACAGGCTGGAAAAGTGGGCCTAGGTGAACCTCATGAGGTTCAACAAGGCCAAGTGCAGGGTCCTGTACCTGGGTTGGGACAATGCTCGTTATTAATACAGGCTAGGAGATGATGTGCTGGAAAGCAGCCCTGAGGAAAAAGACTTGGGGGCACTAGTGGATGAAAAGCTGGACATGAGCCACCAGTGTGCATCTGCAGCCCAGAAAGCCAACTGCATCCTGGGCTGCATCAAAAGAAGTGTGGCCAGCAGGTAGAGATGTGATTTTGCCCCTCTAATCTGCTCTGGTGAGACCTCACCTGGAATACTGTGTCCAGTTTTGGAGCCCTCAACACAAGAAGGATGTATACCTGTTGGAAAATGTCCAGAGGAGGGCCACAAAAATGATCAAAGGGCTGGAGCACCTCTTCTATGAAAAAAGACTGAGAGAGTTGGGGTTGTTCAGCCTGGAGAAGAGATGGCTCTGTGGGGACCTTGTAGCAGCCTTCCAGTACCTGAAAGGTGCCTATAAGAAAGCTGGGGAAGAATTGTTCATAAGGGCATGTAGGACTAGGATGAGGGGTAATGGTTTCAAACTAGAAAAGGGTAGATTTAGGTGGGATATTAGGAAAAAGTTCTTCAATATGAGGGTGGTGGTTCATTGGAACAGGTTGCCCAGAGAAGTAGTGGAGACCCCATCCCTAGAGATATTCAAAGTCAGGCTTGATGGGGCTCTGAGCAACCTGCTCTAGTAAAGATGTCCCTGCTTTCTGCAGGGGTGGAGTGTTGGACTAGATGATCTTTGAAGGACCCTTCCAACCCAATACATTCTATGATTCTATAAAAATGTTGTCTGTTAAAGTTAGAGCACTATCTTTTAGAGCTGAGGTTTGTTCATTTAATTACATGAAAGATGCATTACATATCAGACTATGTTAATGTCAGAGTCTATAAAAATATCATAAAATGAAAATTTTACTATGTGCTAAGAGATTATTAAAAGATATTATAGAATTATATAGAATATAAAATATACAGATTATCTGGTCAGTGACTAAAACAGAGGGACAATTACTTAGATTCCATTCATAGTGAGGTCAATTAAAATTTTTATTTGTTTGTTATTTTGGTCTTACTCATTACAGACAATGGAATAGATTAAAAGAAAATAGAAAATGTATTTCAAATGGCAAAATAACACCAGATTGAGTTCTGAAGTATGAACTGGTATGGAATAGAAAATAAACATTATCTTTAAGCTACACTAGCTAAAATTATGTCAGATAAAAAATATAGCAAACTATGTTTATTTTATAGTAAAACCCAAGATGCTTAGAGAAAACCTTTAAGAAGTCTCTGTTTCTTTCGTCTCCTTGTTTTTGTAATTGACTTGTGGTATCAGAGAAATCCAACTGCATTTCTTTATCATATATTCCAAGGTTGTTTTTTTAAAAAAAATTATTTAGGGTTTATGGTGGGTTGACCTTTGTTGGATGCCAGATGCCCACCAAAGCCCACACTATCACTCCCCCTCCTCAATTGGGCAGGGGGAGAAAAATATAATGAAAAGCTCATGGGTGGAGATAAGGACGGAGAGAGATCACTCACCAGTTACTGGCACGGGCAAAACAGACTCAGCTTGGGGGAAAAAACAAATTTACTTTATTACCAATCAAAATCAGAGGATTATTAGAAGTAAAACCAAATCTTAAAACACCTCTCCCACCCCTCCCTTCTTCTTGGGCTTAATTTCTTTCCCAATTTTCCACCTCCTCCCCGCAGGGGCACAAGGGGACAGGGAAAAGGGGTTGAGGTCAGTTCATCACACGGTGTTTCTGCCACTTCTTCCTCCTCAGGGGGAAGACTCCTCATACTTCCCCCACACCAGCGTGGGGTCCCTCTCACGGGAGACAGTCCTCCACCAACTTCTCCAACGTGAGTCCTTCCCATGAATGACAGTTCTTCACAAACTTCTTTAGCATGGGTCCTTTCCATGGGGTGCAGTCCTTCAGGAAGAGACTGCTCCAGCGTGGATGCCCCATGGGATCACAAGTCCTGCCAGCAAACCTGCTCCAGTGTGGGCTCCTCTCTCCACAGGCCACAGGTCCTGACAGGAATCTGATCCAGTGTGGGCTTCCAGTGAGGTCACAGCCTCCTTCGGGCATCCACCTGCTCCAACTTGGGGTCCTCCATGGGCTACAGGTGGACATCTGATCCACTATGGACTTCCATGGACTGCAGGGGGACAGCCTGCCTCACCATGGTCTTCACCACAGGCTGCGGCGGAATCTGTGCTCTGGTGCCCAGAGCACCTCCTCCCCCTCCTTCTTCACTGACCTTGGTGTCTGTGGAGTTGTTTCTCTTGCATCTTCTCACTCCTCACTCCAGAAGCAAAGTGTGCACCTTTTTTTTCCCTCTCTTCCTTTTTTTCTTAATTATGTTATCACAGAGGCGTTACTGATTGGCTCAGCCTTGGCTAGCGGCGGGTCCGTTCTTGTAGCTGGCTGGCATTGGCTGTGTCAGGTCGGACATGGGGGAAGCTTCTGGCAGCTTCTCTCACAGAAGCCACCCCCATGTCCCCCCTCTGCTACCAAAACCTTGCCATGCAAACCCAATACAGGATTTTATTTCTTCTTTTTCATTTTCAGAATATCTTTAGTGACATAGTAATAATGACTTCACTTTATGAAGGAGTTCTTCCTCTTATGTTGTTCTCGCATCAAGAAACTTCAGCATGTGTAACGCTAAGGACTGTCAGGCTTTCAGATTTTCCAATAATTTTATGTAACAATATTTAGGCAATACTAATAAATTAACACTGTTCTGATTTATACAAGTTCATGATAAAAAAATTAGGAACAATTGAAATCTCTTTTTACTCAAGGCTTGAGTCAAAGCCTATTAAAGTTAATATTGAGTGTTGTGTTTATTTTAACTGGAACTCGGAAAAGGCCTTGAGCTGATAATTTTTCATGTGTTCAGAAAAAATAAATAATAATAATGGCATGTGATATTCCATAGAAATAATGTTGGCTGAAAACAATGCAAGATTCATTTGAAGCTCTTCAAAATTCATGTTTTTACCTTTGGATGGCCATATAGCTATGCAAACTGTATAGAATTTAAAATCTTTCCCAATGAAGTCTATTCACATTGTTTATAACAATGGTTTCAATGGCATGGTTTCAATCTTTTTACATGAAACACTACTTAAGAATTGTGGTATACATTGATTGAATGATGCTGACTCTTCTAGACATGTTGAAACTATTCAGACTGAATATTTTTTTTTTTTTTTAGCAAAATACTTTGCTCCCAACAGGCAGAAAATGCACATTGGTCACTCAGCCTACACTCTGTTTAGGCACTATCTCCGTTAACTCTGTTCTCTTACCTGTTTGATTTTAGGAAGCATAGCATAGTGTGCTTGTTGATTTCTTCCTGATCATTATTTACTAATCTACAATACACAAAAAGTTACAACTGAAAGGCAGATTAATATTTCATACCTCTATTATAAAACTCCATAAATTATATTCCAAGCAATGAGCTGCATCTGTTACCTAAAAATGAGAAGACAGGCACAGCATGGCAACAATTTAGAATAGGAGTATTGCACGGTAGGAAAGTTCCCATTGAGATGACTTTGAATTAGATGAAAGTCCTATCTGTCTACCTTCTCTGATTGAACAGTTTCATTTTTTAAAGTAAACACTACAGTATATTCTGTGAATATTGCCAGCCTGCAAGAATGTGAATAATTCTTTCTGACAAAGCAAAGCTGAAAAGGAGAGGTTAGGTTGAGGGTACTGCACATATCATCTTACGAAAATTATGGGAAATTTCTTCAGGAAACTGTCTGTTGCTGATGTATAAGAAATATTTGCCTAGACAGTAGAGTTATTTGTAATGTGTTTTGTGCTGGAAAAAGTAAGAATTTGCATCAACTTCAGTTAAAAAAAAAATTAATTGACTTTGACATTTAAGCTTATTTTAAAAACTGAAGTTATTACTCACAATACAATCTTATTTTTTTCTGCAGTGTGGATGAAGAAGAACAGTATGCCACGTTAACAACTGATCTAAAATCTAAAGGAATTTTTCCAAATTCCAGTAAGATCTTTGTCACAGGAAAAAAAGTGGCAATCTCAGAGCCAGTCCACTCTATCTTTAAAAAAAGGTCTGCATCTCATGATGTTTTACACATAGAACTATAGTTATCATCCTACAATAAATCAGTGACATTTTGTCTTTGTTGATATTGAGGGCAAAATTCCCAGTAATTTTTATGGAAAGTCACATGCAATATTGTCCTGGTTTTTAGGTGGAACAGAGTTGGGTTTATTTTTAGTAGGTAGAATAGTTCTGCATTCTGTTTTCAGACTGGGATTTGTTATGAGACAAAGGCTGATAACATACCAGTGTTTACATTTTTGTCACTGGCAGTGAAAGACTTCGTGTTCTGTTAGTCCACAAGCACAAGATCTAGGGGGGGGAGAGGAATATTTAAATTAATAAGCTAAATTGGCATTTAGATATGCCAATAGGATATTCCATATCATATCACATCATGTATCTTAGTGAGAGTCTCTTTCTCTTTTAGCTCTCTTTGACTTTCTCTCTGGCTATCACTCTTCCAGGATTGTGGTTTCAGTTTGGGATTGTTGCTCCTCCAGGATCATTATCTGGGAACGGGCTGGGCTTGGTCGGCAGGTGGTGAGCAGTTGCACTGGGTACCACTCATTTGAATATTTTGTTACTGTTATAATTGTCACTCTTATTTTAATATTAGTATTATTTTAAGTTTTCTTTTATTTTTATTATTAAATTGTTCTTATTTCAACCTATGAGTTTCCTTATTCTTGCCCCTTAATCCTCTTCCCTATCCCCTGGGGGTGGGGGGGAAGTGAGTGAATGGCTGTGTTGGCTGCTAGCCAAGGGCTAGCCCTGTGAAACTATCACAAACATGCTTTGACTTTTTCTTCAAACTAGATTTTCCAAAACTAAATTGAAACTTTGAGTAGTTTGCCTTTATGATGCTGGGTCAAATAACATTATAATAACATATTCTTTCTAAACATTTGTGTATTCTTCATTATTTAAGTGCCAAACATGACACCTTGATACAGGAGTCCTGACTCATACTGAAGAATCTGGCTACTTCTGTTATAAAGCAAGTACTCCAAATTAGTGAAAGGGATTTTTTTTTTTCCTGCTGTTAGTTAGTTGTTTGTTTGTTTTTAAAATTAGCCTCAGTTACCCTTCTATGAAAACAAGGTAGCAATGACATGTCTACATAAAGATTTTAGTAAAATAAATTAATTCATACCTGTTACATATCGTGATGATGTAGCATAACATAGTATCTGTTGGCTTTTTACAGTAATGACAGAAAGTTCCCAGGGACAGGTATCAGAACACAGATCATTCAGTTAAAAGCTGTAGTCCTACTTGTATATGCTGTCTGTACTCAAAATCTCTCTTCTGTATAGTAGAGCTATGTCCACAAGAAACACTGAGAAATAATGTTCCAATTTTCCATTTCCCTCCCAGCCTAAGTTTTGGAGAGCCAAACATTTTTAGGAAATCTCTAATGCAGATTTGTTTTGAATTCTGGTTGGCTAAAGGCAGATAGAATGGAAACTGGATATTCTGCTCAGACAACTTTTCTATTAAACAAGCAGAAATATACAGTGGAAACTGGAAACCTTCTTCTCCTTTCTTTCTATGACAAAAGAAAATATCTAGTGGACACTGCAGGTTATATTTTAGAGAGGCTGGATCCTGTGAGGAGTGAGGGCTAAAAGTATGTTGGGGTTGAACTCCCTGAGAAATTTAGAAAGAGAAAAGTGGTGTTCTTAGAGCCTGCTTGACTAAAAAGGTGCACAAAGTTACAAAATCCCTGACTTGGATTCCCAAAACGACTGCAGTTTTAATGTAAACATTATCTGCAAAATGTTCATTCAACTACTGGAAAGAAAATAATTCTGATTTACATTAAAGTGAACCATAAGATTTTATATTTTTGTTTTCTTGAGTAAAAACTACATTTCTTTGAAGTTTTTACTGAAAGGAAGATATTAAACGGAAATTAATCTACAAAACTGTACTGATCAGTCATTGCCAGATCTAATAAACAGGTATCAATTCAATTTCAATAATGTGATTCATTTGTATTAGTCTATTCCTGGTCTTTCTATAGAGATTTCCTTGCAAAACCTTTTGCCCCTGATTTATTGTCTAGTAAGCCAAGTCAAAGTCCAAAAAACTATCCACTTGGCCAGGATGGGTAAGTGTCAGCACTTTGTGTCAGTATGACACTGAATGTCTCAGTTACAAGAAAGATTACACTTTAGACCTGAAGCATTTTTTCATGTTACATGTTCAGTAAGGCAAGATGGCCAAACCAATTCTATTGATAACTTAAAGGCAATAATGGGAGGTCAAGTAGCTCTTTCTTGTTCAGTTACAGTGAACATATTGTATAGTACTGTGAGCTTCTTCAAAACACTTTTTTTGTACATGTAATATTGAGTCCAGTGTTGTTCAAAATATTAATCAGTGACTTAGATGAAGGAAGAGAGTGTCTCCTCAGCAAATTTGCTGATGATACTAAACTGGGAGGAGTGTTGGATACATCAGACAGCTGCACTGCCATTCAGAGGGACCTCGATGGGTTGGAGAGATGTGCAGAGAGGAACCTCATTAGGTTCAACAGGGCAAAGTGCAGGGCCCTGCATATGGGAAGGAATAATCCCATGCACCAGTATAGGTTGGGGGCTGACCTCCTGGAAAGCAGCCCTGCAGAGAAGGACCTGAGAGTCCTGGTGGACAACAAGTTAAATGTGAGCCAGCAGTGTGCTCTTGTGGCCAGGAAGGCTAATGGTATCCTGGGTTGTATAAGGAAGGGTGTTGCAAGGAGGTAGGGAGAGGTTATTCATCCCCCTCTACTCAGTCCTGGTGAGGCCCCATCTGGAGTATTGTGTCCAGTTCTGGGCTCCTTAGTACAGGAAGGACATGGAACTCCTGGACTGTGTCCAGTGAAGGACAACAAAGATGATTAAAGGTCTGGAGCATCCCTCATATGATGAAAGGATGAGGGAGCTGGGCCTGTTGGGCCTGGAGAAAAGACAACTCAAAGGGGATCTAATTAACATTTATATATATCTAAAGGGAGAGTGTCTAAAGGACAGGGCCAGACTCTTCTCACTGGCACTCAACAATAGGACAAGAGGCAACAGGCATAAACTGCAGCATAGGAAGTTCCACCTGAAAATAAAGAACTTCCTTACCGTAAGGGTGACTGAGCACCTCCCTGGAGATATTAAAAAACTGTCTGGACAAAATCCTGCTTCATGTGCTCTAGGAGTCCCTGTTTGGGCAGGGTGGTTGGACTAGATGACTTTCAGAGGTCCCTTCCAACCTCAACCATCCTGTGATTCTGTGATTCTGTGAATATTTTGGCCATGGAGGTGTTACATGATGCTAATTATCAGTATTTGTTTGTATTTTCTCTGGAAATGCATGAAATGCTACTACATAGATCTTTGCTGAAGGCTATGCACTAATTAAGAGAATAGGTATACTAAATTGTTTTCTTCTGCTAGGAATGAAAAGAGAGGTGGAGTTATGGCATGCGCCTTCAGGATTAGAATAACATAGACTGAAAGATAAGAAGAAAGGGCAAAGTCTGCACTGGTTTGTAGAGTGCAAGTCCTGACGATTTTCTGCCAGAGATACCTTGAAAACTGGCACTGGTGGGGAGAGGGGAAGGCTGTTCCTACAGGCTGCACTTTTTTTTAGACAGTGGATTGTCCTGCCTCTAACATCCAGTGTTGTAGGTGAGAAAGAGGAAAAGTGATCAAAGCTAAGATGCTCTCAGTTTCATTTTCTCATTCCCTTGTAGAGTGGGATCTGCAGAACAATAACAGTACATTTAGCAGACAAAAGCTAAATAGTTTCCCTGGAACCCTTAGAGTGGTCTCTCTTACAATTAACTCATAAAGCCAGTTCTGGATGGCTTCAGCCAACTTCTTTTCTAATATGTTCTCTTCAAAGTAGATCAGGAAATTAGTCCTTGTTGTGTTTAATATTTGTGACAAAATTAAATTAAAAATCAAACGTGAAGGAAAATAATCGTAGAAGGTTCTGAACCTAGATAGAGAAAATCACAATGTATTCTGGTTTACCATAGAAAGAAACCCATTCAAAGCAATTCTGTTTCCTAAAAAGATAGAAAGCTTATGTCCTATATTTCAGTTTGAAAATAATCTTTAAAATGGGTAGCAAAGTTCTGAAAATCTGGTTTTGTTCCATAATAAGAATATATCTGAAATACACGGAACTAAAGAAAAAAGAAAGGTCCTGTCCTACACCTTATCACTGATGTGAGTACTTATATGTTTAAACAAATATATTAATTAATAAGCTTACTTGCCTAAGAATGTTTTGCATACATCTGCCTCAAGGTTGTAGCTAGGGAGAAACAGGTAATGTTGTTTGTCCCCCAAATAATTTTTTTTTTCTTTATAGCATATTACATTTTCAGATATTTAAAAAAACCCAAACAACCAACCAAGCAAACAAAAAAACCCTCATACAAAACAAGAATTATAACTTCATAACCTTTAGCTCTTTTTGTGCATTATTTATTTTCCTGGTACTAAAAGATATTTTCATTTGTCTAATATATTTTTACATTTGTTGAAAAGGAATGCTATTTGACATCATTCCAAATAATTTTTAGCCATAAAGTAGTAAGTTGGAATACACAAATTTCTGAATGAGAAGTAACCGTAGTGAGTTTTGCACTATGAAAAACCTTAGTTCTATTGCATTTCTATCCTCTGTATGTGGGATACAGTAAACTATATATATTTTTACTCCTAAGTACTTCACTCAGAAGAACATTACCTTAGGTGACCTTCACAGAAGGTTGTTTGATACATTTGTCTTTCAGCAGACATCTGTGTTTTATTCACACTCTTTCTAACCAGATCCACAGCCTCTGCTCACAAAATTGTCTAAATTTCAACAATAAATAAACAGACTGAGACCAATTTTTTGATCTGGCATACAGGAATGGATAGTTCCTCCACAGCTCTCTTATGCCCTTGGATAGAAGGACCTGCAAGAAGACTGTAGAGAATTTCTAGTAAATTCTGCAGTACAGAAGTAGCAAAGTCAGGCTATATTCACTTCTAACCCATTACCAGCTATCTGTGTGTTAAGAAGAAGCAACATTTTTTTGCAAAGATGATATGTGAGACTTTGCAGAATTTGCAGTCTTTTGGAAGAGTGAGCTTGTAAACTTACTCATGGAATGAATTAATCAGAAGTATCTCTCACTTGTTAATAACTTTAGTTTCTTCCTGTTTGTAAAATTTCAGTGCTATGAGGCATGCAAATTTGAAGGATTGTAAGGCCTCTTAATTCTTTATGATTTTTAAATTGAGGAGTACCAAAAGTAAATATTCTGCAAATATATCTGTTCAAATATAATCTTGAATAAAACTGTAAAATGATTCTACAGGTAGTGAAGTATGACCAATTGTTAGATTGAATTGGAGTGTAGATTTTTTTATTACTTTCCCTTTTATCTTTTCCTTCCCTTCCCTACATTTCCCAGAATTCTAAAAGCTGCTCAATAATAATAAATGCTGGTTTCATATGTTTCGCTCTACCCTAGAATTAACAATAGCAAAAATAAAAATTGCTTATGTAAAAACAAAAATGCATTGTCACAAACTAGTAGGCAGGTGGAATGGTTTAAAAAGTAGCTCATGTTTATATATTCTTCAGCAGCTTATTTTGGCATTATTCAGGTCTCTAGATGAATACAGTGTAACTCAGAATTGTAGTTTAACAACTTCTTAGTTTTATTATTATAATTCCAACAGTAAAACTGTTTAAATACTATAATTGGACTGAATATCACTTTTCATTTGCTTTGAAACATATTTATATTTAATGGTATCCAACAAAATGCGCCAGACTTTGCTACATAAGTAATAAAAATATTGTATGTTAGTTTTTAATTAAAATAAACCAATGTTAAATATTTCTATTTCAATATCTATCACTGCAAAAGGACATGAAAATGAAAAATTTCTGAACTATCATGTCATTGAAATGACTGGGAAAATGATTAGAGTTTTGTAGTACAGAAGGAAACCCAGATGAATTATTTGCAGTAAATTATTTGTTTGTAGAATCAAAGCCAATTCTATTTTATTGTATACAAATTAAGCATAATTTTCATTCATTTTTAAAAAATGACATGCTGATTTTTCAACATATGGATTACTTGTTAAAAGGCCAACTGTCTGTGTTTCCATGGAAATTTTTATGCAGTGCATCACAGGACATTCTCAAAATCTGAGCTGGATTGGTTGGCATTTTCTCATATGTGATTTATAACTCACATTACATTGCTTTTAGCTTTAGTTTCAGCACTGTTTTACTAAGCCCACAGTACCAACAAATTCTTGGTCATTTATTACATTATGAATTTTAAACACTTTTGCAAAAAGGAATTAAAACAAAATGGCAAACTCAGAGTACATTGGGAATAATCTATTTGTGCTAGTTTTATCTGCTGCTGTAATTTTTTTCTTTGCATTCCACATCCTAAAGGCAAATTACCCCATACGTTCTTACTATGTTGTTTCTCTGCCAGTAATGTACACTTCAGTAGGAGGTGCAGGTGCCTAGCGACACTGAAAATCAGGCAATTAGTGCCTCTGTTATGATACCGAGGCCTGATTAGCCTCTACCTTGTGAATATCCCCTTTGACCTGTAACAATTATTTTCATACAATTTATTGCTGTAGTTTAATTCCCAGTTTCAGCTGGGGAACAGTTTGGAGCTACTGCTTTCTTTTTCCAGTAGATGAGTTGATATTTTAAATAAGCCCTTACATGTATTATTAATATGAGATCATACTACAAAGGGAACACAGACCCTGGGAAATACAGAGGTCTTTTTCTGCTCACTTGTAGTAAAAAAGGCAACTCTTTTAAAAATTGAAGTGAGGGAAGAAAAGTAGATGCCAATAGAAGGTGGGTTGGACTCCACAGCACAGGAAGAAGGAAGAGGGAAAGAAGGAAGAGAAAAAAGAGAAACAGAAGACCCAATTTCTTTAGGAAAAAGGATAAGGAGTGTAACTGGCAAAAAGAGACTATGGACCAGAGATTTCTCAATAATAGATTCTTGTCCAGGCAGCTCTTACAGACAAGCATGTTTTTATCTGTTTAGTACTGCGTAAGCAGCTATAGAGATTTCTAGAAGAGACAGAGAAAAGGATAAGAGTCCTGGGTGTAGAGTCATGAAATTATTTTCAGTTTTTCATAGGGGACAGAACATCAAATGGAGTTTACTGACTAAAGGACTACCTCTCTTGTAAGTCCGTATGTCTATACAACCTCTGTCATTCTCAGTGTTTATTGTGGAATGCTGGTACAGATCTCAATACCTACATGCAGTTTTACTAGTTCATCCCTCCTCTGACAAGCTTTACAGCTTTACAACCACACTGGAAACAGTAATAGTGCTTGTTTTCACTGGTATTCTAATTTTTACTTACAGCTACTTGAGGAAGAAAATGAAACCACTATTCTAAGACATGGAGCAGCTGTCAGATGGGTAAAAAACCATGGAATGCTTTCATGGCTTTTCATGCAGTGATGATTCAGTCCTGCTTATATCTACACCTTGACTTCACCTGTGCTAGATCACCCCTCAAGAGCAGTATTCTTATAAACCCTAAGCAAAAGCCTAATATATATAGTAATTCTGCAAGTGAGAATGGGTTTGCATTGTCATGGAGCTGTGTCTCACCTGTTAAGTAGTATAGCACCTTAGCTATAGCTACTTCTGTAGTCCTCTGCCTAGCCCTAGCATGCTTCTGCTGAAGTCTGCAGAAACAATCCTATTTCTTTTAGTAGGAGGAGTGTTATGTCAGCACTTTGTGAAAACCATATGCTGAACGCACAACTAGCCATTAGTTTGAATTTGAAAGTATAAATTCTGGTTTTAAAAAAAAATTCCTATTACTGTAGCAGCACCCACTAAAATATTGCATTTGGTGCACAAAGTTGCCCTAAATAGCATGTAACTTTTGTTTTTTTCTGTAAAAACATTACAAGGGAAAATGGGTGAATCTCCAGGAAGTAATTTGAGCCTTAATTACAAAATAAGTATGACTTACTGCAATTCATATGCAGTTTCTGAATACAAGTCAGAAAACTAAAATTCTAGAGATATGACATTATATGACAGAAATCAAGAAAGCATATGTAACCATGCTCCTAAACACCAAGGTCAAATATAGTGTCTTTGAATCACCACATCTCAGATAACAAAGTTTTGCTTTCTTGAAATTTCTGATGCTTTTAATAGTAAATGAAGTATCTCTCCTAACCTTTGAACTGATTTTTTGTGTTAGTGTGCACTTTCACAATCTAATAGCAGTCTTTATAGCAACTATATCTCAAAATAAATTATAATGATACAATAGCTTGAGTGTTTTTGCAGCATAAAGGTCTACTCTTAAATTAAAGATTATGAGGACCCTATTGCTGCTGTGTACTGAAACCTACATGGGAAAAGATCTGATAAATTACAACATGTACTTTCCCCAGCCTTTCCATAATTGCCATCTTTGTTAAGCTCCTGGGCAGAAAAAGTTTTGTTGAGGACCACCAAATACCTTGATGAAGCTGGAGGATGAAAAATCTGTGATCCTACATATACACATTCCAAAATTTTATTTTATCCTTCTTATTTAAAGCTTTTCTAGAAACTAAACAGGAACTCTATCAAATACGATGTACTACAATAAAATCACATAATCAGTAAACAGTAGAGACACCCAGTCACAGCTGGAAGAACATTTTCACAAACAATGCTTTATCTTTGACCTCTCAGTCGAGGATGCCTCAAGGGAGATCTACAGAAAAAGTTCAGAAGAGAAGTCTGGGAACTAAAATTCATAACCCACTGTACATTAAAAATTATAAACTTCAGTGGAAATATCAGTTTTAGAAATGGTACAATTTTTCCCAAGGAAAACCTTTCCAGGTTGAACAAGAGCTAACTGTTTTATCACTTCTTCCTCCAAGTCCACCAATACTTTATTTTCAGATTACCTCTGATGAAGTTTAATTCAGAATTTTTGTTCTCAAACTGTATTTATAAGATTTGCTGCTATTTAGAAGTTTGATATTTCTTTTCTAAATGTGAAGGACTAGTATGCACTGAAATATTCTGATTTTTCGTCATATAGATCAGTACTGTAATAAAACATATTCTCTTTTCCTACAAGTTTTGCTATAAAGTGCAGCAGGCTGACCAGTTTCAGGTTCAAGTTGAGTAGCATTAGTCATCGGTCACATATCTGTCTGAACTCCAGTTTGGATGGTAAGAGGGCATGCTGCCTCTTTTAGGACTTGGGGAAACAATCATCCTGCTACACCAAGGACCTGATTTCTGTTAACAGATCTAAATACAGATCCATTCTAAAGGGCTGGACTGGATATTATTTCAGTTAAGATCAACCTCTTGTCCTTTCTATCTTTCTCCTTTGAAAGATGGGGAAGACATAAGAGAAGAGGTCATCTAAACGTTAGGTGCTGGTGTCTCCAGAAAGACAGAATGGTACTGTTACTCAACATAAAAGACAGGAGCGAAGGGTTTTCTTTAAGTTCTCCCTTGGTTTTGTGTAGGTTTGACACAAAGAATGGTCTGTTGACTTTGTCTGAAGTGCTTGTGGGCATAAAGCATCTTTATCTGGTGGGTGATAAAACCAGTCTGTATGGATGCTCTGTGACTGAGAACACTGCTTGCAACACTGTGAGCAGCAGGCTTCTTGTCTTCTCCAACGCCCTTGCTAGGCACAGTTGCTCTGTCTGCTACCTCTTCATTGGAGATGTAACCCCTACCAGTCAGAATTGATACTGACCATTAACTGACCCTGATACACATTTTGGTGGATTTCCAGATCCAGGCCTAACATTAGGTTTTCAGGGGTATTTGAGAGCAAGAGTGTATAATACAAGCATAAACAGCAAATTTTAAATCTTCATTCTGTATGTAGCAGTATGAGGAGTTTTGAAACTGCAAGACTGTCTGGTTGCAGCTTTCTCTTAATTCTGATTCCAGGGATGAGTCCTGGGTTATTTTCAGTTATGCAAGAATCACCTCCTGCATTTTTTATTGTACAAATTTTTAATGACACTTAATTTACTTTTTCTGATATTGGATGATCCTCATCTCAATTTTGCTAGGAAAGTCTCTCTGTATTTTTATTGTTTTCTTCCCAAACCTTCCTCTGTGTCTTTCTGACCCTTCTCTAATGCCCTCTTTCTAATATCTGACTTAAGTAATTTAACATTATTCTAATCTCCTTTACTGCAGGCATAAGGGAAAAAACAGTCTTTAGCTATTACTTTCTCCTAATATAGTCCCTCAGCAACTGAAAATGAGATCTTGCATCATTCTATTACACTTAAGACATTTTTGTTAGATTGATGTTAACATGAAAAAAAAGTTTCATAAAAATAACTCCATAATATCAGAGTTCTCTGGGTTATTAAACAACAGAGCTCACAACCATTCAGTCAGCATCTTGAAACACAGATAAGATGGTAATTCGGTAAAGAAAGGTAGGAAAATGAGGGAAGAAACACCAGCTATATTGATGCCCTTTTTGACTAATTTTCTTTGCTATGCACTGAGTACAATCACATCCAAAATGGTTTTGGAATAGTAATGCAAGGGCCCAGAAATGGTCGAGCAAGGGCAAAGACACCCCTTCTTATGAATTTTCCCTCTTTAAGGAAATATTAAGCAGATATTATGGTTTTCTTGTGGTTATAAGACAAATAACCACAGGATCAGGTAATAAATAGACACACACTTCCCCCAGTACAATGTCATAGAGGTTCAGCTTCACACTTCAACACTTTTGATTATCAGCATTCTATCAGCATTCATACCAGGACTCCCAGATCCCTTTCCCCTACACTGCTCTCTAGTAGATCAATGACATCCTTGTCTCCAAATTGGAAACGTGGAGTTTGATGGATGGACCACTCAGTGGATAAGGAACTGGCTGGATGGTTGCACTCAAAGAGTTATTGTCAACAGCTCAAAGTCTGAGTGGAAACTGGTGACAAGTAGTGTCCCTCAAGATTCGGTATTAGGACCGGTGCTCTTTAACATTTTTGTCAGTGACATGGACAGGGGGATTGAGTGCACCCTCAGCAAGTTTACTGATGACACCAAGCTGAGTGGTGTGGTTGACACACTGGAGGGACGGGATGCCATCCAGAGGGACCTTGACAGGCTTGAGAGGTGGGCCTGTGCCAACCTCATGAAGTTCAAAAAGGTCAAATGCAAGGTCCTGCATCTGGGTCAGGGCAACCCCAAGCACAAATACAGGCTGGGCAATGAGTGGCTTGAGGCCAGCTCCAAAGAGAAGGACTTGGGAGTGGTGGTGGACGAGAAGCTCAACATGAGCTGGCAATGTGCACTTGCAGCCCATAGGTGAACCGTATCCTGGGCTGCATCAAGAGAAGTGTGGCCAGCAGGTCGAGGGAGGTGATTCTCCCCCTGTACTCTGCTCTCAGAAGGCCCCACCTGGAGTACTGTGTCCAGTTCTGGAGCCCCCAACACAAGAGAGACATGGACCTCTTAGAAGGAAACCAGAGGAGGGACATCAGAGTGATCCAAGGGCTGGAGCACTTCTCCTGTGAGGACAGGCTGAGAGCTGGGGCTGTTCACCCTGGAGAAAAGGCGGCTTTGAGGACACCTTGTAGCTGCCTTCCAGTACCTGAAAGAGGCCTACAAGAAAGCTGGGGAGAGACTTTTTACAAAGGCAGGTAGTGACGGAACAAGAGGAAATGGCTTTAAACTGGAAGAGGGTAGGTTTAGATTAGATATTAGGAAGAAATTCTTGACTGTGAGGGTGGTGAGACACTGGAACAGGTTGCCCAAGGAAGTTGTGGCTGCCCCCTCCCTGAAAGTGTTTAAGGCCAGGTTGGATGAGGCTTTGAGCAACCTGGTCTAATGGAAGGTGTCCCTGCTCATGGCAGAGGGGTTGGAACTAGATGATCTTTAAGGTCCCTTCCAGGCCAAACCATTTTATGATTCTATGATTCTCAGCAACAGCACTGCCAGTGTTTTACCTTCTGAAACAGGCATCAGAGAAATAATTAAGTCAAATATCAAATATCTTTTCCTTCTACTCTTCTAAGAAGTCCCAAACAAAACATTGTAACGTGCCTGGTTTTCTCATGAGTGCTTGAATAGGGAGAATATATGAAGCTTTACTTATTTTATTTTTTCATAGAACACATTATCTCATCCCTGTTACTTCTGATATCTAGAAATAGATACCCTGCTTTTCTTAGTGCAGTTCAAAATATAACCAGTGAGTTAGAAGCAGAGATGTACAGATAATAAATATTCAACAGCTGAATTATTTTGCAATATTTTATCTCCTTTCATTGATAATGCAAAGAATTGAGTCAGCTAAAACAAAACACGTCTGTCTTCAAGGCAAGTAATGCTGAGATATCTCTGTCTACTCTAAATATTTAGCACTCTGGCATTTTATATGTGTGGTTTAGGAAATGAACATATTTTTCTAAGGAACAAATAAAGATGTCATGTATCAATTTTTCAAATGTAGAGGTCTAACTAAGGATAGAATTTGGTCCTATGTGTTCTAGAAAGCTTATTCTCAGGACAGTAAGGCAGAAATGCAAATATTCAGATGATTTATTATCATTTCCCTGAAATAAGGAAACAAATAGAGTACGAGGAATGTTATCTCCATCACATGAGTTAAGGAGCAAGCCCATACAGTGATACTCAGAAGCTTTATTAAAAATTCATTAGGCTGTAAAGTCTCTCATATTGTAATCAGAATTAAGTAGTTTTCTAATGTCATCAGCTGAAAGTCAATTTAAACCAGTATCAGCAGTTGCAACACACTCCAAAATGATAAATTAAATTCAACAAATGTTTTCCACTTATTTTTTATTGGAAATATTAACATTTCATGTTATAAATCAAAACCACATTACAGTGATTTCTCTAACAAATTAATTTCTCATGAATGTATTTACTAGTTATATTTACATTGGTCATAAAAGACAAAGGAGTTTCAGAAACAGAAACCCAGTGATTGTGTTTAATTTCTGAGCCAGTAGAATACTGATGCACGGTAAAACTCAGATGTGCAGTTTTCTCTTATTAGATAGGTAGTTCCCTTAATAGTAAAAGTGAAGTGCAGTAAGCTAGAGCAAAAAGATCCTAGAATACAGAAAAAGTAACTTTGAAAAAAAAAGAGCACAAAACTTTTCAACATGAAAGTATTGTATTAGAAAGATAGCTGACACTTGTAGAAGCTATGGCTTCTCATATGAGTCATTGTCTTTGGTTTGCTTCTGTAGTAAGGCAGTAGCTGTGATCTAAGCTTTTTTATTACAGTAAATACACCTTTTTATCTTAAAAATATTTTTATACCTAAGTATCACTAGATTCATAAAGTAAATAAAGAAAAATAAATTTGTAATATAAACAGTTTGATAAATAACTGGTTTCTTTTACATGAGGTTCTTCAATAAGGGTCTAATTTTCTGAGAAGAAGGGAATGGATACTTCCCTATAAAGAGATTAATCTTTCTGAAGGAGCTCATGCAAGTATCTAAAAATTACTAGCAATTAAAAAAAAAGGTAGCTGATTGTGCATACATCTTGGTTGTATTAAAGAAGGTCATACATCAGTTATAAGTCACTTGGAATCTCGTATGAGATATGCAGTTCACAGAATCACAGAATGTTAGGGATTAGAAGGGACCTCAAAAGATCATCTAGTCCAATCCCCCTGCCAGAGCAGGAACACCTAGATGAGTTTACACAGGAAGGCGTCCAGGCAGGTTTTGAATGTCTCCAGGGAAGGAGACTTCACAACCTCTCTGGGCGGTCTGTTCCAGTTATTCAAGTGTTAAAAAAAAAAAAAAAAAAAAAAAAAAAAAAAAAAAAAAGAGAGAGACTAACCTCCCCTCCCCTCCCTATGCTATGTTCTCACATATTCAAAATGTATAAGAGAAAATATCTTTTGCAGTCATGAGTTCAGTACTAAAAATGGGCCCCACACTGTAACTGAGTTCTTGGCTGGACACTTATATCTAAAAGCTTAATGTTAGGTTCTCCTCCATAATATTCATTGCTTACTCTTATACTCTGTCTTTGACAATTTTTCTGCACATTTATTCTAAAATGGCTTCCTGCAGGTATAGTCTCCACGCTGTATTGCTGATTGGTCCTTCCAAAGTGATGACAACCATTGCATCCAAACAATATTCAGTCTTTTGTACCTGGAAGATAGCGAAGTCTGCAAGGAAGCTACTACTGGTATTTATATACTGTGTTTCTTTGTCTTTCAAAGACAAAAGAAAAAATAAAAATCTTAAAACACCCTGCTCAAGCTGGAAATTGATCTCTTTGTTTTGGAGTCAAATGGGTTTTCACTTCTTTCAAGTAAACAACAGATACCATATCTGCTTCCATTTAATTTCAGTTGGAGCATTATTTCTCTTGAATACAGGAACCAAGTGTCACAGAGGACTTGGCATCAGATGTAATATTTGAGAACAAATATTTAAGATGTGTGTAATAAAGGAGACCTTTGCATACAAGGGCTCTTATCTACTCTACTCTTCTGTTGTACTAAAAATAATTTCAAAAAATAACAGTTCTGGAGGCACTATGTTTAGAGACTAAACCATTCCACAATCAACACTTCATGACTGTTATCAGCCAAGTGCCTGGAATAGGTTTGCAAAGAAATGATCAGACCAAACTGAATCTAAAGGCTCACTAAACAAGCTCTGCTGGCATGTACTATAAACTGTAGGGGGAGCAGGGAAATGAGGAAAAGGGCAGAAACACAGCCCTGAGCTGCCACTAATCTGTTGCACCCGTGACATGGCCAAACCCGCATCAGATCCCCACTTGGCCTAGATCAGCAGGGGGTGAGGGGAAATTCACTGCCAGTTCTTCAACAGTTGGCAGAGCCCTGCAGCTGTGGGTGGGTAATGACTAGGCTAAGGCTACAGTATTTCTGAGAAAGCAGTTCCTTTTCTGAATCCTTAGCTAAAAATTGCCTCCTCACAGCCCAGATTTGGGCTTGGGAGGCTATGAACTTCAATGCCAAATCTTTTACCATGTTCCTATATAACTCTTTAAACCAGCATATAAAAGTCACTGCTAGGTTCACCAGCCAGGTACAGAGTTTAAAACTGGATACGAAAAATCACTCATAAGGAACTTGAATTAATATGTATATTGGGTAGATAATCTTGAAGAATTTCATCTCATCTCTAACTCAGTCTAGTGTGGTTGCACAGAGTCTGAGGAGCTGAGTGATGCTATTCAGTACCTCTTCATGCCAGTTTCACTCCCTCGTGTATTTTCTAAGGAAGTAACAGTCTTGTTTTAGCTCTCCATCCCTGTCATTCTCCTTTTTCTTCTCATGTTCTGATTTTTCAAATGAAAAAAATACCAGAGAAGATACACTTCTGATCTCCGACTTCACTGATAGCTCTATGTTAAGGCACTCATTTTAAAGATGGGACCTAGAGCAGTAATTGATATTTAGCCATAGAATTGTTCTAAAGATGATGGTGTAAAATGCAGAGTTTATAAAAACCTTTGAAAGATTGCACTTCTAGGCTGAAAATGCTTCATATTGAGACAAGAAACACTTCCTTACAGTCTTAGTGACATATAATGTGCTGCTTTGGAAAGTCCATGTGTTGTCATAGTGCATCTGTTATCACAAGGTGCGATATGACCATAAACACTCATGTCCTCGTGCTCTGGTTTAAGAAAATACAAAAAATTTTCACCTATTTGAACTACTTCTTTTTTTTTTTTTTTAATGGGATTATTTCTCTTACTGCCTTTTAATCTTATAGTGTTAGCACTTATCTGACTCAATTAAACTAATGATTGCAAATTTCTCTTTGCACTTCTGGTATTTAAATTGTATTTCTGTGCAGTCTGTTAAGTAAAAGGCTGTAAATTTACTGTAGCAAAAGCAATAACTAACTTTTTGGTCTTTAAAAAGTCATATTTCAAATAACTAAATCATGACACTATAAATATTTTTTTATATAACTGGTGAGGTTTGATGTCTATTGTAAAACAGATGCATCTCGAAGCCTATTAAAGAAGAGAACGGCCTATTTTTGTTCTCTCTTGATGGAATTATCCAGCCATAAAAGATGAATTTGTGTGGTTTACCATTTCATTCCACTGATTATTACCAGCACAGTGAAGTGGTAAATACAAATGCTAATTTCAACATACTTTCAAAACAAATTTTTAAAGTTTGATAGGCTCTCATAGTATTTTAAATTAAAATGCAGGGTACTGTAAAATCCATTTTGTTTACAAACAAAAAAAATATAATACAAATGCAAAGGATGCTGAAATGTAAAGATTATCAAACTACACTAAGAATAAAAACCTTGTGAGAAAGAAAGTTAATACAGACATAATACCAACCTAAAGCAGTGGTGAGGAAGTAGTAAAGGAACATGGGAATCAAAAATCTCACTAGCACTATGGGACATAGAAAAAGTCTTTTGGAACAATCAGTAGTAATCATATTCACTTTGGAAGGCTATGTTGTAAGATAGAGAAATACTACAATATACCAAAATATTAGCAATTAGAGTTTAATGTCTTCTTGTTTTGGATGCTAACTTATTTTCTCACCCTGTATTCAGTGTTTCTCTGGCTTATAATTTAATCTAAAAATGTTTTTTATACTGCTGGGAATTGGAAAAAGATCATACATTTGTAGAAAAATCGCAAACTAGAAAGTCCTAAAACATGTGCTACCTTTATTAATTGAGGTTTTGAGCTTCTTTAATTTATATACAATTTTCTACTTTTATAGTCAGTTTTGTTTTGTCCCTTGCTATTTGTTTGTCATGAGCTTTGCATCTATCTATATGAAAGGAAATAATTTTATGTGTGTCTATATATACAGAGCCCCATACCACATATACAACTTTTAAAACTGAAATATTCTCAACAAGTTGAATACAGTTACTCAGGGAAATACACCTGGCCTTTTGTAAAATATCCTCAGATGCTGAGGGTATCAAGATCAGGAATATTTTTATTTCTTCCCAGTATCAAAAAATTAACAAACAGAAGTGTGGTTAGTTTCTGCAAAACTTATAAAGAAAATGTTTAATTTTATAAAATTCATTAGATTAAATTGAGAATTGTTTGTATTTTGGTGTTAAATGCACAGTATAGCACAAAGATACTTCAAGAACCTCCTGAAAAAAAGTATTTTTCTATTATGATAGATCTGATGATAAACAAAATAGGAAGTTGCAAACCATTTCTATGTTTCCTTGAGGCAAGTTTTCTTACCTCCTGGAATTTTTGCTGTAGAGCTGGAGACATAAACATGTGGGAAATATGGGCAATTCAGGAGAGATATCCTTTGAGAAATGCCTACCACCTTTTGCTCACTTTCTGCTTTGTGGGGGTGTTTTTTTACTGTTGTTTCTGGGCAGATGTCTAACTCAGGTTAAAGATTTTTTGTTGCTTTTTGCTTTTGCCTTTTTTGAAGTAAATATACTTACTGGTCAATGCAAAGGTTTCCTCTACAGGGAAACATTCTCGTACCACTGAACACATGTAAGATATGAAGGAACCTTCCTTTTCACAAGGAATCTTCCCTCTCAGTAATTTTTTCCCTATATTTTATGTCTTCTCTTCCCCACTCAATCCCTGTAACTTGACAGGTATCCTCAGCTGCAGCTGGTTAAGTAAGCAGCATATGAAGAAAGTGTTGGGAAACAAAGGGAGCTTAAAGGTACCTTTTGCAGCACTGTGATGCTGGCAGCGTTTGGGCTACATTGAGGTCTGCCTGTTTGCCTGTTGCTCAGAGGAGAGAAACTGGTAACCAGGTATCAGAAGCACATAGTAACAGCTGTGACAACGGGTTGGGTGGTTACACATTCTTTATTCCAGAGGAATAGCCAGCAAAGCTCAAAGGATATCCAGCTGTGCTCCGTCTAGAATCAGAGAGACTGAACTTAACAAAGCTCATTTGATTTTGCTCATTGATTTTTCATGTGTATTTTAGCATAATAAAGTTCACAAACTCCAGTGTTTGCAAAAGGTAGGTTGTGAAAATAGTGATGTTGGTTTTGAATCTGAATTGGTCTTCACCAGTTTTTCCCTGGCAGTGCACAAACACGTGAGCACAGCAGCCTATGCACTACTTAAATCCGATTTAGTTTAAGCCCTAAGTGAATTTCACTGGTATATAAATTAAAGACCAGTCATTCTATTTTTCCTGGACAGTAAAGTTGGCTTAAGCAGCTTTTTCTCCCCTGGCCAATGATTTCCACCCTTGTGACTTCCCGTTAGCTGCACTGATAATAACACTGCAAAAATAAAAGGGGTTCTTTAAATAATGTAAACTCACAAGGCAGTTCTGATGGGAGAATGAGTGGCAGGGTACTGGAGCCATTTATATCAGCCTTGCTGCTAGAGGAAATAATATGGAGCAATAGTTCTGTGCTGATGGGGTGGGAAAAGCAGATCTCAACACTTGCTAGGATTTTGAAAGATGCTTTGAAAAATGCAAAGCAAACCACATATCTGCTTTGGATTTGGCCTTTCACCTATGTGGAAGAAACTCAGGCTTGGATGCAACAGGCAGCTGAAGTGGAAAAATAAACCACATAAATAGCTACATTCAAGAGTTTGAAGGATTATGGTTTAAATTATTAATTTATGAAAAATTTGCATGCTGTGAAGATAGTGGACTAATATATTCATTAACGCCTCGATCATTAATAAGGATTCTACAGTTATGATGGTACACTAGAACAGATACACAAACTGAATCACCTAAGTCTCATTATAAATTAGTCTTTCAGTCAGATTCAGTCAACATTAGCAGAAGCCGACACTTTTTATATACTGAATAAACTTATAATTTTTCATTTCCAATGACATTAATCTGGCAGTTGTCTGTAGGGGTAAAATGAAAGCAAAAACAGTTTAAGCAAATGCCTTTGAAAAGTGAAAGATTTTTCTTCTCTCTTTGTATGTATTCCCTGTGACATGAGCCTCAGCTTATTCCCTTCAACCTTTTCAGTTTTCATCACTGTTAAATCTCAGTAGAAACTACAGGTTTAATCAAAACCAAACAATCTCTTCAATTGAAAAAAGTGCTTTTTTCAGGAGGCCTTTTTTTTTAAAGAGTATGCAAATCTTTTAAAAAATAGTGTGTAATATGCTTCTTGAATAACATTTCAATATGGTGTTACAAATTAATGTGGAGTTCCAGAAGCACTCACAGTAGTGCAAAATGAGTTCATCATAATTGTCATTATTACCATAAATACCAAAGTTATTGATAATGATAAAGGTGATATCTTAAAGTGTTCTATATTATCATGTGTATTGTTTTTAAAAGTCCAGGATGATGATAATTACTGTAAAGCTTCTCTTTGGGCAAGGTTCTCTTCCCAGTGGAAGGATACCCAAAGCTAAATGCTCCTAAAGTCCCTCTGAAATCCTCAAAAATGGAGTTAGGACACTGCACATCCATTAGCTTGGAGATTGCTTTCCCCATAGGATAAATTTAAACAGTAGGCCTGATAAAAGTAAGAAACCCTCAGAAATAAGTATTCAAGACAAAATTCATTTTTCCTGAATCTCTGGATGGTAGCTAAAATAGTTCTTTAGTGCATATTGTTGCTAGGTTTGTGATAGGTGAAGAAAGCTCAAGCATGCCTTAGTGAATTCTGTGTAAGTATGTTTATTTGTTAAGTAATTTAAAAAAAAAGTTGAACTGTATAGCAGAGAATCCATTCAGCTGAAAACATATTGGAATTTTTAATTTTTCATAAGAGCAAGGTATATAACACTATCATGCTTAACTGTCTTCAGGAAAACACTTATGAAATGCATAAAAAATTAAAATTAGGGCTCTCTCTTTCAACTACTTACATCACCTTATACATCACCTTTGATTTTACACAAGCATTGCTTAGAAAGATAAGGCTTCTGCAGAGCTGAATTGGCTTACAAACATTATTCCTGATTTTTTCTCCCACAGTCACTTTCAACTATACAGGTTAACAAAATCATATAACAGATAGGGAGAAGAAAGATTTTTAAACATTATTTACATCAGGATAAACCTTTTGCTTCTTGGGACAGTCCAAGTCTTTCAATTTTTACAACAGGGAGCTCTGCAGAGGTACAGATGAGAAAAAAAGCCAGTTGTGAAATTTTAGTCTTAATTTCAGTGGCTTACCATTTCTTTCCCTTCCTGATCTTATTTCCAGTGCATAAAATGGGGCAGCCAGGGCAATTCCACACTCCTCATTCTGTCATGGATCCATTCCTCCATTCGTAATGAGCTGACACAGCTTAAAACTAATCAAACAAAAAAGAAGCAATCAAAGATCAAGTCCCAGGACATCAGCTCCCTGCTTGACTAATGGATACAATCGTTGGAGCTCAAGGACTAGCATAAAGGAATGGATGGGAATGTGTGGCTGGGGAGAAGGGTGAACTGAGGGCTCATCAGCTATCCTGTATCAATTTTTTCAGGACATAAAACAATGAAAAACAAAGGAAAAGATTTCAAAATTATCAATTTGTATCAGTCCTTTCCCATGGACTCTTAAAATTTAATTTTTATAAAAAACATATTTGTAGAAGGTTTAAAAGCCTCAACTCAACTCTAAGTTCAGTGCTTGTTTGTTTTTGTTTTTTTCTTATTTTTCCCTTTCATTTTTATATTTTATTTTTAGCACCAAATATTTTAAAGCCCTGACCTTAAAATTTCCAAAGTATCTAAATCATAAATGCTTAAGTCATTGCTGAAAACAAAATTTGGCTTCTAACTTACTTAGGTTGTTTAGAAATTTTATGCTGAATGGTATGCTGACATTTAACTTGTAGATGAAATGTACTTAGTACAGAGTTCATGCAAAAGTGTCATAAGCTCAGAGGTGGTTGATAATTTTGTGTTAGAATAACTTTCTGGTAGGAAATATATATATATTTTTTTTTAGGAAAGCATTTTTTCTTTTGGAAAGAGTGAAAATGATGGGTCCCTCGTTGCTCACCTAGAAGAATGCTATCAGTTTCAGTTTTTACATGAATGGTCCAAGTTCCTGGACCATTTGCTGCTTTCAGCAGGGACAGGCAGACTAAGCATCCGTGGCTCTTTGGCAGTGAGACTGAAAGGATGAAAGAATCTTAGCAATTTTTCTTTGTCTTTGGGGATAAAGCAAAGCTTGCAAGAGTTTTCAATCTGGTACCCAGAACAATGAAAAATTCCTTTTCTTTTCCTCTGAAATATTTTTTTTTTTCCTAGAGATTCTATCACTTTTTAAAAACTTTTGTCTTCTTTTGATTGAATATACTTAAGCATAGCACTCTAAGGACTTTTAGCTGCTGATAATCCCCACTTGAGGACAAATACACAGGTGAGGTATACTTCCACTTCTGTCCTGCTGTGGTGCCAGGCTTGGTGTTAGTATGGTTAGGTATTGTCATGGCTAGCACAGATGGGAAATTAGACTTGGAAAGATTTTGGTGAAGTATACAAAGTTTTGGTGAGAATGGGCCTCCCTCTCTTTCCCTAAGATTAGAGCTGCCTCTGTCCACAGGTTAAGATACTCTGTAAATCCAAAGCAGATTTTTTCACAATGCTTTAGGCCTTGAGTTATGACAGCTATAGTAAAGCTTCATGTTGATTTTCTGAATAGAGCAGAGGAAAGACTACCATAGATTTAGACAGAAAGATTTAGACTACCATAGATTTAGACAGGCCCCATAAGGTCTTTGAAACTGGTAAATAAAAGTATTCTTTAAAAAGTATTAAAAAGTAAACTGGTAAATAAAAGTATTCTTTAAAACCTTGTGTTTTCCTATGGTAAAATCAACATGAACATTTGATCAGCACTTAGAATTCAATTTGTGCTAGTTAGATTTAAGTGCTTATTTCATAAATGTAAACATTAATTCCTTGAGCTCAGAGCTGTTGAGAGGCAATAGTGATATAGGGATCTTTTCCGCATTGTAATCTATTTCTGGTATTGTAAATTTCCCTTTTGTTTGGCTTTATTGGCTATCTCCAAGAAAGGAAGGGAGGGACCATAGGTGAGGAAAGAACACTTGTGACTGAATAATGTTTGAATGACTTGATGTGGTGGTTTAATCCACAGATAGGACCATGTGGTTCTGCACTCACTCCCCTCACATGGTGAGATGGGAAGGGGATCACAACAAAGGGGTCATAGATTGGAATAAGGACAGGGATAGTTCACTTGCCAGTTATGGTCATGGGCAAAACAGACTCAACTTGGGGAAGAAAAATTAATTTAATTCATTACCAATCATCCGAGTAGCACAGTGAGACATAGCAACCACATCCAAAGACACCTTGCCCTTCTTCCCAGGCTAAAATGACTTTCCTCCTGATTTCTCTACCTTCTTCCCCTAGTAGCACAGGGGACAAGGAATAGGGGTTGCAGTCAGTTCACCTCTGCTCTTCCTGGCATGAAAGTCCAGGAAGAAAGTGTTCTAATATGAGCTTCCCATGGAGTCACGGACCTCTTCAGGCTCGACTCCCAGCTCTGGCATGGGGACATCCATGGGCTGCAGATGGGCCTCCAGTCCAATACACCTCCTTCCCCCCTGGCTCTGGGGGTCCACCCAGGCTCTGGCATTGAGTGTCTCTGGGGTCCCAATTCAGTCACACCTGCCCTCAGGCTCAGCTTTTCTGCTCCATTGTGGAGTCCTCCATGGCCTACGCGTGGGTCTCTGCTCCACTATTGAACCTCTGTGGGCTGCAGGGGACCTCCTTTACCTTCTCTTACTCCATGTGTATTGAACTGGGTGTCTGAGATTCTCTGTCCTCCTCCTTCCTCCTGGCAATGAAGCTCTCTCTTTTTTTAGGCCAGTGGTCATCTTTTGTTCACTCCAGTGGCCTCTCCTCCAGGTTCTCTCCACCTCCTTCTTTTCAGGACAGTCCTTCCCCTCACAAATACGGATTCACAGAAGCATTTCTCTATTGCTAATTGGCTCAGCCTGGGGAAATGGGAGGGTATGTTGCCCTGGAGCAAGGGGGGTTTTGCAAAGCTTCTCACAGTGCAGCCCCTTTCCCCACTACCAAAAATGCCGCCCTCCCCTCTGCCCCCCCAACACACACAAACCAAACACACTTGGTACAGCGGAAATAAAAGCAAGAAGTTAGGAAGAAAGAAAAACTGTTAGAAAAGTGCCAGTCAGGGATGTTTAAAAATTCTTTCCAGCAAAAGCAAGGGGTAGAGATGTAAAGGTCTTGATATTCTATCATGTTACTGTGACTGGTGTAAGGTAAATTTATGGTACATTGAGGGGTTGCATATGATTATATTTTGGCAACTTCCATTAAACTAATACTTCTTGGTAAGTCATTAAGAATTAGGTGCATTGCAGAATGCCTCTGTTTTTCAAGCTGACATAAATATTGCATTAATTAAATCTATTAAGAACATTGAAATGAGATTTCATTAGCTAATATCCCCTATTAGGATAATTATGACTAATTATACTTATTAGACTGATGGCTTTAATCCTCAAGCACAATATGTCACAGAAGGTTAAGAAGCCTATGACAAATTAAAAATCAAAAGTATGAACAAACTTTTTTAATATTTTACACAGCTATCATCATATGATGGTAGCTACGACAGCAACAGCTTCATTTTTTGCAACTCAACTCACAGTGGGAAAGAACATAGTTTTTGACTTGCTAGTGATTCTAGATGCCCAACAGGAAGTGTTATAGAGGTCCTGAATTTTAGACCATAGGAGTTCATCAGTACAAAAAATTAACCTCTAATATATTCTACTGAAATAAAACTGCATAATTTTATCAAAGTTTTCTGCAGAGAAAAGTTACATTGTTTGCTTGTTTTTTATATTGTGACATCTGGATTTCTTCGTTTACATTGTTATCTCCTAAATATAACTTCTGTGACTGTACAGACTATTTCTTTCAATAGATTCTGTGAAAATGCTCCAATCTTCCCTAAGTTTTCATATCTCATTCCTGCATAGTCTCCTAACACATAGTGCGTGTTTCTCATATCGTAACAACCACATATGGTTACCAAGTCCTCTGCTAAGAGACATGGAAGGGAAATTGCATGTGTTATTAATCAAGAGCTGGCATCCTCTTTCATGGCCAGTTTCCTTTAAGATACAGTTATTAGACTTCAGAATTTTCTTACCACTAGGTAATAAAGCAGAGTTTCTGTCTTGGATATGTGGCACAGAGACAGGGAACACCAGGGCTGACATGCTGAATCAGACTAATGGTCTATCTAACATGATATTCTTGTAGTGATACTGAACAGTACCATATGAAAGAGTTCAGAGCTAGATATGAAATCCCTGTAATGAAAAGGATATCTCTTTCTAACCCCAGGCAATCACGCTGAGGACTGGTGTTGTGAAGTGTGAAGAATGGTAACCCAAGCACGTTTTTTAATCCCTGGCAAGATAATTGCTATTCCTATTGTTTGTATGCTACTTCTTATGCTTTTCTGAACCCTACTGTTCTCTATCTCAAACATATTTTGTGACAGGTACTTTGGCAGTAATGATGGGCTTATGAAAATTCCAAAAGCACAATATTAAGGATGACCAATACTAGAAATTAAGAAATATCAGAAGGAAGTTGCTGATACAATTTGCACTTTCTCTGCTTTCCCATCATACATTTTAACTGTTTATGGTCAGTGGTTTATAATATGTTTCAATGGCACATTTGGAAAGAACCTGCCTTAGCTATTATCTGAAGGAGCATTTTTTGCCGCAGAAATAGGGAGAAAGTTAACGAGTGGGCAAAGGGTGACTAGTTTTCAAGTCTTGCTACAAAAAAGAGAAATTCAGGAACACCTCAAAGCAAGTACAAAAATTTTAACCTGTGGAGGAAAACCAATTTATTTCTCCTTAGCTTTATTTTGAAAAATGTATTAATCATTCAGACTGTAATTCAAAATCTGAGTATAATGCCTATGAAAGTAAGAGGTTGCCCCAATTTAAGAATTGCTTCCTATAGCACTTTGTGTTGGAGAGCATTACAGACACAGAACATTCTCTCATATTTTCACTCTGCCCTCAAATGCCTCTATTGAGTAGTAAGTAAAAAGTAGGGACAGATGGGAAAATGCAGAGCTTGTAAAACAGAATTCTCAGCTTTCAGAACAACCTTAAGGGTTTAGCTTTGGGTTGTTGGTTTGGTTTTTTTTATTATTTTTTAATTATTTGTTTTAACTTAAAGCAAGAATCTGCCATATTATACTGATTTTTAACTTTCATCCATGTTGCAGTGATTTATTTTTTCTTTGCTCCCCACCTCTCTCTCCATTCATTTCTAACCCACGGTAGAACTGCACTTTACAACCTGCAAGGTCAATAGCCTGAGTAAAAAACTGAAAGGTTGTTTTTTAAAAAAGACAAAAGCAATGTGACAAATAATAATTCTACCCCAAAAGTTGTATTTGCTATTTTTTAGTGTTTCAAAGGGCTTCAGTTGACTGAAGCAGCATAATTAACGTGCTAAGAATCCATGAAGATTTAACAATATCATGTTCATTTGCATAATAACTTGTATAATTGTTTTCTTTCTCCAATTCATTTACCTTGTGATGGAGTGAAGATCAATGGTTAGCAATTCACAACATCAGCTCTTGTCAAGGCAAGCAAAACTGGATCACCTTCCAGGTGTCCAATAAAGACTGACTTTTGTTTTTGTTAGCAATTCAGTGTTTTCATTCACTCCAATTCTACTATCCAGTTCTGGTGAGTTATTGTGATTTAAATTATCACTTTGTTCCAGCCTCCCCTCTTCTTTAATCTTGATCTTTGACAGTACCTCATCTTCATTACTTGCAAAAAATAGCTTTAGGGCAGGTGCATATCTGCCAAGTGTGGTAGAGAATGATGGAAAGAACTCATAGGCTTTTTCTATGATATTGATGAAGAAGGACTGGTCTTCTTACTCCCTGGCAATCTAGTTTAAAATCGGTTCTTTAATTAAAACCTGATCAAGAAAAAATGAGGAGATGACTCCACATGCTCAGATCTTTCCCTCCCTGTTTTCAACATGTCAAAAATCCAGTTTTATTGCTGCCCTAAAAGCAATCTGAATCCGACCAAATGTTTCTTTTCAAGTCAATTGTCAGTGAGTGAGTCTGCATCAGCATTTTACTCCAGATCAAGGGAACATTTTTGAAATAAATCTCCCAATGGCCTCCATTTTCTGCTCTTTGTCTTGCTTCACAAAGCAGTATCAAAGCACAAAAAATAGATTCCTTTCAGATGAAACTAAACTAGGAAATATGTCTGCATATCTAATACATTTTAACTTGTAATAGGCATTCTCTTCCCAGGAGCAGAGCTAGTCTGGTTTGTAAAACCCCCTGAAACACATGTAATGTAGTTGCCAATCCTCAGCATGAAGTGGTCTGCCAGTTGTGCTGTGCTCCTTGTTAATCTAAGCAGAACTGATGCTAGCGTGCCTGCTACAGTCAGTCTTTGGCCCTTCTGCAGCTCACTGAGAATGTAGTCAGACATCCCTCAGTGGATAGCTCAGTGGACTGTGTAGGAACTGGTAACATTAATTCATCTGCAGGTTCTTGGCCCTTCCCTGAGATATTAAGAACCAATGTTGTGAGCTCCTGGCACCTGAGGAGCATGTGTATCTCCAAGTAACCTCATTTTCCAAGAGCTTGAATTTGTACGATATGTGTCAAAAAGCCGTCTACCTGCTAAGCTGTAAGAAGTAACCATATAACATGGAAGAATACCAGAAACCTGTGACTCATAGCAAATTTCTAGTCATAAGCTTGCTTCTATGACATATTCATTTGAATCAGCTGGAAAAATCATGACTATAAAGTAGCTGTTTGTTTTTTATTTTTCCTAACTAGATCTTTCCTTTTATATCAGTGAGACTATTTTCCTGCTTTTTCTGAAAGCTTTCAGCATGTGCACTATAGATTGCCTTTGAAGTCTCTTAATTTATGTTTTATCTAACATAATTTTATTTTCCTCTCTTCTTCACCAAGACTGGGTTTCAGTTTCTTCCTGACTTCAATGGTCACTTTGATTTTCCAGTTAATCATGGCATTATTATTTTCCTTTCTGTTTCATTTTTAAGCACACAACTGTTTAAACTGCTAAGTTGGATAGTAGTTTATCATCCACATACATCACATATAAATCTTCTTCTGCTTGTCTGAAACACAGGCAAGCTCAACTCCCTTGGCTAATTCTAATGTTCTGTTGATTGCAGTGTTGAGACAAGTAGGAAACAGGGCTAAAGATACTGGAGAAGCTGAAAGAATGTTCATACATTCTGTTCCTATCTGGAAGACCCATATGACATCCAGTAGTAATAATGAGGAGGCTGTTGCACTCTCAGACCTTATTACTAGCAGATGAGCTGCTGGAAAACTAAATGTTTGGGCATTTACCAGAAGAGAATAGCTATACCCAAGGAAACGGATAATAATTTCAGCTGAAAGTTTTATTTATCCCTTAGATTTTAATTAAAAGAGATATTACAGTATTTTAATTTATTGAATACTGTACTCAAAAAATATTTTTTAAATCAGTAACATTTAGCCAACGTCACTGAGAATCTAGGGTCAAGGTAATTAATTGAAGCATCTCTTCTGTAGTTAGCTACCTTAGATAGCTTACTGTTATTTTTAAGTAAAATTTAAATATTATTTAATTTTGCAATTCTCTTCAACACATAACACAATTATTTTACTGCATTTATTAGCAGATAAATACTTGAAACAGGATTTGAATATTACTGTTATTAGTTCAAAATCTTTTGGGTACACTTTCAGGACTGTGCTGGGATTCTGGACCATTATTTGCTATTGATCATCTACTAAGACTTGAAGCTGTTTTCTGAATCCAGTAACAGCCCATTTTAGGTTTCAAGTAAATCACCGTTTGCTCTAGTGGCCTTCAGAAAGTCTGAAGAATGATACTTTCATATTTCCATTTATGTAAATCTTCAGATGGTAATTTATTTGGTGGCTCACATTTCTAACACAGCTCTTGAAAGCTGTGGATGTTATTTTTATCTTCAGTGGGTTCATCCATAATATTGTCCATTAAAAAGTCTAGCTGCCTGAGAGCACCCACAAATCAAGTAATTTAGCTTCTCAAGTTTCAGTCCTTCAGGCACACAGGTGCTTATTTTTTTGCGCTAAGATTGTCTCACTTATTTTAATAGGACTGCTTAAGATGTTGTCAAGGCAGAGACTTAAGCAAACAGTAAAAGCTTCTAAAACTACTAACTAGAAGAAAGTTTTCCTCCAAACTATGAATAACAAAAGTCAGAGACTTTGCATCTCATGATTTATAATATAATCTGAATAGTTATTTTCTTATTCTGTGCTATATCTTCAGATAAGGACAACCCTGAGTTGGGCTCAAAAGTTTATAGTTAATGGGGTTACACTGGGCTGGCAACCAGTCACTAGTGAGGTCCCACAGGGATCCATCCTGGGGCCTGTGCTCTTTAATGTCTTTATTAATGACTTGGAAACAGGACTTGAAGGACTGCTAACAAAGTTTGCTGATGCCACCAAATTGGGAGGTCCTTGGGACACTCTCAAGGGCAGAGAGGCCCTGCAGAGAGATCTAGATAAATTAGAGAGCTGGGCAATCACCAACTGTATGAATTTTAACAAGCGCAAGTGCTGGATTCTGCACCTGAGACACAGCAACCCTGGTCACACATACAGACTGGAGAACAAGAGGCTGGACAGCAGCCGTGCAGAGAGGGACCTGAGGTTCAAGTTGAACATGAGCCACCAGCATGCCCTGGCAGCCAAGAGGGCCAACCATGTCCTGGGGTGCATCAAGCACGGCATCGTGAGCCGGTCAAGGGAGGGGATCGTCCCACTCTGCTCTGCACGGGTGCGGCCTCACCTCAAGTACTGTGTGCAGTTTTAGGTGCCACAGTGTAAAAAGGATATAAAGCTACTGGAGAGTGTCCAGAGGAGGGTCACAAAATTGGTGAAGGGCTTAGAGGGGAAGTCGTATGAGGAGAGGCTGAGGTCTCTTGGTTTGTTCATCCTGGAGAAGAGGAGAATGACAGGAGACCTCATTGCGGTCTGTAACTTCCTCACAAGGGGAAGATCGGGGGCAGGTGCTGATCTCTTCTCCCTCGTGGTGAATAATAGGACCAGAGGAAATGTCAGGGAGATGTGCCATGAGAGGTTTAGGCTGGACATTAGGAAAAGGTTCTTGAGGCAGAGGGTGGTGGAGCAGGCTCCCCAGGGGGGTAGTCATGGCACCAAGCCTGAAAATATTCAAGAAGCAATTGGACAACATCCTCAGACACGTGGTCTGAATCTTGGGATCATCCTAACAGGAGTTGGACTGATGAACCTTGAGCATCCCCTCTACCTCACAGCATTCTATGAAATAGTTTTTTGTGTTTGCATTTTTAGCCCACCACAGCTAGTCAGTATTCACTTTAGAGCATTCAGTCCTCAGGGATAACCAGGTTATGAATCACAGAATCACAGAATATTAGGGATTGGAAGGGACCTCGAAAGATCATCTAGTCCAATCCCCCTGCCGGAGCAGGAACACCTAGATGAGTTCACACAGGAAGGCATCCAGGCGGGTCTTGAATGTCTCCAGAGAAGGAGACTCCACAACCTCCCTGGGCAGCCTGTTCCAGTGCTCTGTTACCCTCACCGTAAAGAAGTTCTTCCTCAAATTTAAGCGGAACCTCCTGTGTTCCAGCTTACACCCATTAGCCCTTGTCCTATCATTGGTCATCACTGCAAAGAGCCTGGCCCCATGAAACACATGAGTTTCATGTGGTCCTCTGGAAGAGCTAACTCCCCAGGATTTTAGTCTTTAAATGTATATATATATATACATATATATATATGTGTATATATATATACATATATATATATATATGCTTATATATTTTTGAATATATGTATATAATCTACTTCATCTTTGCAGTGTCCATTGTGAATTGCTAAGTATAACAAGAAATATTCTAGATGCCATGGAAAAAAATACATTTTATCATTATTTGCACAACTATTCCCTCTTCAATTTCTCTCACTTGAGATGTTGAGTGATAATTTTGGTACTTACATAATCCAATGACAAGTGCTTTCTCCTTCCAATGCCATCATTTCTTCACATAGCTTTGATTTTTCAAAAGTACCAACATCAACAAAAAGAATATGTTTCTCAAGTGAAAACTTAGTTTGCTTATGGCAGCAACAAATGTTGTTGATAAAGAGCAATTAAGGTACCTTAGAGTCTTCTTTTCTAGTGCCTTACATATTCTGTTATTTATATCAGTGCAAAGTAAGTGCTAAATAGCTGACAAATACTTTTCCTGATTAAATGTTTTCAACAGTCAGGTGACTGTTGAACAGTCACACTGCTCAGGTTTGAGTGACTGTGCTGTGCAAAGCAGTGGAAAAATCAGACTCAGATGATAAGTGATAAGGCTTATAATAAGGGCTGATAATAAAGTCTTATGGACTTTTGGCACCATCCAAAGAGGATAAAATGCTTGCTCTGTGAGAAAGGTTAGGTAGTTATAAGCCGGTGTCATCATATGAACCAAGAGTCAGAGATGAAGTAGGACTCGCTAAAGCTGGAATAAAAGTGGTGAGACAGATTTTCCAACATATCTTGCTGCAACGTGTATATTGCAAGTTACACTGATATAAATTTAAATAATTTAAATAAATATTATTATTCACTAGTAGATTACTCAGCATATTATCTGAATATGAAACTGATGATGTTAAGCATTATCTGGTTTCAAGTAGACAGGTGGTCATCTTAAGCAATGTCATGGGAATCAGTTCCTCTTAATATTCACTCTTCAGAGATGTTAGCATGAATGTAACTAAAAGTATTTATTGTCAGCATATAAACTAGGCAAATGTTTATAAAAGATGTAAGTAAAGAAATAAAATTTTAAAGAAAACTTACTTGTGTTGATTTTAAAGAAGAAAGATCTCTATCCAGCTGTAGTAGGTCAAGGATTCTGTCTCACTGCCTGTATTTGCATTATGTTGCATTCCTCAGATAAAAGATCTTCCCAGAGGAACAGGTTAGCCTTTCAGTTGTCCTCTTCCAGAGTTTTTCAAAGGGTCTAGACCAGAGTTTGTGATTGGTGAAGGGCAGCACAGACATTTGTCATTGGAAGTGTCCAGACACACCTAGCACTGGAGAAATATGTCAAGGAAGCCTCCTACCTTCCAGACAGGAATCCCTGTGTCTCTGGTCCATTGGGTTCTTCAGTGATCTTCTCCTGTGTGAAGGTAACAGGTAACCTCCACAATCTGTACAAAGCTCTTTTGCTGTGGTCTGATCTGTACCCATAGTTCAGAATCTAGGAGCCTGTTTTCATATCTTTTATATCTGAGGGTTAAGCTTTAGATGTCTAGGTCCAGTAAAGCCAACAAATGGGAATTGTTTTAGTTTTTAGTTATATTAGGTGCACATTTCTACCTGCTGGTGCTACAAAGAAAGCATCAATGTGAGCAGTACATGGAAAATTCTGTTGGTCCCTCAAAAGTTTCTTCTTTGTTTCTTGGGTATATGAATTACTAAGGGTCCTCTGTAGCATAAGCCACTCCTTGTCAACTGTGGTTTAGTATCTGTCTACCTTGGATGATCTAAAGGAAAATAAATAAGCCCAAGTTTACAAAGACTTTTCCCCTTCCTGTGTTGCTGAAACATTTTCTCTATCAGAAGATGCAAAGGAACAGCTGATGATTCATTAAGAACAGCTTTACATACTAAATCTTCCTGCTAACTTCTCACCCAGTATGTCTTTCTATTTCAGGAGCTAGTTTTGCCATTCCACAAATAAAATAAGCATTGCTGCTCTTTCTTAGAAAAACAGCTGCTGCTTTGTTAGACCACCTGTCATCTCCTGAATTTGACAGATCAGTCTTTGTCTCACCTCAGTTCTCTCCTTAGTGATGTCATTGTTCCACAATCAGTGCAAACCAGTATACGCTGGCACTGCTGCTGAAACATAAGACCAACATCCACTCACGACTGCCTGTCCTCACCTTGGCACTGTCCTTCCTCCATTGCTTACACAAATGTGGTCTCAATCAGGGAATCAACCCAAAGAAAGAGACTGAAGTTAATTGTGCCAAACAAGAGAGGCAGTGGCATAGCGATAGGGTGGAGCAGCCAGGTCTGGAGGGAAAGGGTGGAACGGCTAGTTCATCAGCAGTGCCAATTTATACCTGTCTGAACTGTGAAACTGTGGCGCCAGTGTGCAGATAACAGTATGAATCAACTTTATTAGCTGAAACGTATTTATCAGACCTTGTACTAACAGACATGCAAACATCTAGACAGGATATATACACATATTACTGAGACAAGACACAGTAGTTATCAAGTGGGAATATAGAAAGTTTTGGGGTGACGTACTGTTTCTTTGTTGTAGGAATCAAACTGTCTCCTTTGCTGCAGTCTCATTCTAAGCTGCTTCTCATTTTATACACTTATGTGAGGCTTTTAAGTTTCAGAGAAACAAATTTGATCTCTTCCACTTACTCAAAACCCTCTAATAATGGTGCATTTATGATACAATACAACTTTGTGAAATATTCTCTCACTGTATTTTCCAAACAAGATTTCTGCTGAAGCATTCAATTCTCATATGGCACTTACCTTTTTAACTGTGCATTTAATTCTTAGCTAATTGCCATCAATATTTATGCTGTTGAACTTTTATCTTGCTCCATATTGTATAATTGCTGCCATTAGATCATTTCCCAAAGGTTTCCTTTTCAGATTTGTATAATGAATCCATATCATTCTTTTGCAAAGCACAGATTTTTATAATATTGTTAAACTGCCTAATAGTCAATTTATACTTTGGAGCATAACCAAAGTTGATTGCATCTAAGAAATTTAGTACCTTCACATTCACTTCTTAATGTAAAAGGAATAACACATCAGCAGTGTTGTTGTCCACTATTTTCTTTTGATTTCTAAAGTCAAGGTCTCTTGGAAAAAGGTAACAATATCGTGAAAGCAAAATGCATGGGGAGGTGTAAGTTGAATTTTAATCTCCTCAGTCTCAGTAATCTTCTAGGTATTTTGCATGTACAGTCAATAAATCCCCAAATTAAGCTACCCTACAAAAATAAAGTATTTTCATTTCCAGATAAATGTAATATAGAAAGAAATGTTCATCATCTTCTCATCCAGAGGATAAACAGGACATCCTGTAAAACCTTTATCCTGGCTACTGGTTCTCCAAGGGAGCCATGGCCCTCCTGCTATGTCTGTACTGGTAAACCAGACATGGTCAAGTACACAGCAAGGTAATAGCATGTGATCACTCATGCTCTTTAACAGCAGATCCAGACCTTTGCATGTTATTTTGCCTATGTAAATGAGCACTTTCCCATAAAGTACCCATATAAGGTTTGTTAGAGTAGCATATTCCAGTGACTATTTCCAATAAGGATGAAGACACCTCATTTTGTGGGCTTTGGCATGCAAACTGTGCTGTGCAACTTCGCCTTAGAACCAGAGAACAGTATCTGCTTTGTTTTGTTAAAAAATAAGGACCCAGCTTTTGAGCACATCTGAGTTCTGAGTCCTGAAAGCAAGGGAAAAAACATCAGCTTTAAACCAGATAACAAAATATGAAAATTCTTTGTGTCCAAAATGTTAAGAACTATTTTTAAGAAACAACCTAACAAAATTTTTACTCACATGTGTTTTACAAGATTTGTCCATAAACTTTTTGCAAAAGTGGCCTGTTTCAAGACATTTTTCAGATTTCATTTTTTTCTGTTCTTAACATGGTACAAATGCCAAATACAAATAAGAGAGAGCCAACAGCTGGAATTATCAGTACCCTCTTGCTATTCTGCCCAAACTTGTGAGAAAGATTCATGTTGGCTAACTAAACAGTGTTTGCCACGTTTCAGCTAAGCACTACAGGAGCAGAAATCAGTAACATTTTTGTGAGTTCATGGGGATAATCCGCTGAACATACAATTTCAACATATCACTAAGTTTAGAACAGTTAGGCAGATTTTTTGAAACATGCACTGAAAATCTCAAAGAAAATAAAATACCATAATCCTTTGTGTTAGGCATGTCTGCAACCACTATGGACCTTGATTCTGGCATTCATTTACACATCAATACACTTCAGATCTTCAGTGTGCCACATGAAGTGGAGACCAATGACTAGTGGCATGCCTCAGGTGTTGGTATTGGGACCAGCACTGTTTAACATCTTTGTTGGTGACATGAACAGTGGGATAGAGTGCACCCTCAGTAAGTCTGCCGATGACACCAAGCTGTATGGTACAGTTGACACTCTGGAGAGATGGGATGCCATCCAGAGGGACTTTGACAGGCTTGAGAGGTGGGCCTGTGCTAACCTCGTGAAGTTCAATGAGAAGAGAAGAGAAGAGAAGAGAAGAGAAGAGAAGAGAAGAGAAGAGAAGAGAAGAGAAGAGAAGAGAAGAGAAGAGAAGAGAAGAGAAGAGAAGAGAAGAGAAGAGAAGAGAAGAGAAGAGAGAGAGAGAAGAGAAGAGAAGAGAAGAGAAGAGAAGAGAAGAGAAGAGAAGAGAAGAGAAGAGAAGAGAAGAGAAGAGAAGAGAAGAGAAGAGAAGAGAAGAGAAGAGAAGAGAAGAGAAGAGAAGAGAAGAGAAGAGAAGAGAAAGAAGAGAAGAGAAGAGAAGGTTCTGAAGAAACTTGATTGCAGCCTTTAAGGTCCCTTACAACCTATACCATTTTATGATTCTATGATTATTTCCTGCAACATTCTCTAATACTCCTTTGTAATCAGGACTACATCCTAGGCTGTCTCACTAATTTGTTACTTTTTAACAACCATCCTTTCAGGTTTAAGGGTTAAGGTCCCTTTCAACCCATAGCATTCTATAATTCTAACAGCTGCAACCATGATTACTGTGGGGAAACAAAAAACCAAACCAAACCAAAACAAAAACTCAAGAAACCACCCCAAAACCAAATATATAAGAGAAAAATGTTTGGTTTATTGTGTCCCAGAAGAACGCAAAGCATCTAGAAAAGAGTTTATTCACAGTTTATTCAAATATGGAATTAAATAACGTAGAATTATATTTTTACAGTTGACTCTACTAGTTGGCTAATGTTGCTCCCATAACGTTATCTCTGTGCTGCAAAGTTCATCGATATTGCAGTAGAAGATTTAAGACAATCCATAAAGCCATAGGCAGTGTCTGATGTGTGTACAAAGAATGGGACGTGTAGTTTGTTGATTGAGTTGCAGGTTTTGTCTTGATTAAAGAATGTTTCATCAAAACCAACTGAGTTTAAACTAAGATAATAAAAAGATAGTTTAAAATAAGGAACTTCTAATTATGCAGATTTTTTTGGGAGAAGATGGGGAAGAAGGAGACTTGAAAGTGCATGCATTTTTCTAGAGAGCCCAGTTCTTTCACATTAGGCAGACGTATCATGGTGGTCTCATAAGTACCAAAAGAGAAGTGTAAAAGAATCGAAATATAACTGGATGCCATAAAGATTACAGAATGCTATACTATGCACATAGCCAAAGTCTGTTTCACTGTACCACCTTGTCTTGGATTTCAACACTCACAAGTCTTTGAAAAGAGACACTGAGGAGTACACAGGTTCCACAAAGACTTTTTCTACTCAGTGGGGAAATGGAGATGTCAGTGACACCACGTTTATTGTTCAGACATCTTAGCAACACACTAATTTCCTTTATTTGCAAGCAAGTAATTCTCTTGCACTGATTTACAGAAGTACAAATTAGTGCCGATAACAGCTGTGGGAACCAAAATACCCTCAGTTGTGGTTTTCATTGATTGTAAGAATCAACCTGTAAACCAGGGTCATATCTCTTTTGACTTATTATTCCTTCATCTCACATTAAGCTTATGCTGAACTTTCTCTCATGGGCAAATTTAAATGCTTTTGTCACTTCCTTCTTTTAAGCAACCTATGAATCAACTGGATTTCTTTTCCACATGGTTGGAGGAGGAGTGAGTATCTTTACTACTTTTACTCTATTGCGAAGTATTTAATAGCGTTTCCCTAAACCTGATTTTTCCCTCGTCTGTATTTGTTTCTCCTCTTTGCTCAGTGACCCGTAATAGAACACATTAATAGCCAGATGCCTTTAGGGAACACCCTCTTTGAACATATTGCACAATACAACAGTAATTAAGAATACATTTAGAAGCTGTTACATGCTTAACTATAGAATCATAGAATAATATGGGTTGGAAGGGACCTTAACGTTCATCTAGTTCCAACTCCTCTGCCATGAGCAGGGACAGTTTTGATATTTATGACAGTTTCTAAAATCAGCCAGACATTAAACTCATTTTATCACAGGTTTTCCTATGACTGGTTCTGAACACCTCACAAGCAAGTTGTGCACCAACACATTTCTTATGTACATAGCAATTAAAAGCTATACATCACTGAGTGGTATGTCTGGTGACATGATAGTCACACAGATGTCTAGACCCGGAGCCCAATTTTAGACCTAGGTCACAAAATATTGCCGTAAAACAATTTGCCAAGTGCTTTTCTGCAGCTGTAACTATGGCAAGAACATTTCTGCTAAATGTCAAATCATTGGGATGGATATATTATCACTTTAAATAAGCTGAAAAGACCTGTCTTACAAATTCCAGCAACAGGAATACTATCACTACTAAAACCCAGAGATTTAATACTCCAAACAACTCTCGCCAGGCTTTATGGTGGCACTAAGGTCACAAACGCACTTTTCACAGAAATCTTAAAAATATATGGTGGCTAGTAAGTAGTTTATACATACCTTACTGTTCTGGAGAAGGTTTTGCATTTTGAATTACACAGGTACATGGGCTTATGTTTAAGAAGAATCAGGTAGGTATTAAACTAAGAAACCTCTGAATGAAAGAGATTTTCAGGTAATATGCACACATGTGAAAGCTAGTTTCAAAAGCCAGAGAAAGGATCTTACATGACATTGAATCATTGCTGAAAATCCTCACATGTAGGAGGATTATGAGTTGCTATTGCATTATTCAAGTACAAAAACATGAATAATATGTCCCACTTGATGTCCAGGAGAGCCAGGCATATCTTCTTGGTAACAGATAAGCAAACATTCTTCAGTAAGTAGTGATGCAATTCAGTAGGAAAAACGCATTCCCAACAACAAACTATAAAGGAAACAAAAATAAATAAATAAATAAATAAATAAATATGTTTTAAAAACCAGTTCTTTAAAAATGCAAAATAATGAACTATTGAAAAATTCAAATACTTTCCAGAAAGCAAAGAACTATCATAGTAAGGCAAAATGTTCTATTTTATCCTTCACATTTTAATATAAATATGATATTTTAGCTATTAATACTATTCACACTATTAGTGTTATTGAAGTAAAAAATAAATCTGTAGGCAATTATTGAAAAGATTATGTACATCAGCAGTAGGAGGGCAGTGGTCTCAGTTTCATTCAATTCACCCAATGAATCATGTAGGAACATTTGTTTGATTTCTTGAAACAGTTTTTTATTTTCATCTGTCAGTAACACCAACGTGCAGGGTGTGGTTAGAGGATTTTAATGATTAAAAGGAATATGCCAAGAGCAAGAGCATGTTAAGGGTCTAAGGCCCTGTCCTCATTTTGCTCGCTGGTGTGGCTGACCTAGCAGAGCTGCACAGAGGTTGTGTTTGGCGAGAAGTTTCAAAGATCTGTTCCTTCTGCCCTAGGAAGGTAATGAAGCTGTAATTTGCTGGCTTCTTGTGTGATTACTGTCCCAAAGTGATGGTGCTTAATACTCATTTAAAGTGCTGAAGAAGACAGGAAAGAAAATGTCAGTCAAAGTTTCTAGTCTTTGTCCATTCCTGGAGAGCTAGAGGTATTTTCTTTTGCTCTTTATAGCAATGGCTCAGCCTTCCCACTTAAGCAGGTGCTTAGAGCAGTGTCATACAGGTAAGTTTTTTGAAGGAGAGAAGGAATGCTCAGAGAAATCTAATCAGATTATAACAGCAACATGCTCGTATTCTTGCACAAATGCTAAAATAATGGTTTATAACCTTTTGAAGGAAGACTTGACAATCTAAAATCCTTCCTTCTTTTTCTATTACTTCCTGCTGAGATGGTCAAGGTAGAGATGGAAATACTGTCAAGGTCAGTCTCAAAGGATAAGGATTGTTTATAAATACTTCACTGCATTTACTATATGTAGCCTAATGAGTCTTTGATAGAAGTACATATGCTTCCAGTGGAGTTTTACTCCTTGATGAACAGCAGAGAAAAAACAAAACCCAAACACAGAGCCACTCTATTTCCATGTGCTCTTTATTTAGGACTCCAGATGAATACCTGCACCAGAGGAAAGGAGTCCTTTCCTGCTCCTTGCTTCTGTCCATTGATGAACAAATAATACTTCAGACACAAAATAATTATCTGTCTAATAGTCTTTGGGAAAAATTTTGGGAGTCATTATAATTTTTTAGAAACTTGAAATTGTTCACCTGACAGATATGTAGAACAAGAAAGCGTATCCACTTGGAAAGGACTTTCAAACCCTATTATGAGTCCTATTCTCACCCATATAGATCCCAATTGATGCAGAACAACATACTGTTTGGTAGAAAATATTTCAAAGGTGTTTCACCTTGAGTTTTTTGTAGTTGTTTTTATTGGGTTTTTTTCCCATTGACTGTCACAGAGAAAGAAGCCTCTGCCGACTCACAGAATGAAGCAGCTGAGCTTCATGGTCCCTGAGGCTCTTCCTATCTAGCTAGTAAATAAATCTGAAATTGCCAATTCTCATTACATGATAGATCCTGAGAACAGGAATAGGAAATATGTCCTAAGGGATGAAAGACAGCCTTGCTTGAGGACAGCTCAGCATTTGCTGGAAACAGGATGAATGCAGTTTTGTAGGTGGGGAGGGAAGAGCTTTCCTGGAACAAAAATATTCATCCATTGAATACCTGCATACATGACTAGGATACCATACTAAATGGCTACTGCCAAAATTATGTTTAAGTTGTGTTTACCCTTCGTTTATAGTTAAATCCAGGTTGTGATTTTCATAGTTGTAGCTGTGGTCCTTATGGCTCTAATACAGTTTTCCAGATTTCAAACATAACCTTATGCATAAGAACAACACAGGAAAAAAATTGTGGTTACAACGCAAAATAAGAAGTGACTTAAGAAAACCTGTATGGAGTTTCAGAAAAACAGTTATTAGTTTAGTAGGGAGCCTGGATGTTTGTTGCAGGAATATTTGGCAAAAGGGGTAACATTTGGAGGACATGTCTCTCGAATACCTAAATCATCAACAGCCTTATAAGAAATCTTGTGGGTCTGTGCTGCCATGACTGAAAAACAGTTACACGTCTAAGTGCATATTAGGTATATTGTTCCTTGCTTCACTCTGCTTTGAATCCAGATTTCTTGCAACATGAACACAGATGGCAAACTGGAAGTTTTAAAAGTATGGTGTGGAGAAAGACTAAGAATTGGACTGATGATACTCCTTGGCTTCACCATCTGCCTGCACTCTATTGCATTCAGTGGTTCCAATAAAATCCCAGTGAAATAGAGATGAGATGTGTATCTCTAGCAGAGCTGGCAAATTAACTACTCTAGCTGAACAGAGGAAACAGTTAAAGTTCACGTTTGATACAAGAGCCTTCTCCTGTGCAACACACAGGTTTTATCTTCCCTCTGCAAGTATTACCTTATTGCCTTGGCAAATGTTAAACATGTAAAGGATCCTCCAAACAAAATAAATAAGTGTAAGTCTGTATTTTAAATAGGCACTTTTCTCCTATTGCTGCTTTTATAAACAAATCCAGGAGAAAAAATGTGCCACTGCGACAGCTCTGACTACCCTCCATGACAGGTCAGCAGATGGTGTCTTTAAGTGATGAATCTGACAACTTTGGGGGTCAGTTGACTGAAAATGAAATATTGTAAAGGGAAAATGTGCACTGTTTTTCAACTACAGTTTCCTAGTGCTATCCAACAATAGCATAAATGAGGATTCAGTGCTGGTCAAAGAAAATCATTTGCTAACATGTGATTTGTGGGCCATTAATCTTGGTTGCCTATCCTCCAGTTTCAGCCTGAAAAACATTTTAGCTCAGCAGGTGATGTTGTCAGTGACAAATGAACAAGATTAAAATAAAGTGATGTGGACAAAGCAAACTGTCTCAGAATGAATCTTCCCATATTCAGAAATTACTATGATTCTTGTGTTACTGGAAGCAGTGCTAGACTAGTAGATTTGTGAACTTAATCTAAGAGAATGAAGAAATAGTTTTCTCTAATAGTGAACTTCAAAAAAAGAAAGAAACTTCATGAGAAGCAACTGGCATTATGTTCCTTGTAGGATTCAACTGAGTCTTTCAGTATTTGCCTTATCCCGGGGGAGGTTGTTTATCTGGATGGTAAAATGCATTGCACCTAAGGATAAGAGTGCTATTGCTGACTATGAAATTTCCATACTGAATAGAAGTCACACATAAGTCAGATGGCAGTGTGCCCACTTGTCCAGAAAGAGTCCAACTGTGGGAGCATGAGATAGGATGGAGGAGAGGAGTGCATGTGCATAGCACAACATTTGCACTGAGTGAAGATATTGAAGATAATGGAAACAAATCCATTGTAGGAATACCAGCCTGCAGATGAAGATAGCGTACCCCATGTGAAATGCACAGAAGACAGCAGAAAGAAGTGGTAGAAATAGGAGGGGAACAAGCATGGTCCAATGCTCCTGCTGATACCCATATTGGCTTATTCAATGTATGGTGGGTTCTGTTGTGCAGATGTGCACTTACACTACAGGTAATGGGTGTGTGCCCACTGATACTTGAGGAACAACTGTGCTTCCCCCAATAAGATATTCTTACTTAAGAGTTTGTGGTCCTTACTCCCTCTTCTTTTATTTAACAGGGAAGTACTGCTTTGGGTCATTCTCTACTGTCTACCCATGAAAGATATGACAGAGATATGACATAATATAATTTTAAAATGCAGATGTCTGGATATATGTCTGTGATTTAATAAGTTTCTAAGTTTTAGATATAGATATAGAAAGATATAGAAATTCCAGGCCAAAGGTTTTTGAAATCAGCAGCTGATGTAAGATGGATTTATACTTGCATAGTGAAAAAAAAAAAAAAAAAAAAAAAGAAGAAAATACATGAGGATCACAAATTATTCCCATGTAGTCTTTGTTGCAGTAGATAAATTTTAGGTTTAATTATATTAAATTTTTGAACTTGGGACAAAAAGATTTGTCAGCTTGTTTAACCCTGCAAAAAGAAAGATGAGGGAGGCTATAAGGAATAAATAAGAAAATGTCCAGGAGTGATTACCAATGCAAATGATGAAAGATAAGTTAGGACAAATTAAGAGCTGGAATTTCTGGAGTACTGGAAATGCTTGATGACCCTGACATGAATATTAGTTTTCAGACAACACAATATTTTTGACAGATGACATGAGTTCCTCGCCATTGGAGGAGTTCAGTCTGGTCTATGTCAAAGAATGCTCTGTTCAGTGTCTTTAAGTCAGAAAACTGTGAAGGTGTATTCAAAAAGTCCTTTGGGAGCCAACAACATTGTTATGTCAGGACTAATGTTGAAAAATGCAAGTATAGAAGAAACAGGTCAGGAGGGACTGGGAGGGACAGTTGTATGTCCAGGAGATGGAAACAAGTATAAGTAAGAAAGAAGAGAAGAAGCACAAAGATGCCTTCTGAGACACTGAGAGCAGCAACATAATTGAAGTAGCAAGGACTCACTTTTTAAAGCTGGCTCTGGGAATCTGTATGGAAAGGGAAGTTATCTCAAGAAGATAAGGAAGAATATTCTACAGGGAGTGGTTCAGTAGATCCAGAGGAGAATGACACAACTAACTTTGTAGGATAGGAAGATCAGGTATTCCTTAACAGGTGTCTTACGAATAAGAAAGGTAACATTTTTAAAAGTTACTTTAAAAAAGAAGGAATGGACAAGATTGAAAAACAAAACCAAATAATGCCTTTCATTTATAGAATTGCAATGTCTCTGAGAGGCGAGGCAAAGCAGTGAGAAATTACACAGAAATATGAAGAGTGACCACTAGACTGTGCAAGTGGAGGGTGGTTTGGGAGGCACTTTTTGGTGTCTCACTCACTTGCCTAATGTTCTGCAGCTGACTGGCAGTTAGTGCGCATCATGATCTAGGGACACATTTATCTCTTTACTCTTCACGTGCATGAACCACCTTGCTTCATGGGTGATAGGTGACAATGTATTAGGACTTCCAGGGTATCTACCATTAGGTGTTACATGGCAACTGGGTGCTTTGCTCTAGTCAGAAGTGCTAACCCCTGCTCAGACTCACGTTTTGGAAAGGCATGGTTGGGGACTTATATGCCTGATGGTAATGGCAATGGTCATTTAACCTGGGGGTTCTTGGATATTTTGGGAGAGAGGTTAGGTGAGGGATTGGGGCACACTGGCAGACATTTTGTCTCAAGGAAATTCTTTCTTGAAGGGGAATAAGATGATAGGGAACATATAAAAATGAACTTAATCTTATTACAGATGTAGAAAAAAGAGTGGTGCAGAGTAGAAGAACAGAAAAAAAATAATTAGACACCTTCAAAGCTTCTGAGGAGAAATTGGAAAGATTAAATAATAGACAGAAGGAAGTGAAAGTCAATCTTGGTGTCTACATAAACACAGACTTAATCTCTTAGGACCATTTTTCATAATTTTTCATGGATGATTGCTGTGGAGGTCTGTTGTTCTGCTGGAAGGGTGGAGAAAGTGTCGCTGTTCCTTAGCCTGTTCTCTTTAAAATTGACAGAACCAGATGACTCTCTGCCCATACTAAGCTACTGCACTCATACAGTCAATGAAAATGCTGAAGTAGCTGTTGAAGAGAAACTGTGCTATAAAGCACAAGAAAAACAAAAGACTGTGATTTATTCCTTTTATTCAACACTCTAGATGTGCAGTGCACAGTGATTGTGTAGACCAGAAATCCTTTAGGCTTCAGATAGCGGTCAGAAAGCCATAAGATCTGGAGAAGTTCATCTCTCCCTTTAGGATTTCTTGTGTGCTTTTCTTTTCATATATCATGTTTCCAACAGTTACTGTACCATGTTTTATTTATTTACAAAATTGTTCTTTCCACATTTCACTGAGGAAAGAATGTCTTTCTCTAGCCACCATGGAAGATATTTTTGGAAGACTTAGTCTTAGGACATATCCTTGTCCAGCTTAAATTTGCTCTTTTTACTGCCCAAGTATTGTACCCTGTGTACCTGTTGCTGTGTCTTGTCCAGTACCTTAGGATTCATGCTTTAGCTTCTGATTACATAGGAAGCAACTACGTGCAGATATGCGAGGTGCGTAACTTCTAGATCTAGCCAGTTATTCATAAATAATAGAGGTAATATTTTCTGACTGTCAGAGAGTTAGTTTCTGACAGGGGCCAGGGCTGAGAAGGTGCCGGAAATGAGCCCTAGACTGGGAGGAGTGGGGGTTAAAGGCAAGGAAAGGTTTATAGGAAATCTAGAAAAGAGAATGTCACACTCCCTGAAGAATTCTGTAAAAAAGTAGGTATCTGTAGCATTGGTTCGAGTCTTCCTCCGGAAAGTGTCTGTTCCATGATAAAATCTTATAAGCATAGGAGACTGATTCTTCTTCTTGTGATAAAATATTTACCTTAGCAAAAAAAGCAGTTAAATAGTAGTTATGTTCTTATGCATTTTCAAATTAAAATCCTGCTGTATCCTGTGGCTGGGAATTCTTGTAGTTAAATCTTAGCATGATGTGAACTATTGCTGAGACTTCCTGTCATCCTATGGAAGTCTATTTTCTCCTCTGTGATGTGAATAGAGGAAGAAGTGTGGCAGCTGCGTATGACCCAAAAACTGCTCCAAGAGCTGCAGGATTGTGAAGGATGAAGGATTTCTGTTTGTTGTTTGGAGAACCATGAAGAAAACTTGCAAAATTCCCAAATCATTTAAATGCACTCTGACCAGCTAGTTTATGGGAGATCAGTCCCACTGATCAGCTGGTTGTCCTGGTTTTTAGTTGAAATAGAGCTGGGTTTCTTTTTCAGTAGCTAGAATTGTGCTGCGTTTTGCTTCCAGCCTGGGACTCACTGTGAGAAACATTGATAACATATCAATGTTTAGGTTCATTGTCACTGGAAGTGAAGGACTTTGTGTTCTGCTAGTCCACAAGCACAAGATTTAAGGGGGGAGAATAATATTTAAATTAATAAACTTAATTGACAGTTAGATATGCCAATGGGATATTCCATATCATATCACATCATGCCCAGTATATTAGTGAGGGGCTCTTCCTCTTTTGGCTCTCTCTGGCTTTTGCTCGGGCTCTCGTTGTTCCAGGATTGCGGTTTCGGTTTGGGATTGTCGCTCCTCCGGGATCGTTATCTGGGAAAAGGCCCGGCTAGGTCAGGAGCGGGGTGAGCTATAGCATTGGGTGTCATTCACTTGCATATTTTGTTACTGTTATCGTTATCACTACTATTTTAATATTAGTATTATTTTAATTTATCTCTCTATTATTAAACTGTTCTTATCTCAACCTACAAGCCTCCCTATCCTTGCCCCCCAATCCTCTCCCTTATCCCCTGGGGGTGGGGGGGAAGTGGGTGAACGGCTGTGTTGGCTGCTAGCCAAGGGCTAGCCCAGTGAAACTATGACACTGGTTGTTAGGCATCCAAGACACTCCTTTCAGTCTATTTATAAAAAATGCTAGTATGGGATATGCAGTTTCTAACTAAGACAAAAGAGATATTTGATCAGATACATGTTATACATGGTGTCTATGTGAAGCCCAACAGAGGCTTCTGCAGTAACAGTATACCTGGTAGTCTAGATTCTGTGCTGACCTTTAGCTTTGCAAATCATCAGACACAAAACTGATTATATTGCTGCAAATGATCAATGAACCAGGCTTCAAGATGGTCTCTAAACTTCCAGAAAACAGTCATCTTGCAAATATCTAAGTTTTTTTCATTTTCACTACCCATCTGAACAGGACATCTTTACACTCACAGTTTGTGTAAGCAGGCATAGCTATATTAACAACTTTGAGCATGTCAAACTAATATTTCTTGCTGCTGAGGAAACAGGATGCTAATCTCAAAACCAGCACATATTTCCTTATAAACTACCAATTAGGCAATAAGGCTCAACAGGGCATGCAGTTATCATAGAGTAATCATAGCTGTGGAGATTTATATGACATAGTAGAATTTAATGGCATAAGTACATGGATGATATGAAATCAACTGAATAAAAATTATGGATTATATGCTCAGTTCCTGTTTTTTTTCTATAACATCACAGTAAAATTAGATGGAAATGAGACACCATCAATTTCTAAAATTTAAAATTTTCTTCTCTGTATGTATGTGTTCAAATCTTCATTTTTTTTGGCCAGATTCATGCAGTACCAGATTATGGTACCTTTTATGGTAAGTCTGGTATTAGTCCTCAGCAGCAGAAAGTCTTTTGGAAAGCATTCTCAGTCCCTTTCCTGTCAGAGGACTGGAGCCAATATCACCACTAAAAGAGCTGCTCTGTCTGGAATGAAAATCCTAACTGAATATGAGACCTGCATCAGTAATGAGCTATTCCTTCTTGGCAGAAACCCAAAAGGAAGGCAGGTGGCAGTAGCACAGCCTCTACTCTGATGATGGTGTGAATCTTCCTGCAGAGGTCCCGGGGTTCAGTTCTGCCGTATGAAAATACAAGGTACAGCATCTTTTATTTGATTTGGTGAATTTAGCTCTTCTGATTTTCTTTTCACTTGAAACAAATGCTCTGGTGGTCTTTAACAGACAGAGTTGAGGAGAGAAAATCCACAATAGTTCAATTGTATTGAGATACTTTAGTGTCAAAACACTGAGTATGTGAAATGTAAGGGTGTGGGGAAATGTGATAAGGGAAAGAGCTTTTTGCTTCCAGCTGCCAAAAAGCCAGTATACAGAGGAGGCATAAACCACTTTAATAACTGAAAAGTTCTTCCAATATATCCTGTGAAAACAGTCTATTTAAAACAATGAAAATGCCTGAAAAGCCTAAGCAGCTTTTTTCCAAGAATAGATTTAGCTAAATGAAGGGGAAAAAATAAAATTAAATTAATGTCCTATTCAGAGCTGGATTAAAGCATAAATAGTTTAAGTGTAATTATTATGAAGAAATATTTTAACAAGCTAGCAGTCTAATACCTGTTGACAACTGCCTGGATGTGAGAGCCTATCCATCGTGTCCATAGGCGCTGGAGTCGTCAGGTGGCTCTCCCACACTGGGGACAGATAGAGACTAAATCTCTTCCCTTGCAGAACAGTTCAGCTCCCCTGAGAAGGAAGAAGGAGGTGGCAGCACAAACACAGCAGAAGAAATGCCACTACAAATCTAAGAGTGCCTTCTTGCCAGATAGGTTCCTTCCACCAGATTGAGAGAATAAACCTCCTGGTGTTTCAGCCGTCTGAGTGCAACGTGTGTGATCACAGTCTGGGGGTTACACTTAAGTTGAACATGGAGGCTCTGTTACCTTGTGCACTGCCACCAATGTGTGTAAATGGCGATTAACCATATTACCAACTACTTTATAATGTCAAGCTTTAAGATGCCTTAAACACTGTCTGAAAGTTGTCTGATGAGACAATAGTTATAAAATCTGTTTGTTAACCCAAATATTTTTCATTCTTCCAGGTTTGGTAAACAGTTGGAAACCCTGAATCATTCTGCCTGATGCCCTATCAAGTTTTAATTAACTGCGGGAGTGCTGGGGGCTTCCAGAAGATGAGACTGGGAGAGCTGTGTGAGGACTGGGGTGGCCATGTGATGACGGGGCACTACAGAGTGAACCCCTGCACTGAGCTGGTGATGGTGGCATTAGAAGAGAAAGCAGCAATTACACTGACTTTTTTCAGAGCACAGTCAACTTAGAGATAGTTTTGTTTCCCTGACACTGAGCCAGAAATTAATTTTCAGGGGAAAAAAGTAATAAAAAAGAAAGAAGGATTAAAAAAGTAATAAAAAAGAAAGAAGGATTTTTCAGTTTTAGACCTCCCTTTGAAAAGCGTGACTGTAAACTTTCTTTTGGAATTATTCAATTTTTATTAAAATGCTTAACACTCATTGAAACTAACACAAAGCAGTGAAAAATCTCTTTAGTCTCCCTGTTAAGAGAGTTATGTAGAACTAAGGACGTCATGGTTTCTTTTCCTGCTCTACTGAACCTTTGTTTAGGCAAAGAGAAAGAGTGTCATGGAAAATAGACAGTATGCTTCTGCAACCCCTCCTGAATTTTTCAATGGCAGGGAATTAACCACTGTGGAAGCTCTGTTTCAATAATCTAACTATCTTATCTATTGAACTGCAGTAAACAAAAAGAGCTATCAATTCCTCAGATCATGTGTTAATTATATATCCTGCTGCATATGATTTCATGGCACAATAGTGAAATCCTGGAGCTTCTTTCTCTGAGAATGCTCAGCCACACCTACTGGCTCACCGTACCACCTTGGTGAGAATTAGAAACGTCTAGGGTAAAGAGAGAGACTTACTGCAAAGCCATCTCCTAGGAGATGGCATTAACCCTCTGTATGTAGTGGAAGGAACTGAACATTGGTATTCTACATAAGTGAGGGAGGACTTTAAATTTGCTAACTAACAGTGACTATTGACCAGTCTTGCTCTTGCAGATTACAACTTAACTATCCAGCAGTACATTTACTTTACTTTTCTGGTTATTGAAAAAAAAAAAAAAGTTTTTATGGAATTTATGTAGAGAAAATAACCCCTATAACCCCTACACCATTTCATTCTTACCATATTTTTCTTAATTTTCAGTTTGCCTCCTAGAAAATGTATTATTCTCCTTGCCCAGAGGAACAATAGTTATGATTACCACCCTGAATACTTTACATTTCATGAGCTGAGAAATGTCCACTAGGTTTATCTTCACCTTTCTTTTCCGAAATAATTACTTATAACTTTTTGTGATACTGCATTCCTTAGTTATTTAAAATATTTAAAACTGCAGAGCTTTCTGAAAAGTGGTTTGTCTCCCAAGTGCTTAAAAAATAATCAATTTTTGATCTAAGTTTGTATTGTTGTCTTAAAATTTCCTTCTCAGTTCACATTTGAAGGTGTAAAATACTGAATTTAACATGAATTTCCAGCATATGATCCGTTTTTTTAAACCAACTATATGTTGTGGTTTTTTAATTCCAAAAATAATCATGTGGTAAAACATGTTGCCCAGTAGCTATTCATTTTTTTGTTTCCAATGTGCATTTTCTTCATGCATGAGAGATACATTTTTTATTAATCCTCTGCAGTTATTCGGTAACTTTTACAATACAGTTTTTCTACCTCCTTATAAATCTATTATATGGTAAAAATTAAATTAAACAGTATGAACATATTCATAACTGTTTTTCACTTGGAAATTCCTTATAATTCCCTTATATTTCTTATAATTCACTTGACATTCCTTATAAAAGCTAAAGTGAAAATTGTAGCAGTTTGTTTTGTTTATAATTAACATTTATGAACCATGAAACACATGATACAAATCATAGACCAATACTGTCAGATCAACTTTTTTCCTACAAATGGAAGTAGATTTTACAGGAAAGTGGTAAAAAAAATAAACTCTTAAGGCGATTCAGGTGTTATGTTGCATAATGAATTCCTCTTTAACTAACTATGCAGTTTTCTACTTGTTTTAGAAAAGTGGTGGATTTACCTGAATAATGAGAAATAGCAAAAAATAAATATTTGCTTGAGGGAAATATCTTTAATAACAAACTCTTTGGCAACTGGAAATACATCTATAATCAATTGAGATATAGTAAACAAGGTTAGTAGAACCTAAGGAGCTATTCAGCTGATGAGCTGCTAAACTTGAGACTTAAAACTAAAAGGGTACAACAAGGCTGTGTTTATGCAAACAAATCCCATCTCATGTATTTGTGTCAAAGTAAGGTACTATTGTATGTATTGACTACCAGGTTGATTCAGTAATCTAAACATGGTTTCTCTTCTGTCCAAGATGGCCTGCGGTATTCAAGATAGCTATATAAACTTGGGGATGACACAGGTCCTACCAGAAACTTGTATCTTTACAGAATGGCAGGTAGAGACCATGGAGAATACCCTCAGGAATCTCAAAAAGATGTTTAGCTACTTAAATCAAACCCAGTTCCAAGCTTAGCTTAGGCACAGAGTTCATGAGGAGATTAACTAATTGTAGGTGTTTTAACCTTGAACTGATTCCTAAACTAAGTATCTCCAGTTATGACCTAGTGCTACTCTTAGAAGGAGGCATTTTGATCTTCTTCCTATTCTCTGTGTCTTATTTTACAATAGATCGAGTGAAGAAAATCACTGAAAAGCTTAAATCATTGCTATATTAGGTTACCTGCAGTCAAACAGACCAGTAAAAAGTGAACCTGTTTTAAAAAGCTAAATAATACCTGACAGTGTGTTTGGTATGAAAATTCTAATATCAATGTAAGATGCTTCAGTGTTTAACCACAATTTCACTGCAAGAACGATGAACTCTGGAAACTAACCCAAAGACTAGATTATACTTGTGCATGTGCTGGCTTCATTTTACAAATAATAAAGTCAAGCATTCAAGAACAAAATATATTTACTTGAACTATACAGTGTTAGGCATTTATTGTACATTTATTATGCTCTACTAAATGTTTCCATGTTTTTTTAATATCTTTTTTTTGTATTTGAAGGAGCTGATATTGTGGGGATTGGTGAAAAGAAGAATGATAAACCTGAAATAAAAATGGATCTGATGAGAAACTGTCAATTGTGTGGCTGCAAAATGCAAAGTGACAGCCATTGGTATCTTGGGGTGTGTGCGTGTTTATATATATATATATATATATATATATATATATATATGCACTCAAACATAGATATATATATATACAGATATATATATATATCTGTCCACATAAAATTTACCTGAAGGACTAGTACAATCCCAGGAGTGGAGAGACCTGAGTCTGATTTTTAACTTTTCCCACGAAATACATTACATTTAACTATCCATCTTTGTGCACTCATTGTGTGGTCATAAGCTGATATGTGGCAGATATATGGTTTTGCAAAAGCAGGGGGCTTATGATAAATGCAAAAATGTTTTCATAACTACCAAAAACCTGAGGACCCAGTTAGTGCTCATGATGTTGACTCTGTAAAGACAGTGTTCTACTTGTTGTTCTTCAGTTCTTTGCACATAATGGTTTTGATGAGTTGAGCATAGCTTGCAAATTCGTGTGGCCAATACAGTGGCCCAAACTCAGAGTTTTGTCATAGATTTACTATGGAGTTTTGCTCACATTTAGAAACTACAGATTTAGTTAATTAATGTTCAAAGGAGTAGAATGCTGATTGCAGGTATAGATTTAAATTTGGACTACCCATGTGGAATGAAAGAATAATGCTTGTTCTGACAAGAGAAACTACAACTGTTAATGTGGGTATGAATGTTCAAAGATAGCAAATACAAGGAAAAAAGGGGAACTAATTTGAGCAATGACGAAGTTCTTTGCGTAGAAATGGCAGCTACCAATATGTGCATTTGTCAGATGTACACTGCATGTTGCTACTTGCAACTGATAAAGGTGTATTTAATTCCATATTTACTACTGTGACATTTTACTCTGAGAGTAGTATTTTTCATTTAAGTGGTAGTACTTGTCTTTATTTTTTATTCTTATTGTAACATGTGGATTAATATTAGCATTTAATATAAAACCTTTCTACAGAGAGATAGCATCAGCAAAAAGGGAGAAGGCAGATAAATGAAAGATACCTTTGGGCAATTAAATATTCTGGCACAAGATCTCATGCATATATATTCTTCAAAACCTAAAAAAATTGTATTTTATTAGTAGGTAGAACTTCCTCCTTATCCTTTACATAGCATGTATGTATAGTGCAAATCTATGGACAAAGAATAAAACTCTTTTCAGGTAAAAGGAACACAAGAATGGAGTCCATATGTATAAACATTAAATGGGAAATCTTACTGTTAGAGGTAACCTAATACACTGGGCGTCAGGTTGCATGTGGATTTCTCCTGTCCTGGTCTGATAGATGTGATACAGCTGAAGTTTTTCATTCCCAGGTCCAGTCAATAGTAAGGTCGTATTCCTGATAGGCAGGTGTGTGTGCGCATGCACACGCATGTGCATGGGCACACTACTGCACACACACTCGATCGGTCACACAGGTCAGCACAGACGGAGAATAGTGCCTTCACTGGAACTCACATGAGCACATACAGTGCTATATTTTCCCATGCTTTCTCTTCCTTGATATGCCCTAGTCCTTTTCTTGCCTTTGGTCTTTCCCATAATAAATTTTACATATTAACCAATTCTTCTTCCCCTGCAGCTCATCACAAGTCTTATATTTCTGTATGCAGTCACTCCCTCTAACTTGTATGGCTTTCAGGAGAGACAATTTATTTCACTGACTCTTCTTCATAAGTATCCCATCGGGGACAATGGTCAAGTTATTCTCCTTCGATAGCTTTAGGATAGTCAATTCAGTGGGTGTCATTTTCACTACTGACGTTACTAGGGTTCTTACACCAATCTTTATATTTATTGTGGTAGTCTTTAATCACACAATTAATATTTCTATATCTATGTACATGTCAATGTAATTGCCTTTCTCCCTTACGTTCTACTGTTTTTCTATTTAAATCAGAGTCTGTTTGTAACTGCAGGGAATTTGTGCCTGTCAGCCTCAAGGTCCAAAGTTGCAAAGCTTTTACCTGACTCTCTTAGGCAAGCATTTAGTCATTTAAATGAGGTTAAGGTTTTAGCTTTAATGATCCTAAGAACACAAGATACAAGAACATAAGACTTCAGCAGACATAGTTTGATTCCACTGTCCTTAGCTATGTTTCTCAGCCAGTCATATTCTCACAGAGATGAATAAACAAGAAGACTTAAGGTAAATTAAAGCTCTCAGTGTTGAGAAAGAAATTGTTCATTCAAAGAACTGTTTGTTCAAGAGGCTACTACATTCCAAAGTCACATTTCAGATACAATGGTGGTGACATACGTGTTGCCTGTTGACGAACTGTGCAGAAACAGATGATTTATGAAAGTCAAATTTTCTATGGAAACTTTTTTTTTTAAAGGGTTAAAAAAGTTATTTTCCTTCTGAAGTGTCTGGCCATGGGGCTTACTTCATAGCAGCCTTTCAAAAAATATGCAGAATATGATGAATTACAGATTATATGGCCTTATGTGTATCAAATCATTTTTTTTTCTTTTTGACTTAAGTATGCTTTATTTTCCTCTTGCATAAAAAAGATTGTTAGATTTTAAGCTCTCTACTGCAAACAATGTTTGGCAAACATCACTAACTTTTATTTAATTCTCAGAATTTTAATAAGGCCTACTGAGCATTAATATTTAAACTCACTTGGAAAATTCTTTATTCCATGGTAGTATTTGTTCAGTTTATGACTTACTGAGGTGCAGTACATTCACATTTCAGGGCTCCAAAAAGAATTAAGAACTCTTGTCTGACACTGTAAATAGAATTAATTCAAACTCATATTCAGCAGAAAAAGAGCTTCATAAAATGCCAAAGAAAGAAAAAAAAACAGAAACCAGAGAAGAAGGTATGAAGGAAGACCTTGGAACTTAATCCAAAATTATTATTAGGTAGCACTGGCTTTGCACATTCAAGTTGCTGTTCCATTTACTTTGAGTCACTGTTATTGAAAGACAGATTAAATAATTTCTATATTCATGTATAGTTTTTTTTTTATTGTTTTGGGTAATCAATATTGCATTGCCTAAAGGCATATTCATTTCCTTACATGTACATGATGATGTTACATTCCCAAGAGTCATATTGTGATACCTATGCTCAAAATGACTTCAGTGAAATTACTGAAATGAGATCCTATCAATATATGTAGAGGTTTCAGAAACAGATGAGATAAAATAATTTCTTTTCTGATATTTCTGACTGCATGGAGTTGTAGTTCAGAAGATGGATCAATTAGGTGACCCTATGAGTGTTCTTTCTTCTATTCCCAGACATTGAGGAAAATACCTTAGATACTACTGCCAAAGCTAACTAAGCCCAGAAATAGGTATTTTCCACCTACCATCTCTCCAGAAATTTCCAAGTGATTAAATAAAGTACTTCAAGAAGTACTGCTGTCTCAGTCAGATTGTCTGTAGCAATGTGTTTGTTCCTGTTAGGAAGAAATATTAGGAACAATATCCTACTCATTAGGTTAGAAAGGGACTCATTACTGCAAGGTAGAATAATCATTATTATTACTGCATTCTATGGTAGAATAATCAGAACCAGAGTTGTTTCAGTGTCCATAAAAATTACTAATCTATAGCATTGTGAACACACTATGTTGTGATGTTTTCATACTACACATGACTGAGGAAAATTATCTTAACAATTAATTTACAGTAATACAGGTGCTACTAAGAATTTCCTAGACTTCCCATCTTCCACAGTGCAGAAACTGTTGGCAGTTTTGCAGCAAAATTGAATTGAACTTACTGCAGGAATATATGTGGTATTCACTGTGACATTCCTACCACTGTAACATGTTTTTACTTACTATTTTATATATATATATATACATATATATATATTTTTAATCATAGAAACATGCAAACATAGAGTGGTTTGGGTTGGAAGGGACCTTTAAAGGTAACCTAGTCCAAACCCCCCCCACGCAGTGAGCAGGGACATCTTCAACTAGATCAGGTTGCCCAGAGTTTGACCTCAAATGTTTCCAGGGACAGGGAATTTATGACAGCTCTGGGCAACCTGTTCCAGTGTTTCACCACCCTCATCACTCATAATAAAAAATTTCTTCCTTATATCTATTCTAAATCTACCCTCTCAGTTTAAAACCACTACTCCTTGTCCTATTGCTACAGGCCCTGCTAAAAAGTTTGTTCCCATCTTACTTATAGACCTCCTTTAAGTACTGAAAGGTTGCAATAAGGTTTCCTTGGAACCTTCTCTTCTCCAGACTGACCAACCCAAACTCTTTCAGCTTTTTTTCATTGGAGCAATGTTCCAGATCCCTGATAATATTTGTGACTCTCCACTGGAACCACTCCAACAGGTCCGTGTTATTCTTGCCCTGTGGACTCAAGAGCTGGATGTAATACTCTAGGTGGGATCTCCCCAGAGCAGAGCACAAGGGCAGAATCACCTGCCTTGATTTACTGACCACACTTCTCTTGATGCTCTGAGCTGTGAGCGCACATTTCTGGCTCATGTTCAGCTTTTCATCCACCAGTACCCCCAGATACTTCTTGTCAGGGCTGCTCTCAATCTCTTCATCTCCCAACCTGTATTGACACTGGAGATTGCCCTAACCCAGGTGCAGGACCTTGCACTTGAATGGTCAAATATGATGGTCAAGTTTTGACAGAAAACTGCAAAAGCATCCTGTAGACATTTTGCAGAATTTTTTTCAAAAGAGCTTTGTTATTGATACTTCATTCCTTGTGGTAACAGCTATACAACATGGGCTAATCCAACACCCTTTGTATTTAGAGTGCAGTTATTTCTACTGAGGTAAGGAAGTACATGTTAACAAGTAGATTGACTTCTTATGTTTACAAGTATGCCATTATCCCTAAAGTTACTCTGGGCATACATTCAGCTTTATAGCAGTGGGCCCAAGTGTAATGCACTTGAGATATGCAAGCCCCAGTGCAAATTAATTTGAAATCCTTTCAATTTTGTCATTTTTGTTATTTGCATGAAACTTGCCAAGTGTCTTTTCTCCTACTAGTTCCTATGGGTTACTCTTGCATTTGACATCACACATGATATCAAAGGAAGTTTGTTACAAGTTTCTTCCTGATTTGTGATTTCACAAAGGTGAATGTTTCTTCATTTTTCCCTTATTTTTTTCCCATTTGTTTCTCATCTTACAGTTTACATTTCCGTTTTGCTATATTCTCCTTCATTTCTTTTTTTTATCTTTGAATGTAGTCTACAGGATGAGAGACTTAAACCATCCATTTTGCTATAAGGTACAAAAAAAAGTTAATACCTGAATAACCACAACAAAAATCGGAGTGTTAGATAACCTTCATTTATCTGGAAGCTAAAATGTTTGTTTCTCCTACAAGTTACTGCAGAGGACGAGGTCAAATATTCATGTTCATGTCTCTTCGTAATTTCTTTCATTCAAATACACGTAAGCAAAGGGATGGATAATCTTGAAAATAAAGTCTAATTGAAGCAAAGTTGCTCCCTGGCTTAAAATTTCACATACACATAAGAAAAATAAATTAAAATCACTAGAGAATTTCAAATGTACAAAAGACTGAATTCCAGAAGGAAATGAATCTATCTACTTCAAACAAAATGAAAAATTTAAACCAATGCAAGAGCAATCAGTAGATTATGTCAGTTATTTATGAGATGGATGGAATTCATTAGTGAGAGAGATAGCATCAGGGAATGTAATGAAGTAACCAAAAAAATGGAAAATTAGCCAATCATACCACAAACAATGAAAACTAGTCATCACCATAAGGCCAGCAAAATCATCTATGGGATTAAAAACAGGCATGAACGGAAAGGTTAACAAGTCTGTGTGAGATAAAAGTCAATGCTTTCCTGATTTTTCCTTTCTCTGCTTCTTCTCTGCCATTGAACTGCAAATGTCCAGAAATATGACTCATTCAGAGTATATCAGATTCAAAAGATATTTCTGGATTGTTTTTGTGCCATGTGCATAGTGGATTTAACTGCATCCATACCGTAGATTTGATATGTCTGTTCTCAGCTGTTATTTGTCCAGAATTCGTACATCTCTCCAGCTGTATCAGACTTCAATCGTGCTGCAGGAGGTAAAAAATGATAAGTGAACTTACAAAGTAGCCAAGCAATTTCCAGCCAGGAAAAGAGGAAAAGCCTTGGGAAAAACAGATGAATGACCACTACATCCTTTATACTATAAAATAGATTTTGAGTGAACTAATACTAGTGCTCATTTCTAGCACCTCTCTCTCTTACTCGGTACATATCTTTTGTTTTCTAACCTCTACTTCTTAAAAAAAATACTGACAGCTTTTTTAAAGATTATATGTATTTTTCTTGCACTACTAATAGGATAACATTTATCTGAAGAGTTATGACAATATTTATGAATCTTCTAAACACACTAAAGTTTAATCACACACACATTTTAAGGCTTTTATTGCAAAATCTTGTCCAAATCAGCGTTTGGAGTAATTTTGATGAAACCTTAATAAATTCACAAGTTTACTTAAAATTTCAATTTTTCCCAATTTACTTAAAATTAATTCACAAAGGGAATTAATAAATGCTCAATAATAATTATTTTGAGTCATTGGATTAGAATTGCTTCATGAAAGCAGATGGGAATATAAGGAAAAAATAAATCAAATGTTTAGTTTCCTTAGTCAAAGAAAATGTAAAAAGAAGTTGTATAAGTTAACTGAAATTATTCTGGTTGAGAGAAAGTACAATACATTTTATATTTAAATTAAAGGAGGTAATTAATCCATTCGCATCTTTTTAAAGGTGTCCAAGGACATTGGAACCTACTGTCAAGTACAGTATTTGTAAAAAAAAGCAGAGATTGCATTCAGCAGTGCTGATCTACAGGTAAATGAGGAGCACTTTTACTATCTTGATTTCTCATATAGAATAGACCCTCATGGTTCATAGAGCCTGCCCATGAACTGTATGCATTTGAGAAGCAGTCATACTTGCAGTACTATTCTATGCTGCTGTTAGTGTTATAAATAAAGTGCTGTGCAGTGTTGGAATTAACATGTTTCCGATATTGAAATTTGGTTAAAAAAATATTAAAATAGAAAATGAGAGCCTTTGAAAGTAATTTAAACACTTGCTACGGTGTTTAAAATGGGGATGGACTTTGTGACCTTTTATCAATAGATTTTAAAACCAAAATGTCTGTTTTCTTTCTACTATTGTCAACATACCTACATTACTCCTGTCTCTTGTATGAAAAAGAAAACTCATTTTTAATTCACCGATCAAAAGGTAGAGGTGGAGAAGGTGAGAGGCTGATATGCCCTTTCTTGGTAATCCTTCCTTACTAGGTACCCAGGATTGACTCACACTCTGACTAGAAGAAAGAAGGTTCGTCCCAAGAAAAAAACCACATATTGCTGTATCTGTGATCCATACAGATTTCATGTGGCTTTTGAAACTATCTGAATGACAAGCATACAAACACCTGCTCTCTAAGTGTTAAATTCCTCTGTTTGTGCAACTCTTCAGTGTCTTTAGATCCAATGCACCACTCCATTTTATCACAGGTGTACAACCTGTCTGTAAACAGCATACTGAGCCTTGCCTTTACAATGGAAATTCTTTTTGTAAGGCTTATTAATATCCAAGGAACTGGGAGCTGAACCTATAAGAGTTTCCAAAGATAAAATAGAACTTTTCATCTTTCAACTATTGCTTGAAATTTAACTCAAGTTAACAATAAACAAAAGGCATTACCATTTAATTGTCTCTTGTGAATGAAGCCAGTGATGTCAATATGTTGCAAATCTCTGTAACTGAATTTAGTGAGCAAGTGTTCACTAAATGGGACTCTTCTTGACAGATTGTTAGGTATAACAATAATTGCTAGATCTGTATCTAAACATCTCTTTTTTCTTTGACAGAGATGACAAGATTTGCTAGTGTGTGATTTTCTGAGAGTTGTAAGTTGACTTATACAAATAAAAATTCAAATAAATGCGCAGAGAACTAAGCCCTTCTTTTGCTTACTTTATAATCCTTATTAAGCATCTGACTGTTTTGTGATGTTTATTAAACTGGAAATACAAAGTTCAACTTATTTCTGAAAGTCATTAACAGTGATAGAAACAGATATATTTCATCATTACAACTATTGATTTGTGCTATTCATAAAGACAAGTGTTTTTCCATTTGTTCACATGTATTATATGGGATGAACATACTTATATCTTGTTTGAAGCTTATTTTATGTTCTCCAACCCTTCTTTACTCTTATTTCTATCTTTGCCTTAATTTCTTTCTGTCAATAATACAATAACCTAAGTACAACTTAGCTTCATTATAAACCCTTCTCTCTGAACTAATTCATCTGAATCTCACACTCTTCTTGAGATGATGCAAAGTTGACTCTAAAACAGTGTAACAAAGGCTGCCACCTTACTGAATCTGCACTTAGCAGCACAGACCTGAATGAACACCATCTCACCTGGTCATCTAAAAAAAGCTTTAATCAGTGCTGGTGATTTAGGTAAGGGAGCAGTATGAAAACTTCCTGTTTTCTTAATCAGCCTCAGCAAGCCACCAGTTCCTTTTCTTGACCAACAGTTTGCTCTGGTTCTTGAACACACTAACCTAGCCGTGTGCCCTCAATATATGCTGATAAATATTTATGTGATGCCGTTTATGAGGTTTGCCGCTCTCCTTTGTGTTCAAGTTTGGTCACTTTGGTTTGATTTTCATGGGCTGTAGTTTGTACCTCTTCCTAAGTATTCCTGTCAGCTTTGCTGTGCAGACAGAGAAGATTGCTCCGTACAATGTACAGTTGTTGCCAGTACTTGCATTTTGTTCAAGTCTCCCCTCACACAGCAATTACTAAACTAGCACTGCAACTAGTCAGTAGGCAGTATGGTGAGAGAGGAAAAGATTGTGCTATACTGACCTCCAACACATATCATTGCTTATTTATGTACTAACCGAAGGAACAATACTAATTAGCCCTTTTCTTGTCTATGCCTTTTCTTGGTCAGACAAAGCTGATTTCATGTGGGAGCTAGAGTGAGTAGAAAATAAAAAGTCCAACAGAATTTATGGAAAAATGCCTCAAATATGGAAAAGGATATCTGAAATGAACTTTCCCTGTCAATGAAGACGTGTTGTAGATTGTTAGCCTACCACTTTTTTTTGTTCCACAAGCACAGGAATTATTATTATTTTTTAATATGTAAAGAAATAGATATTTCTATGAGATTCAGATTAATAATTTATTTCCAATCTTATCAAATAATTAAGTTGACGATGAATGTCTTGCTTTTCAAGTTAAAATCTTGAGATTTATGGAAAGTAAAGCATAATTCAATGTTTAAGAAATATATCATTAAAAGGCAATTTGGTTGGTCTTATAATTGTTTCAATCTTAAAAAAAAGAGGATTTTAGCTATTGAATAACTCTCTAACCAGTGAAAAAAACTTAAAGAGATTCTGAGATTTTGATAGGTTATTCAGAATTATTTGTTCCAGACTTTTATAGGGGTTGTGATTTTTTTTATTGTTGTTGCCTTGCCTTAATAGAAACAAGCAAGAGGCATTTTCTTAATTACTTTAAAACTGAAAGTTACTTCTTTCCTCCAAATTATTTCCTTTACTGAGCAGTCTATATTTCACCTCTTCTTGCATTTGTTGTTTTGGAAAGGATATATTAATTATGGAGTGAAATTATAAGATTTCAGAAGCTCCATAACTCCGATAGAATTCTGTTTCTCCCTTGTTGTCAGCTTGCATGTAGGTCACTGGGTCAGTAGTTCATGAACTACTCTATTAACTTTCAAGTACATTCCAAAGTTTTGTACTTCAACCCCTAAGACCATGAAAAGTTTAGAAGAATATCTACCATTAAACTCCAGTGAGGACTCATGTTCCTTAATTTCTTTAGTGTTTCTGATAATTTTCCTATAAAACACTTTAATTTAACTACTATGCTGTAGTATATTTTTGATATCATGCAGTTCCTTCATTCAGCATCACAAAGGACACCAAAATTAAGTTAATTCATGTAGACACAGATAAAAGCATATAGACATAAAAATACTGGTCCCTGTCTTTCATTGTGTATTTCTGAGGGGCCATTTGGTATAGATTCAAATTTTGCAGTTCAGTTTTTTGTTTACAGACAGATGGTTTCATGAGGAGTACTTAAACCACAAGATCATTACAGCACTGCAGGGCTACTATAAAGGTTTATTTTTTCCTCTCTTGAGTCTCCTTAATCCCATTCTTGAATATAAATACTTCCATAATCCCTTACTTATAAGCAAAGATGTCATTTTCAGGAATTCTCATTCTGAGTGGAGACTGTTGTATAAATATACATTCCTTTAACCTGGCTACCAAGAGGTATTCATGCCCAGCCGCTGCCTCTGTTCTTCCATGGTCTTTATTTCCCAAAGTGCCAGGAACTAAAATGCTACTGAAAATCATCTAGGGCTTTTTTTTTTCAGTTTTTATTTATGAGAAGACACTGGAAACACACAAGGAATTATAGCTTTGAAGAGAGATTTTTTATTCATGCAGAAAAGACCCTGAAAAAAGTACAATTGCAGAAGATGACAAAGAATAAAGCTTAGTTCTTAAAAGTGCCACATCTTTCTAAGGCTCGTTTTCTACTGCTGTTGCGAGTTTTTGAATCAATATACAATTTTTGAACTTGCTTTTAGCTGAAAGCTATTTAAAAGGTCCTCTTTTCAATCAGCTTCCCACAAAGGTAGAAGTGTTTATTCTTAACTTGCATTGTTACATTTTAAGAACAGAAGTTCAATTTTAAAACTTGAGTGCAAGACAAACACTTGCCTTTTCGGACTTGTACAATAGGTGTTTACAGAAAACTCAGAGGATGGACTTTTAAATGTTAAAACATGAAATTGCTTGTCCTGAGGCACAGAGAAAGCCATTCTGTATGGTTCTTACTAGAACAAGTGGATTATAGCAAAGCACTATTATTTTTTGCTCTTGGTGAATCGAGACCCCTTTTTTTCCAACTAATTCTTCAATTTCATGTACTATTCCAAACATCGTTGAAATTAAATTGATATTCTATTTCTAGGACCTCTCAGATCTCAAAGGGTTACATTTCAATGCTACTTGCCAACCAGTTGATTGCTAATTAAAACTGGATAATGTATTTTGTTTCTTTGTATGTTTCATTTCACTGGGTGAGGAAGTACAGGTAAATGAAGGAATGACGTCTCAAGACTAGAAAGCTACTTCCTTCATTTCAAGTATACATCATCACTGCAACATCTTCCTAACTGCTCTCACATGTTCTTATCTGTTCTTATCTTTTTCTTAAAGAGAAGCCCTCCAATGTCACTCATAATTCAGTTTTGTTGCTTTCTTTATTTGGTCAAATGAACTGATCAACTGACAAAATTTCTTTTCTTATAAGATAAACATTTGTATATAAACATTTTGAACAATGTTTTAAGACAATGCAACCTAAAGATCATGTTCTAGAGAAAATACATATATCATGCTCAGTACTTAAATGTGTGATTTCATATTAACTTTATAAAATACAGTAATATTTTACCAGATTTTTCAGTAAGTAGATCATTGTCACTCTGAGTATTATTACTAATAAGCAGTGATCCTGAAAGAATCATACAAAAAAACCTGTCCTTTAGCTGAATTATTGTAGATCATGCACAATAGTTGACTAGGGTACGCCATCAAAACACACATTTATTAAATGTTGCCTTTCATCTTTCAAAGAGTTGAAAGTGCTCCAACAGGGCAAACTAATCCTGGTACAGCACCATAATGTTTCACTAGTAGGTAATGGGAGGGACACATTTCAGGACAGAAAGACCCTTAGGAAGGAGTCTGAAACTTTGGGCAGACAAGAATCATACTCTTTTACAAGGTTTTCAAAAGTGAACAGATGGTCTATTCTTGGATGTTCCTAGCTTAGGGAGTGCTGTGAAAATAACATGTAATCTAAATAGGATGCTAGTTAACAGGGATGTAAACATAAAAATCAGTAGGAAGGTAAGGTGTTGGGAAAATACCATATTTCACTGCTGCTGCTCCTTGTAGCAAACTTGTGCCACTAGATTTATTTTCTTTGTTGTCTTTTTATGTTTAGCAACACTTCACTCCACCACGTTAGTAAGTTTTTACTGCCATTATGCTATAAAACAACATAATAGTGCTCTACTGAAGCACTTAAAATGTAGCATGGCTGCAAGATGCACTGCTTTCTGGTGATGATTTTTATAAAGCAGCCTTACGAGCCTCTGTGGTAGCATTTGTCTTTGCATCTTTAGTATAAGACTAAAGAGATTTGATGCATTGTGTCTTGTTTCGTCTGATTCTATCAACGTGTGGCTTTGTGTGGCTCAAAGTGGTATGATGTGATGTGAGCTGTAATGCATCAAAGGGACTTAAAGTTTCTTCTGAATTTTGAATAATGGCAGAAATTTTTGCTTCAGACTAATGTTATGTAATGTTACATATGTAATAGAAAAGCATTTGTAGAAGAATTGCACTGCCTGGATATGGGCAAGATGAAGTGGCTGCACAGGAAAGGGGAGAAATCTGTGCTATTCCTTGATACATACAACAATTTAAAAGGAAGACAATATAATGTTTTGCATGTCTAGCAAATCCTAGTATATGAGAGACGATGCTTCTTCTAAAAGCACCTTGTTGAGAGTTTACAAGTTAAAAAGAAAAGGAAGAATACAAAAAAGTTTTGGAATTTTACCTGTGAAACCTACAAGCTTGTAAACTGGTTTAATGGAGATGAGGCATTTGTGGATAAGAGGAATAATTTTCTGTGTGTGTGTTTGTGTGAGAGAGCAAGAAATGAGGAGAGGGGGAAGATGGAGAGGGAGAGATGTATGGTAAAACAGACAACTGAATGGGTAGTGGGTCAGAAACACATGATTCCAAGGCGTCCTGCACAAGAGGTATATATCCCAGATATTTAAGGTACTACCAAATGTAGGTGCCAGGTGTTACAGGAAATTTTTGGAGGTGACTCATTGATAGACACCTAGCTTCCTAAAACAATTTTAGATGCCTGCATTAGAAGATGTCTCCTAGACTTCATTTCCGTTTTTTATTTCTCCATCTCTGAAATAAGCATAATAATACATTACTATCTCACAGAGATGTGATGAAATTAACATTTGAAAGAAACCCAAGTATCTCAGAAATTAAAGCCATATGGGTAACAAGATATGTCTATCATGCAAAATGTATTTTAAACATCAAAAGGCATCAGCTTTGTAAAGATTACACACAGATTAGGAGGTTTATTTGAAGATATTTCTATGAAAAGGTGGCTTATTATAGAATGCATTGAGAGCTGGCGATTGGCTGCTACCAAGAAAATCTTTGATCTAAAATCAATCACAGACTTTACTAATGCCATTAGGTGTTCTAGATACTGTGTTTCAGGCATGGTGTAAGTATCTGTTAAAACAAAGAAGGAACCAGTTAAGAGTTTAGGCATATGGCAGATTGGTAGTAAAAAGAAAGATATGCCTATTGAAAAGGACACATAGTAGGAGATGAAAGCAGAAGGTCTAGGGAAGGAGTCATGATTAAGTCTTGAGAGGAGGTACTGAAATGGGACTTTTAGGAAACAGAGATTAACTAAGATGAAGTAATATTTTTGGGATGCTGTGAAAGAAACCTCAGATCTTTTTGCTTTTATGAAACAGAATAAATGACCCTACTGTATATTTTTGTCATAAATGTAGTCAGCAGTAAACTTGATATAAATTACTGATTTATCCTAATAACAATTAAGATATCCTTCTCGAAGGAAGACACATAGCTTTGGCAACATTCTGGGTGCACAAATGTAACAACATTTTATTAGACTATATTATTTCCAATTTAAATTACAGAACACAACAATAACAACTAATTAAAAAAAATAGTGAGAGTTATCTTCCTATAAGCCTGAGGAAAGGAATAAATTATTATATTCAATTGTGAAACAGATATACAAAATGACATCTCATTTTCATAAATTCTGAAAAATCTTCAGTCACCTCTAGTTGGTTGCTCTTGTGAAAAAGTGAGCTGTATGAACAATCTGTTAATTTTTCAACACTAGGCAAAATCTTTTTCTGTAATTGTAAATGGGTTAGAAGGTAATACCTGTCAGCATGTAAGTTAGAAATGTTTAAAAGTTTTTCTTACAAAATACATTATGCATTTGTACTACAGCAATTCAAATTTTAAATGGAAGATATGATGACCACTTTTATGAGTGATACATCAGGAAAGGATAAAATTTACCATTCTTGTTTCTAGATAGAGAAGTTAATATGGTCTTCCTTATACCGGTGGTGGAAAGTTAACCAGATCTCTTTCACTTTTCATGTTTCCTTCTGCAAGAATAATATGAATGGAGATTCCAGCCCTGTGATATGGCAGTCTTCTTTAATTCTTTTTAACTCATCTTATTCATATGTAAGGTGCAGGCAAAAGAGAATCAGGGTCACTTGAAAGTGATATTGAAACATGGCTTATACAGGCACTGCTGAACTCAGCTTTTTAACTGTGGCTTGGTTTTCTCATTACTTGTGTTGAAATCAACTGTGTTGTGTCAGTGTATTGCAGAATTAGAGCTACTACAACATGTAAATCACAGAATAATAAAAAAGTATGCATAGCTTCAGCCCTAATCAGACAGTAGAGAATGTTGTTACCTTTCCATTTTATGCTATCATTGTGATGGGCATGGTATAAGTACCTCAAACTAGAATAGAATCAATGTCTCTGTGAGTATTGAAATGAAAACTGTGTATCTTTTCTGATATATAAAAGATATCCTGATATACCTTAGTGCCTCTATTGGAAGATAAGTTCAAAAACTAATATATCTTCCTTAGATGGGTGGAATAATTTGGTTGCTCAGAAAGTATTATCATTCATCACAGAAGAGAAATAAAGGAAAAAGCTAGATGTGCAACCAAAGAAAAATGCAATCTTTTAGTGAGACATAGCACATGATGATATCAGGTGTTTCTTTTCTTGATCAACTATATCACAATAAAGTATAGAATTCCAAGAAGTAGTCTGTCATATGTGCTGTTACAGAGAACAGGACTGCAGAAACACGGTAGTCACTGAGAAGGTAAACATTATAAAACTGAGCCTATTCAGAGGAATAAGAACACATATTCTGACTTTCACAATGAAAACTAGCTTTTTGAAACTTTGGAAGGAAAGTTTTAAGGTGGCAAGGAAGTAAAATGGTGATTTACATTCTACCAATCAGAAACAACAGAGCTGACTACTGACATTTATGTGTCGTATTGGGTATCAGCTGCATGTCAATTATAGATCAACGTATTTTTGTTTTGAGATTTGGGCCTACATTTTCTATAGTTTCAATTTAGTGAACCCTTTGGGGCCTAGTATGGAACTAAATCTCAGGAACATAAATATAACAATATAGGGAACTTCTTCAGTATTCCTCTCCTCACTTTTCTACCCCTTCAGATATGAAACTTATCCACTATTTCTACTCATTATTTCAGTCTTGTAAAGGCTTTTGACTGTCAGGTTGATGAATTAGCCTTTGGTTTTTTTTGTTTTTCTATTTAATGTTTCTCTCGGTCACTCTTTTTCTGGTCAGCTCCCATTTCATTACCCAATATAGAAGTTATCTTTAAAGCATGTTCTTTTAAAATCATTTTCAACCAGACATTTTAAAAGCATGCCTTAAATGTGTCCAGTGTGATACTCAATACATTTTCAATATACTTAATAAATATCAGCTGTCAGGTTCACATAACACCTTTTTGTAATTCAGATAGGAATGAATAAGTAAATCACATGGTTATAAAACATAAACAGAGAAAAATAGGAAAGCAACACTAATATCGTCAGGCTACAGACATGCTTGTTTTCAATTTCCATCTCTTGCAGTCTAGGGTACCTGACTGATTAATTCTTTTGAATTCTTCCTTCTGTTATCTTCCCTAAAGTACTTCCTTTATTTTTGTTCGTTTGTTTGTTTTTTATTTCAGCAGCATTATAACAATCAATTCTGCTCAAGGCAGCAGAAACATCAAAACTAACACTGACATAAGGAAGGCAGAATTGAAGCTTTGGATTCATAGAAAATACACATTCTGCTTGTATTTCTCTGTACTGCTAAGAGGGCTAGACATTTGTATCAAAAGGACTTACTATTCTGGTTACTGTATATGTAAACAAAGACAATACATGACATTTCATTACAGGTACAGTACTGAGCTAAAGTCAATTTAAGGAGCAACAGCAGGTATATGTTTCCCATAGTATCCAGCCAAACAGAAAAAGCACTCTTTCATCAGGCTTTTTCTCTAATATTTCATCTTCATTTTCACCACCATCAGTATATCATTTATGGCCACCATTCAGCAGTGTGCTCACAGAGTTATTTTATATACACTTCATTTATGTTTGCCATAACTATTATTTAAGAACATTCCTAAGAACATTTTTATAAACTCTCTACAGGTCATTATTCATCTTTGCTATATGGATGGTTTACTAGTTACTTGGCAGTCTGTATGTGATTTATCAGATGAGGGCTTTGATGCCTCGAGCACCAGTTTTTCAAATCTATCTGAAGTGAAAGTGATCTTGAGGCTGTGATATATATTGATTTGATTATTGTTTTGTAAATATTTTCTTGCTTAATATAAAGAGAACAGTATTCCCTTCTCACAGTGTAGCTACTTGTGGGAAAGGGCATGTGCTACTCATCAAATAGGACACATAAATCACTATTATTTAATACAAAACCTGTGGCTTCATTTTAAAAAGTAGGCTTGAGGCTTTCTTTTCAAGATGAGTGTTTGAAGACTGAATGGATTTTTATTTATTTTAGTTTTTCATGCTATTTTTAATCTTTTGCATATTTGCATTCCTTTCTTCATCTTATGTAACAATAGATGAATTATATACACTGAGAGTTTTTGCTGATAAAAGGATAGTTATTAACAGAATGTATGCTGTTTGCTCGACATTACTGCTGTAGTGCATACTTCAAGTGAACTGAAGTATAATTACCACATGTTAATACAAGATAATGCCTTGTCTTGTAGACCTAAATAGTGGAATTTTATTAATTCTTTTTCTACTCCCCTCTTTCTCCCATCTCTCTCTCTTTTTCTTTCTGTCCTAGGACATCTCACTTTCCACAGTTTTGGAAATAGGGGTCTAGTTCTGTATGGATTTATGTAGTCTTTCATGGAGGCATGTTCTCACTGCTCAACCCTTTACATCAGGTTATTCTTCTAAGATCTTCTTTTAACTTTCATTTCTTTTATGGAAAGCTTCTAATTTTTTAATTTGGGGGAAAGAAGAATGTTTAGCTTTTTTTTGTTTTGGTGGGTTTTTTGTTTGTTTGTTTGTTTGTTTGTTTGTTTGTTTGTTTGTTTGTTGGGGTTTTTTTTCCATCCAGATTCTTGGTATATTCTTTAGTAGATGGTCTGCATAAAATGTCAATATAACTTTTACTTTTCATGTGGTCTTGTATAATACAGTAACATTCAAATTATTTAATTGGTTCGTTGGTTATACTTTCCTTTCATAAAAAATTTTAAATAATTTGAGTAAGCTTTGCTTTTTCACTTGGTAGGTACCTAAAAGAAGACTTATTGTGCTTAATGTAAAGTAAATCACATTATACTGTTTACTGTCTGACTCAATTTTCAGGTCAGAATTCTGCCTTAAAAATCTTACAGAGCTACATTTTCTGAACCAGATGTTAATTTTATGGAAATAATCAAGTTTGTGCTCATCTGTCTGTTACACTGACATCTCAAGTTTTTGTATAATCCTCTGCAGCGGCTCATACATCTGCTGATGACACTAAACTGGGAGCAATGGCTGATGCACCAGAAGGCTGTGCTGCCATTCAGCGAGATCTGGACAGGCTGTAGAGTTGGCTGCAGAGGAACCTGATGAAGTTCAGTAAGGGGAGGAATAACCCCAGGAACCAGTACAGGTTGGCAGTTGACCTGCTGAAAAGCAGCCCTGCAGAGAAGGGCCTGGAAATACTGGTAGATGACCAGTTAAACACAAGCCGACAATGTGCCCTTGTGGCCAAGAAAGCCAATGGTCTCCTGGTGTGCATTAGGGGGAGTGTGACCAGCACGTCGAGGGAGGTTCTCCTCCCCCTCTACTCTGCCCTGCTGAGGACACATCTGGAGTATTGTGTCCAATCCTGGGCCCCCCAGTTCAAGAGGGATAGAGAACTTCTGGAGAGACTCCAGCGGAGGGCTACAAAGATGATTAAGGGGCTGAAGCATCTTTCTTATGAGGAAAGACTGAGAGAGCTGGATCTGTTTAGCCTGGAGAAGACTGAGAGGGGACCTTATTAATGTTTATAAATATCTAAAGGGCAGGTGTCAAGAGGATGGGGCCAGACTCTTTTCAGTGGTGGCCAGCAATATGACAAGTGGCAACGGGCACAAGCTGGAACACAGGAGGTTCTGCCTAAACATGAGGAAAAATTTCTTTACAGTGAGGGTGCCAGAGCACTGGAACAGGCTGCCCAGAGAGGTGGTGGAGTCTCCTTCTTTGGAGATATTCAGAACCTGCCTGGATGCAGTTCTGTGCAACTTACTCTAGGTGAACTTTCTTTGGCAGGGGGCTTGGACTAGATGATCTCCAGAGGTCTCTTCCAACCCCCACCATTCTGTGATTCTGTGATTTTCTTCCATTTTTAGTTTGGTTTTAGTTGCTGGGTAGTAAATACTTTCTCTAGGTCATCTCAACCTTTCTCTATCTAAACAAAAAGGCTTTGTCCATCTCACTGTGTCAGCTTAGTACTCTGAAAATGACATCCACTGTTCTATTTTTCAGAAAAACATCCCAGAAAGCTCATTTATGAAATTAATAGTGAAGAGTTATTGATAATTCTTGAAATCTGAGCAAGCCTAGCTGAAGGAGGGATCAATTTATTATATTTCTTGTCCTATCCCATTTGTGTTTCTCTTTTTGGATCAGGAGACTATCTCAGAGTGTGTTGTGATCTCACCTTTTCCTGAAGTTATCAGCATAGGGCTTTGTTTGGGATATTGTAATAAATTACAATTTTCCAGTCTAGTCCTGTGCTCTTACTTCTCAGCATGGGGATTTCAAAACCATGTAATTGTGCAGATGAACTCCTTCAGTAGTTTTGTAATAGTCTGTGATTAGTTATTTTTAGTTAATTTTCTACTTAAAGTTCCATGAGTGTTTTTTCTCGGTTCTACAGAATAAGCTAATAGCTCTTTTTTTCCCCAGAAAATAGATACTTTTAATATCAGGAAATGCAATGTGTTTGTATATTGGTTGTATTTTAGAGAATTTATTTGAGTCTTATTTCTGAGGAACCGCAGTGTAGCACTAGTACTCTGATGAGTATTGTTCTAGTGCTTAGTCTGAGTGCTTAATTTTATAATTTTGAGTTGTAACTTTATTTGTTGGCTCTCTTCCTACACTGGTAGCTCACACTGAGCTATCCCAAGGATTTACAGTATTCTGAGAAGTGGCTACAGGTTTTGAAAAGTGACACGGCTGTCACTGTGCATCACATAGTAATACACAAACTTCAGAAAAAGCAGAAAGGTGTGAAATAATTGGTATGAACCCAAGTTGTCATGTCTCTCGCACCTGCAAGGCATTAGCAAGACTTAGGAGCACTTTGACACCGACAAGCTCAGATCAACAGGAGATAGTGCTCCAAGGAATTTAAGGTTTTAATTCCCAGGTATTTGGACAAGTGATAGAAAAGGACAGATATGAACCTTCAACTATAGTAGTCAGACTTTCCTGAGGGGAAATTTGGCAAGAATCACGTGTAAGAGTACTTGAGGCTTACACAAAAGTACAATGTTCAACTGCAGCTTACTAGGATGTAAAAAGGAGGTAAGTATGCTAATCTTTGTGGATTTGATTTATTTCATACAGGATTTTTTTCAGCTTTCTCTTTTATGCTTAGGATTCTAGAAAAGTTTAGTAGGTTCTTTAGAGGGATCTTTTTCCTGTCTCAGAGTGCTGATTATGTATCAAAATCATACAATAAGAGCTTTTCTCCTTAAACATTCTATATCTGAAGTCCAGTATCAGATTTGTTTATCATGGAGGGGATAAATACATAGCAAAATACCGGGGGATTTATTTACCTAGAGCACGTCCTTAGATACTTGTATACAATATGGGAGGATCCTCTCAAACAAAAAACTTTAACTCCCTCTCCTGTTTCCCTCACAATAGAGTGTTCAAGTCCTGAGCTAGCCCCTGAGCTAGCAATATGTCAGGGGGTGAGACTATGAAGAACTTGGATTTTGGATTTACGCCCCCATACCTGACCACTGGAAAAAAAAAAAAAAATCATTTCATGGAGACAGTCATAAGCTCTCTTGCCACTTTGGAGTGATGTCTTTTATGTTCTGTGTGTACATTACCTGCTTTGAACTCTGGGCTAGGACTGAACCCTTTTCCTTGGGAGATTGACTGGCTAGGGGGAACCCTAACATTAAGGTTTTCAGAAGTTCAACTGAATTATACTCCTTCAAGAGGACTCCAAAATAAAGCATTGTTAGGCTAAAGTGGGAACAGAATCGTTTAAGAAAAATGAGCTCACAGACTCAAAGTAATTCAAAGTAGCTCCATATCACATTGTGGATGTAGTGGCATAATCATTTATAAAAAATTAGAGGGCATTACATAGACTACTTTGTTTTGCAGCATGACTTTGAGGGCAAATAAGGGTGCAGTATGGAGATATGGAAGGGTGCCAAGCCTGCTGGGGTCCTGTTAGAAGAAATTAGGGGAAAGCCAATTTTATCCAGAATGTGCATGCTCTAGACATGATAAAAAGATAGAAATAAAAAGCAAGTTAGTTCTCATTTTTTTCCTCTACTCCAGGCTTCCTCAGAAAGAGAGGCACTTCATGCATACCAATGTGTATGCAGGCATATAGTTATTTTGGACAGTCAGGGATTAGGGCTCAAGTGTGACATGAGAACAAACTATTACAGTAGTACAGGTGCTGTGAAGTGCCTTTTGAATAAAGGCTGATTTAAAAATATGCTTGTGCACACTGTGAAAGCAGGGCCTTGATGTGGAGGTCAAAGAATAGCACTTAAATGTTGGGACACTTCTCTGAATTAAAACCACCCAGCTTTTCTCAGTATCCATTGCAGCTCCACTTTCTGCGTGATCACTCTAATGTTTAAGGTATTTGGGTTGAACCATCTGGGAACATAGCACACACGTGAATGCACATAAAATCAGTCTCTAAAATAAAGGTTACTGCTTTTCCAAGTATTTTCTATTTTTTGTCAAATGTGACATGATATTTCTGGGTAAAGAATACTTAAGATTTATGTGGAAAGTGAAGGTAAAAAGAGAGGGTGAGTAAAATGAGTTGTATATCAGCTCCTTAGAAAGAGAAAACCTTGCTTCATGTACCCTGTGCCACAAAGCAGATATAGCTTTTCAACAATAAAAAGCTTAGGGTGGATATAAACATAAAGAGGTGTACCTTCCTTGACTTCTGTATATGGGTTTTTTTCCACAGATATATTCTTCTTCTTTTTATTTCTTTTTGTATTTTTATATTTTAGCAGTGTTATTTCCAATGGATAAGAACTGAAATAATTTCTCAAGAATAAGACATGATGCACAATCTTGCACATATCAAGTACTGTTCTACATTATTGCCTTGTGTGCTAGTCTTGGGGACAAGCCATCTGTGCTTTATGATTATTTTGGCAACATTAATAAAATATTCACACAGTGTTCTTGCTTCCTAGACACATAAAACAATTATTATCAGTTAGTTCTTTTGTTTAAAACATTCTACAACTAAAAAGTCACTCTTTGCTAACACAGGCTGTTGTATAATTATCACTATTTTTCCCTGCACTTTATTTTGAATGGAAGATTTCTATTACAGTTGCATATGATAGTTAAAAAATTTTGACTTTCATATTATCTTTTCTTTGTTTTTATTAATGACTAGATCTGCCACCTTTTACTTTCACTAACTTACCTTAAACTTCATAATGCTGACATGATTGTTCATGGAATAAGGAAGTATAAGATGAAAAAAAAGACAGGAACTGGTGCAAATATTTATACAAGATTTAAGGTTTAGTCTCTCGCTTCTTTATTTCTTCTTTTTTTTTCTACAAGAAGAGATGTATTGTTCCATTAATATTTTTTCATCACAAATTATTTATTTCCACTCAAATTATGTAAAAGTATCTTTGGAAAATAATAGAAATAGTAAGTGTGCATTAACTTTTATAAAGTTATCTTAACTTTCATGATTTATTTCAAAATATGTATTTAATCTTTGTCTGTTTTCTATTCCACAAAATTTTTCATTATGTTCTCTGCAAAATTTCCATTCTCAAAGTGAGAAGCTAAGTAGTTAGGTCCCATTTTCGTGCACAGCTTTGGCAGTGGGCTTTGTTTAAATTTGCTGCATCATCTGTATAATGTTGCTTTCGTGGCATTATAAACTTCTCATGTGTACTGCTAGAAGATATAAAATGGCCCAGTAGCATATGTTATATCTTGCATCTGCCTAATTTTCAACTTGAAATACCACACAGCAATGTTTGTGATAAACTACACACAACAAGGTCAAAGCAGGTGCCTGCTGGGATGAGTAATCATCTTTATTTCATCATCTCATATCAACAGGTATCATGGAGACAAAGTAATAGCTTTTATGAGAGGAGCTTCACATGTAACACTGAAAAGTTATGAGACACAAGACAGAATCAACTAAGAGATAATGACTGTAGATTTGCTATAGAGTGCCCCGCAGTTCAATTTACATTGCATCCTGAAGGGTACTGTGTAGGAAGGCCAGATTTTTCAAAACAAATAGGCTTGAAAGTACTATCTAATCACTAATGCTCAAACTGTGTGTGCTGCTTTTAGAGTTCTCTCTGTAGAAAAAGGGTGGCTTGGTTTGTTTTTTGTTGTTTTTTTTTACTTGCAGTTTTACCTCTCTCTTTATTCTCCCTGGTTTTTAAATAGCAAATATATGCATCCTCCAACATATATCTCAACACTTTTGCAGCCCTAATTGTCACATGAAAAGTGAAGGGTTTTTTTATGTTAGCTATACTGAAAATTAACCTCTGTGTTACCTCTAATACCAAAGAATGATCATATTAGAGACATGGTAGAAGCTGAATGTCAAATAAACAGATATAGGTAAACTTCTAGAAGAATAAACTATCATCAAAGCTGAAAAAAGTACATAACTACATCTTTGCCTAAACCAATATGGAGTAAAATCTAAGCAAACAGTGAAAACTCATATAGACAAAATCTGCATACACAACTTACCACTCAAGGGTTCAGCTGTCTGCAACTTTGTGCTTTGTGAAGCACAACTGTATGACTGTTACTGAGATGTGCAAGTACATATGAATCAAAGTCATACAATCAAGAAAAATGAAAACAAACCCAGAAGTTATTTTTTTTTAAATTGGTAGTAGTAATTCAAAGTGTTCTGAAAAACATGAAAAGTTATAGTCCTGGATAAGATTTGGAAGACATTTACTCATTGAAATAAAAGAGCAGCCCATTCCAAGGATCACTGGAGTAAGCGTTAGAGATAAATATATTGTACTGGATAGGGCAGCTTGAGAGAGTTGAGGCTGCTACAATGTCCCCAGGTCCAACCAGTAGTGAAGTTGAAAATGTATTCCCCATTGGCAGATGCACACAGAACACATTTATACACCACATATATACATTTACATATATATACATGGCTGGCCACACAGACCACAGACAGACACAAAGACCACTCACATAAAAACAAACAGCATCAGTGGCATCATCCTGCTCCCTTCTCTGGCTGAGCAAGACAGAGGTCCATTACCAAAGACATATATACACACACATATATATATATATATGTGTGTGTATATATATAAAAGCCCTCCAGAAGCTGCGCTTACTCAGTCTGCCCAAGAGCTGTCCCTGAATCCCAGTCTCCTCATTTGTTGCCACCCGGACATACAAGCTACTGAGGCTGTAGCCCTGCTCCAGTTGATGTCACTAACCATCCCACTCACACACACACAAACCCCCTTGCCAGGTTTGGCCCCCAGTAACCAACACCTCTGTACTTTTGCCCTTAGACACACATATGTGCCAGTGGGTCTCACCCCTAGAGAGCCCTTTACCCCATGGTGTCTCTAGCAGTTGTCCAGGACTCCCCTGGTTCCCCAACAGCCAATTTCTCCAGAGGTCTCACCCTTAAGAAAGTGTTAGAAAGAAATTTAATAGTCAAGACAGCCTGTACTGATCAGACTTAGAACATGGACAGAAAAGCAACTGAACAGCAAAGTGTTTATGTATAACCAGCTCTTTTCATCCCTTTATGTCTGTTTTCCTACACTTATTCCTCCCCAAATCACCTAGATCCCACTTCTAAAGATCCCATAAAAAGTCCTGTGTAATCCTGAAATGCTCTTCCCCTGCATCCTATGATGTGTCCCATAGTTCTAGGCAGTGACTTCTACTCAGTTCAAAGGGTGCTCCTCCAGCACTGACTCTCTTTGATGTGCTTCACAAGTGGACATATTGACTGAGTTTTTTTCCTGGAACAGCCCTGGGAAGTCCTGGATCGGACATCCCTTCCTCCGAGTCCTTAATCTGGATTGCTGTCTGTCCTTTTGCCCCTATGCTCCTCTCATTTGTGGAGATGAGCCTTTGATAGGCTGATGGCTCCTGTGACAAGTTTGGGAGGAGCAAGGTCCAGGTTTGTTTGGGTGTCCCCACACCAGATGAACTTTTATCACAAAACCTAGCAAGATGTAAGCAAAAGCATTTGCAGTCGGTCAGTGACTGCATATCCATCAGTGGTTTGGCAAGTACCTGTTGTGCTGGTGGGAAGCATATTCATGTTTTAATTGTTAGAACATTAGTCCTAGGTATCGATATGATGTACTAGTAAATGTTTATTCTGTACTATATAAACTCCATATAGTCCTTCCTAAGAACTTACGTGTATGTCAAAGATGCCCAAACAAAAGTGAGCAGTGAGGGCAGAGCTGCAGACCAGGTTATATCTGCACACTATCTGGTCCCTAAAGGGAAATATATAAAAAGAAGGGTTTTCTACCATGGGTGCCTCAAGCATGTAAATTTAATTTTCTTTTCTAATCTCCATGTCTGCCTGAAATTATATTTTCATAGGTATCAGCCTTGTTCAAAGGAAGAGATGAACTGAAGTTTCAACGTTTCTTTTGGCTGGGTGATAGCGGTTCCAGTGGTGGGAGAAGACTGCATGTGATACAAGCAGCAGCAGTCCAAACTTTCAATCACCATCATGTCCTAACATGCACGTGAGCATAATTGAAAGATGCCTGAGGCAAAAAAGCGTTTTTATTCTTTCCCAATGAGAGTGGAACATGATTGCATACTTAAGTTTGAGAAACATCTAGGAAATTATTTTAATGAAGAAAAAAAGTGTTAATCGTGAGCTGCAAACAAACTTGTTTTGAAAGACAAGTACCAGAATGTGACAAAAACTGCAAAGTAGTTGCAAAATTCACTTACTCTTGCACGATTTCTTGTCATTTACAAAGACACAGAATAAAATCTTCATAACAACAATATTCTGTCTTGGCTTCCATGCATCATTTTTTTTTTCTGTAGACTGTGGTTTTTCAAACTTTGTTTAGCTGTAGCAAAAGACTCTAGTCTGGTGGAAAGCAGATTACACAGATTTTATGGGACTGTTTTCAAAATATGACCACCACATGAATATTTCAAAAAAGAGCTCATAAGAATTAACAGAGTTTGTGCAAGAGATAGCAGAATTTATGCCTATTCTTCTCCTGAAATGTTTTGGAAAAATTATTATCATAGATTTAAAATACTATAAATATATAACAAAAAGTTGTATGCAAACCAATATAGTCTAAAAGACTTCAGAGACCTATTTATTATGCTAAATTTCATACTTTAAAAAATGTCATTAACCCTGGGTTGCTTCTTATCTCAAGTGAATTGTATAATGGGCCTTTTTAGCACTAAGAATTAAGTTTTCTTACTCCTTTCTAAAATATTGGCCAGACAAAAATTTAGCCAGCCCAGAAAAGAATACTGAGCTATTTGTGAGTGAATCCTTGTAACATTCCTTCCATCCTAGAAGACAGGGATAGAAAATGACAAGTCAGGTGATGCCCCCATTCACCTGAGAGGAAACTTGCCTAGTTACAGAAACCAGAGGTTTTTGCAGCAAGCCACTGCCTAGATTAGGGTCATAAAATGAGACTATGGGATAACCTGTGTCTGTGGCAAAAGAAGCCAAATGGGAATTTTCTGGAAGGCCAGACTGGTCATGACCAAACATGTTTTTATCATCTTGCCTTAAATTTGAGAAAAAACTGAGCTATTTAGACACACACTGTTCTGATTCCAGCAGAACAAATAGCTTCTGGTCCACCCTCTGGACTCAAAAATTGAGTTGAAGGTTGACTTTGATCTATATGAAGGAGCAAATATGTACAAACCTAGCAGGCTGTATCTCTTAAAATTTTATCAGATAGATACAGTCTGTAAATGACATAAAGGGTAAAAAAGATTTTGTTATTCCCTAAATGGAGTTTCTAAGGACTACCCTGTACCCAAGGAGTAGATGCAACATATGTCAAATTACAGTTGCAGATTTCTATTTAAATCCACATCACATAGCTGTGCTATTTTTACATAGTGTCTGATCTGATGTTTGTGATTAAACCAAGTTGCTTCTTGCAGGTAAAGTGTAAGGCAAAATAAATAAATTATTATAAACATGACAATCGCCTCGTTTTGCCTCTCAAGCTACTAGAAATAATTGTACCATAGATACAACATATCAAGTGCAAGCTATACATATCTAAGAATCTATATTCAATAGCAAATCCACACAGAAAATCATACAGGAAGGTTCTTAGTATCATTTGAAAAGGACAAAATCCCTCATTTATCTTCAACTCTATTCTTGAACCACCTGCAGTCTCCATCTTAAATTTTGACACATTTCATGGTGAGAAGAAAGATTCTTTTTCCGAGGATAAGGAGTGAAAGATAAACAGTACTTCTGTATTTTCATGCCACAAACATTTTCACTATTGTGAGTTCATGAAAAATCAGGGAATTTCTCTATACTTCTAGGGTGAAACAAGTGAATCAAGCCTCAGCTGGCTGCAAAAATCACTATTTCAGTTTTCCAGCTGTGGGAAGCTCACTGCAGATTTGGCAACCATGTGTGACATTATGCTTATTCTTCTTTGGGCGAGTAACTAAAGTGCTCACGTTTCATATATTTCTAGTCCACAATTTATCACAGTTAACAGGGGAAAAAGTGTCTCAACATTCCAAAATGTTTTTAGCAACAAATATAAAAATAACAAACTAATACAGTACAAGTAGTTGTTTTTACATTAAAAAAAAAGAACATTCCTCTCTACCTGAATAACTTATTCAAGGTTATTTAAAATAACACATAGAATTTATCTGTAAGAGAAAACACAGTGAATCACTCTCTCACATGCAACATTTGAACAAGAATACAAAATAGCAGTCACCTTTCTAATGTCTGCAATACAGGAACTTTTTATATTTTAAAAAGGAGAATACAGTTAAAATAATGACACAATCTTTTGGAAGCTGAAAGTCTGTGCACCAAATAATCCTTCCCTCCCTCTTTGTAAAGTAATGTGATAAATTAAAATTATTATTGTTTATTATAATAATTGTCCCCTAGATGTCATTCATCTCAAAGTGTGAGTTCATATGGTAAGCAGAGAATCCAAAGTAAACAAGAAATGTGATGAAATAACATGCATGGTGTAATAATTTATTAAGTACCTGGTAACCAGACAGACAAGCTATTATGGATGATGCATAAAGAGTGGCAGATACAAAGCTTTGTCAGGTTATACCTCTGTAACATTAAAGAAGCTTTGCCAAAATGTATTCTGACTTTGTGAGTGTAAAAACTCTGTTTCCATTTCCTCTGTTGCTGTAAACTTGAATTGACTTTAGTGGACAACATTTTCTGGGAGATAGTCAGGAACCATTTTAATATTTTTTGTTCATAGGAGTTTTTAGATACCTACCCCTTCTTCCCTATCACTTCAAGAAGAATCACTTCAGCTTTACAAATGTGTTTGTGCTGGACAGTACCCTAGTAACCCTGGCTAGAGACTGACAGCAGCAGTGATAAAAGGAATGGCAGTAGAGATAATATCAGCAATCATATGTCCATCTGATACAGCTTTGATTGATATTACAGAAGTTGCAAGGCCTAAAGGATAAATGCACAAGGTAGACTGGTCATGTTTTCATTTATTACCTCTTGCTGTTTCATGTGCATTTTACATACAGGTTACATGAATACATATAGACAATGTATTGTATACAGTGCTTTTCAACTAGAAGTGTCTTAGAGAATAAAAGATCTTAATAAAATAAACAGACCTAAAAAAAATCCCTGCAGTTCACAGTTTTAGAATATCACTGCTAACATAGCATATTTGAAAGCATCAGCTATTGCTGAAAAAGATTGTACTGAAATCAAGCAGAACTTTCAATATTCTTGCTTTACCTTTATTTACTGTTTTGCTGATAAACACTTCTGTATTTAGATTGGGTTTTGATTGGTAATTTCATGTCCAAGCCATAGGTTAGCATTGTATTTTGGAAGATGGAAGTATTTATGTCAATTAGAAAGGACTCCAAATGAGAAGAGCAAAAATTCCAACAAAAGAGACCCTACACAGATCTTTCAGAAAAGCATAACCACTTTCAGTTGCAGCTTTTCCTCAAAACCATACAGCAGAAGGGAAAAATACCTGGCCATAGGCACAGAATCAGCCAAGCCAGGGTCACCTGAGCATTCACTGAATCTGTAGTTTTGGTTGACTTTTTCTGTCTTGTTCTATCTCACTACTTGCTCCAGTCTTTTCCTCACAGCCTCTTCATATATGCTTAATTCCATTTCACAATCTCTCCCTGCTGTCTTATACTCTTTACTTTCCCTTTTTCCTGTGTTTATTGTCTCTGAAGTAAATCACTAAAGAAAGAAGAATGAAAAAGATACCAAAATAATGTTTATTGCCATCCTGTTGTTTCCTTTGTATGTCACCTCCCATCTCCCTTCTATATGCAGTTAAGATTTTTCTATGCAGTAAAGTTTGAAGGGAGGAACACCTTGTTATGTGTTCTGTATAGTGCCCAGCACCATGGAGGCTCGGTTTAAACTAGCTCTTAAATATTGGTGTAATAAGAATGATTAAAAACAATTATAAAAGGCCAGAAATAAGATCTACGTCTTCCAGATCCCATTCTTCAAGTTCTGAGCTGGAATATTATTATATTTCTTTTCCTTTTTTTTTTTTTTTTTTGTAATTAGATGATGTCTAAGGATTTTTTTGGTTAGCTTCACTAATTCTTTTAGGCAAACATCAACCCACTCACCAAAAGTAACCTGGAGGAACCCAGAAAGACCAGTTAACTACTGACAATAGCCTTATGATGTGTTATTAGGAGATGCTCTTTTCAGCAATTGCACAACCAGGTGGCTTTCCAAAGTAAAGGTCAACTAAGGTTTGTTCTACTGTCTGTAACCTTTCAAAAGTATATTAGCTTCACTCTAGTCATGGAAACTAAGGCTGTCTTGTTGTAATTTTGTGACAAAATCTGTCTTTTAAAAAATGGTTAATAACTGTACTTGAAAATTCAGATGTGGATGCAGAAATGCCTTTATCATGCTGAGTAAAACTTGTCTTTTTGAACACAGTGAAGTTCAGTTCCCAGTGACTGCAGCATATGCCTTAACCTAAGTGAGGCTTCAGGAAACTCTCAGGACCTCTCCAAGGATCTGCAGACCAGGGATTGGTGACGGAGTTGGAAGATAGGTTTGTTAGTTAGTGTGTGTGCAAACTACAGTTTGTACAAACGGGTACAAGTGCTCACTCTCACTCCAGCTCTTTTGCCAAAAGCCATTACTTTCATGAAGGAAGAGAAAGCTTACACTGAGCGTTTATGAAAAATCTCATCCACAAAGTCTTAATCACTTTGACTGTATAGCTGAAAAAATTCAGTGAGAGAAGATGCAAAAGGAGATAGGTGCCTGTTACCATTAGACCTCACCAATAAATAAGCTCTGTAGTGTCATATGAAAAAAAAAACCAACAACAAAGCAGTCATTTGAGGTGTTTTAAATTCTCTCCTGGGGCTAGTTTAAATTTTACACTTAAAAAAGAGTATTAAAAGAAAATTGACATTTCAACTGAAGTTTTTTCCCCCAAAATATCTTCAAGGTAAGTGTGGATTTCCACTTCCAAAACTAAAAAAAAAACACACAAAAAACCAAACAAGCTAAGCAAAGCTCCACTAGAATCTCCCAGCAAGCCTATAAATGATGCACGTGATGCCCGTAAATGAAGCACGTGATATCCATTTTTTCTATGATTTTGTTCCCTATATGTCTTACCATGAAAACCTGTGGTTTCTCATTCAAAACTGAAATGAATATTACAAAGGTGGAGAACATGAATGAGTCAAGACACATAATTTTCTCAATAGGTGGAAACCAGGAAAATGGAAGCTGTTGTGAAACAGAGTTGAAACTTAAACCTCAACTCGCAGCTCTGTTTCTTCACCACATCCTAAAAGATGGTCATACATTTTTATTCTCAGGTTGCAGTTTTCACCTCTTCAGTAATTTTTTCCTAAATAAATATTTGTGGAGAGACATTGTAGATAGATGTTCAGAAATTGAGATAATCAACAAATAGATACTTTTTTTAACCCGAAAAACCCCAACTATTGTAAAGCGTTGTGATTCTGTGATTCATCCAACCTACAGCTCAAGGTCTTTGTCTTTTTTGTCAAAATTAATGGGGGAGCAGGAAGTAACTTGCAGCTCTGAAGTTGTCTTAACAAAAAAACCCCAAAACCAACCAACCAAAAAAAACTAAAACCAAAAAACCCAAAGAACAGATCTCTTAGCCTTTGCTGCCTTCCTATTTGCTGTCTTGCAGTCAAAGGAAGGTTTTGACATCTACTTGAATCTTTGAGCTAGAACATTTGTTCACATAAATAGCATTTATCTGAAAAAATGGGAGACAAAACATTTTTCCAGTACCTGTGGTCTACATTACAGGCTAGTGTTAAAGCAGCATCTGAAGGTTAGTTTGAGTTATTTGTTTTCCTTAGAAATTGCTAAAGCTGCTTACAAAAAGCATCATTTTCACCAAAACAAAAATCTAAGGAATACATAAGCAATGAGAACACTACAAGTTTAGTAATTACTCCTTCCCTTATTACACTTATTTTCTCTCAGGCTCTGAAGGACTTCTTCCTGAGGCTTTGAGAGGCTCTCCATCACATCCTCTAGTAATACCTGAGGAAGCCTTCTGCCTTCTCTTGTATTTGATAATATAGTATGATCTTTATTTTTCTAGAAGAAACAAGAACTTAAACAATGAACAAAGTATATGCACAGACAAAAAGGAAAAAAAAAAGACAGAATGATTTTCATGACTCCATTCGTATCTCATATCTTCTTACCTTCCTTCAAACAACAGGCTGGTGGTATAACTCTAGTTGTGCTTAACAGTATAATAAATTTAACAAGAAGAATTGTGTTAACATGCCAGAGAGGAGGAAACAGTCAGACAAGCACAAATATGTGGTAGAAAACTCAGCAGAACTTATTTATTTAGGGATTTTAAATAAGCCATCTTAAAGGTACTGGAAACTGGCAACAAAGACAAACTGCTTTCCCAGGAGGAAGACAATTATCATAGGCTAAACATCTGTTTAAAAGGAAAAAATGCTTCAAATGAAGAAGAAAACTGATGGTTAAAGACCAATTTTTAAAATTTGTCAGAAGTAAAAAAATCAAAACAAAACAAAAAACCAAGCAACAAATGTTTCCTTTAAATATTCAGAGAGTTTTATAGCCTAAGCTGAAAACCAATCAAAAAAAACCAATTTCTAATAAAGCATACCCTCTTTTTGAAAACCCTAGGTATCCTAACACTCTGTCCTTAGGCATCTATAGCAAAGCTTTCAGCATCTCAAGGATCCTCATGCTGCTTCTGGTTTAGCTAACTGAGAGTAGCTGCAATTGGGAATTTCAATTATCCACAGTTGGTTATGTGCGACTAGGGCATTACTGGCAATTTCTCCAGGTTCAGTCACAGAGGGCAAATCCCTGTTGCACACAAGTGAAGAAAGTGATGAAAAGAAAGCCTCTCCACAGCACATTTTCAATTTCTGTAATACTTTCTTTCTACATGATGCATGCTAATTATACTTCCCAAATTCAAGAGGTCTGTGACTGCGCTATAACAATTATTAGCTCCTCATACAAAGCAAAAGTGGGCTTTAGGAGATATAGACTTTGAGAGTTTAGGCATGAGTTTAAGGATCAGAATCCTGAAGTTGAACACACAAAATCAACCAAGTATATGAAGTTCTTATGCAAGAAAGATCCTAGATGCACAAACTGAACTGTATATTACTTGCTGTCCAAAAATAAGTTTTCCTAAGTCCTGATTTGAATGAAATAGTCATGGTTGTGGTTGTTAACTCAATTGAAACAGCTACCTACACTCTTTGAAATAATAATTTTGCCTATCACTTTGTATTGAAGCCAGATTCTGATTTTGATTAGGCTTATGGTGCTACCACAACATAAATAAAAAGCAAGATATCTTTAAAAAACTAAAAATAAAATTCATATTGTCATGGGAATTTATTTTAATAGTGCATGCAATAGCATCTAGGAATTAAAGTAGATAAAAGTTGTTATTAAATAGATATTTGAGATCATTTATCTAAGAATTAAGTTTTAGTGCTACAAAATCCTGAAGCGATATGTGAAATTATTCTTTTTTAGAAATGGACAAAGCCTCCTGAAGCATCTTTTTGTGTCTTTTTCAAGCTTTCATGTATTTAGGTTTTGGGGTTTTTTTGTTTTCTTTTTTCTTTTTTATGAAACCTATGCACTGAAAAGCACTTTTAAAAGTTGCTCCCTTCATCCGAGTGCTGAGCAAGATTCCTTTTAGGAGTTGCAAACATTCTGAAAAACTGTCCCATTAGTAACATACATGCAAACATCCATTCTGGGTAGCAGACCTAAAAATATTATCAATAGATATAGCCCTTTGACAGGTAAAAAGTAGCTTGAGGATTTTGATTTGTCTTTGAAATAAAAGCATATTTCTGAAAGCAATCTCTTGATCACTAAATTTGGTACAATCCCCTGTTCTTGTAAAAAATTGTATTATAGAAATAAGGCTGGAAGGAAGCTTTGAAAGTTACTCTAGCTATCTAATCTTTTCCCATGTTGTGTGGATCACAGTGCTCAAAAACCTTTGCCTAGCCTATTCCTTAAAGCTTGCAGTAAGGTTTCCCTAAACACCACATGCAATCTATTTTAGGGCTCAGTAGTTCTTCCTGACAGACAGAAAGCATTCAACAGTCAGTTTACAAACAATTATTGTGCTAACATTGTCATTTAGTTAAACAGGTTTTCCCTGACTTTCCTTCCAGTATAGTTATAGAAAGTAATTTTGTTTCCTTCTAGCCTTCATTTTGCTATGGTAAATAACTCAAATTTACTTATTCTCAGAAAAATACCACTCTATTCCCTAAAATTGCTAAAAATGTCTATTCTCTTGTCCAGTCTAATAGTTGTTTGAAATAGGGGATTGAATCAATACTCAGTATTCTGTCTAGGTAAGGTCATTTAAGAGCTGATTTTCCAATTAAGTTGTAAAATAACATCTGAATTTTGAGCAGTCAAAATCCAGTTTGCAGGGGACAGCACCACAGAACAAATGGCTCACAAATATATCAGTGACATCAGTGTAAACCTTTCTAGCTAAAAATAGGAAAAAGTTAGCTCACTATAAGCAGAATATCTCAAGGAAATTTGTGATTTAAAAAAATAATTTTAAAACAAAATGTGAGGCAAAGGGAGGTTGAATTCCCATGAAGTAAACATACTGTTTGTACAATGGATTTTTTTTTTTTAATTTTTGTTTCTTCTCCCAGGTCAAAAGTGGAGAGAATTCTGGTGAAAATTTGCAGTTAGGTTCTTACAGATCTCCATGTATTGGCCACTAAATCCAGCATCTTATTTTGAATGCCTAGGATATTTTTATTTAAGAGCATAATATCCTGGTTGTACTGAATAAACGTCATGATAATCAACTATTTTAAGTTCCCTACAAGTTTACTCCTTTCCTCAATCCTATTCTCATTTTCTACCTTCTTTCTTTTCCCTCCTACTTCTCCTCTCTTGAATGGGGTCTTAAAAGACTGTGACCAAGAGCTGTTGTAGAGCCAACCTAGTAGAACTAATCTGTTGAATATAGCTAAATAGAGTATTATAGAAATGGAATTTAACAGTGACTCACAGTAACTACAATTAGATGGGAGAACAAGCTGGTTTTGAAGATCTGTTGTCATTCATGCCAAAATATGTGGTCAGCTCTGTCAAATACCTGTGTGACTGGCAATAAAAAAGTGAAATATTAATGTGCCTTGGTTATACTTCTGAATATTGGAGCACCGTACTTCATCAGTGCTCTTCAACATCTTGCCAGTGCTCTTCATCTTTGCTGAAGACATGGATAGTGGGATTGAGTTCACCCTCAGCAAGTTTGCTGACGACACCAAGCTGAGTGGTGTGGTTGACACACTGAGGGGATAGGATGCCATCCAGAGGGATCTTGACAGGCTTTAGAGGTGGGCCTGTGCTAACCTCATGAAGTTCAACAGGGCCAAATGCAACGTCCTGCATCTGGGTCGGGGCAATCCTAAGCACAAATACAGGCTGGGTGATCAGTGGCTTGAGATCATCTCCTAAGAGAAGGACTTGGGAGTGGTAGTGGACGAGAAGCTCAATATGAGCCATCAGTGTGCGCTTGCAGCCCAGAAGGCCAATTGTATCCTGGGCTGCATCAAGAGAAGTGTGGCCAGCAGGTCGAGGGAGGTGATTCTTTTCCTGTACTCCACTCTTGTAAGGCCCCACCTGGAGTGCTATGTCCAGTTCTGGAGCCCCCAACACAAGAAAGACATGGACCTCTTAGAATGAGTCCAGAGGAGGCCATGAGGATGATCCAAGGGCTGGAGCACCTCTCCTATGAGGACAGTCTGAAAGAGTTGGGGCTGTTCAGCCTGGAAAAGAGAAGGCTTAGGGGAGATGTTATAGCTGCTTTCCAGTACCTGAAGGAGGACTACAGGAAAGCTGGAGAGGGACTTTTTATAAGGGCAGTTAATGACAGAACAAAAGGAAATTACTTTAAACTGGAAGAGGGTAGGTTTAGATGAGATATTAGGAAGAAATTCTTGACTGTGAGGGTGGTCAGACACTGGAACAGGTTGCCCAGAGAGGCTGCCTCCTCCATGGAGGTGTTTAAGACCAGTCTTTGCTCAGCCTGGTCTAGTGGAAGGTGTCCCTGCTCATGGCAGGGTGGTTGGAACTAGATGATCTTTAAGGTCCCTTCCAACCCTAACCATTCTATGATTCTATGATTCTATATCTGCAATACAGCCAGTTATCTAATGAAATGTGTATCAGGATGCAAGATCTGTTAAAGAGAAAATTGGAAGTGCATGAAGAAACATTTTGTTGAGTGGAAAAAACACGCAGAGCTTTCTACAATAGCTCGAGCATCTCTTTGCTTCAAAGCTATGGCTGAAATTTCACCTAAAGCCTACAATACTGCAGGGAATGAAGAGTGAAAGAAAGGTGTGTCATGCAGGCTTTACAACTTTGTTGCTACTGAGAAACTCAACTGATCAAGACTTGGACATATGCACAGATCTTCTGAAAACCTCATGGATTTCTAAAAGGAACTGTCTGGAGGGATTCTCCAAAGCTTCTGTGAAGACAATTGATGACAGTAGAGATTGCTCAGAGTAACAGGAGTTGTGTATAACTGCTAATCATCTTTTAAGGTCAACAATAATTTCCCCTAGGATACCTCCACTTTCTAGGTTTTTTTTTTCCTAGGTGCTCTCTATGCATTTCCTTACACAAAAAATATCATGACTGGCAGCTCATAATTTATTGTCTTTTGGTTACTTCTCCTTCTCTGTATGTGATTTTATGTTTATGGTCTACAGGCAAAGATTGGAAATCAGACGAAATCAGGTTGAGTGCTATTTTTAGCTAAAAGTATACTAGAGAAGTTTCTACAAGCTTTGAGTACTTCTAAAGCTGGGGAATTCAAACAGTAAGATGTAGCACTCAGGAGTAACTCATACCTGAAATGCTGGAGGAAATATCACTGAAGAATAATGTGGGTTTTTTTTTTAACAGTTGGATTTTTTTTGTCTCTTCTTGTTGTATTTTGTGCCCTAAAGACATGGTGACGGTTTTGAATATTAGGTACTGTTTAATACAAATGCTTTTATTTTTATTTTTTTTTAGTGCAATGTTTCTGTGAGTCATCATAGTCAAGCTTTCACCCTGATCTGCCCACTGCAATTTTTTACTGAAAATTTAAGCTTTGTCTTTGGGATTTAAATATACAGTTAATGAATAGCTGTAACTCATACACTCTTGCCTAAATTTCTTTTTCAAAGCCCTTTTATTGCTATTATAACATGTGAAGCCAATTTACTGTTCCATGAAGTGGAAATAACCTCTGTGTTATACTCTGCAGCATTTCTGTGCCTCATACTATGCTTTCATTTGTTCTGTAAAAAAATACCAGTCTGAACTGGAACAATGGGGATGTCAGAGGTCTGAGCCAGTGCAAAAACCCGGTAAGTACAACTTGCGTGAAAATGCAGCTATACACCTGATATGTTGACCAACAATGTTTGAACCATAAGAAAGTCCTATTAAATACTCTACAAGAATGGTAAACCTTTGACCTTGGGTACGAGGTCATATTTGAATAATTCAGTTATGTATGCAGATATCCAGCTGAGCTTTAGAATTATTGTCCTTATTTTGAGTGGTCTGTAGTTTACTTCTGCTTTCCTCTGCTATTTTAGCACTGCTAACACTGTAAGTGTTTAGAGAGACTTTCTTTGTTGTGTACAGGGAGATAAACTGTGAAATTAAGCCTCATCAGCACAGCAGTTTAGTTTATTTAACACATTTTTCCTCAGTAAAGATTACAAAGAATGAAGAGCTGAAGCAAATAATTTTCCAGTGAATTGCTATCCGCATTTCAGAAACATGTCACTCTACAAAATTTCCCATAAAACAGGTTTGGGATTTTTTTAATATATATATTTACATAACACAGCTAATTGCAGATAGTTATGTATTCCTTTCTTGCAATGCTTAAAATATTGGCACAGAAATAACACTAGATCTATCTTGTGGCAAAATGCCATAGCATCGTCCAATTTCTGAGGAGCCATATGGCAATGGTACAGCCATCTGTTTATCTTGATATTCCTTTCCTGGCAAATCTTTTACCCATATGGATTATTGGTGCCCTCATCTGTGTATATCATGAAGAGGTTCAAAATCAAAATCTATATTTTTTCCTGGTATAACTTTTAACAATTACACTGAACATAAAGATCACACTCATCCTCATGTTTAGCCTCATCCATTTCTGTTTTGTACACACCTGCCTTCTTCTGTTAGATGCAGGAACGATCTGATTTCCAGAATCTGTGAAAGCTGTCATTGCAAGCTGTCAGGTTCGAGGCGTCATAATCATCTCAAAGGACTGATAGCTTGTGCTTTGTGGATTTGAAACTTAATCACTAAAGAGATGAAATGATTCGTCCTTTTACATGCTGACAGGGTAGCATTTTTGTGTCAGTGTAGAGATTCATGCATGCACACAATAAGGCCATGCTGAATATATGCAGAGTCCCTTACATTTTCCCTGACAGCCATATGACATTTAATAATGTCTAAAATATTTGACATGCACTGTTTAGAATAATTTTATGTATGGGAAAGTGTCGGCTTTCAGCCTGATGTATTAGCAAGCTTGAGTGAAATCATGTTTATATTTCATTTAGCAATCTGCTCTTTAATTTCCTATTTGTGTGAAAAAGTTCTTTCAAAATGGAAATATTCAGAGCACAAATTAGATATTTTAAGTGTATATATGTTTTAAATCACATCAGAATATACAAACATATTCCTTTGTTTATTCGAGGATTTTTCCCCCTGTTTTTTTAAACAGTACAGACAATTCAATTTCAGATACCAAGCAAATGCAAAGATGTAAGGAACATAAGCTATTATATTTATGGGGGTTATAATGAATTATGTACATAAGGAATTGTTTTGCACTTCTTAGGTGTTTGTTGACTAATGAAACATATTGATTTATTACATCCCACAAAACTGTAATGCAGATTATTTATGAAATTCATTGGTATATTTGGCAACTTTATTGCTTTTTGTTTGAAAATTTTTTTGTGTACATTATACTGTTTACAATTCACATAATGTAGTTTTCTGAAATTTAATTGCATGATCTCTTTCATTTTATAAGATTTTTTTAAAAAATATATTTTTTGCATTTTAAATATTCCAGGTCTGCTGCTGATTTCAGTTTAGTGAAGTTTAAGAGATTCCCAAGGATCTGTACCATGGGTCTTGTCTTTTTAAATTCTTTGCTTTAATGATAAATGATTAGGAAATCATACATCCTGTCCATTTGTCTTCTAGAAGAATGTGGTCAGAGTCCCCACAGTTCATTTTAGATCCAAGATTGTTCTCCAGCCATCCAAAAACTTCTACTATTCAAACTAGTAACAAATCAACCATTGGCTTTGATAGTAGTAGGATTTTGCCCTGCACACAACAAGAATGATTCATGATTTCACTTTATATGTCTTAACATATGGCATGCTCTATTATCCACAGACATATTAAAAGTTAGTAGTCTCTTCTTTCTAATCACATTCCACATTTGTTCACACCCCTCTCTCTGCTATATCTGTGAGATTGTACTCTTCAGAGGTAGATGCTTAAATCAAATTTTGGCAAGCTCTAATAAACTATCTCTTTTTCCATGTAAAACTGTAGGTAGCCTGTGCCGGAGTCTATTACCTTTCAGTGGAACAGAAAACAAAGTATTCATAAAGCTGCTCATCCAAGGCTATGCCAAAAAGGGAAGAGTTTTAATGATTAAGGAGTTAATAAACCTTTGATTTTTTTCAAGAATGTGTCCTAAATTTAACCTGTGAACTTTACTGTGGTGTTGAGTTTTCTGTATCAGGTGCAAATACGCTCTACTTTTCTTTCTGAGCCAGATGATTCATCTCACCCTCTGCACCTAAATGGTGCTCTTCCATTCCATGTGCAGGTGCAGACATAATACTCCCCCCAACACACACACAAAATGTTCAAACATTTCTGCCTTCTCTCGCTTCCTTTAAACTTTCTGCTAAATCAGGATGTTTGCATTTGAAAAGCTGCTTGCCTTTCCAAGGGGTCAAAGTTTCTATTTCTGGACAGTTTGAACACATCCTTTTGGTTCTAATTTAGTAAATCTCTCTCTCTCTCTCTCTAGCTACTTAGATTCTGCCTTAGAGGTCTTGGCATATGTAAGAGACAGCTGCGAATTTCCTCCTTCCTTTTACCAATATGCTAGGGTCCTAGTAATGCATGAATAACACTGCCATGAAAACAGACGTAGTGCAGAAAGACTACACAGATAAAGTAGCGGGGTGCACTGGCTACCAAAGTAAAATAGAGGATAACAGTCTCAAATACCCTATAGTTACTATTTGCGGAGTCTGCACTACAACTGCACCAGTCTCCAGAAAAGGGCAGAGATCAAAGGCAGTATATCTGCAACAGCATGTCACTTCACTCAAGCTAATATTAACACCGATAGTCCCTGGCACTTCAATGCTAACATAATTATATTTCTTTCAGAATCCAATCTAGAATCTCTGCTTGCTTCTCTACATTGTGAACTGGTATTTAAAAGACTAATCATATGAAAAAAGAAAACCAATTTAGGTACTTAGAACCTAAGGCTACAGCTGAACTATGCAGTGAGACATTCTTCAGTGCTTCCCAAAATTCTAACCCCTAACATTTCAGGCTGATGAATTGACTAGATCATATCACACCTCATATCTAGACCACAAGTCTGTCTTTCCCTTTCTTGTAAAGAAGAGCAGGAGATGAATGGAGGAAGGAATAGTATGTGACTAAAGTTCATCTTGAGGCAGAACTGGGTGTCAGGTGGAACAGATAACCAAACTGAGTCCATCATGTAGACACCACATATGTTTTGAAAATGGACTTATTGCCTTACATCTCCTCTATTAGCTTGTGTATCACTTTCTCCAAACTACACCTTGCGTTACTATGAATGCATTATGTTAAAAAGTAGTATGATCTGAAAGGTCAGGCAGCATTAGAATTGAAGCTGTAAAATCTCAGCTAAGTGTTTCTAAGTAACTGTGGAATCGAGCACTCACCTAGGAAGCCCAACCAATGCTTTTCAGACTATGAAGGACCAGAGAAAATGCTAATAGATAAGTAGTAGACTTTTAATAAAGTCAGTGTAAAGTCAGTGTCCTGGTTTTTAGCTGAAACAAAGCTGGGTTTCTTTTTCAGTAGCTCAAATTGTGCTGTGTTTTGCTTTCAGCCTGGAATTTGTTGAGGCACTGATAACATACCAGTGTTTGCATTTTTGTCACTGGAAGTGAAGGACTTTGTGTTAGTCCACAAGCACAAGATTTAAGGGGGGTGAGGAATATTTAAATTAATAAGCGACATTGGCATTTAGATATGCCAATGGGATATTCCATATCATATAACATCATGCCCAGTATATTAGTGAGGGTCTCTTCCTCTTTTAGCTCTCTCTGGTTTTTGCTTGGGTTCTCGCTCTTCTGGGATTGAGGTTTCAGTTCGGGATTGTCGCTCCTCTGGGATCGGGCCGGGCTCGGTCTGTGGGTGGTGAGCAGTTGCACTGGGTACCACTTTTTTGTATATTTTATTACTGTTCTCATTATCACTACTATTTTAATATTAGTATTATTTTAAGTTTTCTTTTATTTCTATTATTAGACTGTTCTTATCTCAACCTACAAGCCTCCTTATCCTTGCCCCGCAATCCTCTCCCCTATCCCCTGGGGTGGCGGGGAAGTGGGTGAACAGCTGTCTTGGCTGCTAGGCAAGGGCTAGCCCAGTGAAACTATCACAGTCAGTTTATAATAGCGTTAATCAATGTTTCAGTATGGATAGCAATAATCAAATTAAATGGTCACAGCTTACTACTTCCTGCAGATAAAGAAATAGGCTTAGTGAAGACTTTGGTGTTTCTTCCTCTCACTAACAGTAAGCTATGTAAATCTTCAACTAATGAACTCATCAAGCATATCCCTGACTTTACTAGAAGATGCAAACCTACCTCTTGAGTTAGTAGATTTTTAGTTAGTGTAGACTTTTGAAGAACTAGAAAATAACATTATTGATATTTATTATTTTTTAATAATCAGATTGTATGAGAACAGAAAAACTTGAGGAAGGGAAAAGACAGTATTTCTCTACATAAAAAACAAAACAAAACAAAACCAAAACAAAACAAAAAAACCCTTCTGGCTCAAGAGATTCACTGGTCTCTTGAAAACATCATGAGTCCACTTCTGCTGAGCTCTTGCTCTACAGTCAAAAACTCTTGCGGTTTATTTTTCAAACAAAGCAGAAAAAAAAACCACCTCATAGATAAGAATTCTCTAACCTCTTTAGGTATTAAAACTCTACATTTCGTATGCTCTTTTGCAAGATCATTTCAACAGACTGACTATAAGAGGCGAGCAAACAAAAACATTTTCCCTTGTTTTGTAAAACTGATTGCTTTAGTAAACAAGACACAGATTGTCTGTGACCCACAATAAATGGTAAACACAAGATGTTTACTATTTTTTAGATGATGTTGGCAGCAAGCAAAAGGAAGTTTGACCACCACCTCCTGTTTGCAGAAAAAGAAGCCGTGTCTATTAGGATGTGTTACTTGACAAGACAACATCTCTAAACTTCAACTAAGTTTTTATTACCTTTACAACAGTTTTTTGTTATTTTTATTCAGTTAATTCAGAAGTCACACTAATGCCTATAGCATTGACTGAAGTTTAAAACCAGATTATTTTCTAGCACTAATGAAACCTCTCTCCAGTTTTGGAGATCTTTCAGAGTGATAATTTCAGTTTGGTTTTCCCTCTCTTGTCCACAAGCAATCAAAGAGAAAAGCTGTAGCAGAACCTATTGGCAGATTAAAAATTATGTTTGTTTGTTTGCTTGTTTTTTTAAAGAGGAAGAAATAATATGAATGGATTAGCTTAAAAAAAAGATACACAAAATACTGATTCAAGAATAGATAGAATCAAGAACTCATTAATGCTGAATCCAAATTAAATCTTGAGCTTTTGCTGAAAAAACAGAACTTCACCTGAACCATAGCTCGGGTGTATTTCTCAAATCGTAACTGAAAAAAAATGAGGAAAACATACAGTGGTACAGTGCTTCCACTTTTCTCGTCCTGTTCCTTGTCACCTGTCTGCTGAAGAATTTGTGCCCCTAGCACTCCAGGACAGCACAGGGATACACCTTCTTTGCAGGTTTTAACCTCATTTTCCAGATCAAGAGAGCTGGAAAGAAGCTCTGGCACTGTGTGGGAAATGAGAGTATGTGAGGACTGAAAAAGAGAGGCAAAGCATTTCCTGAAGGAAAGTTTGTACATTGTTATTTAATATTCTCTAGTCTTAAAAATTGCATTTTCTAACACTATCTAATACATTGTTATGAATGTCAACAGAAGACAATAACAATACAATTTCAACTGGAGTGGAATTGGAAGCAAATGGACACATCTGTTGGTTTGTCCTACTGAACACAATAGGAAAAGGGGAAGTAGAGAAGTACTGTCACTAGTCCCTTTTTCTCACACAAAAGAGGGGACTACACCTTGCCAGGATTTTTCTGACGCTATCCTGTTTCCCCTTCAAACCAGTCCCAAAATATTTGTAAGAGAGCACAGAGAATTTCCAATTTGAGAATACACAAAATAATTTGCTGTTTGTGATATGTTTATGCCCACCTAAAATACCTGAATACAATGGCAAGAGCTTCAATTGATGAGGAAAATGGATTTTGGATACACAAAGATCACAAAAAGAAGGATGTAGGAAAAAATACAATATTCTGAATGTATAACTATGCCTTGTATCAGCATTGTTGGACTCCTTTCCAGTTTTCTTTCAAAAGAAAATTCCAATTAATTGATCTGATTGTTTAAACATATTGATTTTTGCAAGATTTAATATTTCAGTTAAAACTAGTCCTGTCAAAACTGTTGAAACCAACTGTGTTTACAGGCTTAATGACTGACATGCCCTAAAGCACAAGAATTTCTACACTGTATGTCAGAACAGGGATAGTAGACCAAAAGTTTTGGATGGTGCTGAGGGACCTGGATGGGTTCCTCATTGCTTACTTTGCTGGGAGATTGAAAACAAAAAGATTTCTTGATAATATTATGTACATAACATTTTCCTTCTATCCCCACACTAAACAAGTGTCCCTATGTTAAGTTGGAGATCATCTCTTCATTGACTTAGAAGGCAAGTTACTAATTGCCTATAGCTTATTATAAAATTAGTCTTTATATTACACTCTCCCTACTTAAAGTTCACTTAATTAAAAATGCAATATCTTATTACAAATCTACTATGCATCCTTTAATTTAATATGTCCTTCTGCTCAGTAATTCAGTAGTGGATTAAATACACTTCACTCATTTTTTCCACATTGTTAAAGTGTATGGATTTATGAGTTTTCAGTTGATTTCTCTGTGAACCATGCATGCAATTATCTAAGACTATGTCTACAAAATCTGCTGCTGTTTTGTTTTTAGAATTAGTGCAGTGTAATAGAAGCAAAAAGTTCACACTGAAATCTCTCATGAAGATTTTGTTCTCTGTCATTTTTTCCTTATTGTAATTTATAATAGGCCTATTAGAATATGAATTTGTCATTCTTGTTTGCAGACAAAATTAACAGGATGAGCTTGGTTAAAAAGCTACAATAAGAGCACTGCTTATTCTGATTATGCCTTCAGTTAGAAGAAAAAATGCCTTAAAAATGTACAGTACTGCATAGTCCAAAAGACTTAGTACTGTGCAGGGTAAAAATTCATTGAATTGCAGTTGGATAATGCACTTGAAAAATGTTTCAACACAAGAAATGTCAATAGGTGGAGAGGTTCCTTTGTTTTTCCTTGTGTGGTTAAAAATAAGAGAGGATGGAAAAGAATTAAGTAACAATTATTCATGAAAGCAGGACTGAACTTTACTAAACTGTTTTACACTTAATTAAAACTGAGACTTAAAAGAGATTGATACTTAAATAGCTTGTTGGAGGGTTATTCTTATTATTTCTTCTTGTAAGTAATAAACAGGAAAAGCTCTAAGTGCAAAATTCCAGGTAGACAAATGTAATAATATTCTCCATCACTATTTGGACTCTTGGTAACAATTTCAGAAAGACTAAAGGCTACCTGAGTATGGAAACAAAACTATTATTTTGACACATCTAACTCCTCCAAACCAGCAGGGTGATATCAGCCATTGTTGAAACTTTATAAGTTAGACAGTCTTCCAATGATAGGTATGTGACACTTTTCACAAAAGGAAACACACATTAAAAATTGAAAATAATAAGTTCGACAAATGCAGCTATGAAGTATGAGTAGCTAAAATCAGAACAGAGAAAAAAAAAATGAATTAGCATACAAAAATGCTTGAGAATTCCATGACAACACAGAGACAGGCAAGCTTGGGCTATTTCACAGAATCACAGAATCGTAGGGGTTGGAAGGGACCTCAGGAGATCACCTAGTCCAACTATCATGTCATTCCATTTGACTTATTCTTGCCCCCTGCCTCTCAACTCTCAATTCAAGAGAACAAATCCTTTGTGTGATATTTTAATGAATTCTTTTCACATTTACTGTCAGTTAAACCTATTTTCTGATTGATAATTATAACACCTTTCCTGTTAATAAATAAGTGCCATCGCAGTGGTGTCCAATTCTTGACTGCTCCCTCTGGAACAAAACAGTATTATTGTTACAGCAGCATGTTTAGGATGCTGTAGTTAAGATTCTGTCGATATTTTCATTAACTCATAGTTTCAGGGGTTTCAAAGCTTATAAAAAGTATTCTGTGCACAACTGGACAGGACCTGACAGGGCCTAGGACCTGAACCTGGGGCCAAAGTCAATACACCACTCTAAGAAGCATGAGTGAGATAGATAATCCTTACACATACAAATTGTTTCTCTTAAGTGATATAAGAACTGTAATACAAAGGTATATCCAGCATAGGATTACAGTCATGGTCTTTGAAGGTACGATTGTATTATTCCTTCATGTTACATTTTTTTTGTAAATCAATGGCTGACAGATAAACACTGATTATTCTGAGATAATCTGATTGTTTTTCCTGATTCGGTGCCATATGCCACCCATAGTAGGAATATAACTGTTATTTATTCTGAAAAAAGCACAGGTGTCTGTCATTTTAGGTGCAGTAATTTATTTTATTTTTTTTTTTTCTGAGGAAGATGAGTCTTTTATAAAGCAGAAGCAATTTTCTGTAACACAATAAATCATGTAATATAGGATCTGTTATGACATTACATCAGTAAACTACACAGCTCCAGCTCTTCTCTCCTTTTAATGCTCAGCAATCTAAAGAAAACCAAACACTCTGACTTGACTATATCTATGAGGCTGAATTAGTAAATCTGTTGATAATAAAAAGCCCAGCTGAAAACTCACTGGTGAGTGAAGAATCTTAAACACTGAAGTAAGTTAAAAATCTCAGCCATTTTTTAGTATAAATTATACAAGCTGAAAAACTAACAAAGTACAATGAGTATCAGCAGGTTGGAAGTATTTCTTATTTAAAGAAAAGTGAACCTTTAACAGGGGAACACCTTCCTGCCCTGTTACCTATAGAAGGTGTATGTAGGAGCAAGAAGGTTCCAAAGTCGTGAAATGTCACTTTGAGCAGAAGTGTGTACTCTATCAATCAGAGGGATGCTCACAGTACTTGATATACTTTGTGTTGGTTATTTCCAGACTACTGAAGTAGCTTCTGTAAAGTTTGAAATTATCCATCCTTACATCACTCTTATCCACGCTCTGTGTCACACTTTCTTAACAAGACACAGACAAAGAGATGCATTACACAAGAAGACATGCAGAACAGGCAGGATGTTCTTCCAACAAGCTTTCCCTTACTTTTGGAGGAAAACCCAAATGATCCCTTTGGGAAATATTATTAGCACTCTGCAGCATTCTTCACATAAACTTCTTGATGCATGTATGAAAATTTTCAAATTAAATAACCACAAGCTAATAGTTTATTTCTGTGCATTTGAGCAGGACGTTAGCAACAAATTTTGCTTAACACTGGCTTTTAAAATGTTTTTCTTTAGTATTGCTGTATTTAATTTGCAATCCTGGTCCATGCATATTTTAACTGTAGGGAAGATTACAAACTTACTTAATGATAAGTAGTAAGAATATTTTCATTAGGTCATAGTTAGGCATTCCTGACATATTTGTAGAGAAGAGTTGGTCTTCACCCATGTAGCTTATATTTCTTTCAGTGTTAATATACACTGAGGACAGCGGTAATGGTATTCTGGACACTGGTAATGCTATTTTTTCACACCCCATAATGGTGTGAAAAGTAGAATTACTGTGGTCTTCCCTCAGGGATTAGGAAAATCAGTTCATCAACTCTTCCTCAGAAGTGTACGAGAATTCTTGAGAGAATTTGTCATTCAGAAATTAAACTAGAGTCATTCACCCTGCAAGCAGAGAGATTGCAAAAGGTTTCATTAAAAGAAACAAAATGGATGTGTGTGCATAATGCATATATATATATACATATATACACACATATATGACACAGTCCCAGACAGTATGGAAATACGATTATGTTTTACTGCATAGTCAATGATCTGATAACATCTTATATGAAAGCTTATTTCTAATAAGGTGGGTACCTAGGGATCCCTGTGCTCTTAGTACCTGAATTTAGTGCTCCAAAATACGTTAGATTTTAAGGGGAAGTATTTAGAAATGAATAATCATAGCTAATAAAGAAAAAATGTTATGAAAGCACATTTTAAAATTTTTATTATTGTAACAAAAATGTATGGTTTATTTTTGCTTCCATTGAGGGGAATAGCATAATTTCCATTTGCTTGTTAGTTTTCTGTTGTCTGTTTACTTAACTTTTAAGTTGTTCAGAACTACTTGCGACTTAAAATGAAGTTCAACAGAATATATTGTTTTGAAATCAACGTATAGGTTCTGTTTCATGAGGAAACAGTAGCAGCTGCTTTCCATTACTATGACTAGACCCTTTGCCCAGGTGAAACTACTGTCCTCTCTTTGAGGTAGTTGAGTTTGTATTTCTCACATGTAAGAAAGAATCTCTTTGCATGATAATAATTTGTTCTGGGGGAAAAGGATCTCAATCTCTTATTGATATTGCTCCACTTGGTATAAATTATTTTATTATTAGAATTTGAATGTCCCTCTTCACAACTGCAGTTTTTGTGTATGTCTCTTTTCAACTGCTTATAAAATATTTAAATATTAATTGAGCCAAAAGAAAAATGTATGTGACCCTGTAGTCTTTGACAAAGCCATTTGCCTGGTTTCTGGTTCCTGTTTCAGAATATATTTAAAGAATTCATATGAAGACAAAGAACAATACAACATAGCAACTTATTCCAGCATATTTGATAAACAAGTTGGACTGTTCTTCTAAGAAAATCTGAATACTCTTACAGCAATGGAGGAATCTCTAACTGGCCATTTGATTTGTTGGGTGAATGCACTGGGCTCTTGCATTAAAATAGCTAATACCTTACTATTAGTTTTAGAATTCATCTTTGTTTTCTCTGTGGATTGAAATATTTCACATAAAGTTGAACAAAATATTTCTATAGATGCAGGAAAAAAAAAAAACCCAATTCATGGTCATTTGTTCAGTGAACAAGATAATGTCAATCAGAAATTCATTTCCCAACTTATCTGGTTAGGTGAATACCTAAGGAGTCATTATTTAAGTGCTTCTGTTCCTATATTTTTGAATGAGAGATGAAAAAGACCACTATAAATTACTTTAAAGACCCTCAAAGAGCTATATATGCATGAAACCACTCCTTCCACCTCTCATTAATCATCAAAAGTAGCTTTGGCTGACGTTCATACAGAGATTTTTAAGTATTACTTCACATTATTCTGGGTATTTATTAAGTCAGAAGAAAAATCACTGAGGTCTGCCTTGTTTTGCAGAGAAATAATTAATGATCTCAGTTTATAGGACAGATAATTAAAACCAAACAAACCAAGAGCTATCAAAAAAAAAAAAAAAGGGAGAAATTACTTCTTTCAGTATAGTGTTAAATAAAATAATTTAATATTTCTTATACACATGAATATCATGAAGTCAATTTTCCCAGTGTGAAACAGTCAGAGACTGGTAGTAGTTTCACTCTATTTTTGCTATATAAAAATAATCATCCACAAAAAAATTTAAGCAGAATGCTTTGAGGTCAGGTCAAAATTTAGTGAAATCTGACTTGTCTGTAGATTGCCTATGTATGTATGAGAGATTTCCTTCAGAGGGGAGGATTTTCAGATTTTTGAGCAAACAAGAAAATGACTCTTATTTCCTTAGAACTATGTGCCCTGAATATTTCAAACACATGCTTCTTGTTTACAGTACTCTCATGTTCAGAGGCAAACATGTTACAAAAAAAACAAAAAACAAAACAAAACAAAACAAAAAACACCCCAAAACAAAGAAAAACTATAAGGATTGGAGGATTGTGGTATGGTGGACTCTAAAAACCCAGTAAGGATTCAGTCTTGTGTCCATGCACTCTAAAATAGAGAAACTAAGTCTGCAGGAAGAGAAAGCACAACCCAGAGAGGGATGGATGAAATAGTTGGTGTGGAGGAGCTTACATCCATTCCTCACACATTCATTTCAAACCTACTGCAGCTGGGCCCTGTAGACCAAATAACCATTACTATGTGGAGAATATTCAATGCATCTCTGGGGAACATGTTCATGTTGATTAGATGACTGAGTTCACAAGCACATTACAGTGTTTCTATAACCATACCACCAGTTTATCAGTCCAGTTACTCTCTAAGAGGTCTTTGGCATCTTCCTGTGAATCACATTCTCATTAAGTCCTCCTACAAGGTTTTTGATCATGAAAAACAGCTACTACTGTTGCCACAATTTAAGGCATCCACAGTATTTAATTTTTCCTACAGTCAGATGAAGTGGCAGGCTGAGAAAGGAAGTAAGGAAAGAAAGGAAAAAAAAGAGGTGTTGTTTTATTTACTTTTGCCAAAAAAATCTGTTCAAACAGATACTGATGTATTTCTGCAGAGAAAAAACATAAAATTCTTCTCATTAGAAGCATTCTTATTGACCTGAAACTTCATCACACTTTATATCTAAACTTGCTCCATGATAAAAACACTTTTTGTCTCTCTATCTTCACCCAGCTTCACACAGAAATTCAAATGCATACTCCCTGTACTGGCAATGATGTCAAAAGCCCATAGATTGACAAAACAAAGAAATTATTTTCATTATAAAGAGCAGAGTGAGTTGAATATACAGGGTTTGTTTCAGCAAATTCTGCTTTTGTCCATTATGATTGTCTGTGAAAAACACATACTGTGAATGGAAAGCACAATAATGGAATTCAGTAGGGACAGAAAGCTGCTTCATAGCTATAATTTAGCCCGTTAAAAATGTACGATTCATGTATTACTTCTATTTGAAAGCATTTCAGATCTTTACTGTTTCTATATTGGTAGGATCATAAAAGTTGCTAAGATTAGCTGAGGTTGTAAACAGATAGAAGTTTACAGGTAGGCAACAACTTTTTCTTTCAGTTGAGTACAGTGCCTGAAGCTGTCTGTATTGGCTAGTGGTGGGAAAAAGGGTCTTCTGTTGAAAAAATAAAAATAAAAAACAACCAAACAACAAAACAACCAGGAAATAGTGCCATAATAAGGCATCAGGGTCTCAAAATTCGTTTTCTAACAACTTGTGGTTTATCTTAGTGCTCCTCCCAAACCAGTCAAGCTTGCTCATTAAGACATTTTACTAGGGTATTATTAATAGAAAAACACGCATTTAAAGGTGATAGTATTGTGATGTTAATCACATTTCTTTGAAATACTTTGTGTCTATGCCTTTCATGAATAATCCCTTCTCTGTCATTATTGGTCTTAAATCTTTTTTTCCTTTCCTGAAACCCTGTGATTGTAATACTGCATTTTAAATTATCACTTCCTACAATGTTGTTAGAAGAATGACTGTAGCACACAAGCACTCTAATTCAGGAATGATACCAGAGCACAAGGACTGTCTATTATTAGGAAAGCTGACAAGTACTGTAGCTGGGGTTGAACATTGACTATGTTTCTGCTGATGGACTAGCTGAGGAGCATATGTTGTATCGATCTCTAATACCTATTTCTCCCACTTGGACAATAGGAAAATAACAACATGGTTATTAACTGCACATGAGTAAAAGAGTGATTTCAGGACAGGAGTGAACTTATACGAACTTATAAGGTCGGACCATTTTAGCTAGTGGCAGAGAATGAATCCTATCCAAGTGTCACTCACCTTTTCCATTGACTCAGTCCAGAAGCTCAATTAAATCTCAGCCCATTTCTTTTACCTTCACTTTCCAAAATATCACTAACTCTTCCCTTTCTTCTTCCCAACTACCTTTGCCACCTTTCTTTGTCTGAGTTTTATCCTCCTCAAAAACGCAGCAAAATTCAATATCACCTATTCTACTGCAAAGTATTATATTACCCTGATTAGGCACAGAACTCTTTACAGTTAGTTAGTCAAAAATAGAAAAAGTAGAACAAATATCACTGCTCTAAGTGCAACAGATAATTTATCATTGTTAAAACAGCAGCTTCAGTCACCACCTGAAGGTTATCTTAGAATTGTCAGTTTTCCACAAAGCCTAATTTGAAGACAGAGAATTTCTCAGTGTTATGAAAAAAATACATTTATCTTTATTAATATGAAGAATAGTTCTGTTAATGTTTTCAAAAGAACTTGAAGAGGAGAAATAGAAGCAGATTTTTCAAAGAATTCTTGTTCCAGAAACTCTTGCAAACACACATCTACAAAAAGTAGGAGTAAGGAAACCTGAGAATATAAATTTAGAACAGTGTGAGACATGTTGTGAGACATGTTCTTCTTAGAGATATGCATTACCATAGTGGTATAGAACTTATCACAGCCTGCAGTTACAACAAAATAGATCTTATCCATCCTTGAGGATGTCTGATTATGCTGCATCATCAAGGATCAACTCAGTTTTGCTTTGTCTAGGGTCCTTCGGCTGTGTCCCACTTGGCTTCCCCTCCTGTTACTAAACTTCACTTCCAAGTTAGGAAAATATTGTTACTCATTCTTTGATTAAATCAAAATACATTTGCCTTGGAAAATGAGTTTAAAGAAACCTATCTGAAAGGTTTTTGACTAGCAGTTCACTATTTTCTGCAGCTATAGTTGATGATCTCACTCTTATTTGAATCCTTATCTCTTCCCAGCAACAATTAAGAATGTTTTGTATGACTTTACGAAAAGTAATACTAAAGTGTTTGAAGGGAGAAGTTCTTATTTAAAAAAAAAAAAAAAAATCAGATATTATATGTACACTAGGGAAAAAGGAGAAATTTTTTATTACTATGGTTAAATCATATGAAAAAGTAATTTTGAATTTATTATGTACAGCTGTTTTAAGGAGGAATGGTATAGCACAGTATAGGTGCCAATTAGTGGTGTCAGAAGTAAAGTGAACAGAATGGACAAAAAAAAAAAATCCAAAATAAAAAGATAAAAAACCCCCACTGCTTAAAAACAAACAAACAAACAAAATAAACAAACAAAAAACAACGGTGCATATCACTGAATTAAAACAAGTTGAGGGACAAAGCAGGAGCCTGCAAAGCCACATATGCAGAGGTGTGGACTGCTGCAGGGTAGTGCTCCTACAAATTATTCCAAGTGAACAGAGCTGTAGTTCTACTTTTCCTCTCCACCAGTTCATATAACAACACAAAATGCACCTAAGCAGTAAGAAGCCAGTTACCGCATGACAAATGGTGATGTTGGCACAGTAGTCCCATTTGACAGAGGTGCCTGAGCAAGGAGCTGGAGCACTTTCTGCAGTCAGAGTACCCTGGAGCACTCTGGACCACCTGAGACTGGAAATGAGAGCAGAGCCTCAGTATTTCACACTGCTTTCCGAAGACAATGTTATATAGTCTAGGCTCCCAGTTCAGGTAGTTAGATGACTGAAGTTAGATGGTGCAAATAGATTGCCTATTTCAGCCTCTGTGATCTACCATTTTCTTTGTTCTGAGCATCTGGAATATATCTGAAGAGCCAATGTTTAGCCCCTGTTATTTATATAGTACTCTGTGGTCTCCAGATGAAATGACAGAAGTGTAGATTAATTTGTATTGCATTGTAGCTCATTGGTCCTAAACAGGATAAACCTTTATGCACAGGAAATTGTATACCACTGCAGGTTTTCTAAAAGCTGACTGGTGATGTGTTACCTATTGGCAAATATATTACATGATTTGTTAAGACATACATCTTCCAATATTCCTATTTTGGTTCCATCAAATGCATGATTATTGCAAAATCAATACGATCGTGAAAAAAATATTGTTGAAAAGTTCTTAGGCAGCTAGCTTTCGGTAGTCTACAATAAATGTGTATGACCGGAAGTTTTAAACTTTATTTTTCAGATGCATAAGTATATATCAATTAACAGGCTCAAGATGCTGAATAAGCTAATATGTTTGTCACCATTGCAGATCCATGCTCAGCTGTGCTGAAGTTTTCCTTAATAAACAACTCCTCAAGTTGTCCACAAGCATAGTCTGTAATCCATCAGGATCTTGCAGAACAAGATAAATTAATAAAATGTTGGTGTGCAAAACCTCCTTTGGGCCTCATCCAACAATTGTTTACATGCGATGCTAACTCACACACTTCAGCAATCCACTTGCAAATGGACATTTATATAAAATCTCACCTACATCAAAAAGCTTGACAGTTCCAGGCCTCGTTTACAAGCAAGGTCTGTGATCTGAATTCTATAATGAGGGATGCAAATTGAGAAAGTATGAGGTTAAACTGTAAACAAACATCCACAGGAACATCAGGATTAATTGTACATTTGAAGGAAAAAAATGATAAAGTTGACAAATCTGTAATTTGCCAAATTTCTAGTAGAATAAGCTACTTTATTCTCCCTCTCTCAGTGCTCTAAAATTATGTCTGGGTGTTTAGGAGAAAAGTCTCAAAAGGACAACAGTTCATCAAGCATAGACCTCTAAATTTAATTGTAATCCAGTGATATAACTTTTGCAATGCAGATACGTTTCCCCTCCCTTCCAATATACAAAGATAAAAATTGACTGAAAATGCATAACGTCGTTCTCTGTCTCTCTTTTTTAAGCATAGCATTGTTTGCATGTCTGGCAAATTTCAGGAAGGTGGAGACATTCAGTGTCCAGAAATAACAATGACATTCTATGAAACGAGGGTCTCAGAGTCAGTGAAAGATGGAACACTAACATCTATGGAAATGCCAGGGACACATTTTTTATCAAGGCACAATAGGATCCTCAGCATCCAGGTTTTTCTACTACTTTCTGGACTATTGCTTTCTTTTTGAATAATTGATTTTCAACAAAATGTTACTAATCACAATTACAGGGGGTTTTTGTGTCTCAAACACATTCACCCTACTTAAACATTCAAGCTGATTCCATCATGTACACATTCAGTTTACTAAAATTGTGAAATTTTCATCTTTATAAAAGAAGACAAAGCTCACGGACGTTTTGTGTTCTACACATAAATATCTGTGGAATGTACTTAGTGTGGCAACATATGATTGCTGAAGAGAAAGCATATTCTTTCACGAGAGTACTTCTAATAATGGAAATGAACGACAATCCAGTCTCTGTGCAGGTTGGGGTGGGAGGGAGGAGAGGTGGATGAGATGCATTAAGTGCTCGTGCAAATTCCCAAATGCTTATGAATATGCAGAGGTATCAGTGAGAATGCATGACTATGTGAACATTTTCAGATGATAATTCCAGAGATTTCTCAACAATCTCTATGTATTCTGCCATCTGCAAAGCCTCTTAAAGAAGTATGAATATGGAGTAAGTGCAAAATATAACCAAGGCCTATTTACAAAATGAATTGGCAGATTTCATTTTGTTTGCTCTGGAGAACTACTGCAAATATGTTCATTCAAAATTTTATTTAATTTATGCTAATAAAATAAGACAGATTAGTAATAAGGAAGAAAAAATGGCATAATATGTGAGGTCTGAAAGCTCCGCATTTTTACAATTTTGATCAAGTACTATGTTTTATGATTTTTTTCTATTTTTTTTCCTGGGACACCAGGAAACCAAAAAACATGAGAGCAATTTGTTAGTAGTTGCCCAAAACCACCATTCACCTGCCAGAAATGCTGTATCAAAGCTGACATGTTTTCAAAACCTTTTAATTTGACTGGTAAGCAAAACACAAAAAGGCAAATCACTTCTACATGATCAAATGAAGTAGAAGGTTCACTGCCACTATCTAAGAAATACTTTTAACAATTGGTTGAAATAACTTTTCATAAAAAAAAACCATTTTTCCTCAGTGAGGGAGAGTTGGAAACACAATGAACAATGTTCAAAGTATAAGGTAACTTAAAGTGCAATAAATCATGAAGGCCAGGAGCACTCCTGATTTTCTCTAGATACGATGACACCTTGGTGAAATATTGGATGCAAGAGATCCTATTCTGAAATGGTGATGTAGCATCATTAGCCACTCTGTTCCCCTGTCGCTGGGCACTACACCAATGACCTGTACCTGACCTGACAATAAAGACAGAAATGTACCACATCGTATTAGGATGTGTCTGAGCTTACAGTCCCTTACTTACATTGGAACTATATTAAGCATATTTTTCAATGTATAGCCTCTGTTGTTAGCACACTACCTGTGGCAAACTGTGTGTGCAAGGCAGGGCAAATGGGTAAACTAGGAAGGTAGGAAAAGAACAAAACCAACTGAAAAAGTCTCAAAAGCATCTAATTTGGTTTTCAGGCCCCAAAGACTATGAATTTGGTCTTATCAACTCATACTAACTCATGTTACATGCTTTCTGCTTTAGGAGGGATTCTGACTATAAGTATTAATAAATAATAATTCTTACATTAGTTAATAAAATAATCTACTTGCTGATTAATAACTTGACTTTATTTACTTGAGGGAAATTATATGATATTATAGATCCTTTTGCTGTACAAATAGCAGAAATTATCTAGAAGTCTGGAACTGATCTCTTTTTTCTTGCTGTCTTCTGTCTGATTTGAAGAGGCAGTTGAAGATGCCAAAGCATCTGAAGTCTCAGTTGTTAGAAATGAACTGTCTCACTTGCCTTTCTGTGCTCCCACATATATCATTCTGACCCTCTCCAATGTCTGCTGGACTTCCCACAACCCAATTAATCTGATTAATCCATAATTATCCTCTTTTTTATTCCTCCCGAGTTACTGAGTTGAGAAGGCTCCTTAAGGGATTTGTCAAGGACCAGAGAGGTGTAAGACAAATCAGGGAAGCATGCAGCTGGCAGCAGAGAAGGAGAGAGTTGGTACTGGAACAGGACCCCTTATTCCTTTGCCTCACCACTTTAGTAATTCTTGCTTATGTATGCCACAAGGGACTGTACACACCTGCAGTGTGTACAGCATTAGAAAAGGAGATGACTGACAGAAACAGGAGAAAGATTACAACCCTAGGGGAAGGAACAAAGGCAAGAGGAAGCTGAAGCTGCTGTCTTCCTCCTGCATGCAGACCTAGGCCTAAGCAATACTTCAAATTATCTCACATATTATATGCTATATAATTTACAGTGAAGTGCTGTCTGTAAAGAATGATGGCTATTGCTCCACATGTGTGTATCCCCCAGAGAATCTCTGTGCCTGTGTCAGTGGGCACATCATGGTGTTCTCTCTAGGTGTTAATGGCAACAATTAAAATTAAAAATCAACATGTTACCTGATAATGGTCAGAGGCCTCCATGAACACATATAATCTATTTCTGTCTTCAGAAAAAATGAGTGGGGATTTCAAATCAGCAGAAAACATTTACAGATTTTCAAGTGTATGTAGTGTAATATATAGCATACGTTCATGTTTCTTATAGTTTTCAATGTAATACAAAATGGTGATTATTTCATAACTGTATTAGAAAAATATAAGAAGGAATTTCAGAAATAGATAAACTGTTTATCTGATAGCATAGTGAATGTTACCTGAATAAGGTGTCAGGATGCTAAAACACAGTCATAAAGCCAATAGATTTTATTACCATGCTTTGATTCATCTCTAGTCCTGCTTGATGTTTGCTTAGAAAGACTTTATAAGCCAGAAGTGTCATTTCTCTGGGGTGATGGCTGTCTTTTATTCTTGTTAGTGCCCAGATTTTATAGTGAAATACAAAGATTTGTCACAAAGAGACATATTAGGCATTCATAGTATCTATATCTCACTTTGAAGATGTCCTAGTGTGTCTTGGACTTTGATCCAACACAGTTCCCCTCACAAGCAAATGAATATATTTTATGACTGTACTTTTAGCTAATTCATTTCAGATTAACTGCATCACATTAAGTATTTTGAAGGCTCACTAAATGCGAGCTATATAAGAAAAACAATAATTCATTCATGAAGTCTTTGGAGTTAGACACCACAGAAAGAGTACTTTCGGTTTGTTTTTCTTCATTTTTTGACAGACAATATGCAAAATAAAGTGTAAGGAATGTGGTTCTGAAACTAATTCAGAAACCTTATTTTCCCAAAACAAAGTGCAAGCAAAGTACACTTTTTCAAACAGTTGAAGATCAAGCTGTAATGACTGACTTGTTTTGTTAAACAACTTATTTTATGCTCAGAGTAGTAAATAAAGTTTGAACACAAAACAAAAGAGGATTAGGCAGCCCCAAATATGTTGTGACTGGGACAGGTACACTCAGCAAGTTTACTAATGATACAAAACTGGGAGGAGTGACATGCCACAAGGCTGTGTGACCTGGACAGGCTAGAGAACTGGGTAGAGAGAAACCTAATGAAATTCAATAAGGGCAAGTGTAACTTACTGTATTTAGGGAAGAACAACCCCGTGTGTTAGTACAGGCTGGAGGCTGACCTGTTGGACAACAGGGTGACCATGAGCCAACAATGTGCCCTCACAGACAAGAAGGCCAATGGCAATCCTGGGATGCATTAAGAAGAATATGGCCAGCAGGTCAAGGGAGGTGATCATCCCCCTCTACTGTGCCCTGGTGAGGCCTCACCTGGAGTATTGTGTCCAGTTCTGAGCTCCTCATTTCAAGAAAGACAAGAAACTACTGGAGAGAGTCCAGCACAGGGTCACTACGATGATTAGGGACTGGAGTATCTGCCGTATGAGGAAAGGGTAAGAGCTGGGTTTGTTTAGCTTGGAGAAGAAGAACTCAATGGGGATCTCATAAATGTTTAGAAATACCTAAAGGGTGGGTGTCAGGAGGATATCTTCTCAGTAGTGTCCAGTGACAGCACAAGGGGTAATGGTCACAAACTGGAAAACAGGAGGTTCAACCTAAGCATAAGAAAATACTTCTTTACTGTGAGGGTAACAGAGCACTGGAACAGGCTACCCAGACAGGTTGTGGAGCCTCTGTTTCTGGAGACATTTAAAACCTGCCTGGATATGTTCCTGTGCAATCCGCTCTAGGTGATCCTGCCCTAGCAGGAGGGTTGGACTAGGTGATCTGTCATTTTGTGATCATTCAAAATTTGCTCTGTCAATGGTGTTGTGTTATCACTGTTTTTCTGTATATGATATAAATATGCCTCTCCAGGAGGGTTTTCTTTTCCTTTGGAACTGAGGATAAAAGGACTGTTGGCTTTAGCTTTGTGGGTAAGACGGTAATTTTGGTAACTCTGACCTCTCTGTTTACTGGCAGGGAGTGAAGCTGATGTATGCCTATTTCTCATCCAATTCTGAAGTCAGGATGCAGCCAGGGCATGCTGAAAAGAACTCCCAGTCTCTTAGCAGACACATATCCTACAGGTTAGATGTCCATTTCAGACAGACTATTTCTACACTTCAGCATTCATTACACAGTAGGTTCAGGTCTGTGCTAAAAATTCATTGGGAAAATGTTAGCACTCTATATCCAAAAGACAACAAGCAGTAATAGAGTAGCTTCATATTTGTTGTATTAACACAATTTTTATTTTTTACTTTAGACACAAAGTTGACGTGTCTACAAATTGAATATAATATTATAAGCAAAACAACAGGCATCCGGTGCTCAGAGTGAAACATTCCAATCTAAACAAGGTTTCATTAAAATTCTCTTTGAGCAGTCTTTGGTCAAAGAAGCATTAAAGAATTGAAATCATATTTTTAAAGAATCCCACATAGCAACTAGGAATTCCTTTGCATAAGAGAAATTAATTGTTTTTTTAAGGATAGTGCTGCAGAGTTTGCTGAATATACAATATGTCAAATTTGAATCTCAAGTGTACAGCACAGTTGTTTGAAAATATGAATAAAAGCAGAAAAACAGCTGTTCCAGACTAAGAAAATTTTGGGTTCATTTTTTGGTGTTGGTCTGTTTTTTTCTTTCCTTTTTTTTTTTTTTTTTTTTTTTTAATAGCCAGAAGGGAGTTTTCACTACCTTATTTTATTTTTAAATAATATAATGTTTAAATTTTACATGTTTGGTTTTTTTTTTTTTCTCCCAAAAAGGATTTCCTATTGTCTTCTACTTGTGGTAAAACTTTTGAGTTTCAAAATTCTTGTATGCTCTGAAATGTTTCTGCAAGCGTGTATTTGAATTCTTACTTGCAGAACACTTAGCTGTGAAGGGCTAAATTTGCCTCTGAAGCAATAAAAGATGCCCTACCACTCAGGAAATGTCTTGTAGTGGTAGACTGAATGGCAACGTAAGTACATAGCAACTGTGCAGAACTCCAGATCACAGGATCATAGAAAGGCTGAGGCTGGAAGGGACCTTCTGCGATCTTCTAGTCCAACCAACATGATTAAACAGGACTAGCCAGGGCAGGTTGTTCAGGACTGTGTCCTGTTCAGTTTTGAATAAGTCCACAGATGAAGATTCCACATTTCTCTGGGCAACTTGTTTGACTACCTTTTCAGGAAAAAAAAGAAAAGAAAAAGAAATTTTTTTTTTTAATTTTTAGATGGAATTTCATGTACCCGTTGTCTCTTGTCCCATTGGTGGGCACTATTGAAAGGTCTGACTCACTTGTCTTCATTCATAAAAATCATAGAATAGTTTGGTTGGAAAAGACCACTACAATCATCTAGTCCAACTGCAAACCTAGCATTACCAAGTTCACCACTAAAGCATGTCCCAAGTACCACATCTACAAGTCCTTTAAATATCTCCAGGGATGGTGACTCCACCACTTCCCTGGGCAGCCTGTTCCAATGCTTGAAACCCCTTTTGATGAATATTTTTTTCCTAATGTCCAACCTAAACCTCCCGTGGCGCAACTTAAAGCCATTCCCTCTTGTCCTATCATTCGTTATTTGGGAGAAGGGACCAACACCCACCTCACTACACCCTCCTTTCAGGTAGCTGTAGAGAATAATAAGGTCTCCCCTCAGCTTCCTCTTCTCCAGACTAAACAATCGCAGATCCCTCAGCCACTCCTCACAAGACTTGTTCTCCAGGCCCTTCATCAGCTTTGTTGCCCTTCTCTGGACATGCTACAGCAACTTAGTGTCCTTCTTGTAGTGAGGGGCCCAAAACTGAACACTACTCAAGGTGCAGCCTCACCAGTGCCAAGTACAGGGGCACAATCATTTCCCTACTCCTGCTGGCCACACTGTTTCTGATACAGGCCAGGCTGCTGTTGGCCTTCTTGGCCACCTGGGCACACTGCTGGCTCATGTTCAGCCGACCGTTGACCAACACCCCCAGATCCTTTTCCACTAGGCAGCTTTCCAGCCACTCTTCCCCAAGTCTGTAGTGTTGCATGACATTGTTGTCACTGAAGTGCTGGACCCAGTATTTGGTCTTGTTAAACTTCATACAGTTGGCCTCAGCCCATCGATCCAGCCTGTCCAGATCCCTCTGTAGAGCCTTCCTACCCTCAAGCAGATCAACACTCCCGCCCAGCTTGGTGTCATCTGCAAACTTACTGAGGGTGCAGTCAATCCTCTCATCCAGATCATTGATAAAGATATTAAACAGGACTGGCCCCAACACTGAGCCCTGGGGAACACCACTTGTGACCAGCCGCCAAGTGGATTCTGCTCCATTCACCACAACTCTCTGGGCTTGGCCATGCAGCCAGTTTTTTACCCAGCGAAGAGTGCACCTGTCTGAGTCTTGAGCCACCAGCTTCTCTAGGAGAATGCTGTGGGAGAGTGCCAAAGGCCTTGCTAAAGTCCAGGTAAACAACATTCACAGCCTTACCCTCATCCATTACACAGGTCACCTGATCATAGAAGGAGATCACGTTGGTCAAGCAGGACCTGCCTTTTATGAACCCATGCTGGCTGGGCCTGATTGCCTGGTTGTCCTCTATATGCCGCATGAACGCACTCAAGATGAACTGCTCCATGATCTTCCCTGGTACCGAGGTCAGGCTGACAGGTCTGTAGTTCCCTGGATCCTCCTTCTGGCCCTTCTTGTAGATGGGCGTCACACTGGCAAGACTTCAGTCTTCTGGGACCTCCCCTGTTAGCCAGGACTGTTGATAAATGATGAAGAGCAGCTTGGCAAGCTCCTCTGCCAGCTCCCTCAGTACTTTTGGAAGGATCCTGTCTGTCCCCACAGACTTGTGAGTGTTCAGGTGGTGTAGCAGGTCATAAACAGCTTCCTCCTGAATTATGGGGGGTATATTCTGTTCTCCATCCCCATCATCCAGCTCAGGGGGCTGAATACCCTGAGGATAACTGGTCTGGCTATTAAAGACTGAGGCAAAGAAGGCATTAAGTACCTCAGCCTCCTCCTCATTTTTGGTGGCAATGCTGCCCTCTGAATCCAATAAAGGATGGAGATTCTCCTTGCCTCTGTTTTTGCTCTTAATGTATTTGTAAAAACACTTTTTATCTCTAACAACAGTGGCCAGATTGAGTTCTAGCTGGGCTTTTGCCTTTCTAATTTTTTTCTCTGTATAACCTAACGAGATCCCTGCACTCTTCTTGAGTTGCCTGCCCCTTCTTCCAGAGATGTTAAACTGTCCTTTTTTTCTGAGTCCCAGCAAGAGCTCCCTGTTCAGCCAGGCTGGTCGTCTTCTCTGCCGGTTTGTCTTGCGGCACATGGGGACAGTCTGCTCCTGCGCCTTTAATATTTCCTTTACCATTTCATGGTTGCTTAGCCCAAGATGGCCTCCGACCACCACATCTCACACTATTCCTCTGTTGGTAAATAACAGGTCAATTGAGGCACCTCCCCTGATGGGCTCACTCACCAGCTGTGTCAGGAAGTTATCTTCCACACACTTCAGGAGCCTCATAGACTGTTTTCCCTCTGCCGTGTTGTGTGTCCGGTAAGTTGAAGTCCCCCAGGAGATGAGGGCTAGTGATTGTGAGACTTTTGCCAGCCACTTGCAGAACGTTTCATCTGCCTCTGCATTCTGGTTGGGTGGTCTATAACAGACTCCCCACAGGATATCTGCCTTGTTGGCCTTCCCCTTCATTCTTACCCATAAGCACTCGTCCTCATCATCACAAACTTCAAGCTCTATGCAATCAAAACACTCCCTAACACAGAAAGCCACCCCACCACCCCTCCTGCCTTGCCTATTCCTCCTGAAGAGCTTATAGCCATCCATTGCAGCACTTCAGTCATGAGAGTCATCCCACCATGTTTCAGTGATTGTGACTATGTCATAGCTACCCTGCTGCACAATGGCTTCCAGCTCCTCCTGCTCATTGCCCATGCTGTGTGCAGTGGTGTAGACGCACTCCAGCTGGGCTATAGATTTCACCCCCAACATTGACATACTGGCCCTGGGCTCATCTCTGTTGAGCCTAGTTTTATCCCCTTCCCCCTTCAAACCCAGTTTAAAGCCCTCTCGATGAGCCCTGCCAGCTCACGAGTAAGAATCCTTTTCCCCCAGCTGAAATCCATCTGTTGCCATCAAACCCAGTGCTGTGTAAACCTCCCCATGATCAAAGAAACCAAAATTCTGTCAATGACACCAACCTCTGAGCCATGTGTTAATCAGGTGTGTTTTCCTGGTCCTTTCAGTATTCTTTCCTGCCACTGAAGGGAATGAGGAAAACACTACCTGTGCTCCTGATCCTTCAACCAACTGCCCCAGTGCCCTGAAGTCCCTTTTGATTGCTTTTGCACTTCTCTGTGCTACCTCACCAGTTCCAACCTGTATGACCAATAATGGACAATAATCAGAGGGCTATACCAGCCCAGGGAGTTTCCTAGTGACGTCCCTTACCCGGGCCCCAGGGAGGCAGCAGACTTCCCTGTGGGTTGGGTCTGGTCGGCATATTGGCCCCTCTGTTCCCATCAGGAGGGCATCGCCTGTGACAATCACCCTCCTTTTTTTCTTAGAGGAGGCAGTCAGAGTGCGTGGGGCAGGCTGCCTCACCTCGGGCAAGTCCCTGGATGGGGCCTCCTCTATATTTTCATCTTCATTTGCCAGACTCTCCATTTCCAGAGCCCCAGACCTGTTGTGTAAGGGCAACTGGGTAGGTGAAGGAGGTCTGGAGGGAACTTGTCTGCTGCCCCGAGCAGGGACCTGTTTCCATTCCCCTTGGTCTCTTAGGTCCCCTCCTTTGTCCTGGTGGCAAGAGGGTAGGAGATCCTCTGCTTCTTGTGGAGTCTCCATTTGCTGCCTTTGTCTCAGGGATGGTAGGGTGTGGCTCCACAAATCAGTCTCCCTCTCACACACCCTGATACTCCTTAACCTTTCCACTTTCAGCTCTGCCACCATACTGAGCAGATCATTCACCTGGTCACAGCGCACACATGTGCTATCTCTGCTGCTCTCCAATGACAGGCTCAGGCACTCCATGCAGCCGGAGACCTGGACAGCTGCATGGTTGCATGGGACCTCCATCTGAGTCACCCCACTTTTCCTGGTGATGGCTTTCAGACATGTGGCTACCAAAGCTGTGTCTCCCTCAGGGAAGGCAGTGACCATTGCTTGTGTTGGCCTGCCTGAGCCAGGAGGTGAACTGCGCCCTTTCCGTGCAAACTGCGTGCGCCAGCCGCCGCGCCGGGCCCTGCTTCCCGCTCTGTTCACCGGCGCCCCCTGGCGCAGCCCTGTACAGCAGTGAGGGCGGCCGCGCCTGGTGCTGGCTCCGCCCACGCCGCCTCAGCAGCCCGCCCACAAGCTGCCGATCCCCGGCACAGGCTGGCCGCTTTCCCGGCTTAGAAAAGCCCCAAAATAGCCCTTGCCAGTCCTCTTTGCTGCGATTCCCCTCTCCAGTGCAGACTTACCTGCACTGGAGCTTGCAGGTAGGATTCCCCTGAGGATTCTCTTCTTCAGACTGAATAGGCACAGCTCTCAACCTCTCTTCATATAAGAGCTGCTCCAATGCCTTAATAATCTTAGTGGTCCTTCACTGGATTTGCTCCAGTAAGTACATAATTTTCTTTTACTGAAGAGCCCAGAACTGGACACAGCACTCCAGAGGCATCCTTACCAGTGCTGAGTAGAGACAAAGGATCACTTCCCTTGACCTGCTGGCAACACTCCAGGATGTGTTGGCCCAGGAGGTAGCCCAGGATACTGTGTCCCTTTTTGCTGTGACCAGCACACTGCTAGCTCATGATCACCTTGTTGTCTACCTGGACTCCAAGCTCCTTCTTGGAAAAGCTGCTTTCTAGGTAGCTCTTCTCCAGTATGTACCAGTGCTTAAGGTTATTCCTACTGAAATGCAAGACTTTGCATTTCCCCTTGTTGAAGTTCAAGTTTCTGTCAACCCATTTCTCCAGTCTGTTGTGGTCCCTCTGTATGACAGCACAAGCCTCTGGTGTATCAGCCATTCCTGATGGTTTTATATCATCTGTGAACTTGCTGAGGATTCATTCTGTCCTGTCATCCAGGTCATTGATAAAGATGTTGAACATTATTTGCCACAGTATTAACCGCTGGGTTACACCACTAATTAGTGGCCTCCGAGTAGACTTTGTACCACTGTTCAATCCTCTGAGCTCAGCTGTTCAAATAGTTTTCAGTCCACTTCACTATCCACTCATTATTTACCTATATACTCTGCTTAGGAATACATGATAAGATTCACTTCTATAAAGCTATCAAAAATGAAAGCAGCTAATCAAGTAAGAGCAGGTTGCAGACAATAAAAGCAAAAAACTCAGCTGTAGATTTGTGGTTCGTTTGCCTTTGAAGCATTACTAACTGATGTCCACTGGAGCTTTTGCACAAAAAAATAATCTAAGGCTACTATGTTAACACTGTCAAGCTAATAGTATAATTCCATCTACTTTGTCCTTCGGGGTGCAGGATAGTTGTTAATCTTTTGGATAACCTCTGTAAATATTTGACTGGTCAATTCTCAAAACTGTGAGCAGTGAGTGAAGTAAAACTTGTTCAAAAGGCCTCAAAATGCTTCCTTGCATAAACTACAGTATGCAATCTGTTCTCTTCTCCTGCAATAAACCAAGGCAAAGCAGGAGTTTTGCTTTTCTTTTGTTTGTTTTTAAGTGAATAAATTATGTTATTTAAACTCTTCGGGCTTACGAGATGATATAACACACTTTACAAATAATTACACAGTGATCTCTTTATGATAAAGTAAAAATACTGGAAACAGACAAATTTTAATTTGATTTTGTTTGAAATTATTTAAGAAAACAGAAGTTGTCTCCAAAACTTAGATAAGAGCATGATTTTCAGCATACATATCAAAATTACTTATTATGTGAATTTTAATTTAAAGTGAGAATCTGTAATTCTGTCTGTAATCTTCTATCATTCTGCCCTTGGATGATGTGCAGTTTGCACTAGAGTAAGGAGGAAAAATATGCACATGAAATACAGAGGCAGCTTTGTATCACTGACTTACAGTTGAGTTTCAATTTACAAATAAACTTGATCATGTTTATAGGTGTCCTGCTTTTGCTAGGATAGAGTTAATTTTCTTTTTAGTAGTAAGAATAGCTGTGTTTTAGTTTCAGTATAGAATTTGTTATGAGAGGAATGCTGACAAAAGTATGAATGTCATTAGTTACTGCTGCAGCTCAGGGCCATCGTGTTTGTCTGTTCACAGCTGCATTAGGACTGAGATGGAGAAGTGTAGTGAATAGCAAAACCCAAAACTGGCATTTGGATGTGCCAATTAAATATTCCATATCATGTCAGTATATTAACCAGGGCTGACCAGAAGACGGGGGTATTCTCTCAGGGATCACTCAGGATCGCTCTTCTGGGGTTTGGGTTTCGGGACTGTCTCTGCTCCAGGATTGCTGGCTAGGACAGGCTGGGCATTGGTCGATGGGTGGTGAGCAATTGCACTGTGCATCACTCAATTGTATATTCTGTTATTACTGTCATTATAATTATCATTTTACTTTAATTAGTAAAGAGGTTTTATCTCAACCCAAGTCTCCTCGCCCTTTACTTTCCAATTTTCTTCCCTACTCCCTGGAGGGGGGGCGGAGATTGAGAAAGCAGGCTGTGTTTGGCTGCAAGGTGCAAGCCAAAAGGATGAATCCACCCAAACCACCACAATAGTTAATAACTTATCTTAACATTTACATGCACAAAACCCTAAAAACCAAAAGTCTAATCAAGTAAGAAAAACGACTGAGACATGAAAAGGATGGAATTTTTAATTGGATAAAATATAAAGATCTGATTACAAGTACAAGCATACAGATTCCTAGCTAAATCAGTGACAGGCAACAAGGCATTGTCCCTACCTTCCTCCCCTACCGATAACTTTCATGCAAGGATCAACAGAATCCCAGAACAAGTTATGGACAAGGTAAATCAGTGCATATTCAATAGAAAGCTAAATTGTAATTCCCTTGATGGAAAAGTTTAACTTAAAAGATGAATCTTCCAGAATCTGAATGCAGCAGAATAAAACTGTCATTTCAATTTTAGTTGAAATCTCTAGAACTGAGTATATAATGTCTCATCAAAATAAACAAACATTCTCATGTTGTGCATATATTTTAGCTGTCATCTGAGGAAAAGGTAAATATCATAGTACCTACTTACGAAATCTATTTTTGATCTTCCTAAATTTCATATTCCTTTTAAAATATAAAATGAGCTACCAAGCAGATGTGTATTGACAAACCTCCACTGAACTGAACCAAGTGGGGTTTAGTTCTATTATTAACCAAGTGGGGCTCCGCTTTTTTATGCCCCTTCAGGATAACATAGAAGTATATAATAGCTTAAGATGAGAGTTTAAATGTAAATGCACATTACCATTAAGAAATAATTTCATACCAGAACTGCAGAAATAGTAAAACATACAGGTGTCTTAAGAATATAAAGGCTAAGTGTGTCCAGCTGCTGGAAAGTATGAATATCAGAAGCCTGAGAAGAGGTTTTTTTGTGATGTTTGCACAGTATCTAACATAAGCATGTGTTATACTACAGATTATTTACTTTTAACTGAATGTATCAAGATATTTGAAACCAGAAGGTCTTATATAGCACTTGAAAAACGTATCTCCAATTTTTTATGGAAACTTCTTCCAAAAACACTCTTCAATTATAGTTTGCGACCTTCTGCCTAAAGTAAACAAGCTCCACAAATATACAGAATATGAAACAGGTTCTGTGTTTTGCCAAAATAACAGAGAGATCATGCTAAAATGTTACTATTGAAACATTTTTTGTAAGTCTAGAACCTGTGTGTGGTTGTGGAGTCCAAACATCTTTCAGCATTCTGGTGCTGAAACTTGAGCTGCACTTTCTTCCTAGACAGTACATTGATTCTCAGTATGAAGTATCTTGGGGAGAAGAGGCTGTTTCCTGAAGAAAAAATAAATAAAAAAAAAAAATCCCAATCTTTAGCTGTGTATTTTAAAAACTTGTAAAACTTCTGTTGCTGATCTGCCTTTTAAAATGCAGAACAGCATCATTTCTTTTGCCAATAGGAAAACTTCTCTGTATTAAGCATCACAGTAAAAAAAAAAGGCAGTATCAAACCTCTGCTGGTATGAACACAATCAGGATTTCACATCAGCTTTGTTAAAAAAACCCCTTTTTTCTTCATTGCAGACTGCTAAAATTAGGTTGGATCCATTTCAAGCAGTTCATATCTTAGAATCACCCTAAAGATACAGTAAAGGAAAAAATTAAGGCTCATCTAACAAATGTATATGTATGCTTAGTATCTATGTCTCAGTAATTTTGAACTGCACAGATTTGTATTTGAGCTAGAAAGCATTACAGATTTCAGTTATGTACTAAAACTTTCAAATACCACGTTAAATTAAATGTTTTGGGTTTTTTTTCTTGGTCAAAGTCTACTACAGTACGTTATTACAGAATCACAGAAAATGAGCCTGGAAGGAAACTCAAGAGAGTAGATTGTCCATCTTTCAGACCTCAGGCAGAATCAGCATTTCCAGTGATATTTCTGACAGATGTTAGTGTAACCTGGTCCTAAAAGATTCCAAAAATAGATTCCTCATATCAGTAAGAAATGTATTTTCACTCTTAATTATACTAATGTACAGGTTAAATAATTGCCTTTTTATAAAAAAAAAAAAAAAAAAAAAAAAAAAAAAAAGGTAAAACATTCACTGTGTTGAAAAAAACAAACACAGACCGTCGGGTTTCCTATTCTCACTTCCTCACTATTAACAACTCTGAAACAAGAGAGTAAATATTACTGCTTTATTTATAAAAGCATTATTTATTTATAAATCAGCAAGTCTGGACTGATCTTCTTCCTAGGTGGAAACTTGTGCTTGCAGAGACTGGCTGTGTTTATACTAGCAGGTAATTGTACATACGAGAACCGCAACAGCTGTGCAGGTAGGGCACATGCCCATGTCAGGTTGCGTATGTAATTATGGGTACAGGAGGACGGATGGATGCTTGAATGCCATCTTTCTATTTGAATTTTTACTGTCTGTGATACTTTGCAGACCATAAATACCGTTGAAAGATTTTTCTCCCTGCTGATTCTTTGTTCTATTTCTCTTTTGTGTGTGGATAATTATGGTGGTAATTTTGCTACAACATTCTGAACTTGCGTGATTTTTAGTAAGGACTACATGGATTTGAATCTGTCAGCAAGTCATAATGCTTCCTCAATATTACCCATTTAATGTCAATTATAGACAAAAAATAGCCCACTTATTGTCTCATATTAGCATCCACATCAATAATTGTGCATAACAAAAGGCATAAACTGAGACCATCTGCTCTCGCTACAACAATCTACCTAAAAAAGCTTAGCCAGTAACTCACAGTAAAAGATTCTGATGGATTTGTCTGGGATCATGCTGTTTTAAGTCTCTTTTATCATTAAAATTATTATTGCCAAAGCTTTGGCCCATCACCTGTAAGGACATGTATTTTCTAATTTCAAGTATAATGTTACCATTTTATTTTTAGTACTGTATTAAATTAAGATGACTTCTGCCGGATACATATCAGCAAAACTGTTCTTTTATTTTATACTTTATTGTCACTCCCTTTCCTGTTGATGCTAACAATACTTAGACATTTCTAAAAAAATCATGCATGCTGCAGATTTTTATTGTTTTGACAAGTGCACAACTTTTGAGCTGTGCTAAATGCCAGTATAAAGCCATATCAGAATGTAAAATGTTAACCAGAAGTGCCATCATGAACTGAAAAGTAAAAAAGAAAGAAAGAAAAGAATATTTAAAAGCCTACAATCACAAAAGATTGTTGATATTTAAAGAGAATACACTGTGACTTTTCTCAGTATTGGATATGTGGAATTTTTTCTGACAGCTTGCAAGAACAGATAGGAGTTTAAGAAACATTCACATAGAAGTATAAAAGGCAGGCAAATCCCCACTGTTTTATACCACTGTCCCTATGATATTCTCTAGCATGTCAGACCTGCCAAGACATCTCAGTTTTCTCCTTCTAACAAAATATGTAAACGAAAATCATGCATTGCAAATGCCCAATGCATTTAGTACAATGTCTTAAATGTTTGGTTCTGATCAACTGCAGATTCAGTAAATGCTTAAGATTAGATGTTCCCTAACCCCTGATGACAGCCATTGAGACTTGATCACAGACTGTCTTTGAATAGCAAAATACAATTTTTTTCTACAAAACTGAAATATAATGCTATACTTCCTATGCCTGATTTTCTAATATGCTAAGCACTCGCATTTCCCCTTGATTTTAAATGGATTTTTATGTACTCACAACATGATTCATAAGTTGTATGACTTCTTTTTCATCCTATTTATGGTATCAATTCACTAACAATTTGCTTCACAGTACTCAAAATAATACTTGGTAAGAAATCAAAGATAAATCATCCCTTTAGGAAACTTGGGTTATAAACTATGTTACTATCAGTTAATGAACCAGCCCTATGACACCTGAAAACAAGATTCAAGAGGGTACTCAAAAATTAATATTTATTTCTAGGTCTTCAAGTTTGACTAACATACATAAGTTTTTGTATTAGACAATTTTTAGCATTTAGGCTAAGAAAAAGAGGCTAATGTGGTTGTATTGTTGGTTAATCTGTCTATTTATCTGTCCCTGCCTAATAACAGCTGAACATCTTGCTGAGTTCTAACTAAATGTTAGGATTAGAAGTCTCTTTCATCCCAGTCATGTCAAGAATCTGAATTAGAGATCTTGATGAAAAGAAGGCATGCAGAGTTCTCCCATGTACATTCACCAACAGTAGTCAGTGTATATAGCATGTGTATATAGCCAGCTGGTCAACACGTGTGTAGCTGAACAATTAGCTTGAATACACCAGTGAGACTCTGTACTGGGTTTTTTTTGTCTGTCAAAGTTCTCAAAATAGACACTGGCAAATGATCAAGGAGGATTAAGGAATGAAATGTGCTTGTCATCAGTAACCAAGCATAGTTAGCTCTGCTGCTTGTGCAACAACCTGCTTTTCTTCTTCAGTCACACTGCCTTTTAGGCACCTCATGTACAGAAATGAGTCTTATAACCTTCTCAGCTTGGTAGATACAAGAATTCTGGTTATGCACCTTGTATTTGGGAACTCTAGTTAAGGTGCCTATACTTGATAAAGCAGTGCAGTTTCACATCTTTACTATCTTTTGTTCAGAGCAGGAATTTGATCTGATCATTCTCAAAAAGTGACTGAATACTAAGCTACAATGTCAGTCTCTCCTACTACTCCCCAAATTTATAAATATTGCAGTAGTGAGAGTACAGGCATTTTTGTATTTCAACCTTTCACTTTAAAATGTGAAAAAAAATATATGAAATTAATAAAATGTTTTGGCCAGTGCTGAGTTGTTTTTTAGGCTTGTTTTTTGGGGTTTTTTGTTTGTTTATTTGGGTTTTTTTTAAGTTCAACATGATTATTTTTAAAAATTTGATCTCAACATAGTAGAAAATTAAATATATATATATTTTTTTACATGGAATTCTCACAAAATGACCAAGGCATGTTGGAATGCCATTTTTAATATTTTTGAAAGAAAATGAACTATACATATTCCTACCATTTTCGATTGGAGGGTCTTTTAAGCTGTTCTGGATCATGCAATTTTTTTTTTCCCAAAGTCTGCACATGTCTGCACAAGTACAGCATGGAATAATGTGTAGGTTCAGAGATAAGGCTAGCACCAAGGCAGGTGTTCAACAAGTTATTCAACAAAGTTATTATTTCAGCCTTCATCTGCTTAACAATGTAGGAATGTGGGCTGTATTTATGAAAGTGGGGCTGAAATTTACTGTGTGCTCTACTGGTTCTAAGCATAATAAAGAATAGAGAGCAGTAAGTGTAATATGGAACAACAATTTTGACTAGCTATGTAAGCTAAGCATTTTACACTCATATGTTATGATTTATAATGCCATATACAAATGTTTTTCTTGAAAGTGAAAACCTACAAGCAAAGTACAGAAATAATCAAAAGCCAGCAATGCAAAAACTATAATTTTTGTCATGCATCTGGAAAAGGAAAAAAAAATTATAATGGTATGCATTCCTCTCTATTACTTTCCATTAACATCAAGTCTGCAGACCTTTTAAGCTCTTGGTGACTTCTTCATGCCAAATTGCATCATCTGCTGAATATCATTTTCTGCAGAGTGGTTTTCTCATAGTTTGGTAAAAATTATTAATAAAAACCAGAAGAACATGTAAGTGTCTCCTGTAATAGTCTGTTTTGGAAGTTTCTGAAGTATGTGGACAAATTATAGCATCAATTTCAATATGAGTCACCAAAATGTATTAAAATTTTACTTTGAAAAGTTATAGTTCCTAGGGAAAGCATTCCTAAATTGAGATATTTTTTCACTCTGAGTTGATACTTTGCACAGTGTACTCTTAAGAAGCTCTTTTCTTCCTATCTGACCTTGTTAGCATGGAAATAGCCATACTTACTAAAGGAATGCTCAGAGCTAGGAGAAAAAACTTGCTGAAGGGTGCTCATCCAAGTGGAGATAAGCCTGGATTGGACTTCTGGTCCTCCTATTACAATAAAGTGAATTGATTGTTTTATGAATATTACTATGTACAGAGTCATCAAGGTACAATCTGTCATAATCAATGAAATCCTATCAGTCTCTAGTATGTAAAGAATTTCTATGAAGTATCAACAGAGTACACGAAGAAGTGGTGCATGAATGCAATTCGTCTCTGATCTTGGAATACTTACAAAGACAGTGGCATCTCCAAGTCAGCTTTGTAAAGGCATCAGTGGATAGCAAACTGTAAATTGGCCTCAAAACCAGCTTTTGGGGTTAGTTTGGTGAAAGAAGTTTCTCATAAAGTACACAGAACAGTGAGAATAATATTCTGTTCCTTTGAAGGTAAACCTTTAATATTTTTTGTTGTTGTTGTTTTTTCAGGAGACAGGATGATTTTGCCAACATTTAAAAATTTACTCAATGTTTTCTACATTTATATTTCATTTCAAGCACTACCTTACTGACAATTGGAGTAAAACTAAATGGTGTAGCTGACTTCAAATGGAGTTCTTTTGCTGTGATGATAATTCTTGGTTGTTCCATCTAAAATGATGATTTTGACATCTTCACCTTGAAATGCAAGCCATCCAAACAGGAAAAATGAGAAAGAGTTTCTTTGATTTAGGTAGGTTTTTTTAGAAGGACACAACTACTCCAGAGTAGTCCAATCAATACATTTTATGATATGTTCTAATTCAAATTGTTTTAGACTAGAAACAGGGTGCCACATCAAAGGTCAATCACTTGAAGACCAGGTTATTCTGAAGTTCAAGGTTTTCTCATTCTCATTACTTGTTCTACTTGGAACATGCTCTGCCAGAATCGTATTACCAGTTGTTTCAGAGCGTTTCCTGGGTTTGTTTTGGTTGCATAGGTCCCCTAAAGTAGGGTTAAAAGATACTTTCACCTGAACGGATGATTTATCCATACTTCTCACCCTTCTTTTTATCTTTTTATCTTTGGATCTAGTAAATCCTTTCAATAGTTTGGGTTGTATTGTCTATCACTACTTTTTTTTTTTCATTTTTTAAATTCTTTTATTTTTATATATATATTTTATCCCCACTTTGCTGTACTTCAGGTTCTGGGAACATTTGATATTCCAGAGTTTTTTTACTAAACTGAATGTAAAAGGAATTATAACTAAATCACTATACTGAAAATCCCTGCATGCTTTGGCTTTACAGCTCAAATCCTAGTTTCAAAAGTTATAAAAGAAAAAGGTCAGAAAAAGAAAACCTCTATTTTTTTACTGTGAAAACAAGGGAGAAGCTCACCGCACTAAATTAAAATTCTTCTGAACCCAGCTAGATAGCTCATTACCGGGTTGTATTGCAGGATTGTCTGTTCCCTAATCCCTTACACTGTTTACTCATCCACAAGTGTACTTTGCTGGAATTTTCTTCATTTTGTAAAATGTACTTTAGAAATTATATATATGCAGCCCAAATAAAACCAGGACTTACCAAGTGTGCTGTTTACTGTAGGCAAACATTATCATTGAAAGTCCATGTGTTGCTTGCTCTGTTCTGAAATTCACTATGTTAAAAATGGAAAGCTTTTTCTTCCTTTCAAGTGCTTCCCCAACATCTGCTACCAGGATGTGTAAGCATGCAAAAGATAAATAGGCTTGCTTTTTCAGATTAGAACCAGCCTTTATTTAAACATGCATAAACCTACAAGGAGATTTCGTAAAGTAGTAAAAGACATGGATTTTGCAGCTGGTTCTCTAAGTCTGGGAAGTAAAAACTTTCTGCAACCATTTTTATGTGTGAAGCAATAGTGTTACTGCAGTTTTGTCAGTTATGGATACAATCTTATCATAGATGCAGTCACAGTATCACTTCTACAATGAAACACACAGATGATGTAGCGAGTGTAAGAGGCAAGAACACGACAACATGTAAAACTTAGAAAACAACAGTTTTATATGTCTGTTTATTAGCCAGACATTATTACATTATGAAGCAGGGAAGAATTTTTTTTTTTGGCTTTTGGGTTTTGTTTTTTTTTTTTTTAAAATGTGAATTTTTAAACCATGTTCAATTGTACACAGCAGTGAACGGAGGACTGAGGTATTTTGCTCACATTGTATTTAAACCCTCCAAAGAAATTCTTACCTACCTCCTTGAAAGGTTACTCAAGTCAGTACGTAAAAGAGAGATATAGATATCTCTCATGGCCAGATGGAACTGTGAATACACACATAAGAATAATAATTAGCCATCATTGCTTTTTTGTGTGTTAAGTTAATATCTCCAACTTTCATGTTCTCACTGAATATTTATTATTTATTGTTCTACATCTAACTCCTTGGCTAGGTGAACAAAGTCATAAATGACTGTGTTTCTCTTGCTAGATTTGTTTTAATTTTTTTAATTTCCTTTTATCTTACTTATTTGTCTCCTTAATTGTCTTTCTTTCCTGACTATAAAATTCTTCTCTTTCCTGAATTTTTAGACTTCCCTCTTTTTCTTTCAACTGTTTTTCACTTTTTTCTTTCTCTGACATGTTCCACAGTCTAGTATTTTTTAAATTCTTCAAGCTTCCATATAGTTTATCATGTTGGAAGTCCCTTTGAGGTTAAGGACAAAGCAAGAATATTAAAATACTTACTTTATTTCAGGGATTTGGTTCTGAAGATAATAGAATCTACCTATTCAATGCAACTCATGGTAAGGGTATCTCTTTCTCTTATCTATTTTTTAAAAATAAATTAGTTCCCAGTAGTACCATGAAACCATTGAAAAATCCTCTGCCCTGCCTTTTCTGCAATACTCTTACATCTGTATTCTGAATAATCTATATCATAGAGAATAGGGGAATATAGGGAGAGATATATCAGTTAAACAGTGAAATTGCCAAGACTATGAAAAAAATAACTTTAAAATATTTTTTTTTTCTTCTAGTCTACTAAACAATTTCTTGACTGGTCTCACTCTAAAAGAAAATAAGCACTACAAATACTTAGTTGGCAGATTTAAGAATTCCCTTTCATGCTCTGCCTACCCTATAAATGCTAATGAACTCAGAAGGTTTTGGAAGAACACCTGGAGATACTTGTGTGGCAGTCTTCATTCTGTTAAACAAGTTGATGCATGCATTGTTTCCAATGGCCTATATCTTTCTGCAAAATCTTCACAGTGTCCTTAAGGTTTATTCATGTCTCTGTTGCTTAGGTCATTTTTAATCTTGTTTTCTCTGTGGAATAATCCACAAATCTTTCTAAACCAGGTAAAATCAAGCCGTGACTTACTCTTGTCTTGGTTCAGAATACACTGTAGGTCATGCATTCTTAATTTGAAATCCAATAAATTAGTTGAAATAATCTTATCATTTTTAGTCATAAATCATACTGTATTAGTGTCTTACAGAGATGTGAACTTGTACTCAGTCCATAAATGGAAATATCTCAAAAATATTACATTTGTTTTAATATAATTACTGTGTACACTCTTTTCTTTATATGATACCTTTGTAAATGTAAACCTAAAATTAGATAGTGCTGCAAAAGGCTGCTGCAACCTTTCTGGAAAATGAAGTAATCAAACTTGTCAATTAGACAGGGAATAGACACTTGTTACATTTAATAAGCTCTTGACAGATCTAGCTAACCTGTTAAACTGATTTTATTTTCTTCAAGGTATAAATACCTCAAACAAAATTTTTAATGATTTTCTGTCAGTTATGCCATGTTTTTAGACTGAAAAAATAGCAAGAATAAAACCAAAACACATATAATTCTTAAAAATACTTTCTTAACAGTTGTGATTTCAAATACTTTTTTTATTTTATATCAATGTGTACTTTCACTGTTTTTAAAACATATTTTTTAAAAACTGGAAAATTAAGCCATACTTATTTGGCTAACTTTATCTAAAACACTTTCCACCTCATTCTCTGGTTTTTTGTTTGTTTGTTTGTGGCTTGGGTTTTGTTGTTTTTTTTATGTTTAATTTTTGGTGATTCTCATTAAGATGATGTTAATCTGTATACTTTGGAACAATTTTTTTCCTGAGAAATTTCAACAAATTCTATTTCAATTATTTAGATCCCTCTGGCTCTTGTTCTTTGGTGCATTTTAAAACCCTTTAAAATTTTAAAAGGCAGTATTGCAGTACTTAGCAGCTGGATGATGAACTCTATGGTTGTTGGACTTCCAAAATTTTTCTTCTTTATTAACTTATTAAAGAACATAATTTCCAATTAATGCTCTATTTAGATTTCCTTGCTGTTTGTCAGATCATAAACCATTCCATTTTTATTTTCAACCTCATTTGAAACTTAATTTTTATGAATTTTTCAGTGAATCAGAAATACTTGGAGAAATATTACTATTGGTTTCAAACCAGTTTGTAAATTAGCTATTTTATTATTTGAGTGTTGATTATTAATAATATTTCACAGATGTTTGTGGTGTTAAATTGTGTTGAACCGTATTCTTTAGGATGATGCCAATTTATAGACTACTAAATGTTGATGTGTTATATATCAGCCTAAGAAAAAAAAAATATTTAATTTTATTTTATTGTGGTTGTATTTGGTTTGCATGGCAAGGTTTTGGTAGCAGTGGGGGAGGGGGGGGACATGGGGTGGCTTCTGTGAGAGAAGCTGCCAGAAGCTTCCCCCATGTCCGACCCGACACAGCCAATGCCAGCCGGCTACAAGAACGGACCCGCCGCTGGCCAAGGCCGAGCCAATCAGTAACGCCTCTGTGATAACATAATTAAGAAAAAAAAGGAAGGGAGAAAAAAAAGCTGCACACATTTTGCAGCTGGAGGGAGGAGTGAGAAGATGTTAGAGAAAACAACTCTGCAGACACCAAGGTCAGTGAAGAAGGAGGGGGAGGGAATGCTCCAGGCGCCGGAGCAGAGATTCCCCTGCAGCCTGTGGTGAAGACCAGGGTGAGACAGGCTGTCCCCCTGCAGTCCATGGAGGTCCATGGTGGAGCAGATGACCACCTGTAGACCGTGGAGGACCCCACACCTGAGCAGGTGGATGACCGAAGGAGGCTGTGACCCCACGGGAAGCCCGCGCTGGAGCAGGTTTGCTGGCAGGACTTGTGACCCTGTGGGGGACTCGCGCTGGAGCAGTCCCTTCCTGAAGGACTGCACACCATGGAATGGACCCAGACTGGAGCAGTTCGTGAGGAGCTGTCAGTCATGGGAAGGACTCGGGTTGGAGAAGTTTGTGGAGGACTGTCTCCCGTGAGAGGGACCCCACGCTGGTGCGGGGGAAGGAGTCCTCCCTCTGAGGAGGAAGCAGCGGTAGAAACAACGTGTGACGAACTGACCCCAACTCCATTCCCTGTCCCCCTGTGCTGCTGGGGGGAGGAGGTGGAAAATCGGGAAAGAGATTAAGCCCGGGAAGAAGGGAGGGTTGGGGGAGTTGTTTTAAGATTTGGTTTTACTTCTCATTCTCCTCTAATTTTGATTGGTAATAAAGTAAATTTGTTTTTTTCCCCCAAGTCGAGTCTGTTTTGCCCATGCCAGTAATTGGTGAGTGATCTCTCTCCGTCCTTATCTCCACCCACGAGCTTTTCGTTATAATTTTCTCCCCCTGCCCATTTGAGGAGTGGGAGTGATAGAGTGGGCTTTGGTGGGCATCCGGCCTCTAGCCAGGGTCAACCCACCACAGTGGTTTACACAGGCTGTTAATTTCTACTCATTTTGTGTTAATTAATTTATAAATTCAAGTGTTCTCTGTTTTTCTTGTAAGATATGAGAAAATAGGAAATTGAATATTCTGACTTTTTATCATAGTACCATAGAATTATAGAACGTTTTGAGTTGGAAGGGACCTTTAATAGTTGCCTGGAGAAGAAAAGGCTCCAGGGTGACCTTATTGCAGCCGTTCAATGCTTACAAATGACCTATAAGAAAGATGGGGACAAACATTTTAGCAGAGCCTGTAGTAATAGGACAAGGGATAATGGTTTTAAACTAAAAGAGAGTAGATTTAGGTTAAATGTAAGGAAGAAATTTTTTTACAGTGAGGGTGGTGAAACACTGGAACAGGTCGCCCAGAGAGATGGTAGAAGCCCCATCCCTGGAAACATTCAAGGTCAGGCTTGGTGGGCTCTGAACAACCTGATCTAGTTAAAGATGTTCCTGCTCACAGTAGGGTGGTTGGATTAGGTGACCTTTAAAGGCCCCTTCCAACCCAAACCATTCTATGCCTCTGTGATTCTACCTGCAAAGCAGGGATTACAGTATTATGGTGTGAGTTTATTCAATATCTGTTCAAATCTTAAAACTCCCTGGGTAGCCTCTATCCCCTTGCCAGGTTAGTCCATTTTGAGGGACTGAGGGCCTTGGGCTGAGCTGAAATGTGGTCCTGGGCCATGGGCAGGGAGTAGGGGGGAAAGGGGCAGTAAGGCATTGCAAAAGTGTCCCCAGGGCCCTGGCACTGGCTATGTCATTCTTACAGACATCATAATTTAGAGTTTGCTGTTTAGGAAAGTGGTAAGAGGGCCTTTTGGTGTTTTTTTTTGTTTGTTTGTTTGTTTTTCTTTTTCTTTTTTTTTAATGTAGTATGAATTTGAAAGAAGATACAGATGTGGAAATTAATTTTTAGAAACACAAGAAGTTTGGAGTAGACTGAACTTAAAACACTATTAACATTTTAACTAGCATCAAGCACATTGTCATTTCTAACTAAAATTAATCAGATGAAACTTACTAAGAAATTATCATTCTATCATACAAGTTTACAAAATTTTTCAAATAAAATATACAACTTTTCTTGTGTTATTCATTTTGGCCCATTTATGGCTCATGCATAAGGATCCAAATTCCACTTGCAGCCACCTATAAAATTATTTGATGACTCAGAAGTAAAATGGCTTATCCTCTTTACCTTTTCCAAATGGAATGTGCTGTCCTGCATCAATAATTGATTTGCTTATGACACTTAATAATTTTCAATATTGTGCCACTTTTCTAACAGTAACAAGTAGAAGCATGAATGGTGAAGGTTATTATTTACTAGCCACAGCTCAGAGCAGCATATAATCAAATCCTTTGTCAGAGCATCCTGCCGCATAATCAGATCTTATGAATTGTCAAAGGCAATTTTATAAATATATGTATTAATTTAAAGCCTCAGTAAGCTTGTCATGGCATAGGATAAGTACATTTTTCTTTTATTTTTGTGCTTTTCTACTTCTTTATATATGTAGTAATTACATTATCTTCAAATACAATTTCTACAGTGAGAAGTAACACTATGCATCTACAGCATGCTTTGTATGCAAAACCACAGTTATTAGACAGGATAGTTGATTTAAAGGTTATTTTTTCCCTATATAATGTGGTTTAAAGATTTTTATGCCATTTACCACACTGTGTAACAAGCAGTGTGATGCACAGCATAGAATTAGAATAATCAGGAGACCCCACAAAGAGTGCATATCTTCCCCAGTTTGGTGTGATTGAAGATGGTAGCTTCACTTCAGGCTCTGGCAGGGTGCTGAACACCTTTGGAATTTTTATTTACTACAAGAAACAGGTTAGAAGACTTTTCCATAAGGCTCATAATGAAATCCAAAATTTATCTGAAACTCTGTGAAGAAAAAAATGTATTAGACAATTGTTCTCAGAGTGGAAAATTCATAAAAATTGCTGAAGGTATTGCAATAGATGGTGTTAAATGATTGAGGTGTTAGAAAAAAGAGTAATTTTAGGTGAAAGAAAAGACATTCTGTAAAATCCTGTATATTCAAATCCTGGTTTTCAACATTAGGTGTGAACTCAGTGGCTTTAGAATCTCAAATAAATAACTAAAATCTTTAGCACTCTAGTATACCTGTATATGAGGCTTTGGTATTTGCAGTCATATAGCCCCAAAGAGATATCCTGCAAGTGCTATGGAAAGCATTTTATAGTTCAAACATAATCCAAGCTATTTAGTGTGTAGTCTTCAAACATCCTCATCAACTGTCCTCTAATTGGATGATGATGATGAAGACATCTGCCAGATTAAAAAAAAAAAATAATAATCAAGTAATATGTCAACCAGAACAATAGTGAGAAAAAAGAAAGAGGAAAGAAAAGAAAAAAAACAAAAACAAAAAATCAAAACAAAACAGTAACAATATCCCAATTAAAATGAAGAACAAAACAGCTGAAGTGCAGATGACTGTCAGCCTTCTTCAGACAACACAGACAATGAGAGCTGTGCAAACACATCCAAGATATGTTTGGAAAAGAGGTAACTACACAGTGGAAAAAATAGTCCTCAAATAAGTAATTGAATAATATTGCCAGGATTTAGCTGTAGCAGATCAAACAGTACATTTTCTCAGGTATATATCCTATGTGAATTGAGAAAGTTGGGAGTGAAAGGTTAGATAAACAGTAACTGATTCTTGAACACAATTACTTTAGCCCTGTTTTTTCTTACAATCCTGATTATTGGATGTTGTGGTATGTTAATTTACTTCACACAAATAAGAATTCAGGGTCTAGAGAGTCCATAGCTCTATTTAATATATCTAATGTGATGTCATATAAGTAAGTCTTGCCATCTGCATTATGGAATCACAGGGGACTTTAGTTCAATCTCCTTTCAGTAACTTTAAAGTGTGAATAGCTGGAGTGTTAGTTTTCCTTTTTTGTTGTTGTTTCTAATAGCACAATTCAGTCAGGGTATGTGTAAAATAGAAACTTTATTTAGATGCAAGGGGAGTTCAGCCACTCTGGGCATGTCTCTGCATTGGAAAAGCCCTCATGTACCTATTTCTAGAGTAAAATATCAGGCCAGATCCAACAGACTGAGAAAGGCAATGCTGCAGCTCCATGCCTGAGGTTCATCCAGGAGCAAGTTTGAAGTTGTGTTCCTATCAGGCACTTGCACACAGACCACATGCGTGCACCACATATATACACAGCTGGACACTGACCACAGACAGACACACAGAGTATTCACATAAACACAGGCAGCACCACTGGCCTCATCTTGCTCCCCTGTCTGACTGAGGAGGACAGAGGTCTGTTAGTGTTTATATCTATACATATATGTGTATATATAAACATATATATACATATATATATATATATATACACACACACACATATGTACAGCATGGATCCCTCCAGCAGCTGGGCTTAGACACTCAGTCTGCCTAGAAGCTGCCCTGGAGTTCACAGTCTCTTCAGTTGCTGGCACATGGACATATATACCCTTGAGGTTGCAGCCCCGATCCCATTGCATGCTCACACAAATGCATGTGCACACATGCACAGGGAGTTGGCTGGGACCCCAGGGGAGCTAAGCCCTCTGTGCTCTTGCTCTTAGAGACACACACATACACACACAGAGACACCCCAGTAGGTGTCATACCTAAAGCCCAGCTTGACTCCCCTGGTGCCCCCAGTAGCCAGCCCCTCTCTTGTTCTTGCCTGGAGACCCTTCCACTACCCTGGCTCTGAGGCCACTTAACCTTCTTACCATCTCACCCAGATCAATCCTGTCTGGCATCCATACACTCACTCACACACCCATGCCAGCTTCCAACTCTGCACCACAGGCACAGGGCTCTGGCCCCTGGTCCCACCTGCCTCTGCCTGATACTTATTGTCACTCACCTGGCTCTCCCTGCTCACCAAGAAAAGAGCTAGAAAGGAATTTAACAAGACAGAAGAGACTGCATTTGTCAGGCACAGAGCATGGACAGACAAGTATGTCAACCTGTATACTCACCAGCAGCGCCTTTCATCCCCTTTATTCCTCTATTTTCCCTCACTAAATCACCTTGCTTCTTCCCTTTCACATCTTAATTTGCTCCTCTAAACATCCCTTAATAAGTTCTGCATAATTCCAAAATTCCCCTGCATCCCATAATGTGTCCCACCCCCATAGACAGTGACCCCTCAATTTGAAAGGTATTCCTTCAGCCTTGACTCACTCTGATGTGTTTCACAAGTGGAATTTCAGATTGAGGCTTTCCTGAGTCACCTGTTGGAGGGATCTGGACAAGTCATTCCTGCCTTTCAATCCTTAATTTGGGTTCCTGTGCCCCTGTGCTTCTCTGAGTTTGTGGAGTTAGGCCTCTGATGAGCTGATGGCTCCTGTGATGAACCTGGGAAGAGCCATGGTAAGGTGTTACTTGGGCACCCCTCCTGCCATGGTCTCTCTGCCCACAGATGAGCTTATAACATACCTATATACCACAGGTCTCTTATGTGCCATTATGTGCACAGTTAAATACCTGAAGAAGTTTAGGTTTGAGAACAGAGACAAAACTATCGGTTGGATAGTGAACTAGGTGAATCACATGTTTGAACTGCAGGGCCCAGGACTCACTTTAGACACCCTTGTGTCCAAAGTGACTGATTTGTTGATGGTTCTGTCTCACAAGACATAGCAAGGGAAGGTCATTGGGAAGGATATTTTTTTACTATTGTAGAAGGATGCACTCCCAGGCAGTGTGGAAAAAAATCAATCCATTACAGTTTGCTAGGAATTTGTCCCTACCTGTTTTTTATTTACCTGTATAAACATAACCATAAGAATAATGCAAAGAAAAGACACAATTAGGGAGACTACACTATTGAAAGCGTACTTAGCAAATTGTTCCCTCAAAATAGGATTTTGTCAAATTGGAGGGTTTATTGCAAGGCTTTTTCCTGTCTTGGCACTACTTGATGTTTAATTACTTGAGTGATGGAGTGTGAAAGTACACCTCAGTAAGTCTTCACATGTTGGCCGGCTGGGAAGGATACCCTTCTAAAGGGCAAGGTTAGAATGCAAAATGGTTGTGATGAATTAGGATGCCTGTGTGAAATAAATAAGATGCCCATCCAGAAGGACAAGTCCAAAGTGCTGCAGTGAGAAGTAAATAGTTGCAGAAAGATAATCTGAGGGACAGCTGGCCAAGCAGCAGTTCTGCAGGTATTTGAATGTTTTCACCTTCTCAGTCTGTGGGCCTTTCTGGAGCAGATATATACTCTGGTCAACAGTTCTTTGCCCCATGGTTTTTATTAGGTTTATCTTATAATGAAAATTAATCTAGTAGCTCACTACCAGATGTAATGATATGTAAGACCTGCTGGTGTAGTGTTGGGCACTTGGAAGTATGGAGGCAGCAAGATCTAATGCAGACCAATGCATGAGCATTACAGGAAGAGTTCCTAGCTCAGCCAAACTAGAGAGATGATTGGAGAAAGGTTCAGAGAGTTTACAGTAAAAGGGATCCTGAGTGTCACCCCATGTAAATACAGGGTAAATGGTTAAGCTATAAGGACCCAGAAGAAAAAAAGTCTGAATGTAAAAATCAGAGTAAACTTTGTGGCATGGCTCAACAAAACAGTGTTGCAGAAAAAGACTGATTGGAACTGCACAAAAGGCATGTGAAGTGTGTCCTCCAGTTTGCTCAGTGCTGATAAAGCATCTAATAGAGTTTTATATCCCACTGTAAGCATTATTCATTCAGGAAAGATAAAACAGAATAACTGGTTAGAGATCAGTGCAGAATGATAATAATGATAGGTGATCTACAAAGACAAGAGTGTTTGAAGCTGACTAGTCTGGAGAAGAGAATGCTGAGGGTACCAAGATCATTATGCTGAAAACGAGAAAAGCATAAACTCCCTCTCATGAGATTAAGGCAAGGAATAACAGATTAAGTGAACGAAGGAAGGTGCAGTATTAGACATAAGAAAAAAAACTTGCCAACACTCAGGAAAGTTAAGCACTAAGTTTAAGTGAGAAGATCGTAGACTCTCCATAATGAGGGATTTTCAAAAGTAAATCAGACAAATACCTGTTAGGAATGATTTCACTGCCCCAGGGCAGTGAAAGGATTAGACAACTTCTCAAGGGCCTTTCAAGGCTTAATTCCTATGAAAGAACTATAATGTAAAATTTTCAAGCCTACTAATACTAGAAATTCTGTTGCCAGGGAAGAGCACACTCAGAGATTCTAGAGAACCCTACAAGAGGAAAAAATATGACATCCATTGTAGGGCACTTAGAAATTAGAATATGAACTGTATATATTATTAGTTTTAGAAGACGTATAGTACTTCTGCTAAAATCATACTTTCTACTCTGAAATTGTAAAAAAGGATTACAGTTAACTGTATTGAAGTTGGATTGGGCCCTTGCATCATGTTTGTCTTGACTTTTTTTCAGCAGTAATTTGTCACAATGATAGACAGTGGAGAAAATCTTGAGGCCTGGCTTCTTAATCTGCTTGTCTAATAAGAAATATGATAGAGAATTACAATTACATTTTCTTAATCTTGACCTACAGTGTGCTATTGTATCTATTTATAATGATAAAGAATTGTATAATCTCATGAAGGAAGAGCAAAAGGCAGTTTGCTAATTTTCTTATCAACAGCCACTAGAATGCTTTGATAAAAATGAAAATTTTGCTCATATAAGAACTGAAACTGATAAAAACATATATTAACTGATTTCTGGAATAAAATTGCTAATCTTGCAAAAGGGGCTATCGCCATCATGACCTTCTACTAATAAACATTAAAACACAGAGCTATTTAACTTAATTTTGTAGCTATTTCTGCAGTGCATGCAAATGGAATTTAATTAAAGATGAAAAAAGTTACATTAGATAATGTTTTTGACCTCCTGCCCAATTACTGGCTATAAATATATTGACCTCTGCTTCTAGCAAGTGCATTGCAAATGAAACCAAAAAATATATAAAAGAAATATATTTACTAAGTAGAGTTTGGTAGTACTAGGAAGCATTACCTTCTCTCTAAATACTTAGGAGAACATTTTTTATCCCAAAGACCTTACAATCTCAAGTGGCAAAGATGAGAAATGTGGAAATGAACACAATAAACAACATGATCAGGATGAAACTAAGCACGTACAGTACTCGTGTGCGTCTTTCTGCTCTTTTAAAGTTGAGCATACACATTTCATCACCTTCTGTTCTCAGTCCTCTTGAGTCATTTTGTCTTTCTTCAATGTTGAACATCATTTTCAATCCCTTTGCTTTTATGCACTTCTGATTCATCTGAATGAGCTGTAATATTGTATACATTTTGAAATGGAGATGGTTGTCACTCTCTGCTAAGTAGGCATGTACTTGATTGTAAGTGAATCTTGTTATTGAATTGTTTGTCTCTTTCGATATTTACAAAAGGTGATGAGATGCTGGGTCAAAAAAGAAAGAGACTTAGAGTCCGAACTATAATGCTCTGGTTTCTATACTGGTTGATTTCCTGGTTTTCAAGCTTTCCACATTTATTCAAGTAATTTGTTTTCAAAAACCCCTTTGGAGCCTTTATTATGGGAAATTTTTGATGCTCTTATCATAAGTAGATACAACACATGGGAAAGAAGACTTTCCCTGCCTATCAATCTGCAGAATTAAAATATTCTTCAAATATTTCAGTTACCTAGAAAGTTCTGCTTTGTTTCTTGCTTCTCTTAACAGACGTGCCTAAAACAGGTACAGAAGAGAGAATTTATTTATTTTTTAGAATTTTGATTTCTCTGTAATGGCTTGAAATTTATTATCTTTATAGAGGAATATTTTACTGTACAAAATCAGGTATTAATCTCACTGTCAATGAAATGGCACTCAAGCACTCAAGGGTCAGTCTTTCAGCTTTCACAATAGAAACTATGACAAAAATACTCATAGGCACAAAAAATATTTAATTGTGTGTTCTAAAGAGTTGCCGCTGTTCTCACTAGAACTGAAATTTCCATTCATTAAGACATCAGAAAAATCCACAATTATGAAAAAAGAAACATAAAAAAGAGATAAAAGATAGTCAAATGCAGGAATGGCTAAGTTGTCATCAAAGCAATAGTGGTAAAATGTACCAATTAATGTGAATAAACTTTGTCACCTCCCTCACTGATGGTGGAAATCAGTGACAAAATCTTCTTTAAATCAGAAAAAGTGTGCACATTGGCTAGTTTAACTGACATGAAATATGAAGATCTTGAAGTAGTTACCAGACTTATACTGAGAGGAATTGGTATGTACTGATGGTGATCCATTTTGTAAAGAATACAGAATTCTGTACCTTTATGAACATTCAGGAGTCTCTGAAAGGGAGTATTTTGTGGAAAAGGAGCTTCTGTCTGTGCTACTGTTTAAATCCTTTTGGAAGATAGAACTACTTCAATGTGTATGTCCAGCTATGACAAGTAGATACTGCAGTAATTCCTAGTAGTCAACTGTTTCAAAACTTTAGGGAATAAACAGGTTGATCTTTCAGATCAAAAATTTCTGAAATGTTCAGATTTGATTATGCTGAGGATTATGCCTTTAAAACTGGGACTATAAACTGAACCTGGCAATCTCTACTCACCTAAATCACTTTTCTAATATTCTTCAAAACAATCAGATAAAAAAAATTACTTTCTAGCAGCAAACATATTTTATATATCTCAAGAACAGATGGAGCAAGGTAGGCAATGACAAATTGCCAAAGAAAGTAATCACAGTTTCAAAAGACGTGCCAAAACCTTTATATCTGACAAGTGACAACAAAGACACTGGGGAAATTCCTCAATATACCAAGCCTTTACTGGTATCTAACAGATTTGGAAAACTAAGGACACAAATTTCCACTAGTTTCCACTGTCTATACTAAAACAGAATTACACCATCCCGTTCATTTTTAGAGATGAATTTGCACCAAAACTTTTTTGCCCCCAAGATTCTGTGATGTTTAGGCAAGTTAGTTCTTTTCTATAGTTTAATGAAAAAGGACTTAAAGGAATGAAAATCTTGTTGGATCTTAAACCTTTGTCTCCACAGCAGATAGAGTGAGACAGCCAAGTCAGTTTATTTTAAAACTTCGCATGTTCTGATAAATATTAACAAATTAAAATAACAAGAATATAACAGCTTTGACCTAGGACTTCCTTGGCCATAAAGGTAGAAAACAAGAGCAATTCAGATCTTCCTTCCTCTGAAATCTAGTGATTTTAACAAAGCACTTTAAAGTAATTACCATATAGGATACTGATAGCTATAGGAAGCAGACTACAGACTATAAAAGAAATGTGTGTTACTTGTCCCAGTGGTGAACATCACTCACATACTACTGCTAAAACTATGAGTATGGATTTAACAGGCTAAAATTTGCAGTAGGATTATGTTAATTTTGCAGCAACCACTTACAAAACTGTCTTCTGGAATGCTTTTCTCCAGACAGCTCTTTTATTCAATTCATCAATGCTGGCTATGTCAAATGCATCTATACAGAATTTCATACACTATGACAATGCAAAAATGCTGCTTTTATTGTTAATGTAATTTCACAAATATTCTATAACTTTTTTCACAAGTAATAAGACAGTAGTTGAAAAATTCTGGAAAACTGCCAAAACCATTTTATTCCTATCCTAATTTGAAGTTTGACATTCTTATCAATACAAAAATTGTGTTAAAGTAAATATATATCAATTAACCTCACAGATGCCAGAAGAGAATGCATAAATACCAAATCATGTTCAGAAAACCACTAGTAATATAATTAGAAGCAGTTTATTTTTGAATACAGTGGTTTGGATCAGTTACAACAATCCTTTTGTGGAATACACAGTTTACAGGGCAATGTCACCTTTCAGAGAGCAAGAGTGAGTTCTATCATTTACCCTGTTCTGATTAATTGCAAAATTCAGGGTTTTGCGCTCAGTGTCTTCCATTAGGGAAAACTATAATTCAGCTTGAGAATTTTAAGATTTTAGGGAGATGGAAAGCAAAGACTGACATTCTATATCATAATGCACAGTATGAAAGAGACATAATATGTATTTCATATATTAACAGACATGTTTTGAAAACTATGCAAAACCTAGATACATGTGTCACCGAAATCGGGAATGAACTTCTTAACACCAATGTAGTCTTGAGAAGCAGACATTCTTTATTATGGTGCTGGGAGCATGGGGGATTGATCCACCTATCATGCATACCCACTCATCTCTCTACTAAAGATTTATATTATCAAAACATGCATATTCATTAGTTTTCCAAGAAATTATTAACATATTCACTACATTTCCAAGAACCCATTAATATAAGTAAATTTATTTATTGTGTGCATACTGATGTCCTTTTGATTCTCTTCTAGTGGTCATGAAACTTTTGTCACTGTGACCTTTAGTTGAAATTTTCTTCGGCTCATGCTTAGTTCTTTTTTTTTTTTTTAGTTTACAACACATCTGTATGCACAAAAATGTTTTATTCTAGCATCACTACCTTATCTACCCTATTGCTAGGGCTCAATGCCTCAAATCTACTAGAAATTTGACTAGGCTTAGCAGATGTGTAACTATCTTTTAACATCACATTGTTTAAGCAGAAGAGTATGTTCTCTCAGAATCGTATCACATGAGTGAATAATAATTATTATTATTACTTCATTTATTCTCTATGTTCTGTGTTTTTTATATTCATTATTATTTTCTGCATTTGAAAACACATTATGAGTTAATATAAAGTTCTCAATGTGATGGTACATTTAGCTGCTTATAAAGGTTTTTAGTAGGTAAATATCATTTTTTCAACTTACTCTTTATTTCACGAGCAATTGAAAATACAGACAAGTCACTATAAATCTAAGTTACCAGGTGAATAAATTACCTTACGGACCTTAATCCTTTCTCTTTCCCTCACATACCTTTTTGTTACAGCCATCCTAATCCTTCCCACTTTTCCTAGAATATTTTTATCTAGTTCCATCAAAGAGTTAGAACAAAGGCTTCCACATACCAACCATATGCTTGGCCTTTTCTCTCTACAACTATGTGTACCCTCTTACAGGAGTGATTAAGTTCAAAGGGACATTTATGTTCAGTGTTTCACACAACTTTATGAAATGAGAATATAAGATTTAAGGTAACGACTTACTATATTGTCCTGGTTTTTGCTAGAATAGGGTTAATTTTCTTCTTATAGATAGAAAGCACTGTGTTTTGCTTTCAGAGATTGTTATGAGAAGAAATGTTGATAACATACAAGGACACATGGGGTTGTTGCTTGGGTAGTTTGCAAGAGCAGAGGACTGGAAGGTGGGGTGGGGGGTGGGGGGAAGAAAAGTACAGTAGTTGTTAAAACCCAGAATTGACAGTTGGATACGCCAATAAGATATTCCATATAATATTATGTCATATTTACTATATTAACCGGGATTGACCGGAAAGGGGGGTATTCTCTTGGGAATCGCTCAAGCTCGCTTTTCTGGGATTGCGATTTTGGGGTTCCTTTTTACTCCTCTGGGATCGTTATCAGCAGATGGTGAACAGTTGTACTCTGCATCACTCATATATATCTATATATATTTGTTGTTGTTGTTGTTATTGTTGTTGATGATGATGATGATGATGATGATTATTATTTTACTCTAATTATTAAATTGTTCTTATCTCAACCTACAAGTCTCCTTACCTTTACCCCTCCAATTCTCTCCCCGATTCCCTCAGTCTGGAAGTCTGGAGAGAAGTGGGGGAGGTGCTGCCAGTGACTGTGTCTTGCTTGGCTGCCAGCTAAGCTTAACTATCACATATGTATTTACAGTGTGTTAAAGCATAAGACTTAAAGAGCTTTTCCACTGAGAAAATCTACTCTCTCTATGCTTAAAATACAAGGACAATTTCCACCAAAATTTTTACTAGCTCAAGAAAACTCTTAAACTATAACACTTTTACTACATTCAAAATTCTCTATATCTAAGTATGGAGTTTTATTTAAAATAATTTAATTTTTATTTTTTGTATAGGTGGGTGTCAAATTCAAACTTTCACATACCAGACTTAAAAGACCATATAAAATTGACTAGCTATGGTATCAGTGGTTAAATTAAAAATATCTTTTTGATTCTCTTTACAGTTTTACTGTATATCTTTTTCCTGTCAAAAGAAAGCAAAATCTAGAAGATTTCTTATTGTAAGTGATTGGATTTGGTTTTGTTTTTTTAAAATACGTTTTGAGTCATAGGTTCACAGAATATAAGGCCAGAGTTTTTATTGCAAACATCTAATCTGACTTCATAAAGACCTTTTGAACTTCAGAATATCCTGATTTATTTTAACTACACTGTTTCTAATATTTTGAGTGATGGAAAATCCCTATAGGTCCCCATAACTAATGACTTTAGTATTAATACCATTTAAGCAACACAGATGAGAAATGTGCTGACCAATCACTTCTATATGGCTATTAGCATTCACAAAATACAGACCTATTAAACAGATATTTCTGTCCCCTATTGAGGATGGAGAAGAGAGTGAAGGGAAGGATAATAGAATTATATTTCATAATGATTAAGAAATCTCTTGTGAGAGTTCAAGACTGTTACCTCAGTTAGTTAATGATTTTGTTATTCTAGCAGTATCTTCAGAGTTCGAGAAAATAAGACATGGTAGTTATTTGGGAATATTCTACAGAAAATATGAGTTACTGAACTTAGCTCATATTTTCTCTTTGAAAAGAATAATTGCAAAAAAATCATAGTCACAGTTATGTGAACAATGAATAAGTTCTGTTTTCACTTCTTAAGATGCAAATGAACAAACATTTGTAGATTTTTAAAAGAATAGGAATGAGAGTGACTGTAAAAAAACCCCAGAAAAATCAATGAGTTCAATAAAAAAACAGTCTTAGCCTGATCATACTTGTATTGTTGTAAAGAAAGATGGGATCTTCAGCCTGGCAGAGACCTGAGAGGATTCAGTGGTATACATAAAATGAAAATAACAATGCAACAAAAATTTAAAAGCAAGTGTATAATTTATAAAGTGTTATATTTCATTTTACAATCCTTAAAACTTTAAAATGAAGTCTGGATATTTTCTGTAGAAGACATAGCTCAGTTTAATGCTTGTTCTTTATGCCAGCCTTAATGTCATGACTATTATTAGAGAAAGGCAAGGATAATTCAAAAACACAGCTAAGAGATTATTAGGCTAGAGATTATTTCCTTTGCCTAAAGTCTAAAATAAATAAAAAACCCCATAGTTTTGCTTGTGGTTTTACCTGTAGACAAGACTTAGTCACCTTATGTTGTGGGTTAACCCTGGTAGGAAGCTAAGGACTGCACAGCCACTCCCTTGCTCCCCTCCAGTGGTATGAGTGAGAGAATTTAAAGAGTAAAAGTGAGAAAACTCATGGGCTGAGATAAACAGTTTAATAGGAAAGCAAAAGCTGCACAGGAAAATAAGAAATTCATTCACTGTTTACCAAAGCCAGACAGATATTTAGGATATTTCCATTTCCAGGAAAGCAGGCCCTCATCTCATTTAACAATTACTTGGGAAGAAAAATGCCATAACTCCAAACTTCCCGCTTTCCTCCCTCTACCCTTGGCTTTTATTGCTGAGCATGATGTCATATGGTGTGAGATGGTTGGGGAGAGCTGTCCTGCTGTGCCACCTCCCAGCTTCTTGTGCACCTCCAGCCTACTCTCTGCCTGGGCAGCATGAGAAATAGAAAAGGCCTTGAAGTTGTGTGAAGCAACAGCTAAAACATCCCCGTGTTATCTACGGTGTTTTGGTTACAAATCCAAAACACAGCCCCATAGAAGCTATTAAGCAGATATTTAACTCTATAGACCCAAAACTGGTACACCTTATTTCCATAAATTGTACATACCTTTTCACTATATTCCTGATACCTGAAATATTTACAAATGGGCCAAAGGTATTCATTGACGAGATTGTCAGTCTTGGCTGGGTTATTGTAAATTACCTACATCATTTATAAAAACATTTCCTCAACTTTTATAAATCCAAAATAAGCAAGCCAGTTCTCAAAAGAAACCATTCAAGGTATTTTCATGAGAATGAAAAAATGAATGTGAGATGTTAATTTAATTCCAAGGTTTATTTTGGCTTACTTAGTTTATATATCCTCTCCAGAAATAAGTGGTCTAAATTACTCCATGTTTAAGTAATGAAGCTTTTAGTGCTTAAACTTAAAAAATCATCTAAATAGCCCATTCAAAATCCTTGAAAGAAAACTATTATTAAGTACAACTCCATTTCACTTTTTATTATCTCTGTGAAATAATATCTTGGATGCACGCTGACCTGAAAACTTGCATTGCAGATTCAGGCAAGTTCCATGAGGAGGAAGGAGAGAGGAAAGCAAAGAATGTTGCTTTCTTAGAGATATGAGACTAATCTGGTAAGGGTGATCTTGGCTTGAGAATAAGTCAAAGAAATTAGCTGGATCAGCTCCAAAAGCTTTTAAAATATTCTTTATCTTTAAATACATGGAAGAGGGAAAACTCTCTAATTCATGTTTTTCTGGGTTCAGAATGAGCTGTTTTCATTTCTCATTCGACTCCATTCCTTCATGAGATCTTCCATTACACACTTTGGCTCAGGAATAACCAATCTACTGTTTTATATGCAATAGGGTATTACTCTTCCATCAACTTGATAGGTAGATAGTCTTTGTTGTGGTGGAAATTCTGAAAAAAATATTCAGTCACTTCTTCTAATAGATTCTTTTAGTTCCATCAGTTTTAATAAAAGCTGAAATGTTCATTCTAATAAATCCAAACACTCAATTACATATAAAAGTTTTTTTCCTCTTATTTTTTTTGCTAAAATTATATTGTTAAAAATATCTTTCTTTTTAATAGGTATTTGGTCACGTCTTATTGAGAATAATTGCATTGTTTCTTCTCAACATTCTTGAGGGTAGAAGCCATTGACAATTTGATACATACATACATAAAGTTGCTTAACCATTGTCAGAAAATGAATTACTCAGTTAATATATCGGGGTTCATGCTTATATGGCTTTTTTCTATTCAGTAGTCTGAATGGTCTTGCTTTATTATACATAAATAGTTTCATTACTGCACAGTAAGAGTACCAGGAAATTATAATTTATCATTTCAAGAAGTTTGTCAACTCAGTTATGTAAGGAGCAAATAACAGATACACTATTTAGAAGGAGACATTATTTGTAAGGTCTGCTAGTGCCAAGGCAATTCTCCATCAAAAGTGCAGTGATGCTGTTTCACTCCACATGCTATGTGTGTACACTGTGCAGAACTTATAACATTACACAGAGTTCAGTGTTTCCATCTCCTTTGAAGTAACCAATCTATTTTTTTATAACGTTCTGCTATTATTGTTTTTTCATTAAATTATGAAGTCTCTAGAGAGCTTAAATCAGTAAAAATTTAATCACTTTTCAAAAAATAAAGGTTTTTTCAAAGTTCTGTTCCTTTGGGTTTGTTTTTGGTTTTGTTTTGTCTGTTTTGTTTTTTTTTTTTTCCAAAGAGGACTAAAATAAGGCTTATTTATCCTATAATCTGTGGCTTTGAAAACATAGCCTTATCTCTTGTTTGTTCTTTTTCAACAGTTTTGTAACATCTATATCTTGATCTCTCTGTGCATTCACTTAAAATCACAAATAAAATATTGCAAATTTTGAGGTTTTTTTTTTTTTAAATAAATAATTATTTGTATGTTAAGATGTGTTCTATGGAAGGAAAATCTACTTTTCAAAAGACATTCTTACAGTTTGATTCGTTCTTAACCAAGGGATTAATAACTTTGAAATCTGCAATGCATGGTATACCCAAAATGTATCACAGGCTCAGAGGAAATATAAACCTATGCTAAAATATTTTTTTTAATAGAGTTAGATGACAGAAATTTAAATCAAGACATTATAGCTATGTTTTATTGTCCATAGTATTAGTATCACTGATAAAGCAGGGTTTTTCTGAAGTTTCAGAATGTACAAAGCTATTGAAAATCTTTGTTTAAATGAGATAGATAGCTTATTTAGTGAAATAAAATTCATAACGAAACCTGTGTAAATGGATTGCTATATACTTTAATCACAGATATAAATCACAGTGAGTATTATTTAAAGTTCAGTAATGGCCTAATGTTAAAAGAGAGAAACCTAATAGTTTTAATCAAGATAATGAATTAACATTGAAGCTGCTTCCCCTTCATCTATTTGCCAAGATTACCATGTGATATTTATAAGTGGGGTTCATTTCTTCAGACCTGTTAATGTTGGTTTTCATCCTTATTTTCCAATGACTTATTTCTCTTGTATAATTATGTTAATACTTTCTATGATCCGAAACAGCCCCATACTTTTAACAGGAAAAGGTAATAATTTTCTTCATTGTCATTTAATTTGGCACTTCCAATTGAGATGTACAACAAATACACAGCAATGATTTCTGTTCTTTGAAAATACTTTATTTCATTCAAACAAGAATATTTTCCCATTGTTTGAAAACAAATACCACAAGAAATTTACTTAAAAGCCTGAGAATACAATAATCAGATTTATTCTAAATATAATAGTTCCTTCAAGGGTAAAAATATTTTCTCAGTCATAACATACATACAAAGAAGGATGAATGATATCTTGAAGAAAAAACTGTCGTTAAGAACTTTTTTTCTTTTACAGTTAAATTTGTGGCTAAATATCTCACTAACAACACTGTCTGATTTCCGTATTATAACTGTAGATTAATTAACATTTCTCAGGCAGTTACAAAAGATAGTGCAGCAGAATTTTAGGTTCCTGGGTAAAATTCTTCCTTTCAGTTATAAAAATGTTTTTATTGATTAGTTCAGTGACATACAAACACTCTGAAACCCAACAGTTTACACTGCAAAGCAGCATGATCTCAGTAAAATATAACAATTATAAATAAGCTTATCTTTAAGGATTTAAATAGTCCTTTAGAAATCATAATTTCAGCTTCTATGGGACAACTCACATGACAAAAGTTCTGCAAAATATTACATGTTTTCCTGAACAGACTATAATCAAGAAAAGGAGCATAACATTTGCTCCTGCAGAGGGTCTGTGCAAAAGAGAGAGACTATTATGTCAAGCTGGAAAAATTCCTTTTGATTTGTTTTACAAAGTAAGAATGAAAAATTCAATTGCATACTTTGATTTGCATCCCAAGTTATGAATGAGTAGTCTTTTTTCTTCAGAAGTACTCCATTCTCTGTTGATTACTGAGAATTGCTCAGGTCCCATTTAACTGGAGAATTAGAGAAATTAATGAATTTATTTGGATGTCTCTTTTTGTTCATTTATGCCTCACTAATTCATACTCTGTGAGGGAAAAGAGGTATTTACTATAAAACTGAAAAAAAATTATGGCAGATAAACACTTTGTTTTTCCCTTCCTTTGCGGAACTTTTATTAAAGAAAATGCTGACAAATAAGTTACCTGGACTATCTAAAGTTAAGGCTGAATGTAATTTCTTGTTACTTTTCCATGTAGAGTATGTGACACAAAACTATGTTAGGCAGGCCCTTGAGTGGCTGCCTGAGAAGCAAAACTTGCATAAGAAAACAATTTTGTTTAGATGCTCTAAGAAGAAAAACCTTGTCAATTTTGATTTTTTTCCCTTTTAGAGGGAAAATTAAATTATTCACTGAGGTCTCAAGGGACTTCTGAGCTGGGATTCCTGAAGTTAAGAGAAAAGAAAGTACTGTGTTGAGCTATTGTTTACCTCTTGAACAGATTCATGGATACAAAATTTAGATGTAGAGGTTAGTTGCTTAAAAGCCCATTGCTTGTCTGTTTCCAAGTTTTGTATCGCTGATTAATGTTAAAAAACAAACCTAATGAAACAGAATATTTCTTTTCAGTGACTTCTATCTTTATCATAGATTTTCCATTCCTCACAGCTTTTTGATTCATACATATTTTGTGTAAAATATTTAATATGAAAAGGAACAGAAAATACAAATTTCCTGTTTTGCTTAAAAACATTTTTCCTTTGGATCCTATGTGTAAAATATGTCCTGCTTTCATCTGAGGTAAAGCTAACTTTCTTCTTAGCAGCTAGAATAGCACTGTGTTTTGGTTTCCATATGGGATTTAGTATGAGAAGAATCTTGATAATATACTGATGGTTTTAGTTCTTGCTAAAAAATCAAGGACTTTTCAGCTTCCCATGTTTAGCTAGTCTGCAGGTGCAGACGTTTGAGGGGCACAGCAAAATTAACAGACCTAGGCTGACATTTGGATATGCCAATGGGATATTCATGGAATCATAGAATGGTTTGGTTTGGAAGGGACCTTAAAGATCATCTAGTTCCACCCCTCTGCCATGAGCAGGGACACCTTCCACTAGACCAGGTAGAGCAAAGACTCATCCAACCTGGCCTTGAACACTTCCAGGGAGGAGGCATCCACAGCTTCTCTGGGCAACCTGTTGCAGTGTCTCACCACCCTCACAATGAAGAATTTCTTCCTAATATCTAATCTAAACCTACCCTCTTCCAGTGTAAAGCCATTTCCCCTTGTTCTATCACTACTTGTCCTTCTTAAAAAGTCCCTCTCCAGCTTTCTTGCAGGCCCTTTCAGGTATTGGAAGGCCGCTGTAAGATCTCCCCAGAGCCTTCTCTTCTCCAGGCTGAACAGCCCCAGCTCTCTCAGCCTGTCCTCATAGGAGAGGTGCTCCAGCCCTCGGATCATCCTCGTAACAATCTTTTGGACTCGTTCTAACTGGTCAATGTCTCTCTTGTGTTGGGGGCTCCAGAACTGGACACAGTACTCCAGGTGGGGCCTTACAAGAGCGAAGTAGAGGGGGAGAATCACCTCCCTCGACCTGCTGGCCACGCTTCTCTTGATGCAGCCCAGGATACCGTTGGCCTTCTGGCCTGCAAGTGCACATTGCCAGCTCATGTTGAGCTTCTTGTCCACCACCACTCCCAAGTCCTTCTCTTTGGAGCTGGTCTCAAGCCACTCATCGCCCAGCCTGTATTTATGTTTGGTGTTGCCCCGACCCAGGTGCAGGACCTTGCATTTGGCCTTGTTGAACTTCATGAGGTTAGCACAGGCCCACCTCTAAAGCCTGTCAAGGTCCCTCTGGATGGCATCCCATCCCTCCAGCATGTCAACTGCACCACACAGCTTGGTGTCATCAGCAAACTTGCTGAGGGTGCACTCAATCCCACTGTCCATGTCACTGACAAAGATGTTGAAGAGCACTGGTCCCAATACTGAGCCTTGAGGGAGGTCGCTCACCATTGGTCTCCACTCGGACATTGAGCTGTTGACCACAACTCTTTGAGTGCAACCATCCAGCCAGTTCCTTATCCATTGAGTGGTCCATCCATCAAACCCACGTCTCCAGTTTAGAGACAAGGATGCCATGCGAGACAGCTTCAAATGCCTTGCACAAGTCCAGGTAGATGACATCAGTTGCTTTAGCCTTATCCACCAACATTGTGACCCCATCATAAAAAGCCACCAGATTCATCAGGCATGTTTTGCTCTAGGTGAAGCGATGTTTATTGTCATCAATCACCTTCTCACTCTCCATGTGCCTTAGCATAGTTTCTAGGAGTGTCTGCTCCATGATCTTGCCTGGCACTGAGGTGAGACTGACCGGCCTGTAGTTCCCCTGGTCTTCCTTGTTACCCTTTTTAAAAGTGGGGGTTATGTTCCCCTTTTTCCAGTTTGTGGGAACTTCACCAGACTGCCAGGACTTCTCAAATATGATGCATAGTGGCTTTGCAACTTCATCTGCCATTTCCCTCAGGACCATTGGATGCATCCCATCAGGTCCCATGGACTTGTGCACCTTCAGGTTCCTTAGGTGCTCCCAAACCTGGTCTTCTGCTACAATGGGTGGCTTTTCATTCTCCTGGCCCCTTCCTTTGCTTTCTAGGACTTGTGTTGGCGACGGAGGGAAAATCCGGACAGCTCAATATGAGTTGAATCATCAGACTTCCCCTTTATTGATTACACATATGCTTCTTATATACAGCAGTTAATTAAGCTTATGCATATTCCCTAAAATCCACACTGATTGGCTCATTAATTTTCCTGAGAACTTTCTCTTTGTTATAACAGGTGGTGTTGCTCAGTTGAGCTTCAAGGATGTCAACAATAGAATACTCCTCACTTTGCGGTTACCAGCTCCCAGCTACTCCCTTCTATTTTCCCAGCTTAGTTAAGGTTGTTTTGTCTGAAGTTCTTAAGGGAAAGTAGGCATCTTGGAGACTTCACTTATGTCAAGGGCTTAATGCTGCAGCCTAAGCCATTGCAATACTCACTGCTTTCTGCTAAAGGCTCTGATTGTACAAATATCTCTTAGTGATCTACAACAGACTTGGGCAGGACGAGCCACTGCCGGTGAAGACTGAGGCTAAAATTCATTGAGCACTGCAGCCTTCTCAATGTCCTGGGTGACCAGATCTTCTGTTGCCTTCTGGAGAGTGCCCACATTTTCTTTAGTTTTCCTTTTCTCCCCAACATCCCCTTTTTTTGTTGCCCTTGGCATCTCTCGCCAATCTTAATTCTGTCAGGGCCTTGGTTTTCCCAGCCTGATCCCTGGCTTCTCAGGCAATTTCTCTATATTCATCCCAGGTTACTCACCCTTCCTTCCACCGTCTATTATATGATATTCCATATCATATAATGTCACGTTCAGTATATTATTGAGGGTTGGACAGATCTGGGGGATCGATCAGGTCCTCTCTCTCTTCTGGGACTTTGCTTTTTTTTTAGGTTTTTCTCTGCTCTGGGATCGCTAGCTGGGGACTGGACTGGGAGTTGTTCGACAGGTGGTGAGCAATCACAGTGTATATCCCTCATTATATATTCCATTATTGCTCTTATTATTACTATTGTCATTATTATTTTATTTAAGGTTGGTTTGGTTATTTTTTTAATCAATCCATTATTCTCTCCCCCTTTTCCTGGTTTGGGGATGGTGAGTAAGAAAGCAACCGCGTGGTATTTGACTGACGGCTGAGTTAAAGCCACTGCAATACAGAAAGTTTTAAAAACAAAAACCCTTGAAGAGAAAGCCTGAAAGTATTGTCCAGACTGAATGGAGGTGTGAGACTCAGGCAAAAAAATATTCTATTTTGTGTTTACCCTGTCTTGATGCAGTGGGCATATTTCTCTTCCCTCTCATGCTCTGATCCACTGTTGCTGCGAAGGGAGGATGTGATGGTAAAATGACTTTATGTACTGAAATTTATTTAAATTACAACAGTCATCTGCACAATAATGTTTTTAATTGCTCTTAGGAATTATGAAATTAATTAAGACATATCTTGTGGCATCCCCTCAATTTAAAAAATAAAATATTGACTTAAATTATTGAATGATTAGTACCTTGCGAAAAGTAATCATCTTAGCTTTTTATTTTTATGGGAAAAAAAAAAAAAACCACAAAAAAGCAAATGAAAATTGAATGGACCTAATAAAGAAATATTTCTCTTTTGAATCCATTTCACCATCTCATGCCTACCCTTATCAGCTAAACCAGATGATATTAGTGGTGTCTTGAGTCCCATTAAGAGGAAGAAAGCCTTCGGTTTTTGCTTGGTAGCACTCACTTTCTTTTAATCTTCTCTCTTTCTAAGGCTTTGTGTTCAACTTAAACTGCCAGGAAAATACATTAACCTTTAAAGGGAAGTGGCAAAATAGTCTATTATATGAAGTATAAAAAATATTTCCTTCAGCTATAGTACTTATTTTCTTTCTGTACTCATTGTTTATGAAGTGTTTACATTTGCACACTATTAGCTAGACTTAATTAGGTGACATAGTACATAGAAATGTAGCAAGAGACCCCTGACAAAGCTTAATACATATACTAGGAATCAGATGATGAGGAATTGCAAGGGTGACGTTAAACTCATATCTGCATTGCCCAGCCATGTGTTCCCTGAATTCTAGAGTTGTTCCTCTGTAACAGTTTGGAGTATCCTCAGCCTAATTGCAAATCACACTGCTTGTCAATGACAATGAGGTGAGAAAAGATTGGGAATTTTTGCCCTTTCTCTCATTTCTTTATTTATACCTTCTCTAACAATAGTACAGTAACAAAGTACAAAGAAGCACTGGAAAAGTCTCTTATTCTGGAACTGAGATTTTCATGGCAAACAATGTTGATCAGGTTCCACCAGATGTGAGACTCAAAATCAGCCACGCTACACCTAGAAACTAGATAAATTATTTGGTTTAGTCCAAAGCATCCATTTTGTTAATCTGCAATTCTGGTATTAAAGACAATGCACTCTGCATTTATATCAAATGCACCTCTTTAATGAATAGAAATGAACAGAGAAAGAATTATATTAAAAACATAAAAGTAGAGACAGCTGGGATGGGGGAGAAATTCAGTCTGTTCAACACAGGCAGGATTTCTGCATAAGGGTCATGAATACTACTTAAGCTATGAGCCATTAGGGCAGTGTGGTTATCATGAAATAATCTCACCCTTGGAGAGATAACTATGGACCAGATGCAGCCATGTGCTTCTAAGCACCCAGGGGTGTAGTTATGATAATCACACCTGCTGATTTTGCTTCATTGCCACTATAAAATTTCCTATATTTTTTCTCAGTACAAGCATAACACAGTGTTTAAGTATATTATTCTGACCACAGAAAATTGCCAAATAATGTATGAAAAGTTAAGCAATTTAAGCTATGATGCTACTGCAAACTGACATGAAAATGTGGCGTAGCCAGTAGGAAGTAATACTTGTAAAGTAAGCTTGAGCAAAATAGATCTTTGCTTCAGAGAAGGAAGGGTACATTAAAAGATGTTTAAGGTATTTGAAAGGCAAGACCCTACGTTCCGCTGCACCAGGACAAAGTCAGAACTCCTGTCTTTTCTTCTCCACTTGCTAAAAATCTGAACTCTTAGTGGTAAAAAAGATAATGAAGGACTCACTACCTGGAGCAAAAAGCTTTAGGTAACTTTTTTCCCCCAAGATCAGCCTTCATCAAATCTCTTTGGTGCCTATCTCCTGAGAAATCCCAAAGATTTGAATTCATAGTGTATACAGCAAGAACTCCACTTTCTTTTTTTTGAAGACAATGGCTGGGATGGTTGTTGGCAAAATATTCACAGTACCCCCAGGGAGACGAGCTGTCAAGTAATAATAAGGCAGCAAGGAGTGGCAGGGAACATGGTCTGGGCTCCTGTGGAAATACTGTTGACTCTGACTTGTTTTAAAGGCTAGGGACTCCATCTAAAGAGTGTATGGTTTTCTCTCTTCACTGAGGTGGTGTAACCTGACACAAAATAATACATTAGCAGAAAATAAACATATGGAGTTTCATCTTTGCTACTTGAACCAAATAAAAAGGAAAAAGAAGCTTTGTGTTCTTTCCATGATCAAGTCTGATGCTTTTAAAAGCAGCAAATTTCCATTGTCTGGAAGAGGCCCATATGAAAAAAGCCAATTAAGCCTGGACAAAATGAAACAAAATGTTTTCAGTTCACTGCGTTTTTATGACACAGGATGATGTTTGAAATATGTCTGAAATTTTGTCAGCCTTACAAAAAAACCTGTAATCTGGTAGAAATTAAGGCTGTGGGTTTTTTAGCTGAGAATCTTGTGACTCATCTAGAGTGTAAATTTCAGTATATGTATAAGCTAATACAGCCAAAAGTTAAATGTACTTTACTATAAATGTTGATGAAAAAACCCCACTTTTTAAGAAGAACTTTTACCAGAGATAGCAGCCAAATAATAATTAAAAAAAAAAAATGCTGAGTGTAGGCAGTATTATCTTGGGGTTTTGAAGTATTATAAGCTTTTGTGACTAGTTTCCTAAAGGTAAGATTATGGACTTTCAAGTCACATGTTATAGAAAGTACTGTCAACTACATTAGGACATCATGATCAGAAGCTACTAATCTGCTAGACTAAGCATGTGAGTGGACTAAGAGGGGATAGCCATTTAAAATCTCTCAAAGATGCACAGAAGAAGATGACTCAGTAAACCATGAATAAAAGACATAAAGGAGTGGACAGAACTGAAAGCAAAACCTAGCAATGCAGAAATATAAAATATGTAAGGCAGAATATAACTTTAAATATTTTTAATATAGTGTTTTCATTGCATCTTGGCTGTCAGTAATTCATAAGAACAACAAAGAAAACCCAATAGTTCTGAGAAATAAGCAGACAAATGTCAGAGGAAAGAAATAATTTATAAGGCAAAAGAGAACAGGAAAGAACCAAAAGCAAATAAAAACATTAAAGAGAGAGAAAAGAAAGAAAATTTGAAAAAATAACTAAGGAAAATTAAACAAACAAATAAACTGAGGAAATTCTAAAAAAAAAAAAAAATTGTTATATAAATCAAAAGAACAATCATATATAATAAAAGGGATAATTATTATTTTCCCTTCATCTCAATGAACTAGTGGTGTTCACATACTGTTAGAATAGTATATGAAATATCACTTATTATGGTCTGGAAAACTAAAACACATTTAACAAGCTTTTGTAAAGGCACAGTGCTCTCCTCAATTTTCCACATCTCTAGCTCTTACAGGAATTGCAGAGGTAAAGGCATAAATCAACTTGATCAATAAATGAAGTTGTGGAGACAGAATTGCAAATATCTTGACGAGTCATGAGTTTTGAGTAGACTATGTTAACCCCTAACTGCTTCTGTACTTTGAATAGAAAACAATTCTGAAAAATGATCACCAGAACATTTAATGATGTCTCATATTTTTCCAGATGTGAAATTGCATTTAAACACAATTAAGTTCATGTATCATATATTTAGACTCCTTTTAATGTGGGGTTTTTTTTAATATTTAAAGATTATATTTTCTGAAAAACATTATTATGCTTACTTACTTGAAACTGTCTTTATCATTATCTGAGCTTGTGTGTCTTAATTTTTTGTGGTTTTGAGAGGGGAGGTTTAGTTGGTTTTTTTTTTTTTTCAATAAAAACATGTAAATTATTTCCTCAGGAGAAGACATGCAAGGAAGGAGCCAGAATTGCCATTCTTAAATATTATTAACTTGATCAATGAGACTTTGTTTTAATTCTTCTTTGAAGAATTTAGAAGAAAATATCTGTATGTAGGGAGGGAAAACTAAAGCTAAATACCATATAAAACTAAAGGTAAGTACTATATAAAGCTATGTAAGGGATGATACTGGCCATGCAGGATGTAATTCATTGTTAAGGACAATGGAAGAGGAAAAGGAAAGGAACATAATTTGTCAGAAAGTCAAACTCTGGCCAAGAGCTCCTCTAATCCTGTGGGCTTTAGCTCATGAGCTCATCCTCATTTGACCATTCAGTTTGAAATGAAAGAGACATGAAGAACTCCACAACTGAGCTACTAAACTGCCAGAAAAAAATGCTGGTAACTCCACGGCATATAATTTTCAAAGTCCAACTCACAGATCTTTGCTTTTTAAGTAGAGAAAGGAAGAAAGCATTCAAAAATTTTATGGCTGAGCTGAGTTTAAGCTTTTGTAATAGGGAGAGGGACACTGGAAAGTGACATGAAGTTCTTTGTCTGTCTTCCTAGTCAGAAAGCAAAGTATAAGAGGTGAATAGATTATGTAGACATAATATATTTTATAGCTTTGTCAGCATTGGTGATCCATTTATTTAAGAATCCTTGAGCAGTATCTCCATTTAGCCTGATCTGATTTTTTTTAAGGATGCTTAGTCATCAGGTAAGTTTCTAGCAATTTAAAAGTGTTTAAGAGTTAATCTAGCTCTTTCTTTTTCCTCCATATGTGTTATCCAAGAGGGGTTCTGGGGGATAAAGAAGAAGAATCTAGTAAGGTAATTTCCTTAAGAAATCAGGCAGACATAAGACTTTCTAATTAACTTCTCTTGCCTATTTTAGCTTATGCAGATGTAAGTTATCTAACTGCTACTTTATTGGCTCCGTATAGATTGAATGTCTTTTAATGGTATCTCTACATTTTTTACTTCACTGACATTATAGTACCCATTGCTGTGATCTATATAGGAAAACTCTATTGCCTGAGCTCGAGATAGAAGAAAATTACGTACTAAAAGCTCAACACACAATCTCTTATTTTTTGCTAATTAGTGTAAAAACTTGAACATCCAAAGGACCTCCACAATCTGAGTCCAATCTAGCTGCATAGGCCGACTTACGTATCTGCTTATATGCACAATGCCCATAGTGAGGGAGCATATTGGTTTATTTTGTACTAAGAAATTCTATGCGCAAATAATTTGATGAGTGCAAATATTCTACAACTCAGAATATTCTACTGTTTTAATAATGGCATTAGTCATTACCTTCCTTTCCTTTGTCTTATTTCAGCATCTCCTTCTATTACAGTTCAGAATGTGAACCATGAATAGCTTTCCCAGATGTAACAGGAAAATAATAACTGAGGACAGAAACGTACGTGTGCTAAAACATGGAGAGAAAGCAGGGATCTTAGCAAGAGAACAAAACAGAATAACCCTATTGGAAAGAAGAAGTAAGAAGAGGGGAATAGAGGGAAAGGTGAGGCACAGAGCATTATGTGTATTAGTAAGAATGAGAAAACACAGTATTTCAGCAATAAGACATGCTAAAATTGAAGGTATTTTCAGCTCCTGCCAAGAATGAGACATTAAATGCAAGTACAGTTATATTTGATATAGTGTAAAGAATTTATGAGACTGAAAGATCTGGAAAACTTGTAATGACAAGATAAGAAAAAGTACTGCTGAACAGAGGCCCTTTGATAAGGATAGAACCTGATAGACATTTCTAAAAAGGGGAAAAAAATCTGTATAGAGTTAAGTTATATGGAGAGAGAGCATGGAAAAATGGGAATAGGGACTATGGTTATAAATAAGGAAGAAAAGCAGCCCCTAGAATTGTGCCAGGAATTGGTTTTCAACAAATCCGTGAGAGAGAGTAGAAGTTATAGGGAATAATGGGGTTCTGAGTCAGACCCTTGACATGTGTTATGAGCAGTGGGACCCTACAAGAGCATGCATTAATGCCACAGCACTTTTTAAAAAATTTGAACACAACACAACATTTACCAGTTACAGTGAATGTCATTGCTTTAGATCTGGGATGTGTTGATTTTTAGGTATTTGTATTTAAAACCAGATTTCTCCCTGAATAAGCAAGCTGTTAAGGTTTATTTTTTTTAGATTGATTTACATCATTCTTGTAAACCTGACACTTCTACTCTTTAATAACCACTTGAAAAACAAGATGTCTGTTTAGTGAGAATAGTAAACTTGTGTTTTACTTTACTGTTTTTTATATACTACTGTTATTGCTCTGTTGTTAATCTAACCTGGTTAGGTTTTAAAATTTATTTTCTGACTTTTATCAGCAGTCAAACCTGCTATCAGAATTGACAATGAGTGGTTTCCTCCTAAGAAAATTATAATTTGAACTACTAATGTTCAAGGACATGTAGTACTCAAAGAAGATTGCTTTTGTACTGAAGTGAAGCTGAAGTGTCTGGCAGCACAAAAAACAGTTTTTAAGACTATATTCTATTGTTACGGAAGATGTTAGCTTTTTTCCTAGAGTTCAGTGAGTTAAAATTGATAAAATGAAAACAATAATAGCATTTATAAACATTTATAAAGAGAAAATAAAAGTGAAAACTGTCATACTGAAGTAAATTTCACATTACGAATTTAAACAAGGGATATCAGTGCTCTAATACTTCTTAGGCCTCTTGTTTTGGGCATGCAAGAAAAGTGCCTTGACATAAATGGAGAAAATCCTTTAGGAAGGAACTCAGTGCCAGTTTGTGCACTAAAAATTTTGTTCAGTGTTAATGAGCTATCTGCTGACAAATCATTGCTCATCCTTACTACGTTTTGGTTAGACCTCAGTGTGACAGCTGTAATCGTCACCTTTCATCTAAGACAGAATGAGTAAGAACATGGTTAAACCACTAAGTAACTCCACCCCAAGAACACAGCTCTGTCCAAGGAAGAGCTTACCTAGGTAATGAAGATGCTTTTTTGGCCAGTATTCTGTCTGAAGACATAAAATCAGGAAGTGCTGGTTAAATGACAAAGTCAAATTATTAATTTTTTGCCCTCATGACATGGTGCATTGCCCTCCTTAGTCATGCTTGTGGTACCACGTACTAAATCAAATCACAATAATATTTTGCTTGCAATATGCCACAGTAACTGTTCCTGGACACAACAAAAATAACTTGGCAAATAGCAATGTGGAGACTACATACTGAGTTGGTGTACACATGTAGAAATGAAGAAAAGATAGCTTTGCCCTGAACTAAAAAGGAAGCTAAAGAATATTTAGGTACATGCTACCTAAAAAGATCCCAGAGCAATGAACAAAAGTACTTTGCTTTATTGTTTGATTTCTGCTGTGTTCAGGGAATCAAAACTTTATTTGTAGAGAGGATTTCATCAAGAGAGTAATGCCTGACTGAATCGTCATTTTCTCATCTTGAATAGAATGACTCACAAAAAGCTGAATTTTGCCAGCTCTACAAAAGAAGAGATGATAGAATATGAGATGCAACATTACGAACTGCAGCCTCTTAGGACTTTTGTGATACAGGTTTCGTTCCCAATTTCAAGTGAGTTCTGCTTGTGCTGATGGAAACTCTCGTAGATATTGCAGACCTTCTTGGAAATAAAAATGATACTAACTTACATATTCCAGTAATCTTCAGGCAAAATGTAATACTTGAGCTTAAATTAATGAATTCTCTAAAATACCTACCTGTTGCCATTCCCATTTATCTTATTAAGGAGTAAGGCACTTGTTTCCAAGCCAGGTCGATGACACAATGTTGGTAACTTGTTCATAATAAGATTCTGCAATACCAGGTAGCACAATTAAATTAAGACACTTGAGTTCATAAACTTGAGTCCTGTCTCACGAATCAGCTTTCAAAGACCCGTAGGTACATCCAAAGCAGTACTAAGCACCTTCTAGAATCCTGTAGAAATCCTGCAATACACTAAGTTCATAATTTTCAGTCCTTGAGACATTTCAGAGCAGTGTCTCAGCCCTCTGCTTGTCCTCACTGTTCTTCTAAAGGTTTAGTGCCAGTCACTGATAGGCAGTTAGTATTGTGTGCTTTGCTCAGCACATGTGGCCTCTTAATATGAAGAGAATACTACTGCATGCATATATTTTTCTGGGTGGATGAAAGCTCTCCAATGTTAAAAGACAGCAGTCACCACAAGAATGCATTTACAGAATTCCAACTTGGGATAAAAATAATCCACCAAGGAACCCACCACAACTGTCAAGGGAGGTTACAGTAGTCTGTATGTCTCCATTCAAAGAGATTAACCCTATCCAGCTATATTAATTGCCACCCACTGAAATCCTGCTTTGCACAGTCTGTGCTTTTCTGCAGGTAGGAATTTCATGCTAAATGCAAACAGTGTTGCTGTCTTCATGCCTGGGAGAATGACAGAATTATATCAAAAGCATTGTCAAACTCAGTGAAAAAAGCCACAGGTTGTGAAGAAGATATTTGTGAGTGAAAGATTTGGCTTTTACTTTCAATTTAAATAACTACTTTCTGATTATGAAGACGGAATACAATTATCTTTAAAAAAAAAAAAATTAAAAATCAGTAATTTAACAACAATAACAAAAAGATAGTAAGATACATTTTGGGACTAACTCTTCTCATAGCATGGTTTAGACAACCAGCATATGTAGAGAAGGAAGATTGGGAACTGCACTTAAATATTTATTTAATTTGAGGAAAATGCATATATATTATATTATGAAGATACTAAAACATCACGGTTATTTAAACAGTAAACAGTTAGTCTTTACAAAGTTAGGATGGGAATCCCATTTTGGTCACAAGAATGAGTGTGAAAAAACAAGATTTACATTGTGTGAATGCACATGTGCATGCACAGCTGTTACCCTCAAAAGTTCATATAGTTTTTCTGAACTCTCTGCTGCTTGGAAGTCATTCAGAGCAAGCCCAGAAATAGTGCTGTCTATCTCAGCTGACCAGCCAATATAATACCAACAAATATTTCCAACGATATTTGTAGTAAATACTCAATATAAAACTAACACATTAACTTAGTTGCTAGTGGCATAATTACTAAAAGATTTGAACACTGCCACACTGCCCAAGTCCTAGAAAGCAAAGGAAGGGACCAGGAGAATGAAAAGCCACCCACTGTAGCAGAAGACCAAGTTCGAGAGCACCTAAGGAACCTGAAGGTGCACAAGTCCATGGGACCTGATGGGATGCATCCACGGGTCCTGAGGGAAATGGCGGATTAAGTTGCAAAGCCACTATGCATCATATTTGAGAAGTCCTGTCAGTCTGGGGAAGTTCCCACAAACTGGAAAAAGGGGAACATAACCCCCACTTTTAAAAAGGGTAACAAGGAAGACCAGGGGAACTACAGGCCGGTCAGTCTCACCTCAGTGCCAGGCAAGATCATGGAGCAGACACTCCTAGAAACTATGCTAAGGCACATGGAGAATGAGAAGGTGATTGGTGACAACTAAGGGAAAATTATGCCTGATGAATCTGGTGGCTTTTTATGATGGGGTCACAATGTTGGTGGATAAGGCTAAAGCAACTGATGTCATCTACCTGGACTTGTGCAAGGCATTTGAAGCTGTCTCGCATGGCATCCTTGTCTCTAAATTTGAGACGTGGGTTTGATGGATGGACCACTCAATGGATAAGGAACTGGCTGGATGGTTGCACTCAAAGAGTTGTGGTCAACAGCTCAATGTCCGAGTGGAGACCAATGATGAGCGACCTCCCTCAAGGCTCAGTATTGGGACCAGTGCTCTTCAACATCTTTGTCAGTGACATGGACAGTGGGATTGAGTGCACCCTCAGCAAGTTTGCTGATGACACCAAGCTGTGTGGTGCAGTTGACATGCTGGAGGGATGGGATGCCATCCAGAGGGACCTTGACAGGCTTTAGAGGTGGGCCTGTGCTAACCTCATGAAGTTCAACAAGGCCAAATGCAAGGTCCTGCACCTGGGTCGGGGCAACACCAAACATAAATACAGGCTGGGCGATGAGTGGCTTGAGACCAGCTCCAAAGAGAAGGACTTGGGAGTGGTGGTGGACAAGAAGCTCAACATGAGCTGGCAATGTGCACTTGCAGACCAGAAGGCCAACGGTATCCTGGGCTGCATCAAGAGAAGCGTGGCCAGCAGGTCGAGGGAGGTGATTCTCCCCCTCTACTTCGCTCTTGTAAGGCCCCACCTGGAGTACTGTGTCCAGTTCTGGAGCCCCCAACACAAGAGAGACATCGACCAGTTAGAACGAGTCCAAAAGATTGTTACGAGGATGATCCAAGGGCTGGAGCACCTGTCCTATGAGGACAGGCTGAGAGAGTTGGGGCTGTTCAGCCTGGAGAAGAGAAGGCTCTGGGGAGATCTTATAGCGGCCTTCCAGTACCTGAAAGGGCCTGCAAGAAAGCTGGAGAGGGACTTTTTAAGAAGGACAAGTAGTGATAGAACAAGGGGAAATGGCTTTACACTGGAAGAGGGTAGGTTTGATAAGATATTAAGAATAAATTATTCACTGTGAGGGTAGTGAGACACTGGAACAGGTTGCCAAGAGAAGTTTTGGTTGCCCTCTTCCTGGAAGTGTTCAAGGCCAGGCTGGATGAGGCTTTGATCAACTTTGTCTAGTGGAAGGTGTCCCTGATCATGGCAAGGGGGTTGGAACTAAATGATCTTTAAGGTCCCTTCCCACACCATTCTATGATTCTATGGTTCTATGATTTGTTCATAATTTGTATACAGAAAATAGAAACAAGGTAGATTATTGAGTATAAAATCATTAATCTTCATAGGGACTAATATGTAAAAAAAATTTACTTTTAAAATTAGTGCTGTATATATACCACCTTGTGTCTGTTTTATATTTTTCCTCTAAACATATCATTCAAAAATATTATTTTTAGGCAATTACAAATGACTTATCTCATCTTCTGTACATGACATATTTCGTAAATTGTTATTCATGCATATTGGGGTGTGTAAGAGCATGCATCTGTGTGCATATAATTGATTATAGGTTTGATTTTATTTTTATGTTTCTTTTTTTTTATCATTGCTTGGTTAATATTGTTTTGTTACTGTACTGTGATATGCAAGAAAAGACATTCCTAACACATATGGAAGTATCACTTTAAAATACTGAAGTCAGAAATCAGACTGTAATTTTCAGTGTACAGTGAAATAAAAAACTGTTTCTGTAGAATAAGAGATTTATTGAAATATGGTTTATTCTGCTTATTATATCATTGATCTTCACAGTCGTGCATTTGGGAGCCATTTTTATAGGCACTTTACAAATGAATAGAGAGATGAGATTAAATGAGAATATCAATTTTGTATGGCAAATAGCCTGCATAATTCAGACGGAAGATAAATTTAAAATTACATAGATGATACCGGAAAAACATTGAGTTGAAAATAAAACTATGTACCCCCTTAGTCCATTTTTTTTTTTTTTAATAACCTTGATTATCAGGAAACATGAGTACTCTGCTTTCTCATTAGTATCCATGTCATTTGTCCAAAGAATAAATGGAAATATACTCTACTATCTGATGTCCTGTTTTATATTATTTTGCCTTGTTTTAGTTTATTCATCAAACACTGAGAGTAATAGGCAGCGAACAGAGACGAACCAGCTATGCCAAGTATTTTCCTGTCTTGGAGCTGTACAATTATGCAATGGCAAGTACTAAAAAACTTTGGTTTAGTCGTAATTTTGCCACAACAGTTGCACTACATTATTATTCTCAACAGTGAATCAGCTCAGAAGTCCAGCCTTCAAGGATTCCCACCTGCTAAATAAAATGGTACTTCAGGTTCTGTCAAATTCTTTTTCTGGAGAATTAGAAAGGAAAGAACCCTGTTCATTGATGATAACAAATTATAAGCTAGCCTGAGATGACAGAAAAAAGAAAATAAAATTGACCTTCAGTGAAATTCTGTGGTGAAAACAGAGAATGAAGCAGGTTTTTAAAATGACCAAATTGAAAATAAATGAACAAAATTGTTTGAAGTTAAGCTATTTTTCATTAAACAATACCTCTGAAACAGAAAATTACTTTTTTTAAAAAAAAAAATTCTATAACCTTTTTAACATATTTAGAAAGAGTTTTTGCAATAAAGTATTTTGGTAAAAAATTTGTGAATTAAATTTTTCAGCTCTGAAATATTAATCCTATTTTTCCAGAAAGCACAACACAGTTACACAAAGTGAGTTGTTGCATTTCACTGTTATTGGAGAGCTATTTACATAGAGAATACTTTCAGAACAATTTAAATGTTATTTTCAAAGCATATGTTTACAATTACCAGAAATAATTTGAGGAGCAAAGAATCCCAGGCATCCCAGAAACTAAATTATCTGTACATATGTAATTACATGCTTATCATAGTTGCCATGACACTTTAACACAGAGAAAGATTTAAAAAAATAGAATTTCCATCTCTTTCAGGTTATGGTATTATTGTAGTAAAAATATTGCTTTATTCTTAGTATGGTGTTGCTACCCTTCAAACTAGGGGCCTGACCTCTATCACTAATGTCCTTTATATGATCAGAAGCCAATACACTAAAATCTCTTGATTTTTTGTTACACCAGTTCTAAACATTTTGATTCATAAATTAATACTGCTGTATTAAAGAGAAACCATTCCCAATGGATTATGTACAGTACAAGAACAAGCTTCTGTTCCCTAATCAATACTCCACCATATTCAAAATTATGTATGAAAACTCAACAGAAAAAGGAAAGTTAAGTTTTATTGTAATTGATCAGAATAAATGTATACATTCAAAGATGTATGCATAGGGATACAAAAACATGTCTGTCTGAAGTAGCAAAAAGGTATATCTTCCTTCTAATGAAACAGAGATTAGTTTTGCTGGTATGACTGATGCTGCTAGAATTAGTTTCACCTGAAAGCTGTAAGTGATCTGCCATAAGCGCTTACTGTAATATAGGGGTAGCGTACACTCAACCTGAGATCTTTTTCATAATATTTATTAGGAAATAGAAATATCAACACTATCATTTGGGTTGAGAAGCCCATCTCTCATTTCTTTTTTTTTTTTTTTCCATTTTACTTGATTTCCACATACCACTGTGCAAGAAGTGATATCCAGATTTTGTGGAGTGTAAGAGAATGAGTCTTTGGTTGCTGAGTGTGGAGGCAAAGGGCAAGGCCCAATCTACACACTGCTCTAGAGCTTAAAAAAATTGAGCTGAACTTCATATTGACCTTTTTAGACCTGTATTTTTTGAACTAGATCAACTGACTTAGGGTGAGATTCATCCCATCAAAGAGTGTCTTTTTAATGCTTTGTTTTGGTAAGATTAGGAAAAGTTTTTTTCTTATCAAGTGAGTATGCATTAAGCTTTACTTTTAAGGGAACATTTAAACTGTCTTATAGCAGGGGTGTGCAAGTTAATGGGCATGTAGGGTAGATACAGTGTACGAACTCCAGCAGGGTTTGGTAGAGATGGAGTAAAACTGATAAGGAAGATGCCTCACAGTTAAGGATCTGTAAAGCATTGACTTTGGACTACTTTGCCTAAGTAAGGTGAGAGGTGTTGTTTCCTCGCTGATTGGATGTGTGGCTAAAAAAAAGGGTTTTGAGCAGGGGGTGGAAAATGCCCCTTAGTTTTGTTTTAAACAGGACCTGGCCAAGGATATTGCAATGTATGACTGAAATTTTTAAAGTGGCATTTATGAATTAGATGTATAGACATGGCTAGCATATGTGCTATTTTAAAATTTTTCAAGTTTGCTTCGGGTTATCTTCAGCCAGACTGAGGTCAGAAAACCCAGGTTAACCCCTTCTGGGTTTTTTTGGTTGGTTGGTTTTTAAGTGTCATGGCAATTCAGAGGAGTAGCAAAACAAAGGCTTTGTGAGTCTAACCTCTGCTTTTAAAATAAGTTTGAACTTCAGCTAAGGAAAGCAGGCTGCACATAAGAGTCCATTTTGCCTAAAAGACACACTTTCAATATTACAGTCACTTTATTTTGACCCTGACTAGTTTGTCACAACATTCAAATCAAAACATATTATAAGACAGTATTAAAAGAGTAATTATTTGCAATATTTGGAGCAACATCAGATTTTTTTTTAGGTAACCTAAATGAAAACTAGCTCAGTGCACTGAAAATTCTACAGTAACCCTGTTTTCCTTCCTCGGCTTTTCTCTATATTGTTGTCTAATTTTAAAATTAGGAATTTGTCTATAAATCTTTGCATATTTTGTAATTTAAAGCCTATCCTGACAGATATATACAAAATTAAAGTTATGAATAATTTCTCACTTTTGAGCAGTAATGCACCCAGCTATAATCCTCCTAGAATTTTTAAATGAGTTGGTAACATAGGGAACATAATGACGGCTGAAAAATTATGAGAAAACCCTATTTTATTTCCCTCCACTTACACTGTTATATATAAACATATACACATTGTGAAATAATCAAATACTGCAGAGCTAGAAAGGCAAACAAGGTAAATATGAAGTAAATTTTACAAGATTAATGGTATTACCATACATGCAAAAGGCATGGTGAAAAAATAGAAAGCTTAAAAAAATCAGTGGGAATTAATTTAAATAACAATGGAATGCCAAATCCCAAGTTAAATCCTATGAATTTTATCTCAAAACACCTTTACCTAGACAGTCTGGAGAGTTGGGCAGGGAAAAAATTAATGAAATATAATAAGGGCAAGTCTTGCATCTGGGCAGGAACAACCCCAGGTTCCAGTATAATTTGGGGAATGATCTACTAGAGAGCAGTGTAGGGGAAAGGGATCTGGGAATCCTGGTGGACAGCAGGATGACCATGAGCCAGCACTGTGCCCTTGTGGCCAGGAAGGTCAATGGCATCCTGGGGTGCATTAGAAGGGCGGTGGTTAGTAGGTCAAGAGAGGTTCTCCTCCCCCTCTACTCTGCCCTGGTGAGGCCACATCTGGAATATTGTGTCCAGTTCTGGGCCCCACAGTTCAAGAAGGACAGGGAACTGCTTGAAAGAGCAGTGCAGAGCTACCAAGATGATAGAGGGAGTGGAGCATCTCCCTTATGAGGAAAGGCTGAGGTAGCTGGGCCTCTTTAGCTTGGAGAAGAGGAGACTGAGGGGTGACCTTATTAATGTTTATAAATATATGAAGGGTGAGTGTCATGAGGATGGAGCTAGACTCTTCTCAGTGACAACCAATGATAAGACAAGGGGCAACGGGTGCAAGCTGGAACACAGGAGGTTCCACTTAAACTTCAGAAGAAACTTCTTTACTGTGAGGGTGACAGAGCACTGGAACAGGCTGCCCAGGGAGGTTGTGGAGTCTCCTTCTCTGGAGACATTCAAAACCTGCCTGGACGACTTCCTGTGTGAACTCATCTAGGTGTTCCTGCTCCGGCAGGGGGATTGGACTAGATGATCTTTCGAGGTCCCTTCCAATCCCTGGCATTCTGTGATTCTGTGTGATTAATTCATAAATGGTATAGCTTATTAGGGGCAATTATAAAGGATTTTGGGAAAGTATGATAAGTATGGGCTCTACAACAAACATCCTATGTGATTAGCCCCAAGTTTCACTAACATCTTTAGACTGACTGGCTGGAATGTCCCTCAACAATCTGTCTTTATTAGCCAGATGAGAAAAAGTACATGTGTACTCATTTCCCACTAACTTAGTACTTAGAAATAGTTCTAGAAATTGCTTCTGGGGTTTCCTGGCCATTCTCAGTGTGAAGTATATCACACATTTCCTGAGTCTGAGCATGTAAGAGAATCTGATCCTACATCGTGAGGGTCCCTGGGGAGGGACTTTTTACAAAGGACAAGTAGTGATAGAACAAGGGGTAATCGCTTTAAACTGGAAGAAGGCAGGTTTAGATTAGATATAAGGAAGAAATTATTTACTGTGGGGTGGTCAGACACTAGAACAGGTTGCCCAAGGAAATTGTGGATGCCCCCTCCCTGGAAGTTTTCAAAGCCAGGTTGGGTGAGGCTTTGATCAACCTGGTCTAGTGGAAGGTGTCCCTGCTCATGGCAGGAAGGTTGGAACTAGGTGATCTTTAAGGTCCCTTCCAACTCTAACCATTCTATGATTCTATGATAAGCACTCCAATTGTTATTCATATATTCATTGCATTGTACTTCTTTGTTTCTGTCCGCTGTTGACTTTCAGATTGCATTGGTTTGTTTGTCATTAAAACGTTATCTTTCCAATCAATAATAAATATCATCTGGGAAAAGAAACAAACAAAAGAACAAACAAACAAACAGGCAGAGACCAGAGCTCAGTGTCTAGAGAATTATATGCCTCTGTATTAACAAAATCTGTTGCAAATAGAAGACCCTCATTCACGTTCTCTTTAATAATAACTGCAGCCAGCATCAAATAATTTTGGGATGCTTCTTTTTCTCATTTTTTCTTTCCTGGCTGAAGCTTTTTAGAAGTCTGTTTCTAAAGCCATAATGGTCCTAGTTGCTTCTGAAATTCTGAGAGATTGAGAATTAATATATGGTGAAGAGATAGTTAAGGTTGTGAACTGATAATGTGAAATTGATGTGAAAGAAACATTCTACATTTTGATCTGATCTTTCTTGATATACGTATTTTGAATAAAAACTCATCACAGGAAGAAAAATTGGTGGAGTTTCTGCAAACAGCTTTCTAAAATATATCTCCTTGAGGAGCAGTAATTTTGGAAATGAATGACCAAGACATGCAGTTAATATTCCTTCTTTAGTTTTGCTTTTTTGTTAGAGATCACTCTTTAGTCATTCTCTTTTTTCTCATTGCTATATACTGAGGTATTCTTACACTCTTGAATGTTTACTCATACTCCTTCCACTACATGACTTATGAGAGCTTGTGCTTACCAGTATAAGAATTTCTACTTTAAATTAATATATTAGTACTTGTATATTGAGCAAGATTTCCCCTAAGTATAAATGCTTATGTGTCAGCATGCCTTTCTCTCTGTGGTTGACCCACAAAGTCTGCTTCTCTTCTAGCTCTCTACTCAAGTTTTAGCTTATCATTGAAGATGAGAGATGGAAGTGTGGAACAGGCTTTTATTCCTGCATTAAACTCCCCAGTAGGCTGTACCAAGCCTGAGACTTTGACCATCAGATTTAGAAATTATTTAAATAATTGCATACATTGCTGATTCTGAATTTAGTTTTATTTTAGTTAGCAGAGGCTGTAATCATACTTTAATACTTTCCTAAGAAATATTTTGGACCATTCTTACAACAATAAGAATTGGGGTCCATTTTTCCTTTTCAGAAAGAGCATGAAAGACGAATCTATAACATTTCAGAGTAAATATTGCTATTAGCAAAGTATACAAGAACCTCTGAGACTTTTGAAGGTAAACTGAAAGCTTTACCTTCTCAGGTCTGCCAGGAAGACTGTACCGAAGCTGGAGACTTTTAAAAAGAGCTGAGAAGGTTGCTAGGCAGTGATTGTCCTTGAAACAGAGTTGCAACATGGATGTACATTTCAGGGGAGATTCTGAAGGTGAATGCAATACAGTATTTTTCCCCACTCATCTTTCTGAAGATGGATGTTCTTTAATAATTTAAATCCTTTTGCATTCTGGCATGTTTCTCACAATCCTGCATCTTCATTCCATTACATTCTATTTAGGAAACATCCAGATGGTCCTTTAAATTGTTTGGGGAAAAGTAATCGTTAGTTTAAACAAAGTGTTTTTATATAGCTGTCCAGGATGGGATGAGTTCAAAAGCTAGAAGGTTCTTAAAGCAATCATTGTGGTTTCTACAGTCTCAGCAGGGACTGATATTTTATACAAACTTGAGAAAAGTTTCTGGCTTTTACTTGCCTTCAAAAGGTATAAAGCTCATTTGATTGTGAGGGGGTTTTTGCTAAAACTTGAACGAACTGTTGGCATTGCATTACTTACTTTTTAGGTCCTTTACATATTTAGAAACATTCTACCATGCGGCTGACCTCATCTGGGCCTCTTTCCCAAACATCACTCTACTTACTAATTAGTTTTAATGCCAGGAGTCTAGCTTTTTGTTCTATTATGCGAGTCTAGTATAGCAAAGTTGTACCACAAGACAGATTTATAAAACCTTAAGTAGATCTCAGCAGATGCTTTTGCTGCCAGGTGTCAAATTTATTCCTTCCAGTGTGCAGCCAGTATTTTGTTAGAGGTTAAATTCATCCTCTCCTGAGTTATTAAAGAAGAATTAGAACACTGTTTCCCATACCTACAAAATATTCTTCCAAAAGCTTCCTTTTTAAATTTCTTTCTTTCACTATTATTGTTTTGGTCAAATTGCTTCATAATCTACCTACTTTTTAAAGGCACCTATTAGTTAATATTTACTTTTAATACATTGCCGAAGTCATTTCTAGACTCTATAAAAAAAAATTCAGACATTTTCAATGTTTGTGGCAGTTCAGTAATTTTCTAGACAACACAGGGTAGAGGATTGTGAGGAGAGCTGTATATAAGCTTCTAATTCAAAGTTAACCACATGATCTGCAGAGGCTAATACAACCTTTCATAACTGACAGCATTGTTGAGATATCCTTTTATTGAAACTTCTTATCCTGCAGAATAAAATTGTGTCCACATTTTTTCTTCCTATCCTAGATTTCAGCCTTTTTTTTTTTTTTTAATTTAAAAAAATGGTTAAGACAGCACTTTCCTTTGATGTTTTATTTATTGTGCCACACTTGCATTACTGGATACTATACTAAAGAAAAGAGAATACAGTCTGATGTACAGTGCAAGTCTATTTATGTTTTCTACTGGATATCAGGTTCAAAGTAGATGAGAAGTAAGTATTGTTAATGTGCATTGAGTGATGTAAATTAATTATCCCAAAAGTAGGCTTTTTTAGTTGTCATCAGTTTTAAGAAAGCAATCAAAATGCTAAAATTTGGAAAAGAGAAATGGTTTTTGTAATAATAATTTTAAAAATATAAATATTGTTTGATTTAGTAACTTAACTATGAAAAAATGTTTTTCTATCTAGTATTCACTGAAAACGTGAAATAAACACCTTCTGGCCTAGAAAGCCAAGGAAATCAGGAGTGACAAGAAAAGGAAACAAAAAAATGTATGAAAGTTAGTGACTTCTTGGAAGATCAAGTGACCATTAAATGGATGGAGAAGGGAAAAGGAAATAGAAAAAGTGAAAAGAAAATATAGAATAAAGGATAATACAGAGAAGGAGTTAATGTAGAGTTTTCTAATGCAGTGTTTTTCCCAAACAAACAACCAAAAATCCCAGAGAAAAAAAAAGACAGGAATTCAAAGGGAATATGGGCTAGAATCACAGAATCATAGAATTGTTTGGGTTGGAAGGGACCTTTAAAGGTCATCTAGTCTATCACCCACCTGCAGTGATCAGGGACATCTTCTAGATCAAGTTGCTCAGAGCCCTGTCAAACTTGACCTCAAATGTTTCTAGGGTTGTGTTTCACCACACTCTTTGTAAATATATATATATATAATATAAACCTATCCTCTTTTAGTTTAAAATCATTACCCCTTGTCCTGCTGCTACAAGTCCTACTAATAAGTCTGTCCCCATCTTTCTTATAAACCAATTTTAAGTATTGAAAGGCTGCAATAAGATCTTCCTGGAGCCTTCTTTTCTCCAGGCTGAACAACCCCAACTTCCTCAACCTTTCTTCATAGGAGTGTTGTTCCATCCCTCTGTTCATTTTTGTGGCCCTCCTCTGGACCTGCTCCAACAGTTCCATGTCTTTCTCATGCTGAGGACTCCAGAGCTGGACGTAGCACTCCAGGTGGGGTCTCACCAGAGCAGAGCAGAGGGGTGGAATCAACTCCCTCGACCTGCTGATCACAAGTAAATCAATGCATCTCAGTTGTAGCCAATTCTTGAACTGAAAGTTTAAGATATGCTTCTAGATTTTTCCAGACAATTTTTTGGCCATTTATGCAAAACCCAAATTAATTATCTGTGGCTAAACATCTGGACAGTTGAATTACTTCTGGAAGCAAATTAAATCTTTGCCTAGTCATTTTATTCTGCCACTAATTTTGATCGGCCTAGTCTTTCTGGCTTTATTAATAATACACTTTATTACGGTGGAGGGCCTAGCTAATGAGAAATGCAGAAATTTTTGTTTCAGTGCAAAACTCAGGAGGTATCTGTAGATTAATCTTTTGATACACCTTCACCTACAGTACAAAGCATGGGACAGGACACCATGCAGAACAGCATGCACCTAGTAATAGGTTTGTTCTCCTTTTTTCTCTTGCTCTGGGCACATTGTAACAAGGACAAGTGATTTTCTCTGCTGCTGCCTGTAATATATTTTACTCCCCTTCTCTCTTGATATCTCCTATATTACAACCTGACACCTCAAAAATCTAAGGCATTCTCTTAAACCCATGTCTATGCTGTTTGTGAAGTATAGATTGGATACAACTCAGTCTGCAGGTGTAATAATACATTAAAATTTAAGTGTGCACTTGTTAGCCTTCTCCCCTCCTTCTTCATCTTATACATGTCCGAAAGATACTTTCTAGCTTCACCCACAAATGGTATCTTTTCCATTCAGTATAAAATATGGCTGTTGTATTTACTTCCTTTTCTAAAAAAGTGTTATTCCTGACTAAATAAATTGTAATTTTGACTACCTGTTATGCATATGAATCATTGCTCATCATTCCCTTCTGCATAATGCTTTTTAAACTTTTTCTTGGGTTTCTCCCTAATTCTCTGTAAATTTGTATCGTACTTCTCTAAGGGTGTTCTTCCAGCTTCTCAGTCCAGACACCAATGTCAGATTTGTTCTTACAGTATCCCTCATTTTCAGCAAACACATTTTTGCCTGTTTCCATGGCAGAGATCATACTGTGTTTTCATCCCGCAGTTCTTCCCTGAGGATCTTCTGTGATGCCAAAAAGAAATCAGCCAGCTAATAATGACAGCAGTTACAATTTTCTATAGGGTTTGTTTGTTGGTTGGGTTTTTTTATGTTTTGTTTTTTTAAATCTCATCCTTTTATCTTTTTTGGAGGTGGTCAGATCATTATGGGTTTCTTCCTTCACATTTGTTATGTTTTACCTTATGTCTGGAAAATGCTGCTTACAAAAGCTAGTATCTGTTAAAATGTACAATAGAAAGAGAGACTAGCATTCAGGCATTCTTTCAATGGAAGGTATAACTCATAAAAATTTTCCTCAGACCTCTGACCTCTCCCATGTCTCTCTTCCATACTTAACTAGAAACCACTGGTAAATCCCTTAAAGCATTCTGAAACTCTCTTCTAAATACAAATGTTACTTTCTGATCGAAATGTTGCCTTCTGACTATCAAGTATAATTCAGTTTTGGGTTGAATCACAAAAAATGAAAATGATTTCCTGAAACAAAATCAGGAAGGTAATCCTTAAAAATCTAAATAACGCTGATGAAAATACTGGTACGGTGACTCTGAAGCTGCTGCCCTAAAAGAAAATGCCAACTATATAATTGTTTTTCCTTCCAGCTGGCGGGGAAGCCACAAGGATATTGCCAGAACTAACTGCTGATTATTATAAACAAAGATACATTGTATATAAAGAAAACAAAAGCAACTGAACCTTTTGTTCTCTAGAAAATGTTTGTCATCATTAGGGTATACACGTGTTTATTTTTATATGATAATATAATTCAACTAATATAGAATATAATTGTTTTGAAAAAAGGGGAAAAATAATCTCAAGTCAGCTTTGTGGGTGGGTGGGGAAATATAAACCCTGAATTGAACTTAATGGTTATTACAGATGAATGATTTGGGACTCATTTGTATGTGATTTGTTTTCTTCTGTTAGTTATGTCCTACCCCTGCGTTATACATTTGAGCCCAGGTGTTATGACTTAATTTTCATGTTGCCCGTACCCTCTGTATTTCCATTAAATAGGTAGTTACCAAATACCCATATAATTAGCAAGTTTTAGATATGGAACTAGCTTAGATTTAATATTCATCCTCTTTTCTGTTTTTTATTTTTTAGTCTTTTGGATAGTCTACCTTGAAGCAATGCTTTTATGAAAGTGTTTTACTCTTGCCTACAGTTTTAAGAGGTATAAAAATCCTTTCTTTTTCTCCACTTTTTTTTTTTTTTTGAATGCACGAAAGTCCCTTTCTCTCCTTTTCTCTAGGATTTTGAAATTGACAGTAAAGAACAATGCCTGAGAAAAATTGTTTAAGTCCTGATTTTTCATAGTCTTTCCTAATGTCATCTTATTTTAAGACATAACATTTAGGCTTACTGGGCTACTTCAGTTTTAATAGAAATCAGGATTTGTGTGGATAAGATCTTTAAGATTTACTTACAGAAGATCAATTAACTTGTTAAAGAGCCTTTTGGATGCTGAAAGTTGCAGAGGGGCCAATTATATTGGAAAATTTGGTTTCTAGTATATTATGCCCTAAATTAAATCTAATATGAAGATTGAAATACTCTTCTATACACCTTGCATTTTGTGTGCAGAAGACACTGCTGCTCATTTTAGACATTTCAGAACTCATAAGGACTCAAGCACATTCACAGAATAATTTCTATGATTTTAATATAAATTTGTGACTTTTATTGGTCTAAGTCATTGGAATCTACCCCAATAAAAGTAATAGTGTACCTACCAAGAACACACAACCACACACACAAAACCTTTTTTTTTTGCATGCCATAGTTCCTGTAACAACTTCCTGGAGCTATACAGTTCATCTGCAACTGAATTTCACTTTGTGCATAAGTACGATAGACACTCTGAAGAGAACTGGAACAAATTGGCACTTCATTCCACAGTGGGAATAAAATATTTTTCCTGATCACAGCTTTTCCCAAGATCTAAGCAAATTAGGGAAATAAAGGCCATTAAGTAAAATTAGATTTTTTGCTATTTAACAGGTGTTTTGGTCTATTTTACCCTGAGGGTAGATCACAATGCAGTCCAAAAAGTTAATTGTTCGTAATTGTACAGTTTGCACATTTATTTCCAGCAGTTTATCCTATAGTATAGTTCTATTAAACTTCTGCCATCTATCTTTGGAACTGTTCTTTCTTTAATGCATACAAGAATTATAAACTTTATATTGAGAGCATTTGCATCTGACATTGTCTGAAACACTGGATAAACCATCTGATAAACGGGACAGGAATCGGTAGCTAATGTAACAAATTCATATTCCTTAGGGCAACACTGAAAGAAGAAAAAGAGTATTCCCTGCTCATTTCCAATACAATTTTTCCTGCAAGATTGAGAATCGTAAACAGAATAAATTGTTTCACGCTGCAAAATGCAATCCCAAAAGACCTGGCTCAAGAGAAACAGAAGACAGACCTGTTAGTGTAGAGGTATATGTTCAGCCCTCAAAAATATGCAGGTATTTTTACAGTGTGATGGTCTCATATGAAAAATACCACAAAAACCCCAACACTCTTCACCCTAAATTAAACACAAAAATCCCACCTCACTGAATATAATGTAATAATGTAATGCAGCAGTATATATATGAGCTTTCATCCGTGCAATAAATGCCCCAAATATATTATAAATGCACTGATGTCCAGAAAAACAAACCGAAAACTAAAAACTGTGCTGCAATAAGGATAGATATTCTTTCTTACCTAGTCAAGACCCACATACAAAACTAAAAATACTTTTTCATTTCTTTTCTGTCTGAAATGGGGTCATTGGAAGCTTCTCTTTAACTATTCAATTTAAACAGTTTTTCAGTTAACTATTGTATAAATCACCATGCCATAAATTTTCTGTATTTCTGTTTCTCATATAGTAGTGGTAAGCAAAGGTGTCCAGAAATTGAAATAATTAATAACCTGATGCCCCAAGATCTAAACATTTATGCTGTTCCTTTCTATTCAGCCCTGAGAATGAGTTCTTATTTCTTATCTCCTGGCAAAAGCCCTGAAGGGATTTCTTGCCCTCTCCTGGCCCATCTTTTTACAAAAATATTGATTCAGAATTGTTGCTTGCCTCCATCAATGCCTCCCCAACGTAAAGTTTCCAAAATTTTTTGAAGGAAGATATTAGCCTTTAAAAGGACAGTTCTGTACTGTCCTTTTGGAGTGCATGAGAGCATTTCTGGGTTTAGGTACTTTCTGAGGAATTTTGTAAATCTTCATACGCTGAATATTTATACTTGGAAGAACATAAAAGCAAAATTTCACCAAAAGTAGGAGGTGACATTGCTAACTCTAACAAATGCAAGGCAAGAATAATGTGAAAAAAAACAAACCAAAACAAAAACATTTAGTCTACGGTAAAAGTTTGACTTACTCCCCATTCAAATATCATACCTTTTTTTTTTTTTTGAGTGTTTAAGAACTCATAACTTAATCTAATTCCTATAATTGTTATCTATGTACTTCACATAGGTTTGCACAATAAATATGCCTTGAGCTATACACACAAGAAGGTAAAGTGAATGCTGGTGTATGAAGTACTGAAATTTAATTTCCTTTAAAATCTGTAATAAAACCTCTTTCTGTTTATAATACTATTACAGTTTTCTTCACTGGATTGATCTGTTCTAGGAAAATAGGTTTTATGAGCTAATTGATAGTTTTATTTTAATAAGTTGCTTTGCAAACTATATAATAAAAAATGCTCTAATATTATTTCTAGGTACTATTATTGTTGAGAGGAATAGTTTTCCAGTCTTTGCTTAACTAAAATTAATTTATATATTAAAATAATTATCTATTAATAAATAGATCTTTGCAGTTTTGCAGCAACTTTCAATCCTAATAGAGTTACTCCAGCTGGACAGTGTAGCCTTCCCTTCTGTTAATTTTCATGTCTAATGTCAGTATGTAGTTGTCTTGGTTTTTAGCTGGGAAAGAGCTAGTTTTCTTTTTTGCAGCCAGGATAGTGTGGTGTTTGGTTTCAGCATGGGATTTGCTATGAGAAGAAAGGTGATAAAATACAAATGTTTTCAATTGCCACTAGAAGTTGAAGGACTTTGTGTTTTACTAGTCTGCAGATGCAAGGTCTGAAGGGGCGAGGTATATTAAAATTAGAAATCTAGATTGGCATTTGGATATGCCAATGGTATAGGCCATATCATATGATGTCATGTTCAGTATATTAATGAGGGTCTCTCTCTCTGCATCTCTCTGGCTTTCTCTTGGGCTCTCGTTTTTCTGGGATTGTGGTTTTGGTTTTCAGGATTGTCGCTCCTCTGGGATCGTTATCCAAGAACGGGCCAGGCTTGGTCAGTAGGCCATGAGCAGTTGCACTGGTATCACTCATTTGCATATTTTATTATTACTATTATTATTTTAATTATTATTTGAATACATGTTTTGCCTTTTTAAAAGTTTTATTTTATTTCTTTTTTTTTTCCATCTCAACCTACAAATCTCCTCACACTTAGCTCTCCAGTCTTTAAGAGTGAAAATAATATGTATTTTATATACGCATGCAGCAGAAATAAATACAGTAGATGGACTGTCAGATTATGGAACTTTAGCCTGATCTATGATGGTATTTACATTTTACATATCTCAGTTTGTACCAAATGGGAATAATTAAGAAAATTTAACTGGAACTTTATTCTCTTCTGTTCCCTAGTTCTAATTTTGAACTAATAATTGTAACTCAAATAGGAAAAAATACAAAGCTGTATTCTTTTCAGTGGATTTTAATTCCTTTAAGATACTCCTAAAGAATTAAAGACACTTCATTTTGAAAAGAAAAAGAGCAATTTAAAATCTGAAGTTTACCATAGCCTTCTATCCAATTATAAGTTTGGAAATTTTTAAAAGTCAAAACCATCCCAGTGACTCCTGCTTCATAAGCACCATCTTTTAAATAAGATCAGTAACAGTAAGTGAATCTGCATTAACAAATATCCCATGTTGGATGAACCTTTAACATTGTTTTGAAGCATGTTCAGGGGGAACTAAAGCAAATAAAGAGGATAAATAGTAAAAAAAAATTAAACTACAGCAGAAGCAAGGGTTAAAGTGTGTGACTATGTTATTGCTCTCTCAGCACTTACTACCTAAAGTTCAGAAAATCTTGCACTATTTTACATTTGGAGAAAGTGACAACAGCTTTATCTTAAATTGTCCAACAGTAGCACTGCACATATTCTTCATATGTATGGCATAGAAGACCAACACACGTATTTATACATTTTAAAACCATGACTTTAGATAAGGTTATAAACAACTTGGTGGATGGTCAAGCATTCTTTACCTATTCATAATCTACTTGGTAGGTCCACTTAATGAAAATTTACTCACCATTTGGAAAGATTTTGTAAATAAAAATGAATAAAAGGTGCGATATAGGTACTTATATTTGATCCACTGTATATAGCATGTATGGTACATGTGGGGCTAGCATTCCTGTAATTTAGTTTTGTTATATTTTCCTTCTACTGCTGTTTTTCACATAGAACATTGATGTAGTATCTAATCTTGAAAATCTCTAAGAATTATGGCGTCTTTTTCTGTTGGAAAATTCCCATTAACAGTTTAAGATATTTCTATCAAATGGTTATCTAGCAGTTTTTTACAACCTATTTTGGTGTCTATGAAAACTCAGCTAACAGGGAGTGCTATATTTGGAATGTACTATTTGAATAATATGAGCAATCATGTATTGCACATGGTGAATTTTTTGTTCTATGGTTGCATGCTTTGAGAAAGAAGATCCGTGAACCAAGAAATTATTCGTATCCTGAATGTCTTAGGAAATGTGCAGTGCATTTGATGATCTAGAAAAATAGAACATGAGGTAAACAACTTGGCAATCTGTGAAAGCTTTACCAAGCCTTATTTGTCTCTCCTTCCCTTAACAAGTAAAAGTATGTCTAGATACAGTTTCTGCAGAAGTCTTCACTAGATTCACAAGGCAAGAGGGTGCCTTTGATTTAGCTTTTCCCTACATGTGTTTGTATATATTTTTATTAGAGCTTTCCATTCGTTTTTTAAGTTCATTTTTTCAGTGGAAGAAGGAAGCATATTTTCTGTCTGTTCAGGTAGAGGCAGCAAAATCTTATGCTTCATCAGAAGCAGGCCACAGCAGATAAGCACAATGGCTCTGTAGCAGAAAAGCACCTGTATGTACTGATCATCCACACCTATACCTCATTTTCTCACCATCACATGCTGCTCTTGCTCAAGGTAAGATATGAATCCATCCATCTATCAGACAAGGTAGAGAAATCGCTGTTCCTTGACCTCAGTAGCCCCAGAGTGGTACCACTAGTTACATATATGCTTGTTCTGGGCAAAATTTAGTGAGGTAAAACTCAGTGACTTCAGACTGGTGAAGCCAAGTTCCTATTTCACTGGTTAGTCTGAACCAAGAGAAATATTTGCCAGGTAAAGAATATCTACACTTGCCTCATTTCCTTGCACACTTGCTGACAACATTTGTGCTGGTTTTGCCTGCGGTAGAGTTAATGTTCTTCATGGTAGCTGGTATGGGTGTATGTTTTGGATTTGTGCTAAAAACAGTGTTGATGACAAAGGGATCTGTGTCACTATGACACTGCTATGCAGTGCTTATACAGAGTCATGACCTTTTCAGCTTCTCACACCACCCCACAAGCGAGAAGTCTGGGGGTGTAGAAGAAGATGAGAGAGGACACAGCTGGGACAGCTGTCCCCAGCTGACCAAAAGGGTATTCCATACCATATGACGTCATGCTCGGGCTATAAAGCTGAGGGAGAAAGAAGAAAGGAGGCAATGTTAGGAGTGATGGCGTTTGTCTTCCCGAGTAACCATTATACATCATGGAGTCTACTTTTCTGGAGATGGCTGAACATCTGCCTGCTGATGGGAAGTAGGGAATTCATTATTTGTTTTGTTTTGCTCGCATGCATGGCTTTTGCTTTACCTGTTAAACTGCCTTTATCCAACCCAGGAATTCTCATTATTACTCTTCCAGTTTTTTCCTCCTTCCCACCAGAGGGGAGTGAGTGACTGTCTGTGTGGTGCTTAGTTGGTTGCTGGTGTTAAACCATGACAGCGTCTTTACTAGATCTGTCCATGGTTTTTTTGTTCCACAGAGTAAGTGCCATAATGATATAAACGAGTATCCTATTCCTCTGTTGCTCTAAGGGTCTGGACAATACAGGATTAAAGGTCTCAAGCCTTGGTTAAATATCTCGACATTCATCTGATGTGTTACTGTACTGATACAGTACAGGGGGTATTGCAGTAAGATAATGGGGTCTTGCAGAGACAGGGCAGCACTTTTCTGAGCTAACTCCCTTATCCTGTAACCTGACCCAGTGAGCACAGGTTGGGGAAAAGGGACTTGTCTCCAAACCATACCTGCACCCAGATGTCAAACAGTACTAATTTCAGTGGGGGCAGATGAAGACTACCTGAAGACCCTACTAGCTCACTAACACATTTCCAGAACTCTCTAAGGCAAGAACTGCACTTGACACCTAATTAGTATGAGAAGTGAGAAACTCAGCTAAGGGAAGGAGACTAGTTGCCTATAAAAAACTACGAAGATCTCTGTGTAGGTGGGCACCCTGATCCCCCCAGGACTGGACACCCTGTTGACAGGACCAACACCGGACCCAGGGCTGGTGAAATGTCTCTCTCTTTCTCTCTCCTCCTCTCTCTCTCTGCCCCCCCCCCCCGCCCCCCTTTCCTTCTTTCCTTCTTGTAACTCTCTTTTACTCTTTTCCTTCTCATAACTCTTTCTCTTTTTCTCTTTTCCTTCTCATAACTAAGATATAAACCCTACATGAGTGGTGAATCCTTCTTGTAAACAAGATAAGAACCAGCATTACCAACATTTTTATATTTTATAAGTTCAGGTTATTTCCATTATAAATAAAATGTTTAGCTGGTCTTTCGGTGTCATTTCACCTTAATTTAGCCTGAGGTGATTTGCAGAACCTTAGTTGCTCTCCTCGCGCCTCTGAGGTGGGACTCGACAGGTGCTTTAACCAAGAGGCAGCAAGTCAGCTTGGAGAGAGAGTTTTCATATGTGATTTCCCCAGAACTAGCATCCTCCCAGACTATGGCACCCAGCAACCTCTCTGCTTTATCCCAACTCTGCTTTACTCTGCCCCTGAAAATGAGAAATCTTTTAATGTGGTACTAGCTTTTATTTCCATGAGTCTAGCATTTGAGACTACTCTGAATATGTACTGGGGAAAGCACATATTCAGAGCTGAAAGAAAGCATCAAATTTTACTGGATGCCATTTATAGTAAGGTAGGTCTGGCTTCCTCAAAACACTCACTGGTCAAGTGTATTTGATTTACTGACCCATATGACTAGAGAATCTGATGATGGTTGTTTCTGTCCTTTAAAAAATTGTTCTGAAAATTTCAGTAACAGTAAATATAATCTCTTTGAGTATCACACTGTGTTTTTCATTTCAAGTGGGCATTTATAGACTCCAACTGATCATTGTCTTGTGACTTGTGTAATTGCTTTTACTTGGACAAACGAATTATGAAATACTACCATTTTCATTTGGCAATTTTTGTACAGCTATATATGACAACATAACATAAAAAAAGGCATTGAAATGTCAAGCTTCCTTATAAAGCAAAAGAATAGCCTCTGAGTGAATTGTCTATAGTAGAAACAGTTCTTGAGGGTCCTTTAAGGAAAATGCTTTTTAAATGCAGATATACATTTTCCAGGTCCAGGTCTGACACATTTCCCTCTGTGCTCTTAAAATCTGTGTGACCTCAAAATCTTAATCTACTAATACATCATGTAACATTTTAAGATTTTTTTTTTTTTTTTTTGAGAAATAAAAACATATCCTTAATCAGGTATTGGAATATTGGCTGTAGTTTAGAATCTACTTTATGTCAGCTACTGAATGAACTTGGATTTCTAGCTATTTAGCAGATTGGTTAGTTCAAATTTATGGGTCACCACCACACTTTATTTAAAATATTAATTCCTGCTAGAAACATTATTTTGAGCTCAGCACAAACATTAAATATAGCAACAAAAATACAGCAGACAGTCAAGTGTGTACATCAGTATTGCGACCATGTGTCAAGTCTACCATACCAGTGGTAATAATTACCAGATCTATTGTTTATTCCACTACATTCTAGGAGAATCTTTTCAGTTGCAATTTTTTTTCTGGACAAGGGACAGCTTTCAAAGAAAGAGAATCGCACAGTGGCACTGTGGTGCATCTCTGAAGCCTGTAAGAATGCACAAGGCATGTAAATTCAATTCGCTTGTAAACAGATTAAACATTGTTGTATTTGGTTCAGGTCACAGTATTTAACGCTTTTTCAAGAACCCTGTTGTTGAGCTGTATTCATCAAGTGAGACATATGCACACCACAGCTGGGACTGACTGACTGAGCACAGATGTGTATCTACAAAATTGTTTGTGACAGTGACTGTAGTTAATTGTGATGGGTGACAGGTACGTTGGAGGCCAGTCAACTCAGTGGACTGTTTATGAGTGTGGTATGAGACATGGTATATATTAACAGCAAGTGGAAAATTTATGTCATCCATGACTGAAAATCCAAATCAAGTGCAGAGAAGTAAAGCAGACTAGAGCTGTTCACAGCCCTTTTCCTTGTCTCTACTTTCTCACTATCCTTAATATTAGAACAAAGTCTTTTGTATCATTTTGTCCAAGTGTAGGTTTGCAAATTTTCTTTGTCAGTGGAGATGACAAGTGATTAGCAAATTGCCACAGTTTATTTTTGGATTAAAAGATGTGAGACTATTTTGTTTTGACATTCGCTGAAAGTAGTTGTAATCTGCTTATAATGGAAATTTTTATTTATGATAAAAGTAGAATATTCCAGTTTGGAAAAAAAGTTATACCTTTTGCACTTTATTATTATCATTGTTGTTGTTGTTATGAACTTTAGGAAAAAATTGTTTGATTCAACCTACACAATTTTTTCCCAGAGTTTCGTTTGACCACTCAATCAATATAAGAAGAATGGAAAAAACACCTATTTACCCAATTTTATTTACACTTTACCTGTGTCTTTTTTCTTAGACTTATCCTTTGTGTCTTCTTTTCTGCTCCTTGCTACCAGTTCCACCTTATTAAAGTACTGAAACATCAAATGAACTCCCTCTTTCCTGTTGTAAAGTAAAAACGGTGCAGCAATCACATTTCATTTTTCTAAAACTGAAGTTGGAGACCTTGAAATAGAATAGTAGTCACAGATGATTCAGTGAAAACCAGATGTGATAGGTTTGGAGAAACTCTGAAAGAAACCCTGTTAAACATTATTATCAGCACCAGAAGCTCACGTTAACAGTGCTTAGGAGTTAGACACTGAATGAAGCAGGGCTGTCAGTCCCATTTTGGGGGACAGAAATGTTTTGACTCGGGGTTCTCTTCTTTTGATATTGCCCCGAGTAGTGCAGAAGTCCATTTGAGGTTTCCAAACTAATACCTCTAGAGACCCCATAACATGCTCCCTACTAGCTTGCCATAGCACTGAGATTTTTGCCTTCTTCTAACACTATCAGATGATACTCCACTAATACAGAGTAATGTTAATGCCAGAGTTTTAGAAATTAATATTTCTAAAAGCTAACCAGAAATTTTTCTATCAAGACAATGCCAGGTACACTGTAAGAAGACAGAAATGGTGAAGTCAGATACAGCTTTCCCTATCTGCATTTTGATATGATTTAGTTCCAGAAAGAGGAATTGAGCTGAAAGTCCAATTAACATCTAAATCATATGTACCAGAATGACATTTTCTTTAGTCTACAAGATTAGAATAAACTATAATTAAATACTCTTGCACAGCCCTGTAGACTTGTTTCTATTTTGGTGTTCAGGTGAGAAGTTTATTCCCTGTAAAACAAGACTCAAAATGAAACAGCACAGATGTTTTGCAGAGTTTTACAATATGTTCACTGTCAATGGCTGGAAAAGCATGACCAAACTGCTCCCTTTTAGTCTGATGGATTAGTTGAGGAAAAAGGAGGTATTTGTTGCTACTATCTGACATAATGACTTTGTGGCACAGCTCTCCACATTTCCTTATCCTTCTGTTCAGGTAGAGCTGTGCTTCCCTATCAGTCTGCATCTGATCCAGGTGGAATGGCTGCAGCACGGTGATTGCAGAGAGGAGCACCAGGATGGCAAAGATAAATGTACTTGCATAGCAAAGCTTGCAAAGTGGCATGGCCTTCTTAATACATTACATAGGAAACTCAGTAGAGGTTAACCGAGCATCAAATCTGTGTTTCTGGTTTGAAAACAGTGTTTTGAGAGGGGGTAAGAGAAGACAGTGGCCACACGCAGAGCAGATTGAGTCTTTCTCCTGTTAAAGCCAAAAGGAAAAGGATTCCAGAGAGAATGAGACACAAATGTCTTTACAAGAGGTCGAATTTTTAAGGAGAAGGGCAGGAGTGCCCAGCCAGGGCCAAGTTGCTGTCTGTTGTTATGGCAACAGAAGGAGAGTCCCAATTGCAAAGAGGAAAGGCGGGGAGCAGGAGGGCAGAAAAGAAAATTGTTTCAGGAGAAAGACAGGGAGCTAGGGTTTGAAAATGGAAAGAGAACAAAGCTGAGTGTCAAGGTCAGGCAGACACAGTGGCATCAATGGCCATGATGCCTGAAATGCCCTTAAGGGCCTTATGTGCAGCCATTCCCTTTATGGGGGGTTAGAATTGCTGGGGTCACTTCCACACTCATCGTCTGGCTGGAAGAACACCATCACAGAGCCCTGTCCTCCTCCAACCACTTCAGCAGAAGGGCTTACATCTACCTTTGTGCACTACCTCAGTGTGCGTAATACTTGTGAGAAAAACTCTTTTTAGTGCCAAGTATCCCTGCATCTGCTGTCTTTTTAACAAATTGAACTCATCTCAAATGGTCTAGCATTAAATTTCATTTTCTACTTGGGTACATTATGTGATGAGAGCTACTTCAACATAGGAAGCTCTTTTTTTCTCCCTTGAGGAGCAAGCTTTCTAGTTAGACCACTAATCCCAAGATGCACTCAGAAAATTCTGGCTCCTAGGATGTACAGATGTTTTTGTCAGAAGTAACGCCTTAATGCAGCATAGGTCTGGTAAAGGGAATTATTTTCACTTGTAGGCAACAAGTAGGCAACACAGTAGGACAGAATGAACCAGCAGACTGAACCAAGCAACTGACTGGCCAGTGATGCAACTTAATGTTTTGCTGAATGGATTCGAAATGAAATCTCTGTGCCCACCTCACCAGAAGGAATCATTAAAAACCAGGACTAAGCAACACAAAATAAGACTTTTCTTTCAATCTTCACAATAAAAAATGGGAGAAAAAAAATGAGCAAACTAGTGGAACTTTCCCAAAGGGTGATTTCTGTTTTATTTCTTCTTACCCGCCCCTCCACCTCTTCCTTCCTGAATAAAAAGTTTGTGCAAGTCAGGTTGTTCATGAGTCAGCACAGTTGTGGGAGCATGGCAGTCCTTGTTCCTCCAGCACTTTTGAACTGGCTGGCCAATTTCTACCAAATCTGACAGAAAGATAGCATTTTCAGATGTTACATTCTTACAAGTTCTGTGAAAATAGTTAGCTAAGGGCAGGAAAGAGGCTACAGTGATACCTGCAGAGGGAAAGACAAGACTATGAGCTGAACTATTACTGAATACATACATTCTTGTGTTGAAGAGTGTAGATAGGAGAGAGAGGTTATAAATGCTTTAATTCTAAAAAAGGTTTGGTCAAAGTTTGAACTTTATTAGACATCATCTCACTTTCATTCTCCTTCTCACTTTCTCCCCTCATTTGAGTTCTCTAGTGTCTAATAAGGACAGGAAACATGCTGCAGGCTCAGTTTACTTCATTTAAAAAGCCATTTGATGAAACACAGATCATTTGGATACACAACTCTATTAGTTACAGTGTTTGTGGAACTATTTATTATTTAAAGCAAATTATAGTTCCATTTCATTCACACACACATACACACACACACACAAAAATCACAGTGCTCTCTATTGTCTTTCTATCCCTCTTCATTTAATTATTTACTCTTATCTAAAATAGTCTTATTTTCCAGATTTTCTCTTAATTGTAATTTCAAATGACTGTTTTCCCCAGAGACAGTGAAAACTTCCTTCTCTTATTCTTCCAAAATACCTAAGTTTAAAACCTAACCTCAATATGAAAACCAGTAGAATTCTGGAGACAGTGTCTATAATCTTATTTCACTAAAAGTCATGTGAAATTCCTTTAATTTAAAATAAAGTATCAACCCTTCTTCTCCTATACTTCCTACAGGTCTCTTAATTCTCTGCAATACCACAATACCAGCTTAGTTTCTTAGTTTCCTAGTCCATCACCATCACACACTTTCTTTTTTTTTTTTTTCTTTTTTTTTTTTTTTTTTTTTTTTTCCCCTTTGGTAATGTTTGGAAGCCTTTTGGGAAATTGAAGAATACAAAAATGTCCTCTTTGTATCACATTATGCTTTCCTCACTTTACTTTCCCAAACCAAATTAATATTGATTTGATATAGATTTTAATTTCATCAATAAATGTGCCTACCTCTGCCCTCTACTGTTTTTTACAGTTTTTCTTGAATTCTATAATCCAGATAAACATGATATGGTATCTGGACCACTTGGAATAAAATAAGAAATTGCAACGGTAATTTGAAGGCTTAAAACTGGGATATCAATTGTTGACAGTTGAATTAGTTTAAAGCTGGCTTCATGAAGACTGACTCTCACCTTCAGAAGAGATAACACTGCTCAAGATACAGTATCCCTGATGAACTACACTCTATTATACTGTTAATTGGACAACAAGGGTTTGAACATAAATCATTCAACAGAATACAGTGATATAAAATCAATTAAGTCATTGCACTGGAAAAACAAATATTGTGTGCTAGATTAGGCAACATTATGCCAAAGTACATCAATTTTAACAACCATTTGTTGTTTGATGCTCAGTACAGTTTTTCACACAGATTTTTGAAGATTTGATTGGGATAAGGCCTTTGATTTTCATCAGAAAAGCACTTCTAATCAAAGCTACTAGAGACGAATACCGAGCAACACTGACTGTCATAGTTATATGAGTTTAGAACCAAATTCAGAACTAAGTAACAGATGTGTAATCGTGTTGATTTTCATCAGATTACATAGGCGTAAATGGTGCAAGAAAAAGCAAAACCTTTTAATATATAAACTCTCATTCTGCCCTTACTTATATGCAGGGAGGTAATCCATGAAGTTTCATTTACAGATTCATTTTAGAAGCAGTCTAAATTTGGTTGTTGTATAGGACCTGAAAAATAGATATGTTCTCTGTAATTGCAGTATGTTGGCTGTTTTTCACTCACTCTGATGACAACTGTGTCCTGATAAAGTTCCCCTTTTACTCCATCCTCAGTTAGCTAGCCTATTCATTTTTACTCTCCCTTCCAAAAATTACTTTAGACAGTTTTTCTTTTTTTTTAGCAAGAAGATTTTGGATATGAGAAACTAAGTGAATCTCCTTCTAGAATCAGACTTTTGGAAAGAGGGACCAACTCGTATTCTTCACTCAGTCGTGAGAAAGTAGCAACTGCTAAACAACCTAAATCTCTTTCAGAAAGACCATAATACGCTGCTTAAGGATGGATGAAAAAAGCCAAGTGTTTAGGTTTGTTTCATAAGTTCTTAATTTCAATTTCTAGTAACATCTCAGGTGACATTGACCAGATGTATTTCCATGTGTCAGAATCTGGGGCTCAAAATCATCAACAGAAAATATATCTCCCATAAAAATACACCACCAGTTCAGTAGATATCTATGATACCTTTAATTATCCTTGTAAAATTTATTTCTATTTTGCATATAATTTACATATATACCCCCCCACACATATACAAGTTTCTATATAAAGTTACCTATGTAAAATATTACACCTAAGGTCAATTTTTACAGTTTCTTTGAATGCAATGTTTCTGCCTGGCACAACAAATTAAAATCTACAATTGATGATGTTACTCCTATGTTTTGGAATTTTAAAATTGATCTCAATATTTCATAAAATCATTTATTATTGTTATTTTTAATAAGAAATATGCTGAAAATAACCTATCATAAGATGTAATGAGGATTCCATTCCAGCTCAGTATACAAAACCAAATAAGTCTGTAATTAACTTATTAATTCAACACAACAGTAATTCTTAGAGTTTTATCGTTACTTTCTATAAGTGGAAGTTTTAAATGCACAGCCTGTCTTCAGTACTTAAGCCTGGAAACATGACAGCTGCTTCCCCCTTCCTGCCTCCCCAAGTTCTGCTGAGAATCAAACCATTAATGTACTCAGGATCACTAAGGTAATTATATGTTTTAGTAGCTTCATTAAGAGCTCCACAAATATATTTCACTACAAAATAATTTCTGTTCTCTTCAAACTGTCTAAAAGATGAGGAATTTTTGGTAAGAGAAGGCTAAGGTGCTATGTTTCTTTACTTTAGACAACAACCTCTTACAAATCAGTAGCAAATGATGCACAAAAATCCCTCGGTATCTTAAAGAGGGAAAAATTACATAGGTAAACAGATAAATCTTTAGTACATTTGTCTTTATGGGAGCAGCTCCTGCTGTTGGTCTCTAACCTGGCGGGCATTATTCTTTTCTAAATTGCCAGTAGTGTCCCACAGCACAGTGATAAATAGAAACCGCTGAAAGAAATAACATTCATTCTAAAACACAAGAACTTTCTAGACAGACATTGGCTTCTGAGAACAAACACTTAGATAAAATAGATTAGTTACAATTGCAGAATATATCACTCTGTGTCGCTGTGAACAGACATTATCCCAGCTGTGCAAATAAGTGCTTTTATGCCAATCATTAAGCAATAAATACATTTAAGAGTTAGTCTAAAACTTTAAGGAAAACAGAGGAAAATCTCTCTACATCAACTGTGCTTTGTATGAAGCCAGTGATATATTCCCAAGTGTTACTTTAAAAAATCATTAATAATGTAGGTGCTTCTATGTTGTTTTGTGGTAGCAAGTTTCCCTTACCAGACAATTAATAAAATAGAAAAGAAACAAATGCTGCAGAAATGCAATTAAAATACTTGCTTAATAATAGAACAGAAAACTCCCTAGCAGTTTTCTTTCTTCTCTATAATTTCACCCAAGACACATATGCTAAGGCAGAATTTTGTTTATTTCCTAGGTCTTTATTTGCCAGGCTGTTTGCTTGTTAACTGTTTCAAAAGTCTGACTGAAATATAAACTGCCTTGGACGATACAGTTACCCTGCTTTGACTGCTAGTTGCATGACGTGTGGGTTGCTTTCAAGAATGATCTCACTAGTAAGTTATTCTGATTTTTTTATTTGTTTTTATTGTGACACTACCAGCTGTTTTCCCTACTGCCCTTACCCTGGCTGCAACACTCTAGGAATTCAAGTGCCTGGGGTGGGATGAGCTCTCTGGTGCAATTAAAGCAACTCTATCCTAACTATTCATCCTTCCCAAAAATGTTCATGCCTCTCATCCTTAGGCAGTAAAAGCAATCGGGCAGACTTAGTCTTCCTTGGTCCTGTGTGTATTAAAGGGAAGTTTGGAGCTGAGGTGTGGGGTGCAGAGAGCACAGCAGTGAGGCCAGGGAAGGTGGCCCTCCCCAGTGAGGAGGGAGGTGGAAAAAGACAACAGTGTTGCCACTGCCAGAAAAAGCAAGGCAAACTGAACATAGTGAGAACAAGCAGCCTGCTAGGCAGTTCATGAATGAGCACAGAAGTAGCTGAGAAAGCTATGTATCTGTATTTTTTTTTTTCCTTTGGATGTAGTATCCAGTACAAAAACCGTGGAACTTATATAGGACTACATGATTTAAGGTTAATTGGAAGGTATCTCTATTTTTCCTTTGTGAATGCACTACTATTCAGCAGAAGGAGGTGTTGGAAATAGAAATGTCCCTTTCTTATTTTTTTGTACAGGTACCTTAATTTTTATTTTTTTTAATATAATTATATTGCTTTATCAACTGTTACATGCTAGACCTTTTAATGTATTTGATTATCATATTTAAAATTGCACTTTTATAGTAAAGATTGTACTATACTAATTCAGTATGAGAACTCCACCTTGTCTTAGCCCATTGTTTTACAGTAATTTTAGAGCAGTATAAACAAGTATTGACTGCCAAAACATGCAGCAGTCTTGATCCCCTCCCACATCTGACTGTATATTTCAAAGCAAAAGGCATGGTGAACTAACCCATCTGCACTCCCCCCGAAAACTGAAAAAAGGCATGGAAGAGGCTTGAGAAGGGGGAGGAATGACCGGTCATCCATGGAAAGGGAGGATACATCCTCTTCTCTCTACAATTTATTTTGGTGCCAATTTTAATTAGATGAGATGGACTGTTAACATGCATGTTAGATTGAGGTCCAAAGTGTAGAACAAAGGAAATGTATCTGTGTTTTGTGGGCTTCTGAGGCAGTCTACAGCCTTCCCTGACCTGATTTCCTGGGTGATTCTTCAACAAACAAACAAAGTAAATATGGTAACTGTGCTGACTAGGACTTATTAATTTTCAAGGATGCTGCAGATTTCTTAAACTTCTAGTTGTTCTGGCTTCATCTCCTTTGATCAACTTTTCTTCTTTTTTGTTTTACCTTTTGTGTCCTTCCTTTCATTTTCATTTTCTTATCATCTTTCCCATCCATCTGCTCTGGAGTAGAGAATCAAAGCCTTTTCTTCTATTCACTTGTCTCTAGGAATCAATCATCTCAAAGACTACAGTAGAAGTTTTATAATTCTTTTTGACTATATACATCCATTAATCATACTTTCAAAATACTGCACAGGACCTTTCTTTAGCAGGCTGTATAGTACTGATTCATATTCATTTACTCTATATGTGATTGTAATTCATTTGGAAATAACTGATCTGGTAATAAACTAACTAGTTTGAATATTATACTTTCACAGACTTCCAAAGTCATCTGGGAAGTTATGGAAATAGTAAAGATATTTCTTCTCACTGAAGCCTGGGCTACCATACTGATACTGTTTCATGTACTACCTGGCCACAGTGTTGTAAATAAGCTAGCCAATAATGTGAATTGAAGCACTGTTGTAACTTGCACTCAGATCTTTGACTACAATATAGATTGATCCCTAATTACATTACTATAGCACGCCTTTTGAATTTTGCCATGGTTGGGATTTTAAATCAGGAACTTTATGGATAGTTAACTGTGTCAGCTACACCTACAATTTTCTCTGATGTATAAGCAATAGCGTACCACCAAAAATCTGGTAGTAGAAAGTATTTCTATATGAGGGGAGAATAAGAAGATTAATGAGTAGCTAAATTTACATTGATCAAATTTATGTATGATTTATTAGTTCTTAATATATTGAAACTCAAACTTTTTTCTAAACAAAAATTTTCTCAGAGACTCTGTTAATGCAGTAAAGTATGAAACCAGTTGATTTAAAAGGCAGTATTAAAGTAAGGGAATAGTGTATCCTGATATAACAAAATACAGTTTTAGGCACAGAAAAGCAAGATAAAAATTAAATGAACTTGCATTTAATATAATATGTCTCTTAGTAATTAAGCAGAATAGTTGAATACATTGACCGCATCAAATAAAAAGATTGTTCAATAGCTAAGAAAAAAAAAAAAAAAATTGCTATTTCTTCTCAATTCATATAACTTTAAAATGGAATTCTAATGGGCAAAGACAAATGGCTGCAAAATAAAATTACACTGATGTTTGGATATTAGAAAGATTTTTACTGGATTAGAAAGATTTATGAAATACTGTGTGAATGCAAGTAACAGTGGAATTACTAAAATATAAGAACAAATAAGAAATTATCTACCTCAGTAAATTTTATTGGTAATAAATCATACCTAAATCAGATCCAGCAAAGTGTGAAAACTAAAGATTGTCTGGTCTTTGTGGAGTACTGTCACCAGCTCCCCAAACAAAGCAAGTGAACATAAATTGGTCTAGGAAGCATAGAGCCAGGGAAATTGCCAAGACACTAAACCCAAGGGAGTACATGCTGACTAGATTACGTGTGAAATCCATTCTTCAGGATAACCCATCAACCCAGGCGTTTTTTCCCACATACAATCACCATTACACACTGGAAAAGGAGGTAATTCAGTAGTTTCAAAAGCAGGTATATTAAAGACATGATAGCAGCTTTTCTATTTCTACTAAAACCCTGAAGACCCAAGGGAATATTCACATGATATAACTCAATAGTTTCAAAGACAAGTTTATTAAAGATGTGATAGTAGCTTTTCTATATCCACTAAAGCCCTGAAGACCAAAGGGAATATTCTTGTGGCAATCACATTTCACCACGAAGTAGTTTGGCATAAGTCTTTTCTTAATCCAATAAGACAGAGAAAGAACAGTCCAGGAAACTGATTAGTGAGTGAAAATACAGGAGGACATGGGGCTTGCAGGTGAAGAAAGAGAGTTTCACTAACTCTGCAAGGACAGAGGGACAGAGGGGTTTACTCAATATATTAAGTATAACTGTCTTAACATCTCTATTTTCTGGAGGTTTCACAGATGAGAAGGCAGTCAGAAGGTGGCAAAACTAATACAAGTAAAAAGCAAAGGTTCTCTCACCTCATTCAGGTTTTCCTCGGGTTTTCAGGTTAAATTAAGAATGCACAAGAGCCCAATGGAGACTAAGTATTCAACCATGTAATTATTAAATCAGCTTGTAGGGAAACAAACTGTCTTTTAACATGTTTAAGTTCAACTGAAGTCAACAAGAAGTGTTTTAAACTCATATTTTACCTGTTCTTCCAAAGTTAAACAAATGAGTGAGAGAGAAAAAAAAAAAAGAGAGAGAATGAGAACAAAATACATTCGTTTCCAGGGAGAAAATCATGTCTCTATAAGCCTCCGAGATACACAGGAGGACAGTACTTTTGAAATAGTTCAATATTTTTTATAGATAGTAATCTCCAGTTATAATTTTTGTACATAAATACAATTTAATAAGGCACTTTTGATTAGTAACTTCAGTATTAACAAGACTGAACTTATTCATGAAGCACTATTATTTTTTCAAATTTGGTTTTAAAGTCTAAATTTCAAACTTGTATAGAACTTCTAATCTCCTGCAATTTGACATTCTAATTTAACACTAAAGAAAGGTCACTGAAATCGATTAGCTAAAAAAATAATGGCATTTTCATTGGCAAAAAAGCATATACTAAATAATAGTTATTAAAATAATATTAAATGAAATCAGGCTTAGTCTAAAGTCAATAATGACATTTTTTTAAATATATTGTCAAGTTTACAACTTGTTGAAAATCTACCTGAATGCAATAAATTGTAGGATAAGGGTAAATGAGGCACTACTGAATTGCTGTCATGTTCAGCTACACTGAACTATGATGTTACATCAAAACTGAATGTGTATTGTAACAAATTTAATTTGGTCTAGAGAAACATCAGAAACCAGCTTTTCTTTGGAATCCATACAACACTTGACAATATCCAACTCTCAGAAGATCTTAAACAAATTTATTAATTTACTAAAATGCATTTCTGCAGCTGAGGAGACATGAAAACAATAAATTTGTTGGCTTACAAAGGTGTTGACTTCATATGTGTCCTGAGGAGATACAAGCTCAGCTTGCCTCATTTCTGTGCAAACTGGAAGCCACAGAAACAAGTAGATTCTAGGCTAGTAAATCCTGTGAAGAGTTAGGGCACACCTCTCCAGCTTTCTAGCTCATCCTCAGTATGAAGGTGTTTCCAGGTGACAAAAAATTGCAGATAAAAATGAAAGATCATCCTCATCATAGTTTATATGTTCCCTTTAGTGTACTTATTAATCCAAGAACAGACCTGTGTCAACTTGGTGAGATGTCTTTTATACCAAAGCTGGCATATTTATCTGTAACTGCCTGCCTGGACTCATAACTATATCTTAATTTTATAGAAGGTTTTAGCATTTTTGAAATAAAAATGAATTATTTTTTCTTCTGAAGTAACAAAGTAGTGCCTAATGCAGTCATTGAAACCATACAGGGATCCTAAAAATATTTTTCTGTTTCCATGAGGTGAGTTAGAAGGGGAAAGGAAACACAAAGTAAAGCCTGTATGTTGTAGTTTAGCACCAGCCAGCAGCCAGGAACCATGTGGTCGATCTGTCTCTCCCCTTCCTGCCCCCAGCAGAGTGGGGAGAAGAAAATATAACAAATGGCTCATGGGTTGAGATAAGAACAGGGAGGGATCACTCACCAATTATGGTTACAGGCAAAACAGACTTGTCTTGGGGAAAAAATTAATTTAATTCATTACTAATAAAATCAGAGTAGGATAATAAGATATAAAACAAAATCTTAAAACACCTTACCCTCTCCTCTCCCTCAGCTCATCTCTGCTCCTGATTTCTCTACCTCCTCCTTACCAGTGGTGCAGGAGGATGGGGAATAGGGTTTGTAGTCAGTTCGTCACATACTCCTTCCACTCTTTCCTCCTCAGGGGAAAGACTCCTCACACTCTCTAAGTCCTCCATGAACTCTCAGTCCTCCACTAACTTCTCTGACATAAATCCTTCCCACAGGCTGCAGTTCTTCATGAACTGCTCCAGTGTGGGTCCCTCCAGTGGAGTACAGTCCTTCAGGAGCAGACTTCTCCGGTGAGTGCTTCCCATGAAGTCATGGATTTCTTCAGGTGCAGCCTCCTGCTCTGGCATGGGGTCCTTCATGGGCTGAAGATGGATCTCTACACTGGTGCACCTCTTCCTTGTGTTCCAGTGTAGGCTCCCCATGGAGTCATAAGGTGCCTTCAGGCACAGCCACCTGCTTTGAAGTGGGGTCCTCCATGGGCTGCAGGTGGATATCTGCTCCACCATGGACCTCCATGGGCTGAAGGGGACAGCCTGTCATCTCGTCATGGTCTGCAGAGGAAACCTCTGCTCTAGTGTACCTCCTCCCCTCCTTCCTTACTGACCTCGGTATCAGTGTAGTTGTTTCCTTCACATCCCACTCCTCTCTCTGCTGCAGGTCGTGTTGCACAACAGCTTTTTCCTCTTCTTGGATAAGTTATCACAGAGGTGCTTCCACCATTGTTGATAGGCTCAGCCTTGGCCTGAGAGAGGTCCAACCTGGATCAAGAAAGCTTCCCACAGGAGCTACCCCTGTAGTCTCTCCCTGACTATGAATCCCCACCCTGCCCCCGCCAACCCCAACACACTATACTATTCATGCTGTGGGACAGACCAGTGCCATCATAACCTGTGACCTGCTTGTGATCCACTTCAAGTTATTTGCAGAGACAGGAACACATCCCTGACTTATTACTGTCATAGACAGGGTGCTGTGAGTAATAAGGTCACACCTAACAAACTGAAATGGAATAGCAGGTTTGTAAAACAAAGAAGTCATTTTTGCTGAGATCTCTGGATGGATGGGTTGAACATTGAAGAATATACTGCAGGACTGTGATATTTTAACAGGTTTACAAAACTGTAATTGACATTTTTCTCAATGTTCATTCAAGTATACTATAATAACTATATGAAGCTATGAAAATAACAAAACCACCAAAGCAAGAATACTTCACTGGTCAATATTATTCAGGATGAAAATCAACAGTCCTCTGAATCTAATAAAAGAGCAAAAGTGCAATTTATATTACCTTCTGCACTCAAAGGTGCAGCATATATGATTGTGGAGGAGATGAGCAAGTCACACATATGACACCATTAATCTTCTAATATACAAAAAAGCCCTCAAAGTTTGTGAAATTTTTTATCAATTTTTATTTCTTTTTATTTGCATAGGGATGAATGATTATTTTAGATATAAGACTGATAAGATAGTTCCTCCATGTTTTAACATTCTATGTATAGTACTTTCTTAAAAGAAAATAACATTACTCATAGTTGTCTAGCGCATATTTCTGGTTCATATAGCTGGATAATATATAACTGAATCCTATTTTTTAAGTGGCTTTTATTGCAGTAGTCAGTTCATTTTCCAATGTAAAAAACTTCTTTATTTGCTTCCTCATTTGCAATAGTGTTGGGGGTTTTTTTAAGAAGACTTTAAAGTTTGGAATGAAAAACTGTATTGAAACACAAATTAATTAGTAGTACAAGCCGAATTTTAATGGCACAAAACAAAATACGTTTAGCATTCACCACTAAATTCTGGGCCAGCTGGAGGTTTAGGCAGATGCAGATTTCAGGAAAGCAAACCCCCACTGTTTAAATTGGTATTTTAAATAGGATGCTGAGAACACTTCCCACAATCAGGTTTTATACTATTTACATATTTCAATTGCAATAACACCGCCACACTAAGCTAAAAAGACCACAGAGAACTAGAGTGGTGAATATTGCTTTTTATCTGTAGTACCTCTGTAATCAGATTTCCTATAATAATGTCTTGAAAATCTCTGGAGCTAGACCTAGAGATTTTAAATAAGCCTATCTAGTTCTAAACCCAGAATTTCTCTCCTACAATTACCTCCTGTTGTTTCTGCCCTCTCTGTTGTGTATTAAATTAGTAGATCAGTATTAATCAAACTATCCCTTCCTTAATATACTCCTGTTCTTATCTATTTAAAACTAGTTTTTCAGACCAAAAAAAAAAAAAAATCCAAAAAGTAGTATTTTGGAGAACGGTGATTTTACTTATCTTGGTTATTTTTCAAAATTATTTAAATAGCAAGAAAAACCAAAAGCCACCTCAACGATGCCTTTTTTCCCTCTGCATCTTGGAAAATATTTGTTTGTCATGCAATCACAGAATATCTCAAGTTGAAAGGGAGCAAAAAGGTGCAACTCCCTCCAATGATTAATGTTATTATTGAAAGCAACTGTTCAAAACTAGTGATGTACCTCATACACAGACATACACAACAAGCTTTTCTGACTAGAGTCTTCTATCTGCTGCTCCATTCAATTTGATAAATTCTTGAGACTTCTTCAAGACTGATGACCTTTTATAATAATTTGAAAAGTATAGACCTTGAAACTTACCATGGCAGAGTCACAGCAATGGTAGTCAACAGTAACGCAGAAAGAAGACAGTCTATTTGTTTGGTTTCTTTTCAGAGACACAACCTGAAAAGACAAATTATGAAAGTACATTTATGTTCCTTCCCACCAATGTAATTCCACACTCCCTGGGCACAAAGGCTGCTGATGCTCAGAGCTGACCCTGCATATGTTAATAATATTAGCATTATTCAGAGATCACGAAGAAAAGACAAGTTATTTGTTTCATGTAGTAGTACTGCTTTCAATCAATTTCACACAGAGAACCATTTATTACCATAACATATGACACAGAAAATCTAAAGAGGCAATAAGGGGTAAATTTTCAGATTATCACATGCCATTCTAGCTGTGACTTTCTCATTAACTTTAAGAGAGTCATGTGGCTCAGATAAGTTTAAAGGTCTGAAATGCACCCTTACACATGCCCCAGAACAAACCTTTACAAACATAATAATTTTCCATATTTCATTTAATTTCTATAAAATAATAGAAGCCACCAACTAAGCAGGCTGTTCATAAATTTTCTTCAAACTGCAAACAGCCTCACATTGTGTTTAAGGTGACCTTGTAGAATGTATGGGTGCAAGACTTAGCCCTTCATCAATTTCAAATCAGTAAGGGAGATTAGAAAATAGAAACCTTTGGTCATAATGCCCTAGTAATGATGCTACACTTTACAGTTGGTAGTGCTTAGTGTTTATTTCCTTTGACTCAAAGATTCAGTTAATAAGAAATAATAATTTAAAAATATCTAGAAACATAACTAAAAGGATGTGGACATAAATCCAAAGGAGTGGTTCTTTATTAATTATGCACCTTGAGGTAGTGTACAGGTTTATGCATTCAAAATGAGAATACAACAAGGATACGCCAACTTTTTTATCCTTTCTGTTGAAATGGAAAGTTCTTTACTCCTGCCTATCCAAAGCTTGCTGTCTATTATACATTCAAAGGCCATAATTATTTCAAAAATAGACTTTTGAGAAAACCACATAATTAGTCCGGTGCAGCTGGTATAAAAATTACTGGCAGGAGCAGTAGTATCATTAAAAAATTGGAAGTAAAGCATACCAGCTATACTCCGGGGCAAGTTAAACACACAGAGCCCCTAGTAAATATTTTAGATTCCAGCACAGTACACACTGAGGGCACCCAATTTTTTTTTAATACCACTGATGCAAAATCAACAGAAAAACATCTCTGCCAAAATGGAACTGCAGTGCAGACTAGTTTATACAAGTTCAGTAAGGTGGTTTACTTTGATTTTTAAATAGGGTTAGACTACAGAAAGAAAGTTTTGCCCTTGAGTCATGCAATGATGTTAGAATTTAAATTTAAATTTAAATTTAAATTTCTTGTCTCATTATTACAGAAATAAAGCTTGAAACTATGAACTGGAAAGTAAACTAATTTGTATTATCTGTGTGACTCCAGGGAACCTGATATAGTAGATTTCTCAGATAAGAAGTGTCCTCTTCAGTTATTACTTTTTTAAAATGATTCAGGAGCCTAGCATGTGATGCTCTTAAAACTGAGACACCAACATCCCAAATTATACCCCTAGACAAGTCTATTTAGATGTCTCACCCAACCCCCAAAAAAATTGCAGTTCTAGAAAACTCAATATATTATGTTTAGCTTTCCCAAGTGCTTGAGATCTGATTCTGGTCATGTGCGTCAGTGTTTTAAAGGTCAAGCAGTACATGTATGTACAAAATTTGCTAGGGGCAACATGGGATTGCTGTACCTGAAAGATCTGAAGGAGTCAATCTGGAAATTGCATTTTGAGCTGATTTATCTGGTCTGACATCAGTCTACCACCAGAATCCCACAGATAGAAAGAGTGCCAGCTTACCCATTAGCCTAACTAGAACACAGAATAGTCTGGTTTTGGGTTCAATGATCTTAATGGTATTTAGATGTTCAGTCATATATCTCCACAGTGATAAGGAGGGCTGAACTGAAGGGAAATTCCTGATTGAAATTTTTGTATGGTGCCAAAGATAGATGGAGATTCACTAGACAAGAGGGAAAGAGAATGTCCCTCTGGGTGTCAGGAATCTTATGGGTTTGATACACAGTTTGGCAGCTCCTGCTCCTTATTGTAATAAATGCCCTGTAGAGAGGGAACAACAGGAGTAACAAGTAAAACAACACAGCAAGGAAGAGTGGCTGGTCCTGGCAGTCAGGTAGGAGACACTGAAGTAAGTAGTTTATTTCAACCACACCATATGAACATGTTCCAGAAAGTATACATATTGTGGTAGACCCAAAAATATCTCTTTGTTTAAAGCTGGCTATTTTTATAATAAAGCTGGGAAATCTGAACCCAGGCAATATATTTTTGGACTTTGCTTCCTTTTTTTTTTAAAAAAAAAAAGAATTTTTACTAATAAAAATACAAATTTTGCTTCATCTTTTCTTCCATCTACCCATTCTGTGTCTCTTCATCCTACTTGCTTTTTGTTCATCCTGATTTCTTCCTCTCCTTTCCTCCATACCTTTTAATATATTTATATCTATTTTCTTCCCTCGTCTGTGTCTTTTGCGTGTGAACATTATTATTGTTGCCACTGCATTTTTACTGCTCATGAAAATAAATACTTAAGAAATAATCACTGCACAGTGGCCAAACAGAAGTCAATCCTTCCTGTAAATACTACTTTTGTGTAATGAACACAGTCAGATGAGTGCTAGAAATGTAGCCAGATTAATTCATCTACATCATTTTTTTTCCTCTACAGAAATGTTGCTGTGGTTGTTTCATACTTTAGAGTCGATGTAGAATTTAACTTTAATTTTTTTTTTTTAGCTCCTACTCTTTCATACTTCTACTTTATGAGAAACAGACTTCTGTCATAACTTCTCTCTCAAAGTCATAATTCATCTATGTGTTAAGACCTGTCTGCGAGGTTTTTCTACATCAATGACACAGACAGTTTTCTTTTGACTCTTGAACACATTTTGTTCTTCCTATTTTATAATGCATGCACAGTTGTGTTATAAAGACTCATCAAAGTCACCACTGTTCTACATTTTTCTGCATTGAACTTTGTCATTTATTAGTCTTTTAAATGTTCTTTATATTTTCTATCTAGTCACATTTTCCTTCCTTATTTACTGTTCCTCTGTCATGTCTCTGATTCACACTACTCTGCTCTTTGTCTTTAATTTTCTGAGACTCAAATACTTTCAACTAAATCTTCAAAGTCAAAAGTCTTAGCACAGATTTTATTGTAAGTTAGTAATGTGACTTTTTATTAATTAACATTATTTGAACCAACGCACTCTCTCCTACTTTTGGAAGCTAAAGGCAGGCTTTTGAAACGCTGTGTGAGGCTATATCCATTAAATTCAACTGATTTTTATGGGAATTGTAGTGCTGTAATCCTGAGATACATTTTGGCACTTCAGACTGAGAATCTGTATTGGGTCTGGCTGGGATGGAGTTGGTTTTCCCTGTGGCAGCCCTCAGAGTGCTGTGTTTTGTATTGGTGGCTCGAGGGGTGTTGACAACACACCAGTGTTTTGGTTACTGGTGAGCAGTGCTGGCACAGCACCAAGGCTGTCTCTCCAACATTTCCCCCAGTAGGCTGGGGGCGGGGAAGGTCTTGGGAGGGGACACAGCCAGGACAGCTGACCCAAACGGACCAAAGGGATATTCCATACCATATGACGTATGCTCAGAAATAAAAGCAAGGGGAACAGAGTAGGAAGGGGGGACATTAGTTACTTCTGTTTTGTCCTCCGGGAACTGCAATGCGTATGCAAACCCTGCTTCCCGGGAAGTGGCCAAACATCGCCTGCTGATGGGAAGTAGAGAATAAACATTTTGTTCTTTTGCTTCTGTGCACACAGCTTTGCTTTGATTCTATTAAACTGCCTTTGCCTTGATCCATGAGCTTGGGTTTTTTGTGTTCCATCTTATTTTCTCCCCTCCCCACCTTGCTGAGGAGGGGTTGATAGAGTGGGCTTTGGTGGGCATCCAGCATCTAGCCAGGGTCAACCCTCCACAGAATCTAAAAGTGCATTTAATAAAATGACCACCCACTCTAGATCCAAATTGCTAAACTCTACATCTTAACTGTTAAATTCTTCCCTTGAGCCAACATGCAGCTTCTAGTGGTTCAGAGTATGTGGCATGCCAAAACAAAGGGTAAAGTTTTGCCCACAGAATATGTAATCAGACTTACAAAATCACTCACTTTCATTTGCTTTTGGTTAACACCAATAAGAATTACCCACAGGCAAGGATCAGGACAGTAAATCTTTTCAATTATTCATATTTTTTGTGTATCTTTTATGATGGTAACAAGCTCTGCTCAGCTACCATAGAAAAATAGTTCTGTCTCATGTATTGATTACTCTGTCATGTAGTCAGTGGCAGACTACCCTGGGTAAAGTAGTACTACCTAGTAAAGTGGACTATGGGAAAGAGCTGTGATATTACCCTTCAACAATCTAAAACTTATAAGGTAAAGAACCAGGTTAGGGACTGTATTTATACAGCAAGTGCATTTGGGAACATTTCCATCCATTCTGGATTTCTTACTCAATTGTAAAGTTTACTACAAATACTGTGCCAAAATCATAGCCTTGTGCTGCGGTCTCCAACAACACTGAATATCATATGGTTGACTAGCAAAACAACTTCCTTACAAGCCTTGAAGATGGGACAGACATTTGAGACTCTTGCTCTACACTAGTTGTTTCTTTTTTAATGTATATGTACTTTTTTAATGTATGCTTACACATATGTACACAGTCACAGAGTTCATCAGTTAGAACAGTAAAAAAGCCAAATATATTAGCAATGGTATTTTTTCATCAGGCCATTTTTCACTTCTCACTTGCTATTTTATTTCATTTGTATCCTGCCATGGTCCTAAAGAAGTTGTAAGAAGATAGACGGTACCTCTCACTTCCCTTGCTGTGTCTCATTGCTGAGGTGCAATTCTTTCTTATCTCTCAGTTTCTTATTTATTTATGTGCTGGATTGTTCGTTAACAAAAGTATTACAAGGGCTGCGTAGTCCAAAGATTTATCTAAGAGCCAATCTTTCTTTTCTACTGTGATAAAGAAAAGCTAGCAGAAGAAATACAGACTCATACAGCTCTGGAAGAAAATATTTTTTAGTGTCTGTCATTGTTACTCAGAATTTGTTTTAAAATATTTAAAAAATTGGTATGATATTTAAATATAAAATGTCGGCTCTTGGACAGAAGACACAGTGCTGTTTTTTGAAATTAGAGTGGAAACATACAACAAAGAATAGTTTGATACTGTTTTCTGCTGTGGTTTTATAGAAACAAAACAAGAATCTCCAGAAGTCACCCTTTTGAAGCCTCTTTTTTTTTTTCACAAGAATTTAAAAATCAACCTAATTCCAGGTAGATTTTGTAAAAAAACCTTACAGATTTCCCTCTAATAACTGCTGATATTAGTATCATATAGAAGAAAATATTGTACCTCACAGTATTCAGGCTTCAGTAAAATTATTGAAAACTTGGTTATTATTTTCAGTTATGTATTTGTCTACTCACTAGCAATATTTGCTAATAAATTTATAAATGTTATTGCCATTTTTATTTAATTCCTACTTTTTACTGCAGCAAAATTTTCCATAACTCTAGAACATGTGAAATGTACCATCCATTTCAAAATCACTGAAACCATTGAAGATACAGCTTATGAAGGCATCAACCCATTCATTTCCTCAGGTTTTTGGTGATAATTCCTGCAGTTCACAAAAAAGGTTAAATGCCTCTTTCACACTAGCAAGATTAAGTGGATGATGGGACCAAGGGAGACATTGCTGTAGGTTTGGGGTAGGAGATACATGGATTCGCTAGCTTTGCATTTCTCAGTGGAGAAGTTGTGGGCTGCAGATGTAGAGTGCAACATTTGTCACAAAGAATCTTTACTGCAACTTTTATTCCTCTTGGCCTCTTATTTTCCTTTTTTGGTGACTTCCTTCTTTTCAAAGGTCAGCTGGCTGTGTTTAGTATGTACACATAATTAAAGTAATCTCCCACTTTCACTGACTTCACATACCTGAAGGCCAACAAATACAAGGATTTTCTTGTACCTCCCCAAGAGTATATTCTCCTTCATTTTCAGGGCTGAGCAACAGAACATTTTCAGAGAACCATTTAACAGTTCAATTAAAATTAATTTAAATATTGCACTTTATTCTTAATAACTTTCCACTTTCCGTCTTCTAGACTTACATACATGCATTGTAACCGTCTAGAGGACTCAAGTTATAGACAATAGAATCACAAATATAGCCTAGAATCTAGATCTTCTCTTATCCTTGGAATTGAATATTGATTTTTTTTTTTTTAATTTCAGAGAATATAATATTTTAATTGAAAAACTCTTCCACCCCAGTTTATTAATTAACCTTCAATAACAAAATTCTGTCATAAATTCTTACTGAAATCTTGTATATGTGAAGCTAGACTCATTCCAAAAGAGTATTACCTCTAAAAACTAAGATTTATAGACTGGGGATTATGTCTCTGAGTTATTAGAAATATAATATATTGTATTTATGAATTTTCTTTAATAAAGTTATTAATAATTTTTTGAGTGTCTATATCATATGGTACAATGAGAAGGTTAAAACTTTTATGCAGTCCAGAGAATTAGAAACTGTACACAATAGAGCTGTACAGGACATAATTTGTAAATAAAAATCAATATTCCTCTGACATGAACTTCCATAAAGAATTAATTTTAATTAAATTTTTCATCCCAAATTATTAAGTGCATTCAATACCCAGTTATTGCAGTCTCTGTCTGTTGAACAAAACATAATTTTAAAGTAAAAAGTTCCATGCTGAAAGATTATTAAAGAACCAGGGATAATTAAGGGTTAGAATTTTCTGAAAAAAATGCTATGCAGTGTATTTCCTTTGAAAATGAGGAAAAGAAAATTATTGTTCAAATAGTTTTTAAATAAATTGATCATATTCATATTCTAGCTGATAACGGTACTAAATGATGATGATGAAAACAAGACCTTTTCTGTAAAATCCCTGGAGCAGTGAAAAGTGTCTCTGAGCCTAGATCATACAATGGAGGATTATGTCTTTGCTTTTGCAGTAGCAGATTTAATATGGCTGTATTCAGAATTTGCTTCATCCTCCCCCAAAACAATGGTCAACAACCAGTGCAATTTTTCTTAATAAGCTTAGTAGTCAGTGATGCTCCCATTAGTAGTTAATGGTGCTCCACAGACAATAGTGTCTACCTGCTCATATGCATATATAATTTTTCTATACCTGGGGGTATTTTGAGTTTCAGTAGACTCCTGCACTGTGTCTCAGATTTCTCTCTCCTTGTTGAAGTTTAGCAATAAACATTGGCTTTTGACATGTAAAGTTGTACCTACTTTTAGCTTTTCAAAGATCGAATCTCTTAGCAGATAGTTATTGAAGACATTTGTCTGTTGCCATTTTTCTGTAACCATAGTTAATTTTATGATGCACATGTGCATGCATACTTGCATACATGTGTATAGTGAGCAGCCAAATAAAAATAAACACAATTCAATATTTTCTATATACCAATAATTTCCATGTAAAATAACCAAAAAGAAGTACCTATAAGGAATATAAACCTTTAGTGTGAATTGTTTTATTGTACTAGGTGATTGTGAAAAGGAGAAATGGAGGAAGTATGTCTTTATTCTTCACCAGCTTCTTCTTAACTTCCCTCAGAGAAATGCAGGATCTACCTGGATCAGATAGCATTACATCAGTTTTGCAACATAGTTGCTGAACTTGTGAGAGATCTCATGAAAGCAAATCTGTAGGTCAATGGTGAATGTCAGTCATTTAATAAAAGGTTTTATAAATTTGTACTCGTCTAAGGGAAAAATATAAAATATCCCTTTTCATAGCCACAGTAATGCATTTCTTTAATATTGTCATATTTATTTGCCTTTATAACTACATTTTTGTGATTAACAGAAAAATTACCTTTTTAAAAATTTTATTTTTTATTTATTACACTCTGATAGTTTAACTTAGCTGGCAGCCAAACAAGACACAGCCACTGGCAGCACCACCCCTCCCCCCGCCCCCTTCTGCCCCCCAGGGAAATGGGGAGAGAATTGGAGGGGTAAAGGTCAGGGCACTTGTAGGTTGAGATAAGAACAATTTAATAATTAGAGTAATATAAAATTAAAATAATAAGAATAATAGTGATAACAACTGTATATGTATGAGTGATACACAGCACAGTTGCTCACCACCCGCTGATAACGATCCCGGAGGAGCGGAAAGGAACCCCGAAGCCAAAATTTCAATCCCAGAAAAGTGAGCCTGAGAGATTCCCAAGAGAATTCCCCCCTTTTTGGTCAGCCCCGGTTAATATACTAAACATGATGTAATATGATTTGGAATATCTTGTTGGCATGTCCAACTGTCAATTCTGGGTTTTATCAACTGTTACACTATTCTTCTTCCCGCCTCTCCCCCTTCCAGTCCTCTGTTCTTGCAAACTGCCCAAGCTTGATGCTCTTGCATGTTATCAACATTTCTTCTCATAACAATCCTCACTGAAACCAAAACACAGTGCTTTCTAGTTACTAAGAAAATTAACTCTATCCTAGGAAAAAGAACAGGACACCCTTAAAGCATTGTGAGTGAATCAATCTGTCAAAAAAGAAATCAAAGTTCTGTATTGTTGTGCTTCAACTGGAAGAACATTTCTATTCTTACAGAAGACAAAAACATGGATTATTAGCATTCCTGATATCATAATTCATTGTCTCCCACTGAGTTCCAGTAAATGTTTACTTTTTACGATAGTTTTCATTTTGGCTATTTCTGTCAGGCCTGTAATTGCAGAGTCATTCCATTCTACAATTTCTTCAACCATGCTTTGTTTCTGACTGGCAAATAAAGATAGCTTTAATTTTTATTATGGTATACCCCGACGGAAAGCTTATTGGAAGTGTTTATAGTTTCCAAACTTCACAGAGTTTCAAGAAAAATGGCCCAAAACCAAAAGTAGAACTAAAGAAACTCAAAAGTTTTTAAGATAGCTACAGAAAGACTATTATCTATGCAAGAGTTCTTTTCCATTCTATTATTTTCACAGTTAAAGCATAAAATATGTAATGCCTACTGCTATAGCATGGAGAAAAACAACTATTCTGAGAATCTTATATTAAAAATCAGACATGAATAAATATATATGGATTTTTTTTCCCACCTTCATAGTAGGAAAAATTCTTGCATCTGTGTAATCTTCCATCACAGTTACGTTCTGAAAACTGGAAAATGTTAAAAAACCCAAATAAAATATGTTATTGTGGTAGATAGAGAAGACAAATATAGTTTTAGACAGTCTGAAAATACACATTTATGGTCCATAGAAATGAAGTGCTATATGGTATACACAAATCAGAAAAGAAATGGAGTAAAGGTGTAACTTAATTTCAATAGGGAGGGGACTTTCTGAATTCATGTAAAATATGTCTTGTAGCAGAATAGAGAAAGCAAAGACTTTTCTGTCACCTGGCATTGTCACTTCATGACTAATTCCTAGAGATAAAACAGAATTGTGTCTATTTCACTCCATTATAATTTATTTTCTTGAAATTTCAGCCTTGAAGGAATGAAAGATATACTAATTTAATTTTTGTTTCTTTATTTGCATGTATATTATTGCAAGTGTGTATGTTAATATATAGTAGGAAATCTGTGTCCAAGATACAGGTCATGTGAAACAGTAAAATAATTGGTCAAAATTATTTTAAACTCAAATAATGTTACAACAGTTTTAGTAAAAGTTTCTAGAATCTTCCAGTTTCCTTAAAGATGAGTTAGGTCTTCAATCTATCACATTTCATTTTGTTTATCTCATTTGAAGAAATGTATTATGGGTCTTGATCAGACGCTGCCTTTTTATTATTATATGTGCACCATAACACAATTTTAAGCAGGTAATAATTATTTTGAGTGATTTACTATAAGTGACTGTCTCTTATGTCAGTTTCCATTAATCAATGACAAAATGCAAAATTTGCCATTTTCACCATGATCAACCCATTACACTTCTCGTTTCTTCAGGGTTGATATAAGATGTGACTGACTGATCTTTCTTTTTTTAATGACAAAAACAATTACATTTATGTGACACATAATTTTTATTTTACAGGTCTTCTGTAACAAAAATAGTAGATATTAGCATTGCTCTAAGTCGGTAGAAAAAAAAGTCAAATTATGTGTGCATGAGAAAGCAAGGAGAATAATATCCTAAAGGTAGGGTTCTTAAATGCCAAGTGCCCTTTCTGAGCCTCAGCCATTCATCCTGAAAATGGCCTATCAAAAAGGCTTAGAGGGAGCAGTTTAATTACTGTTCTTTTGACATATGTAATATATTTTCAGAAGCAGGCCCATACATTTATTTAAGGCCAAATGTTGTACAACAAAACTGTCCTCAGAGGTATTTCATTCTACCATCCTATTTTTTTTTCCACCTGTCTTACACTGCTATTTTTTTCAATAACTATGTCATTTTTGGCGACATTTTAAAATGAATCTTAAATCATGTTCTTCTTTAACAGCACATAAGCTACCTGAGCAGGGTGAAAGAATAGTGTAAATAATCAACAAAGTTTTAATATTTTTTTCATAAGAAAAAAACCAATTCTTTTCTAAGCTCAGCTTGAAAAACCTGAAATCCTCTCCTGGATATGTACAAATATGACAGGGAATCCAACATCCTTCCACATATCCTCTCTCTCTCTGGAGTTACAGCAATACATGCAATACAATACATTTTAACCTCAGCAAAACCTTCAGTTTTCTGAGGTTAAAATGAAACCTAAAGCAGGCTGGAAGGAAGTTTTGTTAAGCAGGTAACTCAGACACAAGTCCTGGAGGTGATGAGCACTTTCAAAGGGGATCACAAGACAATTTCAGGAACAGAATTGTATAGATCTGCAGTAGGAATAGATCTAGAAAAACTTACACATACGGAGAAAACTACTGTATGGTCAACTATTCATCCACAAGAACAGAGTGGAGACACAAGTTGGTTTGGACAAATTGTTGTGGCAAAACCAGATTAAAACAGGTATTTGGGAAGTTTATATAGATGCTAAATTAAATAAATAAAGAAAAGGCAAGTATCTTCTTCCTCCCCCACTTCACCCCCAAACATGAACCTGGTAGCTATCAAATAATTGCAAATAAATCTGGTATATTACCCCCAGCTGATATACAGATGCTCCTGTGACCTAATCTTCACAACTATTTCTGCAGAATTATTTTTTCATACTAATAGTTTCTATTTATCATATGGTGCTAAAAATACATTGTTTTTTTCAGCCTCTGTATGAAGGTGAAATTTGTCTCCAAAGCTGGGAAATTAATCAGTTCGATTCTGAGCACCATAATGCTGTTTCAGTATTCTGTGTGTGCAGAAAAAAAGATCTAAATAGACTGTTTTCATTTTAACTTATCCTGCGTAGCTAAAGAGAGTCATGTTCCCAGTAATTAGAACCACATTCAGTGATACTTACATCTGAGTAAATTTTATACTGAGACTGCAAGACCTATGGATTTTTTTTTAAAGCCCAGTATTGAAGCTCTTATCTGTATTTAGATTTGCTGAATTTAATTAAATTGATTTTTTGCTAAATTAAATCCAATATAATTATTTAATATTATTTTAAAATTGAAATTAATCTTTGAAAAAGAAGCAGATATACTTATATTCTGAAATTAAAAATGAGATACGGGATTGTTTTCAAATAATTAATAGCTGAAAGACAGCTTTTCAATTTGGTGCAAATGAGGGACAATTAGTATCCTTTTCATCTTTTCCTTCATCCTTGAAGAATACAGTATAATTTTCTTTCTCTCTAGACTGTCTAGCCCAAGAAGAAAAAACTTTTTCTTGTCATGCTTTTCTTTTCCAAATGTGGGTGGTGATTAATCACTGTATGTGTCTAGACCCCATGGTAATCTCTGTCCCTGTTTCTGTCTCTACATTCATCTTTGGCATCATGTGTTTAGTTTTAATACAGTCCAATTGATTTGTTTGCAGTTACAACACTGTTTTCATTCTTTTCCCCTCTGAAACATCTTTATAGCTCAAATACAAACTTGCCCATGTTCTCAATCTGTGTAAAACTGATTTGCAAGAACAGATTGCAAAACTTATGTGTATGTTAATACAGAGCCCAGATCCACAATGCCTGCATTAAAGATGGTACAGTGGAATTAAGAAGGACATGATTTTTTAGGACTTTTAAAAAATTTCCATCACCTTTACTTATTTTCATCCCAATAGTCATGAAAGAAATGGGAATCAAAATAGCTTTGTACAGTGTAAATAAAAGCATCTGTATTGGTTCCCATGTCTCTGTTGCCTCTGTCTCTCTCTCTCTGTATCTCTATACCATCTCTCTTCCACTGAGGAAGTGAGGAAAAATAGACCCATGCTCCAATAGTTTACATTTCAGGAAAACAATAGTTGTGTGAGGTCAAAATAATTATGCAAAAGCTCCAGATTTTTTCCTTTTCAAATGGCTTGAGTGACCTTTTAATATGTTTTTTGGAGGTTTTAAAGCATCTCAAGGTAAGAGAAAATTGCCACTTCCAATTTAAAATTTATCTTAATTTTGAATTGGTTTTTTATTGATCTTGATCACAACAACTTATTCCTAGCTTTGAGTGTTTATCAGATCACAAACTGGAAGATGCTTATCCCTGGTCCATTTAGTGCCCAAAAACCTTACTGAAGTAGCCATGTGTAATGAGGTGACTAGCCTTAAAGAAAAAGACTCTTAGAAAAACTGGACAATCAGATATGACTTCATTCTCATACACATGACTGAAGAATCCCAAAATTTTGATCAATTTTTCCAGTATGCCTTGGAAATATGTGAAACTGAATTCACAGGCAAATCTCAGCCTAATATTTGTCTCAAACTTTTACTGATAAACAAGGATACAAAAAGGCCGTTTCTGTTATTCCCCTGGTTTTAACCATTCTTTTATTGTTTTTTGTGAACTACCTTGAATTTTGATTTTTTTTTTTAATGGAAATATTACAAGAATTTAGAAATATCATAGTATATTGCAAATTATTTTACTGTACCATATGGTATTACGGTAAAAAAATACAGATATTATTTTTAATAAATGAAATATATATGCTCAACAATATTAGAAATAAAGAAACTGCATAATTATTCTGTAGAAACTGTGAGGAAAGTTGTCCAAACTAGGCTTAGGTACATAGAAGATATTGAATAATATCTGAATTCACTATTGATATAAAATTAGCAAGTAGAACTGAATATCTGATCAACAGACCTGGAATAGCTTGATTTACAAAGCTAGTCACAGTTATCAAATTGTATTGGAAACCATTTCTTTAAAATATTAGATGTTGTTATAAATAATTTTCTTAACACTTTATATTAAAAAAGAGGAATGTTATCATTGCATAAAAGTAGTATCTTTTTTCTCTTTATCTAATTTCCTGAATGCCCAGTTTAAGTCAACAAGAGGAAAGTAAAGTCTTGAGTTTTGCAGAATAAAAATAAATGTATGATCAATTAGGCAGTGCTGCCACTTAATCTGTTGTGTTAGAAAGTTTTAGAACCTTCCGTTATTTCTAAAATATGCATGTACATCTAGAAGACCAAGTTCTGATAGTATAGAATGAAAGCACATAGTAAGTAAAAAATATGGTTTTAAAGACTGGAAGGCTCTGCTGACCACATTTGAAACACCTGACTGCTGCATCTCACCTTTGTTCCACTGCAATCAAAATGTTAAAGACTTGTATTAGTTAGAAAATTTTTACAATGCATTTTGAATAACTAATGTAAGCATTATTTTCCTGTTTAGAAATATAGAGAATGGTGTTCTGAAAACACCCATAATCCGAAGTAAATTTACTTGAAAAAAACCAGAGTGAGATACCTGAACTACTGAATGGGATGGTAGTTATACTTAAAAATATGAGACTATAATTGCACTTTGGGGTTTAGGAATGTTAAAGGATTAGTTTCAGCAGTAGAAGTTCAGGAGAAAATCTGGAAATAAACTTATTCTCCTAGACTAACGGAAATTCTGAAGTAACCTCAGCTTTATAAATTCTGAAAGCTATTGCTACAGCTAATTGAATCACTTTTTAACAAAGAAAAGATATAGAGCAAAAAGTCATAAAGTTCTTTTCCATATTGGAAAGAGAAGGATATGAACTAATTAGGCAAACTTTCTTGGCCCAGCTAAACAGTACAAATTGTAGTTGTACCAGTGTCTTCACCATTCCCTCCTCTCTTAGGTGGCTAAACCCCTTTTTGCAATACTCAGTGTTTTACTGAGAAAGCACTGCAGAAAAAGAACCCCAGGTGTGTTTAGGGAATGGAGAGAGGTATACAGCGAAACATAATGACTTAGTAAAGACAAAAATAGGATGGGTTTTCCTGTACTTGAAATTATCCATGTTTTAATCTTTTATCAAAAGAATTAGTCATGTTTCATTTTCTTTTCCCACTGATTAGTCATCATTATGAGCAAGATTAACCACATAAATCCTTCTACAGATAGATTACAGGACAGTTTATAAGACTACAGACTATAAGAAGATTTGTCCTTCATAAGCCAGAAAATGGAAGGTACAAGGACTTTCTGTGAGGAAAGTATGGCTACCAAAATATCTATTTAACAACCAAGAATATTGTAGCAAAAGTATACCAGAATCTCACACGTTTGCTTTGTGTTCTTATGAATGTCAGTGGGATTTGGAACTAACTTGTATCCTGTCCTGTCTTACCTTGGCGTAGCAGTTGCCATTTCCTTCTGATGTACAGCAAAATTTTGCTTCAAATGTTTTCCTCTGTGAATTCAGTGTATTAAAGCATACTAAACATTACAAATTCTTTGTAGGCTGGAAAATTATCTTAATCTAATTTGTATCAAAGTTTAGGAGCACAAAAAATGAGAATTTGAAGGCAAGTCAAGAGAACAAATACTGCTCTATTGAAGCACTAGTTCAGCTGCTTCTTCTCTACTTTAGCTTCCAATGTAACTTCCCCAGGTGTTTATCCTTCAGAGCTTTTATATATCACAACTACATTGTAATTACAATTAGTAATCACTGGTTGATCAGTGGGCATCAAGTCATGCATTGTACATCTCTCAGAACCCATGGAAGATGATAATACTTTCTATTCCTATCTATGGCTATTAATTGCTATAGATACAGATAGCCAAACACCAAACAAAAGGAATTGTTCCTATATTAAAAAACAAAACAAAAAAAGCAAACCAAAACAAAACATTATGTAGGAAATTATATCTTTCTTTCCAGTACTGATAATTCTCAAATGGTATTATTCTAATTTCTACAATTAAAATCAGCAAGCATGCTTCACAGAATCAAAGAATCACAGAATGCCAGGGATTGGAAGGGACCTCAAAAGATCATCCAGTCCAACCCCCTGCTGGAGCAGGAACACCTAGATGAGTTCACACAGGAAGGCGTCCAGGCGGGTCTTGAATGTCTCCAGAGAAGGAGACTCCACAACCTCCCTGGGCAGCCTGTTCCAGTGCTCTGTTACTCTCACAGTAAAGAAGTTTCTTCTGAAGTTTAAGCGGAACCTCCTGTGTTCCAGCATACACCCATTGCCCCTTGTCCTATAGTTGGACACCACTGTGAAGAGCCTGGCTCCATCCTCATGACACTCACCCTTCATATATTTATAAACATTAATAAGGTCACCCCTCATTCTCCTCTTCTCCAAGCTAAAGAGGCCCAGCTCCCTCAGCCTTTCCTCATAAGGGAGATGCTCCACTCCCTTAATCATCTTGGTGGCTCTGTGCTGGACTCTCTCAAGCAGTTCCCTGTCCTTCTTGAACTGTGGGGCCCAGAAGTGGTCACAATACTCCAGATGCGTCCTCACCAGGGCAGAGTAGAGGGGGAGGAGAACCTCTCTTGACCTACTAACCACCGCCCTTCTAATGCACCCCAGGATGCCATTTGCTTTCCTGGCCACAAGGGCACAGTGCTGGCTCATGGTCATCCTGCTGTCCACCAGGACTCCCAGATCCCTTTCCCCTACACTGCTCTCTAGTAGATCATCTCCCAACCTATACTGGAACCTGGGGTTGTTCAGGTGTAACACCCTACACTTGCCCTTATTATATTTCATTAAGTTTTTCCCTGCCCAACTCTCCAGCCTGTCCAGGTCTCTCTGGATGGCAACACAGCCTTCTGGAGTGTCAGCCACTCCTCCCAGTTTTGTGTCATCAGCAAACTTGTTGACAGTGCACTCTGTTCCCTCATCCAGGTCATTTATGAATATATTGAATAATACTGGTCCTAGTACCGACCCTTGGGGGACTCCACTGGACACAGGTCTCCAACTAGACTCTGCCCCATTGACCACCACTCTCTGGCTTCTTCCCACCACCCAGTTAATAATCCATCTCACTACCTGACCACCTAATCCACACTTCCTCAATTTGTCAGCGAGGATGCTGTGGGAGACTGTGTCAAATGCTTTGCTGAAATCAAGATAGACCACATCCACTGCTCTGCCATCATCAAGCCACCTCGTTGTGTTTTCATAAAAGTCTAGAAGGTTGGTCAAGCACAACTTCCCCTTGGTGAAGCCGTGCTGACTGCCCCTAATGACCCTCTTATCCTTGATATGCCTAGAGATGGCACCAAGGATAAGACGTTCCATCACCTTCCCAGGGATGGAGGTGAGGCTGACCGGTCTGTATTGCAGTGACATTTGCTTTCGTCCAGTCCTCAGGCACCTCTCCCGTTCCCCACGACTTAGCAAAGATGATGGAGAGTGGTCTAGCAATGACTTCAGCCAGCTCCCTCAACACCCGTGGGTGCATCCCATCCGGACCCATAGATTTATGAATGTCCAGATTGCTTAATTGGTCCCTGACCCAGTCCTCGTCAACCAAGGCAAACTTCTCTATTGTCCTGACTTCCTCAGGGGCCTCAGGGGTACGGGGCTCCTCAGGACATCTTCTGGCAGAGTAGACAGAGACAAAGAAGGCATTCAGTAACTCAGCCTTCTCTGTATCTTCTGTCACCAGGGCACTCACCTCATTCATCAGTGGGCCTACATTGCCTCTAGTGTTAGTTTTATCTGGCATGTATTTGAAGAAGCTATTCCTGTTGTCCTTGACCCCTCTGGCAAGGTCTAATTCTAAGGAGGCCTTAGCTTTCCTAGTTGCCTCCCTACTTCCTCTGACAACAGCCTTATATTCTTCTGAAGTGGCCAGCCCCTCCTTCCATGATCTGTAAACTCTCCTCTTCCACTTGAGTTTGCCCAGCAGTTCCCTGTTTAACCAAGCAGGTCTCCTGGCTCCCTTCCTTGACTTCCTACATATAGGGATGCTTTGATCTTGAGCTTGGAAGAAGCAGTCCCTGAATGTTAACCAGCTAGCTTGGGCCCCTTTACCTTCAATCCCATGGGATTTCCCCTAACAATTGCTTGAAAAGGCCAAAGTTGGCCCTCCTGAAGTCCAGGCTTGCAATTCTGCTTGGAATTCTGTTCCTGCCACATGAGATCCTGAACTTCACCATCTTATGGTCGCTGCAGCTCCGGCAGTCCTCAACCTTTACCGCTTCAACCAGACCCTCTTTGTTAGTGAGGATGAGATCCAGCATCACTCCCTTCCTAGTTGGTTCATCCACCATTTGCATCAGGAAGTTATCATCGATGCACTGGAGGAACCTCCTGGACTGTGGCTGGCTGGCTGAGTAGTCCCTCCAGCAAACATCAGGGTAGTTAAAATCCCCCACGACGATAAGGGCCTGTGATTGCGAGGCTGCTCTCAGCTGCCTGTAGAAGGCCTCATCAACTTCCTCACCCTGATCTGGTGGCCTGTAATAGATGTCCACAACAGTATCACCCATACCAGCCTGCCCCTTGATTTTCACCCACAGGCTCTCAACTCGCTCCTCATCCGCCCCTGGATAGATCTGAATACACTGCAGTTGCTCTCTCACGAAAAGAGCAACTCCACCACCTCGCCTTGCTGGCCTGTCTTTCCTGAGAAGGACATAGCCATCCATGGCCACATTCCAGTCATGTGAGCTGTCCCACCATGTCTCTGTAATTGCCACCAGATCATAATCCCCTGACTGAACACGGGTTTCTAACTCCTCCTGTTTATTCCCCATGCTGCGTGCATTGGTGTACAGGCATTGCAGGGAGCTAGCCGAGTACACCGATTTCAGCCTAAGGGGGTGGGAGGCCTCCTGGCCTTCATCAATAGACTTCTGCCCCACTGGCACAAGCCCAGCTGTAACCCCCTTCCCCCTTCCAATCTAGTTTAAAGCTCTCCAAATGAGCTCTGCCAATTCCTGCCCCAGTCTCCTTTTGCCCCTGCGAGATAGGCCTTCCCCACGTATCACTGTCTGGACTGGTGTCTTATAAAATCGGCCATTATCAAAGAACCCAAAGCCCTGCCTGTAGCACCAGTCCTGGAGCCAGTCATTTATGGCCTGAATTCTGCCACTCCATCCCACATCAGAACCCGAAAGTGGAAGGAGGGAAGAGAAAATCACTTGTGCCCCAGACCCTTTCAGCAACTGTCCCAAGGCCTTGAAGTCTTTCTTCATCCCCCTCAGACTACGGGATGCAGCTTCCTCCCCACCTGTCTGGAAGATCAGCAGTGGGTAGTAGTCCATCGGGTGCATCAGGTTGGGGAGTGCCCTGGTGGTATCCCTGATCTTGGCTCCAGGAAGACTACACACTTCCCTATGCTGAGGGTCAACCCTGCATATTGGGCCCTCTGTCCCTCTCAGAAGGGAATCACCTACTACAATTACTCTTCTTTCTTTCCTATCAGAGGCTGTCTTTAAAAAAAACTGCTTAGGATGTCACAAAACTATTGGAACTCTTTCAAAAAATAGTTTTACTAGAACAAATTATTACTGAGACCACTTTTCTAGAGCAGTTTTATTTTAATGGCACTTTGTATTTTAGTGGAACATATCTATATTGATCTGTCTCCAACCTCACCCCCAATACATACTTCTTACTGTACCAGCTAGAGAAATTGGATCATTCTGCAAAGAATTTTGAATCTTTCGTTATGGAGAGGTGTGTGTTTTGCTTATCTCCCTCTCCTCAGCTTCACCTACCTGTTTGAACCAAGCCATGAAGATGGATGAGTACAGTGAATACAGTGTGTATCTTCATGCTCTACAAACATTTACTTCTACTGTAATCTGGCTTTCTCTGTGTGGGCTAGTGACCAGCAGGATCACTAGTAACATCTGGCTTGAGAGCAAAGAGAAAAACTGAATATTCATTGCATAATTGCTTTTTCAACAAAAGTGATTATCAATTACCTAATTATGAGGGTTACCCACAGAATAAAGATAATTGTTAAATAAATCTAATTAAATTTACAGAGCTTTCAAAAACATTCTCTGATTAAGTGTCTATTTATGCCACAGATTCATCTCTTTAACAATAACTGAAAAGTCTAGCAGAAAAATTGACACAAAGCATATTGACATCCAGGCCTGGTTATGTGTCAAGACAAAAGCCAACCAAAACCTCTATTACAGGATAAATTTTTACACAGAGAGGTGTCCAAAAGAGAAATCTGATATTCCAAGAATTATCAGAATCTGCCCCATTTTTTTCCATGTATTTGTTGTTTGTAGTGGTGGTGTCATATTAATTCGTAATGTAGTATTAAAAAAAAAAAAAGTTGTGGTTCACATGCTATTCTTCTCATTAGAGCATGAATATCCATGGAAGTACCACGTCACTGAATATTTCTGTTCTTTTGCTTTTTCCTTCAGGCAATATTTTACATTAACATCCAGATGATTGTTTGGAAAGTTGTAATATGGATTTCATCTCAGTCTGATTGACAAAACCCCAGCTCATATGGCACTACTTCCTAGAGCCTGGATTTATTCAGAGTGACTTGATAAATGTCTACTTCAGAGTTTTTTTCCCATGAGAAATGTTTTGCCCTGATAACAAGATTATTTCATATATATTTTCACAACCAAATCAGTTGTATTCATTAGCAATGCTTAACACCTATTCAAGCAACCATTTCAGTGAATGTTTTAATTTCCTAATTTTAAATATTTATATTTGAATACCCAAATCAATATTCAAGCTTATTGGCAATGCATATTATTTTTGGCCAATTTTACTGAACTTGTTAAAGAGGTCCTACCTCTTGGGATTAGGATAGGTATCACCAGCTTTTTAATAAATATTCAACCACAGAGACAAAGCATTTTCTCAAACCTACAGTGTCTCCATTGTGCTGAATGTTTCATGTAAATATGGTTGAATAAACTAAAGCTTTGTCATGCTGAATATTATAAAGGAATTCAATTTACATCTGAACTATAACTTTTTTAATGTGCTTTTCTAGCTGCTTTAGTTCACCTATTCCATCACTTAGCAAACTAAATATTCGATTATGTCAGTTTCAATAATTTCAGCACATAAGGCAAATATAAATCAACTTAAATAGGGCACAAAGACTCTAAGCCCAGGACATAATAATCTCTGTCCAGTTAAGTGGTGACTCCGAAAGTAAGCCATGGATAAGCATGCTTCATCAAAACCTACATCCAAACTGGTATGATTCAAATGTAACACTCAGTGCCACTGACATGAAGCTAAACATTTTTTTGGCCATTTTACAATGGCAGCAAATGAATCAAACTTAGGCTTAGAAAATTTCTAAAATTTGTGTTCACCCACTAAACTGCCAATAACTTTAAAAAAAACCCCACAAAAACCCACAACATTAGAAAGACTTCTAAACCCTCCCATAGTCTTATATATTATTTGTCACATCCTGGAATTGTACCAATCTCTGAATACTTATGTGTTTTGGGGTACTTTCAGTTTCTAATTCAAAGCAATTCTATTTTGTTCCTTTCTATTTTGCTGCATTCCAACACTTGTACAGGCACAGGGATATAGAACTCCTACCAAGTAAGCATCCTAAATCCAAGGCCACAGTGTCATTCTGCTACCTTTCCTTCGATAAAACTGTGATAGGATGACATAGCATTTTCCCTGAGTACTTAGGAGTGATTGTATGAGACAAAAGTAGATTTTCTGAACTGCTCATAGTTTAATGCAAAATGTTTTTTTTTTACTGAATCCCCAACACTGTCAACAGTGTTGTACTAAAGGTGATTTTGCAGTAATGTCTGACTAGACCAGAAGCAGCAGAGTGGATGTCTGGTTCACTGGTGGGTAGTCATGGCAACATGGAGTTGACTCACACTAAGGACTACATCGAGCAATAGCGACAAAGTTGATGTCACAGCCCTTGACCACTGCAAGGCAACTTCTTATTCAGACTGGTGCAGGTTATGGCAATGGTGTACTACATGGCAGCAGTATGTAATTGCATCTGTGACTTGGTACCTTTCAGGAACAGGAGCCATGATGGGCATAAACATCACTGGTTGTACATGAATACTCCAAACATACCAAATAATTCTGTGTGCATAAGACAGATGAGCAGTAGGAAGCATTCCTGTTCTCTGGACAAGTCTTTTGGCTGGTAAGCAATGCATGTAATTGTTTCTTTTTATTCTATAGAAAGACAGGCTTATTTTTTTGTTTTAGAACCCAAGACAAGTTTTTTAATATAATTTGTACCATAATGCTATTCTTTTGCCTTTTTATGAGTTATAAAATGAAATTCTATAACCGCATGAAAGCTGGTTAGAAAACTATGGACATTCAGGTTCCAATAATTAGTTACTCATGTTTAATCTTTCTCTACAAAACAGCATGAATCAAAACCTTATTAATGTGTTAGCTTTTCTGTTATTAAAAGCTGAGTACTGCAATGCTGTGAGATGATTCTCCATCCTTCAGAACAGAACTAGGGATCCCGCTTTAGGTGCCTGTAGTCTTTACATGCATATAGACAACAACAGTGAAAAATGCATGTGGGTCAGACAGGCAGGTAAAATCAGTACTTTTAGTATGCAATCAAAAGGTGGCAACTAAGAAAAGATGAAGAGAGAGCTATGTCTTAAATTCTTTCTTTCACCTACCTTACTGAAAACTCCATGGAAGCAGCCCCAACCTTTGATCTAAAGTCTCTCTGAAAGTCAGGCATCTTTGTCTTTGCTTTCAAAAATGGAGCAGAACTCATTCTATTATTCCAAAACATAGCAGGTCATGATGACATCTTGTTACACAGTGATTATACCACTTAAGAAGAAGATGACTCATATTCAGTTGCCTCTCTGGGCATGCAGGATGCAAACCTCAAACCTTCACCTCCTGGGAGACTACTATACAGAAACCCCTATGAGCTGTTCCCTATGAGTGTGGAAATATAAGACACCCAAAAGGTCTTTTGTGTAAATTTTATCACCATGCAGAAAAGCACAGAATTCAGTCTTCAACTAAGATAATCATGAATAGGGACAAAGCTGGAATGAGCAAGGCTGCCAGATGGCCATGCTGCTTACTGGTCAGGAAACTTGTTTGAGAGAGAGGAGATTTAGCTTCTGGAATTATTTTTCTCTTTTGTATGAAATCATGGCTGCATATGGTGGCTGACACTTCCTTTTAAACGGAGCCCAGTCCTTTCAGCAGTGAACTTTGGTGAACTTTGTAGCTGTTTATTCAGGTGAAACTGCCGTAACTCTTTTGGGAGCAGTTAAAGACAAGGACACATCGCTCCTGACTCAGCACAGTGCTGGCCTCAGCTAGTCACTCCACCTTCCATGCCTGCCAGAGTAGATTCAGCTCTATTCTGCATGAGGATAAACAGAGGTCTGGGGTGCTTCTGCAGTGGAAAGAGTCCTGTTGTCTACAAAGACATTTAAATGCAATTTAAATGTAACAGGATAATGTACACCATATGGACCTTTACAAGAGCCCCTTCATTTCTCATTTGTTATACGTATTGATATTTTTGCACACTAAAATACACTAAGGAGAAACTCTCAACCTGTTGTTAAGAGCCAAAGCTGCAGGTGGCTTCAGCCTTGAGCAATTAACTCCTGACCTTGAGTGAAGATAAAAATAAACAACAAAGTGGAATAACAGAAGCAAGAATGTGTATGAGACAAGATAAGGGATGATTGTGTGCTGTAATCAGTAACCAGTCAGAAGTAAAAGAATGGCTTGTGGGCAAGTGGAATTATCCAATCATGTCAACTGTTAGGAGCGTGCTTCCAGTGTGTGTGATAAGCAGTAACAAATCAAAAGTGAAAGAATTAAGTGTGCTTGAGGCATGGGGAGGGATATATAAGCAGTGCAAAGCTTCAATAAATTGCTGATGCCTGAATACATCTCGATGTTGGTCGTCTCATCCACCACATCAACCTTTTTGTGTAATCCTGGAGAGAGGAAAGCCAAAATCATATTATCTTTATCTTGCAAGTATTTCAGCCAATTTAAATACAATTTTTAGCACCTAGCCTAAAGTGTTTGTTTTTTTAACAGAACAGCCATATTTCAATCCTATGATCTCTACTGAGGAGGTTTTCCAGGTAATTAAAAGTTTCAAAAAGCAAATAGAAGAAAACAAGTAGTTTCTGCCTGAGAGTAGGAAATAATTAATTCCTGCTATTGGGCTACATCCCCAAAGCCTCTTAAACTGTATTGTATAAAGTTATGCATCCGTTTAGTACCTGTGCCTTGGCAATAGCCTTTGTTGCATGATTTGGATGATTATGTGGCCACTTTTGGATCTCATTATCATTTGGGTAATCTTTACCATTTCTAGCTTGTTTCCATTTCTTCCATCATAATAAATTATTAAAAATTCCCTCTGTGTCTTCATTAAATGGCTTCTATTCAAATTGGCCTCTATAGGTTAATGAGAGCGCTAAATATGCTTCAAATGGACCTAGAGTTCATAGGTTGTTGATTTATTATTTTCCTGTGACAGAACACTGCACTAAAAGCTATTTCCTTTCATTTATCTGATGCACTATGTTCACAGTCATTATGCAAAATGCAGCTAGATGTACTCTCTGAAATTAGAGATATTTCTTCATTTCCAACTATGCATGAATGTGCACATCTATTAAGAACACTATGGGATTCATTTTAAAGGTCTTGGAATCATGATGTGTAGTGTTGAAATAGTCTGCAATCCTTGTAAACTATTACTTCCATTGGAGATAATGGCTTATGTTCATGAAAACTCTTGGGACAAAACTGACTATGGGGATGAAATTTAAATTGTGTCACGATGGCTTATGATGTGTCTACATGTCTGCACATCTTCAGTTTAGTAGGCTAAGAGATTATTAAGTAATTCAACAGTGAATAAAGTCTGTCAACATTTCCCTCTGCATTCATTGCTTAAGACAGGATCAATTAATAACATATTCTCACTTTTTAATATTTATATTGGATTATTTCTGAAAATAAGGTGTGCACAATTGCCCTTAGAAGTATGACACAATTAACCAGCTGAAATCAAAAGAAAATTTTCTGAAAAATTAGATATTTTAATTGCACTATGACATGGTTTTAATAGAAACTCTGTACATTTATCAGACCACACTTTACATTTTAGAGCTATTATTTGAATTTCCAATTATTAATCTTCCTTATCTTGATTAAATAAACTCATATAAGTACAGCTTCCAGAGTGACACATCTCCCTCTCTTTTTGAAATTCTTCTAGAAAATTTCCTAGGTAAAAATTTAATACTTGTTTGCAATAACTTCAAGGCATTATGTACGGTCCTTGCTAAGACTTTTCGTGTCTGATATGAGTGCGATTCGATATTTTATTTTTTTTTTACTGAAGGTCTAACATCTAGCTCTCATTCTATAAGATGATCTATAAGAATAACTGTTTATATCTACTTATATCCTTTCAGTAACTAAAGGGACCAGTGTTCTGACAAAATAAGCCAAGATTAGGTCGTTGAGCAGTCATTGACATAAAATTGAACTTTTTAAAGTTTCTGATGTTACTTTTCAGGGTGATTTGCATCTTCTTGCATGTTTTAAATATATCCTTAAGACTCTGAGATCCTAGCTGCTGTTATGTGTAGACAGAGTTGGCTACAAGGATTTGTTTTTTAATTTGGAGGGATGATTACTTTTTTTAAAGCCCACTAGTGTCCGAGGCTCAGTGATTACTGTACTTAAAATCTCAGCATGAACTCCCTTTTCATGTGTATCCTTACTACTTCATGTGAACTTTTTGGCAGGAGTCACTCAAACAAACATATTTTGTTCTGGCACTAAAACAGGGAGTCTCAATAGCTATATTTATTTTATGTTTTTATGTGTTAAGTCCTTAAATCACTTAAGAACTTACACCAAATGCTCTCTTAATAACTGAATTTCAAAAACGTTTCTCTGAGTATGCTTTTTCTCCAATACTCCTTAGACTTTAGCAGAATAGCACAACTCTTTAGAGGTTATCTAGATGTCTGCAGAGTAGCAACAGTATATAAGGCTTGAGATCAGCAAGCTGAGAGCTGTATTGGAGCAGAATGATCTCCCTGTAGGCAAAGAGTTTCCTTCTCCTCATTTCTTATTTGCTTCATAATCTTCTCAGTTGTCCTCTGTTCCTGGAACAGCCACTCAATCTCTCTGTGCCGAGAGACCTTATTTTATTTTGGATCTCTCTTCTTTTCACTGTATTTATTTTCACTGATCTCCTTACCTCAATATCTATGACATGGGCTTGAGTATTATTATATCACATTTAGGGGCATTTTCTTTGTCAGAATTCAGTGTATACACTTCTGACTAATGCAAACTAGAAATAATGTTCCAGAAAATGAAACCAATGTTTCACATGACCAAAATAAATAAACAATTAAAATTAGTTGGATAATTATGAAGGAAAATGTGAAATTGATAAGTGCATTTCCTGTAAAATACGTCAATATATTGATGCTAAATAAGCTAAAATGTGGTCAGAAAATAAAATTAATAAATGCAAAAGAGTGTTATTTCATCTATAGTGTGATACCTGGAGTTGAAGCTAACTTAAAAGGAGGTAATACATAAAATTTTTATAATGTCATACACCTTTCCTCACTTAGACTTACCAAAGGATGGTAGGGGACCCAAGTGCCACAAAAAGAGTGTCTACTTGTTTTCTCAGTTTTTATACTGTAAAAAGCTTGACCAAAACAAACAAAAAGAAAAAGGACAAAAGATTGATAAATAACAATCTTTTAGAATCTTCTATATGGATATGTTATATCATGCTTTCTAATAGTCTATTTTTATTTATTAAGGTTTTGTGTTGTTGTTCCAGTAATATAGCAACAATTTTTATTCCTTTTCATAGCCCATATGGTAGCAATACTTATGTAAACAATACTTTGCAAGAACTTAAAATCGGTTTTATATTCAATACTGGATTTGTTTTAGTCAGACACAGAAAAAAAATTTGCATATTCTCAATTACATTCAGATAGTTTGCAGAGCAAGATGTTGCTGTTGATTCTTGACTGGTATTAATTCAAAGTTTCTTGAAAAATAAATTGTAGGTGAAATGTATCAACCTTTTTAATCCTGGTCTCATTAGCAGATGAAAATTTCAAGAAGTCACTCTTGTTGTTTGTAGTACTCTTGCACAGCAAATGCCCACAGTAAGAAATCACCAATTGTTTGAGGCAACCCTTTAAAATGATCTAATCTCTTCTCATTAAATATTGCTGTCATTTTTAGAGATGGCATTTTGTGCTAATGAAATTAATGACCAGATGTCATGCAGACTGAAAAAATGCACATAAACTTTGCAATAGATAAATAACAGTATATTTTCTATTAAAAAACAATAAGATTTCTGGGTGTTGAGAAGGAAATAGTGAACATATAGAAGAGGAACAACAGAAAAATAGTTAAATCATGCACTGTTTGTTTACTCTGTAACTTTGATTCACTGCAAAGAAGGTCAAGGACAATAAGGTGTGCTTGGTCTAGTAAAGACGTTAATTTCAAAACTTACACTTAGACTGTGATTTTTTTTTCTTTTTTGCATTTTGTTTTCTGGATTGGTTTGTTTGTTTTGACAAAACCACCTCTTATTTTTTTCTTTCAGTATTTCCACCTAGTTTTAAGGCAAAGATGCACCAGTAGTTATAGCACTGTCTGTCAAGGCAACTGTGGAATGATCTGTGTGCAAAAGAACAAACTAATTCTGGTACGACAGTGCTCAACACAGCTAATAGCAAGCTGAATTTCAGGTGCAAAGTTGTATCTATTCACTGAGTATGGTTTGGACTGGCAGGTAGGATGCTTAAAGGACAACCCTGAGAAAAGGCTATTTTACTTGCAAGTTTTGAGAATGCATTTTCAAACAGCATCTCTGTTACTCTTTGTTCAAGTGTATTGAGTATTCCTTGTTTATGATGGGCTAGCAGAGAGGTGATAGGAAACCATGCAGTATTTAATTTTCCCTAAAATTTACTTCATGCAGTTACCTTTTCCCTTCCTTGCAACTTACCTCTCTGGTGAAGATGATGGGCCAGAACATTCATTTGTACAGGACATTCGTATCTACACCATGTTTCTCAGGACGATGAAGAAAAGTGATAGGGAAAAATCTGCATAGTGCATAAGGAACTAGAGCTGCCAGTTAGAAAACAATTTTCACTAATGAAATCTTACCCGTAAATCAGGGTTGCAGACAGATGTCTCTGCTCATTCAGCACTCAGAGCCTGTGTCTAATAGTGCCACTTTGGACCTGTGATCTGCTTCGGTCTTAAATGTCTGGCACTCATTTACTATCCAATTGTTGTTCAACCCTCTTTGCTTGTGAGTACTACTGTTTGGTTTGGTTTTTTTTTTTTCTGTGAGTAGTCTTCATAGGATTTTCTGGCAGGCCTTGTGTGAGCCCTTCTTCTTATATATATATATGAGTATCTTCTTAGTATTTGAGCCTGCTGCTCTAATTTTCCACTGAAACTGTCAAAGCTGCAAGTGTTCCTTTTAGATTAGCTGTGTTTTACTTTAACATATTCAGATTCACATACTACAGCTGGAGACCCTTGGAGGCAAAGAGTGCCCATACAGCCTGGTCTGTATGTTGAGTTTCAAACTGTCTTCTTTAAGAACAGAAAATGGTGAGTGGTTTGGACCTTCACAGTGAGCAGCAAGAACCGATATGTGTTACACAGAGAGGCTAATTAGAGCAGAAAGCTGCCAAAAAGACATTAACTTAACAGCTTTCTTAGCTGAGCTAACTTTGGTGAGGCAGTGTACTTGGGAATTTTTTTACAGCAGAAGCAGCCTGGATAATGTGAGTAATGTCTTCCTATTTGAATTTTTTTGTTTGCTAAATATATATTCTTCAAATTGTTTTTATTGCATTCCAGTTTTGTATTTCTTATCTGAATGAGTTTATAGAAAGAATCCTAAAATGCACATATTACTTCATCATACTAATTTTTATTTTTGCCAGAAAAACAGATATTAACCCTGTAGCAAAGGAGCCCAAAACCCACTATTATAATACAGAAGAAACCCACACTTTGGACCATAGCCAAAGATACACCAAACAGAAATTTGTTGAAAGAGTAGTTTTCAAGCAGATTAAAAATTTTTGGGGTTGGTGTATATTTCTTAGCCACGACTCTTCATAACATGTAATTTGAGAAATTGTTTAGATTTCAATAACTAAATTAATGTTTGGTCATCATGTCCTTCACTGAGCCAGGTTTTATTAGGCTATGTAAATATGGATATAAACACAGATTTTTCTCATGGTGGCTCAATGATTGAGGCAACCCCACACATTTAAGCCCCTTTGCTCTTCTGTAATAGCTTCTAGTTTCATTAGTTCTTCTTTAACAATACAGAGATTTACAATACTTTTTGAAACTGTCAAAGACACGTTTGCTTACCACACTAATATGACCCAAAGCTTTTTCAAACTATGATGACAAGTAAATATGTTTTTTGTGCAGTTTGCTTTTGCCATCATTGCAGTTCTAATTTCTCTCCTTGACTTAGCCAAAATTGTTTGGAAAATCCTAGAAGGGCTCATTAGTCCCTGTATTACACGGATAATTTGTTGACGCTTTCTTCCACTGCTCCTCTGGGTATGAAGGTCATTGGTTTCATGCTGATGTTGCTTGTAGGGAGTTATGACAAGTCAGCATCTGGAGTCCTTTACCGGGAAGAATATGATGTTCTTAATTATTACTTCTCATATTATTTTTCCTTTCCCCTTTGTGTAACTTATATATGTTTGCTAGCATGCAAGCACATTATTCTTTCTTAGTTATCTGCAGTTCCAGGTTACATCCGAAGTTACTGCACATGGTGTCTTTTACGTATGTTAGATACTATTTCTTTGTTCTCATTCTTACCCCTAGAACCAGCTATGTCCAGCTCAATTTTTTTTCACTGACCACTAGTGAGTCTGGTGGTCTCCGGTGTCAAGCCTGTGTCCCATCTTTTATCACCTCATATCTTTACTTGTTCACTCCACACCCTGGGTCTTCTCTTCTCAAGGCTCCCAACATCATGCATCTCTACACTACATCATTGTGTTAGAGTGTTAAATATCTCATTCTACCTACAGCAACCTCTTGCTACTCCTATCTACATAAAACTGTGGTGTACCATACTCAGCTAAACAAAAATAAATTATCCTTAGACACTTGGTCAGTTAGAGAAATTGCTGTCACACTTAAGCAAGTAAAATGAAGCTGTGGGCAGATCAAGAAAAGTTTAGACAGAACAAACCTCATGAAAAAAAGTCTTTCCCTTCTCAGTATTTCCTTGTTTATTATTCACCACCCTGGTCTTCTGTAAAGATGGATGAGCAGTAAGTTTGTATTCTCTTCAAATGATCTTGATTCTGCATTGAGGAAAATTCCACAGGGCATTCCTTCCTTGTCCTTTCTCCTTCTTGTAGGAGAAGTAAATAAAATAGCTCCCAAAAAGATCATGAGAGTCAATGCTGCAGAGCTACTCTACCCTCCCATCCCAAACAGATATGTTAAACATTCAAGACAACCTACATTTAAACTGGCAATAGTGTTCAGTTGTTGCTCAGAGTAGCAATTAATATCAGCCTAAAAACTTATCAACTTCCAAACACTTATGTCTATTTTACTTAACATTTTTCACAATATCTTTACCATTATTAAATATTATAGGGTCAGTGGAAAAATTATTTCTGAATCAAATCTACATTTGTTGACTTTTTAATGAGATATCATATGACAGCAGATAACCACACTGGACACTTTAAAATATTGAATATGAAAATTTGTATACTAAGTTACCTTTGTTTTTCCTACTATATTTATCTTTTGAAAGGTAAACGAACATCTAAAGATTAATGAGACTTTTTCATACTTCAGTACTTTCTTTCCCTAATATATATCAAGACCCAAACAACATTAAAAGAATGTCTGACTTACAAGTATGTATCGCTCTTCAGATCAATGTAAAATTGATCACCAAACCTGGATAATAGTATGATACCTTGAATAAAATAAAAATAAATAAATAGCATATTTGACAGTGATCAATATACTTCTTTTGTTGAACTTATGGTTTGAAAATTAAAAGCACCAATCTTAATGAATGTCATATAAATTAAAACTTATGTAGAAAAAGTAGTTTCCCTTCTCTTTTGTGTAAATTAAAACTTTAGGAATAGCGATACTTATAATAAACTCAGAATCATGTGATTTAAAACCAGTATTACTGGTATGAAGCCAGGTTTTAAAATACAGGTTTTAAACCCAAAGTTCATAGCAAAAAGAAAGTCCAGGGAATATTTACTAGATGTCTGTAGAATACTGACTGTATTTTATTAACTCTGCTTTCTTGTTTACAATCAAGATCAAGTAAATTGCATAAAGACATTTCTGTAAGTTGTGGGTTGACCCTGGCGGGATGCCAGATGCCCACCAAAGCCACTCATCACTCACCTCCTCAGCTTGACAGGAGAGGGAAAATATAACAAAAGGCTCACGAGTTGAGATAAGGACAGAGAGAGATTATTCACCAGTTCCTGTAACAGGCAAAAAAGACTCTATTTGGGGGAAATTAATTTAATTTATTACCAATCAAATTAGGGTCAGATAATGAGAAATAAGAATAAATCTAAAAATACCTCCCCCCACCCCTTCCTTCTTCCTGAACTTTACTTTAGTCCTAATTTCTCTACCTCCTCCCCACCAGCAGCACAGGGGGGTGGGGAATGGGGGTTCATCACACATTGTTTCTGCTGCTCCTTCCTCCTCAGGGAGAGGACTCCTCACACTCTCCCCTGTTCCAGCTTGAGGTCCCTTCCATGGGAGACAGTCCTCCATGAACTTCTCAACATAAGTCCTTCTCATGGGCTGCAGTTCTTAATGTACTGCTCCAGTGTGGGTTTGTATCATGAGGTACAGTCCTTCAGGAAGACTGCTTCAGCTTGGGTCCCCCGTGGGGTCACAAGTTCTGCTAGGAAACATGCTCCAGCACGAGCTCCTCACTCCATGGGGCCACAGGTCTTGCCAAGAGCCTGCTCCAGCAAGGAATTCCCATGGGGTAGAAGCTTCCTTTGGATATGTTCACAGGCTCCAACGTGGGGTCCACCACAGGCTACAAGTGGATGTTTGCTCCACTGTGGACCTCCATGAGCTTCAGAGGGACAGCCTGCTTCATCATGGTCTTCACCATGGGCTGTAAGGGAATCTCCGCTCTGGTGCCTGGAGCACCTCCTCCCCCTCCTTCTTCACTGACCTTCGTGTCTGCAGAGTTGTTTCTCTCACATCTTCTCACTCCTCTCTCCAGTTGCAGAGTGTGCAGTTTTGGGTTTTGTTTTGGTTTGGTTTGGTTTGTTTGTTTGTTTGTTTGTTTGTTTTCTCTTCCCCTTTTTCTTAATTATGTTATCACAGAGGCATTATCACTGTCACTGCTTGGCTCAACCTTGGACAGCAGCAGGTCCATCTTGGAGCCAGCTGGCATTGGCTGTATTGGACATGGGGGAAGTTTCTGGAAGCTTCTCACAGAAGCCACCCCTATGCTCCCTTGCTACCAAAACCTTTTTCAAAACTTCAGTGATCAGATCGGTCTAGAATTAAAGAGAATCATCTAACAAGTATTACACAGATACTATTGTAATTAAGTATTGTTGTGAACTTGTCTTACATTAACTTCATTAGTCAACTATTTTCCAATATTTTTGGGAAGCTTGCTGTATTGTACTTGGTCCAGTAAAAGAGGTCACTTTGGCAGATATTTTGTCACTTAGCAATAAGATGTATTTCAGTCTTATTCAACTAATTTACAGACAAATTAGACTTTGTTCTATAATAGTAGATTTTGTAATTCAAAATATATATTGATTTTAAACATGTACAGACAAAAGTGAAAGGAGTTTTAGGAAAACTGCTTTGAAAAAGAATATGTGTTGTTTGTTTGTGATTCATGACAACACTTGAAATGCTTCTAATCTTATTTTTCATTTTTCTTAAGGAAACAAGATCATACCTTAGTTGTGTAAAGTGGAAATGAAATATTAGTAACAGGAAAATGAGCATAGCATTATAAACTGCTTTTGTGGCTGATCAAAAAGCTGCTATTTTTTTGAGTTATTTACAGAGAAACAGAGGATATAGATTGGGTTTTAGATGCACAGATTTTTCTTTCTAATTCATGTTCTGTAAAGAAATGAGTCTAGTAGTAACTGATATAATTGACAGACATCTACAGAATATGCCAGGGTGGGAACAATCCATTAAACCCTTCCAGAGTGTCTGGCTTTAAAGATGAGAAGATATTAGTAAACCTCAAAGCTTATTTAGCCTTTTGTTTTCAGCCCTGATTCCCAGTTCTGTGAAATCTATGATTGTAACTCAACTAAATTGAGCAGACATGAGTATTTTGTGAGTGCTTAGTAACAACAAGCAATGGTATGGGGTGGATGGGACCAGCCTTGACAAGAACAAGAGGATGGAAACTCCTGTCCAACCATCTGCTGATTCCTTTACTTTCTTATCTCTGTAACCTGCTGATTCTCCTTCCTAAAGTCCTGAATACACACTTAAGAGCTCTTGTCTTGCTGGTGTGCATATTTAGTGCAGTTATGACACAAAGTCAGTTATACTTAAACTAAACTAAGTGAAAATTAATCACAAGGAAACATTTCTAAGTTACTTTGAACTTTGGAAATATTTAAAAGCAGCATTTGTAAAGTGCCTATTCTCTTGTTGGACTGTCCAACCTTTAATATAGATTTCTTCCCTGAACATTTTTTTATATCATTAATAAATAGATGTTTTCCTATATGCTTTTTATACTTTTTACATTTCTTTTCACTGCAGTTTAATGTTGGAACTATCACATTTTATAGGCCCATAAAATTAAAAAAGCTATACCAATTTCTGTCATAATACTTTTTATGGAAATTACAAAGCTTTTCCATGAAGTCAGCCTTCCAAAAAGGCCCGTAGTGCTGCTCTCTACAGATAGTAATAATAGCAATAACATTTATTTAGTATTATTCACCTAAGATTGGCAAATATTTTGCATGAAGTCCTAGCTCTGCACTTGCTTTAGACTATGCCACTGTGTTTTGTCTCAACAGGAGTATGAAGGTAAATCAGAGTATTTATTTTATAAATGCTACATCCATTATGAGAAAGTAAACCATACCCCCTTTGCAGAGATTTGGTCATCAGCAGTATCAGGCGTCTTCCTTCTCTCATTATAAAAAATGAGAGGGAATGGCACTACTACATCACCCTTTACCTACAGTTCTTTTGGGGTCCACATGTATTTTTTTTCCAATTATTTAAGTCTCCGTTGTGCTGCAAGGTAAATAGATATTTTTCTACCTTTCTGAGGGGAAAATTGAATTGCAGGAATTAAGGTGATTATGCAGGTTCACATCAGCAGTGAGGGAGGGTTTGAGGTAGAATACATTGTTTTAAATGAACAATATTTCATTTTAATTATTTGATCAGTATCTTTAGAGTGTGAGTCATTTATCTTTAGACCGTATTGGAAAGGTGTACATTCGCCCAATTTGGTAACACTACATATAGTGTGATTCTTTTCTGCACACAGCAGGAAACTTGAGAAAACCTGATTATGAAAAAAAAAAAAACAATAAAAAAATATTCTATTTCATCTTAGAATGGTTTTCTAAAATTTCTCCACTAGTAATAATTTTTACTATTTTTTTCTCATAAAATTGGAAAGAAATCTCATGCAATATTCACAATTTCACTTCTTCCAGATACCTCAGGTTTGTCCTACAAGTCAAAAGCTTTGGATCTCTTGAATGCAATAAGAATGCTGTTGCTGACTTGATTTTGCAAGAATTTACTCCTTTTGTAGTATGCAAATAGGAATGCAGTGCTGAAATGTCTAGAAGAACCCCTTCAAGCTGTTGTATTAGTAACATCAACTTATTACCACGGAAATGTCACTCTTCTAGGATTTAATTTTGAATATTAGAAATTATAGCCTGTTCTATGAAGGAACTGCTTTTCTGAGATTATTATTTTATATACTTAATATAGATAAATGACAAATAAAACCAAAGATGGGTAAAATGATTGATGCTATTCTAAGTGTATATTTTAGTTTTCCCCTCCCACTTAATGTTTTCTTACAAAATTGTACAGAAGTTCTTTGAAATCTATTTTGATTGCAAGGGCTATTATGTGAATAGTCATAAAATATTCAGTTTATTTCACTTAATATCAAGACTAGAATTCTTTTAATAAAAAATCTAAAAATATGATTTGGACTCTTGACAGTACTTATTCTATAATTGGTATCATCTCTTCACCAGTTCTTCAGCTCCAGTCATAGCTGCCAAGATAATTTTCCTCTTTACCTGAGATATTACTGCCTCATATTTTAATCTCTGCTTACTTGTTTATTTTCCCACTGCAGTCTCGTAGCCTGGGAGGTAGGGCATTACCATTATTTGTAACAGGCCACAGGCTTTGTGCCAAGTTGACAACATAGACTTCAAGCTTGTCTGGACCTCTCTGGAGATTGTTTTAGCCTGTAATAGAAGTTATCTAATGACTTATTGTCTACTCCGGTCTAGTTTTTGTTTAGTTTGGTACAATTGTGCATCTACTGTTAGGTATCCTATAGCTAACACACTAATAACAAGTTACTGGGTAGAATGAACTATACATGGCCCTAGTATAAAATGCAGTGCAGAGAACTGCATGTATGGGAAGATAAAAGAGGCCTTGCAAGTACATACACAGGATAACAGTAGAGGCCACAGGGCTATAAACACCTCAGCCGTGGTCAGCTACTGGTCATAAAATGACCACAGACTTGGGAGCTTAGCAAAATCAGTGTTAGAGTTAACTAAGAGAACAAAGAACAAGTACCCAACATATGTAACACACATCTTATATAGTAAATTCAGACATAATGTAGATTTGCAGGAAAAAGAGGAAACTACAAACTGTAAAGCATGCTACAAAAAGTGACAAAATTGCACCAAGAGGATCCTAGAGTTAGGACAAAGAAATAGTAAACATTGATACCTTACTTGTCTCAGTGAAGGACTTGGGATGCTGAAGACTTGTTGTATACCTCTCTCCTCATATTGGAGGTGTTGACTTTAGGACCCAGGAGGGCAGTGGAAGGCTGAACATACCACCAGAGAAAGGGGTAGATACTAGAATGTTTGTGTATACATCGTTTTAACTGTGTATAATTTGAATTAATAATAATTCTTCCATTGGACTGGTAAGGCTTATTTAAAGTAACAGTAAATTAGTGGGTTTGCATATATGACATGATCCTCTTGTCTATAATAAGATTCTGAATGTAAAAATGAGAACTCAAGCAACTTATTCTGTGACTTATATACAGTGAATCGGTAATAACTTTCAGTGTAGTATTTTTACCTTTCTTAAATCTATCTTTCCCTACTGTTCTTTCTCCTTTTCTCCTGTGTTGTCTTATGCCTTTGTCATGCTACCAGCTTATCACATCCATCCACTTTTCAGATTTTAACTTGGATCACAAAACTCCTAATGCACCCTCCCTCAAATGTTTATTATAAACTCATTAATCTCTCTTAGTTAAAATCCTTCCTTATAAGTGGTAGAAGACACAGAAGAATTAATGGTGAGTCAGTGAGCAGTGAGACTCTCTGATCTTCTGGTTTTGTTTTTTAATTGGAAATAAATCAGTTTAAAAGATAATTTTTACACCATTCTGCCTTCTGGATGGCTTAGTAGTTAGTTGCAACAAAGAATACTACATTTGTCAACGGATTCCTGTGCAAGCCTGCTATGAAGGTGCAATAACTGAAGTGGCATCCTTCTACGTGCCATTGTTCATATAGACTCAAAGCTATCCAGGCTCTCCTTGCCTGCAACCTGTGTTCTCCATTACAATGCCATGCAAGCTACTATATTTTTCACATTTCTATAATTACAGGAGTGTTTTTCAGGAACAGCAATTCAAAACCATATAGAAATAAAGTGGGAAATCAGTTTATACCTTTACAAATCTACCTATTACAATATAAGCTTTTCTGTAAAGGAGTAAATCTGCAAGATCAGGTTTGGGAACACCTAAGGAACCTGAAGGTGCACAAGTCCATGGGACCTGATGGGATGCATCCACGGGTCCTGAGGGAACTGGCAGATGAAGTTGCAAAGCCTCTATCCATCATATTTGAGAAGCCCTGGCAGTCTGGTGAAGTTCCCACAGACTGGAAAAAGGGGAACATAACCCCCATTTTTAAAAAGGGAAAACAAGGAAGACCCAGGGAACTACAGGCTGGTCAGCCTCACCTCAGTGCCAGGCAAGATCATGGAGCAGATACTCCTAGAAACTACGCTAAGGCACATTGAGAACGAGAAGGTGATTGGTGACAACCAACATGGCTCCACCAAGTGAAAATCGTGCCTGACCAATCTGGTGGCTTTTTATGATGGAGTTACAACATTGGTGGACAAGGCTAAAGGAATTGAGGTCATCTACCTGGACTTGTGCAAGGCATTTGACACCGTCCCACATGGCATTCTTATCTCCAAATTGGAAACGTGGGTTTGTTGGATGGAGCACTCAGTGGATAAGGAACTGGCTGGATGGTCACACTCAAAGAGTTGTGGTCAACAGCTCAACATCCAAGTGAAAACCGGTGACGAGTGGTGTCCCTCAAGGTTCGGTGTTGGGACCAGCGCTCTTCAACATCTTTGTCAGTGACATGGACAGTAGGATTGAGTGCAACCTCAGCAAGTTTGCCAATGACACCAAGCTGAGTGGTGTGGTTGACACACTAGGGGGACGGGATGCCATCCAGAGGGATCTTGACAGGCTTTAGAGGTGGGCCTGTGCCAGCCTCATGAAGTTCAACAAGGCCAAATCCAAGGTCCTGCATCTGGGTCAGGGCAACCCCAACCACAGGTACAGGTTGGACAGTGAGTGGCTTGAGGCCAGCTCTGAAGAGGACTTGGGAGTGGTGTTAGACGAGAAGTTCAACATGACCCGGCAACATGCGCTTGCAGTCCAGAAGGCCAACCGTACCCTGGGCTGTATCAAGAGAAGTGTGGCCAACAGGTCGAGGGAGGTGGTTCTCCCCTTGTACTCGGCTCTCGTAAGGCCCCACCTGGAGTACTGTGTTCAGTTCTGGAGCCCCCAACACAAGAGAGACATTGACCAGTTAGAACGAGTCCAGAAAGGGCCACGAGGATGATCCAAGGGCTGGAGCACCTCTCCTATGAGGACAGGCTGGGAGAGTTGGGGCTGTTTAGCCTCAAGAAGAGACGGCTCCGGGGAGATCTTATAGCTGCCTTCCAGTGCCTGAAGGGGCCTACAGGAAAGCTGGGGAAAGACTTTTCATAAGGGCAGTTAGTGATAGAACGAGGGGAAATGGCTTTAAACTGGAAGAGGGTAGGTTTAGATTAGATATTAGAAAGAAATTCTTCACTCTGAGGGTGGTCAGACACTGGAACAGGTTGCCCAAGGAAGTTGTGGATGCTCCCTCCCTGCAAGTATTTTAGGCCAGGCTGGATGAGGCTTTGAGCAACCTGGTCTAGTGGGAGGTGTCCCTGCTCATGGCAGGGGGGTTGGAGCTAGATGATCTTTAAGATCCCTTCCAGCCCAAACCATTCTATGATTCTATCATTATTGTACAGCAGCATGAGGCCATAATCCTGATAGAAGCCTCTGTCCTCTGCAGTCACAGTTATTCGAAGTTAAAAGAACTAAGCAAATTTTATTCTTTTGCGTTGTTTTTGAAAATATGATTTTTTTAAAAAATTAATGCTCCTGTTAGATCATGGGACAGAAAGTAAATACGAGCAAAGTTAGATTTATGGCATTGTTATATGTTAAACTTTTGGTGGCTAAATATTGGTTGATCAGCTTGTGCATTTTTTAATGTCTTTGCTTTGTATTATTCTTATTTGTTTTTGTCTTATGAATAGCTGTCTATTGCTTGTAATAAATAAGATTTAGTAAAGTTTAAATAGCTGTGCTTTTTTCTGTAATTCTACAGGTTACTGACAAGACTAGCCTGTAGACCAGCAGCCACAATTTTTGTCAAATGTCTGCTCACTTCATTACACAGCTGTTACCTTTGATTTACATTTGTTCAGTCCTGAAGTAGTTCCCATTACAATTCCTTATATCTCTGTGAGGTATGAGGTTTCTGAAAATCCAGCCTCAGTGTAGCAGTTTTATTGACTTAAGAAATGACATCTGTTAATTCAAACCCAGAGGCTACAGTTGGTTGCTGAGTGTTCATAGAGATCTGGAGAAAAATGGTAAGTAGTAAATACTCTTGAGTAGTTCATTGTCCATATGCTATGCTTTTCTATAAGAATACTATATACATCTTTTAGAAACAGAGTGACAGAGAGAGAGAGGGTGTTTGCATGGCTGAGGCATTGCGCAGGCTACAGAGATTGTGCATCCTGAAGGCTGGGGTTCTTGTGTAAACACTACTGGAGAGAAAAGGCAGAAAAGAGTTAGTGGTCTCTGGGGCAAACATGAACACAACTTCACAACTGACCATTGTCAGGCTTGTGCAGTTTACAGTGGCCCCAGCTGTGTTGGCTGGTCTCATCACCAATGAACAAAATTAAACAAAACTTCCATTTCAAACCATCATGCTCACCTGCAATGAAGACACCCCCTTCACGCCTTCATTGCATGTATGCTTACAAATACCTACATGGCATCTGTCATAGCTTCAAAAAAGTCTCTCTCACCATGTATTTGAGCTTTAAACAATCTAAGACATTCTTCACAGCACTTAAACTTGCCATACGGCCCTTATAATTAGTCCTATCTTTTTGAATATGTGAAACTGTATCTTAACTAATTTGCTTCAGGTGAACATGTTAGTCTCATGAGAAATAGAAGAAGAAGAAGAGCTGAAAAGCAAATTATAGAAAAAATAAATCATATCTTGCCACAGTGTCATTGTCCTGCTCCTCAGCCATTTTTCACTATCCTCTAGTGTCATTGTAACCTTCTGCACAAGGTTAAATGTCACAGTGTGGTGGTATCAAAATAGCAACATTTCTCACATATGAAAAATACCTTCGACTGTACTGTATTTCCTGGAGAGAGATGTTACAAAAACATGCCAGCCCACCAAAAAAAGAAAAACTAGACTGATTTCTACTTTTTAATTAAGCTGCGTCAGTCATATGAAACTGCATAAATATCACTACATACTCTAGCCAGAAATTATTTCAGTCAATATTCCAGGTTTCATTTGGTTTTGTGTATGATCCCTGTATACAAATTTGCTATGTTTTAAATGCTATCTAATTTAGTTTAGAAAGCCAAAAAATAGAAATCAAAGTGTTTCACTTTGATTGACCCCAAAATAATATATATAAACAACAGAATTACTGCAGAGCTGATTAGTATGGAGAACAGAGGGGATGAATGTCTCCAGGAAATGAGAATTGAAGGAGATGTTCAAAACACACAAGCAGATCGAATTGTTCAAAGCAGCTTACAATATTTCCTAACAAATAAAATAATATTAATATCAGAAAGAGCTAGGACATGTCTCAGACATCAGGGAAAGATGCTCTTAAGCAGAGTCTTTTAAAGGATGTCACACCAGACAGCGAAATGTAGGTAACTATGCCATATTTAACATCAGTGTGTTATGTATTTTCCTCCAAATACTCTTATTTCATCTCTGCTCTCTTTCTGTCTTAGGGGAGCCGAGATCTTTTTTCACCCTTATTTGCCTGCTGTCTCTTCATAATCTCCTGTAGCTCAGTATGGAAACATGTAGACACAGAAAAAAATTGAGTTTTTAATTTAGTTTACCTCAATAAGATGTCCTTAATCCATCTCCTAACAGATTTTTATTTTAATGAAAGCCTTCATTTTTTAATGGATTTTTTTCAAATTTATTTTCTTAGACCACCATGTTAGGATTTGATAGCAACACATATTTCCAGCATATAAAATTCCATGAGAGTTTCAAAAATAAACAAACAAAAAAGCTGTTTCTTCACTAATTTTTTTATTCACGTAATGACTTCCTAGAAAGGGACAAGCAAATAGAGCATATAGTTTTCTATAACAAGTTTTATATGTTAGGATAGGGAAAGGCTGTTCTTTGGAAATCCATTCTCAGATGAAACTTAAATACTCTTTTCACAAGTGTTTTATGCTTCTTTTCCTGTTCTCTCTACTACAGTGTAAAAGCGAATACAACTATTCTCCTTCACTACCCCTTCAGCCAGTGTGGCTTTCCTCTAATTCTATAGCTGGTTGATAAGTGCTCTGTCCATCCATTCTGTTATTTTTGGTCTTATATCTGTCCAGTTATTGATTTTAGCTAATACTTTATTTAGCCCTTTATACAATGTTCCAGACAATGTAACCTATACTACTTTACCTTTAGATTATACTGGAATTTAGTTTTAGTCAGCAATCACGAGAATAACAAAAAAGCATGTTTTACTAGGAAATTCCAAACTGCACAATTAATATGTTTGTAACGTTTTCTAAATGACCATTTTCACAGAATAATTCTTCTAACCAAAAGCAAATAGAAACTTCACCAAATCCAATAAGTGTTTCCTGGTATCTAGTTTTCTAGTTTTTGCTTTTAATTTATTTCCTAATTTGACCCTATTTACTTTTTAGCTACCATTTTGTTCTTTCTTAAATCTGTTTTTGCCTTTGGAGTTTACAACTTTTATATGTACATAAGGTTCTCGCATTCCTTTTCTGTTGCCATTTGGCCAAGGTATACAGCATGGCATTTGACTGTTATATTTTCTCTTCCTAAAATGTTCTCCCTCATCTTTCGTTCGTTTTGTTGCTCTGCTATGAAACGCACCTCATTTGCTCATTTATTTTTCTAGCAATCCAATGCCCAGAACTGAATACAATATTCCAGGCTTAGTTGCATGCGTATTACGCTATGAATGATTATTATTTCCTCACTCTTTGACACCTCTTTGTAGGAAACCCAAAAGCTCATTGGCCTCCCTTAATGCCATATCACTCTATAGATTCATGCATAATTTTCTACCCATTACAAACTCCACGATTCTTTAAGCGTTACTGCTTTCCAGGTTTCTCTCTCTCATTCCATAGCTATGTTTTAGATTATTTTTCTTAATATGTTATTAGATAGCCTTGTTCCAAATTGAATCTCATTTTGCTGTTATGTCTATGTTTTTAATGTTGCTTGGCCTCTTCCTATTATTTTTGTGCCATCACCGCTGTTTGCAACACCTCTCAGTTTAGTATAATATGTGAATTTAATCAACTTGCTCTTTACTCCCACTTTCAAATCAGTAATGAGGATGTCAAAAAACCCTGGAACTAACACTAGTCCCTTCAGTGCTACTAGACAGCTCTCTCACAACTTGATACATTGCTGTGTATCATTATCCTTTGTTAATGGCCCTTCAGTCACTTTTCAGTCCATATGACAGTGTCCTTATACAAATGACTTTTAATTAATTTTGAGAGAGGGATTTTGACAGCTAATATGAAATGATATTATTTTAGTGCCTGAGAGGGGATTCGTGCAAAAATAGATTTTATCTATTTTCCATTTTTGTACTAAAATTAAAATTCTATCATCAACAACAAACCCATATCTTTTTTACTTGACAAGTTCATCCTTCTCATTCCTTATGATTCCATTATCTGCTAGCAATTCAATGGGCATTTTGATCCTGATATATTTATTTCCTTGCTTTGTTCAAGTTGAAATTTAAGCCTATGATTTGATAGGTTCAGGATTATTTATAGTTCTACTGCTTGTTTGCTTTTTTTGCCAGTATTTCAGGAACGTTCAAGCTCTCTCAGAATCTGACAGCAAAATAATTATCAATCACACATTTTTTTCCTCTATTGTCTTTCTTCAAAATGCATGTCTACTAGAATCAAATTGCCTGTTACAATATTTCCAAGGTTTCTCTTACTGTTCTCCTTGTCAGTAACTTTGTGTATGAGTTGTTTTGAGACTGCCCAGCTTCTTTTCTTTTTTTTCTTAATTGAAAAAAATCCATCTATAATTTGCATCATATATTTCCTCCATTTATTTACTCAGAAGCCTTATTAGGAGGGATGGGGGGGTTCCTTCTCCCAACAATTTTTGATTGCTTTCTCTCTAACCAGTGTTTTAAAGCAGATTTTTTATCAGTTACAATTCCCGAGGAGTACAGATTCATAGATTATAAAGCTACAAGGGATCATTATGATCTTCTACTCTAACCGTTTGCACAGTACATAAAAACAGCTTAGGAGAACCTTCAAACCACTTACTGCCAAAGTAAAATGATACGTCAAAAGGTTTAGAGTAAAAATGTGCTCAGTCATCTCTTTTCTATTCAGATTCCCCTATTATACTCATCACAGTAACATCTCCTGTAAGATTCAAGGGAATGTCTGGTGGAACACATCTAACATGATACATGCCTCTATTTGGATCAGCTTAGTCGGGGCCATGGTTTATTATGGCACTGCGCCTATGCCCTTAGCTGTTAAAAAAAACCCCAAAAACACGAAAACCTACAAATCATGATGAGCTTACAGGAACATTTATAAAGATTAGGAAAACACTTCATCTGGGGATTAAGAGGCTAAAGAGTTCTTTCTTTTCTCCTCAGCATAGCAATCAGGTAGTAAGTTGTGTTCTGTTTAAATGCTGAGTACACATTGAGCTCTGTCAAATATATACAAAATTCCCCATTCTTTTACGATAAGCAATTATCAGTTAATGACAGTTAAAGATGAGAACGATGAAAGATACAATTAAATTACTGATATACTGCAAGATCTCACATCAGATCCTAAATAATATTTCCATTGACAGTTTGGGTACTGGCTGTGGTAGTATACCATAAAACCAGCACATTATGTCCTGATAACAGCACCATAAAAGAGATTCACTACTGCTCTTACCCTCACTATTCACCAGAGTACATCTGTGGCAACCTTCCAACATGACTGCAAACTTTTTTGCTTCTTTACCAGTTTATGATGTTCATTTCAGGATTTTTAAAAAACATTGTAGTATAAATATATAAAATGCTACAAATACGTCATGTCTACAGCTAGCTGCTTCTGCATTTGTATTGGTACAGACAATCCAGCAATTTGTATTGACTGGGTTTTATTCCATCTGTCTTAGCATCTAAAGACCTAGGAAACAACAAACTGAAAGTTAAAAACCCAAAAAAATCCTGCTATACATATTGCACTGCATTCTCATACACTATTTGGGAAAGCAAGGGATCTATTGGCATCTTTTTTTATTACTTGTTACAGTCAAAAGGAAGTTTTGGAATGATAATCAGGGCTGGAGCACAGTTTGCTGTGAAGTAGTTTTTATTACTGTTTCAGAAAAAAAGTTTTATCCTCAGTATCCCCAAAGTGTAGGCTTTTGAAGCTTTGAGGGAATATCCAGGGACAGAGCTGCTTCCCAAAAGAGCTTGACTGCACTGCTCACTGCATTTTTTGACTCAGTTAGAGACTCATCACTTGTCTCAGTACACCTTAGAATACGTCCTCCAACAATGCTGCCAAAATTTAGAAACTTAAATATTACAAAAACACACATATAAAGAGAATTAGTCAGAGACCTATAACATAATTAAATAATAAAGTAAAAAATGTAGTTTCATAAGTATCTACAGACAGTCCTTGATGTGTTATGTATTTTGTGGACAACATACAATCAACAAGACAATTATCCAGCTGTTCATACCTTGGTTTATTACATGCTAGAGATGTATAGCATCTTTGCAAGAGTATTAAAAAATATTTTAAAAATGAAAGTCTCTAATAATTTCAAATCTAAAAAAGTTAGACCACTTGAATTATGGCGATCTTGGATGAATGTAAAGTGAATAAATATCAATATAAAAAGTTGACACAGTACACTTGTTTTCCTCTTTTTATATCTTTCCTGCTTACTGAAAACATGAAACAGAATCACATAACTGTCATCTTTAAGATTACCTGTTGCCTTTAATTTGAGACTAAAATACTAAATCTGGGATTAGAATGCTAAATATACTAGCAGAGAGAAACTTGAAGAATATGTAGGAACCAATGAATATTCACTTTGCACCAGACAATGTTTCTGCCAAACTCTGTCAAAGAATGACTAAGCCACAGGTCAGAGAATAAGTACTGGTAAACTAAAACCAATCACCAAGAAACCCCAAACATTTGAACCTGAAATAAAAGAAGGTTTGCATACATGTACAGTGAGAAATTCAGTGATTTAAACAAATTATATCTCCATTCTCAGAGATGCCTCTCTGTTCTGAATAAATACAGAGTAATCCACAGCGAGAGGAAAATCTCACAGTACCTTTTATTTGGAATAGTATCAAAATAATTAAAGCAGCATTTAAATTCACTTGGAACTGCAAACATTCCAAGCTCTGAAAATAAGCAATAAAAAATGGAGCAAAATCTTGTCGGGACAAAAAAATAGGGGAGGAATCACCCTTTTTTTTTCACACTGATGAAGAGTGTGTGCACCCAGAAGCCTGTCTGGTTTTTTGTGTCAGTAATATTTTGGCAAATAGAAGGTACTACCTCTCCATGTCAACCTCTCCACATTTAAGAGCAGGTAAATGTTTCAGATTAAATTCCTGTGAATCTGAGAAACTGTAAGCATACTCAACATCACTTCATCGCTTAGCATGAAACTTTACATGTATCTAGACATGAACTCCCAATTCTTACAGCAGCATCTGATCTTATCTTCTTGAACTGGATTTTACTCTGGATTTACGAAACTATAAAAAAGGACAGAAAAGGATTCAAAATATCCCTTTGAAAGACTAGTTTTAACTTAAAGACTTGTGATAAGAGATCTTATCAAAATAACTTTAGCTTTATCAAAATACTTACTAGATAAAAAAGACATTATAATGAGAATAAGCAGGCTAGTTGCCAAGAACCAATTAATAAAATTCAGTGTATATTACCAGTGGACTTAACTAATCACACTGGTGATAAAAAAAAATCTGTTAAAATGTTCCATGATCAAGATATTTATGCTTCTTTCTCTGAACTGGAGAGGGAAAAAAAATAAAATAAAATAAAATAAAAATAAAATTATGCTTTTCCAGTCACATATATTGACAAATACATGAGATTAAAATAAATAGAAGGAGTGGGATTGGGACTGCAAGGAAATAAAAGAGAAAGTAAATTCTAATCCCTTCAACAGAAACATTCACTTGCTAGCTTGCAGTCATGAAGTGAATGCTGAAGTAGCAGTTGCATTGACCAGTACCTGGAAATGAAAAGGGAAACCATAATTGATCCTTGTCTAGGGCAAACAGTCTTAGCAATCTCGAGTTTAGGAAGCTGTGGTGTGTAGGGCTGCAATACACTGCCTCGGAGGGTTGCAGTACCTACAGACTTCAAGGTTTTTAAAACTATTGTAAGATTAAGGTTTTTTAAGACTAACTTCTGATCTAGTGTTGGTGATAGCTGTGCTTTAAGTAGGAGATTGAGCTTGATGATCTCTGGTGGTCCATTTCAAGCAGTAGTTCTATGATTCTGTGTCAGATTGCAGCATCTACCTTATTATTGTTTCTTACGTTATGTAGGTAGATATAACATGAGAATTTTGGAAGAAAAAAGGTAGTAAAAAAGCTATATTGCTTTCTTCAGACTACGTGGAGCAGGGGCTAGCATTAGCTTCAGAAGACAGCTTTCTATGGGATTCTACTTTTTGTCACACTCAAGACTCCCAGCCATAATACAGCTCTAAGTATGCATTGCTTTCAAGTTAGGTAGATCCTCGGATTCATGTAAAATCCCCCTAACTTAGGTGGGTTTCAACTAGCTACAATCAGACTGTTTTAAAATTTCTGGATGCCTGGGAGCAGAACATTCAATAGACAGGCCAATCACATTGCAGTGTGCACAGTAGCACTGACTGAGCATCAATGAATGAATAAGTGGTGAGTGTGTGCAATCTCACTGCACATGTGTGCTACATCTTCACCTTCCCAGCAACTGCTTTTACAGATACTCATAGCCCTAGAAAAACAGTTCAGAAAAGAAAGGAAATGCCCTGTTTCATAGTTTTCATTACGGACATGGAGCTGACTCGTATGACACAGAAAGCTTATGTTACATGGGATGATGGTGACACCCACAGTGACAGATGGATCTTCAGAGACCTTTCAAACAGGGTTCTTATGACCTTTGCCTGGTAGAATGAAACCTCACTGAAGTGCTTCTCATACAGCAACAGGGAGGACCAAGATTTTGATGACAATGTTGGCATGACTCTAAGCTTTGCATTAATTCACAGTATCTTTTCAGAACTGACTAAACCAAGAAAGTAAAATCCTTACACTTTTCTGGGAAAAAAAGGGCTAAAGAAGGATCTTTAGGAGGCAAGAGGAGCAGTTACAAATTTTAGATTGTCAGGCATTCTGGACAAAACAACAGGCTAGGGATGATAACATTTTCTATGTCATGTTTTGGGATATCTAAATGACACTGGAGATAGCAGAGCAGCCCAGCATTAAGAGAGAGCACAGGACAGTTAAAGCTGTTCTGGCTTCTCCATTTCTGGACTTCAAGTCCTGTCTCTAATTACCAGTATCCCAAATATTTATCTTAAATGCAAGTGTTTAGAAACATTAAGCTGAAAGGTGAGTGCTGACATAAGCATACATACTGCATGCAACATGCGTATGTATTTATGGTACAGGCTATGTGCCAAAATCATATCAGTCCCTTCGTTTTAATTTCTTTGCAATCACACACCTTCCACACGTAAGTTTGTGCTATGAAGATCCAGTTTTCTTTCTCCATTTGTTGCACATATTTTTCAGCTGTACTTTAGACTGATGTTTTAAGTCTGTCCTTTTGGCTTATTTCTCCGTTCATCTCTATTGCCTCTGGCTTCTTCCACCCAACATAAAAAGGAAGGAAAATGTGCCAAATACTGCACATTTGATATATGAAGTGTACCTATTGACCTTTGACTGGATAGATATTTTAATCTCACACTCGAAAATTACCTTTCAAAAGACTTGAATTCAAATTGCCAACATGATATGTCATCTTCTAATATGATGTGACTGGAATGATAACATTTGCTTTGATGTGCAACATAATCCAGTATGACTGATCAGATGCAACCTGCCATAACACCACAAAGAGCAATGCATCATGCTCGCACATTAAATTCATCCTAATTTCTCGAAGTTGTAGTAAAAGAAATCTACCTGAATTTTACATATTATGGGATTTTTCAGGAGTTTTTTAAGCCAAGTGTGACAACTGCCTTAGCTAAACTAATAATTTTTATTGTCTCTTGAGTCTATATCTAGTTATTTCTACAGCATCTGTATTTTGGCTATTTTTTCTGTCAGGAAATAGGCAAATTTCAAAACACTGTAGAATGTCTAACGACTGGATTTAAGTTGCATTAGAAAATTCTGCTTGGAAAAAATGCAGATTGTAGTTTTTAAACTCACTCTCTCTTGCTCCTTGCAGTAGTTGCTTCTATTATGAATGCAGAAAATACTTCTTTGTGGTCTGAGATCCAGGTACAGGAGAAAGGAGCACCCAGCATCATGAGAAATCAGCATCTCTCTCTCAGGGAGCTCCTCTCCTGTTATGTCAGATCTGAGCACTTTTGGGGAAGATTTTACAGAATCCAATGTCTCCCCATGTGACCTCATAAGTTACTTGCAATCTGCAAGGCAATTCTTAACCACAAAATCAGGAGCAACTCTTTCTAGCCCTCTGGAAATGACAGAAAACTTAAATTATAAAGCAATAGAGGGATAGGTAAAAGTATATGAGATGATTACCTTGGTGAAGGAGGTGGAGTAAAACAAAAAGGGATCAGCTTGCTCTTCAGCAAGGCAGTCAAAACCAATGAGCCTGTGACACATAATTTTTTTTACATAATTACATAAAATGCTGTTGGAATATTAACAGTCTCCTGATTTGCAGTAAAGATTTGATTATATACAGTACGGTAATACTTATATTGCTTGAGATGCATTCATCGGGTCAAGACATTGAACAGAGGGAAATAACGCTGTGTAAGGATGATGGTAAAGATGTGATACATTGACATGTCCAGTCATCGTATCAATTCATAGAGGTGGGTACCTCATATAAGGAGATTCACTTCTGTAATGTATGGACACTTCATATCAACCCTATTCTTGTTTTATTCTACATAAGTAAAATAGGCCATCAACCATGGTTTCTTCTTTCTAAGTAGGAAAGAAATGTAGGCAATCTGAAATAGAAAATGGTGAGTTTTAAAACCAGATGGCAATTGGAGGCTTCTATTTCTATTACAAACTCAAATACTTAAACCTAATTCTTTGCTTTCTGACCAAAGAGCCTTAGATTAACTTGCCAGTAGTTTTCCCAGGTCCAGTTTGCTTTTGCTGTACTGGGGTTAAAAATTCAGGAAGGGGAAGGTAGATGTTATGCGAACACAATGTTCCCATTCTTGCAGAGGCAAGAAGATGTTTAAAAGTATTTAAAGCATTACTTAAGCTTCCGATGCAATAGGAATTTTAAAAGTATTTTCTAATGGGGGTGGGATGCAAAAAGGTAGTGAAAGTTGTAAAGAAAATAATTTTCTGTTTTAAAGATTTTAATTAAAACCTTGAATAAAAACAATAATACATTAAAAAAAACCCCAACTTTCACAGCCTACATTTGATAGAGATAGTCCCCAGATAGGCAAGTAATTATGTAGCTTTTTAAGGTTAAATTCATTATACTATTATCACACCACACCTATAAAAAGTAGTCCAATTTGACAGCTCACATCCTATAAATGTAATCTCTAAAGATGGTCCTCCTATGTAATTTTCTGAAGTGAGGTGACTAGAATGATAACACTTGCCACCCCCATGTAAAACAATCTGATGTGATTGATCAGATGCAACATCCCATGACATACCACAGGGCAACAATGCATTTCTCTTGAAATTTTAACCTAAGATGTTTTTCTGGAAAGCTGCAGTGAAAGAGAAAACCTGTATCTCACCTTGCTGAATTGATGAAGGTTTTAGCACTATATTTTTTCTATCATCTTTTTGGCACAGTCTGCTGATGTGATAGGCACCCATCTACCCATACACCCAAGGAGGAAGTGATGCTCCTTTTTCCTAACTTGTACTGAAAAACAAATTGCAAATTCTTTTCCTCAGGTGCCCTTTCCACAAAGTCATGCTTACATGTGTATCCTTACTGGATGACACCCAAACTACCTTCCCCCTTCAATTCACTCTAATTCATCAATATTTAACCTGAGCATGTTGTGCCTGCAATTGCAAGTGCAGTTATAATGCTGTGATTGTCACTGGACCAAACAGTAAATAGACATTGCAGCTGAACATATGCATATATAATGAATGTATTCTCACTTCTGTGTTGTACCCAGAATTTTGAACTGACACTTTTGTTACCCTTAATACTATTAGTGCTAATGGAAAAATGCCAAAATGTCAAACCATTTTCTACAAACATGTACTAATACCAAATGCCTATGAATGAGGATTAAGAAGTTTACTCCATATTTCTTATTGGATTTCTGACAACTTTACCTTTCCATTTATATAGATCCGGAAAAAAATATTAAAAAACACCAAACCCACACACTTTGAGCCATTTATGAATATCTGCTAATATTTTGCTAATATATATTTTAATTCTTATCAATTTATCCCCTCTTTTCCACAGAAAGGCTCATGCCTTTACATCTACTTTTTTTTTTGTATAACAGGGAATGGAGAAAGCAACCAACATGCCTTTTTTATATAATCTAAGAACTCCATGCAGAATTCTGCACGCTTTTCCCAAAAAATTTTTATTTAGGACCTTTCCAAAGCCTGTGAAAGGCCTTTATAAGATTCTCATTTTAGTGACTTTGCAGTGAAAAAAACTACATACAATACTATAAGAAGAGCAACTGCAGGATTTGACTAAATAGATTATTTCTTAAAATATAGAAAGTACGGGGAAAATAGAGATAAGTAAAGTGTTCCGTAGTAGAAGAACCAGACTGAGTTTCAACCTGGACTAAACTTGAAAGAATCTTTGAGTCAAAGAGAAGAACACTGGATTGAGAAAACAGAGAACCAACAGGAGTGGAATGAAAGGACAATATCACAGAGTGTGATTTCTTTCACATTTCTGTAAATGCAATATTTGGAGTAACCTCTTTTTTAAAAACTATACATAATAAATACAAATCTAGTGGTAGAGAAATAGTTTTGAAATCCTGTTGATTTGCTGAGCTGTGAATTTAGAAAAGGTACAATTCTGAAGAAAAAGATCTATTTTAATTTTAAAGCAACATGATCTTTAAAAATCTATCCATTTAGATAAAATAAAAAAAAAAAAGTAGTTTTAAGTGGTTTTCTTAGAAGGATAAAAATGAAACAAAATATATGTTTATCCAAAGCATTCACTTCCATTGTTTTTATTTAACCAACAAACAGAAGGGTTGTCCAACTTTACTCCTAAACACTGAAACTCAGAAAGACAAAACAAGGGACAAAACCCAAACAGTTTTCATAAATATACACAGATTTCTATTTCAAAAGAATCACCGTCTTCCAATAATTCAAAGCACTGTTACAAATTTTCACTCTGCTGCAAGTTGCCTCCCCTTAATGGCAAGCCCTGTTTACCAATGTTTTCTTTTTTTACTGTAGCAATACTACAGAATCTAGAACAAGAAAGGCAAAGAAAGAGAGAAATAAGGATAGAGTGAGGGAGAATGAAAATCCTGACAACTGTATAATAAACAAGAACATAGTAGAAAAAAATGTTGCGTTCCCTCCATCCCTGGGAAAGTGATGAAACGACTTATCCTTGGTGCCATCTCAAGGCATATCAAGGATAAGAGGGTTATTAGGGGCAGTCAACATGGCTTCACCAAGGGGAAGTTGTGCTTGACCAACCTTGTAGACTTTTATGAAGGCATAACCAGGTGGCCAGATGATGGCAGAGCAGTGGATGTGGTCTATCTTGATTTCAGTAAGGCATTTGACACAGTCTTCCACAGCATCCTCTCTGACAAATTGAGGAAGTGTGAACTGGATGATCAGGTAGTGAGATGGTAACTGGCTGGTGTGAAGAAGCCAGAGAGTGGTGGTCAATGGGGCAGAGTCTAGTTGGAGGGTGGTATCTAGTGGAGTCCCTCAAGGGTCAGTACTGGGACCAGTATTATTCAATATATCCATCAATGACCTGGATGAGGGAACAGAGGGCACTGTCAGCAAGTTTGCTGATGATACCAAGCTGGGAGGAGTGGCTGACACTCCAGCAGGCTGTGCTGCCATCCAGAGAGACCTGGGCAGGTTGGAGAGTTGGGCGGGGAGAATTTAATGAAATATAATAAGGGCAAGTGTAGGGTGTTGCACCTGGGCAGGAACAACCCCAGGCTCCAGTATAGGTTGGGGAATGATCTACTAGAGTGCAGTGTAGGGGAAAGGGATCTGGGAGTCCTGATGGACAGCAGGATGACCATGAGCCAGCACTGTGCCCTTGTGGCCAGGAAAGCAAATGGCATCCTGGGATGCATTAGAAGGGCTGTGGTTAGTAGTCCAAGAGAGGTTCTCCTCCACCTCTACTCTGCCCTGGTGAGGCCGCATCTGGAATATTGTGTCCAGTTCTGGTCCCCACGGTTCAAGAAGGACATATATGAAGGGTGAGTGTCATGATGATGGAACCAGACTCTTCTCAGTGACAACCAACAATAGGACAAGGGGCAAAGGGTGCAAGCTGGAACACAGGAGGTTCCACTTAAACTTCAGAAGAAACTTCTAAGTAAGGGTGACAGAGCACTGGGACAGGTTGTCCAGGGAGGTTGTGGAGTCTCCTTTTCTGGAGACATTCAAAAGCCTCCTGAATGCCTTCTTGTGTATTCTCATTTGGGTGTTCCTGCTCTGGCAGGGGGATTGGACTAGATGATCTTTTGAAGTCCCTTCCAATCCCTAACATTCTGTGATTCTGTGATTCTGTGATTGTTGCGCCAAAGTTGAAAATTCTTCTCTTTGAAAAATATCAGATAGTTTTTACTTGTTTGCCTAATTTGTAGATTATTAAACTATGAATTTTGTGAAGAATGGTGGTGGAACTTAAATGCTAATAAAATCTTAGCTGAACTAACATAATCACAAAAAATAAATTTTATATGAGTACATATAACTGTAAATATAAGCAATAATACTAAAATAAGACACCATGGTGATAGGAACATTATATGATTCTGTACAGAATTTTTTGTCAGAGCAGTGACCTGTTCGCAGAGCAGATGGGAAGAAGAGGACTTGTCCCTTTTTAAGCTTCCTGCTCCTAAAGGAACAAATCTTTTCCAGAGGAGTTTAAAGGTGAAGCAATAGTACATTGCTTTCCAGTTTTGCCCAGTTCGCTTTTCTACAATTCATGTTCCAAAACAGGAGTCCATGACACAGAACAAAATCTTTTCTATCCTGTTTAGCAGCTTATAACAGCACTCAGATGCGCTATCCATTATCTTTTATAACATCAAAGGTTTTTTTCAGCAAAACATATTTCCTTAAAGTTTGGTTATGACATGAAGTAATTTCAACCATTCCCAGTGGAGATGGAAGCAGCCAAACGGACAAGACGCACTCTTAATATTACACAGCTTCAATAACTGGCAGGAGGGAATTTTGTCAGATATGTTCCTGCAAATACCTATTCTATAAAAACAAAACAAAAATTAAAATTTTGTTTCTTATAAATGACATATTTTTAAAACCCATCGTATTTTTATAATGCTGCTTATTTTAAACTCTTACCATATGCTCTGCAAGAGATGCAGGCATATGGTTCACATAACAATACCATATGTCTGATAATATTTTGCTGTATATTACAGCAATAACAAACATCTTTAATTTGTAGAAGGACTCGGTTTAAATTATGCTTTATCTTCATTTTTTCCATTTATAAATATTTCTCATAAATAAATATTTCTGATAACATTTTTGAAGAAGCCTATAAATCCCCAAAACAGCTTAATAATTCAAACTAAAGATTTAGAGAGTATTTTATGACTTAAACCACACATTAATCACTGTGAAAAAAAGACTACTCTCCTTAGATAAAACATGGAGAATCATAAAATGAAATAAAAGCATACATTCAAATTATAATGTACTTAAGCAGCTTTTCCTTTTTTTAATACATATTTGCCAGTGACTCACCCCAAATACCGAGTGTCTGAAGTGGTTAGGGTTTTTTCTTTGGTTTTTTTTCTGTGATGCTTAGTTCTCTATTGAATCAACAAGGAAATGAGAGAAAAACCACAAGCAAGCATGAATGAGACTCATCTTCCTTGAGACAAGATTACATCTGAAGAGATGAAAGGAGAATAATTCTGTATCCTCCTTTTTTTTTTTTTGCTTGTGATATTGTACAGGGATCCTGGTCAGAGCTAAGTACCGCCATGTTAGGCATTCCCTCCTTCAGGTTACTTACTCCACATGCAGAGGCGAAAGTAGGAAGAGTGATTTAGAGTAAGTCCCTCTACATGAGCTCATGGAAGGAGAGAAAATGTAAAGTCTTTTTTCACTTTGCAGCAACTTACTTAATGGCCAAACACCACAGCAAAAAGATGGATTAATCGACCCCATTATTAGAGCAGAGAAGACAGTGACTTTGGATAAGAACATGTGACATGATAAGAAATAAGGAAGAACAGCTGTGTCTGGAATAGACTTCAACCACAGTAGATACAGGGAGGTTAGCTTTCTGAGGCAGAACTGATGAAGCCATTGCTGATAATGTTATTTGCTTGTGCACATCTAGAAGGTGATGAACTAAGAAGAATTCATAAGTTTGGAGATAACTAGAATATCCAATTACTCCAACAGAGTCAGAAAATGGAAAAGAGGTAACACATTTAAAGACCCCAGTGACATGGATTGTCATGCAGTTGTCAGTAGTCACGGTGACATGAGATACATGAAAAGATTAAAAGGGGAGGATCAATAATTCCTCTTTTGGGTTTAAGGTACTTACAAGGTATCCAGAAGAAAAATGTAAATAAATTCATGTTCATGGGGAAAAAAAAGTGAACTAAAGCTGTCAAGAGTCTGAAGGGTTCATCGTTTTCTGCTGTGGAAAATGTTACTTCCCTCCCTCTGGAGCTCCTCCAGTTACCTCCTACAGGAAGACTTCTTGTAGTCTCCTACTGTGATGATGCAGCTCCTTGCCGCTTCCTACTGAGCATGCTATTTACCAAGTGCCACGTACTTCCACCAAATGAAAAGAACAACCTAGCCATTAAAGAAGCCTTATGATCTAGATTAAAAAGATCCTTTCCCATAAACCTCAACGTTCTGTAAATTCAAGAAGGAAGCTACATATAAAAAAATTGTTAGACATTTCATTAACATGGCCAAATTAAAAAGACACAAGTGGGTGCATAGACAAACTAAGTGTTGCTCTACTTAAAGCTGCCTAATTGCAGTCAAAGCAATTTCATGCCCCATCATTAAAAGGTGGGAGAATCTTGTAGCAGTGAAAATTCCCTCTTTGTATAACACCTACTGCTTGTTCTGTAGTTCCTATTGTTTCAACATCTTGTTAAGTAAAATCAAAGCAACAAAAAGGAAAATGGTCCTTGATGCCTTCATTGTTTATATTAGCTGATAAATAATGCGAATGCCACCCAGTTCTTCAGGCTGGTGACTAAACTGGTAACTGACCCGAGAAGCATCAGCATCAATTTTGACATACAGCTATGCCTGCAGACTGGGTAACTAGCCAATTTGAGCACTGAAGAGTGATGGAGATATGTTTTTAAATCTCTTTTCAGTGGATCTCACAACAAAGATACTAAGGAAGCAGAACTGAAATCTAGGGGCATACTCAAAATATCTGGCAAACTTCTGTGAGAAGCTATGACTTTTGTGTGGAAGAAAGCCACAAATGTAACATGACTGTGGTGAAATTATGCATTGTAAAGTGGCTTTGTGGGAGAATTGTCAGTAATATCCTTTCAGCCAAGTCTTTTTATAAAGTTATTTGTTTAAAGCATTTATTAAGGCACATACTCAACAACAATTGCATTACTAGTGGGTTAACAGTAGTTAATATTTTCTTAAACTTTACTGAAACAAGTAAAATGTGTATAAATATGGTTCTTGTTGCAAATGACCTGCACTCTAAGACAGTGCTTATTTGTTGCCACCAACCTGCACACAAAGTCCTTGATTTGAATAGATTTGAATGGTAGTGGAGCCTATTATGTCATTATTTATATAGGACTGACTAATACTATACAAAAATTCTGTCCACAGAACTTTTTTATTTTTTAAATCTCTACTGATTTCTGTTGTGTTTTTCCCGCTATATCTGAGATTGATGTAGTAATGAAAAGAAAATTTTCAGTCTGGAGAAGAGACACAAGTGCATTATGTGCTGCAGGCAATAACCATAGCCAGGAAATCATCTAACAAATAACAAGCCACGACAGAAGCCAGTTCTCCCTCACAGATTTGTTATGTCTACAGACAAATTAAAATACAGCTCAGAAGTCCACAGAAATATAGTGTTTCTGAAGGAAGAAGAACAACTTTACTCTTTAGTTTAAAACTCATTTTAATTGGGTACCCTGTCTGTATCACAAGTAGATGAATAGCTTATGTGTTAAATAAATACAGTCTTTCTATTTTCCTTCACTTCCTTGAAAGACAGCTTAGATCATATTTCTCCCTTTCCTAGGCAGTTTTTATTCTTGGCCAGAAGGCAGAAGCTCCTCTCTCTCTCTTAGAGTAGTTTTCATGTTAAGATGGGACAGTTGATGTTCTAGCATTTGCTAACATCATTTTCTCTGACCAGAACTTTCTACATGTCTCTCTTTTTAAAAGAAAACATCAAATTTTCTTTTCTTCAAAGGCTGATCACTTTCAGCAGGCTTTCTTGTCTCTACATAGGACTGAATTCACATTCTTTCCACTCCAAGGCACAGTGTACATGTTAGATTTTGAATCAGCATCTATTATACCCCAAAGAAATGGGTGCAATTAACTCACTGAAGTAGTCTAGGAAATATTGGAACCCCTTACGAGTTCCTTCCCATAATCTTGAACAAATATTTAGGTTTAACATATGCTTGTTCTGAAAAATACTTGAAGGTTTATGCTTTTCCCTTGTTAGGACTGAGCATGTTACATATGTGTTCTAAAAAATAGTCCTGAAAAAGTGTTCCTATGTCAATCACACTGAATGAAGTTTTGGTTTAGACTTACTAGAATGGACAAGAAAAGTCAGAAAGGTCTTTGACTTTCTGAAATACTCATGGAAGGTTTACAAAAGTAATGTGGTTTAAAAACATATACAGAAATGCAGTACTAATGCTGTAATGTTTGTTTTTATACTCTATTGGCAACTTTTACATAAGGCTATACAACCCTATACAACCTTTTCAATGCTACGTAACACAGTGGAGTCAGTCAATTTACCGTAGAAAAAGGGTTCTGAAGTATAATGTGTAGGAATAAATACATGTGAGAAAACCTATTTAATTCCTGTGTGTCTTGATTATTTATCTGCTTTTAAGAGAGATGCTATGATTTCTTTGACCTTTTCATAAATACTATTTTTCTAAGCAACACCATAAAAATGACTAGTAGAATCCTTACCCAGGTAATTTTTTTATTAACTTTATTTCCTTTTATTTGAGTAATGAGTACAGGCTGAAGACCAAGGAGTTCAGATTATATGGTTAAAAGATGGTTTAGATCTAGAGAGGCAGACTATTTAGTCATTGTCTGATTCGTTAGCAGCAGTATTTTCATTCAGATACTCTACTCCAATGCAATAGTAAATCTTCCAAGGTTAATTTTTAAATGCTCAGTAATAGAGTGTCATTAGTTTTCAGTAACAGTTTGAAGCTCACATGTTTAGTAATGACTATTGCCATTTTAGTATTAATTTTATATGTGTTTTCACAGATAATTAAATTATCTTGTTACTAAACAGATTTAGCATAACTTTGTTGATCTTTAGCGATACAGCCTGCTTGTCTTTACATGCATTCATGTTGAAAACAATTTGCAGTGGCAGGAGATGATTAATCATTAAGTTCAGGGTTTAACGTAGCAGTGGTATATGGAAACTTTCTCTAAGGATGCAATTTTAAAAGCCAGAGAATCAATTCAAAGTCACTGAAAGAAACACAAACACTACTCCACTTCTGTTGAGGTTCCTGTTCTTTTAGTGTCTTCAACAGAGGACATGGCTTGCTTTGAGAGTGCTTTGGCTTGAATGATTGAACAACCTGAAAAACTATTCATGTGTGGTGATCCACATTGAAGGTGCTTAGCCTTGAACCAAATGACCGAGAGAAATGGAAGTGTTTCTATATACTATAAATATGGAGAACTGGTGATATTACTTCAGGGATCCTTTGTAACAAGACATTTTATTAGATCAGTTTGCTGTTGATCTACTTTCTGTAGCTTCTGTAGAAGTTCCTGTCTTTTATTTTGTCATACCAAAAGTTGATGACCTTCCTGATAGGAATCATACCTATTTGTTGCTTCAAGTGATTTTCCTGTTGGTCATAAGCTCTGTATTCTCTGAGGGTGCTGGTAGTCATTCATAAGAACAGTAATAAGATTTCCTTTCAGAAAAAGACTTCCACAGCTCTGCAGAGGAGCCCGTAGTTCATGCAGAAGAACAATCTCTTGTGTATAATGTAATATTGATGACATGAAGATCATGGACTCCAGATTCTGTCTACCGCCCTTTACATTACTATTTCCCCTCAAATATAAACGCTGTAGTAACTTCTGCAACAGATTTCCCCTCCGTCTCATTAACATTTCAAAACTGCAAGTGAAGGAGCAAATTTGGGGTAAGGGAAAGAGCACATGGGTGCACTGAAGTTACTTCTTATGCTTGTGGGAATACTACTCCTTCAGATGTGTCAGCCTCACTGATGTTTCTGCTGTACACTTACAATAGAAGGAATCCTGTATTTTTAACAAACCATAAGTCCTATAAATGTTCACGCATAGTCTTCTTTCCTACAACATGGACTTTTTTTGTTGGTTGTTTTTTGTTGGCTGGTTTTTGGTGCGTTTGTTGGGGGTTTTTTGTGGGTAGGTTTTTTTTAATAATTCAGTTGATGTTATTGTAAAATGTCACTTAAAAGAAGATTTATGATTTTAAATGTGCGGTGGGTTGATCTTGACTAGCTGCCAGATATCTATCCAGCTGCTCTCTCATCACCCTCTCCTTCCTCCAGGACAGGTTGAAAAAGCTTGTTGGTCAAGATAAAGACAGGGAGATTGCTTACCAGTTACAGTCACAGCCAAAACAGACTTAATTTGGGAAAAAAAATATTTAAGTTATTACCAGTTAAAGATAGAGTAACATGGTAAGAAACAAAGACAAAATTGAAAATAACTTTCCCCAACCTCTGCTTTTTTCCCAAGTTGAACTTCACTCCTTCATTCCTCACTCTTCTACCTCTTCCTTCCCCAGGCAGCTCAGGGGTGATGGAGAGTAGGGATTTGTGGTAAGTTCATAACACTTCAGTTCTGCTGTTCCTTCCTCCTAATACTTTTTCCATGCTCCAGCATGAAGTCTCTCCCATGGGATACAGTTCTTTAAGGACTGCTCCATTGTGGGTCCTTTCCAGGGGTTGCAGTTCTTCAAGAACTGCTCTGTTAAGGGTGCTCTCCATAGGGTACAGTCCATCAGGAATAGATTGCTCCAGCATGGGTCTCTTAAAGGCCACACTTCCTGTCAGGAGCCTGTTCCAGTGTGGATTCTTCGTGGGCTGCAGCTTCATTCAGGGCACATCCACCTGTTCCCCCTTGGGGTCCTCCACTGGCTGCAGTATGGATATCAGCTCCTCTGGAGTCACCCATGGGCTACAGAAGAACAACCTGATTCTCCATTATCTCTTCCACAAGCTGCAGGGAAATCTCTGCTCTGGCACTTGAAACACCTTCTCCCCCTCCTTCACTGACCTTAGTGCCTGCAGAGTCATTTATCTCACAGTTTTCTTTCTCTCACACAACTGCTTCAAAATGTTTTTTACCCTTTCTTAAATATGCTGCCACAGAGGTGCCACCAGTGTCACTGATAGCCTCAGCTGTGCCTTGCAATTGGGCTTGTTTTGGAGATGACTGGAACAGGCTGTGTCCAGCACAGGGCAGCCCTTGGTCTCTTCTCACAGAGATCACTCCTGCAGCCCTCCCTCACTACCAAAACCTTCCCATTTTTCCACTCTATCCTGTTAAGCCCTTCCAACAATTCACCTCTAAACTAACCTTCCTGAATACCTTTATAATTTATGCCATTTCTTCAGAAATTTCAAATATTTTTTGGTTTTCATAACAATTCTGTTAAATTCAGATTTTTAGTTTGAAATTAGCCTTATCCTTTAGAGTATTTTAGTGCCAACTGCTTCATGAATAGTTTTGCTTGATGACAGCTTAAAAGTGTGTTTCTGCTTATAAAACTGATTATACTTTCTTATTAAGACATATTAAGAAACAAAAATTCAACAAACTATATCCAATTACTATCTACAAGAGTTCAGTGATAAAATTATTTTCAACATTATGCTTTGATTCCTGTTAACTAGTATAAAAATATAGCTCCATGAAAACACTGAAAAAATATGGATTATTTGCAGAAATTGTAGACAGAATTTGACTAACTTCTGAAATATAAACCAACAAGGAAAATAACACACTGACACTTTTTTTCAATCAGTTAGGAAACTCTTCTTAAACCAAAAGGAATTTTAAAGGCAACATAAGTACAAAATCAGGAATCAAAAAGCTATATTTCTCATACTTTCAGCTTTTATACGCAAGTCCTTTTAAGATGAGTATTTGATATACTGTAATATATACTGCTCCTCAGTTAGGATCATAATAAATTTTGCATGTGACTCATCCTCTCAATTCCAAAAATAAGTCTTCCTTTTTCCTGCAATTTTCCATAATTGGTCTCTGACAAGAGTAAAAGAATTATGCAAACATTCTATATGCATTAAGACAGCTGTTTGAGACATGTGATTTCAAAAAATGGTTCATATTTCACTTTTGAAAGAATAACACATCTTTGCCATGATATATTTTTAAAGGAAGGCTGAACCTGGAAGCTCAGAACTTACTGTATTTTAGAAAAAAATATGTAAAATTAAGTACTGATGCACTGCATGTTGAAAAAGATAAATAATTTATTGCATGACTTTTAGATTAAGCCATATCTAAGTAGGGTTATATTGAACTATGTCAGTTGTACAACTATAAAGGTAAAGTGTGTTCTCAATCATACATAAAGTTGTTACAAAAAGGTAACTGCTATGAGAAAAATAGATTTCCATCAAAACAGAAACAAATGTTTCCATCAAAATCATAAAAGATTTCACAGAAAGTAAATTTAAGTGCCAGACCAAAATTAAAAGTATGTTTTTTTAAGGGGTAATAATATTGCAATGAGGGAAGATGTTTCATTTTGAAACTGTTTTACTTGTGTAGTTTCTCCAATTTAATTTAAAATGTTAAAAAAAACCCAAAATATCATCAAATGTTTTATTTCCTTTGATCCATTTCATGTATTTATTCATTATTTGGGCCAACAAACAAAAAAATCAATCTTTTGCACAGCTCTAGTTAATACAGTATGTCTGTCTTGACCTTCCATGGAAGCTGTGTATAAACAGGAAATACAAATTCAATTTATAACCACAATGATGAGATGAAAGAAGACAATTCTTTATAAAGAACCTAAATAATTGTCCCCTGACCTCTTCTCATACTTTGCACAATGGAAACAGATAAAAAGCAGCTTGTCTGACTGCTTATTGTTGAATTGAGTGGGGATACAGAAGCAATTAGTAAAAAGATGCTACTCATTTTCAGCATTTTTGTACTATTTGAATTGAAATACATGTCTGAGTTTTTGGTAAAGTATACACCTGAAGAATTAAAGAGTTTATGTCACATAAGGCACACTTTATTAAAGCTTCCCAGAAACATTTGTATTTTTCTTAAAATTGTTGTTATTTCCTACGCGTATCCTATGATTCGGACAGACCACACTATGTAACAAATAAGACACATGAAGAGACATAAACTATACTGTAGCATTTTGGGTGTTCCAAGAATACGTGTTCAGAAGTTAGGAAATGCCAGAATTATATTCAATCTTCAGGGATCACAAGTACCCCTCCTATTTATTATTGTACACTCTTTAGCTTCCTGATCACATAACACTATTTTAAGATTTCTCTTTCATTTTGTGTACAGGATGGACAGCTGTCATTTAATAATATTTGATGCTATGCTTTATTTCTTTTAGGTTTTTGTATTGTCTGCCTCTAGTCCTTATTTAATGGAGCCAATTCAAACTCAGAAGACAGATTTATTTATTTCTGTGGGAACTTTTCTGTTCCAATCAGAAAAGTATTACTAGAATGCTTCACAAGTATTATTCATTTATTGAATTTATGTTCATAATGTTCTCCTAAAATGAGAGGATTATTATTGTGTCCATTTTACAGATGCAGGAGTGAGTTGTAGGGACATTTGGTAGCCAGGAAAACACATCTGGATGCCCAGTTGTTAGAACCTGATTTTCCAGTACAGATACCTCGTTATGTTCAAATTGCAGCTGTTACATCATGGAGTCTTAATATTTATATAAATGTAGCTATAGCATTCTCAGAAAGTGGGAAAAGACAGGAAATGAAAAATTACTTTGTTAAATTATATTAGCTTTCCCTTTGTCACAGTGGAATCTAGCAGAATTCAGTAAAATAATGAGTCCAGCTGCAAACATTTAGTTTTTTCTTAACCCATAGATTTCTAGAAAGAAAAATGTCATCCATTTCTGTGCAATGACAGCCAAGTCTTTGTAATTTTCCATACTTCTTACACTCTTTTAGTAAATGCTACTGATCACCTTCAGAAATGAAATGTGGATTAACTCATTTTAGCCATTCTTGTCTGTCCTTTGAGCTGACAGAAGTAATTGGTTGTCTTCTCCCGTGATCTTCACTAGCATCCCATTTAGAAAGAGATACGATATTTTGCCACAGGTTTTCATAATAGTTCTGACTGAAAACAAAGGTGAGATTCAGAAATAGATTTCTTCTGGTCTTGTAAGGAAAGTAGACTTTTCCCTCTTTTCTTCCCAATTACAATATCACTAACTATTTCTCTTTCTAACCACCTTTGCCAAATTTTGCTTCTTTGTGTTATGTCAACTCTTTCTACTTGTGCATTCCCAGGCCACTGGCCAAGATGTTCATCTCGCATACAGTACCAGCAGACTCTCAGTTCCTTTATCCAGAATTGCCTGTCCCTTTTCCAAAGTTTTCTCCAGTCTCCATGTTCACAGGTTCTTCCTTTCAGTTTCTGAAACCTCAGTACACCTCATCGTTGGCTCCTAATCGCTTTGTTCCCTCCATCTTGTCTATCCCTCCAGTTGTTCTCTCTCACCCATGCCTGTTTCCAGTTACCCTAGTGTCTGCATTCCTTATGCTCCTGGGACTCTCATGCCCCTATTATTATGTTTATTTCTCACCCAGTCAGGAAATACTCAGTAGTGCCCCTTCTAGCACAAGGCTGAGACAAGCTTAGCATTAAAAATATCCTCACAGAATTGTGAAAGATACCTCTACCAAATTTCTGCAAACTATGATTTTCTGTTTAACCTTACAGCTCATAGATAAGTTCAGGCAGATTTCACTGTGACAGAAAAAGCACATACTTTAATATGCAATATTTTTCAAGATCAAAGTATGAGTTTACTTAAAGAAGGTCAAAGGAAAGATCACTATTTTTTTTTAGTGTGAGCCAGCCAACAGATTTTTACTGGTATCATTCTTGGAAAGAGTTAAGCCACTTTGTATGGCAAAATCCAAACAAATTCACTTTGCAACAGGCACTCAGCATGAGAAATTTCAGTGTAACTGGTTAGCTTGGCAAAGCCTTAAATGCCTGAACACAAAATCTTGTAATAAGAGACATTGGCTCCTTGGTGGCATACAATCTTAGAGAGTGTGAGGGGAATAGACTTCCTTTCATCTCTTTGTTTTCATTCACTTCTCCTCTAACTCTTCTGTTATTCTTAACTGCTCCTGCCAATTACACATTTCCTTGAAGAAATCTCCTGAGTCTAAATAAGAGAAAATGCTGAACATATACTAGAACATATGTTGAATTCTGATTGTTTTTTCTTTACCGAAGCATAATTTGACAAATGTTTATAAATTCTGCTACGATTTTACTTTTATTTATATTAAGAAAAAGAAATATAATTTACTCCCTTTCTTTTTTCCTTCTCCTTCTTTTTAAAAATCCTTGCTGTAACTGCTCAAATTGTTAAATACATATAGCAGTGGTAGGTAAAAATCTGCTGCTATCTACTTTTCTATTTCATGTTGCAGTTGTTGAAACTAACCTAGATTTGTATCTTTAGTGAAAGAAATTGCTGTCCTGTATGTGAACATATAATTATTGAATTCTCAGATAATTCTTACTATTTTCACTCCTCCTAAGATTCTAAATTCACATTTGCATTTAGCATTTGGGGCCCATTTATTATATCAGGTACAGCTACATGCCATATTCCAAAAAAATTCAGTAGAGGAAACATTGTGCACATGATTGTATATAGACAGCAAAAAGATGCTGCCTCTGTATAGAAAGTCCTCATCCTGCAGCTGCAAAGCCTGAACATTGTCCACTCCCTCCCCAACTCAAACATCTGCACCTCCAAAGACCTGAAAATAGCTGTTACAATGTCCTGCCTAATCTGTTTCAAAGCATATGTTTGGAAGCTTTTAATTGAGCTTAAAACTGACAGTAAAAAAACCAGAACAGTAACCTTCTAATAAAGAGGCCTGACAAATGCCTAAAAAGACAGTAGTGTCAGACTAGAAAATATATTTATTTTTTGATGTGGTCCAAAATAGACTTCTTGCTTTTCTGTTGAGCTTACTTACAGTACAATATACTGAAGAATGTATTTCTGTCATATCACTTCCTCATCACACAACTATTACACAAAGCACAAGACCACTAGCTCATGGCAGCTTAGCAAATTTCTTTTAGAAGATTTACCTTTCAAATATGTAATGGAAATAGGTATGAAAAGATTCCTGAAAAATAATAAGAATCAAGAGATCTCACTGGTAATGGTTATTGGAAACCCTTAAAACTGTCCTTAGGGGGCAAAATAATTGCCTTCACTTCAATCTAAAGAAGTAAAGGCCAGAGCAAGTTTAAATCCCTTCAGATGATACTTGAACACACGGAAACAAAACAATGAGAGACTTGGCAAGAAGTCTGTTAAAATATCTAGAAAGGAAGAGGGTTTCATTAATTAAAGTACTTGATGAAAAAACAAAGTAATAAAACAGTAAATGTTATGACTCTCAGTCTAGAAAAACACACGTGGTTTTAGTTGAGAAAATACCAGTTTACAGAAAATAGTACCCTATGTTTGAAGATCAAAACATATTTAAATAAAATAGAAATAAGCATCATCTTTGCATATAATTTAACAATAGTTTAAAAATAAACTGAAAGAAACCAGATGCTGATGGCAAAACTACACTGCTGGGGTTTTATTAATAAAAGTAACCTTATTGAGAAGTGTTTGGATATGTTCATGGTACCTTTGGAAGTAAAGGAACCCACAAGTGCTATTAAATCCCTTAGAAGACCCAAGAGGTTTCAGTTTGATTAACCTGGGACAGTTTTGACAAACCCTCTTTGGAGATATAAATCCCTAAAACCAGGAATTGTATGCACATTCTGCATATGAGAAAAGACTGCTGACAACACAAACTGATTTGAATACTCTTACAAGATATTCTAAAGCCCAACTTAAACAAGTTATATCTTGAAATGGCCTTTGTGCTATATTGTGACAGTCATGCTGTGTTGCAGAACCTTAAGATTAATGTTCTCCAAACACATTACCGTAAGCTTGTTCATCTATTGTAACCTTATCTCAAGCTTACAATTATAACAATTAATTTTACTGGAAAAATAAATAAATTATTTCCTCCATGTTCCATTTTTTCTCTCCTTCATAGGTGTGTTCTTAGCACAGTCTTTAAAAAACCCTGTCCATTAATAACCATTTATAAGTGTCCATAAAGCAAAAGCTGGTTTAAGTATGGTTAGATTACCATAACTCTCAAAGTTATAAGAGGGCTATCATTATATTTGGGTCACAAAATAAGATGAAATTTGGCAGTGCCAAGTATGATTAAGTTTGGCAGAGCATTATATAGTAAAGATAAATTTTGAAAGATCTTCTAGGAAACAAGACAATTGACTTAATTGGAATGAAAAATGATAATTAGTATGATTGTAATGGTATAAATTAATTAATATCATCAGTGTTTAAACATACAATTACAGTGGTTATGTGCTGGAGTTATTTCAGATTTTTGTGGCATACGTATGTTTACATCAGTAATAGGAGCTTGCAGGTATTTATTACTGTAGGAACCTTAGAAAACTCAAACAGGATCCAGATGTCTTACATTTTCCTGAACACTTTTAAATTGAATTTTTAGAAAAAAGAGTAACCCTGTCAATTTTTGCCTAGAAGTTTTGTATGTTTTTAGTGAGAAAAATGAGTTTAATTGCTTAGTAGAGGATAAACAACCTGTTTCAGGAGTACTAGTAATTAAAAGAAACAACAGACAAAGAGGGGCAAACATAAGAACCTGCTGGGGTGATACAGACAACAAATTCTCTGTAAGTCCCTGGCCAAGTTATACACAGATAAAAGTAAATGTGAAGGTGAAAACAATCTTGACGAGGTAGATAAAGAGAGGCAAGAGCCTGTTTCAAATGAAAGGGTCCTCATCAGGAGGATGTCAGATGGAACAGGAACAGAATCTATCAACTTTGAACCTGAAGACTGAGATTGAGAAAGGCAGTTTTTCTTTGTTAAATTATACTTCCCATTGGACTTCTTCAGGATATATTTTTTATTGCTGAAAATGTTGAAGGTTATATTAACCTTCATAGTATAAGGCTTTGTCTAAAAAGTAGGATGGTCAAAGAAGCTACTTGGTAGTCTGTTGGTAGAAATAAAGGTTAGGAGAAATCTTTCAGGGAGCCCTATGGTTGTATTTGGCTGCTGACACAGTCTGAATAACAATTACTGCCCACAGAGGGCAGAAAAGCAAAATACTCTATTTTGATTCAGAATGCAGGGATTCATTCAACATATATTACTAATAATTATATAGATTAAATAAAAAATCTGAAATAACACACTGGGACCCCAGCTTTTTTATTCAAAAATATTCATTGTATTGGGTTTGCATGGCCTGGTTTTGGTAGCGGGGCAGGACACGGGGGTGGCTTCTGTGGGAAGCTGCCAGAAGCTTCCCCCATATCTGACACAGCCAATGCCAGCTGGCTACAAGACGGACCCGCCATAGGCCAAGGCCAAGCCAGTCAGTAACTCCTCTGTGACAACATAAAGACAAAAGGGGGAAGAGGAAAAAAATGACATACTTTGCAGCTTGAGAGAGATGAGTGAGAAGATGTGAGAGAAACAACCCTTGGCACACACCAAGGTCGGTGAAGAAGGAGGGGGAGGAGGTGCTCCGGGCGCCGAAGTAGAGATTCCCCTGCAACTTGTGATGAAGACCATGGTGAGGCAGGCTGTCCCCCTGTAGCCCATGGAGGTCCATGGTGGAGCAGATGACCATCTGTTGCCTATGGAGGACCCCACACTGGAGCAGGTGGATGCCTGAAGGAGACTGTGAACCCTTGGGAAGCCCACACTGGAGCAGGTTCCTGTCAGGACCTGTGGCCCCATGAAGAAAGGACCCCACGCTGGAGCAAGTTTGCTGGCAAGACTTGTGACCCTGTGAGGGACCCGCATTCTAGAAGTCTGTTCCTGAAGGACTGCACCCCATGGAAAGGACCCATGCTGGAGCAGTTTGTGAAGAACTGTCATTCATGGGAAGGACTCACGTTGGAGAAGTTCATCGAGGACTGTCTCCCATGAGAGGGACCCCACGCTGGTGCAAGGGAAGGAGTCCTCCCCTGAGGAGGAAGGAGTGGCAGAAACAACGTGTAATGAACTGACCCCAACCTCCATTCTCTGTCCCCCTGTGCCGCTGTGGGGAGGAGGTAGAAATAATGAGAGAAGGTTGACCTGGGAAGAAGAGAAGGGTGAGGGGAGGTGTTTTAAGATTTGATTTTATTTCTCATTATCCTCTTGTCTGATTGGTAATAAATTAAAATTTGTGGTTTTTTCCCCCAAGTTGAATCTGTTTTGGCTGTTCCAGCAGTTGGTGTGTGATCTCTCTCTGTCTTTATCTCTACCCACAAGCCTTTCATTATATTTTTCTCCCCCTGTCCAGTTGAGGAGGGGGGGTGACAGAGTGGGGTTTGGTGGGCATCTGGCACCCAGCCAGGGTCAACCCACCACATTCATGTACATGAAAAAACAGTATCATCTGTACTTTGGGGTTCCCATTCCTCAGAAATGTTCATATGTGTTGCCATATCAAGCTATTTGCTTCCCAAAAGTCTGTCTTAGAATCATGTTGTCTTCTCAGGCACACAGATGAACTGCTGAAGTTATAACATAATATATAATCTGTAGATGTCTGTCCAGTACAGACCTAGGTTGGGGAAAAACTTACCTGTAGGCTTTGAACAACCCAAAAACATATTTCTAGTTTAAGTACAGGAAAACAGACTTCTTATCTAGTCACTTATAGTGCCCTTCTGCACTCTGAAAGTTCATTCTAGGATAGCAACTGGTGCAAGCAATAGCTAGAAAATCTATTATTAAATCAGCTGAACATGTATAAAGATTAATCTTTCACAGGCTAACTACAAACTAGAGGAAGGTAGAGTGGGTGTGAATCTCTCTGTTCTAGGGAAAAAAAAACAAAACAAAACCAAACAAAACCTGAGATGCAAGAGAGGGCACCAAAAAAGGTCTCCAATGACAAAATTTTACCATGAAAATTTCATACCTCATGCGATATCCCCTAAGTGTGTATACAGTGTATATTTTAATCTCTGCAGCAAAAATATTTATATGAGTTAATATGACTAAACTGCATCATTGTCCTAAACCAAAGATTACAAGGTTATGAAAAAGTGTGGGCACCTTTTTATTTATTTTTAAGAGTTACATAATCCATTATTGCACAGTACAACTAGAAATCACAGAAACATAGAATGGTTTGGGTTGGAAGGGACCATAAAGATCATCTAGTTCCAATCCCCCTGCCATGAGCAGGGACACCTTCTACTAGATCAGGTTGCTTAAAACCTCATCCATCCTGGCCCTGAACACTTCCAGGGAGGGGTATCCACAACTTCTCTGGGCAACCTGTTCCAGTGTCTCACCACCCTCACAGTGAAGAATTTCTTCCTAATATCTAATCTAAACCTACCGTCTTCCAGTTTATAGCCATTACCCCTTGTTCTATCACTACCTGCCCTTATAAAAAGTCCCTCTTCAGCCTTCCTCTAGGCCTCCTTCAGGCACAGGAAGGCAGCTACAAGGTCCTCCCAGATACTTCTCCAGGCTGAACAGTCCCAACTCTCTCAGCCTATCCTCATAGGAGAGGTGGTCCAGCCCTCTGATCATTATGATGGCCCTCATTTGGACTCTCTCCAGTAGGTTCATGTCCTTCTCATGGTGGCAATCCCAGAACTGGACACAGTACTTCAGGTGGAATCTCAAAAGAGTGGAGTAGAAGGGCAGAATCACATCTCTCATCGTGCTGGCCACACTTGTCTTGTTGCAGGCTAGGATACAGTTGGCCTTCTGGGCTATGAGTGCCTTTTTCAGCTCATGTTGAGCTTCTCGTCCAACACCCCCAAGTCCTCTTCAGGGCTGCTCTCCACCCATTCTCTGCCCAGCCTGTATCTGTGTTTGGGGTTGTCCCTACCCAGGTGCAGGACCTTGCACTTGGTCTTGTTGAACTTCATGTGGTTTGTATAGGCCCACCTCATCCACTCAGCCAGTCATGCCATCATAGAAGGCTATCAGATTAGTCAAGCAGATTTCCCTTTAGTGAATCCATGTTGACTATTCCCAATAACCTTCTTGTCCTCTACATGCTTAAAGATGGCCTCCTGAATGAACTGTTCCATCACCCTCCCAGGGATGGAGGTGAGGCTGACTGACCTGTAGTTTCATGGGTTGTCCTTCTTGCCCTTTTTGAAGACTGGGGTGACATTGCCTTTCCTCCAGTTTTTAGGCATCTCTCCTGTCTTCCACACCCTTTTAAAGATGATGGAGAGTGGTTCTGCAATAACAACCAACCACTTCCTCGGCACTTGAGGGTCCTTCCTACCGGGGCCCATAAATTTATGGGTGTTGAGTTTGGCTAAATGGTCCCTAATCCTATCCTCCTTGACCAAGGGAAAGTCTTCCTCTCTCCAGACTTCCTCTATTACCTCCAGGGCCTGGGATTCCTGAGGGCCCACAGTAAAGACTGAAGCAAAGAAGGCATTCAGTAATTCTGCCTTCTCTGCATCCACTGTCACCAGGGCACCCACCTCATTCAGCAGCAGTCCCACATTTTCCCTAGTCATCCTTTTGCTGCCGAAGTACTTGAAAAAGCCCTTCTTATTGTCCTTGACATCCCTTGCTAGATTTCATTCCAAGCAGGTCTTGGCCTTCCTTGTTGCATTCCTGCATGCTCTGACAAGGTCCCTATATTCCCCGTAAGTGGCCAGTCCCTTTTTCCAAATTTTGTAGAATTACTTCATCTGACTGTGTTTTTACAGAAGTTCCTTGTGCATCCTTGCAGACATCCTGCCTCCTTTACTAGATTTCTTCCTCTTAGGGGTGCAGCACTCTTGAGCTTGAAGGAAGTGTTGCTTGACTATTAACCAGCTCTCTTGGGCCCCCATACCCTCCAGAGCTTTAGCCCATGGGATTTCTCCAAGCAGGTCTTCGAAGAAACCAAACTTAGCCTTCCTGAAGTCTGAGATGGCAGTCCTGCTGACCCCTCTCCTGACTTCTCCAAAAACAAAACTATAATTTCATGATCACTGCACCCAAAACAGCCTCTAGCTACTACTTCACCCACCAGCCCTTCCCCATTAGTAAATAACAGGTCCAGTGGAGCACCCTCCATGGGCAGTTCCCTCAAATTTATATTTCAAAATAAAGGCACTAACATTCAAGAACCAGCAAAAGCCTGAAAAAAGTGTGTTTACAAAACTGACTGAAATATTTTCTTACTTCTAGCAGAAATATAATAATAAATCCCTAATTTTGACTACTTATACTATTTCCTTTGTTAACAAATTCAGGCATATTGCTATTTACAAATAGATTTGGAGTTTTTTTCAAATTTCCTTTATTCATCAATTTTAATTTTTGAGATATGAGAGCTCTAAGAAGCTGTCATGTTCCTCCTTATATTTAGCAGAAAAAGAATTACTTAATGAGTTTTGCTTTATGTCTGTGAGATGAAGTTGCCATCATGTTCTCATTAGGTATCTTAGTATACTACAGAGAAAATTCAGAGGACAGGAAAATAGTGTTAATGTTACCTCTCAGAGTCAGCTTGCTTAGTAATTTTGGTAAAGAAATAATCTAGTTCTTCATCATGGATAACCGGCATGTGTAGTTTATTGAGAGCTGATGCTCTCAAATCTTGGATGTATAATATTGAAAGAAAAAAAAATATTTTCTAGTTATTTCTTTTTTTTTCTGTATAACTCCACAGTTTAAACTATTTTACATGTCAACAATACAGTACATAATCTCCAGTTCCTTTACAATATAAGATACAAACATATTGCCCACCTATATGCACTGTGTATGGGGAAAAGACTGTGGATATATAGTGAGGAGAGCTATACGGAATTTTGAATAGGACCTGTACTATAAAATTTGAAGGTACAAGGTCTGAGAGATGCAACAAACTAATTAAAACCGTAGTTCTGACTAATCTCTGCTGAATAAAGAAACTACCATGTACCCACAGCAGGCAACTTTCTTTCTTAACATGCAGTGGGAGAAAACAGATACTGTTTGGCCACCAAGTGTATTCTGTAATATGTCTGGATATATATCAAGGAAATCAATCTCAAAACAAAACAAACAAACAAACATTAAAAAAAAAAAAAAACCTCACCCCTAAAATATCTCTATATATATTTTCTTTGCTCCTGAAAGGGGCTAACCTCAATTTTTTAAGTCCAACTTTTTGGGCACTTTGAGATATAAATATTTTGATGAAATCTTAAGGAATATCCATGTCTCACAGAATTGCTGAAATGCTGTCCGTAATAAAAGCAATCACAATGAGAGAAGAAATAAGGAAGTTCTAGAGACATCCTAAAGATATCAATCTGCTGTGATAATACAGTTGTGTGTAAAAATACACATTTATCTGCTTCTTGTAGAATGAACTGTGCTGTCTTGTCTAGATCCTTAGCCTATTGTCTTAATTTGTAATACTGCTTTTGTCACACAGATAAATCATTGTTATACACACTTTCTTTGAATGAAAAAAAACATGTCACACCTTATTCCAGATATGAATACACAAATACGAAAATGTTGTTACAGATTTAAAAAGAGTAGAGGTCCTGCAATTAACAATTAGGAAAAAAAAAATATATATAAGCAGGAAAAAGAAGATTAATCTTTTCCCAAGAAAATGAAGCATTCATAAAGGCTTTCTCAAACATATTCACTCTTAATAGGGTCAAGTTATATCTTGAGATGCACTCACACAGCCATCAGAGACTCAGAAAGTTCTGATCCACAGAGTTGAAAGGGAATCTTTTTTTCCAAATGAGGACTTTAAAATCAGTGGTATTTTTGAGGAAGGAGGCCAGCTCAAAAATAAGCATATTCACAAAGGAAGGATGGGAGGACCTGATTAGCTATCTTCCTTAGTATTGTTGTCACTTAGTAGGAAAAGCAGCATACAGGGCATAATCCTGCCATTTTTTATTACAGACAAATTCCCTGATGAAAACAATCACAGTTTCATTACTAAGTACTTTCCATTTAGGGAGAGAGATTAAGTGTTTCTAGAAGAACAAATTTCAGCATGTATTTCAATCGTGCAGACTATGACCATTTCTAGCTAAAAAAGGTATATTGGATAACAGTTTCACACTAGTCATACCCCAATTTCTTTGTTTTTTTCTTAGGCACTGAAATTTAAATAAAAACTTATCATTTAAATTAAAACTGCTCCCTCCTGCTCCTCCTTATTTCTTCCTTTCAATTCTGAATTTTAACTGGAATGCTCTAAAAGCAGCACTTAGACTAATTGCAATTTTTTCTTTTGCTTCACCCACCCTTTTCACTTCACCACTTTGTATCTTCACACAAAAGGAAAGGTGACCTGCTTCCTTTGAAGGTGATGCTCAGTTCAATAAATGGTAGAGAGAACAGGGTGACCTGAAATGGTGCAAGCCATACCAGAAAGGCATTTCATTTTTTTTTGTATTATGAAAACGAGATTTTCCTTTAAGTGTGTTTATTGAGCTGCAGTAACATAATGTAAAGTAACATAGACTTAAGCAAGATGACCTCATTCATCATCCAGGGGTCAGCTAAAGATGTTGGATGTATTCTGGGCACTGGTCAAAGAAACACAATTTTTCATGGAAGAAATTTCTTAATCCTTTTGGGGATTGACCCCTTAAACTACAGCATACTGCTGAAGCAAGAGCAGAGCCTTTAAAATAGCTCTCAGCATTAAGTGTTTGCACAGAACCTGTGCAGACAGACAGTTGTAGCTTGAAGAAATGTTAACAATGTTCAGCAATATGGAGTGAGGCTCTACATCTGCTCCGTGCTCATAGGTGGTAAAGAGGAGGAAAAATGGGCATTGCAGCAGGCAGAAGAGGTGTTTCACCAGGCTTTGGATCAGACCCATAAATTTTGACCAGAACACAGCTGCTTCACTGAAATTCACTACACGCAAACAATTCAAATGGCCAATATTTTTAGGTTTTTAGTTACTTCTCCCGTTAGCCAAAATTATTCAAATGTGTTTAAGAACAGTATTTAGAAGGAATAGATGGGGGAATAGGCAAGATAGCCAGCCACTAACATGGAAATGTGCCTACAGGTTCAGAGCAAACAGTGTCTCTCACAATTGCTCCGTGTCTCTGACCATATGTTGTTCATCTGTTCATTTCCCCAACCATTCATTAGGATTAGGATGTTGAATTTTGCCAAATAAGCTTCCAGGGGAGTTTTGCCTCAAACATAACAGTGGTGGAGTGTTGCATTATCTAAGCTGAGCCAGTCTGACCTCTTCCCTCCAAGCATTTTAGAGTACAAACAAGATGGAAAACTACAACAAATATCCTGCCTCAATTGCCATCTCATCTGGCCCAATCCCTCACCCAGTCATCTTCTATAGTCCTTTTAATTTTCTTCTCAGGGCTATTGTCTGACTCCCCAAACCCCTGAGTGTCCTTTCTGTTAGCAAATTTCAAGTTAGACAAAGTTTTCCTGGTCTCCTCTACTCCCAGAAAACCTGTTGATCGAGGGCAGTGAGTTAATGGCTCCTCTCCATTTTATCAGACTAGACAGAGTTTTGTAGTTGGTACTCAGACAAATATATCATTTCTAACAATAGTTCATTGTCAATTCTTTTTGGGAAGTTTCCAGCTGTTACTTTAATTCATTTTGAGGAGTCTCTTGGCTCAGTTTTAAGTCTTGTTTTAATTCCTTTTGATCTTATATCAATTCCTCTTGGCTATTTTTATATCTCTGAGCATCTCCATTATTTATTGCATATTGATTCAACAGCAATATGAACACACAATCTGCTTCATTGGAAAAAATGGATCTTACTGCTAAGACCAGTTTCATTGCTTCCTGTCCCAAGAAACTGAGTATTTTTGATCTAATGGATTGCCTTTCTTAGCTGGAAAAAATGATTCTGTTAGTGAAGTATGTCTTTGATGAAGTCTTAGTAAAACAAAGAGTGAAAAGAGTTTTGTTCCCTTAAACACTGAAGGCACAAAAACCAGGAGGCGTTTCCTCAATCTGAAGATGACTTTCTTTTTTCCCTCAGTTCAGTATCCCAAAGCAATTCCTTTCCTGTCTCCTTCTTTCCCCCTAAGGCTCAGCTCAGGGCTGACAGGAACAGCTCCAGGAAAGCAGGACATCAGCCCCAGGGCAGCCTGCTGATTCCCCTGCTGCTGGCTCTCCAACATCTTTCCTCAGGCACTGGTTACTGATCCAGCATCCAGAAAAAAGGATTTTAATTGTTCCCTCCTGTGCTGAGACAAAGGCAAGTTCTTTGTTTCATGGCTTGGACTTCTAATTTTCCGTAGGACCTGAAATAACATATCAGCTTTATTTTGGGTCTTTGAATACCACTACCTAACCTCAGTTTACATCATTTTATTGACTGACAAATGAAAACATTTTGGTAGAAATAGTTCATTTTTTCTTCCTCACAACCTGCCTCCACACATTTATTACTTTGAACAGTTTATTGTTATTATTGTTATCAATATATTTATTATTTGAATGAAAATTTACTAGTAGGAAAGTATGAATAAGCAGTTTGTCTTTTACTATGGTCACCTGAAAATCTTAGTGAAGAAAATGAGTTTATAATCATCTTGGAGATGAATGATACAGAAATTCTAAGTTTCTTTAAAAAGTAAATGCAACTTAAATGCTATTAAACGTATACTGTGTTCAGAAAAATCTGTTTGCAGAAATATTAATCAAAAGGAGACAATAATAAATCTGACAACCTTATATATCCAGAAGAAAATTTGTTCATAAAAACAGAAAAAAAGAAAAAAGCAACCCCCTCCCCAACTAACTCCCACAAATAAAAAGTAAAAAATAATTGGCATCATTATAATTACAAAAGATGTTATATTACCTATTTTCACTCAACTGCCACTTTGCAAGGAATAGTGAAGAATTACTGAAGCCTAACAACATACAGCTTCAAATGGCAGGGGCTTTTTCCCTCTTTCAGGCATGAGTAGTACTTAAAACACCTGGAACAGTATAACCCCTGTTTCTGTCTGCAAACTTCCATCATTCTGACTTAATTTCCTTTCCCTGATTTGCAGTTGGTAGAAGAAATGCAATAAAAGTATGAGTAAGTTAATGATTATTTTCTATTACCTTACACTATGGTGGCATATGAAGTCCCCCAATCAAGGATACAGTTGTCTATGATAAATACATTTAAGGTATATAAGAAAAACATGTCTTTCTGAAATCTTATAAAGATTAATTTTACATAGGTTTTGTTGAACTTTTTTTTTTTTTTTTCTCCCAAATGAAATTGTTTTGATCCAAGAAGAGATACAGTTAATCCCATGTTATTTGACTTTTTGGTCTTAACACCAAAGAAAATTTCTTTGTATTCCTTTCAGGGTTAAGCAAAGGGTATAAGAAATACTTTCTCTCTAAACTTCTACTCCTGCACTCCCTTCAAAACCAAAGGCTTCGCATCGCTGCTTCTCTTCTTTGTCTATTTCTACCACATACTTGGTATCACAGCTCTAGTATCACATCAGTAAGCAAGCTTGATGTGGGAAGCCAAACATGAAAATTTGGAAACTCTTCCCAATCATTCTAGCTTTACTTTGTGCCTCTCATGCCTGCTTTCTTCCCACGTCCCTGTGCAATCCTATGTCCTGCCACCTCCCAGCTTTACTGTCCACTGCTCTCGTGTGACTGTTGCCAGCACAGACTGTTTTACAGGAAATACATCTCAGTTGATTTGTTGTGAAAACTATATAAACCTGTTGTAGTCAAATTCTTTTCTTTCTTATATCTGAACATAGCAAGTAATCTCTTTTTCAGCCTATTCTAATTGCAAATGGTTTAACTTAAGAGTTTCAAGATATATTTTGCTCCAGATCTGAATGGTGTCAAATGAATTGTTCTGAATTTAAATGATTTTATAGAACTGTAGCATTTCAAATTTTGGTAGCTTAACATCTCTCTTATATTCTTAAATATTCAATGGCTGGATCACTTGTCTAGCATACTTTTCATATCTGCACACTGGAATGGAAATTTATGTATGTAATTATAGAACTCCCACCGCATAACAGAATATTGGCAGTAATATTTATTATTTGTATTATATTAGTGCCTACTAAAAGTAAGTAAAATTAGTCTGAAATCACTGCATTAGTCAATATAAAGATAGTTCCAGCTTGAGCAGAACCTAAGCATCATTCCAGAAACAGAATCATGTGTGTGCTTATCTGAACACATTAATACTTCATAAGGGTAGCAATCAAACTGTATTTGATATCCTCCTTCTATATCCATGTATTCCATTATGCAACCAGGCAAAACAGAGGAAGAAGAAGGAATTTTCTTTCAGGTTTTTTTTTTTTTTTTTAGAATACAAAGCCATTTTCTACCCAATGGACAAGAAAACTTAGCAGATTTTTCTGCATGTGTTTTTAATAGAGCCTCAACAGGAAGGCAGAGAATTTTACTTGAATGAGACCAGCAGCCACTGTAGCAGAAATGTGCAAGGGACCATCGACACTGAGTGTTCTCAGTGCTGACCTAAAGTTGGCATTCACTGTTTCCTCTCTTACCTGACTCACATCAACTTAAAAAGAGGCCAGGCACCTTCCAGACACTGTGGGAGATGAGGACCCCAGTGGGAGGGTGGATATGCACCCAACCACCTGGAAAGCACCTCTACACTTTTTCTCCCCCTCTCATAGACACATCAAAAAACTCAGCTGCTCTCAGATAGACCCCACCCCTCTTTCAGCTGTCACTCATCCAAGAGCTTCTGGGTCTCTCCTACCACTGCCTGTTCCGTAATCAGAGATCACCCTTTCTCAGAACATGAGATTCGGGAAATACCAAAGATTTTCAGCACTTACACAGACATTCAGTGTTCTCATTACCCTAAACAACCTAGCATCAAGAAATTCAAGGGATTCTCCAGCAACCCAAAGCTATTTACCTCCCCTGCAAAAAAAATACCTTCACAAAGGAACTTCATAGGCAGGTTATAATATGCTTGGTGTTACCTTTGACTCTGAGGCAGACCATGAGCAGAAGTTATATACAATGGTTTACAGTTGTGGGAATTAGCTCACTGCATAATTTGCATAAAGAAATATCCAGTACATTCATTGAATATCACAGTAGTACTCAGGTGAAAGCAAACATCCATATGCTTGCAGGATCTAAGCCTAAAAATATAGGTCTTGGTAATATATGGAGTCTCCAGGGCACTTGCAATATAATTCAAATTGACAGAGTTCTGATTCTAAAACTGACTTTTCATTTTTGGTAAGATTTACTTAAAGCTAAAATTTAGAAAAATTTTCCTTTCTTTTTTTTTTTTTTAGCATATTGCTTACATCTATTTTGGTGTCATCTAAAAGTAGCTAATTATGATATAACCAGGATTTTCCCTTTCTTTCTGTCTGTAAGATGTTGTCACACACCCCATCTCTGTCCTCATCATGAAAACTTCATACTACGTATATCAGAATAAATCTGTCTGGCTTTTATTGGATAGCAAGAAATCTCAATTTTTGCTCTGTTTTCCTGGGCATGCTTCCCTAAATTTCCCCTTTTCTGACTGATGTGTGCTTCTCTCTTATCACTCTTTCTAAGATTTAAATAAAACTTTTTCATTCATTCTTCAGAGCTATGTTGTATCACTAGTCATTAAATGTCCTGGTGAGATGGAAAACAAAACACCTAGAGCCCAGTGCATAAAATTAGTAGTAATTTCTTGAACCTTTGGGCTCGATTTATCACTTGAAAGACATAAACAGAGCCTTTACTCTTTTTTTTTTTTTTCCTCTGAGTATGTATGCTGAATATTACCCAGCTTCATAATAAGTTATCATCTGTAGATGATTTTATGTACTAATTATAAATATCTTTAAGGATTCAGTTTTATATTTTTTTAGAAAATAATTCTTTGATTCATGGATACTGAAAGGAGACTGATGTCAGATGCTCTTCATGTAAAGAACAGGAAAAAAAAAATCTTATATGACAGCTACTGATATGCAATGTATTCACAAAAAAAATATGTTTGTACACTAGCCCACATAACCTCATAGTGTCAGCCTCTGTGCTCAACCTTACAAAATTGTCATCCACTCTCTCTGGCATATGATGTACAGCAAACAAAAGTTCAATACACTTCAGATTTGAAAGGGAATATGAAGAAGTTAGGGGACAAATAGAAGTATCAGGATGTAGAACAAATACTGCTATGTGTCACCAACCAAATAAACAAATGTACAGCAAGACAACAGCCCTGAAAAAGAGAGAATTTGTTGCCCCAACTGGAGGTAAATCATTCAACAATATGAAGAAATCAGAAAAATAAGAAGCAGGAAGCTGAAGACAGCAGAACTCAACTTGTATCCACTGGGTAACTCGAAAAACAGGGCTCACAAAAACTAGTGACTGCAAGAGGCAATAACTACTGTGGCTCCTTACTACACAGTATCTTTACCACAAATTGCTTGTTATGCATTCTTCCATACTGGCAAATGAAAAGTAAGGTATTTTTGTTTGAAAACATGTGGGAGTAGTGCAGGTATAGCTAATTATTATGGTGACAGCATCAATATTTTGTTTGTTCTTGTTGCAGGGAAATTGATGTGAGGTGGCTGCGAGAACAGAACCATATCACTCAGGGATTAGTTGTCTCAAACCCACTCACTAAGCAGGATGTGTACAGCAGGTGATTGCAATTGCTATCCTGTGATTTCTAATCTGTGACATACGCACACTACACTTTTGCAGGGAACAAGGTACCTGCCATTCCACACCAGCTGAGACAGGTACTCTAAGTCAGGGGACTGGGACTGGGAGTGGGACTTGGACCGGGACCGGGACCCTTGCTCCAGCCAGTTCCACTGCTCCGGCATCAGGTCCCACCTGATGGCCTAATCAGGGTGGGTCTTGGCTCCATTTTGGGCCCAACCTTTTCCATACTGTTGGAGGACCACTTATGTATTTTCCATGGAGGGCTATTCTCTTATTTATTAGTTGTGTTATAAAAAGTTGGACATTAACAGCAGTAGTATGACAAAATAAATCTATTCCTTCTTTGTTTTTTAGGTTATTAACTCAGTCAATCAGAACTGGGCTGATGTAGTCAGTATCTCATTTGTTTGGGCTGTTTTCATGTAGGCTTCACCCCGTGACAATTCTGTTATACGGTGAGCTTCATTCAAAGATTCCTAGGTCTTTTTACACTAATACAAATATACCTATGGGGACCATAAGGACATTATTAAGCTAAATTTTTGGATGCCACTTATTTATTTTGTTTGGCTTGGGTTTTTTGGTGGGGTTTTTTTGGTGTGTGTTTTACTTTCTCTGGTTACATGATACAAAGGCTTGCATATGGATTTCACTTCCAGTGTGAAATTATAACAGCACTGACCCTGTCACTTCTTTGGTATACACTCCTGTACATTAAAGTGACTCTGTAATTCCGAATAAGTGTGAGCAAGCTGTTTAAAATCTATAACAAAGTGGCATATGCATGATTCTAAGTACTTCAAACAAACATTACCTGGTAATTAGCTGATACAAACGCACAGACTGCATATATTTATATTTTACACAATAAATAAAACTCTTGTGTATCACAAAAACTTTCTGTAAATTCATCATAGGAGTAGCAAATAGATTGCCCTCTTCATGAGGCTGTTAATTATTTCAGTGGAATTGCTCTCACGAGAAAGGAGAGGTAGTTCATGACTTGCACAGCATAACACCATGGTGTAACCATGTTACAGCTCTGGGTCAGATCCCTAGTATAAATTGGTATAGCTTCACTGAAGTCATTGGAAGTATGCCAATTTTTATTTGCTGTTGATTTGGCCTTCTGCTCATATTGTGAGATAGTCCTGAAGTAATTTGTCTTCCACTTTTTATACAAGCTCAGAGTAAATTCTGCCAAATTCCCCCTGAAGGTGCAGAACTATTACAGTCAGCAATCAAAAAAACAGATACTTTTTAAAAAACTTATCTGGGCTATTAGTAAGTATAGGTATATAAATGCATTTGATTTGATTTCAAATCTATACACGCATCGTAAATTCTAAAGTTTAGCTGAAGCATACAAGTTATCATATCCCTTTTTACTTAGGAAATCCTGAGAAGTATAAAAAGAGTAGAGGAAGGACAAAACAGAAGATATATAAGACACAGAATTAAAGGAAAATGACATAGAAGTAGAGAGAAAGAGATCAAAACCAAAATTGGTTTCTGTATGTGAAATTGATCTTGATTTTTTTAAAATGGCCTTCTTTTCAGAATAATATGAGATCAAATTGTCATCCATGTTAATACCCCTTCACGCTGCTTTGATGTTAAAGACATTCTGAATAGATTTTTGAAGGTTTTATTAGTAAAAGTGGTTTTCTGCAATATGCTGGTAGATGTTAGAATGATGATGGCCCAGATTATTTCTTCCTGGGCCAAAAGTACTAGAGGGGAGTAGAGGAAGTGGTGATTTATAATTCTGCTCATTCATTTTCAATGCTCTTGTTAAAAGTCTCTGTAGAGATCTGAAAACTCAAGCTGATTTTTGTATTACTGCCAGACAGACACACGTTTTTCCTAATTCCAGGGAAATGGGTGTTCACATTTCCTCTATTAACAATTATGATTTTAAAGACTGAATAAAATATAAAATCAAATGTTCTTTATGTTATGACTAGTGTTTGCATTTCATTCAGCTCAGACAACTGCCATTTCACACTCCATTCATGCTTAACTTCAGATTATAAACCAATACTGCATCTTCAGCCTGGCATTTCTCTCCCAAGTTTCACAGGGTTTGTCATTACCTTGGCTTCTGAAAGTTAAGTGGTTTACATTCTTGCACTTTTCAGGCTCTTCTATACACACTAGCATCCTTGCAAACACTCTCCGTTATTCTACTTTTCCTTCTGGTTATCTGAAATAACCTGGTGTTTTTGGCTACTTCATGTTTTCCTTTTTATCACTGCAAATGTTTTGGCTGTTCTGATATAAATCTTGACTATCCCATGCATTCTTACTTTAATGAGGCGTTTTTTAAAAAAACAAAGATAAATCAATCTCGTTTAGCTTGCAACTGTGAACACTTTTTCTCAGTTTGTGGTTACACATAACCATTGATCACAATACTGTACTACCTTTTCTTAAATCAGCTATCTTCATTTTAGTCATAAAACAACTGTTCCTGTTAACTATTCAAATCCTGGGCTAATAATACTTTAACAAGGAATTCCCACAGATTTTTCCTTGACTACAGACAAAATCTGTATCCAGAAGTGCGTGAGTTTGGAGGGAGGAAAGAACTAAGGCATGTATCTATTGCAGCTTCATTTAATGAAATGATGAGAGACTTTGTTCTCTTCTGGCAAGGTTGGGGTGAGGGGAAAGAAAAAAAAAAAAAGAAAAAAGAAAAAGAAAGAAAAAATAGAAAAAAAGTAATAGTCACTGAATCCTTTCTGTGATAAGAAAGCTAAAGCAAACAAGTAAGGGTAGAAATCTGCTACATATGCTGACATTATATAATTTGGCTTCTGAAGGATTTTTCATGAAATGATCCTTGCAAGAATAGAGACAGGATGCTGAGTAGGATTCACTCAGTTTAGCTACTATATTCAGGATCAAACGGATTGCCATATCTGAGGTAAAGAAATAATCCAAGTCTTCCACATTCATAATCACTGGGATAAGTGCCATTTCCTACGTTGGCAACTAGACTGGCTTTGAGGATTTTGTATGTTAATTTTGTTGCCTTCACAGCTGAAACTATTCAATAGATTCAACATTAATTCGTTACTGTAATATTCCACTACTATAATAGAAATCCAGGAATTTGAAAGAACAACAAAACGGTGGTCTCTCAGAACAGCCATTTTAGCTTCAGCAATTTAAACATCTCTTGGTAACTGACCTTTATTGATAAGGAAAAAGCTACACTGCTTTACTAAGATGACACTTTGGAGCATGTTGTGATAGGTAATTATAAGAACCCAGGCACCATTTCAATGAGACTGACAAGCTGTGACAAGGGAATGAAGAATTTTATTTATTTATTTTTTTAAAAACTAGAAGTCAAAATTCAAATGTTTTCCTGACAGACACACATCATATCTTTACAAAAGAAGATGTTTGAAAATACTTTTGAATATAGGCAGATTAATGGTCCAGGTGCATGGCATCAGATGAACATTTAACATATTTTTAGATAGAATATAGGAAATATTTCCAGAAGAGAGAACATACTAAGAAGCTTTTCTTCAGCCATATACTTGCAAAGTATCATTTCATTCTTAAGGTTAAAAACAGCCTTGTTATTTCAGTGACGAGGTACAGCACTGGGCTTGCAGCAAATGATTGTCAAGCTGCTTCTAGTATTCACTGTCGAATTCTATAAAAACCAAGCACGTGGTGTTTCACAAGTCTTGAAAAGAAACAACTGTGAAATGCCCAGAAAAGGAAAAGAAGGCTTTCCTTCTAGACTTTGTATGGAAACAGGCATATATTGAATTTCTCCAACTTGCCATCCAGATATTAAACTTAATAATTATCATGCTATGTTCTCTAAAATCCTTATATATGCTTTCCAGAATAGCCCAGAATTTTCAAGACAGTAAGTATCATGTATTTACAGACTATAAAGGTACTCAAAGAAGAAAAGCGTTCTGTTCATTACTTTTCTGTATATACTTCTAAATTTTATTGTACAATGACAATTGTTGTGAGTCCTTTCTCAGAGAAGTCTTTTGCATGTGTAAGCATAGCTAAATATGGATTGCTAAAAACATAGATGCTTAAGGTCAGACTATGACTTTGAAGGTTTTCAAAGAAAGTGAAAGAAGTGTCTTTCCCTTTCCATTCTAGAAGAGGCAAGAAATAGGGTAATTACTTTAAATTTCATAGGTGGTGTACACCTGGATCCTACATCTATCTCAGATAACTCAGTTACATAATTTGATAGTTATGGGATAACTATTGGTGAAAGAAAGCTATTGTCATTTAAAAGTGCACAAAGTGACTTCACTATACTATTGTTTGGGAAGCAACAGCATCACGTACCCATTTTAACTATAAGATCCAAAACATGGTTTGTTGTTTTGTTTTCTGGTAAAAGTAACTGCCCATATTTCTACTAACATCACAGTAAACCTAGACGTTGAGACAGTGATAGAAATCTGGACAGAGGTAGAATTTAGAGAAGGGAGTGTTAAGGTGCCAGGTTCTCAAAGACAAAAGTGTGGCAGCAACAGAGACAGCCTTGTTTTTTTTTTAATTCTTGGACATGATTCAGGGAAACATTACTGCTCATAAGAAACTAGAATAAACTCTAAAGTTCCATTTGTAACAATTATCTTGGTATCAAAGAAAATCTTGGAAGCTAACATTCACTGTTTATTTTCCTACTATTCTTTCTGCCACTTTCTGATGATCAAATACTAGAAAAAAAATATGCAAATGTGCAGAAAATAACTATATTTCTTTTTTTTTAGTGATAATTAGTTGCACAGAAGATATTTCTTCTTGGTTTTTTTTAAGGAATGTTTAGATAACAGCTCACAGAGCAGAGGAACCTTTTTTTCTTGAGGTATTAATGGCTTTTGAGTACCACTGAGAGTGAGAGTCAATGGAAGTATCACAGTGACAAGAAACAATTGAATCTCATCTTTACAGAATAAATCTAAAGCATCCATAAAACCTGCTCATATAACACAATTCCATGAGAAAAAAGAAATACTAGATCCTCTTATGTTGTTAGAGACTGGATTAAACTTTGTTCTATCTGAAAATATAACTTCTATGTGTCACACAAAATAACTAAAATAAATCAGTAAACTGAAGGAGATTGAAGCGTCCATGACAAAGACAGTCTCATGTCCTTGCCCAAACAATAGCAGGAAGGAATTTAACATAGAATCTGAACAGAAAACCTTCTTTAAGTAGCCTTTTCCTAGCTCTGTGTGTTTAACAGCGTCAAAGACAGTAAAGAATGGGCTAATTGATATATCCATGCGTCACGGATGTTGATCCTGACAAATATGCTAATTTGTCATGGAGAAGAAGGATTTAGGTCACTTTAAGAATCACTGTAAAATATATTACCAAAAGTTATTTTAATATGAATTTGTGAAAGTGAAACTTAAAAGAGTTCAATGGCAAAGTTCATTCTATAACTTCCTACATGAAAGAAAGATACAAGGGAAAATTGAGTCAGAAATGAGCTAAAAGTATTTACACAGACTAAGGGTGAAGAGGGTAAGGGAGGCCCTCTAGTTGAGTCACAAGGTTCAGAATGGATTCCCTTGCTTTCTAGACTCCTTCTCCTCAAAGAGGAGTCTGGGTGCAGCTGAATCCAGACTCAGTCCCAGAGTTGATCAACAGTGTATGTCTAAGGGAATTGAATACAGTTATTTCAGTGGTATTAATCCAACGTCCTATTATGGGTCCTATATAACTTTGAGATAACAATTTAAGGTTTATTAACACTATTACAATAAATCACAAGTTTAGGTTGTATGATTTTCTAGAAATACTTAATCAGTCAATAATTACTATCCGTTATAATCAATACAGTGACTCTTGTTTAAAGATTTGACAAAGTTTCCTAAAACAAATTGCATACGCACACGCACACAGAGATATAGAGGTTAAGTTATGATTAAGATGTTTATCTCTCTGCAGATTATAGTAAACTTTTGGTACCTAATGATCTTTGAAACCTCATGAATTCTAATTAAAGTGAATTACTCACTCTTTTCCTTCATTGCCATCTACCAGCACATAATTTTTGAACCTTACTTCTTCATCCTCATCTATCAGCAGACAATTTGTGAACATCACGAAATCTACCCTGAGAGGCATCCCAACTCAGGGGAGATACTGGGTCACAGCCTGCTGTGATCCCAGGGACCTCAAGGGGCTTCAGGATCGCTATTTATAGAACAGAAAGATGATTGACTGCAGTCAGTACTTTTTCATTATGACCATAATTTTTGTCAGGTAATCTTGGCACCTTTTAGAGTAGGCTATGATCCAAGCAGGACGAGATTTGGGTATGTTTCCCAGGCAACAGGAGTTTTAGGCATGATTAGAGGTTGCCTAATCATCCCAACTCACTGTACTTGTGTGCAGGACAAGAAGGTGCCAGTTTGTCCCAGCCCACTTGCACTTGTAATTAGAACCAGAACACAATGTTGGCTGGTCCTGACATGGCAACACAGCCCAGGGGGATCTGCACCACCACACTGTGGATGAGCTAGTAGTTTTGACCAAGTGACAGTTCTGCTTACTCAATGTTAAAGACAAAGACAAATTTAAACAAAAAAAAAAAAAGTTAGTGTCTATTCTAATTTACAAAAGCTGAAACTGGCTGATATTAAATATATTTATGAGTCATTTCTGAGGACAATTTAATGTCTTGGTTCTGAATGCCTAAGGCAAGGATCTGGCTGGATGTTATGAAACTTCCTGTTCAGCCTGGAAAATTCCCGTTCAGTTCATTGAACTGGGACCTTAGAAACTGTTTGGAAATATTCTCTCTTCCGAAATACAGAAGTCTTAGAAGATTGCTGCTTTTTTGACAAAGATCATATATCTAATTTATGGTTGCCTTTTTAATATTTTATTTTTATGACAAATATTTCAGAAGAATCTGCTATCAGTATATTTTTTTTAGTTTGTTAAAGATTATGTCACTGCCTATTTTTAAATATCTCTTCAATCATATCCTCAAGGTGTATTTTTGCACAAACCAGAAATGTGATATTAGTCTTTTTCATCCTTTAAAGTCATTATCCTGAAGCTCTTTATAACAAATGAGAAATCTCACTCCAAAGTCTACCTATAAATTTTTAAAATATTTTGTATGACAACAGTCTTATTTATTAAAATTTTTTCCTCACTTCAGAGGGGCTCTAGGTGGATTAATGAACTAGTCTATTCAAAATCAATTGCGTATCCAAAACACAGGAATATACTCTAAGAGTGAGAATGGAGGGAAATATTAAAATATACATATATTTTACACAAACAATATTTTTGTAGTAGATTCAAATTATGATTCACCTGAACACTTTTGGTTATTTGATGTATTATTTACAGAAGACAGAGAGCAGTTTAAAGGATGTATTTAAAGTATCTTATCAGAGAGAGTTTCATGCTCATGGAGAAGAATAGAAAAAATGTTATTGTCTTTTGGGTTATCGCTAATGAAACAGAAGAGTTGCAGCATACAATAAAGAGCGTCAGAAGCAGAGGAGTCAAAGTAGCAGATTTCTGAGAGATTAAATTTTTTCATTGTCTATGTATAAAGCAAGTGATTTTTTAAAAAGAGTTGCTGAAGAACAAAAGCAAAAAATGCCCATTCTTTTGAAATGCATTCTCCCTAGCCTCCCTAAGAACATATTTATAAACCTGTACAATAAATAAGAAAGCTAAGCAAAGAATAACATTACTATGTGCACTTATAAAAAATAAAAGAAGTGCATAAAAATCTGGCCAGCTGGTAAAAAAAGTAGAATTAATGTGCCTTTGTGTATCAGATTTGCAAGAATGCAAATATTGAAGCTTTTGGTCAGCTGGTTTAAAGATTAATTTCAAACAAGTAACATTTTTTTCCTTAAGGAAATGGACTAATAATAGACAGGTCATAAGTATGCGAAGAGGGCTGACTCTGCCAAAAAGCAGAATAGTTTGCCAACTAGAGCAGCAAAATATTTGAGGGCAGCAAAATTAATTGTGAACACGATTTGTGGAACTACAGATCTTTTTCTGCATTATCTTAAACTGCAAGTCTTTTGGACTTGTATACAATTGTACGGGTCAATCAGTAGATCCAGTGAATTTTATTTAATTGTTGCTTTAAAACTAGAGAAATATATGTAAAAATCCTTAATAGTATTATAAAATATATTGCAAGCAATGTAACTTCGTTTTAAAATACATTCTTACCTAACATACTATAGATTTTTCTTTCACATTTCTCTGAATTTTTACTTCGAAGAACAGTGTTAAATACAGTTTTTCTTTCTTCTTTAAAAGAAGTCTTCAGAATATTTACAAACCAAATTAAAAGAAAAATAACCAAAGCAAAACAAACAGAAAACCCCTCCAACAACAAAACAGTTGATTTGATAGTTTCATCTTCGGGTGCTTGTCTTCAAACATCCAAAGGATTCAAGTTATCAGGGCTTTGATTGGCAATATCTTGTTTTGATCCAAGACTTGAAATGAAAAACTACTATTACAAATTAATTACTGGAAACCTTAAGAACACTACGAACTCAGACCACTAGCCTTTTCTGTTTCCATCTATTCTCTGATTCAGTCTTTAATAGGATTCATACCTTTGCAAACTGACCTGAAAAATGTTAAATTTTACATGATTTAAGGATACACATTCTACAAAACAAGAAGACCTGTCTTCTGAACTGCTACTTTGGAACACTCCAGCAATACTGAAAATCTTTTAAAAGAACTCATATTGAATGTGAAGGAGAATTGTAAGGACATGGATTATCAGCTTGCTTGCGAAAACCAAAAGATAGAAGGGAGGAAGCATGGAAGGAAGGGATTTAATTTTGTATAAAAGAGTCATTTCATACATGAGGTATGAAACAGAAAATTATGTCTGGGCTAAGAAAGAAACATCCCTACCTAGATAGAAATGATAAGGGGATTGCAAAATGAAAGCAAAAGGAATAGCAGAGCTACGTTATGAAAAATTCTAGTGTTTCCGGTTGTTACCATGAGGCTTAAGTTGGCAATGACATATTATTTTGTCACATTGTCATTTTTACTCTTATTACAGTTTAGAGTCATCAGAGATGTTATATCAATGCTGTAATGAACTATGTTTACTAAAGGAACTTCGAGAGCACATTGTAGTGCTGCTGTATAATCTCATTTATTAAAACATTTACATCCATCAATGTCATCTGGGGTTGCTATAAAACACAAGTTCTGAGATGAGTACAGTTTGGCACTGTACAGATATAATACAACAGTCACAATATGACAATAGTAATTTGCTAATTAATCATGCTGAGAAACTTTTAACTGACTTAAATAGCAACTTTATCTGTTCTAAGATGTAATCACCTTTCCAGACTATGTGGTTACATGCAAATTGTATTCCAAATTTTATATGTAATTAAAATAAACAAATGTTGCATTTTCAAAGCCCTTTTCATCTTTACATACCTCATATAATTTTCAGGCTCACACAGAATGAGTATTTAAAATAAAAGAGACTCCTAAAATCCATGTAAATATACATTTTCAGTGGCTGCACAATCAAAGGTATTTTTAACTGCTAGCCTTCTTTTATAACGTGTAAACCACATTTGTAAAGAAGAATATTTGGACTTTTATTTCTGGCTTTGAGAAACTTGTGGTAGAGGTTTTTTGTTTGTGAAGAACCACAGTGGCACGCATGTCAATACAACTTTCTCACAACTTAGAATTTAACTCAATGCCAATCTAAATATGTATGTGTGCATATAAAGGAGTATATATTTACCTATAGGTAAAAAATCCTCATGCTTTATCTACATTTTACTGTGTGATACACTATATTTTTCTAATAAAATAAGAATTAATGGGGTTGTAAATAAAAATTTTTAAAATGTTAATTTTTTTTCTGTGGTTTTTAATTTTCCTATAAGCTTGCTTTGACTTTCGTCATCCGAGACTGGAAATAAAACTTCTAGAATACTGCAAGAAATAAATTTTCCAAACAGTTTCTAATACAACTTCAATCTTTTATCGCACAGGAAAAAACAATCCACTTTATGGATGAAGCACATAACTAACACCACTAAATAAATGTCAATAAAATGTTCAGATCCTTCACGATTTGTTATTGACTAACCAATATGAGCAAAACGTGTGTTAGATCATCAGCTTCCAAGAGGTATTGAAACAATGACTCCTTTGGTATGTTTTATTTACTGACACTCCCTCATGTAAAGGAGTTGTTGTAGTCCATCAAATTATTACTAATCATTACATCTCAATTTTCATACCAACAAATTCATACCTTGCCTATGAACAGGTTGTATATCCACTTTCCTCTCTCTGCACAGTTTGGATAAAAGTTATCACAGCTTGTTCACTGGCTGATCATGGTGTTTTAGGACTGAGATGTTACTCCATGATGTTTAGTGCCTATTTTAGATTTCTGTGTGCCATACAAAAACTTGTCTTCCAAATCAGAGAAGAAATTATTGCAAGATTTATGTTTTGTATAGCTGTTGGGAACAGTACATAGCCTAGTTTATAGCAATGCAAAATGGCCACACAAGTGACAGAGGAGTTCATCATAGCAGTGACTGAAGCACTACAGTAGTGGGACAACTCTGAGCATCCATGTTCGATTTAGAGAGACCTAGAAGGTTAAAGAACAAAGTTCACTGCTCTGAAAAAAAGGAAACAATCAGTGTGGAAGCAGCCATAATTGATTTGTAGGACATGATGCATGCTGCAATTTGTTGCCCTGTATTGAGGAAGAATGGCAGTAGAAGTTCTGTAATTGAAAACCAAGTGTTGAGAAAATTGAAGGGTTTTCTCCAGTGCAGAAGTGGTTGCTATAACTTTGGGAACTGACTGTCCCAGGCTTTTATACTTTGATGTTCCAAATTAACCATCAGAGACAACTGGTGATATTCTTGTGACGCCGTTTACGTCAATATCTTAAATGCATCTAAACTTATAGACAATTTTCATTGGTTTGAGTTTCCAAATTGTGTTAAGTTGTCTATAAACTCACCCCTAGTACTTGGTCTATTGCTGAAAAGCTTACAGAAAAAATAACACATACAAAAAGGCAAGTGATATAAAAGCTTGCTTCCCAACCCCTCCCCCCCCACACCCCCCCACCAGTGTGTGAAGGAACTAGTGGAAAAATACTTTTATTTCATATAAGGTTTCCATGACAATTGTGTGAATCACATGTTTCTCCATCAGTGCTGATGTACACTACTATGTACACAGATTTACAGTGATCAGTCAGATATCAATTTCATTGTGATCTTCTATACTAAACATTTAAGGATAAAATGAAGCAACTTTAGCAGATCCCATGAGTTTTGCACAAAATGTTTTACAGGACACTCCACAATGCTGGTCTTTTGACCATTCAGATCAGGCACAGGACAGGAATATATTTTTCCTTCTTTCCATGAGAAGCACACCTATTTTTCCTTAGTGAGAAAAGCAGAACAAGATGCAGGGCAGGAGCTGAGCCTAAGATATATAAGGAAATGAGTCACAGACCCAGGAAAGCATGTCTATATCCTACAAGTTAGAGTCATAGAAAGTTTTCATCATTTATACAGAACAATCTTTTTGAATAGGGGTTGCTTCCTCCTTTGTTGCAGCTGTAAAAACTTCAAAACCAGGTTCAACCATTGGAGAACTTTATCAAACTTGCAAACGTGAACAACAATTAACAAGAATGTGGTCAGATCTGTAGTCTGTAAGTAATAAATAAATGAGCGGTTTTAAACAGAGGAACAATGTATAAGCCAAATCAAAGCCCTTCATCAGACTAAAATTAGAACTTAAAAAAATGTAAATAAGTAAAAGTAGAATGCTATTAGACCAGAGATAGCAACATCTTCTGGTTAGCTCAGTTTTCTTCTCTTTTCAGTTCTGTCAAGCGTGGTGCTAAACAATAATAATCCTGAGTAAGACATCTGGCTGTATCTACCATTCTCTAAACTTCTCAACTCTGAAAGGGAAAATGTCATTTCATGTTTCTGCTGCCTGCTTTGCAGAGTTCAGGAGAGGCTGGAGTACCTGAGAAATCCTGCTGCCTTACTGAAGCCACTCCCTTCGTAAAGGAAGTCTTACATGTGCTGGACCTTTGCAGTATACTACTTCACAGTGCTTGCCTAGGCATTATAAGTATTTTTGACCCTGCCTGAGGGCATACCTCTACTTAGTCCTTTCTACAAGTGCTTGCACTTGCATTGGTGCCTGCATGAACTCATAGTATTCTCTGATCTTGTTCCTCCCAGGCACATGCTCTATGCAGAAATAATTAAATACAGTATGTCTAGGTTCGGTAAATCTTATTTTTGTGACTTTCCACTGATTTGGGGCATATGTGGGGGTTGAGGAGGAATTTGGGCTGTGATGGTGTTCTTCTTTGTACAACATAAAAGACTCACTCTGTTACAGACTGTAATCTTTCTTCAGATGTAAGATGGAGATATTGTGACTGGTCTTCTGAGTCACCTCACAACAATATGTAAGCACGGACCTGTCTATTGTACAAGTATGAAAAAATGTAAATTATGGGAAAGTGACAGAAGGTGTGGCTGGAATGCTCATGAGGAACAGACTGATTAATTTGTTTACAAACTGCTATCGGTCAATGGGATTTGTTTACTTCAGGAGTTTTCACAGGAATTAACAAGTACAAAAAATTTAGGCTTTCAATAACTTCCATATTAGCAGATGTCAAACAGGAGAACAACTCAAATAATGTGTAGACTAATTAATAATATCATTTTATTTAAATATATTATTTATTTTTCTAATTTATGGTGATTACATGATCATGAAAATGTGTAAGAAAAAAAATCAGTTTTGTGCAATTGAGTGAGTAGTCAGGATTACAATGACAATATTACACAATATTTATTAATGAACTTGAGATGAGAAAAATATTTTTAAAATATTATTTAGTTGGTGGCCATCAGTCAAGAATGTGTTGTAAGTAAGGGAGTAAGGAAGACATTGGTGTGAGCATCTTAAGCTGAAGTAACATTGAAAGAGGCAAAAACCTAATATAATTCTCCATACCTGTCCCAAAGGAAAAAGTTTGAGCTGTCCTCTCTAAGTCATTTCAAACATGACAATCACTTTAAATGTACCCTCTCTGAACACTGTCCTTGTGTTCCTCCACTTCTCTATATGTCAAATAGTGGCAACAACACTCACTTCAGTAAAGCTTTTTTTAATTCCCCCAATGAAAACTCATGTGCATCACAAATGTCTGTGGTGGAACCCAGTTGCATCCCATTTAGTGTTCCCTCTGTCTGTTCTTACCAGTACAGTGGAAAGATAAGGGGAGAGAACGACATACTATTCCTCCTTAATCTTATATCTTCCAACATAATGTGTTATGTTTGTTTTTAAATTTAATATTACTTTGCATATTTTTTTCAAACCTTAAGTTCCTCTTTTTCCTCTCTGATTCATTTTTTTCCTTATCTACAGTGCTTCAAGAATAAAATTTTCATACATGCATAACTTGGAAGCACCATCTACAAAAGATAGAGGTTCAAGTGCAGCAGAAATTTGCACGCTAACTTTCTTATTTTACTTTTCAGTGGGAAAAAAAGAAAAGGAAGCAATGGGAAATTCACACCAGGTTTACTATTTCCAAAATATCTCCCTCTGATTTAACCATCTGTAGAAATAATAGTGTCCCTCTAGGAAGACCTGATAGGTTTTAAAGTTTCTTTCAAATATTCTTAACATGTTAAAAGTTGATGATATTATAAAGAGAAGTTCCAAGCAGGACAGCTTTGGTTCTGCCACTGTTTTTGTAACACCAGAGTGGATTCATCTCAGGAATTGCTCTAATCTGTCCTTTTTTGTACATACACAATATAGAAAAGATGCTGAACTCTCTAAAGGATTTTTTTTTTAGTACTTTTTCTCATTATTTTATTATCCATTCATTCACAATAGGTTGTCTTACTCATGTACTGAATTAAAGTATGTGGTGGGATAATTCTTATATAGAAATAAAATATCAGTTTTAACTAGAGTTGAGAGCTTTCAGCTAGAATGAGTGCTCCACTGAATAAATTAGATTATTCAGGATTAATTCATCTTACTATAGTTTCCCCCTTTTCTTCTTTGATGACCATAAATAGATATATCTATGTGCACAAAAAAGAAAAGAAACCACAACATATACTATGATCTATGTGCAAAACATGAAGAGTTACACAAGCAGCTTTTTTTCCTTTATGTCCTCCACACAATTAGTACACCAAAAAACAACTTGTCCCTTTTTCAATTAAGAAGAAAAAGTCAATAAAAATAAATGGGAAATTTAGATGAGTCACCTCACTCTTTCCTGCTTGAGTAGGAGCACTGAGAAAACAAAAGTTGTGAGGCAAAGAGTCTTAGATGATCTTTGTGAAATATCATTTCCTTGCAATTTTTTAAGGTCTCCACTTTAAGAAAAAGGAATGAAAAAGATCCAATGGTATTTGTCTATGTATACAGGTATGATGAGGTTTGATTTTTCTCTGGGCTATTATATAGAAACATAGGTGGCTCAAATTCTGACCTGAAGTGTGATAGGTACACATTCAAATAGTCTAGAGTGATATCAACTGAAACTGCATTGAATCAGAATTATTTTTTGTCTTCCTGCCTATAGAAAAGAAGAGAAGTTTTCAGATTGAAAAGCTAGGGAAAAATCAATCTTGAATGTTAAAATAGTTTGACAGCACCCTTGTTGGGATATGCTTGGTGCTGATTCACACAGACATGCATGCTTATACACACAGGAACTTAAAATGCCACCATATGAATGAAGCACAACACCCTGTTGTCTCTCTTTCTGAGACACACTTAAACATTTGGCTTAATTCAAAGACTGGATGGAAAGTAGTTCAGTGACAGCCAAGAGGTTTTTGAGGATCTTTTTGTTTAGGTTTTTTTTTTTTTTCATTTTCTGAAGTTGTATGTTATTTAGTGATAATGATAACTGACAATGTTATTTTATATGTCAAATTCCACAGTGTTCAATTCTTCAAAGACTAAAACAAAACACCCAGTGTTATGGGTTGTGGCAGATGAAAAAATGGCCAACACTGAGATGTCCTCAGGCATCAGGCATCAACACTTTATTGAAGCTTTGCACTGTTTATATATCCTTTTTTCCTCCAGCACATCCCAAGCACCCAGCACTCTTTCACTTTTGATTCGTTACCTTTTATCACACATGCACCGAAACAATTGACATGATTGGATAAATCCACCTACTCATGAGCCATTCTTTTACTTCTGACTGGTTACTAATTACATCACAGAAGCCATCCTTCTCTTGTCTCATACACATTTTTCCTTGTATTTGCTACCTTGTTTTACTTTTCACTCAAGGTCAGAAATAATTGCTCAAGGCTGAGGCCACCCGCAGCTTCAGCTCTTAAAGCACCAACTAGTCACCTGTTACTTTTGTTGGGTGTGTTGGACGAACAGTGTGAAAAACTCCATAGATGGAAAAAATATATAAAATACATTTTATATGTGCAAAATACATCTCAATCAAACCAGGGTGACCAGGACAGTCTTCTTTCTTTATCCTGTGATTAAGGTGTCAAAATAGCATGTGGAAAAGGAGGCCATACAGTGGCTAAGTGCTCTTGTTATAAAAGCAAAATTTTAAGCAATATTTTCATATATTACACTGTAAAATAAACAATAATTCAGATTCCGTTGATCTAGTAAAAAAAAAAAAAAAAAGTTAGTTTGCATTTTTAAGTAACTTGTTGCAAAATTACCAGTTTGTCAGAAGCTGTAAGGACTGGTAGTATACGTCAGAAGCCTACAATGAACTGAATGTACATGTTTCACTTGGTCATATTTTTTGACTATTAAGAAGTTTTTTGTAGTTTGAAGATAGACACAATGGACAAAAGTTTGGGGAAAAGACGGAAGTTGCTGCAAGATGAAAGAATGAGAGAAAAGATCCCTGCAAATACCTGAGGTCTGTTACCCAATTCTGCTTAACTCCATACTCTCCTTTCTTCAATTTTAAATACCTGTTAGTAGATACCTGAAAGAGATTTATTTTTAAGTAGAAATATTTTTTAAAATAAATTATTAAAAAAGCCAAAATAAATATTTATATGAAAACCTGTCACAATCCATTGAAAATTTAGCATTTATTACTACTTTGCATAGATGCACTTCAGACAAATCTATGAAGCATTATGCATGTTGACATTTTTTTCTACCAAACACTTATTTCTTCCATGACTTATCAGAAACATCACCTCTACTTGCTTTAAGTAAGAAATAAATATTGTTTCTGCTAATACACTGTAGCACCAGGACTCAAGCTTCTTTGACAACTCCTCTTTTAGTAGTATTTTGCTCTCTCCCTCACTTCATCCTTTCTCTGGTTTCCATGAAATCCTTAGACACTTTGAATCTCTACATGTCTAACTCATAACCTTGAAGATAATAATGTATTGACCTCACCTTCTCCCGTCCAAATCAAAAGAGTAGAGAAGGAACCTCTCCACACAAATGCATGAAGAGAAATCTGTTCAGCTAAAACCTTTCCCACATCCTTAAGGGACCCAACCACACACGCCCACATAAATCTCTGAACTCTGGATTTCAGCAAGGACTCCTTCTCTGTCTCAGCTCTTTCCTCGTTTCAGCAGAGCTGCCTCAGAGGAGTCCCTACTCTCCCAGATGCCTCCATCTGCCAGTCTGCCCCAGCCCTGCTCATCTGCCCTGCCCTAGCCTAGACACTTGGGTTCTTCATACCATCTCAAAGACATGGCTTAGATAGCCACCCTGATGTGCCAACCTCACACAGCCTGGCTTGTTTTGCAGGGGTAAGGGAAGGTGGAAGGAGGTGGTAGAATGCTTCCCAACATTTTGTGTGCATGCAGCCCTCAGCAGCCTGTGCCTTTGGTCTCCTTGCCTTTGTACACCATGGGCTCCAAGAAAGTGTCTTCCGAACTGCCAAAGCCAAAACTTTCAGAGAGATTGGAAATGAGGGAAACAGAGAGGAAAAGTGGGGAGGCAGAAGGTAAAGACTTTCTGATTTTCTTTCACTCTCTGGAGATTCATTCTGCATTTCCCAGAGGGCTCATATTTAGTCTGAAAACTGCTGTGTAATAGTATGTCTGCTGCTTTCCACAGGTGAATGACACAATATTAGCACCTGGGTAAAAAATTTTTGAAACCATTAGCTTTTTCAAATGAATTACAAAAAAGAGCTGTAGGAAGCTTGGTAATCTGATAATCTCCCTGAAAGACTTCTTATTTTTAAACAAAAGGTATTTTAATTGAAACAGGAAACATTACAAACCTACTATAAACATATTATAACAGCAAAGTGACAGTGGTTTTCTCAGCATTTATACCTAGTACTGTTTTTAATGTTTCTGTTAAAAGATAGCTATATTAACAAAATTGCCACTGAATGAACATATGGTTCCATACTGTATTCTGATGAAAATTGTTAGGCAAAGGTTGGGGCCATGTAGATAAAAACATTCAAAAAATGGCAGTTTCCTCAAAGGAGGAATAAAAAAGCAAAAAAAATGTTTTCTTCTACTCACACCTCTGTTTCCTATTAGGAAAAAAACTCAATTTCCATCTGGCCTAAAATCTCTTCTTTGCCTTTTTTCTAGCATGTTCCAAATAGTTTTTTATGTTATACCTAGTGCCCTTTCCTCTCTTCAGTTCTGATCTGCTGTATAGTTTGCAGTTCCAACCAAAAGAACACGTGAAATAATTTTCCCCACACACTCCTTGCTGTACTTCAGGTCTGCTTTTTTTTCAAACTGGAGCCTTCAGTGGGTTCAGCTACTTGGTGTAGAGAAACATGCTGTGAGGAGCTAAAGCTGGGTGACTTTTAATTACTAAGGCGCTAGACTTTTATGCTGTGTGTGAACCTCACTGACTGTGTCACGTGGGTGGAGTCTTAACCAGTTAGTTGCTGGCATGCATCACATGTTGTGTGGCAAAGTGTATAAAAGGAACCTGTACCAAATAAACACGGAGCATTCGTTTTATCTCTATGAGAATACACGTTTGTCTCTCACTTTTCCTGACAACAACTTGGTGCCTGAAGGAGTTTAATACATGTTTATTAGGTTTAAATGGAGCTCTAGCAATGTAGGCTGGGTTTCACTACTTCCCTATTCAGAAATGTTTCATTCAGTCTAATAGCATATCCTTCAAATAAAAGCAGGTAGGTCCAAATATTGCCACTGCAGATGCTGGTGTAAATCACAATTTGATTATGTCAGTAGATACCTTTTATGGGCACTGCTGTGTTAGTGAAGATTAGATTTGAACTCTCTCTAACAAAGGCAATTCATTTGACTTTGAACATTTTCATTTCTAAATCCTTGCCATATTGCCTAATTCTAATTCTTCTGTGGACATGCATGTTGTACTTCTGCTACCCAGCTTTGATTTCATTTGTCTTATCATTTGCCAAGTACAGCTCTAATTTCCACATACAACCTTGCTTGGTCAGGACATTCAAGCCTGTTATTATTTCCATTTCAAAGCACTTTCAGCAAAGTAGCAGCAGCAACAGCAATTCATCTCTTCACAGGATGCCTGTCTGTAATGCCTGTTTCATCAATGTCCAGGACAGAACATCTATAACCTTGACCAGTGTTTTTCTTTCCTTATTCCTTCACTTTATCCTGATGTTGAATTTTTACTTCCTACCTGAATGGGAATGTGTTTGGTAAGCTACAGAAACTTGCTTGTTTTAGTTTGGTTTTCAACCATATAGGGATGTTACTTTTTATGATGTTTGGTACCAGTAAGACTCTTTTTACCTTTGGTACTGTCCCGATCCGATGTCGGGATCATTCAAATATCCCGATCCGATGTCGGGGAAAGGTTTTGATATGATCCCAAGAGCGAGATTAAGACACAAATGAGGTCAAATTCCGTACTCCCAAAACACCATTTATTATCAAAAGAAAAAGAATTAAAGACGGTAGCGATAGGACAGAATGGAAAGAAAGATGGAAATCAAGCAAGGGCTCAGTTTAGGGCAAGCAGCAAGAAATAGTCACCACCATGTGTCCAGCGGCGAGGTGATGGTGACGGGGGGGTGAGGAGGTCTCAGTTTCTTGTTCCAGCGGTGGTGCCCCGTGGCGAGGCGCTGCGCGGCGTGGGGAGGTGTGGCGTGGCGAGGCGCAGCATGGCGGGTAGGCGGTCGTCTCCTCTGTCTGTCTTCTGCTCCCTTTCTTCTTGCTTGCTGTTGCCCATGCAGGTCCTCCTTAAGTACCACTTCAAGGGCTGTGGTTTCCATAGCAATGGCACGTCTCTTTGTGCCCCCCAGCACTGGAGCAGGGACATGTCCGGGCAGAAGACCTCTCATGGGCAGGGCATCTTCACAAGTGGGCAGGGCATCTTCACAAGTCGGGGTTTCCAAAACCCAGTGGTCTTGTGAAAACAATCTTGCAAACGATCTTGCAAACAATCTTTGAGACAAGTCAGTAGTACAGTCCTCACAGGTACCAATAAGATTCCTTAGTTAGATGACCAAAAAATGCTACTGTTTTTAGAATATTTTTCCTTAGAGAAGATATGAACATTGACATCTGAAGCCTATAATACCACTAACCAGGTACAAGCAAAAATTTCAAGTTGATTAAATGTAATATATAATTATTTTTTTGCTTTTAGTAGCTTGAACACTTTCCTCTTAATACACTTTATCAAAATGTTATCACATTGTGTTGATGTTGTGTTGATATTATGTTATGATTACACACAATATTTGGAGCTTTTATTTATATATATGTTTATATATAACATTTCTAATTTAATCAATAGCTTTGCATAATATAGACTTACACTAGATTATTATTTCAAATGTTATCATCACCATTAATTTGTACTTAATTGTGGCAAAAAAAAGTGCATTCACTGGCTCTGTCTTTCTAAAAATGATATAACAGTTGAGAATTTTTAAAGGTGGTCCATATCTAAAAGTGAAAGTAAAATTACTGTATAAAATTACTGTATATATATCCTATGCTATAGTGAACACAGTAGTAAGGGTGAGATCAATAAACTCTCATATATTCTAAATTGCTAGTACAGGAATATTCTTTATCAGATTCTTGAGTTTAAAGATGTAAACACATCAATGACAATATTATAACAGTGTCAAAGATTAATTGTACATTTTTTTCTCTTTCCTGTAACAGGAATGCGTATGTGTTCTTCATTTGTCGTGAGGTGGTACATTTTGGGGGGTATGGTGGATTGGGGGGAGAGGGGGTGCATTTTTGGTACTGGGGAAAGGGGTCACCTTGTGAAAAGCTTCACAAAATCTCCCCTGGCTCCAAGGCATACCCCCCTAGCCCAGGCTGAGTCGATTAGCACTAGAGAAACACCTCTGCAAATCCATATTTGTGAGGAGAAGGACTGTCTTGAAAAGAAGAAGGTGGAAAGAACCAGAAGGAGAGGCCATTGACCTGAACAAAAGATGACCATCAGCCTAAACAGAGAGAGAGATTCGTTGACAGGAAGAAGGAGGAAGAGGGGGAGGGCAGAGAACCTTAGACACCCAGTTCAACTGCATGGAGTAGGAGAAGGTAAAGGAGGTCCCCTGCAGCCCATGGAGGTTCACTGGTGGAGCAGATACCCACATGTAGGCCCTGGAGGACTCCACGCTGGAGCAGAAAAGCTGAGCCTGAGGGCAGGTGTGACTGAAATTGAGACCCCAGAGATATTCAATGCCAGAGCCGGGGGGAAGGAGGACTGCTGGACTGGAGACCCATCTGCAGCCCATGGATGTCCCCATGCAGGAGTGGAAGCTGTGCTCAAAGAGGTCCATGACTCTATGGTTAGCTAGTATTGGAACATCTTGTTCCTAGACTTTCATGCTGGGAAGAGCGGCAATGGTGAACTGACTGCAACCTCCTTCTCTGTCCCCCTGTGCCTCTGGCAGGGAGAAGGTAGAGAGCCTGGGAAGAAGAGAAGGGTGAGGGAAGATGTCTTAAGATGTGGTTGTTATGTCTCACTGTGCTACGCAGATGAATGGCAGTGAATTAAATTGATATTTATTCCACAAGTTGAGTACTGTTTTGCCCGTGAGCTGTCCCTGTCCTTCATCCTAACCCATGCCCCCTTTATCGTGGTTCCCTTTCCATCAAACTGGGTGGGGGGAGTGAGTACAGGACCACATGGTCTGCCTGTGGTTTAAACCTCCACAAGGGGATAGATATTTAATTTCCTAAATTTGTAAGAATTTAGAAGGTGCTCCACTGAAAAGAGTGAAAAAACAAGGTTTAAGGAGACAAAATGTGACGGTCTCGATCTTGTGAGAACACAGAAAACTCAAAACAAGTTCACATAAATTTGTTCAGGACAGGTATTTGATGCTAAAGGTCCTACTTACAAGCTACTTTCCTCATCAAATTGTCAGGCCTGCATTTGCAGATGTCACCTTGTGAGAATACCAGTGTAGAATTCTTATGGGATAATTAATCAATGCATTTCAGTGTAATTAGTCATTACAATATGACATATTAATGTATATTTGTAATTGAAGTACTTGAACTACTGTCAGGTCAATGTGTGTCATCTATTTTTCAAACCATTTATAAGTTTCAAAAATGACCATAGAAAAATGTTACTGCATAGCAGAAAAATTATGATAACCAAGAAAAACTTTGATAAGATCATAAATTAAAAGTATAATATAAAGTGATTTTTCAGCCTTTAAAAATATTCATCATCTAAGTATTCATTGTGACTTATTTAATTGAAATTCCAAAGTTTGTCTCAGTCCTTTCTGAGAAGGACAACACTGTTAAATAAAGAATCAATGTGTGTAGCATTTTAACATGATGAATGTAGCAGTCACTAATAAAATGTCATCATTTTCTAGCAGTTTTCACAGTTACCGAAGATACTTCAGTTATTTGTCATTCTAAACAAAATAAATTTTAAAAAAGATGTCTTATAACCGTTAATAAATATTGACATCTTTATTGATAACTATGGAAAAATCTTGCCCCTTTGAAGGTCAATGGAAATTCCTTCTGTTAAGTTCAGTGAGGCCAGATCTTCAGTCCATGTATGTGACATTTCACATAACAGACAAAATAAATTACTTCATACCATAAAATTTAAAACCTGAATAATACTTTTGTGTGATGAATACAACATGTAACAGATTAAATAGAAAAAAAAATTGACAGAAAAAATCACCAGTTTTCATATAATGCAACTACAAGTGTTGATTAGTAAGTTATGGGTAGGGAAAATTCACCATTAAACAACCTTCAGGCTAATAAGAACCCCGGAAACTCATTTGATGATGCTGTAAATAAAAGAAATCTTACCAGAATCACATGCTTAGGAATCTTTAAAGAAAGGTATAGGCATAATTTTGTAGAATTGCACCTCTTGATCAAAATTCTATTTCTATCTGTGTTCTTGTTCTGTGGAGAAAATAATATTTCACTCTATTTTTAACAGTATTAGCATAAATTATACAGTCTGAATGAAGTTAAGCCATGCAACTGATCATAAAAACCCTTTTTATTAGGATGTCTAGTTTGGTTTGGGGTTTTTTTAGTATTTTCAATTTTTGTCTCTTGATTCTTTCCTTCTGTTCAGAATTGTGTTGCTGGGAGATACTTTCTCTCATTTTTTTTATGAAAAGAAATATTGCTACTCTAAACTGTCCCTCAGAAAATTAAAAAAAATAAATACTCACATTATTTCTGTACAACTCTTACTTGATTTTGGGGGCTTGTATTATGCATTTGGCAGCAGATCTGTAACAGATGCAATCTGTAAGGTCTTGAACCTCAAATTTTGGAATTTATGCCTTTCCAAAACAAGAAACATTTGGTTTGTCACTAAAGTTTCATGCAGAAACATTTTTTAACCATTTTTTCAAACAGTAAATTAGATATTCTTTTTCATTCTGATATCCATCCTCTTCATGTAAATCCTCTGCAGTCTGTTCTTAAACAGTTCTGTGTTATAATTTTGAATTGACTTCAACTTTGTATTGAGCTTTTTATACATTTAATCCTAGGAAAAATATTGAAATTCATACTGGAAGTTCCTGTTACAACACATAATAAAGGTCTGAAAGGCCTCAGTTCTCCTTTCAGTTCTTTAGTTTTAAGTGTATATTTTACTAACCTGCATTCTAGTGTGTTTCCTACTTCATGTGAACTTTGGAGATAAGCCACAGCACTATTTGAAACTGCAATTCTACAATCTGGGCCTGATTTGTTCAGAAGTATAGGCAAAATTAAACTGTTAGGAGTATGAGAGGTGAGTTCAAAGGTTAATCAAGAAGTAGAGGTTGGTCAAAGATCTCATCAGCTGGGTCTGCCACTTCCCTACCGTTTTCATCCCTCTGTACTTTTAAGACCTAGTCTTTAATTCATTCAGAGAAACAGGAATTTCAACAAGGCTAAAATACTCCTTTCATTACTCCCTCTCATCTCCAGTTAGTTATATTCAAAAGAGGTATCAGGTGTGTGGTCAGCTCTTATTCTGAAGTCCTCTACTCTTACAAAATGATTTTTATAGGAGCTCAAGTTGCTTGTTAACCAACTCTTAATGTACCTCTGTACATCTTGGGTTATGGTTCCATAACTCAGCACAAAACCCCATTAAAAAATTGTTAATCTGGCATTCAGTTTTTACCCTTGTAAAGGCTGTACTTCAGGGGACAAGGTAATCTCTCATGAATCCCAAGTAACGGTAAGATTCCTCTACTTATATTTCACTGGAACAGCTCAGTAAGCAGTTGGTGAACCCTTACTGAGTCAGTAATGCAACACTCATTGACCTCAGTAGTGCAAATAATGCACTAAATTAACTATACATCCCTTGTAAGATTCTGCAACTTATGCAAAAAATAGTTTCAGTTTTGTAACACATCTCAGGACCCACAGGTGTTCAACACAAACTGTAGAACTGAAGTATATTCTGATAGCCAAGAGGTTGTCATACAATGCGTTTAGAAGTACTACACAGAAACTTGTCTATATCCATAATTTCCAGAAGTGATTAAAGTTCTTGGTGCAGCCTGATGAGGCTACACCTCAAATACTGTGTTCAGTTTTGGGCTCCTCACTACAGGAAAGGCATTGAGGTGCTGAAGCATGTCCAAAGAAGGGCAACAAAGCTGGTAAAGGGTCTAGAGCACAAGTCTTACGGGGAGTAGCTGAGGGAACTGGGGCTGTTTAGTCTGGAGAGAAGGGTGCTGAGGGGCGACCTTATCACTCTCTATAGCTGCCTGGAAGGAGATTGTAGCAAGGTGAATGTCAGTGTCTTTTCCCAAGTAACAAGTGATAGGATGAGAGGAAATGGCCCCAGTCTGTACCAGGGGAGGTTTAGTTAGGATATTAGGAAAAATTTCTTCACGAAAAGGTTTGTCTATCCCTTGAAGTATTTAAAAGACTTTTAGATGTCCCACTTAGGGACATGGTTTAGTGGTGGACTTGACAGTGTTAGGTTTACAGTTGGACTCAATGATCTTAAATGTCTTTTCCAACCTCAGTTATTCTATGATCCTGTGCAAAAAATACTCAGGTATTGTTTAACACACTGGTTACTGTGCCATTCTTATATACTTTTAAGTCTACATCTAAACAAAAAACAGGTGTTTTTATCCAAATACCCAAATGTCATGCCTTCTTCCATGGTTTCTGGAGCTACTGTATTAGCATAGTGGTATTATTTTAACTTTTTAAAAATTCCTTTAAATCAAAATCTGATATCTGTCAAGACAAGTTTAATATGAAAGTTCACACTCAAGGGAATAGTTCCAGTAGAGAGATTGTAATAGCCAAAGTCTTGGTAGAAAGTGTAGCTTCTTGAACAATATTAAGAAAACCACTACTACTCAGTTTATTTTATGTTGGCCTGTTATTCATCATGTGTTTCTGCTGCTTCAGTGTCTAGTCACAAACATATTGTAGGCAGAGTTTGAATGAATTGGATGTATTTGCTTGAAGTGAAGTTTTGCCAACTCGTTTTCATACTGCAGCTGGGTCAAAATGCTTTGGCTTTCAAATAACGGCTGAAGTATCCAAACATTCTCCAAACCACATTCAACACAAAGCAACAGCTGCTGAGTTTATCTGCTAAACCATGGAGTAAGTGGCAATTAAACCACCAAATTCCAGCCATTCAACCTGAAAGTTAATGCACCAAAACTATGCTGGTGTCCAAGCAAAAGAGAACTATGCTGAAAAGGACATCAATAACTTTGGCATGTTGAGTTTATTTGAAAGAAGAAAAATAACAAGAAGCTTCATATTTCAACAAGGATGGTTTTACAAAAAGGAAACACTGGGTTTTCATGGCTTTGCATATTTTCAGTTACATTATCTTTTTTATTATTCACAATTTCTATTAATTTAAAAACAACTCAGTGTTAATATTCTCAGACAGCATTTCCCTGGAATTCATCTCCAATTTTTAGCATCAGAATAAGAGGTCTGTTTTCAGAAGTCTTCAGCAGACTGGTTATCTAGCAATTTTGAAAAATCAGACCATAAAAATACAGTTTACAATAGCATTGAATAATTTAAAAATATTTTCCCAGGCGATGACTCCAAGCTATTGGAAATCTGTCCCAACCATTTCAGAAGCCACTTATAAATACCTGATGCTGACTTCTAGCATTACATTTCTGTAATTAGGGTAATAATACAGTATAAACTGACAGTGAAAAGCCTACTTGAGCAACACGTTTATCTAACTATTTTCTCTAGTAGTTGGAGAAACAAAGATTGGAAATAAAAATCTCGTAAATTTGTCATATAGCTACTGAAGCTGAAATTCTTATCACCTAACTTTGTCCACCTTAAAGATACCTATGTAGCCCTAGCTATAGGTGGTGAAGGAAGATCCACCATAGAATAAACGCCTAACATGGATAGATGGTATAACCCACTCCTGAAAATACTTCTTTCCCTATCTTGGTTATAGAAGGACCCTAGGCTCTAAGCTTATATTAGACATTTAATTTTTGGATGGATGATATCCAAGAAAATAAACTGTATATGTTGGTGGGCAGGATGCCCCTTTCTGTGCTTTATTTTCCTTATCTAAAAGTGTCATGGAGTCTACTGAATTAATGTCTTAAAATGACCTAAGATTCTTACATGATAGTTACTAATTAAATACAGCGTATTATTATTATTACTATACAACTATTACACATTATTTACATTACACATTAAATTTACATTAGTGTAGTGCTTTGACCCCACGTTACACAAACAGATCTGATTTGCCTCAAGAGAATCACTGGATTGTGATACTGAAATATTTAATAATGGACAGAGTTAAAATAAAAACACCTGACAACATTCTGCAGACATGTTTGTCCTCTGTAAAATGAAATGGCTACTAACCTTTCTATACCACTGGTTTTTTTTTTTCCTATTGTGTTCTTTTGTAGGAAGTAATTGCACAGACATGAGCACTAGTGACAAATGGTGCCATTTCTGTTACTCTCTTTTCCTAATCCTCATTTGACAAATTCAGGGTCCTCCCATTAATTTTTTTCCCAAAGCTCATACACAAGGAGAAAATTATGGAGATTGAGGTATTTGAGTGGAATAAGTTCCTCTGCTGGTTAACACAGAATAATGTGGAAATATAAGGGAAATTCTCCACTTTTATATTCAATTTCTGAATTTCTGTGATGACCTAAAATAGCTTTTTTTACATGTATCTGGTTCTCCTTAAGATTCACTGTGCTTTGAAAATGATGTTACTCTCACATAATTCCAACATCTCCACAGTCACAACTTAAAACATTAAAAATTAAATGGAAGAGAGAAACTGGAAGAAAATTAGTGAAATGCATTGTATATGTTCCCATTTCTTAGGGAAAATCTTACCCATGCCTTTTCAAAAAATCGCATGCTTCTCTTAAAATGGAGAACTTTTCTATGCAAAGGAGTCACTCTGCCAGAGGGAAATGTGCAATATTATACAACCTTTAGCTTCATTTGCTATGGTCAGCTGAAACTAAAAATTGCAAAAAGATAAAGTGCTCCATTAAATCCCTGTTTTATTGTATAAGTGCCCTTATGAAATTGTATGACTATACAGTAGCATTATATCAGGCTAACATTAAGGCTTACAATAGACGTTAAACCACAGCACTACAGTGACCAGATGTAAGGCTTATTTAAACTGGATTTTAAAGTGAAATATTTATGAACTGATTTAAATACTAATGAACAGACACTCCTACAGCTGTCACAGTAGCAGAATGATAAATGTGTTCCATAGGAATCTCTATGTCATATAGCTTGCCATTTTTCAACATAGACACATGTTTCTTAATAATACAGGTGGAAGATGGGCAATGAAGGCAAGCAGAAAGACAGTTAAACAGTTGGAAAAACTTCCTTCCCTTTTTCTCAGTGACCTTATTGCCTCCCTGAGTATTCTTCCACTGCTTCCTTATTTCTCTTCCCTTTTTTGCCTCTTTTGGAAATTCACACTTTATTGAAGCTTTGCACTGTTTATATATCCTTTTTTCCTCCAGCACATCCCAAGCACCCAGCACTCTTTCACTTTTGATTCGTTACCCTTTATCACACACGCGCCTAAACAATTGACATGATTGGATAAATCCGCCTGTTCACAAGCCATTCTCTTACTTCTGACTGGTAACTAACAGAAGCCATCCTTCTCTTGTCTCATGCACATTTTTTTCTTGTATTTGCCTCTTTGTTTTACTTTTCACTCAAGGTTAGGAGTTAATTGCTCAAGGCTGAGGCTGCCCGCAGCTTCAGCTCTTAAAGCACCAACAAACTTATCCTTTTTTTTTTTCTGCTGCCACCTTTTGAACATTTCCTAGTTTCTAATTTAAGATTATGATTCTTGAATTATATAATTAATGTTCGGGGTTGGTTTATTTTTTCTTTTTTCAAATAATGGAACGTAATTAAGGAATCAACTAAATATTACAGCTGCTATTAAATGCTTCAATTCCACGATGCATCCTCATAACAGAAACAAAGTAATAGTTAAAAATAGCAAAGTAAGCAAAAGTTTACAAAACATATGCATGATCTGTCAAAAGTGCTATGAGACTAATTTAAAAATTTTAACTCACACCTTGTGTCAATGACAATATACTTATGATTCTCAATAATTTATTTGTCATGTCCAGATAATTCCCATCATAAAAATAGCTACTTTATTAAATAATGAATATATGTTGTATTGGGTTTGCATGGCAAGGTTTTTGGTATCAGTGGGGGAGGGGACATGGGGTGGCTTCTGTGAGAGAAGCTGCCAGAAGCTTCCCCCATGTCCGACCCAACACAGCCAATGCCAGCTGGCTACAAGAAGGGACCCGCCGCTGGCCAAGGCCGAGCCAATCAGTAACGCCTCTGTGATAACATAATTAAGAAAAAAAAAAAAGGGAAGGGAGAAAAAAAAAGCGGCACACTTTGCAGCTAGAGAGAGGAGTGAGAAGATGTAAGAGAAAACAACTTCGCAGACACCAAGGTCAGTGAAGAAGGAGGGGGAGGATGGGCTCTGGCGCCGGAGCAGAGATTCCCCCCCCCAACATGTGGTGAAGACCATGGTGAAGCAGGCTGTCCCCCTGCAGCCCATGGAGGTCCATGGTGGTGCAGATGACCACCTGTAGCCCGTGGAGGACCCCACGCCGGAGCAGGTGGATGCCGAAGGAGGCTGTGACCCCGCGGGAAGCCCGCGCTGGAGCAGGTTCCTGTCAGGACCTGTAGCCCGTGGAGAGAGGAGCCCACGCCGGAGCAGGTTTGCTGGCAGGACTTGTGACCCCGTGGGGGACCCGCGCTGGAGCAGTCCCTTCCTGAAGGACTGCACCCCATGGAATGGACCCAGACTGGAGCAGCTCGTGAAGAGCTGTCAGTCATGGGAAGGACTCACGTTGGAGCAGTTGGTGGAGGACTGTCTCCCGTGAGAGGGACCCCAGGCTGGTGCAGGGGAAGGAGACCTCCCCCTGAGGAGGAAGCAGCAGCAGAAACACCGTGTGATGAACTGACCCTAACCCCATTCCCTGTCCCCCTGTGCCGCTGGGGGGAGGAGGTGGAAAATCGGGAAAGAGATTAAGCCCGGGAAGAAGGGAGGGATGGGGGAGGTGTTTTAAGATTTGGTTTTACTTCTCATTCTCCTCTGATTTTGATTTGTAATAAAGTAAATTTGTTTTTTTTTCCCCCAAGTCAAGTCTGTTTTGCCCGTGCCAGTAATTGGTGAGTGATCTCTCTCCGTCCTTATCTCCACCCACGAGCTTTTCGTTATAATTTTCTCCCCCTGCCCATTTGAGGAGGGGGAGTGATAGAGTGGGCTTTGGTGGGCATCCGGTCTCTAGCCAGGGTCAACCCACCACATATGTAGTTAAGAACACCATCATGAGGCTACTTCTTAGTGATAGATATATTGGATAAAGACTGTTAAGGATCCTAAGTGCTTTCCTAAGATGAAGGAAATATCCTTGCTTAAAGAAGGGTATAAAAAAATTTTAATTACTGTATTTTAAATATTAAGCAAAGTATTTTTATATTGATCATCACAGAGATTTTGAAATAGTTTTTTGTAGTGCACAGCACTGCACAGTAACTGTGTACAGGTTGAGAACACTGTGACCTTAGAGCAGATGTGATACTGACGTCAAAATCTCCTACATGATGGTTTGTCTTCAGCACTCTCTCACTTATTCATCTTACAAAATTAACAAATTTTAAAGTTCAATTGAAAAGTGTGTCCTATGATCAATGCAGTACTGGTTTCATCTTAATTATTGATCCTTGCTCACTAATCTAGAGTTTTCCAGGTTATTATTTTCTCTACTAACAATCTTGGAATAAGTTTGACATGCCTTAAAATTCTGCTAATCTCATAGTTTACATCATATCTTGAGAAGATACTTTGTTTAGACATTGTGGAAATGCTGCATTCTGTTGTCTTCCCAGTATCTGGTATGAAAGCACTTTCTTTATGCTAACACTTTGCCTGTAGCAGGTTTTATTTTTATCAGCTGGTAAGCAAACACATCTTGTGCAAAATGAAAATGTCCATATGCAAACACTTTAATGACACTGTGTAACCATTGCATGGTTGCAAAATAGATGTGGAATCTTGTTTAATATTATTTTGGCCACTCCATTTACAGGTATGAATGAGTACGCAAGGGGCTAAGCAGTGCAAATACAGCATCTGGTTTAGAAACTCACAGACATAGAAATAGCTACTTTTATAAATCTTGAGGTTTATTCAGTCTCTCTGATACCTGTATGTTTAGTGAGTTCTTATTAACTTCAGATTAACTTATTTGATCTCATGAAGTCTTCTTGTAACCCATTTCAAATCAAAACCACATGCAGACTTCTCTGAGCAAGTCAGTCACCATCTCCTCTGCTGACTGCTGGAGTAAAAATAAATGTAGTGCTGGGAAAGACACTTTTGAGTTTCTCTTGTTTTTAGGAAGAATGGCTATGATTCCTTAATCACTGATATAGAGGAAGGGGATAGAGTACAGTGTACCTGTCTGAAATGGGTCTAGCTGAACACCAAAGATGAAAGGGTACATCAGGAAGCTGAATGACTCAGATAAAGGAATATGGGAAAGAGAAACCAGACTTTAGGAATGGAAGAGTTTGAAGGATGTAAGAAAAGGACTGGAGGTAGGGAAATATGAGGAAAAATAGAAGTAACAACTGAAGAACTAATTAACAGGACACTGAAGAAGTATGGAAAAAAAGAAATTAGACATCTAGATCCTGAAAAACTGGATGCTTCAGTGAACACCACTCAGGCTAAGGTGGTCCATTGTCTTTGTGTTTTTTTATCTGCAAAGTAACCCAAAGCTATTCACAGTGTATGTAGAACAGTGCATGTTTTGGCACTGACCTCCATCACATATACCCATTTAGCACCCTTAAGGAAAATACCTCATCTTGTATACAGGACATTCACATGCCTGCTTTGGTACCAGTCTTTGAGAAGAGCTGTCCCCCAGCACCTACTTTGTCCCAGAATGAATGTCAAGCATTCTATACGTAGTTGTGATATAGCAAGAGACACTTCAAGGAGCTTTCAAGAGAGGAACAGGAAAACCTGTCACCACTGAAGTAGGGTCTTGATGCTCACATAGAACTACCAGGTTGTCTGACATTTTTTTTCTGTACTCAACCTCATGGCAGTCAATCAACAATAGGCTGACAATAAAGCTGAACTGCAGATACAACCCTTTCTAAGATCAGGCACACCCTGTCACAGTGGATTCATATCACCATCCAGTGGTGGAACTGGATCACCATTGCATGTAGGGTGCCCAGCAGTTGGCCTGTTAATTTCATGTCAGAAATGACTATTTTCAGTTATGTGAGACCTATGTGGAATTTGGGCACTTCAGACAACCAGAGAAATGTGGCAAGTTTTCCATTAGCAAATCTGTGTTAGCCACTGCCTGTGAGAAGACACAAAAGGCTACACTTTAGCTAGCTCACTTCTATCTGGTTTGCATGTAAGATGTCTGAACAAACTTCACTACATTCCACAGAAATATTATGCCAAGCTGTGCTGAAATCATCAAAGTACACACACAGTGTCCACCAGAGAGGTCCATAATTGTTACAGGTCTAAGGGGTGCTTAAGTTATCAGCAGTTATGACTGGACAATTTATATCGAGCAGCATCTACTCTGTGGCTTTTTGAAAGATTGAGATATGTTCTGAAAATTTATTCAGTTCCTTGTGAGTCATGCTGTCACATAATTCTGACTCAATGATAGATGGCTGTCAAGGCAATTAAGTGGAAATGGATCTTGTAAAGGAACTGTCATATGTACAGCCATCTGTAGATACACTGTTAGTATCATCTCCCTTTCCAGATCCAAAACTATTTTCACCTATTCATGCTTATTAATGTGAATCTCAAATCCTCTTTACCACCTTTTTGCATCTCTTTCCCTCCAGTTTCAAATATATTACTCTGGTATTCTGTCTTCCTTTTCTTTCTAAATTTATTCTGCTTCTACAATTATATGTCACAGTTTGGCCATTGCAACTTGTTTTGAATGTCTTAAAGGCCTAATATACACTCCATCTCTTAAGCGTCTACATGCCCTATAATCAAGTCCTACTGTGCCATTTCACTTCCACACATACACTCCCACTCCCAGTTTTTTGACATATGCTTAATTGTTATTTTCTTTTCTGTAGGGACTATAGGCAAAATTCAAATTTAACAGATGCTCATTATCCAGGGGAAAAAATCTAGACAGAGGAAAACTCACATTCCAAAAAAAACCCCCATATTGCACTGTAGCAAGAAGTTCTGTTGGTCAGGTCATATCTGGCCATTTTAACTATTAACTATTTATATGCTAAATATATAAAACTGTTGTGAACATATATAATATTATCCCCAAGTCATTGGGGGATGAATATTTATCCTTCACCAAATTACTAGAACTGGGCTAGCATCAAATCGCTGGGATAGCATCAAATCGCTGGGATAGCATATGCTGAAGTAGTGAAAACAAGGAAGAAGTTAAAACTTGCAGCCATCTTATCCTTTGCTGTAGTTCAAACTATTTCAACCGGATATAATTAAAAGAAGTCTGCTCCCATAAGCAGTTTAACTTTTATGAACAAATTCTATATTAGATTCAGTTTCATTTGTGAATATTTCCAGAATTGTATTCATTGAGTAATTACCATAATTAAAAACCAAAGTTGCTTTGTTTCTCATCTGTTATTCTGTAAGTATACGTACAGCTTAGAAAAGAAATTGCATAAGTACAGTGCTATTATAAAATAGAAATATTTTAATTTCCTTGAAAATCTTCTGTTATAATTCAAAATAAAGATTTCACCTATTTTTTCTATCATCGTCGTGATATTTTTTTCACTTTATAACTTTCGGTATTTTTGAATGATAAATGCACCAAACCAAAATTTTGTTGGATATAAATGAGATAATTTCTATAATTTTATATGCCATTAGACTTAAGGGCAAATATCTTTTTGCATCTTTTTAAATTCCTAAATGCAATCTCTTAAGAAATGTTATTTAACTCCTTTTATTATTTTGTTATTTCACTGTTAGCTAACTCCTTGGATTTAATGCAAATTTAGCCCAGTGCACAAGCAGATCTGACAGTATCCAACTCATCCCAGCTGTCTTCAGTTCCACTTTTCTTTTATACTTCAGAAGTAAGATAATGGCTACTGCAGCTTCTTTGGCATCTAAGGTTTGTGTGAGTTAACACAACACTGACTGTGGAACCAGCTCCATCAAAGAAAATACATTGAATACTTCACTGTTTCCCAGCTGATTCATGAGGGGTCTCACCCATAAGTGCAAAAGACAGCCTGTGAGATAGAGTTCGTACAATTTATGAAATGGACACTATTAGAGATATCTAGTGAAAGATAGAAATATGTGACTGACTTATTTTTCCAGATTAAAATTTCAAAGATTATTGTAATGCTGTGATATATTTCAATCACTTGTTGGTTTGTTGGTTGGTTTTTTTTTCATTTAGAATCCATGCCTTGAAATCTTGAAATAATTTATTCACTGAATGAATATATCTCAAGTATTCATGAATATATATGGCCTTTGGAAATATGTCATCAACTCTTTAATTTTTTTTCTCCAGTCTATTCATTCACTACAAACTGCTCTGCAATGTCATTGGAAATCTCATGATCACCAAAAATGACAGATCATAATCTTTGAGTCTGGTTGAATTATATTCAGCAAAGGACTAGAGAGTTGAAAGAGGCAAACAGTTCAGCACAAAAAGCAGAACTTTCTAGGTCCCTCAAGCTACCAAGGAGTCTGCTACTCCAGCACTAAGCAGGTGAACCTCGTAAGCTGCTCTAGTTTTAGAAAGTTGTAATCACTAGTTCTTGAGAATCCACTGAGAAAGTGGTGCTTCAGACACTCCCTTTCACACATGTGCCCACTTTACTAGGGAACTGTAAGACATGGGTAGTGTGCAGTCCATTGAACATGCCAGCAGAGACTCTGTTTTAGCAGATTCCTTTTTGAGTCCTGTTGGGTTGGATTTTGATCCTTTTACAGCAGTGCAAAGGAATCATATCAGGATTAAAGGCCTGTCTCATGCACTTCAGTATGTCTTTATAGTTTATCACATTTCATCCTTCTCAAGGTAGTACAGGTGCCTAGGGCAGAAACTACATCTTTCGGCTCCATTATGCAATTTTCCAGTGCTTTCAGCAGTTCTGTGGTGTTGATATAGATCGATCCCTCTGCCCACTAATACTCTTTTTCTAGTTCTCTTAAATGGCTTTTTCTGTATACTGGCTGGTTTCCATTGATGGCTTCATTGAGAGCAGGCATCTTATTTCTGAAATGCCCATCCCAAATGCTTCTTTTCTATTGTAGATATGGTAGTGATTTTTTAAAACTTCATTAGTGACTGTTATTTTTCATGTTAGTGCTGGCTATCTTTTATTCCTACGTATCACTTTCCTAATACTAAATATCACTTCATTCTTACCAACTCCTTTGGCTAGTACTCTGCAGAACAGGCAGGTCAACTGTTCTGTTTTCTTTATATTTTTTCCTCCCAGTGGGATATTGGTGCTTAATCTGTGAGTTGCAAGATTTGTTTCAATTTAACAGATTTAAAGATTTCTTGGTCTCTTACTCTTGTCAGATTGTCTTTGTTTAAAATTTTCAGGGATGTCACTTATTGGCATAACGTCTTCTAGGCAATTGTCTCTGCCTTTCCTTTTTTTCTTTTTTTCTTTTTTCTTCTTTTTTTTTTTTTTAAATCCTATACACATCTTCATTAGTCACTCTGATGGCTAAGGGGGACTTAGTCCTATTGAAGCTTCCTTTGAAACAATCTTATGAATTTTTTGTTGCTGTTGTTATGTCTACTTCAATTATAAGCATTTGTTTTCAATTTTATGGTCTAGTCATCCAATTCATGATTTCTATTACTGCAAATAAATTCAGTTTTAATTGCTAAATCCACAATGTATTTTGTTTACCTTTTCTTCTAATTGCACAGCTTTGTCTCACCTTCCTTGCTAAGCAAAAACAGGGAAAAAAAGGTGAATGTTTACCATATAAATTTCAAGAAAAAAGTTCCAGTAAGTTGCTTAAAAGGTTATGAAAACATACTAATTTTACTAGACTGCAGAATTTTACATGAAAGGCAGTAGAGAATGGGAAAATTTCATGTAAAATGAGCTTTGGATCTTCTTCAGATGGACTGAGTAAAATTATACTGACTTATCAAGAAGCTAAGGAGCATAGTAATAAAACTGAGTATAAAATATAGTTAAGAATGAATTAGATACAACCTTGCACTCTTCTAAATTATTCTGTAATTTCTCCATGTTAGAACTGAGAGTATTCCATACATTGTATTCTGTTACTGCTATGTACGTAATAATAAAATTAAAATGATCAGTTGTCAAATGAAAGTAAAAAAGCTGAAAACTGAAACCAAACATAATTCAAAACAAAATATAAAACTTCAATTAAAGAACTCAGACGGTTAGGCCTCTTTTATGTAAAAGAAATAACATAAAAGAGCTTCTAATCCTTCTTATTTAATTTCACAGAAATGCCTCAAATTTTAAAAATTATTTTTATTTGAAACACCTAGATGGGTAAATGCTTTTCCCTAATGGATATATTTTGTTAGGGAGTAGTTAAAGAACTTATAACAAATAGAAACATTTTGTTGTTTTTGTCTTTCTTACTCCTCTGCAAAATGGTACTGATTAATTTAAATTTTACGGGCAGTTAAAAATAAGAAATTAAATAAAATTTGTTGTAAAGCAGTAATCTATTTATAATATCAAATTGCATTTAAATAGCTTACAATGAGAATATATTGAATTATTCATTGAAAACAATTTATCCTTTGAATTTAGCCTCTGAATATAGTTGCAAATTGTCAAGGAGCAGTCAGGAATTTTATTAATGCACTTAGTTTTTTAAAATTCTTTGATGAATTCTGTATATAAATGTATTTATGAATATAGATTATTTGTGAACTTTCTGCTTTATTAATTTATTCAAATATTCCTTATGCAGATTTTTTTTCCTTTGATCATTTACAAACATCTTTTGTTGTTATCTTTTATTATTGTTGAACAACATTATTCCGAATCAAATTGGATCAATCCATAAACTTTCTGTCTTAACTTCAAGGAAATTACTTACCTTCTCTGGTTTGTGTGTTTACTTGTTTGTTCTCAAAATAAAGATAGTATAACTTCTTTAGTACGTAAGGCTTACTTATGACAGGGACAGAATAACAGTATAAATATAAAAATACTGTAACTATAGTTGGGGTCAAGATGTCAAAGAAATATTCTGCAATCTTTGCTCTTTCATGAGAATATTTGAAGTAATATAGAGATAGCTCTAATATGGCAAAAAATACAATACAATCATTAAATACAATCATACATTATCATACATCATTAAATACAATCATACAATACATACAATCATTAAAAAATATGTCTCCAAAACTGCAAGTGATGGGATTTCCTAGTATATTTGTCACTAACATTTAGCTGTTGTTTGAAAACTGAAGGCCTGAGGTAAGAAAAAAGTATATACATGTTTTATGCATTTTCTTTCTATGAAACTTCCTTCTCAATTTCTTTTTGTAAAAGTCATACAGATTTGCACCACTTATGGGGCAGACAGCCATCATCTTTTTGTCTTTTTTATTAAAAACTGTCATCTAAGCTTATGAATTAATTATTTACATATTTACTTACATGATATAGTCATGATATTGTTTGTGTCATTAAGTGCTTAAGTTTCCAGGCTGATAAGTAGCTTCAGATAAATGTCATGTGTGACATATTTCACATATCTAAGAACAGCATTTCTTTAACCAATTAGTCTCTACATTTGTCAACATTGGTCACTCTTAGGCAAAATTATCAATACACTGGCTTTGTCTATTTGTCCTTTTGTTTTGTAGGAACATTGCATTTAGCACACCATTAGCCTCTCTTTTGAGGTTCTGTCCCAGTTTTCAGGCTCATTCACAATGCAGATATTCACTTGCTGTTGGATCATTTACACTATCCTTCTGTTATTTGTACTTAACCATCAGAGGAAAGATAAGGACAAAAAGAAGTGTTAATTTATGCCCTATATAGATACAGTCAAGTCTCTATGCTGCTGTCAGTACTATATATATTTATGTTTATATTGTTTATATAATACTGCAGCCAACTACATAGTATTTTAATAATTCAGATCTTTTTTATTATTGCAAAAACTGAGTACAGCATGAATCTCAGTAAAAACCACTACTTATATAGTCTATACAATTGCTCTAGTAACTGTAGAGAAATAGGTCCCTCCAGAGATGCCAGTATAATCCCAATATAGATAGAATCATAGAATCGTTTGGTTGGAAAAGACCTTTGAGATCATCAAGGCCAACCATACCTATCTATTACTAAACCGTATCTCTGAGCACCCCATCTACCCACCTTTTAAATTCCTCCAGGGATGGTGACTCAACCACCTCCCTAGGCAGCCTGTTCCAGTGCCTGAGAACCCTTTCAGTGAATAAATTCTTCCTGACATCCAATCTGTACCTCCCTTGATGCAATTTGAGGCCATTGCCTCTTGTTCTATCACTAGTTACTTGGGAGAAGACACTCACCTGCCTCTCTACAACCTCCCTTCAGGTAGTTGTAGACAGTGATAAGGTCTCCTCTCATCTTCCTCTTCTGTAGGCTAAACAACCCCAGTTCCCTCTGCTGTTCCTCATAAGACTTGTTCTCCAGCCCCTTCACCAGCTTTGTTGCCCTTCTCTGGACACGGTCCAGCACCTCCATGTCCTTCTTGCAATGAGGGGCTCAAAACTGGACACAGTATTCAAGGTGCAGCCTCACCAATGCTGAGTACAGGGAAAGCATGATTTCCATGCTGGCCACGTTGTTTCTGATAAAAGCCAGGATACTATTGGCCTTCTCAGCCACCTAGGCACACTGCTGGCTCATATTCAGCCGGCTGTCAAACATCACCTCCAAGTTCTTTTCTTCCAGGCAGCTTTTCAGCCACTCTTCCCTAAGCCTATAGAGTTGCATGGGGTTGTTGTGACCCATGTGGAAGACCCAGCACTTGGCCTTGTTGAACCTCCTACAGTTGGTTGCAACTCGTTGATCCAACCTGTCCAGATCCCTTTGCAGAGTCTCCTACCCTCAAGCAAATCAACACTTCTACCCAGCTTAGTGTCATCTGCAAATTTACTGAGGGTGCACTCAATCCCTTCATCCAGATCATTGATAAAGATGCTAAACAGGACTGGCCCCAACATTGAGCCCTGGGGAACACCACTTGTGACTGGCCTCCAGCTGGATTTAACTCCATTTACCACCACTCTTTGGGCCCGACTATCCAGCCTGTATTTAACCCAGCAGAGTGTGCCTGCCCTGGCCATTGGCAGCCAGTTTCTCAAGCAGAATGCTATTGAAAATGCTGTCAAAGGCTTTACTGAAGTCCAGGTACACCACACCCACAGCCTTTCTCTCATCCACTAAGTGGGTCACTTTGTCATAGAAGGAGATGAAGTTAGTCAGGCAGGACCTGCCTTTCATAAACCCATGTTGACTGGGCCTGATCACCTGGTTGGCCTGTGTGTTTTGTGTGATAGCACTCAAGATGATCTGCTCCATGATCTTCCCAGCATCGAGGTCAGACTGACAGGCCTGTAGTTCCCTGGATCCTCCTTCTGGCCCTTCTTGTAAACGGGAGTAACATTTGCCAACCTCCAGTCAAGTGGAATCTCCCCAGTCAGCCACGACTGTTGGTAGATGATGGAGAGGGGTTTGTCGAGCACCTCTGCCAGCTCCCTCAATATCCTTGGGTGCACCCCTACTGGCCCCATAGACTTCTGAATGTCTAATTGGTTGAGCAGGTTTCTAATCATTGCCTCCTGGATCATGGGAGCTTCTTTCTGCTCCCCATCCCTGGCTTCTGGCTCAGGGGACTGGGTACCTGGAGAGCAGCTGGCCTTATTATTAAAGACTGAGGCAAAGAAGGCATTAAGGACCTTGGCCTTATCCTCACCCCTCATCACTATCGTTCCCTCTGCATCCAGTAAAGGATGGAGGTTCTGCTTAGCTTTCCTTTTGTTGTTAATATATTTATAGAAACGTTTTTTGTTATCCTTCACAGAGTTGGCCAAATTAAGTTCTAGATGGGCTTTAGCCCTTCTGATTTTGTCTCTGCAAGACCTCACTTCATCCTTATAATCCTCCTGAGATGCCTGCTCCCTCTTCCAAAGCTCATAAACTTCCCTTTTTTTTTCAGAGATCCACCCAAAGATCTCTGCTCAGCCAGGCCAGTTTTCTTCCCTGCCAGATCACTTTTCTGCATAGTGTCAGGAAGTTGTCTTCCACACACTCCAGGAACCTCCTAGACTGCTTCCTTTCTGCAGTGTTATAATTACAGCATACATCTGGTTAGTTGAAGTTCCCCACAAGAAAGAGGGCTAGTGATTGTGAGACTTATCCCAGCTGCTTGTAGAATATCTCATCTGTCTCTTCATCCTGACTGGGAGGTCTATAGCAGACTCCCACCATGACATCTGCCTTATTGGACATTCTGTTGATTTTTACCCATAGACACACACCCCTATCATCACCATCGTTGAGCTCAAGGCAACCAAAACACTCTCTAATGTAGAGTGGCTACCACAGCACCTCTCCTACCTTGCCTATCCTGCCTGAAGTGTTTATAGCCAATCATGGCAGCACTCCAGTTATGCGAGTTGTCCCACCATGTTTCTGTGATGACAATTATATAATAGTTTTCTTGCTGCACAGTGACTTCTAATTCCTCTTGTTTGTTTACCGTGCTGCGTGCATTGGTGTAGATGCACTTCAGTTGGGCTGCTTATCCCATCACTCTTCAGAGGGGGATAATCTTAGTTCCTAAGTGACTACTCGCTGTTGTTTCTAACCCATCAATAACCTTTGCATGTTTGCTGCCACTTGGAGTAATATCCCACACTTCCTCTGAGGTGACAGGCCGAAGAGCCTCACTAGTACACCTTCCCTCATACATTGAAGTGTCATCCCCAGGCCTGTTTCTAGCAATCCTAGTTTTATCCCCCTCCCCCATCTGATTTAGTTTAAAGCTCTTTTGATGAGCCTCCCTAACTTAGAGGAGAACATCCTTTTGCCCTTGGAGACAGGTATACCTCATCATGAGTAGGCCAACCCATGGTCAAAAACCCCAAAATTTTGCTCCTCACACCACACTCAGAGCCAGGTAATTAATCCCTGACTCTTTCTATTCCTCACCTCATCGTTTCCTGTGATAGGAATGACAGAGGAGAACATTACCTGTGCACCTGATCCCTTCAGCATTCATCCCAGGTACCTGAAGTCCCTCTTAATAGCTCTCGGGCTTCTTGTTATCGTATCAGTAGTGTCTTGGAAAATCAGTAATGGATAATAATCAGTGGGCCTTACCAGAGTTGGAAGTTTTCTTTCCACATCTTTAACCCAAGCCCTGATATGTCCCTGTTACGTGGATTGTACACAGCACTTTCTCACTCACCCATCATAAGTGCACATGTGAATTTAGGTGAGATATACTACATAGGATTTTGTGTGAACTTTCATTATATCATACTACAGCTATTGTAATTTACTTCTGCCTGGCCTCTGTAACAAATGTATGGTCTCCTCACCTTCTGCTCAGTACATTGCTGCTGCAATGGGTAAAGACAGCTGTCTAGCCTCCGAGATAAAACTGCTCAACTCCAAAGAAATGAAAGCATGCCATTCCCCAGCCATTGATTTATGACCACCTATATTGTTTTTTTAGCGTTGAGGTGTTTACTAGAGGTTTTCTTGTTGTTGTTTCTTGGTTCGTTGGGGTTTTTTAATGTAAAATTTCCAGGATATTTGAAAAGTACTGTGTTCTTATTAGAGGATCTCGGGTCAGCTTAAAATTACTTACATTATGCTGATTTTAGGAATTGGAGCAGGAATAATGATAGCTGCATTCCTCCTGTATATACACTTCAATTTACTTGATTTTACTTTGCCTTCCTTCCCCCCACTCTTTAACACAACCACCTAGTGTCACAGTCACTGCAATTTAAATATTTAGATTTGTCAGTGTTTTCTAGCCACTGAACTGTATTCCATACTGCTACATTTACTCTACAGAGACATAAAATAAAATTTATAAAGTGTTTGCACAAAACATGTTTGTTTTTTATATCTGTGGAAATAGTAGTTCGAAACTCTATCTAGCAGTCTTTACTTAAAAGCAGAAAATAAAATTAAGAATATAAACTACCCCTATGTTTCACAGAAGACTGCAATTTTATGGCCATTTAGCATTTTAACCATTTTGTTTGTTTGTTTGTCTTTCTTGCCAAGTCTTTCCCTGAGCCACAGATGCTATTTCCTATTCAGCTGTTGCTCTGTTTCTTACAGACACCCTGCAGATCATATGGGTAACTTTCCAACCCAAATTGGATCAATTGAGTAAAAAATAGTTTCTCAAAATCTGTTACTGTTTCCTTTGCATTCTTTATTTATTTTTTGACTAGTTTTGTCAGTTGTATTTTTTTTTCTTTTTAACCTATAGAACAGATCCTTAATACAGACTAATAAATATGTTAGATTTTGAAATTATAATTTCAAAATATTTTTATATCTAAAATTACAACCAACATGCAGCCCAGCCCAGCCATTTCTAACTTCTATTGTTACAAAAATGATACCATTGGAGTTTTCATTACTTTAGTTTTCATTGCTTCAGTTCATTGCAAAAAGGAAAAAATTGCCACTGAAATAGTATATCAAGACTGAACAAACTGAATACTACAACATTAATGTTCATTGTAAAGGAAAATCTTTGTGTTTCTCCCCTTCATGGTTTTTAGAACCAATAGTACCTTTTCATGTGGCCAGAAGACAATTTATTGGAACCTTTTAAAACTCTTAATGCTTTTCTCAATGCAAATAAATAATTCAGTGTAGTAGAAAGAAAGTGATTGAAATATTGCTGGCCAAGGGCTTTCGATTATCTTTGGAAAGGTTGGAAAACCAGACTTGTACATGCTACTTTATCAATGAACCTTTAAACCCAGAGAAGGTTGATGTAAACAAAAACACCTTAGTTCTTCATGATTTTGTTTATCTTACAGTGCTAAACAAGTTAGGAAAGAGATCTCCAGCAGTACAAAATTAGGCCAGACATTATGGTTTTGACATAGTGTTTCACAAAACTTACTCCTCCATCACACACACATTCTTTTTCACACACTGTTATTAGAAGTATTCCCAGTGCTAGGTCTTTAAACAAACACAAGCGTATTTCTTATCTTATCAAAAAGGCAAATTTTATAGCCTTCCCTTTGATGATTCTGAGCCTGTCCACTTTTGTTGTCTGCTGGAAACCCTAGAGGGTCTCTGAAAGAGAATGCGACAGAACTTTGGGGACCTGAGCAATTTGAAGATTTGTTTTCCCTTATTTTTCTTGACTTTCCAAGCGCTTCTAAAACAGTGAAGTTGTTCAAAGGCCTTACAGAAAATTCTGTGTCTCAGAAGACTCCTGCTGTGCTTTAATGACTTAAATTTTTCACATTGGCTTCTGCAATTAGTGAACACAATCTAAAATGACCTAATTCTGTAAGACCATCTTAAATATATCTATATATATAGAGATATATTTAACAAACTGACCTCTGATCTATGAAAATCATATTGTACTCCAGTATGGCACATATGCTGTTTGTATTCTCCATTAGACTTTTAATTGAAGTACTTTTACATGGGCACTTTGTACTTGTATGGACATTGCACCTTAGAAAGGTGTGGGTCATTTCAGCTTTCTGGTCACTGCTCTATCATGTAGTATCCCTGAGGTTCAAGTGTTTCCTGTCTCCTCCTTCCGGCAGGGTTTTTTAAATTGGAAAATCCTTACTCTCATCTGTTTATTTCTTTACTGTCATAACAATCTCACTTTATATGGAAAATTGGTCTACTCTGAAGCTTAAATACTGTTTTATACTTTTTACGGTTTCTGTATTCCAAGTGAAAACTAAGATTTATGATGCCTTGGAGAGACCACTTAGTTTTAGTCCTTCAAAGAGAAATGTTACATTAACGACAGTGTTGGTACCCCTACAGCGTATCAGGAATTTTTTATGAAATATAAACTGCACAAGAAACAAGATATAACAGTGAACATGGGCAAGGAACTGACATAATGTATTTAATTTTTATTTTAATGTGGAGTTATGAATATTTATTGCATTTGTGGAAATTGCAGTTCTGAGCATAAAACAATTTTTAATAGTTGAGCTACTTTTGCCAAAAAGTAACCCTCCAACTCATGTCAAGTTCTCAAAGCATCCTGTGTATATCACCACTCAGGAAGTTGCTAAACACCTCCAGGGTGTTCATTAGCTGTCTTGCAACATAAAGATTCATCTTTTCTTTTATATATATATATATGATGCTTTAATAAATTCCACTTAATAAATGCAGCAAATTTTTTAGCATCACTGTAAGCAAAAGCAGCAAAGATTTTCGATCAGTTGACACTGTGTAGCTTATCTTTCTCTAGCAAAGACAGCTGCTCATGAGCATTCTTTTATTAATATGAGAAATCCCTGATAGGGAGCTTTCATCTCTGGTATCCATTAAATTACAGGGCCATGTAGTTGGAATTGTGTCTCATCATCTGAGGCTCAAATCTGAGCTTTTGGCACTGCATCTACAGATGGACAGTCAACAGGTGCAAAAAGAGAAAATATCAAGGCACAGGGAAAAAACCAGACATGCTTGATCAAATTGGCAAATAACATGTTAAAGGTTAGAGAACAAGAGTGCTAGGCATCATCAGAATAATCACAGAGACAACAACTGGACACGTCCATGTAGCATTTGGGAAAGATTGGACATGGCATGGTTAGAGCAGGTATCACTAGCAGCTCATAAATGTTGATGAATACAGTCAGTGAAACTGGAAGACTGACAAGAACAGGCTAAACTATGCTTCCTAGAATTATGTGAAGTAGTGATTCAGGCATATATGTAGGAAGATATGTGTCAATGAATTAAGAAATAAGCAATCTTTTAAAAATAAATAAGTAACAGAAGTCTAGACAGCAAAGAACTTTGAAAGCCAGTGTTATAAGAATTAAAAAAGGCATAAGCTAAACAGACACTGCTTCTAACAGCAAGAAAAAGAGGGGACTGTTCTGTTGATACGACGTGTTAAAAGTCTTATTACACTACTGGCTCCGATTATACTAAATTATTGTATTAAACTAAACTTGTGTCTGGAATGAAATACCAAAAACTTTCTGGAATCCATTGCAACCTAAGTCTATAAATTTTTGTACTCCCTGAGGCAGTCTTAAGAAAATTAGGACCTGGAAAGTGTTGATCATCACTAAACAAAGATTAATTTGTATAGTTTACAAATATTTCTTATATTTTTGAGATATGTTTAAGAAGTAATGATGACTCTGACATAACAAAATGTGAATAATGTAGCCTAACATGAGGTGGATAAATAGTACCAATCTACCAGGATTTTTAACCTGTTGTCCTTTGGTTATGCAACTATAAAGTGTATGTTAATTCAACATCCTTTTTTGCTAAGAAATGGTTTTCCTACTGCAATTATTTTATTTCTTTATTATAAGATTAGAACTACAACTCTTTCAGATTTAGTCATAATGGTGCAGAGTTGCTATATGAACAGAGAAACAGTTGCTGTCATATGAAAAGGTCCCTTGGCTTAAAGAAGTCCTCCAAAAGTCACAGTGATCTTTTCTGGTTGAACACTGCCTAGGTCCTTCATATAAGTGCAGTTACGCTCAGTGAATCACAGTTCAGACCTCAAAATAGTAGACAAAGCATTAGTTATGCTACAGAGAGAACTGAAAGACAGTGCTTCTTTCTTTTTTCTAGTTTGGTTTCTTCCAAAGATATCTTTGTAAACCTTGACAAAACAGCGTGATGTTAAAGAATATCAGTTGTGTTAAAATACCTCTCATTAGCAGCCTTGCAAATCCCTTGTATAACGATAAATTGTCTCAAGATAATAGTAAAATAACCTGGTGGACTCTGGTCAACCAACTTTTACTCCCAGGATCCATTCTGACTCACAAAGGCCCTGTGAAACTCTTCTTTACTCATTGGAGTGCAATTCTGAACAAATTATTTCCATTATTTCAGAAGGAATTCTGCACGCAGAGTGCCTGTAGAGTCAGGCTAATATTAGTATTTGTTGTAAGTAAATCACAGAAATATTTAATTTCTCAAAAGAAAGTGTTATTTAGTCTCACCATCAAAAATGCCAATGGCAAGTGTGAAACAACCAAGCTAGACTGTCGCAGTTTCCTCACACAGTAGTGTTTGGTTGTAACACAAAAGTATTTTCCCACGGGAAAGAACCAGGGCAGGACTGGGTCATGGTAATTCCACTTATTTCAAATGCTGAAAGGAATCCCCTGAAAAATTTGCATGTCCCTAGGATTTTCTTATTTGTGTTGTTTCTGAGAGGCTGATAGTACCTGAAGGGCACAACAAAATCTGCAGAACTAGAAAGAATGATGCAGACTAGCAGTGGAAAATGTCAGTGGTTCTGCCAACAGAGTAAGTGTTAATGTTTTCCTGTTTGAGTCCTCACATGACTCAGAATTTCACTTTAAACTGTTCTGTTGTTTTTTTCCAGTAAGCTCTTTGTTTCAGAGTATTTTAAATAGCTATAATATTTTTGATTGCAGAGTTTACTTTAATTTTACATCATGTTTCAATTCACTTATCCAGGTACCACAGCAAGCACAGACATTTTGTTGGTTTATATTTTTCATATAGCTGTTCAACTGTTTGAGATTATGCTATGTTGTTGACCTTACTGCATCTCATGACTCAATACTGTCTTAAAAGCAGTTACAGGAATTTTCATTTAGTGAAGAAGTGCAGGCTGTATTTCTTTTATTTGACTAAGCTGTTTCCTATTACTTATTGTACTCTCTTGACAGTAATAAATTTCATAATGGTTGCTAGATTTAAAATCAACTATTACACTATCTAGATGGAACGGTAAATCAATAATGGATGATATACAAATCATATCTAATAGCTGGAACACAGGGGTTTTTTGCCTTAAGGTGTCACTCTTGGTAATCACTGTAATATTTATTGAAAAAATAGCAAAATACTATAAAACCAATAGTAAATTGGCATAAATATATGACGATATTTTCATAAGCAAAGAGAACAGAGCTGGGAGGAGAAAACTTAGTGTTATTATGCACGCACTTACAGATCCTTATTTTTGAAAACCTGATTTATTACTATGCTTTATTACATGCCTTGTTTTCTACATTACTTTTGAAGCTCCAATTTTCAAAACCATATAAAACTGGATTAAAACTTGATGAGATACTCTAAAAAAAGGTGTTAAAATTTCAATACTCCTAGGTGCTTCATAGTTTTGCTTAGGAGAAGCTTATAATGTGATAATTTCTCACGTATCCATTTTTATGTTGTACACAAAGAGAAACATAATGACTGTGCAGTAAACCTTGACATTATGGTCAGCATGACTAGAAAATTAAATATTGGTATATATGCAATAAAAAATAAAGTTCAATTCTGATTCTGTACTTCATGCTGCACTTCATATTCTTATTGGGCAAACAGGACATTGGAATTTACCAGTATTATATAATCAAGCCCTGAGTACAAGCCACTTTTCACAAGTTCACTGAAACCTACCTTGAATTTTACTGTAAATTATTGAAAATGGAGCATTATCCTGTGAGATTTTGTAGTTAATTGAAGTTTTAGTAAACACGTAGTTATCCTTTTTTTAAAAAAAATAAAAAAGGAAAAGCTAGAGGTATAATACTTATTGCTGCATTTTTTCAATTTTTGAGAAAATAGATTTGGTAACAAAAAAAAAATCAAATCAATTAATCAGAAGTTAGCTGAGGTATTAATGATGTATCCAGGAAATTAACAGTCATAGTTTCCATGTCCTTGAAATGTTACCTTCCTCATCTTGCTAAGATTGTCCTGGCCTCTTAGATTAGTTAGCAGAACAAAATGAAATGAAGGTGGATATAAAGCCTCAACAGCTTTCTACTGTTGTCCAAATCCCTGTTTCTCTGCAGAGAAAAAAAGGAAGGGGTGTCATGCTTGTGATTTATTTCTGTGGCTGATCAGAAATACTATAGAAGTCAAGTAAAACCTTTTGTTAGTAAAACCTAGAAGCTAATTTTCTAAGACACAGAAAAGGGAAGGAATGTGATTTTTGTAAGAAAAGTCATCAGTTGTATCATTTGGTGTCTTGAATGGATATTAAACGGTCTGTCCTGGCATGTTTCAAGGATAAATAATTTTACTTTTCCCATTCTGTTCTAGGAGCCAGTAACTGTTAACACATACTAGAGTCAGGCAAATTAAAGCAGGAGAAGGAACCTTTGATTAAGCAAAGAGCAGAACATCCAATTTTGCATTAAATTTATTAATATATATGTCATTTCCTCAAATATGAAATATGTGCAGAAGCGGAGAAGTTCAATGACCAGTAATGAATTTGTTCAGTGATTTTGTTGGTTTTTTGTTTGGTTGGTTGTTTTTTTGTTGTTGGGATATTTTTTTTGGGGGGGGTGGGGGTATGGACTAGAATAAGCAGCTGATAAGTTGTTGGGGTTTTTTGAAATATTGCACAGATTATTTATTGCACAAGATAAAGAAGTGTATACCATTTCAGAGAGTTCTTATTTAATTTGACCATTAGCTTGTTACTTCTCTCAAAATATTAAATATTGAAAAAATGTATGCTAAGTTCTGTGTATCATAATATACGAGATGAAGTCTCAGAAGTCCATTTTCTTTGAATCACTTTGTTTAGATTGTACAGATGAAAGCTGAGTCTCACCTAGCAAAGGAAGCTTGGGACACTGAAGCATAGTGCATCATACACAAGCATCATGAAAGGAATCTGCTTTTGCAAACTGTTTGCTTTATAATATAATGTACCAAATGGCTTACTGAAAAGTTGGACAAATTCCAGTTGAACAGCCAATATTCAAATTGACAGTGACAGCTCACTCTGGAAAAAAAAAAAAAAAAATTTCAAGTGATTGATATGAACTCAAAGGGGTGTGAAGAACTACAGTGTTCATATTGCTCCTGAACTGTTGATAGTTTGGCACATCTCTTATGCTGATTAGAAACAAGCCAGGACACTGCACTTTGCATTCACATTAAGCCTGCAGACCACATTAAATTATTTGATCCACAGAAACACTCAATATACTAAAATATGCCCCAAATTTCAAAATCTAATGACCTTTGTATGGAGTATCTCAGTATCTATGAGGACAGTATTGAGTGATAAAAAGTTAGTAGGAAAGTATTAACAGATATTAAACTGAGCAAGAGATTTTGATGTAATTCAGTTCCCTAGTGAACTAGAGATTTAATACAATGAAAAAAGCATTTGAAAATGGAACTCTGAAATACTTGTGTACATTCTTCATATTTGACATGTAAATAGAGGAGCTAGTAGTTGAGAATGCTTTTCTAGTGTTTATTTATACATTTTATATTTCACCTGTGCAAATGTTAATGCTACTAAGACTATTTTTTTAAAAGCCTTTTGTCTGACATCCTTTCTCTATGACAGTGCTGGTACAGGCAACCAAAATGAAGTATTAATGTAACTTCTTCAGCAGGACATTATTTCTCAGTTGGTCTTAAAAGGCAGCTCTCACACCCACTCTACAAAAACTTCTGGGATTTCTGTGGCTGAAGGCCATTGTGATATAGTCCTGTAAGATACCTCCTGTTTGTTAACAGATTACTACTATTATTTCACACTGCCTATACACACCTCAAATATATGGTGATCATTCTCAATCTGCATCTGAATTTCAGGCTATCCCACTCCTAACTCCATATCAGAGAGACTCAAACCTTTTTTTTTCTTTTTTTCTTTTTTTTTCCTAATGCCAGTTTTTATAATTCTCAGTCATATAAGAAAGGGAGCACAGAGAAAATGAGATGTTTCCCTAGGCTGAAGAAGATTTTTTTCCCTCTCTAAGCAACCGGCAGGTAGAAACCAGGCCCCACCACTCAGATGACTAGCACAAGACCCTGCCATCAGATATTGATAGAGTTCAGGAAGAGAATCATTATCTTGTCTTCCCAGATGCCAAGTGGAGAAAACAGCCATCTTTATATCTGTCAAACCTTCCAAAAAACCCCAAGTGTACTTCTGTATCCAGAGAGACAATGAATGGATGCTAGGCCACAGGACAGTAAGCTCACACTCTTCCTGTAGGGAAAAAAAAAAGTCTGGTGCAGGAAAATGCAAGGGATGGTGGGCTTCTCCTCTGCTTGAACAGAACAAGCCAGTATCATAACCGTATTCTGAACCAGTGCAAAATGTGCACAGTATTCATTTTCAACTTCTCATTCACCAGCACAGCAAGGTTTGGGGTTTTGTTTTTCCTTTTGTTATGCAGCCTGAAACATGGACTGATCTCTGTGCTGTGAGAACAAAGTATGAGCTGAAACTGACCCACAGATTCAGCAAAAGGGGAAAGTGTTACAGAATAGGAATGCTCATTCACAGATTAAATTCAAGAACTAACATAAAAAGGATAATAGGCAAGTTACGTTGACCCAGGAGAAAGTTTAACTTGCATTTCCAGTATCTGTGCAGCAAGTAGCTCAAGCTCTCATTGACCTTGGCAGAATTCTATGAGTAATATGGTCACTAGAGTGAACTGCCACAGAGTATTGTTCAACATACAGTATTGTGTTTTCCATTTCAACATTAGCTATTTTATTGCTTCTTTGAATATTGTATAAATGAATTAATTTATACTTTTTGCCACTGAATACACAATGCATGCACACAAAATCTTATCTTGGTTGAATTCTTTAACATAATGTCCCTCAGGTAGAATATAAGAACAGTGGTGAGACAGAGCAATCCCATTACTTATTAGTACTCCTCCATACTCCACTACCAAAGAGGAGCTTTGAGTGTACAGTGACCTTCTACACCAATACTTATGTCTTGAAAGAATAGAACAGAATTTATTAATTTTAGTACATTAAGATTCAAAGTACATGGTTTGCTCTGTCACTTCAGTCTGAACAGTGGACCCAGCTTTAAAGGATATGTGAGTAGCAGTATAGTTTTCATGAATTTTGTGGTGCAATATTCCAAAAAGCAGCAGGAACAAACTGTTAGGAACTGTTACAAAGAAATGGTAAGGCCAGACTGTTCCTATTTGATTCAGTGCCAACAGTAATAAAGTCTGTCAGAAATATATTATAGTAAGTATTAAAAAATCATAGATTTTTTTGTGAAGTGTTATCACTTCTCCACAATATGAGGTCTAAATACCAAAGAAATAGCTAAAGCCATTCTAAAAATAATTGTCATCATCTCTTTATGACAGTGGAAGATAAGTAATGGTAACAGTCAGGTTAATTCTCTGAGAATGGGTTCATGTTAAATTTAGATGTCTAAATAAATGTTTAAATCTCTCAGATCCCACTGAACTTCCAGTTTAATAGCTAATGTGCACATGCAAGCATTCTGCATCTATTGTCCACCTAGGGTTACCAGTTAAATGTATCACTACACAATATGTATGATGGCCCTAAGACGTGTAAAAAACTGGGTCTAATATTGCTGATACTGGTCATTTACTGCTAAAATAGATTTATGAGAATAAGTTACAAGGTGAATTTATATAAAGATTCTTGTGTATGGAGAGACTAAATGTTAGTGTAGTATGCATTTTTGTTTCAGCCTAATGTGTCTTTTAAAAATATTTATCTCCTAACAAGATGTACTTATTTTAAAAAGTCTGCTTTACTCACGCTTTGTAGGTAATATGGATTTTTTTAACCTTGTGCAGATTCTTTCATTATTCAGAAAGAAATCACTGCAGCTTTTCTCAAAACTGAATGGAAACACACAAAAGCTGAAACTAAACACAGAAGACTGAGAGTCTTTTGACAGCCTTAAAGATATTTGATGTGCAAAAAAGCAAAATAAGTAATAAAAATGTCAGTTTTGTGTTTCCTAATTTATTTTTTTCTTTAATTTTCCAGGTGGTGGGAATCTTTTTCACAACATTTGGTCCTGAAGAGTCCTCAGATAATATTTTATAACCTCATTTTTCTTTTTTTCCTTTCTTTTTAAAAATTATTTTTACTTATTATCAAAATAAATTTTGGGTGGGTAGGAAATTAAATAAGTATGGAAAAACACATATCTACAACTTTTTAATGATTTTCAAGTTTTTATAAAAAGAATGCACTAACAAACTTTGACATAAATTTTCCCTACTTTGGTCGTAGGGAACCTGCTTTCCACAAGGTTAAAAAACCAACCAAATTAAAAAAAAAAAATCCTCAGACCTCTTACCTTCGTTAATGAGAATGACACTTTTAAAAATTTATTCACTTTAACATACTTCCTGGTTGTGGTCTTTGTTAATTTGCTTCTTTGTTTGTTTTATGTGGTAGTAAAATTGTTGTAAGATGAACATTTTTTTTCATTCTTATTGAAAAAGTAGTTGTTTCTTTTCAAAAGAGTGAAAAAATAAGGCATTTATTTTTATTTATAGGTATTTTTACAGACTTTTTAAAATAGAAAAGGGAAAATTGCTTTCACCTGACTGGAAACAATTCCTTGAAGAAAAGTACTTCAGTAGAGACTAGTCTCAAGCTGGCAGGTTAAGAATGTTTTTATGTTTGATTACACATATTATGGAAAATTGAATTGTTCAAATAATATGAAAGCTGATATGCCTAATTGCAGTCATATTACTTATTTAGATACAAATAACAAAATAATTTATAAATAAACCTCAGCTTAACCCTGCTATTGATTACCACAATGATACTGAGAAATAGTTACACTGTCTTAATTGAATTACAAGAAACTTTTGTGTAGTTAGGACAAATTCTTGCTCTCTTAAGTGCCCTTGAATATTTCTGAAGTCAAAGAGATTTAGATATGTAGCCTAATAACCACAGAAAGGAGTTAGGTATATTAAGAGTACTTAAATAGGAAAACCTTATGGTCTAAAAGGTCCACAAGATCTGTAGTTTCAAAATTTCTCTCATAGTGCTTCTCAAGGACAATATACGTCTTAAAAAACTTCCCTGTCTTAATAGCACAGTTTTTGAAGAACTGTGATTTTCAAAGAAGGCAGTCTTTCTTTTCATCTGAAAGTTCAAGGAGTTATCCTAGTCTGAGAACAACTTCAACATCCTAAAAGCACTGGACTCAACAAAATATCTGGCTAAGTGTACTTGTACTGAGAAAAAACAAACTAGGAGGAACTATGTGAATGCTATCTTCTTTTCTTGACACAAAATTCTGGTTAGAGAATTTCACCTGGTAGAAGACAACCTAGATTCACTATTTTCCTCAGATTCAGACAATACAGACCAACAATTGCTATGTCCCCACTTCCAACACCTTCAGTTGCTCAGCAGAGTTAACTCTAGCCAAACTGCCTTAGTATAGCAAGAGGGCTCTTGGCCTCATTTTAAGAGTCTCAGCTTCTCATCCTTCAAACAAGTGTATTTCACTCTTTTATGAAACATTTGTTTAATGAAAAATCACACATAATAGCCTGGGGGAGAAATCCAAATCCAAGTCTATCCTTCTCTCAGGTAAGCACCCTACTCACTGAGTTAGGTTCTAAGTTATGGTCTGATGAGTCTTAAATTATTTCTGCACAGTGGCACAGCTTTCAGAGGAAAATCGCCTGAAGCTCAATCATTAGGTACTCTCCTAGGAAATGACAGACTGGTTTTTTTAACATCTTAACACAGAGAAGGGCACTGAAGTGCGTGTGAAAAGGCCTAGCACCAGGTTGTTCTGCAAAAGGATAAGTTGCACTGCCATCCTTCAAAATCTTTAAAAGAAAACAGAGAATTTCTGCTTTCCTGCAGAAGGAACATTTTTACATCAAGACCCATGAAGTTGTGTGAATTCTGAACTAATCTTGCAACTCCTTACCAGGTCTTACAAGGCAATAAAGCCAGCCAGTGAAAAGTGAAATTGAAAGCCTCCTTTTCCTAACACCTGTTCATGTTTCCAGACAAGATAGCTCAGACATTTAATGCACTGGCTCTCAATAAGAATTACATCGTGAAGACTCACAGTTCTCTGCATGAGTTGTCCAGAACATTTGGAAACCTAACCTGGATGTAGAGATTCCTTTGTGAAAAATAGATGACTGAGAGTCAGCTAATGCAGTGCAGAGACAAGTGGATAATTTAAAAATATTGCTAGATGCTAATCTCTGATTACTCCCTTTTTTGCAAAATCTGTTTCTTCATTTCCTTGAAAGGATTTTCACTTATTTTTCTAGTTCTTCTAACTTAAGTGGAATACTGTACTTATTTAAAGTAAAAATATTTTAAAGATATTGTATACTATATAACATTTTCAAAGTCATCTTATCTTCTTACTATAGGTAAATGAATGCATCAGCAGAGTTTCAATTTCCTCTGACTATAAAGTACCAGGATGAGATTAGAAGCAGGAAGAGATCAAGTGTTTGATCTAGTAATGATTTAAGTACTGTGCTTTCAAATCGCATTGTGACATTTGTAACTTTTTTCCGAAGGTTACTATTCATTTTATGTTTTGTTAAAGTAGTAGAGTATATCAAGAAAAACAGGATGTGAGTTAAAAATATGATTTTGGGAGAAGAAAATAAAGATCACATACTACTGTATTGTTTGCTTTATCATATTTCCAGAATCTATTGCAACTAGGGAATTCATTTCTAGGAGGAGAAAATCCTGCAAGTGGGTTGCCATACTACAATGTTCTTGCAAAGTATACATTTTGCCTTTTTGTTAGAAATAGCACACATTAATGTTCCTATTTATATGCATATACATACGAAGATACACATGTATATAGAAAGAAAGAGACATTTCAGGAACAAAGGTTAAAACTAGGAAAAAGAAATCAGAGAAGTGCATTAGAGAGAAACTGATGCTGCCTAATTTAGCTCTTCCTCTTGTAGGTACTGCAACTGGATTATTTTAAAAGCCTAAAATGGGACAACAACTTCTTTTTGCAGATTCCTTGCATTTTATTTTCTATCAAGAATCCGTCCTGGTTAAAGCAGGCAAAAAGGTACGTTCTCACATACCTCATCTTATGGGTATAGCCCCACATTTGCCCATGCCTTTAAGATGAGTGTTATTTTAGGTGCTATTGCGCCTTAATCATTTACCCTGAAAACTTTTTGCATATAAAAGCCAGTAAGGAAAATGGAGTTTAAAAAAAGCAGTAAAAAAAGTAAATTTTCATAATGTAAAATAGAAAATAGTTAGCCAGAACATCAAGATTTAATTTGAAAATATTTATTTTACTTTCTTTTTTGTACCTTGCTGACAAAGTACATACTTGCCAAATGCAGAAGATAAGGTTTAGGTCTGGTGTGTATTTAAAATGTTCTCTGTGTTAGGTTCCATTTGAGGAGACAATTTTAGACTGAAAACCATAATGGGGAAGGCATTGCTGGTTTTGTTCTTTAGTATAGTTATACCTTTGTATAATGTTTTCTGATGATTCACTCAAATGCAAACATCTCCCTCTATGATCATTAATCCTATCTCATCTAAGAAGCACTTTTGACCTTTTCTTCTTGGTCTAAATAATATTGCAATTACTACAGTGTCTTTCCAGGTATGTGAAGACATTTCTCGAGAGCTATTTAAATATTATGATGCTGCTAATCTGCTAAAAACACAATATAATTTCATAACTATTAAGCCAATTGTCAGCTCTTGGAATGAAAATTTTCCCTATAATAAGTTTTAATTTTAAATAAACATAAATGGCAATCATGCTTCAAGCAAACACAGGAAACATGCCTGCTGCTCATTACTGATTTGCAAATGAGACAAGATACAGCATCATAAACATCAACACAGATATCCGTCCTTTATGGTAATGAAAGGCTAGAAGTCCCTGTGAGAACTTTTCTCTGTAGTAAACACTTCAAAAAAAACCTAAGAGGATTTTACACCTGAAGAAATCAGATTATATGCAATATAATGAAACATAGAACATTACATAAATCTCAGAAGTTAATTTGAAAGGATTTTAAAAGACAGAACAGCAAAAAAACCCACAAAAAACAACAAACCAAACAAAAAATCAAAAACCAACCCAACAAAAACCCCCAAACAAACAACCAAAAAAAACCCCCCAACCTTTTGTCCTTCTGGGAAGTCCTTTTTTTTAACAATGATATTGGTTAATTTGTTGTTTTTCGGAGTTTCAGAATCCTTCCTCACTCTTAGACACTTTTATTTCTGTCATAACTGAGGCCTGTCTCTCTGATCCATTCTTCTCTCAGGAGAAGAATGTATAAATGTTGGGCTTCCAGCTCTGTACTGTGCTGTACTCTCACCTATCAGTATTTTGAACCTTTTCTTTCCAAGCTGACCTTATTTTTTAGCTCAAACAGAGCTGAGTTTGAATAGCTATATTTCTATCTGCTGAGGTATGTGTAGCTGCAGCTACTCACAGAAGAAAAAAAAATAATCAAACTGGTAACAACCATCACAACAACATAGGGATACAATAAATTGTAAAATGTGAAATCTAATCTACTTTAAGACCCATGTATTCTGCTACTAAGGAACTACACTATTGTGTTGCAGTAATGAAATGTAAAAACTTTTTATTATATGCTAAAATAATTTTCCCCCCTTTTGTAGCTCAACACATGAAATTATACATTGCTTATAAGATATACATCAAGAAGTGTGAGTTGTTTTAATTTTGTTAACGAACCACCTTACCACAAATCAGAGAATGGTTCAGTAGCACATGTAGAGACAGAAGTACTGAATGCTATGGCTCAGAGGAGGTGATGCAAAAAGCTTTTGGAACTAGGTGTTTTTGGCATTGCCAAAATAATGAATGTTGGTTACCTAGTTCAAGAATCCCTATGAAAAAATCTGTTCCACTAGTAATATAGTGTTATAACGATTCTGCATTATAACACAAGGAGGAGACAGTAGGTTTATTTTTGGAGGTTACTTTATATTTCCTTCTTACAGCAGTCTTACCTATATATTATATACTCAAAAAGTTTTTTAAAAGTATTTAACTATTCTGTGACAACTGTTCAATCTTTACTGTCACTCACTGTGTACAATCACTGGTAATTTCATGCATTATTTGTAACAGTGTGGTAGCATAGCAGTACACACATTTTTTTTTCAGCCAGTAGAATGCACTTAACACAAAATACAAAACTTACTATTAACAACTATTCTGCGTCTTTAGAATTCCATATTTTAGATCATACCAAAGTTCTACACAGCTTTACACAGAAGTGTTTTCAAAAGATATGAAATACAGAATTAATGTCCCAAGGAACAGTAATAAATGTAAAAAATATGGAAAGAATAAGTATACAATAGTCAGGAACTCAAGACGCAGTGAGCTCAGCTGTGATGGATAGACTTTTTTGAAAGGCTTTTCCATCTGAAAAAAAACCAGCTCCTTTTTAATAGAAGCATGCCAGATGGTTTAGTAGAACATCCATTATTCAATCTGATAGCAGACTGTGTAATTTACTGCCTGTGATGCTAACGATAGTGCCTAGATCTATGAAAAAGGTCTGAATCCTTTTTATACGGAAGCTTGGTGGGTACTGAATTCCAACATGAGAAAATGAGAAGAAGAAGTTTTGAGATTGATGGTGTGTATTATTCTGTTCTTTCAAGAGATGATATGACCAATGTGGTTCCATTGTACTAGGCTCAATGAACCAATTTATGAATTGACAAGTTGCAGTGTGAAAAAGCAGTTACTAAGAACAGCATGTGTTAATCAATGATTTAAGAAAATATTTGTGCATGTGTAGAATTACATTCATAGAGAGCAAATAATTGAGTCTGAGTTGTCTGAAAGAAGAAATCAGTATCTTTATCTACATCTAAGTATTTATCTTCTCCAAGATGCAGGAACAAATTGCAAAATTAATGTAGGTACAAGCTGTCAATCAAGTGATATTTAAAAGTAAAATTAAGTACAGTCTTGTTCTGGTAACCCCACAATATGGCATGGTAAAGTTACCTACATGTAACAGTTATTAAGCTGCAACCTTCATTCTCCTTGCTTTCATTCTAACCTCAGGGCTAAAAAGAAACAGGAGAGAGAAGGTATAGATGCCCTCCACCATCATTTGCAAAGGCTTTTGAACACTGTCATTTGGGATTTGGCTAGTCCCATGTCTGTTTTACAGCTGTACAATAGTAGCTATGAGAATACCTAGCAGGGAGGTGGTGGGGAGAAGAGTAATAATGGATAATTCTATTGAGTAATTCTGAGAGTGAGAGACTTTATGCATATAAACATATACCTTCTGCTACACTCTAGAATATCAAGGAATTTGACCTGCTTTAAACATTGCAAATAATAAAATATAACCAAAGCTAAACTGTGCTTTAAAATATTTTACTTCTTTGGAGCGCTGTCAAATCATTGTAAAACATCAAAAAATATTTTCTCCTACTCATCTGTATTAATTAAAAGCTTCTTTTTTTTGCAAAAGGTTAGTTCAACATTAAAGATAGCTATACAATGAAAAATCAAAATTAACCCCCCATGTCATCTGTCTATTTCTACATCTATGACTTTGCTGGAGTGAATAAGCACTCTACTTATATAACTGATGAGGTAATTAAGATCCTGCATTACTTTTCCTGTGCCTGCTGGTTAATTCTAAGATTAGTGTTCATTCAGTTTAATGTTGAGCTTCACACAATGTTTCAATATCATGTTGTAAAGGAATTGTTGGAGTCTTGAACATTAAATCAATAGGTCTTCTGTCTTGTTCAGATAGGTGAGACATATGCTGATCCCCAGTGTGAAACTCATTATGTTTCTTAAGGACTAAAATATGGCATGTTATCTAATAAACTATTAATCTAAAATGTTACAAATACAAAGCAGTTTACTTAATGAAAGAAGAGTTCAATTTTTTTACTGTCTTAAAATTCAGTTTAAGGTAAATGTTAACTTGGAACAATATAAGCCATCTGTATTAAAAATAAAATAATAAAATAAAATAAAATAAAATAAAATAAAATAAAATAAAATAAAATAAAATAAAATAAAATAAAATAAAATAAAATAAAATAAAATAAACTCTTATCACCTCTTAAGTTTTGTCTTAAATATATGTACGTCTGTAAAGTCTGAAGTGAATAAGACAGACTATCATGGAGAGAAGAGGGTACAGAAGAGAAACTACCATTAAGTAATGGGAAGAAGGTTCAAGGAGAGAAGTGCTGCAGAGAAGACATTGTCAATCAGAAAACAAATAACTGAAAAGAAAAGCAGCTTTATGGTGGTGAATTTTGACATAAAAGCTGGTTTGGTGTGAAAATTGTTCTCTTCTAAAAATGATTACCATTATATGGAGATATGTTTTTCATTTCAAGTTATCTTTAAATGGCTTTGAAAGTGTATTCGAATGGAATTTTCTCAGATAACTTTTAACAGTTTATACAGGTTAAATTTTAATATCATTTATGTTGGAAAGGTGTTCAAAACATTATACTATTAAATATTTAATGACATCATTATGGAAAATTTAGCTATTTCCAAACTAGACTCAGGAGGCCAGAAGTATCATTCCACACTAGTTCTTGAATTGTTAAACAGGTCTGCTGAGATTTGTACTCTTTTTCAAAATTTAATAATAGGGTTAGGTGGCTGCTAACTTTGCAAAATATAGTATTCTTACACAGATGTGACTGTTAATTGAAAAGTCTCTTGTGAGTCCAAATGGGTTTTAAGGCAATGTTTTTGTTCATATTTGTATTATTTAGGAAAATTTGGACTATTCATGTGTTTGTATATTCATAAACATAACGTACATAAAAGGCTACAGTCAGTTCTAACTACTGCATAGAACTATAAGAAAATCATATTTACATGTAAGCACCTTCAGTGGATTCTATCTACAATATTGCTATCACTAACATCATTAATCTATGATTCTTGTCAATCTAACGGTCCAGTAATAACACTTGTACTATAACTCCAGTGAAGTACTCATTTTTTGAAATATCTACAGACTGTGTTTACCAAGTATCCCAAAGTGGGGGGAAGAAGGAGGGAAGTTTATTTTGTGAGTGACTAAGAGTACTTTAAACAAACCTTCCTATTTTCAGTGGGAGGTAGAAATTGGCAAGATGGCAGCAGAAATCAAAAGAAGACCACAGTTATGTTGTAAGCTAACCTCCACTTCCTTTGAAGTGAAGAATCACAGAATCACAGAATATTAGGGATTGGAAGGGACCTCGAAAGATCATCTAGTCCAATCCCCCTGCTGGAGCAGGAACACCTAGATGCGATCACACAGGAAGGCGTCCAGGCGGGTCTTGAATGTCTCCAGAGAAGGAGACTCCACAACCTCCCTGGGCAGCCTGTTCCAGTGCTCTGTCACCCTTACTGTAAAGAAGTTCTTTCTCAAATTTAATACTAAAACACTTAAAATCTTAATGTAGGAAAGTGACTTAAAAATGTGTTGTCACCTAATTAATATTAATTATGGTAGAATACATAAATAGAAGCCTTATACATTATAGTGATTGTTAGAGAAGAGAGGTGACACTATTTTCTTACCTCATCACAAAGCACTCTTTTAAAACACTCTGAATTTAGAATAGGCTAGACTAGACTAGACTAGACTAGACTAGAATAGAATGTTGGGTTGGAAGGGACCTTCAAATGTCATCTAGTCCAATCCCCCTGCAGTGAGTAGGGACATCTTTACTTAGAGCAGGTTGCTCAGAGCCCCATCAAGCCTGACTTTTAATATCTCCGGGGATGGGGCTTCCCCTACCTCTCTGGGCAACCTCTTCCAATGATCTACCACCCTCATATTGAAGAACACTTCAACATTCTCGAGGCCCCACATAATTGTGTTAAAGGATAATTGAAATGTAATATTTGTAAAGCATATTGTAGTTGCCTCCTTTCAAATTGCTCTCCAAAATTTACAGAGAAAAGCACCATATTAATAATATACTGTGTAAATCTATCTAGATAAGTTCTCCTATTTATTGATTCTTTTAGATTAACGCACTGCTAATGATGTCATTCTTATTCCAGTACTCTAAAAAAAAAAAAATCTTCAAACACAATTTTAATCACTATTTGGGGGAGTATTAAAGTAACATAATGAAAAAACTATATAGAAGAAAACAGAAGTCATGGATCTAGGGAACTTTTAGTTGTTTGCGAACAGTATTTTCCCCTTTTTTTTACTTCTTTTTCCCTGAGGTAAACTTTGGATTTACATGTAAAGTTTGCAGATTTAAATAAATAAATAGTAAAATCAATAAAACAATTTACCTGTGCTTAATATACTGATAAGCAATACATACTAAATAATAATATATTATCAATTGCAAATACAAACAGAAGCCTAAGCAGTCTCTGAAAGAGTGAATTTTTATCTGAGAAATACTAGGACTAGGGAAATGAAAAATTTTCTGTAAGTTTTACATTAACCACCAAACTGATATTCCTATTCCTTATATTTTAGCATAACTTAAGTACCATTTTAAAAATCATTTTGATTCTTTCCCCCACATGACGTTTCTGAGTACAGAAATTAAACAGAGGTTGATTTACCTCTTCAGAAGAAAGTGTAATTGAGAATGTATTGTTAATACTCATTTCACTTTGCTAATCACCAGTGTGTCTGCATATGTAGGAATATGTATAATTCCGAAATTGATGGCATGGGCAAAAAATGCACATACCTGCCTGTAAAATTAGTGCACCATTTTCAGTGCTGGAAATCTGATAACCCGATACAAATGGCCAAGATCATAGAAAGAATATGTGGTATATAAAAGGATAAAATCTATCTTCAAAACCAATAGCTTTATCAGATGTGTATCCCAGCTAAAGCTGCAGTCCTGTGTTGTAGAACAGATAAGCTGATGACAATGCAGAATTTTTTCATCATTTTAGATTCCCTTGCAAGAATTCCATCTGCAACACAGCTTTCTCTTCCGTGCTTCGGAACAATGTTGTGCAGATGAGAATTTTTGCCTGAAATGTTCAGTAACAAGATAAAATATATGAAAACATTAGATCTCTTACTACAGCAGTTGGATCTGAACTTTTGTTTCTATTGGAATGTGTTACCAGTGGCAGAAGTATTTCCTCTTGAAAATACCTAATATATTTGATAAATTAATAAAAATCCCCCAAAGAGAAAAATTTGCAAGTAAAATATGCAATCATTCCTTCTTCGGGGAAAAAGATGTTAAAAGGATGACATTCCTGTGGGTTTGTCAGTGATTAAGGTGTACTTGTTTGGAGGTTTGTTGCCTTTTTTAAGTAACAAACACAAATGTCCATATTAACTCATATATTTTATACCAAAATTACCAGAGGGTAACTGAGAAATTTGGAGATTAAAACCAAAAGGTCATTCAGCTTAGAAGCTTCAGTATCTTTTAATTTTTCAGGTTTTATTTGTATAACAATTCCATAAAATATATTAAAAAAAAACCACACCACAAACAAGATGCTGGCAAAAGATAAAGCAGTCTTATTAGCCACAATGATTCATTAGTCCTAGATTCATTAAATTCTTCTGGAGTATATGAAAATAGAAAAGACCAGAAATATCCTTTGCTCAAATGTACTTTCATATATTTTTTTTTTATTTTATTTTTAATCTATGGACCCAGCATTGAGCTTTTCCATCAAGTGGAAAAATCCTGATTTATATGTCTCCCAAAATGTTAAACCTAAGGTTGTGATAAGTATTTAGTGGTAATAGTTCGAGACTTGACTATTCCTTTTTCTCTAATTCAGTTAATCATGTAATAACTGAATTTAAAAGATAAAGAACCAATATTGCAATTGATCAGGAACACATAAAAAGCATTTTTGAAGACTAGCATTAGAATGCAGAATTGATAGTGGGGAGAATGAATAAATAAATAAATAAAGCAGGTCATGCTATTTCAGACAATTAAAATTTGCCAATCCAGACAACTACAAACATGCAGAACAAAAAGATGATACTACTGATGTACAAAGCAGAAATATAGCTTTTGATTTGCAGTGCCTACAAAGGAAATTAAATGCTAAATAGGTGATCAAGGCTATACTTCTGGAAATATGAGGACAGATGTTACACTGTTATGAAAAAAAGAACTTACTAGGTTTGAGCATGTAGCAAAACCAGAAATACATAGTATTCCAGTCCGTGTAGCACATTGAAAGCTGATGAGGAAAAGAAAGCCGTAGAGTCTCCTGACAATAAACATAAAGGTGCAAGTGAACTGAGGAAAACTTGTGAAGAAGTTTAAGACTGGTCAGGAGACTAACTTCAGAACTCTTTTCCTTGTTTGCCCTACTGCCCAAGAAGAAACACAGTAAGATAAAAATTTCTGCAGAGCAGTGTAAACAGAGTATGTTAGACTGAGCCTACTATATGATAACATTAAAGTTTCAGCACTCTGCTACAGTTTTTGTTTTATTTATAAAAATATTTCTGAGATTTAAATTATTAAAAGCAGTAGAAACAAATTCAAAGGTATTTCCTTTTGACATTTTGAATAGATAGGAAAATTCTGCAGATGTAAAGAAAGGTAATATAGTTTTTCAGATAGTGATTCTCAATTTTTTATCAAGTCCACAGGGAAAACTGCAATTGCTCCCAGCCTGTTCTTCAGATGTTGATATACTGTAATTACCGCACAACTCTATGCTAAAAAAATAAGTGTAGCAAAAGGCTATCTCATCAGAACCTTTAAACAAACAGTTTCACCAAGCTTTTACAGTAACATTACCCTGTCCCAAACAGTTACAGAAGAAATATATGTGTTCATTTAAACATATTTTTAGTTTAGTGAACTAGAAAATTCAATTTCCTATAAATAATTGTAGAGTAAAACAGTGCAATTTCTAGCATTTTCAAAACATGTAAGATTGTTTTAGCAACGGTATTCTCAGTTAGTAGGGGGAATGACAGAACTAAGAGCCCTACCTTCATTTATTTTAGGTAAAAGAATCAAAAGCTATATTGGGACATAAGACATCAGTGTTAATACATTTTAATCAACACATACGGCAGTACTGTACTAGAAGGAGTACTTCTACTAGGTTGACCAAAAATAGAGTAATAAAACAGTGTAATTTGTTCCTTGGATGTCCTGTGTTGATGGTATGTCCCCACAACACACATGCTACATTTAATGGAGTGGCTTAGACATCACTGTGTACCTGCACAGCTCCTGTGATAAATACTAATGGTTTTTCCTGCTTCTGTCTTACTAGCTCAAGAGACATCTTTCTTCCAGAGTTAATGATCATCTTAAAAAGCTAAAAGTCACTACCCTTAACACAGCTCAGTAAGTCTAGCTTCCTAACCCTAATTCTTTTTGCTGTAACACTCTTCATTAACAGCATCATAACTAAAGCTTAACTGTTTTTCTCTTGTAAACTTTATTTCAATAATTTTATATAAATCTCCATTTACCATAATTATTTCTCTAAAGTAATGTAATTTTCATTCCCTGTACCAACCCAACTTGACATTCAGACTTTCTCAGATATTTCAGTTAAATTTCCAGCACTGTGTGCTAGAACCGAGTATGTAATTCTGAGCCTAATTTAGTGAATTTTATATGAAAACCAATTGATCTTGCTCCCAAATAACACAAATCAGTTATAGTTAGAGTATATTAGAAGGTACAATTACAGAGCAAGCTAAGACGCATTACCATGTGTTGAGGCAAATGTTGCTAATCTGCTCTCAAATCACAGAATCACAGAATGTCAGGGATTGGAAGGGACCTCGAAAGATCATCCAGTCCAATCCCCCTGCCAGAGCAGGAACACCTAGATGAGTTCACACAGGAAGGCGTCCAGGCGGGTCTTGAATGTCTCCAGAGAAGGAGACTCCACAACCTCCCTGGGCAGCCTGTTCCAGTGCTCTGTTACTCTCACAGTAAAGAAGTTCCTTCTCAAGTTTAAGCGGAACCTCCTGTGTTCCAGCTTGCACCCATTACCCCTTGTCCTGTCATTGAACACCATTGTGAAGAGCCTAGCTCCATCCTCCTGACACTCACCCTTCATATATTTATAAACATTAATAAGGTCCCCCCTCAGCCTCCTCTTCCCCAAGCTAAAGAAGACCAGCTCCCTCAGCCTTTCCTCATAAGGGAGATGCTCCACTCCCTTAATCATCTTGGTGGCTCTGTGCTGGACTCTCTCAAGCAGTTCCCTGTCCTTCTTGAACTGTGGAGCCCAGAACTGGACACAATATTCCAGATGTGGCCTCACCAGGGCAGAGTAAAGGGGAAGGAGAACTTCTCTCCACCTACTAACCACAGCCCTTCTAATACACTCCAGGATGTCATTGGCCTTCCTGGCCACAAGGGCCCAGTGCTGGCTCATGGTCATCCTGCTGTCCACCAGGATTCCCAGATCCCTTTCCCCTACACTGCTTTCTAACAGATCACTCCTTAACCTATACTGGACATACATTTCCCCAATAAGTGTGAGAAAAACCCCCACAATTTTATGTGTATTTGGACTGTAAGTGTTGCTTTGCCTTCACCTTACTATCCTGTCACATGCAGAGATGGCGATGGTGGTGGTGGTCATTGGTTTAAATAAATGTTTATCATACATTTTTTAGCATTTGACAGACAACATCTTACAACTTGAAATCAGTTCATTCAAAGAAAATAAAGGGGGATTTTTTTTTACTTTTTTAAATTCTAGTCCTACACTGCTCCTTCCATGAACACAGGTTTTAATTTCAACAAGACTGTTTTTATGAAGTTCATCTGCCCTCAGTCACTGGTGTTTGATTATTCTCACTTTTAGGTCATTCCCTTTCAGCTCTCTCTATAGGTCAGTAATATATTACAGTTTTCCTGTTGCCATTCTTGCATCAAGGTTATAAGACTGCACTATAAGTCCACATCGAGTCTAAAATGAGTGGTGAATACAACTAACATGTTAAGCAGCTTCATAATATGTCACACTCATTTCTTAAATTAGCACTGATTTTTTGGTGAGTATTGAGTATTCAGTGTAGGTTTAGGATGCTGTTAGGAGCTACACAAGTATATATGGTTTGAGAGTTGCCTCTCTGAGACCTGTATCTTTCCCAGCATGACGCTGCTGGAGCAAACACCAGTAGAGTTGTCTGAAACTTCTAGGTAGGAAAGGAAAATCTTACCATTTAGTCATTCTTTAGTAAAATTCTAATCCATAATACCATACCATAAAGTAAAGGGAGTTTTGGGGACTACATGTTACAAATTTCAAGTACCAGCATCACTGGCTAAAATATTCTACAATGGTAGTTTCTGCTGCCCTGTCCTCACATTCCAGAATGGAATCCAGCATCCTAGTTTCAAATTCTACTACGTTGTATTACGTTGGACCTACCAAGAATTGACAAAATAACAAACATAAATAACATAAAACAGAGCTAGTTTCCAGAATGCAGCAGTGTCACCCAGCCAACCAGAACTGATAGAAAGCATTACTTTGGAACGCTGCTCTGCCTTATGTAAACCTTAAACTAAATTCATGAGCTGCTTTTTGTGCTTTCCAAACAGAGTATTAGACCATTTCTGATATTTTTCTTTCCTCTGTCTTCCACTATAATCACTGTCTTGCTAGGGTAGTGCTTCAGTCTGCCATTCTTCATCAAGAACAGCTTTTGAAGCACTTTTAACCATTCTTGTGATAGTGGCAGTCTTATACAAGATGAAGACAAAGCAGAGCTATATGTTATCATTATAATGTGGGCACTTGACTGAATGTCACTTGCCTACCACCTGCATGTAGACATTCAGTACAGCAGCCTAAAATTATAGATCTTACTTCAGAGTCCTACAGAAGAGTCTAGTGGTAAATATGCAATTTCTCATCCCTACACTCTCCAATTACAAATTATAAAACCAAAGATGCTACACGTGTCTACATATCATACAGAACACTTGTCAGTTTAAAGTTTGAAGCCAATTTGAAGCATGTAATGAATTTATATCTGGTGTATGAAATAGATATCTAAAGTGACATCCTGAGGCACAGTTAATGAGATTGTCTTATGTAAGGCTATCTGGTAATATGATGATCTCTAATGAGATTACTCTGAAGTAATGCCTTTACAAATTAAATTAATGAATTATATACATTCACAATGCAAGAATAGAGAGCTAAAACATTTTAAGGCTAATATAAAAGGATTTCTCTATCTCTCTTAGGACCAAGCTGTTATGTGTATAATAATGTATTGCATCAAATCAGAGGAGGTAAAAAACAAGGAGACCCACAGGAAATAAAATATTGCCAAGAATATTATACTGTATTTGTGAATATCATGGCCTTTGAAAATGATAGCCAAATAACTAAAGAGAAAACAGCTCCTGCCTGGAGCCCAGTACTGGATACTGTGGGCATGAGGATCAAAGGGAATACAAAAATTTAGTATTGAATCTGCTGAGTTGGAGAGGAAGGAAGAATGATTTCCCAGCCTACTGAAAGACAGACACACAAGGAGAAGAGAGAGTAAGTATCCAAAAAGTACACTGCAATGAGAAATTGCATTCAGCTCTATCAATTAGAAATGGAGGTAGGTGGGAGCTTTAAAACGGAAGGTTAAATTGGAGCTAAGGGGAAATGGGTATAGGTCATTACTGATTTAAAGCTTTTATATATATGCTGTTTGCTACTATGAAAGATGAACCTGGCTATAGGTAACTTCTTTCAGCCGCTTAATTGTTGTGCTATTAGGAACTGTAGAGGAAACTAGGCATGCTATGGTAGGGATTTTGTGAGGATTTTGTGTTTATCTCATTGATAAACCCAAACAATCATTAGGAGACAATGCACAAAACATATCTGTTGTAAATTTTCTGTAATAGCATTCAGTGATACATTTAATTGCCATAAAGGCAGGAACCTGCATATTTTGACTCGCCTTCAGTTTTGCCTTACTGAGAAATGTTTGGTAGCATTGTTACTTTTAATGAAATAACTGCACAAGAGCATTTCTGCCTTGTTGGGTGCTTATTCTCTGCTTATTTCTGTCAGACTGATCCAAAAGTGTTTGGTACTAGAGACCTTTTTTCCCTGATAGCAGAGGCATTTACCCAGCAAGTGAGTTAATTTTCCCTCTACTTGAAGCATTTGAACTATCATTTCATCTGTCTTTGAAGAACTTAAACCCAAGCATTGAAGTGATCTGAATCATATAGACAAAGTAAGACTTCTTAGAGAATATTTTGGTTCCTAGTGTGCAGAATCCTCTTCCTTCCTGTCTTCCTCCCAGCTACCACAGACCCCATACTCTTCCCTATGCAAGCACGAGTGCCAGTGGCAAGCAGGACCCCTGCTATTTGGAATCCCATTGAAGAGTCTCTCTGTGTAGGTGTCATCACCCTGCTTTTCCAATAACTTTATCTTAGGTCCTCTGGTACTACATAAAAATGGAAGATTTTAAAAATTCCCAAGTGAAAAGTAGTTAGTAAAAACAGCACAGGGTGACAGTAGAAAAGAATCTACAGGAGACAGTATCTTTTTAATGTGTCAACTTCCATAGAATTTGATGTGCTCAATCACTCTAAAGGGCAGGCAGAAAAGGCTAACTTCATCACTGCAATTTGGGAAGCTGAGGATACTCTTCTCCACATGAAATTAAAGATTATGTGGAAGGAAACTTGTGAAATCTGATGGTGACTTTGAGATTTGATTTATAAGGGGCTTTAAAGCTTTCCTCATTGTGGAATACCATCTGAAACAAGACAGTGGGAAAAAATATTGCTTTTATACATTGGCATTTGGCAAAAAGGATACTAAGTAACAGACTTTACCATGTAACCATGACACCAGAGAGGAAACATTAAAGTCAGTAAAAGCATAGTGAAAATTGAATAAAATTAAATAACTTCAGACTAATGCCAGCCTGGTCCTGTGAATGGACTGTCTGTCAAAGCATATTAGGTGTGCTCCTGGAACATGTCTTCCAGTTTAGTTTCTTCCCAGAAGAATCCAGTGTATGTACTCTGCAGCTGCTGGGTGACACGAGACAAAGCACAGTAAGTGGGATGGTGGGGACATTTGCTTCATAACTGCATGCCTGATCTTGGCTAAAATATTAATGTAGACACAACCCCCAGGACTGCTGAGGAGCAACCAGTTAGGTTAACTCCTTTTCTGATTTTAAGGCATTAGTAGAAAAAAAAAAGGAAAAAAAATAATAAAAAAGGACAGCATTACTTCTAGTGCAGGGAAGTGACTGATTCCATCCTCCCCTGCAATTACAGGACTATTCTGAATCCAGTTGTGCCTAAATACTGCATTAAGCATTAAGCATTTTCAGATCTCTAAAGCTGACTCATAAGCCAATTTTTCATATTATTTTTTAAAGAGACTCGGTCAACAGTATTAATTTCAATTAAAGCAGAAAGATTGTAAGAACCAAGGCAGAATTTTTCATGCCTATAAAAGCATGTTTAACATGACAGGGTAGAATCTTCTCCCTGAATAGCAAATGAAAGGACTAGGCACACACTCTGTGTTTCTAGAGCCTATGGCATTAATAGTACTTGTCAGTCATGACTCTGCAGATGGTGTTTTTATCAAGTGAACTCAGCAGTTTGTAGACCATGTTCTTATTTGATCCTAGACAATGGGCTGCTGAAGCAATGGATTCTTTAGGAGGTGGTAGAAAGTGGTAAGACCACTCTGCTCAGCTTCTTTATTTACTGCCCATTCTGTAACAGTGGAACCATGGCAGGCGTGGTAAGCAACAAGACTTTTCCTTAACCGAGAGCTTTCTCTATCCAAACTAATTCAGCTTTCCACAAGCAAAGTAGTTGCCTAAACCAATTAAATTTTGGTTTAATATCTATCAACTTGCAACTACTTAAAAAATCTAATAAAATATGACTGTAAAACATAAAATATAGATGTGAATGGCAAAACAATAAATAATTTATTCTAAGTAATAATCAAGAATTATTTTCCAGTTGAATGGGGAAATCTATGTCCAACCTGCATTATTGGCAACCCCCCAAAAAAGTGGTTCATCCTGATATCATACTGGGTTAAGTAATTACAGATACTTCTGGTCATGTTTATGGTCTTAAGAGTTCCTGCACTTACAGAATGGCCATAAACAGGACTGTATCTCAGTTCTCATTGATTGTTGCAATAAAACAAGCGTAATTATAGTGCTACAGCAACTGGATAGCCATTCCAACAAGTTGGATCTCTTGTGAACAAACAGAAAGTAACTGACAAGCCTATGTTTCTTTAGAATGAACTCATGTTGACATTATAAGGGTTTATTTCCACTTGCAGATATTTCGTCTTTGAAGAAACTGAAATAATGAAAGATGGGTTTTGTTTCAGTATGCAATTTGACAGTTGGGGTCCCCAAATTTCTTGAATGTCAGAATGGTAGAACAGTGTCCTGATTTTGCTAGGATAGAGTTAATTTTCTTCTTAGTAGTAAGAATAGCTGTGTTTTAGTTTCAGTATAAGACTTGTTATGAGAAGAACGTTGATAAAAGTATTAATGTTATTAGTTGCTGCTGGAGCTCAAGGCCATCGTGTTTGGCTGGCTCACAGCTGCATTAGGACTGGGAGGGAGAAGTGTAGTGAATAGCAAAATCCAAAACTGGTGTTTGGATGTGCCAATGAGATATTCCATAAAATATCTTGTCATGTCAGTATATTAACCAGGGCTGATGAGAAGACTGGGGTATTCTCTCAGGGATCGCTAGGGATCGCTCTTCAGGTTTTTTGGTTTTTGGGACTGTCTCGGCTTTGGGATCACTGGCTGGCACAGTCTGGGCATTGGTCAGCGGATGGTGAGCAATTGCACTGTGTATCACTCATTTGTATATTCTGTTATCATGGTTGTTATCCTTATCATTTTATTTTAGTTAGTAAATGTTTTTTTTTTCTCAACCCATTAATTTCCTTGCCCTTTTCCTTCCAATTCTCACCCCTACTCCCTGGGCAAGGGAGCAGGGGAGGGTGAGAGAGTAGACTGTATTTGGCTGCAAGCTGCAAGCAAAAAGGGTGAATCCACCCAAACCACCACAGTCACCTAAACAGACACTTTACTGGCCCTTTCCCTACTACATTTTTGTATGTCTGATAACATTTTCCATTGTTGTGCATACCGTAATGTTTACATTCATGGTTCAACCCAAAACCAGTAATATGGAAATCATGTACCCTAAGTGTGCCAAAAAAATGACACTGTAAATGCAAAATGAAATAATATTGGTTTTTGCTATATTTACAGGTAGCTTTCAAGCCTTTAATACACATTTAGCTAGATGTTCACCACTGCAGGATTACTTTTATCTCATTCTTCTGTCCACCTCTTTGGACAGAATCTTGCAAGCTGTTTTTGAGTTGCTGTCCCTACATCATGTCTTGAAATACCATCAGACAGAACTAAAACAGAAAAGTCACCAGCACACCCAACAGAGTGCAGGGTGCCAAGCCTTTCTTTAGGATGTTGGTCATGCAGTGTGTTACCTAAAGACGTCACCCTACTACTGCTCTCTGAATTTCAAAAACACTTCCATGCTGGATTATGCTCTTCAGCACTTTTGGGAAAGACTCTGCCTCCCACTCTAGTAAGATTAAGTACACTCCATAACTGTCTGGACACTACCTTGGGATCTTAGCTGGCTTCCTGCCATACTGAAATCAAGATGAAGCATCTGTTGTGCCATTAGCCGGTCCTGACATATGCATCTCTTAAGAAAGGTTATTGTGATATAACCAGTAGAGCACAAAAGCCCTTACTGATATAAGGACCCACAGGGTTATTGCCATCTGTTTATTAATTAGGTGTACTAGGTCCTGTCCTGACTGTTATATATGGAACGAACCAAGCTGTTGGTGGCTCAGTCCACCAGAATGCTATGGTTATAAGGAAAGTATTTTCAAGAAATAGGAAATAAGTGTCCTTGTTTGAATTGCCCAGTACAATGTCTCCCAATGTTTTAAATCTAAATCATTATTCCACTCCTCTACTAAATGTGTCAGATAAGCCCTCTGTTCCTGTCTTGGTGTAAAATTTATATTTCATAAAGGAACACTACTATAGGGTAGATTGATAGTTTGAACTTTCTTCCTCGTACTTTCCTGGTTTTTTTCACCATAATATGTTAATAGGTGTTTTTGTTATAATCGGTCATTACCCCTGGCGTAGAATTCCCTACTGAAACCAATCATTCAGCAAGCAAAAAGTAAAAACTCCCTAGCACCTTTGGATGTTTCTTTGGATATATTTGTTTGAAAGACATGCCCAGCAAAGCCACAAATGATCTGTGTATCTGTCCTGGAAAAGTGTAAAACTGTCAGTGTGATTTTTGTTAAACAAATTATTATTAAATTTTAATTCCTTATATAAGCATATACTTACCACAGTTCACAGTATACCCGCTTTTTATCTTACATCTTCTATCTGTTAGGAGAGAGGATCCTCTACTGGAAAGGATATATCTTGACTCTTGAGTCTTTTTAGGAGCACCTTTTAATGCAACAAGAAGGTAGTGGGAATTTCCAGTTGGCCCTTCCTCTTTGTGTTCCTCCAGGTCAGACAAAAGTTACATGTGGCAGGAAACTAGATCATAGAATCAAACAATTATGAAATGATTTGGGTTGCAAGGTTCTTTTAAATCTAGTTTGACCCCTCTGCCATGGGCAGGGACATCTTTCACTAGTTATTGAGTATACTGCTATTGCACAGTAAGAGCCTAAGAATTGCCACTTTTTTTTCCCAATACTTTAAATATTAGAGTACTTCCTTACAGCACATCACCAGATAAATAGATATGATCCTGCATTACAGTTGTGCAATTCTCAAGCATCAACCCTTCCAATAAAAATATTTCCACATTTGACAAAATATCAGTAATAAGGCAAATACTGCAGAATATGTATATTTTACTGTAGAAACTCCTAGAAAATTCCTTCAGAATGAAGGCAGCTTTACTTATTTCAATGTAAATGCATTATGATCTCTAAAAATGGGGTAGCTTAGGATTCTTAAAAGTGTTTCTTAATTATGACATTATACTATTTCAGGTAGGACAGATTATTGAACAAACTGATCCATACTACTACCTACAGAGTATTTTTATTTTCAAGATCTAAAACAGTTCCATGGACTCTGGAGAAAAGTAGAAGGAATCTTGTAACGCAGCAACTTTGCACTTTAAATCTCTATGGAAATGAATTATGCATATGGATTGTATATACAGTTTTAAGCTTTAGAAATAATCTTGTATACTGCTATTTATGACAGAGACATTGCTCCAGAGCATTAATGTTAATTAATATGAGTTTATGGGAGTTAACATTGCTAAGGAAAGAGATGAGACAAATAAAGGAAAACTAGTAATAGATAATTTAAATAGGAGATATATGGAAACAAGGAACTTTAAGCAGGGGGAGATATACTGCTAATTCATCAGCTGTCCAACATGAGCGTGAAGAAATTTGAATTATCCAGTAAAAATAATTAGTCAACAAGCACTCTAATTTCAAAGTAAATTACTAGTAAAGAAGTCAAATATAGGTTTTTTTTTCTGGTGATTTTTGTAGTGAGGGAGATAAAAGTATCCCCAACAGATTTGAGGAAGTCTTTTGTTGGAAAATGGATGGAACTGAAATACTTTCTTTCTAGTAAAATGTGAAAGCTTGTGTATTGTTGTCAATACATTGAAATTTGAATAACAAATTCTGTCCGTTTCTTCTAGTACATATTTAGTGAAAAATATATTATTTTTTAAAAAAAGTGAATCAATGTTTCTTTGAATTAATGTGAGACTTTATTTCATAAAATAACTTTTATTCAGGCACCATAGGTGATTGTGTATGAAGAATAAACGCCAAGGTCTCCACAGTGTACAAAAGCAATTGTCTCAGGACTGTATATTTCAGTAAGAACACTGCACTGATTTCTTTTCTTATGATGGAGTTATCTACCTGTAGATGATGTTTTCACTTGTCATATTTGATCATACACTTCTTATCTGTAACCCAACTACAAAAATCCATTAGTACTCAAGATTTATCCCCTGCCTTAGACCTTTGCATAGACAATTGAAGGTTGTTCTGTGTCAAACAGTCAAACTTTCTATTCTTTAATATACTGGAAGAAATATTCTTAACATACAGGCATGGTCATGAGTTAAACAAAAATCTTTATATGGCCGTACCATGATACATCGGAGAATAATGTTGTAAATTTAGAGGCATATTCTACATCACAGCATGCTTTAAGCAAAGTTAAATTATTCATTTTACTTGTAACTATTAATGTGTTTATACATATATATAACCCCTTATAGTTTTAAAATAGATTATTTATAAAATATTGTCACCTTATAGCAAACTAATGATTCCAGAAAAGTACATTTGCAAACCTTCTGAATAAGGAAAGCAATTTTTAAAAGTGTATTGATTTGTCTAAAGTGTTAAATGACATAATAGCTGTACACTAAAGCATTGAATAATTTAAGTAAATCAATGTTTTCTGAATTTCATGCAAGTACAAACTGTCTTGGGTGAGAAAATAAATCGATATAAGAAAAAAAATTGAGTAGTATATAATGATGAATGTATGGGCTGATAATAAACAGAGGTAAAAACTCATTTTATCATTGTAACAAACAACTTCCACACTTTTTTATTATTATTCTAATCAGAAAACATGATACTCTATATTAAATTGATTTTAGCCCTTAAATAACTTTTTATTTGAAAGACACCTCACTGGAGTATAAGTATAACCTTTTTCAAATTATCATCCTGGATTTGGAATACTCATGCAGATTTACTGCTATTAAAGTTATTTTAACCAGATTATAATTTCTAAGCAATTACGTATTCTGTAGATTTAAAGGAAGTATCATTTCCATTCTTGAATGTCTGCCATAACATTTTCTTTAATGAATGTCTTCAGGGCAGAAGAGCACTGTTTCAGATGTTATAACTATATATATATATTTTTTTTTTTTATTAAAAATAATGTACTTCTGTCTATGTTGCATGAAGTTAACAGTTAAAAAACAAAGAAGTAATGCATACATTCAAAAACTGTTCATAACATTTAATACAAAGAAGTGCATCAATTATTTTCAAAAGTTAACAGAGATTATAGTATATCTGCAGAAGACATTTGATGATGTTTGTTACAACAATATTAATGAGACCTATTACATTCTTGCTGTGGTAAAAACTCTTAAAGGAAATTTGTGATTATAAAATACATAATACTGTGCTCATTCAGAGATTTGTAGATTTGAAAGTGTACTAGAAACATTATGATGAACTTATATTTCACTGAACACAGGTGGACATGCTACCAGAATAAGCAGAGTATCTTGCCTTTATGATCTACAACTGAAACCATCAGAAAAACTGAATAGCTTCTTCCCATATGCTGAATAGCATATGGGAAACCACATGAAGAAGAATGTTTGTTTGTTTGTTTGGCTGGTTTGTTGTTGTTTTTTTTTTTTTTTTTAAAGAGTAAATTAAGAAGCCTTCAGTATTAATACGAGAAGTAAATATATCTACATCACGCACATTTTATCGATCTGCATCCCAAGACATATAGAAAACATAAAAGCATTTTATACTGAGTTATTATTTTTCTCAGTAAATTTTATTTTTACAAAAAAATAATTCAAAATTTGTTTCACAAAAATCTAATTGATTCATAATAGAATGGTACCTTTAAATATAAATAATATGCAACATCTTTTGATCTTATAGAATTGAGCGGTAGCTAGTCATACCAGTTTGCGGAAAGACAGCTCTGTTTTAGCTTTGTTTGAAAGGAGGGAAAAGTAGTACTACACAAACATGAGGTCTCTGCTTTTTGTTCTAATTCAATATGCCTTCATTCAAGAGCTGCTCACAGCAAATTTACATCAGTAAAGATTTTATATAAGAGATGAGATTATGATTCAGCTTGAAGGGGTTTGGAGTTTGTTATGTGAAATGGATTATTTATAAAAACACAAGATTTGTAACTACTGTTATTTTTATAAAATATACTTTTTAAGAAAATATCAAGAATATTATGCTAACCTTGTATGACAAAATGCTTTACAATTTACTTTCTATGAAGTATTATTCAAAATTTTTTATTAGCTTCTGAATGAGGAATTAACTTTATTTATGAAGTTGGTAGTCAAAACACTCTGTTACAATCTTCTTACTAAGATGAACAAAATAGTATTAGTTGCTTCTTAGATTAAAACCTTTTAACTAAATACATTATACTATGTATGATTTTGAAAGGTAGATGTAGTCTTTGTCTACAGATACGTAATTGCAAACGTATTGCTGAAAGAACTTATTACCTATTTTCCCTGAATGTCACTATATTTACTTGCTTCTCTAGAATATGTTAATTTTTGAAAAGCATTTCTTGTTAGACTTGGATTATTGCCAGAAAACTGACATTTTTTCAATTTTCTTAGCTGTTTCTATACCCAGAGTTCATGTAATTATATGGTGAATTTCACGCAGTTATCTCACAAGAATTTACTATATGTATGCAAATATGGAACTCCATTTAAGAAAAGGTGGAAAGTTTGTTCATTGGACCCAATTGGCAGCATAATCAATACTATACTTATAAAAAAAATAATGTACTTTTTCTAAAAAGGCAGAAGAAAATTAAGATGTTTCAGTGGTGGCAGATTATAGATCCTGCTTGCTTTATCTCATCATGTAATCTTTCATAGCTCTGTTCCACAATCAGTTTTTCTTATGGATCCAACTAAACTTCAATGTTTAAAATACAGTTTTTTAAAAAGCTGTAAAAATCAAAACATCAGCATTTTCAAATTAGTACAGACAAATGGCTTCCTTGGAGATCTACTACTGTAGTCTTCAAAAGATGTTTGTCCTCTACAACAGTGGGACCAAACATTAAGATTTGTGACAGGATAGACAGCTGTGAACAATTAAGAGCAATTCAAAGGAAAAAAGGATTGTATTCCTTAATTATTAATTGCCATGAATTCTAAGATGTATAGATTTTTTTTTATTATTATTATTTTTTTACTTTGTGTGTATTTGTAATACAGCCTTAATACAAAGTCTTTGTTAGAGAAATATCTGGATTAGTCAGCTACAAATAGTGAGAAAGTCCATCAGAGACAACATTTTGGAATAGTCAAGAACTCTTTGCAACAGCAGAAATTTCCTTAAGTTATTTGCTGAGAAATTTCCTATTCAAATGAAAGTACTTATTAGTAGTAGTAAAAGACTTGACATGGAAATTCAGTGTTAATAAGAGAACATATAAAACCATTATATCTCCTTTTGTATGTCCAACCACACAGGCAAGAGTCACTTTGCAAATAATTTTGATTAATATGACACAATGGGACTAGGTAATTTTACATTTATCATGTATGGGTAAACAACAGACATGAGAATCTTCCTATTCTAAATGAAAGCCACTACACAGGAGCTCTTGTCTTCATAGTCCAGCTTGTACTACAGCTACTGATGAAGACTGTGTACCTTGGACAGGACAAGAGGAGTATCCTGGCTTCCTTCTTTAATTAAACCAGCACAAAATTACCAAAATATTTATTTGTTTTAACTGATGTACCTACTATTTTTCTAAAATGACTCTATAAGTTCTTCTTCCAACTGAACAAAAGAAATTCCAGCTGAATCCCAGCTGGAGATATCCAAATGATGTTGATTACAGAAAATCCTCTGGACATTCAAGGCAAAATTTTCAATGCACTTTACAAAGGAAGAAGAGTACAAACAGAAACGAATCATTCTGTGAGTTCATTTCCACTTAACGAAATGTCTGAATGCACAGAATAGTAGCCATAATTTATTACATTAATGCAATTGCTTGATTTCCTGAATACACCTTTTTGCTCAATGGGTAAATCTGTAGAGATCAGTTAGTATCTTCTACAGTTAAACTTCTGTGCAGAGGCTGAAAATCAGCACACCATGTACATGTTCCTGCTCTGTGTTAGTGAAAAATGCACCTTTGCATTGTCTTTCCACTTCCCAGCCTGAATGCTTTTCCTACATATTTCTCTTGAGCTTCACCATATCCTGGTTCTCTGCATTTCTATCCCGAGCTGATCAGAAACTATTATCTTAGTAGGGGATACTGCTATAATTTTGTCTCATTTCAGCCTCTTTCTTTGGTTCATGCTGGTACCTACTGGAACACAGTCTATGCAAAGGACAGTCAAAAACATCCAGAGCAAAAGGAACAAGCAGTACATGGCTAGCTTACAAATACTCTGGAACTATGAGCTTAACTACAAAATGCAAGTAGGATTCCCAGTTCATATAATGTTATCTGAATCCAGAGCCTTCCCATTGGAAATGCAAGTTCCAAGAGGATATTTTGAAAAATTAGATGTAGACATATTTTAAAATGTAAGCCTTAATAATTATGCACTGATTTAGGCTTCAGTGAAAACACTACCATATGTAAAGCTCTGTAGTTGCCAAATGTTTAATACCTTGTCATTTAGTTAAAATATTGCTGAATTTTAGCATTTTCATCTGATCCACATGTTGACCTCCAATAGGGACATCCAAATTATGTTGCTATCTTTTCATATTTGACCCATAATTTTAAAATATACTGTCTGATACTTAATACTGTACACTGTTACTCCTTCAGCCTTCAGCTATATATTATTTATCTATTAATGTTATTTTTGAAGTAGTATTTTGAATTTTAATTCTTTATGTGGGGAATTTAAGAATTTTCCAGGAAACTCGGAGTGTATTAAAAGTTTTGTATTCCTCAGTATATCAAGTCATTAATAAAAATGTGTAGTAATTCATTATTAGTCTCTAGAATATCCACAGTGCTAAAATGCTGAAATATTTAAAAATATTTCATTTTTCTTTTCTCAGCTTTTTCCACCAAAGTTAACCCAGTTTTCAAATCCTGGATTTGGGTCTCATAAAAGAACTCTGAGTTGCAATCATGAATTTTCTGTAGAAAAAAAAATCTATTTATTATTATATTCATTCATTGCATGTTCGGGTGTGTCTAACAGAGGTGGCCTATGAACATATGTTCAAACAGTTGGGAATTAATCTAGGGAGTAATTTGGTCAACTTCTCAGAATCATTGGTGACATTGGGGACTAACAATAAAAGCAGTTCTCAGTAAGGTTTTGAATCTTTTAGTAGTTATAAAAGAGAAGAGATATGAAATGTTGCACTAACAGAGAAAACTTTCTAAGCCAAATGAAACTAGGAATGGGCACAGTTATTATTTTTTAAAATATATTCATTTATGGATAAAAGAGGGATTTGATGATTGCAAAATGTGCATTTTTTTTAGCCTTTTCCTAGTCCCCATCAGTCAATGTAAGTTGAGTGTGTAGGATATTAAAGTTACTAGAAGTTAAGGAAGCTGAGAATTGTTAAAAAGTGTGACTAAACTGAGCTTTTGTAAACTAATCCAAGCTACAAGCAGCTGACAAAGACAATAGGACAAATAGACCATGTTAATGGTAAATAATCAGGAGGAAGTATAAAGGAAATTCAAATTCAAAATTGTAAATATACACTAAATACATCATAGGTATGAATTAGCGTTTGCCCATTCAAATGTATTTTTCTGCCACAGACTGTAACTAACCATAATATTTATCATAAGTTCCTTTTCTCAGGAATGGTGGTGTCATGAACAGTTGTCACACATAGAATTTCTGAAATTCTAAACTGAAACTTGGTGAATGAAAAGAAGAAAGAAGATGGTAGATGGAAGAGGAAAGGAGTTATCTTACAGTATAACAGTTATGTGTTACTGCAAATAGCAGTGCTGCTTATGCTATTTTGGTATTTTGATTAGATTTAAAGAACAAATGTAGAAAAGCAGATTAATATTAAAACATTTTAAGCACATTCAAGCCATTAAATTAAAAGAGACTTATAATGATTCCCAAGTAAGCAATGAAGAAAATAAATATTTTTATTATTATCTTTCAATGAATAAAAAAAGATCAATTTAGAGCAGGAACCCTTATTACTGTAATCTGTAAAGAAATTCTACAAAATATTCTTTGAACTTAATGTATATAGGTAATACCAGGTCATATTTAATTTTTTTATCTTGCATTAATTTCGATGAACACTGTCATTTGTCAACAATTCTTCAGTGACTAAGTTCTGAAAATGTTATCAGCTCATTTAGTGTGTGGAACGGTAAAAAATTAAGCATATTAATGATATAATATATTGATTTTTTTATCATTTTTCTATTTTTTTACACGTCACTTTCATTATGTATGTCTAAAGATTTATGTATGTAGCAATGAATTTGTCATATGAGCTCTAGAGTTACTTTATCCTTCAGATGTCAAATTACAGTTTTCTTTTAGTAGCTATAGCAAATAAACTTGATTGCAATTCTGCTTGGAAATATCTGCTTTCAAACCTAAACATATGCTCCTATAGCTAGTCATTCATGTGACTTTCAAATTTTTTTTCAGGCAGTACTCATAGGTCTTGATCCAGTTGCACTGAAAGGTAGGACGTGATCATTTTACAGTAATGAAAACCAATTACAAAAATTATCACTGAGCAATGTGAACAACAATGTAACATTTCATACACAAATAAGAGAAAATATTTATGTAGTTTTTTGCTCCTATGATGAATCCAGTTGCCTTTTAGAGAGATTGTAATTTATTTTTCACAATTCCTTTCCTTTTATTTTGTAGTAGAAAATCATTCATCAACTGATCTGACTTCTGTGCTATTATCTTGGCTTTACAATTCAGTTGCACATTCAAATATACTATCCTAGTTTGTTTTTTAAGCATTCATTGTAAAACAAACACTACCAAAAGCTTTTAGCTTTGTTTTCCAAACCTAATCCCCTTAAATGCTTATCAAGTCTTCTTGTGTGTATCTAAGTTTTTTCTGCAGGTGATCATGGAAACAAAAAAGGCTCCACATTGCCAGCATAAAAACCTTCTGGCTTGCTTTTTGTTTGTTTCCTTACACCTTTCATACTTATTCCTTGACTCTGACTGAAGTATTTTATGCCTAACATTATGAATATGTATTATGAGTTAGAAAAAGGATTGTAAATTATGTTAATTTACTTAATATATTTTCCCATCTCAGTTTTTTACATCAACAGTTGAATGCATCCCTTATGGGCTTCTTTTCAAAGATATTACTATCAAGAGTATAAATATGCAAGAGCATATCTAGGTACTTTTTAGTTGCCTTTATGTTTATAGATTCCTATCTGTTGGTAGTCAAATGATAAAGACAAGCTAGGTGATTAATTTTTCCACTGTGGTAATCACATTGATTTAGTTCATATTCATGACATTTCATATTGTTAACAGTCAGTGACCCCAAATTAATATAGGAACAGGTTTGGCAAACCAAAGCACAATCTGACAATGCATTTACAACTGTGATAGTGTTCTTACTATGCTGAGACTGAAATGTCAATTATATTGGGAATGAGGGAATAATGCAGTTATAGGAGAAAAAAAGCGAAGATATATGATTATACTTGAAAGTTAAACTATCATTGCTGAAAATCAACATTTTAATCAAAGTGCATATAACCACTGAGAACAAATACTAAATGCAGATATTTTAAAAATATGAGAGACAGCATAGCATAAGCAGAGAACACCTGTCAAAAACCATAAAATGAACCTTAAAGAATTAATGAAGCAGTGTGCTATCACTTATCTGATTATTTGCAACCATAAATCACACTAATAACAGTGGTAGTTCTATTGCTCAGAAATAAACTTTCTATGTGAGCTTTTGACAGTTGAAAACCAAAATATTCACTTTAGGAATTTGCTCTAGGTTCTAGAGCAATGAATCCATCCCTTTGCAGCCAATAACTGTAGAGTAGCTACACCTGATTTTTGTACATTTCACTGTGGCTGCTGGTTGAAAGCTGAGATCATGTACTTCATTTTTGTGTGCATTACACATCCATCTGTTTCTCCATCTGGCAAATGGGGGAGAAAAAAAAAAAAAAGAGAAAAAAAATTATAGGAGTGCTTTAGAAACTCTTTTCACCAATACACCAGTTGTTAACTTCCTGCTGATAGCCCTGGTATAGGCTTCATTCGATAATTATTTCAAGCAGGAAACAACCAACCCACTTGTTCAAAAGTAATTACTAGTTCAATTAACTATCTAGAAGCAGATTTTTTTTTCCTTAGGATGCAGAAACAGAAATATTGTAATATTTGTGTATCTTTAATGTAAGTAGATAGCATCTGTACAATTTTATATCTGCACAAATTTTTATGAATGAAAAAAATAATACTAATAGAAATGTTTTATATAGCTAATAAATCTTCAGTGGTCACATGAGCTTTCAATAGACATAGAAAAGCACAGGATAATGCATCTGGGAAAAATAAACCAAAACCAGGACAGTATGACTAGGAGGACTTGTGAAAGGTGGCACACTGAAAGAGATTTAGGAGTAGTAGTGGACAGCACACATGAAAATAAATCTGAGTAAGAGATGAAAATAATAAAGATGCTCTTATCAAGGGCTTAGGTAATCTACTTTCCTTCTTCTAACATTTAATTCTCATCAGATACCATATTTCTCTCCATCTACTTATTTATAATTTTTGCATATTACTCTGAAGGATAAAATAAAATTATTATCAGAATATATGGCCCCATAAGGCCTTGTCTTGACTGATTCATAAAGTTTTAAATGGTATAAGTTTCATTTTGTGGGGTCTGCCCAAAATAACAGAAGGATGAGATGGATAATTCACTATAAGGAACAATCTGATATCAACAGAAAGGTGGCCTTACTAACCTGTCTCTGAAATCTAAAGTTTTTCATTCAGCACCGCCCCATTTCAGAAACTTGAAAATGCTGTTAAGTTAAAATTATTTTGCTGAGCTTTAAAAATACTTTCAGATTATCAACCTCAGAAAAACTTTTCTACTTTCTAATATATTATTTGGATTTCATAAAAATGTAAAAAGACACTCTGATATGATGCTATAGTTGGCACAGAGTGAAAAAAAGCTTAGATCCTTGGGAGAATTTCCTTTTTCAAAGCCATTTCTTTCTAATTAGTATGAAATTATTTAAACTTGTCTATTTTGCACTTTAGCCATCAGGCAGCCAACATTTCAAAACACATTTCCATGTCTTGGTATTTTTTGAACATTTAATTTCTATATGATTATGTGTAATACATTAATTGGCCTTGTCTTCCTAATACTGCATAGCGTAGAAAGCGGGGGCTCCCATTATATAATGTTTTTATGGTGCAACAATATTGAAGAATATTAAATTTATTTTCCTCTATGCTATCAGGTAAATAGATTTAACAGTTGATACACACCAAACCAGACACTGTCCTAGATTAAAAACTTTTTTCCTTTTTTTTTTTTCTTAACAGGTGAGACAAAATATAGATACAGGACAAAACTTCAACGAGATTTGTTCTACAATATTAGGACAAGGGAGTTTCTTCATACAGCTGCCACTAAGAGAGAAAGCTAGGAAATGTCTGAATAATGGATTTGGTGCAAGTTGTCACAATCATCCTATATATTCCAAACCATCCAAATGCAAGCGACCTCTCATCTGGAAGGTGATTAGATATACAACTATGTAACTGTGCCTATAATGGTGAATCATTTCTCTCTATAAATGATGAGAGATAGCTTGCCATGAACAAAAATTAACTTCCTAGACATTTATACGATTTGATTCTCAATCTGAGATTGAGCTTCTGGACTAAAATGGATCCTGAACCAAAAAACTTCCTGTAATTTAATGATGCACTTTCCTTGTATTCAAAACCTCTCTAGAACTGGTATGTATGTGCAGGCATGTGTTTTTAGAAATACATGATTTTATATATATCAATTCATCACCCTACTTTTCCATGTTTTTCTTACTCTGAAAAAAAAGAGTAGGAAGAAGAAAGTAAAAAAAATAAAAACACCTTTCAAATAATCACTTTCAAAAGGATTTTGAGAAGGTAGGCTTGGAGAGAGGGAACATTTGGAAACCTAAAACTAACCACTTGCAACAGCTTTAACAAAGATCTAAACTAAGGTTCAAATTTGTTGCTTTCCTTTCTCCACATATAGTTTAAAGGGCACATGCATATCAGGAGAGAAGTAAGGAAATTGTTTGATACATGCATCTTTATTTCTGGCTGAGGTATGCTACTACATCCTAACGTGAATTTTCATGCAACTGAGAGGTGTGCTGTTCCAAGAGCCTCTGTGATTTTGTGGATTCATTTATTTTTCCAGAAATACTCCCCTTATCATCATAAAAGCTTCCCTTAGAAATGGAAGTTTCTGATCTCAGGACTGAGGGTTTTTTACTATTCTGTTCATCACTTAAACTAGGCTGCTAATAAAATTCTTTGGTTACTGTTTTAACTGTCCATTTTGTAAATATTTTGTAAAAATATTTTGTAAAAATCTCATCTCACACACCACAGTCTAGCATGGCTTTTTTAGCTGAAAAAGCCAAATTTTGATCTAATTTACCACCTGATGTTTTTGATGGTTTTAATAATCTGTATATATAGCCTTGCTTTTTGTCCTGCTGTTCCAGTGCATCTGGAGACATAATTACTGATATTTCCAAAGTCACATAGAATATGTATGTGTGTGAGCATGCACATGAGTGAGAGTGGGAGAAGTGTGCATGTACGATCTCAGTTTCACCCATTCATTTTTTGTTTCACTTTAAACAGATACTTTGCAGAAATACAGGAGAAGAGAATGCTAGAAAAACAATTTTAATTATAATTTCACCAAGATAAGAAGGGTAGCAATTATATCCTGCTAATCTGTTCAATTAATGTAGACTGAGATTTAATTATTGTATAACACAAATGGCAGCCACAGTGAGACCTCATCCTGGTTTTAATGGGCTGCCTATGGTAAGCTCCATATTTTGGGACCCAAATCTACAGGCTGCTTTTTTTCTGTTTCTCCTGAACTGTGTAGTGGATTTCTCTGGCCAGTTTTGCCTGAGTCACCACTTATCTTGAATTAGCACAGAAAGCACATATTCCTGCTATGATCTCTGCCCCAGGAAGAGTTCAGTAGTACTGGAACAGATGCCATTTCCTGCCAGGGAACAGTCAGCTCTTGCCTGAGCAACAGCTCTTCCTCTCCTCTGCATTCTTTCTCATCACACTCAACTGACTGTTCAGTTGTAGGCTGATGATCAGATATAACACAAACTGGTGATGGAATTCCAGCTTTAATATACAGTAGTCACAGGGTAAAATTTTAGCTTTGTAGAGGAACCTGAATGAAACCCTTGTGAACAATTTCAAAGGAAAGGATCAAGACCAATTTGACTTGGAAGTTATTCTTTCCTCTGCAGAGAAATTTGCCTCAACCCAGGCCTTTGCAAGGAAAGGAGGAGAAGTTTTCTCTGTTAAAAAACTGTAAAGAGATATGTTAGTGCCTATTAGACTGTTTCTTAGTGTCAATCTTCTGACTTCAAGAAATTGATTTTAAGCTCATAGCGTCTTTCAGAATTGAGATGTTATGCATGGATTAGAAACATGAAGAGGTTTAAAGTGTAAAATACTAAAAGTATGAAGGAGAAAAAGATACTTAACTTTTGAAAAGTGCCACTTTGATTTTATTACACAGGGAATCCTGCATCCTTTTATTTCACATAAGATATTTTGACATGGAGGCTGGGTGGTTTTGTTGCAGGAGATAATTGTTCAAAATAGGAAACAATTTTAAATTTAAAGAATAAAGGAAATAAATGCTTCCTATTGGTATCACTACAATATCTGTTCAGTACTTCAGTTGCCATGCTCTTCCCTTTATCGAATGCTAAGTGTTGTATAGTCCACCCTCATGAGGTTGAAATGGAACACCATAAAAAAAATTTAAATATTAGAGCACAATAGTGTGTTGAAAAAGCCATGAAATTATATAATTTTATAATTGCTTGAAAATGTAATTGTGAATTTGAGCAACCATTTTTTTTTTTTTTTTGGTGACAAATTCCAAAGCATAAGTAGTGAAATATTATTAAATTTCATTGGCTTTTTATAAGGAAATTTATCAAATTTTTTATTATTATTATACATGCTTTCTTGTGATGCCTTTAGTGTTAAAAATTACAGCTGGTAAGAAGAGAATGCTTAAGAAAGCATTTAGAGAAGACTAACTTCATTTTAAACACCATTTTAGCTTGACACTATCAGCAAGATGGCTTGACTGAAATGATATTTTTTCCTCCACTGTACAAATAATTTACAAATTCTATTTAATTGTACTCCTTTACTCCTATCTTTCACAAAAGGATTACATTCTTTCTCACAGACTTACAATTATCAGTGCTATGTGAATGATTTGCCAACCTGGTGCATATTGTAAAGGGGACAGTTCCTGTTCCAAAGAACAAAAAGCCTCAACATTGCATTGTGCCTTTTAAATAAGCTCTCCACGGAAAATTGTCTGAGTGCAGATAGAAGCGAAGCAAACTACCAATGAGACAACAATGACGTTCTGTGAAAGCAGCTCAGCTGGACCAGGGTCCCTTGGCTGGAAAGATTGTGTTTCAGATTTCTTCACATTGTGTGGAATGCTTCAAATGAACAACTGGGGAGAACACTGCAGGCAGTTCTTCCGTGGCTAAGGCTAATTTAAACAGCTTCCATAGCACAGTGCACCATAAAAAAATAGACATTAGTGCCTGCAGTTTTGGAGCCAGTCCTGCTGTTGTCTTGATCTTTGCTCACCATTAAGAATGTACTTTTCACTTCAAGGGTACTACAGCAATGGTCAGACTGCGCACAGGAGTCTGTGGAACCTCTACCTTTGGAGTTTTTAAACACTCACATACACAGAACTCCAGCTGACCTAGTGTTGGCAATGCTCCCACTTCAGGATGCAGTCTGAAATAGGAGACACCCATGTGTCCTTTCCAAACATTTATGGGATTATATAATCCTAAATTACCTGCCTGCAGGGAGTCACCAGTGTAGGTGTGCTGTTCCAAGTAGACTGAAATATATGAGCCTTTTTTTTTCTTTTTCTTTTAAATGAGAAAAAAATTAGAACTAGTTATTTTTCATAAAACAATAGATAGATACAGATTGCTTTTATTTCAATGGCTTTAGTAAGGTTCCAAAACAGTATCCAAGGCAGAATTCTAAAAAAAAAAAAAAAAAAAAAAAAATTAATCAAAGCAATATTTATTTTGTAATCACAGCACAGATAGTTCTTTCATTACTGATAGTAATACTTTATGGTTTATGGCAGTGAAAGAGATATCCATTTTAATAATATTTTCTCTTTCTAAGAACAGTATTATAAGATTAAAAAAGAATCATACTACTTCTGCCTACAAAGATGTTTTTCTGAACACAGATAGATGCACTGTCTCCCTGACTGGACAGATGAACATACTGAAACTATGGTTCAATTGACTCTTTGAGCTATCTGAAAGGATTATCAACTCTATTACTCTAAACTCTTGGACACAGTTTTCTTAAACTCACATTGGCCAAAGTATATTTAATTGTGGAGGAAACAGGTGCAGGTCACATGAATCTGCCGCTCTTCTATGTGATTTATCCGACCTTCACTTTATGGAAAGCAAAAATATACTTTGACAACAAAGTCTATAGCTACAACTGTAATTTCATTGAAGATCAAAAAAGTAGCCTTAAGGCCAGATACCTCCTCGCACTCTTATACTCAGAATAATGTATACTCAATTGCTTGCAGAATGATCTACATGTAGATGTTACTCTCAACATCATTATGTCAATGAAAGCCTTACACAACTTTTTAAAAAGCAACTGTAAGATATGTGATTTTTAAAAAAAAGTATTTCTTCTTGCTTTTTGCGGTTGTAAATTGACTGATCTATCTGGGTACATTAGGATTTCACTGTACAAATAAAAGAAACTGCTTTAGATGAAGCTAAAAGTTTTGCATCATGTTGTGACATTCACTGATAATGTGCAAGTTAGGGAAATAATTAACTCTTCCTCTAGCCTACTCTGGCAAATAACAATTTTATTCTTTTATAATGTATTAGTTTTATTTTATGTAACTAATCTGACCAGATTTAATATGAAATTTAAACTAGGACAGTAGCATTCACTCACATGATCTTCTGAGTCCATTAACTATTTCTAATTAAAAATGTTGTCGAAAATCATACTAGCAACATGTCACTTTGCATTTTATTATGCTACAGTAATAGAAACGCCTTTTTTATTTATAATTCTAATGAGGCAGCATGCAAAATTAGTATAATATTTGAAAGTGTAAATTACAGATTGACAACATCTGGTAAATTACTGCAGGTTGGTATGACACTGATAATAAGATCAAGATTATAGTTTTTTACATAGGTCTTTTATAGAGAATAAAAATAATATTTTTTAATCTATGACTAAAACGCACTATAATCCCTTTTGAACTTCGCAAGAAGACTACTATGGTACAACACTGTCTTTGAAAAGAATTATGCCAAAATTGTCATAACCTTATAAACTTAATTTATCATGTATTATTTTAAGTTGGCTTTATATACAGACAACAGAGTCTAAACTTGAAAAAAAAGAAATAATTAGTCATTTCCATTTTTATCCAGAATTATGAAAATTCCTAAAATTTCTAGCTAGTAAATTTAATTTATTGTGATCTACTTATTAGCATTTGGCATACAGAAGTAAGCTTTATAAATAATACTTTGGGATTTATCAGGCAAAGATTAGCAATTAATTCTCAGACTTCAGTATATTTTTTATGCTAAACAAGATCTCATATTTGACTGATTATGATGAGACTGAAAAATATAGATTTATGACAGCATAAGTGACCATTCTATGACCATATCTCGCTGGTGAAATCTTAGCACCAAATGAGAGGGAGAAAAAAACCTATAATTTCATTTCCACCTGATGGTATTCATGTTTACCTAACAAAAAAACAACCATAGCTAAAAATAAAAATCTTCTATATTTTTAAAGCTATGTTACTATTAAAGGTTAATTTTCAAGGAAAAAAAAACCAATAAGTAGAAATACATTCAGCTGTGCTCATTATTACTGAAACTTTTTGAGCTAACTGCTCAATATTACATCCCTTCTTCCAGATATCATTATCAGTATGAACTATATGTTATTAGTGCTGCTAGTGTAAGGTTAAATAATCCTTAATCTTTTTGGTTATTTAAGTAAATGTAAATATTGAATACAAAACAAAGGTTTCCACCAAAAAAAAGTAAATGAACATGCTTGTACCAAAACCTAAAAAGTGTACCATTCTGTTGAAATTCTATCCCATCTGTTTACAAGGTACCTTGGGATTTCAATATTTTCAATGTACTCTTATGAGTAATGGTAGAGCATATGATTTTTAAATGATTTAGTAGGAATCCAGAGAGATAGGAAAAACAAAGGATGCAATTAGAGGTGGCAACTATTGATTAAAAATCCTTATCCAGTTCACCTAAAGAACAGAAAATGATAAATTAAATGATTTTATTGTTGGACAGAATGTAAAAAAAAATATTGTTGTTTCTCATATATCTCCAGTGTGAACTTATTTGGAGAAGCTCAGTAGGTTTTTGATGTTTGAGAAAAAGGAAAAATAACATTATTACTGTTTCACAATAGAGGTGTGGGAAAATAACATCAGGTATGAAAAGAGAGGAAACTAAAGGCACAAGTGAAAAACCCATCTGATTCTATGACCTTCTCTATAATGGCCCCTTAAATAATATTTAAAAAAATTAAGTGGTGAAAGGATGGATTTTGCAAATTTATTGTTAAATATTCATTATTTTATACTATTTTACAATTTTACTAAGAAAGGTATACAGTTCCAAGAACATAAATTTTAATAATTTATTTTCATTGCCAAAATAAAAACTCAGGAGACCACATTAATCTCTGGCACAGCACTAATGAATGCAGTGAAATCACATGAGAGGTGATTTTAATTCATAATGTTTGATGGATTTCAAATTTTGGCAAAATAATTTCTCCCAAACCTCATTATTTAAAATGCAGAGTGGAAAACAAAACAAAACAAACAAAACTCAAAAAACCCCTCAAGTCCAAAAAAACACAACAAAAACAAGGGAATTAGGAAGTGAACCAAAGGTTGGGGTTTTGGATTATATTAAAGCAAAACAAACAGAACAAAACAACAGCAACAAAATAGCAAATGAAAAGAAAACATGGCAAAAATTTTAGGTAACTTAAATAGAAGTCTGGATATAGTGATCCTCCACTCTAGACTACTGTTAATCGTGAGCAACTGCTTTGCAGCCAAGCAATAAAACCAGTGGAGTGAGCCAATAATCCATAAAAAAGGTGAGCTTTAAATGTCTCATGAATAAGTGAATCAGCTCCAGATTAAATGACTGTCAAAATATTTCTTCATGTTTAGCTTATTAATAATGAATCAACATTTTTTTCTTTTTTTTTTACATAATATAATAATGTCTGCATGACAAGAAACAATGACAGAGCTGAGTATAACATGCTACAGTTCCATTTCAACTAATGTCAAAACCCAGGCAGTCCCTGGAACATAAAAGGACAAGCTGCTCTTCCTTGAATCTTCAAAGTTTAAAAAAACCACAAAACAATATAAAAATATCTTAGTGAAGATTTATGTGGAATTAAATAAGGTTTTTGAGTGGACCAGCAGTGAGTTGGGAGCTTCCAACTCATATTTGCAGCTCATCAGAGGAAACTCAAACGCATCAAGTGTGTCATTCTGTACATAGTTTATACCTTTTTTTTTGTATGCTTGTTTTTTGGTTTTTGTTTAATTCTGGTCTTCATTCTGGAGGCAGTATAATCTGACAACACAATCAATGCAACTCAACATACTGATTTGAAAAATGGTTGCTAGTGGCATTAAAAAAGTTAATAGAGGACTCAAAAGTTTTGTATTCTGGCAGGTTTTTATGCATAATTTTGGTGAGGTGACAATATTTCTGTTACCAATTTTTAAAATGGAGTTAATAACACTTCTCTGTATCTTTCGAGCATGATGCAAAATTCTGAAGTGCTACCATGTTAAAGAAAAATACCTTAAACAGATTTGGATTTTTATTTTTAACAGGCTCTGCTGTTAAGCAAAGTTATTGGAGTCTGGATATTACCTCCACCTGGGGCCAAACTTTTATCCTACTTCCACCAGCATCCAGAAAAAGTCAGAAACTTTGGGTTTCACTTGCTTTATTATAGCACCAGTTTTTATATCCACATCTGCTAAAATAGCCTCCTGGCACCTCCGTCTGTCTAAAATCAAGGCTTCAGTGTCCACGAAGGACAGTGACCACTATTTCACATGACCGAAATTTATAAATTCTTTCACATATGTCGTGTCCAAATGCCTTCATTACTTTTAACTCATGCTTAAACTATCCCTTTCCCTACCGACAGGGAGCAGCAAACCATCATAACCTCTATATTTAGGGAAGGACCTGTATGGCACCATAGTAGGCCGTAGAAAGAGAGCGTGTTAAGAATCAATGTTCATTGTTCTTTCCAGTAATAATTTTCAACATCATCCAGTCAGCATTTTTAAGTGTATGCAAGTGGGTTTAATTGTGTGTAAGGGAAATACTTATGGCACGGTGAAATTTACTGTTTTGATCTTGCATTTACCAAATTTAAAGTTTTCATAGTGCTTTTCAGGTGAAAGCTCCAGCAAGCAGAGAAAAGAAATGCAAATATTTCAAAAAGGAATGAGTTGCTATTTTGAATGTTGAAAAGCTTTTCCTCCTTGTTGTTGTCTTTAGATCTTTAACTAGTATCAGAAAGAGTTTTCACAGATTTGAAACAGAGTAAAATTAAATTATTTTCATTAAGGTTAGAAAAAAATATATTAACAAAGTTTTGCATGCTTAAAATTAGTTTTTAAAAAGCACTAGATTATATTTTAAAATAATTTCTAAAAATATGCTATATATAACAGTCATGTGTGACATACAAGATCAGACCCTTAGAGAAATTGTTAAGCTCAAAATGTTGTTCATGAGCAAAGAAGAAATACACCCTATATGCAAGTAAAGTTAAAAAATTATAGTTAGGATAACTGAAATCTGAACAGTTTAATCGTTATTAGTCCATATAGATTTGTAACGTAAAAAGAAAGAATAATAAAGCCGTTAAAATTTTTGCACACCTTTTTTTGAGTTCGTACTCTTTTTCCTGGTGTTATATCGACAGTGCCACACCCTGGATCTCCTCTTCTCAATGTCATGAATGTCCCCAATATCATACTAGGCCTGTATGTCTCTATGTTACATCTTTGTGTATTTCAGAAAGAAACAAACTAGTCACAACTCATAGCACTCTGGAAAATTTGCTGGGTGCTTAATTTTTAAAAATAGGAATTCCACCACACAGAAACACCAGGTTTTCTGATAATTTTTTCATCCCATATGTAACCTAAAATTAGTCTCTACCTCTTTCTTCTCATTCTTATTCTTTCTTTTATAAAGTCATAACTAATAATTTTGTTATGACTGTTTTATACATGGGATATTTATGCCTCACTATGTCACAAAAATATTTCTCAAACTGTAGTTAATATGCCATCCTTTTCCCCCCATAACCAAAACTCTTTTCTGTGCTTATTCTTCTTCAAGGCTACAAGACCATTGAAAGCCATCCCTTTTTCCTGACTAAAAAACTCCCACACCATCTAATAAATTTTATTTTGAACACCTTTCTCCTTCATTCTGTCATCTGATTATCACCTCTAACTGTTGTTTCAGAAATACAAGCTAAGCAAGAAGAAAAATCTCCTTCTAAATTGAAGGTATTTTCTAATTTAAAAATATATGCGCAAGGTAATCTCAATATACGCTTTCATTTGTTCAAGGATAAGAAGTAAAAAAGGTCTTGGGACAAGGAAATTTGCCTGGGAATATGTGTTGATATTGAGTCTTGTTACATGTTTCTATTATTTCTAGTCTCTCGAGTGTGCACTGACTCTTTCAGATAGAAAATGTGACAGACCTCTGTCATTCGGATCTTACACTCTAAATTAAACATGGCAAACTTTATCCTGCATAGTTGTGTTGAGATAATCTATGGGGAAAAGGAACATGAAGGTTAAAGCAGTGAGAGATTATGAGCTAAGAACTTAAAATCATTCTCATGAGTATATTGAAAAAAGTTGGGAACAAAAAAAGACATTCTTCTTACTTATACCATAAAATAGTAAAATATCCTAAGCATTAAAAAAGACTATAAGTTCCAAAGGACATAACAAAAATAGGGCATTGATGGCTTTTTAGTAGCATCTAGCATTAACTCCTCAGTTTAGATACTTGAAGATACTCTTACAATGCAGTTAAGGAAAAGGACTGCAAAACTGGGTGGGCTTAAGCACAATGGGCTGAAACTGAGGTATGCAGTGTCCTGACATCTTATGTTTCTGATAGAGAATCTTCCTCAAGTCAAAAAGATTTTCTATCATGAATGTCCCTTTTAGCCTATACAAAGTTTCTAAAGAACAGAAATCGAGAACAGCATACACGTGATCTGTAATACTGCTGTGCCAATTAAATTGAGTAGCCAATTTATAGAGGATATCATGGAAGTATAATAGGATCTCCTATAACAGGGCATCATTAAAGGTTATAAACTGGTATCTGCAACATTTGACTGCCCTTTTAGAAGTCTACAAGTAATTAAGAAGATGTAGTTTAATTAATGTGGTTCAGTGTTAGCAATTTACATGTTTGCATTAAGGAATCATCTAAGATAATATATTAATGGCCCAAATTATCTTCTCAGGAGTGTGTGCAGTTATGTTGGCGTAAACCTGGAAGACCTTGATTGACCTGTCAATTTAATAACTAATACTTGCTGAAGTATATTATGTGCAGATATAATTTTTGTTAATGTTTTCCTATGTCTACTTAGAGAATTCTCATGCATTCAGTTTTAGGTCTCTTCCACATAAAATCAAATGTTGTTCACAGTGTGACCAAAGGACTGGGGATAGAGGCCCCCACTGGAATACAAACTGAGTAGAGTACAGCCAATCTGTTGAAAACAAGACCTTGGTTTCTTCCATAAATAAAGCCTGGTGAGGTGTAATAATGGTTCCTTCCCATAATCTATTTTTTGTGCCTTTTACAAACTGCAAATATTTCTTCTACTGTGATGGCTTTTAGAAATAGTAAGAGAGCTCTTCACAAGAATGCTTTAAGCCTCATTTTTATTTTCAAGGTCATAGTCTTAATTTGGATCTAATGTTATAATGAAAGAGAAATTATAAATTTACCTCTACAGATAGAAGTTACTTTGGCTTTTTTCTTTTTTTTTTTTTTTTGGAAGGTACTAGTACCAAATATCCATTCCCCTGTCTCACTCAGTGTCTTTTTTTAATAACACTTAGCATGCATCATACAAACAATCCTTCATCTATATTGATTGTAAACTAAACAAGTTTATTAACTAAATATAATACAATGGAAGTCTAAAAAGGCATTAGTGCCTCAGCATTATCTAGAGCCCATTTGACAAGTAGCTTCATAAATAAAACCCTCAACTGTATTGATCTGAAACTCAGAAGAAGGGAAAAGAGAGGTGAACTTACCTGAGATTTCCAGTAAAAAGATGAAAGAGAAAGGCTGGCTAACTATTCAAGAAGTATTAGTTGGATAGATACAGTCTGTCTTTCCACAAGCAGAGTGTCAACCTTTCCCAGCCTTGACTGTAACAGAAGAGGAACAGAGCACTAGATCATCCTGCAAAACAACTTGCCACCTCTGGAAAAGGGATCTCCCATTCTTTCAGTCTTAATAATACTTCCAGAACAAACTTCCACTTTTCAAAGGAAACTCTTAAAGTGTGACTAGCTTGATTTCTTGCTATTACATTTCCATCTAAGTTAGCAACTTGCAAATTAAATTATAACTTACTTTTTTTAAAATTTTTGAAAAATCTTTCAAAGGAAAAATAATGTACTTCAACATTATTATAAAAATAATAATAAAATTAAAATATAAAATGAAATAGTAAAATACAATAAGAATAATAAAAGGTAAAATTAAAATAATGAAATTAAAATATTAAACAAAATATCTAATGATCCTAAATTTGAAAAATTAAGTGGGCTCTATTTAGCTGCAAACAGATTATTTTACTTGGGGAGGACAAAAAAAAAGAAAAAAAAAGAGTTTGGGTTAGCCTGAAATTAATATATAAAAACATTGGAACTACAGTGAACTGAGTTCCACAAAACATAGTAATAAAAATCTATCTTTATGAGAGGAACTGTTCTCATCTGAAACACAAGAGCTATAGCAGGTACTGCTTTTCCATGTACACCAATAGAGAATGAACAATATCCTCAATGAAATTGTAACTTTTTATTCAAATTTGTGCAGCTTCATATTCCTGACAGCTGTCTTCATTATGCCCTTTATTGCTAAATTAATTATTTTTTTTTATTTATTTTCACCCCGTGAAAATATTTATGGACTGTAATCAAATCACCCTTTTATTTTTGACAAGATAAATAGATCCGGTGCTTTCATTCTTTCCAGATCCATGAAACTAATATCTGTATGTCTCCTTATTTACCTTATTCATTATTTTAATGGTAATCATCACAAATTGATTTCAATACTGGCCTGATCTGTACTATATATGTATAGGAAGCCAATAAAGCGGAGAAGTGTCTTCCTAGTGCTGTCCGCTCTTTATACACAGAGGGATTGCATTAGACCATACAAATATGATGTGATACCTAAAGTGTGACACACACAGTGTTTCATGTCCTTGTTGACCCCTAATTTCTGTTTATGTATATTGTCTTGCTTTCAGAAAGTAGGACCACCATTTCTGTGCATGTGACAGTTTTACATTCATCTACTTTAGAAATGCACTTCATTTTGTTTTTTATTCAAAAAACTGTCTCATGATGTGGCCACTGACATTGCTGTGAATATCATGTCCCAAATGAAGTCTTGGTCAACAGCTAGTCATAGCCCAAAAATGTCAAACTGAAAAATTTCATAAACTGCTTCCTGATGAATTCTCCTCACATTCTGAGAACAGAGTGTTAATCCTTGAAATGCCTTGTCTGATAATCCAAATGAGTTACAGACAAATACTTACATATCACTCGATTCATAGGAAACTCAGAATAATTGATGCAAACTCTCTTCTGAAGGTTGCTTACTGACATAGTTTGTTGACATTTAAAATCACAAGCATAATACAGAATTGTCATTTTTTTCACAAAAAGATTTAAATTAGAAAATGCAGTAGTAAGGTGAGTAGAATCTCAGTAGGAAGAGATAATATGTGCTGCAATGTCTCAGAACAATAGAATTAAATCTCAGTAGAAAGTCTTTATTTAGAACATCCTCTCTTTTGTGTGAAAGTCTTAAGAACGTTATTTAAATGTTTCTCTACAAACGAAAAAAAAACTTTAGAAGTGCTAGATTGGTCCAAAACCTGTTTAGTCTATTCACAGAAGCAGACTTGTTCCTCTGGAAGCCAATAAAACATCTCCGATATGAATGTCAAATGCAATGTAGTCCATAATTAATTTATTTCTTTTTCTATGGTCACCTTAGTTTGCAAATAATTATATTTTGGATTATAAAAAAATTAAAATAATTATATTTTTTGGATTAAAAAAATAATTAAAATTCAGTGTTGTTGCATACTCTAGACAGAAACTCTACTGAAGTCGAGGATCTTCTCTGGATTTTAAACAGAGTAGTTCTGAGCTGGTGTAACTGGTCTGTCATTTCCAAAAACATTTGGTGGAAAATGGAAAGAAACGATGATAGAAATGGTGGAAGAAACAAACAGAGCAGCTGTGTAGAATCATAAAATCAGAATAGTTTGGGTTGCAAAAGATTTTTAAAGGTAGTCTAGTCCAGGATCTCTGCCATCAGCAGGGAGATCTTCAAATAGATCAGGTTACTCAGAGCCTGTTTCACCACACTCAGTGTAAAAAGTTTCTTCCTTACTTTATATCTACTTTAGAACTACCCTCTTTTAATTTAAAATCATTACCTTATGTCCTATCACCACAGGTCCGCATCTTTCTTATAAGCCCTCTTTAAGTATTGAGAGGCCACAGTAAGGTCTCTCCAGAGCCTTCTCCAGGCTGAACAACCCAAACTCTCTCAGCCTTTCTCCATAGGAGAGGTGTTCCACCCCTCTGATCATTTTCTGGCCCTCTACTGGACCCGCTCCAACAGGTTCATGAATTTCCTGTGCTGAGGACTCCAGAGCTGGATGTAGTACAACAGGTGGGGTCTCACCAGAGCAGAGTAGGACAGAATCACCTCCCTCAACCTGCTGGACAGGCTTTTTTTGATACAACCTAGGATAAGATTTGCCTTCTGGGCTGTGAGCGCACATTATTGGCTCATGTGCAGCTTTTCTCTGCAGGCCTGCTATCAATGCCCAGAGCCTATATTGATGCTGGGGGATTACCCCAACCCCGGTGCAGGACCTTGCACTTGGCCTTGTTGAACCTCATGAGATTCGCACAGGCCCACTTCTTGAGTCTGTTCAGGTCCCTCTAGATGTCATTGCCTCCCTCAGGGATGTCAACCATACCACTCAGCTATGGTAATTCACCTGTTTAAATATGTAACTTCAGTAAGCCCTTCACATTCTGTGTTCAGGTTCTTCCTCATTTTTCTCTTTTCAGTGAGAAAAAAAAAAAAAACAAAAAACATGTGACAAAGAAATTTTCTGATGCCCTTTGGAGGTGTTTTTGTTTTTCTCACCAGTATTTAGCTTCTTTCTTCAGGAAGGATGTGTTCTCTCATATGAATATTAGCTTGTTTCTTCAGGAGAAAAAACAGAAAGAAATCATGATGAAAGTGAGGCATGAGACCAATGAAGCATGGAAGCAAATCTCAGAAATGCTTGGCTGGAGAAATACTTTCTGAACTCATGTAGATGGAAAACAATTGTGAATATAAAGCAATACTTCAAAAAGTTTACATTATTTGGATTGACCGTCTTTAGATAAAATTAGCAGGGAGTTGATTTTTTTTTTAAGTTTTATTAGGTTTTTTTGGAAGAGTATATAGAGTCAATTGAATATATTTTAGATGAATTTTACAAATATGTAAGATCCTTCAGGAACTCAGTTAAAAACTCATTTGCTGACTTTTCTTTTTAAAGACTTTGGTAGATTTTTCATCATGTGCTGATATCCACTCTTCTGCAAAAGTTTCAGTAAGTCGTAATTACATCTCTGTTCAGTATGTCCTTTAAATATGAAAATACAGGAATGCCCACATCAGATAGAAGTTTACAGGTCCTATAATATTATATTACCTAGAGTTTAGGAAAAAGTATAACAGAACAAGGGTGCAAAGATATTTCCTCAGAATATTCTCTCAGCCTACAGCAATTTGCAGTTCAGTGACTATGAACATCGTCCCTTTTTTCATCTTGATAAATCCTTCTTCCATAATTTTAAGTTGTGTCGACTGCTAATATCCACATGAAGCAGTTTTACAGTTAAATCATGTTGTGTAAAGAGCTCCCTCTTGTTGTATATTTTGAACTTATACTTTGCTAATTGCATTAAGTGCCACATAGTTCCTGTATTGAAGAGTCAATGAACAGTACATCCTTGTTCTTCTCTATGGCTTTCACGAGTTTCTAGCTTTCTGTCATGACCTCCCATGAATCACCTCTTTCTCCATATTGAAGAGTTTAAATCTATTTATTCAGTCCTCACAGGAAGCTCTCTACATTTGGTAATTTTTATATTTCTGTACCTTTTATTTAAAAAAAAAAATCTGCTTCATCTTTCAATAAGATACATATTAGTCAAGCTGCAAGTGTACTATGAATTTATTCTGTGACATAATCATGTTTTCTGTTCTGCTCTCTTTTTCCTTCAGTCCTTAATACTACACCAGTTGTTTGGCTCCTACTGAAAACCAAGTCTACGATTTCAAGTTCCAGTTCTTGACTGGCAAATTATTCTGTGAGATATAATTGAGAAAATTAAAGTTTATGTTCTTAATGAACTATTTATTTTAAATATACTAAAGAACTAATAAAAGCTTTGAATTGCATATCATTCTTCTGTCATGAAGCAAGTATTTAATATTTTATCCATTTTCTAATGTTTGCTCCTCTTTCTACAGAACATATTTTAATTAATCTCAAGACAACACAGGTCAAGATTTAGCTAAATGAAATCACAAGACTATATTTTCTCTTGTTAACCCCAAATATGCCTCACTTTAAAAATATATATATATATTTAATATATAGTACTTGGCTTGACAAGTACTACTAAAGTGCTACTTTAAAATTATGCATTTGGATTGTTAAAAGAAATCATACTAAATAGATTTACTAAATACAAAATTAATTTCTTCTCACTAAGGGTATTCTCAGATGTAGATGTTCAGAGGTTACACAAGTGGTTATTTATTCAATATACTTTTTACAAACTTAATTAAAATACTTTTAAAAAGCTTTTTAAGTTTTCAAAAATATATAGTCATTGCAAAAAGAAATGACAGAGTTTTTTATTTGATATGACAGCTATGGCACCTTAACTTAAAATTGCTGGCTTATTCCCAAATGCAATCATTGTAAAGAAGGCCAGAAGAAAATCCCACACAGAGAATAAACCACAAGCAAAATGTTTAATCCAATACTGCTGGCTTCATCATTAATTACCTCTCAAGGGGCTAGGATGTCAATAGATAGTGATCTGGTATCTTGGAGTCTTTGCTGTTAAATATATGATCAATATTAAACAGAATTTTAACTGCCCATGATTTAATTAGGAGTGGTTCCTTTTATCCTGTATACAATACCAGAATCTCACTCAATAAAGTATGAAGGAAGATTGCCGTGTTGGTTGTGTATTCACTACATTCTGGGACTTTGTAAAGAAATTGGGAAAGGAGACTGTTGTTACGAACTTGCAATTGGCCTATAACACAGAAGGAGTCAGTCTTCGTTCCTTCAGTCTAAATTAATCTAGACTTCGGCGAGTACAGAAGACTGGGAAGTACAGTTTAATATCCTGAATACTTTGCAGCTCCCAGAAAGTAAATTAAAATTGTATTTTAAATGGAGGCTGGGTGTATTTTCAACTGGAAATAAAAGATCCCTTGCATATTCACTCTGTTCCTGTGCCCAAAGGGACAGTGGAAAATTAAAACATATTACTAGTTGTGGAACATCAGGTCTTTACCACATGTAATATAAATATGTCTAAATAAGGCATCTTGCTCATCCTGCCATATGACTTCCCTAAATACTCAGCTTTTTTTCTGTAGAAGTTAAATGCTACAACTAAGCAAAAAAGAGACATACAGTAGTGACAAAAGGGTATGTGGTTATTACTTCAGAAAATTGATTAATAGAGTACATACTACCAAAGAAAAATCCATAGACTGCAGGACTAGAGAAAACAGAGATAAGTGTGTGAAGAATATTACAGAAAAAATATACTAACAAAGACTAATTACTAGAATGCAGTTAATGATGGAAGAAAATAGAGAGTTCAACATATATTTCTATTCCTTATTCAGAAGGACACAGTGTGATGAATCCTCTTATCACACAAGGAAGATAAAGTACTTTCCAGTCCATTAGTAAACAAAGAAGTATAAAACAATATATACATGTTGTAAACATTTAATGATGATATACATTTTTAATAAATATTGGCATGCCAAAGAATTTTCAGCAGACTGAAAATTGTTGGTATTTTACAACTTAAAAAAGAAGGAAAGTGACCCAAGTAACTGCAGGCTGTTGCTCTTCCACCAAGTCTGAGGTAAAATGATGAAAATATATATCTGAGATTCAATTAACAAAGATTTCAGAATAGCAATATTCTTAATCTTATTCAATTTTTTTTTTTTTTTAACAGCTTATGTGATATAAAGTTAAATACATAATAGGCTGGGAATTCCACAATACACTTATTAGCATTCTGATTTAAAAATAAGCACTGTATAGCATCTACAGAATATTAAAACCATGAAATTTGTTAAGAGCTGCTAACTAAAAAAATCTTAAAAGTTATTGACAGTTATCTCAATGAATTGATATGCTAAATATTTCAAAATAAAATATAAACAACCTGAACTTACTAAAACCTGGAATTTTTCTTTCATAGAAGTACCTGCAATATGCTTTCTTTTTTATTGAACAAATAAAAATATTCTTAAGAATCTAATTTTCAGGATTGGGGGATTATCCCTAAGCTTTTAAGATTTCAAAAGTTGTATTTCAGAACTGTATTTTCCTTTATTTTTTTATTTTAATAATTTTATTATTGAATGTAATTGACATAGCACTGATTGAAACATCGTATCTGTTTTAGAGATCTAAGAGGCTTTGTTTGGCCTGCAAGAAGAAAATTTGATTTGATGATTGTTATAACAGAATGTCAAGTTATTTCATATCATGACAAACATGCTTTGATCCAGAAACAGAGATCTGTCGTGTCCAAGTAGTAACTGTCTCTTAATACTAAAGAAGTTCAGCCACTATACCTCATCAGCACTTCCCCAGCTTTAACAAGAAATTTCAGATTCACAAATCTCTCAAATTAATGTTTCCTATAATAAAAACATTTTTTTTTCTCTTAATGTCATGTAAATAAAAGTCACTTAGGGATTTTTGCACAGAAGGAAATTTGTATTGCTGACTTTCATCTGTTTCCAATTTACCAGTACTTCTTCCAGTTTTAACATAATCATTTCAAATTTCAACATCTAAAGTCAAGGAATGAGCATCATGCTAACAATTTAGTATTTTGTTACTCAAGGCTATATTTCTGAAATGTATTTTTGTGGCTTTGGTATGAATATTTGGGATTTTTGCTCTCTTAATCTTCTAACAAGATCTGAAAAGAACAATTGACCATGACAGGAGTTCACAGAAGTGGAAGCTGGAAATACAGCCAAATATTTTTAACAATATTCTTCATTAAGAAATTTAACAATCAGTCTGACTAAATGAGGAATTTCTTCTTTTGACACTAAAACAGAATTCCTTCCTGAAAGTTTGGTTTTAGACGAATAAGTTCTGTTCTTTTTTTCACATGGACACCTTTGATACAGGTGTAGATACAAGGGTAACTATGATAGTTAGGACCCTATAAGCGCAAAAGTTCTGACAAAATTATCTAGAAACTTGTTCTTACAATCTGCTCATTAATGGGGTAAACATATCTGATTACATAGGTATGCAGAAACAGGAAATGCAGAACTTTGTAGCAGAAAGGTAGGTTAGAATTTTCAACTTCTGGAGGTTAAAAAAAAAAGAAAGAAAGAAAAGAACGAACTTTGAGCTAGAATGTAGTTGATTAATGTTTTCTAAGTCTTTTCTCTTTTCTTCTTTTCTTAAGTATTGGAAAGCTTTTATCTTTGTATGATCTCTCAAAGGACTGGCAAGAATTGCAACCTCTGGTTGCAGTACACAAAATATATTGTAGAGCTGCTATGAAGTTATCCTTACTGGGATTAAGTTATATATAAAGGAAATGCCTTTTCCAGATAGTAATGTGATGCATACAGGAAAATATGCAGACCTTTTAAAGGAGTACTGAATTTCTTGACACCTTGCAGAAATGAGAGATATGAAAATCAGAGTACTGTTTTTCTGCTAGTCATCCTTTTAGGAGAGGAGATAATTACTTCTGTAATACAAGCAATTTTAAATACCAATTTCAGAATCAGATAAGTCACTTAAGATGTCTATTTTGTTCAATTAACAATAATGGAACCCTAAGATAATTCACTATCTGCAGAGGTCAAAAGACAGTTAAGAGGGACCCTACCCAATGTGTCTTCCTGAGGTAGCTGTTAGTGCTCCCTTACAACAGTACAGGAATATACTGTCTGCTGGAGATACATTCTGCCTTTAATTCTACATACAATTTCTCCATGTAAAATTTTGAAGTTATTTTTATTTGATGCTATTGAATATTTATATAAAACAGCTGGTCTAATTCTGCTGAGATTTTTCATAAGATTGTGTTCCTCACTTCATCTATCAAATTCCCTGTGGAGCTGAAACACTAGCAGCAAGCACTAAGCTCCATCTTGATGGTTCTGGAGCACTAGGCACTATATTAATATTATGATTTTAATAATATGTAGCACCTGGGAGTCCTAGTTATCACAACCTACTTCAAAACAGGAGGAAAAAGTCCATACTTCCAACATACCACTGCAGAGTTACTTCTTAGCTTTTTCCTAATTTATCAGGGATTTATGTGATCACTGCCTACATATTCTGTATTATAAAAACAAAAACAAACAAACAAAAAATCCCAAAGCCCTATGCTCTTTAGCATATTGCGAATTAAAATAAATAAACAAATCAATATTTTAAATAAATCACTAGCATGGTAGATATTTCAAAGTCAAATTCTACCACATATCACAAAGATATACAATATTTTAAATTGGTTGATTGCAATATTGGGGACTAAATGCGAGAAAGATGTAGATTTCCGAAACCTCTTCATGTCTTAACATGTTATTTCTGTGTGGGTCTTGGTATTCATCAGTTTTTAGCAAAATTTACTTGTTTTTAATAAAAGAATAGTTTCTTAATAATAATCTTTGAGAGGATCTTGATTCTGGAAATAAACCATTAATGTTGCAGAATTATGTTATCTACTTCTAGAAGATCACACCTCACCATTTTCCTTACAGATATATGAGCTACCATCTAGAAATATTATTCCTTTCAAGAAGCAATATTGCATCCACATTAACAGCCTGTCCTCCAGGCCACTCTTAGCAGATTAAACACACAGGCAGGTTTAATCAAAGACAAGAATTTACTTTTAGTCTAAGTCTAAACAGTCTAATCATAGAGTTATTAGTAGTCTTGTTACAATTATATTAAAATTTACATTTCAGATTGCCCAATTATTCATCTCATTCCCAGTAGTGGCACAATGAAAATTGATGTACACAAACTTTTGAATATTGATCTCTCTCCAGAGTTTTCACCCTTCCTACACTCCTGGGTCCCAGGAGTGCCAGCAGGAACTGCAGCAAATCAAAGTCCTGTGCTCCCCTCTGGGAGTAGTTGGCTGTTTACAGCTCAGGTGGCCTCTTCCTTCTCTTTACCAGGAGGAAAATGGTGTTGATGTCTGTGGTTTCTTCCTTCTCACTCTTGAAGTCAGTGTCACTCAGAGTCATCTTTTTACAGTTGCTAACACAGATAGCATAATTGCTTTTACTTCGTTACTTGCTAATTTCATGTTGTATCTGAACTATCTATATGTGGTGTGGTTTCATTTTTTTCCTCGCTTCATTATAACAAAAATAAAAAAATCCTCCTCCCAGAAAAATACAGCTCCCAACGTTGCATTTCTTTAATGACACAGTACTGACTCTTTTTGAGTTACTTGTATTCCTGACGCCTCTGACGCTACCCTATGCTCGAACTTTCATTTTGTGCTATCATTTCACGTTTGTACTTTTGGAGATCCTATTCACAATCCTCTGGTTTTTTTTCAACAGCTTTCAAGCTGTGGTTTCCTAACAGTATTTTTTTTTTTTATTAGCACAAACTCATCATACATGCATCCTTTCCCTGAAGTCAATAGTAGTTCCATGTATGAGAAATGGTGCACTAGAAGATACACATACATAAAATAAACACATACAAACAAATTCACAGTGCTATGTATGTTAAGCATTTGCTACCAAAATTTCCTGGTTTCAGATGTCTCTACTGCTACCAGAACTGCTCAACACCAGTAGCTGTGGCTATGTACATATCTATGACTCTATATCTACTGTGTGGATCATAACATTCAAGACATTTTAAATGTTTCTTGGATTTCATAGTTTTAAAGAAGATTCATAGGACTGTGCTGACTATAGCAATATAAAAGATTGTACAGGATTCATAGCTGCATATGTTTCACTGGCAACCACCTGGAATCAACATACTGAAATAAATCAGCATTGGTAGAGTAAATATAAGTAGATTACAAAGGATGTTTGAGAAAACCTTATTAAATGAAACAGTTTTAATGAAATGAACAAAATGTTAGCAGCATGTGGGAAATAAAATTCACTGTAACATTATTCTTGCTAATTGGTAGAAATAAATTCTATACACTATAAGGACTGGCCTTTCTTAGAGGAGGGCCTACTCAAAATGAAGTCCCTCCATGACAAATATAGTACCAAACCCATTATAAAATTAATTATTTTATTATAGTCATGCTTCTGAGGGGAAAACAAACAAAAAAACAAAAACCAAAAATTTTAATTGACAACAGACTTATATGAACTAGAAAGCACTGCTTTACCAGTAACTTAACAGCATTTTATTTTTTTTTTCAAAAGAAGTAGGATTATGTCTGAGAAAACAAGAAAATTTGGAGGAAAAATCCAGAACAAAACCAAGTCCAGGAAGGAAATGTATGAAAATGCACGTTGAAGGTGAGAAAAAGAAAGCACCAGTGAAAGGTAAAACTTTGTGGCTTCCCATATTTTGTTATTGAAAGTTAAGAAATCAGCTTCTGGGTACCAGATGAGCAAATTCTGTATGCAGCCTTGTGAGTAGACAAAGGAGAAACTTAGAACCACATGTAGACTCCTGTTTGTTCAGAGTGGGAGGGAGGGTGTGCTGGGGGCTGGAGGAAGAAAAAAAACATTTGCATTGAGGCTTGGTTTGAAGGCTGAATGATTTTATCAAAGGAAAGTTATGCTAAGATCGAACTAAAATAGAGATGAAGTATGTACTGGAAGAAAGAAATGCAAATGAAATACAAGAAGCAAGAAACCATTATTGCTGATATTTATATGTCTGTTTTTATGCTAACAAAACAATAAGTGCCCTGTAGTAAGTGCCAATACAGCTCTAAAAAATACATTCTGAATGATGCTAAAAATCTGAATGATTTTTCCACTAAAAATCTGAATGATTTTTCCATTAAATTCAAAAGACCACAGTATTCTTAATGCCATTCATGATATTTGATTAAAATCACTCATCCAGCAAACAGCATTTTGCATTATGGTTACGCATTAATCTCATTAAAACTTTGTAGGAAAAAAAGACTATGTGTTAATTAGGTAAGAGAGGCTGGAAATCTAGAGTGAAAACTATGGAGGATTTCATGAGCTTAAGCTATTTGGGAATTCCATTGCAACAGGAGCAGAAATTTGCTGAATATTTTCCACCTAAACAAACCTGATGAGGAAGTCAATATATAACATGGCCACTCTGCTTTGACAAAGTAGTGCTTATTATGGTGGCTAACATAGTTTTCCTTTACCTGTTCACAAAACTTTCTTAAAAGATATGTTATTAATATTTTATTTACAATAGATTGAACACATAAAACTATATATTTCTGCCAAGATTCTGACAGATTCTGCTGATATTCCAAATTTTTCCCTTGGCTCTATTTCTTAAGAACTAATTGTGACTTTTATCTCTTTAATTAGTTAATGTTTTTATTACAAAACAAATTATCCCCTCTCAATATATTATGCAGTTCATGATATTGCAACTTAACTTTGCAATATTTTACTAATCAAAAGTCTCACAAGCCAAAATTCCAACTTCAGAAAATACTCTGTGTTTCATTTCCAGTCAGCAGAAAAGAGAATGAGTTTTCTGGATAATAGACTTATGTTTCAGTCTACCAACAATTCAATGCGCTTAGCTCAAGGAAACTTCTTAGAAACACAAGAAATGTATTGTGGTGTTCAGAGTTAGTAGAACGCAGTAGAGTCTAAATGTATTAACAATATTTATGTCAATAGACACGCATTCTTCCATTTTTCAGTACAGTCTATTTGTTGGCAAAACTTTCACTGTATTTCAAACATTGCTGATATTTAGAAAATGTTTGAAAGTACATGCAAAGGCAGCATTCAGTATCCTCCATAAGTTTACCTGGAAATAACACTTTTCTAGACTGCAGCTGGTTTTGAAAAATACCAATAATAAAAGCTTGCTTTACTTTTAAGTTTGCCAGTCCCTTACTTCTTCAAGACAGAAGTAGTTTCAGTTTTTTCCTCTAAGTAAAATTCTTGCATTTTGCTTTTTTTTCACTGTGATGACAATGAAATAAATGCAAAGAATTATTTGAAATCGGATGTATCCTGGCATATCTGTCATTCTAAGAGTGTATTTCATCCAATGTTGAATTGCAATAAATTACCAGAAGTTAAACAATGATATTCTGAAAAAAAACTAAGTATGGTTAAAGTATGAAAATTTTTGTCAGATGTGTCACCCATATCTATAGTGTCAATACATGTCTTGTTCGTACTAAGAAATAATACACCTGTTAATGAATGCAGTACAAGCAACTAATTGCTCTCATATTGCACAAATAAGCTAAGGCTGCAAACCCACTTCCTCGTACAGTTTGCAAAATGAATAGAACTAAGCAGACAAGATAAAAGTGAGAGGGGACATCGTTAAACAGTTTATTTAAGAACAGTGTGTCACTTATGCTTCACCTATTTTTTCCTTTATTTTTTAATGCAAGCCAGTATTTGTATAATTATAAAAGTAAAAGAATTCATGAAAAAAGTGAGTTTATGGTAAGTTTAAGTGACAGACTTCAAGAAATAAAGGGCGATTTAGTTACAGGGTTCACTGTTAGAGGTCACTGTAAAAGTCAAGAAGAAGGCGAGAACAGGTAAAAAGATGCAAAGATTACACAGACAAATAAGGTCCATACTGCAAAGCAGAAAACAACTTAGTGAGCAATTTTGAGAGTCTGAAGGTATTAGGATTTAACAGAAGTTCAAGATGGTAAAATATTATAAAATTATGTATGAGGAATAGGGTAGAATTTCCAGGATTTTTTTTTTCTTTAAACAGCTATTTCTATCAACAAAGCAGAAGCCTGTGACTGCTCTTTTTGCAGATGTGGAGAAGAGAGCTTATAGAACACAGGGGATGACTGAACTTTCTTGTTAGGGTATTTAACACAGTTGGGAGAGGAATGTTAAACTGGAAAAAGTGTGATTTCAGGCCATCCAAAATACCAACTTTATGTAAGTTTTGTTTGCCTGTTTTACATCTTTCCTTATCATTCTTTTTTTTTGTCAGAGTGTACATTTTGCAAGACAAATGCTTAACTACACCACTGATGGGAATGAGAAACGCTGCTATGTAATGACAGGACACTTTCTAAAAAAATGTTTCATTCTTAAAAAAAGGTTTTAATTCCCACAGTATGTACCACATATAGATAGACATAGTATCATGCTATATGGTAGGATATCTTATAAATAGGGAGAGATAGAAAGACATGAAATACTTTAATTGTTTTACTCCTCCCATGTTTTAATACATTCCATACAAAAGAATTCATTTACATAGACATTTTGATAGAAAACTATATGAAAATATACCCAACTCTAAACATAAAGCCACAGAAATATTTTTTTCTGCAGCCAGTTACTTGTAGAGATGGTAGGACTACCAGGCAAGCCTTTGCAAACATTAAATCACAAAGGAAAAAAGTTGGTGAAAGATATGAAAAAAAAATCTCAAAAATCTGATTTTTTCAATATGGAGTGGCAACTATTTAAGGAAAACTTGAGAAATTAGTATGAATGAGACAGCAAACGTGACTATGCTATTTTAACAGAAGCTCAAACAGAAGCTGTATACACACAGAGAAATCAGATCTCTAAATTCAGTGAATAGCAGCATTGACAGAATGGTAAAAAGAAACCTTTAGACTTCAAGAAAACTTAGTCTGGAAATATTTGGAGTCATAAATATTTAATGGCATGAGCTAATTCACTTCATACTCATTTAAATCTAGAAGATATTTAAAAAGACATGAAATTTTTTTAAATTCCTGTGTGGACTTCTCTGGTTTTATGCTCACCCTTACACTTTCCTTCTGGGTCTTGATGTTGGTGGTGTGGGAAGGGGGTGTACAGTGAGCTGTTAACATCCCAAGTCCTTCATCAGAGGAGTATCGTATTGATTGCATCTTCTTCCTCACTTTATGACTGTTTGGGGTCACTTTCATATGTTTGCTAACATGCTCTATAGCTTCTTCTTTTTCAGTTCGCAAGTCCATATTATATTTGAAATTACTATGTATGACGTATTTTACTTATTTGGATATTTGTGTGGGTTGTGTGATTTTAGAAATCTCTTTCTGACCTTTAAAATAGTTTGAATCATAGAATTATAGAATTGTTTGGTTGGAAAAAACCTTTGAGATCATAGAGTCCAACCATACCTATCCACTACTAAATCATCTGGTTGGCCTGTGTGTTTTGTGTGATAGCACTCAAGATGATCTGCTCCATGACCTTCCCCGGCACCGAGGTCAGACTGACAGGCCTGTAGTTCCCTGGATCCTCCCTCCGGCCCTTCTTGTAAATGGGAGTAATATTTGCCAACTTTCAGTCAAATGGAATCTCCTGTCAGCCAGGACTGTTGGTAGATGATGGAAGGGGGTTTGACATGCACCTCCGCCAGCTCCCTCAATATCCTTGGGTGGACCCCTACTGACCCCATAGACTTCTGAATGTCTAATTGGTTGAGCAGGTTTCTAATCATTGCCTCCTGGATCGTGGGAGCTTCTTTCTGCTCCCCATCCCTGGCTTCTGGCTCAGGGGACTGGGTACCTGGAGAGCAGCTGGCCTTACTATTAAAGACTGAGGCAAAGAAGGCATTAAGGACCTCGGCCTTATCTTCATCCCTTGTCACTATTGTTCCCTCTGCATCCAGTAAAGAATGGAGATTCTGCTTGGCTTTTCTCCTGCCCCCTCTTCCAAAGCTCATAGACTTTCCTCTTTTTTCAGAGATCCACCCAAAGGTCTCTACTCAGTCAAGCCAGTTTTCTTCCCCTCAGCTCATTATTCAGCACATGGGGATGGCCTACTTTTGCACCTCCAGGATTTCCTTCTTGAAAAGAGTTCAGCCTTCTTGGGCTCCTTTGCCCTTTAGGACTGCCTCCCAAAGGACTTTACTGACCAACCTGTAAGTTTTACACAGCTCTTAATGTTGTATCTCTTTCATGACTAGTAATGTCCATTGCTGAGGCCCTGGGGCCTCCAGTATTAAGTAGTGCTGGAATTTTAAAGTTCCTGAAATCAGCCCATTCCTCCACTCCTCGATGCTTTACGGTATTTTAGGGTCATTGACAGTTCTTGTTTACACAAATACTTGCTATTACTCTTTGTTGGTTACAAAATTTATGCAACAAGGCATTACACCACAAAGTTACATCAGATTAAGTAAAAGCTAAAACAAAGTCTATAATAATCACTTGGTCTTTAGATCATTGTTATTACAAGCTAAAACACAGCTCCAAGCTGTTCAAGACAACTCCTGATGCTCTCAAGGCCTGTGTTGTCAGCTTAACACAAATCCCGTAAGCCTGTTACAACTGTACTTCAATATTCCCTGAGTTATAAGGCTGTGCTTGTGCACTTGTCAAAATAGCAAAGGTCACTAACAGTGAAGGAGATAACAGAAACAAGAAGAGAAACACCAGCAGCCTGTTCTCCTCAGGAACTGACTCTCAGTACTGAAAGTCTTGGCTAAAGTTATATTGTATTACACTCAGAAATGTGACTTCAACTGTATGTGAAGAAATTTATTTCAGAAAAATTAAAAAGGGGGAAAATTCTGATAAAGTTTTTTCTCAGGCTAGTAAAACCTATAAACCAACAGAAAATATATATTTTTTTAAATAACTGCACTGGCACATGGACACATTTGTAACAGAACTATAATTGATAATAATGTTGTTACTTCATATATATGCTTGAAATGAATATGATGGGCTCTAAGATACTATCACAGTAAACCAATCAAAGTGGCTTTCGGTTGAAGTAATGTAAGGGTTAATGAAAAGTGGATCAAAACTTTGCAGTGAACATTAATAAAGCATTACAAAGTTACATCATAAGGATTTAGTGAGAAACTGTTTCATACTTAGAAATCAGTTGAGAAACTCTGAAATAACTAGTCTAAAGGCAAAGAATGTGTTATAATCTCAATCTTACAAAAGATAATGTCTTTGAGAGCTTTATTGCAATACCTATAACATATTAACCTCTTCATATATTTACTCCTTAATGTTTAGTTTTTATCCGACAGTTTCAAAACTGACCCTTCTGTTCATAGAAGAAGGATTTCCCAAATACACACTTACTCTTTGTTCCCTTCTGAACACATTTTCTTTTAGTCAGCTCACCAACTAATTCTTTTTATCATTAGACTCAATTTCATAAGGACAAACACCATTCTTTTAAGATTTAGTACTAACACTAGCTAAACACAGTTCCTTTCAGTGTTTTCTAGAAGCTTACACATCTTTGCAAAGAACAGTTAATTTTGCCAATTTTTTAGAATTTCACTCCAACCAGTTTCAGGATGATTGGGAGTATACTTTACAAAAATACTTTTGTAAAGAAAAAGCATATTCTCCAAACCTTGTCAGTCATATTTTGCAGAGAAGTATATGGGTGCCAGTAACTTCCTCTGCATATGACATCTTCTGATTCCTCATGCCAGAGTTAGAGACATTTCTTTGGTGCTTTAGATACCTGTAAATGCTATTCAGTATTCATAAGCATGAAACAAGGCCACTCTGGGAAATGACACATTAGGGGTTTTTCCATCTTTTACTTGTGCAGCTCATTGCTTTGCTATCTGGCTCTTGTTGCTGTTTTAAGTTTGGTTTTATTTTCTGGTTCATCTTAAGCCTCCTGAGTCCTTATTGTTGTTCAATTTACGTTTAAAATTGTTTAATTTGCTAAGGCAGTGGAAATCATATATTATTTATTCAAATGTCTATATGATATCATATTCTGAAACTTTAGGACATGCAATGCCATCACCATCCTCAACTGTATAATACGGATCTTGCAAAGTTACTTAAAATGTATGTGCAATAATTTTCCTTCTACCCTAAGAACTTGGTTGTTCACAAAATACCATACCTTTAAAGAAATACAGGGTGATTGAATTTGTTGTGAATCATTTATAAACCCAAAGTAAAGCCAGAGTTGCAATGCAATACAAATGAATGTTATCTCTGAGTACACAGAACTGAAGCAATAGATAAAAGCAAGAAACACCAAAACAACAAAGGCCTATAATACTAAACAACATGGAGTTTCTTCATTAATAACGTTGCCGTGCCAGAGCAGTTTAATCATAAAATGGTGACATTTCTGGTGGCAACTGATTTCCTCCAAACCCAAAGTTGATTGCAGCACTGAATTGCTGGTCAAAGTGAGAGCAGACTCAAGTTAAAGACAACAACAATAATAATAATTTTAAAATACAAATATAATCCAAGGTGATTTTTGAAATAACAGTTAAAGGTTAAAAAAAACAACTAATATAAAGTTGAACTAAATGCAGCTCTAGCTCTCATAAAAAATACATTCATATGAGTACAAAGGAAGCTTCATATGACTCTAGCTAAACAGGACACCTTGAATTTAGTAGTGTTCTTTGCTAAATCAGTGTTCACCCTTGTATGATTTCATGAAAATATTTTCTAATGTAGAACTGTATCTGTAGGAACACAGAGGCATTCTTATCTGCTACCTTTATGTTAACAAAATGAAGAAAAACAGAGGGTACTCACAACCAAATAGAATTGAAAAAAGAAATCTCTGTTGAAAAAGCGTGTCCATTGGAATGCATACTACCACCAGTTGAGCACATGTTCCATTCATTACTTCAGTGGTAAACAAATGGCTATAATGGAATATACTAGAAAAACTTCACAAAAACAGTAAAAAGTTAGTCCCACAAACACAGAGGATCGTCCTTTGGCAAAACTATAATATGCATGTCATATGTTTTCTGAGGAAAAGCAACATAATTTTTCCATGAAGGAATAAGTAACTGTCAAGCTGGCTATGTAAAATTGACTTTCCTATAGTCTACAAACACATGACAATAAATGCTGGTGTTTTTTTTGTCTTTGTTGGTGTCGTTGTTTTTTGTTTTGTTTTTTTTTTTGGGGGGGTGGTTGTTGTTATTGGGGCTTTTTTATCAGTGTGGTTAAAAATCTTACCAGTCAGAACTTACACTGGGTTTGTAAAAGATATGTTAGATAATAATTTGGTATCAACAGTGCATGAGAAAACAGAATTAATTATGAATTCCTAAGTAGTTTGGGTGCTGAAAATGGAACCTTTTTATGGCATTCAAAGACATAACTCATTTTTGTATGAAGTATTTTATTAAATCTCGTGTGGTTTTTTGTTGTTTTTTTTTCATAACAGTACACTTTGTATGTGGAATTAATAACGTGAGTTGTCATGGATAAACAAGTGCCATCACGTGAGCGAAATGAACCAAGCTGCTAAAATGGCTAGTAAATTAAAGTAAATGATGAATAAAAGGAAGAGTCTTTGCAGGAGTTAAAAACAAATAATGTGAAAGCCTTTGGAAAGCAGTATAGTTCATATTTAGCAAACTGTAAAATCATTTGATCAAAAAGACCAGCACTAAGGCAATAGGGTCTGTTATTAGGCGGTCTAAACTAGTTTCACAATGAGATAGAAAATTCAAAATTGTGCTTGTCTTTCCTGAAGGATCTTCTTTCTTCATTAAAAAAATATTTTTATTCATTTAATCTGTGATCTCACCTGGGTGTTCCTGCTCCGGCAAGGGGATTGGACTAGATGACCTTTCGAGGTCCCTTCCAATCCCTAATATTCTGTGATTCTGTGTGATTTGGCACACTGTTATCTCAAGTACCTAGTAAATGCAGAACAGAATGCAGCTCACACACACATCCTGCACATGCACTTGCACTGCAATTCCACTTAAATAAATAGGGCTAGTTCCATGATTTAGACCACGTCTCGATAAAGGAACAAAGAGTTTGAAGCAAAGGACCATGAATCTTGAGTGCTTCCATAGTATACAATATGGAAGTTTTGGAAATATTTATCTAAATACTTATGTATAAGGAAGATAAGACACTTTTGGTGCTACAGATTACCATATTACTCAAAGTCATCATTCTGTCATTCTGCAGCACATAAGCAGAAAAATACTAAAGGGAATTATATAGAACATATCTGTGTACATAATCAAGACACAAAAATATTTAATTTCTTTATTTTAGAGTACAATAAGCTGCTCTATTTTATTTCAGGAAAAAACAAAGCAAGACAGAGACACAGAGGGAAAAGTTAGTGGAGCTTAACTCACAACGCTAGCAATGGAATTTGATTACTAAAGAAAACATATGAATGTGAGTTAAAAATTCAGCTAATGTGAAAAGTAACTTATGTCTTTCAAGCTACCTACAGAAATGTTAATCATAAATGGTTCAAAATTATTTTCAAAAAGCTTATAATTTTTCATTAACTCTACAGTCATCATTTTTCCCCAAGGTCAGTCAGTCATTCTCATGTTAATAATTTATTGATAACCTCTAACCATGGAAACCAGAATTTGTGCTACGTAGTTATTTTTTCATGAAGAGAAAAAAAAAAAAAAAACAAAACCTAATATTAATAATGGCCATTTGCTTTCAGTATAAACCAAGACTCAAAGATTAGTTTCTGAAAAAGGAAATGAATGTGCAATAAGTAACATGAGGCCTATAAACTATTTATGAAAAGAAATTTAACCCACAAATTAAGAGCTAATGGGTCAAATATTGCTAAGCTTTGTCAGGTGAGTAACGTCATCTATTTCAGTACAACTCATACAAGTAGAGCCATACAATTTGGCTAAAATGAAATCTTGAGCAACATCCGTAACAGCACTAACATGTGATAGATGCTTACCACAACAGCAATTAAATACTCTGCAGATCATCTAGTACTCTGAATATCTGCTTTATGACTAGAAAAAAATGTGTTCATTTTTGTAGTCCATCTACCTTTTTTTGTTTTTTTGTTTTTTTTTTTTGTTTTTTTCCAGTTGCTGATTCAATTGTAGAGGCTTCACTGGTGTGGCTAATTTCAGTATAAGCAGTTTTCCCTCTCCACCTCTACAATTACTTGCCAGGATAGAAAGCTTTTTCTGTGGATCAAACATCAGTTCCAAATGGTTGCATGCTTGCTGTCTTCTCTATGTTTGTTGTGAGGTGTTAATTAGAGACAGTTACCTATAGTACACTCCTAGATACAAATCAAATCATATTTTTCCCTTGAAACAACCAGATATTCTAATCTTTGCTACTTTTAAATTAATCTCTCAGAGATTTTTCTGTGATTTAATTATTGACTGCCATTATAATTTCATTGTATTTTTTGATAAAAACCAGGATCAAGCCTCTGACCACTAAACTTGTAGTCAAGCTTCTTGCTCTGTCTGCTTCTGCTTCAAAATATAGGATAAAAATAAGTTTTGTGAGTTTTAACTTGTTCTGTTGCCCATGTCACTCTTCTTTCTGCTGAGTTAGATATATATTCCTGTAGAGCTACTCATCTAATAGTTCTACTATACTTTCTTAATTTCATTTTTGTATATGTACAGTTCAGGGCTGTTTTGAGCAATGTCACACTATTTTAATTTCAGTGAAATTAGTTGAGGATTTTGAAAACAACTTAAATTCTGAAAAAAAAAAATCTGCTAATTTCAAGTTTGCTGATTTGAGAATGTTCAGCTCCATGTACAGTATTCATTTAAAAAATGCCATCAAACTGTTCAGACAATATTATTCAGTCACTTTTAAATAATGAGAACTGTTCTTCCCAGTCAGTTTCAGCTGCATTTTTCTTTAGCGAAAGTTCTCAAAACCTAACTAGCTATAATAATATTCTGATATAACAATTACTATCCTTGATATGTGCCAAGTTGAAAGCAGTTGTTCCTGTAGAAAAACAATGAAAGCAGACCGGAATTTCAGGTAGCATGCATTCAATTTGTAAACAAAATGTTAGCTTGTAGGAAGACAGGTTTAATTGGTTCTCTAGACTTTAGACTGATGCATCTACATGGTCATTCATTGCTTGGATAAACTGAAAATATCTATTACTACCAAATGTCATCAAGCTCAGATAATCCTCTCTTTTTATAAAGAGGCAAGAATCCCATTCTATACATAGAAACAACAGCAAATAAACAAACAAACACATACACACGCGCACACAAAAAAAAAAAAAACAAACCAAAACAAACAAACGAAAAACCAAAACCAAAACACAGAAACCAAATGCTAAAATCTGGTACTTTCTAATATATTCAGGGAATCAGCACTCCTGGACATATTTAACTGGTAACCAACCTTAGTGTCCTCAGTGTTTCTCAAATAGCTCAAATGTTACAGTACCTAGTGCACTTACTCTTATTTATTTTGCTCACGACTTTTATCAAAACTATTCATTACTGTAATATAAACCAGAAATCTATATATAATAGCAAGTCAGCCTCTCTCATTAATTTATTGTAAAACTTTGAAGTGATCTTGCCTATGAATTCTTTAGGACAAACACAATGTCTTTATTTTTTCCTCACTTTTTTGATACTGTGTCATACGTGGAAGGTAAAATACACAGAACATCTCTGTGTATAAAGCGAAGCTTAAAGGATGAAGCCCCCTGTAACAGGCATGGATAGTTCTCTCTTTAAGAAAAGCTATGACCTCTGAGAGATAAACATTAGTTCTATGAAGTAATTATTTTCTGACACCTCAGTCTCGGTATTTTCAATTCCCTCTTAAGCCTGCATTTTCACCTGTGCTAAGGTATCTGTTGCAAAACCAACTGAAAGTATGAGTTTTGTTCCATTTCACAAAAATATATTGTGCTCTCATAAAGATAATAACATTTAAAAAAAAATGTGTATTAAGACTATGCTGCCATTTTTTTCATGTCAACAGATACAACATATTAGCTGATATCTAATGCACACACATACATATATATTCTGTGAAATTTGATGTCTGTATTTCCCTAATTAATATTGAAGCCAAATAGTCATGAAATATTTAACAATTAATTTTCTTTTACTACAGTGAAAACCTATGACTTCTTGTTGTGAATTCAAAATAGTGCCGTCATTCTGCATTATTATCCTCTATCTCTCCAGTTGCAGGGAATAATGAAGGAAGAAACAGGAAGAGCCAGCAGATCACTATCTGGCTCCAAGGTGGGATCAGTTTACATGACATCAGGCCTGCTGGTGAGAGAAAGGGTACCTCTGTCTCAAAGAGGGGAAAGGATCCTTACACAGGAGTTAGCAGGGCTCATTGAAAGAGTTTTAAAATAGATTTGAAGGAAGAAAGGGATGAAACCAGGCTAGCTATAGATAAGTCTGGGGGCAGCATGCCAGTGTTTGAAGGATGGTGTGCTAACAGGGTCCTTCAGTCTCCCATTTCAGTGGCAGTAGGGTATGGACATGTGTGCAGCAGCAAAGATGGAAAGGTTATTGATGTGTTAGAAAACAAAGAAGTGCCTGAGAATAGTCACATGGGAATTAGGGTTTCTCCCTGCAAAACTGTGGAGGAATCAATAGCCCAGCTGAAGTGCATCTACACCAATGCACACAGCATGGGCAACAAACAGGAAGCCGTTGTTCAGCAGAAAAGCTATGACATAGCTGCCATCACAGAAATGTGGGATGACTTGTACAACTGGAGTGCTGCAATGGATGGCTATAAACTCTTCAAAAGGGATAGGTAAGGAAGGAGAGGTGGTGGGGTAGTCCTGTATGTTAGGGAGTGTTTTGATTGTCTAGAACTCAATGATGGTGACAATGGGGTTGAATGTTTATGGATAAGAATCAGAGGGAAAGCCAACAAGGGAGATATCATTGTGGGAGTCCATTATGGACCATCCTACCAGGATGAAGAGGCAGATAAAATATTCTATAAGCAGCTGGGAGAGATTGATACCTCTTGTTCTCGTAGGGCTCATGGGAGACTTCAATTTGCCAAATGTCTACTGGAAATACAATATAACACAGAGGAAAAATCTAGTGGGTTCCTGGAGTGTGTGGAAGATAAATTCCTGACACAGGTGGTCATTGAGCCTCACTGGACCTATTTTTTGTGAACAGAGAGCTTGTGGGTGATGTGCTGGTTGGAGGCCATCTTGGGCACAGTGATCATGAAATAGAGTCTTTGATTCTTGGAGCAGTAAGAAGCAGGGTTAGCAGAACTAGTACCTTGGACTTCGGGAGGGAAGATTTTGGCCTGTTTAGGAGACTGTTTGGCAGAGTCTTCTTGGGAGGTAGTCCTGAAGGGCAAAGGAATCAAGGAAGGCTGGACATTCCTCAAGAAAGAAAATCTTAAAGGCACAGGAGCAGGCTGTCCCCATGTGCCAAAAGATATGCTGGCAGGAAAGATCAGTGTGGCTGAACAAATAGCTTTTTCTGGAATTCAGGAAAAAAAAGAGAGTGTATGAGCTTTGAAAAAAGGGGCAGGCAATTCAGGAGGACTAGAAGGATGTTTTGAGGGTATGCAGGGCAAAAACCAGAAGGGCCACAGCCCAACTAGAACTTAATCTAGCTACTGCCACAAAAGACAACAAAAAATGTTTATATAAATATGTTAGCAACAAAAGGAGGGCTAAGGAGACTTTCTGTCCTTCATTAGATGCAGGGGGAAACATAGCAAAAAGGATGATGAAAAGGCTGGAGTACTTAATACTTTTTTTGCCTCAGTCTTTAAGAGTAAGACCAGTTGTTCTCCAGGTACCCATCTCCTGAGCTGGAAGACAAGGATGAGGAGCAGAGTGAAGCCCCCATAATCCAAGAGGAAACGGTTAATGACCTGGTATACCACTTAGACATACACAAGTCTATGGGGCCAGTTGGAATCCAGTCAAGGGTACTCAGAGAGCTGGTAGCAGTACTCAACAAGCCACTTACCATCATTTATCAGCAGTCCTGGATAACCAGTAAAGTTCTAGTAGATCAGAGGTTAGTAAATGTGACACCCATCTGTAAGAAGGGCCGGAAGGAGAATCCAGGGAACTACAGGCCTGTCAGTCTGACCTTGGTGCCAGGCAAGGTTGTAGAGCAGATCATCTTGAGTGCCATCATGTGGCTCCTACAGGAAAACCAGGCAATCAGGCCCAGTCAGCAGGGGTTTATGACTAGCCGTGGTTGCTTGGGTTCTTGACTAACTTCATCTCCTTCTATGACAAGGTGACCTGCTTAGTAGGTGAGGGAAAAGCTGTAGATATTGTCTTCCTACACTTTAGTAAAACCTTTGAAACAATTTCCTACAGGTTTCTCCTGCAGGAAATGGCTGCTCGTGGCTTGGATGGTTGTACACATTGCTGGGTGAAAAACTGACCAGATGGCTGCGTCCAAGGAGTTGTGATGAATGGATCTAAATTCAGTTGGCACCCAGTCACAAGTGGTGTTCCCCAGCTGTCAGTATTGGGGCCAATTCTGTTCAATACCTTTATCATTGATCTGGACGAGGGGATTGAATGTAACCTTGGTAAGTTTGCAGATGACACCAAGTTGGGTTGGAGTGTTGGTCTGTTTGAGGGTAGAAGGGGTATACAGAGGGATCGGGATAGGATGGATTGATGGGCCAAGGCCAATTACATGAGGTTCAACAAGGCTAAGTGTCAGGTCCTCCTTTTGGGTCACAGCAACCCCATGCAATGCTACAGGCTTGGGGAAGAATGGCTGGAAAGCTGCCCAGCAGAAAGGGATCTGGAGATGTTGGTTGAAATTTAGCTGAATATGAATCAACAGTGTGCCCAGATGGTCAAGAAGGCCAATAGCATCCTAACTTGTATCAGCAATAGTGTGGTCTCCAGGAGTAGAGAAGTGATTGTGCCCTTGTATTTGGCATTGGTGAGGCTGCACTTTGAGTACTGTGTTAAGTTTTGGAATCCTCATGATAAGAAAGACATTGAGATGCTGGAGCATGTCTACAGAAGGGCAACAAAGCTAGTGAAGGGTCTGGAGCACGTATCTTATCAGGAGCAGCTGAGGGAACTGGGCTGTTTAGCCTGGAGTAAAAGAGGCTGAGGGGAAACCTTATTGCTTTATAGAACTACCTGAAAGGAGGTTGTAGCAAGCTGTGTGTGGGTCTCTTCTCCCAAGTGACAAGCAATAGAACAAGTGGAAATGACCTCAATTTACACCAGGGGAGGTTTAGATTGGATATTAGGAAAAATTTCTTCACTGAAAGAGTTGCTAAGCATTGTGGTGGTTGGCAACAGGAATGCTTGCTATTGCAGGCTGCCCAGGAAAGTGGAAGTCATCACCCCTGGTGGTATTGAAAAGATGCGTAGAAATTTGTTGTAGATGGTTCACAGGTGGACTTGGCAGTGTTAGGTTTACTATTGGACTCAATGACCTCAATGGTCTTTTCCAACCAAAACAATTCTATGGTTCTGTGATTCTGTGATTTATCTGCTCATTATTGGTTTTGATAAGATGGCTTTTAGTATCAAGTTGACAGGTATATTTATCCCAAAGTGCTGATTGAGTTCTCTCAGACACCGAGAGTATTTGAGAGACATCTTGTCCCTGGCTTACACAAAAAGAAGTCTAGGAACACAGGACATGGCAGGGAGAGGAGTCACAATTCTTTACGCACTTGTTCCTTAGACCTGTGCACCAGTGGCACACTAGGCTTGCACTAAGTTTTTGAAGCCTGAAGACACAATTACCCAAGTCAGATGTCACACAATTATGTGATGCCCAAATGTTTACATTTAATGGGATTTAATAAATTGTCTAGAAATAACTTCATCAAGTAAGATGCTAGGGAAACTGCTTTGAGATTAATTTCCAATCTTTCTATCTCAGGGCTCCAATACTTTTGTTTAGTAATGCAATAAGAACTTTCATGATCAAAAAACATCTAACTGCAACAAACCAAAAGGATGTCAGTCGGATAACACTGAAAGAGTCACTTACAATTCGTAATCTAGGGAACAGGAACTTAATGTTCAAACCAAAATTTTTGAGAAAACAGGGAATTCATATGTCATCAGGATTTTTAACCATCTTTGGATTTTGTAAAACTAACAAATACCTTTTAAAATTTTTCAGTGTTGAGTTACAGTGAGGTTTATTTTTTTATGTATTCTAAATCAAACTTTCAAGGTGGTGTTATATTGTTATATTTGAACTTTCAGAGGAACAAGCATTTAATAGGACTGTGATAATGTTTAGTGGGTATAACTGATTTCTCAAGGTCAGAACATATAACAGTCATAGGCATTATTCATTGATGTCAAGAAATAGTTCTTTTAAAATAATGAATACTTATCACAAAGGATTGAAATTGCCAAGATAAAAACTTCCTGCATTAACTAGAATGATCTCCTTACATGTCAGTTTCTGCATTTTGTGTAATTCAACACAAAAGCATTTCCCTACTCTGTGTCCCATAAACAAAAAAAAATGAGGAATAAACAACAGGTGGTCATGGAAAGGGGGAAGTTTTGGGCAAAGTACAGATTCTAGTGGGACTTGAACCACAGGAAAAAATCTGGAGGGAAAAAGAAACCTATAATATTCAGACTATGAAAAATCTACTGCTATCAAGTTTCTGTAACTGAGCAATAATACTGTGTAATCCTCTATAGATCCATATGAACATTATGTATTTATCTCACACCTAAATATCTGCAAGGAGAAAATAATTTTTTTTGGAGTTGCTGAGCTGCAGGTCTCCATGATCTATAACTGGATTAATAAGTATATTTATTCATTAATTATTAGTCACAAGCTGAAGTCACAGAGCTGAAACCCAGCTCCACAGCCACCCATAAAAACATTCCTATATTACTACTTACAGACATATGATTCAAAAGGTGTCAGGTGATTGTAAATTTCTATTTTGTACATATACATCTTTTCATATATTAATTTTACTTTTCCTCTTGCACAAGATCCAACCACCTGAAGAAAAAAAAAATAGATTAATATAAATGTGATTCACAGGATAATATTCTGCTTTTCAGCCTAAATTTTAGACACTGGAATTATTTCTGTTTCATGGAAAAAAGGCAGTCTTTATTTCCTCTTCTCCTTCATATACTCTTCACTTTTGTGAAAATTTTCAAAAGTCTTAATTTATTTGGTTTTGTCATAACAGAATTTTATTGCTTGAGCTGGACAGAATCTGAGAAGAGTAAATATATCAAGGTTATTGTCACTTTTTCTGGAGACTTTCATAAATCTAATGCTGGCCTCTTAAATGAGTAATGAAAACTGCTCCTGAATGCAAAGTTTATAAATTGAGGTTCTTCTTTCCATTAAATATACGGCTTAAAAATATTCTGGTAACATGTGTTGCTTTTCTTTGTATATGGTTTCATTATAAAAACAATATAATCATAGGACTTTTATTAGTTTTGCAAGGCCTTTTACTCAAAATTATTTATAAAAATATATAGGAAAAAAAAAAAAAAAAAGAGTGCAATCTGTGATTTAAAGTGGTAGAGGGGAAGTTGTCTGAAGGTGTCCTAATCTTTTCATTAGATGCTCAGAAAGAAGTTATTGAATGAATACAACAGTCAGGAATTGCAGTGTGAGTATTGTTAACAGAATTAATCTTTAAAGTACATATGAATAAGTGAATTTAGATGTCTGAAAAATTAACAGAGTCTAAATTAGAGTTGGATTTCTATAGGGAGATCTGATGAGAACATATCTGAATTAACAGTATCAGAAAATCTGATGCATATTTATGGTCATGGGCTACCACTATTGAGTTCACAGTTTGCTCTTTTGAGCTTAAGTCAGGACTCATGACCCTGTCACTACTAGGCACTACAATATTAATTAGTGTTGCTTTTTGCAACACAGTCAGTGCAGTTCAGCTCATGATCTATGACAAAAGGAAGTTCAGACAGTCTTCTTGAAGACAAACACAAAAGACAGATGTAGGATTTCATTCCTGCTGTTTTTTTTTAATCTAGATAAGAATTTCAGCTATCCAAGGCAACTGGCTTTTTAAAGGCTTGGGCTGAATTGAGATAAAATATTTTGGCTGAGACACGATTCATTGGTATGTGATGGAAGTGTGAGACTACGTACGTCAAGTTGTGCAGGCCAATGACAGTGCCTTTTTGAGACAAACACTATACACATTTCAGTATTTTGTTTGGTTGTTGCTGGGCTTAATTTGTTTTAAATTGCCTGTAGTCATTGACTGCCTGCCCATTTACAACCAGAGTGCAATGCACCTCTGAAGCATGATGCAATTAAGTCTCATCCAAGACAAATCCAGTTCATATGTTTCAAGACCATGCCATAATGTGCATCAAAACACAGAAACTGAGAAAAATCAGGAAATCTACTTGAAAAGTGCTCTCTGAACTCTAAAGAAGATACATACTTCTCACTTAATTCAGACATCCTTCCTCCACCTTTACAAAGATATTTCTCTGTTGTATGCATTTAACATTATATAACTAGAATGAGTCAATAACCACCAACCCACAGTTCTTATTGCCAAATGCCTAAAACCAATACTAATTTCATCACAGAAACAAAAGAAAAAGACTATTGAAAAAGTAAATTTCTGGACTTATTTTCTAACTTTCTCATCCCATGAAACATCCCTAGATGTCTGATGCACATTCAGATCAGTGAGAACTGGGCACACAGAGGCACACAGATTCTTATGTCAAGGGCTGAAATGGAAATCTGTGCAGACTGTTATGATAGGATGGATACAAGTGACAGATTCACACCAGTGTCACAGAGATTATGTTTTCTTTTCAGATTAAAACAAAAACTTCTGGCTGGAAGTTTGTTTTCTTACTGAAAACAAACAAGCATATGTAATCACTGCCTGACACATACTAAATCTGACTGAAGAATTATGTCAAAGAATTGCCTTTTAACCACAGGGAAAAAAGTGTCTCAAGACAATGGTTCAATGTTTTAAAGTGATGTAAATACTTTCACCTTTGCTGGTTCTGGAAAGTAGCGTGTTCTCATTGTACAAGTTCTTACTATTGCTGTTCAAGAGCTGCCTTTAACACTGTCTAAAGCTGATCTCTCCATTTTAATTTTCACTCTCCAACATGTGTTACTATCCTTGCCCAAATCTCTCTCTGATCCCATGCATTCCAAAAACTAGATGTCTTCTCTTATGTTCTCTTTATATTTTCTCTTAGGCACTTGCTTTTTACACCTATCCACTAACCACAAGGGTATAAAACAGTTGATTCCCTCCCCAGTCTTTATTAGGATTTTTTCCCCTCCTATTGCAAGAGACAGATTTGCCATTGGGTCTAGTAATCAACACCAGGAAAAGCAACTATTGTTAAGATCTGCAACATGCTCATTGTGCCTTCCCACCTCTCTCAACAAAGCTCAAAATGCTCAGGAAATACAGTAATTGTATTGCACTCTAACATTCACTCCCACAATCAGAAAACACGCTTACATTTAAACTGTGTTACTAACATGTCATTTTCTGTTGCTGTGGGTGTCAGGAGAAAACACTAGAAAGTATTTGAATCCCTCCTCCAAAATCTGAATCTGCATGTTTTCAAAGAAATATTTGTAGGAATAAATAAATGAAGTACTATATCCTGTAAATAAAATTATTTTTCCTATCTGATAAAGACTATAAAAAGAAATATTTACAGAAGTTTCAATTTATGATTGCTAATTTATAAGCTAGATAAAATGTTTTTATAATGTGAGCAGTTAGATAACTTACGGTATAGACAGAGTGTAATCCACAGCCCTGTAGATGAGCTCTCTGGCCCCAGGGCTACTTTGGTGCAGCACAGCTGCATGACCTTGGCTCATTCTTACTGAGAAGGTTGTTGTTAAGCTTTGAGAGTACATGAATGGGAGCCACATGAAATAAGTAATAACACAGGCAGAAGATAAATTATTGCAATGACAGTAGTTGGCAGCTCAGGGAATCACAAGGAAAAAACAAAAGACATAGAAAATATAACACCTTAAGGAAAAAGCTAGCAACTCAAACACAACAAATCAGCAAGATCAAAGGTCAGACATTTACAGAATTATGGGAGGTGACACTCCACACCTGACTGACCACTTACTGGCCAGTGAGGATTATTAAGGAGTCTCAGAGCTGATAAGTACGTTAATGCTTAACCTGACACCATACCTATCCATGGGATGTATTAGCTACGCATGCAACTGCTCTGTGTTTTAAAGCTATTATACCTTCCTTGCACAGGGCCTCTTTGTGTGCACTGAACAAAAGGGCATGCCTAGAGGAAAGTCTCTCAGTAGGAAGGGCTACAGAACTCTTAGAGAAGGGTTACAGCTCAGATTCTTTGCGCTGAACGCTAGGCACTTCAGAAGAAGAATAATGCAACTTTAAGGAAGTTCATGTTTTGGCAGCCTTCCTGCATTTGTGCAGTATTGCATAGTGATTTTCCTCAGTGAAATTACCAATCCCTATTGTCTTAAATCAAGACTTATTGGAGAAAGAATATACAGAAAAAAAAAAAATCAATGTAAACACAAGCTAAACAGATTAAAACATGTCTACTAGATGCTTTGAAGAGTTTTGCTAGGAAGGGAAAATAGCATAATCATTCTGTGTTGACTTAAGCATGATTTAAATTGTTGAATTTAAAACATTCTTTATTCCACTCATGAAAGTGACTCCCTCTAGATGCTGATAAATCATTAGACTGCCACATTCTCCTCTCTTGGATTAAATACGGAAAATAGCTGATCACTAATCCTCCTCTAACCTAGGTATCACTCATTCAAATTATACTCAAAAAATACTGGATTTGATTTATTACTGTCCTCTTCAGTCTTAATGGAGATTATCTTGCAATACTGTATTCTGTTGTTTGTACCAAACTCGTTGCTGAGACATAGCCTTATGAATGCAGATTTTACAATATATGACACCAAGGTAGAAGTAATTTTCTTAGTAATAAAAAGCGGTTGGATATGTTTTGTGTTCTCTAATTTTTTTAAGTAGGAAGTGAAATTTGGAAAATAAAAAAAAAATGCAAGAGGCTTTTTATTTTTTTGAGCCTCAAACTGGAAAAAAAGGAATTCCATTATTACGGAAATATAATTCTGTCAAGCGGAATACACAGTCTCAATATTTTACAGTTCCCACATAACGTTTTATTAACTAGTGAAATAAAAATATACACAAAGTTTATTGTTTCTGTGCTAAACAAAATAAGGCTTTAACAAAATTACTTCCTGGCTTTACCAAATGAGAAGAAATTTACTTTGGAGTTGTATAGGAAGAGGAAGACTTATTGACTCCTGACAATTTCTGGACACTCCTACATATTTTTCATGCTTCCATTAGGGGATTTGTTAATATAAAAGACCTATTCAGGCAAGAAGCATGTTGGTAGTACTCCTTATTGAAGAAAGCTGCTATATTATTAACAGTTGCATAATAAAAGCTCTCAAAAATTAGTGCAGAACAATTAAGAGGCACTTAAGTTTAACACTTATCTGGTCTGTATCTCCTCTTTTTCAATTTGGTTTTCTACCAGAATTGATGTGTTTGACAAACATGGACTAATTATTTAAATGGGGAAGTCCTTTTCAGAATGTGCCCTTTGGAATCCAATTTAATTAATGCCAATTAAAACTGACTGAAAGCTATAATAGTCTTCTTATTTTATTCCATTTTTCTCTCTAAAGCCTATGGCAGAAAATAAACTAACATGAAGCAGCTGTCTAATGTCTCTTTGCAAGTGTAGAATTACAGAAAGGTCATAAGGCCATGTATGTATGTATGTATATATACATATATAGGCACAATATAAAGCATTTTGTCAGACTGAGAGTTCCTGCAAACTGGAAGACGTGGAAGTACAGAGTTCTTAAACTAAAGTGGTCATCATGCTGCATTCCTTCCTTCTTTTCTTCCTTTATTTTATTAATAACATATTTTATCTTTAAAGTAAGGATATTTGTCAGGCAGAATAATTATATATCTTCTTTTAATTGTTCTTTTAAGGTTTTAAAAGGTTTAAGCAGCAGAAACAAACTGTGGTAGCATTGTTAGTTGTAAAGTTATTTCCTCTGACCCAACTATATATCTGCAAGGTGAGGTGAGTCAAATGAGAGTTTATACACAAAAAGAAGGATTTTAATCTGTGCTGCTTCACATCCCAGGTGAAATCTAACTCTGAAATTATTGGCTGTTCGGAACATTGGGATTTTGGTAAAAGAAAGCAGAGGCATGCATTAGGGAGTTCTTTAAAGACAGAAAAGTTTTAATTCTAATGTAGAGTGAAAACAAACATTTTAATTTTAACCAGGAAAAAAAAAAATCTGGATAACCTTATTCTTGAACGATATGCAATAATGATCTATAGGCCATGGATCGAAACCTCACTGCTCTCAGCTGCATATTATTCCATAAATGCTTTTTTCTAACTCATCATCCTTCTTTTAACATCTTCAATTATTTTGGCTATTTAAAGCAAACATGTAAATTAAGTTTGATTCATATTTAAAATATCTTTTCTTTATCAGAGCTGTATAATTGTCCTCACTAGTGGTGAGAAGCCAAGCCCTGTAAGAATGCACAGAATGAGATTGTTTAGAGCAGAACCATAGACTACAGACTTATCACTTACACACGTACTAAGTATCTAATGTCCATAGCTCTTAATGTTAAGACATTTAAACTTTTTTAACTAGGTTCTAGGGAGAAGGGGAGAGTGGGAGCTTATATTCATAAGAAAACAATGTATATTTCACCTCCAAACAGAGCTTTAGAGGTACTTCAAACAAGTATCAAACCTCAGCCAGCCAAAGTATTAGAAAATTTGTCCATGAGCTTAGATAATATTTGTCCATGGATTTAAATAATTGCATTTCTACTTGACGTGAAAGCTACACAGTGAGCGTATCCACTAAGAGGTGAGTTCCTTTAGTTCAGGTCTATCTTTTTCTTGTCTTGAAAGTAAAGAAGTGACTCAGTCATCCTGCCTAGATAATTACCCAAGGCATCTAAATTAGGAAAAAAAGACACTATCAGCTCCCACCTCCTCTTTATTGGAAATGGATAAATACCTCTAAGAGTTAATAGAGATCTTAAATGGGCCTCATTGTTTATATGTATTCCAACCTCTTTCCATTAATTACACAAGAAGTAGGCTCTAAATCTAGGTTAGGTGTATCAAAGGTGTAAAACTGAATGTGATGAATCAGGACCTAAGATTCCTTTCACTATGGTTTCCTTAAGAAAAAAAAAAAAAAATCCTTGCTGTAAAACACTAATAAACAAATGTGGTCTTACTCAACCTTACTTTGCTCAATGCCTTAAATATATAGAGATAACAATGTCTATATATATACATAACAGTGTCTGTATTTTGTGCCATGTTATTAAATTCAAAAGGAAAATACATAGGTAAAATTATACTTATTTCTTGCCCCATTTAGAACATTCCATTGTTTATGTTTATTTTTGAATGGCGCTTTCTCTCAAATACCTGAAGTTTGAGAAGTAAGAATATGGAAGTAAAATTTTCTTCCCTGCTCAGCACAAACATTAATGAGCTTGTCAACTACTACAGAGTAAGTAAATTTTTCTGTAGCAATAGTATCTACTACATTTTGTTGTACAACTGAAAGAGGAAGCAATAGTGCTTCATAATAGGAAAAAAACTTAATAAAAGCAGATGTATGGATGCAATCTTGCGTCAAATAACATTATAAACTTACATTGTTAGTCCTGCTACTGTCTCTATTCAGTGTGACCTGATATATTCTATAGATGTGTACTGACCTCCACATGCTAGGGTGGTCCCTTTCTTAACTTTTAATTCTTGTGGTGTTTCAATCCTTGATGTATCGTCTTTCAAGCATTCCCTTCACTCATGCTCCTGCTACTTCTCTGCTCCTTGCAACCCTACTCTTCATCCAGTGTAGAGTTTAACCAGAACTCAGAGCAGTGCTGAAAGGCAGGACTCAAAATGTTAACGATGGCCAAGTGGTCACTGATTTCTCCTCTCTCTTCAAATTTTAAGACTTGCTTAAAGTTTATTAAACATATATCTAAAACAGTAACCATAATTAAATCACCATGTACTGCCTTTAAAATGCACCTGAGTGAAACATTTCAAAATGGAGTAATTTAAAAATTGAATCATAAATATATGTTAGAAACATAAATGTATAATGATGTAGAGGAATACTTTCCCAGTAATTTTAAATACAAATATCAACTGATCTTTTTCCGTTCAATGCTTTCTATCCAACACAGGAACAACACAAGGTTTGTCATAATAAAATAGATGGGGTTTTTGTTTTTATTTTTTTTAACTCAACAAGTATTTTTCAGAAGATGTGATAGGATATTTAAAGAATAAAAATATTTCAAAATATAGCAAAATCATTAAAATACTAATTAAGTGATTTAATTAAAATAAGTAAATCAGTTAAGAAGAGCATGTCATAAAACTATGTAGTTTAATTAAGCTCAGCTTTTTCTAGATTGTCTGACACAAAAGAAAAATACAGCACAAGAAATAATACATTCTAAGTGATGGATTTCTTTTATATGCATACTTCTGCAACATAGCTATTACTGTTCTTGACTCTTCATATCCTATGTTCTCTTATAACACCATAAGTCATAAGCTTAGATGCTCTCCTATTTTTTCCTTGACCTTCAAGCTTTACGAGCACTGTTGTCATTTATTTCTTATTATCTGCTCCTATCTTTACCCCTTTGGCTAAGCCCTGACCAGCTTGCTCTTTTTTATCATTGCTTTGTTTTCTTTCCTGGCTTTGGATACATCATTACAAATGGGATAATTATTTACACTCAGTATATGAGGAGTTTAAAAATTATTACAAAACCCATTAGGATCAGCTGTAGGTAGCTCATTTCCTCATTTACTTTCCTGTCCCTCAAAACATATGGATAAGGAACTGAACATAAGCCTGTAACAAGGATCGAATTTCAGTCTTCTGGAAAAAGCCAAAATTGTGGTAAAAGAATAAAAGTGGGACTCAAACAAACAGATTTCTATTGTGAACATTGCCACATCTTTCTTGAGCAGTAGTGAACAAATGGCTACCTACACTCATATTCCTAGGTAAAATGGATATGACTTATGTGTCTGGATCTTGTGACTCATTTCTGTAAATTAATTTATCAGGTAGAACGTTATAGCACTGCATATAGTATGCAAAAGACTTTATGAATGCCTGAACCAAAGATTATGGAAAAAGTTAAGAGTGGGCAATGGAGTACGATAGGCACACTTGGCTGGCAAGGAGACTATAAAGTGAGCATTGTGTTTCATTTAAAGGCAATAGAAACAGAAAAAGAATGAATTTTCTGTCCTGTTTTCCAAGCATGAGGGGTCAAAAGGCCAGTTTAGATCTAGCTGAAGGAAGGGAAGAACATCCTGACAACTGAGATTACCTGATATATTTCACAGTGCAGTATGTTGATTATTTTGAGAATAAAGATTTTTCTTTTCCTAACTCCATCCTTTCTTTTTGACCTAGATGTGGCCAAAAAAGATGATCTATTAATGACAGCAATATAGTGTTTCAAACATTAAATAATTCTAAAAATATTTAGAAAAATAGTAGAAGAAGCTATGAAAGCTAAGAAAGCTTGACCCTAGATTGTAGCAATTAAGTATGCAAAGCCTGGAATAATGAAGCAGCACTCTTCTATTAACATCTCAACTTTTTCCATCATGCAGATATGAATAATAGTGACAAGCCATTTGACTCATTTCCTGTGTAGGAAACCATTTTTATACTATAAGTGATGACCTCTGCAATGGACATTACATTCTATGAAATTTCAGACAGTTCAGTCTATGAAAGGTATTTGTTGGTATCTTTAAAAGAGTGTGGTAAATGAAGCCCAGAGAGATTTTCTAATTCTTCCTCATGATATATGGTCTTATCTTTACTTTGCTCAGCAGCAGTTTTCATGTCACCATGTAAGAGGGTTCTCTTTGTTTCGGAGAAGGCAGCTTTGTATCCATCCATATACTCTGTTTCCTAGCAAATAAACTGCCAGAAACAGTGACCTGAGTGGGCCTCATAAGCAACAGGTGATCTCTGGTTCAGACAGTACCTAAAGCTGCCACCAGTTCTCTAACTTTGCCACATTTGTGTTTGATAGAAATCACTGTGGTGCTACAGGAATAGTTTTATTTATGTTTTATGCACAGCACCAAGCAATGCTTTCTTGCTACAGCAGTGAGTAGTACTTTATCAAATGTCAAGCTTGGTCTGTGTCAATATTCCCCGAGTCTGCTGTTCCGGCAACTGTCAACAGGGTAAGTTTTGACAACCTCATTTTGCAAAAGTGCTGTAACACAGTAGCATTTTTAAGTGTGCTACAGCTAAGTTTTTTTATGAAACAATGTATAGATTCTGACTCCAACTGTTTTGTCTACAAAAAAATAGAGCTTCTCAAGTACTGTTGTGTTTTTTGCAATGTAAAATAGCTCTCTGGATGATCCATGGTAACTTACAGGAAAAAAATATTTTTCTGTTCTCAGTGTTTTGGAAATCTCTTGGACATCTGGTTCTGCAAGCTGCAGCAGCATAGAGTCCTGTAGGCTATAATTTGTCACTTCTATTGCTTCTGTTAAGTTTAAAATTGGCTTTTACTACTTTTCTACATATTTTTTTATGATGATGGGGTTGTTCTGAGTAAATTAAGTCACCAGAAAACTTTATCACATATCTGTTTTCCATGGTATTTATAGTTTTCCCTTTATGTATCAAATGATTAATTTTATACATACATTAAGGTACAATTTTTTTAAAAAAACAACAACTAATTAGGAGTAAAATTTGGTGAAACTTAATGAGCACTTCTTTTTGTGACCTATTGTTATCTACTAGAATTTGAGCTAGAATTAGCTGGAATTAATTTTGCCTTTATTTTACATGTCATTATTTGGGTTCTGACCTCCTACAACAACACTAACCTCTGGAGCACTGTGCTTGCCTTTGTTCCCTTCCAATTATTCAGGTAACAGCTGATTAACCAAGCCTCTGAAAGTACATCTTAAAACTCTATGTACTTTGAGCCTAAATTATATATCAATATCTAAAAACTCAACTAGGTAAATAGATATAACAAATATATTTCTTACAGGAATTTAGTTATTAGTTATAGCTCCTAAGCTCTTCCATCAAGGTGACTTAAATATATTACTGTCAGTTTAAATCAAATTAGAATAATGTTGCTTCAGGCCTGAACCAGACCATCCAGCCTAACTTCTGCAATGGTTTAAATAAACAGTTTACATTCAAGTCGCCATGGAAATGGGTGCAAATATTCTCACAAACAGCCTTTCAGACAACTAAACAAATAAAGCTTTCAGGAGTTCAGAGCTCTCTTTAGCAGTCATAAGGAAAATTAAAAATCTCTTCTTCATGTTTTTAATAAAACTACTTCTTCCTTTTATATATATTATGCCTCTTTCCCAATACTGTTTCCAATGATTTCCAGCCCAGATTTTGAGTTTGGTGCTGTTTGTCTATTAAATCCTGATGGATCTTGCTTGAACCCAGGTAAACATTTTACAACTTCATCACACTTTGGCAAGAAGTTCTGTACAGCTATCACCTACTTAGTGATAAAATACCTCCTTTTGCTAGTTTTATATATTAATAGGCTGGCACTTAGTTCTTGTACTGAAAACTGTAGTGAATGGTTGCTCTGTAGGCTCTGCCTCCATGACAGTCCTGTTTTGCAGACAGCCATGATACCCAGTAGATCACATCTGTTCCACATTGCAGAGTCTTAGATTACTCTATTAATATGAAAACCATTCCTTTAATTTGGAAACTCCCTTGGATCATTTTTTCCATCTTTGTTATATATTTCCCAAGATAAAGGGAAGGAATAGTACACAGTCCTTACAGTGTGAGCAAGAATCTATAGGGAGGTGACATAAACATGCAGTTTGAGTATGATTCAACAGCATTAGCTATGCTGAACCAGTATATTCTAAAAGCCTATTCTAAAGCCTATTACAAAAGCTACCACCCAATTGGTGACATTTTTGTTAGTTTTGTCACCTTTTTGTTAGTTTACCCCTGTTAATTTAAAATAGACGTACAAAGCAAATTTTACTTTTCTGTATGTTATCTATACCTCCTTCTTCAATTTTATTCATATGTCAGGAAGCTGAAGGTAACATTTGTTTCTGTTGAACTTCGTAAGCCCATTCCTCCACTCACCAAGATTCTTGTTGTGGATAGACTCCAGATAGCAGTTAAGCATCCACAAATTTATTAATTCACTCTCTCAAGCATAGAGGCATGGGGTAGAGAATAGGAAGAGTGAAAGTGAGAAAAGTCATGGGTGAAGAGAATGACAGTTTAATAAGTGAAGCAAAGAGAAAAAACAAACAAATCCCAAACTAACATGAAAACACCAAGACAAATAATAATAAAAATCAAGTTGTGCAAAAGCAATACCTCATCACATCCCCCAAACAGGCCAATGGCCAGCCAGTCTCTGAGCAACGGTTGTGTTGGAAAAATAAAACCTCTTTCCCCCACCTTCTTACTCTACCCTCAAGTTTTTATTGGCCTATTTAATATCCCTAATAAACATCTAACCATCAGTTAGACATCAAATTGTTGATCAGTATGTAAGCCCAGTGGAGCAGTCAGTTCTCCACATCCATACAGTCCATCTATCCAAGCCATGTCTGTAGTTTTGCTACTGGAATGCTATCAGCCATCTGGCTGAACTCAAAGTAAGCAACGTCCACTGCTCCACTTTGTTTACAGGGTCAGTCATCCTGGGGATGGAAATGGAGCTGATAAAGCCTACAGTTCTCTAGATACTCCTTCTTTCCCTTCCTCAAGATAGTGGACATTTATACCTTTTCCTTTCATCGGTGACATTGCAGATTGCCGTGATCTTTCAAAGTTAATACAGAACAGCCTTGCAATGCCTTCAGCCATCTCCTTCAACAGAACACTAGCCAGCCCCATTCCATCTATTGTCTTATGTATATCCAGTTTGCTTAAGTGGTCCCTAAATCAATCTTTGTCTCCTTCTAACAGGCATTGAAAACAAACTATTATTATATTTCAAGATCTTATTCCTCTGAGTTTTTAAATGTTTCCTCCATCTTCAACTAATTTTGAGATTATTAATTAAGAAAAATATAAAAATGCTTTCTACACCAGAAATGCATTAAAATTTTCCTCTACGAAAATGTTATATCAAGAAAAGTATCAGACAAGATTATGCTGTACATAGGAACATCTCTGTCATTTACTTTTAAATTACATCAAGAACAATCTGTAGATTGTGTAAAACAAGAGCCCATTTGAATATCAAATAAACACAAATGTTAATAATACAACTACTAAATTCTCAGCTTCAAAATATATTTTACTAGAGTATCTGTTTTCAAATATACTTCTGTTTATATTTAAGGAGACTTCACATTTTAATCTGCTTAAAAGCAAATAAAGACTCTAGCTGTGGACACCATTCTGTGCTCCACATGATTAGTCTCTATATCGATTGTGAGAAATGGACACAGAATGTCAGCCTTTGTTTTTTTTTTTAAAGAGCAGTTTATTCATACTAAGGTTGCAGTAATGCACTATTGATAATTGTTGTCCAATCCAATCTTTCTTCTTTATTTTTCTTTTAGCCAATAATTTTCATGATGTTTAAGAGTAGAGTGCATTTATCTTCACAACCAATCTTATTAACTGAAGTGCTAAAACTAATCATAATTTACTTCTACAGATCTCATGATAAATCTGTTCTGAACTTTTCAGCACCATTTCAGCCTGCGGATACATCAGTGATATTTCAGATCACAGCTTCACCACTTCAAAGTAAACATTTTTAAGAGTAGGTAAAAATCCTTTATGAGGGTGCAAAGATTGTTCTTTGGAAGAACATCATTACTTGGCAAACTGTCAGCAGACAAACGAAAAACTCAGAAGATAGAATGCTAGGACGCTGTTGACACTGAATAGGAAGATGAAAAGTAAGAAGCAAAAAAAAAAAAAAATTGTTACTTGGCATAAGATGACAGCAGGAAGCTTCAACATTGTTTAAATTGACTGGTTGGACTTCAAGAGTACACCTGTTGTGTCCGTAAGTCTAAGATTACCACAGGAAAAGCATGCACTATCCATGTCCAGAGCACTAGATATGGATCATTTTTGCCTTCTGTAAAAATACTGAATCAGAAAAAACCCACACCAGATAACTTTGAAAAACAAAGCACTGCTTTCCAGCGTGCAGCACAGTGTTTATCCCTGACATAAAGAAAAGGGGGAAAGCTCAGCTTTCTTTCAGTCTGCATTCTGCCATCCTATTCTGTCTATATTTACTAAAAATATTTTATATGAAGAGTAGCAAATAGAGATAAATCCATCAATAGATAATACATAGAATTAGCAAATACTGTGGAGTCAGGCAAGTGGTCGTGTTTTTCAAGGCATACACTCCTCATAATTTATTAGGAGTCCCAGAACAAAACATCTTCATAAATCTTACTTTTGATGGAAATATCAGCAAAACAGATGAAGAGTGAAATAACTTCCTTGGGTTTTTGGGTTGGTTTTGAAGTGAGGGCAGTGGTAGAACACATAGTTGTTCTGACCTCGGTTGTGTGTGTTACTACTGTATTGCCCTTTTTGTGCTAAATCTACACACAAGCAAGTTCTTGGCTTCTAGTCCTATCAGTGCAGCACAACTATGATGAACTCTATGCTCACATTTCATTTTGTAAAACAGACTATAAAAAAGGATATGTACTCCTTGTGTAAGGTGTATGTCGTAGAATCACAGAATCATAGAATGCTATGGGTTGGAAGGGACCTTAAAGATAATATTGTTCTGATCTCCCTGCCATAAGCAGGAACACCTTCCACTAGAGCCGGTAGTTCAAAGCCTCATCCAGCCTGGCCCTGAACACTTCCAGGGAGGGGGCATTCACAACTTCTCTGGGCAACCTGTTACAGTGTCTGACCACCCTCAAAGCAAAGAATTTCCTCTTAAAGAAGTGTAACTGGAATGAGTAATATTGTCCTGAAATATACAGATCAAATGATACCAGTGTTCATTTGTATGTTTGCAGTTCTGACACCGTATATTGGGACTGTGTAAATTAGTTGAATTGGGACTAGTGATGATAAAACAGTGATCTTAATTTATGTTAGGCTCACACCATCTGTAATGCCATTGGAATTTCTGGTTATGGAGTTCCTGATATAATGTAAATTTTCAGTAAACTCTATATGAAAGATGGTTGCTTTATTTCTGGACGTACCTAATCCACATTCCAGTTCAACTCACAGTTTTGCTTTTGATCAGGCCCATATGCCACAATGGCTGTGATTTTGGAGCGCAGAAACTGAGCTCCTTTTGGAATCTATTCTCTTTCAGGTGAGTACAATGAAAGGTGCACTCCAGGAGCCCTTAATATGCTTCAACTTGCAGAACTAAAATGCAATTTAGCCTGCAGAACTAAAATAGAGCTAGTCAAAAGTATAGCTTCCCTTCTCCCTTCCAAAATACAAACATTGTGAATGGCAGGTCATAATCACCAAATTCCTTTCTTCATAGATCTCATTCTACATCACCACTCTATGTGCTAAAGTAGATAAAAATCTCACTTTAATCAACTAACCAAAATCTTTCTGCCCTAATGTTTTAGGTTGTCCTTTAGCTGCTTTATCTTCCTGCTGTCTGACTCTTTCTTTTGAGGTGTCTGGGGTTTGCCAGATTTTTATTTTTTTTCTAAGATTTTGGATACTGATTGATAAATAGAATCATAGAAACTTAGCACTACCAAGTCTACTTCTAAGCCATCTCCCTAAGCAAAAACATGAGTTCCAACATTTACAATATATCAGTATTGCTTGGATTATTTAAATACCTAATTATATAATTGTGCATACATTACATAGTTGCACATAAATTGTGGCCTTAGGAAAGGATAAGCAGGTTTAGGAGAAGGCAGAAACAGTATGAAAGCAGCATCCATAAAGTGAGATGACTAGATCAGTAAAATTTGAATTTTGACACCCAGCAGGCCCTTGTTCTGCCAAAGTTTCTATAAATCATACCAGTAACTTAAGCCTGAGCCGTACCTCTAAAAATCAATAGAACTGTACGTGACCTTTAAAGTAACACTATTTACAATTTTTACTGTAGATTATCTTAAACCTGAACTTTTCCATGTTGAACTTATTAATACTACCCTTCTTGAAACTCCCTTGAAATTGGGAGTGTAGTGAGCCCATGAGGTAGTCTTGAACATAGGTTTTACCCTGTAATAACTTCATCAGGAGGTAATGAATTCACAGAAGGTCCTGTGCAACCCTTGTTAGTCCAGGTGACTATAAGAACTGCCACTCTGAACTCTGAACTGCCACTTTTCAAACTCCCATAAGATGTATAAAACACAGGTGTGGGACACAGGAAACAATCTAATTCTAGGTGCTTTGAGTGCCTATCAGTACTCTTTCTACTTGATGATTATACAGTTTTGAAGCTATCAATTCTTGGAAAGAAAAGACAGCTGGAAATAGTGCACAAAGAATTTCCTCCCAAACTGAACACTAAATAAGCTTTTAGGGTGTTTTTTCTCCTGTTGCATTTCTTTATTTTTCTTTCCTTAATTTCTTACCATGTTGCCTAGGCAGTTCAGCATTTAAGCCTTTATACTTTGTAACAGAATCAAGAGAATAATCTTCCTTAACCTGAATGTTAACCCTTCTATTTTTTTCTTATTGTACTTTAATAGAGAACTGGTTTATAACCTGTAAATCTGAAGTCATTTGGTACTTTACATGTCAAAATCCAATATAAGTACTTCTTGATTTTGAATTGCTAACTTCCTTTTTCTTACATCCCTGTGGTGATTTTTTGTGAAATCTTATTTTATGTTGCAAGATATTGTAATAAAAAACACATATAGTAAAATTATTTTACGCATTTATTCTACTGTTCCTACATGTCTAAATTTTTGTAAATACTTACCAATTTATGTTAAGATAAATAAGAAAGACTGCCATTACTTACAGTTACAGTTAAACTGTGGTAATTAAATAATAAAATATAACAGTATTGTACAGACTGACCCCAGCAAGCAGAAAATACACTGAGATATTAGATACGTAAAGATTCATTTCATGTTATACTTCAGGTCATCTCAGCAATTTAAAGACTAAATTACAGTTCTGGAAAAAAATTCATGAAAAAACTCAAGCTTGTTATGTCCTACTTTTAAAGAGCATATATATGCTACCAAAAATTCATCCTCAAACCTTGTGAAAGGAAATCAGGTTCTAGCTTTGACAAAGATACAGTTCACATTCTAAGGCGATACAGATCCACTGGTAAGTTAGTTGTCTTTCCATGTGACAATTTAGGCAAGTTTAAGATCTACTGGTTAGCTACATGTCTAACCCCATTGAAAGAATTTAACAAAAAAATACAAATTTGAAGGTAGTCAGAGAAAAAGGAAAAAAAACCCCAAACATCTGGGGACTGAAAAAGCTTGAAGGTAAAGATAGTATCCAATAGAATGCAGTGTCTAAAAAAACCCCAAACATATGGCACTAAAATAAATCTAAGTGCAAGTGTGATTATACTTTCAGAGCCATTGAATATTAGGTATAGAAATTACAGTATATCAATAATAGAAACAATCTGCTCAGTGAAACACATTTTAAAAAATATGTTTGCTTTTTTCACCTAAAGTATGACGTTTTCTTGGCAAATAGTCACCTGAGGATTTTATACTTTAAGAAGTGGTGCGAGGAACTCACCTTGTAAAGGACTTCCAGTGCCAGAAATTTATACAGAAATGGTTCCAAATGATTGATTTGCCATCAGAGATGCAACAATGCTTTATATATATATATATATATATATATAAATATATATGCATGTGTGTGTGTATGTATGATTTACCAAAACGAAGGGACTAAGTTTCTCAGGAAAAAACATAGAGATTGGTGGCACTGCTGACATAAATTTTTATGGTATTGGGTACAAACATTTTGCATCAGTGTACATTAATGGTACACTGAGTTTGTGACAGAAGTTATTTTGTGTCAATAACACACTGCTACTAGAATTGTCTACCAAATGGGAAGTCATGAATAGGAAGGATAAAAAAAAACGATGCCAAACATATTTCCCAAGTCTATTTCAGTTCAGCATAGTCTGTCCCACACTTCGTACACTGCAGATACCCTTATATGGAGGTACATAGTTACTTCTTACATTTATTCTCTGCTCTTCACTTGCTCCTTGTTTTCTCCCACAATTCTTATTGCAAGGAAATTGTTCATTTACATTTAGATACCACTGGATGCAAAACAGACTCATGCTCTGAAAATACTTCTATCATCCTTTCCTCTCCCCATTGTTTTTAAAAAGGATTAGACCACTGTCAGCAGCATGAACATGATGAAGGCCCTGTTTTCTTGCTTCCCAGAATTTTGTTCAAGAATAAAAAAGTATTTGTGATATCTGTTATTGTTATAATTGGTAGAAACCTGGTGAAGGAGATTTAATAATAAAAAAAAAAGACAAAATTACTCTATTTTCCCATTGAGATGTTTGTTCTCTTTGTGATTTACAGGATTGTGATTCTGATGAAAGATGTAGTTTGCTGTTTGCCTACCTAAAAGCTACATCTATGACTTCTGAATGATGAATAATAAAAATAAAAGTTTAGACCCTAAACAGGGGGGGATGGTAATCGCTGCTCCAAAAAGATGAAAAAAAATCCCTATTGAATATTTGTGTGATGGATTATCAACTAAATGTTTACTTGAAGCTGCCTAAAACAGTCAGATGTTGCTTGGTCTTCTGAGCAAGAACAGCAGCAAAATAAGCAAAGGTCATAAATTAATATTTCTTTAAGTGCACGCAGCTTAGTCAGAGGAGATATCTGTATTTTTTTTAGAATGGTGAACATCGCCTCCTATTGTACTATGAATATTTAAGTAAAATACAGATATAAGCCCTGCAGCAGTAATGGCAAACAATGAGTGGGAATATCATGGTGCTCAAGGTCTCTGAAGAAAAGTAACAACACTAAAACAAATCCTTTGATGCAGTGTGAAGTAATTAATCAACAATCATATAATCTCAGTCACTGAATTATACTGAGGTCTGGTATGTTTCATTTCCCTCCCAGTACTAGAAAAACAAAAACATCTTGTATTTAAAGTTGTTTCCTTCTCCAGTGTTTCATTCATAAATCTTCTTGTCCAAAAGCTCACTCAGTGATAACATCCTTCCCACCCACATGACTTCTTCACCACCCTTTTACAAGTCCTGTCTTTCCGTTAGCCTTTTTACACCTATTCTTCCTGTCTATTCTTCCAGCTGCTATATCAGTAAAATTTGATCACACTGATCAAGGTAATTGTTTCCTTTGGGCTACACTCTGAAAATTTGCTTGAAGAAATGCTGAGCTATTTTACATGTATTTGATCATGAACTCAAGGAAAAGGAATTTCCAGGCTTACATCCAAACTACATCCTGTTTGCAAGTAAACTGCATTTTGTTGTATAGCCTGTTACAGTTAATCAGAATTGATAGTCCTTATCTGATGCAGATATACTCAGCTCCTCAAACTTCCACTTGACATATTCAGTGAGATTATATTCTTGCACAATATGCATGTAATTGCATGGCTAAGACAATCTAAATGGCACACAGATGGCATTTATTTTTTTTTGTTTCAGAATACTGATAAGCATATCATTTTCCTGAAAGCTACTTCACTTCATACACTATTTTCTGTTAGCATCTTGCTTTCGAGGTCCCTCACAATATAGTGATTTGCACTGCCAGTAAAATCCCATGCGTTATACAAAAGATATATTGCAATATTTTTTTTTATTAATTTGTTAAATTATGAAAAGACACAGGCAGATTAATGAGTCTTTTCCTAAACAAAGCCCAATGAAATATTTAAATCCTTCCTCTGTGCTTAGACTGGGACTTGAAATCAATAAAAACTATTGCCTTGGGATGAGTTTTACCAAGAAGATTACTGACAAACTGATTGCTAATCTACCGTTCCTTATGAAAAAATGAGACCAATAGAAAAATGTCTGGAAGCTAACTGCAGGATATTATCTTTTCCACCTACTATGCAGGATCAAATACACCTGTCAAAGATGTTTGCTAAATTCCTGTCAAAAAACATGGTTGGAAGACATTCTTCCATCTCCTTGGAAAGCCATCATAAATTAATTTATTTTCTTATAAACTTTAGCCAATGTTACTTTAAAAAAACCCAAGCCCAAACCCAAACAATAAACTCACCCTTCCCCCCAAAAAAGAAACAGATTTGAAGTTCATAAGGTCCAGAAGGCCAGCTGTATCCCAGGCTACATCAACAGAAGCATGACCAGGTCAAGGGAGGTGATTCTGCCCCTCTGCTCCGCTCTCATGAGACCCCACTTGGAGTACTGTGTCCAATTATGGGACCCCAACACAAGAAGGACACGAACCTACTGGACCGAGTCCAGAGGAGGGCCGTGAGCATGATCCGAGGGCTGGAGCACCTCACCTATGAGAACAGGCTGAGAGAGTTGGGGCTGTACAGCCTGCAGAAGAAAAGGCTCCTGGGAGACCTTATAGCTGCCTTCCAGTACCTGAAGGGGCCTACAAGGAAGCTGGGGAGGGACTTTTTACAAAGGCAGGTAGTGACAGAACAAGGGGTAATGGCTTTAAACTGAAAGAGGGTAGGTTTGGACTAGACGTTAGGAAGAAATTCTTTACTGTGAGGGTGGTGAGATACTGGAACAGGTTGCCCAGAGAAGTTGTGGATGCCCCCTCCTTGGAAATGTTCAAGGCCAGGCTGGCTGAGGCTTTGAACATCCTGGTCTAGTAGAAAGTGTCCTTGCTCATGGCAGGGGGATTGGAACTAGATGATCTTTAAAATCCCTTCCAACCCATACCATTCTATGATTCCTCTTATTTCATTTGTAGGAAAAACAGTTAATCAGCCTTCCCAGTACACTGGAAGAATTATCACATATAACCTCCCAGACCTAAACTTTAAAGAGAAAAAAATCCATTATTTCTTACACTTCATATTTTAAAAGCGTTAAAATTAATGTAACACTTCTCTGGTTTAATCCCTGCAGCTTGTCTGCCTCCCACTTACAAACCAGGAATTATTTCAATAAAGGTCTAACTAACTCTTAACAGAGTGGAATCTCCTCTATCTTGTACACTAAGCTACCTTCAGTGTAAAATGTCTCTCTCTTGCAACTGCAAAATGATATTTACTCAAATTAAATGGCTTGCTATATTATCTGGTCTGCTGCCTTTGTGGGTGTTTCCAATTTTATATCTGTGATTTTCATTATTTATTCTTTGATGGATGTAGCATTTTGCATTTATCCTTGCTATGTTTCTTTTTCCTTTTTTTTTTTTTTTTTTTTTAAATTCTCTAGATTCATTAAAATCACTTAAGTCAAATCACTTAATATTCTGCTCCACAGTGTTTTCCATCGATCCTTCTTTAGTGCAAGGACAGGTTTTATAAATACAGTGTTTACTCCATTAAGTTTTCCTTGTCCCATAGTATAGAAGTTGAAATATTTAAGATAGGGGTACACAAGAAAATTATGCTGAGAAGGTGTCACAGTGTCATATAAATTATCTAACAGGAGCTATGAAAGAGAGTCTTGAGTCACTAAATCTATTGCTTTGCATTACTTAGTTCCCTTGCATGGCATTCCAAGGAAGGCCTAGCTTCGATCAACTCTTATAAACCTTCAGTATATCCTGAAGTTAAAACAGTCCTTTGTTAGAAGTCATTGCCAAAGTAGAAGCTACCAGTCTGCTACCTTATGCCAGTCATCCAGAACACGTTCATTTTCAGTGCATGAATTCAGATTCAATTTTTTCTTCATCTTAAGAGAATTTCAATGCACTTCCCTAATCCGCAGAGTGTCCTACCCAGTGGATGTGCTTTTAGAGTGCCATAGAGGCAAGATGGTTGAGAAAATACTTGACAGGATTTACATATGAAATCCAAAGTTTCTGGTCACACTATATCTAATGCACTTGCAGGCATATTGAGGGAAAGACTATCAAAGCATCAAGAAGATTTAATGTGGAACTCCAGACATCCATGAAGAGAAAGTGCAACCACCAAGAAATTACAATCTAAACTTTGCCTCTTAAGAGATCAAAGTTCTGCAATGATCTGTTCACTTGCACACGTTTAGGTAACCACTCACTGGGATCTAAAGGTTTTTTACAGGTCTGTATTAGATAACCAACTAATATTATAGGTTCCTCTGATCATTCTGTGATCATGCCCATTAAATCAAGTCTTGCACAAAACATAACTGGAATTCAAACTTCCAGGTGCTGAGTATGTTTCTTATTAAGTGAGTAGTCAATATTCTCTTAGAGGAAGTGAAACACATGTTTGCAAGTTGCAATCCTTTCTAATTAGCTTTGAGTCTAGGCCTCTAACAGACATTTTGCTTTGTATTTGCAACTAAACTAATTCAATACATTTTACAGTTTTTTGTCAGCTTATAGTGAACATTTTTTTGGCTTACTGTTCTTAAAAACAGCAGTTCTTCAGAATGGATGCAGGCTTACTTTGGTTTATTAAAAAAAAAAATCAAGAGTCATTTGCATTCATTCAAATAAAAAATAGCAGTTTCAGTGAAATTAAAGATCACTTTAGGTGATCTTAAGTGAAGATCAATACCAGCCTGAAATATTACTTTTTTCAGAGGACCATGTCCTTTGATGAGTAAATATTTGAAATAAGAAAAATGATCATAATAAATCTCATCAGCAAGATACTAGGAAAACTGTCAGACACATTTAGGTAGACAGCTAGTGTACAGAGAAAAGAGAAATCTATACATATTAGTCAAGACGGGAAACAAATCATCTTTCTAATCCTCTGTACAAATTATTTTCCCTGCATCTCCAAAATGATGGAAAAGATGTATGAGACTACAATGCAAAGTACATACTATGGGATACAGTTCTTAAGCATATGTGGTCCTTCAATACAAAAAGACTTCCATATATTATTGAAAATTAAGAGCTTGCCATGCTGCAAATATAATAAAGGAAGGGGATGCTGATGCAGTATGAGAAATTAATGCATTTTCTTTTTCCTAGAATCTCAGATTGAGTTTTGACTAATAGACATACAGGAACTCTGCACTTTGAAAACGCATTCTATAAACACAAAGTTCATTGTTTGCAATGTCTAAATAAAATTGACTCAGTTTCTCATATAATTTTTTAGAAAGAGAATGCAGCACAACATCATCAGTACAGTAATACGTAATACATATAAAACACTGTAGTGTCTGACATTCTCCAAGGAAGAGTAAAAAAAAAAGCTGTTAATCTGAAAGTCTGCTGACAGTGACACTGGACCTTCCCACTTTATTGCTCCTACTTAAAACTCACAAAGCACACCAAGTTATAACATATACCAACTTCGAACTTCAATGCACACATAGAAACTTCCTCTCTTGCTCATCTTTAACAATTTTTATTTAGAGATAGGAGCTCAGCCTTTATGATGTTACACCTCAAAACAGTATGTCATTTAACATTTTCGAACTTTCAGAAAAACAGGAATATTCCAGAGCTCACAGTTACTTCTGAAAAAGCAATCTAAAACTTCTGTCCAAACTGATTCAATTACTGGGATCAGTATTTTAAAAAAATAATTCATTAAATTAAAAATAGGCTTTTAGGATCTCCATACAGCATACACTGTACTCCAATACTACCTCTTTACTCAATTCTGTCTCTGAACTCTGTTTAGCAGAAACAAAATCCCCCTTTAAATCATTCAGTTCAGTATTTACCTGAGTTTTGATGAAAACACATCTTCTTCCTTCTCACCAGTGTCATATAAACGCACAGTAGTGTACCAGTACCAAATATTCTCTTCACAGAAAGTAACTAAAGCTTGAATAACAGTTATCTCTGTCGAGAATGCTATCAGTCTTGGAATCAATCTGTTGATGCTACATAAATCAGTTTTGGTTCCTCTCTGTAATTTTCCCTTGATTCTGATTGACTCAGATCTAAGATGGTGACTGAATGTAATTTGTTAGATAATTTCCTCTTTTTTTTTTTTTTTTTTTTTTTTTTTATAGTGTCAGCAACAGTTGTTAAGCTGTACTTTTAGGGGATTTGAGGTCTACATATGAATTGCTGTGCTGCACTCTGTATATAAGTAAAAATAAAGAGTAATCCTAATAAAATTTGTATCTTCATTTTACACCTATTCTTTGACCGAAATTTACACACCATTTAGAAAGATTGTAAATTACAGGACAAATTAAGATAATATTATTAACCAGCCATGACTAAATGTTCATCTTTTTTATGTGCTGATGCTCAGGGTTTAACAATAAATTAAACAAAAGCTTCATTGACTCTTTTTTTTTTTTTTTTTTTTTTTCACAATTACTGTTAGTAGCAATGGAAGAAGCAATGGTTTCTGTTAACATGCCTGTGAAGAAGTTCACCTGCTTGGGGTTTTTTTGCCTCCCACTATGTCAGACACTGAATTAAACATTGCCAAAACAGCTGAGGTAATGTAAATTTGATGAGTGAAAGTGCATTTTTAAAAAAAAAAACACCTATATTTACAATTTATTTTATTTGTCTACTGTGATAACTTCTATTTCAACATTTTGATTAACTGAATTTGATGTGGTAAATTCAGCCTTACTTACAATGTTTAGATTACAAGCACATGGGAAGATTATCAGTAAACAAACCCAATCAGTCAGAAAGTTGTTCAGGATTAACTAGAACTTAAAATTTATATACTCAACTTTGGTAATCACTTTATACTAGTTTGCATGCTATAAAGAAATTTCAGAAATATTTTACAAATAGTGGCCAAGTTCTTTTTAAAAAACAAAAAACTCATTTTGTTTTTAGTTTTATAGGCTGAATTACAAATGTGGAGCAGTTTTTGTCTTCAAAATTTCAGTATTATACATTTGTATCCTCACAGAAACCAAGGTGAGAACATTTTTGTATTTTTCAATGTAGGAGGGGAAGTCAAATTTTCTAAGGATGCCTGTAATTCTCAACAGACTAGCAAATTTGGATGCAACTTTTCCATATGTTTTCTTGGAATATGTAGACAATGCACACAAAATAAAATATAAATAAATTGAGGAAAAGAAGCTACGGACCTATAAGATAATAAGTTATATAAAGGAATGAGAAAAGTGGAAAATAGTTCTAAAGAAAGTAAAAAACTTAATTTACAGGATAGTGGTGTAGCATTCAGCTCCATTAACCTTGATGCGACTAATTAATTGGCTAAATGTTAGGGGAATTAAATTAAGGCAACAGTTCATCTCACCATTTAAACTGAGGCTAAATAGTGTAAATAATTTTTTGGTTTTGATAGTATTCTCTAAAATTAGCTATATTTATTCCTACGCAAGATTAAGTATATATTTGAGAAACAAGATAATTAGGAAAGGAAGGAATTTATTTTCTTCTTTGTGTTTTACATTACTCCTCAAAATGGTAAAACCTGGTTCAAGTTTCAAAGTTTTTGACATAAGCATTTTCTACTTTAAATTTAATTAAGTACTTCAAGAGTTGAGCTTAAGATTGCTACAAGTTTAGTGAAATTCGTCAAGAAGAATGCTGAGTACAACTCTTACTCCAATTATTGCAATTACCTGTAAATGTAGAAGATTTAGCACAGATTATTTATATACCAGAGCATTATGGACCCAAAGTGTAAAACACTTCTGTTCAATATAGTTTCCTATGCCACTGTAGGTCACCAGGGCAGACTAAACACTGATGCAAGCTGCAGCTTTTAGTAGAGCTTTTTCCTTCTGTATAAAATAATTCACATTTTTCTTACTATATATACTATATATATATATATATATATACAGTATATATACTATATATATATACTATATATACAATATACTATATATACAATTCCTACAGGCTATTTCTAAAGGTCTAGCATCATTGGACCTAGGCAAGAATTTTATCTCCAGACATCTTCACAATATCTAGGTAAGATAACCAAATTAAAACCCAATACTTTTTGAAACTTTTGAAATTTGTTTCTTGCAGTCACAACACTTCCATTTCACCTTCCTTCCTGTTTATTAATGTCACTCTAGCATGAAACAAAGCTACCGCTGAAAAACATTGTAGTGGGTATCTCAGTAGACTGCTGTAGCAGAAGAATTTGTCTGTTGCTTTTGGTTTGCATCCAAGTAACCATGTTTTCTGTATAGTACATAAAGGTGCCATAATGAGAAAGACTAATATCAGTGCCAAAACGTCCACTCTAGTTCAAACTTTCATATAAAATCTTTGCAGGTGGTTGTCTGTGTCCCTTAAACTACCGTGGAGAGAATCTGGGATATTATTATTAAGTATGTCTTGTTCAAAAATTAAATAAAAGATAAAAAAGTATACATGGATAATAGCAGAAGAAAAAGAGCACAAGACACTGATTAGTTTACTATGCCATACTCATGCTTTTTTTCATAGGCTTTTACTCACAGAAATGTTCACTTTAGCTTCTACTGTTTCTGCCTTTTCTAATACAACTAAGAACATTAATTGAAGTTATGCTTATTGGACTATTTGTTTAAAAATCAATATTCTTTGAAAATAATATCTAGTTTCTACATAAGTTTCTTTTGAATTAGAATTTTTATTTGTAATAGCAAGAATGAGGAAAAGTCAAAAGGCTTACTTCAAATCATGGACACTTCTGTTATTACAGACAGAAATGGTGAATCAAAAGAAATACAATGAACAATTCAAATGAATTATTAAAAACCTGATTATTTATCTTAATCCATAATTTTGTCTGAACATGTTGTTAACTCAAGAACATTTATCTTAAAAATGCATTTTTCCTGCTGCCTACTATGTCTCAGTTTAAATTAACTGAGCTCATTCTGTTTGATAAATTTACATCTAAAAGTAAAAATAAATATGCAGAATTTCATAAACCTAAGCGGTTTATTACTTTTTTCAAGCTACTGTTTTAAAAAGGAACTATTTTGGAATGGTACAATTAATATAATCTTTCAAGAAGTGAAGTATTTATTGATATTTGTACCTGCTAATAGAACACATTTTTATTTACAGTTTCATACTCAAACAGGATTATTCACTCCCAAAGAATCATGACATTATCTTTAAAACTCTTGAGACACAACCATAGGATAAAATTTTTTACTCTTTGTTTTTTATTCTGTTTTGGGATTTGTACCTAGTCTTCTCCTTGACATATTCATTTTAATTCAAATCACTTTATAAAATATTACCAATCTACATTAGAAGTGTTTGTGTCTTTGCTTTAGTTTTTACAAAGAATAAAATTAAGTTTATTCATTTTTTACCAAATGTCATGATTCCTGGAGTTGTGATTGAAAGACCATTTATGGAACCAGCTGTATGTCTATTGAAGCAGTTTCCCCCTCGCCCATGCCTGTTAACACCTGAGTTTTTACATGAATTTTGAGATTCTCCACATTGCAAATGGGTTTTTTTTAACATTTTTAACATTTTTCGGACTTCTTTTTTTCCTAACACTGACTTGTATGTATTAGGAAATTCAGTAATAGGTTTCCTATCTCTTATAAGAGTATCTTATTCCACTAAAAAAAAAGTAATTACACAGTTTTCAGTCACCAATTTTTCAAATGTATTGGACATTGAATTCAGTGATAAATAACAATATAGTATTCACTAAACTCAGCATGCTCCATCTTGTTTGCTTGCCTGTAAGATTACGTAACCTTCAAGCTAAATCGTGGCCCTGCATAGAGCTAGGTATGTAAATATTGTAAAGTGATATGAGTAGATAATATATTTTAATTGTTCTTCAGGAAATCACATCCCTAGCTGCAATCTTTTGAGTTTGAAGTACTATTTGTGTGCTATTCAGTTACAGAAATCTTGTGATTGAAAGGGTAGTAGTAGTAAACTACTCAACTATTTAGCTACTGAGTTGATTAGTTAACTACTGTACTATTTATTTATTTATTTTTTTAAATCTATTTCAGGTTTACAGTAAGTTCTTACCTTACTATCACAAGAATTACCAGGATAAAGATATTAAGAATTGCTAGTATTTTTAAATAGTTTTAATTTTCAATACAAAATACATAGGATTTGGTTCAGAATGAAAAGCATGAGGTGTAAGTCTGTATCGTGAAGGTACTTATCCAAAACGATTGAAATACTTTGGCATTTTTGGGCCAGCCTGGGCTAGCTTTTTTAAATAGGTGCTTTTTTTTTTTTTTTTTTTTTTTTTAAGGGGAAAACTGCTTTAGACTTAATTAGATCAAGAATACAACTTACAACTGCTAGTGAACTATGTATGAGTCAGCTACTTATGAATGCAAATTCTTCATTTTTCAGGCATTCACTTTAAGTTATCTTGAGATGTATGTTTAATGTTGATAAACATCTGAAATATGCAATTTGAGGATTTCAAGATCTCTGTTACTAAGGCCCATGTAATTTAAAAATGGCATTCCAAAACCAAATTTGGCTATCAATGTCCTTTTTTTGACAACTATGTATCCAAGGTAGAAATCCCAGGTTCTGTGGTGTAATTGTAAGCAGTATGTTGGTCTATTAAAATCTATTTCTGTTATCTTAATTCACTGAGGCTAATATTCACTATATATTAATTTGAGTTACTTCTGAACAAAATTATTTGTGCCCATAAGTGACATATGGGCACAAATTATCATTAGTTATCATTAATTTTATAGTGTTTGAGTACTTGTTAAGATGTCCTTTTTGAAAATGGTATTTATGAAAATGACGGTAAACCATCTGTAACAAAACTAGTTCAAAAAAAACTGTTGTAAGTTTGTCTGTTGCTAATACAGTATCTTTCATTGCTTTGGAGGTTATTTAGACTTATCAGACCTAAGATTGTTCAGTTGCATTACATCTGTTGCTCCAGGGTTATGCTGAATACATGTCATTACATATATGAAAGCAAACATGTGATTAAGTTCCACCCTGTATGAAGATGGCCTATGGAAAGTACAGCTGCATACGACTTCTGATTATTGAACCTATTTCATTTATTGTTTAAGCAGGGCCCTTTGCTGAGATCCTGCATCAGCTTTGGAGAAGAAAAGCACATATAAGACCACTTGAGTTCTAGCCACTGTACAAACATTTAATCTGAAATAAAGACAGTTCAAGAAAATTGAGAGATGTCTGGTCTTCTGCCATTCAAAATAGGAAGTGTCACAGCTACTTCAGAGTAAAATATCATATTCATTCTTGATTTACTATCAGTGGAACAGCAGGACAGCTCCATCCTAATAACAGAAATATTCCTTCAATAGAAAAATATCCTCCTAGTGATGAAGCCTATCCACTTCTTCCCTTTGGGAGCAATGGGATCTAGTTAAACTACAGGTATCATCTTCTCCCTCAGAGGAACATATCTAATCCTTACTTTCCTTTAGAGTCTGAAGTATATTTAAATCTAGAAGCTGGAAAGCAAGCTTTATGACACTACAGGTAACCAAACCCTCTGCACAACAGGAGGAAGAGGCACCAGAAGAGACAGTACAAAATAGAACACCTGAGAGATAATTTAATGACCATGGCTACTGCAAGAGTCAGGACCATATGACTGGGTCAGCGCTAGCAAATCAAGCATCTCTGGGACCACTTTGAGGCCAACTGGAGCAGCACAGCCTATATCTATGCTACCAAATGTTCCAGCTCCAAAAGAGGGAAGCTGACTACTAGGAACAGTATTTCTGAGAGTACTAAGTTGTTACAGGCACAATTTAATTTAATGATATAGGTGTAGTCTATATCTTCTAGGGATATCATCGTTCAATATGACAGTCCTGTATCAGTCAATATAAAGTAGGAGGAAATGCACCACAAAATAATTTTACCTCATGGTCCAGAGAAGTCAGTATGCATACAGAACCATTAGATTCAGAAGCTGGCTGAACTACAGCTGTATTCACACAGTAGAAGAAATAACATCTAACACATCTATAGAAATCACAAATATATCATACAGTATCATAGAATCATAGAATCATAGAATCATAGAATGGTTAGGGTTGGAAGGGACTTTAAAGATCATCTAGTTCCAATCCCCCTGCCATGAGCAGGGACACCTTCCACTAGACCAGGTTGCTCAAAGCCTCACCCAGCCCGGCCTTGAACACTTCCAGGGAGGGGACATCCACAACTTCCTTGGGCAATCTGTTCCAGTGTCTCACCACCCTCACAGTGAAGAATTTCTTCCTAATATCTAATCTAAACCTACCCTCTTCCAGTTTGAAGCCATTTCCCCTCGTTCTATCACTAACTGCCCTTATGAAAAGTCCCTCTCCACCTTTCTTGTAGGTCCCCTAAGGTACTGGAAGGCAGCTGTAAGGTCTCCCAGAAGCCTTTCTTCTGCAGGCTTAACAGCCCCAACTCTCTCAGCCTGTCCTCATAGGAGAGGTGCTCCAGCCCTTGGATCATCCTCGTGGCCCTCTTCTGGACTCATTCGAATTGATCCATGTCTCTCTTGTGTTGAGGCTCCAGAACTGGACACAGTACTCCACGTGGGACCTTACGAAGCAGAGTAGAGGGGGAGAATCACCTCCCTCGACCTGCTGGCCACACTTCTCTTGATGCAGCCCAGGATACGGTTGGCCTTCTGGGCTGCAAGCACACACTGCCAGCTCATGTTGAGCTTCTCATACATCACCACTCCCAAGTCCTCTTCAGAGCTGGCCTCAAGCCACTCAGAGCCCAAGTACATTACCCCTTGCAGAGTTGCTTAAATTAGGAACTATTAAGAAGCTGCCATTTTGGTTTAGCCTTATTGCAACACGAGTCTATTGTATAATCCTTACCGTCCAAAAAAGTAATATCATTTTGTTTTGTTTCATACTTTTCTATTTACTTAAACATGTAATTATTGTTTTCACTTATTACTGCAGTGTTTTTCTTCTCTCTGAGCCCCTGCTACATCACACTGATTACTCACTATGTATTCAATGTTTTTCTTTTTCCCAGACAAGATGGTGGCACCATATCAGCTAGTAATAAAAGCATAGACTTTTATCGCCACAAAAATATGGATAAATACATCAGAACTTTTAGCCAAAATGTAGAAATATGAGGCAAATCTGCCAAGCCAGACTGAAAAAATATTTTCAAAAAAAATTTTATATCCTAGTCTTCAGGTAATTCTCAAAATCCACCCATTTTGTAGTGCATACTGTGAATGTCTCTAGACATTAAAAAACAGTTATTTCACTCTAAGTCGGGGTTTCCATTTAGCTTGTAATTCTCATCCATTATTTTACTGACTGATAAGTGGATTCCCAATAAATTGCAACAACATACTCATGTCTGCTTACTGCCATTTTTAACAGAATCCTACTCGAGCTTTTATCATTATGCCTCAAAATAACATCCTGAGATAAAAAGACAACCAGCAGAACTATGGATATAATTATAATCCCTTCTCTGCTATCCTCCATCACAGTCTCTAACTAGAAACTTTTTTTACCACAGAAGTCAGGCAAAACCTACGAAGAACCTATCTGTTTCAAGTTGCAAGTAGTTCTTATCACCATCAATTCAAGATTCCATCTGACTCCCTCATTCCAGTCTTGGAGTTATACATTATAAAGTTATTTTGCTACACTTTACAGTCTAGGGGTTTTTGGTTTTTTGTTTGTATTTGTTTGTTTGTGTTTTTTTTGTTTTTTTGTAAAAAGGGGCAAAAAAACCCAAGCCTTTTCCCAATTAATTTTCTAAATAAACTAGTGAGGTCAAGGATAAGTTGAGTCTTTCAGAATGACCATTTCTGGGGGAATCTCATCAAAGAAAAGATAACTGAAGAAAAGATAATATATCCCTTCTAAACCAGTCCTTCTCAAGATAATGAGATTATCTGGATTATCTAGACTGGCCCCCAAATATATGGGGAATATTTATTAATAAGACTCCATTACTTGTCCAGCTTTATGACTCAAGAGAGGATTTGGTAAAAACTGTACATTCTTGCTACAGTATACATTCCTGTCAGCTTCAGAAATGTATTTATTGATCTGAGATTTCAGGATCTTTCTATACTTTGCAGAAGTTGGTTTTGAGTTTCTGCTAGCATTATTTTTTCTCAATATTACTATAGGAATGTGGTCAGGGCCTGCAGGGATGCAACTAGGAAAGCTAACGCTCACTTGGAACTAAATCTGGCAAAGAATCATAGAATCACTTGGTTGGAAAAGACCTTTGAGATAACTGAGTCCAACTGTACCTATCCACTACTAAACCATATCTCTGAGCACCCCATCTACCCATCTTTTGAATTCTTCCAGGGATAGTGACTCAACCACCTCCCTAGGCAGCCTGTTCCATTGCCTCGTAACCCTTTCAGTGAAGAAATTTTTCCTAGCATCCAATCTGTACCTCCCTTGGTGCAACTTAAGGCCATTGCCTCTTGTCCTATCACTAGTTACCTGGGAGAAAAGACACACACCCGCCTTCCTACAACCACTTTTCAGGTAGTTGCAGACAATGATACAGTCTTCTCTCAGCCTCCTCTTCTCTAGGCTTAACAATCCCAGTTCCGTCACAAGACTTGTTCTCCAGGCCCTTCAGCCATTTCATTACCTTTCTATGAACATGCTCCAGTGTCTCAATGTTCTTCTTGTAATGAGGGTCCCAAAACTGGACACAGTTCAGACAGCTGTCAACCAACCCCCCAGGTCCTTTTCCACCAGGCAGCTTTCCAGTCACTCTTCCCCAAGCTTGTAGCATTGCATGGGGTTGTTGTGACCAAAGTGCTGGACCCAGCACTTGGCCTTGTTGAACCTCACACAGTTGGTTGCAGCCCATTGATCCAACCAGTCCAGGTCGCTCTGTAGAGCCTTCCTACCCTGAAGCAAATCAACACTTCCACCCAGCTTAGTGTCATCCAAGCATTTACTGAGGGTGCACTCAATCCCTTCATCCAGAACGTTGATAAAGATGTTAAACAGGACTGGTCTCAACATTGAGCCCTGGAGGATGCCACTTGTGACTGGCTTCCAGATGGATTTAACTCCATTTACCACCACTCTTTGGGCCCAGCCATCCAGCCAGTTTTTAACCCAGCAGAGAGTGTGCCTGCCCAGGCCATTGGCAGCCAGTTTCTCAAGCAGAATGCTATAAAAAATGCTGTCAGGGGCTTTACTGAAGTCCAGGTACACCATATCCACAGCCTTTCTCTCATCCACTATGTGGGTCACCTTGTCATAGAAGGAGATGAAGTTAGTCAGGCAGGTCCTGCCTTTCCTAAACCCATGTTGACTGGGCCTGATCACCTGGTTGGCCTGTGTGTTTTGTGTGATAGCACTCAAGATGATCTGCTCCATGATCTTCCCTGGCACCGAGGTCAGACTGACAGGCCTGTAGTTCCCTGGATCCTCCCTCTGGCCCTTCTTGTAAATGGGAGTATTTGCCAACTTTCAGTCAAATGGAATCTCCCCAGACAGCCAGGACTGTTGGTAGATGATGGAAAGGGGTTTGACATGCTCCTCCGCCAGCTCCCTCAATATCCTTGGGTGGGCCCTATCTGACCCCATAGACTAGTGAATGTCTAATTGGTTGAGCAGGTTTCTAATCATTGCCTCCTGGATCGTGGGAGCTTCGTTCTGCTCCCCATCCCTGGCTTCTGGCCTTACTATTAAAGACTGAGGCAAAGAAGGCATTAAGGACCTCGGCCTTATTCTCATCCCTTGTGACTATTGTTCTCTCTGCATCCAGTAAAGGATGGAGATTCTGCTTGGCTTTCCTCTTGCTGTTAATATATTTATAGAAACATGTTTTGTTATCCTTCACAGAGTTGGCCAAATTAAGTTCTAGATGGGATTTAGATTAGAAGATGATCTAGATCAGCCCTTCTGATTTTGTCTCTGCAAGACCTCACTTCATCCTTATAGTCCTCCTGAGATGCCTGCCCCCTCTTCCAAAGCTTGTAGACTTTCCTCTTTTTTTCTGAGATCCACACAAAGGTTTCTGCTCAGCAAGGCCAGCTTTCCTCCCTGCTGGCTTGGTTTTCGGCACATGAGGATGACCTGCTCTTGTGCCTCCAGGATTTCCTTAAGGAGCATCCAGCCTTCTTGGGCTCCTTTCCCCTTTAGGACTGCCTCCCAAAGGACTTTACTGACCAGCCTTCTAAATAGTCCAAAATCTCCCCTCCAGAAATCCAAGGTGGCAGTTCTGCTGACTGCCTTCCTTGCTTCTCCAAGAACCTAAAACTCTATCATTTTGTGATCACTGTGTCCTAGGCGTCCTCTGACTGTCATGTCTCCCACAAGGCCTTCTCTTTTCACAAACAGCAAGTCCAGCAGGGCACCTTCCATAGCTGGTTCATTCACCAGTTGTGTCAGGAAGTTGTCTTCCACACACTCCAGGAACCTCCTAGACTGTTTTCTTTCTGCTGTATTGTACTTCCAGCAGTCATCTGTGTTTGGTTTGTGTGTTGGGAGGGTGGGAGGTGTGTGAGGGACACTTTTTTTTTGGTAGTGGGGAAGGGCCACCTTGTGAGAGCTAAAAGCTATCCTGCCTCCAAGGCATATCTCCCCAGCCCAGGCTGGGCCAATGAACACTAGAAAAACGCCTCTGAAAATTCATATTTGTGAGGGGAAGGACTGTCCTGAAAAGAAGGTGTGGTACCTGGATGAGAGGCCACTGACCTAACAAAAGACTGCCATCGGTAAAACAAAAGACAGTGAGACACAGAGAGAGAGCTTCATTTCCAGAGAAAAGAGGAGGAGAGGGGACAAAGGACCTTGAGATACCCAGGTCACCTGATGGAGTAGGAGAAGGCAAAGGAGATTCTGCAGCCCATGGAAGTTAAGTTCAATGGTGGAGCAGATACCCATGTCTAGAGCATGGAGGACTCCACAATGGAGCAAAGAAGCTGAGCCTGAGGGCAAGTGTGACTGGAATTGGGACCCCAAGAATTACTTGTTGCCAGAGCAGGGTTGGGTCCCCAGAGTGCCGAGTGAGTCTGCAGCCTGTGGATGTCTCCATGCCAGAGCCAGGAGCTGAGCCCAAGGAGGTCCATGACTCCATGGGAAGCCTGCTTTCTAACAGCTTGTTCCTGGACTTCCATGCCAGGAAGAGTGGGAGACGTGAACTGACTGAACACCCACTCCCTGTCCCCTGTGTCGGTGTGGGGGAAAGGTAGATAAATCAGGAGCAAAGTGATTTGAGCCCAGGAAGAAGGGAGGGGTGGGGGAAGGTGATGTAAGATGTGGTTGTTATTTCTAGTTAGATGATTTGCAACAAATTAAATTTATTTTTCTTCCCCAAGTTTGACTCTGTTTTGCCTGTGACCGCAACTGGTGAGTGAGCTGTCCCAGTCCTTCATTCGTAATTCTGTGTCCTCTTTTGTGTCTCTCATCCCATCTCACCAGGTCGGGGGAGTGAACGCAGGACCACATGGTTCACTGTGGGTCAACCACCACAACATCTGACAAGTTGAAGTCCCCCACAAGAAGGAGGGCTAGTGATCGTGAGACTTTTCCCAGCTGCTTGTAGAATATCTCATCTGTCTTTTCATCCTGCCTGGGAGGTCTTTGCTTCAGTCTTTACAGATAAAGCTGCCCCTTGGGAACTCCAGATGCTAAAGGTAAGAGAGAGAGCCTGGAGAGAGGAAGACTGCCTCTTGGTCAAGGAGGAACTGATCAGGGACAGTCTAAACAAAATCAATATGCACAGATCCATAGGCCCCAATGGGATGCACCCATGAGGGCTGAAGGAGCTGGTGGAATTGATTGCTAAACTGCTCCCTATCATCTTTGAATGTTCTTGGAGAAAGGGAGAGTTGTCTGAAGACTGGAGGATAGCTAACGTTACTCCAGTCTTCAAAAAAGGCAAGAAGGAGGATCTAGGTAACTACAGGCCGGTCAGCACCACTTTCATCCCTTGAAAGTTGATGAAGCAACCTATTCTTAATATCATCTCTAAGCAATTGGAAGAAAATAGGGTTATTGGAAGTAGTCAACATGGATTCACTAAGGGGAAATCATGCTTGATCAATCTGGTAGCCTTCTATGATGTCATCACCAGCTGGGTAGATGAAGAGAGAGCAACGGATGTTGTCTACCTTGATTTCAGCAAGGCTTTTGGTACTGTCTCCCACAACATCCTTGTAGCATAGATTAGAAGGTATGGGATAGATGAGTAGACTGTGAAGTGAATTAAGACCAGGAGTCAGTACTGGGACCAGTCTTGTTTAACATCTTCATCAATGACCTGGATGTAGGGATAGAGTCCACCTTCAGCAAGTTTGCTGATGTTACAAAGTGGCTGTCTCACAAGAAGGCTGTGCTGCCATTCAACAAGACCTGGACACACTGGAGATTTGGGCAGAAAGGAACCTGATGAGGTTCAATAAGAGAAAGTGCAGAGTCCTTCACCTGGGGAGGAATAACCGCATGCACCAGTACAGGTTAGGAGCTGACCTGCTGGAAAGGAGCTCTGTGGAAAAGGACCTGGGTGTCCTGGTAGACAGCAGTTAGGCCATGAGCCAGCAGTTTGACCTTGTGGCCAGGAAGGCCAACATTATCCTGGGGTGCATTAAAAAGAGCATGGCCAGCAGGTCGAGGGAGATTCTCCCGCCCCTCTACTCTGCCCTGGTGAGGCCACATCTGGAGTACTGTGTTCAGTTCTGGGCTCCTCAGTTCAAGAAAGACAGGGATCTTCTAGAGAGAGTCCAGTGGAGGGACACAAAGATGATTAGGAGCCTGGAGCATCTCCTGCATGAGGAGAAGCTGAGGGAGCTGGGACTCTTCAGCCTGGAGAAGAGAAGACTGAGAGGGGATATATAAATGTCTATAAATACCTGCAATGTGGGGGTCAAATGGATGGGGCGGGGCTCTTTTTTGGTGGTGACTGGTGACAGGACAAGGGGCAATGGGCACAAACTGGAACACCAGAAGTTCCAGACAAACTTAAGAAAAAACTACTTTACTGTGAGGGTGGCAGAAAACTGTAATAAGCTGCCCAGAGAGATTGCGGAGTCTCCTTCTCTGGAGATGTTCAAAACCTGCCTGGACACTTTCCTGTGCAACCTGTTGCAGGGAACCTGCTTTGGCAGGGGGGTTGGACTAGGACTAGATGATCTCCTGAGGTCCTTTCCAACCCCTATGATTCTGTGATTCTGTGATTTTTTCATGATGAACTGAGCTCAAACACATTTAGTACATAACAACATGTATTTTTAATTTTTCACAGAAGTGTTATCTTAAATTACTTTGTCACTAGAGTCTAATATCTAAAATTATACAAAACACAAAGAAATGGACAAGATACACCCTTAAAAAATGCTATACTTTTTCCCACAGATTTCTCCTGGAATTTTATTCCTTTCTGCTGTCAAACTTTGTAAAAATGGCTCCACATATCATACCACTGTAACATATGTCTCTATGGAATGAAGGATGCCTTATGCTAGTTTATAGGCAAATGTTCGATGATAAAAAAAACTCTGTTCAGACGTACTATTATAACTTTCTTATAAACTGCTTTGCCCAGGCACCCACAAGGCTGTATGAGGTCCCTCAGCATTCGGAAAAAAAAATGAAGTAGATGAGGCAGATGTGGCAGCATGCAATCATCAGAAATCTGTTTTCCAAAATACAGGAAATATTTCTTTGTTTTTCTTAAAAAAAAAAAATCAGGAGAGTAAGACTAGATTGATCATTAAAGAAAGTGGCCATGATTGATATATAAAATAACTTTAAAGATGAATAATATCTGACAGTTGAAGAAACATCAGCCAAAAAGCTTTTCAAAAGTATTTTAAACTGTCTGGTTTATTATAAGAAACTAAAGGTGGAAAAATTTTAGATAAGCTTTACTAGACATCTTAGAGCATATGGATTTCAGCTAACTTAACAATAAATTGCAGTAATGGTAGTCTATTGTCCTGTATCTGAATGGAGTGCATCATATTTCCCTCCTTGGAGTGATCATGATGGCATATTACTGCTGTTCTTAAATTCATGCAAAAAAAATTCCAAAACTGTAATGATTATACAAAATTTCAGGTGGCACCTGTTGCAAAAGGAAACAGAAAGTATAAAATTCAAATAGATAAAGAAAGAACACAGCTCAGCAAAATGTGGTAGTTTAATTTCCAATAGTCTCTTGACTCAGATATGCTAGTATGCTCACATCGTTCTTGACAATTCTAGTGAAGAGTGATTTATCTGGCCAAAGTACACTAGGAAGTTACCATCATTTACTTCAAATTATAGCCTCATGAGTTTGTTATCCCTGGATTTTCTTGATTTGAGTTCAGAAGTTGAGAGAGCAGCTCACAACAGACAGGGTCTATTATGTTAAGTCAAAGTACTTTTTACATAATTTAAATGAAAAACTATAAATCAGTATTAGTGTACTAAGAAAGTGGACCCAGAGTCACTATAAAGATTTCTGAAGCATAAAAAATGTTTTGAGGATGGTCCAGAAGATCTTTACCAGTGGCTCCAAATTAATAGGCTACTCTGCTAAATTCAGTTTGATGTTGGGAGAGCCGAAGTGATTATATGGGTATACCACGTAAAGCATCCTAGAGCTTAAAATACCACTTTAAAGATGTTTGAATATTTGTCTGATGGGATTCAGGAAACTGTCCAAATACTATATACAACCTTGTGTCATAAAACTAACAAGTATAGTGGTTACCCAAAGTTAACATTATTGTTGGAGCTAGGTTGCATTAGAGACTCACAGCTGCTCATAAATGTCAGGCATCAAATAGAAAATGATACACACTGAAAGTTCTGAATCCAAAAAATATCAAAGATCAAAAGAGAAATCAGTGGAACAAATGACCACCATAAGGTGCTATTTACTAAATAGATAGCCTAGACGATAAATATTTAGATAGTTACAACTGTGTGAGTGTAATTTAGCTCCTGAAGATTTGCAGAATTAATGGTACTTCAGATCAAATTTCCAATTATATAGCTGTGACTAGTGACCATCCGTTCCTACTTCTCTTTCCAGAATGCAAATAAAATCATTTAGCCTTTCTGTGTCTCCTTTCCTAACACGTAGAATGTATACAATGACACTTCCTCTCTTCAGAAGCGTTGAAAAATATGCAATATTGTGGTGATGAGACATTTATAAAATTGATAAAAGTAGTAGGAAACTCATGTTTTAAACCTGTACTAATATTTTCCCCATTATCTTTCAAACAATGTATATGTTAAGAAATACTTCAGTATTTAACTCAGAATCAGATCTGGAAAATAGTTTGCAGGGAAATGCTGTATAATTTTTTTTTTAAATAATAATAAATATTTGTCTCTGCTTAGTGTTAGTTTTTTCTGATGTCCTTTTTTAGAATGTTTCCATATATTTAAATTTCTGATCTCTGATGATTTTCAGCAGGAGAAGTAGGGATTTTTGGTAAAGAAGAACTGAAATATATTAATCAGAAAAAGCCTGTAGTTTACCTTGAAGTCTGTTCTCAGGTTTGTCTTTTGGTATGTATTTGAAATTCAAATTACTGTAAAAATGACCTCATGTTCTTACTTAGCAAAATCGTCTGTACTAACAAAGTGTTTCCTCTGCTGTATTGTAGGTCTTTTAGGTGACTGTTTCACAAGATACAGTATAACCATATTGTGGTAAATGGATGAAGATCCATTTTCCTTTGTTTTATTATTTTATTACTGAAAAACCTGTCATATTATGTAACATTTCCATATTTCTTGGCATGGAAAAGTTTGTGCTAACCAGTTTATATAGGTAACAGTCTTCAGTCCAGAGTACTACGTGATTCACAGAGAAGAATGAGAGGGAGCCGACAAATGTCCCTGACCACAAAGAGCCTTGGAATGCTAGGTGTACTAGTGGAAAGATTGCTGGAGCACAGAAGAGCCCCCTGTGATGCACAATTATTATGTTTGTGTTGCTGTGCGCGAGAGTCAGACATGTATACTCATGGAGTTAGAGTGAATGCTCTGCCTTTATTTGATACAGGTGTCTTTTATATACTTTTGCTATACAACATGTGATGCGTGTTAGTAACTAATTGGTTCACAGTTAATGAGGTTCATACATATTACAAAAGTCTAGCTCCTTATTGGTTAGTGATTAAAAGTCACCCATGCCTTAGTTTCCCATATCACACTTATCTTATGGTTGCAGCTGCAAGGACTTATTTGCTTCTACAAACAAAGGCATTCTATTATCGTGACCCTTGTCTTGTAGCCAAGTCTCAATAATGTTCTCCACATGTTTGGGGCCAAAAAGGCTCTATACACCATTCGTATAGCTACAGTAATGCAAAAAAGGCTGAAGCAAGGAGCAAGACACATCAACATAAATGTGTCTTATCAACATAAACGTTCAGGTAGCCCTTAATAATGTTCCTTAAAATGCTAGTAGATGGTATGCGAGACCTTTAATATGCAGCCTGTCAAAACAGCTTTTCTGGTTATCACAGGTGCTCAAAGTATAAATGTTTCTCCCCTGACCTGTGTGTTCTTTGCTTTCCAGCTGCTTTGTGCATTCTATGGAGGCACATATCATTATTCTTTAAATACAGTGAACAAGGGAACCAAGCACCTGCTAATAACCCCTAGTATACTTTTAACATCTCTACAGCCATGGTTGTGGATTTTCTGCTGTCCAGGAGAGAAGTCAGAATTAACTTGCTCACTAGACAGGATTGAAAGATCAGAATATGTTTAGCAAAAAGCCCAGCTTCATGATAACAGAATTGTTCCAAAAAATAAAAAGCAAATCACGTTAGGATTGTATAGAACAATAAAGATTTTAGTCTTCCTCAGTATGTCAGCTAGCCTCTAATTCTCTCTTTTAGTTTAAGTTGGAATCTTTCTCTAGCAACTTAAGAAATATCTTCCTACATGGATTCAATTGGCTAAAATTTTCATTGGCTTTCTTCTTCCCATCTTTTGGAAGAGCAAAAGTTCAAAGAAAAAATCTGAGACTTTTCCTGTATCTAGCAAAAATGTAGCTTCCTTCCTGCTGTGAAGACCTTCTTCCTTGGTCCCTAACTGGTTATTGTGAGGCATCTTGGACTTTCAGGGAGTTACAGTTCACCTTTCACACCCATTGCTGTTATTGCATAACCTAGCAAGTTCCTGATTTTGAACTGCTTACCCTATTGCATTATCCCTACTATCACTACAGATGTATTAATGAAACATTTCATTTGACCTCCTGGATTCCTTTTCTCTGCTCATCAAATAAAGAGCAAACACACTGTATACAATGAAACATGGAATAAGATAATAGCTACTACTTCTTGGTGTAACTTGTCACTTTATAGTATTTGTTTGTTGCAGAAAATTGAAAAGAAAAAACACTTTTAGACCTTGAAAACTGTTTCATAGAAACATAAAATACACTAAATAAGTGCATTAGGTGTTTCAACAATTTTTCCCTGCTAGTTATTCAGTTAACATATCACTGCAAAGAATATACAACCACTGTCACAGTACTAATTTTCAAAAGCGTGCTAAAGAGCATTACTGGCTACAGTAATTTAAGCCAATGACAAGTAAAGAGGTACCTAATGTTAAAAAAGCAAGTTCTTATATGTGTGAGAAAAACATTTTTAACTGTTTTATGCTAGACCAAAAAATATTTTTCACAGTCTCCACTTTCTGAGAACTCTGCTTCCAACATTTTATTGTCAAAATCGGTATCACAATCAGAAGATTTTAAAGGAAGTATTATAGCCATAAGAAAGGAGAAATAGAAGCCCAGAGAATGTTTAACAGCAGAATTTTGAAAAAATCAAGTTCAACTAACAGGGAAAAAAATGGAAAGTCATCATCCCTTGTTTCACTTAATAGGTAGCACTGCTCCAGCACTGTAGCTAAACACTGAACTCTTAACAGCCAAGCACTAGGCAGTCACTAGTACATCCTCCTCCATAATATAAATTATCTCTATCTCAAAATGTAAGAATAATGAAACAGTCAAGTGAATAATTCCAAATATATTATAGCTTTGTGATCATAATTTGTAATTAATCTATGTCATTTATTGACATTGAAAGCTGTTGAGGCAAAGAAATGTGATTTTTTTTTTTTAAATGTTAGGACTCTCTCATATCTAGAATAGGCAGAGCTATGGCAATTAGTCAATTAGTATAACATTTCTGAAACGGGTATTAAAGTACAAATGTAACTGTAAGATTAATATATGAAAATTTAATTCTGCCAATTTTAGACAAATTTTTTTCTGAAATTTCAACTTCAAGTCATTATTAGAGATATGGGACTAGACAGACGTCTGGTCTGTTCAAGCACGGGACTAGTTATGTTCTTTTGTCTTATTGACTTAAAGATCATATAGATTCAAGAGAACTAATTGAAAAAGCCTTTTAAACCACTCACTCAAGTAAAACTTTACAAAATTATGCGGAGTATTACTTTTTCACATTAATTTGTGATGACATCAGTTTACTTACATCTTCAAAGGCTGTCTTGCTTTTTCTTTCTTTGCCCTTTCAAGGACTTTCTTCTTTTAAGAGATATGTGATATGAAGTTCTGTCAATGTATCAAACACAATAAGTCTATGCAGAAAAATGTGTTTGAGCATTAGTTCTCTCTGGTCTACATTGTTTATAACGAAAGACAGCTCATATATTGCTTGTTATTAATATCCAAGAGTGCTGAATAGCAAAGAAGGAAACTTCCCACTCACAGAAAGCTTTTATCTTGACTCAGCTGAAAGTTAATATACTATAGTCTCAGTTAATAGATGATCAAAGACATAACCCAGTGTGAGGATTAAAGAGAGCTCTGCTGTGACCATCTTCATATATTCTGCACAGTGAGGTATTAATGAAAGCAAAGATAAGTCCAAAAAGCCAATATTGATTTTAAAAATGAAACCATCTTGTCATCTGAAATAGGTGAATATGACAAAATGTCACCATGTACTTGAGAAACAACAATGAAAAGATAACAACAGGAAATTAATTAGTTTACAGAAAAAGTGAGAATTTATTATATCAGGTTTTGATTCGGGAAGCCATTTCTAGTCAGCAAAACACTTTAGTGTATGTTTAACTAGAAATATATTCATAAGTTCTATGAACTCCAATGGGCTATAACACATTCTTAAAGTTTAATATTAAAACGGTGATTAATGCCTAGTATTGTTCTTGTTAAACTCAATACTTTTTGCCACGAATATTTCACTGCTTGATACTTGCTTATAATTTCTCTTATAAAGCTAGTGTGCTTCTATTGGTTATGCTTAGTCTTATTCTTTCATTATTTTTGTTACCTTAATAGGAAAATTAAGTATTATTGCAATATTTTATTGTCTTTCAAAGCTGTTAAGTTTCAAAACATAAGGTCTGACATGTAGGTAATCTTAAATGTGGAATGTATACATTGGCTTGCTAGAAGTTTCATGTTGTTAAATAAAAGCCTACAAGTTTTTCTGTACAAAGACATTTTCCTTTTAGTGGATTTATAAAGATTTCTGATCACTTTATTAATAAAAGCGGGGGTGGAGGGTGTGAATAAATGAGACTATCAAATACTTACTTTTAATGTAGATGGAGATACTTGAATATGTATATTTTTGAGGAATGGCACTGTAGAAATAATTGTAGAGAAATACTGCTGTGTATGGAAGTCAGATTGGAATATCAGTCGGATGAAGCTATGAAGTTAACATGACGCAGTTGGACTGTGGATGGATTTACAAGCAGCACTGACTCTATGTGCACTCTTATGGCAAATGAGACAATATTTGAGGCAGTGAATTCCTCACTGTAAATGTGATATGCTGACTTTAATTAATGAAGAAGATGAGCATATGGACAGACAAATATTCTCAAGTAGCCAGTGCACTGGAAATACTTACAAATCTTAATTTTATTTTCAATTACTTTTGGTTACAAAATCATCTTCTAAGTATTATAAATCAAAGATTTATATTCTAAAGAATTTATGTCTTCCAGTCACATGCAACTGACTAATAAAAGTGTTCTAGAACAAGCAGGTCTTTGTAAATTTTTAATTTTTATGTTTATGCATATTGCATATATGTGTGTAGATACAAATATTATGTACAAATTTTATGTTTATGTTGTATTATAGTATTATGAAGCATTAGATTAAGCAAATAGGAAAATAAAATAAAAAAACAACTATAGAGGCACTTCATTAATATAGATGTAATGGGTATTTCAGCATCAATATACAGTAGTGATAGATGTGATACACTGATCAACTAGGCAAGGCTAGTACTAGTTGAGTACATCGAAGAACATAGCCATAAAAGAGACAGCTATATCTTAGCCCACCTTTGTTTGCAAAAGCTAGAGAGGCTCAGATTTGTAGTAATATACTTTTTGAAATTAGACATCCTTTGTGCTTTGAAAATCTCAGTGATGTGGCAAGGCTTCAGAAAAGTATAAGAGTTTCTGGAATTTTGCTGGTGCAAAGCTATTGAAACGAGTTTCATGTATATGTTTGAATTCTTTTCTCCACAAGACAGTACAGTTGTTTAAGAGACTGCCAAGGTAAAGCAGTGTACAGAACATGTTTATGTTTTGTACACTAGGCTGCTTAGAGCCCTAAAACAGGACACCTGCTGACAGGAAAAGCAAGGTATCTTTTAGTTCAATAGGTGCCCCTACTGTTTTTGAATATAAAGCTGCCTGGTTGAATTTTTTGAAAGAATTGATTCCTAACAAACAAGAGTAATCTTTCATTTGATATCGTCCCAGTTGGTTACTTTACTGTAGCCTTCACTTTCTACATCAAGCTTTCTGATTTCTATTTGTTATTTCTTTTCAGTTTTTCATTTCCCTTTTCCTTTTACCTACATTTATAGAAATCATAACATGAATCAAAGGGCTCAGGCAATCAGAAAAAGAAAATCAAGTATTTTGAAATATTTTTTTGTCTTTGTTTTCTCTTTGGATAAAGGTTTTGAGCTGTGAAACATTAGGCCTTGTGTATTTAATCCTTTACTCATTCTTCTATTTTCTTTGGAGACATGTGGATTAAAATAACAATGTTATAGGATACTTTTTGGTAAAATTATAATAGATCTGACTTCTGTTGCATACATGTTGACTGAGAGTTCCTAGGCTGCTCTTCTTACAGAATTCACATAGTTTGAAGGCTCTGCCATATGGCATAATAAACCTAGTATATGATAAAGCATATTAAATCTATTAGATATTATTTTATCATTCCAAGGAAAACTTACAGTTTTACCCAGTTACTCTGTTTTAACTTGTTTTCTAATAAAGTTGCATACACACATGTTTGTTCCAGATATAAATGGGGCAGAAGGAGGGAGTCCAACTGTTATTATTGACCTGGAGAAAGTCCAAATGTAGTTATTTTAGATGGAGATCATTCATGTAATTGGTTATTGTGGCTCAGCTGCTGAGAAAGAAATCTTCATTTTAAGCCATTACATTTATTACCAAAATTATTGTCTGCATCATATCTTGAATTTACATGACCACCCACTGAAATTTTTTAAATCCTCTTTTGTGTAAATAGCAACAAAAAGGACAGGTTCTGCTCTTGTACATACATATATATATGTATATATATATATATATATATATATATATATATACACACACTTATGCTGCCTGATTTTTCTCATGAAATTAATGTTCATAATTACCTAATTGTAGCTCTGAACAATGAGACTCTCTCTGCATCAGAAAAATACATTCAACAGATCAGCAATGGAAGTCCTGAAACAGTTCTTCCACCTAAGGTAGCGTATCAGTAACTTTTCCACTAGATACCTGCACCTGTCACATTCTGATTGCGGAAACCACCAAAGCACTAAGAAACTGCTTACTTCAACCTTGAGTTACATCAGCTATAGTTCTTATCTTTCCTGTAATTCTTCAATATACTGTTCATGTTCTTAGTAGCAGCTACAGACTACAGGGCCTCTTCAGTTAATGAATCTGTGAGAAAATAGCTGATTAACTATATTAACAAAAACATTCTGAGACTATTCCCTTTTGAGTGCCATGACCCATGCCAAAACTTATATATAAGAGATTTATTATAGAAGTTGTAAAACTATCAAACTCAAGGCAAAGAAAGGAATGATCTGTCATATTCCTTTAAAAACTGTACTGTCCTACATGCACTACCACTTGTTTAGTGTCATTTTGAATGTGTGATTTCCATGAGAACAACATATCAAAGATTCTTTTCATAGCTTTTTAGTTAAGATGCTTTTCCCTAAAAAATCACCTGAAATTACTCTCCTTTCTTCCCACTATTACAAAACCTCCATTTTAACAAAATTGAATTAAAAGTTTCTGCCTGTCATTAATGATATAATGAAATAACTGGGTATTTGATACTGTTTAATGCCTTTACATATTTCTAAGTGCTTGCAAAGTTTACAGAGTTCTCCAGACATTTTGGACCTACTTCTCTGTTGGCTTTGGACTAATGCAAATTAGAAACAAAACATGACTTCTCAGAATGATTGTGTTCCATAACCCAGTCTCTACTGTGTAAATGACCGAAGAAAACGTTAAAAAAATGAAGCTGAAATTTTCAGAGTTTAATGAAGACTGTGTCTGTGTTCTCTTGTGCACAATTTCTTTTTTCTTTCCCTTATGTTCTTATTCCTTTGCCCTTAAATATGATTCTGACTGAGTGCAACTGTTTCCTCTTTGTGTCTATAAGAACAAAGAAATATCAGTGTGTGGCTGCACAGTAGAGGTATTATAGAATTAAAAAATCCCATAAATAGTGTCAGAATAAAGCACTAATTATTTGGATTCAAGCAGAATGAAATATCAGGCGACTATTTGCCAATGTTTAAATCCATTCATTATGGACAATATGAACAAATAGAAATCAAAAAACATGGCTAGATGGGAGCTTGAGAATTTAAAACAAACCTCCACCTCATCAAAGCAGCATAGTAATCCCTAGATGATTGCCAAGGATGCTAGTGTGTAATTGAAAATTCTAGTTATTAGATTTCAACAACCATTGAATATTTAGTTCAGTGCTAAACTGTCTTTATATTTAGAAATATTTTCCTAGTGTCCAGTTTTAATCTCTTTACAGGAATGTAAATTTATCATTTCATGTTTTTCCTATTCTGAATGAAAAAGAAATACTTTTTTTGCTTTCTCTTTGAAGACTCCTCTCATGTCTTTTCCCAATCTTCTCTTCTACATTAATATACTTACAAATAGTTTTAAAGTAATTTTGCATAAATTATTTCAGAGATAATTTGAGGAATTTGCCTTTTTAATCTATGATGCAAAAATCTTGCAGAAATTCAGAACTTAAATCCAAGCATAAGCATAAAAGAACTTTGATAAAGACACACATTTGGAAAAGTCCCCATATTGTGCTTGAGATTATGCAAAAACATGAATGTTTTTATTGCATAAGCTGTATGAAGATAAATGTGGAAAAAAAGAGACTGAATAAATAACAACTTGTTGAAATTAAAGGAAAGATCAGTATTAAGAGGATAAAAGGGAGCTCACTTATTGCCATCAGAACACTGATGAAAATTACTGTATTTCTGTATGTATTTTTGCAATTTATTTAATAATAACAATAACTACTTCTTTAACACTAAATGTACTGTTGATATGTAGTGCAAGTAGGGGACAAGACAAGTAGTACAATCAGTCATACAAGAATGGGTGAAGAGTTATAACAACAAGCATTTTATTTTCTACAAAATGAAAGTGCCTTGGATTGTCTCTCTTTTTTTTAATGTAATTTATGAGAACTTTGGTCTGATGCTGAACTGATGTCTTCTTAGAACAAGTACTTTTTTAATAAATCTGTTACTTCTCAATCCTAGTCTTGCAGTATGTTTTCCTAACAACTACACATCATATTAAACACATGCATTTACTTTCATTTTTAATAACCATACATATGAGTATCAATCTCGTTGAAACTCTCTGCATGACTGTTCAAGAGGTTTTCTTTTTTATCTTTTCTTACTATGAGAACAACGATTTGTGGTCAGCCAGTCAAATACCACCTCATTCAGCCCTGATGTTCTTCAGGAGGGCCCTGAAGTGAGTTATCTCAAATTAACACTGTACTTTCACTTCAAAGTTTTTCAAATAAAATAAAACTTCTGTTTAAAATCACTTACCAAAAGTTCACAAAAAAAGGTTTTTATAGCAAAACGTTAGAATAACCAATTTAAAATGCTACAAAACATTCTTCCAATGCAGTAGCCAAATTATGAAATTAATTTGAAAAAATATGACTTAAAATACCTGACATCCTTATTTGTTGCTTAAGTTCTGCTGTTATATTGGTATTTCAATATTATATTGGTAAATAATAGTCATGGATATGTTTTTATAAATTATTCACTATAATTGAGTTAATGTTCCATTATCAGATCTTGTAATACTATGAACCAATAATTTTGCATATATGAAAAAAAAAAGAAGAAATTATTCTGGCACATAGTAAATGTTGACAAATATTGCCTCTCTGAAAAGGTGATCACAAAAAATAATATTAACTGTCATAATTTTGGCTGATGTTCAAAAACCCATATTAAAAGCTGGAATTTATATCTTTTAAATCTCAAATCCGGGGATACTAAATATTTACTAAATGAAGCACATACTAAATGAAAATTTCTGTTGTAAAGGCTACACTGTGTTGCTAGGAGTTAGATGATTTTGAATACTCGGGAGGTAATTCATCTTGCAGGTTGCAAGAGAAATTGACTTACTTGACTCTTATTTATTATCAGGGTATAAGTGACTACCTCGAAATACTGTTTGAAAGTCCTCTACATGTCTGTAGATGCTGATATAGAGAGAAAACTGCTGTACTTTCATAACTCTCACTGAAGGAATTTCATTAAGTATCTATGGAATGATAAAAACAGTTCCTGATTTCTACATCTAACAAATGAAAATATTTTCCATGTAATAATGAAATTAAATTTAGTGATGAAAACAAAGTTAGAATTAGACTACTGTTTTGCATTATCAACATAATTTCAAGATTATTAAGAGCATAGGGCAAAGTTACACTGACATGTGACTGATGAGGTGAAAGTATGAGTGTGAGAGCCATTGAACACGATGAATTTTCAGAATATATCTTCATTATGAAAACACCTGTGCTGAAGGACATTGTGCTGATACACAGAAAATGACTTTTCTGTGGTTGACAAAATTTTCATTTTGCCCAGCAATGGTTAGAAAGGAGGACAGTCTCCACTAGATAGAGTATTTGAAGGCTATGTAAAAGCCTTCTACACTCATAACACATTGCAGATTTTTCTAGCAAAAAATGAGGCTGGAGGAAATCTTGCCCTTCTTTCAAGTCATGGAACTGAAAAAGAGTCACTTCAGTAGCTATTTTTGAATGACTTTGCAATTCTAATCTTCTGCCTGTCTGAGAGATGAAAGGACAGGAAAAGAAAAGTTATTAATGGTCTAGATGGGACAAAATGCATCCTCAGAAAGTTTGCAGATGATACAAAGCTGACAAGGGTGGATGATACATCACATAGTTGAGCTGTCATTTGGCAGGACCTCAACAGGCTGGAGAGATGGGCTACCAGGAACCTTGTAAAGTTTAACAAAGAAATTTGAAGCCTTACACCAGAGTAGTAATAATTCCATATGCCCATGCAAGCTGGAGATGAGCTGGCTGGAAAGTAGCTTTAGACCTTCTGATCCTGGTGTAACACTAAGTTGAACATAAGACAAAAATGTGCTCTTGCAGCAAAGAAAGCCCAGCAGCTCCCTGTCTGCATTAGGTAGAGAATCACCCACAAGTTGATCCTTCCCCTCTACTCAGCCCTTGGTGAGCCTAAATCTGAAGTGCTGTGCCTGCTGCTGGGCCTCCCAGTATGAGAGACACAGACATATTGGAGCAAGTCCAGCTAAGGGACACAAAGATGATTAAAGGTTTGGAGCATCTCACATTACTGGCAGTAGTTCAGCAGCCAGACAAGAGGTAATAAGCACAAACTGAAATATAAGAAATTCAAACATAAGAAAAGCCTTTTCTACTGTCAGGGAGGGCAGACACTGGAACAGGTTGCCCAGAGAAGTTGTAGATGCCTCCTCCCCCGAAGTGTTCAAGCTCAGGCTGGACAGGGCTCTGAGAAATCTGATCTAGTTGAAGATGTCTTGTTCATTGCAAGGGAGTTGGAACTGAATGATCGTTTAGGTCCCTTCCAATGCAAACAATTCCATGACTCCATGAAACACAGGGTAGTTTGCCTAGAGCGAAGTTGGAATCTTCACTCCTGAAGATATGCAAAAGACAAATGTACATGGTCAAAAACCAACTGTACATGGTTGTATTGGGTTTGCATGGCAAGGTTTTGGCAGTGGGACATGGGCATGGGGGTGACTTCTGTGAGAGAAGCTGCCAGAAGCTTACCCAATGTCCGACACAGCCAATGCCAGCTGGCTACAAGACGGACCCGCCACTGGCCAAGGCCGAGACAATCAGTAATGCTTCTGTGAGAACATAATTAAGAAAAAAGGGGGAAGAAAAAAAAAAAAAGCTGCACCTTTTGCAGCAGGAGACAGGAGTGAGAAGATGTAAGAGAAACAACTTTGCAGATTCCAAGGTGAGTGAAGAAGGAGGGGTAGGAGGTGCTCCAGGTGCTAGAACAGAGATTCCCCTGTAACTTGTGGTGAAGACCATGGTGAGGCAGGCTGTCCCCCTGCAGTCCATGGAGGTCCATGGTGGAGCAGATGACCATCTGTAGCCTTTGGAGAACTCCACACTGGAGCAGGTGGATGCCTGAAGGAGGCTGTGACCCCATGGGAATCCCAAGCTGGAGCAGGTTCCTGTCAGGACCTGTGGCCCCAGGGAGAGAGGAGCCCACACTGGAGCAGGTTTGCTGGCAGGACTTGTGACCCCGTGGGGGACCCACGCTGGAGCAGTCCCTTCCTGAAGGACTGCACCCCGTGGAAAGGACCCATGCTGGAGCAGTTCATGAAGAACTGTCATTCATGGGAAGGACTCACTCTGGAGAAGTTTGTGGAGGACTGTCTCCTATAAGAGGGACCCCATGCTGGTGCTGGGAAGGAGTCCTCCCCCTGAGGAGGAAGAAGCATAAGAAATAACATGTGATGAACTGATCTCACCCTCATTCCCTGTACCCCTCTGCCACTGGGGGGAGGAGGTGGAAATCAGGAGAGAAGTTAAGCCTGGGAAGAAGGGAAGGGTGGGGGGCGGTGTTTTAAGATTTGGTTTTATTTCTCATTATCCTCTTGTCTGATTGGTAATAAATTAAAATTCATTTTTTCCCCAAGTCAAGTCTGTTTTGCCCGTGCCAGCAATTGGTGAGTGATCTCTCTCTGTCCTTATCTCAACCCATGAACATTTTCTTTATATTTTTCTCCCCCCAGTGCACTTGAGGAGGGGGAGTGACAGAGTGGGCTTTGGTGGGCATTTGGCATCTAGACAGGGTCAACCCACCACAGTGGTCCTGGGAAAGCTTTTGTACTTGGCCCTGATTTAAGCAGGCATGTAGGGCTGGACAATCTCCAGAGGTCCCATCCAACCTCAGTTAGTTTATAATTTTATGAAAAATAGCCTCATATCCCAGCACTGCCTGGTGCCATTGTCCTGTTTGGGTTCAATACAGTATTTATGTGGACACGTCTGCAACTATACATGTTGAGCCTTCTGTGTTGAAAAGAAGACTGTGAAGTACTTCATTTTCTCCAAAGTACATTCTACAAAAAGACCACAAAGTAAAAAACAAGGAAGAAAACTACAGACAGCAATATAAATAAATGTGGCCATTTTACAAAGTTACATATGTTCTTGGATATTCTGATATTTGCAGTCTATTATCTGCAGAGACCACTGTAGTGAAGATCATATATTGTTTTGACACTCTTTGCTGGATATGATCATATGTTAAGTTAAAATATTGTCCTCTAGACTGAAAAAGTTGTGCTGTTGCTTCATAGATGGTATTTACCTTACCAGTCATCAGTGAAAAAAGGACATACACCTTACTTTGGAGCTGTTTAGCAAATAATTTCAAAAACATTTTTTTTTCAGAGAGTGTGAAATAGGTACCCTTTCAGGTACCTATAGGATACCAGAATTATATAGACCAGGAACAAGGCACTCCCAGCTATAATACAAAAAGGATACTGGTTCAATTGCTGTTCTATTTTGTGTATGTACTATAGTCAAGCAGCTTCGATTGATGGACTGGTCAAGAAAACAACAAAGAGTTACAGCTATAAGTACAACAGAGCAAAAATTCCCAAATGATTTCATCACCAATAGTGCTTAGACATTAAGGATAACTATAAAATTGGACTGAGGAGAATTAAAAGTGCCTTAGCACTGCACATTTATGCTGAAATCAGGACAGTAATTGTATATAAGGTCAAAATATTAAAGGTACTTATCAAAAATATTAAAGGATTATAAAGTTTTGCAGTCTAGAATTCAAATGCCAACCGTTAACGTGGATACAGATGACTGCAAATATCCACCACAGACTAGTATTTTACTAGACTTTTTACTATTTTGTCCATTGCATAGAATGACTGGAACTAATTCTATGAACATGTATTTCATAATTTCGCTTCCTTATGTCCAAGGTATAGTCCTACCATAATGACAGATAGCTTAATTATTTTTTTCATTTAATTTGTTATGAATGTTATGAAGACAGAATTACTTACTTTTTATATTTTTATGTCCATTGTCAAAGAACCTAATATTTCTCAAACTTCCCACCAGCTTGTGAGATAACTGTATAAACTTATGCCATCTTAATTCAGAGCACAGATTTATTGAGGTTGTCTCTCAAATAGAAGCAGGGTCCTAATGTGAGACACCCTGAATATAATTTGAAAATACTTAGCTCTTCTGCTGTTCACAGAACAGTTTTCATATTTGTATCATAAGGTGGGACCAGGGGTTTGACTGTACTATGTGACTATTTTGGACGTGCTCAGTGTCACATAAGCACTTACATCAGACGCATCAATGAATTTGTTTTCTGACAAGAGTCAGTAGGAAGGTAAGAAGCTGCCCCTGTTCAGTTTGTTCAATGGCTTGGTACACCAGAATACACAACGCCCTCTGGAAAGTCAGACAGGTGTGTTTGACTCTTTTCAAGTTAAGATGAGCCTAGGAACCAGGTCCTTCCCATCCTAGCTTAATGTTCTAATGACTGGATATTTGGCAAAGGCTAAATTCTATACAGCAGGATCCTGTATCCTGAGTGAATAAAGGTGCCTACTATTTAACTGAGTCTACAATGTCAGTCCTTCAGGGAGTGGCAGTCGGCTACTTCTAGAGAGCTGGCGAATTACTATGGATTTCTGAGAGTCCTCCTGATTTGTAGAGATCCTTTGATACATTATAAATTACTGTTTTGGGTCACCTTCTTCCTAATTTGACTGTTTAGGAAACTTACTCTCTTTCCTTCATTTGTCCTACTGGCATAAGTCATAGTGCCCCATGACTAGTAAATACCAGCAGTCATTGAGTGAATTTTTCCATGTAAGTCCTTAACTATACTACCTGGAACTTGTCTGAAATCACCATTATGCTAAAGCAGAATACATTGTTTTAGACAAATAAACAAACAAATTAATAACATCATACTTCTTGAAAGTCTGGTCAGGAGTTTTTTTTTTCCTTTAAATAAAAATTGTAAAGTTAACTATATTTGATGCTATCTCTTTTGCTGAAAGCATGCTGATTAATAATTCCCTGATTGTGATTTTTACAGTTTAAACACCTCATTCACTTAGAATAGGTTTATAGTCTTAAGTGAAATTACTTTTTTTCCTGTGGCAGAGATCCAGCATATTTTACAACTTATTCAAAATAAAAACTCAGAACACAGCTCATCGACATGCCACATTTCACAGAGTGTTTACCTCATTAGTGCCAGTGGAGAAAGCCCAAGAGCCAAGGCATTTTCAATATACTATTTTTCAATAACTTTACACAAACAGATTTTTCACTAGTATAACATGTAGAATTAATGCAAGTTGATAGCCAAAATATATCATTAATGTTTTCTGAACTGTTTCTTCCTTATTATCCTAATGAGCTAAATTCTAGGTTGCTGACTTCCCTTGAATTCACACAAGCAATTCTAGCATCACAGATTTACATGACTCTGTAGGATGACAAGCTGATTCTGCTGATAGTAAGAGGGAAGAAAGATTAATCATGTACCAAAAGATGTCGACAGAATCATTGTCACTTGGTTGAAGGTTATTTGAAAAATATAATTTTTATTTCTTGGCTGAATCTACTAACTTCTTTTCAGTATATATCTGTAACACTCAAACCCAATCCGCCTAAACACATGCTCTGCTTCTGCTGACTTCAAAGTTCAGCATTTTTCAGAATCAAAACCCAAGGTAAAAGAAGTAAAGAATCAATCCAGTATCAAGTTGCTTTTTTTCTCTTTTCTTTTTTTTTTTTTTCTGTATCTCTTTTTCTATTTTGGGCTTCCAGCAAGGATTAAAATATGCTTGAACCCATTATTCATGTCATATTATATATATATATATATAGTTAATATATATAAAAATTAACCTGAGTGACATTTCCTAAACATGCATAGGTAATAATCTAGATAAGTCTGTGCTGAATAATACACTGAAATTGCATTAGCTGAGGAGACTGAAGAAAAATACAAATCATTCCTGATTTAGACAAATAGTTAAACAATAATTCAGACAAAAGAAGTCCTTTCATTGGAAAGGATTTGCAGTCTTCAAACTCACATCTGTATTTACTTCAGGAAAATAAAGAAAAGGGAAAAAAGCATAGAATCCCCTTCAGAATAGCTGTTGTCAGCCATGGATAAATTAAAAAGATTGAACACTGTTCTGGGAAAAAGGAAGGGAGAGCAGTTAAGAGCATTTAGGTCTGTCCCTACATGAAATCATACCTGAATAGTCACGTCTAGCCAACAACAGTGACAACACATCTCAGAGCTGATGCAGTCAGAAGAGAAAAACATTTCTTTAAACAGTTTTTATGATAGAGGGACCCAGAATTCCTGTGTCTGTTTCTATCCTTTTCAGTTCTTATCCTCTAATTTCAATATTTTCCAAACACCCTTACTTTCTCTTTCTTCATCCTTCCAATAATGTTTGCAAAGAAATTAGAAATATTTGAATATGACCCAAATTTGTTGAGCAAGTCTTTTAATTGCCTCTTCAAAGGATAAATTTTCAAATAAGGGATGCTGAATACAGAGAATATTTAGGTTCATCAGTTCTATGTTTCATATCAAAACTCAGTGATGGAAGGCGGGGCAAAGTTCTCCCATGAGCAGGAAAAATATTTTCAGAAGAGTTCACTCCAGCTTCTTTGGAAATATCTATCGTATCACTATCGAACTTCATCAGTCTGAGTCATTTTACAAAGTCTTGAATTATGCTTATATGGAACACTGTGCAAAATAAATACAAAAAGACTTTTGCTCAAGACTAATCTCAATACAAGATTAAAAAAATGTGTAATTTGTAGCTCATGTACTAAGTTTCTTCTAACACTAATTCAACAATATATGAATTTAAATAGCACTTTGCTGTGTTCCCTGAATTACTCAAAGTCACTATTTGGCTGCAGAATGACATAATTATTTAAGTAATACTGAAATAATGAAGAAATAAATAACAGCTTGTTACATTAGGACCAATTTGACAACTTAACTATTAATTCTTCTGTTACTGACTTCTGAAGATATATTTTTGCAGTATTAGTTTTTCTAATAACATACAAAGTATTGAAGTAACTATGACTCCTTACAGAAATATCACTTTTACTTCAGTTTTTATTGCAATGTATATAATTAATATATTTGTAACATCACTTAAAAATCAGTTACTTCTAAGGATGCATAAAGTATTATCTTTTTTCAGTGTTTCTTGTAAGAACAGCAGCCAAATAGCAGTCATTCAGAGAATTAAAAAAAAAAAAAAGGTTTAGAATTTATTTTTTTTTTAATTGAAACAGATTGTTTGCGGTGTTATTCAGGGAACTGCTGAACTCTATTTTCAAAATATATCCTGTCTGCAAAGCTCTTCAGATAGCGTGTCATATGGGTCTGAGGACTTAGCCACAAAATTAATTGCATGGAGCTAGGGAACACTTAGGAGAGAGTTAAAAATGTAATCTGTATTTTTGGGAAGTGGTCTTTGCTGTATTGACAGTAGCATTTAATTAAACAAAATTGCTGGTAAAAATCTGACTATATATTTTCTAACAAAGATTGCAACATTTTAGTATAAATCAACCACAAAAAGGTTTATTCTTTTCTCTTTTTCTTCAGACCTATCTTTCTCTGTAGTTTATATTGCTAATGAAGTATATTCTTCTACTTCAAATGCAAGATACTTTAAAGTCCTTAAAAACGTAATATGCTAAAGTAAATAATGTTTGGAATTTTTCAAGTACCCTACTACCAGCATAGCTGTTGACAGAAACCTAAAAAAACTTATAATTTTTTTTCCTTTTTTTTTTTTTTTTCTCTTAATACTTGGTCTTATGAAATCTTTCTTCTTTCTGGAAGTAAAATTCATGCCAATGTTTTCTTTTTTTATAATAAATTTTAAGCCTGTAAGTTCAACTTATTGCCTTTCTTTTTCCTGATATATTTCTATGGATACTGAAGCTAATCAGGAAGGAAATTTTCTTTGCTTTAGAATTCGTACTGTTCCTAACATAGGTGCTATACAAGTAAAACAACCATAAAAGTTAAGAAAACATTTGCAATACCTGTTGCATCTTCAGCATTTTTTTAAAGAGGTGGGAGGGGAAAGTTCTGCAAGACATTCTTTTCTAGTTTTTTAAAGCTTGCACCCAAGTGCAGCCACAGAAGTAGCTCCTTGTCAAAGCCATTCAACTGAAGATATGATATTTGAAATTTATTTATCTACCCACATCTTCAGCATTCCTTGTGGAAACTGATTAAGAGCTGTCAAAAAGGTGTTGTAAAATTTGTGTTTGGATTTAAGTGGAAGCACAATGTTATATCTGTTATACTCTACTTGAAATCCCTCAGACCTCTGAGTACAGACTCTCAGCCTTGTAGAAGAGAGGAAAAATCTATTTGGATCTGTGAAATTATTACACTCTTCTATGGAGAGAGAGTGTAATCTGCATGTGCCAAAATTTTCTGACCTTTGTGACTATTCCCCCTATAAGAACATTTAGTCAGGAAAACAGATGAACTGGGAGAAAGCACAACAAGTATAGGCTAAGGAGGAAATGTAATGGTGTAAGTACAGTAAAGTTAGATTTCAGAACACTGTTTCTAGCCTTCCAACATCTGAAAATCTTAGACTGGTAAGAGGTTGACATTGATTGGCACCTGAGCAAATAAAATATTAGTAATTCCACTGATGGAAACAAATGGCATTACTATCATCCTGCCAGGCTTTAAACCATGTCCAGTTTCTCATCAGTTACAGTAGTTTACTTTCTGATGCCACAAAATGCCTATTAAACTTGCCTATTAACAAAAACCTGCAGAAAATACAGTTGTTAAAAAAAAATTCAGTGTTAACACTCACACAAGCTAACTTTGTAATTTAGAAGACATGAAAGTATTGGAAGGAAAGGCAGGGTGAAATAAAGCAAAGAAATATAAATGAAAATGGTAAAATTTTATCTATAACTTCATTAGAAAAATTGATTCTGATGGGATTGGGGTTTTGCAGAGCCAGGAGTTACAGAAGGATTTTGTTATGATCAATAAAAATTTGGAATGGTTTGTATATCAAGACCTTATTTAAGTCAAGAATACTCATGTGAGTTTTCTTGATAACATTACTCTTTGGAGAGTTATGAGTCAGTGGTAGTATAATCTTACTGTACCAAAACTCTGTCGCCTTTTCTGTGGGACTGGTGAATGAAACATGATATTCATTTTCTATAATAGTCTTGTTAGGTAAATTCCAATGGCATTTCAGTAAATCACACTGCAAACAAATTATCCTGGAATATTTGTGAAACTTCCATCAAACAGATGTTTGGACTGGAAGCAGAATAGCAGTAAGTTTCCAGTGTGACAGTTGATCAACATTATTTTTGCTATCTTAATGGTGCTGCTTATGGCTGAAACTTAATTCTATGTGAGCATCATTTTAGTATCTCCTATATTACTAGTAAAATTTAAAAATGCTGTCAGCCTTAACAAATATAAAGTAGATATTGATATTAAGTAATGGCTTTGCAATTGTGTTTTAAGCTGTACATTAAAACTGCAGTGTATTACTACTCCAAACTCATCATGTTGTATAGTGAATAAAGTCAAAGAAAAAACCCATAAAAATTATAAAAACAACTCAATCATAATTGGTTTGTTCATTTTTTGAAAGCTATGCAGACTTGCAAGATTTGTTCTCTGGTCCCAGTTGCTGACTGTATGGCAAAGTTTTAGCTGTTGACTTTGCCTCAGGAAAAATAACAGATGAGTGTCTGAAAATTCATATTTTCCAGTTATCATTGACTACATATTTTTATAGTCATATAGGCAAGATCAAAACAAGGTTCAAGCATTTAACGGTTTGCAGCATTAAATTAGTCGGAAGGTTCTTAAACAGTATTTACTCTGATAGAGCTCCTGGAAAGGTTGCAGTATGATTCTTGTGAAAGAGAAATACACACTGGCATCTAGCTATGCAGACATAGTATAATTCTTAAGTATAAAACCTTACAGTGAGTTTCTGGAAAGCTCTAATTAATTGTAATTAAAGAGACTGATCTTTGTAATTTCCTTACATTTTGCATGTATTTTTAAAATTAAAAATGAATATTGGATTTTCAATGAGGATCATTTTCTTCATGAAGTATTCAGTTTTCTATGTTTTTTTTTATTTTTTTTATTTGTGTAAATTATATTTTCATATAAGTAAAACATAAATTGGTCCAACCTCATGGGAAGAGGTACAAAATAATTCCTGATTTATTAGAGAGTTTATCTTTTTTTTTTGCATTTTCCTGAAATATTTGCACCATCTACTTCTCTACATTTAACCTTGAGTCTTATGAATATGCCTACTAAGTTGTTGTAAAAAATTTCTCAGAAGTAGCAATTTAAGATTATAAAAGCGTTCAGAATTATTCTTCCTGAAAATAGTTATAAGAGGGGACAACAAAAGTAAGAGCCCAAGCCATGTATCTGTGGTTACATATGTTCACTTCATAATTTTGTCAGACTTTGTATAAGGTCAGTTTCCTTTTCTAAATGCCTCAAGGCCACTATAATGTGTATCTTAAAAAGCCTTTCTGCTATGATATATATCAAGCACTCCACAATGCTAAGATGATAAGCATACCAAGCCTTAATGAGAACTAACTTTTTCACTTTACATTCTTCCTCCCACAATTTTTCCCCCTTCATTTCTTACCTCTCACTATATGTTTAGATACAAGCCCACTCACATAGTCAGTCTTTACTTTTTAGTCTGTATCACTAGTATCATGGAGCCAGCACGACTAGCTGAAACCATTAGACAACACAAAACATATGTAACCAATGATCATTCCTTAAGGGTCAGTTGATTGTTTTCTCATTTGATGGAAAGTTGTGTCAATTTGTAGGGATTTTTTTTAATCAAACCCCTATTAGTTTAGACAACTCAAGAAACTGTCTATATTTTAATTAGGGAACATCGAAAATTAGAGAAAATGAAACTTTTCTTTTGAACTGATATGTTTGAGTTTCTTTCTGAAGGTTTATTTTCCACATTACTTTTCACTGTTATCACTGTCAACAAACAGATAACTGAGTCTGGCCAGGAAACTCAAGAGGTTTTGTCCCACTTCGTTGTCACTGCTAGAAATAAATCTTCATCTCTTCCCTACAGCAATGGCAAAGAAATTACAAGATCTCGGGAATGACAGTGTACATGTCACTGACACAACAAACTCTTTGAATATAACTCTCAATGACACACAGAGATTTCTTCTAGGCCTTCCACTTAATTTAAAGCTTATATTAGGAAACCTACCTGATCAAAACTGGTAGTGAACAGCACCAGTGCTGGTCCTGTGAGCATAGATGCTCAGGCAGCACAAAGGTAATTATAACTGTCTGTCTTGGAAATGTATCTCCATGCATGTACTGCTGTGAGGCTCTGTGTTCTACAAGATTTTTAAAAACATTTTAAAAGGGCTCAAGTTTTACTGCAGCTGCAGAACATGCTGAATTGTACTCACAAAACTTTTACTTATCTCTGGGTATCTAAACTTCTGTTGCTAGAGAAGGACCTTGGGGTCAACATCGATGTTTCCTAAATCTGTAATGCAAACTTTTTTCTCCATTCGTAAAAGGAATGTGGAGGAATTGTCCTCCACCTCCTTCATATTATTTCCATTCAGCTCTTCAAATAGGTCTTACAATAACATTTCTTCCCTGATTCTGAGTCACAGGTAGGTTCCTCACTTTTTTGCTGTTACACAGGGGCTAGAGAGAGATTAGATTAGATATAGAAAACTACCTCTAGGCTCCTCCATATGACATTTACTCTTTCTTTTCTTCATAAGATGAATAGAAAAAGAGTTCAGAAGGATGTGAATGTCTTAGAAGAGCTGTACTTTCTCTGCAAACAGGATCCATAGCAGCATTTTTGGTCAACTTTTTTGAAACTGCCCTTTTTTCCTTTTTTTTTTTTTTTTTTTTCTGGCATGCTTTATTATGGATCACTAGTCTATGGAAGAAAATGCAAAACTGAAAGCTCATTGAGCTGTGGCAGTCCTGTCATTAAAACAGCACTAAATCTTTGATTAATATCTACATTTTTCTGTGTTTTGTCACAATGTGATACCATTAAAAAAGGAAAAAAAAAGTCTATAAATAATTTTATATTGAAAAATAGATTTAAATAATAACATTTAATTAAATCTTAAAATTAGAAATAAATTTAAACCATAGCATTTACATCATAAAAAAAAATTTTGCTAAATCCTCAGGAGCTTTAATCCAGTGAAATTTCAGTACACTTGAAGGGGACTATACTTACATACATAAACAAGTGACAGGTCTTCATTTCTTTAGTTAAGCAATTTCCATAATAAACCAGTAATAATCTTGCTATTAGACATGGCATAACTTTGTTTCCAAACAAATTCTCTACTTTTATCCAACCAAGAATCAATGATGCACACAGAATTTTATTTTCTTAACTTGGCAATAGTCCAAAGGTTCCTAATCTATGGCCAGAGGGTACAGCTGGCAGATATACAATTTGGCAAAGAGAAATGATAGTTTATTTAGCTGCCCTTCCTGACAACACTTCCAAATGTGTACCTTTCTTCAATTTTAGAAAAATTATTATAAAATCATAGGACGGTCTGATTTGGAAGGGATTTTAAAATTCAACTCCCAATTAACTAGTTTTCTCCTCATCAAGAAGAACAATATTTTGATTCAGATTATAGTAGCATATATTAAAAACAGAACTGCAGTCTTGTCTTTCTACCTGAATAAAATGTAGAGACATTGTTTTAGTACATCTAATATATTAGTACATAAATAGATTAATATATTTTAGTACAACTGTGGTAGGTTGACCCTGGCTGGATGCCAGATGCCCACCAAAGCCCACTCTATCATCCCCCTTCTCAGCAGGATGAGGAGGGGAGAAAATAAGATGGAACACAAAAAAACAAACTCGTGGATCAAGACAAAAGTAGTTTAATAGAAGCAAAGCAAAGCTGCACGCGCAGAAGCAAAAGAACAAAATATTTATTCTCTACTTCCCATCAGCAGGCGATGTTTGGCCACTTCCCGGGAAGCAGGGTTTGCATACGCGTTGCGGTTCCCATAGGACAAAACGGAAGTAACTAATGCCCCCTCTTCCCTCTCTGTTCCCCTTGCTTTTATTTCTGAGCATACGTCATATGGTATGGAATATCCCTTTGGTCCATTTGGGTCAGCTGTGTCCCCTCCCAAGACCTTCCCCACCCCCAGCCTACTGGGGGAAATGTTGGAGAGACAGCCTTGGTGCTGTGCCAGCAATGCTCACCAGTAACCAAAACACTGGTGTGTTGTCAACACCCCTCGAGCCACCAATATAAAACACAGCACTCTGAGGGCTGCTGCAGGGAAAATCAACTCCATCCCAGCCAGACCCAATACAACAACATCATAGCAATTCAAACAAGAAAGGTGCTTAGTGTTATATATTCTTTTTAAAGTTCATCTAATTCTCATTAACAGAGATAAAAATTCTATCAGTATAATTATGGGATAACCCTTACTGTTTGTAACATAGGTGACTAGGAAAGAGATGCTTTCTATTTATCAAAACTTCTAGATTTTCATCCATACAGGAGAAGAGGAGGAATTATTTGCAAAATAAAAAATATGCATAAAGAATTAGGAAAGAGAATTTTTATGCCGTCAGGTTATCTGATGGATTGAGAAAGAGAAATAACCAGAGGGGAAAATGAAAGGCGTTGGGGAATGAACAAAAGAGAGAAAAGATAAAAGAAGAGGTGAGAACAGATATTGAGAAGTGAAGAAATTAAGCAGTTAGTGTAATCAAAAATGAAAACCCTAACTGACTGAAAGCCAGAAGTTATGCATGAAGAGAAACACCTGATTGGATATCTCAACAAAACAAAGAGTAGGATGATTAAAATGCTATGTCCCAAGCAGATGTCTTCCAAGATACTGCTCATTCTCTCTGTCTTTTTTCCATCTTATCTATCCACAAACTTATCTATTTATTCATCCATATAAAGCATTTTTCAAATTACTATGAGAAGTTTGTTTGTTTGTCTGTTCAAGATAGGGCAAATTAATTAAATAATAGACATTACAGCTCTAGACCTCCTTGTCATTCAGGAGAGGTTAACAGGGAAGAATTTTGTGTTATTTCTGCAAAGGTAAAACAAGAGGGAGAAGACAATGTCGTCATTATGAAACTGGGTGAAATTATTCTAAAGTATAGTACAGTTGCAGAATTGCATAGAAAAAAAAAAGTTTGTGCCCATTTAATTATTTAATTCTAATCCTTCTACTCAAAATAAAAAATTAAAAATACACTTCTCAGCTTTTACTTAGGCTATATTTCTTGTTAAATCCTGTGTTGTTATACCTGATTAGAGTTAGAATTAGAATTTATGAGGACAATTCTGTGGATGCTAGGCAGAAGAGAATTATCACATCTGTTTATTAAAAGAATTGAAAATTCTACAACTTTTATCTTGCAATTAAATAAAACCTATTCTACCGTAGTATGTTTAATGGTATATAGTGTAGCCCAATATAATCCTCTATATACCAAGTATAATAGGTGCTATTTTTCTTTGCAGAGGTAATTATGTCAGAAAAACAGTATCAGAGGAAATGATATGACTTGAGGAGTGAACCAGAGATGGACACCATCACAGCCCTGACAGAGAAGATATAACAGGAAATCTACAAACTAGATCAGTTTCCTAGTTCTTTGGTCTTATTTTCTTTGTCCTGAGAAAATTCTTTGCAACAGTCATTGCTGTCAAGGAATTAAGAACTGTACAAAGATACAAATTTTACCTCATTTGGTTGCATGCTGCTGCTAGAACTCCATAATGACATAAATTAAACTGGTTTTATACACACATTTTGTATGTTTTGCTTCAGAACACCTATTGTAGGCTACAGTATTGTGCAGAAATCAGACAGAAACACAATAAAAGATAATAGCAATCAAAAAAAAAGTTTTCCATATATAACTATCAGTGATGCATGTTCTTTCTAACAGTAGATAATACAGTAACATGCAATTGTTATACCCTCTTCAGATAACCACCTCTCAAGAAGCCCAAGGAATGAGCTTTGAAGTACTAATAAGCTTTGTGAAGTTAAGAAATCTAGGAGGTGACAGATTATAAGGGATCATATCACAGTGAAGACCCCTCCTGAGAGCACCCTGCTAGCATTCATTTCTCATTTAAAAAAGACAAAGTAAATGGCTTGAAGAAAAATCTAGTTTTATTTTTTCATACTTATTTTAAATAATAATATTTTAAAAACCATAAAGAACCCTATTTTGAAATTGCTAATATGGAACAACAACAACAAAAAAATCTATATTTCCTGAATAAATATTCAACAATTATTGCAGAGGATGGCAGGTGGGAACAACAAACAATACACAAAATACAAATCTTCTGGAACCAGTGTAAAAGCCGTTTCTGATTCCCTGTTCTGCCTCTCTTTCAGAGCCTCACCTGTCATAGACCAACAATAATGGAGCTCCCAAAGATCCTGGTAAAAGCAGGGCATCTAGACTCTTTCCTGCCCTATGCTAACTTATATAACCCACAGGCTGTCAGGGAAGAAATAATTCTGAAAACTTGCTAATAGCATTGCTACATAATGGTGAATGTCGCAAAAGTTTTGTTGAAAACTCTTTAAAAACTATGAATGTCTACTTGGCATCTCTTTAACAAGCTTAACAGGGGAATGAAAATCTGTTTTGCCATTAATTTCCTTGGCCAGTCGAGACAGTAGAGAAGAACGGAACTGAAAATCATTGTATTCCTAAGTCATGCAACAGAATTTACTGTACGATATCTGATCTCATGGCTATGAGTTGCTCAGATTGCACTATGCAAAGAAGTATCTTCATATCTGGAAAATAGTTTAATTGTATTAATTCATATTGAATAGGATTTTCTGCATGTCAAGAGCCTATTGAAGAGAACATCGAAAGTTACACATTACAAAGGATGTTATTGTTACATAGAAGTAGGAGGGAAAAGATTTAGTCTGATGTTTATTAGTTTTAATTTGCACTGATTTTATTTTGCCTTTTTGTTAAAACATTACAAAGAATTAAGTCAAATTATTTTTTAATTTAAAATGTTTCTGGTTCATCACTATGTGGTACCAATTTTATAAAATATGTCATTGCTGATGTGCCTGTAAAATTCTGTGGAGGCTGTGACTGACCAATGAACCTCTAAAATGAAAGCAGGCTCAGTGGAGATGGGCCAGGGTGATGTACCTATGGAGTTCAGATGGTGTAGTGTGTGACCACAGCTTTTGTAAAGAAAGCTGACTTCACCTCAACACAGAGGGGACAGGAGGATGGACTTTGCTTTATATAAAAAGTTATATAAACAGCTATGTCAATTGAGTGGATTAACCGACTACATCACTGTTGAGTGGATCAGCTGGTGGTGTAAATGTTTCTCCCTGAGTTAGAGAGGCTGGCTTGTGGAGGTGGAAGTGGTGAATGCATGGCTTAGCCCAACAGAATATAAGAACTAAAGAACTAACAGAAAAAATTTTGAAGACAGCAATGTGCTTGAGCTGGCTTCAACCCACATATTCCTTCCTGGCAACTAGGGATTCCCAGCATCATGGTAGAGAGACTTTTAATGGGACTCATATTGGAATTGCAACTGAATACTTTATTGCAATAGTGATATTTCACTACGTGTGACTTGTGTTTTCTGTATATTATGTATCACTCTGCTAAATTAGAAATCCTGTGTAACATATATCTTCAAGTAAGTAAATGTGATATGAAACACTGCACCTTTCACACATGGAGTACATAAAGCTGGACAGAGTACTGGACTCCAACAGAGTTATATGTCTATAGGCTTCTTTCAGTAGAAAATACACCTACTGGCTACATCCAACCATTTGAATACTGTACAATGATATTCCAAGGTATACATGTCCTTCCTTGAGTTGTATGCCTACGCTTTAGCATGTTGAACTATAATAATGCTTAAAAGTAGCATAACACTTGATTTTCCTTCAAAAAATAGGTTATAGTAGCAAATGTGCTGAGTGTCTTTTCATGGCTTGCTCCCATAAAGTGTTTTTCTTCTAGGGGATATTAGGAAAGTATAATGCAGTCAAGGAAGAAGAAAGTATCCATCAGCAAAATGATTCTTCAAATAGAAAATTTAAAACCATCTTATTTTTGTATTTTGAAACTAAGAAGGTGAACTGAAAGCTACATCACAAAGCTGGAAATGGGACTTCAGAATGACAAACTTCTCAAAACAAGAAACAGTTCCATACTCCTATTTATTGGAACGGGATATAAAATGCACGTTAAGTGAAAGGGGGTTATTAAGGAACGTATTATTAGGCACACATGCACATAATATCAGACAAAGATCATCATGTTAATTCATATAATGATATAATATTTTATTTTCATATTTTACCTCTTTGTACTTTTATTATAACAGAGTATCAGCAATAATATAATATTTATGCTTGGAATATTTATTCACAGTAGAGGGTGCCAGACAGTATGCAAAAACACTTCCTATTCTATTCTAATAATTTCTACAACTGATGATTTAAAGTGGTGAAAAATGGAGGTTAATGTAAAAATATTTCTCCGTTGCAGTTATGTTTCCTAAGAAAACTGAACAGAAAATCAAGTTCTATTTTATACGTTTTGGGCTACTGCAGCCAGTAAGTCATAAAACCGATAGATCTTTCACACATAGATCTGAGATATTTTTGGTGGCTTCATCCATTTTTCCAGATATGTTAAAGCATGACTGCTTTCTCTATTCTATCATAACACTAAGTACAGGAGTTGGGAGGAACATTTAATAATCTTACAAGAATGGTTTGTTTCTGTGGAGAAAATGTTGGATTCAAGATCTGCACCGTAGTCCCAACTGAGGTCCTGGTTATCTTGTCATTTTTTGCCTGGAGATTTTTAAGTCACTGTGAGGTCACTGGACTCCAAGTCATTTTGTTGAGGATAAAGGTATGAATGCTTGGAGGTACCAACGAAACCTGCTACATAGAAGTTGTTTATTATTATTATTATTATTATTATTGTAATCCACAAATAAAAACTTATTTTAATTCATACTTCAAATACTGCATGATACCACTTTTCCTTCTGGAATTTTTAGCCATGCTGAGATCTGCAGGAACCAAGAAATAGGGACCTCTAGGTATTCAGAACTCAAAGCTTTTCAGACACATTTCTCCCAGCTACCCTAAGGGTAAATGACATAGCCCATTCAAAATGTGTACCCATAGCCCATTTTAAACTTTTAAGAAATTCATATTATTCAGGAGAAAGAATCCAAGTCAACAAAATTAATTCTACTTAATTAAGTCCAACATTTTTCTTTGGCAGAGTAATTTTGGGATTTGGGTAACCTGTACTACACCAGAGATATATTCAGACACTCTCAATGATATTCCCTCAAAATAATTTCTTTTTGCTAACTTATGCAATATTTTTTCCTTTCCTACAATCCCTTGTATTGGGTTTGCATGGCAAGGTTTTGGTAGCAGCAGGGAGTGGGGGGACATGGGGGTGGCTTCTGTGAGAGAAGCTGCCAGAAGCTTCCCCCATATCTGACCCTACACAGCCAATGCCAGTCGGCTACAAGAACGGACTCGCCGCTGGCCAAGGCCGAGACAATCAGTAACGCCTCTGTGATAACTTAATTAAGAAAAAAAAAAAAAGAAGAAGAGAGAGGAAAAAAGGCTGCACACTTTGCAGCTGGAGAGGAGTGAGAGAAACAACTCCACAGACACCAAGGTGAGTGAAGAAGGAGGGGGAGGAGGTGCTCCAGGCTCCGGAGCCGAGATACCCCTGCAGCCTGTGGTGCAGACCAGGGTGAGGCAGGCTGTCCCCCTGCAGTCCATGGAGGTCCATGGTGGAGCAGATGACCACCTGTAGCCCGTGGAGGACCCCACGCCGGAGCAGGTGGATGCCCGAAGGAGGCTGTGACCCCGCGGGAAGCCCGCGCTGGAGCAGGTTCCTGTCAGGACCTGTAGCCTGTGGAGAGAGGAGCCCACCCCAGAGCAGGTTTGCTGGCAGGACTTGTGACCCTGTGGGGGACCCGCGCTGGAGCAGTCCCTTCCTGAAGGACTGAACCCCATGGAATGGACCCATGCTGGGGCAGTTCGTGAGGAACTGTCAGTCATGGGAAGGACTCACGTTGGAGAAGGTCATGGAGGACTATCTCCCGTGAGAGGGACCCCACTCTGGTGTGGGGGAAGGAGTCCTCCCCCTGAGGAGGAAGCAGCAGCAGAAACAACATGTGATGAACTGACCCAAACCCCATTCCCTGTTCCCCTGTGCTGCCGGGGGAGGAGGTGGAGAATCGGGAAAGAGATTAAGCCCGGGAAGAAGGGAGGAGTGGGGGAGGTGTTTTAAGATTTGGTTTTACTTCTCATTATCCTCTAATTGTGATTGGTAATAAAGTAAATTTGGGTTTTTTTTTCCCCCAAGTCGAGTCTGTTTTGCCCGTGCCAGTAATTGGTGAGTGATCTCTCTCTCCTTATCTCCACACACGAGCTTTTTCTTTATATTTTTCTCCCCCTGCCCAGTTAAGGAGGGGGAGTGATAGAGTGGGCTTTGGTGGGCATCCGGCCTCTAGCCAGGGTCAACCCGCCACATCCCTCTACTTAGTTAGCAAATTTATTTTTGCCAGACCTACAGACAACTGGTGTATCTCCACTCTCTACTTAAAAGTTGTACATGAAAGGAAGTTTATTTCTGATTATATATATAACTCATCTAAAACTCATGTATTGCATATAAACTAAATTTTTTATATGAGATACAACTAATTTTTTATATGAGATACAACGGATCCCTCTGGGTTGCTATATCAAACGTGGAATGGAAAAGTAACATTCAAATCTACTTATTTTATAGCTGCAGCTCTGTCAGGCTTCTCTAACAATCCTTCACATTTCAATACGTTTACACTTTACATGGAAGATATAGGTGTGAAGGTTGCAGAAAACTGCTGGTGCTTAAAGTGGGTGAAAGGAGGAGACAGGGTTAATTTTGTATTGGCACATATTTTAGCTTTGAATAATACCAAATATTTTTCAAAATATTTGGTGAATGTGGGTCTGGAGGAGAATGTAAAGAAAAATTTGACTTGCAGAAAATGATGAGATTAGCTTAATGCACACAAGTATACTGTAGCAAATTTCTAAACATTCTGCAAGCATCTAGCAGACAATGAGATTATAAGAATCAGTCAACATGAACTTGAAAATTGTGTTGGCCTAATAACTCTTTTCGTGAAGTTATTGGCTTATGGGAGCACAGGAATAATGGATCTGAATCAGCTTTGTTAACATCATAGAGTAATTCAATCTGACACAGAATTGCCATAAGAAAGAAAGAAAGTATTACCTACATCAAATGACTTTAAAAAATTTGGACGACTACACAAGATGTGAAAAAGTAAATGTGTCTCAAACTAGATTGATAAATCAGTCTTACAAACTTTAGCTTTGGCTTTGTAGCATTCACCATATTTTTAATACATTGGATAATAGCAAAGTAAAAGCCTGCACTTATCCACAGATGATGCTAAGCAGTTTGGAGAGCAGTGTTCAATTCAAATGTTTCTTAATAAGTTTGTGAAATGGCCAGAAAGAAGAAAATTACATTCAGTAAAAAACACATCCTAAATGCATTCTCTCAGGAAGAAACAGTATTTTCTTTTTTTTTTTTTTTAGTACAAAATGGGAAGTAGCAGTTCAATAGCAAAGTATCTAAGGGCACAGTTATAGTGGATCACAAATCCAATGACAGTTGCATTATTGTAATAAAGAAAAAAAAGAAGGTCATGGATTCTGCATATTTCTGTACAAAAAGACTAGTATCTGAGTTTACTTTGTACACGAGGCTTTGGCAAAAATATGTTGCAAACCTTTAATCATAATTTAGTCCTCAATATAAGGAAAATCGAGAGGGAAAATAAAAAGCCAGTAGGACTGATCAGAGTGATGCAACACAAAATACACTTTTAAAAAGCAATTAATTTATTTGAAGCACATCAGTAAACAATTACTGATCTATGAAACTGTATGTACTATTACTTCAGAATAAAATTTTTATATTTTACTGTAATTAATTCATTTCTAAACAAAAAAAGTGTTTTCATATATGGGTAAAAAAAAAATATCTCCCTGTTCCAATATCCATTCCTCGTTAATCGTACAGCTGATGGAACACCTGTGATGCAAATTCATCTTTTTGTCCTCAGACATTTTGCAAAAATGAATAAACTGTTGTTCTTTTTAAACTTTGTTCAATATTTATCATTATTGACTCTTAATTTATTGAGACAAATGTCAGTCTAAAACTGACACAGCTCCTGATTATCCTCTGTAAAGAGTAATTGAGTATTTATTATGCATTATGTAACCTAACTAACTGTTACCTAGATTCAAAAAGTTTATTCTTCTGATTGGCTAGTTTTAATTTTAGCTCCAAGAATGTTTTTTTCTTCTCATATTAATTCATGGTGTATGCTTGCACACAAATCACAGATCACAGAATCACAGAATTGCCTCAGTTGGAAAAGACCTGTGAGATCAAGTCCAATCATTAAGCTAACACTGGCAAGTTCCCTAAACCATGACTAAACCATATCCCTAAACACTATGTCTACACAACGCTTAAATACCTCCAGGGATGGGGACTCCACCACTGCCCTGGGGAACCCATTCCAATGCCTGATAACCCTTTCAGTAAATCAATTCTTCCGAGTATCCAAACTAAACTTCTCTTGACACAACCTGAGGCCATTTCCTCTCATCCTGTCACTTGTTACTTGGGAGAAGAGATTGGCCCCCACCTCTCTGCAACCTCCTTTCAGGTAGTTGTAGAGAGTGATAATGTCTCCCCTCAGCCTCCTTTCTGAAAATTAAACAACCTCAGTTCTCTCAGCCACATAAGACTTGTGCTCCAAATAAGTATGTACCTTCATGTGTGAGTGACCTCCAAATATGTATGTAAGTTAAGCCAAATCTAATCCAAATATTTGGAAGTTGAATTGATTTTGAACTTTTTTTTTTCTTATTGCGTCAAATGTTTGTAGTTGTATACTATTCCTATTTTTAAAGCAAATTAATGACAGGGCCCTGCTATTCAAAAAAGTGGCATGGATAAGCATGTACACATACATATATACTTAAAATGCTTAAAATAATCATAAATATGACCAGTTCTGTGTTATTTATCATATTGGAAATGGTGAGAATTAACATTTTCACTCTTGCTCTTTGAATTTATCTGTGCCTACTACCATGGTAAAAGTACATTCAAAAAACCTGAGGCATACTGAAAGTATACATATTTTTGCTGCATAATTGGCAAACACTGTATCACATTACCTAGTACTACATGAATTTTGCACATGCAAATTAGCTAGATACTATTTGTGACTGCAGACATAGAACTATACTGCCAGTTACCCAAAGATCAGGACAAAAGCCAGGTTAAATGTACACTGCTTCTAACATGTTCCTTTGATTGCCATGAAATCAGTAAGTCATTACTTGTTTGAAGCCTGTTATCCAAAGCTCATTCACACACACGTAGCCATTCTCCCAAATGTTAGGAAAACGTGCTGTTGCAACAAACCTGCTCCAGCTCTTATATTGACTCACATTCTTTCTCTAACCATTCACCTTTGTGAAAATCTTTTTTTATTTTTTTTCTTCCTACTTTTTGGACAAGTAAAGGGCTTAAATATGGAGAGATAGTTCTCACAGCTCTTACTGAAATGTGCACATGCTTGCAGCAAAGTGTAAAACAAAAGAATTTTCAAGCCAGATAGTTCTGAAGTTGTTTCTTCTTCAGGTGATGCATACTCCTAGTCTTCACTATAATACTAACAAGAACTCCACATATGCACTGATGAGTGTCAAATGAACTGAATCAGGCAAGGAAATTAAAACAAAAAAAAAATCTATACTTCTTCGTTGTTTGTTTTTTTTTTTTCTCACAATTTTAAAAAGAATAGATAGGCACTACAGTGAGAGTTCTATACTTACCAGATTTGCTAGGGTTGTCCGAGACTGGAAAGAGAGCATTACAAGCAGGTTTGGTTTTGTTATATTTATTCTGTTCCTTCAAGGAAAGCATCAAGAAAAGAAAATGACAAGAAACTCAAAGTTTTCTCCATAAAATTCAAGCAGTTAAGTCAAGCTTCAAAGTGTCAGCATGTTGACTATGCCAGCTGCATACCGGTTCAAGTGAAGCATGAAACCAGAAGTAAGCATTCAAGGCAATAAACACGGTATCCTGGTTCTCTGGCAAGTGCACAAAGAGTTCACCTAACTATGAGAGTGCACCTACCTGTGAAAGTGCTATTCTAACACTTAAGAACAATTCCTTTCTGACATGTAAAAATACCCTCTCTAGCATTCCTGATAAATCCCATAGAACGTTTTCTTTTCTGAATGGGGAGAAAGACATCGAATTATGCAAATATATTAGAAATTTATGCAATGAAATAATGCAAAAAAACCCAGAGTTTAAAGCCTATTCTTAGTTACCAAATTTGAAGGTAACATGGATTTTTGCAATGTCTTTAATGAAACAATATTCTTTAACCTTTGCTGGGTTCTATAAATAGAAAGACTTGAAAAATTATTAAGACATTTATTGAAATTATAAGAGCTGCTGTGTGAAAATAATTTTATACACTGCAAAAGCAGTGCAAAAGCTTGTACTGTTTAAATTCATAATTACCCTTCACACAATAGTATGAATTGAACACCATGTTCTGGCAGTAATGATAGATTTGTTGCTGCTTTAGTAAGCATTTTATCTGAGAGAGTTTGTCTCCACAAGCCTCACAACACACAGAAGTGCTGCCCAGCTTTTCAGTTCCTTACAGACCAATATATTACATATTTAGCAAATAACTGGACTAACACGTGCACCAGGGCATAATGACTGAGTAATTTTGTTGTACTAAATCAATGAAACGAAGAGAGGAAAATATCTGTCATTTGAACAATAAATTACTTGTTATGATTCTTATTTAGGTAGGCACTGTAGGCGATGCAAGTTTGAGCTAAAAATTCAGACTGTACCAGGATTTCTTCCAGTTACTGTAGCAGCTGTACCAAGATTTTGGGTTTGAGTCATCTTTATAGAAAAAAAAATCCCAACAATATTATTTGGACTGGAATGTTTTATTGTCAGATTTTGTTCCTCCAACTTGTACAGCACCCTTACAACAATAAGCTACGCACAGGCTGTTTAAAAGAAACAGAAACCCCTGTTTACTGATATACTGACCAAAGAACAGCAGTTTGTGAGGAAGGGATATTTGGCAACTGTGTCAGGTTTGGCATCGAAAGGTCCTGTTTAAAAAATGAGTCTGGAGACTTAAGCATTACCCATCAAAAAGAGCACATCTAAAGGTAATTCTCCTGGCATCAGAAAAAGCTTAGCAATAAACTGTAGTATAAAGCTTTTCTGTACATAACAGAAACCTAAAATCCCATATATATGACAGGGGAAAAAAACGTTCCGTTTCTATAATGTTTTGTCAGCTTTAAGGTTTAAATTGAGCAGTCTCAATATCTTTCCTGTCATTTGCTGAAGCTATGAAAGAGGAAAAGCTAATTATTTTGAATATAATATAACTTTACTCCTGGGCTTTTGGGGGGGGTTCTTTTGTTTTGGATATAAAGTGGGATTAAAGGCTACCTCTCTCCACCCAACTACTTCTTTGAGAAGTAAAAATGGAAGATCCAATAACTACTACTACTAGTTTAATTCTACAGCAGCAACAGTACAATGTCAGTTATTGTTTACTAGTCATATTTATAAAAAGCCTTTCAACACCCAGTCACAAAGCAGAAGTAGTAGAGCGTGAATCAAATAATACTAGTGTCTGCTGTGTTCTTTTATTCCTCAGTCAATAACAGGACATCAAGTAATGTATCCTCAACGGATGCAGAACTTTTAAACACTACTGAAAATTAAAATAGTTATCACTGACTACACACTACACATTGCTTTTATCAAGCTTTAATAAATGATTAAGCTATTTAGTAAAATCACACGGTTCATTTAAATTTTATGGCTACTATACATTCTAGAATGCAACTGAAAAAGTGTTTCTTTAGATTAAGTTGTCACATTAGATAAATACTTATGCCAGATACAGTAAGAAGCATCCAAAACATGGATGTTTCAGTTAGTGAGCAGCAATGTACTAATCTCTGGCATGAGATCTGAATATAGAGTCTTCAAACAATAAAAGAAAATCTATTAAACCTGAATAGTTGTCAAGAAATTCTCATTGTTCAAGACAAGTTGAGAGAAATATGAAAGTTGGAAAATCTTTAATTTACATTTTAGAAATTTTTTTAAAAATATTAGGTAATATTTACAGCTTAGAAAAAACTGTTGCTGTTTTTTGTCATTTGAGTGCATAATTGCAAAACTATCAGCATCCCTCACAGTAGGATAATTATGAGCAGCAGAAATCCAGCTGACTTTTACACAAAACTGTTCTGTATCCCTCATTAACAAATACTGAAAGTATACTACTTCTGAGTGGAAGATCATTACATTTCTGTGTTATTTCCCATTGTTTTTTAAATCTTCTTTACCTAGAAATACATTCATTAACTATACAGATTTAGCCTCTGCTATTTAAGTATAAAGCATAACAGGATGTGATGACCCTGATATGTTTGTCATTTATTTGTAAATATTCGTTGCCCAAGCTAGTGGCAGATCTGTTTTCCAGTGATGTCTGATTTTTACAAAATTGCTTTTTATCAATTCAATTCACAGCTGAGTTGGATGCGGAACAAGGAGGTCAAAAATCTTGCCAAAGCTTGCAGAGTTCATGGCTCAGTTAGGATTATAATTTGATCTGGGAAACTGGTGCCTCTGTAGTTTGCACTAAACGTTAGATAACAGACACCCAGATATTTTGAGATGCCTGGATATATTTATGGATTGTAATAGGAGACTTTGGCACTAGTTACTTGCTATTGTGGTACAGTAAGATGCTTTGTAGATTATCTAACTCCATTCCTACTGATTGTAATTTGTGCATACATGTATTGTTCATAGAATCACAGAATCACAGAATGGTAGGGGTTGGAAGGGACCTCAGGAGATCATTTAGTCCAACCCCCCTGCCAAAGCAGGTTCCCTACACCAGGTTGCACAGGAAAGCGTCCAGGTGGGTTTTGAACATCTCCAGAGAAGGAGACTCTACAACTTTTCTGGGCAGCCTGTCTCAGTGCTCTGGCACCCAATATATATATTCATGTCAGAACTTCAGTGTCTTCCAGACCAACTCAAAATTAAATAATTATCCTAGAAAAACACAACATTTAATAAAAGATTTTAAAATTCAGCATAAACTACCCTTAGGGAAATAATCAGAAGAGCTTATTTTTTCAGGGTATTAATGTTCATTTCATGTTTGAGAAGCTTTTCAAATATTCAAAATAAGAACATTCATACTATTGCTCAATCAATATTTATAGTTTGAGAACATATTATTGTTACAAATCTTTCAGCTCAGTAAAAAATAACCACTTACAAAGGGACTACATAAAAAAGGGAAATAGAATGATACAATTTGTTTCTATCACCAACTGAATAACCCATAAGTAATGAGAAGTGTTAAGTTATTAAGGTCATAGCTCTCTATATAAGAAAAAATCCGATTTGCCTGGACCATTGTCTCCTGTTGTGTATTTCATACCTTGAAGATTTTTTAAAACTGTAATTCCTATACATTTCTATTACAAAAGTCCTAAAGCTAGAACTCCAATAACAGGTATGTGACGACTACTGCAAAGACTTTTTATTACTCAAGTGGACTTCCATTCTGTAATTCCACTGAATCTACAATTCAATTATGTAGTGTATGAAAAGGTGTTTGTTCTGTTCTAAGGTCGTATTACTTAGCGTCCTAGTTCCAACAGTCTGAAAAACAGCAAATAATTGCTCTCTATTTGCACTCAGCATGCAGTCCATGATTTTACAGATTTCTGTCACATCTTCCCTTAAAAGTGCCATTCTATTTATTTCAATAATGTAAATGACAAGACATATGTAAAAAATTTTTTTATTAAATTTAGTATTTTCTTGTACTGACACATGATTTTAGGAAAAAAATCCTCAGGTATGTCTTTCATTAGTAGAAGAAATGCCCTTTATCTCCTTTGAGTGACTACCAAGTAACATGATTCATCTAACTTTTCTGGAATGGTCTTGCTGTTCTTGGATTAACCTTTGATGACACACTGAGATCTATTCACCACTCAGACCAGCATTAAGTTTTTGTAAATCTTGTTAATTTTTGAAACTTTGGCAAGTCACTCTTTGACTCCTTTTTGACCTGCCCTGTTGAGACTAAATTTATCTTTAGGTTCTTCCTTCTCTTGCGCATATGCATCACAAAACAGTCTTTATTTACATAACCACAAACTATATTCCTCAGAAGGTCTCTACTTCACTCAGCCTGTAGTGTGAAACTGGTTCCTGTGCACAGTACATATTCTTCTGTATTACCTCTAACAACATGCGTAGTGAACAGCAAAAGCTTCTTCCCTCTTCTCAGTCTGTGTTGTGAACTTTTACTTGACTACAAAGCAGCCAGGAAACACCAAAAACCTGTTCAGTCCTTCCTTGGATTTGTACAGAGATCTATTTCTTAGTTTTACAGCTTCAAAGCAGGTGAGTCCAGAAACTCTATTAAGTAACATATTCTGCCAAAAGTGATGAACAGCAAAACACGCATCCTTAGTAAAGGCACTTGAGTTTTACTCTGTTCCTGAATGCCAAGTTTCATATCCCTCATTCATAGGATGATGGCAGCAGCGCCTTTGAGTAAAATGATTGCAAGGATTTAAAATGGACAAAAAATCCTTTTCTCTCATCAAGTTCATCCTGAAAAAATGAATAATTTAGTCAAATTTTGATAAAATACATTTATACAAATAAATAGTTGAAAATAAAAGTAAAAGCTGTTAAAAGTTCCTATAACTGGAAGTATAAGATAAAAATTGTTACAGGCTTTATACAACAGTTTGTACCTTGAATTGATGTAGCATCATGTGTCCTTGATTTACAGACACTTAACAATAAACAGACCATTAAAAATAGAATAATCAGGTGCATATTTGTGCTTTTATTGATTCACTTTGTCACTTCCCCTAACTGGATGAAGTCTAGGCTCTAGACTCTTTGCTCTGTGATGTCAAAGCGGTAAAAAATCTAAACAAATGAGTGAAAGGCAGAACATATTTGTCACCATCTACAAAATATACACTTTTTTTTTTGTTGCTCCAAATTTTGCAGTATTGTAGGTGTAAGTTGAGGAATCTTTCCCACACAGTTGTGATGAATTCAGATGCTTGTTTAAATCATGGGAGAGGAGGGTGTTTGGTTTGGGTTTTATTTACTTTATTATTTACAGTGGATAATTCTTTCTCTTCTTGGGAGCTTTCTTCGTTCTGAAATCAAACTTAAAATTCATATCGATTTCCTTATGACTAGTATCATTTGATGAAAGAATACATAAGAATATTAAATTCAGAGAATGGTATAGAAATAAGTAGATCAAAAGCTAGCTTTATTTGAGCTCGTTTTCCAAGCTATGAGCTCTGTTGGAGTTATACCTAGAGAAGAGGAATCTGTTGTCTCATAGATCACTGAAGAAATGCCGGTAGGACCAATGACATGCTGCATTAATATTGCAGTATTAATCAACTTGCTAGAGTAAAATATTTTTTGGAATAATGTGAATAACTATTCTGTATCTGACACAAATCAAGTGGATATTAAAGCTGCAGAGAAAAAATTCTGTACTTCTGAAAACAATTTGGGGATTTTCTTTAGGAATCCCATGAGCAGGATTTAATATAATAGCCATAATGGCTATTACAAAATGTTTAATTGCCTACAATTCTGTGCACTAACATACTATTATCTATCAGAAATCCACTGTTCAATCATTTTGATTGAATGCAGTCACATTAAAAAATTAGCATCTGAATACAGAGGTTGCATAAGTCATCTCAATTCAACCTTTGAATGATTTAAGCCTTTTGAAAGGGTAAAAATTGGATATTTACATAAAAATGAATGTCTCCCTACTCATCTCAGGAACAGTGACACTCTTCCTGATGTTCAGCTACTTCCTTCCTTAATTTCTGATGCTTTTCTTAATTCTTTACTTCTGTAGGTAAAAATTAGATTGTTAAGGCAGTCAGCAGCTTAAATCCCCAAAACAGTTGAAGGAAGTATCCTTGACTATTTGTTCTTTAAATTCAGTTTATCTTTTTATGATCACTTTCTAAAAGCACCCAATTGTTCAGAGTTCACTGGGTATACTTTTGGTTTGATTGCTTGAGTATTTGCTGAAAGTAAGTTTTAAGCTGAACATATGATTATCACATTTGTAGTTTGCCTTCATGCTGGGTTGGTTAGTTACCATGAGTCACGTGATATTTGGATTTTGATTGCCTGGCATGCATTGCTAACACCTATTATAATCAAACACAGTTGGAAATTCAAACTGAGTTGCTTAAGTTAGTCAAATACGAGTGTTACTGCACAGAAGTTAGAGCATAAACTGATTGTAATATTCATAATTCACAATTAAAATGACACACCAAGAATTATTTGCTAAAGGAAATACTGAATCACTCTGAATAATGAATAAATTTGAGAAATTAATCACTCTCAAAAAGAGAATGATGAAATTCATCAGATTATTTGTTCTGAATTACTTTTAATTTTCAATATTAAAACTTCATGATAATTATATAGGCCAATCAAATAAAGGGTAAAGAATTGGCTACAGCATATGAAGATAATACTCTGAATACTCCAAAGTGCAACAGCAGAAGGCAGAGGCTGACAGCAGAACTACATAAAATTATAGACATTCCTCACCCTGACCTACAATGTCGATGTTTTAGTAATTACCTACACTGTAGAGTTACTTTTTAGTGGGCGATGGTAGACATGTTATGTTTTTGCATACTTTCAAAAATTTTTTACCTGATATATAATTGGTTAGAAATATATGCATTATGCAATTTTATTTGATGCCCCATAATAAGTGTGTAAATATTCCTTCCCCAGAATTGTCTCTCGTGGAATGCAGACTAAAAGCTTGGTAAATACAGTTATAAACTACTTTTTGTCTTATGTAATACACTACGTAGTACTTCATACCATGCAAATATGTCTCCCTGTCAAGCAGACTACCCTAAATTAGACTCATTGTCCCCACTACCTAATAGCTACCTACAAATCACTCCAAAACTAAAAAAACAGGCTAGCTACACTTTTATGACAGAACATCCAAACAAATGTCAACTTGGCCAGAACCCATAGGGACCTGTGGCCCTGTCTTTCATGTTTACAGATAAAGCCAGGAGAAAAAATATTATTTCAGGGCCTGAATAAAATTAATTTTTAGCTGACAATTTGATGGTTAATCAAAAACATAATGCATTAAAGCAACCCATGCCTATTCAACTTTATACTGAGGCTATACAGATGACAATTTCCTTATCAATAAAGATCATGTACAGCATCCTGTGGAGTTATTCAATCAACAATTCCCAGAGATCATCTTCACTATAGAGTATGAAAGATCTGGGAATCCATTTCTAGGATGTTAGGCTTTATGTAGCACCACCAGTGCATTTGCAAGTACTTGATATGAAAATGGTATTCCATCAAATACATCAGGGAGTATTTTCAGCACAACACACTGAGATTTAGCTGCTTGATTCTCATTAATGTTAATAGAAGTTGTATAGCTATATCCCAGAAGACTTAAATGTTGCCCCTTCCAGTTCACATCTGCATACCGCATGCCTGTTCAGTGCAGTTTTACTATTGGACTAGTTCTTCACAGAAGATACAGTAACAGTAGCTTGCACTGCATTAAGTAACTGAATCGAGGTAGAGATCTCATGAAGCAAAACTTTTAAAAAGTCATTAAGAAATGTAAGCCAAGAGTAATGCAATGTAATAGAGGAGTCTCCAATAAAGGTGGCAAGTTGTACTTTAAACAAAAGTCAGTGTTTGAGGCAGTGATTACAAATGGTATCTTGGCCACTCTGTACATCAATAGGCTAGGGCTAGGATGACCTCTATTCCTCATTCTGTGACTTTGGATAAATTGCTTCATTTTCTCTGCCTTGGTTTCAGTAGGAGTGAAACAGGAAGAGTGAAACTTGTCTCTATTTATTGCTCCTCAGAAAGCTCTATAAAAGAAGTATTATTTATTCCTTTCTCAACTGAATGCTTGTGCTCACTGATGTGGCAACCTAAGAGAAAAAATTAAATATATTTGAAGTTAAATATACAGAATAATTGAAATCAAACTACTGTCCTGTTTTTGACATTGTCCTGCATAACATCCTCGTCTCTAAGCTGGAGAGGCATGGACTAAACTTTTTGGATGAGGAACTGGCTGGATGGTCACACTCAAAGAGTTGTGGTCAACAGCTCAATGTCCAAGTGGAGACCAGTGACTAGTGGCATCCCTCAGGGAACGATATTGGGACTAGTACTGTTTAACATCTTTGTCAGTGACATGGAGAGTGGGATTTAGTGCACCCTCTGAAGTGAGCAAGTTTGCTGATGACACCAAGCTGTGTGGTTCAATCAACACACTGGAGGGATGGGATGCCATCCAGAGGGACCTTGACAGGCTTGAGAGGTGGGCCTGTGCAAACCTCATGAAGTTCAACAAGGCCAAGTGAAAGGTCCTGCACCTGGGCCAGGGCAACCCCAGGCACAGATACATGCTAGGCAGAGAACAGATTGAGAGAAGCCCTCAGGAGAAGGACTTGGGGGTGCTGGTGGATGAGAAGCTGAACCTGAGCCAGCAATGTGCACTTACAACCCTGAAGTCCAACTGTATGCTGGGCTACATCAAGAGAAGCATGGCCAGCAGGTCAAGGGAGGTGGATTCTGCCCCTCCACTCTGCTCTCATGAGACACCACCTGGAGTACTGCATCCCCCAACATAAGAAGGACATGGACTTACTGGAGAGAGTCCAAAGGAGGGCCACGAGGATGATCAGAGGGCTGGAGTATCTCTCCTATGAGGAAAGGCTAAGAAAGTTGGAGCTGTTCAGTCTTTAGAAGAGAAGGCTCCAGGGAGACCTTATAGCTGCCTTCCAGTACCCGAAGGGGCCTACAGGAAGTCTGGGGAGGAACTTTTTTCAAGGGCAGGTAGTGATTGAACAAGCGGTAATGGCTTTAAACTGAAAGAGGGTAGATTTAGATAAGATATTAGGAAGAAATTATTTCCTGTGAGGGTGGTGAGACACTGGAACAGGTTTCCCAGAGAAGTTGTGGATGTCCCCTCGCTGGAAGGGTTTAAGGCCAGGCTGGATGAGGCTTTGAGCATCCCAGTCTAGTGGAAGGTGTCCCTGCTCACGGCAGGGGACTTGGAACTAGTTGATCTTTAAGACCCCTTCCAATCTATACCATTCTATGGTTCTGTTATTCTACCTTCAAGTCAAATTCAGCCACAGTGGACACAGAGTTATGTGTAAAAAGATAGTCCTATTCAGCCTACAAAACACATGCTTTTAGCATAGTATCAAACAACTTTAACTTTTAACACAGCACAAAATGAATGTGTCTCTGCTCAGAGTGGCAAATATTCCTTAATAACTGTTTAAGAAGAAGTAAAGCACTTAAAAAGATTAACTTGGAGGAAAATAATCTGGAAAAATCTAAATATTAGAGAATTTAGAAGTAGTATGTAGTATTCGTGGTCTTTGACATATCAATTACATATTGGAATTTAATTAGGTTAACAATGTTTTATCAAGAATGAGTTCAAATTAACTTTAGAAGACTCTCTGTTCCTTATGATGTAACTGGAGACTGTTTTGCAAAGTTACAGCTTTCATTACACACTACTCATTGTTTTGATTAAGAAACTATTTTCAGTTCTGTTGGTATCTCAGACATTAAGCTTCAGAGTATTCTAACTCCTGTTGTCTGTAATAAGTGCCGAGCACCATACAGAGTCTGATTCTTGAATATTAATTGAAAATTTTTCAGTTTCCTTTATTTATTTCAAGGAAACTCGCTATTTAGACAGCAATTCAGAATTACATTTACAGACTCACAGAAAGTCCTTTTGCGATAAGTACTGATCATTAAAATATTCATTATTAATTAAATCAATAATTGTAAAAAATACTTTGTTGTCCTTTCCTTAATTTCTTAGAGTAGGTGGGAAATTTTGCATATTCTAACTTACATTAATTTTGAATTAGTCATAGTGTATGATAAAAACAAGAGCATTACCCAGTTAATTGGAACATAATGAAGAAAAAGATACACATTTTAATACTGATGTTACCAAGCTTATTAAATCCTGCAGGAAATAGTTGAACTTAAACAGCTACACAGTGAACAAACAGTGCAAGCCAGGTATACTTCTGATTAATGAAGAAAATAGAATATTTCCCCAATAGTTTTTTATTCAATGCTTTAATCTACTATAAAGAAACTTTATGGGTTGAATAGGACTTTGACCTGTCTATTAGCTTTCATTATTCTTCCTCAGTTAAACTACTTAGACTTACTAACTTGCATAGATTTTTTAACTGCTTTTGAATCTGTGCTGATAGCCATAGTTGTTGCTCATACAGGAAATTTACAATAATGGGGCAACTTTACCCAAATTATTCATGGCAAGCCATATGTTTGCAAAATATGCTTTTTTTCTCAAAAATTGGATAGATTCAGAAGTGTGATTTTGCATATGATGTGTTATTACTGGTTCTTAGAGGCATAGAACTAGAATTGTGTAGATTTAGGATATAGAAAGTCATCAAAGTATACAGACATTTTGATGCATGCCTAAAAGAGAGTTAAGCATTACAAAGTGAGCTTGCAAAAATGTAAATCTTGGGCATTTGGACACTGTTGTAAAATCCATGACCCTATATTAAGTGCTCAGGGTCTGTATGCAATTTTTGAGTGAAGTTATCTGGTCAGATAGGATTTATCATAATTTTTCTGTTGAGTATGGAATTGCCTAGCTACTAGAAAAACACTTGAAAGATATATGTTGGTCTCATGTACATAACACACATCGCACGATATTTTTCCCTCTGCTGACTGGGTGCTGAGAATTCATTGATGAAGCTAAGCAGCAAATAACTTTTTTTTTAGGAACAGAAGAATTTATTCCTATCCAACTGTACCTTAAGCTTTTCTTTTTCATATATCCTTGATTTCCCCACACATACCACTTCACTAGTTAAACAGCAAGAGCTATTGTCTAACATGTGGTAGATCTATACTCAATTTCTTCTACTGAATGGGTTCAGAGCCTCCCTAGAAAATATCTTGCTCCCCTAGAACACTAGCTTTAGATTGTTTTGTTGTTTTGTTTTCTTTTTTGTAGGGGAAGCCGTTGTAATATTATTTCCATTGACTTGTCTTCCACTTGCATTCTACTTGTATTCATTGCATTTTGTGCATGCTACCAAAGCACCCATCAGCTGAAGCCCTCCATGTTCATGTCAGTAAAATATTACCTGCTTTTCTGATCAAACTTTGGCATAAATTCAAAATAAAATTCCTCATCTCAGCTCAGCGATGTTATCTCACTGAAATGATTCTTGCTTCTTTCTAAAAGAAAATATTAAACTCCTGTAGAATTCTAATTTGAAAAATAACACTTAATTACACCTTAGATTCAGTTGTCTACATTCTATTCTTATTTTTCTTTTAATCTAGTACTATTCATCAGAGTAAAGTCTCATTAAGGTAGTCAGGATAAGCTTAACCTTTCCTATTCCTTATTGAAAATTGGTTGCAAGGAAATGTAATTTATTTTAATACCCGTGCTGGTATTTTGTATCAAGTTTGGCTCATCATATCCATGCTTTAATTGCATGTAGAATGCATATTCTTTATGAAGCAAATGATAAACCTTGAAAAGTTTTACAGTAATCTGCCCACTACATCCACCTTAGTACAGTAATGCATTAAAATCAATTTTGCACTTTTCTTTAATATATGTGTGGACCTCCTACTGTCACACTAGCCCACAAACCAATGAAGATTGTATTAAAAAATGAGATACAAAATCATGTGTAACTTAAACATGTACCTACATTTTTAGACCTGAACTATTATAAAAATAAAAGTTAATTTTCAAAATCATTATTTCTGGAACAGTGTGACTGTTTCATTAAATTCAGGCCCAACAGGCCAAGATATACTATGAATTCTCCAAAGGATAGATAAAAAGAGTATCAAAATACCTCTTCTATTTCATTTGAATGAAAACTATGAACAACAGCTTTATGAGAGTATGGGGAAATAGCAAAGTATTTCTGCCCAGACCCTGAACATATCACACTCTGATGTCTGGATAGCATTTTCACACCTCAATCTCCACCTAGTTTAAAGATCTGATTACATTTTGAAGCAGTGTCTTCATTTAAGGTCAAGAAAAATCTTTTTAAGATGTTAATCAAAGTGAATACTTATTGTCATATCTAAATTCTGACATTTAAATAAAACTTAATGCAAATGAAACACATGACTGAATTACTGGAAAAGGCTATCAAATACTGAACACAGAAACACAATGAACCCCACTATATTGACTTCATATGCCTCCTCTAAAGTGCAAATTAGATTTAGATTTGCAAACTTTGAAGTTTAGGAATTCTTCGATGCGTGTTCTTTAGTGTATACTGATACCTATAATAAAAAAAAAGAACAGAATAGCATTAAACAAAATTTCCTGCTGTTGTGTTTCCTGTGTTTGTAGACTCAGAACTGAAGAGATGGTAAGTTGAACAAAGGTGTCTGATAACTCTGAAGATTTTCTTTTAAGACAAAAAACCCCACATTATTTTGTGATGGTTTCCTTTTTAATATTTGGCTTTACTACTTTCCTCTGATCTGATTTTATTAAAAAGTAACATATTGTTTAATTCACAGGCTACCTCTTTCTATTACTGAAATCAAATATGGAAGCTAGCTTTCTTATTTCAGGAATTAACACATACTGAAAATGTAAAGCTATTTGCAGTAGGCAACAAAGGGCAACATTAGTGAAGAGGTTTAGTGCTATACATTGATTAAATAACATCACAGAATTTTCTCATTTTTAAACTCCAATAAATTTAAAAGGCCATTCTAAATAGATGGAACTTGATTTTGATACTATAGAAGTTTTTCATTTGTACAGGTCCAATCTGTTGAATTTTTACAGATCAAATCAACCAGTAGACAAAGGGTTAGTTAGCAGTGGTTATTGTCTACCTTGACTTCAGTAAGGCTTTTGACCTGGTCTCCCATAGATCCCCAGAGAGAAGTTGAAAAAGTATGGGCTGGATGAGCAGCCATTTTAGATAGACTGAAAACTGACTGAATGACTGGGCCCAGAGGATTATGAACAGAAGCATGAAATCTAGCTGGACACCAATAAGGAGCAGTGTAACCCAAGGGTCAATATTGAGTCTAATCCTGTTCAACATCTTCATTAGTAATGGGGTAGAGTGTACCTTCGGCAGGTTTGCAAAAGGCACAAAACTGTGAGAAGTGGATGATACAGCAGAGGGTCATGCTGCCATCCAGAGCAACCTCCAGAGAGACTGGAGAAATGGTCTGACAAGAATCTCATTAAATTCAAGAAGGAGAAATGCAAAGTCCTGCATCTCAGGAGGTATAACCCCAGGCACCAATGCATGCTGGGGGCCAATCACCTGGAAAGCAGCTATACAGAAAAGGACCTGGGGCTCCTGATGGGCACAAAGTTGAACATTAGCCAGCAAAGCGCCCTTGAGGCAGAGAGGACTAATGGTTCCTGGACTGCACTAGAAGGATCGTTGTCAGCAAGATGAGGAAGATGATCCTTTCCCTTTACTCAGCACTAATGAGGCCACACTTGGACATGGAGCTAGAAGACAGAGTCCTGTGAAAGGCCACTGAAATGATTAAGGGACTGGTGCATCTCTCAGATTGGGAGAGGCTGAGAAATCTGGGAATGTTCAGTCTAGAGAAGAGAAGGCTCAGAAGAATTTTATCAATGTGTATAGATACTTAAAGGGAGGGTATAAATAAGATGGAGACAGTCTTTTTTCAGTGGTGCACATTAATAGGAGAAGAGGCTACAGACACAAAGGGAGATTCCATCTGAACATCAGGAAACACTTTTTTACTGTAAGGGTGACAGTATTGGAGCAGGTGGCCCTGAAATGGTGTGGAAGTTCCATCCTTTGAGATATTCAAAACCCATCGAGACATGTACCTGGAAAAGCTACTCTAGGTGGCCCTCCTTGAACAGGTGGTTGCACTAGATGACCTCCAGAGGTGTCTTCAAACCTCATCCATTTTGTGATTCTGTACTTCTGATCCTGTAATTCTGTTTTACACCATAACAAATAAAAGTAGAAGCAATTAAGAACTACCTTATAATGAACTACAAGTAAAACATATTAAGGTTTGAGATTTGAGCAGTGATTTTAATGTCAAAGCCACATGAAGATTTAGTTCCAGATTCTTGTTATAAATCAGGAAATATAAAGGAATTTAAACCTGCATTTTCCAAGTCCCGGTGAATTCTTTAAATTCTAGACTTAGGGTAAAAAGGCAGCAGTGACCCTGTATTTGTTGGGTATAAAGGCAGCAGTGACAATGAACTTGTTCTTTGTTAAGACTGACCAAATTTCTGCTGTTAAAAGTTTACAAAATCTTGAATCTTCAGGAGTATTAATGATAATATTCCTATATCTCCCCCTCTGTTATCTAATCTCGCAGAGTGCAGAAGACCTCCTGCTGAATGTTCTTGTCTCTCACAGATGCCAGTGGTAGCTGATAGCATGCAACAGTACACAGATATACTCAGTAGCAGAAATACTTCACAGGTTTGTCATCCAAGCCAATTTCAGATAGAACAGTAAAAAATACAAACCAAATGGTTACATATTCTTATTGAAGCCCCTACTGGAAAAAAAAATCATAAATTAAAGACCCTTAATGCTCCTAATCACTCAGATCAATATTCTCAAAGATCTAGCTTCCTTTGGTGCATAGACTCTTCTCTTTGATGCTGCATATGAACCTAAAAACTACAGTGAAGGCTCCTACATAAAACAGTTAATTCAACTAAGAACTCACAACTAAGTTCAAGTTTTCTTCAATTGTACGTCTAATTAATGATATAAGTTTTTTACTTGTTCTGAAGGTTCTATTAGCAGGTAATAATGAATGTCACTCTTCTCCTTAATTAAATTATGCTTTAATACACTTCAATGTCAATTTTTGTTAACTATGGTCATATTCTCAGTAGTAAATTAATTACGGTTAGGTGTTTGGTAATATTTCATCTTATTAATGAACAGTAGAAAATATCCAATACAATTAGCGTCAGTTACTTAAGAGCATTTACTATAAAAATGTTTTCCTTTTTCCTTGAGGAATCACAGCTTTTAAGTAGAAGACTTATACTCTGTCAGGAGCATGAAAAATTATTTATTAACAATAGAGTTGTGACAGTTGGAACTAGAGCTAGCTCAAAGACAAGCCAGTAGAAGCTGTGAACCTGTAGGACTGATGGAGGGCTCTGACCTAAAAGCTAACTCTCTTCTATATATATACACACAGATATTGTACAAAATTGGATATTGTGAATGTGTATACACTGAATTTCAGCCTGAGCAAGTTATTCACATTTAATAGTTGTTGTTGAACCAAAGGAATTTACTTCTGTTAAGATTTACAAAAAAGAATCTGTTGTAAATTACAAAACCTATTTATCAGTAAACAGTTGAATCTCAACACAAAATAAATTAGTATGACTACAATGAGAAGTAGTTAACAAAGATTTTGGAAAGGCATTGCACTGAACAGATAAGCAATATGAAAGTAACCAGAAACAGAACTCCGGTGTCATTAATAATAGATCTTCTTTAGTAAAGCAAGCAAAAAAAAAATATTTTTAATATATTTAAAGACTACTAAAGCAATTTACTTTTTACCAGTTTTACAGAGTCTAAGAGCAAAAAAAATGTTTCTATAGTCCTAATTTTAAAGGGAGAAATATTTGCATAAGACAAGAGATAAAGGCCATCACCATAAAAAGAAAACAAATATAAGTGAGAACATTCTCAGGAATCACTAATCTTATGCTTTCTTTGGATGATCTGATTTGCTCATCTGTAAATTTTCAATGCAAAAATTCTTCCTATAAATTCATTAAAATATAGCCAGCAAATTCCAAATGTGATTTGTCTTTTTTCCCATTCTTTTCAGCCAATAGTCTTTAGCAACAGATACAGGCATTGCTAAGGTGATGGAGGAAGTTAATTTAGAAAACAGAATCACTGGCCAAGAGAGTCTGAGAATTTAAGGCAATATTACACAGATGGCTGAACATTGCGCCAGTACAGACATGTTCTCACCAACTCTGCAAATTGATAAACAGGTTCATCACATAAAGATAACAGAAATCTGGGCCAAAAATCCCATTTCACTCAATATCTAGAATAACATAAAATCCTGGCTTTAATGAAGTATATCTGAAGCATTCCATCACTAGCACCCTTTTCATTTTGACTGTCCAAAGCCTTACATAATTTTAGTCATCATGATATAAAATTATAAAAGGGTTTTTTTGTAGATCATCATTTACTATTATGTGAAAATACTACATTTCTGCAAAATAGCACATCATGTTTTTTACAATAAAGACAGAAAAATCTAATGGTTTTATCTAGGTGTACTGGTTTTGGCTGAGATAGAGTTAATTTTCTTCATAGTAGGTGGTATGGGGCTAGGTTTTGGATCTGTGCTGAAAGTAGTGCTGGTAACACCGGAATGTTTTAATTATTGCTGAGCACAGAATCAAGGCCTTTTCTGCTTCTCACACTGTCCCACCAGTGAGTAAGCTGGAGGTGCCCAAGCCATTGGGAAGGGACATGGCTGGGACAGCTGACCTCAACTGAACAAAGGGATATCCTACAGCATATGACATCACGCTCAGCAATAAAAACTGCAGGAAAAAAGAAGGAAGGGCAAGGGGACATTTGGAGTAATGGCATTTGTCTTCTCAAGTAACTGTTACATATGATGGAGTCCTGCATTCCTGGATATGGCTAAACATCTGCCTGGGAAATAGTGAATGAAAAGTGAATCTTGCTTTGTTTGTGTGCATGGTTTTTGCTTTACCTAATAAACTGGTTTTATCTTACCTCACGAGTTTTGCACTTTTACTCTTCTGACTTTCTTTCCTGTCCCACTGGTGGGGAGTGAGGGAGCAACTGTGTGGTGCTTATTTGCTAGTGGGAGTTAAACAGAATATCAGAATATTTCTGGATTTGTGGGTCACATATGCTTACATTTTTGTTCATATCGAGGTATTGTATACAAATGGTAGTTACAAGATATATTGGCAATAGCCAGAAATATTAATTGCTTTCAAAATAGAAAGAGAAAGGGCAGATTTAGTTCTACCAAACAGCAAAATTCTTCTTTGATATTAAATGCTTTAAAAAAGTAGAATAAATCTGGAAGAAGGATAGCGATAATAAGACAGATCACAAGTAATTAAACTATTCTCCTGACACACAGCAACCTGTTGAAAAAGCATATTGGGATATTTTATAGCTCCAGCTTTTAAAGTTAGATATAGAACCCATATACATTTATATGTAAACAACAGTTTCATATAAACATTGGATGAATCAAAGACTTTCTTATATACTAGATCCATACAAGAAAAGGGGAAGTAAATGGCTTGCCAAAAGTACTCAGCTACAGTTGCTCAGGGCTTTAATGTCTAGCAAATTGATTGCTTAAAAAAATCTGAAGTACCTTGGGAGTCAGCGGTTACCCAGGAAAGCAAGATTTAGTAGAAAGAGCATCAGCTTTGAACCTGTTTTTCTTCATCTTTCTGTTCCTTTCTGCAAAAGAAAATGATACTTCATCTAAGTAACACATCAGATATAACTACAATTTTACATCAGTGATGAACAACCTTGCTGCCTCAGGAACCAAGTAGACTTTTCTTAATTGCTACAAGAGATGTGTGATATTCACCTCAAACAAATTCCAAGATAATTAGGAGAACTTAGAACTGATTCAACTATTTCACTGCAAACACAAAGAACAAGCATTTTATACTAGAAGAATTTTTTTCAGTATTAAGTAGCAGCTGCCCTTGGAGATTTAAGAAAAAGTTAAAATGACAGGCTTTATTAGATTTAATTAGTTGTGCACCATTGTTAGTGTCATGTCATAATACAATTTTTGACAATTTATACTATGACATGACAGTGGAAGCACACCATCAGCTAGATCAAATGTACTGTACCGAAAGATAAAGACAAAACAGCACTACAAAAGTCTGTAAACTTTTAAGACAAAGTGTTCTAGAAAGTAAAAAAGGATTATTTCAAAATAAATGCTTTCTGCACATTTATTTTTTTTAAAAGCCTAGATTTTTAAATAAAAGTTGAAGATCTTAATGAAAATAGAATATTTCATGGGGAAAATCCCTAAGTATCTGACACAAAAAAAACCCAAAATGCTTGAGTGAGAACCACTTTAGGGTTGACTCTGCAATCAACAGAGTAAGTGTTGTTTTACACACAAGGTAACGTGCATTAATTAGCTGATGTAATATTATGACTAACAGATGGGATGCATAAAACAGTGCCAACAACATTTCAGCAGCTCTTATTTAATACATTCACCTTTAGGAAAGTCATGAAGATTCAAGGATAATGTCATTACCTTTTGCTTTTATGTCTTCAGATGCCCTGCTTTGATACTGATGTTTAACTGTGAGAACGATGTTATTCAGTATATTGCTTTCATTTGTTCGGTCTAGTTGGTAAATTATGCCTGCAGTACAAAAATATTGGTTATTTAGAGCAAAAATACATGTGCTAATATAATGTCTAATTTAAATTTATATATTTTTAAGAACATTGCTTTCCTTTTCATTTGAATCATAAATGTTGGTATAGACTTCAACTGCAGAAAGAAGTCTGAAGTGCGAAATTTTAATAGATGTCTGTGCTTAGTCTACTGCCCCTTGAATAAGTTTCTGATATTTTTTAAATGAAAACCACCACGTTTTTACTGGCAATTATTGTTGCATTATAGATGGTCAAGGACATATACGGGTAAGAGAATAGAATGAATTAACAGAAATGGGCTAAAAGCTGCAAATAACTGCTCTTCTCAAAAGCTGTACATAACAAGTAAACTCCATGGATTATTTCCAAACATGTCTATCACACTAAAATACTTATTCAAATGGTTCATGCAAACATTTGAATTTTAGAAATTAGGACTCTTAAAAAAAAAGCTGCAAAAGCCTTGCAAACTATGATCTTAGCCAGTGAATACTAGGAAAAACAAATATATAAAATAAAACCTAAGAATGGAGATCAGACTTTTCCCTTGCAAACTGCAGCTCACGGATTAAATGCATGTTTTTCCTGGGCTCCATGTTCCTGCCCCAGTTTGCACATTGACAGAGCAGGACAAATCAAATGCTCCCATCTTTACTTTTTGCTAACAACTGTGACAGCGTCACCAATCTCTTGTACCCAAATTACAGAATAGGCTGCTTGAATTACCACTGACATGTTGCATGCAATCTTGATATTAACAAAAGGAACATACTGTATATACAAAGGCAGGAATATATTGTTAATCTAATTAAAGTCCTCATACTCTAAATAAATTTTATTAGTTCTCTTGCAACAATGCTAACATTGATACATTAAATTACACAGAGCTAAAACAATACAAGCGTGAACTATCGAGTTTCTACTCCTTCCTCTGGTGATATCTTCTCCTCCTCCACTGTCCCATTGGCTTTTAAGGAAAATGACTAGTCTAGGGGAAAAAGGTATATAGCTAGTCATCAGCATGCTGATTCCATGAGATGGTGTTACAAAAGGGGAAATAATCCCTATTTCTTCCAAACTGAGTGTTTTCTGCATCTAGATATCTTTGTTTCAGGAATCTACTCAAGTTTACATTCGAGGTAGGCACCTATAACAACTGTGGATATGCACAACAAAGTTCTCAGGGCACACAGAAGTCTAGTTTCAAACAAGGATGAGGACATTTTCAGCATATTCAGCAATCGTCCTGTTTTTACTATTTTTTAAGTCTTGTTTTAGGCATCCTTGTTTTTTTCAGATCTGCTCACAAATAGGTTCCTGTCCAAAACAAGGATATTAGATCCTGTATAAATGTGTTTATTTCATCCTGCATTTGAATCACAAGCTATAATCAATTGTAAAGGTTTTCTCAGAATGATAAACCTTTTTTTTTATTGTTAGTATCAATTTGTACTGCATTAATTTCCCTGAATTACTGTAATCCAAATCTAACATTGTTCTACAAAACTCTGCATATTTTGCTCTGATGCCTCTTTAACAAAAAAAATGTTGATTTAAAGTTTTATGTGCTTTTTCATTAAGACATGTCATAGGCCTGCATACATATATTAAACTGGTTTATTAAGCTGGTCTTGCACAGTAACTTTTTTTTTTTTTTTTTTAAAGGTAAGGAAGCAAGGAGTTGAAGTAAGAACTATAATTTTTAAATATTCATTAAATTCTTAGCTTTTTGTAAATCAGATTTTTGAGAAATTCACTTTGTTTTTTAAATACAGGCAAATTATTTAAACATAAGAATTGTATGAACGTAAGAATCAGTATTCTATGCGGCTTAAAAGCTTCTTGAAATACCATTTAGCAACTTTAAATTAGGTAGAATCTAATAAATTACATCATTTATGTTGAGTTAAACAACAATAATAATAATATTTGCTTTTTACACCTGTAATGCTTATCCCATTAATGATGACAAAATAACAGAACATTTTAAAAAAAAGAGGGAGAAGACATGGCATTTGTCCCTCCTAATGGTAAAAAAAGTATGTATTTTAAAGTATAAACTGTACTGTACAGCTTTAATTTTGATTAATGATTTGGATCTGGAGCAAGATTAAAAGGTAAGGCAGACGATTAAGATATTTACTTAAGGCATATTTTATGCTTTTTTCTTAATGAATAATAGTATATAATTGGCTTAGAATGGAAGGCAGTGCAAATCAACAGCTATCATATATTTAATGAAAGTCCCATTTCAATTTTCTCTTATAACCCAAACTTTTATTTTAAAGGTCCGAGGTCACAGATCATTCCAGTTAACCAGAATGTGCAGGACATTTCTCAGTTTTGTCTAAAATTTTTCTTTTATTTGTGCAGGTTAGACTTCCAGCACTAGTTCTCTGTGAGGGCAGAATTTTGCAAGTTTTTCAAAATTTCATTGATTTCTATGTGAAAAATAGGTCTGCACTTTATATATGCACTGGAGGAAAAGAGTTTCAGATGGACCAAATGCAGTTCACAATATGAACTTATAAACAAGTCAGTGTTCCCTATGCTATTACCAGCAAATACTTAATTATCTAAACATTTGATTCATATTCAAAGTGAATTTACTTTTTCTTACCAATTTCTTGCAAGGATTTATGGATTCTGTTTGCTAAAATTCTTTTTACTTTGTGAGCTCAATTTCTTTCAGTCTTCACTAGATCTAAAAAAATAAACATATCCTTCAGACACCAGAGATAGAAAACTCTTTTCATTTTATAGATGCAAGAATGATGCACAGGAAAATTAATGAAAAGTCTAAAGGTGCATGGAAAGCATTTGCCAGACACATGGAAAGCATTTCCTAGATTTCCTGTCACTGAAGTAAAATGGTTACTAAAAATACAAAATGGCCTAGGAGATATCAGCACCTGAACTTCAATCCATGGAGAACACAAGATTTAGGATTGTATGTTAGGACCACATAATTCCTGAAGCTCAGATCCACAATAATATAGTTCTTTAAAACTGAATTTGAAGTTTATAGAAAGAGCCACTCCCCAAACATGTCTAAAGTCTGTAAGGAGCTCCATTTTTTAAATGTGGCAAATGCCTCAATGTTTGCTTTAGCAAACACGACAGTTTGCCACATAAGACCTATCATGGGACCAAGATCACAGAACCAGATCTTCCTCCACCTGAGCAGGAGGGAAAGCCTGATCTGAGGGAGAGTTGGTGAATGTTGGCCCTACACAAGCACCACTGCTTCCAGGACACTTCCTGTCAGAAGGATGCCCTGAGGGAGTTGACAAACAATTCACTCCTTCCTCATAAAATGCTCTCAGTTCTCTATTTCTTGCCCAATTAATCTACATTTTATTTATTTCTTAGTTAGGTTTTTTTGTTAAACAATTCTGTTTCACCAGGATGGATTAACAATAACTGTCAGACACAGCAGGTGGCACCACGAGGGTTAACACAGGCCTGGGGAAGGTGAGTGGAGCAGGCCTGGCTGCCACCTAGGGCCCCTTTGTTTCCTCAGACTGGAGGGAAACACATCCCCATAATCTCCCCGAAGCACCTTGAGGGCACAAACGTGCACAAACGCACATGTCACTGGGCTAGACACCGTGTTTTGCTGCTGTGTGTTGCTATAATTCAAACAGTCTAATTAAAATTTTATTCCTTAGGAGGGTTTTGCAATACTTTGCAGGCCACCTTCTTCACCTTGCTCTTTGTGGACTCCCAGTACTTGTACTACTGCACAATCAAATCCATAAAAACAGAAAAATCTAATTACAAGATTCACAAATTTATTTAGTAGCAATAGCACAGCGTTAATTTTCCAAGCATGCAGGTTGAGAATTGTTACTTCCCTTTGTTAGTGGTTGCACAAGTACGTACTGGCTCTTAGTAGGAATTATTTATGAAGTTAGTTCTTCAATGAAAACCAAGAGCACTTAGAAGATTTGAGACTGTCCAAGCAGAGTAGCTGATCCCAAGATTTGAGACTGTCCAAGCAGAGTAGCTGGCCAGGACACTGGAGGCAGCGGGAGCGGGTCTGTTTTCCAAGGCAGGCAGCCGTGAGGCAGATGAGCCATCACCTCACCTGCAGGCATGGTCACACAGCTGGAGGCAGGCAGGCAGGGCACCAAGGTGGCAGCAGCGGGGCTGGCAAGTGTCAGCAAGGAGAGGGGAATAAGCCATGTCTGAGCTCAGTGCAGGAAATCAAACTGCCCAAGAACAGGACTAGAGGAAGGTGGGGAGGCCTGACCAAAGGCCTCAGCTGGGCTTGACTGGCATCCTGGGCCTCTGAGGAGCAGGCCCTGAGAGAGGCCAGCCTGCACCAGGAAGGCTCGTAACTGCACTGAGGGCTCTGAGGCAGAAAAAAATCTTGCACATATGTCTTTGATGATCCTAATAGAGAATTTGTAAGAAGATACCATATCAAACCCAGCTGGCAGGATTTCTCCTTCAGGTACACATGTTCTTGACATACATATTGTCAGACAATCCAACTGTTTTTCTTTTTTGTCACTCAAAGGTCATTTGCCAAAATGTGAACTTACCTTATTTGCAAACAAAAATCTTATTGAGAGAAATTTTCATTAAAACTACATTAATATATTTCCTTCTAAACAGACTTTTAACCATGCACATTACTTACAGTTGTCTAAATACAGTTTAACAAGCCTACCTTTAAATATTTGTTTCCCAGAAAGCGTTAAGACTAAAATATTTGGTCACAAAGTGTAGCACAATGAAAATGTTTGCTGCCTTTTTTTTTCACCAATAGATACAACAAAATCACTGGAACTGAGCCATGCAGATTTCACATCTGTTTTATTTGAGTTTAGAGATATATAATACAAAATTGAATCATTCTAAGAATGCATGATTTTTGTCTGTGTGTTTATCAATGGCTTACTGATAGATAAGATACATTTATAATAGCTATTGCTTGTATATGAAGATGATTAAACAAATAAACTCTAATGAAATATTAGATCAAAATAAAAGCCATGTATTTTATCAGAGGTAAAGAACAGAGCACTAGCAGTAATGTGAATCAGGGTTTTGATGGCAGATCAGCATATCCTACAGCAGTGAGGAAAGGGGAAGGGTTAAACTATGCTTCTCCATTACCCCACACTTCTATTTTGAAAATAAATGTATTAGTCTTTTGGGGAAGAGCCTGCATTACAGATTGCATTTAAGCATTAGACAAGAACTAGTGTTACTGAGAGAGCTGTCAAAAGGGCTGGCTCAGGATCTGTTGCCTCTGAAGATACATGTTGCAGAGGTTCCCGATTCATAGCTTTCTCAGAGGCTGCTGAAGAAGGCAGGAGTTACATCTGCTACTGAAATTAAACTACTATCCTTACATTTTCCACCTCCTGCAAACACCAGGAAAAGCATAGTTTTCAAAGTGGGTTTTGAGGAGACAAGTTTCCCATTAATTAATCAGGCAGGTCTTTAAATATAATTTTCATGAAAGAATGTTTTAAATTAAGAAAAGTGATTTAACTGAAACTCAGAATGTGTCTTCACATTCCTATTTAAAATGATAAATGGCTAATTGTATTTCTTTTGTCAAGGAAAAGTTTTAAACATATGTTCCAGCAGAAATATGTAATGTGTTTGAAAAATTCATTACTCTAATTGGAAACATATCACTGGTAGTTATTGTATTGCAATTTTTCTTAGTTGCCATATTTGTACTGTAATTTCAACTATTAAATCAGTGATCCAGATTTACAAACATCCCTTCCTGTGTTTGTTGTATCCATAATTCATCTTCTCATTTGCTTCTGTATTTATGCTATACAATGCTTATGTCTTATAGTCTGAATCACACAGGCTGATTCAATCATTAATCTAAGCCATCCCACCCACCTGCAGAAGATAAATAGCTGCCAAAACTTCTCCTTATGTTAAAGTTTAAACTTTAAACCTGGTTTAACAGCTCAACACCAAAACCAAGCCAAATAGACTTGTGCCCCAGACTAGGAGGTATGATCCTATCTCTCAACAAATACTGCTTTCCTAAATTCCTTGCCTTTATCTTCCTAGCTTCATATGCATATGTTGGTAGGCTGCCTAATAATGTCTGACGAATGCTCTTGTTTTGTATACTTTTAACATAATAGGGAGGATAGCAAGATGGTACCAATGTACTTTGCCCTTAAACTTTTAAAAATATCTTGCATTTTATGTATCATGAGTACTCTTTATGTTAGTAAAATATGCTATTACATGTTCCATTTGATTTTCTTAATGCTTTGGGTCAAACAGCTGCTAGGGTGCAAAATGGATCATGTTAAATGATAATAATTAGAGCTGAAGATCTCACTGTATATTTTTACCTACTAAAGATGCAAATTTTTTCTTGCATGTCTGAAATTTAGAAAATTCTAAAATTCTAATTCTGTGGCAGTTGTTTGTCATATACAGTATGAGTGTACTGATAACAGCCCATTAAAATCTTCATTGCTATGTTATAGAATAAGAAAATAGTAAAATATAGAAAAACAGTAAGTGGAACAAACAGAAGTGAAGACAATTAACATTCTCCATCAAAGGAATGGAAAAATCTTATGAGGCCTGAAGAATCTGAGTTTCTTTTCTGTTTTGCTTTTTGTGGGTTTTTTTAGCAAAATTCAGACTGGGAGGGACTATGCTTTTTTAAATGCATCATTGGTTAACCACTTAGGAGGAAAAAGAGCTGTAGAAGACAAAGTATTTTGTTGGCACAAAAACAAATGTGTAAGTACTAACTAAGAATAAATTTATGCTAGAAAAAAAGGAAAAAAAATCTCTGGTCATCAAGGAAGTGATTCTCTGGAACATGCCAAGAACAATACCTGGTGACCCAGCAGATCACTCCTCAACCTCAGTCTACAGTTTTCATATGTTTAAAATGTTGTGGGCTGTGGTCTCCCAGCCCTTCCAAACAGCTGTGGCTTTTTGCTACATTAGCTAAATGTCACTTTAAAGAGTACAGAGGAATACAATGGAAAAAGAATTCATGCAATACAAAAGGAAAACATATTTTTAGAATAACACTATAGCTGAAAACTTCATTTTTATGGATATCCAACTACAGTTTTTCAAGTTTTTTAAGTATTTTGCTAGTTTGTCAAAGGTAATGTTGTCCTTGAGGATTTGCCCTGCAGTTTTATAGCTACTAGCTTTCCTTATTTACAACTACATTAAGCAGGTTGCCTGATAGTAGCATAAATGGGCATGAAGCATTGGTGATATTTAGTCATTACTAATAAGGATGCCAGCTAGGAGATATGTGTTCCAAGGGGCCAAGAGAATATAGATCAATTACATTATGGAATATAGAGCATGAAAATCCCAGGCTATCAATTAAATTCTTTCCACTATTTCAGTGGAAAGACTTGTGGATTATCAACCAGATTAATTATTCTGAAATGCTAATGTTGAAATCTCTGGTAGACTATTAGGTGTTGTCTGTGTTACAGACAAATTTACTGGGACAAGGAATATGTCTGTGGGAAAGCATTACTTTTATTGTAATCACCACTGTTTATCTTTTGGTTGTTTGGTTGCATATTTCTACATAAGAGGGCACTTGGGCTACAATAGCGTACTGATAAGCGTAAAACCTGGGAGATTGCCTGAGCTAAGGATACTGCAATGTCTCGATCACTCCATCCATTTAGGAAGGCACCCTCAAATGACCAGAGTTATGGAGCAGCTGGATACAAAGCTGCAACATCCTTCCACTATCTCCTTCTACAGCATAGTCACCTGTTCGTTGGGTGAAGGAAAGGCTGTGGACATTGTCTATCGGGAATTTAGTAAAACCTTTGACACCATTTGCCATAGCATTCTCTTGGAGAAACTGGCTGCTCAGAGCTTCGATGGGCATATACTTTTCTGGGTTAAAAACTGGCTGCTTGTCTGTGCCCAAACAATAGTGGTGAATGGAGTTAAATCCAGTTGGTGGCCAGTCACAAGTGGTGTTCCCCAGTGCTCAGTACTTGGGACACTCCTGTTTAACATCTTTATCAGTGACCTGGAGAAGGGAATCAACTGCACTGTCAGTAATTTTGCAGAAAACATAAAGCTGGCTGAACATGAGTCAGCAGTAGTGGCCAGGTGACCAGGAAGGCCAATGTCATCCTGACCTGTACTGGGAAGAGTGTGACCAGCAGGACCAGGGAAGTTATCTTGCCCCTGTACTTGGCATTGGTGAGGCCACACGTTGAGTACTCTGTTCAGTTTTGGGCCTCTCACTACAAGAAGGACATGGAGGTGTTGGAGCTTGTCCAGAGAAGGGCAACAAAGTTGGTGAAGACTCTAGTGCATGTGATAAGGAGCGGCTGAGAGAACTGGGGTTGCTTAGCCTGGTGAAGAGGAGGCTGAGGGGAGACCTTATTGCACTCTACAACTACCTGAAAGGAGGTTGTAGAGAGCTGGGGACCGGTCTCTCCTCCCAAGTAACAAGTGATAAGATGAGAGGAAATGGCCTCAAGTTGTCCCAAGGGAAGTTTAGTTTGGATATTAGTGAAGAATTACTTTACTGAAAGGGTTATCAGGGCATTGGAATGGGTTTCCCAGGGCAGTGATGGAATCTCCATCCCTGGAGGTATTTAAGAGTCTTGTAGACACAGTGCTTAGGGACATGGGTTAGTCGGGGACTTGTCATTGTTAGATTAGTGATAGCAGTTGATGATCTTAGTGGTGCAGTTGACACACTGGAGGGACGGGATGCCATCCAGAGGGACCTTGACAGGTTTGAGAGGTGGGCCTGTGCTAACCTCATGAAGTTCAACAAGATCAAATGCAAGGTCCTGCATCTGGGTCAGGGCAACCCCAAGCACAAGTACAGGCTGGACAATGAGTGGCTTGAGGCCAGCTCTGAAGAGAAGGACTTGGGAGTGGTGGTAGATGAGAAGTTCAACATGAGCCAGCAATGTGCACTTGCAGCCCATAGGCCAACCGTATCCTGGGCTGCATCAAGAGAAGTGTGGCCAGCAGGTCGAGGGAGGTGATTCTCTCCCTCTACTCCACTCTCGTAAGGCCCCACCTGGAGTACTGTGTCCAGTTCTGGAGCCCCCAACACAAGAAAGACATGGATCAATTAGAACAAGTCCAGAAGAGGACCATGAGGATGATCCGAGGGCTGGAGCACCTCTTTTATGAGGACAGGCTGAGAGAGTTGGGATTTTTCAGCCTGGGAAAGAGAAGGCTCCAGGGAGATCTTATAGCGGCCTTCCAATACCTGACGAGGGCCTAGAAGAAAGCTGGAGAGGGACTTTTTATAAGGGCAGTTAATAATAAATCAAGGGGCAATGGCTTTAAACTGGAAGATGGTAGGTTCAGATAAGATATTAGGAAGAAATTCTTCACTGTGAGGGTGGTCAGATACTGGAATAGGTTTCCCAAGGAAGTTGTGGATGCCTCCTCCTTGGAATGTTCAAGGCCAGGTTGGATGAGGCTTTGAACAACCTGGTCTAGTAGAAGGTGTCCCTGCTCACGGCAGGGGTTTGGAGCTAGATGATCTTTAAGGTCCCTTCCAACCCAAACCATTCTATGATTCTAAAGGTCTTTTCCAATCTAGGCAACTCTGATTTTGTGATTCATATAATCCAGGAAGGACAAAGGTTGTGTGAAAGCACCTTTGTGTTCCACCCACATACCTTCCTGGCAAGAAATCTCAAAAGGGTGTTAACATCACTAGTTTGTTCTAATGTACAGCATCTGCAAATTTCACTCCCTGGTGTTATTGACTTAAAGCACACAGCTTAAGCCACCCGCACCATCTATGTACGTTTTCAGATCTAGAAATGTGCAATAAGCACTGTAGTTGCAATTCTTAATTTAATTGGCAGTCCTTCAAGTGCAATTATATCTAAAATGTTGGCCTTTAATCTTGCTACGCTGCTACTTAAAATGCCTGATATTTTTTTTATACACTGACCATATTCACTCATTTTAAATATCACTCTGACAGCTCTATACAACCAAAATCACTAGATTTGAGAAGTTCATCCAATAAATGATTTTAACATTTAAAGTAATACAAAGTAGATATTTCCCCTGTAAAAACTTAAATTGTTTGGGTCTTTCACCTAATTAGCATGAAATCGAGGAAAATAAAGGACTTAAAATATACTTTATCCTTTATCTAGCCCACTTTTGAAGGTAACTATTTTATTTACCTTCAACTAACTTTAATTTACTCTAGCAAGATTACTTATTTCAGAGCGCACAGTTGCTGGGAAGCTCTCTCCTGATTTTTCCACTTGAGGACAAGACAGGTAAAATATGGCTGCTATTCATGGTCCTGCAGTTGCTGACAGTCTCTGTACCTTAGCCAGATTAAGCATAAATACACTGTCTCTGTTTCTTGAGTCATATTTGCATCAGACATTTTGTTTTATTTAAAAGGAAAAAGAAGGACAATTACAGCCCTGAGTTTGAAGATTATTTTTTTTTACCCTAGAGAATGTATTTCATCTAAACAGGTAATTTCCAGTTTTAATGAGACTGAAGTATTCAGTTCCAATATTAAAAAGTTGTAAAACTATAAATTGAAAAAAAAAAGGCATTTTTACATTAAACATTTTTGCTTTAAATTTTTTTTAGGAGAAATGTTTTTACTTGTTTTTTTAACAAACAAAAACAATGAAAATATTTTGAAATTTCTACAAAAATATAATTTAATTTTCTTTAGCAGCTCAAAATAGTTGGTATGACTAATATTCAGCTACACCTACAAAAAGTCAAAACCCAACAATTTTGCAAAGTGTAAACTGATACATTTATTTCATGACTAATGTAATTCCTCAGCCTATTAGAATTCCTCAACCTTTTAGGGCATATTACAAGTCTCCATAAAACTCCAATAAACAACTCCACAAGGAAGAAAGGAATAAAACCAAGATAAGTGACCTCCTTAACCAGCATACTGATGCCTCTCTACCTTTGCAGGGTAGAGAAAAACCTGTAAACCAACAGTTGAGAAGTAACCTGAAAGTTCTTCAAAGATAGACAAAAGTATGTCTGTGCAGGTGGTATGGTAAGTTTAACGTTTTCAAATCTTCAGAAACTGAAAGAGAATTCATCTGTTATCCCCAAAGTTATTGCAGCTTTGTTTTACCACCTTCTGTTCATATCCTCTTTTCAAAGAGGCTTTATTCTGGCATTTTTGTTACATTATGCCCAGTGCAAGATTATTGTGATGGTTGTGTTGCTCTTAAGCATGGGGGGAATGATAATTTTAATTGACAGTACGCATGATATAAAAGATTAGCAATAAAGGTTTGATTTTGTGCAGGTTATTCTGTATGATCCAGCAAGTACTAACATATTCAGATTTAAAATGAGATGAAGTGAAGCAGCCTGAGCACAAAAAAATTATAATTTGAAAGAGTAGGAATATATAAGAAGGAAAAGGAAAATGCTCTTCATTTGATACAGGTGATAAAGTGAAAACTTTAAAGTGATAATACTGAGAAAAATAGCATCCTTCAAACATATTAATTTTGCCTTCTAAATAATGTGTACAATGATGAGCAAGAGATATGGAACCACTGGTTTTACTCAACACATTGCCATTCGATCTCTTTTTAAATCATATTGTTTAGGGATGTGATGAAACTGTGCCACTGGAGTGCCACAATTAAAAATAAAAATATCACTTTGCAGTTCCATTTCACACACTATATTTGCTATTAAAGTCTTAGACTCTTTCTTCTTGTAATCTTATTTATTTCTCTTTCTGGGTTGCTTAGAGGAATTTGTCCCAAGGTGGACTCTAGTCTATTTCAGAGTCTACTCTTTCAGAGATTTTGTCAGGAAAGGGGGAAAACTTCAGAAATAATAAGAATCATGAAGCCTATCTGTTCACCTACTTGAGAGCTGGCAATACATGATTTTTCTGTGATTAAGTATACTTGCTCTCAAGAATTATGTCTGTCCCTTATAGTCTTTCTTGAGAGCACTGATCGCACTGGATTCTACAATTTAACCATAGATCAGATACATAGAAACATGGAGTTCACCTATCTCAGAGGAAAAAAAAGGATTCTTACTCATGAGTTGTCAGGGCCCATTGAGAAGGCTTTAAACTAGATTCAGAGAGGGAATGGGATAAAACCAGGCTCACTAGAGGTGAGCCTAGGGGTGACATGCCAGAGTCAGGGGTGAAAATGAGAACCCAGCTCAAGTGCATCTACACACTGCTTGGACAACAAACATGAGGAGCTGGAAGCCATTGTGCAGTGGATAGTAATAACTTGGTCACCATCACGGAACAAAGTGGGATGACTCTCATGACCAGAGTGCTGCAATGGATGGCTATAAGCACTTCAGAAGGGGTGGGCAAGCAAGGAGAGGTGGTGAGGTGGGTCTCTATGTTAGAGAGTGTTTTGATTGCATAGAGCTCGATGATTGTGATTATAAGATGGAGTGCTTATGAGTAAGGATAAAAGGGAAGGCTAACAAGGCAAATGTCCTGCTGGGAGTCTGTTATAGACCACCCAATCAGGATGAAGAGGCAGATGAGGCATTCTACAGCAGCTGGCAGAAGTCTCACAGTTGCTAGCCCTTGTTCTCATGGAGGTCTTCAACTTACTGGACATCTGATGTAAATATGACACAGCAGAGAGGAAACAACCTGGGAGGTTCCTGGAGTGTGTGGAAGATGATAACTTCCTGACACAGCTGGTAAGTGAGCCCACCAGGGGAGGTGCTTCACTTGACCTGCTGCTTACCAACAGAGGACTGGTGTGAGAAATTACCAATTAAGCAATCTGGACATCCATAAATCTATGGGTCCAGATGGGATGCACCCACGAGTGTTGAGGGAGCTGGCTGAGGTCATTGCTAGACCGCTCTCCATCATCTTTGCTAAGTCGTGGGGAACGGGAGAGGTGCCTGAGGACTGGAGGAAGGCAAATGTCACTCCAATCTTCAAAAAGGGCAAGAAGGAGGACCCGGGTAACTACAGACCGGTCAGCCTCACCTCCATCCCTGGAAAGGTGATGGAACGACTTATCCTTGGTGCCATCTCTAGGCATATCAAGGATAAGAGGGTCATTAGGGGCAGTCAGCACGGCTTCACCAAGGGGAAGTCGTGCTTGACCAACTTTCTAGACTTTTATGAAAACACGACCAGGTGGCTGGATGATGGTAGAGCAGTGGATGTGGTCTATCTTGATTTCAGCAAAGCATTTGACACGGTCTCCCACAGCATCCTCGCTGATAAATTGAGGAAGTGTGGATTAGATGAGCAGGTAGTGAGATGGATTATTAACTGGCTGGTGGGAAGAAGCCAGAGAGTAGTGGTCAATGGGGCGGAGTCTAGTTGGAGACCTGTGTCTAGTGGCGTCCCTCAGGGGTCAGTACTAGGACCAGTATTATTCAATATATTCATAAATGACCTGGATGAGGGAATTGAATGCACTGTCAGCAAGTTTGCTGATGACACAAAGCTGGGAGGAGTGGCTGACACTCCAGAAGGCTGTGCTGCCATCCAGAGAGACCTGGACAGGCTGGAGAGCTGGGCAGGGAAAAACTTGATGAAATATAATAAGGGCAAGTGTAGGGTGTTGCACCTGGGCAGGAACAATCCCAGGTTCCAGTATAGGTTAGGAAATGATCTCCTAGAGAGCAGTGAAGGGGAAAGGGATCTGGGAGTCCTGGTGGACAGCAGGATGACCATGAGCCAGCACTGTGCCCTTGTGGCCAGGAAGGCCAATGGCATCCTGGGGTGCATTAGAAGGGGTGTAGTCAGTAGGTCAAGAGAGGTTCTTCTTCCCCTTCACTCTGCCCTGGTGTGGCCACATCTGGAATATTGTGTCCAGTTCTGGGCCCCACAGTTCAAGAAGGACAGGGAGCTGCTTGAGAGAGTCCAGCGAAGAGCCACCAAAATGATTAAGGGAGTGGAACATCTCCCTTATGAGGAAAGGCTGAGGGAGCTGGGGCTCTTTAGCTTGGAGAAGAGGAGACTGAGGGGGGACCTGATTAATGTTTATAAATATTTGAATGGTGAGTGTGAGGAGGATGGGGCCAGGCTCTTCACAGTAACGACCGATGATAGGACAAGGGGTAATGGGTGTAAGCTGGAACACAGGAGGTTCCGCTTAAATTTGAGAAAGAACTTCTTTACAGTAAGGGTGACAGAGCACTGGAACAGGCTGCCCAGGGAGGTTGTGGAGTCTCCTTCTCTGGAGACATTCAAGACCCGCCTGGACGCCTTCCTGTGTGAACTCATCTAGGTGTTCCTGCTCCAGCAGGGGGATTGGACTAGATGATCTTTCGAGGTCCCTTCCAATCCCTAATATTCTGTGATTCTGTGTGATTCTGTGATTCTGTGAGATGTAGTGGTCAGAGGCCAACTTGGGCTTAGTGACCATGAAATGATAGAATTCTCAATCCTTGATGAAATAAGGAGGGTGATCAGCAAACAACTACCATGGACTTCCAGAGGGCAGACTTTGGCTTGTTCAGGACACTGGTTGAGAGAGTCCCTTGGGACACAGCTCTGAAGGGAAAAGGAGTCCAGGAAGGCTGGACACTGTTAAAGAAGGGAATCTTGAAGGCACAAGAGCAGGCTGTCCTCATTTGCTGCAAGACGAGATGGTGGTGAAGAAGACCAGTCTGTCTGACCCAGGAGTTTTGACTGCAACTCATGGGAAAAAGGAGAGTTTATGGCCTTTGGAAGAAGGGGCAGGCCACACAGGATGAATACAAAGATGTTATGAGGCTATGCAGGGAGAAAATTAGAAAGCCTAAAGCCCAGCTAGAAATTAGTCTGGCTTCTACAGTAAAAGGCAACAAGAAATCTTTCTATAAATACATTAACAGCAAAAGAAGGGCTGGGGAGACCCTCTCTCATCTATTAGATGCAGGAGAAAAACATGGTGACTGAGGATGAGGAAAAGGCTGAGGTGCTTAATGCCAACTTTGCCTCATTCTTTAGTAATAGGGCCAGTTGTGTTCTGAGAATCCATTCCTCTAAGCTAAAAGACACGAGACCAGAAGCAGAATGATCCTTCTGCGATCCAGGAGGAGATGGTCGGCCTGCTGCACCACATAGATGTGCACAAATCTATGGAACCAGAAGGAATCCACCCCAGAGTTCTGAGAGAGCTGGCAGAAGTGCTTACCAAGGCACTTACCATCATTTTTCAGCAGTCCTGGCTGACTAGGGAGTTCCCAGCAGATTGGAAGTTAGCCAATGTGACACCCATCTACAAGAAGGCCAGAAGGAGGATCTGGAAAACTACAGGCCTGTCAGTTTGACTTTGGTGCTGGGGAAGATGATGGAGCAGATCATCTTAAGTGCCATCATCATACCTCTATACTTGGCATTGGTGGGCTGCACCTTGAGTACTCTGTTCAGTTTTGGGCCTCTCACTACAAGAAGGACATGGAGGTGTTGGAGCTTGTCCAGAGAAGGGCAACAAAGTTGGTGAAGACTCTAGTGCATGTGATAAGGAGCGGCTGAGAGAACTGGGGTTGCTTAGCCTGGTGAAGAGGAGGCTGAGGGGAGGCCTTATTGCTCTCTACAACTACCTGAAAGGAGGTTGTAGAAAGCTGGGGACCTCCTCCCAAGTAACAAGTGATAGGATGAGAGGAAATGGCCTCAAGTTGTCCCAAGGGAAGTTTAGTTTGGATATTAGTGAAGAATTACTCTACTGAAAGGGTTATCAGGGCATTGGAATGGGCTTCCCAGGGCAGTGGTGAAATCTCCATCCCTGGAGGTATTTAATGTAAACAGAGTGCTTAGGGACATGGCTTTGTTGGGGACTTGTCATTGTTAGGTTAGTGATTGGACTTGGTGATCTTAAAGGTCTTTTCCAATCTAGGAAATTCTGTGATTTCATTATAATAATTTTCAAAGTAATGCCATGTAATCCTGTTATAATATCATTATGATAAGAGAATGAAACAGCTAAGAGGATAGGCTGATTTATTGTAAATATCTCCAGCTAAGGTTAATATAGAAATTGTTCTTGAATAGTTTCTCAGAAGTATCAAAAAGGCCTTGTTTTAGAAAGTTAACTAGTCTAATACTATTTCACCCTTTTTAATTCTCTATTCTTGTTCTTGTTTTTGTTGTCGTGTCAGCAACAACAGACCTGACATCCTAGCTGACATGATGCCAGTAGTATGTCGTAATGCCTTCAAGGCTTTAAGTGCTCTTAGACTTCATAAACTCTTAAACAACAGCTAAAATTTGTCAATGATAAACTGTTTGAAAGAAAACAGAAAGAATTTTATTTATCTGTAGTACAAGGACTAAGATGTAAAGTGTAATATTTTTATTTTCCTTTAAAAACAAGCTCCTTACTATGTTGAGCACCAACTCAGTGATGTGAGTACTAGTAAACATATTTTGAAATACCTCTTACAGGCAGATAGGTTTGAGGTTCTGTTGAGCTTTTGGGAAAGGAGGCTGGTTGAAACAGGTGGATCTCCAAAGCACCCCCCACCTCATCGTAGAGCTTTCTGGTTCAGTATTTAGCTCTCTCTTTTCCTCTGTTCATCTCTGAAGGGTCGGCATAGCTTTCCTTGAATCCTTCTATATTTCATGAAAATTCTTCTGAATGCAACAGCATCAAGTGAGCTGCTCTAGAAACTGAAGAGACATAAAATTTGACTGTACTGAAGCTAGCAGCAAAAAAAAGACTGTTAATTGCAGTAGGGCTAGAAGTGATTTCTCCTTGCTTTGCAATTATTGAGTAAAAGGATATTTCAGAGATTAAAAGATATTATGATCACTCCACGTATTATTATATTTTCCATAATAGTGATGATGATGATGATGTTGATCATAAAATGGCCTCAAAAAGAGGTTTTGTTTAGTGTCATTTAGGGAATGCATTATTTAGATAGTACTGCAACTTGTCATAGAATAGCACATTCACTTCTAATTAAAAAAATGTGGTCAGCCTGGAAACTGCTTGAGCACTTTTAAACTAATGGTGTATTTGAGAACAAGAAAAGGCATCACCAAATATTTTTATTTTCAAAGTCTTCAAGTCATCATATTTTAAAACATTCAGATTCCAGAGAGCATTTCATGTATGCAATCACTGCTGTGGTTGCTTCTGTTACTATTCAGTTGTGGTTTATCAATAGTTTTACATAATATTTATCTAAAATGCCAGTCCAAAGGTTAACCATAAAGAAATAGAAGATTTGCATAATAATTACTCATCAATTTAGAAGAGAAGAAATAATGAGACTTTTAAATACCTGAAAATTTCAATGAGATTATAAATCAAAATTTACTAACAATATATGTAATGTTTTTTGTTCCAAAGCTGTCCAAAAATTCTTTTAGAAGCCACAGCACAATATACTCTTAAAAAATAAATTACCTGACCATAATTTCTTTCTTGTCTTGGGAGATTTTTTTAATTAATTAATAATGTTAATAGTCCATGCTTCTGTATTACTTTCCCTCTATGATTAATGAAGTGTTTCATAGGCATTATTAAATTATATCTCCTAATACCCTGAGAGATGAGTCAACACTGTTATTTAAGCTACAACATACAAAAGATAGGTTAGATATGGAAAGGTTAAATACTTTGCCTAGCACAGTGTGAATAAGGATAATTATTAAGAAACTGCGAGTAATTCCCACCCCTAGAAATATGAGATGGGTTTAAAATCTTGTGGTTTATATTTCTTATGTTTGGGGGTTTTTTAATTTGTTTTTGCTCCCCTGAATTTTGGCCTTCCGTTGTTTTTCTAATAGTTTAATTTTTTTTTTAAGTTTCCTCTCTACAACCACAGTCTAGAGATTTTTTTTTTCTTAAACTAGAAAAAGAAAGAGTTAGATAAAGTTCTCACATAAAAACTCATCCCCAGGGGCTTAGAATTCAAGTAGAGCAACAAATATTTTAAGATTGAAACAAAAAAGCAAACAAACAAACCAACAACCCAAGATTCCACTGCAGCAGAATTGAAACTAAATAATTTCCTTTTTTTTTTCTCTTGTTTATGTCCTAAAGGTGAGCTTTTACATGCATACTCAGGTGCCTACAGAAGCAATTTGACTTTTTCAACCTAATTATACACACACTGATTTTCTTTGAGTTAATTGGAAATTAACGAAAGCTTAGAACCAATGAGCACCCAGGCCATATTTAGGTGTGTAATTAAAGGATTCTGGCCTGAACTTTAGGTTCTAGTTTTGAAAAATTTTAACCTGTATCTCCTGACTTTTACTCTTGGCTTAATGGCATATTTTTCTTCTTCACATTTTTATTTATATTGCATTTGTCACCATAGAAGATTAGGGCAAATTAAATTCCATAATAATTCACCAAAAGCTGTGAGTTCTATTTTAAGATTAAGAGCAGTTCATTCATTATAATAAAGTATTTTCATGTTAACTACACAGTCTAGGAAACGTTGAAATTATTTTTACAACAAAATTAACCCTTTTGACACATACAGCACAGAAACCATAAGTAGAAGTTAAATAAAAATTGTTCTTCCTGAAACAGTAGATGCTGTGAGACCTTTGTTTAAACAATCATTCTTAATATATTTTCTTCAGAATTTTCTCTAATCAAATTAACTTTCCTCTTCCACAGTGTAAACAAAACACATGTAAATTCAGCAGGTTCCTGATAACATCTTTGGCAGAATTGCTCAGCTTGCTGCTATCCTTTAGCTTCAATATTCCCTTCAGCACTTCTATTGTAAGTTCCTGTGAAATGAGGAGCAGATAGCTTTAATATTTTTGACCTCCAGCAAAAGTTTGAATGGAAACTACATGAGCTCAAGCACAATTAAGCACTAATATAATTGTCTTCATATAGCAGAAATAAATTGTCCTTTCATTGTAACATTTCTGTTTTATACTTAGGAGAAAGGCCAAAAAGGGATAAGGAATGATTGCTTCAGTGACCATATAGATCAAATATGAACTTTAGCACATAAGTAAGCACATATCTAAAGAATTGTGCTCTTTGATTTACTCCTGGGCCTAACACTTTCATAAATATAAGGTCAGTCTCTTTTTTCAGTATCTGAATCAAACATTAATTTTTACTTTATGAACTGTATAGCCCATCTCTGTACTGTACAGGACTAGACCTCACTTTTCTGTTTCATAAATAATTGATACACAGCCATTATCACAACAGAACTCTTCCACAAAAGCGTTTTCCAATGCAGTCTCTCCACAAGCAATTTGACGTGCACTTGCAAATAGTGAAGTAATTTGTAATCCATTGGGGCCATTTTCTCCTTTAAACTAAAATTATTTAAAGATAATATAATCCAGAATGAAAGCAGCAATATCTGGTGTTAAAAAAATAAAAATAAAAATCTGTGTATTATAAGTAATTATAACTTCTTGAAATATATATTTTTAACTTTGTTCATTTGGAAAAACATGCTGTACCTAATAGTATAAAAAAGTTCAACTCACAGAATCACACAGATTCAACTCCTTTAATCAATATTTAAATTGACTTTATTTAGGGATTTAATGGTTATCTTATAGGGTTTTGGGGGTTTTTTCCTTGCCTGGTTAGTTTCGAGGTTTGGGTTTTGTTGGTTTTTTTTGGTTTTTTGTTTTTCTTTTGCATTTCAGGAACTTCTCAGCATTTTTTTTTTTTCCAACCTTTCAAATAAAGAGGGAAACAACACACTTGACTAAGTGACGCATGCAGCACCCTGTTCTGATCATTTGCAGAATTGTCTACTTCCTCCAAATTTGGTGATTTACCAAAAGGAATAGTGAAATGTCATTATAACTACATTTTACAAATTATAACATTTTCACTGCATAGGCCTCAAACACACCTTCCTGTAATGGTGTAATATCACCACACAGCTTTCAAAATCACCTACTACAAAGGCATGCATATAAAAGCACAAAATGTCTTTCCAGGATATGCAGAGATGTATCCTGCATAACAACTTCAGACAACAGGATTAAGCACTATAACTATAATCTCTGTGAGTAATATCATAAGGGAAATTTTAAAACTGAAATATGTTAAATGTCTTTAAAAGTCCCCAAACCATGTTCTTACTAACCAAACTGATAAGAATTCAAATAGGGACTTAGCTTTTAGCCATATATACATATATTTGTTTTTCTCATTTATGTTCAAGGTTCTGCAGTAAAAATCAATGTGTGGAAGGGTAATACATGTAACAGCATCAATAACAATAATTCTTTTATTCTGCTAAAGGCCAAACCACTGTCAAAGTGAGATTTCATGTTATGGTTTTGTCTTCTTTCAGATAAAAAACTATCCATTTAATTTCTGTAGAACGTTTGTCCTTATTTGTTTCAGCTCTGCTGCATGTGCTACTGGTGCTGTTTAAGCATTATCTGTTATAAGAGTAACCTCGTCAGCTAGAATGGGATATATGCGCATATGCTGATAAACTATATTATGATTTAGCTACAATTTATTTCATCTGGACTAAAAGGAAAAGGTGAAATATAGGACAATAATACAGATGTATCAAGAGCCAAAAGTTTACATATTTCTAAGTGCTTTTCCTTAAAAAAAAAAAATGCTGTTTATATAGCCATATTTTCCCTAGGAAGGGTAATATTTACTCTTAACCTTCAATGTTTTTAGCATGGAGTTATGCACTGGTGATTCAATCAAATAAACAAGCTCAGTCTTAGATGTTGTACAAATATTCAGGGAAGACATACTCCAGTCTCATGTAACTTAAAATCTGAAAAAGTCTAGAAACAGACAGTGGCTGGAGAACAGACAGTTCAGTTAAGCAAAAATACAATTGGGTTGTAATTAATAATTTCAATTGCATTTTTCTTCTTTGCGTAATGTATCCATTTCTTTTGTTAATCCTCAATCAAGACTGCTGGGGGAAAATTGGTAGTGGTAATAATAGACGGACATGGTGTGGTGGTTTGACCCACAGTGGAACCATGTGGTCCTGTATTCACTGCCCCACCTGGTGAGATGGGATGGGAGACACAACAAAGGGGACATGGAATTAGGAATGAAGGACAGGGATGGCCCACTCACCAGTTATGGTCATGGACAAAACAGACTCAAACTTGGGGAAGAAAAAACAATTTAATTCATTGCCATTCACCTAACTAGACATGACAACCACATCTTACAACACCTTCCCCCCACCCCCCTTCTTCCTGGGTTCAAATAACTTTGCTTCTGATGTCTTTACCTTCTCCCCCACAGCGGCACAGGGGAACAGGGAATGGGGGTTGCAGTCAGTTCACCTCTGCCGCTCTTCCCGGCATAAAAGTCCCCAAACAAGGTGTTCCAAAGTGAGCTTCCTATGGAGTCACAGAACTCTTCAGGCTCAGCTCCCAGCTCCAGCCTGGGAACATCCATGGGCTGCAGACTCACTCCCCACTCTGGGGGTCCACCCCTGCTTCAGCAGTGAGTGACTCTCAGGGTCTCAATTCCAGTCACACTTGTCCTCAGGCTCAGCTTCTCTGCTCCAGCGTGGAGTCCTCCATGACCTACACTTGGGTTGCTGCTCCGCCATTGAATCTCCATGGGCTGCAGGGGACTTTGTCTTCTACTCTGTGCAGAACTGGGTGTGGATCTCTGTCTTTTCTTCTGGCAACAAAGCTCTCTCTCTGCCTGTCCTTTGTTTAGGCTGATGGTCATCTTTTGTTTGTCAGTGGTCTTTTCTCCAGGTATCACACCTACTTCTTTTCAGGATAGTCCCCCGCCCCCCAAATATGGATTCACAGAGGCATTTCTCTAGTGCTCATTGGCCTAACCTGGTATCCTCTCTAGTACCAGAATGCAACAAAAGCCATTCTGTACAGCTCTTTTTATAGTATACTAAGACAATAGCAGGAAGGTATTATTTAAGAAGTGCCTAAACCAGTAATATAGGCCAGTTTAAATCAAAATTTTAATTGTTGTGTAAAGACAGAAATTATATGTAGTCTGATTAGTCCTCCTGGATTACATTAGTTGTTTAAAACAAGAGGAAAAACAAAATAAACAAAACAAAACAAAACAAAAAAACCAAGAACAACAACAAAAAATAAAAAAACCAACAAAAAACCCCCAAACCTCAAACTGAGAAGCTACACACAAATGAAAGCCAAAAGTCTGTGATGTAGATGTATGACATATAGGTGCATATCGTTTTACATTTTAAAAAATATTCTCAATTTCACAATGATAACTCTAGCAGTCAATTCTATGTCACAGAAAACAAGATAGGCCAGGCAATCAAAGATCGCATTTCATTACTTAAGTGTGAACTATAAAAATTAAGATAGGTTAATTATAATGTCTGCTTTTACGTGTGGACTTTTATGTAGTGAACATCTTGGAAACATGTTGGAAGGATATTAATAAGTGAGATTTTGTGATTCAAGGGAGAAAATTATGTCAGAATGACAGAAGACTTAGACTAACACTGTCATTTTTTTTTTAATTATTCCTATATAGCTAAACAGCATTTCTCAGTCATGCAGAGAAATTAGACTGCCCAGTTGAAAACTGATCCACAAGCAAGAAAACTATGGCAGTCCTCTCATTTTCTACTACAGCAGTCCTGTCATTTTCTACTACAGCATTTTCAGACTATTTATCTATCATGTTCACAAAAAACTCATATCTCTTGACAAGAGTGAGCTTTCCAAGACATAGTGGATGTCCTCCACAAACTCTATAACATCTGTTAACATGCTCTGTCAATAGGGACAATATAATTTGCATATTAATATCCAATATCATGGTAGCAGCACTACCTGTCTGAAATACCTACAAAAGTATGAACAACCTTCAGATTTTCAATCCAAACATACTCAAGGCATACTCCTCTGAAATTAACTTACAAATGTGCCATCAGCAAGAAATATTTTCTCTAAACAAAGAGCCACAACTGTGAATGTGATTCATAGTGTGGCTGTATCTTCATGAGCTCCCTGAATATTTCCATATAATAGAGTACCAAAATTAATCTGTATGTAAAACACCGAGATGACATCTTCATGGTCTGAACCCAAAGCTTGGAATTTCTCAGTCTAGCACAAATTTAGTAATTATGTTTTCCCTGTGGAACTGTCTCTGGAAAATTCTTAAAATAATGTGAACTTTCAAAATATCCTGCATCATATCACAATGGGAACATAAAAACTTAAGTAAATAGGAAAATTATAAAATCATAGACTCACAGATGAAATATAAGATGAATAATGTCAGGAAAGAGTACTGCACACAGAAAACATACAGCAGGATTGACTAAAGTAGCCTTTGCGACAGTGAAAACTTATTTTGGAATCACTGTGGACAAGTCATTGAAAATGTCACCTAAATACTTATCAGTAAGCAAAAAAATTTAGATGGAATGTTAGGAATTCTTAATAAATTAATCCCAAACAAGTCAGAAGATATTATTATTCTACATGGTAAATTCACTGTACAAGTACACTGATTGCAGTTATGGTAATCCTACTTTAAAGCAATAGAGTAGAATTTGAAAATGTCTAGGCAAGCACAGCAAAGATTATCAGAATGGCTATTTAAAAACACTTTTGACTCAACTGTAAACTCACACATCCCTCTCACTGACTGCTGGGAGTTTGTGGGATCACTTTGAGCTTATTGTTTCATCCACTTTTTCCATAGGCAGCCACAGTTGGCCACTGTCAGAACTGGGATACCAGTTCAGAGGAAGTTTTGATTTGTTCTCATATTTTCCCTTCCTTCTTCATTGTTAATCAGTATTTTAAATTGGAGGGTAAACTCCAATTTGAAGTGATGAAAAAATTACTATTATATGTTTATATAGCATGTAAGACTGAAAAAAAGCCTCATGATGTGGGAGCTTGAAATTCTGCCCTTTACAAATAATTAAAAATGTCATCCAATCTATATGATAAGCTATTCATTGCAGAATCTTACAGTCTATTCTCACAAATCTTCAAACCTTTTTGCAAAAGAGCAAATGAGGATTACTAAAATATGTGAAAGTTAAGTAATCTCTTCTTGCAAAAATTCTTTTTTTTTTTTTTAATATAGTGATCTCCAAGAAATATGATCATTAGTATCCAGTATTTTGTATCTAATTTTGTTTTTTTGCCTAGAAAATTTCTTCTAAATTTCTATTGTATTTTTTATTCTGTCCTGAAGGAATTTCTCTCAAGATCATTTTGTCTGCTTTTGTTTTATTAATCTGTACAGTTTTATCAGGTCTTTCAAAAGCAGTTGATATTTACCCTTGTAATTCTACACCTTACAATAAGTAATATGAAATTTATTGTATACAGATAATTGAGATAAATCTGAATGTACATAGACCTTTACACAGTTAGACAAGTTGTGAGTAGGGACATGGAAAAATAGCTCTTGTATCATGGTTTTTAGGAATCTCATGCACTTCTCCAAAACATAGCATATTTCCATATTTTCAAAGCCAAATATAAGCAAAGTCTCTTTTACAGTATCTTTCATGTAATTCAGTTTGTAGTCTCTGTTGCTAGGTGGTAAGCCAGTTTCCTCAATCTCTACCTGGTCTAATCCAACTGTAACAGCAGAATATTTTACCTCACCATCTTCATTACACATAGCCTATTTTTAGTCCATTGTTCATCTTACTAGTTTTTTCTTTGCATATAGCATATGTTCAGAAAGATTTCCTGTGCTTACAAAACATAAATTGAGCAAAGTTGCCTCCATCTTTCAGATAATGTCATGAACTCAATTAACCCTCCGTGCAAAAAGGAGAAAAAAAAAATCTAGCTGAACATTAACTATTATTTGATTTTTTTTTTTTTTTTTTTTTTTTTTTTTTCTGACTGGACACACTACTCTCATTAGTTTTCAACAGGAAGGCTTTGTTTAGTTTTAATTGTGTGGACATGCAGCTCCACTAACAGCTACTATAGGACTGCTAAAAACTCAGTATTTTAATTTTGCATTTTTACAGGTATTCTACTAATTCTCTTTATAGAAGAACCATCTACCTCTCTATAAAAATGAGGCTTTTTTCTTTCAACCTCCTTCCCACTTGTTTTTCTAATCACCAGTCAGATGTCATGTAATCCACTGTCAGGTTCTGAAAAAAAAAAATTAAAATTAAGTGGGACGATTTTTTCTTTGAATCATACTGGGCAATTTTTACTGATACTAATGAATTTAATTATCTCCTCTCAAAATAGAATAATAAAATAATTGGAAAAAAGAACAGCATACCAATTAAGGTTGGAAACAAAGGAAATCAAATGGTCCCGTAAGCAGCTGTAATGTAAATTGTAAATGTACTTCTACAGTTAAGGAATGGTCGTGAGGTTACAGTTACTGGTCAGGTGGAAAGCATGCTTCTTTCACACAAAAGGGAAAATGCTAGATTAATGTAATACCTATGCATGGCCTGCCACAGCCTTCTCACTGTCTGCTGCAGCCACTGACAACTTGGAAGGACTAATGCTGCACTAGGAAGGAAAAAAAGTAATTTTATTCTGTTTCTTCTTGTTTTCAATAACAGAATTAATATGTATTTCTGCAGACATTTTCAAGAATGCAATAAGAATATTTGGTCTAGATTTTTAATCAATAAATCTCATGTTAAAATAACAGTAAAGGGAATGATGGGCACAAAAAAGGAACTATAAAAAGACTTTTCACAGAGTAGCAGAGGAATGCCTAGTGTGGAAAAGACGGATTGGGAAATGGACACAAGTCTCATATGTTAGAGAAAAGCCCAAATGACTTGCCATCAGTTTGATAGGTCCTGTTTGTTAAAACATACTTAGCAGCTAGCATATCTAACAGTATTCACATTTAAGTGGAATTACTTGCCTGAGTGCATAAGAACCTGGTTTTACTTGTATAAATGAGTAGAAGAATTTTAAATTCTTTAAAAGCTTGGGCTTTTCTGTTTTGTAAAAATGTATTTAGTAATTATTAATGTCTCAGACCTTATGAATAATAACCACTTCAGTTCAATGAAACCACTAACTATGCTCTTAAATTTGAAAGTTTCATGCATTTGAAAGCTCCTGTACTTTACTTCAAGCTTTAAACTTTTGTTAAATTAAGCCACAAGACTATAAAATGCCTTAAATTAAAGGCAAACATGCAAACTATTTTTTTATTATTATTTTTCCAGTTTATACAAATTTCTCATTTTAAGTGCCATACTTCAATTCTGAAAAAAGTAACTCTCCTTAAAATCAAATTCACTTTGTAACAGTACTGAAACTGAGAATTCATTTCAGAAGAAGAGGTGTTTGCTGCTTTTTCTCATTTCACTTTCTTTTGACAGGTTTTTGGTGTAGTTTCTTGGCTTCTTTTCACTTACAATAGTCTGCACCAAATATATAGGGGGGTTTGAACCATCGGTAGAATCCTGCTAGAATTGTGTAGGGACATATGCTATTCAGCATATTCATAAACTATCAAGGGAAGGAGATGAATTTTGAATTAAGTTTGCTGATGTTAGTAAGTTACTCTAGGTAATAAAAATGCAAACTGACTGAAATAGTGCAGAGCTTCTCTTGCTATAGAGTGACCAAGCAGGAAGTCCAAAGTTGATAAGTTATGGGCATGTCAAAGAAACTGAGCACCCAATTCTATATGTGCAGAATCATAGGATTGTTCAGGTTGGAAGGGATCTTGGGAAGCTTGTAGTTCAACCCCCTGCTCAGAACAAGGTCTCCTGTGAGATCAGAGGTCAGCTATGAGATTGGTCACCCAGAGTCACTACCCAGATCATCCAATCATTTTTCTTGCCTTAGATATTCAAGGCAGGATTCACTGTTCTGTGTCTCCTCTTCAGGTTCCAAAATTGTGCTTCTTTTGTCAAACAGTGTTGTATTATTCAAAGCTATTGTGTACGTTCTGTTGTCAAAAGAGTCTAACACAACACTGTAGATTTAATGCAGGTGCATTGAAACTTTGCTAAATCTTATATGGGACGTGTAAGATTTCATGCTACAATTTTCACATTTCCATTTTGATATAAGTTGTGGGGTTTTTTTGTCTTCATTTTTTTTAGAATTTCATAATGCACTCATAAAGCATGTATTTTCTACTGGTTTAGTTAAATGAAACATTGATTATTAGTGCAATCATACCTTTCAAAAGCACACTTGAACCCTGTATGCATGGTGCCTAAATTCCTGTCAGGTCTCAAATGTTGAAAAATTTTTAGCTGAAATATCTGTAACTTAAGATTCATGAAAACAGAAAAGCTGACAAGGAGCTTCAATATGACACAAAATCCAATTTCATTCATGATGTTTCTGCTTTCACCAAATATATTGTAGTTTCCAGCACTTTCAATGAAATCTATGCCAATCAATACCATTGATAATCAGTTGTATTAAAAATATAAAAATGAAGGTCACATCAGTCTGTATCTGAAAATAAGTGAGTGGATGCATGTCAAATGAAACAAATATTTCAAAATGTGGACTAATTGTTGCTTGTTTAAATATCTCATAACCATTCATTTCTACTGAAAAAAAACCCAATACTTTTGAAAGTGCAGCAGCTTTAAATCACAGTCTATTTTCATTAAAGTACCAGCTGCATTCATGGCAGGTATTAAGATAGAAATTATAATAATTTTATTTTATTTTAGGTTTTAGATTCATTTGATAATTCAGTTTACAAAAATAAATCAAACAACCCACATATATTTGTTCCATTCAGGTACAATACAGATAACTTATTTCTTATCTAAATGATCTAAAGATAAGAAAACTGTGAATAAATCCAATATTTTCTGGCCAGCATTTTATGTAAGATACATTTTTAGAGTACACATTCATAAGTTACATTTAATTTCCAGACTGAGACTTAAGAAATCAGGTCATTTTTAAGGCCTTGAACTGTTGGAATATTTGCATTAATCTGAGAGAGTGCTGGATCACCCATAACTGGAATGAACACTGGGTGAAGTTCTTTTACAGGTCCAAATCCAAAAGAAAATATTTTAAATGGACAATTTAATTAATTTTAAATTGACTTCGCTCATAGAGCAGAAAGACTTGAGTACACATGTTTTGTAAGACATTTTATCTACTGCCTTCTAGAATTTAAGCTAAAATTCTAGCCCTAGGGCACTGGGGTAGCTCGCTGCATAGAATTGCTAAATTTAAAATAGTTCTCCTAAAATGTATAATCTAAATTTATCTCCATAATAGTGAGTTTGTGTATTTCTAGCTGCCTGTCTTGAAATAACTAAATGTGATCCAATTTAATAAGCTAAGAACATTCTGAACAATTTCCCTCTTTAGAGTATTTGAATTTGGGTTTAAAAAAAAAAGTTGCATGAGATTATGTATGACTTTAGAGTAATGGTTTTCTATGGAGTTGTAAAATATATCAAAAGACAATATATTCCTATAGATGGTAAAAATATGCTTTGTATGCCATGACATAGATTTAAGGGGGGTTATACCTGTACACTATTACTGTTAATTGAGTTATTATTACTATGAGACGTTTTCTCTTTGACTTTATTTAAGGAAATTTTTTTTGCATTTCTTAATATTCTTTCAGTTTTTCATCATACTTACTTTTTATATGTCTTAATTAGGCAGGAAAAAAGCATTTAAATGCATTTCTGGAGAACTTAACAATTCAGGGCTGAAATGGAAAAGCCATTCTTATCTAATGCAACATCATAAACTCTTCTAGAGTGAGACTTACCCTAGGTAAAGCATTGCAATACCTAGACACAGCAAGATCACTGAAAACTGAGATTTTTACTTCAGCTCTGAACTTCCTTCCTGTTATAGTTTTATATTAGCCAATGTTCAGTATTACTTTGATGTATTGTAGGTATTTTTGATGCTTCAGTTGTTAAGTGACCATACATAAGTGCATGTATATACAGCAGAACTATCAAGTCACAGATTACACACATCAGTCACTCCAATAGCTTCACTTCCAACATCAGTAGGGAAATGAAACCATCACAGGGAAAAGCAATAATCTGGGGTTACAGCAAATGTTTTGCTCTAAATACAGAACTTTCTTGTCATGTACACTAATCTCTTCTTTCATAGAAGGAAGAATGTTTTGCTTAGATGTGTGACCCTCCTTCCTTGGGTCATTTTTCAGGCATTTCTTGCCCTGTAAAAAAGAGCATCCGCCAGCAGGATGTCTATAGCTTAAAAGTATAACTCATTTATTGGCTGATGCGCACAGTGATATCTAGGATTTAACAAGCTACTAGACTAAGTACTAATATGCACTCTGTCATGATAAGATATCCAGAGTCTCCTCTGTCTGGGCAGGCACCAGCCTGGAGAGAAAGGGCCAGCTTCCACTGCCTCTGAAACAGATCCTTTTTCACTGACTCTGGTTTTCTCCTTAAGGATTTTATAGCATTTCATGCTGATGTTCTTCATCTTGAAACCTTGAGCTACTAATCATCCAGTCTCAACAATCCTACTCTGTCTGCAGTTTTACCTTTCTTATCTTGCCTACCTCTACTCTGCAAACTTCCTCTCAACTTAGCAGTTTCCACGGAGGTCTGAGACAAGGTTATGAAGCTGAGCCGTATCCAATATAGGTCTTCACAAGCAGCTGCATGATGCAGGGAGTGAGGAGGCAGTCACAGAAGGGATCACAGAGATGGGAACAGGTGCAATTCAGTTCATGACCAAAGACAGCAGCAAAAGCATCCCTGACCTAAAAAAGCTGTTAAAACTGTATGGCTTTCCAAAACCTACTGACTCCTCTCTTATACCCTTCAAATCCTCCAAACAATCAACACTAAGAGCACTCCACATCTTGATGTCGTCTTCCCCTGCACACACACTAAATCTCTTTCAAATGTGAGGAAACACCATGTCTACAGGCCCAAACCCTAGGTTTTGGCACAGCTGATCTCTTACTGGATTCCATTATTTCTGTTTCAAATACTACCATGCGCACTAAAATAACAGAGATTAAAGTCTGTATGGGAAAATATGGTTTCATCCCTTTCCCTTCAGAGAAGAGAAACTATTTTTATTCTCTACTCTCCATATGGCAAAGAAAGATAGTCTAAAAGTAATGAGATCTTTCATCCTTTCAAGGATAAGAACAAATGGACATTATTTTTCTTTTGGCAGAGATGTCAGTCATTTCTGAGATGACTACATATTTGGAGTTGCTGCAAGCAGCATAAATACATCATTGCATTTCTAATTGAAAAATCTTCTAGTTAGTAAAGGTCCAGTAGTTTATTATCTCCTAGTTAGTTCCACAGTGGCCACCCTTGAAAACTTACAAAAGCTTAGCCATGAGGAGTTTAGCATTGAGAAGGTAAGTGGATCACGTTCCCCAAAATACAGAGTTTAAAACAATCATGTTAATTCCATCAGGTAATTTTCATGCTGTTTCACTCTAGCTAATACAGGCAAAAAATGAACACTATGTCCCAGATGCACGTGCCTGCCTGAGTTTGAGAGTCAAAATGTGGTCCAGAGACTGAGGGAACTTTGCAGCTATTGTGTAGTTAAATTATCTTCATTAGATAGGAAGCAATTTTACTTTTTTGCAGGAGTATCTAAGATCACAAATGAACTACAACAACAGACCAATTATTCTTCCATAACTTATCCCTTCCCAGTCTTAGCAAATGCCAGACACTTCAGACAAAGACCATTGTACAGACAGTACTTTCCCAGAGGAAGACAGCAACTTCAGTTCACGTGTTTAGCCCTTCTTATAGGCAATCAAATAATTATTGTATTACAGTTTATTTTATGTCTGTCCAATTAGGCTTGGTTTGGACATGAATAAGTGTTTATTGATTAAATCAATAGTCTTAGTCATGTTACAGTGCAAATAAAATAGTTACAAGAATAAAATCAGTTGTTATATTAACCACTTGCAAAGAATGGTCAGGCTAAACTTTGAGCTAACATTGCCTCATTAGGTTATATCCAGATTAAGAAGTAGACAGGAAGAAAAGGAAGTAATTTTTTAAAAAATTAGTCTTCAATTTCCTTTCCACACTTTAGATTAATTAGAATTTACCACTAAAAGAGCCAGACAGTACAATTAGGTTTTACAGCAACCATATTAATTTTTTAAAAAATTGAGCTTTGACTTCCCCATAAATCCCAGGGGTACTTACAATTAAATTAGGCTTTGTCATCTGAAATAACAGAATGAGATACATAATATTCCACACACTCTGATACAAGAACCCAGCTAATCAAGAGAGTGACCTAGCATATTGTTGCTTCAAAAATACAGCAGCAGTACAGCACTACTCATATATCTGGAAACACCTCTCTACAGAGAATATATGCATGTAAAAGGTACTTCATGTTCCTTCTGCCTGACATCAACAGTGATCTACAGCAGAATGAGCATTGTATGACAAATAAGTTATAGAACAGATTTCACCTCGTCACCTTCCAGCTGTGGCATGTCCATGAAATGGACAAGTTCCTTCCACAGGTATTAGGTGGTGAACAGAATGTGGATAATTTCCCTCCTCTGATTTTCTCTTCTGAACTGATTGACAGAAGCCTGCATTGTATGTTTAGTTAATATATCTTGTCTTCATGAACACAACTCTTAGAATATCACTGTATTTCACAGACAAGGTCCAAATTAATAACTTGTTAACAGAATTATTCTAGAAATTTGTTAAGTGATTTGGCTCAGCTATTTTTTGGAGAGTCTTTTGGTTAAACACTGGGACATTGACCAGACCAGAGGGCACATTCTGTTTGTTTTATACATAGTGGGCTATAATCTCTCTGAAATAAATTCATAAGGGTGCTGGAGTATAGGCTGGCATCTACAGTAGAATATTAGTTACAGGAAAGAATCAAGCCAAAATGATGAGCCCAAGGCAGCCGACAGGAAGCACACATTTCACATCAAATCCTACTCCCCTGTGGAAACTAGGTGACTTCGCCTAGTGGTAGAAATATTTGTGTTTTCCTTCATAAAGAAAGCAAGAAACATCAAATATTTATTTCAAAATATGACCAGAAAATGATTGTGGGCATAGTGCAGCCCCAAACACCTTTCGTCATTTCCAAAGGTGAAAGCTAGAGCGGCTGTTTTTTCTGATGACATATTTCATAACTCACAGGGGAGTAATCCACCTTTCAGGCTAAACTATCCAGAAGTAGAGAGGTTTGAGAAAAATACTTTCCTGTTACTCAATTAATGTTCTATTGATTAAGCTATTCAGTTAATATAAATTTAGGCACAGAGACCTGTGAATGAGAGCTAGGTATGTTATACCTGTGCTGACCTGCTCATCACGAGCAAATCTGAGGTATGTCTCAGCATGACCAGAAATAAAACTTTACCTTTCTGGACAAATGTACAGACATTGCACAGTGACTTCTTCAATGAATTCAACAAACCTGAAACAAAACAATAGTTCTGGATTTTAATAAAAGGACTTAGGAGAGACAATCTTCATCTTGAAAAATTGCCAAGAAAACAGTCAGGTATTGTAAGTGGTATTTAGGTAGTATTTAAACATTTACATTCTGAGCTGGTTGGTTAGCTAGTTTGTTGTGGGTTTTCTGAGGGAGGGGAAGTTTTGTTGTTTTTTTCTGAATCACCAATGTGTATTCTTGTGTCATTAGGTATGGAATCTTTCTAGCAAACCCTTTTGAAACTGTAGCACTATGCAATTGCGCATGTCCAGTGCTCACATCCACAATCCCCACTCAGATGCCTTTCTAGGCACTTTTCTTTCATCTACAGGTTATCAGAAAATAAGCACTTAAATCCTGCATTCCTTGAAGATCAGTTTGCTATGCATGCTTCAGAAACTGTTCTCAAAGTTACTCTTGCTGCTAATGCAAAATAAATAGTACTAGGACACAGCAGAGGTAAGTTAGTCGCCTAAGAGCTGTTAATGTAAATTTCCCCAAGAAGTCCTTACAAAAGGACACTTGCTTGCAATTTGGATGCTGAGTATTTTAAAGACAGTGTTGCAAATAAAGTTTTCCAGATCTCGCAGTGGACAAATAAAGTGAGATTCAGTGTTTGGTTCCTTACAATGACAGCACAGTCCAGACAGATGCAGATACCCAATTGTTGTATGTGAAAAATTAGAGGAGATTTTACTGCTGTGTTACATATTTGTCCACTTCCATAATTTCAAGCACAAACAGTTTGACCTAGGCAGCTTTCATTCTAACAAAACATCAGGAGAGAACACTGATAATTGGTATTTAAGCTTAAAGACAAAATGCATCGTAATTCCTGCTTTGACAAGAAAACTATAGAATATATGCACCTTTGTTTTCACTTGCTTTAGTATGAATACTTGACACTTCACAGATTACGGATTTTTTAAACAGTTAATATGTATCACCCCTGAAATTGTATTTATCTCATGGCATCTGACACATCTCTCATGCTTTGCATTAACTGTTTTCATTTCCATAATGTCTACGATGGATGACAGCGTATGATCAGTAATACAGCACCTTCAAAAGAACCATAAACAGGCATTTTGGAACTCAATGAAAGATTACACCATTTTCTAGTGAACAGAGTGCTTAACTCCACTAGTATCACAGGTTGATTAAATCATCCTACATCACATTTCAAATGCACTGCAACCAATTAAGTCAGCTCCTTGTATCTCAATACATCTTACATTTCCATGGTTATAAAAATGTTGTGAATTTTTTTTTTAGATAGCCTGTATGTGAAAAGACTTATTGTGCTACAGTTAGGCCTAACATAGTTTTGTGGAAGTAAAAGTAATTAAAACATCTCCAAGGAAGTGGTTTTTGTATAGAAAATAACCGTGGAGTAAGTCTTAATTGTACACATCAGAGGATTTTTCTGACCTACAGCAGGAAAGTAAAGGACTATGTGAACCAACCAACTGTAACAGAGAAATAAATAAGCTACATTCATTTTCAGTCAGGTCTCTATTGTGGCAACATTTCCTTGTATCTTTAATATTTCACCCGAATGATAATATCACCAAGAAGACACGGAAAAGGATGAATTTGATGCCTAGTGTAATATCCATCTAGATCCATCTAGCCAGCACATTTCAAAAGCATTTCTGATTATTTGGTTGTTCAGTTTATTTCCACATTTCTAATACCACATAGATGCTACACTAGTATCAGAGAAATTACTGAATGCTTTCAGCAGTATCTCCAGGATTCATCACATGCTCACACTGAATGTTATTTATCACAGGTTCCTGACTGAAATAAAAAAGCAGGTCACATCTGTACACACCAGACAGTAAAGACAGAAGTTGTTTTCTGACAAAAAACAATTCTTACATTCAATACTTGAATTTTTATGTGGGCTAGAAATGCTTAGTCTCCCCACCGTCTCTCCTCTCTTACCATTTTTCAAGCATCAGTGAAGGATCAACTTCTAAGACAGATCAGGACACCAGCTCAAAACAGAAATAGAATAAAACTTCTGTTGTTCCCAGACTGACTCGCATTTTATTAGCAGTTTTCCACCATTATTCCATTCGGTTTTGAGATCTTCCCAGTAGGATCGCTGGAATGTACTGTGTGCAGGCTTTTCATTCACAAAGTTCTTTAATCTTATTTTGACAGAAACTGGATGTCATGTTGCTTCAAATGCCATTGCTTGATTCACATAATGTATTTGTTATACCTTCACTTTTTGTAAGCAGAAGTTTGATACATGCCAAGTGTACTGGGTCTTGCTGGGATGGAGTTCATTTTCTTCATAGTAGTCCCTATGGCGCTATTTATTTTAAATTTGTGTCTATAATAACATTGAGAATACACCAATGTCTTAGCTATTACTGAACAGTGCTCACACAGCATTAAGGCTGTCTTTGTTTCTCAGTCTGTCCCCATAGCAAGTAAACTGGTGGAGAAGAAGAGCTTGGGTGAGGACATAGCTGGGAGAGCTGAGCTGAATTGACTAAAGAGATATCTCATGCTGTATAATGTCTCCCCCAGCAATAAAATAAGGAGAGTGAGTGAGCAGCTCATGGATGTGTAGCTGCTGACTGGGGTCAAACCCACTGCAAAAGGCCTTAACCTTTGCACAATATTACATAGTTCTGTATTTCAGCAGAGATGTTTACTAGGAAGATCTTATCCCTGGATTACTTTATACCCTACCCAAAGTTCTGAAGTTCTCAGTTTTGTAGCAGTAGACATATCATTTTACACGTTACGAGCAGAAATTAAAAGGACAAGGAAATATACAGGAAGGTGAAATATGTGTGGATTAGATACCTAATACTGTCAAAGTTAAATCCTACCATCCTTAGAGTTAATGACAACATTAAAATGGAGTTGAATAAAGCCACTATTTCAGCTATGAAATTTACCACAATTTCTATAATTCTATTCCAATATTACTACAAGCAGACAAACGGGGTGGGGGGAATGTCAGGTACAGATGCTAATTCCTGTGTACTGGAAAACTGCAAACAAGTAATTCTCTCAATTTCCAGGATGCATAGTAGCCTTAACAATATTGGGATTTAGTAATCTGATATTGCCTGATGTACAAGAGGACATAGAAAAGTATCTGATCAAAGTATCAGTAGCCAAGGCAGAAGTAGCATCAAAAAGGTGCATTTTCATATTGTATGTAAGTAGCATCATAGAGGGATGGAACACCTCTCCTGTGAGGAAAGATTGAAAGACTTGGGGTTATTCAGCCTGGAGAAGAGAAGGCTCCTTATTGTGAAGAGGCCACCTTATTGTGGCCTTTCAATACTTAAAGGTGGCCTGTAAGAAATATGGGGACAAACATTTTAGCAGGGCCTGTAGCAATGGGACAAGAGAAAACATTTTTAACCTAAAAGAGGGTAGATTCAGAGTAGATATAAGGAAGAACTTTTTTACAATGAGGATGGTGAAACACTGGAATAGGTTGCCCAGAGAGGTGGTAGAAGCCCATCCCTGGAAACATTCAAGGTCAAGTTGCATGAGACTTTGAGCAACCTGATCTAGTTGAAGGTGTCTCTGCTTACTGCAGGGGGTTTGGGCTAGGTGACCGTTAAAGGTCCCTTCCAACCCAAACCATTCTATGTTTCTATTGTGTAAGTAGTATATAAGGAGGTCTTGATGGCAGCTGAGAATGTTGGAAAGTATTTTCTTTGATTGTGGAGGTAGGGCTTGCCCATTTTCCCCATGATTTTTCTGGTTTTGTAACTGGAGGTGCACAAATTAATGTGCTGCAACAGTAGTGATGGTTTCAGGGCAAGGTTTCTTTAGTTTATTATTTATAGTTTGCACTGTGGGCCAGGAGAGAGAAGGAAAGAGAGAACTTGCATACTAAAATCAATACAAATAATAATAGCCTCTTACAAGAGAAGCCTCAGGGGCTGAATATCTCTGGGTTTCTTTTTTTACATAAATGATCTCGGTGGATTATTGTTTCAATGTTTTGTGCTGTCAGTCACAGTCAGCTACCAGCTCTCTTTTTGTCCCATGGAAATCTTCTCGCTTCTATGTGCCAAATAAAACAAAATTATATAGCAGCAGGTAGCCCATGATGGCTTGCCTGAACCTCTTCAGCTGAACAGTATTACAACAGAAGCAGTAATCCATGCTGCTCATAGGCCCTTTTTCAGACACACAGTCAAGGCTGAAGTGGCCAAATGTGTTCCTACATTGTATCTGAACTTTCTCATTCCAGAGCAACTTGGGTCTGTGGCCCAATTATTTGTCTTGTTTTATTTTCACTTATTTTTATCAAGCAAAATATACTGAAAAACAAATAATAATTCATTTGGGCAACAAGAACATTACTATTTGATAACATTATTGTCAGTTTAATAGGAATGTGCATTAGGATTCTGCAGGATTCTGAATATCTTGACATTAAGTAAAACAAAGACATTCACATATTTCTGTATTTTTAATGTGTGTGTATAATAACAACACTTAGTGCCTGTATTTTTCCACTTACTTTGGCTCTACTAATGCCTAACTTCCACTGCAAGCAGTACCTTAAAAACAAGAACCAAAGTCTTAAAGCAACAGAGGTTCTGAATGTGTTTCAAGCACAAAGGGTAGGAAAACAAGAATTCTAGCCCTTAATGTTGCAGTATTTAAAGATCCATATTTTTCTTTCTTCTTTAAATGGGTCCTCACTTAGTTTTAGGAAAAGGGGAAAAAAAATAATAACCTTCTTATCACTGTTATGTGACAGACTCTGTGCTGATTGATGTTGACATTCAGTGTTTTCTTTGGCAGAAGTGCACATGACTTTTGAAACACATGATGCTTTTCCTGTCTACATTATTATCATAGCTAATTATGTAAAACCTATTTTTCCTCTTCTATTTACTGAATTCTTTTTCTCATGCAGCCTATTCCATGCTACATTTAGGAATCATGTCAGACTTTCTGCATTGTTTAAACTAATCACAATTACTAAAGCTTTCACAAAACTTTTCTCTGCAGCACAGTTTGGACTTTATGGTTATATACTATGTCAAATTATTGATACTTACATATTTGTTTGCATTTATGAGAAATATAGTCTGTTGTGCTCTGTACAACATTATTGAAGTTGTATGTATAAAGCAGTAAAAGGTAAATGCTGTTTTCCTCTGACTTAATGGTAATTTTAAAAGCAGGGGAAAATAGCACTAATTCTCACAGACATGTTTCAGCCAAGCTAAAGCTAATTACAGTTGCTGTAACTTAATTGAAGTATGAGCCTTTCTTTTAATTTAAAACCTCTAGTTATATCTTTACCACAATTTATTTTTTCCAATACTTTTTTTAATCCTTAAACCAGAAGTGATACTAATGTACTTTAATCCAAGATCAGAGTACAGAATGCCAAAACCTTTTTTATTACAGTATTATTACTATTAAAATTTTTGTACTTTTACAAGTAAATTAGCATAACTATGTCTTCTAATATTGTCATCTCATTTTCTAAATCTGTAGCACTTTGGGCTTGTCAGATGGGAATTCAGGGGTGAGGTAGCCACAAGAACAGAACCATACCACTTGCTGGGAAGCCCTTTCCAAGCAGGATGGTATAATAGTTTCTAATTTATCACATGCACACACACACACACATATGATCTGTACCGAAACATGCTCACACCAGTCAAGGCCTCTACTTTGTCTGGCACTGTGGCCTTGGGGGACATCTGCAGATGCATCTCTGCCCACCCAGAGCTATTGTTTTCGTTATTTATTGTTTCCAATTTAGGAAATTGTCATGAGTTGCCAATGACCTTGTTGGTCATATCACTCCAGGACAGTCCCTTTGATGTTTCCCATGTTTAAAGCTGATTATCTGTTGTTACTTAGGTTAATATCACTTTCTGGCTTCTGGCCTCAAACTTATTATAGGGGTGTAGTTCTTAAAAGTTCATCTGCCCTTCTTTGTTTTTCCCTTCTGTGTAACTAAATGAATAGAAATGAGCAGATGTAGTTGAGAGCTTTTAGACAATCGTCCTCCAAAACCGCTGTGTTTGGTTTGTTTTCCCAGTGAATACCAGAATCACTTAATGAGTGAAGAGGTGGGCAGATACAGTCGAGGTATCACTTATTTGGCAGCAGTTTTAGCTGGAGTTTGCCCAGTCTAAAGGCTTCTGCTGAATTAGGGAAAAATCTGAATAGTTTGAACTTATAAAAGTACTGGCCTTGGAATATGACTATTTTGCTGATAATTTCTGGATAAAATACTTTTTGTTTTTAATGTGTATATCCTAGTCTTTCCCTTGTTTTGACTGATTTTGAGGCACATGTGAAGCAAGATATCCAGAGAAAGTGTCATCCACAGACACTGACCAGAAACATCCACAAGGCACAGATTATTCTTACAGCTCACCTTAACTGTTACATTTCATATTTGACTGTGCTTTGCAGACAGATGTTTTTTCCCTGCAAGGATTCATCGAGTAGTCAGACATAGCTTATTGAATGTATGAAGTAAAATGGAAATTGGTGCTATGCTAATAACACTGCCAGATACCGTTAGGCTTTTCTGAGTTCTCAGCTATTTAGGATTCAGTCCTCCATGTGTGGGCTTTACCATCAGCCTGTACCCACTGCCTTACTGGCAGCTGGGTGTTCTGGAGCTGGGGTCCATGAAGGCAACACGCACAGTCAGGGCTGCTGCCTAACACTTAATGATGAAGTATACACACGTCAATATTTGGGGGAATGGGAAGGAAAATATATAATTGAAATATAATATATTTTCTGCATCAACAACCTTTACTTTTCCATTTACAGCACTCAATGAATGTAAAATACTTGTTGCTTAGGACTTTTCATACTCTCTTGGTGACAATACAAAAGATAATCACATGCCAATTTACTTTTTCCCAGAAGAAAGAGGGGCAAATTTGTTCCTATAACTTCAGAGAGAGCATATTTGAATGCAAAATAGGGTGCAAAACAATTTTTATGTCTCTTGAAGACTTTGAGATTTATGTATTTACGTTTTTTATCAGAGGCAGATAAACAGAACCACTGTAACACTTTAAATGAGGCCACTTAGTAACCTCATGCAGCTAGTTCACTCCTGAAGATTTTAAGTTTTACTTTTTTTGTGCAGTTTACACAGAAATTGAACTGAAGATGGTAGCTGTCTCCTCAGCTCTCACTTTTTTCTAATATCTAAGAGATATGGAGCTCCTTACTACTAAGAAAGTGAGTAGCATTCTTATTTAGTCAACTCTACCTGTCTAGAAAACTAAACAAATATTAGACAAATTGCCTCCATTGAGCTGTGCCTCTTAACTAGCCAGTCTGCATGTTTTCCTCTTGGCTCACTCTCTCTGTCCTACTTTTACTCAGTGAGTTATTTCAGATAAGATTATAAGCCCTTAGAGAAAATGTCTTTATTTCCACCTAATAGCATGAATCTAATCCTAACTACAGTTTTTATTATTGGTAAATAATGCAATCATTTTAAGTTGATACATTCAGTTCAACCAAGGGCAGCTTAGCACTGTATCTGTATATAGCATCTCTTTATTTTCACTCATTATTCTCAATCCTTTAAACAGGTTTTCTAGCATATGGAAAAAAAGGTCAACAAGGAGAAAGAGTGATTAAGGAAAGAAGCTTTACCTGAGCTATCCTTAGTTGATATTTATTATGATAGTGACCTGTGATTACAGACAGCTCTCCCTTCCACTTTAGTGTTACTATAATTTCTATTATAGATGTAAAATTATTAGTATTTGAATCCTGTGTGTTGGAGGATATACCCTGTACCACAGAGGTGGTAGCATCTGTCCCTGAACCTGTATCAGATTCATAGTTTCATACTGTGGAATTGGAATTCTATACTCTTCACCTTTTTTTTTTTTTTTTTTTTAACACTCTTCCTCCAAAACATTTTTTTAAGATTTCATGTAAATTCTCTATTGTTTCATAATTTTTATTTTCATATTAAAATTTTATTTTCCAGTCTTTTAAAATGCTACTTAAAAATGCATAAACAAGGAAAACCTTTGTCTAATCATTATCTAATGTGGATGATTTAATAGAAATAATAAATATTTAATATTAAAAGAAAATCTGAAATTGAAACTGAGTGGTATGATATGCTCTTCTGAGCTGAGAAAAAAAAAAAAACAAAAACCAACAAAACAAAACAAAACGAGAATCCTTAGAACTATGACTGTAAGGTGGAATGACTGGATGTCTCTCCATAAGAACATTCCAATAGACTTGCCATTTTTTGTTGCAAACAATTAACATAATATAAAATCCTCAGTTTTGTTACTGCACCACCTTATCTCTAACTGTCAGTAGTATCCATATCTAAATTTGAGCCAGTCTGTAAAGTTATACACTGAATTCTTTCTAAGTGATGTCAGTTATCATGACATTGGTAGGCTGCTAACAAAGAAACTATATAACAGTCCTTTCTTATGCAGCTCTCAGCCTTTGTGAGTTGCTGAATTCAAGGAAAAATGAATTCTAGAAGCAGGCACTGGAATTTTGCAGCTCTTAAAAACCTCCACATCAGTCATTCAAACAGTTATTTAGATTTCTATACAGTCTGTTTGCTCAGCCTTGCAAAGATAGAAGTTTTCAGAATACAAATTCAAACTCAGTTATTTGTTGGAAAAATCTCATAATTTATTTGTTATTATTGCATTGTGATCCCTTCTAAACAAATATGTTCTTAAGTATTTCTTTTAATTTTAATTCAGAATATAATACTAAGCATGCAAAACATTCTAATATATCACATTTAGCACAATCGTTACAGTTTATTAAGCTCCAGTCTTAAGAGTAGCAATCTTTTTTTGCTAACTCTCATTTGTGAGTATTATTTCTGAGATCTTTACCCCTTCTGCTACTTAAGTTATAGCAGGTAATATTTAAGTGTGAATAACTTTTCTTGACAATTAAAGCATTATGAAGTTCTAAAAAAATGCTCAAGCATAAATAGCAGTTATATTTATCCCTAGTAAAGACAATTTTAATTAAAAGAAAACCAGCATATTTGAAAAAAAAAAAAAAAAAAGAATAAACCATTAGAATGCAGTGGATATCATACCTCAAAACGCAAAATGATAATCCAGAGGAATTAATTTTCACTATTTGTAACCATTTACATCAAAGACTGGATGCTTACATTTCAAACGAATCTTGAATATTATACACAACCATATTTTAAGTTCTGTATTGTGTCCCCTCAAGCTCTATCATCATAAAGTCTTCTGGTCTCTTTTTCAAAAATACCAGTGCTAATGAAGTAAGGTAGAGTTTTGCTCAAGAAGCAGAGGGCTGGGCTGATGAGTTGATACACTAGCTCAAGGCCACAAATCCTCTATGAGAGGAGAAGCAGTAGCTATGCAGCTTAAACATCTAACCTATTCTCAGATAAAATCTCCATTTTTGTCAGTCTCGCTTGCTTCCCCACCACCATCAATATTTTCTTTCCAAACCTTCAATGATATAATCAGTGATTACAAAAAAATTTTCCTTGATTTGTTTAAGAAGAAACTTTATAAACAATATAAACAATAATAAAAAGTGGCTTTAAATGGTGACTAACAAACTAGTTTGTATTTTAGAATGAATGTTGAACGAGTATTCAGCATGAATACTGAATGTTGTACTGACAAAACCTTATTGACAAGAAGGTGTTAAAGATACATATTTTTAAAAACTATTGTTTCTGAAAAAACTTCTTTTCCAATTAAATGGGAAACCAGAACAACAAAAACAATATCAGAAAGTAAAAAAAAAACCAAAAACATAGCTGTAAATACTATAAATCTGTAGTTACTTGAGTGCAGTAAATCTGCTAAATATCAACTGTGTCCATATACAGTATCTGAAATAACTACTAAGGCAGCTCATTTCTTTATCACTTTATCTGCAATGACAAGAGTCCAAAATGCAACTGATACACCTAAAACTACAATTTGTCAGATATGCTTTCAAATGAGCATTGTCACTACATACCAAATAAAAATTCAGTTTATCTATGTCCAAATTAAGTGAAAACAAAACCTGCAGTAAGTTACATTCTGTGCTAACTAGATTGCAAATGTGAAACTAAGAGATCACCAATGCAGATAAAACTAGACAACTAAGGAAAAAAGAGAAAAAGGAAAAGATAGGGTGTTCGAAATATATCTGAATTTTAACCTTCTTTAATTTATACTTAAGCAAATCCAACGTGTGAAAATTTTCACCCCTCAAAAAAAAAAAAAGAAAAAAGAAAAGAGAGGGAGGGTAGAGCAAATATCCTACCCATGATTGTTATTCTCAGCTTTCAGATGTAGAATTCATCAAAAAGTTATTGACTGCTCTCTGTTATAAAAATATTTACAAATTATCTCTTTATTGAAATATCTCCTCTTCCTTCACAAATTAATGATACAGCATTCAACTGCTTGAAGTATATTGATAACAAAACCTTGTCCATTATTCCAGCCTTTGTTTTATTATTTTTAAAATTGTAGTTATTTCTAAAGGTATATTACTCAGGCAAAATGAAGGTAGGAGCAGGAAAGCTTCAATGCAACCAGGGAAGCACTTTGGAAGAATGGTTGGTTAAAATGACCCCATAAAAGCTAAAAGTAACTCTCCCAAAAATTTCACCACCAGACGAGCAATTAAATCTGTCTTAGGTTTTTCAAATTACAACAGTATTCAACCTCTTGCATTCAGTTCCATGAACTAATTAGTACAGTACTTAAAGATTCATATATACATGGTGATTAGCTGAGAAAAACAAAGGTTTCCACACAATGTTTGCACAGCTTCCTTCTACAGTTCATCTGCTCGTTTTCAGGAAATATCTCAAATGAGTGCTTGCATACCACTGAAATGCAAAATATATCTATTTATGCAACTATTTCAAAGAAAATTTTTACTAATTAATTCTAAAGAGAGTAAGTGTCCAGATATTGGGAATTTACATTTTCCCTTTTTAATCAGTCTTTACCACAGGAGGTTAAGATTTAGAGTTCCAAATATCTGGGACTAAGTTTAGGCAAGTGTAAGAGAACCAGAATGTCTAAGTTACCTTGATATAATAAAGACTCAATGGACAAATCGTATTGCAAACTGGCATAAGAAAGTCTTTCTTGTTGGTCTCAATTTTTCCATACATGTTTTCTAGAAATATCATACATTTCTACCTGTTGCAAGAAGACTTAAAAATAAATTTCATTGAGGAGCTGCAGTACAACAAAGATTTTAGATCTGAGTCAAAAAATATACCAAAGTATTGACAATATTTTGGGACTGAGACTAATTATTTTATGTTAACAAAAAGGAATTTAATTTTTACCCAAAATGGAACAGGTGTTTTGTTTTAGAGTCACTAAAATAATTTAACAATAACTATGCAATGTAGATATTATATATGGATTTGTTAATGTCATAATGCAGCTAGGACATGAAATAAGAATTAGAAATTACTATAGCTCTGGCTACAGTTGGAAAAACCTCGGCTGTAAGGAAAGGAAGGTAGAGACCGTATGAGGACACAGAGCCTTCATCTGCTGCAAGGGCAAGTATCAGTACCTGTATCTTGTGTAAGTCAAACTTTCCTTTTACTCATTGCAGATGATGAACTTTCTCATAAAGGGAATTAGTAAGACTACCCTATTCTCAGCTGGTTTATATAGTCTTACTAGGTGTTTTAGTATCTTTTTTTCTTGATAAAATATATTAAAAGGATAAAGTATTTAATCTTCTTTAAGCATTTAAAACAACAAAGAAAACATTAAAACATATACATTACCATGTGATAGATCTCTGGCTTGTGAAAGTCCTAATGTCCTAAAAGCTAAGGATTGTAACAGGCCAATAGTTTGATTTTGGTAAGTCATAAGCACCTAAATTTTTAACCAGATATTTATATGTAAACTTGTATCCAGTTACATTCATCACCAAAATAGGACAAGCTCTAAAATAAAAGACAGCAGCTACCTGTTCAGGATAAAACTGTAAGAGATTTTGGAAGGGGAAAAAGAAAAGAAAAAAAAAGGAGCCAAATGAAAGCAAACCATCAAATTTGCTTATAAACCATACTAATGAGCATAATATAAAAATTATATTAGACAAATCAAATACAGACTAAAATTATGTTATTTTTCAAATGTAACATTAATCAGGATTTTACGGCTAGAACTCCCAAATTTTATTAAATTTTTCAAGTACTCTTACAGCAAGAGGTTATCTTGATTTCAGCTGGATCATCAAGAAGAAATCATCTTTAAGACTTCTCTTGTTCTTATGGCATGCAAGAAGAGTAACTCAAAAACATTATTTTCACATTGAGATTCATTCAATTTCTTGAAACATTGCTTTCTTTCTTGTTTTCCTTTTGTTTTCTTACACCCTACAGTCATCAGTTTGTATTTCCTACAATCAGTTTCTAGTTTGCAGAACAAAAGCTGTTGCTAATACTAGGCTCTTCTATCCATTGTACCATTTCTGTCTATTACTTAGATGAGCAAAATGAAGACAAATTGTCCCCATTTCAGGATGGCTTGAGATATAAGAAATGATCTTTTTATTTGGAATTTAACTTCTAACAATTTATTATTAATAAAATTCTATAAACATCTACAAATTATACATGTGATCAATAACCCTTTACAGGTATTTTGGGAGATGAGCTGAACTTTCCTTTATGAGTGTAGAACTTCAGGAGATTAGTTGTAGCTTCTGTTGGCAAAGGTAGCATAGGAGCCAGGGAGGACAAAGTGATGTAGCTTGGAGCACTGATAAAGGATGATTTTCAATGGTATTTTTACTAAAAAGTTAGTGCATTAGAAGTTTATGGCAAGTAAGATTGCTTATCATATAAGGATACTATATATTCTTAATACATTCATGGAGGCTACTTGAAGGGCATTTTCACTGCATGGACCTGTATACATAATACAACTTTTTATTGTTGTCAGAGTCTAAAGCCCTGCAAGTACTTTTACAGTACATTATTTTTTAGAACCAATAAATTACTCATGTGATCTATCCAAGTATAAACATGATGACTTTTTGTCAGGCTTGACTATGATACTATTACAGTGAATTATGGATTCTAGTGGTTATCTGCTTTTGATGTGGTGCAATAAATCACGATCATTTATGATTGGTTGTGAACTTTATATTGGTTTTTCATGTAGTCTGTCCTGCACTTGTAAGGTTCCTCAGAGTTATACTTTTAAATATGTCAGAAAATTTCAAGATAGCATTAGACCAATTTAAAATTCTTAGAAAAGCATAGAAAACATAAAAAAAAAAAAAAATTCTGCCTTATTTTCTATTCCAGATACTGTTATAAAAAACTCACAACTAAGCAGTAAACTCAAAATTCATACTTTGTTGTTAAAGGACAGGATATAGTGAGATTTAAAAATAATAATAACAAAAAAATGGCCTATATGCTACAGTTACAGAGAGTAAATTGAAAGCTATTGGAAGACAATTCATTTAACAGCAGCCCCCAGATTAAAAAAAAAAAAAAAAAAAAAAAAAAAGAACAAAGACAGGACATATTTAGGCCATATGCAAGTGTAGCTATACTCCATATCACAAATATGTCCTAGAGTAAAAAAAAGGAAATCTGCTCTTAAACTCACCTTCTTTACATCCACTCTGTCATCTTTTCAAATATCCTCTGTATTATCCAGAAATGGCATCACTGAATTAGGAGTTGAGCCAGTCCCCCAAAAGAACTAAGATTTTACCCTAATTCTCTTTTATTGTGATTAATTATTATCCTGTTCTATTATCTATCTCTGAATTTCCTTTTTTTTTCCTCCTGACCTTTTATATTACTTCTGTTTGGCAGGACATATCTTTCTTTGCTTGCATTTTTTCTTCCTCATTTGTCTACCTTCTCCTGTATTGTACTGTGTTTTATTATTTATTGCTACTGGGACTAGGCCCTTCCTCCTCCATAAGACTGAAGGTAGATTTAAGGGATACATATGGTCACTACATCTGATGAAAAAATAAAATTTTTGAAAATATTATTTTAACAGTTAAATATTTATATTAAAAAGTGTTAAGTTTTTGGGGTTTTTTTAAGAACTAAAATAAAAAAATCCCTTTTTTTTTTCTTTCCCACTGGATTGAGGAAATTCTTGTGTGTATTTGAAGTTATGTAGGACACAAAGGACACAGGAGTGACTTCTTTCCCTTAGGGAAGAATTCGTGCAGGCACAAAAGAAAATAGTTGTCTCCTCGTCTATCATGTCAGAATTTGCAAGAAAACTCACCTTTTTCAGCACCACTAGTATCCACCTCAGGTGTTTTGTTCCCCTTCTTTTCAGAGAGTACTGGGTGACTCAGTCACTATGACAGTCCTGTGGCTCGCATCTGCATTCAACATAGCTAAACACATTGAATGCAGATTAGAAGTTTCTCAGTTACAGTTTATCCCTGCTTTATTCTCCTGCACATTAGCATAAGCTATCCATGGAAACATGCTACCTACCAGTACCACAAAGCAGAATTCTTTAAGGAAGGGAAAAGATGGGCCTTTTCTCAGTCTCCTTCATTCATAACTCAGTGAATAAGCCTCTTTCCCACTTCCTTGTTATGATTGCCCTAATAATCAGAAAAAGGTTTTACACTCCAGAGAGTGTGTAGGTTGTAGATAGGCCTGGATCCCACATCAAAGGGAGGGGAAGGAAATAAAATTCTCCTAAGCTTCTTAATACACCTACAGGGTGTTTTTTTCCTACTACTAAGTTTGGTTAGAAAATTATATTTTGGCATCCTTTGGAATTTATCATCACATTGTGATGTAAAGTAGCATTTGATGCTTTTGGTTTCATAGTAACAGAATTACAGACCCACAATTTTAACCTCTCTTTAGTCCTCCTATCCTTCAGTCATTCACTAACCCTTATGAAAGAAGGGGTTGGTTTATTAAAGAATCTTTTTTAATAAATCCTCTTTAAACAAGGCTTTACATTAAAGTTCACCCCAAGGATCCAAGTAGGTCAGAAATAGATGTTAAACAGCAAATGCCTATTCTCCTTAGTTACACATTAACACTTATTTGTTAATATTCCATCATTACAACAGGAACGTACCTCTATTTTATCTCTTACCTTAACTTTCCTTACCTTTTTAAGCTAGTAACCCTGCTTGACTACTGTTCCCCCTGCAACCAAGCAAAGGACTACTCTTAGAAGCAAGGTGACAAATAGCACCGGTATTGCTGTGTACCATTCTGATCTGGGAGTAAGACATGTTGCAAGGAGAATAAGCATTTGCAGAGCTTGCACACATTTTAGCTGCAATGTATGCAGCAACTGAAAAGACCATTTTCTACCTGGAGTCTATTTTCTGGCAGGATGAAGCATAAGAAAAGTACTAGCAGTTAAGCACATTCTCCATTCTAACTCATTCCACTGCTGAATACTTAGCACAAAGCCACCAAGAAAACAAAACATACTGAAAGGAAAACTCATCCAAGCAGACCCCACTCTCAACAGAAAGGCAGTCAATATGACTGTTGCCTCCAACCTGCAATTGATGTTTGACTGCACTGTTTGATAAACTAAACCATCTGGCTGCAGGGAATAATCTCTGCTGAGAGATAGAGGAGGCTGTGAGTTTCTGCTTCCTAGTGAGCCTGGTGTTCGCTCGTTCCCAGCTGGAACATAAGCTTCACCAGAGACCCAGCTGCTGTACGTCAGACATAGGCTAAGAAGCCAAGTCAAACACTCAGTAGGAATGGATAAATCTACTGTAATTATTGGCAAGCTATTCAACCTCTCACCTCTGTAGGCTTGAAGTCCATCAGTGGTTCAACACCTCTAGGTTCAAACCTGAGGAATGTAATGTTTCTTTTAAAGTGGCAAGAGTCTGAACAGTTACTGAGCAGTTCAGTTGTGGTTTAGATTATTCTACAATATTTTCTGATACGGAGTTTGCAAAATCTTATTTTATTGGCTTGAACAGAATGAAGCAGGACCATTCTTTAATTGATTGCCCTTCATAGTGTTTCCTTAATATGACTTAACTCTGTCTCTATTTATTTTAACAGTCTCCGGGATTTAGCTCTGCATTGTCAAGCAGATATATCAAGTAGATTAAGAGAAATGTATGTGGTATTTGCACAGCATAAGCAGCACTTTTTGATTCTCTTCACGATGCCATCAGACTTACTGCAATTTCTTGTAGTGAACTGACTGGTTTGCAAGGAATTAACTTCACAAATATCTGAAGCTAGAAATGTACTTGGACTTCAAATTTAATTTTAAAAATAATGTAAAACACTTTACAGTGCCCCTGTTTCTTTATCCATATACAATAAACACTGCAACAATTTCACCAAAGTAGCACTCAAACATGTGACTTGCTTTGGCTCATGGTTTTATTAGTTTAAATATTTACAGCTGACAATAAGCTACTGTCAATAATTCCTTAGAAAGCTGAGATTTTATATGATAGTTTGTATTACCAAGACCTCTGATTCCCAATCAGGAGCCTTCCTGATGTGTATTGCCAAATACACAGCATCTGTACCTCTAACAGCCTCCAACAAACATTACCATCAAAATTGCTTGCAGCTCACATCTAAGATCCAATGTGGGTAGAAAAGAGCTGAAAGAGATTTTTTAGCATTCTGTTGACACTTACAAAACATAACACATCTAAATCATGGTATCTCCTTTGGAAGCAAGGATGTAGATTATTTCACAGTTTTCAGTGGTTATTGCAATATCTCAAATTAGAGTTTAGAACTAGAAGAGCTCATGGCCATGGGCATCCTCACTTCACACAGTGCTAAAAGGTGTTTACTACCTCCTAAATAAATACAGATAATGAGATTTGTATAATACATAACTTTTCTGTGCTGCTCTGAATTTTGTTCTTGTTTGCTAGCAGGTAGCCTAAGGAATGCAAGTGTGCCAAATCTACTTCATCTCCAGCTGCTGGATGCTCTCACTATCTTTTATTTTCTTCTATCTGACTGGAAATTAAAAAAAAAAAAAAAATCAACATCTTAATACCATATGAGGGCACAGAACACATAATGATTACTTAGTTATGGTACACATGGAAATATCAACAGAACACATAATGATTACTTAGTTATGGTACACATGGAAATATCAAATGACTAAATGAATTACTGGGTCAACATATCTTAAGGCCAGTACGGGCCCTCTATGGCACTACAGACTCATATTAAGAGCCTCAGCCAAGATTTTAGCTCCTTTCTGTGCCTGCTCCCCTTTGAAAAGAGATGCTCTTGCCTTTGGAAAAATGTCAAAACCTGAAAGCACACCATAAACATGAGCCAGAACAGCAGCAGCCTTGTTTTCTAAGGATCTTTTAGATGTCAGTTTAAGTCTGTAACGTATGGCCAGTTCTTCAATGGGCCCTGCTGATTTCAGATATGTGCATACACTCCCAGTTGTGCCTAACGTGGAAGCTTAATTTTTTCAAAATTTTGCCAGAAGAATTTTGCTCGTTGTGTGTGGTACCGTATTACATCAAGCACAATATAGCACAGTGCTATGTGCTATAGATAATAAAATCTACTATTTTGTGTTGGGTTTACTTTTATATATATATATATATATGACCAAAGTTTATTTATATAAACTATATAAAAGTTTATTTATCAAACCTATGTAATATATTTTTATATATTACATAAGCATATGTATAAAAAGTTAATAACTGAACAAGCTCTAAACAATATTCCAGAACTGTAGATATAATAAAAAAAAAATTATTAAAACTCTATCAAGAGCTCAAAAGAAGTTTGAAAACTCAAAGGCATTGCAAAGTAATCATAGCCAAGACTTTCCTGGCAAAGTCTTTCCAGCTCACTAGTGAACACCTGCCACTATACAGACAAACAGCTTCTTGATGCTAAATTCATCAGTGCTAAAGCTAAGAATAGATAGATTATCATCTTTACAAACCATCAGCACTGAGAGGTTCTTGCTCAGGTTGTACTCATCACCTTTCCTAGTGGCTTCCATGAAAATTAATTCAAGTAGAGAGGGTAAAAACCAGGCAATAATTTCAGAATAATTACCGTCTCTCAATATTGAATGGCAATAATACATTATGAAAAAGAGGACGTGCTCTTTGTCCATTAGTCCTTCAGGAACTCATGAAATAATAGTAAATGTCTTGTAAATGTGCAGAGAAGTGCAAGAGGGCAGGTGCAAGAAGAAGCAGCAATAAGACAGAAGTACTGCATGCGAAAGTTAGGGACAGGTTGCAGCATGCCAACAGCACAGCAAGTAAAGATACAGTAATTCTGCTTATTTTCTGCTATGAATACTGTGTTCTGTCAGAACAGAATTCCACCTCCAAGCTATTCTTCATAAACAGGAAACATTTCAAAACTTTGGTGTTATAGCTATACCAATGAGGGCCCAAATCCCAGAGATATTGGAGACTGAATTCTTGGGGGTCAATTTATGGGCCTATCTAGGAATTTAGTACCTTTGTGTCAAAGTTAGGCAAAAAACATTAATGTTTTCCACATTCATGGTGATTTTCTTTCATGAAATACATTTTTTAAAAAACCCAAACAACTCGTGGAATAAGTAACTAAGATATTACACTAACCATTAGTCATTTACCTGATTTATTTTTTTAACTTGTCTTTTGCTTCCACACCAGGAATCTACTGTAGGCTACTAACCATATGTTTTATCTGACAGCTGTTATATTTAGTAATATAACAATAGTAATATACTGATTCATTATTCATGTTCTCAAACACCCTCAGAGAGAAATTCCAATGAAGCTCAAAGATTCATCTGAATGGCTGCTGAAATTACATTTGATAGTATAAGAGTGTGTTGAACATGTATAGATAAATCTGATGCTATGTTATTATAATGCTCTTGCAAAACTTGTAAGATAATCTATTGCTAGTAAGATGCATGTTAAGCAAGGCTGTCATCAAATATAATTATCTTCAAAGTAAAAGGTAAAGGCCAAAGTATGACAGAGCAAACTGATTTTCTGGAAAATCTGACTGAAAACCTATTGCCCATGGAGGACTGGCAAGATGTCCTAGAGTCCAAAGCCATGAGAAGTTGTCTTATCAATCAGAATTAGTAAGTGATGGGGAAGGAAGCAACTCATATGAAACAAAACAAGCTGTTTATATTCAGTGTTTACAGTGTGAAGTGGTGTCAAAAAGTTAATGTAATCGATTTGCTTGCTTTGTCTTTTTCAAGGCTTTTCTGTCTTTCTATGAAATGATACTTCTAGTAACTTCTATGGGTAGGATCTGCAAGAGTACATGTATGTACAGAGTTTTATCTCATGTTTCTGTCAATGGAAGCCTGTAGAGAAGTGTATTTCTTTTCATATTCCCCTGTTTACCATACTTAAAAGGTAGGAATTTAAAATCTCTTCAGAGGACTGTAGAAATTTTTTAACATTCATAGGCCTCAAGTTTACAGCATGTTCAGTAATTTCTTCAATGGCCCTGCATGATAATCCCTGCATGTGGTCTTCCACACATGCATGTCTGACCTTGCTTATACATATAAAGGCCTTATTTTCTGTCACCATAAATATGCATAAGCATATGACTCAGTTCAGTCTTCAAACAAATGTTCTCATTATTACTTCCTGCATCTGTGGATGAATCACAGCCCTCGCTATTCCTTTGCATTGGACAATGAAGACTGGAATAACTTCTAGTGTGGTTAATGGTCTAAGAATATGGAAAGAAGATAGAACTTCTGCAGAATTTGAAATTTGCAGAATCATCACCCTGAATACGGCAAGGAAACATAAGCAATGAATACGATGGCAGCCTGGGGGCTGCAGAATAAAAATCACAGTATACATTTTATTCAGATCTATTTCTGTACTTGGGTAGATGTAATAGTATCACAAGATATTTATCAACAAAATAATAATCATAAATTATGTAATATTTGTCTTTTTAATGCTATTGGCATGCTATCACTGTAAGACTCCAGAAGACAAATTCTTCTTTAGCTACATATTTCAGTAACTTCATACCCATTTTTTTTTTTATTTTAGAAATTCTTTTCAAAATTTAAAAGTTTTATGGCCAGACTAGGCTTGGGGTACATTTAAGTGGACTCAGTCTCCTCCTGAACTTTTATCTACTATAGCAGGACTATTTTTAGCACTTATAAAACAAATCTTTATCAAGCAGTTACATAATTGTTAACTGTATAATGAATATTCGTGTATATAATTGCACATACCTATCTAAAATTATATTTCTGTTTTGAGCCCAAGTTAGTAGAAATTTTTTTTTTTAAAGTTTTTAAATACTTCATGGAGAACTGTGCTATTTTCCTATTGGAAATCTACTGTGTGTAATTTCTTTAGTGCTATTCACTCCCTGCTTTCTCTTAGATTTCTCCGTGTCCTCCACCTGTGGAACAAGAAAGATATTTTAGTTTCATTTAAATTACATCTCTTGGCTGATGATCTCAATTCCCAGATATATGGCTTAAAGAAGCACTGTTGGGTAAATACTTGCATCAAGTCAAGACCAGTTCTACACTGCTACAAATCCTACCTTCAGAGTGAAAAAGGAAAAATTTAAAAATCTATGGTTCATGTGGATTCCTGAATAAACCATCTTTGAATTATTTTGAAAATCATTCTGTTTAAAATAAATCGAAAGTTTAGTGTAAATAGCAATGCTGCTAAACCCAGCTCTCTCAGATCAATATATCACCACTAATCAGCACTAGATCATACGCTCCAGATGATGGAACATGCCTCATGTGGCACAAGGTCTGCTGAGTAATAATGAAATCATAGGTGGATAATGGTAACTAGATATCTTGGGACCATCCCTCCCATTTATATTGTTAAAAGGGGAAAAGTGCAACAGTCATTAATCTGCACTAGCTGTGAGGTCTCCCAATACCTGTTCCATTACCAGTAAGATTTTTTTCACCCATCACCTCTAATGCTAATAGCAACAATTCATTGTGTATCAACAGACAAATTAATTATGAACAAACCTTAATTGCTCTAGTTATAATAAAATCAATTGATAATCATAGACAAGTCGTAATTACTTTTAAAGAAGTTTCATTTTAATTCAAAATTCATTAAGCTGGCAGAGATGGGCATTTTGTATAAAGTACTTTGGCTTAATAATGAAAACAAATCCTTTGATTTTCAGCAAGACTGTCCCTTTTGCCAAGTTTTCAGAAATTGTACTAAAAGTGTTGTTCAACAAGAAATTGTCTGTAAAGTGGTAGATATTTAGAACCTCGAGTAGAGATATATAGAAAAAACACTTGTGATTTTTCCAGAAAAACATGTATTTGAGAACAGAGAGTGGAAAAATGAAAAAAAAAAAATCTAGATTCTCTTTGGTCACAGTCTATGTTTAAACAGTATCTCTAACCTAAGGACAATCATTAAAAGCACATAATTAAAAATATTTTTTATATTACAATACATTCTGTTACATTACTTTGTGTTGCATTATGTTATGTTACATGCTTACCATGCCCCGTAGAGTGGGATTTTTTAATTTTTTTTTAAGCTTGCTTCAAACACATAATCTTTAAACTAAGGAAATCATCAATAGACACATCTGTTTTTGCTGGCATTCCTTGACAGAAATGTCTGCTTATATAAGGTGTTGTAGCAGTGAAAATCTTATTGCAAACAGAGCTACTAGCCAAAAAAATAATTTAGCAGTCTAAATATCTAAATAAGTAGAAGTGTAATTCTGACACACTGAAAATATTTAATAATTTCTGGAACTAGACAGGCAAATGTATAGATTATGTCTGTTTAGAAATTAAATTGCCTGAAAAAAATTCTGGAAGCTCTCCAGTGAGTGATAGAGTGTTGCATTGTTTTTCGTTTAATTCAAGCAAGTAGAAGTAGCTATCTGTAAGTATTTATGGAGAACATTATTACTATTTGCTCTGGAGACAGACTGAAAGTAAAAGAATCAATTCTGCATTGATGTATTCAAATGATGCCTAGTAACTACCCTTTCCTTCAAAGGCAATATAATTATCTGCTTCTTTTGAGAATAGTATCTTTTTTAGTCTTATGAAACTCAGTCTAAACATGATATTATAAACCTAGTTGCATCTAATTGTATTGTGGAGGTGAAGTTTAGGAATTTATAATGTTTTACACAAATGCACAGATGGAAAAGTTTAAGCTTGGACAGAAGCCTTCAGAAGCCTTCATAGAATGTTTTGAGCTGGAAGAGATCCACAGGGATCATCAAGTCCAACTCTTGCCCTAGCATAGGACAATCCCAAGATGCAGACCATGTGTCTGCGGGCACATTTTGACCAAATGCTTCTTGAATATTGTCAGGCTTGGTGCCATGGCTACCCCCACCCTGGGGAGCCTGTTCCAGTGCTCCAGCACCCTCTGGATGAAGAACCTTTTCCTAATCTCCAAACTAAACTTGCCCTGGCACATCTTCCTGCCATTTCCCCTGATCCTGTCATTGGTCACCAGAGAGAAGAGATCAGGACCTGCCCCTCCTCTTCCCCTTGGGAGGAAGTTATAGACTGTGATGAGATCTCCTCTCAGTCTCCTCTTCTCCAGGCTGAACAAACCAAGTGACTTCAGCCTCTCCTCATATAACTTCCGCTCTAAGCCCTTCACTAATTTTGTGGCCTTTCCCTGGACACTCTCCAGTAGCTTTATATCCTTTTTACACTGTGGCACCCAAAACCACACGGTACTCGAGGTGAGGCCGCACCAGTGCAGAGTAGAGTGGGACGATCACCTCCCTCGACCGGCTCACAATGCTGTGCTTGATGCACCCCAGGACACGGTTGGCCCTCTTGGCTGCCAGGGCACTGCTGGCTCATGTTCAACTTGCCATTGACCAGAACTCCCAGGTCCCTCTCTGCAGGGTTGCTCTACAGCCTCTCGTTCCCCAGTCTGTACCTGTGACCAGGGTTGCTGTGTCCCAGAGGCAAAATCTGGCAATTGCTCTTATTAAAATTCATATGATTGGTGATTGCCCAGCTCACTAGTTTATCTCGATTTCTCTGCAGTGCCTCTACCCCCCTGAGAGTGTTTACAGGACCTCCCAATTTGGTGTCACCAGAAAACTTAGTTAGCAGTCCTTCAAGTCCTATGTCCAAGTCACTGATGAAGACATTTAAGAGCACCGGCCCCAGGATGGATCCCTGCAGGATTCCACTAGTGACTGGTGACCAGCCCAGTGTAATCCCATTGACTAGAACCCTTTGAGCCCGATCTATCAGCCAATTACTCACCCACTGCATTATGTGTTTATTCAGCTCTGTGCTGGACATTTTATCCAGGAGGATGCAGTGAGAGACAGTATCAAAGGCTTTACTGAAATACAAAAAATTACATCGACTGGCTTCCCTTGGTCAACTAGGTGGGCAACCTTATCATAGAAAGAAATTAGGTTTGTTAAGCAGGACTTTCCTCTCATGAACCCATGTTGGCTGGAACCAGTGACTGTGTTGTCTTCCAGGTGTTTTTTGATAATTCCCAGAATAATCTTCTCTATAATTTTGCCAGGCACAGAAGTGAGACTTACAGCCCTGTAGTTACCAGGGTCTTCCCTGTTGCCCTTCTTGAAGACTGGGACAACATTTGCCAGCTTCCAGTCAACTGGGACCTCTCCAGATTCCCAAGAGCACTGAAAGATCATTGAGAGAGGACTTGTTATGACATCTGCCAGCTCTTTATGAACCCTTGGATGGATCTCATCAGGCCCCATTGACTTATAGGGATCCATCTGGAGCAGCAAATCCCACACAAGTTTGGGGCTGGTAGGGAGTTTATCATTCTCACAGTCATGGTTCTCTAGCCCAGGGCTCTGGGGGTTCCTGAGCCCATTCTCAGTGTTGAAGACCAAGGTGAAAAAGGCATTGAATGTCTCTGCTTTGTCTGCGTCTCTGTTTGTGAGGTGAGCGTGCTCATCAAGTAACAGGCCAATGTTATTCCTGGTCTGCCTCTTGCTATGAATGCATTTTAAAAAGCCCTTTTTATTGTCTTTCACAGTACTAGCCAGCTTTAACTCTAATTGAGCTTTACCTGCACGGATTTCCTCCCTGCAGTGGTAAACGTACTCTTCTCTGTTGTCTTCGCATGATGCCTGACCTTGCTTCCACTGGCCATACACTGTCTTTTTCTGCCTTAGTTCTAGAAGATCCTTGCTCAGCCAAGGCAGCCTTAACTGCTTGACTCCCAGCATTTTGGGATTGCCCGCTCCTGTGCACTTAGGAGGTGGTACTTAAAAAGTGACCAGCACTGGTGGATTCCAGCACCTTCAAAAGCTTTTTCGCCAGGGGACCTTACTAAGTAGTTCCCTGAGCAACCCAAAGTTTGCTCTCCTCATATCTAGAGTTGAGGTCTTGCTGGCAGTTTTACTCCTGTTACCATAGATTTTGAACTTGACCGTTTCATGGTTGCTGTGACCAAGGCAGCCACCAATCACCACTTCACCCACAAGACCTTCTCTGTTGATGAGCAACAAGTCGAGAAAGGCACCTTTCCTGGTAAGTTCCCTTAGTACCTGTATCAAGAAGTTGTCATCCAGCTGGTTTAGGAATCCTCTGGACCTTTTTGTACCAGCTGTGTAGTATTCCCAGTTGACATCCAGCAGGTTGAAGTAGTAGAAGGAAGTAGTAGATTTGGGGCACGGAAATGCCTTTTCCTGCTCTTGAAAAGTTCTGAAGATAAAAAAATCTTCTAAAAGTTAGGCTGAAAAAAAAAGGAAATGTTTCATTATGAATAGTAAAATTAAAAGACAGTTTCAAAAAGGGATCAAAAATTACTCTGTCCCATAAAACACTGTTTAAATTAATTTGAATCTCAATATAAAAATTCTGGACAGTTACCACAAAATAGATGATAAATTGTAAAACCTAAAACATTAACTTGTTTCTAGGTTCTTTTCTTAGAAAATATATTGGATTTACTTTGAACTTCTAATTAAGTCACTAATAATAGAACTATAGATACTGGTAACTGGGAAATGAGAATGGACTGAAGAATGGAAAGTTACAGTCAAATAACAGTGCAGTTAGTGATTTATCATTTCTCTTTTCCAGATTGGTAATGATCTCTCATTTTCTGAAAACATTGTTGTCTCAATTAATACCTTTGTTCACAGAATCACAGAATGGTTGAAGTTGGGAGGGACCTCTGGAGGTCCTCTTGTCCAACCTCCTTTCTCAAGCAAGGCCACCTAGAACCAGTTGCCCAGGATCATGTCCAAATATTTTTTTTAATATCTCAAAGAATGGAGACTCCACAACATCTCTGGGCAAGCTGATGCTAGTGCTTCATCACCCTCATAATAGAGTGTTTCTTGATATGTGTTTTAGTCTGTGCCTATTGCTTCTGGTCCTGTCACTGGGCACCACTGAAAATAGCCTGGTTCCATCTTTTTTTACACTCTCCCTTCAGGTATTCATACACATTGGCAAGATTGCCCTGAGATTTCTTTTCTCCAGGATGAACAGTGCCAGCTCTCTCAGCCTTTCCTCATATGAAAGATGCTCCGTTCTCTTAATTATATTAGTGGCCCTTCACTGGATTCTCTCCAGTATTTCTCTTGTACTAGACAGTGAAGAACTGTACATAGTAGTCCAGGTGTGGAGTTATTAACAGCAGTTTCATGAGATGTGACTACTTGCACGGGTATAAATGCTCCAGGAGATCATCTGATCATTGAGAACATTCAGGCTTTCTACCACCAGTAGCTCATCCAACAACTGCAGTTGTGTACCATTCCACCTTTTTTTGCTCAGAAATAAAACGGAAATGAAGCAGCTTGGGATGGATGCCAGAGATGCAATACCCATGTTGGTATAGCAGTGGTCTCATCACCTGCCTGGCCAGCACAGCAAATCTTATGTTGCCCTGTACTGCTGAGGCAAGCTGACTGCACAACTGGATCTGAAAACATTTTAATGTTGTAAAGGTCACAAAGACACAAAGAATCTATTACATCAACCTGAAAAAATTGGAAGTATATTGATGGATTCAGTCAAGCAGACTAATCCTTTAAATTGGAAGGGTTTAAATATCTTTGGTTTACTATGGCAAGGAAACAAGAAGGATTTCTTCCATATTATTTAGGAAAGAAGGGAAAAAAAAAAAAAAGAAGCTATGGAAATATGACAGGACTTAGGATCATCAAATCCAGCTCCTGTTCTTGCTTGTAATCACGCAAAACAATTATTTCAGAAAGTTACCTCTTCCTAAACTTAAATCTCATAAGTTTCTTCCCTGTAGAAGATGATTCTAAAATAATTTTGAACTTGTTTATAATTAATTTTAACTATTGTTTCCCAGAAAGAAACTCCTTATATATTTTCACAGAATTTCTTAACTTAAAGAGTTGCCTCATACCCAGTGGATTATAAAAGATACTTTTGTTCACTCCTACCCTTTACTTTGTGAATCTAGTTTCATTCTGTTAGACACTTCATAGAAGATATATTTTCTGTTCCTCTTATCATCCTAGCAGCACTTATTGGAATTTGAACTCATCTTTCTTGAACATCAGTGATCACAATTTGTCCTTGATAATGTAATTATCAGAAATAGACAGGCCTGAAACTGGAATGTTTGGACAACATATTCTGAATTAAGATTTTAATACAGATATAAGAATAGATTAATTATCCTGAAAAATCTGAGGCACCAGATTTACAGATGGTGGAATAAGTCATTAGTTCTCTCTTCAGCTATAGAGAATGTATGGAAAAATTGTGAACTAAGATCTGCGTAATAAGTGAGAGAGAAGAGTGATGGTAGAATTGTATCAAAGAAAGATCATGGCGGTAATAAAATTACCTTCCATAGGTTTAATAATGCATAAATGTATCACATGATCATAAGAATGGTGAGGGCATCAGCACAGGATGGCACTGTGAAATCTGCCAATAGCTCTAATGAGCTCAGCACAGATGCTGTTGAGTTGCATATTGTTAAAGTTAAAAAAGGATAGTCAAAACTATTTAACTTTTTGACATTCAAGCTGTTAAAGATGATTAAATGTAATGTATCAGTAACTATAAGGCATGTAAAGATCATAAAAAGATGAAAGAGACATGGCATGATAACCCAACAGTGTGTCAGCAGTAATGGCAGAACAGTAATAGTCCACATATTCTTCATAGAGCTCCCTTGCTGCTTAAAATCCTCTCTGTCATGGACTAGATTAATGAAACTGAGAAGAACATTATAAAGGTAGCACTTTGCTGCTAAAAACTGTTAACTGTCTAATCTTTCCATGACACTAATGCTCACTTTTTACACTGTAAATTCTTCTCTAGAATTCTTCTTCATTTTCTGTGTACGTAGAGATCTTGATTGCTATAAATAACTTGTGCTGTATATCTGGTAATTTTGTTTAATCCTACTACTGATTCATCTGTCAGCTGACACAGAAAAACCTCAGACAAAACACCTCAAAACAAAACTGAAAGAAAACCACACAAAGGAAAAGACACACAGGGCTGGATCCTGACAGCTTTTTTCCTTCCAAATAGAAAGTTGCAGCCTCTTTCTGTGAACTGGTTTGAATTTTCTGAATATCTATTTCTTTCTTAGAATTTGTATTTAAATGAAAACAATATGTTCATTTTGGACTGCTTGAAAATAGTCAGACCAACATTTTTTGAAAAACTTTAATGTTAGAAAAAAAATTGTTCACCGAAGTTTAGTGGATATATGAATTTCATGGATTTCTCCAAAAATAACCAGATCTTCTTTAAACTTTATTAATTCTAACATGCTGTTGTGGTAAACGAGAAATATTTCATAAATTTGTAAAAAGTCCTGTAATATGTCTTCAAAATCTATCTAGGTTCAGGGACTCTGACATGAGTAGTCCCTTCATAACAGTGCAATTACAAGTATAAAGGCATTCAAGAATCCAAGTTCTGCAATACTGGCCTTAAATTCTTGTAATACTAAATCTCACTGAATACAGAAGGCATTTGAAGGGATTGACCTTAGGAATGAAAATAGAGAACCAGAATTGTCTTCCATGAGGAAGTGAATGTCAGCATTTTGTTTTCACTTAGTTCCTAGAGTCAGCTTCTTTTCTATCATTTTTCTTTTTTCTCTGGAGATCATATCTGTTAGAAGCTTCTTCATTTCATGTGCTCTGACCCACCTGCTCTACCCCAGTATTTGACTTTCCTATAAAAGCCCTGTTTATATACATATTTTCTTAGGGAAGCAAGTCTGTTGGTTCCTTCTTAGGACCTAGCTGTATTGTCAATCACTGCCAACTTCAGCAAGAGATACAGAAAGTATTGTGCTTCAGAAAGGCACACTGTTGAAGCTGTGCAGGAACCGCAGTCTTCCACTAATTTGTCTGTGAGTCCCTGCCTCATCTTATTTCCTCTATAATATCATTGTTTTTTAAGCACCTAATGGTACTCTCTATGGAAGTTCTTTATTTTGTCAAGAAAGGGTAAGCGCTGCTTTACGTCAGTGTTACTGAAGCACCTTGTCTTGTTTCTGAATTATCCAGTTTAGAATGATAAACATAATTTACTAAATGTTTCATTCTGGTTTTAGATACAATGAATATTTCACATTCACAAATACATAGTAAATACATTCCTAAAAGATGTTATCAGAATTTCTTCTCAAAGGCAAGAGCCACTAAGACAAATTCTCCATTGCCACGGATAACTGACTCTGCCTGCACTTAGGAGTTTTAGGAGTGACAGAAACATCTACAAAGAGAGAAAGAAAAGTGTCCAAGGAATACAGCAACATAAGAACAAGGAAATGAAAATAGTAGTACGATAATTTGCACAACGATACACTGCATAAGGATAAATAGATGTACAAAATGTAAGAGTATTCATTTGAATAAAAATTCCAAGTTATTTATTTAGCCAATCTTATGGAAAAACAATCATTAGAGGAAAATTACTATTTCCATCATTTTTTTTTTGTTTCAGAAATTTATCACTGAGTACCACTTCTTTACTATAGCAAAAACAATAGGGGACAGTTCTGAGGAATGGAAATATATGAAAGCATTAAAGGAAGAGAGCCAAAGGACTTGGTCAGAAAGGCCCTCTGATTGAATTGTGTCAGCCAATAGTGAAATAAAGAGTAAATTATCTGGAAATCACAGAATTTAATCTAAAGCCAGCGTGCATAAATCTCAAATGCATTTTAGATTCCAGACTGAACTGTGTACATAACCATACAACTGTAAATATAGCAGTGTACTTTCAGACTTATAGTGGTTATTGATATTTGCTTTTTACAAGAAATCAAATTTTACCCAAATGTTTAAATGTGTGTTGTACTTGTTTGACTAGCTGAGTTTTACACCTCCTGTATAGAATTTCTGGATAAGGAAGAACACCACAACAGCATTATGTTTAGCACCTGAAATACAGAAAACAGAAAGGTAGGTATGCATAGAATCATAGAATGGTTTGGGCTGGAAGGGACCTTAAAGATCATCTAGTTCCACCCCTCTGCCATGAGCAGGGACACCTTCCACTAGACCAGGTTGTTCAAAGCCTCATCCAACCTGGCCTCTGTATTCACAGAGACCTTTTTGTCCTTCTAGGGATGACTGTTTACAGTTGGAAATGAAGTAATGCTTTTCAGCTGAGACTGGAGCCTGAACTTGTGGAGTTATCAATATTTTACGTCAGTTTATTTTTGCCTTCCATTCTATATTTCACGTAACAAAATTCATTGAGAAGTAAACTGCAACATGAACTTTTAGTTTAGTAAAAATCATATCTGAGCTTGCCAAGGTAAAGGCTATCAGCTGTAGAACATGGAGGCTGGCCAGAATGAAACAATAAGTATAATTTTAATAATTTTTTCATGTTTCACAGACCATAATGCCACTCTCTTTTGCTTACAGCTCCAAAGTTACGACTTCAGTTACACTTACTTTTTAGATTTACATTCTTAATAACTTTTAATGTGAAAACATCTAGTTTATGGTCTTTACTAACTGAAGCAGTAGGTTGAAAAACTAAAGAAATAAGCAGAAGCCTATTTGCACTGTGAAACTTTTACTACTGCAGTTGTGTTGTGCTGAATTTGCTTTGTTGCATTTTAATGTTAGAAGGCTATCAACATGTAGCCATGAGATACTGTCCTGCATTTCAAATACATATGCTGAGTGGTATGAATCTTATTATGTTTAGAATGCCAGTATCTAAGACATACTTTTAGGCTTTACGTTTGAGAACAAATGTGCATACCATATGAAAAATCCAGAACAGACCGTTACTATCTCATCAGCTGCCACAATAGTAAAGTATTACAGATATTTTACACAGGAGGACATGCTGCTGTTGTGTGTGAACTCCTGACTATAGTGAATTCTCAGTTTGTTTTGTTTAGAGCAAAGCACCATTTTCAGTGTTAAAGTAGCTGTGTATGTGTTCACCTAGGCATTATCGTGCAAGAGGAAAACTACATTGTTATTACACATTCTCAGGGGGGGATTAAATGCCATGAAATGTAAAGAGCTTGAAGAATATGTGTTGCAGCTTCATTTGACAAGGGAAATTTGTCAGGCTGTCAATTGCACTGATTAACCACACTTTTAACCTCTCCTTTTGTAGAAATTATTTTAAGTAGTATTTTAAACTAATACTGTTAAAGAGTTTGCACTGAAACAAATAACATAAAAAAACCAAACCCAGATATCATTCAAGAACTGTTTATACATATTTCTTGATGTTATTTTTCTTCAAAATTAAGAACTGTTTCAGTTTGCACTTCAACTGCAGCAAGTGCACTCAGGTTGGCATACTGCGCAATTTAAAAATGAGATATAGGAAGATATAGAAAGGTGGTATTTTCAAAATGGAAAACAAATAACACAAAGCTTATTTAAATTAGGTAATTATGGTTCTTATTACCTCTTCCTTTTGGTGCCAGATTGGCTGTTACTCCACAGAGAATACAGGTAAGCACTGTATTTTCACAAATGCCAGTTTGTTATTAAGCAAAGAATGTTGTAATTCAAATGCTCAAAAAATGAAATATTTTATCCCCATTAGACCTCAACACATTTATGCAAAAAATAGCCCTTTATTCCATTACTATGGCTGCTGTCAGTTACCTCAGTGTTTAAGACTCCAGGAAAATTAAAATTGCAATCAGCCAGCAGCTACCCAGAAGGTGTCTTCTAACTTTCAGCTGACACATACACCTGTAGTAACCAGTCATCCCACACACGCAGCCAAATGCCCTTTTTCAGAATTTCTAAAACCTATTTTCAGAGATATAGCAGTGACAGACAATATAGGTCATTTCAGAATCCAAATCTGAAGTAATCTTGCTACTCTTTAAAAATTTGGTTACCTCAAAGCTGCTGAATATTTCTGAACTAAAGTCAGAATTTCTGTTCCTTCTGGCCTTATTTTTGTGCTGATATACAGGCACATTTCCTTCAGGCTGGGAAATATGCACTGATACACATTTTATAAATCTGTGTAGTGGACCATCACAGTTGTTACAGCGATATTATGCAGTCTTCCTTTGGCAACCCATGCACCCCTCTTGCAATTACAGCAGTAATCATTATAAGAAACAGAAAGTATTATTTTTTCTGAAGCACTAAAAATTTTGACTTCCAGTGTAATTAAGTGGCTTAAAACCAGGAAGAGGTCTGTAAAATAGAAGCCCCGGGCATCCAACTAGTGTACAGGCACCTAACTAGTGTTCATTTTAAATTGAGTTAGTCACCTAAAGTATTTTACAATCATCTGGAAGAGTTTTAGTTTCTTACTGTTTTGAGCTACTTGATCTGTGCTAGATTATGAAGAGTCACTCTTGAGAGGCACACATCATGTCTGTGGATTAGAAAAATGAGAATTAGAACAATTCTGATCAGCTCCAGTTTATCCCATCTCAAATTTATTCAAAGTTTTAAAAATATATTCTCATCCAGCACACCACAGAAGAAAACAGTATATAACTACTTAAAAGGTTATAGCTTTAAGGGGTGTCTCAGTCTCAAGGCTTCTTTGTGTCAGCGGCAACAGGATGCCTTCTAGTAAATATTTTACTAGCACAGTATAGGCAGTTTTGTTTTTTGGGGGGTTTTTTTGTCATGAACAAAGCACAACCTTAATTTCTCAAAAGGAATAACAATTCTCTTGTTTACATTTTTGTCATTCAAAGAAAAAAGTTTTGTCTTCATGTTCTATTTTGTGTTAAGAACAAATTATAATAACAAATACAATTCCCCACTGATTTTTTTCCCTCACTTTTTCCTCAATTCTTTCTTGCTTAAAGTGCCTGTCAGTACTTTTAACAGTTCCTTGTATCTCCAACAAGACTGGCCTTAGGCTGTAGCTTGACAAAGACACCCAAGATACCTCCATCACTTCATAGGTGGCAGCTGTCACCTTCCCAAAGCTCCTTTTGTTAGGAGATGAGTGTTGCTACTTGGTCTTCCTCTAGCTGTCATAAAATCATATAACCAGGATGATTCTACATGGTAGTATTACATGATGCAGTTCTTCACAGCTTAGAAATAATATCAAGAGTTAAGTCTTACAGTTATACAAGCTTTGTTACTTAGGTCTCTGGTACATTTTATAAAAATGTTGTGTTTTAACTACGCAGTTATTAACACAAGATAATGTATACACAAAATACAGTGTTGAAAAGAAAACCAAAAATGCCACTGTTATATTAGTGGGAAGAAGACTTACACCAATACTACCTAATTATTCTCATAGCCACTTTCACATGTACATCTGCATTCTTGGAATGACTCACTACATCACCAAAATTCAAGAAAGAAAGAATGACTTCTTGAAGAAAATTTAGTCTAGCCACCTAATCCAGCATTAAAAATTGCAAAAATAAAATCCTAAATTATGGCAATTTCTCTATCTGAGGCAATGATCAATAAGGTTCCATCAAAGTTTTAAGCAAGGAAACTGAACAAAACAAAACAAAACCAAACAATCCAAAAAACAACCAGATAAAATTTATGGAAAATATAATCATCCTTAGTAAAACAGTTCTTTAGACCAATTTGGAAAAAAGGATATGGTCTTAACTACATTCACTTCCACTATCTGTGAATGCAAAGCCGTCAATGGTTGGAGACAGGTTGTTGCCCTTACAACAGTAGCACATAAGAAATCTCTATTTTCTCACTTTCCAACAAATACACTTAATTACAGGGATATTTGACAGTATAATTCTTTGGGATACACTTCAAACTCAAAAACATGACAGAGGCAACAATCCTTAGACTCCATCAAAGGTATTTTGTGGAAAAAGGATCCTGTTATTTATATTTGCAATACTAGAAGTAGTTTTATGACTGCTTAAGGCCAGAGAAATCTTCATTTTTTATTGCAGAAGTTCGTATTTGTCAATACAAAACCTAAAGGCAACTCTGTTATTGTCAAAGAGATGGCTTAAGCTCCTTGAGATCCTTTCCATCTCCTGAGGGTCTATAGACCAATCAAATTACTGTTTTGTCCATGCTATCCTAAAATATAAAAATCCCTACTGTTTAAGGTTAAATTTGAGTTTGACATTCTAATCACTTTCTCCCCAATTCAATTTTAATTGAAGGCTGAAGCTGAAGTCCAGTCCTCTGAGTCCTTCTGAGAGGAGACTGACAACAAAGATTCCTGCCTCCACTCCAGCTCCTCTATATTCAGGATCAAGATACAGTCACTCTTACCATTGTTTCTTCACTTAGTTAACACTGAGATGTTATCCAAGCCTTAGTGCAGGACAGTTTTATTTAACTCTTCCCACAAAAACTGGTGAAAGGAGGATATGTTTGAGAAATAAAGAGTTTAGAGAAGGCACAAAATAAGTTTCCACATACAGTCAGAGAGAAAATGTAAGCTTGCATAGGCGATTTGGCATTCAGTGCCACATAAGGCATCGCATAAGCACTGCGCAACGCTCCTGTCTGTTACTGCTCTGCTACTACTTGTCTTCAGTTCGGTGTGTCAGCTCTATTTGTTAGTCACATTAATTTTGTAAAAGCAATTAACCTTTACAACAGAATAGTATACATCTAGCAATCACCAGTGAATACTGAACAAGAATTATATGTGCATTCAGATAATACATACCAGGTAATGACATAACACAAGGTCAAAACCTCTAAGTCTTCAGAGTGATCTCCAAAAACCCCAATGGTTACAAGGGTGGCCTACACTTAGTTTTATGGAGTTTATAAACTCACATTCAACTTAACGAAGAGGCATAAAAATGTCCCAGTTGCAGAACCAGAACCCTGCTGTTACTGAGTATATGATTACAGTCATTTCTCTTTGTAGGAAAGTCCTTTATAATGCATCTCATATCCAAATGTGACTTTAAATTTTCGTTCATTGGCTTAGAGAGTTTGTGCCTAGCTAGACAGGTCTCTATCACAGTTTGGAAAATAGAGTACAGTACAACAGACTCAGAGTACTGTCTTAAAAAAAAAAAAAGTAAATAAAATCCTCAATGAGAAATCCATTATTGGTCCATCTGTGTATTTGGTAAACATAATGACAAACTTGTTGATTTGATACCATGGGGCATTAGCAAAATCAAAGACTTGCCAGTGCAGTCTTTGTACATAACAGATTATACTAATTATCTTGTAGGACCAAATTTAAATTCTAAGCATTAACTCTTGTTCATCCCAGGTGGGAAAGATAAAATCTTTTTTATAAAGAAAGAGGCAAGAATAAGTAGGTTCCACAGAGGAGAAGCACTGGATTTGTAACATTTATTATGTGCTTACAGCTCTGCATCCTCAAGGGGCTGTATACCCCCACATAATTGAAATAATTGTTCAATGACACCATTCTGTAGGTAATGGTTTTCAATAGACACACTGTACTTCTGTGAATGTCATTATGGTATGATGCTAACAATACTGTGTTGCTGCAAAATCATCCCCTTGATTGTAAAAAAAGCCTTAGAAAACCACCTCATTGTGTAGCTTCAGGGCCATTTTCACCCTCTTTCCAAACCATAATCAGTTATATGCCACATATAGGCTAAAAAATTCAATTCCCCTTATTCCAAAAAGCATAGGATACTATTACCTGAGCTAGCATGCATTCTCTTCTATTCCATCATGCTACTGGGATTTCAAACACACAAATGAGCAGACAAAATAGCAGGCCCAATCTCTGGACCAGATCTTTGGCCTTCAACTATATGGAAGAGTTATTAAACTCACACCAGTTTAGAGCAGCTCAGGCTCTGGATCACTGCCTTTTTCAGTCAGGAGACGAAAAATAATGCCTTGTGGCTTCTGTCTTCCTGTGTATGCCAAAGTCTTGGACCATCTTAATTTACCGTCTTGTTTCTGTTAGCTTCTTCCTTTAAGCCTTTAATTGGTTTTGGTCTTGAAACCTTGCAAAGCTCTTTAAAATCTCTTTTTAGGTGTTTGGAAAAAAGAAAAAGAGGCTTAGTTTGATAGGCTTGGGAAGTGGCTTGAGTAACTGAATGTGGCTTTCTTTGTGACAATACCTGCAGAGTAGAAAGAAGAAAGAGAACAAGGAGGGCAGAGAAAAGGAATATTCCTAAGTTAAGCAATCAAGAGAAAAGACCAAGAAAAAGTTATAGCTGTGAGGATGAAGCATTTTATATAATGCAGGAAAAGGGGACATGTCTTTATGGATTTGCAATATTATGTATCTATACACTCCTCATTTACAAAAGTACTCTTTTCAGTTGGCCTTGCTGACCTGCCTGATGGCTTTCATTTCTCATGCCATCTCTATACTTTAATATGTTTAATTAGATACACTGAGGCAAAGGGTTTAGGCTTCTAGAGGATTATACATTTAAATAGATAATAATTAACAACCGTTGTTGCATTAAGTAAGATTAAACACTTTTTCTGAAGAGACATAAGCATCATATTTTACAGAACAAGAGAAGTTCAACTGACAGAAGGAAGAAAACTTCCCAAAAGGCAAATTATTTCATAATTGTTCACTAAGGGGATTCTTTTGCCTTCTTTCAAGTATGATATTAGACTGCACCAGAGATAAAATACAGAACCTTGGATCTGTCTAAACGTTTGGTCCTATATTCCAAACACGAACAAGGACTATTTTAACTAACACTAACTTATTTCAGTACTTGATCTCTCAAAACTTTATGACTCTTTTTCTTTTTTTTCCCTGCACTACAGCTAATTAAGGCTTTAAGATCCATTGCCCGAAGCCTATTACAATTTCATTGCCTAACAGTATTACACTGGTAGTAATAATTAAAAAGTATAATCATGATATTAAAGCCCATAGATGGTAATTCTACCCATAAACACAGGTGCATAATTTGAGTTTTTAAATATATTTACCATAATAAAAGATATTAGTAGTAATTGTAGTGCATTTAAAGTGGGATTAATGTACATGTTAATTATGTTAGTCATGTTAATTTTTGAAAAAAATTGTAAAGGTCACCTCATTTTTCTCTTTCTACCTCCTCCTAAAACTTTCTTTTGCCAGCATGTCATCAGCTGTTAGGTAGTTGCTTACTGCACTGTTCAGAATTTATTGTTACATAGTGCTTACTCCTATGGCTTTCTCACCTAATATGTTTGGAATGGATTGCTATTATAAAGCATCAGATAAAAGATCAGTTTATGGATCTGTAATCTGTACTGCTCAGGGTCTCAGTACAGGTTTTTTTCTCCTAAAATTCAAGTATGTGGCCATGAAAATAATAATGACACAATGTGTTACTGGAATCTACCTTCGAATTGAGAAGTCAGATTGCATATAAGAGAAAAAATGATACACACTTATCTTCAAAAAATGGAAATATATATATAAATATATATATATATATATAGGTAATTGAGCAAGCAATGGTTACTTGGCCTATCCAACTTCTCTTTATTTTCAAAAGTTCTGAACTCAGGAAAGAAAAATATCTTGATGGAAATGGATGCTGCTTTCCAGGAAGAGAGATGTAGGAGGATCTATCATCCTTAAAAGACCTGCTTTCCAAAATTTAAGTAGAAATATGCTCACTGATAATCCTTAAACTGGATTAATCATTAATCATACTTTCTCTTGTATCACATTAAATTCAGAAGCAAGGCTAGTGCTTAGAGAGGTACAGGGATGTCTATAATAAGTCTTGCTCAAGGAGTGCAGTTGAGTTTAACTATTAAAGATGGCAGCCTAGCCTTCACTTACACAGGCCCAAGAAAAGAGAGGGAAGATAATCTAGTGGTAACATTCATAAGCATTTCTGAGCTTCCACAAGATTAAGCCTTTAAAAATAACAGATATAAGTTATGGTCTATCTGAACACAGCTGTTTTCAGATTAATTAATGTGGAACATAAATGTGTTATCTTTATTATATGTATTAATTATTCCAGCTCCAAACAATGCCATCCTTGTGAAAAAAACTGCTACATTCAGATTTCTTCAAGGACAGGTATTCCAGACCAAATACTGCATGCAAATTATTTTGTCCGAAGAAACACACCTTCTATACAAAGCCAAGAGTTCACTGTTAGTCTTATTAAAATCTTAACAATCTAACATTTATAATCCAAATTATCCAATTATTACCAGCTCATTACCAATAATAATGAAGCTAAACCAGACCTACACTAACTTTCTAGTATTTCTTCCCCTTTCTTCTGTTGTTGATGCTCACCCTGCTTATGCTGTCCAGGTACTGACACAGGGGAGAGAAGAGGGCATGGCAAGTCATTAGTATCTCAAGTTATTTTGCAGGAAGAGTATGATGATGTCAATGGTTTCTTCCTCCCACATATTGGAATAATTCTTATACATTTACTAACAGACAGTGTACCTTGCTCTTGCTTTATTGGTTTACAACTCCACAATACAGCAACAGGTATAGGGGGACCTGGTGCAATATTCTGTTATTTCTTCACCAGCCTCCAAGCCGCGGTTTCTTGATAACATAAGTAGTGTTTAAATAGCACATCACATCCACATATAACATCCTTGCTCAAGGCCATTTGAATTCCAATCTACAAAACCAGTAATATCTTAGACCTCTTAAGGAAACCTCTTGCCACCAATACCAGCTAGCTAAGCAATATTATTAGTAAGTTATCAATATTACTTTGAGAGAGAGAGAGAGAGAGAGAGAGAGAGGGGGGGGGGGGGGGGGGGGGGGTCTAAAATAAGTGCAATATGGAGAGAGTAACCTAGCAATGTTTTATTGTTCTTCTGACACAAATCTATTGTTGGGGCCCTGAGAGCGTTTCTGAACCACAGCAGAGGTTTGGCTGGCAGAGTTCAGGCCCAACATGGAGACAATGTAGCCAGTAGCCTTGAAAGAAAGAGAACCTTCAGTGGAGGCTCCCCAGGAACAGCTCTGTGAATAGCTACTTTTAGCTTAGGATTTTTTGCTTGCTCCTTGCCTGAATGACATCAAAAGTGCACTGCAACCATGCCCATGCCTGGCTACGTAACCTGGTGATCCAAAACCTAACCTAGCCCTTAGGCTTGACTCCCCAACTTGACCTCAGACTTGTGTTATCACTACAAACTTCCCCAGAAATCTGGTCTTTTGTCCGAGTTTGATTACTGTCCCTTGGAACTGCACTTCACACCTTCCTCAGTTACCATCACCTTTGCTGGTAAGGCCACTGCCCCTGCCTGCCTTATTATCATGTTCCACTCCCAGTGCCCCTTCCCTTTGGAGCAGCCTGCCCTTGATGCTCTTTGGTAGCTAGGTGCAAAATATCCATGAGATTACGTAGTCTGGGGTGTTTGAGGAGCCTGTTTAATGGGGACATTGTAGAGTCCTCTGCCAACCCAAGCTAACACTTAACCTAAAATCTGCAAGCCTTAACTGAAGAAGGAATAAAACTTAGGTTCCTTTGCCATACAGTTGCACTTTGCACAGACTGGCAAGTCCATCCTTTTCTCCCTTCTGTATACCAGTAAATCTTCAGTTATTCTCTGTAAAGTAAAATGGTTTCAGTGGTTAGGAGAATCCTATAACCTTCTTATTATAGGAGTTAGATTTGGCTACAAGATACGATTGGCAAATTCACAGCACTTCAGGCAGGTATAAGAAACTACAAGTGAATCATCTAACTATCTTTAGCTAAAATGGGAAGGCATTCATTCTGTACATCAGGATGGGTCTATTAGATGTCCTTTAAAAATACTGGATTTGAGTTTGCATTCAGGAAGCCCAGAGCTCTACTTCTACCTTCTTATATTCCTAGTAAGACGTCATTTAATAAAGCCTGACAAAGTTTCAGACTTACGTAGTCACAGGCATGCATTGGTTAGGCAACTTTATCAGTAAATACACAATGGGCTTATGGCATCTCCAGGGCTAGATAGTAACAGAAGAGAACTTGTGGATACCTCATATGTGGACTTACCCATTTCTAGGGGAAGACAGAAACTAATTAATACACTTCTACTTCTGATACACTTCACAAAATTGCACAGGATGCCTGCTCAGATTTGAGAGATCTGAAGAAAATATCTTGTTACCTTTAGAACTATTTCAGGATCTTATGAATGTTCTTGCCAATACCAACCATTGAAAAAATATCATGTCCCACAAATTACAAGATTAAATTAAAATAATTAAATGTATACCATAACATTAACTATTATAAAGAGATTTCCTTTATTTCTTTTCTGCTGTTTTCAAACTTTTCTGTGCATTTGTGTTATTTGATAGAGATACCAGTACAAAAACTTACTTTTGTAAAAAGTAACTGAACTTTTTGAAAAGTGGCAAAACTAACAATACAAGACTTATTAAAAAACCCAAAGAGTTGGAAATACAAAATTTTATTCATAAAAATTAATCACATGTTTCAAAAATGCAGGACGTAAAATTATTTTATTTATTTTTGATCACTAAGATGAAAGGTAATACTATTGACAGAAACTGCAAGGTGAAATTTCTGACAGTTAGAATTCTGCTATTGAAGTTGAGGTTTTGCCAATTAAGCATACTTAGTACCAGTAGTTACATTAAGCTGCAAAGCTTCTTATCCAATTATGTTGCACTGTACAACTCTACTTGCTCCTGCCAGAAGATTTCTGGTCTTGCAGGACATGCTTCAAACAGTGCAAACGAGATGTTTCTGTTCACAGTGGAAAAAAGAGGTTTAAAGCAACTAAGGTTTTCTTTACAAAAGAAAAATAGAAGGATGTCTATCTCTTTATACCCTTTCCAGTCCATGGGAACTCTGTAATCCTTGGACAGGTTCAAATGAGTTTTGTCTTTGCACAATAGTATATTATTCCTGCTTCTTCTTCTTTCTTTGTAGCCTATGATCCTGCATACCCAGGTCAGCAACATGTATGGGGTTTTCTGTAAATACCAATGCTAGGTTTCTAATAGGAAAATGAATGGTGTTGAAGAGGAAGGTGCTTAGGTGCATTGAGTTTTGCTGAACATTGGCTTGCTTCAGTGCAAAAGGCTAGGCTTGAGGTTTGAAGACATTACATACAATTACTCTTAAATTAAGGCCATAAGGGTACTAGGCAGTGAGCTGGAAGAAAGACTGGCAGGCTGAATGAAAGAGGGAATTAAATCAGCTTCTCAGTAAATGTGAATTGCTACTTTGTGTTGAATAGTTAAATAATAGAGAAGTGTGGAAGTAGACAAGAAAAAGGTGAGCCCAGAGTTCAAAGCTCATCCAGAGCTGAGGTTCATCTTTCTCTCAGCTGATAGAAATATGTTTTCTCTGATAAGGACACTTCCGTCTCCTACCACTCATGACTACAGTCAAAATTAGGAAACATAAGTTGACTTTTCCCACAGGTGAAAGATCAAAGCTCTGTCAGATACAGATTTCTCATTTTCCAAAGAACTGACTTCCCAAAAAGACTAATAATGGAAGACTAGAAATTGAAATTAACATATTAGATTCCCAGGCAAATACTTTTCATCCCTTCCTGCTCCGTAGCATGCAATATCCTAGGGTTTCTCTGTGAAAAAAATTGCTGCTCGTCCTTTACACTTTGCCCAGCAAAGTCTTTTTATGCTCAGTAGAATTTTCTTCTGATTATACTTCCGCCTTTCATAGTGATCACAGCACAGTAAATAGAGAACAGGTTTCTGTTAACAGCTTCACACACACACAGAGACACATCTTTTGCAGCAGGATCCAGCCTGTTCTTCAGATACATCGTTAAAGCCAAACCAACCCAAATTTCAGAGGACTCTGATGTCTGTGTCAGGAATTCTGTTTTGGATTTCATACAAATCCAAAGCTTTTAGCAAGTCTTTGCATGTTATCCTGTCAAAGCACTTGGTTTACAGTACTCTCAAGAATTATTTGCATCTATCAAGTCAGTACTATTTTCTTCATCTGCAGGAATTGCCTTGGAGATCCCCTATCCAACTAGCAATCAGATCTGCATATTCAGTGTGTCTGAAATGGTAAAATTAATCTGTATCATCCAACAGTCCTACTCTCTTAACTAACAGCTAACCAATTTTAGTTAACTAACCTTTCGCAGTCCTGTCTTTCTGAAGCTAGGTACTGCCATGATCAGCAATGCTCTACTGATTGGCTACAAGTGATGTTCCATTTTATTTATGGAAGCTCACTGAAGAAAACTGAGTTGCACAGAAATAAATAGGAAGTGTTTACAGAGACATGGACTCTAGGATGACCTTATAATTAAAATAGCGACATATTTTGTCTGAGGGGGGACAAAAGCAGCAACCCACAGTTCACAACTTTTCAGGTGACATTTCATAGACAGTCTTCAATAAATGATATATATATATATATATATTAAAAACACAAGGCCATTGTATGATTATTTTAAAATCTGGTTTTATAAAATTAACTATTTTTAAGATCCCTACCAAGCAACATTGTCTAAATGTTTGGGGTTTTTTTTCTGAATAAGTGTCTACCATGAGTGAGTTAAATGCACTGGGCTACACTAGTGCTAAACTCAGTGTTATAATTAGCTGTTTAAAAATTGCCACTGTGTGTGCATGTTTGGTTGTGATATATTTCTTTGTAAGTGTGTGTATACACACATAAAAGAATAATAATTATAAACAAAAATGAGATAGATAGAATATTTTTTTAATCACATGCTGGAGAAAAGTAGACTGTATGACTGCCTAAGAAAAAAAAAATAGAAGCTAATCCTATTTTAGTATTTATTAAAACAATTGTGCCTTTTAATTTCCCTCTTCCACTTTACAAAATCGACATCCTTCTGTTTAGAAAAAAAAAGAACAAACTGATTTAGCTTGTTACCTGAGCTAGCCAAAATACATAATAAACTGCGATCACTGCTGTTCAAAGGAGATTAGAATAATGAATTTAAAACTTAAAATCAGGAGTCTTGTTGATAAAATTCTGGATTTTTTTTTTTCTTTAAGCCATCTGTCTGTCTGAATCAGTGTGCAATGGCAAGTCATTAGGGTGGCTCTGTGAGTCATCCTACTCTTTAAAGAAATCTCTCTGAGATGAACATAGGGGATCCAATTATCATTCACTGAACCTATATGTTATTAAATCTAGAAAAGAGCAATTGTGATAAAAAAATAGAAACTCTGAAGAGTCAAGTCACAACAGATAAGCAGTGCCAAGAATACAGCTTTTAGTTGAACCCATGTTTGTTCCCATTCCATGTATGCTGTGTGATGGGGTTTTATGTTCACACACTGGCTATTCTGAGCTGTCATAATGACTGTGGGACCTGGACCCCAGCTAGGAACACAGCACCATGACATAGCCTATGTGTAACCACATTTGTGGATTTTTTTCCCACAGGATAACTGTTTCAGTCATTGCAAAGGGCAGATATGTATATATATATATTTTTTTTCACACCCTGTCCTTTCTCTTGCTGGTAATTTCCTATTTCTTTTATAAGTGATAAAGGGTCACTTATAATCTCACCTTGCTGTTCTGTTCCAAGTGTTGCCTTCATCACCTCTTCCTGTCCCGCCCACGTATTTTTTTCCCTAGTGTTTTTCTCTTTTTCAACCTATACTCTTAGCTTCACTCCTCACTGCTCTCCTTTACCCTGGCAGGAAAAGCCTTATAAACACCACTGGAATTGCCCACCTCATTCTGGTCCCCATGTTGGTGCCAAAATGGTCTCCCAGTAGCAAGCAGAGGGAGTGTTATTTACCTCTTTCCCTGTTTGTTGCTTACTTGTTGCGTAAGTTTGGTACAGAGAGAATCCTAATTGAATTTAGCATGTCCTATGACTCTCCTTTGATGCACTGACATGCAGGCAAGGGCATGTTTTCACAAGTGTGAAACCATATGCGATTCAAAACTTGTAGATAATGGATATGGTAAACTTTCATGACAAAACAGTTCTCAGATTTCATTACTATTTGAAATCTTCTCAAACCAATATTTCCCTATGGTCCCTGGAAGCAAAAGATGAGTAATTTTGGCAAATGAGGATGATCTGTATGGATAATTTTCCACATAGTTTCACCTTCATAAAGTTTCATCTTCATCTTCTGAATGTTTCAGACCAAATTTTCAGGTATTGCAGAATAAAGAATAACTGAAAACATATAAGGGTACATTAACAAATAAACTTGAAAGTAATCAATAAATGCTTCCTCAGTCACCTTTTGTATCCCATATGTGTGGAGAATTTCCATGCAGAAGACAGCTGGACCATCTGTCCTGATCTCCATCTCTAATCTGTCACCACTTTGCCATTTATGTACAGTTTACAATATTAATTTCATGCCAATAAAATCTGTAGAACACATCATAAAGCTTTATTCTCTGTATATTGATAGAGAGACTGATAGCAATTGGCAGGCTTAAGCATTTTCACTATAATAATCCTTATTTCAGTCATAAACCTTTAATGTATTTTTTCATCCACTGTCCCTGTGTAAACTAATAACCCTGAACAATTCGCTCTACGTTGCACTACTCATGAACATGAAAGAATCTGAAACAGTGGGTCCCTTCACCTCCAGAGAAAATGAATTGCTGTCAACATGCAGAAGCCCAGCAACAAGACTCGGTCTTGAAAGAAAAATACTGTTCTGCTTATTTAAAAACAACTACTCATGTTAACAGAATAGCTGAAATCTAACTAATGTTTAATTTTCACCAGAGAACTATTGACTTTTCATAATATTTCATCTTCAGAATAAAAAACTTCATCTCTTATTACATATGCCTTCAACAGTAGAAATATTTGCTAATAAAAAAGCATATATTGAAAACTGCTTGCCTGAACAATATTCTCAAATTCCTACTGATGGAATAAAAAGTTAACTTAATTACTGTATTATTCATTTTTATCACATGCTTTCACTTTTTGTCTTAGTAATTTTCCCTCTCACAGATACTAGAATAATGCAAGAAGAAAGAAAAACAAAATGATTTTTTTTTTTTTTTCATTGATTAGAAGTCTTTTTCTATCCTTTTAACTTTTATAATAATTGTCCAATAATGAATCAATCAAATACTATGTAGCAAGGATTGTTATATTTATCAGTACATTGCACATAAACCATTGGAGTGAGGTTCCACTGGTTGTACTGGAAACAGTCCTCAGAAGTCAACAGCAAAACTTCCTTTGACTTTGATGGGAGCAGAACTGATCCCATGCTCAGGGACTTGCATCAGAAAATTATCAAGATTGTACCACAACACTGCTACCTTGTGGCATGACACAGAGCAAAATCGTTATTGCTTTTGTGACATGTCTCTCACTTCAGTAACGGGGATGCCATATGTCACAAAATGCTAACGCCTCGTCTTACACTTGAATGTATGATTCCCTTTCCATTGTAAGTCTTTACATGATAATTAGTGGAAATCTATGCCCATTTTACTCATGTTAAGAATACAAAGTTTTAAAAGATGATGCCAAATTACTTTTCCATTACAGTTCCAATTCATAATGTATTCATTCTTAAAGATATTAATTGTCTTGCAAAATTTTGTAATGCTGATGTTAGGAAAATTGATATAGTTTTCCATTAATGACCTGAACAAGTCTGGAACTAGTTTGTATATCACAGATAAAAATACCCTTCCCTACTCCACTATATTTATGTCTCATTAGTTTATGGACCTAAAGCCCTCCAGGGATTGTCAGTCACAAATCCACCTAAAGTTTATGAGCTCTAGATTTTGCATTTGGATCTCTAATTTAGCCAACAGATATGGAAAATCGTATAGATAGAAAATTCCCTAGTGACTACAAAGCTGTAGGTTTTAATAGAGAGGGCAGAAATAGTATAAGCATAATGTTTAATATAAGCATAATGCTTAGCACATTAATGGTAAGCTAAGTGTATCACCTAGGAGGAAAGACATTCACTGTATTTCAGATAAGTGTAATACTATTCCTTCCAGGACTGTTGGCTTCTAATAATACAGAGTTTAATATGGTTGTGTGTGTTAATGTCATCCAGTTCCTGTTGAAGAAGGGTTTAAAATGGAACATTTTCAACACAAGTGAGAATCAGCTATTTTCTAAGCTGGTAGCTCTAAACTTTGGGGGCCACTGGGCCACTGTCATTTCTACAAATGTTCACAGGCCACCACATGTCCTTTATCAATACTCTTTTTATTTGCAAACCCTATACAAACTGCCCTACCATAAATGTATAATAATGGCAGGAGTTAAGCACATTACTGCAAAATTCAAAGCTGCATAAGATAGTGAAAATGCTGTACAGTTATTACTACTCTGATCTCTGAAACTTCTATTAAACATTCATAAATTTAACCATTCTTTCAGTTTTCCACAGCATAACACATGATGCAGTTGACAGATCCTAACACCTGTAGAGAACTATCTCCTTTCCTACTGGTAATATTGGGCATATAGCCTCAAAAAAACTATTGAGGTATGTATGAATTAAAATATAAAATTGATTTTTTCATCAAAAAAGAGAGCTGTGTCCTAAAAGAACGCATCTGACTGCAATGTAAAGTTTGGGAAACTGAACTAGAAATGTAAGATTTTCCTGAGATAAAAGTTTTAAGAATGGGTAGAAGATATGGGATAGATATTTAGCAAGACTCTTCAAATAGCATCAGTGTCTCAACAGTGAGTGCTAAATAAAAATTCCCAATAGAAACTACAATTCTGCTTTTTCGCTAAACTAATAATGCCGTTTTATATTTAAATCCGTAAACCTGTCCTGACCAGGGGAATTTAGTGAGCTAGTACTGTCTCTACCTCATGATTATTTTGGCATTTACTGTATATCAGATATTTTTTCATATTAAAAAAAAAACCATTTCAACTAAATGGGAGGACCTCTTAGAAACTTTTTTTTTAACTGAGGTTTTTTTTTTACTACAAAGATATGTGTTATTTGTGCATTCAGTAGTATTTAAAAACATTTTCCCAACTAAGGTCTCTTCTCCTTTATGTTTAAGATGAAAATGTTTTATTACACTCCCTTTATCCTCAAAGATATAACTGAGTAGATATTTCCTGGATGATTAAAGTTCATTTTTTAAAAAGAATTGAATTTTTACAGGAATTATTTTATCCACCTAGAAATTTTGAAGTGAAAATGATATGCCTGGTAAACTGCAATGTATCAGTTGTACTCTCAGTTCAGCCCTGTGAAGCAGAAGATAGATACTTACATTATTGTTCTGCCTGCTCTGTGTTAAGATGAATTCAAATATAATATTACTGCCCTGATAAATACATTCTGAGTTGCATAACGTGCATAATATACACATCCATACCATAATTCTTTGAACTAATACTGAAGCTAGTGGACTGGGTATTTTATAAAAGTAATATTTGTAATAAAACTTGCTGGCACTAGCAACCTAAAAGCAGATGGAGTTTTATAGAGAGCACATAATGATGATTCATTGCAGTAAGTACACATGGATCCCTCAGATCTTTCAGTTTAGTTCTTTCTTCAGTTTATACAGTGATTACCTGACTACATAATTATTTTAAAAAGCAAGCAAAAGTTATGTCAGCCATCTGCTAAATTATTAGTAGATATAAGCAAGCTTTATCTTTCGGAAGCAGATTCTTTCCTGTAATGCCACTTACTGATGTGAAATTAAATACCCGCAGTTAAAATGTTTCACCTGATATTCTCACTATTGTTAAGTCAGCAAGTGATACTTGACTGATAAAATACATTTCAGAAATGCATCAGTGGGGAAGAGAGGAAGACAATTTAATGATTAAAATACTGAACTGAGTTTGAAAATCTGGGACTGGTATTCACAAACTCCCTATGTGTCCCTAAGCACGCATACCTCTCTGTCTCAGTTGCTCTGACATGGAAATAAGGCCCATACTGCTCTATAGCACAGAAGTACTGTGAAGAAAAAACACATATTTGACAGGTATTTTAACCTTCAATAAATACTTTACTGTGTTGATTCCACTCTACCTCCTGATACAAATGAATAAATTGGTTCCCTCTAATTAAGTGCAATTACTTATCTAGAGGGGAACAGTAGGAGCAACATTTGAAAGTGTTACAGTAAGAGTTCACATACACTCTGCACCCAGACCCCTCATTCTTGAGAATTACTTTTAACTTCTGAAGCAATGGAAAGTTTCCTGTTGAGCCTTAGTTCCATCAAGTCTGCTATGGACACTCTTCCAACCTGCTTCTCATCCCCAAACAGGCTGCAGGAATAAAAAATTAAAAATAAAAGCAAACAGAGACAAGGAGAGCCCAGGGAATGTATGATACAAAAAGTGCAGACCTGAGTTTTGCTTACCTGAGTGTTGATCAGATTTCAGCTCCATCACACTGGCAGTTTCCCAAAGCAACTTATACATCCCCAAAATATCTAAAGAAGTCAACTATAGAACACAAACTATAACTGGAAGGAATATCTGATGCATACATTGTTGTTCTGCAAGAAGTGTAAGATTCTAAATGTGGGGGTTTTGCAGATGCTTGTTTTACCTCAACAGATTTGTGTACTACTTCTTATGGGGTAGTGTTCATGGTGTCTATTCTAGAGTGAAAGTGTTCATAAATTTATTTTTTTTTCGGGATTAAACACCACTAAATTCTTTCCCTACTTCATTTTTACAAGCATTTTTAACAACAGGTTTGAATTTATTAAACAGATCTTCAAAACTGAGCTTGTTTTATGTGTGAAAATAAACAACGACAAGTATGTATACCACTTACCATTTTTCAGATTATATACACAAGGTATTAATCAAATTAAATGAAAATGATTAAACTAATTGCTACCTTAATAACACTGATGTGACTGGATTTAGAGGAAAAAGGCATTTGCTCCCAAATTACTACAGTTGTATACTTTTCTGTATACCAGAAAGTATACCTGATCTCCTGTATCTCACTCTGTTTATCTTGATGTGGGAGCATATCGCTGAATTGAATGGTAAATCAATTACAGGTGAGAGATTTTATCTGAAGACACAAGGAATGTTCATGACTTTATTGTGAGAGCAATGTGTGAGGACTACATCTCTCCAGACTCAAAAGCAAGAGGTTTACATAAATTGGCTCAAAATCACGACAGACATCATTCATGTAAGATTATTCAAGTTACAAATTTACATCTGACTAGGAAAAGATTTTTAAGACTTATACTTTATCATTTGTTTAAGAAGTATTACATGTTTAAGAAATAATGTTTTATTAATAACCAGCATCCTGCTTAGGTCAATCAGACCACCCATCTGAGGCATATAAAGCAACAGGGAGAACTGGAGCCAAAGTTAGATCAGGTTTGAAGGGTTTAACATGCTAGTTTTATGATTTAGTTATTTTAAAAATCTGCAGAAACTCAGACATAAAATCAAATTGAAAATCTTCTAATGCTATCGTACCTGAAAAAGCTTTTGGAATTCAGCTGAAACCTCCTGAAAGGTAGGTTTTTACCAAGAAGCAAGTTTCAGAAAAGAAGTAAATTAAAATTCTATTTATACTAACAGCTACTTTCCAAATATTGTAGCTACAGCTGGTAGCATTTGTTATTTTGAAGCATATTTTATCCTCCTGGCTGAAAAACAATCATATTGTGATCACATGCTTCTGCTATCAAAGATTTTGCAAAAAAAAAATTATCCTGATATCCCTATTTTAATCCTTGACTGCATAATATATCCCCTTTTATTATAGCATAATGAGCCCTCTTAAGGAGGAAGTATTTCCAGCTTTCCAAGGTGAAATAATGAAAGATCTGCACACTACTTGCCATTTGGTATACAGAATGCCCATAAAACAATGCAGTACAAATACCACTGACTGTTCCTGTTGCACATGAAAACTTCACAATCAAAACCACATATACAGAGCTAACATAAAACAGATCTTGCAAAGTAACTCCAGCATGATGTCTACATCATCATGTTAATACCGTATTTTAATATTTATATGTTTATTTTTGCAGGAGTATATTTCAGGAGGAACAAGAAAAGAAGTTAGGCTGAGGAGGAAGAAGAATAAAAGATGAAAGTGGAAGATGAAACTGAAGTAAATTATGTGTGTAGAGGGGAACTGAAGGAAACAGATCTGAGAAAGCAGCATCAGCTGGCACAGGCCACAGAAAACCTAGTTAAAGCTGTTGAGAATTGTGAGTGAATTCTTCACAGGGTCCTCAGGGCTAGTGCATCCAGCTGACAGTCCAGTTTCTGTTCAGAAGACTAAGCATCGACTGGCTCTAAAGCTCTTAAAACCTCTCCTATATATCTCTGGATCTGTAAACAGTGTGGTCAAGTGGAGAAAACACGGTCCTGGAATACAAAGATCAGCACTAAGGTGTTGGTCACTGACTGCATAAAGACTTGGATGCAGTTCTTCATAATCATCTCTCACTTACTTACTTGTAAGGAGAAAATTTGGTACTTGACACACATGGAAAAAGAAATAGAGTTAAATGCTCTTACTGTATATAAGCAGGCAAAAGAAAAGGCAAAACGGCACCAAAATTAAAAGGGTGAAACTAATGCAAAAAAGATTTTTAGTGTTCCACATCAGAAAAAAAATTGTTGACCAAGTCTGATAAATTTGCACAGTGATCTTCCATGCTCAGCTTCAAAGCTCCTCTGCTTCATGGACTGAACGTAAGGCCACATAAAATTGACAAATAGCTGTGCTGCCAGAACACCAAGCACTCAAGTCACCAAAATTATGATACCGACTTAAAAAAAAACCCTGAAATTAAGAAAATGTAAGGTGAACTAGTGTTTATGTAACATGGAGTTTATCTTACTTATTATCTTAGGCGAATATCTCATTTCCTTACAGAAAGCCACACTAACTTCACTTTATAAGTACCTGGCAGCTACAAGGTTGCAGAGAAGTCAGCGCCAGGGTGGGATTCCTGTTATTCTAGGAACACAAACCATCTCCAGCATAAGGTCAGAGGTGCTTCCCTGTTGTCATTAAAACATGCATAAATTAATTTTTCTTCTCTGCTAAATAAATTTTTGAAAAGCAGATTCTATGGAGAAAATCTACACCCTGCTATCTTTTGGCATCAGTTTCCCTTACATGAAAGACCATGCACATGTGTTTGCAGAATTGCTTTCAAATGAGCATTTGCAGAATGCAATTGTGACTTGTTTCTACCCTCATAAGAGAAACCAATGACAATATTATCAGAAGAGAAGGGTCAGACACAACACGCTAAGTCCATGCACTGTAGTGCACAAATCTCAGCTGACTCCCTCAGCCAGACAGTCCAAGCTGAGTGAATGGGTGAAGTTTCACACAGACCAAAGCCAGAAGGTTGATGTTACCAGTTTCTCCAGGGAGATTCAGAACAATGCACATTTATGCTCTCTGAAACTACTATGATTCCTATAATATTGCTTACAGATTACATCCACTACACTGCTTTAATCTCCACTGCCTTTGAGCTAGAGGTTTGCCTAAACCAAGCTCTCATTCTAATAAGTTTCCCTCATTTACAAAATCTGAAATCATGCATTTAAAAAATGTATCTACAGGCAACCAGAAAAAGTGGAATTTCCCATAAATGCATAGCATCATCTTTGTAACTAGCATGCTACCGCAAATGTTTGTTTCAGCAACTCTGGAAATTTCAGTACAATAATGATTCAATGATTCAAAGTCTGCATCACAGAAAGTGATAGTATATTTAAAGTTATACTTTGTAAAGTTCTACTTTGTTTTTTGGTGTGGATTTTACACTGTATTTTCCTATACGGCCTTTCCATGACGTAAGCCTATGATAGTTCATCTGTACACTATTTATAGGAACATTCTATTCTGCCTTTTACCTTAGAAAAAGATAAACATAGAGTACATCAAATTTAATTGTTAAATAGTAAAACCATAAATTTCTTAAATATTAAAAATGTGCATAATTGTTTTTTATCAATTGCAGTTTTGTTTCCAGACTGAGAAAATAAATTATAGTGTACACAGAATTTGCATTTTACTCATATGATAAACTCTACAGAAACTACTTAAAGATTCTGCTTTCAGACAAATGTCTCCTTTGTAGTAATAAAATTTAAAAACTATTTGTTCAGGCTGCTTTGGGTATTTTTGGCAGTAGGTCTTTGTATTTACTAAGAAGAAAATTTTCATACAAAAGTACCAGTAGAGCTGATCACAGTTAAACAGAGATTAAAAGCTTTATATTTAAGTACTTTGGGGTATAGTAACACCTTCATTAAAACTGTCTTTGTATTTGAAGTTATAAAAATGCTCACATTTCCCATTCTCTTGTGTTTCACGGTAAGAAACTGGTGATGCATTCTTACTTCCTGTTTTGGACAATTAATGTGGCCGAAGGAGACCGAGGGGAATGGAAACAGGTCCCTGCTCGGGGTGGCAGGCCAATTCCCTCCGGACCTCCCTCTCCCTACCCAGCTGCCCTTACACAACAGGTCTGGGGCTCTGGAAATTGAGGGTCTGGCAAATGAAGATGAAAATATAGAGGAGGCCCCATCCAGGGGGTTGCCCGAGGTGAGGCAGCCTGCCCCACGCACTCTGACTGCCTCCTCTAAGAAAAAAAGGAGGGTGATTGTCACAGGCGATTCCCTCCTGAGGGGAACAGAGGGGCCAATATGCCAACCAGACCCAACCCACAGGGAAGTCTGCTGCCTCCCTGGGGCCCGGGTAAGGGACGTCACTAGGAAACTCCCTGGGCTGGTACAGCCCTCTGATTATTGTCCATTATTGGTCATGCAGGTTGGAACTGGTGAGGTAGCACAGAGAAGTGCAAAAGCAATCAAAAGGGATTTCAGGGCACTGGGGCAGTTGGTTGCAGGATCAGGAGCACAGGTAGTGTTTTCCTCATTCCCTTCAGTGGCAGGAAAGAATACTGAAAGGACCAGGAAAACACACCTGATTAACACATGGCTCAGAGGCTGGTGCCATTGACAGAATTTTGGTTTCTCTGATCATGGGGAGGTTTACACAGCACTGGGTTTGATGGCAACAGATGGATTTCAGCTGGGGGAAAAGGATTCTTACTCATGAGCTGGCAGGGCTCATCAAGAGGGCTTTAAACTGGGTTTGAAGGGGGAAGGAGATAAAACTAGGCTCAGCTCAACAGAGATGAGTCCAGGGGCAGTATATCAGTGTTGGGGGTGAAATCTATAGCCCAGCTGGAGTGCATCTACACCACTGCACACAGCATGGGCAATGAGCAGGAGGAGCTGGAAGCCATTGTGCAGCAGGGTAGCTATGACATAGTCACAATCACTGAAACATCGTGGGATGACTCTCATGACTGAAGTGCTGCAATGCATGGCTATAAGCTCTTCAGGAGGAATAGGCAAGGAAGGAGGGGTGGTGGAGTGGCTGTCTATGTTAGGGAGTGTTTTGATTGTATAGAGCTTGAAGTTTGTGATGATGAGGACGAGTGCTTATGGGTAAGAATGAAGGGGAAGGCCAACAAGGCAGATATCCTGTGGGGAGTCTGTTATAGACCACCCAACCAGAATGCAGAGGCAGATGAAGCGTTCTGCAAGTGGCTGGCAAAAGTCTCACAATCACTAGCCCTTGTTCTCCTGGGGGACTTCAACTTACCGGACACACAACACAGCAGAGGGAAAACAGTCTATGAGGCTCCTGAAATGTGTGGAAGATAACTTCCTGACACAGCTGGCAAGTGAGCCCACTAGGGGAGGTGCCTCGCTTGACCTGCTGTTTACCAACAGAGGAAGATTACTGGGAGATGTGGTGTTTGGAGGCCGTCTTGGGCTAAGCAACCATGAAATGGTAAAGGAAATATTAAAGGAGCAGGAGCAGACTGTCCCCATGTGCCGCAAGATGAACTGGAGGGGAAGACGACCGGCCTGGCTGAACAAGGAGCTCTTGCTGGAACTCAGAAAAAAAAGGACAGTTTGACATCTCTGGAAGAAGGGGCAGGCAACTCAAGAAGAGTACAGCGATCTTGTTAGGTTGTGCAGAGAGAAAATTAGAAAGGCAAAAGCCCAGCTAGAACTCAATCTGGCCACTGTCGTTAGAGATAAAAAGTGTTTTTACAAATACATTAACAACAAAAAGAGAGGCAAGGAGAATCTTCATCCTTTATTGGATTCAGAGGACAACATTGCCACCAAGGATGAGGAGGAGGCTGAGGTACTTAATGACTTCTTTGCCTCAGTCTTTAATAGCCAGATCAGTTATCCTCAAGGTATGCAGCCCCCTGAGCTGGATGATGGGGATGGAGAACAGAATAAACCCCCTGTAATTCAGGAGGAAGCTGTTTATTACCTGCTACACCACCTGAACACTCACAAGTCTGTGGGGACAGATGGGATCCTTCAAAGAGTACTGAGGGAGCTGGCAGAGGAGTTTGCCAATCCGCTCTTCATCATTTATCAACAGTCCTGGCTAACAGGGGAGGTCCCAGAAAAGCTGAGGCTTGCCAATGTGATGTCCATCTACAAGAACTGCTGGGAAGAGGATCCAGGGAACTACAGACCTGTAAATCTGACCTTGGTACTGGGAAAGATCATGTAGTGGTTCATCTTGAGTGCATTCACATGGCACATGCAGGAAAATCAGGCAATCAGGCCCAGCAAGCATGGGTTCATGAATGGCAGGTCCTGCTTGACCAATCTGTTCTCCTTCTATGATCATAGAATCATAGAATCATAGAATCATAGAATCATAGAATCATAGAATCATAGAATGGTTTGGGCTGGAAGGGACCTTAAAGATCATCTAGCTCCAATGCCCCTGCCATGAGCAGGGACACCTTCCACTAGACCAGGTTGCTCAAAGCCTCATCCAGTCGGGCCTCGAACACTTCAAGTGAGGGGGCATCCACAGCTTCTCTGGGCAACCTATTCCAGTGTCTCACCAGCCTCACAGTGAAGAATTTCTTTCTAATATCTAATCTAAACCTACCCTCTTTCAGCTTAAAGCCATTTCCTCTTGTGTGATGTTTTGGGTGGATTCACCCTTTTTGCTTGCAGCTTGCAGCCAAACACAGCCTCCTCTAACACCCTCCCCACTCCCTCGCCCAGGGAGTAGGGGAGAGAATTGGAAAGAGGGAAAGGAGACTCACGGGTTGAGATAAAAACTATTTATTAATTAAAATGAAATTATAACAACAGTGATAACAGAATTATACAAATGAGTGATACACAGTGCTCACCGCCCGCTGACTGATGCCCGGCCTGTGCCAGCTAACGGTCCCGGAGGAGAGACAGTCCCAAAACCGAAACCCCGGAAGAGTGAGCCCGAGCGATCCCCCAGAGAGGTACCCCTGGAAGAGAAGTGCCCTGTCTTCCGGTCAGCCCTGGTTAATATACTGGTATGACGTGATATGATATGGAATATTTCATTGGCACATCCAAATGCCAGTTCTGGGCTTTGCTATTCACTACACTTCTCCCTCCCAGTCCTAATGCAGCTGTGAAGCAGCCAAACAGGTGGCCTTGAGCTCCAGCAGCAATTCACAACACCAGCACTGTTACCAACGTTCTTCTCACAATAAGTCTGAACTGAAACACTATAACTAAAATACTAAAAAGAAAATTAACTCTATCTTAGAAAAACCAGGACACCCTTGTCCTGTCATTAACTGCCCTTATGAAAAGTCCCTCCCCAGCTTTCCTGTAGGCTCCCGTCAGGTGTTGGAAGGCCGTTATAAGATCTTCCTGGAGCCATCTCTTCCCAGGCTGAACAGCCCCATCGCTCTCAGCCTGTCCTCGTAGCAGTGGTGCTCCAGCCCTCGGATCATCCTCATGGCCCTTCTCTGGACTTGTTCCAACTGGTCGATGTCTCTCTTGTGTTCAGGGCTCCAGAACTGGACGCATTACTCCAGGTGGGGCCTTACGAGAGCAGAGTACACCTCCCTCGACCTGCTGGTCACACTTCTCTTGATGCAGCCCAGGATACGGTTGACCTATGGGCTGCAAGTGCACATTGCCAGCTGTACTTCTCATCTACCACCACTCTCAAGTCCTTCTCTTCAGAGCTGGCCTCAAGCCACTCATTGCCCAGCCTGTACTTGTGCTTGGGGTTGCCCCGATCCAGATGCAGGACCTTGCATTTGGCTTTGTTGAACTTCATGAGGTTAGCACAGGCCCACCTCTCAAGCCTGTCAAGATCCCTCTGGATGGCATCCCATCCCTCCAGAATGTCAACCACACCACTCAGCTTGGTGTCATCAGCAAAGTTGCTGAGGGTGCACTCAATCCCCCTGTCCATGTCACTGACAAAGCTGTTAAAGAGCACCGGTCCCAATACTGAACCTGGTGGGACACCACTTGTCAGTGGTTTCCACTCAGACTTTGAGATGTTGACCACAACTCTTTGAGTGCGACCACCCAGCCAGTTCCTTATCCACTGAGTGGTCCATCTACCAAACCGACCTGTTTCCAATTTGGAGATAAGGATGCCATGTTGGACGGCGTCAAACGCCTTGCACAAGTCCAGGTAGATGACATCAGTTGCTTTAGATCAATTTTGATCAGTTGCTTTAGATGATTGGGTGACCCCCCTAGTGGATAAGGGTAAGGCTGTGGATGTTGTCTACCTGGACTTTAGCAAGGCCTTTGACACTGTCTCCCACAGCATTCTCCTAGAGAAGCTAAGGAGAAGTTGAAGGCTTAGACAGGTGTCCGCTTCGCTGGGTAAAAAACTGGCTGCATGGCTGAGCCCAGAGAGTTGTGGTGAATGGAGCAGAATCCCCTTGGCAGCCAGTCAAAAGTGGTGTTCCCCAGGGCTCAGTTTTGGGGCCAGTCCTGTTTAATATCTTTATCAATGATCTGGATGAGGGGATTGAGTGCACCCTCAGTAAGTTTGCAGATGACACCAAGCTGGGAGGGAGTGTTGATCTGCTTGAGGGTATGAAGGCTCTACAGAGGGATCTGGACAGGCTGGATCGATGGACCGAGGCCAACTGTATGAGGTTTAACAAGGCCAAGTTCTGGGTCCTGCACTTGGGTCACAACAACCCTGTGCAATGCTACAGGCTTGGGAAGGAGTGGCTGGAAAGCTGCCCAGCAGAAAAGTACCTGGGGATACTGGTAAACAACCAGCTGAACATGAGCCAGCAGTGTGCTCAGGTGGCCAAGAAGGCCAACAGCATCCTGGCCTGTATCAGAAACAGTGTGGCCAGCAGGAGTAGGGAAATGATTGTGCCCCTGTACTTGGCACTGGTGAGGCTGCACCTCGAGTACTGTGTTCAGTTTTGGGCCCCTCACTACAAGAGGGACATTGAGTTGCTGGAGAGTATCCAGAGAAGGGCAGTGAAGTTGGTGAAGGGTCTGGAGAACAAGTCTTATGAGGAGCAGCTGAGGGACCTGGGATTTTTTAGTCTGGATAAGAGGAGGCTGAGGGGAGACCTACAACTACCTGAAAGAAGGTTGTAGTGAGGTGGGCATTGGTCTCTTCTCCCAAATAACAAGTGATAGGACAGGAGGGAAGAGCCTTACGTTGTGCTAGGGGAGGTTTAGGTTGGATATTGAGAAAAAATTCTTCACTGAAAGGGTTGTCAAGCATTGGAACAGGTTGCCCAGGGCGGTGGTGGAGTCACCATCCCTGGAGGTATTTAAAGGAACCTGTAGATGTGGTACTTGTGGACATGGTTTAGTGGTGAACTTGGCAATGGTTTATGGTTGGACTAGATGATTGCTATGGTCTTTTCCAACCAAAATTTTCTATGATGCTATGATTCTCTGTGTACTGAGCACAATCCATCCTTGCAGAGGAATATGTGCATTTTTACATCCCTTTCAAATACTGAAGTTTTTGTTCTTCTGAGTAGCAATTGCAGCATTCTCACTCTATTCAGCTAATAGAGATGTGTTCTTTGTTCTGCATAACAGCAGACTTTAGAAACTGAAATATGAAAATTCATTTTATGAGGAGATATGTTACAATTCCTGGCAGAAAAGTCAGCAGTACAAAACAATACCACCTTATCTCAAAATATTATTTGTGTGGTAGGTAAAAGTCCATTAGAATGTTTGATTCTTTCTTTTTTCCTTTTGACAGATGCAATTTTCATCGAGAAAATGATCCCCTGAAGAAAAGAGATAGAGATGAATCCAGTGATTCAAGAATGTTCAGGAAATGTCTTGTGCAATGGGAGTAATTCATACAGATAGGTCCTTAAGGAGAAATCCTTAAAAACTTCCATATGTTTAGAAAGACATTATAAACACCTGTTATAAGCAAGGTTAGAAATTTAAGATTTTTTTTAAAAGTTACATCTTCTAATCTTATAAAGAGAATTCCACATTGTTTCAGGTTACTCCTGTCCTCTATTGCCACACATTTAGAATCCAGTCTCAGACATGCTATACAAGTAGGGAAATCTCTTCCTGTAGTTAAAAGAGAAAGCCTCATCTCCACAGAAAGGAACATCCGTGCACTTGAGCTTGGTGCTTTCCTCCCTCCACCTTCATTTGTAATCTTAGTCCCAGTTAAATTAAGCTGTAAGGCATTTAAAATCAATCCTCTTGTGAACATCGATGCACCAGCTTACGTATTTCAATGCATTCGGTAGCTGAGTTGTACAAGTGAGATACACAGTATATACTGATATTTAGGAGGAGTCTAACTCCCACAGAGATCAATAAAAGTGAAGAATTTAAGTACTTTCTATGCCTCATAACTTCAGTGAATTCTTAGGGAATTTTGCCAAAAATCTACTCCATCTAAGTAAAAGATAACTCCTAAATTATCCACTGAAAGATAAGCACCCCTGTCTCAACTGCAGCAGCTTTTCTTCCTGAAATATTATATCAGAATTTTTTAATGTCTGTTTTTATGCAGAACATGAAATCAGAAATAAGTCATACAGCTGAAAACAGAGTGGACATGCCGGGCATTTCTTCTGCATACTCTGATTTTAACTTTTGTTTTTATTTTATTCTTACTTTTTCAAGGAAGTACTAGAGTACACTCTATAAAATAGAAAGAATTTAAAATACTGTAGGGTTTTTAAAAAAAAAAAAACAGATAAGACAAATATCTGTCAGAAACGAATTGGGTATGACTGATGTTGATTCAGAGGAGGATGAGAGATGCATTGACTGAATAGCCACTTGGTGTCTCTACTCATTTTTCTATGAAAAAAAAAAAAAGTGCAGCAAACTTTAAGCAACTGCTTGCAGTCATAATAATACTTCTCTACATCTTCTGAAAAGCAGCTGTTCCAGTATTTGAATTACCATCATAAGGCACCTGTTTTCAAGGAAATGTAATAAAAAAGTCATCAGAAGTCACCCATAACACAAAGGTTTTCTCTGGGAAAACCTGTTCCCATTACTTAAGATATATTACTCTTTAGTGTGTGAGTATATTAAGGTGTTTATATTCACTGAACATTGAATCTTTTCTAATTCTGTGCCCAAAATCCATTAAGAGAACGCTAAGCTTGTAAATACAACATTAACTCTGATTTCTTGAATATTTGCACACAAATATAGGGCAATTTTTAAATTTCTTATAAACAGACGTTCTTCTAATTTCCACAAAGAGTAAGCCACTCAAGCAGAGACTATAGGCAACTGTTGTTGAATTCTTTGTTATGTGTCATGACAAGAATAAAGCAATAAATCTATTGTATCTTGAAATATTTTAAATGATTATTCACTTATAACAGCCTACTTGCTGAGATGTTCTACTCTGTTTAAATAAGATGTTAATAATGTGATTGATCCCATTATACAAGACTTAACCAAAACCACAACTAAACAGTCAGTAGTGGTCTTGTTGGACTGAAAGGTCTTATTTGAAAAATACTGCTAATGTTTAAGTGTCAGATTCAGAGATCCTTATCTAGTAGTGAGGGATATGCAGGTGTTGAAGTTAATATAAACTTTTTCTGCCACTCCATTGCTGGGGCTAGCCAGTCTAGAAGTAGACATAAAATTCCAGCAAATGGAAGCTTTAAATCTGTGACCCCATGGAACTGAAGATCTTAGGAGGAAATAGTCTGTGCTCATAGTACCAATTTCTGTCTCTGGATGATTCACAGGAAACAAAGGAGAAAGATCTCACCAGCTCTGCTCCATGTCCTAACAAATTTAATCACAGGTTAAACCATAAGCAAATCAGTTCTCTGTCTAATTTCAAGCTTTTCGTTTCTTTCAGAATTAGCAGTACCCAGAGGAGATCTCACAAAGAGGAAATTAAAAGGCAGTGTCTTGTCAAGCATAAAGGATAGGAAGAGGAAAGAGGGAAGATGGAAGAGAGAAAGGCAAAGAGTGAATGAAAATAGTTACCAACTAGCTCTGTATATTGTAAATTCTATAATCAATGTGTAGTATATAAATGCTTTGGGCAAATACATTTATCAACTTATTTTTAAGACATATTAGCATAATTTATTTTTTTCAGGTACCTAATTTCATAGACTAGGTTTGTTTGTCTTATATAGTTTATAAGAAAAAATACAGTACCTATTATAAGTTGAGCGACAATACTTGATCATAAAGTTGAATATTGTACAATAATTTAAGTGGAGAACAAAGCAATATATACCTTAACTTCACATTTCCCCACTTTACATACATCTTAAATAGAAAGTCACATTTCATTTTAACTCTTAGTGTAAAAAAAGTAGTATGTCAGAGTTAAAAAAATCTCTATTTTTCTTTTATTACTAAAATACACAAACACAATTATGTATGAACTATAAAGTAAATGCTTACTAAAATAACTAAAAGGCATAATTTAAAGGGTAAACTATAGGGAAAAATGCTAAGGGACACTAAAAAGGTGTTCAGCACCTTCTGTGTTCCTGGATTTTCCAGAACATATTGGAAACCGATGCAATAGCTCTTTCATAGTTTCTATAACTGTTCTGTATTTTAACATACAGACTCAGCAATACGGACAGTAATACAAAATTAAAAATGATCACATAGTACTTAATTACATGAAATATTACATCTATGCTGTATATAGCATGAAACATCTTTCTTTGGATCTTTTTGGTTGTCCTCATAGATTTCACTGTCTTTCTGCTGTCTAGCATGCACTTACCTTGCTAATATTAATTTTACTGTGCAGAAAACTTTCTACCATACAACACACAAAGAAACATTTAAAACGTCATTGTTGATGACACTTTGTCAGTTGACAATGTGAAAAGCTCTGCTGTTTCAGGTGTGGTAACCAGTTTATGTTACAAAGATCATAAAACCAACAAAATATTCCCTTGGTTTGAGTTTACTCCACAAAGTTGTGATCTTTCATAATGCACTATAGTGAATGGCTACTGTAGTAATAATAATTTAAAAAAAGAAAATAATGTATATGGAATTAATTTGTCAAATGAATTGAAAACTGATCCATGAACAATGAAAACAATTGCCCTGGATTTTTCCCACAAGATTTTTCCCAGATTATCCTGCAAACTTTTGTGAAACTTGGTAAGTTATAAAACAACAGGGTACCTTATGATTCCTCTTCCATGACACTTCAAACTTCAAATCTGCTCATTCCAGTGACTCTGAAACACTTGATATGCCTCTGAAAAAGTAAAAATGCAAAATTTGCAGATCACAAGACAAGACTTTGTTACCATTACTCTTTAAGAACATATAAAAACAGCAAGGTAGAGGTCTCTTGGCAGACATTTACATCACTGTGAACATCATTAGTAATTTTCATTGTAGTTTAAGTTAAACAGGCATTAACAAAATCTGGTTTTTGTACACAGAGTATAACTTTTTGGTACCTTACAAAAACAGAAAAAGCATAGGACCTCTCGGTGAGGGTTACTATTAGACAAATACAAGCTTTCTATTTAAAAAAAAAAGAAAAAAAAAAAGCTGCAAAATCTGTGTTAAACTGTGAAAAATCTTTTCTTTCATTTAATTTAAAGGATAATAATTATCTTAATTTCTGAGTAAATGAGAGACATTCCAAAATATTCCCAAAAATTAAATAATGTGACGGAGAACACAAACTTGAAAGTATGTTATTTGGCAATGATGTGTTTTCAGATCTAATTTACAATCCATCTTTTGATTATATTAAAATTCCTATTGAATTAAATTAGACACTGCAGAGTATGGCATTATAGATAAAGTTATACACTTTATTTTACATACGCTAAATGAACGGAGCTCTGTTTTTGTAAGGAAGAATGAGCTCCATTCTGTTATGCAGTACTTCAGGCTAGACTTCAGAAGCACTGGTTAAGTAATTGTACTGTAGAACTCACGTTCTGCTTCTGATTCCAAATGAAATTTTCTTCCTACAGAGAGAGAAAATTTTTCCAAAAGCCTGAAATCTCTCCTAATTACTTTTTCCTTTGAAGTCACTTGGAAAGTTTCTGTCCTTGAAAAGGTAATGAGCCAATATTTTTTTTTATTTAAAAAAAAAATAAATTATTGTGCTCTCCAGCACTTTAGCTATCAGTGGTTTTTTATGTCATGTTAAAAGGCTCTCATGGAAATTCAAATCCATCTAGTAAAATACCACACACAAATCGCGTTTAATCTATTATTTTCTGTCAAAGGGTATTTTGATTCTACTGAATGATGACGGTACTCTTTTAAACATTTAGTATCTTTCTGGATATATTTTGTGACAGAGTGTAAATGGTGATTATAGATGTGCTTAAAAAATAGCACATAAAGGAAATGGTAAAAGAAAACCCCCACAACATTAAATTCTGTTGTATGATTTTGAGGATAATGGGGAAAGCTAAAAGCCATAGCTATGTTTATGTTTTTTGTACAGCAACAGGAAATGGCAGAAAGTCACACAGTCTCACTGGAGATTCAGAATAAAAGTGTCAAAATGGGGAGAAAGGAGCAGAGGAAATAATTTTGAAATGCACTACACTCTAGATAACAATCATAGTAAAAAGTCAGACAACTGTGAACCCCAGTTGCAGGTTTAGAATAGCTGAAAGCAACTATTGTTGTGCCTGTAATAAAGGGACTTCCATATATAGACCCTTGATGCTTAATGGCGATTATTAGGATGGTTGATAGAGGAAGAGAAAGAGCAAAAAGTTATCAGTCCTCCAGCTACCTGCCCTTTAACAAGCCACCAATTCTTCAGTGTGTCGATAATCAGAATGGCATTGCAGGGACATATTCCAACACAACAGGGTAGTCTCCACAAGAAGAAAAGTAATCAGAAACTGATTTCATTCAATAGACCAAATCCTTTCCTGATGTTACTTCAAACCACTGGTCTTTTCAAAACAACCTGATGCACTAGAAATGTGTGTTCCCCTCTGTCAAGTGAACATGGTCTACCTTCAGAGAATTTTCAAAGGCTTATCTCAAAAATAATGAAGTACAAACCTCATACCAAAAGAGTAGAATTTTGTTTTACCAGAACAGAATTTTAGATGACTTCCTCTTCCTGGATGAAAAGAAATAAGCCATTTTCATTCTTGTGGAAGATGAGGGATGTGGAGGAAGGAAAAACAGATGCCTGGTTTACAAACAGTATAATTAAGGTAATGTGACTTCTCTGAACTCAGACCAGAATCCAATTTAATCCCACTAGGCACTAACTAGGAACTAACTAATTACAAGACCTTGTATTTTAACCTGCTAAACTGAATGCAAAGGTCTAACCCTTACATAACTGAAAATAATGGGAAAAGTGAAAACATCTGAGCAAGACGAACTTTTCAGATACTAAATGTAAGTCACTGTTTTGATTTGGGATGGATAGAACACATGCTTACATGTGAGCATATACCTTAGTGTCAGTCGAAATAGAGACAATATGAAGTGTTGTATGTTTACTAGAAGTTAACCTGAGTGCTATAATTCTGTGTGAGAAACAATCAATCCAAGTACTGCCAGATACTGCTAACGTTTTGCAATATATCAAAACTGTTTAGCTTTATTTACAAAATCTAAACAATGAGAAAAAAATCCAGTGCAATCACAAAGCAGCACACTTACTACAGGATACTGAATATATGGAACAAACCATAATGGAAATTCTAAATATTTCTCATTAAAAGGAATGAAAGGGTTCTTAATGAGTGATCTGCTCACAATGAACACAGAACACAGTCAAAAACATTACATTAGGCAAAACATATATACAAACAGTATATTTTTTTTAATGCTAATCAAACCTTATTTCAAATCATTGATCTATATTAGGATATTGTTCTGAATAGACATGATTTAATACAACAGTCAGCCTGAGATTGAAAAATACTAGTGTGTTCATAATCACCAACTTATATGAAATCACTCATAAACCAAAATGTGACTATAAATGACATGAACATATAAAATATCTTGCCATTCTCTGTATTTGTACACATGAAAGATTCTAAGAGATTTATTATAAAAAAATATTCTGCATATAGTGTACACACCGTGTGGAGAAATACATTCAAGGTATTTACAGAAATCAGAGATTGATTTAGGCCATTGTGATTTCCAAGGAAAATGTCTTCATTTAAATATAGATCTATGAATAGTAGATCGTAAAACCGAATAATTCAGCCAGGTATTAATATCCAGATACAAATTCAGGGCTCTCTAAATGCTCTATATTATCAGTTGGCTGGTGACTATTAATGCACTCAATCCACAAGGCAGCTTTGTTTTTAAACTTAAATAATTTGTTAAACTTCTTTTTATAAAAAGAACTTTATTATACAATCCATCATGAAAGACCCTTTATGATATGATATATGTTAAAGGAAAAAAAAATCAATAATTTTCCAGGCAACTCTAAGGAGGACAGGATAAACAGGACAAAGAGATGTGTGAAATACTTTCTTTCTGTCTTGCATTTTTCTTGTAAAGTTCTAAACACAAAAGATTTGAACAACAGTAAGCAAACTGTCACCTATAACATTCTCAAAAAATCAGAAAATTACATAGAAGAATAAAATTCTTGAAACTTATTGCATGCTCAGTCTTTTAATTTTTATATTCAAGAGCAAAAAGGAGATCCTTGCCAGCCCTTTGCCACATGTGGGTACGCTCAGGGATTTGCGGTGAAACTGACAAGTCACCACTTACTTTATCTCAAGACCTCTCCATTGGGGTAGACAAGCTTTGAAGCCTCTTTATTTTCTCAGGATGTGGTATTCCAGGCTTGAAACAGCTACCCCTGTCAAATGTTAAGCTTGCCACCCCTTGTCTGGTAGCTGTAATGTTATGATGAGATCTTTCTGTATTTATTTAAAAGTAATAATGATTTTAAATTTAATTCAGCTTTCAGAAGCTAGCTTACTAGTAAGAGCAAATTTATTTCATGTTTCTTCTTAAAGTTATCCCCAATGATTTATTTTGTGTCCTTATTCATTAAGAAGTGCCAAGGGCAAGTTACATTTGACAGACTGGTTACTGGTTTTGACGGTCATTGCTGATCAGTTTCCTCCATTATGAATTATTTTCCACCTCTTACTACAAATATTTTCTGTGTGTTTTCACCACTCGGAACCACTTGCAATATATGACTTTACTGTGATCTGCTTAGTTGAACTATTCATCATTCATGGTTTGTGACTGGTCACTTAAATTGCTGGGATTTGATCTCCTTTCAGATTGAGTGAAACCTTTGAAAAAGGAGACTAATGAAAAGGAAATAACAAAAAATCAAATATTCATGTTTAAATGGGAATATTCTCTTTGAAGACCATTTGGTTATATAGGCAAGAGAAAGATCACTGATGCCAAATGTCACAGAAAGCTCAGTTAATATGATGGAAAAGTATCATTATATTTTTTTCCTACTCTCATACTTTTCCCTAGACCCTGCCAGAAACAGGAGACTAGCCTAAGTCATACATTTACAGGTATTTTTATGTTATGTTTGTACTGCCACCCATTCCCCAATTCTTTTTATGAACAAAAGTCTATGAGAGAAAATCTCTTAAGTATTCCTGGATAGCAAGTAATGACTGAACATAGTCAAACTGAGCAATAGTTAAAAAATGAGTAATTAACAGCATTCAGCAAAATTTCTCAATTATTTTAAACAGTTTTATCTCCTCCTTTGAGTTCAAATTATTGTGTTAAAAATTAAATAATGCTGTAATATTCGCATGCTGAAGGGGGAGGAGCACTAGCCATGGAAGAAATTGAAATTATACTGATTTCAAATTGTTAAAGATGTTCAATTAATAAACGAGAACACAGAATTTTCATATTGCAAGGAGTTTTATCTTTTTCTTAGATAAAATGTTTTGTTATTATCCTGGGTGGTATTTCTGAAGCTTTTGTTTTGATATTAAAGTTATTAAACTTGCCTTTTCTATTCTCATTACCAGAATATTTTATGGGCAAATCCACTTAAGGAACCCATTGTGCTTTCTGATCAAAGTGGAAAATGAAGCCAGGTTATAATAAGCAATTTCATTTTTAATGAGCTGATTGAGGCCCAAGGTCATAACAAAGGGCACAAACCCTCCAAAATACAAACAACAACAAAATTTCTAGCACAAAACACTAATGATAGCACCCTACACATGACCTGGGCAAAATAATATTTGGCAGAGTATATCTAAAAGATATCCCAGTTGTATTTTTTATTTTCCTTCAGAACTCTGACTACGTCTAAGTAAGGTGTAGCATATTAAATAATACAGAAGCACATAAAAATGCATGAGACTTGTTTTCTGAAAAGAACTTAGCTAGGATGTTTATTGAATTTAAATTTCCCAAGCTCAAGTTCAAATGCTGCAGCTACAAGCTGAGCATTTAACCCTCTAATAGCTCTTATAAGAGTTTAGAAGGCTATCACTATTCTTGAGAGTAATTCTGACAGGTTCCTACAATGTAACTTCCACTGAAGTCCTTGGGATTTGGCCTTTCAGTCTTCAGAAATAACAAACCATATGTAAAGTAAATCATATGCAAGTAAAATCTTCTCATAAGCATGGTGTCCTTGCTTTCTTTGCAGTTTGTAAATTGCAGAATCACAGAATGGTAGGGGTTGGAAGGGACCTCAGGAGATCATCTAGTCCAACCCCCCTGCCAAAGCAGGTTCCCTACCACAGGTTACACAGGAAAGCATCCAGGCAGGTTTTGAACATCTCCAGAGATGGAGACTCCACAAGCTCTCTGGGCAGCCTGTTCCAGTGCTCCAATGCCCTCACAGTAAAGAAGTTTTTCCTTAAGTTTGTCTGGAACTTCCGGTGTTCCGGTGTTCCAGTTTTTGCCCACTGCCTCTTGTCCTGTCACTGGGTACTACTGAAAAGAGCCTGGCCTCATCCATTTGGCCCATGCACTTCAGATATTTATAGACATTGAGAAGATCCCCTCTCAGTCTTCTCTTCTCCAGCCTGAAGTGTCCCAGCTCTCTCAACCTTTCCTCATACAGGAGATGCTCCAGACCCTCAATCATCTTTGTGGCCCTCCACTGGACTTTCTCCAGAAGATCCCTGTCTTTCATCAAACTTTATTATTTTTGAATACAGCCTCTTTTAAGATCTTTTTTGGTATATTCTTCAATTTTTACTGGACTTTTTACAGCTTTCTCTAGTAGTAGAAATATTTGTATCACTAAGCCTGCTAGGAAGCACTTTATGTCCAAGACATACATCATTTTACCCTGACAAAACTGCTATATGTACTGTAAGTAATGTCGTTATGAAACACACTCTGTCTCATTAAAGGAAAATAAAATTTAAAAGTAAATTAGATGTACCTTTACATCTAGCAGAATCTAAGCAATAGAGGAGATGCTAATGAGTTCTTGCAGGTTCTACTGGTAGTCCATGGATCAAGTGCAGTCCACAAGATGCTTTCATCTGCTTTACTAGCTTTTCTCTAGGGAACAGAAGCAACTGTTTGAGCAGCTAATTGCTGCTGGCACAGCCAAACACTTCATCATGGTACTCTTACTGCCTCTACTCTCCCAACGAGAGGGGAGAGGAAAGAAGCAAAGAGGACAGATGCATCTTTTGTGTTCTGCCAAACACTTTTGGTTGGCAGAACACAGAAGTGCCCCCATTCAAAAGGAAGGAGAACTGGTACCCCTGCAGAGCTCCAAAATAAGTTTTCTTCCTAAGTGACAGCAGCAGGAAATACAGAAGGAGGCAGGTGCCTACACTGGTACCACTCGGCAGAGCCATGAGCTGCAGTTTTTACAGTCATCAGTGAAGGAGTCTGAAGGCAAAAACTGAAGTCCAGTTGTTGCAGTGACAATGACCCTGGTTAGAAAGTTTACACATTTCCTCAAATTATATTACAAAATAATGTATTACAGCTGTCTTCAGGTTAGGATTGGAGGAGGGAGGTGAACAACAGTATTATGTGATAAAGAGGTTTTCTATGGACCACAGAACACAATTGTGAACCACTAACTTGTGTGATCAAGTATCCATCATTAAAATGAATGTCACGTTATGTCCCATTTGTGTATCATGTCACCACCCATTTCTGGTGTGTTGCAGAAGTGTAACCCCAATTGTTAGCTATACAGGAGCTAGACACAGCCCTTATCTCTCCTGATAACAAGAACAGCTTATCATAACAAATGTATACTCTGAATTTTATCAGAGTTTATGTTGGCTACTATTTCTGTGGATTTTTTTTTCCAGCTTCCTTCAAAAAAAATTACAGATCAGTGCCCCTGAGATTTTGTCTACATAATTTATTATTTCCACTAAAAGAGAAGGAGGAAGAAGAAGGCGGAAAGAAAAAGGAAGGGAAAAGGAGAGAGGGAAGAAGGGAAAGAAATTGTTAGTGAGGAAGTTTAGCTTGTGGAAAAAATCTAAAAGAATAAGGACGGGACTGTGGAAAAGACAGAAAATATAGAGAGAAGGTAATAGAGTAATACAACTGGGGATTCAGAGTGCCTGGAAATAACACCGAGTTAACCTATGCCTTTAAACTGTTGTTTCAATAGAAAGGATATTGTACAAAGAGTTGTTAGGATATGATTTAAACATAACGCACATATGCAGATTATCCATTACTTGCACAGTGCAAGCTTCTTTACTGTATTTATAACATATAATTATTATCATAATGTGCTACTCTGCTACATCTGGAAGGAGCATCATCAGTAACTCACTAGCAATCCAGTAAATGGACTGGAAGACTATTTTAATTTCCCTCTTCTGAAGGTACACAGAGATAGATACATTGCTTCACAATTTTGGGGGGAGAATAATGCAGATCTGTTATAATGCATAAATGCATTTGGTTTTGCCAAACTGCTGTTAGAAAAGCTTTACAACAGCTTTACAATTGCTGTTGTAAAAGCTTTACAGAAACTTTAAGAAAATCAGATTGAATCAATTTTGAATTGATTAATATTTCATTCAATCTAAATGGAAGATATATATTTTTATTTACTTTTAAGTTGTGCCAGATATACTCTGATTTTTTGTTTGTTTCAGCCTGAACTAAAATTATTTTGAGGGACTTCTACAGAAGAACCCTCTTTCCTAATTTGTTCAGTAAAGTAATTGCAGTAAAAAAACCCCAGATTGTTTCATCAGTCTAAAAATCTAAAAAGCAGTACACTGCTTGCTGTTATTTTTCTGTCTAATTCTACTCCACTAATCTGAGTTCTGTCAATTTTCAGGAACTATACCTCTATTTTCAAGTGTTGTCATGAATTTTCGATTGTCAGCTGAACATATAAACAGAAAAACAGTAGCAGGTAACAAGATTTGATAGTACCACAAATTATATATAGGACAAATGTCCAAGACATTGAACATGATGGAAATAGGTGTCCATTAACCTAGAATATAGTCACAAAAATGGTATAAACACACCTTAAAATAACATAAAAACAACATCACTACAACTCTGGAATGGTATTGAATCTAGAGAAATCAATACCACTTACTAGAGTGTGGTGGGTTGACCCTGGCTAGAGACCGGATGCCCACCAAAGCCCACTCTATCACTCCCCCTCCTCAAATGGGCAGGGGGAGAAAAGTATAACGAAAAGCTCGTGGGTGGAGATAAGGACGGAGAGAGATCACTCAGCAATTACTGGCACGGGCAAAACAGACTCGACTTGGGGGAAAAAAAACAAATTTACTTTATTACAAATCAAAATCAGAGGAGAATGAGAAGTAAAACCAAATCTTAAAACACCTCCCCCATCCCTCCCTTCTTCCCGGGCTTAATCTCTTTCCCGATTTTCCACCTCCTCCCCCCAGCAGCACAGGGGGACAGGGAATGGGGTTAGGGTCAGTTCATCACACGTTGTTTCTGCCGCTGCTTCCTCCTCAGGGGGAGGTCTCCTTCCCCCGCACCAGCGTGGGGTCCCTCTCACGGGAGACAGTCCTCCACCAACTGCTCCAACGTGAGTCCTTCCCATGACTGACAGCTCTTCACGAGCTGCTCCAGTCTGGGTCCATTCCATGGGGTGCAGTCCTTCAGGAAGGGACTGCTCCAGCGCAGGTCCCCCACGGGGTCACAAGTCCTGCCAGCAAACCTGCTCCGGCGTGGGCTCCTCTCTCCACGGGCTACAGGTCCTGACAGGAACCTGCTCCAGCGCGGGCTTCCCGCGGGGTCACAGCCTCCTTCGGCATCCACCTGCTCCGGCGTGGGGTCCTCCACGGGCTACAGGTGGTCATCTGCACCACCATGGACCTCCATGGGCTGCAGGGGGACAGCCTGCTCCACCATGGTCTTCACCACTTGTTGGGGGGGGGAATCTCTGCTCCGGCGCCAGAGCCCATCCTCCCCCTCCTTCTTCACTGACCTTGGTGTCTGCGAAGTTGTTTTCTCTTACATCTTCTCACTCCTCTCTCTAGCTGCAAAGTGTGCAGCTTTTTTTTCTCCCTTCCTTTTTTTTTCTTAATTATGTTATCACAGAGGCGTTACTGATTGGCTCGGCCTTGGCCAGCGGCGGGTCCGTTCCTGTAGCCGCTGGCATTGGCTGTGTCGGGTCGGACATGGGGGAAGCTTCTGGCAGCTTCTCTCACAGAAGCCACCCCATGTCCCCTCCCCCACTGCTACCAAAAACCTTGCCATGCAAACCCAATACATTCCACCCCTCGCCTCTGTGAATCACATATTTAAGAATCATCACTAAAATCCACATTCATCACACAATCTTCACAAACTTCTACTCACATCAACAAAAAAGAATTCCCCACACCAAAATCAAAATAACTTCATCACAACACCAGACAGAAGTGAACAATTTACACACAAAATCCACCCCTTGTCTCTTCACCACAATTAAATCGATAAAATCCCCCATAATTGTCCTACTCATCACTCATCACTCTTTAGCCATGTTCAGTCTATGTTTTGCCCGTTACCTCTCCTCTCTCCGTTAATAACCTTATCTCCAATCTCTCATGCCCCACGTTGGGCGCCAAAAAAAGACTGTGGTGGGTTGACCCTGGCTAGAGACCGGATGCCCACCAAAGCCCACTCTATCACTCCCCCTCCTCAAATGGGCAGGGGGAGAAAAGTATAACGAAAAGCTCGTGGGTGGAGATAAGGACGGAGAGAGATCACTCAGCAATTACTGGCACGGGCAAAACAGACTCGACTTGGGGGAAAAAAAACAAATTTACTTTATTACAAATCAAAATCAGAGGAGAATGAGAAGTAAAACCAAATCTTAAAACACCTCCCCCATCCCTCCCTTCTTCCCGGGCTTAATCTCTTTCCCGATTTTCCACCTCCTCCCCCCAGCAGCACAGGGGGACAGGGAATGGGGTTAGGGTCAGTTCATCACACGTTGTTTCTGCCGCTGCTTCCTCCTCAGGGGGAGGTCTCCTTCCCCCGCACCAGCGTGGGGTCCCTCTCACGGGAGACAGTCCTCCACCAACTGCTCCAACGTGAGTCCTTCCCATGACTGACAGCTCTTCACGAGCTGCTCCAGTCTGGGTCCATTCCATGGGGTGCAGTCCTTCAGGAAGGGACTGCTCCAGCGCGGGTCCCCCACGGGGTCACAAGTCCTGCCAGCAAACCTGCTCCGGCGTGGGCTCCTCTCTCCACGGGCTACAGGTCCTGACAGGAACCTGCTCCAGCGCAGGCTTCCCGCGGGGTCACAGCCTCCTTCGGCATCCACCTGCTCCGGCGTGGGGTCCTCCACGGGCTACAGGTGGTCATCTGCACCACCATGGACCTCCATGGGCTGCAGGGGGACAGCCTGCTCCACCATGGTCTTCACCACTTGTTGGGGGGGGGAATCTCTGCTCCGGCGCCAGAGCCCATCCTCCCCCTCCTTCTTCACTGACCTTGGTGTCTGCGAAGTTGTTTTCTCTTACATCTTCTCACTCCTCTCTCTAGCTGCAAAGTGTGCAGCTTTTTTTTCTCCCTTCCTTTTTTTTTCTTAATTATGTTATCACAGAGGCGTTACTGATTGGCTCGGCCTTGGCCAGCGGCGGGTCCGTTCCTGTAGCCGCTGGCATTGGCTGTGTCGGGTCGGACATGGGGGAAGCTTCTGGCAGCTTCTCTCACAGAAGCCACCCCATGTCCCCTCCCCCACTGCTACCAAAAACCTTGCCATGCAAACCCAATACATAGAGAAAAGAAGCTCAAAACTCAACCTGTATCTGTCATTATCAGCCTACTCAATGCAATCTCTATACCAGTGTTACATACTTATTGCATGGGGAAGAGAGTACCAGCGCACATACCTCTCTACCTACTATAGCACATAAACTCAATGAACTCAATACAGTACTTTATTAACAGAGGTGTAGAGAAAAAATATCCTTCGTCACAGTCCCGAGAGTGACAGAAATTTGTCATAGCCTGAAATTTGTAGTCTCTTGTGGTCAAAATGCAAAGATGACTTCTTTAATTTTTCAGTCCAGAATGTTCATTCTTTTACAAAGTCTTGACATTGAACCAGTACGCTTAGTGATGTATTGCCTTTGTACAATACAGGTATGGAAAAGACCTGATGGTAAATTACATTTCAAAAAAGCAACATAAACACCACGTGCTCTTTTCACATTATCTGAAAGCAAGATACAATTTCACAGCAATTCCACAATACCACACTATCTATTACAAATAATAATAATGCAAACTGTGATAATTATTGTGGCATTTGTCTTCTCTAATGCTAGGAAATCCTAGCATAGCTAAACTGAGCAACTCAATTCTGTTTTATGTAATCTATCTTCCCAAAACTTCAGTGGAGTTATTAAGAAAATAACACTATACACATGACCCTTTACAAATAGTATGAAGTCAAATTACAGTCTTTCCTTACTGACCATTGACCTAACTAAAGATTTTGACAATGTAAATTATAAGGGACTTGAAGCTTTTGCAGACCTGTGAATGCCCTGTAAATTTTATTTCTGACATATTTAAGTCTTCTGTAATAAGATGATGGTTATAGAAGTGGAAAATGGCAAAATCTCTTTAATATCATAAATGGTTTCCATGGTCCTTTCCATCTTGCCTCTGTTGTGCAGATGGAAGCACTTTGTGCCATTGGCAGAGCTATATTTATTCAGTTTCTTACTGATGCAAGTTGTTCAGTCTGCAGACACGTGTGGCTGATTTCTTCATTAGTGAGCTTCTTTTTGCTGATGACTGTGAGTTGGTAGCTCACTCAGTCAATAACATTCAATTTACTATTGATGGCTTTCCTCGTGCATACTATCCCTTTACTTTTTCTGCAAACTTAAAAGACAACAGAAGCACCAAACCAACCAACACAGTGGCACAAGCACATGTACTGACATTTTTCCACTTAGTAAAATTTTCTCAAATCTATAGAATGTTTTTTGTAGTTAGACATCACTCAGACACAGACACATTGTGAAACTGCTTTCACATAATCAATTTTAACTCTAATTTGGAATATTAGCACACTGACCATGTAGCCATTAGAAGGTTAGTCCCCAAATGTGCACTGGCCACTTATTCTCAGAACACTCCAGCATGTCCATGAGACATAGACAATTTATTGTCTCTACATGGGAAACTCAGTTTCATAGGCGGCGCCTCTAGTATATCTGGAAAAATGAATTACTACATGCTTCTAACAGCAGAATCCTTAAGTAACAACAAATATTGAAACTGATGGCCTGATCTCAAAAAACTGGCTATGATAATGATTAGACAATATGGTCCAACTCTCAAGATAGTTATGATTGGTGCCTTCTTCCAAAATAGTCAATGCAAACTGCAATATCCTTTGAAACATAATGAGAATATGCTATGCAAACCTGAGCATAAGAAGGCAGTTTACAGAGCAGCAGGTTCAGTAAATTCTTACTGATTGTAATTAGATTATGATGCCTTTCTGAAGTTTCATAATGACATTTTGTATCGTGATGCTATGTATCTTTCCCTTTTCCTCGAATGGAATTGAATAAATTTTTCTGCACTCACTGGAGAGACGAGAGCAAGGGAAGATATTGCTGGCCTTTCAGCCAGTCTGGAGTAAAGTTCAGTATTTCTTCCAAAAGAAAAGAGCTGCACAGAAGCCTGGACTGTGTCCTATTCTTGCAAGTACTCTCTTGTGCTACGGTATCTTTCCTGTGACATCAATGTGACTTACCAACCGCATGGTAGGCGTTGTTTTGGAACTGCTAGAATAGCCCAAGGGCTACAAGAAACCATCAGCCAGATGCCCAGTCATATGTAAAAAAAGCTCCAAGACATACAGAAATGCAACACAATGTTCAGTAATTTTCTTGCAGTTTTTCTTTCTCCACCTTTCTGCTGATGGAGAAAGGTTTATTACCTAACTTTATTACTTATGTAAGTAATAAACCTTTACGCTAAGGACAACAGAGCTAATGAGTAAGTTGCTACACTGTATGTCCATCAGCTAGGCCATAACTGCCTCCCCTGTCTCCTGATATTAGTGGCTACAAAGCAAGAAGGAACATTATAATCTTTTAAAAGATTAAGATTTCATTCCCCCTGGATTAACTAAGCTAAAATCCATACATCTGAGGCCTGTGAGAAAAATTCCATAGTCTAAACGAATAAAGTAATTGTTTTCCAAGATTAGACCACTGACATCTCATGACAAATAATTTTTATCCAACTTTATTTCCTAACTCTTTTCCGAGTGATGCAATAATATCCATGTCTAATGGTGATAATTTTTAAATTTTAAATAGGTTCCCTTTTATTGTATGTGTTGTCACACAAACCTAGCGATTGACTGAAACCCTAAATTTTTCTTTCAAGGAATCAAAATCTGTGTGGCAGTACTTTTAGCAATAATTTGCCCCATTATTTTCAGTGGACTTAAGCCACTTAGGAAAGCAATATTCCTTTATACAAGAAATTTTAGGTGTCTGAAAATTCCTGACCACAAAGACATAGATATGTTGAAATTCTGAACATTAATATTGCTACATTTAGTATTTTATATCTCATCAGTGCCTATTTGTTCAGACTTCCAGATCCAGTACTTGCTGGATACTTCTTAAGAATCATCGTGATGCCTTTAAGTGCTGTTTTACAGCAGCTGAAAATTTGAAAAACACTACATAAAATGAAATACAACAGGTGACAGAATATTTCTCTTTTACAGCTTTCAAAAATTAGAGGGACTATAGCTTTCATTTCACAGTCAATACAACCAGGTGAGGAGCATGTAAAGAGCAGGGCTGCACTCACTGCAGAACAGAAGCATTATTTATACAAAGTCATGCAGGAAATAAATAGAAAAAACAGAAACAGAATTCTTAGTTCCTTGTTTCATGTCAGTGTTAAACATATTTTTTGCAATACTTTGAAAAAAAATTAATTGTGTTCTTTAGCTGGTGTTGATATGTTGATCAGCTAAATAAGCAGATTACAAAAACATGTCAACTGATGAAAAAACAATTTATAAAAAAAAATTCCTTCTATAAAGCAATTTACTTCTTAAATTATACAATGAAGAGAAATAAACGATTTAAGTTGCAATTTATCGTATCTTTTTTTTCAGGAGAGACATTTTGCACTCTATTAGCTCTATTCTGCTGAAGACTGGTGAGTAAGTCTTGTCTGATCAGGTTTACGAAAGATCTTATTAAAAAGTAAAAATTTGATGTGTATTGGTTGTGATTTAATCTATAAAAATAGGATGTTATTTAAAAGTGTTTATAATAACACATATTTATATATTTCCTGTTTTGAAAAGGAGATACTATTCTGACTTCAAATGTATGGAGAAAATGCTTTCTGAATCTGAAGTTACACTTTGGGAAAAATTATTTCCATGAGTTGAAAGTGGTGTTTGTTAAGTATAAATGATCTTCAGAGGAAGCATAATCTACATTTTTCCCTGTACTATAGAGCATCACACAGACAATAAAAGATTGTAAAGTATTTACCAAAAAGAAAAAGAAGATATCTAATGAGAAGTTTTAGACAAACCTTTGAAAACAGTTTTAATTTTCCAGTCCTACCGTAAGCACCATCTTTTCAGAAACAAACCTACTCTTCCTGAACATATTCCCACTTGAAAGTAGAAGAGAAAATGCAAGGGAGAGGGAAATCCTTACTATGATACTATTTCATAAACAGAAACTAAAATCAACAACAGAAACTTCAGATTTCTTCCCTTTGAACTCAGATGCACAGTTTATGAAACCACTATATTCAAACAGGTGTTCTTTTATATATCTGTTACATCCTTTATTTAGAATTTTGTTCTCTGGCAATATATTTTGGGTTGGGGAAAATGTTTTCTTTTGCTAAAACATTCACTTTTTTTCTTATTATTCTTGCAGTCAAGACACAATACTTCATTGCAGGAAGAATCAGATGAAAAAAAGAAAATAAGAAATCAGGGAAGAACCTATTCCATCCCAAAGGTAAGTTTTCTTGTCCCCTTTAACTTTATTGAAGAGAGTTTCATTACAGTAGAACATGCAATGCAATACATATTTCTTTCTGGAGGACCCCTGGCCACAGCCAGATTCTCTGAAGATTTTTCAAATTTCATTTCAATTAACAGCTGTCTGTAAATTTCTGTGAAGCTCTCTTTTTATATGAAAAGAAGGGAGATGTGTGTAAAGGTTCAATAGGTAGTGTTTAAGAATGTTCTACCGCTGTCTAGGGAAGTTCAGACAAAAAGATCCTTTTGATTCTTTGATGTTTTCCAGTTAGGAGGGAAGGGAATTAAATAGCCAGTGCAGGTGAGTTTTAAAACAGAAACTTAACACTTAGGGACAACATCCCCCCCACACACACATTAAAAAATAAAGCATTAAAAAAAAATCCCATTAAAACAGAAAAATAGAATCTAATAAAGTTTTTCTTATAATCTGCAAAGTAATGACATGTGAAAGCAGACAAGCAATTAAAGAAACATGACCCTTCACACTGTGATGCAAACATCTAAACCAAACAGACTGTTTACAAATATTTGCCTCAAAAGTTATCTGCTACCTATGTATATAGTAAGTACTGCATCTTGATAATCTTTCAAATCTAAGCATGGTTGCCTATTTTTTTCTATTTCAAAAGTTACTGTACAACCTCTTTGATATGCTTCTTCACTTTCTGTAAGTGCTCCAAAATTTGAACCATGAAAATGTCTTCTCATTTTTTTCTATTTTAATCAAACTGTTCAAAAGAATCTTTTATTCTTAGTCATTAAGATAAAAAAAGGCTCACTGAAAACAGTATTGAGAAAGTAAGACATAAATTAAACGTTAATAAAAAACTACAAACCTCTTCCCAATGAACTCACATGTAGATCTGTAGCTCCACCTAGAGGAGGAGCTCCACCTAGGAGGAGGAGTAAAAAGAGGAGGAGGAAGATGAAGGTGTCTTAACACCTGTAAGTACTGGTTTTAACTCAACATGTTTTTCTTCTTAATATGTGATACATTGTGTAGTGTTCCCTGTTCTGTGAACGAAATATTCTAACAAACATCAATTCCGGGGGGCTGTGTGTGGAGAATATTTCCCTGAAATCTTAAGTACAGTTTCTAAATTCTTGAATGTTCTTAATGATAAGTCTCTTTCATACATTTTGATAAATAAGTGCTGCAGAAGTGGGTCTAAAATCTTATTTCAAAGTAAATTTTAAAGGTTTTAGTCAATAGCACTTTATTTATTGATTTTTATTTTTATATGACTTTGCCCTTTAGCCACTTTAAAAATGGAAAATGTAATATGTAAAATATATACACTTGTTTTGACATAAAGATAAATTGTCTAATTTCTGTAATCTATCTCAGCCTTAGACAGATGCAGAAAAATTCCTAGGAGGCAAACACAGGGTCTTTGAGGCAACGTGAAACATTTTGAAAGTCAGAACACAAATAACCTTGATATGAGAAAAAAAGTTTAATAAATTGGTCTCTGCCAATTTATTAAATTGCGCCTCTTTTCTACTCACATAACTTCATTGGTCTAGCTTAAGCTTGAAGTGGCTCTTCCCTCAAGTTCTTATTTCTTTAGCACACTTGGTCAGCCAGCGACAGCTTTGTCTGTTCTTTCCAAGAAACAGAGCTGGGTATCAATATATAGATTTAATATGAACCTCTTATTTTTTGAATAATGGAGATGACTAAAATGTATTTTGAATTGGAAAATAGACAGGTTCAATCAACATGTGACAGGTTTTGAAAGGACTCACAACTCCTTATTAGCATCTTTAAAAAACAAAATGAAGAGTAAAGAATAAAAAAGCATCTGAAATATGCTGAAAAGCAATGAGCTGAAGGATCAATGTGTTGGACAACGACCAACAACTATTGAAGGTGGTAGCCTGAAAATGCATATGCATGTAATGATTTGAAAAAAAAAAGAATTGGGTAAGCAAGATTGTTTCATTGTACTTTGCATGATCATCTGCAATAGTACATTATAAAAAATATTTAAGAATTGGCTTAACAATATGCCATACAGTACTCAGCACTGTAACACTCCCATTGTCTCAGAGTACATCTAAGCTTTTGAACTTTAGTTTTTTGTTCCTTTTGCTCATGATAGACTTTTTCAGAGACTTCAACACAGTGTAAAGTTGGCAAGGACAGAAGGGGATAAAAGCAATTAAGTTACTGAAATAAAATAATCAACATAATATCAAACAGCAAGGGGTTTCTTATGTAGCTACAGCATTACTAGTACTCCAGTGAGGAACTTTTCAGCTATCTGTTGCCACACTGCCAAAGTACTGATTGTATTAAATAGGTATCCCAGATGCTTTGCCCTCCACTGACATAAAGCAGTCATATGGAACAGTGTACAGCAACTGAGACAGCCACATGAAATAAGATTTCTCAGAGTTTATATATATAAATTCCTCATCTGATAATAGTACTAGTTGTAGAACAATCACAGCCATTGTAATTACACCTAAATCTGAACCAGCTCTTTTATTTCTGTCACTACCATGATTTCTTTAAAATCTTTGTCATCATAGTATGTATAGGTATTACCACCGAGTCTGCTGCTGTAGAACAACGCAAACCCACAGAAGTACCATTACACCGAAACCCCTGACTAGCTGATCTCGATAGCTTGTATGAACATTAAGAGGGCAAAAGCTTAACAATGTTGTGGATAACGTACACATGGCACTCCTGCAACTTAAATAGACATATTTGTCTGGTGGATTTTGTAGTGACACTGGGAAACCTAAATTGGATGACCAGACCTGAAGTGTTTATTTGCATGTTAATACACTTTTATCCTATATGAATGTTTTCAATAGCAATACTATGGCATTGGATCCAGCGAAAAGCTTGGGTGCATTTTAGATGAATTTTCTGTTTTGATTTCCATTGAAGCAATTTGCAAGAAGATGAAATTTAAATATCACCAGAAATATAAATATACATATATTTTTCTACATATATAAAAATATAAGCATACATTTTAGAAGACCTTAAATCATTCTCATTCATAGAAAGATCTTACTATATGAGTACAATCATTCCTGCACAAAAATGCTAGTATGTGTCTAGAAAATGTAATTTGTATAAACAAGTTATGAACTGCAAAATGCAGGACAATTAATTTATGCACACATAATATCCATAAATACTCTATTCTTCTTGCACTTTTCTGTGACTATAGAATGCTTGCTTTGCTCTGAAAAAATATATATTTCAAACAATTCATTAATTCAATTTAGTATATTATATTTTATGTATTATGTTCCTAGATTCTAAAGAACATATGAGGTCCGACACATTTCTGAAGGTCTAAAAGGCATAGTCCTTAAGTATGGACTATACTATGTTGATGTTTTTGAGAATTACCATGATCATTAGCAGAATTTCCAGTTTCATCTGAACAAGAGTGTGATAGTTTCACTGGGCTAGCCCTTGGGCCAGTTCATAATCTGGCATGAACGCACCAGGGGACACTCGAGGTTGACCCCTTGGGTTTTGGAGTCGTGGATACAGAGCATCAGAGGCCAAATATACTGCAACTGAAAAACAGATACTGGCAGCATATGAGGGAGTTCGAGCTGCTTCAGAAGTGATCAGTACTGAGGCACAGCTCCTCCTGGCACCCTGATTGCCCGTGCTGGGCTGGATATTCAAAGGGAGCATTCCCTCTACACACCAGGCATCTGATGCCCCAAGACCTCTAATCATATCCTAGCAAACGCAGGACAATTATTAAAACGTTCTTTCATCCCTGTTTTCCTATACATTGAGATGGAGAACAGCTCAATATAAAAGACAGACGTGCACAGGAACACAAAAAGACTGATGGAGGGGAGATGAAACAGAATTTATGTCTATCTCACAAATGAGGAAAAGCCATAATATTACTAACTTACGGGTGGTTTTCCTCACAATTAGGAGACTTACCTTATTTTTCTTTTAAGTGTTATAAAAAAGCTTTAAAATGTCAGTCCCTATGATCTATGGACAAGTATGGAGGGATCAAATTTGCACACAAAGTCTTAAAATACCTTACAAATTTTAGTAGAATGATAATATAGGGATAATATTACCTTCTTACTGCAAGTAAAGATTAATTTACAACATTTTTACTCTCCTTGTAGGAAAATCCCAGAGTGAAGCTGACTTAACAAAGTTTATGGAATTTCAACCAAAAATTCCTCATATTTTTCCCAGAAAAGTCATGTTAAGAAGGACATTCTCCAGCCAGATCCCGCTCCCCCTCAACCCCCCTGCCACCTTAATCTAAAGTAAGTTTAGAAAATTATTGAATTTTTGGTAGGAACGCCTGGTACTATAAATCAATGAATAAATATACTGATCCATATGCTATAAGGCATAAATATACTATTTTCCTCTGTCAGTGACAGATACAATCTTTCTTTTGTATTATTCAATCCTTCTTCCCTAGAAAGGAGCATAATTTCTGTCAGGTTAAAAATGTAAGATGTAAATTAGGAGGACTTCAAAGTAGACCATGAAAAGTAAGTAACCAAAGACATAAACAATTCTTGAAAGCGTAAATAAAGGATGAAGGAAAGTTAAGAAAGACCTGGTGGTATGGCTGGATTTTAAAAGACATTACAAAAAGCAGGTAAATGCTTTATTTTGTCACTTTTCTCCAGAAAATGGAATAAGTCATGTACAAAGTTTCTGAACATTAGTGGTAAGAAAATACTGGAACAAATATAAATTGAAAAGCTGTACTTCATTAGGCCTAGATACAGTTATTCATGAGTTCTGCTGGAGCCTTGGAGTCATCTGGCTGAACTGTGAGCTCTAATGCAGTAGTTAACAGAAAATGAAAAAGGCTGCAGGGTATCAAATCTACTTATCCTATGCTAGCTATGACTCCAAAATCATGGATACTAAGCAGTCAAAAATGATTGCTTTAAAAGGGTATGATATAGGAAAATATTAAAAAACAGTTATGAATTTCTGCCCAATTTGTACAGTGCTAGTGCAACAGGAATATCTTCTACTAAGGAGAGCTGAAGTATATCATTTCACATTACATAATATACAGATATCAAATTATTTTTATTTTTTTAAAAATTTTCAGAAGTTATTTACAGTAAAACCTGGGACTGCTCATGGGATAAGAATAAAAGTTTTATCGTGGATTAAGCCTTGGTTAATTGAAAAGACACAGAAAAGAGAAATTAAATAATTAGTTTTCATTGTCTCTAGTGGTTAGTGTGTTAATTAACATGTTATTTGCTATAAGTTTATTCCTGTAAAGGGTCAAGCGGGTATCAAAATTTGCAGAGGACATAGAATTGTATGAGCTGTAATGTCTAGATGGTAGGTGAGTGGAAAAAACAAATGAAAGTCAATGATGTTAAAGGATGAAGTAATATATATTAGGAGCAGTATTTTAAGCAATGCACAAACAATGGATGGTTATAATTATCTAGTGTGACTCAGCTGAAAAAAAAACCCAGTGTTATGCTTCTGACTAGTAGCATGTAAAGCTTTGCAGAATCCTACAGCATTCAAAAAACCCAAACAACAAAAGAAAAAATATCTCTTGAGAAGTAATGCAATATATACACACATACACACATATATCTAATATATATGAATATTTTAAAACTCAACAACATTCTTCGATGTCATTCTTCCCCCAGCACGTGAACTTCAGTACTGATTATTCCACCTTTAAAAAGATAGAGCACAAACAAAAGGGGATTAGAAAAGAAGGTTGCATATTAAAACATTTTTCCTTAAGGAGACACAATAAAGATTCTTAGTATAAGGGCATACAATGACACCATACGGAATGACAGATATCGTACAGACGAGCAGCATTCCCAAATATGTGACTTTTAAGTTTCATTTTCAAGTGTCTAAGGAATTTTAAATGCAAGATTTAGGACTGCTATTTTTCTTTAGGTCCTCTGGCAAATAATACACAAAGTGTTCACTTCTAGAAAGAACATAGGTTCATTGACATTGAGAGGCAATAAAATGAAAACACATAGAGACTTTTATCTATCTAAAATTACATACATGTGCGTCTAAACAAAATGTATAATTGACTTAAGTAATTCAGTGCATTAAAATTTCATAGATGAAAAGTAGGAATATACATAAAAGAACAGGATAAAAGCAGTAAAATGGAACTATGGACAATTATATTTGTCACAGTTACTGTGAGAAAGGAAAAATGTTGTGTGTCATCCCTGTAATCTATTTAGTTGTGAGCTTGCACAAGCAAGCCAAATCCTCTGGCATGTAATATGGTCAGAAACTCAGCAGATGACAGAATCACGTACATCCAGGGAAGGAGAAAAGGCACCTTCTCTACTCCAGAGGAAAACAGCTTGTTTTCCCTCAGAAGTCATTACCAGAGATTCTGTCTCTCAAGTGACACACTATTTTACATGGACTACATCGGTCAAGAAAGGTGTTATCTAGACTCTGTCACTACCTAATGTTAAACATAGCTAAGATTTCTTTTTTTTTTTTTTTCAGCAAGACCTCAGGTTGCTAATACTCATGGGAAATATAACTGGAAAATTCATGTTTAAGGTTTGGAAATGGACTGATTCTGTTTGATTAGAAAATGAAATATAAAAATCCAAAGCACTGCAGGTTAGCCATGGGGGCTGAATGTCAGAGCTTATTTCATAGAATCATAGAATGTCTTGAGCTGGAAGAGATCCACAGGGATCATCGAGTCCAACTCTAGCCCTAGCACAGGACAATCCCAAGATTCAGACCATGTGTCTGCAGGCACATTTTGGCCAAATGCTTCTTGAATATTGTCAGGCTTGGTGCCATAGCTACCTTCCTGGGGAGCCTGTTCCAGTGCTCCACCAGCCTCTGGGTGAAGAACCTTTTCCTAATCTCCAAACTAAACACGCCCTGGCACATCTTCCTGCCATTTCCCCAGGTCCTATCATGGGTCACCAGAGAGAAGAGGTCAGGACCCGCCCCTCTTCTTCCCCATATGAGGAAGTTATAGACTGTGATGAGATCTCCTCTCAGTCTCCTCTTCTCCAGGCTGAATAAACCAAGTGACTTCAGCCTCTCCTCATACGGCTTCCTCTCTAAGCCCTTCACCAATTTTGTGGCCTTTCCCTGGACACTCTCCAGTAGCTTTATATCCTTTTTACACTGTGGTGCCCAAACTGCACCCAGTACTCAAGGTGAGGCTGCACCAGTGCAGTGCAGAGCGGGACAATCACCTCCCTCAACTGGCTCACAATGCCGTGCTTGATGCACCCCAGGACTCGGTTGGCCCTCTTGGCTGCCAGGGCACTGCTGGCTCATGTTCAATTTGTCATAGACAGAACTCCCAGGTCCTTCTCTGCAGGGCTGCTCTCCAGCCTCTCATTCCACAAAGTTCACTCAAGAAGACTGTCTAGGTAGAAACCTGTTTGTCGCTGGTTATCTCAGACTGAGGACAGATACACTGCTCAGTTCTGTGTTATGAAGAACAGAAATTTAGAAAATGCAGGGCAAATATATCTTGAAGGAAATAAGAAATAAATACAAATGAGGCAAAGCAAACCATGATTTTACATGTGGCTATTGAGCATCTTTGGCTGTTCATTAGTGAGGGTGAGGTATCAGCAAAATAAATAAAAAATGTCAACTATTGGGAACTTACTATGCAACTATTAGGTAAGATATTTCTTGTGAATGGAAAATGAGAGAGAAAAAATCTTATGGTGATGATCTGATCTAATACTGTAATTTTTACTTTAATATTATTATGAGGGAAATTATAATCCTCAAATACAAGTCCTTGCTCTAAAATTCCAAAATGTAATAAAGTACCTCTCAATTTAAAATTTTAACATATCTATAAAATAATTTAGTATCTATTCTAATGCAATATTAGAATATTTAGTATCTATTTTAATTTAATATTAGAATATATGGACATAACTTTGACCAGCTTCATACATAGGGAAGGTTTAGAATCTTCTAAAATCTTTAACAATTAGTTATGGGAATATTAGAAAGTGAAAAGGGAGCATGAGGTGAAAACACTAGTGTTATGCATATCAGCACAGAAGTGTGTTACATGCAAATTTCATACTAAATAACATAAGTCAACATATTGTTCCACAAATTTGACTCACATCATAGATTTATTTTAAAACAATTAAAATTATATACTTAAAAATCACATTGATCAGAGTATTCAAGGACAAAAGAACCATGTATATCATAGCCACTTATATCTGCCTCAGACTTAAATTTAAATATTTTATTTGGTTAAAGCATAATCTACACCTGATTAAAAGATAGCTACAGATTTTATTTGAGTACCTGATGGAATGCAGAATTTATAGCTGTTTTGGGGAGTTTATTATAGTTGATCTCATAATGAAAAACACATACTGTATTTACATTTTAAAGAGTTCTGATGACAATCTCCAGAAAGAAAGACTACAAAGTCTTTAGCTATTAGACTGAAAAGTTCACTAGTATCTGATATTTTCTTCTCTCACTAGTTAATCAATCTCTTTAAATAATTGGTATTAGACAGTTTCTCCAGTTTCCAAGCACTTAGGGGTCTTTTTTGTAAGTTTTCCACTTTTCAGCTTCATTTTATTGTGTGGGCATAAGCAGCTAATATAACATACTTTTATCAGCTTTACCTATATTATACTTGTGAACAATTTAATCTTTATTCTCCTAACCACTACCCATTTCTACATATAACAAATAAAGGTAAAAATCTTTTTAAATGCAATATGGTAGTGCATGTGTGTGGATGATAGTTACTTAGCTATCTATTTGAGGATCTTTTAATTATTTTCAGAATAATTATATTTAAAGGCACAATCCCAATTTTGAAAGTGTCTCTTTAAGTATCTAATTTCTAAGCATACAACTATCCAGGCAGCTATACAAAAGCACTTACTTTTATCAGCCAAACTTTTAACATTCTTAAAGAAAGAATTCACATTTGTCTGGCAAGACTTTATCTTCCAAAAACCTTCTGCTTTGAATTCTAGCAATAATGCTCTGTATTCAAAGCTTTTGAACTGTTATGTGTAGAAACCCACCTCACCATTCTATTAGCTTACCTTTTACAACATGAGTATCATTGCTTGGGTTTCTATTTTTTTTTTTTAAGCTTTAACATTACATTCACTGCTTCCAGGAGTTTCTAGAGTATTCCAAGATTCCACTAAAATTAATAGAGTATATATCTACTTCTGAATTCAGTACATCTGAATCAGCTGCTTTCAAATATTCCTCGTAAAAATACTGCTTAATGCTTTCCTTAGAAACTAATTGCTTGGAAAATACTTCACCATCATTATGGAATACAACTGCACTCTCCCACTTCTTTCTAGAAACAGAAAAGAAACAGATATTGAACACTCTTCTGTCATTACTAGCAATTTGATTTTCTTAAACTTTTAATGGTGCCATTTATATATATAAGGGGATATTAATTTTTTCCCTAATATAATATAATATATATTCTACTGTCCTTAGCTAAGCCAAGGATTGATCCTTAGTCTCACTTTCACTATATTTCATAGCTTCTAGTTCATACCAAATTACATTTGCCTTCCTACTTTTTACACTGTGATATTATACGTACCTTTTTTCCTAAATAGTGTCCTCACACTGTCACCAAACAAAGTGGAGTCTTTAGAAGTTGCTTTTCTCAGTCATGGTACATTGGCTATTTGGCTAGCTTCTAAGCTTCCTTGTTTTGAATTTACCTTTCAGTCACAATCTCGTATCTACTTACACTTTTATCTACAAAGAATGTAATTTAGAGCATGTTTAACTTTGAGAAATTAGCCTCTTTGAGGTATCCGTGCTCCATGTTATTGCTAAGGACCTTCCTCTGTTTACCAACAGTAAGAAGTACAATCAACTAAAAACCACTGGTCCCTAGGCAACTGTAAACTTCCATTACAATGATCAATTCATCTTTATCTAGCCCAATAAAGTCCAAAGTGGAATGAGTTCAGGTAGAGTATCTACATCTCTTAAATTGAATTCCCAAATAGCAATTCCATTTTTCTTAGAAAGGAAAGAAGGGAATGTTAAAAAACCAACCAAACAAACAACAAAAACCCCCCAAAACCCCAAACAAAAAACCCAAACAAAAAACCCCCATATATTTTAGGTTTAGAAGAGTAAATATTCAAACTTTTTTTTTTTTTTTTTTTTTTTTTTTTTCCCCAGAGCTATAAAGGAATTGTCTAAAGATCAAATTCCAGGAAAAGAAATTGAGCAGAAATGTGCAGAAATGTTTGCAGACTAGGAAGTCCATGAGCAGAGAAGGCATCACTAGGAACTGAAAAACAAAGTAGTTTTAAATATTGACAATATGAACACTTCAGAATGTAGTTCTGCTCTGTGTTGATTGTCAGCTGAGGTTTTTTTAAAACTTCACTAAATACATGGGTCATGTGCATATATATAATTCTGAAAACAGTTCATTTTAGCAGTTATTTGGCTGTGTACACTGGAGCAATACAGACCACAAGTCAGCAAAACATATTAGTTTCAGATCAAGAGTGCTGAATGTAAAAAAGTATAACAAGTGGTTTAATTCCTTTATATGACGCCAATAGGTAAAAGAACTTCAGAAGGCAAAACAAAATGAACTAAAATTAAAACATCTATTTGAAAAGTGGTAGGAAAACAAACATTTTCTTTTCCACCTATTAATGTCAAATATCTATCATTATATCAAAATTCTAGTTGTAAAATGTATTACTTCAGACAAGTAATTTTAACAGTTAAGCTCCCTTTCAGTTAATTTGTTCAGATATCTATTCCAGATATCTCTACTATATAAGAGCTTTCATCTTTAAATTTCACTTGTTAACATCAGTTCTTACTGTTACAGTGACAGATAGTTTCCACTGCAACTTCTTGATTTCATAAGCCCTTAATCCTGTGAAGCCTCGACGCTTTTTCTAAATGTGGTGGGTTTTTTTTCTGAAGTGTGTATATACTATTATAAAACATGCAATAGGACCATTACAATGAAATAACATAATTTATTCCAGTATGAGCTGTAGAAGAGGTTCCAAAACCATGTAAGAGCAGATGGACTGGACCAAATCAAAGACATCTCTTACCTAATACCCCTCCTTGTCAAAAAGCTGTTGGCTGTGTAAAGTGATGTCTAGGAGTAGACAAGCATATAGTGATGATTTCCTTGAAAACTTTCCCAACATCTGTCACTACATAGCTTAAAACATAGCTTGAGTCAAAGATACTGTTTACATTTTTTTTCACTCTATTCTTACTAAGAACATTTAAGTGTAGTTAAACTGACAACAATCACCATGTCCTATTGTATTGTACCAACTAGCCTGGAAATTATAGCAAATCTCTTTCACTTTTAGTTATTCACCTATTCCAATGAATTAGAAAGGTTATCTTCATCTTCTCTTAGACCTTTCTATCAGGTAATCTTTCCAGGTGCAAGACATTTTTTGTGTCTCGCTTAATAGTGTGTATACCTTTATGTCAATATTTGCATGGCTAGCAGGAAGTACCTGAGTGCTGAATAAAAAATATCACTAGGAGAAGATAACAGTTATTCTGGACATTTTTTGAATATTTTTAAAAGACCATGTATGGTGGAAAAGGCTTAGCTGGCAAGACACAGTATAAGTATCTGCCTATTATGCATGATTGCATCAGAAGTAAGTCATAACAGAAATTGCTTAATACACTCGATTCCTACTAAAATGTGTCTAAAAAAAAAAAAAAAAGAAGAGGGGAAATAAAAATGTCCTGTTTCAGAGACAATTATAAGCACTGATTCACCTCAAATCAGAAAAAGCACACTGATCAGGATCAGCGGAACATTTCTAATCCAGTTCACATCAGAAAGGGTTATTCTCTGGACTAATGTCAGAGAATCATGACAATTACAACTTATCACCACAGTGAATAGTAATCAATCATCCTCCTCAAAATACACAAAAAAGTACTCTTTTCAGTTCTCTTTATGACATACACAAACATTTCCCAATGCATCTCATGCAGATGAAGAAGATCCTCCTGCCTGCTCTGAGGGGCACAGGTGACAACAGGGCCATATGTGAATGTTTTAGTTACAGTAATGATAACAGCCAAGTGACATCCCTGTCTTTCATAGAATAGAATAACACAATATCTCAAGTTGGAAAGGATCCGTAAGTATCATCAAATCCAACTCCCTGCTCCTCACAGGACTACCTAAAAACTAAATCATATGTCTAAGAGTGTTGTCCAGATGCTCCTTGAACTCTGACAGGCTTGATGCTGTGACCACTTCCCTGAGGAGCCTGTTCCAATGACCGGCCACCCTCTCAGTGAAGAACCATTTCCTAATGTGCAATCTGAACTTCCCTTGATGCAGCTTCATTCCATTTCCTTGTGTCCTATTGCTGGTCACTAGAGAGAGGGGATCAGCACTTCTCCCTCTGCTGTACCCCTTGAGGAAGCTGTAGGCTGCAGTGAAGTTAGAAGATGCACTTCTTTGTTACCAGAATAGAAATGGACTGTAAACAACTCCCACTACCAAGGCAGATGCTCTTTCTCTTTTAACTGGAAGTCATTGAACTAACCTATCATTGTATTTTTCCTTAGAATAAATAGTTTCCCCCTAACCAAACAGGAAAAGTAAGTGGTGGTCAGATCCAGAACTTACTGTTAAAATGTATTAATATAATCTCAACTTCAAGGCTTAATTTACAGGGAAACAAATCATCTTCCTGCAACACAGTAGTCTGAGAGTATCGATATTTTCTTAAAAGGCTACAGGTTTTCTTTTCCTTTTTCAGTCCTTACAATGGTTTTTCCCCTCTTCTGTATCTGTTTATTTCCTTTAAAATACAAAAAATATTAGCACATCTCCTAATCAGTTATATATACACCTTTGGTTACAGAAACTGGAGAACAAGCCAAAGACTGAATCCTCTAACAGACCTTGGACAGGCTAAGGTAAATGCAATGCTTTGCTTATTGGGTCTAAAAGTGGAAGAATTCCTAACTTTTCTTGCCTTTGAAATGCTCACAATAGTAAAATATTCCAATCCTGGCTAGCTGAAAAACCTATTCATTAAATCTTTAAAAGACCGTAATAATTAGGTAAAAATTCCATAATACATTAAATGTTACCCACCCACAAATTTAACATGCACAAGTGTAGAATTCTTGCTTCTTTATAGCATATGCCAGCATATGATTTTTGACACAATTTTAAAACTCAAACTGTCCAATATATTCTTGCTAGTTTACTCAACAGCTTTGCCTGACATATTTATAAATTGTGATCAAAAGCATTTCAGCTACCTGAAAAGAAATTGAAAAAGGAATGGAAACTTGCCTGTTCAGCTGTGGAAGAAAAATCTATCTTTTTTGTAAAAAGCCTCCTTCACAGATAAAATGCTGGGGGTAGAAAACAGTGTTTGTTTTGGAGAAAATTCTTACTGATGAGCTGTCTCTCTTGACACTTAAACAGAACTTGCTCAGATTTGACTGATTTGAATATTTGAAAATATTAACACATATGTTTAATTTTCTGCTGAGACCATTAGATGCATTTCTGAAGTACAACATACTGCACAGGATGTGTATCAGCAGCTACATTTAATATTAGCAGCTCTTTAAGCCCTTAGAAGTAGGATTTTTAGAGTCCCGACAGAAAAAGGCTGTTATATTAGACTAATGAAAGCTAGTTTTAAGGTTATATCAGTGTTGGTGGGTGGCAGCGGGGGATGCTTTTTTTTTTTTTTTTAACTTAGCAATCTCTATTTGAAACACTTTAAAGAACCAAAATACCAAGCAAAAGATCACAGGGATTTAAATTATGAAAGAAGCCAAGTGAAAGCAAATTAAAAAACACAAGAAGAAATTTAAAACCATGCAACTTTGTTTTTTCTTTCTTTTTCCTTTTACTTTCTGTTTTTATGCCATTTTTTTCTCCTGGTTTTCTTAACTTTAGCTATTTATTCCTATTCTTTTTGTATATTTCTCAGCTATGACTCCAGAACACTGAATAATATTCTGCTTGCATAACTCAGGTGAACAGTCAACATATTATGTAGCCACTAAATTCATTATTAGCTTGACTCAGTCAAGTCAAAGTCCTGTTGAGGTGGATCCACCTGCCTAAGGAATTGATTTTAATGGAAGAAGACACAATATGCTAGTTTATGATCAGTCTTGTTAGGGAGCTTGCTATTTTTAGATAGTGCTTCCTTTTCTTAGGAGCTTTATAAAAATAAGAGAGTCTCAGTTTACTCATAAACTGCTTTTTAAGATATGTGTAAGAGTTGAAATTTTGAATATTGTATTACAGTATGTGTCAAATAAAAATTAACTGAAATCACTGAGGGTCTTTTCAATTACTTTGACAAGTGGTGTTACAGGCCCATCACTGGTAAAGTAGCATCTTCATTAATCTCCCATATTTTGAAAATATAGTTGTTCATTTCAGTGAAAGACACTGTGTGCTTTTCTGAACAAATACTTGCCGAACACTGGTGTTTACAGATTACAATAAAAATCAGACAGTCAACTTTTAACATATTGCTCACTAAATATTACCTAAAGTTGTTGGCATTCTTTCAGGCATGGCATGCATCTGTCATTTGCATTTCACTGACCTTGAAGCTTACTGGCTAGAGATGAAACTTCACCTATTCAAAGCAAGCTGTTTAAAATATTCAAATAGATTTTTTTTTAAAGTGCATTTCACTTTTTAATTTCCTACTGTTCTTCTTCCATTGAGAAAGCACTGTCTGAACCCAAAGGGATTTCCACAACTCGCTTTCATGCTTTTTGTTGCTACATGGCAGTGACCGCTGATTGGCAAATAGAATAATTGCCTTTGAAAGATTTCTTTAAGGATTTTAAGACCATGAACTTCATTCTTTTCAAGTAGCTTCTTAAATAAATGCTTCAAAACAAAGTCAACTATTGATTTTATTCTTTGAATAAAAAGTTCTCCCCATTTGACAATAGGATTTACTACTGAAGACAAAACGTACATTAATCTTTCTAGTTTATTGTCTTCAGTTGACAAAGGTAGAATTACAGAGTTGCTGCACAAAGAAAGATTTGTACCCTCTGTTTGAAATGACAAATCTACATAAATTCATTGAGTGACTTAGGATAAAAGCAATCTTTACATCTCTGTGTCTTGTCACCTGAAGAGAAATAGGGATAAATTTATGCTGTATTGCCAAGTAACAAAAAAACCCAACCAAACAAATAACACCCACCCTATTAGAATATCTGGAAGAGTTTCACAGATTTTACACTTCTGTCTTCTACCACTGGGGCATCTAATTTGAACCCTAATTTCTAAAGGAGGGGGAATGGAACGGGAGAGAAGACGAGAATGTCAATATTCTGTCTGTCACGTGTATGCACAGCAGGATGAAAACAGCCACTGTGGGACAGAAATGTTTTTTTCCACTGACAGCTGCAATGAGAAGCTGAGGTAGGACGAATACTGCAGGAGCAGGGAGGGGAATCCTTCATGCAGTCTCACCTCCGCAGCTTTTAACTGCTGTTTCCTCTCCCTGCCATAATCGTAGGGCTGTACTTGGCCCTAAGGAGCGAACAGGTGAGACCTACTGCGTTGCTCGAGCTGCATGTGGGTTTGGGGGACGGAGGAGGAAAAGGGCAATAAAAACAGCAAATAAAGGTTGAGCAGCCGGTAAGACAGAGGTGAAATAAAGCTTGCTCTGCACTGGTCACACATAAGCCACAGCAAAACGTAAAAGCGATGCACACAAAGTACACTGCGGCTGGCGAGCCTGGAGTCTCCTTGAAAAAAAGCATCATGCAACGTTACCGGAGAGGCACGTACAGAAACACACACGGAGGCACTCGCACAGACAGGAGCCTGCCCGTACGCGCACACGGGGAGAGGCAAACCCTCCCGTGCACGCACACCCGCTCCCGCCCAGGGCTGCCGGCCGCACGTTCCCGGCGCCGCCGCTGCCGCAGCGCGGCGAAGCCCGCTCCCGCCGCACCGCGGCTCCCCACGGGCGGGGGCCTCAAAACACCGCCCCGGGGCCCCCCGGGCTCCTCGTCCCGGTACGCGCCGGCCACCCTACTTTCCGGCGCTGGTCACCAAGCATCCCCCTCCCCGGCTGCTCCGTCCCTACGATGGCCAGGGGCGAGGAGAGAACCACCCCCCTTCCCCGCGCCACAGTGCGGGGGACAGGGCGACCAGGGCCACCTCTCGCCCGCTCGACCCTCTCGCCCGGCAGCGGCGCGGCGGCTGCCCCGCTCCCGCCCGCCTCCACTCCCGCCTCCCCGCGGCGCGCCCGCCCCTCGCCCGGCACCCGGGTAGCGGGCGCTGCCGCCGGACGCAGAGCAGCCGCGGCCACGCTGCGCGGCGCGGAGGGAGCGGGGCTGGCTCGGCGGCGTGCGGGCGGGGAAGGAAGGCTGGGGAGGGGGGAGGGAAGGGGAAGTGAAAGGGAAGGGGGGGTGTGAAGGGGGGGTGTGGAGGTGGGGGGGGGAGAAATCAAATAAATAAATAACCTCCGCACCAATAAGAGAGGCAGCGGCTGCCGAGCAGGCAGGGATCGGATGGGAGAGGTCCTTGCTGGGCTGTATTTGTTTGTTTGTGACTGGAGCTGCAAAGTTCAGAGCCAAACGTGTTGCTTTCCGCCGGCGGCGACCGCCCCACTTCACCTGCTCCGCTGACGGGGTGCCTGCCCTGCCCTGCCCTGCCCGGCCCGGCACGGGGCGGCCCCGCCGCTCTGCGGGCCCTCTGCCCGGTATCCTCCACTGCCGCTGGGGCCGAAGGACGGGAGAGGAGAGCGGAGCTGCGTCTCTTGCCTGCGCGCCTTCCCTGGAGGGGCAACGGACAGGTGAGTGCCTCTTTTCCGCACTTCTGACCGGCGCGGCGCGGAGGGTGCCTGCGCTCCATAGTTACCTGTCACTGCCGGAGCTGCTCATTTATCAAACTTTGCCTCCAGTTGGCTCCCGCGCCCCCCGCCTTGCCTTCTGCAGGAGAGGAGTGCTCGGGGTTAATTGGGTTTGCGCAGAGGGAAGCCGGGGGCCAGCCCCGCTCTGCAGGGCGCCGTTCATCCCGTGTCGGGAGAGGGGGCTTGTCCGAGCCGTGCTCCCCTGTCGGCCCTCGGGGCTGCCGCCCGGAGCTCCTGGCCCCCCGCTGGCAGCGCGGACGCGGAGGCGGCGCGGCCGCCCAGTGGAGCCAAGTTGGTTTGGGTTTGGTTGGTTTGTTTGGTTTTTGGTTTTGGTTTTTTTTTTTTTCTCCTGGAGGGAGCTCCCGCGGCCCGTGCAACAGGCACCGTCCTGCGCTGGGAGGGAAGGCGGGCGGCGGAGGGACGCCTCGCCCGCTGGCGTGGGGCTTCCGGCGTCCCTGAGCGGACCTCTGCCCTTTTAGGTAATTTCGCTTTGTTTCCAGCACCTCCGAGGTTTTGCCTTACTGGGAGCCTGTGCCGTGGGGCTGCTCGTGAGTGCCTAGAAGGAGCCCGCGGAGGCACGCCTCCTCCTCTGGAGGAGAGGAGCTTGCCGATCCGCAGGAGGGATGGACGGGCTGTTTCACCCGGCTGCGCGGAAGATGCGCGTTGGGGCGCCGGGAGGCTCTACCCTCCCCGCTGTGAGAGAGGGAGGGAAGAAGGGGTGGAAGGAGGGAGCTGCGCGGCGCGGGCGCCCGGCAGGTGGAGCCGTGGGGAGCGGCGGCGGGGATGGATCTCGGCTTCCGCAGCGCTGCTGGCCGAGCCCCGCAGGCTCCAGTGCGAAGCAGCCAGTGTCCCTGAACCCGCACTTCCTCCGCACGGCCGGAGTGGGTCCTTCAGCTGGATGTAGTGGGCGGTGAGCTGGGCTGGCGGGTGCGCGCCTTCCTGTGCGGGCTGCGGGAGGCAAGTGCAGACAGTGCGCTTCGGTGTGAGCATCACCCCTGGTCGCACACGATTTTTTCTACCAGTGATTGTCTTTCCGATTGTCACTATGTACTGGAAAAAAATATGAGATTCTAGGGGTAGTCTGTCTTAATTATCACAGAATGTATAAAAGCGTAATTGCTGAAATTATTCAATAGCGGTTAACAATTAAAAGATTATCCCAGTACTCTGCAGCTAGCAAGGAGCAGACTGTACTAATTGGATAGTTAATGACATTTAAATAGGCAGGCTTTCTTAAAATAGTAAGCTCCACTCTTCCAGGGAACTGAATAGGGTGTTAGATTATTTAATAATTATATTGCACTGATGGGCTGTGGTAATTAAGTTGTTAGCTTGGCCAGCAGCACTGGGACAGACTTTGCACAGTTTTAGAGCATCGGCTAAGAGAAGGCTGGATTTTCATTGCTTTTCCTTTGATAGGTAAATATCGCTAAACACCTTGGAAATTTGTGTGAAGCCAGATCGAAGAGGAGACAGTATTTTACTTACTGTCCTGTAAAATCTTCGATCTTTTACTGACATCATTTGACTGAATTGATAATTGAACTTGAGTTTTATGTCACTTTATGCCACTTACACTGATTGGAAATTGACACACCTCTTGTCATCCTTTAAAAACTAAGCAGCTAAGGTAGCAATATTTTGGTCGTAATAACTTAGCAGTTTAAACACTGTACTTCAATAACAGGGCGATAAATAAATGAACTTCTGCATGGTTAAACTTTATTTTCAGAACTTTGTTCACAATATTTCTCCTATTTCTTGCATAACTTCCGAATGTTCTATGAGGAACTCATAGAGTAACTGCATAAACTTGTTGCATTTTGTTTTAGAAGTTTTCTCAGTGTAATGTGTGATAAAGTTGGCATGACAAGAAGCAACACAATGCATTCTTACGCATGCTGTAGAAAATGTTTCCCATTATTTTCATCAAAGACATATACTTAAGGAAAATGCCAGAAATCAAAATAAACGAGGGATTAAATTTAACAAATTAAATAGGATATTCTATTTTAACAACTACTGTAGAGAATAACGTACAATTAAAATTGTAAATGTGCTCCTTTATGCCTATTCTTTATTCAGTCAATCTTAAGTTTTGTCATCACATACTTTTCTCTTCCTTTGAGATAAAAAAATACAGAAATAAATAAACTCCCAAAACACTGGTCTAAATACTGAAAGGGCTTGGAGCGTGTGTCTCCCAAGTCAGTGAAAATGATGAGCTTCACAAAAGTTATGTTCACAATTGTAAAACTAATCTATTTGCTTCTTGTGTTGGATGCTACAGTTACCACTTTTTGTGTTGTATCCCAACCTTGCTCTTTTTACTATTATAGATACATTTCTCAAACACTTACTTTATTCTTGCATGCCAAAGTGTTCAAATATTTCTTACCAGCATTGCTGCTGACTTCTGAACCTGAATTCCATTCTGTACTTTCCCAAATGAGAGTTTCTAAAAATCAGAGTAATGGAGCTTTTGTTTTTTCCTCAATTCTTGTAAAAATGTTAGTTTGAATAAAGATGGGATTTAATATTAAGATTGGATTTTCTCCAAAACAAAAGTATGACTTTCCACATAGCTGATAAATACATAGCTGAATGTGTTATCAAAGATTTACAAAACACTGATGTCTTGACATCTGGATTTGTAGAGTGTCTTTGATAAAACATGGAGTGTAAGGAAATGCCAAAGAGGGTATATTTTGAGGGGGGAAAAAAAAACAACCCCAAATAGAAGGATTATTAAAAAAAGACTTTTCCTGACCATACTAGATTGTATAAAGCTGTTTTGAGGAGTTGTGTTTGTGTATTTTCCATATATTTTACTAAAATTATAGCAGCACAAGTTTTGCAAGAAAATGAAATCTACTTGAAAAATCATCTTAATGAACCAGAGATACCTTTCTTCTATAATGTCTACATTTTTTTTCTCCTGATTTTTCCCAAGTCTTTATCAGTAAATCTAAGCAAGAAGATTCCCCAGTATTATTAAGCACAGTCTTCTGTGTCTTAATAATTGTACTACTTGAAGTCTTTTATCCTAATATTGGGGAGGAAGGAAGGGGGAGGAGGGAGGAAGTTCTTAAATCCTCTCGTTGCTATATTCATATTGCTTGTTAAATGAGGGAGTGTCAGCTTCTGAGCACATGTCTGTCATAACAGTAAAATACCCTATGGTTGACCTTGAAGCTACAGCATACATTACAAATCATTCCAGGTAAAACAAATAGTTACGAAACAGAGATGCAAAATATTTGTTAATGCATAGAAGTGATCAGGCTATACAAAATTCAGTATCTGAGAGTATCTCTAGTGTAGCTAATAAAATAATAATTATTACCTGTGGTAGATACTGGAATCAGACTTCTAAAAGCCTATACTTATGTTTTTTAAAAAATACGTTAGCTTCATAGATGTTGTCCTTTTTTTTAATAATAGCGTTTTACTGTATTGAAGATAGCAATTGAAGTTATAAACTAATAAATTCTATAGGCTTAGCAGAGTCATGGTCTGCAAATTATCGGAATGACTAAGGCATTAAATTACACTTTTATTTGTGCAATAAAGATAATTTCATACAAGACTTGACTTGCAGCTCTATTATGCTATAAATATGTTTGTATTCTGAAATTGTGTTATTTCATTCAGGTCCTAAGGAAAATGAGTTTTACATGTGGACCTGTTACTTCAGGACTATGAATTTAGCAATTTAATGATGGACATTCTAGGACTAGGGTTTTTTTGAGGACTAACATTTTGTCAGAGAAGCCTGATCTTGATTTAGCACACGCATGTGCACTGATAGATATCTAAATACATGCCTATATATGCTTTCCATGTGAAAACTAGTCTTTTATTTAATAAACTTTAGCAAGACAGATAATCTATCTGCTTTACAAATTGCTTTAAAGATTTAATTTACCTAGTACCTTGTACTCCAAACAGTACATCTGTTATAAGGTAAGCAAGAATTTGCAAAGATTCTTTTAAAGTATAGGAAGCTTTTTAACTATAGCACGTAGAAAGATCAGCATGGAATATTTGCAAATGCTTTTCCTCTAGGAACAGGAATAAGTCAAAGATGATACTAGTTTTGTTAATTCAAATTGCATCTTAAACTATTTAAGTATAGTACCTAAAGGCAGTCTGCCTGTGAGTTCTAGTACTCTTGAAAATGTCTCTTCTAGTAGTTGCTCAATGTTCCCACGTTAATTAAGAGGTAATGTAAGTCGAATCAAATGTTATGACAGCATAATGGTCTCCTGTTGAATGTAAGTTCCATGGCTAAGCAGACACACTTTCAGAAAACAAGCATATTTCAGCATTGTCTGTTCAATAGGAAGTGTTTTTGCAAAAGCCTTAAATAGTCCCCCATAGAGAAATCTGTTCATCATGTTTCTATTGTAGCAGTCTAATGAGAGCAGCACCGCTTTCCCTTCATTAGTTGAATGCAGGGCTGGTTTAGAGAAATCTGTAGAGTCACACACATGGTGGTTTTCTACTCCAGTCCTTGTCTGCAGCAATACCCAACACTTCTGCTAGCTGAAGCTTTTACTTCCTCCAGGGGGAAGAGAAAGCAAGAAAGGTTAGCTGTATTCCAGGACAGGCCGTCATGACTGTTTTGACAGTGCAGAACTGAAGAGGGCAGGCTTGTGGCCATCTCAGTGTGCGTGGTCTTGACCCATATGGAATATTCAGAATAGGACTTTTTGAACATAAAAAGGGAAGTGGTCAAGTTGCTTTTCCCTTCTGATAGACACTTATGCATTGACAGTTCTTCTGTTTATTCAAGAAACATTCCATCTTTAAAGTAGTGTTAAAAATCACATTGATTTAATCTCTGAAGAGATATGTGACAAATCATTCTGGCTGAAGTACTGTTCCCACACTGATCTCTACCTTTTTATTGTAAACATGTTCTTCCTTGGGACAGAGTAAAATTGAGATGAAGCTGTAATGATGTTCAAAAGAACATCAGCCATTTTCAAGGGCAGGGAGCAGGGCACAATTGGAGGAAAGCAGCCAGCCAGCAAGGACTGAGCTCGTATTTATCCACTTCCAGAGCAAGTGGGGTGAGGAAGAAAGAAGGATGAAGCATGTGCTAATTGACAGTGCGCAGCACCCCAGGTCACAGCATGAGTGAAGCTTGTTGAAGTTTGCACTGAAACATCTCCAACTCAGCTCCGAGAGACATTATCTTGGCAGCTAATTCTACTTTATGGTAGACTGACCATTATATGTACAATTTCGGATGAAAGCATTTGAACTTTTAACACAATTATCTGGAAGTGCACTAATTTATGCAGTGACAACCATCTAACATTATGACTGATAAAACCCATTTAGACCCTGCTCCTGTGGACACTACACACATGTTTAATCTGATGATGAGCCCTGCTCATATTTTCAGGACTACAACTTGATATAAAAAGAGATATGAAGTGTAATCTTTTATCAGAAGCAAAATCTCTTTAATTTTTTTCTTTTTGGAAACTAACAACTTTAATTTTCATTTTGGCGTATCTCTGACTGCCAATGAGTCATACCTCAGCTACTGCATATAGTACAGTTTCACTTACATGCTAACACCTGTAAATCATTGGAGTATAACTTGTTCTTGGACAGAAGATATTACTAAGCCTAATTTTATGTTAAATTGAAATTAAAGACCACATTCAAGGAACATACAAGTCTTGTCATGGTAATTTTTATATATTTCTAACAATTTGCTACAGTGAAGGGGATAAAATATAGGGATGAGAATCAAAATGGACTAGCAGATGGTCTAAGGGGAAATCAAGCTTTGGATGAAGAGGTGATAGTACAGTTTTGTCCTTTTTTTGTATTTCAGAAAATCTGCTGCTAATTTAGGGTATGGGCAGAGGATAGCCTGTGAATAGGTACTGTGGGTAAGAAGATACTGTCTATTCACTTAATACCTAGTGCTAATTTAATTGGATTTTAGCTGCCTTTCAGACTTAGGCTGCACATGTATTCCTAGTCCATTGTAGCAGGAAGTAAAATATGTTCATTTGCAACTGCACTTCACTTTGGAAAAGATTTATTGTGGTTTATATGTCCGTGTGAAAAGGAACTGTAGATTGTTATAAAGTGCTGTAGCATGAAGAATTTTTTTTTCTTTTAGATAAAGATTGACTAGTTAGGGCTTACTTCAGCAATAGCTAGGATTAGCAACATTGAGGCACAGATAGAATAAGGGTTAGGTTTTAACAGCCTTCCTTACACCTAGTAAATACTTGTAAGTTAGTAAGTATTTACTCAGGTATGCTCTTAGATTTCTCATGCAAAAATTGGGGAAGAAACTACACAAAGAGAATGACAAGAGATTGCATGGCACTGATTGGCAAACTAGCAACAGCCTGTTACAGCAATCAAGGAGGATGACAAGTAGTTATTCTTTAGTAGGGATGGCAGGAGTGAGGATTGCATTTAACATAAAGAAGAAAAAGGAGGAGTGATGAGAAGAGAGAATAGCTAAAGTAGGCTTTAAAATACTACCTTGTCAGAAGTTTTTGGGACAAAGAGGTTAGTCAACAAGGGGGAAAAATTATTGTTTTTAAATGAAAAGAAACCCCTACTTTTTTGAGTAGGAAGCATTAAGTTGGGTATGAAGTTTTTCTCTTGAAGAGCTTATGATGTGCTGAGAGGGCATGGAGTGAGTGTCTGACTCAAACAGTACATGGATTCTTTGGGTTTAAGCCAGGTTAGGGAAGACTACTCTTCATATGCACAGAGTTTACTTCATGCTGTGTGGACTTGTGTTCTTAGAGGACAGGAAGAGCTTTTAGCAATTTCTAAAATTTTCTGCCTTTGTTTCCTTTATCTAGACTTTCATCCTACTGTCTTTTTCTCTATCTTTGTTTTCTTTACTTCTGTGATTCAAGAGCATAAGGACCTGAAGATAAAATTGACCTAAACTGAAAACTCCCTGAACCACTAGAATTGACTGGGGCTGTGATCACACTCAATTTCACACTGTTGCTAGTGTCATGTAGAATAATATTGTGGAGGATTCTGTCAATTTTTGGTTGAGCTGCTAGTTGTCATAATGGCAAAGAATCACAGGGAGAGTCACTACCTTCAGTCAATGAATAACAAACTCTATTAGAGAACGGAAAACTGGTATTTTCTCTGAAGCTTTCTTTTTTTTTTTTTCATTATAAAGCTTTAACATAGAACCTTTTCATTTCCTGACTGAATATCTGCCGCTGATTTTTAAGAACTGTATGTGACATTTGAAACCTTGATTCTGTGCATATTTTTCTTGATGGAAAAGTTAAATTGTTCTAACTTTTTGGCTATTCACTTCTACTCTTTAAAACCCTTCTCAGTTGAATTATTTAGAGGAATATACACATAACCAGTCTAAACTGAGCAATTATGTGGTGTAAGTGTTCTGATTTTTAGCTGAAACAGAGCTGGGTTTATTTTTCAATAGCTAGAATTGTGCTACGTTTTGCTTTCAGCCTGGGATTTGCTGTGAGAGAGACACTGATAACATACCAGTGTTTGCATTTTTGTCACTGGAAGTGAAGGACTTTGTGTTCTGTTAGTCCACAAGCACAAGATTTAAGGGGGGAGAAGAATATTTAAATTAATAAACTTAATTGACAGATATGCCAATGGGATATTCCATATCATATCGCGTCATGTCCAGTATATTAGTGAGGGTCTCTTCCTCTTTCAGCTCTCTCTGGCTTTTGCTCGGGCTCTCACTCTTCTGGGATTGTGGTTTTGGTTCGGGATTGTCCCTCCTCTGGGATTGTTATCTGGGAACAGGCTGGGCTCGGTCAGTGGGGGTAGGGGGGTGGGGGTGAGCAATAGCATTGGGTGTCACTCATTTGCATATTTTGTTACTGTTATCATTATCACTACTGTTATAGTATTAGTATTATTTTAAGTTTTCTCTCTATTATTAAACTGTTCTTATCTCAACCTACAAGTCTCCTTATCCTTGCCCCCCCAGTCCTCTCCCCTATCCCCTGGGGGTGAGGGAGGAGTGGGTGAATGGCTGTGTTGGCTGCTAGCCAAGGGCTAGCCCAGTGAAACTATCACAGCAAGGGAAAAAAAAAAGTGCTAGATTTTAACCATATTGAATCACTTAAATGTCCACAAATAGTTTTGCTGGTGCAAATGAGGGTACAGAGTAAGGGTAGGATTCCCTACTGGGAGGGAAGAAGAGGTGGGATTTGCTTTAGCCAGCCTTGCCACCAGAAGGAAGTTTTGTAGAACTTCTGCCTCATGGTTGGTATCATCTATACTCTGTAATCAGAAGGCTTTTGTGATGGTTTCATTATTATTTTTCATCTTCTGTGCTCTGCCATAACAGTTAGAGATCTAGTTAGAGAGCAGGGCAGGATGCTCTTGTGCTAGATGGTATGTGCATATAATGGTACAGATTCTGTTTTATCCTTATAATGGACATAAGATTCCACCATCTTGTCAAGATGTATGCACTTGCATGTGCAGCACATCTAATAAAACACATAAGAGTATTTGTTCTCATTTAGAACTTTAGAAAATGTAGTTAAACTTTAAGATTTTTTTTTTTTTCCCACTTGTCCATGAGGCATTCTACCGTCTATTCCTTATGGGGAATTTCATGGCTTTCGGATCACATACTGAAGATCTTATTTGCTATTTATGTATAAATAAGTCTTGGTATATTGTAAGTAGTGTGCAGCTATGTATTCTAAATAATTATTTGCAAAGGAAACTTTCTATTACTGCTTTTGTTTACTCAACTACAATGACTCCACCACCCAGCAAGTCTTCCCTCTTGCTCTTCTGTTTTGGTTTCATCTGTTTCTCAGATGTGACCGTATTTCTGGTATTACTGTAGTTATCTGCACGTACAACTTGTAATTGAATTCACAGTGGTCAGCCCTGACTGCTGTATCCTGAGCTTTATGAGTAGCCATTGTGGGACTCTGTCTCTCTGCTTGATTCTGTCTCTTTTCCCTTCACCTCCCCACAGAAATGCTCCAAAGTTGGTATGTTGTGAACCAAATCTGAGTCTCAGACAATCCTTTTTATGAATAACTTGTAAGCCTGGAAGAAGATCTATTGTGAAATACGTGTGTCAGCCCTTCTTTCTTATGTTTCTCATAGAAAGAGGAAAGCATGAGGAAAAGATGCAGTAACTAGATAGTATTTTTAATCTTAAAAATACTGTCTATTGACCACAATTTTTTCTTCATTATTGCACAAATTATGATCTGCTTAAGAGTTGTGCTCAGTGGTCATACTTCTGGAATAACACAAGAAGCATATTGCTTGGGGTTTTTCTGAAAGCCGATTTGAATTCAGTGAAAGAGAAGTGTTAGCTGCATGAAAAGCTTGTCAACTTACCCAGGGAGAAGATGCATACTGGGTACATAGGTATGAGGCTCTATTTCATCACTGTCGTGGTAATCCATCTCAATCTTACTTTTGGGAGGCCACTTCTAAGTTTAATGTCAATTTACATTTCAGTGAACGCTTTGTTTCTTTTTCCTCGTTGCAGTAAAGATATCCTTACTTATTAGATTGCAACAGTTTTGAAATGCCTATCATGTTTGTAAAATATCTACAGTGACAAAACATACACAGTAAAATGTAAGATGTAGAAAATAATGCTGTATACTGAACTGCCAGTAATTTCAGCCCTAGTAAAACCAAAAATGCTCCTGAAGTTATCCAGCATTTCCCTAACACTCCTTCAATACACCAAGATAATGAATGAATGTCTTTACATGTTCAAAGCCTGCTGAGTCTGGACTCTGAGGGGACCCACAACAGAAGTTTAAATGTCAGAAGGAATTTTTTTGCTTAAATGCCCTCAGTAATCACAGTAGAAATATTGCTTCATGGGGAGAAAAATACACGCCATAAGCAAGCTATTTTGGGAATTATGCATTCAAAACACTATCATGAACTTCATTTTTACAAAACAAAAGCTTTCATCATTCAGCAAAGACAGTACTTAGTGCCATCTTCAGAGAACTATACCAAACCTGTCTGGCTAAATAAATTCAGCATTAACTATCTTTTAAATGTTTGAATGTGTTATGCTATGTAATGTGCAGAAATAACATGCTATATTATACCTGCAGTTCCTTGAAATCAAGAATCAGTCTGCTATCTAATATAATAATTTTTGCAAGGAAATACAGGGACAGTGTGTGACACTCTGCAAACTAAAAATTGTACATACTTTGCTTGCTGTGATTTTGCTATTGCGACTTGCTCTCTCTTCTTTAGAACTCCAACAAACACTACTAAATATACTGCATAGTGTAAATATTAAAATGATAAGTCCTCTATATTTAATATTGTATTTTTGTCACTGCTATGAAAATGGCTAAACACAAGTAGCTTTTAATGAGAATTTAATTTTAACTCACTGATAACTTAAGGGTTTACATGATCTGAAGGTTGTCAGTGTGTACAACACAGGTACTTTGTACTTCTAATAGCATCTCATAATTAAGCCAAAACAAACCCAGGAAACAAAAAAGCCCATTTGTCTCTTTTAAAAAAATTGTTGTTATCTATACATATTTTGTTAGCTTATTGGACTTGAAATCCACTATGAAAATGCTGAATGCCAAACTATATTGGACTGGAAGCTGAAGTTTTAGTTTTCTGCTGGATCAGTAATTGTGTAATCAGTGGACGATTGCTGGAAATTTAATGCATTATTGTTAAAATTTGCATGGAAGCTTTCTTTAAATTTTTGTAAACTGTAATCTGTTTGTTCACTTGACTTCCAGTTGAAAAAACTTTATTAGTTTAAATATTAGGAGCTGCACAATACTTTTTTTTTTTTTTAAACAAAAAGCACTCTATGCTTTTGAAACAAAAATCTAATATTTTATGTTGTGGTTTACAAAATGGACATTCTTCAGTTCTACTTGTTTATTTTGTATCACTTGTCAGTATCAAGCTGATTTAAAAATAAAATAAAATAAACCCTGGGACCCAATCTTGCTAATAATATTAATGCATATTCAAGCCAGAGTTAAAAACCTGTAAATGAGAGCATGCATAAAGTAATTTTCAAAGCTGTAGCTCCAATATCTGCCTAGGAGTGTATAACACTTTCAGAGGTCTGAAAAATCAGGTATTTGGAAAAAATACTTGTTTTCTTTTACATCAGTTTATTCTCACCTCTTTTGATAGTACCCATGGCTTTGCTGTTAAAACCAAATTTATCATGTGGTTCCTTTCCAGAACAAAATATTTCTTATGACACATTTGAATAAATTTAATTTAGGATCCTTCATATTTATTTCTGGCTTTGAGTGTTACCTTGTCCTTGCAGAAATTATAACCTGTGCTGTATGTGCAAACAAATGATGCAAACATTATGAAAATACTAGCTGGCAAATCAAAAAAAAGTGAAAAACACTCTCTACTTGCAGATCCTTTATATTAAGAAGAACTTGCAAAATTGTAACACTCTAGTTTTCCATTGAAAAATGTCTCTAAGGTGTGCACTACTAAGTAGCATAACCCACTGAATACTGAAGGGTTATATCTCCATTCTTTGCAACTACAGAGCATTATAAACTTTATGTGAGAACTTGAAATGCAAGAATAGCTGGTAAAACGTGGATGTTGCCCAACTGAACTGAATTTCCTCATTTGTTAGCATGTGTATTCTTAAATGCTGAAGAATTCACTATTCTTATAAGAGAACTTTGACATCTTCATCTTGTTTAGTTTTTGGGAAGCATATCTGCAGTTCCCTGCAGATTTTAGTTTCCTGTAATGAAGCTGGTAAAATTTTTGAGTAAATAATTCATAATAGTCTTTAAATGGGTGAAGGATCTCTTCTTTTTATGCTTTTATTTGAATTAATTTTATTTCTGATTTATTTTTCATTTAACATAGCAGAAATTAGTGTATCAATTTCTTATTACTTCAGTGAATTTTGCATCTTCACTAATGTTAAATCTTCATGCTTTAAAGTACATGTGTAGCTGGTGAGAAAAGTAATACTGTCAGTGAATTTCAGATTAAACTAATTTTATTTCCACTTTTTTTTTTTTACATCTTTTTGACAGAATGGGAAAAGCTACAGAAAGAGTTTTATCATTACTTAATTTTCTTTCTATTGTTTGATGATTTGATATATAGGAGGCCAGTGGAAGCCTCATTCTCTCTTACTGTGTGTTAAAAGAGCTAAATGTAACCCGTGTCACTGGCTCTGGAGAGCTCTTATAAAATGTAATTTTCTACTAAATTGAAAGCTTCTCCTAGGCAATAATCACTTTATGTAATAGACATATATCTTATCTCATAGGTCAATTATCATATAAAGGTGCTTTATTGTGAAGAATTTTCTTAGGTAGGCCAGTTATTTGGTTGAAATCCAGAGATGTAGTGAATCAATTTCTTGATACCCACATAAAAAGCTTGTAGACTGGAGTCAGGTAGTGACTGGCTCTGTAGCCCCCTCAGTCTGTCATTGATAGTTACTCTATGGATTAATGGTAAAAGCATTACTGTGTTGGTCTGGGAAACTAATTTCACCTGCTTTATGAACTGAATGGCTTTGTCTCTTGTTTAGTAGGTACCCTTTATCCCTTTAGAGTGTCACTTTCAATACTAATTTACATAGTATTTTTCTTCTTGCCTTTCTTTGCTCATCTTCCCCAATACTGTGCTGAAGACTGTGCAAACGAGCTGAAGATGCCCTTTCCTAATAAATATATATTTGTCATGGCTGCCTTTCCTGTATATGGTCTAGATTTTTCTGGATGTACCAAGTATGGTCAGGCACATATTTTAATTCAGGGAAATTAATCAGAACTATCTAGTCTGCTTTATTAGAGCACTCAATGGAGAAACTGTATTTGAGGTATGGTCAAAGGACTACATTCTCCTTGAGAGGCTGCAGTGAGCTGGTCAGTGGAAAATGCCAGGTGTACAGTGTTTTGTCTGAAATCTCACATTTCTTTAAGGCTTTAAAGACTGTCATCAGAAGTATCTTTTCATTCAGGAGCCAGAAATCTGGCATTCTTTTTATCGGAGTCAACACCTAAGTGAGAGGAGTTTATTCTCTTTGAAAGGACAGTAATAGAAATTGCAGGCACCTCTTGGTGCTTAGGGCAGTTGCACACACAGTGGAAACACCAATGTTTCAGTCTGACATCTTTTGAAGAGACTTCAGTTAATAACTCCTGTGTCCTTCAGAAACAGCAGGTTAGTTTATTACTGCGTAATAAGTAATTTTGAGAGAGAAGCAGTAGTAACCAAAGAACATTACTCCGAGATGTAGTGAATATAAGAGGAGGTCTTTGGTGTGCCACTAAATTGCTATTGCTTTTTTTTCCCATTACATAGTTATTGGGTAAACAAGATTAAATCGTATGAGCGGGAACTAGAATCTGGGTCTCAGCTCAGTTGTAGACACACAGGCATTCAGTGTCAGAACTGGATATAAAAGATCTGGCATTTAGGCATTGTTAGTGAATGTCAACTATTGTACATGAAGAATGAATAGCTTTAGAAATAAGTTTACTGAAGTATATAAGCCACCTTTGTATTATCACAATATTCTTATATGCTTTAACAAAACCAGAACGTGTTTGTTTGGTTTTTTTTTAATTTACTTAATGTATTAGAGAGTGTCACAGTTATAATTTTTGCTAGTATAGAAATCTGGCAAAGAACTTGAATGGAATTCCAGGGTTCAAACAGCCACATAGATCGAATAACTGTATCTTATTAGGAAAAACATCAGGGAAAGAGTTTTGTACTGTTTTATTGTCAAATGATGTTTATCAGTCTGCTAATAAAAAGGAAGAAAATTAAGGCTGTATTTGGGAGCCTGTATTGTGGCAACCCTATCAAAGGCCTCAAAGTAATCAACAGGATTGCTTTAAAAAAATACCGAAAAAAGGTGTAAATCTAAACTCCATGCTGCTAATGTGTGTCCCCCTTACTAAAATACAGTGAGTGATGAATGCCTTCTGTATTTCAAAAAGGTATATGTGAGGGTGAAAATATATCTCCAGTCAGTTCTCAGTCATGGCACATACAGTAGACTACCTTACCCAATTTAATACAATCATTTGCTCTGTTACCCCTAACATATTTTTGTTAGTCTTTAAAGTCTTTATGTCTTAATAGCTCTTTGGCTTTCTGCATCTGTGTGTGCCAGTTTTTCTCATGGTGCCAACATAGCTGTTGTCAATAGTATCCCAGTGGTGAACGGAGTAATTTGAATGGCCAGCTGTCTTTTTTCTCTATATTTTTCCTTATTTAATAGTCTTATGAATATTCATAGAACTCCTGGATTATTTCATTATCCAACTATTTAACCTGAAACTACAGAATTTTTTAGTTCACTTAAAGCTTATTTCTGTTGATTATTTGAAAAGATTGGTGGTATGCAAAAGATTGGAATGCTAATTGCACTGCATTTCTTTGTGGTATAAAAATCTAGACATTTGTACGTGCTTAAGCTTCAAATATAAAGCAAGATGATTTTGACTAATTACCAAAATAAGAAAGAGGTTCAGCTCATAAGCCATGACAAAAATGCTAAGTACTGTTTATTTCTCTTTATAACAATAATGGGCTAAACTGTGCTTTTAAGGTGAAGAAGCATAGTCTTCACAAAATGACTCTGTCTTACTACAGCTGAATGTGTGTAAAGTAAAATGATGACTTGCATTTGTGTAAGGAGCAAGTATTAAAGAATGTTTTTGAGGTATCACTATGTTATAACCAAAATTGTAAGTATTCATAAGGAGAGTAGAAAAGAATTTTAAATAATCAAATTTGGATGTCTAGAAAAGGGTTTCTTCTTAGTGTTTGAGGTTATGCACTTTTCTTACATGAACATTACTCTTTGCAGAAGGGTTTAGTTAAGTGAGGGAAAAAAATATCCTGGAATGCAGAGCCTTAAAAAGTTAACACCGGAAGTATGCCAGCCAGTTTGCTAAAAGCTAATGTATTTTTCATGAATGATGAGTGAGAACTGAAGATACAGTGATTATTGCTTATAATCAATAAAAAGAATCAACTACAAAGTGTCCTGAGCATTAATGAGAGTGGTTACTACCCAAAGCTCCCTGCTTCACTTGGTCTGAAGGGTGGCTTTTTCAGGAGCATTTCAAAAGTGGTCCCAAGATACTCCTGCCTCTGTCACAGGTTAGTTGTGAGATTTAATAAACGGAGAATGTAACTGAAATTCTGTTACCTTGTGTGAGGAAAACATCAGGTCTGTTGTAGGGTAGAATCCAAGTCATAGACCTACAGTTACAGGAAATTCTGGTGTATTTGTAGGCACCTACTTTAGAATAGCTGGAGTGTGTCTGTGTAGAAAATTCACTATTATATTATTAGGTTTATCTTCGATGTAAATTTTTACATAGTATGACAGTATTTGCAGTAAATTGCACTGAGGACACAAGGACCTAGAGCAAGAAAGTTTGTTGTTTCAATTGCATGTAAAAATTATTTTACAATATTGGTTCCACATCTGTTGTTCAAGTGCCTAAATATTATTGTTATTATTAATAACACACAGTAGTACTGTATATCGTGTAATTGACATTTTGCACTTAAAATACGTAAAGTTTGGTTATTGTAAGTCATGCTCTTCTAAGTATATTTTAGGTCAGGATTACAGCATGGCACTTAAGCCTGAACCCGTTTTGTTGCTTTGTGTAAGTATCTTAATTGTGTTTACTGTGCATTTCTAAGTTATTAGCAGAATCCACAATGATTTTGATACATGCATATAACTTTACGGTTTGAATGCAAGGCACTCAAGCTAGTTCTCTAAACTGGTATATTTCAAATACTTGTCTTATCTAGCATCACATGTATCATTTTGGGATGCTACTCAGTACAGAGGTCTACAGCTCAGCACATCTCAAGGAAATTACAGGCTGGGGCAAAAGAAGAAAAGACTGCAGTTTTACTTGTTATCTTACAGTTCTAGGGCAGTTCATCTCTATTCCACTTTGAGCATCAGTGGTCAGCTTGAGTGCATACTGCAGAACTTCAAGACAAGAAAAATTAGTACTAAAAGGTTCAACAAGGCCAAGTACCGAGTCCTGTACTTGGGTCACAACAACCCCATGCAGCACTACAGACATGAAGAATGGCTGGAAAGCTGCCTGGTAGAAAAGGACCTGGGGTTGTTGGTTGACAGCCAGCTGAACATGAGTCAGCAGTGTGCTCAGTTGGCCAAGAAGGCCAACAGCATACTGGCCTGTATCAGGAATAGTGTGGCCAGCAGGAGCAGGGAAATGATTGTGCCCCTGTACTTGGCACTGGTGAGGCTGCACCTCGAGTGCTGTGTTCAGTTTTTCACTCATCACTACAGAAAAGACATTGAGGTGCTGAAACATGTCCAGAGAACGGCAACGAAGCTGGTGAAGGGTCTGGAGAACAAGTCTTATGAGGAGTGGCTGAGGGAGCTGTTAGTCTGGTGGAAGGGAAGCTGAGGGGAGACCTTATCACTCTCTACAACTACCTGAAAGGAGGTTGTAGCAAGGTGGATGTTTGTCTCTTCTTCCAAGTAACAAGCCATAGAACAAGAGGAAACAGTCTCAGTTTGTGCCAGGGGAAGTTTAGATTGGATATTAGGAAAAAATTCTCCACCGAAAGGGTTGCTGAGCACTGAAACAGGCTGCCCCAGGGAAATGGCGGTGTCACCATCCCTGGAGATATTTAAAAGATGTGTAGATATGGTGCTTGAGGACATGGTTCATTGGTGGAATGGGCAGTGTTAAATTTATGGTTGGATTTGATGATCTTAATGGTCTTTTCAGACCTAAATTATTATGTTATTCTAAAAATGTGCACTAACTTGCTAATACAGGTGTACTAGAGGAGCACCCTGTCCTCATGGAGCTGGTGATGTTAAAAGATGAGAAAAACTGAAGAGGAGGCGGACAACCTTGCTGGATGTCACTGGCTCCACTGACTTACAAAGTTTTTTTAGATGAGAAGAACTGGCTAAAAACTTAGGAGTTCTGACTCAGGCATATAGAATGAAACAAGGCTGGAGCATGCTGTTTTTTCAACAGAGCTGAAAACATTTGAAGAAAGTGTTGATGGATTATTTCTTTTCTCCAGCCTAGAGAAGAGGCTCAGATCCCAACAAAGGGGAGCTAGACATAGTCTTCCAATTATAAAGAAAATGGAGGCACTCTCCTAATGATGATGCTTAGTGACAGGACAAGGAAACATGCACATGGTGCATTCTGTCTAGATGCAAGACCATGAGAAAAAACTTGGGAACAGGTTGCCCAGAGAAACAGGGGGATCTCCCTTATTGGAAATGAAATTCAAGACAGCTCTAAGCTTGACAGAACCTTGGATAACCTAGTGTAAGGTCCTGCTTTCAACAGAAAGTTGGAGCAGGTGATCTTCTGAGGTCCATTCCAATACCAGCTTTTCTGAGATTCAAGACTGTAATGAGAGCCTTATGTGTTCCTTCCATATTTCTGCCTAAAAGGAATGAGGAAATTGTCTCCTTTCTCTAAAACAGAGGCAACACTGGACAGTAGCTGAGTTTGGAATATTCTTTTGTTTGCTGTTCAGTAATTCACACTCATCTTTGGCAAGTCTAAATATGACACAATGTTTGATCATGGTGAACTCAAAACCAGCTCTTGTATATAGTTGATAATTATGCAGTATATATCACTGTGCTATCATATGCATTTTATCATTATAATTATTTGGATACTCTTTATATGAGTATATTGAGGGATGGGAAGAAAGGAGACAACCTTGATCATGTCAAGTACCAGTTGCAGAACAGGAAGCAGAGACAGAAGATAGGCTTATAATCAGATATTTTCTTATCCATAGAGAAAACTGTATATATTTATTTTATCCTGTATCTGGAAGAATTAAGCAACTGCATATAGTGTCTCAGAGTCAGTGTATATAACTTTTGGTTCAGGACTGATAACTCTCAGGTTACAAGGAATATATTCTGTGCAGCTGTAAAGACTACCGTTTACACTGTGGAGTACTCTAATGAAAAATCAGCGTCCCCAAGCAGATAGGTGTGTACTCATATTTCTGTGACACAGTGAGAACATGGCGTTTTGGTGGGCGGTGGGTTAGTTTGTTTTGAGTAGCTCTGAGGTGTAGTTTTGTGAGTGGGTTGTGGAGGGTTTTGGGGTTTTGTTTGAGTTTTTTTGTTTATTTGTTTTTGTGAAAAAGTTGAAAGGACTGCAGAGACTGCCAAGATTCCATGTTGCATTGGCTGTCTGGGGTGGTGCATGCTATGCTTGGTATTGCGTGTATCAATGCTGTCTGCCTACAGTGGACTTCGGAGGAATCTTGGTAATGGTGCCTGGATTTCCTCTTAAAAGAGGCTACAATGACTTGATTACTGTATAACAAACTCTGTATGAATATGAAAGTCATTCCACCACAGCATATCATCAGAGCAGACTTTTCCTTTAGCATCCTAAATTTCAAATGTACTAAAAATTGTATAGGTGCATGTTGCATACTTTGGGAAGCAAACTTGGACTAACTGTTGAAGTCCAAGTGGTGTGCAGCTATGATCTGAAGAATCAGAGTAGGCCTGATGAGCTATTTGGGATTTTTTTTTTTTTAAAGAAACACTATATGTCTTCACAAGCAATTCAAAATGAATGCACTGATGAAACAAGCAAAACATGGCTTCAAAATTCTTGCCAGAATTAATCAAAGATCCTCTAAAGATGAGAACATTTATCTTTTTGGGGTTCAGATGATCAGCAATTCAGTTTCCTTTTATCTGGTGTTTATTTCTTTTGACAAATGGTTTTTCTGAATTGGGGCAATTGCTTTTCTTTATTTTCAGACTCTGGAGAACTGGTGAAAGTCTGATTTATCCACTGAATAATGGGTTTCTTGAATGGGTTAACTGCAGATGTAATTATGCATTATAGCGTTCAGATGTACTATACAAGAAGGTATGGTCCTTTCATTTCTTTCCTCTGAAATTATTACGGAGTGGTTGACTGAAGTTATTCATGCATCTGCTGGTTATTTTTTATGTAGATATTCTAGGTCATCTTATATTAAGAAAGGCTTAAATATTTACTAGCTATGTTAATCTTACTGCCTAGTACAGCAGTTTCAGGAGGTCTAGTAAAAAAAAAATAAAATTAGTTATGACTATACCATATAATGGCATACTGACTATACAAAGTTGCTGTAGTGTGTTGCTCTTATATCTTGTGCTGTTATGTATGTATGGTTGTGTGTGTATATATGTGTATACTTAAACTAAAACTGAGATATACAGTTTTATATAACTTGTAATTATTCCTAAAAGATGTCAACAGTTTCTGCAGGTAGTCAAAACTAGTAAAATCATGCCATATGCTTTCGCCAGCCTGTTCATAAATTCTGCCACTGAGACCCTTCAGTCAGTAACAAGTTATATACTTCATGAACACAAAATCAATGGGCACTGAGTGGTCCTTGCATAAAGCCAACTCGAGTGAAAAACTACCACTGTATGTGCCTGCATCAGAAGTCAGTTTTCTTCTGCTGCCTTCTACAATTTATTATCGTAAATCTGTGAAGCAGAGTGAAGTGATCCAATGTCTTTTGTCTGATACTATGCAGCTTTGCTGGCCAAGTTCAGGAGGAAGATACCATAATTTCTTTCTGACAGAAATATCCTGAGAGTGCAGACGTAATCCATTGCAGTGAGAAATTGGAGCAGCTCTTTCCGGAGAGATTGTAATCAGTATGGACTGCATTATTGTCCCACAGTTACTCCTTTTCTGTGTATTCAGAACCCAAGATGTCAGATTTTTGACAGAGCTGTGTATTGTGGTCATTGGAGGAAAGCCTGAAGAGGATAGGCTACTCATCCAGTCCTGATAAAATTAAAAAGAAAAAACCTGTTCTTGAACAACTGAGGTAAATGCTTAGCTATGGTGGAATTATTAGTAATTAGAAATTAGTAATATCTCAGCTAGTTATTAAAAGGAATAATTTTAAATATTCTGCTGTTCAGTTGCTGATACTGTTATAACTTGTAGAGGAAGAGTTTATAGGAAGAGTTACTTTGGGTAAAATAGAAAACCAAAAAAGTTAATCATACATGAAAAGTATTTTTTTTTTAATGAATAACCCTGAGACCCCAAAGAACAGTTTGAAAATATCCTTCTGAAGATTCTGATTTTATATTTCTGAAGAAGGATGTATCACATGAAAAGGGAAAGGAATTTGATTTGATTAAATAGGGACATGCATTGATTTATTTAGAGATGGAGAATAATTGAAAATTTTGTGTAAACAGTACTGTTCAGAATACAAAATAATAACACAGCTTGACAAATGTACATGTGACTTGCCTCAGTAATTTTATTGATTTTAGTTGGAATTCTGAAAGGCTTATCTGCTTGGTTATCTTTTCCTTTTAAAGGTAGAAATTAGAAAAAGTGTGGTGTTCTTTTTGCAGGTGGTTGTTGCTGGTTTTATTTTTTTAAGCAAGAAATTCTATAAATACATCAGGAACAAGCTAGCCTGGCAGGCAGATCTGAAGCGCTACGTAAAAGTTGATTGAAACACTAAACTCTCTGAAGAATAGCAAATAGTTATTATTGATCTATAACATCTGAGGGCTTGAAATGAAAAACTAGTGACACTTTTGCATAATTCTTTATTTAAATATAAGGAAGTTATTTAAATAACTTTTTTAAAAAAAGTTTGCAACACTACTGAAGAGAATACTCAGTAAATCAGTGAAGATGATAATTCTTGAAAATTGCTAACTTGATGTTTCCAGATAACTGTGTCTGGAATTACTGCTGGATGAATTAACCACATAGAACTCTAGTTAGGACTTAGGTCCTCTGCTTTGTCCCACTGAATATAGTGATGACTTCTAGCATCATAGATAAGAGTAGAACATGAATAATTATAGAATAATCAGACACTTGTACAAAAGCTCTGTGATTATTAGCTTACTTTTACAGGAGGAAGTTCTCCGAGAACTCTAAAACTTGTACTCCAGTTAAACTGCTCAGATGTCTGGAAAAAACAGTTTAAACTTCAGCATATGCTAACAGTGCTTATGCTTCACTAACTCGGAAATTGCAAGGATATGGCTGTACTGACCTGGTATATCAGTTTAGTCATTAGTAGCAGCTAATACCTTTTTTGTTATTCCTGCTCCTAATGTCATGTGCCAGGGTTTCAGGAAAGTGAGCAAGTGTATAGGCATAATTCTAGCCCCACTGAAGTCCACAGGAAAATTAATAATAACTTCTTGGAAGTTGGACTCATGTACTGACTGTTTTACTCATATCTCTTGTGCTCTGACAAAGAATTATCAAAATACGAAGATGGAAAATGCTGTGGGGACTTAGTATGGAGCACAGCTGGACTATTTTGATCTATTCATATTAAAGTTACAGCAGACTGCTAAATTGTAGGATGTTTGATTGTGGTAAGCTAAGTGGCAGTTACAGTGTGTATTATGCCTCTATCTTCCAACTTACCTATTTTCCTTCATCCTCTCCAGTTCCTCCTTCCTTCTTTCCTCTTTCTTTACCAATGGGTTGGCTTGCTCAAACAAATGACAATAAAGTTAGGACAAATCAAAGGAAATAATATTCTTTAGATAATGTCAATACAGACATCTGGGATTATTTTTCATGCATTCAGGCAGGAAGATCAATGAGCAGTTGCCAGTTTTTGCTGCCATAGTGTTTAATTTCTCTTCCAAATTCTGTCCTGCTAATAACACAAATGCATATTGTTGTTTGCTTTCTTTTGTTTATAGGGAAAAATAAAATGTCTGGAATGCCATTATAAGTTTCCTGGGAACTTGAAATTATTTATTTTCTTTTTTAAAAACAGAACATTTCTTTTGCCTAATTTTTTTTTTTTTTTACAAGTTAACTGAGTAGGAAGAAGTCTTATCAGTTTAACCATTAAAGAGATGACACTTATGACAAATGATGGATACTATTGTCTAATAAAAGAATTTAGGAAGCATACAGATTTTTTTTTATACACTTTATAGGAGTAAAAATTTTCTAATTGAAGGAGAAAGACAGGTGACAAATTTGATCAGTCTTTTGTAGGTTTTTGTTCTGTACAAAAAACCAGGAGATGCCTAATGTTTTCAGTTTCTGATCCGAAGAGAGATGTTTGAGTTGTGAATTGACATCACTCTTGCATGTGTTCATCCTAGAACTGTCTGATGCAAATCAAGATTCAAAACCTATGAAAGGCCACTGTTATCCTAAGAAAGAAGGCTGAAGAATGCAAAAATGTATAGTAGAAGAAATGGGGAAAACAATGTTTTGCATAAAGCTACTCTAGAAAGACAGCAAAGTACTTAAGCTTCAACTGACTAAGAGTAAAGTCAGTCTCGGAGTCTGTGTCATTGCTTGTAAACAAAGCCAGATTTGCTGAACAACTGGAATCCTAATTATCATGCACCAGTAATGCTCCCACTTTTTTTCCTATGTTTTCCTGATTTTTTTCACTGTCCTACACCTCTCTTCCCACCCACATCCATTCTGAGACTAAATTTTGGAAATAGGAGGGAAAGGTAAAACTTAATTATGAATATATTTATAGATTCTGATCACAACAGGCCTTCATCCAAAAAGACATAGCAAATACCTTTTTTCCCCCACACAAAAAATTAGCAAGTGACACACAAATCTGTTATTGCTTTTTCTGGTTTACCCTCATGCAAATCTTTCTGTGATAAGGGCTTTAAACAAAACAAGAAGGAAGAGAAGTTCCTTTTCTAACAGCAAAGATGGGTTTCTCTTCAGACTTGAACAAAGAACTTCAAAACTCATAAATATAGAAATATCTAATTAGTCAATATTTACTGGATTAGAGATGGGTAAAGTATGTTTTTTGTTTGTGGGGGGGGATTTATTATTTTGAGGGTGGGGAGATGGTGATAAATGAAAGTCTGGCAATAATGACACCTTTCCATGTTGTCTAGATGAAATATGGTTGATATAATATTTAGTTCTGCTAGGAGGATATATATATTTTTTTTTAACTCTGAAATCTGAATTACTTTTGAGCAGCTTTGTTTTTATACCTGTTCTGTATTGAATGTATTGCCCATGATTTTGATATATTTCCTAGTGGATTGGGTTTTTTGCCTATTACTTGTACACAAAGGAACATTGCTTAGTATTCACTCTAATCTATAATACAAGATAACATTGCTAATAAATGCAATCTTTTCTCTTATAGAATTTTTTAAAAATATGTGCTATGTAGTTTTGGGAACTTTGTTCTTCTGCCTTTGGGAGTAAATTGGAAAGTTCAGCCAGCAGAGCATACTTTCTCAGGGGCCATAACAGGCATTGATAATGTACTGTAAACTATTATTCTGTAGTGACATCAGACTGCAGACTGACAGCAATCTCTTGGGTGCAAGTGCCAAGGTTGTAATGCTTTCTCAGTGAAGTGACTGATGTCTTTAGAAGGTGTATTTGATTTCAAAGGACATTTTATTTTTCTTTAAAGATTAAATAATTTTTTACTTTTCTAATATAAAGAATTATACAACTGTATAATAACAGTAAATAAAATTGCTACTCTTTTGTGAGAGATTTATTGTTTGAATTTATAGTTTGGTGGATGAGAAGCTCAACATGAGCTGGAAACACGCACTTGCAGCCCAGAAGGCCAACCATGTCCTGGGCTGCATCAAGAGAAGTGTGGCCAGCAGGTCGAGGGAGGTGAGTCTGCCCCTCTGCTCCGCTCTGGTGAGACCCCACCTGGAGTACTGTGTCCAGTTCTGGAGCCCTCAGTGTAAGAAGGACATGAACCTACTGGAGTGAGTCCAGAGGAGAGCCATGAGGATGATCAAATGACTGGAGCACTTCTCCTATGAGGACAGACTGAGAGAGTTGGGGCTCCAGGGCAACCTTATAGCAGAATTCCATTACTTGAAGGGAGCTACAGGAAGGCTGGAGAGGGACTTTTTACAGGGGCAGATAGTGATAGGATGAGGGTGATGGCTTTAAACTGGAAGAGAGTAGATTTAGATTGGGTATTAGGAAGAAATTCTTTCCTATGGGGGTGGTAAGAAACTGCAACAGGTTTCCCAGAGAAGTTGTGGATGCCTCCTCCCTGGAAGTGTTCAAGGCCAGGCTGGATGAGGCTTTGGGCAACGTGGTCTAGTGGAAGGTGTCCCTGCTCATGGCAGGGGGGTTGGAACTAGATGATCTTTAAGGTCCCTTCCAACGCACACCATTCTATGATTCTGTGAATGTATTTAAGTCCATCCTGATTTTAATCTAATTACTACACAGTTAAATTGGGGTTTTGTAAATAGAATAGGCTGCCTGTTTTCTATTAATATAAATCAAGAGCATAATTATAAAATTTTGAGTTAAAATATTCTTTCTCTGTTGGGATTTTTTAATATGCTTAAACTATCCTGTAGGCAGTCTTTATTAAGAACTGAAAGACAAGTGAGAATTTCAGTTAATATTTCATTATTATCTTAATTATTCTCTAAATATGAGGGGTCTTGTATTTGATAAACACAAGGAAACATTTTTTTTAGTCACAAGTACTGGTTTTGTTTGTTATAATACACATCTGTTAATAACTATGGAATCTATTTCATAAATATTTTCATAAATAATTTTATTTACAACTTAAAAAAAAAAATTCAGTGACTGATACATGATTGGACCTTTAGAAACTACATGATCAAATCTTAGTCTTTCAAAAACCAAGGCACTTGTTTGCCTTTTTTTTTTTTTACTGTATCTGAGACAAAGCAAAATCTGTGTCAGTTTTACATAAACTTTCCAAGTATTTCATTGACTTTTAGTGCTATATAGTTCATGTCAGCTCATTACAATAGCATTGAATGATGGTTTTCAGGGGAAAAAAAAACCCCAAACAAACCAACACCTAGATTTCATTATAACATTTTCTTAAATCATGTTTTTCATTATTTGGCACTTAATTTTTCATCATACTTGTTGAGTAACATGACAGCATTGCTAGTGGTTTTGTCTCAGCAGCATCAACCTTTGTACGAGGTCTTGAGCAACTTTAGTTTGGCTTTGCTTGATTTTAAGCAAGTATTTGTGAAGAAGCTTTGGAAAGCATGTTTCTGATATTTAAAACATTTGTTCTAATCTTCCAGAACCAGCTAGTCAATCAATGTTATTTTTTATTTTTGCTCTCCTGGAAATTAGAAATTCCTTGTTACAATCATATTGAACTTCTCTGTTGCTTTGTATGTGAAAATCTTAAATAGAGCTTATAGGGTCACTAGTGCTCTCTCTATGTAAAGTATTTAATATTATTTAAAGCTAGAACCAGAGGAAAAAAAAATCAAAAGATCTCTTCACTCTTTAGGTTTAATGCGTTGTCCCTTTTTGTCTTAAAAGATGATTATTCTTGACACTCATTCGAACAGAAATGTATACTATCTCCTCATCAAGAAGAAAGAAAGCAGTAGAGTCTTAATTTAAATATGAAAACACAGTGAAAAAATAGTATGTTCAAGACATTTAAGTTGATTGACTTTTCACAGTACAAATTGCTTTGATATGCTAGGAAAAGTCTGAAGCTTTCCAGTCGCCAACATAATTGTTAATTATTTATTTTTAAATTAAGGTGGATTTTTTTTTGTTCCTGTCATTTGTCACTAAGTTTACTACTCTGTTATAAGAATAGAAGATCCTTCTTCAGGCTCTAATCTTCAAGTTGATTGATTGTAGCTTCTTTGACTGATTTGCAGTCCATCCCTTAGACTCGTCTGTTTTCAATTAAAATGCCACTCTTCCTCCGGAAATTGCAGCGAAGGCATTAAAAGCAGTCTGAAGTTCTGACTGGGCTACTTTTCAGATGTGAGTGGTTGTACTACTGAAGTTAACTAGCATTTCTGTAGAGGTAAGAGCTGGTCATACAATCCTGGAAGTGGTAACAGCATGTGTATGTGTACTGGTGAAAAATATTATACTCTGGCAAGATTATATGTGTCTTCTGTCCTGTTTTGTTTTGTATCTCCAATAACTGACATAAAGGCAAAAGTTTCAGTAGTGTAGAAATCATGACAAGTAAAAGGAAAGATAATAATAAGATAAGAAAATGTAGGTAAGCTATCTGTAAAGGTTAGGAGGATCATGTTTTTTTGGTTTAAAAACTTGTACTAAATCTCCACTTGCCAAGGTGTATGGAACATAGAGGCAGCTTCAGGATATTAACTACAGTCATAATGTATTAATGGGCTGTCATATCTAAGAAAATAAGTTTTTCTTCATACAGGTAAATGAGAGATGGTTAAAATTTGTTTTATCATTTCCATGAAAGAGTAATCTATCAAGTCAATATGCACTGCTTGTTGCATAACTTAATAGTAATTAGGATGATAAAGATATCTTTGTGTTCAGCCAGTGATTACTACATCATCTTCTGGTTTTTTTTATTTTAAAAGTTTTATGTGTGTGTACAGATGTATAATAAACATAATGTAAACTCCAAGAATTCTATATAGATGGCAATTGAGCAAATTGAAAATGACTGTAGTTTTTAATGAGATGTATGCTTGAAACTTCATTTGAAGAAAAAAGAATTTGTAAAAGTGTTTGAGAAACTCAGATGGAAGAGCCACAGAGATGCATTTCCTAATAGTCTTTCAGTTGTTTCCTGAAGACTGGAAGAATTGTTGCAGTGTTTTGTTTTTGTTTTGCTTTTGGTTTTTTTTCTTCTCTATTTACCAGCTTGATGTGAGGCTGTAATTAAGATTTTTAATAAGGTCTGTAATATTCCCAAAGTCATCTAAATAGTTAATAATTTTCAAGCTGTAGTGAACAAAGTTTTTAGAAAACCATTTTGTGTCACTGTTTAATTAAAACTTTTCTTGTTCCCTGAGAGAGGTTCAGACAGACAGATGCAAGCTCATTTGTAAAGGCTCCAAGGTGGTTGACTGTGAACTTGATATAGGCCCAGAGTTGTATACCTACATCACCTGTGATTTGTGCCCACTTTAACGTAATCTTACCTTTCAAGGGACTTCTAAGGAGGATTTTGAATAAGAAAATGGAGCACATTTTTGCCAGCCTGTGGGAATTCCTCAAATGAAAATGGCAGCCTGGAAAGCTGGAGTAACTAGCCAATGCGAGGTGCGATTTACTTTCCCAATATATGGAAATGTGGGTTGATGATGAAAATGAAATTTTCCAACCAGAGAACCTGGTTGGAACATTGAAGGGAATAAGCATAATCAAATGGAGAACAACAGAGTGGATTAGAGAGTTTTAGGAGATCTGAAAAAAGGCTACATTTCCAAGAAAAAATTGTCAGTATATTTGAAGGAACCTAATAGTGAAGAAATATGGAGATTGAGTATTGGATTTTTTTAGAATTCATACTAAATAGATCACTGAAGATGGTGAATAGAATGCTTTCTGTAAAGTGCATGGGACAGAAGACAAATCAGAAGTTGCTGAGAATCAGAATAAAGAAGTCCTCTGTAATAACGGTAAAACTTTATTAATTTTATCTATGAGGGTAGATGGATTATTAATATAGTAGATAACTAGGATTGGGGTTGCTTTTTTTTTTTTTTTTAAAGAAGAGGATTTAAACTTTAAGTGAAGAAGAAAAATAAAAGTGAAAGCTAATTAAGGAAGACAAAGGTTTGTCACATAAATGACCGGAACAGTATGTTTCTAATACTTACTGGCACCTTTGAAATGGGTCATATCTTGATCAGAAATCTCATGATGACTTGTCACTATCTGAAGGGTGTGGATGGGAAGAGTACCTTCCACAAGTATCCTTACGGAGGCTTTTTAAGCTGAGTCAAGTGATGTGATACAGAGGTAATTTTTAAATAACTGAAAGAACTTAGAGAAAATTCAAATAAATGCTGTAAGCAATTATTTAATATTTGACAGCAGTTAGCATTAATGGAAGAAATCTTATATCCACAACTTAATTTCACTGTCAAAGTAAGTAACACTGTAGTGCTTCAAGGACAATCACTCTCTGCTAGTGTTGAACATTGTCTCTTTACACTTCTGGAAAATAAGTAAATAGAGTGTAAGGGGCTTTGAAGGCACTTCAACTGTGACTGAAGTTCAAGATGCTAAGTTTTGTAGTTTTGTTCCCTGGGAAGTCTGTGTTAGATTTTTTTTTTTTTTTCCTTCCCTATTTTTGGATCATGGACTTGGAAGGATGAGGTAAATTCCAGAAGCCTGAAATAAGTGTGAATGAATCACAAATTATCACATGTCTGAAGATGGCTTCTTAAGACTTGAAGTGATGGTTCCTGTGCTGCAGTCCAGAAACTAGTTTTGTTACTAGTTGCTTCTATTATGTATTTAGAAATTTGAGATTTTTTTCTTAAGACCACTGATGAAGTAAAGGAATATAATTTACATAGTATATTTGAATTAATAATTGTCCTCATATTGTAAGTAATATAAGATACTACAAAAAGCAAGAGAAAAGGTGCACTATGAACAATATAAACAGCCTGAAATGCACAAATTGAGCTGAAAGATTCTTGATTAAATGCTTGAGAGAATATTCATTTTCTCTGCATGCATCTGTAAAACTCAATTTTTCACTGGCAGTTACATATAAACAAAATGGCACTTTTAGTCAGTGTCTGTACTTCCTCTCCCTTGCTCTTCTGGCTTTGGCAAGTAAAAAGATGCATCTGAGCCAGGGAGTTTGTAACACTGCAGGAAATGGAACCTGAAGAATCAGAGATAATGAATCAATAAATATACCAAGTAACAAAACTGTTGTCATGCCAGTATTTTCATTGCTGTATGCTTTCTCCCTGGCCAGTGGCCACTGTCATACTGGATCCATTCCTGTTACATGATAGAGAATAATAAAAGTATCTCTTAGAGGTATTAATGTGACAAATCTCAATACTGGATAAATAAAGAGAGACTCATATTAATCTTTTATGACCTTTTGTAATAATGCTTCAGTGTATATCAGTTTACATATTATGATCTTTATTATGGTCTTTTCTCAGAGGATAAAGATCTTTTCTCATTGCAGCGTTTTACAGAGATGGCAGAATCCAATCCATTCAGCACAGAACTGAAGATGTAATAGTGTTTACACTATTGGAGCATTGTTACCAATTTTGGCAGTGCATTCTGGACTGAAACACTTGCATATAACTTCCAAGAAGAGGAATAGGCTTGTACTGGTTCAGTCTGTATAACACAGGACTCATGAAAATCAGAGAATATCTAACATGTATGTTTCCAGGGGGTATGTTACATAGCTGTTTTAGAAAGGTCATAGGAATTAAAATATGAGAATAACCACTTATTGCTCATTTGCTGAGTCTATAAGTGAATGTCAGCTTTTATACAAGTCTAGGGGAGACACTGGTCTTCTACAGTTACTTTAGAGGAGAACTAAAAGAATTTTAGAATATCCCTGGAGCCTTCTCTACTCCAGGCTGAACAACTGCATCTCTCTCAGCCTTTCTTCATAGGAGTGTTGTTCCATTCCTCTGATCATTTTTGTGGCCCTCCCATGGACCCGCTCCAACAGATCCATGTCTTTCTTGTACTGAGGACTCCAGAGCTAGATGCAGTACTCCAGGTGGGGGTCTCACCAGAGCAGAGTAGAGGGCCAGAATCACCTCCCTCAACCTGCTGGCCACGCTTCTTTTGATGCAGTCTAGGGTAGGGTCGGCCTTTTGTCTGCAAGTGCACATTGCCGGCTCGTGTCCAGCTTTTCATCCACCAGTACCCCCAAGTCCTTCTCCGCAGGGCTGTTCTCAATCCCTTCATTCTCCAGCCTGCACTGACACCAGGGATTGCCCTGACCTTGCACTCGGCCTTGTTGAACCTCATCAGGTTCACACAGGCCCCTTTCTCAAGCTTGTCCAGGTCCCTCTGGACGGCATCCCATCCCTCAGGTGTGCCAACTGCACCACTCAGCTTGGTGTCATCTGCAAACTTGCCGAGGGTGCATTTGATCCCACTGTCTAGGTCAGTGATGAAGATATTAAATAGTACTGGTCCCCTGAGGTACACCAATCATCACTGATCTCCATCCGGACATTAAGCTGTTGACCACTACTCTCTGGATACAACCATCTAGCCAATTCCTTATCCACGGAATAGTCCATCCATCAAACTTGTATCTCTCCAATTTAGAGAGAAGGATATTGTGGGAGGACTGTGTCAATGGCCTTAGAGAAGTCCAAATAGATGACATGTGTAGCTCTTCCATTTTTCACCTCTCTTGTCCAGAACAATGTAACTTTGTTTGCTCTCACTCAAAAAGTTTTCTTAAGTACTAAGCAAATTTCATAATGCATTATATATAATACTTTATAGAAGTCAAATGGACGGGGGGAGGGCAGGAGGGAAGAGGGAAGCTATCTAGTTAAGTCTGTACTCGGTGTTCAGAAGATCAGGCTTGGCTGAAAATATACCTACAAAGAATTCAAGACTTTCTGATCTGTTTATTTTAGTAGGTGGAATGATCCCAGAGGCTGTGTGATTGCACTGAAACCTTCCTAACCTTTTGTATGTTAAGGTTTTATAATAGCTAAACATAATGATTAAGACAGGACAGAGATAGTGACCTGGAAATGAGGCAAGGGGCACATGCTGTGGTAGGGGATGAAACCCAAAGATCTTCCTTTACATGCTTAATATTACTGCAATTGCCAGCTTTTTGGTATAGCTCTGTAATAGTGCTAACTATATCAAACTGCAGACTCCAAAACCATTTAATCTGCAACCTTTATCTCCATTCCTATGTAATAAAATCTACAGGAGAGAGGAACACTTAACAGTGAGACTCTTACCTTAGCCTTATTAAAGATATTAATGTGGCAAAATATAGTAGCTGCTACACAAGTTAATGTTTCATACATCTCAGAAATCTAGCTGAAATTTCACACAGCTCAGAAATCTAGTATTCAATAGCAAATATATACTTACTCTTGTTCAAAACAAACAAAAAATCCAGCAGAATTGAGGTTTACCAGTGAGGGCTTGAACTCCACCAAGACATCAATCTTCAGCAAAACTGGCACTTCAGGTAATACAAAATTCAGTGAATAACCCCAGAACACTCATTCTGCTGTCTGTGAAGGAGACTTACTGCACACAAAACACATCTCTATTTGTCTTTAGCCTGTACAGAATAAAAGCAACATATAAATGATGTATTGTCCAATTATAGGTTGCTAAATTCCATAACTATTATGTTGTGTACTGTGTACAATCTTTCACTTGTATACATTTAGCATCATCCAAAATTATTTATTTTATTATTATTTGCCTGGTGATAATCCTCAGGGCAAGCTGTGTCTCAGTAATGACATATGCAATGCAGTGTTGCAAGGAGGTGAGAATACTCTGGTATTCTTGAAGCACAATTGAATCTATCTTGTGATCAAGCTTATAGGAATTCAGTGAAGGAATTGACCCAACTTAAAGAGTCTGGTCTGTTCAGGCTTTCTAGCAGAATCTTTCATTAATTTGTTTGAGCAACTCTTCCAGTATGTACTTAAAAGCACATTGTTTTCTGGTTTTAAATAGTTCCCATGGAATTTTGTAAGCCTGAATTCCAGGAATTTTAGCTTGAAATATCCTAGTTCTTCATATCTGTAGTTTTCATAGATCTGAATCTAAAATGAAATTTTTTTCAAGGTAACTAAACTTTTAGAGAACTTAACGTTGTTGGGAGGCTGTAATAAACTACAGAGAAAATGTAAGCTTGTGTTTTGGCTTCTTTTAGGATTGGTGGTGGAGAGTTGCTTTACTTTGAGTACTACCACGCGGATTTTTGTCCTCTGTCATGTACTTATGTTGAATATGTTTGATTCCTCTAAATACTATAAGCCAAACAGAAACCAGAAAAGTCCATATGAACTAATAAAATAGTAGTATCTAGGGAAATTTGATCGTCCAAGACCTCTAATAAAATTTATAAATGTCAATGGAAAGACTACTATAGATCCCAGTAGGTTTTTGTTATTTGGATTAAACAGTTTTCAAAACTGTAGTATTTGATAAACAGTTGCTGTGATTTTATGTGTCATAATAGAATTCCAGGATATTGTGCTAATATTCTACATAGAATAATTATCTCCTTGGCTTTTGTTTAATACTTCTGAGAATTTATATTTTTAGCTTCTTTATTTTCTTTGCAATATTTTTATAGGTTGCTTGCTTGTCTTTAGTGAAATACACTTTGTAATGCATTCAACCTAAATGTTTATCCAAACAGATGTACATAATTATAAGTGAGAGCAAACAGCTGCATTTTGTTATTTTCTGACCCGTTTGGTTCTGTAAAATATAAGCTTTCTGTTGCATTTAATTGAGTGTTGATTTTAATATAGAAAGATATTAAATTTTATTCACTATAAAGTGCCTGCACTTTTAGTATAATTAACATTAAATGGTGTTCTCTGAATTTTGTAAGAGCCAAACTATAACAAGTTCTGTTATTATTGCTTCTTGCCTAAAAAAACTCCAGGATATCAAATGTATATGGTACATAAATACTCATTCATTGCAGTACATTAAGTGAAACACGATGTTGCAATGTATTTCTGCTATGTACCATACTGGAAAAAAACCCCCAAACAATCCAAACCTATATAATATCCCTACCATCTATTGATGAAATTATCAGTTTATCTATTTTGTTTCAGTTGTAGTTGTAGAAACATCTCAAAGAATGAAGCAGGGAAATAATTAGTGAGAAAAGAAGTATTTTGGACAGAATATGTAAAACTCCATAATGATTTCTGGGCCTAGGGGAGTGATCAGGAGTCCAGGAAAAGTACATTAGTGTAAAAAGAAAAACTGTTAGGGCATGGAAAGCAATTAGGAACTTGGATACAAATGTTGCAGCCTGGGGAAGAACATTTGTCTTTCATGGTGGATTAAAACAGTTTCAGCCATTCCCATACTTTCATGTTGTGTTTGTGAATATGGAAACTGATTGCAAACAAAATATAGTGTGTTCCCGAAATTAAATAATTCATGTACTTAGAAACAGAAATAATAATAATAACAATAACAACAACATAGTACCATATAAAATGTGAGGTTTCTCATAGTTATTATTGAGTGTCTTCTGATTTTTTTTTTGCCCTGTATCTACATTTCAAGAGTACACTCTCTTTTGTTAGATTTATTCTGCAGGTAGAATAAATCTTCCTTCTTTGGTATTACCTATTTAGAAAATAACAGTAAACACAAAAGCAAAAATTAAATGTGTGTTGGCTAAATTTGACCTTTTTTTTTTTTTTTTGTGACATTGTACATTGCTTGATAAATATCAGCAAGTGAATTGTGGGCATCTGTCCCTGCCAACTAGCATGCCTTGTGGAGTTTATTCAACTTTTTAAAAGAATTAGAAATTTACTTTTTTATATTGATAAAATTTGCATAAAGCTGTGTCCTACAATTGAAGAGAAAGCATAGAATTTTTGTTAAAGAAGTAGCATTAAGTTTCTTTAAGCTATGTGGTTTAAGCAGTATTCCTAAATATCCCATCTTTTTCCAAGGGATTGTCTGAACGAACAAAACATTTCAGAAGATAATTCCTGATTTGTTGGACAGTGAGTGTAATAGTACAGTTGAAAACTCAAGTAAGGGTTTTGCTGTATTTCTAAGTATAATGATCAAGAGTCTAAAAAATTGCAACTAATAAAAAATTATAGCATTCTAAACTGATTTGCAGTGCAGAACTCTTACAGTCTGCTTCCTGAAAATTTGGTCTGTGTATTTCAGCTTGAAACACCAAAATCAATAATCAGTTTTGGAAACCTTGACCGTGACTAAAATTAAGAAAAAAAAAAAACAACAGACTTCAAGGTTCACACTACAGTTGAGGTCTAGGCAGAATTTTTTAGTGACTTATATCATGCTCAATTTAGTAATGGTTATGAAATTCGGAGTTAATTGTATGTTCTACATCAAAATGAGAGCACTGTCTTAAAGTGTGATTAAATCTTTAATTTGTGACAGCATTTTGGGTGCTGTTGAGTCTAAACATAGCTGAAGTTATTTACTAGCAATACTACTATTTTGAAGTTATTTTTAAAAGATGAATTATTTAAATATTTTAAGAACATAAAGAAACTTCAGACTGATACTGGGAATGTGATCGCTTCTCCTTATATTTTGTTGTGTCATTTTGTTCTAAGTTCTGCCATTAGAGCATGCTAATATACAATAAATTGAGAAGACTATATTTAGTATTTGGTGACCACTTATTCAGATTTAGGAGTCATGGGAGTCTTTAAGAGCTTTATCTGAGACACTTAGTCTTTTTCTGCAATATTTCTCAGTGTTTTTGTGATCTAAAGTAGAGAAAATATTAAAGTATAGGAAGCATTAGAAATACTGTAGTACTTGAGTAATAAAACCACCTTTTTTTTTTTTCTTAAAAGTGAAGTTAAAAATGTACTAATGCATCAGTATCGTCTAGGTGCTATCTAGGTTAAGATTCATCTCACTTCCCTTAGACATCTAAAGCCTCCAGATCTAACCTAAGTTCTTCAATGGAAAGAGATGGACACTTCTGAAAAGGCTGTTATTCTCACCTTGAGAAACAAAGGAAGGAATTCCAAAGCCACTTATCACTTGATGTTAGAACTGTTGTCAGGACCCCAAATTCTTCCCGAGAGTCTACACCCTCCTGCCCACATGTACTGAGGTCCAGACTCTGGCCAACTTCTGCATGAGTACAGCTGCCCATGAGCTTGGGTTAGGCAGTGTGAAACAGCTTTGTTGTGAGACAGAGCTGTGAGCTCAGACCCTTGCCCTTGGTCTTTTGCTAAGATATGTTGCCTAGTGATCACAGGGCTGTGATTTTACCCTGAGTCCATGAAATTTTGTATCACGATATACAAATGTCTATTTGATGAATATCTTCTTATCTACAGTTTTGTACCTGATTAAAGGATATGAAAATAGCTGGTTTCTATTCAAATTTAATTTTCCCTCCTGTCTTTATGACAAAGCTTTATGATTGTGCACTAAAACACTTGGGTTTTTTTAATTATTATTTGTTTGTTTATTTTTTTTTAATCCTAAAAGGTTAGTGTCAAAAATCCCCCTGGGATCTGCAACACACTGATCATTAGTTCAATTTTACCTGTATTTCTCAGGTTCTTAAAGGGATGAATGAATTGCAAAGTGCTTTCTGGAACTTAAGCACTGCCATACAACTTCTTTATGTAGCCATGGAAAGCTAACAACCACAGATCCTTAATATCTTTTCTCCTTCAATGCAATTGTTCTCGCACTGCAGGATAAAGGATGGGTATATAGTGTGGTTATCTTCCCTTATGAGGGCGCTGTGTAGCAAGCAAGGCACTTTCTTTTCTCTCTATTGTATATTTATCTAAAGGAGGAGGAGACCTGTTCCTGTTAATTAGCAAGAACAGACAATACTTTCTATATACTGTAACTTGAGAACAGAAAGAGTCCATTTAATGTGAATGCTTTTTTTTTTTTTTAGAGTGTTTCAGCTATGTCAGGGTCTCTGCCAAAGTTGCTATAGACGAACAAGGCTTTGAAATGCTCTGAATTCTGGTACTGCTTTTAATAAATGAAAATAGCTATCAGTAATGCATTAGTGCATTATAGAACTTTCAAATCACTGCACCCAGACTGTGATGAATCACAGTATGAAGATAAATGAGCTGAAAAACACAGTGAGAGTCTGTTTGCTCCTGCCATGTTAACTTCAACTGAAAATAGTGCTTTAGAATCATAGAAGCTCTTACCTTAATTTTCAAGATATACTATTGAAAGGGGGTTGTAAGTCACCTAATCTAAAGCTTTATTGCAATGAGCAGCCATGTCCTCTGATACTATTCATAAATTGATCAAATCCCTTTCTAGCTTTAATCCTGAAAACTTTGTATTATGTATACGTGGTTAAAGTACCTTTCCAGCTATAGATTAGCTGTATGTACTACATATCTTTGTGGTCACAATATAGCAATGAGAGTGCTAGGAATTAATTTCTTTAGGTTGCAATAGCAATCAGTAAAGAGGAAAACTACAGAAGACTGCTGCTCTGTCTGTGCTGAAATTACCCTTCACGTTCATGACAAACTCCATAGAAACAGAATTGTGATGCATTTTCTCTTTCATTCTGAGTCATTCATCAGAAGGGATTTATTGATGCTGATTTGCACATGTTGGAAAAAAGTTCTTATACGGACAGCAAACTTTATTTTGGACCCTTGTGAAAAGAACTTGCCTGCAGAACACACCGAACATGAACCTTTAAACGGAGCTGATTTTTCTGGTATCAGAAGCCTGGCTAAATACTTAAAGTAGTAATTAAGTATTGTGATTGCTAAATGACCAGTAGCTTTGCATCATCTATTGATATTGCATACTACAGTACAGAAACATATTCATATTGATATCACTGTCATGTTAGTAACCAGATCCTAAAAAAATAATTGTTCTATCCACAGTAACTAATAAAAATTACAAATTCACAATGGAATGTATTTCCTATGTCCTTGAGTATAACCAATTGTCTTCCTATATCCCTGATTATATAATAGAGGAAAGCCATTTACTGAATTCGCCGAAGTAACTTATTAAAAGCAGCCAAACTGTCTCAATAGTAATGTGGAGAGATTTGTGTTAGCATGGACTATGTCCATGAAGCAAAATATTCCACACCGAGTATATTAAAACTGACTTGACCTTGTAGCTTAACCTGAACAATTTTTTCATTTGGGGTCCAGTTCCTTCTAAACACAAAAAGTTAATATAATGAGTAGTTTTCTGGGTGACATTAAAAGCAGTTCCATTGTTCTTGGCTTAAGCATTATTGTTTATACAAAAAGCCATGACAAGAAAGAAAAAAAAAATCACTCTAGAAATTACTGGAATTTATCAAAACCCGTGATCACACAAAAACTTACTTCTCAAACTAAAGAGAGGAAAAAAAAAAAAAGCTGGAGAGGAATGAACATATATATGAAAGTTGTAGATTACCCTGAGTTTTACCACTCTGTAAAACTGATTTTCACCTCCCTATCTGTAAGGATTTCAGAAAAAAAAATTCTGAAAAGACACCTGAGTTGTTTCTTTACTCTGAAGAATATAAAAATCCCTCAGAATGGGGTAGCACTTTTTTTCCAAAAACATACACTTCCATGAGAAAAATTAGACATCTGGTGTGCAAAATGTTCTTTCCTACTTAACCTGCCAACAGTGGCACACACTTGTAGAAACTACTTGATTATGATGTCAAAGCAAAAGCACTTAGATGTAAAGAACATCCAATTCACGATCTCCTTTTTCATTTTGCAAAATCTCCTGCCAACTGTAAAAAAAATTGCCTTGTTCAAAAAGATTTGCTAATACTAGAAATATGAGATCTTGTAACGACTCATTTGCTCTGTCAGTGGAAATCAAATGTCTTCCCAGGATATTTATGGTGCCATTCTTAGCTAAACATCAGTCTGATCAAAAGTACGTGTGATATTTTAGGTGCTAAAAGAGGGACTGAGGGCAGAGAGGATTTATTGCAGGTTCGGAGATAGAAGCCTGGGAAATTGCTTCAGAATAGATGAAATACATATTAAGTACAGCCAATTCTCTTGTTTCAGTCATCAATTAGAGATCTAATATTTTTGCTAGACGTTGAAGTAGTTTTATTTCGAGTGCATTGATACACTGTAACTGTATACAATTCATTAATATTTGATGAGTAAACAGTTAAAGGTGGGTATCTCTTACAATTTGTTCAGTAACTAAATGTGAAACACAGGAAAACATGACCTGTTAATTTAATGTTTAAATTAATAAATGTAACACAAAAATTGACACAAAGTAATATTTAGGTTTCATTGTTTAATATTTTGATTTTTAGTATTTGTAATTTAGTTGAGGAGAAAAAAATATAAGGGTATAATTTTAAAGGCTATGATTGCCATAAAAAGTTAAGCTTCATTACACAAAATTGTAAGTTTTACCATGTGTGGGTCTTTTGTTTTTAAGTATATAAATTAAATTCACATAGGTATCATTCAGCACTTTAGAATAAAATGAAAATATGTCAGGCAATTATGTCTCTTCAGCCACTTAGGCTTGTAACTAAGAATTTTCTATATTTTAGAATTTAAGATGGAAGATTGTAGTAGGCATTGAATTTTTTCTTTAAAAACATTTTGTCACTATGTTAATACAATATTAATATTTTATACTTGTTTTTTATTTAATGTAAGTGGAGTTCTCTAATAAAATACATGTATGGATGTGTGTAGTCTCTCGGAACTAATACTTTAAAAATGGGAAGCAAATTACTGGCTTATTAGTCTGGCCTCTTAGTTGCACATTGCTAAGAAAGCCATTAGCACGTATCTGAGTTTCTTATCTGCGTGTTCATGTGGTTATAGTCAGCTCGTGTGTGTATCTGATGATTAAAATGATCTTAAATAGGAAAATACTGTATATAGATGAAACAGTAAGATACAAGAAACATGCCTAACCTTATTTAATGTCTTCAAATGTTTCTTAAATAAATGTTAATTTATTGTTGTGAATTATTGCTTTTGGAAATACAATGAAGTAAGAATATAATTTCATTAAAGTATAATTTGGTTTAAACTCAATTATTAAATAATTTCGGTCTAAATTTTTCATTGTGTTATGACTAAACAATTTTCTTTATATGGACTGATTTACTGTACAGCTTTTATTACTCATGCTATACATTGACAAAAAACTTAGTCTTATCTTTTCATATGAAGGAGTTGGTCTACAAAGCTTTTTTCCACAGCTCCTCCCAAAAGTCTATTCTATTTTCACTTAGAAGCAGGGCGTTGAAGTAGTGGTTTTCTTTGACCAGTGTTTTGAAGATCTTTCCTGCAGAAACTAATTTGAACAGTGGGTTGCTGTCATGAGGAAGAGGAGAATTCAGAGCACTGTATTGTTAAGGAAAAGTTTATCGTAATGCTATTTTCCTTGGTACAAAAAATGCTTAAAGGACCCTAAAGTATTTTTTAAACAAAGCTATTTTATATTTCCTTCAGTGCTAATCTTTGTAGTATTAAAGCCTAAAAAAGAAAAGTGGATTATCTCACTCTGTGGGATTTCCTAGAACTTTGTTCTTCATTCAGCTACCTGGAATCTTTATTTCTGTCTCTCTGTTTTCTTTTTAATTGGAGAAAATACAGGGGAGAAATATTTTTAAAAGGTATTTAGGCAATCAGTGTTTACATTGGTTAAAATAAGACTCAATTGTAAACACATCTGTACAGCTCTTGCAGATCAGCTATTTTTATTTTTGCATGGATACTGTTAATGGCATTGTCACAAAGTACTGTGACTACTCATGGACAGAGATTTGTGCTGTATGCCCTGTCTGTACCAATAGCTCTAAAAACTAAGGGATTAAAATCTAGAATAAGTGACAAGAAAAAGGTACTATATTTTTCACATTAAAATATTATATATGGCCTCAGTCTTTATCTAAATTATGTTTGTTCACTTCAAAATCTAATTTAATGTAAAGCATTTTATCCCCCCACCCCTGCCAGAGTGGGTTTAGATTGGATATTAGGAAAAATTTCTTCTCCAAAAGGGTTGTCAAACACTGGAACAGGCTGCCCAGGGAAGTGGCTGAGTCACCATCCCTGAAAGTATTTAAAAGACCTGTAGATGTGGCATTTAGTGACATAGTTTAGTGGTGGACGTTGTAGTGTTAGCTTAACAGCTGCACTCTGAAGGGTCTTTTCTAACCTAATTTATTCTGTGATTCTATGATTTAATTCCCAGTGAAAATACAAAATACCTCACAAGGAAGAAATAACTGTTGAAATCATAGCACAATTAGACCAAAATCAGTCTGCAAAAAATAATGCTGCCAGTATTTTAGTAAGTATACTGCACAAACATTTATCCACAAACACAATGAGCCTTGGTTCTTGGAGAAGTTATGTTCTATAAGAGAAGAGATTGGAAGGTATGTGCATGCTGCTCATCTACTGTAGTGGCACATTTCAGAAAAACAAAGACTGTAATGTGATTTGACACAGAAACCTCTGTAGTAGGAGGAATTTTTTGGGAAACATTAATGTTTTGCCTTTAGAAGACTATATTGAACAGAGAGAAGTTGTAATTGGATACTACGAAGTATCAGTGAGCTTGAATGCTTTGTGAGAAGTATTAGAAGTAGCATTCTAAGGAAGTACTCTGAACCACCTCAAATCTCATTTTCTGGGGCATTCATGTCATGACTCTATTAGCAGATGGAGGTAGGAAATGAGCATTTATTAAGGGAGGGCTATTTGATAAAATGTCCTCATCTTTTTCAAGTATAAATATGAATTTTCAATATGTGTGTGTATTACCTGTATGTATAAAATGTGTATATATGTTGGCAGTGAGTCTTTTTGGTACCAGAATCACAGCAAAGGTATCAAGATGCTTGAGTGAATGAATGCAGAGAGCAGATCATGCCAGTATCAGAGGCTTCTCCCCAGAGGCTTCTCCCCTTCTCTGCAACTCTGATCCAAGTGTTTAAGTGCCAGATTCTTAAGTACTCTTATATAGTTGAATAGTGATGGAGAAAAAACGACCTTACGTCTTGCATTTGAAAACTTCATAGCGGTGAAAGGAAACTCCAGTATATTTACTCAAGAAACCACACAAAGCTATTTCAAGTCCACAAGCAGAAGAATCCATTTTAGTAGATGGTGTATATGTCCTTGCAGAACATAGATCTGCCTCTGCCTACCTTTTCTATGTAATTCTTCATACATTGTAGTATGCTGGTTGCTTTCTTAATCATATTAAAATACAGGAAAATTAACAGAACAATCTATATTATTTCTCAGTTTCTGTTATTTTAGTTGCTTTTGAAGTGTGTTAGTAGTCTAACTAAGCTTCTCTATTAAATTTCAATAGACTTTGCATTAGAGGAAATAATTTTATCACAAAACATTCTGAAATTACATGGTCAATTCGGGGGAAATTCCAAAATCAGCATGTTGGCTTCTCTGACCTGTGCGTGCTGGGAAGCTGTATGTCAAACTAAAGGCATTTTAAATAATTTAAAAGGAAAGGAATATCCCAGTAAAATAAGATAAGGTGAAGAAGTTGTTTTTTTTTTTAAAAAAAGTACTCTACTGGGTGCTGCCAAGTGCATGCTTATCTTTCATATTCTATAATAAAATCCATTTAGGTTTTTAACTTTTATAATAACTAACATCCCTATTTAAATAGTATTGATGTTCTTTCTTTGAATAATGAACCCATCTTGAGATCACTGTTGGTAAAATAATGTGGTACTAAGTGTTCATTGTTGCTTTTCATGTAGATTACCTACCTAAAACACACATAGCTATTTCATAATTTGGAAATGATCACAACTATCTGACTTCTGTGGACCAATATGTGATATGCTTTAAGATGTTAATGCTAGGACACTTGGGATCCATGTTAATAAATACGGATTATTACATTTAGGTCTATTGCACTATTTCTTTTTCCTCTGGCAATGAAGGTTCAGTTTTCTGGTACTAAGTCTTTCTCTTTTTTTTCCCTGCAAAGTATTAAGAGTTAACTGGCCTTTGAAGAGGGTATACTCTGAAAACAGTTTCTGCTTAAGTATTTGCACAATTGGTGTTCTTCCAGACTTCCTGTATACAAGCCAATTGATTCGGTAATGTAGAATTAATTGAACTTGGATACATCTGCTTAGACAATGAAAGCATAAAAAAGGAAAAAAAAAAAGACATACAGAACTCTTTGTTATTTTAGAGTGTTACTTGTAGGTTAATTCAGTTTTATTGTGATTTCTGTTTTCTTTCCAGTGCTTACATACATGTATTCTTCCTCAGATTAATGTAAAGTCAAGATATTAAAAAAAAAAGTGTGCATTTATGACTCAACAACTTATAACGTTTTAGGCAAGAATATAATACCTTGAGTAATGATAGGGATTTTCTCATACTCTTAAATGCTAATTGTAAAAAAAAACATACTTATTTTTACTTTTAGATTGATTGTGCTTATGCAGACTTTCCTTGTGGCTATACATAGCCCAGCGTGCATATGTTCCCTGCAGAATCCTGATTAGGCAAGTATATTTTAAAGGCAAAAATTGCCAGTCCTTAAAGAAGACTCAAAGTGTCATTGAGACAACCAATTTTGCAGCTAAGGTAAAAACTTCCTATGGACAGATCATAAAAAGCGCAAAGATTCTTGTGATGACCGAGCATTGTGCTAATATATCACACCTGAAACTAATGATTAACTCCATACTTTATTGGATAATTTTAATGAATTTTAGTATAGCTTCAAGACATAACACATATATTCATTTTCAGATTTCTCATTTTTATAGCTATCAGCAGGCTGCGCCTTAATGGCATTTTGAGAAAGAATGATAAAGCAGTTATAAGTGTGGCTATAATGGATTCCCTCAGCTGCATACTGTGGTATATGTGACTGTGGAGTCTAAAGAATGTGTAAAGTACAAAACAGATAAAAAGTCAAATTGCTGTGACTTAGTAATGCCCTATGTGATAAAATAACTCATATGATAAGATGGAGAGTTGCACAGCTAGGTCAGTTTGGCTATATAGTGCAATTTAGCCTCAACAGGTTTTACTAACTTAAACCAATTTCTCGGAGTATTAAAACATGAGTAAACTTAAACATTAGTATTTTTCTTCCAGTTGTGAAGCTAACATGGGTGTTCAAAGCATGTGCAGGTGACACCCACATTCCATTAACGAGCCTTTCTTGAGTTTTCCTCTTCTCACCAAAGTATCTGCTAATCAGAATCTTTTGGATTTTCATAATTTGATATTTTCCTCTTATCATAGCAGTTTCAACTCTAAACACAATAAATCTGTGGGTGTTTTTGTTGTTTTGTTTTCTTGTTTTCCCCAGCAACTGAATTCTAGATATTGGTGGAAAATAATATTTCTCTCCTTCCCATTCTCACTGATATGCTATTATCCTTCTTATTTGTCACAATGACAAATTTAAGTTTGGTGTATTTCAGTCATGTTTTGCCAAAAGCTTTTGTGGTGGGTTAACCCTGGCTGGCTTTTAGATGCCCACCAAAGCCCACTCTATCACTCCCCCTACTCAGCGGGACAGGGAGGAGAAAAATATAATGAAAGGCTGTGGGTTCGAGATAAGAACACACAGAGAGAGACCACTCACCAATTGCTGGCACAGGCAAAGCAGACTCGACTTGGAGAAAAAAACAAATTTCAATTTATTACCAATCAGATCAGAGAATAATGAGAAATAAAACCAAATCTTAAAACACCTCCCCCCACCCTTGCCTTCTTCCCAGGCTTAACTTCTCTCCCAGTTTCCACCTCCTCCCTGCTAGCAGCACAGGGGACAGGGAATGGGGTTGGGGTCAGTTCATCACACGTTGTTTCTACTGCTCCTTCCTCCTCAGGGGGAGGACTCCTCACACTTCCCCCGCACCAGCGTGGGGTCCCTCTCACGGGAGACAGTCCTCCATGAACTTCCCTAATGTGAGTCCTTCCCATTAACAACAGCTCTTCACAAACTGCTCTATCATGGGTCCTTTCCATGGGGTGCGGTCCTTCAGGAAGGGACTGCTCCAGCGTGGGTCCCTCACAGGGTCACAACTCCTGCCAGCAAACCTGCTCCGGCGTGGGCTCCTCTCTCCACGGGGTCACAGGTCCTGACAGGAACCTGCTCCAGCGCGGGCTTCCCACAGGGTCACAGCTTCCTTTGGGCATCGACCCACTCCAGTGTGGGGTCCTCCACAGGCTACAGGTGGTCATCTGCTCCACCATGGACCTCCATGAACTGCAAGGGGACAGCCTGCCTCACCTTGGTCTTCACCACAAGTTGCAGGGAAGTCTCTGCTCTGGCGCCTGGAGCACCTCCTCCCCCTCCTTCTTCACTGACCTCGGTGTCTGCAAGGCTTGTTTCTCTCACATCTTCTCACTCCTCTATCCAGCTGCCAAGTGTGCAGCCTTTTTTTTTCTTCCCCTTTATTTCTTAATTATGTTCTCACAGAAGCGTTACTGATTGTCTCGGCCTTGACGAGCGACAAGTCTGTGTTGGAGCCGGCTGGCATTGGCTGTGTCGGACATGGGGGAAGCTTCTGGCAGCTTCTCTCACAGAAGCCACCCCCACGTCATCCCCCACGCCCCACTACCAAAACCTTGCCATGTAAACCCAGTGCAGCTTTGTGTGTGTACACTGAACTATTAACATTAAGATATATATCTAGAATGAACAGTCATCTAAAACCTACCAAAACACTAGTCTGGTTTCACAAAATTATCTATGTTGATAATTTTCAAGATAGATAAAACTTGATAGTATGTGCATTTGAAGTAATACTATTTTTCACCCAGGAAATCAGATATATTCTCTCTCTGCTTCATTCTCTAGATTCAGTTTATGCAAGGGAGCTCAAGGAGGTTATGTCAATACAAACACAGCACTGTATGTCTTTTGTGTTTTATTAAACACTTTCCTTCATATACCAGTAAAAAGAAGTGGTTTCAATGGAGAAGTATAACAATAACTAGAAGAAAATCTGTTTAGATTATTACTGATTAATTCTTTGAAACAGAATAGACAAATCAGTGGGAAAGAGTTCAGGTAAAGTTCATGTGGGAAAGGGTTCAGGTAAAGTTCATGTTGTGAATGATAAAGTGTGATTGAATGAATCAATCCTGCATTTTAAATAGGGTTGAGACAAAGGATTTTATATTCAGGTAGCTATAGACCCACCTATTTATGTGTTATTCAAATAGTGGAAGGCTGCTAACTCAATTGCTTTCTATCGTCCCCTCTAGTCTCACTACTCCTTTTAAGTTTACAGAAAATGTGTCTGGGTTTTGCACTCCCAACAGCTGCCATAGTATTGAACAGTTCCACCTTGTATAATGTATTAGTCCATGAAATCTCACATTTTTTAATTAAGCTCTGTGAAATGTCAGCTGGCATTGACAGCAGCCTTGACTTGATAACATTCTATGGACAATGTTTAGGAAAATCCCCTTCAGTAGCTTGACTTATTTGTCCATCAAGGGAATAGCCATCATCAGTTGCCTGACAGCTTGCAGCTACTCTCAAAGATGGAAAGATGAGAAGCAGAACTGCCCTCCTATTAAAAATATATGATATATATAATAATACATGATAAATATATAAATATATGTTGTATATAAGAATATATGATAAATATATAAATATATGATATATATAATAAAATATGATAAATATATAAATTCAGTAGGAACTGGAAACTGAACAGGGAATCGCTGTTCTCTTCCTAGGCTGAGATCAATAAAATGGGCACTGGGACATGTTAAGACTTCCAAAGTCTTTCCACAGCATGAGATTGTTTTTGGTTGGGGTTTGTTTGTTTGTTTGTTTGTTTTGTTTTTTGTTGGTTTTTTTTTCTCCTGTTCTCCTTGTTTAAAATAATAGAATGTCTTTATGAGTTGGAATCAGAAACTAACTATTGCTGCCAAAAATAAGTTAAGAATAGGCATTTTTCCAGCCTTCATGAGACTACTTTCCTCAAAGGAATCAATTTTTCTTTTTAATTCACAACTTTAATACTAGGGTAGAAATGAAATTACACCAAAGTTTAGGAAAACTTAGGAATACAATTGTTATTATGAATTAGCATATGACTCATGTATTGCACATTACATTTATTAATATTAGAAATCAATGTAGTCATTACCATTTACTTGGTATTAAGCTTTGTGTTGATTTAGAAAAACTGAAAATGAATTTCAGAAGGACCTGATGATTCCAAGTGAACATGTGATAAAATGGCAGTTGAAATTAAAAACAAAAAATAATCAAAGACAATAATTCTATTGGGTGAAAACGAAGTATAATTTCAGATACACAACAAAAGGCTTTAAAGGTATTGAATCTTAAGAAGGCATCTAATAGTCTCTGTGAATAGAATTCTCACAATAGGACTTTAATATTTAAGGTAGTTGTAGTTATGAAAATAAAAAGTTCTGACTGATGGATAAATGGAAAATATCATCAACTACGTATTCTAAGTATGGAATAACATGCATTCCTGTTCACCCAATTCTAAATATAAATAAATAAGGAAACTGCAGAGACTGTTCAATTGATTAAGGTTCAAGTAGCAAAAGAGCTAACATAACATCTTTCTATTTACTTAAACATCTATCTATTTACCTACCCAGTGCTATCTGGATATCATTTACAAATGAAAAGCTTAATTTAAGTTTGAACATCAGCTAAAAATTACATATCAGTAAGGTGATGCTGGAGATGGAGGAGGCAAGTGGACAAGTCTTGTGTGGAGTAAAATAGTCCAGGAAAATGGGAATAAACACAGAAACTCTGTGGAAACTTTCTGTTATTTATGAAAGGTCATTTCCTTACGGTATTGCAAAATTGACTTAAGCTTTTTCTTGTATGTGCACTAACTCTGCCATGCAGTCTTTGGTCTTTCATTCGGATTTTTTTCAAATGAACGAATCCCAAAAGTTTGCTCTGTATGCTTATTTGGGTTATTTTTTTTCTGAACAGTGACCTACAATTTATTCTTCTCCCTATATCTGCTTCCTTAACTAACACAGATCTAGTACCTATTAAAACAAAATAAATAAATCAAACCTTTTTTATGTCTGATTTTCTGAATCCCATTCTAATTCTTTCTAGTTACTTTTTAAAACTACCTAAGTATTTTTGTTAACTCATTAGTTACTCAGCTGTAAAACTGTATTTGCTCTGATGCAAGACTTTGCCCACTGTCAAAATAGTTTGATCAGAACATGCTAGTAAATGAACAGCAAATAGAAAGGTAGAATGAGTTATAGCCATACTATCCAAACTCGAGGCACCTATTTTAAGTGTCCTGAAGTGGCAGCAGTTGTCATTGTCAGATTCAAAATCCTGTGTTTGGTGTGTACATATGTGTATGTATGTGTGCGTGTATATATATTCCATTGCAAAGGTCACACTGCTGCCATATTTGACAAATTGTTCATAAAGAACTACACAACTTTAGCACATTATCCTCAAAAAGGTCTTATTTACCAGCTTTCTATGTATAGCATAACTGCACTTTAAAAAAAAATGCTATTGTATAGCTTACAATAGGTCTTTTTATAAAAACTTTTTTTTTTTTTTAATGTAGGTTGAATTGTGGCTAACCAGACCTCTTGTAATCAATTACAACTAAATAAATGTTGTACTTTTATAAAGCCAGCATCTCTCTGAATCTTATCACTAAGTTTTAACCAGGGATATGCAGTCAACTAGGATAAGCTGTCTGTGAAGTACAGCTGAGCTGTGAGTTCAAAAGGGCAGGAGAAAATCCTGTTGTGTGTCTTCTCTGATGGACCACTGAAAGCAAACATGTCTATAACTTAAGTTACAGTTCCACTTTCTTCAAGTGGTCTCAGTGCACTTGATGATCCAGATACCAGCCAACCTCCCTCCCAGTTTGCAGTCGATTCTGGGATCCTGATCTGAGCAGCCTGAAGAATGAAATCTCTCAGTGAGCTCACTGCTTGGCGAATTGTTAGTTTACCCTGGAGAGAAAAAGTTTTCTTTAAACAAGGTTCTAACAGAATATCCTTGCCATATCTTCAAATGACATTTGCCTACCTGTGAACTGCTCCTACCTATCTCTGGTACTGTTGGCTCAGACTTTATACCTATCTCTACAACCAGCAGTGCCTGTAGTTTTGTTAGTAGTGTCCAAACTGGGTCGATCTGGAAGAAAACAAGCTGCAAACAACCCCACCCCTTGACATTCCTTTTGTTTCTGTTGTCTAAAGGGAGACTTTTTCTGTGGATCTCATTTTGTATCTTCAAAATGGATACATTCAACTGATGTAAAAATATAATTACTCTCTTTAAGATAATTTATCACCAGACTACATTTTTGACATCAGTCATTATGAGGTCTAATGCATGTAATTGGCAAATGTGTTTGCATCACATACTTTATTCTAATTGACATCTACCATATTGCTGCTGACAGCTTTTCAGCCCAGATGAATGCTATTTGCCAAGAGCTATTACTACTTTGCTGAGGTAGTCATACATGGATACATTATAGTGAAGGTACAGAGTAAAAACTCACTATGGTTTTTTTAGTGCTCAGGTTTCTAGGTTCACTAGTTCTGAAAAGCGAGGCTTTGACACGCATCAAGTAGATTCTTGACAGTTTGACAATATGTCACTTCTGAGGATTTGTACAGTACACCAAAAGAGGACCATTGAAATACTGAAAGGTTGGTATGTGCTTTGAAGCACTGAATATAATTCAAGTAAGATAAAACTTCATAAATTAATTCACTGAAGAAAAATGTTTTACTAAAGAAACCACCATTAGACATTTTCTCTCTTGTAATAAGATTACATTTTGTCATCAGTAGTCATGCAAGAGGACAATGAAAGTTAATTTTATGAGTTAGTGAAGGCCATAAGAGACTTTCTAGATACATTAGTCAGCATACCTACTACAGTGACATCTGTCAAATGATAAATAGTGGCCTGTCACTCTCAGTGGACTAAATCATAATGTGCTGTTACTCTTGTGTAAAGATATTGGGTAAAAGATAAAACGGTTGTGGCTCTAGTGAGATTAGGATGTTTATATTTGGTATTTTGTCTATAATTAATTCACTCAAAAATCCTTAGAGGAGAAGAAAAGCTAGTGAAACACAGTATTACTGTATTAAAGTGTTTTGCACAGTTCAGATATAATAAATACATTGAAAGTGTCAATTACATTCAGTTGACAGAATATAATGAACACTGAAACATGACAGTTACTAATTTAGCCAGTTTTTATACACATTTGTATCTAAAAAAATAAATCCTTTGTTATCATCATTTGCAGTACTTCTTTTTTCCTGTATATTAAGGCATATTTTCTCCTTCTGCCAAAGCTCCTTGAAATTTCTTGAATATTAAAGACTACACATGGTAAAACTTAGACCAAATTTTAAAGTTAGATTCAAGCAAAGTCTTATTTTAGAATTTGAAGGTGCTATTAGATTCAAGTGTATTTTGAGTTGCCTTCAGGTCTTCACAAACGTTTCAGAAGGGACAGGCAGCAGCCCTGTAGTGACATCTACCAGCTCCATGAACACCCCTGGCCTGGGCCTGTGGACTTGTATGGCCAAGTGGGTTAAGCGATCCACTCCTTCTTCCTCTCCTGTGGATGCTGCTTCATGCACAGACTCTCTTAGGAGGCTCAGGAACCCAGGAAGCCTGAGGAGAAGCCTTACCAGTGAAAACAGAGGACAAAATGCATGAGTCCCTCAGCTTTTTGCCTGTCACTTCTCACTAGGCCACTTGCCCCACAGAGCACTGGTGACAGCCTCCCCATAGCCGCCTCCTTGCCCTCAGTGTGCAGCTGCAGGCAGACCGCCTCATGCCCACAGTCCTGCCATTCACCTCCATGCTTCACCCTCCCGTGCCCGCGGCAGGATCCTGCTCTGCTCCCGGGGGGGCGTAGGGGCAGAGTGGAGCTGAGGCACCCCGCCCCGCCCCACCCTGCCCTGCCCTGCCCCATCCTGCCTCAGCCTGCCAACTGTCGTGACAAAGGCACTGGCAGTGGCCCCTCAGCAGCAGCTGCAGCCCCACCCTGCCGCTTCCCGCACAACCAGGAGGCCGCCAAAATAGCAGGGGGCTGCAGGAGCGCAGCCGCCATCTCCCTCACATGAGGGGGCGGCCACCTGCCTGCGGGGTGTGAGGAGGGCGCGGCGGCCCTGCGGGTCGTCTGAAGACGCCTCGGCCTGGTTGATGGTTCGTTGTTGCACAGCAAGCGGCGCTGAGGCCGAGGGTATTGACTGCTGTTAGCATGCTTCATTTATTTTTCTTGCTGAGGTGTAGGGCTCTCTCGAAGATGTAAGGATGTTTTTAGAAATGTTTTGTAGGCCCTAGAACTGTTCCTTTTGTCTTTCAAAGACTTTTTAACATCCTTAAACTGCATAGCTTAAGAGCAGCAGGCTGTGGTTAGGCATACATTGTGGATAAGGAGGGAGAAGTTTGTGAGGGCCTGTGTGGAGCCAGCCGCCACTGTCGGCAGGAAGAGTAGCCAGGCTCAGAGAGGCCATGGAGCAAAACTAAGCTGATGTGAGAGCTGTGTCTTCAGCTTTCTCACTGGAAAGGTTTTAGGAAATGGTAAAGGTTTCTAGGCAGGTTACCATTTTGTCATGGAAAGAAATAAAAGAGAGTTTAAAAAAGCCCATCCTTGGATACATGGAAAGGGAGGTGGGGTGGAGTTTTTTTGGGTGTTTTTTTAAAGAAAAATAAATATTTATTTTATTTTATTTAACTGTGAACTTTGTGAAGGATGTTGGGTAGAAGCCCAGGCATGTGCTGCTGGAAGATAAGAAAAAGAAAGTGAAAAAGGAGACAGGAATGAACAGATAATTTTCTGACACTATTTTGATAGATATTCCTTATCTAGTATGCTATTATCATGGAAGTAGTGGAATTACAGAGCTGAACTGCTTTTCTTAGGGTCATTTTATATGTTAAGGGTGGGGTATTAAAGAGTAGAGAAGCCAAAGAAAGTTGCATGAAAAAAATTAATCTAGTGCTTAAAATGAGATACAGATGTTAATATAGTCTTCTTGCCAGAGACAGGTGATGTTTCTCCTTGTTTTTATATACCAGAGACTGTTATCCCACGGCCTTGTTTAAGGCGAAGGCTATGTGCAGGGATGGGGGAGAAGATTAACTCCAGTGTGTTTGTTTTAGATGTATCTTTGTGTGTTAAACTTTACTTATACAGAAAATTATAATTTTGCTCATAATCCTGCAGTAGAAGTATACGGTACATACTAAGGTTTGTAGAAAGTTGAAGTGCATAGTTTCCATCCTAATATTAAAGAAAGCAAATTATGTTGATAGACCAAGAGAGGACCAAGTGTCCAGAAAGAAACAGAAGGGCAAAAATGAGCTAGAGTAGCAGAGAAGCTGAAAAAATACAGATGACAAAGCCACATGAAGTAATTTGTTGCTATGAACATGTAGCTCATTCATTTGTATGAGAGCTAGCCAAATCAATACCCACATCTGTCACGAGTGTCTGTGACATGGTAAAGGAGCACTAAACATTGTGACACTCACTGTTAAGCTCAGTTTGTTAAAACGATCAAGTGAGAAATAGGCTGTGACAGGGAGCTCTTGTGCATGTATGTACACACATGGTTAAATGAGATCTGCCTCATTATCTGTCCTGTGAGCTGGCACAGCTGAATGTGGGGAAATGAGACACTTGCCCAGAGTGGTCTTAGATTAATCTAGTTTTGTCTTCTGTGTTCTTTCCTTTGAGTAAAATTCTTCCAGTAATCTGATTAATACACCTCTCTGTTTACAGAGCTTTACCCAGTAAAGTAATGTAGATGTCCCAGAACAGGAGCATCCATTTTGAAAATCGTTTGTATTTAAAAACATAACAGACAGCGTTTTGTTTTTTAAACATACTGAAAGAAAAGGACAACTTATTCTGTGCATGGAAATTAGTGCAAGCTATACAACTAAAGAAACTGTTACTGGAGAGAAACCTTAACAGAAAGATCAGAGGAAATTGCATGAAACCTTAAAAATGAAACATAAACAGTTAATTAACTACCTCATGTTCTGTTTGCCTCTTTGTGTGAGGTAAGTAGTGTATAGCAAGTGGTAGAAAATTCAGAGGCCAGTATTGTAATCTAGGATGAGTCTCATGTTAGAATGCAATGGCTAGTGCTATTAAATTAATTACACAGAAAGTCATGCCTCCTCTTAGAAAAATCAGTACAAATTCTATAACTGCAATGCTATTTCAGTTAGAAACAAAGAACTGACTTTGTTCAGGTCTTGATTTTGTGCAGTCTTAATAGTATGATTTGTGGAGCCAGAAGATATGCGTGCATGGAAAAAAACCACATGTTTACATGACAACATATTTGAGAACTTGAAGGATGGTGAAATTTCAAAAGCTCAGAAAGAGGCTGACAGTAAGACCTGAAGAAATATCCAAGGAATTCTAGATTGTTCTGTACTGAATTTTCATGGGGGGGAATCTTAAATTATCAAACTGTTCCTTCAAAGCATGCAGAGAGATGGTGAGAATGAACAGCTAGCATAGAGTTGTAGGGAACAAGTCAGACCTATTCTGCCTCTTTAAAAGTACTGCAGCAAGCCTGAAGAGGTAGAAGAGATATAGTATAACTTGAATTAGTAAACTGCAATTTTGTTAGTCTCACATGGCATTCTCTTAAGCATGTTAGGGAACTGTGGTCTAGATAAGACAGGTCTGAAGTTACCATACAAGTTTTTTGGGAAAAATAGGTTTTTTATGTATTTAGTCACTCTTTCCTCCACTAACTGGAGGTGATGGGGAGGAGCGTAATTCCTTAAAAATCTGTGCTGGGTCTAAAGCTATTCCATAACTTTGTTGGTTATTCTGGTAATAGAGTAGATGCTACTCTTGTTGCAGTCATGTTGGAAAACAGGACTCAAGTTCAAAATAATCACAATAAATTCCAGAAATAATAGACATGCAGTTTGGTAAAAACAAGCACAGGCACTAAGTAGAAGTAATTAACTGCACAGATACAAGATGGCGAATCCCCTCTAATGCTTCATGAAAGAATATCAGGACAGTATATTCACCACGCCATACTGTTACATGTGTGGCTGGTTCTAGACTTTTTGCTTTCTTACATAGCGTTTGCCCATCTTCATATCAGCAGTAGCAGAGCTCAAGAAGTGTTAACATGCCTGGCAGACATCCTTTGGCAAATCTGAAAACATTTGATGCTTCTATCACCCTTTATGAATTTAAGGCATAGCATACTAATTTCTACCCACCTATTCACTGGATTGATAGTCTGTGGCAGAGGCACAAGTAATAGAATACCTGAAACAGCTAATACAAGATCCACTAGAGCTCTTTCTCCACAGATCTTTAGGAGAATAATGTGTCAGCATCCAGTGAAACAACTTCAAGGCACAAGTTATCTAAGTTTTCAAAAAGGTCAATTGATACAATCTACCTAGTTATTCATAGTTCACGAAGTTATTAAAGGTGCCAAGGGAACACTTAGAAGAAGGTTTATTTAACCTAGGAAATTAAAATAATGAGGATAGTTATATATCAAATTGTTGTGAAAGGAGAGCAGCATAAACTGTTTGCTGTCTCTGGTCTAGATACGCCAAGAAGTAGTGGGGTTTAGTTTGCAGCAAAGCCAAGATGAAAGAGGTAGGAAAAAGGTCTTTGAAAAGTAAGAATGATTAACTCCCAGGAGTAGATTTTTTTTAATCTGGAGAATAGTCCAGCTTTGACTTCAATGATTTAAAGAGAGATTGAGCTGGCATTTGTCAGTACTGGTTTCCATATGAAGCAAGATACAGTCGAACCCTGTTTCCTATAAGAAATGCCAAGACATGTAAACAGGCCCCCTTTATGCCTTATTCCTATCCCTTCTTAAGTCACATTTTTGTAGAATTCTGCCAAGTATGTAAATAGAAACCAGGAGAAGGAATAGAAACTGCTTCTATTTCTACTGAAAGACCAAATAAAACTTAGGTATTAACACTATTGTTAAAATAAAAATGCCTATTTATTTCATGTATGCTATATACTACAGTTGTAGCACTGTACTGTACGTTACATGCTGAATGAAAGCCTGGTTGTGCTGTTTCGGAAGTCTGGACTATTTCCCTCTGTGGTCATTACGTTTCTCCGCTCAGGCCACCAGATGGCTGTTTAGGTGCAATGGTAACAGCTGTTTGATACTGCTTGCCAGCCTTGAGATTGAAGACCTCTGGAATCACTTACTGCAGAATTAAACGGAGACAGAATTCAAACTTTTGTTTTCTATAATAACTGCATATTGATAAATAATGGTATGGACTTTGAAGTAAATTATCACTCAACATATTATTATTTTTTTATTTATAAGTATTTGGTTTATGTTATTTTTTGTATTTATTTGTATTACTCTCTACTGGTTGTTTCCTAGGTGTATCTAGAGAAAGACAGAAAATTAATCCTGGGAACAGAAACCATTCTGGATTTTTTTTCCAATGTGCAGACTACACTGATTGAAATATTGCATCCACTTACAGCACCACCTTCCTGTAAGTATGCTCAGTCACTGTGAAACACATTCTATACAATTTTGTTGGGTTCCCCGGTAATGCAGTACCCCCACTATCTTTTCTGAAATTCAGTTTGAGAAAGGAAAATCAAGAGTCACAGACAGTATTAGCCAGTTTTCAGAAGTTGTAACACTGTGGGAGATGTAACAATGAAATTATAAGGCAAGAAAAGCAAGAAATAGAGTTGCAACATGAGGGAGCTGTAGGGGTAGCTGTATTTAGTTTGTTGTTATCACCTTCTCTCTATGTCAGTAAGACTAACAACCAATCATAATATCTTCTGGTTTTGAAATTAGTATTATTAGATAACACAGTTTTACAACATCAATACAGTTCATGGTTATTCCTGGTTATGTGCCTCATATTTAATATCAAGGGACACAGAAAGATAATTCTGAGATGGTCAGAATGACAGTCTAAGAATCTGTTGTGATTAGTAAATATTAGATGGGTTTTTTTAAATTGGATTCTATCACACTACTACAAGCTGAGATATTATGGTCCTTATTGTTATGGGAATGAATGGATATTTTGAGATATTTTGAATTCACAGAGTATCCAGGTGTATATATTTGGATCTTCAGTTATTTGTAACAGATATTTGGGTTGGCATACTCATTTTCTGGATTCAGTTATAAATTTCACATGCAAAATAACACCATGGAGATGCTGTAATTTAGGAACTAAAAAAAAAAATAGAGAATGTTGTACTGGCTTATTGATATGGTCGAAATGTGTGGACATGCAAATTCTCCTAGATGATAACAATAAAGTGTGATGATTAGGGAGTAATATAGCTATATTCTTTAGAGGTTTGACTCCTTGAAATCACTGAAATTCAGGCATTGATGTTAACTGGTACATTCAATGCAAAGGAAGTAAAATATGGGTCCAAAATTACATAATAATAATTTTTGCTGTATTGAGCATTTAACACTGTCAGGGTCAAACATAGCAGTGTAACTTCTGCACTTTATTTTCTGTCATATCATAATATATCTGCATCTAGTGAAAAGGCTCTTAAATAAGCAGTAGTATCTTAGCTTGTTTTATATGATTTTTTTCTTAAAATGGACTTTTTGCAGGGATCTCTGGATTGTAGCTTGCCACCTGTTGCTCAAATCTCTGTACATTTCTACTGCATTGAATGGAGAGTCTTTTTAGCCTGACTTCATGACTGGGAAATAGGAAGTGGTGCTTATCAGATCAGGTGGTGTAAGGTTATGTTAATGCTCATTTCTTTGTGTCTGCACTCATTACTTTTGAACCTTCTAGAAGGGGTGGCATTTTGAAAAAGAGGGAAAGGTCTTAATACTGTGTTTTTAAAACTTATGTGAAAATGAAGGGCTGAGTGGAGGAGAGGTTGTCATGCACTGACTCTCTGTAGTGTTCAAACTATAATGGACAGGGGAGTAAAAAGTTAGTTAACTCTATTATGGGAGAAGCTTCAGACAGACAAAAAGCATTCAACTACAAGTTGTAAATTTGTCAGAAACAAAGTATCATATGTTTTCTCATACTTAGTGAAAATTCTTGCTTCCAATGGCTATGAGCACTGTTTGCAAACCTTTTCTGCTTGTGTCGTCAAAACCCGATGCCCCCAGCTGAATGCTGATGTTTATAAACACATGGAGATGTACCTTGAGGAACTGAACTCCATGTAGTGCCTGAGTGCAGTCAAGTGAATTAAGCATTTGCCTCTTGTTCTCAGCTTTCTGTTTGGTGTTTTAGGTATGTTTGTAATACTTCATCATGCTTTTAATAGCAGAGCTGTTTTTTAGTGGTAATTCTTTGTGTATAAAATCATTTCAGTTCATAAAATAAAGCATAGTTCAATTTACTTGAACATGTAAATTGGCTCATTTATGAGTCACTTGTGCATGACTGGTACAGCAGTATTCCACATGATAAGTTAGGAAGTATATAGTAATTGACATATAATAATATTGAAACAGATTGTCCAATACATTTATTTATTTGACAAAAACTGATCGATTTTAATTTGTCAAATTCTGTACTGCTCTCTCATTGAAGTGGAAGTATACTTATTAAAAAAGCAGTGACTGTGAAGTCTAGCATGTTAAAATTTGATAATTTCTTTTGTCAAAGAAACAAATAATGAGATTAACTCAAGAGTCCTTGTTAAATTTAAAGTGCAAAGTAGTGGGAACACAAAAAATGCTTTATGATGAGTTTTTGTCAATCTGTGTAATTTTTCAGTTAAGAAGTCATAAATCAAGGAATATTGTATTTTTTGAGGCTCATTAAAGAGGCATTATACATTAGAATAGTGAGGCAGTCAGCAAAATGAAATGATGAATGCCTATAACTATCTGTATGTAAATGATGTGAGACAGATTTGCTGGTGCTACAGAGGAGAATAACAATCTATTTGACAGTTCCCTGTAGGTGCTACTTCTGGATACAAGTGACAGATGTTAAATGTAAACCTCTTCAACAGCAAGCACTTATTAGCACTCAGTGGGGAAAAAAAATGGCAATATGGAATAAGACAAATAGCAGATAATGCCATTTAAATAACTTTGTTCTTACAAAGCTTTATTGCCAATGTATTAAAGTCTGGGAGGTTGGTTTTCTTGTTTGTTTTCCTTGATAAAGATTAGGTAGGTAAGAGAACATTTTGGAATTTAGAAAATTATGGTTTACACATTTAGAAAATTCACTCAGTACCGTGGGAAGTCTTGATGGAAAATATATGTATGTGCCCTTTCATTAACAAACTTTTTTTTTAAATGTTGTTTGATAAATGCCAGTACTGTGTGTGTTTGCTGTCATTACTTGACTTACTGAATTAGTTTTCATTGTAATTGCCCTTTTTTCCCAATGATAGAATGGAAAGCTGTTGTCTTTCAGATATATAATTTCAATGGAAGAAGGGCAGAAATAGTTAATGAAACCAAGTTAGCAACAGTGAATACTTCTTAAGACCTCTTACAATTTTATTTCCAGACCATTTGTCTCAGTCCTAGCCTGAGATGCTACTCCTAGAAGTATAAAATATTAATCTGTGTGAGATTCACATTTCAATAATAATCCAAATCTTCAACAGAGATCAGAATTAAAGTAGTTCAGGAGACTATCAAAAACACTAGATTTATTTCTTACCCTACTTTGTAATAGATTAGGTTAGGGATTTATATTTCTTTAAAGTATGAATCTAGGCACATGAATTGATCTTTCAAATTGTCAAAACTTAAAGAGTTATCTTTTTTGAGATAGCCTGTCCTTAATGATTTTTTTTTAATCTGCCAGCTAAACTGCTGCGTGAAAGGCTAGAGATTAAGCCAACGCTAACAGTGATGCAGTGTCTACATGTTTAGATACTGTACGGCCTTATTTCTTTTAGTATTATGTAATCTGTGACACTATTTGTGCTTTTTCTTTGTTATCTTTTGTCAACTGTTAAAGCTACCTTGTGTTGCTTGCACTAAACCTCTTAGGAACTTGGTGTTTCACTACACCACTGCAGATTTGTAATCCCCTTTCATGGTGTTAAATTGTCAACCACATATGCACTGTGTCTTGGCTTACTGGACGTGTTTATTGTTCCCCCAGCTACTGTGCTTGCTAATTTGTTTCTTTATTGCTTTATCTTAAGTTAGGGAATACTCACCTCTGTCCTCTGAATTCTTAAAAGAATAGCTAAAGACCATTCCAATGTACTTTTTGCTATTAGTTCTTACTATTGCAATTCAAATCTAGATGATTTTCCTCACATCAATCCTGATCTATATTAATGTCGAGCAGCTAAGGTTCAGGAATGTACAATGTGAATATCATCTCAGTGGGGAGAATAAAGACAGATTTTATAAGATAAGCAATAATCTGTGACTAACAGACTTTTCACATATCCAGACTTTGTTTGGAAGTAAGGAGGAGTTCATAAATCCAGAAAATGTATTTTGATCCTATTAACCTAGCCTCCATGTATGGTGGCAGGGCATAAAACTGTTGCTGAATTTTTGCAACACAAAGGAGTTGCAAACAAGGCGTACTCAGTTACATTAGAGAGAAGAACTACCTATTCATGTACTGACTTAACATTTAGTCCCTTTCCTTCACTTCCTCTTCTGTCTTCAGCTGTTCTATAATCCCTCTTATGTTAGATGCTAGAAGTTTTTTTAAAAACTGTCTTGCCTATCTGGTTGATCAGACTTCTGAAATGTTTTGAAGAAAGTGAAAGTGTCTAGCATTTACCTTTCCATGAGAGATCAACAAAATTGGGCCATTACTATATCTTAAAAAAAAATAATAATAATCAGCAAACATGTTCTGTAGAAACCTCCTAAAATTATGCCTGTTTTGAAGATGTTTATACCCCAGAATGCAAGAACCAAACCAGCCTTTTTCATTCAACCATTTAGAGCTTCCATGATTCCAAACACAATAACTGAGATCAGATGACTGCATCTGAAATTAAATTCTCCCTGTCCCTCTGAGGCTGGTCCTATATGATCCTGTATGCTCCTATATGATGCTGTGTAAATCACTAGAAATGAGTCTTTTACTGATGTTTGTAGTAACTACATTTATTTCATGAGTCAATGGTTATAAGTTATTCACCAGTTCTAAGTATATGCTTTATGCACATAAAATAATAGACTGTATAGACTATATAAATACAGTGCCTAAATATGCACCAAATATACTTGATATATTAATGCCTGAAAATACAGACTAAATATACACTTTATAAATAAATATTTAATACATTTTTATTTTTAGGTAAACAATGACAGGTTAATAATTTACAATATAATATAATTACTTCCAGTACTTTGAAAAAATTGCTTTGAAATGACTCATCAAACTTTTTTGGCTAATCAGAAAGCGTACTAAAACATAAATGTTTCATTACCTCTGTTTAGTGTAAACAGTAAACTTAATCCAATGACTTCTGTGAGAGCTGCTAAAGAATTATGTGTTTTTTTCAAATATTTCAAGTGAAATCATCGGAGAAAAAGCACACTAAAGAAAACTAAAATGAAAATACATTTATGTGGTAGGCTGAGAGTTTTACTGCACTGTCATTGCATTTTAAAATTAATTTACTTCTCAGATGTACTAGAGTACTTGAGTAATTATTAAATAAGCTTAACACTAGATACATTTCATCAGCATTATTTCTTTATATATCAGTTAAACCTGACTGGTAATCTACAAATAGTTAGAATTATAATTTCAAGTCTAATGCCTTTGTCAGTTATATTTATCTGAATTTATGACTTCATTAATTGCAAAAAAAAATTAAATCTCTTGGATATTGTTTCTCTTGCATGTAAAGAAATTATTTGGCAGAATGTAATAAGGAAGTGCTATGATGCTCATCCAACTATTTCAACTGTTTATTTTTTTTTAAGAGCTGGATAATATGTTTAAATAATATTGAATCACAGTGGTATGAGCTGAGTTCTGCTGTGTAAATGTGCCAGGAGAGTACAAAATTAAAAGATAAAACTATGATATAATATTTCATTAATGCCTGTCTCAAGTAATCAAATAGTTAAAGCAGCTGTTATTTGTGATTTATTCTAGTGGCAAGATTTTACACAAATAATACAAATTTGGTTAACCAAACTGCTGCAAACAAAATACTTGTGTGTTTGTAAAACCTGAAAATGAAAAAAATTCTTATTAACCCATACCAGGGGCTTGGCCTCTCTTCAGCTTTCTACAGAAAACATTTAGAATTTTACTTGTATAAGGGCATTCTGACTGAACCAAAAATTCAGTCTTCACAAATGTTGTCAAAATAAAGAATAATAGTGCTTATCTGGCAAAAGGATGAGGAGAGGGAAAGCTTGTTAAAGCAATGTGTTAAAAAACTTGTATTAGATAACTTTTTTTTAATTTATTTTTTTAATTAAATACTACATTACAATCCACAGATCTATGTATGGATGTACACGTACATAGTGTCTGTGTTTGGGTTTTAAAATCTAGTTTTTAGATCAAACTGAAAAAAAAAAGAAATCTTACCTATTCAGGGAAAGATCCTAGTTGTGCAATGCTATCCAGCTGAAGGGGGCTTAAAATTTGCACGTCAGTCTAGACAAGAGTTCCCTTTGAACAGAAAGCTGAAACCTGGTCTTCAGTCCTTCCAACATACAAGCATAATTTTACCATAACAATGAAAGGAGACTTACAAGGACTGGTTGCTCATTGATGCTTTCAAAATTTGATAGCTCAGCAGCAGGAGCCACTGTAAGTTGTTGTTCTCTCCCATTTGTCAGTCTGTGCTTTGTCTTTTTAATAAGCAGGACACACTTTTAGACTACATTGCCAAGAGATGAAAGTTAAGGCAAGACTATGGAAAATACGGATCTGGAAATGAGTGATAGTTTTATCTCAAGACTTTTTGAGATTTCAAGCATATGGTATATATTTAGTAGTCTCAAAACATTCCTTTGTTTTTCTATTTTGAGATATAGAAGAATTTTTACCGTAGTGGCTTTTTGTGAAGAGAAAATAGAAGGACAAAAAGATTTATGACTGGTATTGAAAATGCCATGGACTGAGCAATTGGATTGCAACATATTCTGGGTTTCCTCTTCAGCCATTGTAAAATTTTGACATTCAAAACTGAGGCGGGAGGTGAAGAATTGTGAGGAAGAGGACAAGTGAAATTATAAGTAAATGCAAGAAAACAGTAGAAAAGAATAAACAATGGGGAAAATAGGACTTTGGACACCATTGAAGAGGGTGAGATGAAAGGATACTTGAAAGGGAGAAAGATAATAAGAGAGAACTTTTTTCCATCTTAATTTTAGCGACTGCCATAACCTGAGGCAAACTGTGTGACATTGCTAAGCAGAAGCAATTATCTGTTTTACTGAAGCGATTTCCACCTAAAAGGGATGGAAATTAGAAAATGAAAAGGTGAAAAAACTGGCGTAGGAATACTGTACTAGAGAGTAAGTATTTAAATCTAGTAAATCCAGATGAGATGCACCATGTGGTAGCATTAGTAGCAAAACTAACATAAATAATTTTTCTAAAAATGTGTTAAAATATAATTAAATATATAATTGTATGTATTTTTCATTCATATCATTCTACATGTATCTGTATATGCATCGATTTTTATAGATTGGTATATACATCTCATTAGTAACTGAGTACCTACATTCATTCTCTGGAGAACTTTCTCTGCCAAAACTTTTAATATTTTTTTTCTCTTCACAATTGCATTTTATCATTATATTTGAGTGATAAACCTGTAAAAGTCCCCTTGCAGCGTGTTTGTGTAGTAACCTAGAATACCTCATGTTTTTCCCTCTTATCTACCGCACCAGGCAAAGCTAGGCTGAATAAATACAGTCTTTTAGTTTTTTAAATTAATTTGAGAGGTAGACAAGAAAGACAGAAAAAATACCTTAGATTAAAATGAAAAATATAACCTTTTTATTTCTGAAATGGATAAAATTAGCCTTTTTGCTATTTATTTCAACTTGAAAGAGTTTGCACAATCTTTCAAAAAAATAGCTTTAGATTTGCAAGATTCTGGAGTGCGTATTTTGCCTCATGTCTGTGACAGCCATTTTTTATTTTAGTAGATTTATTTCTATAGTAATCCACTGAAGAAAATAGACTCTACTTCTCTCTTATGTCTCGGAGTATTTGATTCTACATTTTCTGCAAGGACAACTGTGAGGCTGCACTTTTTTCTGTAAAAGAGAGGGTAGTTGAAGTTTTTCTAAATCCTGTATTTTTCTACTGTATGTATAAAACTTAATTTTTTAGTGGAGTATAAACACTAATTCAATATGAATTTTACTATTAGTTAGCATCTATCCATTTTTGAAAATGAAGAAAAAAAAACTGGGAATGAAAAAGCGCTGACATAACTTTCCTAGGATTGCCCTTGCTTCAAAATTGAAGGTTTATTTCTGGCTCTTTCTGGATTGTATCCTACTGGGGACAGGAGAATTGATAGATTCTTTTCCTTCTGCTGTGACAAGCAAAATAAAACAGAATGAAGAACACAATCAGCATCGTACGTAACTTAAAAATTAAAAAAAAAAAGAGAAAAAGAGTCTAATTTCCTTTTAATCTCCTGAACTCCACCTCATTCTTTTAAGTTCTTGAAAAATAAACTACTAGTGTGGTGATGGTCTTCCAAGGATGACAGCAATTCTAGATAAAATTTCTCTCAGTGCCATTCTGTATTTTCATCAGATCACTGTTGTGTTATATTATTTTTGCTGAGCTGATTATATAAGTATTTGAACAGATTGCTCAGATCTGCTGACTAGAAACAGAACTGAGTATTTCTACTTATGACAAAGGTTCCTTAGTCTCTTCTCTGTTTTCCTTGCAGTCAGGTTATAAGCATTCTTAATTTTTCAGTTTCACTAGTTCATTTGTAGATCTTGCTTTCTTAAACTTTTTCTTCCTTCTAAATATATTTGCTTATAGGAAAACTAATAGAAAATAGAGATTTCTACCCTATGGCCAAAAAAGTCTTGGATTAAATGATTGGTAGAGGTGTCTGTCAGAAATTGCTACTATTGACAGTCTGCTATATAAAGATTCTAATGATGAATTCAGTATAATAAAAGTGTATGACAGCTCTAATGGTATCTGTCACCTGGGTTCCAGTAAAGACTTTACACCATTAAAAAGCTGCAAGAGAGTTGAGAAAAGCAGTTAGTGTGACTAACATTTTCATAACCAATTTTAAGAGTGAACTTATTTTTTAGCTGAGTTGGAAACATTTTGTGTAAAAGAGGCAAGATCATAATAAGGAATACCTTGAAGTTTATAGAGTAAACAAACATACAAAAGCTGTTAGGACAGTGGAATTTTGTGGATGTTAAGGTTGAGAGGCTGTGTTTTTTAACATGCTGTAGGTTAAACACATAAAATATAAACATTAATTTCATACTCTATATATGCATGTATGTGTTTTCATATAGATTTAAAATTAACTTGTCCATGTTGGATCTTGTTTTGTGAGTAGGAAATAACACAATCATGCAAGAAAATATTGAGGTAGTGAGTTATATTACTGCTAACACAACAAACAAAAGCAAGAATAATTTAACCCCACAAGCTTCTGTATTTGTTTTTGATTCTTGAAGATAAAATTCAAAATTTTGAAAGTTATTTAGAAATTTACATTAAAGAAAAAAAAAATAGTTGCTTTTTTTTTTTCTTCTTCGTATGTGCCTGTTACCTTCATGAAAGACAGCTTCAGTCCCACAATCACATAAGGAAATGGAAACTATGAATATTTGTTATCTTTTTTTATTATAACTGTTTTTTTATAAATTACTTTGATGTATCTGATGCTGTACCACTTCTCAAGCAATTTTTTCCAGTTGTTTACAGCAAGATGGGAGCTCTCATGTTGATGCTAAGGTATTTAATGAATAAGCTAAGTACTTCTTTTGCATAGTCCTGAATATCTCCCTAGAAGGATAATTACTGTTTCCACATTCCTTTCGGGTGATCTTTGTAAGGATGTGACGCATGCACACCATATATATGTATGTATGCATACCATATATATTTATACATGCACTGAGACATGGCAGTATGTATATGAACACATGTACATATAGACACTATTTCAGTTACGTTTTTTGTTTAGAAGGCAAAGAGCATCAATACAAAAATAATGATACATCTCTAGCTAGTAATGCCATAATTGGTAGAATCAATTTTTTTTCTTGTATTCATTTTGTTTTGTTTGCATTTACCATATCTATTTAAAATCTAATATTGATTTCATTAGGACCTCTTTACTTGAAAATGTAAATCACACTGATTTGTATGTGCCTGTTTACATAATATAGTATATATAGTACAGTTTCTTGGAATTCAGTAGGACTATTCTCTTGAACAGTAATCAAACAGCTATACAACATCTATCATATGTTGTCTCATTATGAGAGATACTACTACAACTTCTCACTACAGTTGCCTTAGCCCACCCTTATAGATTTTATGAATTCTGTTAATTTACAATGGTATGTTTTAAGAGTCAAATCTGTATCTCTCTTACTGCTTTCCCTTGATAGTTACACTTGAAAAAATGGTCTTGGTGACGTCTTTGCCAAAATCAGCTCATCATAGACAGTGGTTTCTTAGTAGTTCAGAACTACTCCTTTTGTCCTCTCTTTCTCCTGCACTTTGAATTTGTAATATTTTCAACAGTTTTGAAGGATTTAAATTTCTCAAGCAGTCAACTATTAAAATGCCTCTAAATTCTACTTAATTTAAATTGTAACAGAAAACTTCAAACAAATACAGACCCTATGAACAGTTATCAAATTTATTCAAATATAAAAACATTCACTGCAGATGGCACTGCAAATTTTTTTTACTATTGCTGCCCTACTGGGATATAGCAAATAGCTTTCTCTTCTGCTAGATGATTGTCTGGGCAGAAGAGTGGACCAAATTAATTACTAAGATTCCCTCCAGACCTATTTTCTACGGTTCATTTTCACAGTCTTTAAGGGAAGAATATAACCATTTAGTTTTAGAATTTTGCAACTAAGTGATACTTTCTGACTATAAAAATAGTTGAATTTAATATAGATGGATCAAGCATTTGCATTTTGTTAGGGAATTAATGCTGCTGGAGTGACATTTACTTTGTATTATATTTATTATTACACATACTATATTAGCGACATAAAAAATAACAAGAATTTTAGGTCCTATTAGACCTCTGAGGAACAGGATAGGAATTTTTATCCTAATCAATGATTTGGAAATGTCAGTAAACTGAAAGGTAATAGTGATAGAATGTTTATAAGGGATAAGCAGGTGGTAAGATGGTGCTGATAGCAATTATTTTGGTGGTTTATCAGTTGTATTCAAACATCACTTATTCAAAAATTTGAATTTTTCAATAATTTCTTTCCCTTTGAGATTTAACACTTGCTATTATAAAAAACCCCAATTATTATTTATTCAATTGTCAGCATTAATTATTAATCTGGTAACATAGATGCAAGTTTTGAAAGTAGGAGGTTGGAAGGGCTGTATATATAGTTAATTTATAATAATATATTTCTACTCTTTTAATGTATTTCAGACATTACACACTTTTTTTTTCATGGTATTTTGACAAAGTAAGTTAAACGCAACCCCATCCACACTCAGAACTACTCTATACAGAATATTAGCAGAACAAGTCTTAAAACCCAGTGTCCAGGTTTGTAACCCTTAAAAATTTTCAGGGCAAAAGGTGGTTATCAGACATTCATAGTGATTCTTTTTTGATGCATTTATAAGTCAACTGTGTTCCAAAATGTGTTCATATAATACAGAGATTGTAGAATTAATTTTAGTGACATCTTAAGGATTCAGATCCATCAAAAAAACCCCACTGTTTGTGTGGAATCAAGATTTTAAAAATTAATCACCAGGCAGGATATTTTAGTATACAAACCAAAAAGCATGAAAATGATAGTTGTTGGCCTACTGGTTTTTGTTTACTTGCAGATCATAAGAGTAAAATCAAATTGTGTTGACCAGAAAACACATTTTTACTTTTTCATAAGCTGAAAGTTCAAGTTTGTTTTCATTTTTGAGCTCTTCAAATACTTATTTTCTATTTTCTTCCTAAAATTAAATTTTCTTTGAAAGAATAATTTATATTAAAAAAAAGTCTGAACATCTTGCTTTAAATTTTGCAAATATTTTATTACTAGAAATAAGACTTCAGATACTTTGGGAGACAGTGACTAAATGAATCAGATTAGCAGTATTAACACACTTTTATAAAGTAAAGTTTTTCTTTATCCTTCTGTAACATTAACTTTAATGACCCAGTGGACTGCAATACGTTGTGCTTTCAAACCTGTTGGGATTAAACCATGGAATCTATTTTTGGAGAGAATTAGAAGTATCTAAAGAGTTAAGCAGGAAAAAAAAAAAGTAAGTGTTTGGTATAGGTCAAGAAGTTTCTTCTTTTCAAGCACTTCCCTGGCAAGCACCTATATTGAAAATGTTGATTTTTCATATTTGTGCAAGCAACATGCATTAAAATATTTATGTTTAGGATATTAGTCATTGCAGTGATGGTGCAAGTTAGTTTGGTAGAACAAACGGTAGTCAGAAGAGGGAGTAGTTAAAATCAGTCTTAATTACTGCAGTTTCATTACAAATAATCTACACATTTCTAATTTCAAAATTAGGATCATCATGATAGTTTTGGACATGTATGATTGTCCTGGTTTTTAGCTGGAACAGAGTTGGGCTTCTTTTTAGTAGCTAGAATAGTGCTGCTTTTTTTTTTTAGAATTCTGCTTTCAGCCTGGGATTTGTTATGAGAGAGACCCTGAGAGCATACCAGTGCTTGCATTTTTGTCACTGGGAGTGAAGAACTTCACGTTTTGTTAGTCCACAAGCACAAGATTTAAGGGGGCAAGAAATATTTAAATTAATAAGCTAAATTGGTATTTAGATATGCCAGTGGGATATTCCATATCCTATCACATCATGTCCCGTATATTAGTGAGGGGGCTCTTCCTCTTGCAGCTCTCTCTGGCTTTTGCTCGGGCTCTCGCTCTTCCGGGATTGCGGTTTCGGTTTGGGATTGTTGCTCCTCCAGGATCGTTATCTGGGAATGGGCTGGGCTCAGTCAGTGCGTGGTGAGCAGTTGCACTGGGTATCACTCATTTGCATATTTTGTTACTGTTATCATTATCACTGCTATTTTAATATTATTATTATTCTAAGTTTTCTTTTATTTCAATTATTAAATTGTTCTTATCTCAACCTATGAGTCTCCATCCCCTTGACCCTGGTCCTCTCCCAAATCCCCCGTGGGTGGGAGGGGAAGTGTGTGAATGGCTGTGTTAGCTGCTGACCAAGGGCCAGCCCAGTTAAACTATCACAACGATGATGATACTGAAGCTGGCATTGCCTACTGTGTGCAGGGTGAGTTAACAGCGGTAGTATTTATACACTTTCCTGAAACTCATACATTATCTCCGATGGCATGGTACATATGAGTCAAGTTCTGTGGCCTATCTGTGATAGCTTCCAGTACAGCAAATAAGGGGCAACAAAGTAAAGTGCATTACCCTCCCTGAGAAATTCAACAGACCTCTTTAAACCCTGCTTGTCTTCCAAAAGCAGCTCCTGTTGCCTAGTTGCTCACACTCCAATTTCTGGTTGAACAACATCACGTATCTGTCTGTGTCCATATAAGATTAGGTATCTGACTCTGCAGGGATCTTCTTCCAGCACAATGGAGTCTTGTGGTCTTCTCGAAGTGTGCCTGAGGTGAGAATGCAGGTTTAATGACAAGCAATTGAACCTTCAGGCTTTTCTTAAGTATCTATCACTTCCTTGTCACTTCATACTAAATGATGACAGTTTAGGTGCAGTCCTGTTATTCAATTTTTGAAGGAGTTTCTTGGAGAGCATGTTTGATATTTGAATAATCAAAGAAATATATTGCAGCACCTTTTTTCTAAGAGATAGTGTGATTTTCATGTGAGATGACCCAATTTTTGATACTATGTTAGATCAGAATAGGTCATTTTTTTGATCTTTAAGATGAAAAAAAGAGATTCTTGTTTTGAACTTCTTATGTATTTATCTACTATCTTAAGTAAACATTGGTTATGCTTACATACAAGATGGTAGTTCTGAGAAGAGAAATAAAATATGAGGTGTTTATAACTATTTTTATTTATACAATTCGGGGTTAATTAAATGAGGGGCAAAAGAGCAGAATCTTAACATCTTACAATGGGGCCTGCTATTCTGTGTATGCCGTTTTAATAATGGAAAGCACATTATCATTTCATATAATTTGAATGTGCATATGCAATTTGTATAATTGGATGTGTCTGCCTATTTTTCACAGGCAGGATTAGAAATGCAATTTTAAAGTCTAGACACTGATCCTTAAAAAGCAGAACTGTAGTTGACCTGACTGTATGTAACTAATTAGGAGATTAGCTGGTGAGAGATCTTTCAGATATAGTGGCTGGCCCACATTCATCTTGACTTTACCTTTGTTGCTTGGTCAGAGCGGTCTAACTCTCATCTCTAAAGAAGTTTTGTATATGTTTCTTCTTTTTCTTAAAACTGTAAGTTTTAGTGTAAATACAGTTTTTCATGTGTATTTTACTGGGATAATGCAGCTTTGTATCTGTCACCGCTATGATCTTGTAATTTAAAATATAACTAAATATAAGCTAATGTAACCTAATGCTGCTTCGTCATGCTATTGGATAAGTAGTACATCTGGCTAATATAGAAACAGATGTTACCCCAGTTCAAATCTAATTGGAATATTAATTGTTGTAATATGGAGGTTTAAGGAGTGAGAAGTAAAATTCCTGTTGTTGATCATCAACTCTCACATGAGAAGTTCAAGGATCATATTAACTAGAGAAAATGTCTAATTTTCAGTGCTTCTAGGGTTATGGCTGTATCCTGCTCACTCAACATTCATACACATTGGTAAATTAAATATTACTTTCAGTTTTCTTCTTTCAGTACCTCTCAGTACTTCAAGTATGGAAGGATTTAAAAAAATAAAATTAAAAGATAAAAATATAGTACTCATACTGGTACCTTCAGAACACCCTTCTGATCACACTAACATGCTTAACTGTAAAGCAATGGAATCTGATTCTAAGAGAAAGAGAAATTCAAAACTACAATAAATGCTGGGCTGTGTAGATGGCATGTATGTATTTGGCATACTTCAGCACATTATACAGAATCACAGAATGGAGGGGTTGGAAGGGACCTCTGGAGATCACCTAGTCCAACCCCCCTGCCAAAGCAGGTTCACTAAGAGCAAGTTGCACAGGACTGCATCCAGATAGGATTTGAGTATCTCCAGAGGAGACTCCCCAGCCTCTCTGGGCAGCCTGTTCCAGGGCTCTGTCACCCTCACAGTAAAGTAGTTTTTCCTCATGTTTAAGTGGAACCTCCTGTGTTCCAGCTTGTGCCTGTTGTCCCTTGACCTATCACTGGCCACCACTGAAAAAAGTCAGGCCCCATCCTCTTGACACCTGCCCTTTAGATATTTATAAACTCAGGTTTATAAGGTAAGGTCCCCTCTCAGTCTTTTCTTCTCCGGGCTAAACAGACCCAGCTCGCTCAGTCTTTCCTCATAAGAAAGATGCTCCAGCCCCTTAATCATCTCAGTAGCCCTCCGTTGGAGTCTCTCCAGAAGTTCCCTATCTCTCTTGAATTGGGGGGCCCAGGATTGGACACAATACTCCAGATGTGGCCTGAGCAGTGCAGAGTAGAGGGGGAGGATCACCTCCCTCGACCTGCTGGTCAAACTCTTCTTAATGCACCCCAGGAGACCATTTGCTTTCTTGGCCACAAGGGGACATTGTTGGCTCATGGTCAACTGGTCATCCACCAGTACTCCCAGGTCCTTCTCTGCAGGGCTGCCTTCCAGCAGGTCAACCCCCAACCTGTACTGGTGCCTGGGGTTATTCCTCCCCAGGTGCAGGACCCTACCCTTGCCCTTACTGAACTTCATCAGGTTCCTCTGCAGCCAGCTCTCCAACCTGTCCAGATCTCACTGAATGGCAGCACAGCTTTCTGGTGCATCAGCCATTTGTCCCAGTTTAGTGTCATCAGCAAACTGGGTGAGGGTACACTCAGTCCCTTCATCAAAGTCACTGATGAATATATTGAATAGGACTGGACCAAGTACTGATCCTTGGGGAACACCACTAACCACAGGCCTCCAACTAGACTCTGCAGTGCTGATTAAAACCCTCTGAGCTCTGCCATTGAACCAGTTCTTCACCCACCTCACTGTCCCCTCATCTATCCCACGCTTCCTAAGCTTACGTATGAGTAAGCCATGGGAGACAGTTTCAAAAGCCTTGCTGAAGTCAAGGCAGACAACATCCACTTCTTTGCCCTCATCCTTGCAGCCAGTCATGCCATCATAGAAGGCTATCAAATTGGTCAAGCATGATTTCCCCTTAGTGGATCCATGTTGACCATTCCCAATAACCTTCTTTTCCTCTAGGGACACCACTAGATACAGGTCTTGAACTTGATTTCACACCATCAATGACAGCCCTCTGAGCTCTGCCATTCAGCCAGTTCTTAATTCACTTCACTGTCCAGTCATCAAGTCCACACTTCTTGGCACAGAATGGTTATGGTATAAGTGAGTGAAAGAACTATGTATAGAATTTGAATCCTTTGATTTTAAGCAAGTAAAAATTGCAAGTTGTTTTCCCCATAGTGTGATCTATTTTACACATTATATACTGTTACATAGATACATTAATCTATATATTCAAATACAGTTATATATCTTTTTTCTTTTATATTTACAATTAATGTAAGCTTTCCAACATGTTCTTTTTATTAGTGTTCCAAAAAGCCTCACATCTGTCTCTGTGACTTAGAACTATTGTAGGGAACACTTTCCCTTTATACTTAAACTTCTTTAGTAACATTGATGCACTTCCCATTAAAAAAAAAAAAAAAGAGAGAGTGAAGTAGCATTAGTATCTTTTGTATGTTAATGCTTTGCCCTTTTTTTTTTTGCTAATGAGTTCCTTCACATGTTCTAGTATCTATACTCAGAGTCATGCTTTTGGGCCCATATACCATAAAAATTTCAGTGCATCTTCTGTAGGCAGAGAAGTTTGCTGACAGTGTTCAGATTCTGGTTATACACCTGCTGCCATCAGTATTTGCCTCTGAACATGTCAGTTTGCAATGTTGGTTGCAGTATGACCAAGAGTTACAAGGTCTGGATAGTAACCACCCCCACTGACTGTGTAGCTCTAGAGATTTCCTGCTCATTCTCAGGAAGAATTTACACTCTCACTGATGTTTAGAGGCAGGGTAGCATTTTATATTTCATGGTTCAGCACATAGCAGTTACTCTTTGACTGCTTAGGCAACACTACCCCTCTTGAGATTCAGACTGCAATTCAATCCCTACACTGTCAGTCAGAGAATGTGTTTCTAATGTACCCTTAGTTAGCCCAGTGAGCTATATCCAGAAGATAACTGGATGAAATTCAAGAAATACAGGAGGCCAGCAAAAATAACCACTACTGCAGTGCTATTTTAAGAGAGTTGGTTCAGTTGGGCAGGATTGTAGTGTCAGGAGAGTAAATGACCCTGATTATTTCTGAGCCACAAACTATACTGCTCATTGTATTCAAGTTTAAAGGTAAGCGAGATATCTGCATGCTACATGTGGAGTATACATATGTGCCCGTGCTGTTTAGTTACCCAAAATAATTATAAAATAAAAGACTTCACAATGCGCTTTTACTGTAGTGCCATTAAAGATGTTCAGACATTATACTGTGCAGAATTTTAATTAACTTCAGTTTGGAGCAGAAAATATTATGGATACACTAAATGTGTGTATTCTGTATTTCAGTAGAATAACAATGCCGCTTGGTGAACATTGCAGGATATCAAACGAACTGTTACTTAGGCAATATAGAAATAGAAAGGATGTTATTATTATTATTGTTACACAAAATCGGTTGCACAAAAATAAGAGTTTTCTTTTACATTCAAAAGTCCTAATAGTCCAGAAACCCAGGAGGCAATTATAAATGTGAGAAAATATGCAAAACATAAAAGGAGATGGAAAGATTCTGAGACAGTTCACAGATTATAATATATATGTTATGTACCTGTACAGCTTTATAATCCTGTACCGTTACAAATACGGATTATATTTTTTTAAAAAGTTATTTACATACAAAGGAAACCTGAAATTTCCTTAATCGTTCAGATTTTTGCCTGTAATAATTTCAGTTCAGTCAAGGATCCCTTTTGCCTTTTTTTTTTTAACCAGACGTACACTGTTATTTTGTGATGACTAACAAGGTTCTGATTTAAGGTAATTTTAAAAAATAGAAAAATTTTCTAGCTGCAAGGATAAACAGCAAATAATAAAAATAATAAGGTAATTCAAAGCCCAGCCAGATAATAACTTGTTGTCATTTTAAAATATGTATCCATCATCCTCAAATATTAATGTGAACCAATCTATTTGAAATATCAGTGGGTATTTAAATTTGGCATTAATTTTCTTGAGTTTAGTATACCTCACAGTATTTTAGTAGTATTTAGGATATTCTTAGTTGCACTGAGTAAAGTAATTAAACCAACCTATCTATCTCATTCTGTGTTTTTTTCTGAAATGTCATTTTCTAGCCAATTACTTGCTTTAGTCACATAGAAGTATGATACATTTAGATATCATCTTTCTCTATTAGAAATACTTCCCTTGCTGAGTCACAGAATCACAGAATGGTTGAGGTTGGCAGGGACCCCCGGAGGTCATCTGGTCCAACCCTTCTGGTCAAGTAGAGCCCCCTAGAGCTGGTTGCCAAGGCTGTGTCCAGATGGCTTTTGAATATCTCCAAGGATGGAGACTCCATAACCTCTCTGCTTTCTTGACTTTTATACATGTTTCTTGGTTTTGCTCTTGATATTAAAATGGTGTGGTTTATGTTCAAATAATTAAACACAAGTATTATTTTTCAAAGTATAATTAGTCATATCAGACTTCTAAATCACTCATATACTGTTGAAAGACTAACTATGGCTTTCTTCATTTTACATGCTTACTAAAATATATAGGAAATGCATTTTAATTTAAAAGAAGTTTGTCTAATAATTCATTTCCAAACCTATTTTAAGCCTACCAAAACAATTAATTTTTCTCATAACAGTTAGTTTAAATTTAGTTTGTGAGCCAGGTTTTATTTAAGATTCTATTCTTTAGGCTTTCATTATCTCTTTATCACAGTAGCTCAAGTATTTAGATGTTTCAGAGACTACTTAAAATTCTAATCTTGCTCAGTCCTTTCAGACATATGTCAAGGTCAAAATTCCATCGAAGCGAAGGCGATTGATCAGGCTTGTATGTTTAGTAAATACTGTATGACAATGAAGAAACTGGCATCATAACCAGTTGCACTTGATTATCCAGTCTTGATAACAATCCTCAATTTATAGCTGAGCGGAACAGCAACCATCAACAGGAGGGAAAGGTGTAGCCTGAGCTTGTGACTTTTGAACTAAAAAAACAAACAAAAAAAAAGGCCAAACTTGCCTGTTATTATAGCCCTTCAAAAAATATGTAACTCCAGAATTTTTATCCTGGCTTTTAAGGAAGCAGAGCAAACACCTTTCCTATTCCATCTCTTAATTTTTGAAGCTATTCAGCCACATGTCGCAGTGAAACAGAAGTCTTAAAGTTGTTGTATTCCTTTAGGTTTCAAAAAAGTTAATGACTGTAGAAAGATTGTTGAGACATCTGGATCTGACATCCACACCACCTACAGTCCAGTTTTGCTAAAGACCAGCTTTGACTGAATACCTGATACCACTTGGAATGCATTTAGTGTTCTTCTCAAGCACACTTTCTGGTTTAATTTCATCCTAAAGGATTTGAATGCACCAAGACTTTTTTGTAAAAGAAACTAAAGTTTAAGAAGTACCTGTGATCGGGAGATGAGCTTCAAAAATGCATTCCTGATCAAAATTAAAATGCCAGTGTAAATGCATATTAAATATGCTAGATATGTATGAGGCAATTTATTTGTGTACATGAGAAACTGAAGACTGGAAGCATATGGAGATATGAGTCACGAGCAATAACTGACAGATTCTGGGGTAACAAGGAGGTATGGAGGACCTTGAGTATTTTGTGCACAATCCGAAGGAAAGAACAGAGTATAAAGATATGAGGGAAGGGTGCTTGGAACACAGGAATTCACAAGGCAAGCTATACCTAGGGCAGTCTGTTTCTCAAAGGGTTTGTAGTGACATTTTCCTTTATTCTTTTTCAGTTTTAGACAACATTCCTTTTCTGTTTTCACTCAGTTTTTCCAAGCTGGTCTTTGCCCAGTTTCAGTCATCCTGAATGTCCCTGGTTTTATTCTTTATATGTGTTCATTGTCTCTCAGTGCTTGTTGGTTCCAGTCAGATTCCTCAATATCCTTACCTTTATGAAGAAGATAAAACGTGGATATGGCCTTTCTTTCTTGTCAGAGTGAACACTCTGTGGCAACTGTTAGTTATAGACAGTGTTGAAAAAGTTCCACATTTTATTTTGGAAAATACTGAACTGTAGGCATTGTTACTAATTCTGCCTGTAACATATGATAAATCCAAGTTGTTTTAGTTAGACTGTAAGAAAGAAAGGGAAAAAAATTGCTTTTTAAAACTAAATAGATATTTCCTGATGTTAATTTCTTGTGTATGTTCAAATTCTACTTATATTTATATTAATTGTATTTTGCTTCAGTTGTCAGACATTCCAAGGCAATGTCAAACAGTAGTGTTAGGAAAGTAGCAAATTCATTATATTTTTCTTTAAGTCTGAAAATTGTAGCACTGTGATTCAGTATTTTCTAAATCTTTTTACTTACCTGTTATGCTTTTGTTGACTCTAAATATGCAAACATGTGCCTTAAGAACTTTATCATCATTTATATAGATTCCTAATTATGTTTATTGAAAAATAGAGGTATAAATGAGTACATGTACTATCAGGTTTTGTGTAAAAAATAGTTTCAAATATACCTCTTAATTTCTTCAGATAAAGCCTGTGAATTTCTGAACCTGTAACTTTCTTGTCATTGTGGTTTTTCTACTGATTACAAAGTGGAGGCATAACTGTGTTGAGGTGTTAGTGAATACTCCCACTGAGTTAAAGAACAAGTTTTAGGGTACATGAATAATAGCTGAATGCTTTGTTTTTTTCCCAATATTGAATTATTGTTAAGATCCAATAATACAGGAATGTTATTTTGCAGGCATGGTGAATTGTGTATCTTATTGTATCATATCACATCACATCACAAGATTTTTTTTTTTTTTAAACTGATGTGATTCAGTTTCTTTTTTTTCCCATAAGGTTTGCAAGTAGTTTTTGAAACAGATTCAACACAGATTTAACTGTTTTATTCATACAAGTATGTTTCTATGGAGACAATGCTGGAGTTCATTTCCGCTGCAGTTGTAGACATTTATCTGTAGATCAACAACACAAATCAACTTTCCTGCATGTTGTGACAATCCTAAGGTAATTAGTTCATGGGTCATATCTAAATCTCATTTCCATGTTTGCATTTACACACACAGGCATGGTATGCTTCTTGAAGAATAGCACAAAACAACCATTTACTTCTTACGGATTTAGACATATGATTTGGGTATAGTTACAGATATATCAATACTAAGAAATGTTGGAGTACTTCTGGTGAATAATCCTGATCCCATATTGGCACAGAGACTCAAGGGCATACCATTTCCTTTCAATTCCTTGCTCCTTCCCCGACATCACAGCAAAAAGGAAACTACAGCACTCTCAGCAGGTGCCATGCTGTTGGACCAATACTGGGAATTTGCTTCAGAGAGAACTTGACTTCAGGCTGTAAGAACATTGCATAAGATTTCCAGCACAGATAGTGACTCATGGCCCTCAGATAAAGTGTTAGAAAAGTGGCCCACATTGCTTAGTCTTCTCAGGAACCTGTTGACCATATTCAGTTGCACTTTAGTTTATCAATTGTGGGCAGCAATTATTGAAAATTGGTTATAAAATAAGGGTCATGAGAAAATCTAGCTATGTTAGAATATAAGGAAAAACAGGATCTTCTGCATGTCTGTATTCTTCAAGGCTGTAATACTAGCTAGGCCTCTTTCGGCTGTGTGCTAGGGAAGATAACAAAGGTATGTGAAGTACTTGTGAAAGTAATAAACATCAAGTAAGGAAGATGGATCCCAGCTGGGAAGGACTGGGAAGATCAGGAAGTTACACCGAGGAAGTGAACCCAAACCGAGATAAAAGCAAACCACTTGGACTGAGAGGTCATATGTGATTAGTGCAATTAGCCAATGGTAATTAGCTTTGTAGTTTATGAATACGTGTACGAAAATTAAGTGTATATAACACGCAGCTTTCTAATAATAAAGAGAGATTTGCCAACATTACAGAATGGGCATTTCTCCCGTCGCCGCCGACAATCAATATTGTGTTTATAGCGTGCTGCTGAGGCTATATATTACTTGACATAAACCACGTGGAAGGTGTTTGAGGATATAAAGCTTGCTGAAGTAATATTGTTGTACTGTGGAGAGTGTTAGAAATAGGTGCATACTGACCTATTCAGTAGAATGAACTGACAGGCACCCTTGTATAGCTTGGGTTAGGAACCTAAGGTTCCTGTGTGTTCAGTATAGTTCTGTAAACTCCATGGAGGGATTTATGGCCTCTTTTATCAGTATGTTTTAATATAATTACAATGTTTTGACTAAGTAATTTTTTATAACTCCTGATGATTCACAGTTAAGTATACTTAAATTAATACAACTGTGGCTGTAGTTTTGATTGAAATAGGAAAAAAAAATCAGTAAAATTAAACATCAAAAGACCAAACACAGAACTGTAAAAGCTCAATGCAATTATCTGTTTACAATTCCTTTATTTCAAATTAGTTGAAATACAGCAGAAATTAAAAAGTGATCTCTAGCAAAAGCCAGGGATATAGCCAGAACAATCACACTAAAAATTCCTTAAGAAATATCAAATAAATTAAAAAAAAAGATAAAACATTTTTGCTAGATTTTTTAGCAAATATTTTGCAAAATGAGGATATTTACCAAAACAAGTATATAGATGCCTAGATAGTAAATGAAACATCTCAAAAAGGAAATGAGGGAATTAATTATTTGAATGTTGGTTATGTGATTGATTCTTACCAGTGTTATTGTATCAAAATATATTCTAGTTGGCATTCTAGAACAAATCTTTGACAGTTAGGTTTTAATGAAATTCCTGTACACTACTCAGGAACAATTAGAGTTGAATTTTTTTTTTCACATACAGGTTGTCTAAGCCATTGCTCTATAATTATTGTCTAGAATGTAGAGAACACTCTGGAGGAATGTATTATACATTATAGAAAGTAAGCAAGAAGTTCTAGGAAAAATAGTTTTATTAATTTTATAGTTTTAATAGTTTTATTATTGAACCTTGCACTGTTTAAAAATAAAATTTTTACAAGTGCCGTAAATAAATTGCAAAGTTGAAACAATGTCTTTATGCTTACATTTCGTCTTCCTGATTTTCTGAACATGTTAATTACTTTCTGAAAATTATATTCATGCTACCTTGTACCATGAATAAAACACTGTATTTTGATTTTCTAAAAATTTCTCCAGTAAGCGTAGTTTGCAGATCTTGTCAGCTTCATCTATTAGTTTTTAGACATTTTCTAACTAAAATATCTTGGGTTATCTTTCTCTCCAATTTACAATGCTGAAAAGAAACTAGAAGGGTTTTCAATCCATCTGTCTATATAATTATACTATGATTTAAATTGCTTGGTAATAGGAGTATTAGTAGTCTGCCATCCTTGAGACACAGATGTAAAGTACAACCTGTCTTACTTGTGTAAAAATTGACCATATGTCATTATAATACATGTCACATTTTCCTTATTGTCTTTGGGAAATTGTTTTGAAAAGCAGAGCTATTTGTGTTGCTTATTTTGTAAAGTTTAAATGAATATTTGGTATAGAATACAAAGTATTTTAATCCAGTTTCAGATATTTACTTTTTCTCTTAGAGTGTAATAATTAAATTCCGTGCTTGATGGTTACAATTTTTCACTTTCTTTTCTTGTTAATTCTCTCTGGGCTGACTCTAATCTTTGAGCTTGTTAAAAGCCTATACATAGTAGTATCAAGAATTTCAGAATACATTTTCAAAGTTCTATATTTTGAGCAATGTACTGCAAAACTAGAACAGACTGAACTCCTTATATATGTACAAGATATTTCTTCAAGAATACTGAACACAAAGTAGGAGATCAAATGTGTCTTAGAGTGTCTCATTACAACAGATGTCTCATTTAGTCTGGTCACTTTTAATGAGTGGATGTGGAAGTTTCTAAAATATTCCCTGCAGGGAGATTTCATGGATGTGCTGTTACTACTGGACCAACCAAGAAAGAATTCCAAATTTGTTTGCTGGAAGTATGTCATATTTTCATCACACAACCAAACACAAATATGAAGATAATGCCTATCAACAATTCATCTTGAAATTTCTTGCAGATGTCAAAGAGGTGGAGGCTAGATAACTGAGGGAGAAGAGAATGAAAAATCAGTGATAAAGCTTTTTTGTATCTGAGCTGTTGTAGTATCAGAATGGATTTGCACCTGTGCCAACAAAGTGAAGATTATAACCTAATGTGATGGTTTCACTGGGCTAGCCCTTGGTCAGCAGCCAATACAACCATTCACCTACTTTCTCCCACTCCCAGGGGATAGGGGAGAGGATTGGGGTCAAGGATAAGAAGACTTGTAGGTTGAGATAAGAACAGTTTAATAATAGGAATAAAAGAAAACTTAAATTAATACTAATATTAAAAATCATAGTGATAATGATAACAGTAACAAAATATACAAATGAGTGATACACGGTGCAACTGCTCACCACCCACTGACCAGGCCTGGCCTGTTCCCAGATAACTATCCCAGAGGAGCGACAATCCCAAACCGAAACCACAATCCCGGAAGAGCGAGAGCCCGAGCAAAAGCCAGAGAGAGCTAAAAAAGAAAGAGACCCTTAATGATATACTAGACATGATGTGATATGATATGGAATATCCCATTGGCATACCCAAATGCCAATGTAGCTTATTAATTTAAATATTCCTCACACCACCCCCTTAAATCTTGTGCTTGTGGACTAACAGAACACAAAGTCCTTCACTTCCAGCGACAAAAATGCAAACACTGGTATGTTATCAGTGTTTCTCTCATAACAAATCCCAGGCTGAAAAGCAAAATGCAGAACTGTTCTAGCTACTGAAAAAGAAACCCAGCTCTGTTTCAGCTAAAAACCAGGACACCTGACATGTCATTTAAAATGTCATTCATTACTGAATCTCATTGAAAGTAATTTACTGGCTTTCATTTACTTTATTCATTTTGGGAATGCATATGTATCACACAGGTACATACTATATCAAAAGATTAAAACAGGAAAAATGGTTGGGTTTTGGTGACTTATTTTGAAAAATTATTAATTTAGGTTTTTGGAGAAATAGGGTGAGCTATTGTTTTGAGGTTGTGGGAAACCTGTTCATTTATTTTCATCACTTGGCTCCATGGGACTTTCCCTACACCAGGAGAATCCCTGAGTGGGAAGCAGGCCAGCCTCAAAATTGATTTGCAAAGTCAAGAGTGGCTTAAAACACCTAGAGCATGAAGTGTAATCATACTTTCCATTTTGTTATGTGCATGTCAAAGCAACAAATTACTAGTGCTACAATGTTAGTAATGGTCATGCATGCGTTGTTCACGTGAGTGTATTAAATGGGATCAACTGATTGACCCAACAAAGGGTTCAAATCTCTTTCTGCTGTTTCATATGGCATACTGAAGATGGGTAGTTGCTCTGATAGTCTAAATGAAGCCTTCCCCTATTTGTGCCAGAAAATGTCTCTCTTGAAAGGGTACTAATTCTATTCACTTTAATTGTAAAAGGGAAGACAAATTACCCAATTACTAAACACACACTACCAGGCAATACAAAGTAACATGCTGATTAATCTATGTAGGGATAGATGCCTTTTTTTTTTTTTTTTACTCCAAGATCTCCTGAAACAAGCAGCATGGAAATTAGTTTAGAACGCACCTAAATAAGAATGAAAGTATAAGTTTTCTTAAGCTAGCAATAAAATAATAATAAAAAGAAAGTTACGTGCCATGAACTCAACTAGCTAATATACATTCAGCTTTAATATAGTATTAAAAGAAAGCAACTCCTTTAAAAAGCAATTTTTTTAAAGCAACTTTCTTCTCATGTGTCTTGAGTATACTTTTTTTTAATCATCATTATGAACACAGCTTTTGATATGCAGAAGTAAGGGGAAATATGTTGTGTAAAAATAAACCGATATCTATGACCAGAAACAAATTTAATAGTTTCAGGACAACATTCTGTTGTTTTTGAAAGTTCTTGTTGACTGTGAAAAGTTCCCAGTGAGTAGAAGAAGGCAAATGTCATGCCCATTCTCATGAAGGACAGAAAGAATTATTGGAGAGCTACAGGCTGGTCAGCCTCAGCTTGGTTCCCAGGAAGGTCACTAAGGATTCCCACAATGATCACAAATTCTCTTGGAAGACTTTTCTAGATATGTCAAAGATAAGAAGGTGACTGGCAGCAACCAGCAAAGATTCAGCAAGGGCAAATTATGCTTCACCAATCTGATTGAATTTTGCAATTAGATTATTGGGTCAGTGGATGAGGGGAGCAATGGATGTCGTTTGTCTTGACTTAAGCAGGGCTTTTGACATGGCAACCCATTGCTGTAGTATCCTTTTCGTCAAATGGAAAAGAGATTGGTTGGGTAAACTACAGAAGGTGCTGCCACAAGGTGTGTGGCAACTAACAGGCTGTTTTCTAGTGGCATTGCTCAGAGCTCTCTGCTGTAGGCAGTGTTATTTAGCATCTTCATTAATAGCCAGAAAGATGGGATGGGCTACAACCAGAACAACAGTCACAGATGACCCATAGCTGTGGGGGGCTGCCATTCAATGCAATCTCAGTAAGGTGGAGAAATGAGTTGCTAGAAGCATTGTGAAGTCTGATAAGGGAAATCAGTTACATTAAATTAAATAACCTAGTGCGACAGTACAGGCTGGGGTTGGGCTACAGGTTTGCAGAAAGAGACCTGAGTATCCTGGTGGAGAACAGGTGAATGTGAGTCATCAGGGCACCCTTGTGGTGAGCTATATACTGGTCTGCTTTAGGAGAGTGTAGCCAACAGGTCAAGGGAAGTGATTTTTCTCATTGATTCTGCACTTGTGAGGCTGCATCTGGAGGCAGATTTGATCTCCCAGGTGCCAAAAGGTGAGTCCTAATGCACTCAGACCAGACAGTGGGAGATGTATGGCATGGCATATATAATTTATTAAAAATTATAATTATTAAAGTTTATAGTGTCAAAATGTAACAGATAGGTGTATTGCTGACACAACACTTTAAATAAAAACTCTTACATCTTTGATACCTTTTTGATACATCTGTGACTTAGAATCTAAATGCGGGAAAATACACCTAGCTTTTTAAATAGTTACATGATTTTTCTTTCAATCTTGTGATAAATTCTTTTGGAGAAATAAGTTAGAATCCACTAAATTAAAATATATAATTTTTAAACTAAAAACCTTAACAGTTAATGTTGGAATGCATTATAATTCCTTTTTAAATGAACATTCAGTATATCCTACTTTAGTTATACAGGTGTTTCACTTTATATTACTATTGTTAAATGTATAGTTTCAGAATTTAAAAGTTCAGATAATTTAAAAGAATAATGTTATATCTGCTCCTGGAAGGTGCTCAAAGACTTTCCATGGAATGGATGGGAAGAGTAGCCTTTAAAGGAGATTTTTTTTTTTTTTTTCAATAAAATATCTAGTGCCAACAACCTTTGTATACTGCCGCCACAGTTAAGAACTTAAATTTCACTGGCTGTTTTTCATAATTTTTCAAATAGCGGTATTTGTAGAATTGATTGTATCTGTATACATCTTCTATGTAAGTCTGTGTTGGGACTCCACTACATCGGTAATTTCATATAGAGATTGATTCTGGGTGGGAGCTAGTGATGCAGGACTTGTTCTGGAGAGTGAAGAAAAATAATGCAAGGAAAAACTGCAACTATTTTTAGGGCATTTTTGTGCGCTTTCCAGCTTGTTGAATGGGTATCAGAATGCCTATGACACAAGAATTTTCTGATAATCTGTGTTCTCCAGCAGGTACCTGTTATGAGCATGGACAGACAAATGTACTTACTGTATGCAAGTAGGAGTACAGTTTGGGGGCTATACTAAAATGAGAGCATGTTTTTATGAGATTTTATTAGTGTACGTTATGGTAAGATTGTTATGTTTGATGGTTGTAGGCAGTTATTCCAAGTTTGTGATTTTTGTTCAGGGTGCAGTACTTGGTGCTATATTTTACTTTTTCTCTGGGTAGGGAGGTATTCTGAAAAAGGCATATGCATTAGATCCTAAAGTTACATAGCACTGATGGAATGGTCTTTGGGAGAGCTGTGTAGCACACCAAAGAAAAACCTAGATACTGTGCTATATGGATGCATTCTTACCTCCAGTGTGGGTGGGTCAAGCCTGCTGACTTAAATCAAATGCATAACTGTATTGTTTCATAATGGCAATGCTAGGTTTACGCTTGGACTAGATGATCGTAACGGTCTTTTCCAACCAAAGTATTCTATGATTCTGTGATTCTATGATCATGTGACTGGCACTGAAAAGAAATTGGGTTTTTAGAAGGGCCTGGAATCCTGGAATGCAAAGGACTCTGCCATTGCTAGGAGTCCTCCTCAGCTTGAGGAATGGAGAGGAATGCCACAAGCAAGCAGAGGATGTGGTCAGGAAATATGCTGCCTTGTAGGTCACTCCTGGCCTATTATTCCTGAACTCAGCCCAGGGGTCCAAAGTTGCACAGAACACAGGAAAACAGACTCAGGATATATTTGTATCCATACTAATACGTAAGCTTGCCATATATCTGAAACTCAGTTGTAATGTTCTATATTTTAGTGCTAAAACCTCTTTTATTGCCATTCTATTCATTTTATAAGTATTACTGTGTAGTGTCAAGCATCACAAATGCTTTTAATGTTCACAAAGAAACTAGACTTTTTTGAAATTTCTAATTTTTCAGGTTTTTTATTAAATCATATCGTTATCATTATTTATTCACTCTTTGCAATTGTACTAGTGTGAAGGTACACACTACAATTTTCTATGTAGCTGGTAACCTCTATTCTGTCCTCAAAGATAACTCTGCTTATACCACTTTCTTAGAATAGATTCCAAAAACATACGTATAGTTTTGATGTTTTAAGGAACAAGGGACTAAACTATTTATTATGAAAAAGACATTGTGAGAAACAGTCCAGAACTGAAAGAACACACTTTAGACAGTGCACTCTGAATATGTATTAAAAAATACAGAAAATATAGCAAAGAGAAAAACTACGCATGCAAAATATTGCTTATCATAGTAACAATTATCTTATTAGTTATAATTTTAAGAATGCAATTTCTATCCAGGTGTCATATTAATAATTATCTTATTAGTTATAATTTTCAGAATGCAATTTCAATCCAGGTTGCAATAATGTTGACCTTCTTTGGAATGATTTGATGATGAAGCAGCATTTTTAAATATATATACTTATATATATCTGTATATATATATGCGCATAGGATATGTCACAGGAACATTAAATGCTTATTCATGCTGCCTGGGATATTTAATCTGGGGATATTGTTTTTCTCTACTATTATTTATGAGCATTGGTGTGATGTTGCCACTTTGTTATCATTTCATCTTATTCCTACTTTCAGCCACTGAGAATTGACCTCTTTCCTTATGCAGCATCAGCACATCCTCTGTGTGACCTTTGGAAAAAGAGATTGCAGCTCAGCTAACTAAAATAATAGGAATTGCAAAGATAAACAGAAAAAATAAGAAATAATATTATATCACTTCTTAAACATATGGCCTTTATTGTTCTTTCTCTGGCTTGCTCCCTTGAATGTAGTTACCAATAAATTCAAGGAGCAGAGATTTGTAAAATTAGGTACAAGTATTTTCAGGTGCACAATATATAATTTTAAGTGTTGACTCTTCTCTGATAACATAATATACCACAAATATTTTACAATTTTATGCTAGTATCCAGAGAGAACACAAACATTTTTATGCATATGTATTAATATTTATATTTATAAAATAAAAGTATATGTGAAATTCATGTAGATACCGTCAGTTTTATGCCTTGTACATTTACACGTGTTGACTTCTCTGTATGAAATGTTATACAAAAGTTATCCTTATGCAAAGCACAAAATCATCTACCAAAGGTCTTGTGAGTCTGGGGAGGTCTCTGCTGACTAGAAGCTAGCCATTGTTATTCCAGTTTATAAGAAGGGCATGAGGGAAGACCCGGGAAACCACAGACCTGTTAGTCTAACCTCCATTCCTAGAAAAAATATGGAGAAGATTATACTGGGTACTATTGAAAGGCATTTAGAGATTAATGCAGTCATCAGGCACAGTCAACATGGGTTCACAAAGGGAAAGTTCTGTTTAACTAATTTGATCTCCTTCTATGATAAGGTCATCTCCCTAGTGGATGAAGGGAGGGCGGTGGATGTAGCTTTTCTGGCTTTTATAAGGCTTTTGATTCTGTCCTTCCCAGCATCCTTCTGGGTAAGTTGTCCAGCTGTATGATGAGTGGGTTCACAGAGCACCGAGTGAGGATGTGGATGAAGGGCAGAGCTCAAAGGGCTGTAGTGAATGGGGCTACATCTGGCTGGTGACTGATGGTGCCCTGGTTGTCTAGGAAAATGATCTTCCTAAATTTTAGCTAGTTGAGAGCTCTGGCTTCACTGCCATAGAAAAGTGCATATGTAACGGTTTTGTGCCATAAGCCTATTGTATTCCAGTGACTGATTAGTGCTGTGTTAGATTTTTGTTTGTAATTTTGAATTTGTACAGTGATTGTTCAAAATTGTGTGTCTTGTTTCACTTGAAAAGAAAAATACCTAGGCTAGTGTTTCTATAACATGAAGGTTTAAAAAATTGTTTCTCACTTAGAATTTTTGGAGATTTGTTCCTTGTTTAACTTTTGAATTCTTAAAGCAATACAAATGTTAGAAATTATTGAGGAAAGGAATAGAAAACAAACCAGAAGTCTGTGACAATGGCAACACCAAATTTACTAGACTGTCAGGCTGCAAGTACTTTTCTTAGGCTGTTTAACCTTTTTCTAGACTAAGTAGTTCAGAAGTCTTTTGAATGTTGGTGCCTAACACTGCACTGTGTGTATAGACAATATGATAGTTATTAACTCCCTTCTAGGAATTTAATTTTGAAGGGGATTGGGAAGAGACATCCTTATGACTTCTGGAGTAAGTACAGCTCAAGGGAGGATCAATGATCCTGTGACACCTTTAATGCTGAAAGTAATTTAAAAAGTAAAAAAAAAATGCACAGCAGCCTTAATTGTTTAGAGAAAATTATTGCTACTTAGCTAAGAAAAGAAAAAAACACACACCCTGTAATGACTGATAATGGCCTCAGTTGGGTGCTAACAGTGGTGTGCTGGAGTCTGTCACTTTCATCAATCTATGAGGCAATTTATTTCCAAGAGCATTTTCTGTAGTATGTTGTAAGCATAACAAGTACTGTGAACTTTTTCAGTGTATTATAAGATTCTGTTTGCTTCAACACAACTGGGCCTTGAATAAGGCAGTAGCCACTCAAGTGTCATTTACCTAATATCTAAGAGAAATGACAATGTAGAAGTCTTTTGCCATAAACAGTTTATTTAGAAAATTTTTGTTAAAATTTAGAATTATTTAATGAAACATTTATTGAAATTGTTGTTTTGCTCCGTGATCCCCAAATGATCTCAGGGAGATTCTGTTATTTTAAAATAAATTGAATGAGTGCAGAAGGATCACATTTAAAAAACCCCACAGAACATCTGAATTTCTGGTTGTGCAACGTTGTTATATTGAAATTAACATTTTCTATTCCATCTTTAAAATCATTCAACATTTCAAGCTAGCACAGTCTAAACTGTCTTCATTCACAAAATATTAAATATATTTATTATTGGAAAAATCCTAATGTACTGGGAATGCAAGTTGCATAAGTATAGTCTGAAAATTTTGAAGATGTTACGGAGTAGCAGATATTTTATGGTTGGTAAAGTATTTAGGTATATCATATTAATATATGTGGAGAATCATGCACTTTTGAAATTACATTCAGTAATATTTCTTACCAGTTCTTGTATGCAAAGGATTACAACTTGGTACTCTAGGAAGCTGAAAGTCTTTATAGTCCTTTGGAATTAGACATACCAGTATTTTTTCCCTCTGCCATAGCAACCCCTTAGGAGAAAGTTCTGATAGAAACTTCTAATATTTTTTTCCTTTACATTGTTATTTAAAGGAACTATCAGCTAAGTAGGAACATCAGAATTGTCAAACAAGATAAAGAATTGAGGAAAATGAAGTCTTTTGCACAGTAAAGAATATCGTTCCCTGTGGTCTCATATGTTCCACGTATGTATTTAGTTCATGCTGCATTTCATCCCAGCACAATCTGAAAGCTGTATGCTTGTTGCAAAACCAAAATATGGTCTCTATAGTAGAGGTCTTTCCTTTCTATTGGCTGCATACTGATAAGAGTCTGGCCATTCAAGTAATCTGTAGTGCTCAAAGAGTTCAGAAAGATTAGACAGCTAGGCAGGAAAACAACAAGCTGTGGAGCAACAGTGAAGATCCACAGCACAAACCCACAAAACATCATAGCCTGGGGCAGTGTCTGCCAAAGAGCTGGATCCAGAATAGAGAATTTTATCTAGCCACCATTGTTACTGGTTAAGTTGTTTTGTGCACATATGTACTTCATACATTGGTGCAAATCTTAAGTTAGATTTTGAGAATCTGTGTAGGTACTACTTATGGCATTTTTTTTTTTAATTAGTATTGTAATACTTCATGACTGGAGTTCATGGTTTGAATGTAAGTAACGTTATACAATTATACATTTATTTGATACTAATATTGAATAAGAAAAGAGTGTACTGAAACTGATAATTCCACTATCATGTACATTCATAATTTACTTCTGTAATTTAAACATAATTCTAGTTGTATATGCTTGTAATTATACTAAGAAATTAGGTAAAGGAAAGTAAGGCTAAAATTGCTTAGTGCACAAGAGATAATAATCTTGCAATGCAGAAGAGTTTTTAAATTGGGAAAAGAAAACCGTTGTGATTTTGATAGACTTCCAGTGCTATTTCCTTTTAGCTTTTCTGTGGTTAATGCCCAAGTTCATCATAGGCACTGCATCTCTGAGACTGATCAGTTGAGTTGACCTTCACTAAACGTTGGTATTGCACTTGCATGGTTCATATCATAACGTCAGCAGAATCCTTTGACTGAAGTAAAGATCTTAGTTCAGCTGAGGTCATCTATGATCTTAAATACTAATTTTCCTCTATTTACTGCATATTATTAAGGTAAAATCAATATTAATTGCAAATAAAATAATCATAATATAATCATAATATAATTCAAATATATAAAAAGTGTTTATAGGATATTCAAATTCTCAAAAATTATTTGTCTCGGTATTTTGTGATCTTTTCCATCATAGACACAACTTCTTTTTTTTTTTTTTTTCCTTTCTTAAATATCAGCAACACTTTGTACTCAAGTTTTTACATACCCAGACTGTATAGGGAACTTGATTTGATTGTTTAGGGCTTAATCCAAATTGCATTGTGGTAACACAGTTTGTTGATAGCAGAGTTGATTGAGGAATTTGTAACTAAATTAGACAAATAATGCCTTTGAATATTTTTCCACATTAAAAGTGTACTTTCAGATCAGAAAAATGTAAATACATGTGTCACCTGATAACTTTAAAATTTTAGCAATATTTGCAGTTTAAACCAGTTCAACATCTTGGCCAATGAGGTAAAAAATCAACTTATACTTTAAAGAACTGCAGTATGCACATTTAGGTAGCTGAATGAAAGCAAACATACTAACAAACCGTCTCAAAACCAAGGCTAAATTAATTTTACATGTATGTCACTATGAATTCAATCTTCATACATAGGTTTTAGAATCTGGAGAGGCTGAGGTGTTTGGTTTATCACATTTTCAAATTTTCATGTATGATATAATTGTTTAAGGAAAAAGGTTATCTACTAATGTACAGTTAAGTTGATTAGCAGAGGACAAAATTTCACATTGAAATGTGAAGATTTTATAGATGTGATATGATATAGTATAAATAACAGATATTAACTGTGATGTTTCTTGCTGTATATTTTTCTATAATAATAATAAAATCTGAATTAGCTGCCAATACAAATAGAGAACAAGTTCAAGGTGTATGCTAAAATTGTATGGATGTTTTGCTTCCTTTTGGAGGTTTTTAGATAAAGTATTTGTCCACAGGGTTTATACTTAGTTTGTACACTCTGTGCTGTTGAACTGAAATGACCTCTTAAAACCACAGACAATTTAATATCCCTAACATAATTTCTTTAATGAAACATGTTCCCATATCTTTTGTTTAGCTGCTTAAGCTACAGAGGACATCATGCAAGTCTTTTTATCATATATATGATTTTTGCATCAGCAAAGGTGAAAGCTGCAGCTGACATTTCCAGCTGTTGGTCTTCAGGGATCTTTCTCTACTGTGTTCATTTAATTTTCATTCCACATGCTAATTCAATTCTTTTACAGTTTTAATGGGAAGACATCTTTTGACTGAAACCTTGTATTCAGTTAGCTTCAGAATTGCTATTCTCATGAGCATAGTTGACTATATAATATATATATAGCTATTTCTTCCTGATAAAGTAACTTTTACTATTATTATGCTGTATTAAAACACTGCTCGAAGTTACAGTTGTATTGGTTTTTTTAGGCTGCTAAGCATGTCTCATGTCTGATTATTTAACTACAAATCTGTTCCACAAAATCTTATTTTTATTCCTCCTATGGGAAAAAAAAAAAAAAAGTATTTATTCCATTTTAGATGATAAGCAATTCAGCCTTGTACAGTGATTTCTTCTTATTTGGAAGTTGACCGCTGCAGTATGATGATTCTGTGTAGTTACAGCATATGATATTGCTTTGAGTGATTCACCATATGTAAATATAAAGCATGTGTAAAGTCTAGTATGACTGTTGGAGCATTAATATATGATTTTACAACCTTGAAAATGAAATTCCCTCTTTCTGTCAGTGCTCAAATTATAGGAAGCCACAAATCTACTATTTTACATTCTCTTTATTTACATGTTTCCTATTGGGGTTTTTTTTTGTTTGTTTTCTGTTTTGTTTGTTTGTTTTTTACCCATATATTGTCTGCTCCTAAATTTTAAGGAGAAAACTAATAATACCTAAAGAATACTGCAGCTTGTCATCATTTTTTATTACTGTTAATTCCTAATTTCAGCATGCAGATTAAAAAAATGCAGAATATTGTACAATCAATACCGAAGTACACCTTCTATTTTAGGTACTGCAATGCATCTGATTCCTTAGATATTCCTCTCAGTTCCTCAGGAGATTAATGAAAACACAGTTTTGTATTTGACTGCTTGGATTGGAGTACTTTTTTATACAAAATCCTAGTAATAAAGGGACTTTGAAATTTACTGTTTCCTTTGCAGTTCATCATCTTTTTTTGCCAGTTGTGTGTTAGCTTGGTCTTTGATTTTCCAACATTTGTGGTAAAGCTGAAATTACTTTAACCTTTCATAGTTTATCTCTTGATATCCACTCTAAAGTATCAAAGTATTTTCTATACTCTAAAAGAATTCCAGGCAAAAAAAGTAAAAGAAAACTTTTCACTAAGCTGCAGTTAAGGCTGTTGGATATATCAGTATGTTAGGAGAAATTATACTAGAAAATCCTCCTTCAGCTTTAAGACTAAAGAAGCTCATCGTGAACGGCAAAACTACAGCAATTTTTCTGTTGGAGAAATTAATTTATTTTGTGCAAAACCTATTTTTGGAGTATGTCTCAAAGTACAGAGGATTTTGATGCCACAAAGCATAGAACACAGACAGGGAAAGTATGCTTGGAGGACAACTGCTCAGTATATGCAGTACGTTACACTTTAGTTCTTGTATCTTATTAATAGTATGTAACAGTAATTTCAAATCAGATTTTTATTAAATTTTCTTTTATTTAACAAGTAAGCCAGAATCTGTATTGAAAACAGATTTTTAAAACTACTACATACGACACATTTTTAAAATTTAATTTCTGAGAAATATAAATAGCTAATAGCTTCAAATTCAGCATTGCAGAACATGTACTTTGCTTGTATCACCTGAATGCAGACACATAAGACTTCTGTATTAAAAATTATGCTTCAGAGCTACACAGAATTTGCTGATTTGAAAGCTTGCATGGAAGGAAGAACAGTAATTAAATCTGTTATCCTCTGGAGGAAGTTAAACGGCAAGATGTGCATAATCCTTCTATTGTATATGGAATGGAGAAACACGGGTTTAAAGGAGATTAGAGAGTGAATGATGGGTAAATGGAATAACTAAAAGCAACAGGTGTTATACTATAACTGATAGTTTCTGTGCAAAATTGAAATACATTTGCATTTTGAAGTTGAGCTTGAAATTGTTTTACCACGAAGAACGTTGGTTTTTTAAGCAGTCAGTTAGATGAAACTTTAAAAATTAAATCTTTAATGTAGAAAGGCATCTTTCAATTTTACAATTTTAAACCATATTTATATACCTGTTACTTCATCATGATACTAATATTGTTATGAATTAATGTCTCTTTTGAAACTGAGATTTTGAATCACAGTGAATGAAGAGTAGTTTTTCTATTGATAACCATGTTTGTTATGCTCTTTTAAAACCGACTTATCACTGCTGAGGGGAAAACTTTTTTGGTTTTGTTTATAAACTGAATTAGCGTATATAGCTTTATAGCTTAATCTTTAAACTATCCACCTTTTTATCTGAGCACAAATAAGAAATCAAAGAATCACAGAATCACAGAGTGGTAGGAGTTGGAAGGGACCTCTGGAGATCATCTAATCCAAACCCCCTGCCAAAGCAAGTTCACTAAGAACAAGTTGCACAGGACTGACTGCATCCAGAAGGGGTTTGAATATCCCCAGAGAAGGAGACTCCCCAACCTCTCTGGGCAGCCTGTTCCAGGGCTCTGTCACCCTCACAGTAAAGTAGTTTTTCCTCATGTTTAAGTGGAACCTCCTGTGTTCCAGCTTGTGCCTGTTGTCCCTTGACCTATCACTGGCCACCACTGAAAAAAGTCTGGCCCCATCCTCTTGACACCTGCCCTTTAGATATTTATAAACTCAGGTTTATAAGGTAAGGTCCCCTCTCAGTCTTCTCTGGGCTAAACAGACCCAGCTCGCTCAGTCTTTCCTCATAAGAAAGATGCTCCAGCCCCTTAATTATCTCAGTAGCCCTCCACTGGAGTCTCTCCAGAAGTTCCTTGTCCCTCTTGAATTGGGGGGCCCAGGATTGGACACAATACTCCAGATGTGGCCTGAGCAGGGCAGAGTAGAGGGGGAGGATCACCTCTCTCGACCTGAGGGATTCTCTCGGGAATTGTTCAGGCTCGCTTTTTGGGATGAAAGAAGCCCTTCTTATTGTCCTTGACATACCTTGCTAGATTTAATTCCAAGCAGATCTTGGCCTTCCTTGTTGCATCCGTGCATACTCTGACAAGGTCCCTATATTCCTCCCAAGTGGCCAGTCCCTTTTTCCATGTTTTGTAGACTTCCTTCTTCTGACTGAATTTTTCCAGTTCCTTGCTCATCCTTGCAGACCTCCTGTGTCCTTTGCTAGATTTCTTACTCTTAAGGATGCAACAATCTTGAGCTTGGTGGAAGTGTTGCTTGAATGTTAACCTGCTCTCTTGGGCCCCCTTACCCTCCAGAGCTTTAGCCCATGGGATTCCTCCAAGCAGGTCTTTTAAGAGGTCAAGTTAGCCCTCCTGAAGTCCAACATTGTAAACCTACTTACTGCCTTGTTTCCTGCACACAGGATCCTGAACTCCACCGTCTTGTGGTCACTGCAGCCAAGTCTGCCCCCAACCTTCACATGATCTGGAGAAATCTCTTGGACTGTGCATGCCTAGCTGTGTTGCTTTTCCAGCAACTATCAGGGTAGTTGAAGTTTTCCATGAGAACTAGGGCTTGTGAGCGTGAGGCTACTTTCAGCTGCCAGTAGAGTGCCTCATCAACTTCCTCATCTTGATCAGGTGGCCTGTAGTAAACCCCCACAACAGTGTCACCCATATTAGCCCACATCCTGTTCTTTTCCAAAGTCCTCTAATTATGCTAGAACTACTAGCACCCTTAAGAGAAGTGACTCACAAACTCCAAGCAGATGTTCAAAATCTGGTAGGTATTGTCTTGCTTTGAATGTGTTTAGGACATGGTAAACAAAACACTTTTTCCTAGTAATTTTTTAAAATGCACTTTACTTTGGAGAATAACAGTAATGCTGGCTATAGTACAGAATATACTGAAATAGCACTTGTAGATAAAGCTGATTTTGTAGTGTCCCAAGTCTCTGCCTTCAAACACTACAGAAAATCTTTCCTAACCAGTTGTCTTCTTTGAGCTGTGTCGTGACGGAGGGAAGACCCGGACGCTCAATATGAGTGATCAGCAAGCTTTGTTTATTAATTACATATGTGCTCCTTATATACAGTGGTTAATTAAGCTCATGCATATTCTTAAAGACCTATACTGATTGGTTTATTAATTATCCTGGGAACTTTCTCCTTTGTTATAACAGGTGGCTTTGCTCTGTTTACATCTCAAGGACGTCAACAGGATACTCCTACTTTGCGGTTACCAGCTAAAGCTACTCCCTTCTTTTTCCCAGCTTAGTTTTGCTAAAGCTGTTTGTCTGAAGTCTCAAGGACAAGTAAGTATCCTGGAGACTTCTGCTAATTTACCCTGACTTATGTCAAGGGCCTAAGCTGGCTACTGCAGCCTGAGCCATTTCATACCCTCGGTGCTTCTGCTAAGCCTCTGATTGTACAACATCTCTAGTGATCTGCAACAGAGATGATGTTGTATTGATGTAGAGATTAATTACATAAAATGTTTATTTTGACATTCGTGTTTGGTGGCATGTGTGCTTTATAGAAATAGAAATATTTTCATTCAATACTTATTTTTAATGCTGTATTTCTTCCCTTCATGGAAAGGATGTCCTCCTTATCCTAATTTTTTGGTGCAAATACGATAAATGTTATTCTATATTGTAGCCAAAATACATCTCTTCTAAATTTTTCTTCTTGAAGATTGTCTCTATTTGCATAGTTAATTGCACCATAATTTATATAATTTCCTATTTACCTGTGTAACATAATTGCGTGAAGTGGTTTCCTTATCGCACTTCCTACAGATATTTTCCAGTGTTTAACAAACGCTTAATTATAAGTATTACCACTACTTTGTATAGCACAAATATTTTTGACACTCTTTCTCCATCTCTGTGCCTTTCCTATATGTAAATATGTAATATTCTCTAATAATTCTGTCATATGTCATTCTTTTAATTCTTTTGCCCCTCCACTCTCTTTCAAATTAATCTTTTAGTTCCTCACCTTCATTTTGTTTTTTGTACAAGATGAATACTGCTGCTGAAAACTTTTGTTTGTACTGCAGGTATTCATTACACTATGGCTAGTCTGGCATATTTTTCCCAGTGTTTGACTCTTTATCATAAGTAATTTTGTATTTCTTTGCGTTTGATCCCATAAGAGTACATTCTTTAGGATGCACCCTTGGTGGTGAGTTAGTCACCATTTGCTATGCACACGTTCTCCAGTTGTCAGTAGCTAAATAAGATCTTCGTTTTTTCTTACAAGAACATTTTTATTTAAAAAATCTCATCTCTGGGGAAAAAAATAAAAAAGAAAAATGAAAATAAAACCCCCAATCTGCAAGCAGACAACTTTTCCTATTTTTGATGTCAGAATTTTCTTTCCCAACAAGCTGGTTGCCAATATTCTTCAGAAAAGCAAGCTTGTTTCCAAATTCAAGATAAATCATACAGCTTAATCTAATTTTCTGCTCTTTTTATTCCCGAATCTACTGGCATTGTATTCCTTATATTTTTTACTCAAACACTGCATAGTTCATTTATCCTGCTTGATACTACCTTGGGGTTGATTTCAGTTGTTTGTGGGAACAGGATCCGCATAAAACAGTTGGTTAAACAGGTTTAGGTATTCAGTCTTAGAGTTAACACTTGGCTCTCAGTAATTTGGATCAGTACACACAGCTGAATATACCCAGAGAAAGTAACAAAGAAATTTATATTCTTGAAATACTCCTAGGATCTCTATTAGAAAAACTGAGAACAAATTATTTAGTCGCATCATTTAGTGTAATGTAAAGCCTGACATAAACTCAAGTAACAGAATGACTGTGACTGTAAAGAATGCCTTTTTAAAGACGATAGAGGAAAGTCTTTTTTCCCTTAAGCAACTGATGTTCTTACAAAGTGGTAACAAAAAATGGCATTCTAGCTTGCAGACAATGTGTAAGATCGAGTGAGAGCATGTGGAAGGCAATGAGGAACAATAAAAACCAGTTTTATATTGCAGATGTATTAATAAGGGAAGGAGTGTCTAGCCAAAGTCAGTATGTAGCAAAGAGACCAGGTAGAAATAGACAGAAGTAAATAATCTGTCAAATTTAGATGTTGTAGGGATCTGTGAATGCAATGAGTATTTTTTAAACACAGTTTTCTTAATTTCTGTTCATTTTGCTGTTATCCAAAAACACTGTTTTGAGAACCTTTAGAAAGGTTTGGTTTTGTACTTATAGATAAGAATTTATTATAAATGTTTAACATAGGCTTCTTTCATGAAGGGAAAATATATGTTAATGTAATGTTAATTTTTAACCTTATTTGAAAGACTAGGAGGTACAGATTTGTGGTCTTTATGCAGAAAAAAAGCTGAATTTAGGGAATTTTAGAGTTATGCTGAGAAGCCATTCTGAAATTCTAATTTTATTTGCATTGAAAATTCTGCTGACTGTAAAGTAAGTAGTAGTTAGTTGATCTTAAATGTTTAAAAAACACTCACACATTAATTTTTCAGTTTTCTGGTAATATGCAATTAATTCATGATAAGATGTTGATGAGGAAGATTTTTAAAAGGTTTTGAATTGATTAAAGGTACAGGGTTTTTAATTTTAATTTTGAAATACAGTGTATATTTGGGTATGTATGGAGTTTATCTTTCCTACAGTACTTCATGTAGATAATAATATTAGAACTGCAAATTTGGAGGAAAAGCATATAAAGGAATATTCTGTCATTCCTTTCTGATTCTAGATTTCTGATTATTTTAATGTATTTAATTTACTTAAATAAATCGTTTTGTACTTTGGTCAATACTTCTGTGCACAAAAATACATAATTTCAAGGGTCTTGATAACTTAGTAAATTTGAAAAATGAAGTCTTCTGGAAAAACACTGCTGCAAAAATGTAATTCCACATAGAAGTATTTTATATGATGTAAGTCTGCTTGCTGTAGGCATATAGGAATGCAGCTGAATTCTGTTTCTATTTAAATAAAATCTGAATTCTACTGTGGAAACAAAATCAGATGTTTACCGATTTTTAATGTAAAAACTTGACATATTGTTAATATATATATAGTGTGTGCAAACAAATAAAGATTTTACAGAAACAATAATACCCAAGTAGAACTTTCTATTAAAAAAGGCTTGTATTTTTTCTGCTATAGAGTTTGCATAACTTAAATATTCATGAAGCACAATAGTTTCACAACAAATCAAATTTAATTAAATGATGCATTTTCACCACTTGCAAAAGGTTTATTAAAGGTTTATTTGTTCATGCAAATTAAAGTGTTAGAGTAAAAATCCACATGAAACTTGGCACTAACAATTAAAAAAAAATATTGGAAGATTTCTTGCCTCACTGCAGTACCTTGCCATGTTTAAACTGCTCAGCTTGTCATTTAGAATCTTTAATGAAACCAGGGAGGAGGCTATTTATTTGCATAATAGGACATAATTTACTGTGGTGAGGTTTTAATTATTTATAGGCTGTCTGAAATATTTAAAATGGCATCACTAAGGAGCATGAAATGTTGGATAATGCCTTCATTTCAGGTTTCCTGCCGATTCCTTTATGGGTCAAGCATTCTATTTGTAATTAGCATATAAGCATAGTAGCTTTAGAAACACAAGGAAAACAAATTCGTTTCAGTATGTTTGCAACCTGAGCAGTTGAAAACTGGCAAAGGTCACTGGGAGCAATCAAAGGTGCAGAAGGTGCCAGAGAGGTGCAGCCAGAAGGAAAAAGATTGATCAGATGTGCAAAATAGACCTAATGCACAGTTTTACTCAAGTACATCTTTATCACTATGTTTACTTCTCCTCCTTTGTATATAATTTTCTACAGTATTTAGCTATATGTCCTCATTTTTAGATACATTATATTATTCCTGTCATGCATAGAGCAAAGAAATATTTTTTGAAAAATAACAAGTTCTATATTGTTCCTGTTTGTAGCTTTTTAAAAGTCACTCCAAAATATTGATGCATTTTGAGGGATTTCACTCATATAATACAGAAAACTACCTGCTATTAGAATCTTTATTACAGAGTCATAGAGTCATTTTGGTTGGAAAAGACCATTAAGATTATCGAGTCCAACACTGCCGAGTCCACTTCTAAACTGTGTCCCTGAGCACCACATCTACGCTTCTTTTAAATACCTCCAGGGATGGTGACTCAACCACTTCCCTGTGCAGCCTGTTCCAATGCTTGACAACCCTTTCAGTGAGGATGTTTTTCCTAAGATCCAATCTAAAGCTCCCCTGGCACAAATTGAGGCCATTTCCTCTTGTTCTATCGCTTGTTACTTGGGAGAAGAGACGAACACCCACCTCGCTTCAACCTCCTTTCAGGTAGTTGTAGAGAGCAATAAGGTCTCCCCTCAGCCTCCTTTTCTCCAGGCTAAACAACTCCAGCTCCCTCAGCTGCTCCTTATAATATTTGTGTGCTAGACACTTCATCAGCTTCATTGCTTTTCTTTGGACACACTGCAGCACCCCATTGTCTTTCATGTTGTTCATTATAAAGTGTTGAAAGCAAGGACAAGAAGGAGGAATAGGAATTTGTGCTTTTAGGGAAATAAGTGATAAGAGTTGATTTTCCTTTTGGTTTGAACATTCATGCAGCTATATATAGACTATCAGGTGAAATTTAATCCATTTTAAGAAAAGTAACCAGGTATATTTCTCCAGCAGAGATGTCTACAGGGAGACACGGAGCCAGAGTATGGGAAAAATTGCATGGCTTGGAATTCTTGAGGAGAGTTTTGTTCTTGATGTATTTCATATGTTATAGTTGACCCTTCCCTTCAACCTGGTTAGAGTCCTCTGTATGGTATCTTTATGCTCAAGCATATTGGTTGCTCCCCTGGTTCGGTTTTATCTGCAGATGTTTTTAGCAGGTGTTCTGTTGCCTCCTCCACTAATAAAGAAGTTAAGCAGAAAAGGTCCTACAATAACACCTCAATATGCTACTTGTTATTGGTCTCCAAGTAGATCATGACTCATGAAGCACCCTTGGAGTATTGTAACCACCTGGTTGTCTGACCATCCAGACTTTGGTATTGTAACTTAGATACAAGAATTAACTTAATTCTCCATAATTTAATCTAAACAGACATGTAGGGAATCCTTAGTACAATTAAAACAATAATAATACTTGTAAAACGTAAACTCTCTCTTCAGAGGACTACTTCAGGAAAAAATTGCTCAATGCTTCCAATATATTATATAGCAATATAAGATGAGAAAACAGTGAGGAGAACAGATGTACACTCATTTTATTGTACTACTGAGTATATGACATAAACCAAGAAAAAAATTCAAATTTATGGAACTAGAAGTCAATTAATTAGAGAAAACCTATTATTAGAACTTTTATTTTCAAAACAGTTGTCTTTTTGTTCCTCCACCACAGTAGTCTCTAAACATCTACAAATTATAAAATCTGAAATAAATTGTGGATGTTTTCTGCCTTTGTCTCTGAAAACTTGTAGTGTGGCCTCCTGAATATAATCTTTGATCTTTTATTGTTTCACCTATTTTTTCTCATTCTGGCTTACTTTCTGCAGTTTCTTAATTACTTAAATTAGACCAATGCAATATTCCATAATACAGCCTGGGTTTTTATTTTTTAGCTTCAAATGGAAGCCTTAAAACATTATTAATTTATTTTTTTTTTCAGCTGTTGTACAGTCCTGTCCAGCTACCAGCTTCAAGCTATTTTCTGATCCTTGATGTATCAGTTAGCATCAATTTTATGTGAAGCTTTTTTAAGGTTCAGTTAAAAGTTGTTACATATTTAACAGACACTTCAGCAGTTTTTGTAAGAGCTTCTGATCTTTCTTGAACTACAGACTTGTCCTCAAAATTGCAGTTGTCTTACAGTTTGAGGTACCTAAACTTTTGATACTGTATTATTCTAGATGTATGTCCTCTTCTCTGTAGAAAAATAACAGGTTATTTTCTTATGTTTTGTTTGTACACCATTGCCTCTTAGAAGTGAGTCTAACGTCAAGTAACTTTCTCAGAGTCCATTTTCACAATTTTTTTCACAGGATTTAATCTGCTGAAAGAAGATGAGTTACTTTTGTAATTTCAAGGAAGTTTTGTTGCCTCTCTTCATCCACAACCTCTCAGGTTGCCCAGGATGGTTAACTCACCATTGGAAGTGTTCAAGGTCAGGTTGGAAGGAGTTTTGAGCAACCTGATGTAGTGAAAGATGTCCCTGCCCATGGCAGGAGGATTGGACTAGGTCCCTTTAAAGGTCACTTCCAACCCAAAACATTCTGTGATCCTGAAAAACGTGAGCAATTCTGTTAGTTTTCATTATAAAGCTGTAAAATCCCATCTTGATCTCAAGCTTTTTAAAGGAATTTTGAGCAATTAATTTTCTTCTTAATACACACTTCCTTCAAAGCCAGAATTTAGAATCACAGTGACCACAGATGTGCACCAAGAGTCAGATTTAGCAGTCTTGATTTCACTATTCTTTTCCCTATAGAGTAATGGATTTTTCCCTGGGAAAGTCTAAGAACACAGTGATTTCTGTAATAATTTTGGCATACAAATAAATTTCTTAATTTATTACTAGTTTTTGTGTTTTGCTTTTTGTTTTTATTATTATTTGTTACCAAGACCAACTTGTCATTTGTGGCAGATCATGAGCAAAATACCTACAGTAGAAAACTAGCTCTCCTAAAGGAGAAAAAAAAGACTACTTGTTGTAGCCAGGAAACTGACCCCAGCTTCCTAACTCCAGGTCTTCTTCAGCAGTCAAGAAATGTTTCAGGGACAATTTCATTCTTAGCAAAATGGCAACAAAGGTTTTGGCTAATTGCACTAATTTAAGAAAAGAAAATGTACACCAGGCTATTGAATTTATTGCTATGCATTTTTATTCTCTTTAAGCATATACCTGGCAATACATGCCCCAAGTATTTTGAATATTTTTGTTATCTCTAGTCATAATTAAGAAAGTTTTGATTACCCTGTTAAAATAACAGAATTTTTAATTTCAGCTCTGACAACTTCTTTCTAATATTTACTCCTTTACAATTAATGTGATTATTCCAGTAGACTTCTATCCAAACTGTTGCTGTGTTTCCTGTCACAGGAACTGCTCTGCTGCTTGTCTGTCTCCTCTTAGTATGTTCTTTGGCCCAGAGATGAATCTTTTTCCCAATCTGGAGAAGCTGGAATATATCTAAGACAAATTTGGCATTACTCAAAAAAACCCTAAACAAACAAAAAAACCCCTAACCCACCAAAAAACATATCATAGCATACTGGAGATTTTAAAAAAAAAAAAGTTTGGAGGCAGGAAAAATAATTTTAATATAAAAAATTTGCATACACATTTTCCTTATTAGAAGTTTTTTAAAAATTCCCATTGCTTTATTTATCTGAAGCCACTATGAAAAAATGCAGGCATTACTTAACAGAAGTTGAGATTTTACCTTATTATTGATGCTACACTTGCTCTTTAAAACTGATCTTATTACTTTCCATATGTAATTTGCATTACTCTGCTTTGGGCTGTCCATTTTTTTTTTTAGTGTTTTAATTCCCTTTCTAACTTCGAAATTAGCCATATAGAATTCTGGAGTCTGTAACATGAATATATAAATTCGTCTCTCCCCTTTGCCCTTTTTCTCCTTGTCTAGTGAAGATAGAATCCTATTTTCTCCATATCTGGTAGGGGAAAAAAAAAAAGTATTCTTTTAAAATTAGAATCTCAGTGAATAACTGGTTTTACCTGGATACTTTTGCAAAGGGATGCAAAACCTTGTCATAGTAATAATTCACTAGGCATTTACAAATATGCTAAGCAATAAAACCATGTCGTAGTGATGAGTTTCTTACTTCAATAGTTTGTCAAAGTTTTTACATTTGCCATAAAACATATTAGTCTTGCGTTGTTCAATTTTGAGATTAACACCCCAAAATATTGAGTAGAACAGTTTTGACCACCAATATTATTTAATTTTTATACTGTGAAATGGGTTGAAGAACTTACACCTTAAAGGAATAACAGTGCTTTGTGCAAATTATTTTGCATTGCAGAAGTTGATAGTTGTTCCATATTTGAAAACAAGATGGTAACCCACACATCAGTTTAAACCCAACAGTTTAACTCCGTTGACACAATGATGATAACTTGAAGAAAAATAGCCAGAATGGATCACTTAAAGATATTAAAAATTATAACTTTAGTTCCAAAATTAGTTGACCTTTCATGACCAAAGACCTCTTGTCAAGATATATAGGAAATGGAGCAAGAATTTCAAATGTGTTATCATGCTATTTGCTTAACATTTAGGAAATCCAGAGCCAGGATGCTAAACAGATATTCATTAACATATTCAGTGCTCATGTAGTGAATGTTTGTCTGCCTGGATTATTGTGCCAGCATTTCTTATTTATATTCTTGCTTCATCTGATTTTTGGTTGTTTTTTACAGATTTAGAGATTTGTTACTACAAATTAAAGTACCACCATAATTAATATCTGATTAGGTGAATGTAAATAAGACACCTATGGCAATTACAGTTATCCTAAACCTTGGAGCATATTCCAAAAACAAGATTGTGATGATGCAAACTAGCCCTGTGCCTGTTAGAAAAGCTTTAAAACACCAGAACTAGATAGCTATAAAGTTATAATTAAGATAAATGTTAGTGCTTTTACTGTTTAATTAAATGGAAGACATTATGCAGCTTTTAACTTCACAGATGGATGCTCACAGGACTTAAAGTCCAGTGAATTTTTTTTTTTAGATACAGAGCTCAATTCTTATTCCAAAAATTCAGTCCTATTTTCATTCTATTATCACTTTGTTCAGAAGCACTATGTTGCTTTCCATTTGAGCCTGTGCAATGAGCTTCATTGTGTTTTCCTTCCATTAAGGTAGCTTCATTTGTAGCAATTATTTCTCCTAAGTAAATGAAAATCTGACATTGCATTCCTTTAGCTTTTTGGTTTATTCCAAAGATAAATTACTGTGCTTCCTTAAAACTTTGTCTGAAAAAACTCTTCCTTCAAATGCACTCGGATTTTTATGCAAGCCTCAAAATTCTTGAGTTAAAACTGTGTTTGTTCTGATCACATTGTAAGGTTGAGAGGCTTTGGCAAATGTAGGATTTTCTGTTTTATCTGGGCAAAACCATTAAAAAATCTGTTCTGTATAAAAGTCCACAAACAGGGATAATCTACATCCTGAATTGTTTTGTTTTGGTGAATCATAATTTGCTGTATGTGAGAGGATTACAGATTAAAAGCTTTCTTTGTTCAGAACTATTTCTGTCACTTGGTGAGGAAACAACATACAGAAACAAAACCAGTATGGTATTACTTTGCATTTGTATTCTTATTGAACATTGCACAGGGGCATAGAAATATCCAGAGTGGACTAATTCTGATTGTATTTTGTAAACAAGCTGCCTTTTGAATTTATATGTACCAATTTGAAGACCTTTTTGGAGTTCTTTCACCTTGCTACCATCACTGTTTACATCAGTGGTATGTAATTGGGGAATTCTGGGAGTTTTGCTAATTTTCAAGTTGTCACATATATCCTACCAATTCAGAAATTGTCTCTTCCCCTTCAAGGAAGAAAAGCAGATAATAACTGTCACTGAATATTAACTAGCCTACACTGATCCTATAGCATAACATTTGATTGATTACAGAAAATATTTTATTAGAATACAATGAAGGGAATTTATCAGGGCAGCATTTCTCCTCACAAGAATTAACAAGTCTGTTGTCAAGATAACACACTTATAAAGTGATCTATACGTGTCTCACACATCCAGTAAAGTGTCAATGCGCTTGTTCAAATGTTGTGAACTATTTTACTGTAATTGTCTAAACAGCTGTCAAGTAATGTTCTTTCTCTAAGTTATTTAAAACAAGTTTCAGGTTAGGGTTCTTTAAAAAAAAAACTTTCTATTCTCTATTGATCATATTTATTATAAAGGTTTAAATCTTTAATCTGATGGCATTATTACTATTTTTTATTCTCATCTTTTCCCTTCCTCCTCAGTTTTGTTTTTTTAACATTGTTTTGATTTGAATTTATCTTTTTCTTCAAAGATTCTTATAGCTTTGCTGTTCTGTGCTCAAAGAAAGACCTTACGTCAGTAATCACTGTTTCTCTAAAGATATCTCTGTGGCCTTCATGTCATAGACATGTTTCTTCCAGCAAAGCTTATGTTCTGTCGTTTCTTAAATATTCAAAAGCTATAATGAGCATAAAGAATACTATAAAAAAGGAGGTTACAAACACTCTTGGCAAAGTTACTATTAGTAAGCTCTTTTCGAAGAAAGATGGTACCTAAAATAACTGTACCTCCTGAATAAATCATAGAAATGAGCTGTAAATAACACTAAGGAAAATACAATATTACCAGTGTGACACATTCAGAAATCATTAATCCACCCTACATTTATTTTAAACTTGAAATTTAGTGTAATATATATATGTATATGTGTACAGTACATAAATATATATATTTGCATGTCTGTGTGCATATGAGATGGAATATCCTTAGTTTATGTAAATTTTAATTTACCCTTTGCTGTTGAGAAAAAGGGATACCCTTGAACCATCCTAGCAAATATTTTTAAAGAAAAGCTAATTTTTATATAATTATGGCTCTAAGGGTCTAGTCTTAGCACAGATACTGCTATGTTTAGCAATACTGCTATCACTGTTACATTAATCACAGATTATTTTCTAAACTCTGTGAAGATGAGAGTTTATTTGAATGTTTTCTGGCAAAATCTGCACTGTGTATCATTATTCTAAAGTTTCCTGGGCAGGGGAACTTATTTCTCTAAGCTAAATCCATATACCTCTGCTTCAGTGATACACTGAAATACCAATTTAGCTTTCCTGCCACAGGAAGGTTTTATACATCTCGGAGAAGTTCCTGTTCAGGGAAGGTGGTTTTTGGAGTTAGGGAAAGACTAGAATTCATTTCACCCAGAGGCTAAATAGAAACTCTTGGTTGTAGAGTGTGCATAGTGCTTATAGTCGTTGACATATCTTGTAGCCATCTCGTCGTGTTCTCCTAGCAGCTAGCATGTTGTTCTTTGCAGTGGATAAGCCCCTGTGGGCTATTTATAGAAAATTTGTAGCACCTTTCTGTTGCTGTGGCTTTCACATGCCATCCTGATTCTGGCAAGCTGCATTATGGGTATCGACAGGCATCAGCTAACAATGAGCAAAGGAGGTAGATGAGCTGCCTGCGTATCTCTGGTGGGACATGCATGACACAGTTTTCCTGTACTTCTGTGGGGCCCCTGCCCTTAATTCTACCATTGCTGAACCTGGCCCTGGGTACAGGAGCTTAGTTCCTTTGATGCACACTTTCAGGAAGTTGTGCTTACCCATGCTTCAGTGGTTTATAGCTGCAGCTGTACATACTGTTGTCCAGTGGTGAGATGTGTACTGTTAAATTCTCCAGCTTGGAAGGCATGATTCTGTAGCCACAGTGTCATGGTCTGTTTGGATCTCTCAAGTTTTCAGGACAATGTACTTTGTTTCATAACTTATAGCCTATAACTCTTAATACATGAACCTTTGAGCAAAAATCAGTTACCTAGCCGACAATGAGAGTGGTTATCCTTCTTCCTCCATTGCAATGTGGGTGTCCCCTGTATCACATCGGGAAGCTGGAAAGCCTCAGCAGTCCAGCTGCTCTTGGATCTGCTTCAAAAGCTTGTTTGGGTAAGCTGATGTTTGATACCTTTGGGCTTGGAAATTTGGTCTATACCATTTGTTTAAGTTAGCAGGTTCTGAGGAAACTGCCAGACAATCAATATGGAAAGATAATGGCTGCATGAGACAGCAACCTGCAGGTGATAATGGATGTGTAATGGCCTTTTAGTTCTTTCTGGCCACCTGTCCTGCCTACATGGTGCTCTCCCATTGACCTAATGGCACAGCTCCTGGCATACCTCAGGCCTTAGCATGAGCCGTTTTAGCCAAAATCTGAGTAGGAGTTGAGTGAACAGTCTAAAGTATTTTTTCTACTGAAATGGAACTTGATTTCATTTTTAATCTCAAAAGATTGCATTAGTTAAGTCAAAATAGCTCACACTTGGAACAAAATAATGAATAAAGATTTATTTTAAAAGATCTTTATGATCCACAGCATAGTTGAAGTGATGGCATAAAAACATGTTCTTATAATCTCTGAGAAGCTTAATAAACATCAGTACTACTGAAGGAATATAGATTAATGTAAAAGCAAAAAGTGTATATATATATATATATATGTATGTTTATAGAAAAGAATTCATAGGATCAGTGTGATTGAATTAATTGATGAATAAAATATTTGAATTTTTATTCTATGCATTTTTTACATATTTATGTTAATAAATGCTATATCTGTAAAACTGTAAAGAGGTATTGATGACAATAATATGAGAAAGATCAAATTATCTTCATGTATAAGTGATTAAGGTGTTTTTATTTTACGGTTATTCATTATTCTGTATCTTCTTAAACATTCTTTGTTCTCAGTATTAGTTGATAATGTTCTTGCACTGTGCTTAGAGGGTAATAATTTAAGGAAGTTAATTCAGCATTCGCTGACTGATTTGTCAGAGAATTGTGGCTTATGTGCTATTAGAGTGGTTTTGGAGTGCTTAGCTAAACAAATCATAAGTGACTGGTGGTGCGTGTTTGAAATAAAACTCTTTACCAGTGTGACTACTACTATGTAAGATCTTGGTGTGATCATGGCTAAGAGAAAACCAAGAAAATGTGTGTTGTAATGATAATTAAAAGGCAGATTTATATTTTCTCTTACTTCGTCACTGGAACATAGCTAAATGCAAGCTTAATTTTGCTCTGTAAGCTTGTATATAATGAACCCTCTTATAATTTCTTAGTGATGGTAATAATTGTCCTGGTTTTCATTTACATGGTGTCCTCATAAAATAATATTTTTAAGTAAAAGCCTATTCTAATTTTCATTGTGAAACACGCAAGTAGTCCTTTCGAAGTCATAAACATTAAAAATCTTTCAAAGAAGAAATGCCAAGTATTTTGGGAAAATTGCTAAGTTGGACAAGGAAACATAGACAGATATGGATATTTTATATCTTTTTCAGGAATAGCTCTATAATATGTGTTGCTTTGAGTATGAATCTATTTTTTCAATTACATGTAATTTTTAAGCAGTATAACTCATAAAAGTACAAAACCCAGTCAATGCCTCCTTATTGACTGGACTGAACATTCAGCCTGTCATGACCTAATAGTTCAGTCCCACAAGATTAACCTACACGGGATGAAGAGTCTCAGGAAACAGGACTCTGAAATAAATCCAACAGGTAGACCTTAGGATAGAATACTCAGTGCTTCATCCTCCATTTAGAACCTGGGTTTATCAGTGCCCTTAACTACTGTTACCGATCTGAAAAATCAAAATGCTCTTCTTACTGAAGGCTAGGTTTTGCTCCATTCTTACTTTCTTCCACAAATACAGTTTTGACAATAATGCTAAAATTTATAAAACCAGAATGTAGAAAGACTACTGATAGCAACAAAATACCGTATGAGTAGCAATGAATGGGCAATGTTATAATTCATGAACTGATGTCAGAAAATTTATTTTTCTACTCTTCCCCCTGAAGAATTCCACATTTCTAGGCCATTAATCTCTGTATTACAACAACTGCAAAAGAGTTCTATCTCCATTCCAGAAGTTAGAAAAGCTTTTCCTTCAGGCTTTGCAAGAGGCTACACCCCCTACAAGTTTTTGAAAATTTATTTTGTATGATTAATGTTGACATTTGTAGTTAATACTGCTCCTTTTAATGATCATCATGAAGAAAATCAGTATTTATTATTGCTTGCCATTATGTGATATCTTAGATACTTTCTGTTCTTTAAATATTGTACAAAATTACTAGTTATTAAATGACAGCTATGTTTATATGATTCACAAAAAGATTTCTAAAGACATTCATTCCTTACTTGGGAAATATTGTACAGTAGTACAACATGATAAAAACTTTTGGTAATGTTAACATAATTTGAAACAGTTTTTGCCAGGGTTTACTAATGCTTATTCTAGTGGCTAGAATGTGTTGCCCCATTATCAGCGTGGCCTTCAGACATATTACTATCCCGTGTATAAATAGTTTTTTTAAGAACAAATTTAGCTATACTGGGACATTACTAGAATTAAAATTAGGAATATACTTTATTTATTTATTTATTTATTTATTTATCTATCTATTTATTTATTTATTTAAAGTGAGTATACAACTTTATGTATAAAATTACAATGTTTACTTCAAGAAAAAGTATTTATTATTCAGTTTTTTATTTCCCTCATTGCTTACTCTGTGCCAACACGTAATTCATTTTGTACATTATGTAAAGTTTGCGCTGAATACAAAATGGTTAATTCCTTAATAGAATAAGCGTGACAGTTGTCATGCAAGTGCTGGAGTACTTCATGAACTTTAGTAATTCTGTAATAAACATAAACATTAATAAACACGTTACTTATGAGGCTAAGGGACAGTCTGTTTTACAAATAAAGAACAGAGAAAAGGGGAAATTAAATTCAAAACCATCCTCCAAATTTAGTTAATGAATTTGAACTGTACAGAATTTGCTTTTTTACATTACTGTATATACAGTTTTACTTGTTCATAGTGAAGTTTCTGTGGATTCTATTTGCTCTCCTGTTGCATTGTAGTTTCTCAAAAATCAAAATCCCAGGTGTCAAGTGCACTGTATGTGCCCTGTAGACAGGAAGTAATAAAAGAAGTGATAGTATATATTCAGTCTTCGCTGGTACAAACTGTGCCAATGATGAGATGACTGGAGAGTTCACTGGTAATAATTTTGCCAGGCATGGGCAGCTGTTGATAAAATCCATATCATGTCATGATCATTTATTTCTTCAGGTAGCTAATGCTGTGAAAGTTGAAATGTTTTTGTAAAAGGTGTGGAAAGGGTCACTAGTGTGGAGGGACCAGGACTTTATTATATATGACTTATTTTCCTCAATATTGTTTGTGTCTGGCACATGATTTGGGCTACCATTAATTGCTCTGGTATCACATGCAGATAATCCAGTTCTCCAAAGTCTGTAGTTCAGTGCTTAAACTTGAGGACCCTCTCAAAATGAATACAATTGACAGTTATGACTGTGTGCAGTGAAGTTCCTGTATTTTCCTGGAAAACACAGAACTTTGCTAAAGTGTTAGGATAATTCGAGCAGCTCAAGTTTAATCTTGCTAGTCTTTTGAAACTGTCATAAGCTGTCTTCAAAACTAATTTTTTTCCTGTACCCTATGTTGCATTGTACATTGTGCATCTACTGGAAAGGAATCATTAGACCTCAGTTTTCTTAAGTATGAACCTTATCTGTAGATTAATTTTGAACTAAGAATATGACTTGAATTAAAAATATTGAACTACATTTTCTTCCTTTACTTAGAAAGGAAACATTCAATTTTAAATAGGAATGGGAGATTGCATGAAAATTATGGTGATTGCTGGGTTTTGTATTGCCATGTAGGTGACTTTATCACTATATCTCTTTAATCAGAACATAGCACTTTAATGAATTTTCTTATGCTTGCTTATTTATTAACAGACTTATAAAATACTGACCATAAATGTCAGTATGTATGTAGAATGTATTGTAGAATGCTACAATACATAATGATCTACCACAGGTGGAGAAATAATAATATTTATCTATTCTGATCATTGTAGTGAAAATTACCAAGTGTCCATTCACTTTGGGAGTTCGTCTTTAGAGGAGTAGGAAATTATTTTTTTTCAGTTATTAATGTATTTATAGCACTTTATATTCAAAACACTACTTTAGTTGCAGTTGGAAATACTGAGAAAATCTAAAGTCACAGTCCAAAAATCCTTTCAGTGCATCTCTTTGGGTTCTACTCTTTTCCTCCTCAGTGCCTCTTCTTTACATCTGCCTCTACTTTTTGGCCTTCATGTTCTGCCTGTCCTTTCAGAGATCCTTCAAGTCCTGTGATTCTAGCAAAACGCCCTGGTATTTTTTTGCCTTTCCTTATCCCTTCTCTAACACGCTGCTTAATTGCCAGAACATACAGGATGTGATGTTTCTGTTTTTAATCTCTGATCCAGTGCAATTTTAGGTCATAAGAAGCTAGAGCATCCCCTGCACATGAAGAAAGTAGCATGCTTAGTTCTTTCATTAAGAAAGAGTCTGTATTTCATTCACAGTGGGATCTGTAGAGAATTTGGCTGTCTTCATTAAGGACAAAATCATTGAAGACTGTAAGAATGTAGCTGTCAGACTTAACTTCAGCTGCCAACTAATACATATGTAAACCATGCCCTTGTTATCAGTGCAACAAATGTGTGCTCCAAAGCACTAGGACTTCTTAGAGGAACATTTTTCTTTTTTTCTACCCCTCCTTCCCCCCCAAAAAAAAGTTAAAAAAATTGGAAAATAATTTTCCTTTGGATGAATTTGTGAATAATGCCAGACTTCTAATTTCTTTCAGAAAAGATGAAAACATACAAAGTACTAAGCAGTTGAAGAAGACAGAGCTTTGCAATGTAGAATTACTACTTTATAAAGCACAAAAAATTTAAGATATGGGTATGTTATAGAATCAGATTAAAATATTTTGTTACCATTCATCGTCTCAGTTCCTATAGGAAATGTGTTTTTTCTTTGCCCAGTCTAAATGCAAACAGAAACTAGCTTGCTTCGTTTTTGCTTCCTTGAAGTGTATTTGTTGTTATATTTTCTACTGGTGATTTATCAGCTCCCAGTCTCTGGTGCTGTTGACCACTGGGATATTTAGTGAGATATGATGTGATGTGTGGCTTGTATGATCTCCATAAAATTTTTCAGTCACAAAAACAGTTTTCAGGAAATGGTATAGATATTGACAGGGCTGGAAGTGGACAGAGTACTCTAGTCTGGCAAGGAATAATCTACTCGTAAACCTACTATGGGTTACTCTAATTTGCTAGAGCACTAACTAGATTAATGGTAAAACACAGTTAAAAATGAACTGCATTTGTAACAGTTGTTAATCCAGTGACTTATGTGACAGTCAAAAGCACTGAAATTCATAAGAACATAAACATCACACTGCCCTTGTTCCAGTCTTTGCAAGTATACAATGGCCTGATTTTTAGGAATATCTATGATTAAGTATAATTATAAAAAATAATATAGATTTAATGTATGACACAGATGACACATTACTTATCATGAGTAAAAGCAATACACAGTTTTGGTCTTCCACTAAAAGAAATCAAATGTGCCAGCTTCTGTGTATTTACCAGAGTGGTATTTTTGATCTTAGTGTATGTAGGTAGAGCCAGACATAAGTATCTAGTCTACTGATTGCGTAATTATGAAATATTACTTACCTATTCAAACTATATCACCTTGTTTACTTTTGAAGTAATTTACCCAGAAGTTAGGCTAGTTCTTATAAAGAATTTAATTACTATAAATGAAAGCATTCCAGTACAGTATTTAATATGCGTAAGACCAGTTTTTCAGCATATTTATCTCTGTAATCAGAATATCATTCATCATTCTGCTTACTTTGTTTTCTTAGAAAGTTTGAATATAGCAGTAAATTTTTAAGGTTCAGTGAACTATATAATAATTATGGCCTGTAGCTCACCTTTAAATGAAGAATATAGTGTTTGTTCTAAATTAAGAATGGAAAAAAAAATTGTACTTCTAGTTTTGTTTTACTTTTAAGAGTTTTTCCTTCATTGAGATTTTAATTTCAGAGAGTCTTGCCTTATTATGGATGCTCTTATTACCAAAGTCACTGTTAGGGCAGATTTTTGCTCATCTATCTACATTCCCGAAGTCAACCTATTCACAGGAATCTGTATGTCATGATAAATGTATAAGTGAGTTCCTAGTACATATGGATTGTGTGTTCCTAAACAGAGATGAAGTTAAATGGAGCCAGCTGAGCCAGCAGGACATTATTTACCCAGCATTTTTTCAAATTTCATACTTGTGTAGCTCAGTTGATTAAAGCTGAGTTACATCCATGAGCAGAATGTATTATTTAGGGTATTAAGTAGAAGAACCTAAAGGTTCGGAACCAGGTAAGAACTCTTCACCCAGTGACTACACTGATAGCCCTTTTAGGAATCTAGCACTAAATCAGTAATTTCCAAGTTCAGAATCAATAACTACTCCTGAGCATTCCAAAGTCTGACCAAGTATTTTTTGTATATCCTAAGCCATTATTTATTGCCACATTCTGACCAAAAAAAAAAAAAAAAAAATCCTTCTGTTCCCTTTCTTTCATTGTCTAGCTTTAAATTATAATTACACAGCAAAATCTAAATGATGCTGCTTTTTCTCATGTTGCATCAACAGTAGCTACAAATAGTAGTGTGACATGATTAAGAGTAGGGGAAAAGGTAAGACGTAAGATGATGAGTTTAATTACGAAGAAGAGAGTTCCATTTTGGAACATCAGTTTAGGCTTCTAAGAGTTCAAAGTCATAGACTTAAGCTCTCATGCTGGATGAGCTGGCTGCCTTTGTCTCAGATACATCATCTTTGGATGAAACTTCTATAACATCTGTAATTTCTGCATAACATTTTTTTCTGAATAAAGTCTGAGGTATCTGAACAAAACTTTGCTCAGTTTTTCTTCTTCACGCTGTAATCAGAACATATTTCCGAAGTATGAGTGCACCTAAGGTATACTCAAAGGATGTATGCCAGTCACATACACCCAGTTTCTCTCCTCACCATCTGTATCTCCTGTGTTGTGCCTTCTGCCTGGAACCTTAATGTGTGTTACTTAAACCTGTATGCTATTTTTTTAAAAAGCCACCATACCTTTAGCAACACTTGGCAGCTTCAACATCAGGCAGATACTCTATGCAACTTGACACCTCACTGAAGGCAAAAAGTTGCATATAGGTTACTTTACAAGGTAGTACGTAAGTGGCCACAGTTTCTGCTGTAGCATGCAGATGTGCATGAATAATCAGCTCCAGGTTGCACTGCATCTGAGTCTAGGACTAGTGGTTTGCAAGCCACTTAGGTGCTTGGGAAAATATTATGCTCTGTCTTCTTGAAATTGCCATGTATTTATTCATAAATGAATGCCTTCAATAACATCTTGTATCCAGATGTCTATTTGGCATTCACTATGAAAATAATATAGTTACCGATTATCCAGTCTGTCAAACTGCTTCTGGCTGTTTTGAATAAATTTATCATTTATTTATATAGAATTCTTAGTTTCTTTCTTTTGTCTTGGGTCATTATGTAAAGGCACATTTCTTAATGTTGAAACCAGCCCATACCCATCCATCCATCCATACACACACACATATATATATATAATGAAAAGTGGTTGCAGTTAATCTGGAGAACTAATAAAATGAATTCTGAAGTTCTACAGTGGTGTGATATAGAACAAGATTTCATTGCAGAATTAGTGGATGTATATTTGCAACTTAAAATCAATTATATGAAATTATTACTATTTTTAATACTATTCAATGTGGACTTTTTACAACTTCATTAGGTTAAAATAGTTTTAGGCATTAATCCGTTTCTAAAGGATGTGCATAACTGCATTGAATATATATGCATATAGGTTTGTACTGCTAGCCTATTTAAATGTGCTTGTGCTATTACAAAGGTTTTGGGAGTTTTTGCTTTTGGATGTGACAGAAAAAGGTAACAACTTCCCTTTAAGACTGGTTTAATTATTTATGGAATCAGTTAAGATGATATGCTACCTAAATTAAGATGTTTGATAATATGTAAAAGAAAACAAATATGAATAAAATTCATTTATTATTTTATTTCTGAGAAAATAAAGGAAACCTACTGAATCATTTAAGTCATGAAACTGAAGGCAGAACACTGAGAATTTCTGAAGTGTTTTCTCAATTACATAGTTCTTCATTGTTCGAACCCCTGATTTAACCACTTCCTTTCTTTTCTGAATTCCACATAGTAAGCATGGTTACACCCAGTGGTTATGTATTGTGTATGGCAGATGAATGTAGTTCTACTCTAGCTGGGAGCTATGAATTCTGTCAAACCACAGCTTTGGTCTTGAATGATATATGTAATTATTTATTCTGTCTGTTATGAATTCAAGTCTTCAAGAGATCTTCTAGGCTTATGTTTATGGATACATGGTGATCCTCTAATACAAGTTATATTCCATTTTCACAGAAGTTCCATTTTGCTATCAAACGACATGATTTTGCAGTACTAATTTACCTTTGACAATCTGTTCACATGTTTTCATCATGAAGTTACAGCTTGCATTATTTCACTTCTCTGAAACTTCTTGCAGAACTTTGGTATAGGCGTTTGTCAGAAAGTATTTGCATGTGAAAACAATATACTATATCTGTACCTCAGCCAAAATTTTGAACTAACATAATGATTCTCTTTTTATACTTAAGAAAACCATTTTATATCCACATCAAACTTTTTGAAGGAATTCCATGGGAGTTCAAAACACCTTCCAGTATGGAATGCATATCACAAACCCAAATAGGAACATTTAGTGAATTAATTAGTTATTTATCCAGCTGTACTGAAGATTCTAAGGTTCCAAACTAGTAACATCTAATAACTTAAATATCTTAATGTCTTTAGCTTTGAGAAGAAGGCCATTGTCAGCCAACTTCAAGAACAAAAAATATAAACAGAATGTGGTTTATGTGTGAATGCCTTAGCATCAGTTTGTGATTCAGTTTTCTTGGTTTAGTACACTCCCTGTAACTGAGTCTTTGGCCACTCTTCCTTTCAGAGTCAGTGGTTGCTTTACGAAAACACTTTAATACAATTACAGTAGTCTTAGATAATGATTAATGAAAACTCAAGCTTATAGTTACAAGGACAACTAAGTTAAACAAATTCTGAGCAAAGGGAAATAGTTTCTCATGTTGCTAATGTAATTTCGTACTCAAAACAACTGCTTATATTCAGAATCTACCAAAAGGCATTATATTTTAACTAAACTTCAGCAAGTAACTTACAGTAATTAAGACTTCCAGAGTAATATACAATAAAATGCATCACTCATCAGTATCAGTCAGTCTTTAAGCAGGTCTCCTTTGTCATGTCAGTCACTGATATATGTATTAGTTTTTAGGCTGAGTGGTCCTCTATTTAGTCCTTGTACATCTCTGTTAAGCTCCTCTGATACTGATTCTCTTCTTTTCCTATGACCTGTTCTGTATGTACTTGAGACCTTTTCACCTTTTTTTTGCACTACATTTTATCAGTCTTAAGTTGCTTAAGCTTTCCACCAATCTGTTACTGTAGGGCTGCCAGCACAGCCCACCCTTGGCAACAATAGACGTTAAGACAAGGATGTAAGTGTTGAAGGGGGTGTGTGTGAAGTGGACAGCCATAGCTGTCTGAGGGGGTGTGTGCCTGAAACTGATGAGCTTAAAGAGGAAAACAAGTCTGAAATAGCTTACATAGTAACCAGAGAACCGTGAGGAGATTTTTGTAATAAATGAGGAGTCAGCTTTAAAAGAAATATGTAAAAAGGAAGCCTGTAGCATGCGGTGAGATATCTTACAGTGAAAACAGCATCAGTCAAACCTCTTTTGACACTGCTGGAAGTCTCCCATCACAACAGTATAGGTTGTGACAAGAAGGAACTTGTGCCTTGGGTGTGTGTTTGTGACCTCCATGGTGTGCTTTTGCACTGGTATTTGGATTAGCAACCTGCAGGGACAGGCACAGCTTCAGGCAAATCTAGAGCACTTTTCTCTCTCACACAAAGTTTGTGTGAATAGGGTAATCTGCCCTTCCAGGGGAGAGCGTAACTCTGTGGGTGTGGGTGCCCTTAGAACTCTATGAAATCATTAAATTTCACAGAGTTAAAAATTGAGGTGTTTCATTTTCCTAAGTGTTTAGTGTTGTAGCTTATCTGTTGTATAGTTATTCATGAATATAAAATTCACTGATAGCTAATTATTTCTTATTAATAAATCAGAAAGCTGTTTTGATCCCGATTCAAGCTATGTAAATTGAACAGTCTTTCTCTGTAACAGTTACCATTTTTTTACATTCCAATTACATCCTAGCAGTGATTGAAATACAATTTGCACAGTTTACGTGGGTTAAAGAAGCCAACCTTACATGTAAAACCAAGAGTTTTTAGTCTAATTACAGTCTTAGCAGTCTAATCAGAGAATTATTAGTCCAGTTGTAATGATGCTAGCACTTACAGTACAAATTAATCAGTTTTTACATCTTATTCCTGATAATGCCAATTAAAACTAATTATTTTTCTGTATCTACCCCTTTGTGTTGTGCTCAGCCATCCACTGCTCTTCTAGGTCCTGAGGTTGGTGGCTTGAGAAGGTTGGGAAAGGGGAGAGAGTTGATTATAGGGAGTCATTAGCATCCTATAACTTCAGTTGTGATTGTTTCTGGGGATGTTAAAGTTTGCTTTTTCTTCCTATTCGTTCTTGAGTATGCTTGTTTTAATTTTAATATGTTTGTTAAGGTAGTCAGCTTACTTTTTCTTTCTTCATTATTTTGTTCTTACAGGTTATATCCAGAATCACAATATGTGCTATGTTTTATCTAAATTGGATATTTGCTTTTTGTTGTCTTTGTTATCCTCTAACAACTGCTTTGCCCAACTCCCAAGGTTTTACTCCTCTGATGAGTGTAACTAACCACTGAAGAGTTACTCATAGCCTTAGGAGATCTGATATATCATCTTATGCCCATACTCTTGTATACTGTATTTATTTTCCCAGTATCATAGATCATCTGTTCAATACGGAATAACTGCTTCTTCTTGCTCTCTATTTGTTACAGGTATGTTACAATGCAGTTTTATTTGGTTGTAGATCATTGCTGTTACAGGTAAACAAGCTAATACAAATCTGTAGGTGGGCCAAGACAAGTCTAAAATCCTTGAAGCTTCAGTTATTCTCTTAATACATATGGCTTGTTAAAAGTGATGGCAATACCATATTTATATGCAAGGCTGCATATTATAGAGGAACTGAACAGAGATCCTATAGTCTTATATGATTCTATTTATCTTGTCATCACTTTGTAACAGTGAAGTAGAACTGTTAATTTTTGTGTTCAAACTTCTAAACTGGAAATGTATACTCTTTTTTGCTCTGGCAAAAGGTTTATCCATATAGCATTTGTTTACCTAACATTTCTGTTCCTTTTTTTTTTTCCTTTATGATGTCTGAGAGGTTTCTGATTCTGATTGATAGTATTAGCATTAATGGAGTCAGATAGCTTGATTCTAAATATTTTGCTTCAACAAGCAATGCTTCCCTTTTAAAATATCTTGTCCTGTAAGTTGATGCTATCAAATAGGCATCTAAATTTGATTGTTCATATTTTTCAGCATTGATTAAATAATTCTGATATCATTTCCACAAAACTATTAGACTGAAACATAGAATAAAATTATGCTTTCTTGAAAAAGAGGAAGTAGTAAATTCATAGAATCATAGAATAGAATGGTTAGGGTTGGAAGGGACCTTAAAGATCATCTAGTTCCAACCACCCTGCCATCAGCAGGGACACCTTCCACTAGACCAGGTTGTTCAAAGCCTCATCCAAACTGGCCTTGAACACTTCCAGGGAGGGGGCATCCACAACTTCCTTGGGCAGCCTGTTCCAGTGTCTCACCACCCTCACAATGAAGAACTTCTTTCTAATACCCAATCTAAACCTACCCTCTTTCAGCTTAAAGCCATTCCCCCTTGTCCTGTCATTAACTGCCCTTGTGAAAAGTACCTCCCCAGCCTTCCTGTAGGCCGCCTTCAAGTACTGGAAGGCCGCTATAAGATCTCCCCAGAGCCGTCTCTTCTTGAGGCTGAACAGCCCCAACTCTCTCAGCCTGTCCTCATAGGAGAGGTGCTCCAGCCCTCAGATCATCCTCGTGGCCTCCTCTGGACTTGTTCCAACTGGTCAATGTCTTTCTTGTGTTGGGGGCTCCAGTACTGGACGCAGGACTCCAGGTGGGGCCTTACGAGAGCGGAGTAGAAGGGGAAAATCACCTCCCTCGACCTGCTGGCCACACTTCTCTTGATGCAGCCCAGAATACGGTTGGCCTTCTGGGCTGTAAGCACACATTGCCGGCTCATGTTGAACTTCTCATGGAGGAGGACAGCTAATCTACAAAACTAAATTGAAATTCAAGCCCACTGTAATAAATGATGACTTAAAAGTCACGTTCTCACAGAATGTGAGAATCCGTTTTCCCAGAAAGCCATCTTCACAGAGAATTTTGTAGTATTTGTTAATAAATACGAATTTTCTTGGCATTTTCTCAATCTGCTTGTCTGGTACAGGAATTTTCCTACTTCACATTTTTTAGAATTGTGTCTAACAGGAAAATAGATTAGTAATAGAATTACTTACAGGACACATGCAAAACCAAAATATTTAACATAAAAGTATAGTAATATTTTATTAGGCTCAGCTTGCAGATAATCCCATTTTCTATTCATTTCATTTTATATTCCTTGAAAGGGGAATTTTCTATGGGGTCTCTACCATGTTTTTTCCTCAAAATAATAAAAAAAAAATGTATAAAAATGTGTACCTCTTTTGATTTTTGCTGAACACACTAGCAAAGTATTAAATAATATTTCAGGCATTGCAATTTCTTAAAAAAAAATAACAGTTCAGATTAGTAGTTCACAAGGGAAAATAATTAAGTAGTATTTCCTTGACTCAGCAAGATTCATGTTATAGTTGAATCCTAAATCTTTTTAAGAGAAGATATTCCACCATTTAGTGGTCTTTTTATTTCCTACTTAAGAATCACTAAACTAAAAATTGCTCCAAGCACTAATAAAGCAGTAATAGAACATGTGTTATGTATTTATTTGTGAGAAACATGTTAATTTGAAGTCTGTATAACCTGGAAGTGACAATTCCTTTATTTCTAAAAAATTTGGAAGCTAGTAACAATTTCAAGGACTGATAGGCAAATAAGTTAGCATATAGAGGATGGATATTAGAGGTTGATTACTCCTTTTGTTAACTACATGTTGCAGTGGAGTTAACAAATTTCCAAATCTAACAGTCAATAATTAGATTAGATCTTTGGCTTTATAACAGAGTTGACAGTCTTCATCCATGTAACAGTAACACATCATACATTGAATCTGAGATGATGTGAGCAGTAGCTGGCTGAAGTAATTTAAATTATTATTTTTTTAAAATATAGATTTTTTGTACCCTGTAGATACACACATCATGTATTTCAAACAGTTTAAGAATAACTGCCGAGGCAGTTGGGTTTTCTGAACGTCACTTTAAAGTTGTCAATACCTATGGCTTAGGTAACTCTTGTCTCCCATCATAAATTTCTTTTCTGAATAGTTTACCCTTGCTAGATTATAATTTGTTATCAGCATAGTGTCAGAACAAAGTCTGGCATGCTTTCAACTCATCTTTTCAGCTTCTGACAACATACAAATTTAAGAATATCTCTTTTCAGAGAGGTTGACAGAAGCAACAGAAATACTCAGCTTCTGAACCTGGACAGGGATAGACAGGCATCAGGTATATTTATTTATATTTTCTTTATATATGATCTTACTGGGTTTGGGGGTGTGTAAGTTGCTCAGACTTCTTTGTCTTACCTTTCTCAAAATTTAGTTTATTTCACTGTTTCCCTTGAGTTTACATTGAGAGAAGCTACCACTCTCTGGCAGATGCCCACACAGACACAATCAAATTCACTTGTCTAGTGCTTCAGGCAGGGAGAATTACTTCTGCTTGTGCACTGAGCCGTGAAACCACATGGCTGCAATTAACCCGGCAATGAAATGAAGTATGATATCTTAGGCTCTGCAGTGTGATAACTGTGCAGTTTCTTTTGGCTCAGAGTATGGTCAGAATACACTACAAAAACTGTGTAAACCTTCCCTTAGATTAACTGTGTGATGTAAGGTACTTAAATTCTCCACATCTGCTGACCATGCAGAACTTAAAAAGTTTGCTGAAGGAGGAAAAACAGGCTGTACAGGAGCTCATAATTGGAAACTTAACTAGACCTTCTGGCAACCCCGCACATTGAACTGAACCAAACTGAACAAAAAGGAGGGACAAGTTGCCTAGATGCTTATGGGAAAGAAGTAATAGCTGAATGGTAAAACAAATCGGTTTCTTTAAACTTTCCAGTGCCATGCTCCCTACTTTGCTCCTTGTTCTTTATATTTGAGGTTTTGAAATAAATCCTACATTGCTGCTCTCAATTGAAGGCAGTCATCTTTTAAAGGCTGATTATTTTTAGGAGCTATCCAAACATATTGTATGACATTTATATGATTATGGGGTTTGTTTTTTGCTTTCAATTTAAAATGAAAAGGCAAACTTTGTCCTTTACCAACTTTAATTAGTTTTATGATAAAAAACCACAAAACTATCTGTAAATAAAAATAAACATTCATTATGAAATATATACCTCCTCTGTGCTGTCTTTTGGTAGCAGAAATTGCTATCCTGAAGGCAAAAATTTATTTTAAAAAGTATCTCGGATTTAGGTTTTAATTACTGATCAGAAAAAAAAAACCTAATAAAAGTAGGCTGGTTGCATTACTCAGGTGTTTACCAAACAGCTTCTATTACAGATCAGACAGATAAATGTGGTATTTTATTTGATGGAAGGTGCATTAAGGCATCTAATTACTTACCTGTCCAGTTTCATGTTCTTATGAGTACATAAAACATTAAGCTTTTTGGTTTCATATGAGAGATTAAATAAAGCCACAGCTGATTACATTTTATAAATTGACCACATGCCAATTATACTGAAGGTTTGCAAAAGGTAATGAATAGCTCATTGACTGTTTCTGTTTACTGTGCAGTCTGCATTGATTTCTGGTTTGTTAGAACATTTCACGCATCAGCACTGGAACCACTAGACATAGTGTTCTCAGAGGATCCTGAGAGTGCTATGGGTCAATAACTGAACCATATACTGTACACACTCTACTTAGTTCAAGTTAATCACTATGGACCAATTTCAGTTCTAGCATAAGTGGCTAGAATAGCAGGACTTGCTTTTGATAGAGCTTTACTGACATACTAGGATATCTTTTTAGAAATTTGTGACACATTGCTGTTTGAGTTTCTGAAAAAATATAAAGTGCTTTTTAGTATTTCTTGCATTCCCATATTACATAGGTCCTTCATTTCAGTTGATAATTGGTGATTTCAAGTTTACTTTTGGATTGAGGTGTTGAAATTTTGATGTACTGAAAGCTTCCTGGAGACTTCTGCACATTAAAGGCCACAAAAGTCTCTCATAGTCTGGTGTTTAGGTGTTAAAAGCCAAACTGATCACACTGATCAAACTAGATCTCTAGAACGCGAAAGAACAAAATGTTACCTTCATACCTTCGTATGAGTTAATTCTTTGAGTTGTTCAGCTGATTGTCAGACAGGATTTCTTAATACTGAGCCTCTGTTTCTTTGATCGAAATATCCACATCTGATACCGTTTAAGAGATTACTTTCATTCGCAGCTTTGGAAACTGTTAGTTCCATTTTATGTCTTTTAGAAAGCTGTATACTGTGCTCTTTCTGTGTATTGATCGAAGCGTTTAGCCTTGCCATACATGATCAGTAGTGAACATAGTATTCTAGGTAAAGTCTTAAAAAAGGCTATTCTATGGCTGTTTTGTAAAATTATTTTCTGCATATGAGACTATTTATTAACTTTTATTATAACTATCGGGAAAAAAGTTGAGCATTTGTAGAAGAATTAAGTAAAAACATCTTAGTGTGTAATAAGCAAGAGAAGATAGAGAAGATAGAGAATAAAAACTCTGTAATACATGCAAGCTCATGTTTCTTCTAGCTTAGTCCTGTACTCTTTATCTCAGATAGCAACCAAAAATGCAGCCACTTAATGAATACTTTATTAAGAATAGAACAATTTTCTTTGTGGTGTCCCCTTCCACTTGCAGCAGTGAGAGATTTACAGAGCTGGAACTTTCACCTGTACCACACGTAGTAGTATACAACTTCCAACTGGGATATCAATTTTTTTTTAGTTTCAAGAGATTGTCCAGGAAGAGGGCTGAAGTAACTGGAAAAGCATATTACCAGGACTGAAACAGTTGGGTTCACAGTCACATGAACAATTGCTCCAAAGAAACAGTATTCTCATGTTTGATGGCTCCTCCACCGTTGGATAATGAAAACCATAGTGTTCTTCTAGGACAGTTCACTTCTTGCCATGAATATAAATCCTCACCCTACATTTGATTTGTAACACATACTGTGTAGTTAAGAGTATGCAGTAACCATTAATTCAGTATCAAGCTCTCTTCTCACTAGTTTTCCACTTGCTACCTTGACTTTACTGATGTCTGCTAAATGTATGCTAAACTACTTCAGTCTAATCATGTAAGCCAAACAAAAAATTAAGACTTTTTATAATCAAATGCTCTCGAGCAACTTCAAACTTCCCTTATTTGCATCCATATAGATATATTCTTTTATTATTTATTTATTTTTCCCATAGATGTTTTAAACGACTGTGTAATCTCTGGCTGGTATAGGTACTCTGCAATATAGGATTTAGATTTCAAAAGCATGGGCTTCTCTACTGTCTAGACTTTTAAAGCTGTTTATACTTCTCACATCCATAACATACTGTGACAATTGTGCAAAACGTCTGTAAATCACTGCTTGCTTTTAACATTTCTTAATTTCATGCGGTGTTGTTGTATTATTGCATGATAATAATTTCATATTCCTCTTTCTGTCCATACTACTTACTTTTCTCTTAAATTTCTCCCTCTGGGAGTATTTAGATTAGAGAAGAGAAGGCTCAGGGGGAATCTCATTCATGTCTATAAATACGTGAAGGGAGCGTTCAAAGAAGATGGAGCCAGGCTCTTTTCGCTGGTTCTCAGTGACAAAACCAGAGGCAACTTAAACTTCCTTCCGTTAAAAGGTATATTTCATACTAAGGCACATAACATTGAAAATAATAAAGGAATATAAAGAAAATAAAGAAATACATTATTACAGTCCATGGAGAAAAAGAAAGGAATGACATGGAAGTGCCTAGACAGCAGAAAATACAGAAGACAGCTTACAGAAGTGCCTAGACATTAGAAAATACAACAATAGAGAAAAAAACCCAAAACTGCTCAGAATACCTAAAACAAGGAAGAAAGATTAAAAAACATATTTTGAAGTTGAAGAAAAACAGAGAAGCCTGTAGTTGACAGACCTCACGTAAGACAATCAAGTGTATGCCATAAGGAAGTCGCAGCAGTTACACAGTTTATAAACTTGATGTAGAACCCAAAAACACAGAAGAGCCTGAAAACACAGTGACATAGAGTTATGAGATGTGTTCAAACTGTTCAGGAGGCCAATACAAAGAATGGTCAGAATATATTAATTCATACTATAACAGAAATACATGGAAGTGTATATAATGTAGATAAGAATCTAACAGAAACAGAGATGTGGATGCTGCTTTTTCTGAAAAATTAAAACTAATAAATCATTGGTCCCTTATTGTTTCTAATGAATTACTTCTAGTGTGGTGCCTAGTTCCGTTGAGACTTTCCAATATTCTGCCTGAATATATTCAATTATTAGAAATATTCCTTTGTCCATTTTTTTGCAATGGTTATATTAATAGTATAGTCAGTATTTCCTATTTTTATCCTAAATTCAATAAGAAGAGATGCTGTGTTTTATAATCACCCTAATTCAGTCACTTTCCTTATTTATTTGTTCAGGGAAAAATTTGCTGATGTAGGAGGTGGGGGAGTTTTGCTTACTCTCCCTCTACATGGGTGACACTCTCCCATTCAGATCTCAGAATCTGTCTCCCTCACTGCTAGGCTTTGAGATGCTTCCTTAATAGTGCTTTTTTTGTGTATGCCTACCATGTGTATGTATGTAAAAGTCTTTTATTGAATTCTCCTTAAAATCTTTCAAGGTGATAATTCTTAGTTTTCCATTAGCCTGATTTGCAATAATATTTCCATGTACTTACAGTACATTTTCTCAAGAAGTAACCTTACATGTTTTTGGGGTTTGGTTTGGTTTTTTTGTTTGCTTGTTTGTTTTTTTGAGGAGAAGAAGGAAGGACAGTTCCTTTCTCAGCCTTTTTCCATGCTGTCAAATTAATTTCTTTTTTATTCCTTGAGTTAGTAGCAATAATAGTAAAATATTAATCAAATCAAGTATGTATAGATACGTGGAAAATTGTTAACATTAGCTTAAAGAAATTAAGTTAATTAAGCTTTAATGAATTAATTAAGCTTTATAAAGTTCTTGTGCAAAACTGAGTGTGTCAGAAGATATTTCTCATACAGATAAGAAACAAAGCAACAAAGAGATTCAGCCTCTTGCAACGTTCAGTCTTTAAGTTTCAAAGGTTTGTTTAAAATACTGTTTGACTAGTTTGTAATTTTTCTTTCTATTCCAGTTTGTAGTATGCTCTTTTGGAGTTGAAAATATCTGAAAACTTTTTGTTTCTGCTATTTATTTTTGCACATTCATACCCTTCATTCAGTTCTGAGTTTACACTGGCAACCTTCTGTTAGCATATTCCAGTTGTCAACAGTTTTCTTACTCGGTATTGCAGATTCCACTTGGGTTTTTTTGCCAAGTGAAGTGCCAAGTGAATCACCAAGTGAGGGTGATAATCACTCACCAGTGAGTTAGTCCTCACTAGTGACTGGGGGAGTGCTTTCAAATGACTCACTGGTTGTTCTTAAAGGAGGAGGGCAAGGAAATCCCTACACTAAGTGCAAATAGCTCTTTTGGATTACCATAGCAGTACAAAGGAAATACAAAATGTGGTGTCATGTAACAGAAAAGGAGAGTTTAATACAAATTAACTCTATGACTTCAACAAAAAGGCAGAACTGTGGTTAGGTTAAGATTTAAACAGATTTTATGTACATCCATGGGAGAGTCCTTCCCATATTTTTCTTGTGGTGATCCTTGTGATATTTGTTGATTTTATGCTGTTTCCTGATGATGTTAGGTCAGGACATTCATATTTTTCCTGTCACTCTTAAAATCTTAGATGCAGTGCAGAAATAATTTATTCTGTGTAAACTGAGTCTTTGTCACATCTGTCACAGGCAGACTCTCATTTCACCTTTCCTTCTACTTATTGTAGTTTTCCAACTGCCAAAATCTGGTTGCCTTTCCTACTGAGCAGGGTTTAATGCTGCTAACATACTAACTAAAGTGAAAAACTTTTCCCAGTTTCTTGTTTTCCAATTTATTTTGTCAAAAGACAGTTATGGTTTATAATACTACCTGAATAACAGTGTCTCCTATTGAGTATGCAAAGTGATGTATTTCAAAAAATGTTAAGGAATCTGCACCTACAACATAATGGTATTCAAGTTAGAGTTTTGAATTACTATTTTTATGTTTTCTTAGATCATGATTGACAATATGGAATATACAGAAAAACAGATCTCTGGAAAATCTTCCAGGAATTGGAACTAAGGATTTTCTAGCTCTCAACCATAGTTTGGAAAACATACGTGAAACACAAGGCTTTTTCTGCTTTTTGACACAAGTCCACTTGATTTACTTATAGGGAGGTTTTAATCAGAGTTTTTTCTTTCTTGCTGTTTCTCACCCATAGAATACCACATCAATGTTGTAGCAGGCAACACATTCTACAGAAATGAAAACTAAGACACATAACGGACAAGTATTTCCACTGTATTATGCAGGATTGGACTGGCTACACAATAGACAAGTAAAATAGACCAAGTAGTCTTGAAATATGTTGTCTTGATTTAACCACTTGTAATTAATGTCTTAGCTTGTTGCCATGTCTGTATGCATTAAAGGACAGTGTTTTTAAGGTGTCCTAGTTAATTAGAGGTTTTATTTCTTCTTTCAGATCTTGTTCCTTCAGGATCTTGATCTTTTTGTCTTTGCATAGGTGAAAATTCTATAGACAGCACTTTGAACAATACTATTCCCAATTAATCAGAGAGGTTTACATCTGGTTTTTGCCAGCTTCTCTTAACAGATAAGTTTTAGAAGGTAGGAATTATATGAAAGTGGGAAGAACATTGAGATAATCCTGCTTAACTGTCTGTTAGCATAAAAATAGCAAGTTCTGTGATTTCAAGAACAGCTCAGTGCCAATGTGGATGTAGTTCTTCCCTGTAGCTACTCCTTTGGAGAAGTAGCTGTTTGCTACTCTATGCTTTGAATTGAGCCCAAAAACTTATTACTTCAATGCAATGAAAATTAGTATTACATTATTTCCACATAATTTCTCTTTAAAAATAAATCTTCTCATGAATTCTCTAAATCACATTGCAGTAGAAGAAAGGTTTTCTAAAATGATACATATGAAAAATATCATATGAGAAATATGATCTCTTTAATTATCAATGAATATAACTACAACATTTTATTCGTTAAATTTATTAGGAAATCCAGGTGCACTTTCCGTGAATATTGCAATAAAATTAGGTAGTGCAATATAAAAATTAAACAAATCATTTCCTGTTTGGTCATTAATTGGATATTTCTCTTACAGTCAAACCGTTCTCATTTGTTGAAATACCTGTTCTTAATTTATCTCATAGTATCTGTTGGAGGATGAAATTACTCACAAGAGAGGGCCTTCAGAGAAGGATCAATGTATTTATATTAATGTAAATGATCACTGATTAATGAATTCTGTAACCAGTGAAGAATTAAATCCTTACTGTACTCCTTTTTTGGAACCTAAACTTCCTGTCAATTTTACAATTTAGTAGTAAGATTAATTTGTCAAGTACAGAAAATAGGAATAGTAAAAGACTAATCAGTAGTCTTTTTTCTATGAAAAGAAATCTATTCTTGAGCAGAAAGGAAAATAGATGTTAAGGGATATACTTAGTTTTTACAAAAGAATTAATATAATAGTGCTTATCCATATCACTGTCATAAATAAATATTTATTATTAATTTTTATATATATAAGTTTTTCATTGGTACCTTTATATGTTACGTGTATTGTTATATTACAACAGTGTGAGCTCGTGGAAGTAGTCATATAATATTTGACTTCTATGTGTATAATTTCAAAACCATATAAAATTACAATGAAACAAAAAGGTTAAAAAAAAAAAATCATGTCTATATGTACCCGTGTGTCAGTTTAATTTTCACAGAATTCTTCATCACCTGAACAAACAAAAAACACGCTGTTGTTGTTATGAGTGTCTGTGTACACCGCTGCACTGACAAATGTAGTTGATACTTGTGTACTTGAATTGAAACCAGGTGGAAACTGTGCCAGAATGTATACTTCAGGAGGAACAAAGACTAAAGAAGCAAGTTGCAATACTATGTAAAATCAGAGGAGAACAAAAACTTAGTATCTATCATGAAAGAAATAGTTTGACAACCACTTTTTAGCAATCAGGCTAAAAAAAAACAATTCCCAAAGCTCCAGAATGGAAATACTCCTACTCATATGAGGGGGTTGGCAGAAGACAGAATATGCAGTGCACACTCCTTAGGGTATATTTCTGGGCCAAATGGAATATTACTCTGAAACTCTCAAAGTAATCCAGATAGTGATCTCCTTATCAGTTGTCTTTTTCTTGATTAAAGCAGAGGGAAAGAACTGAGGTCTGTAGTATTGAAGGCATGGTTACGTGAGTAAAATTCTACATTTGAGTGTTGAAAAAACCCATATCCTTTGAGGCTTAGGTGTGTATTCTGTAACACAAACTCATCCATCATTTTTACTAATGAATTATTTTTGTCAGAATACTCAATAGATACAAGTCATAAGACAGATAGGTAAAGCTTTCTTTATCATGCTTTATAATATAGTGTGTGTTAAGGATAAGCACCTTGGCAAAAAATCATCACTTAATTCATCAATAGACAAGCTTTTCCATTTATCAGTTTGAGAGCTGATATCTATTCATTCATAAATACTCTGAGAAGCCTCTTCCCTATAGAGCTTTTTGAAGTTTTTATTAGTTTTTATTTCAAGAAGGAATTTCACACGTAAACTTCCAAATTGTTCTCTGTGTTTTGTGTGGAAGAAAAAAAAAAAAACCGCAAGTGCTGTGTAGTTTGAGCTGATATGGAAGTCAGTTGCCTTCTTAGTATATGGGTTTTCAGTTAACTTCAAAATTATCTCCTGCAGTAGTGCAGATGATAGATGCATAACCATATTATTCTTTTGTACCCACAGTGCCAATGTGGGTGAATAAATAGATTGATAAAGCTAAAAACTATAGAAACAATGACAAATATTTTACCTCTTTGAGCTGTTATGTTATTATATATTATTAATATAATTTATTGTGCATTTGGTTGAGAGAGCCCAGAAACTGGGCTCATAATAACCCCAATAGATGCCCAGTAAAACTATTGGAATATAATTGTGATGTGATCCTTTCTAGATATCCTTGTCTCAGTTTTGCAGATGCTTTGTATGATGCTTAGTTTGTATATGAATTTCACAGTATAATTAATGTGTCTAATAATGCAAATAAAAAATTAATTTTTAAGGAGAAGTCTCAAATCTTTATCTTGCTCATACAACTTTTTGTCTTTTAGCCATTGAGTGTCTAATGATATTGAAAGTATTTAGAACAATTGCATACATGTAAAATGAGGAAAATTAGAAGATTGCTTTTATTAGTATGTGATAAAAACTAGAGTGATACTTTTTATTATTTTAGTGATTATATTGCTACAGTTTCTGTCTAATTTTATATTTAGCAAAATTAATAAATGGCCAACACTTAGATAGCCAAAGGACTGATTCAAATTCCTGTGTGTATATACATCTTAGTGAACTAAGAAACATAAGTAAGGAAGCAGAAGGTAAGATTTCTGGATGCATTTCAGTTATATTAGGAAAGTCTGTAAGGAAGAAATCCCCTCATCCTCTGTCACACAGGGACAAAGAAGCCATCTGGTGAGCTGTACATTTTCATTTAGGTAGTTAGGATATAATTTGCAAAAAATCTCATGAATGTTTTTTTTAAATAAACCTTTGAATTGACAGATGAGGTGAATTCTAGTGTCTTGAAGCTGATTGGACTGAAAGGGTGCAAAGGTATTCAGAAATTCAGCTTTATTAATAGCTTAGGACAAAGCCTCTTTTCCCGTTTTATTTTTCAGTTTACTTTTCAGTTAAGGCCAGAGAAAGGCATTTTGAACCTTCTACTTCTCTTTGACACTTACATGGGGTTTTTTTACACCTGGTGTTTATTTATGTATTTATTAGTAGTATTGTCTCTGTCATTTAAACATGTCCCAGTGCCAGCTTAGAAATCACTAAAGCAGAACTTCCAGTGAAAACACAATTGTCTAATTTTTCATTTGAACACTTTTCTCTTTAGTAGCCTAAAAACAATATTTAAAATTTGCTTCATATTTGTTTAAACACTGCCAGATACTTTGACTGGTTTTTTATTAAACTTTGCTAAGTTTGAGTAATAGCCCTGTGTTAGGAACAGAGGGTGATACTTGAAATTTCTGCAGTGCTATTCCACATCCTTACCTGGTAACTGTAGCTGCAGTGCACAGGACATTAGCTTCTGGTGATAAAAGTGGTAAATGTAGCTTCAATTTGATGAGTTCTTAATATTTCTGTTTACGTTAGAGTCTCAGCCTTCATCACACATTCACACCATGCTTATGTGTAAAAGGAAATATGCATACCCTGCAAGGTGTGCATTGAAATGATGAATGGATGAATGAAGGATTAAAAATTTAGTCTGGTGGTTTGTTCTCTGTGTGCATCTCACATGACTGAAATTGTGAGTGACTCAAAATTATTTTTTCAGGTAATGTCCACTACTGTAGGTTTTGACTGAAAAGAAAATTCTCATCTTTTCTCATGTCTCATATTATACATAATTAATTTTTACTACTTTTTTTCTCAGACTTTCTCAAGGTAAAATCTAAAGAACTATGGATGTTCTCATTTTAATATGAAAAGAGAGCTTTTGGGGAAGCAAAACATTTTCACTCGTAATGGGCCTTCTATTTATGCTTTTAGCTGTATAATGGTAAGGAAGAATAATATATATAATTTGTAATGCCAGGGATGCCAAATGAATGTAATTGCTTTGAAACGTGTTAATCAGTAAGCAGTGATTCTTTCTAGTGGTGCAAAAAAATGAGGAAGACATCAAACACATCAAAATGCATGCGTTATATATTATAATAACACCCGAGAACAAAGATACACTTATGGCTGTTTACCGTAAAAGAGTTATAACAAGTTTTATGAATTTAAAGTGTAAGTTTTCTGTCATGTATTAAGTCCACAAACTACAGTGTAAGTTCCAATATTATACCTTTTGTACCTTTTGTACTGCTAATTTCATCCTTTTATGTCTTATTGTACAAATACAATTTTTCCTTATCTTTTTTTTTTTTTTTTTGTCCATGTAGATAGAATCACTGAAAGCTGTAGTTCTTCAAGGGCATGAGAAGCAACCTGTCAAAACCAAAGAGTAAAATCAGTGGACCAAGGCAGTAGAAAGAAGTTCAAGTTAGTTCCATGACTGGAATTAATGCCTCTTAAACATGAAAAATGTCACTAGGTTTCATATATCATTTTGACTAGAAATCCAAAATCCTATATTCAGAAGTGCTGAGCATTTATAACTTAAACTGCATAACTAAATATGCAAACTGCCCAATTTAGTGATGATCAGTCTTTCTGTGGTATTTTGGTTCCTCAGTTGCCTGATGGATGGTTTTATCTGTAGTTAAAATCATAAGTAGTAGCTTAAGCCAGCACTAACCTTTTTTTTCTAATCCACATCAGGACGTGAATTGACGTGGTTTCACAGGCCAGAACAGGATTTTTGCTCTGGGTAACATACTGCTCACAAGTCAATAAATTAAGCAAATTTATAGATTAATTCAAACCCTAGAATGGGTTGCCCAGAAAAGTAGTGAAATCTCCATCTTTGGAGGTATTCAAAAGCAGCTTGGACATGGTCCTGGGCAACCTTCTCTAGGTGTCTCTCACTGAGCAGAGTTGGGACAGTCCCTGCCAATCGCAGTTATTCTGTGATTCTGTCGTTAAATATTTGTATCTGGTTAGCACTATTTTTTTACCATGTAGTGAGAGTGGACTTACACCCCTAGTATGTTATAATTTGATTTCAGAATCCTGTATTGTTTTTTTGAGCAATATTTAGCACTCAATCTCCTGTGCTTTGTTTCGCTGCTCCTTCTCCAGGTTCACAGTCATTGGTCTTCCCATATGATGTAAAGGAATTTTTTAGGAAAAAGCTGGGAATTTCTGTCATTGGAGGAATTTGTGAGCATTGCCGTGCTGTTCCACTGTTTGACTGCTGTAAGAACCAAGCCTCAGTTGTGAGGTTGCAAGCTAATCCAGAAGTGCTCACAGTGCTGATATTACTCAAAAAATGTATATGATCCATACCCCAACTGATTTAAAAGTGCCCAGGACTAAACACAGGAACTGGGTAAGAAAAAATTATATAGAAATACTGCTTTAAAAGTAGTAAAAGAAAACCTTTGATTTGTGCCAAATGTGTTATCTAAATCTGGGCCCTAAACTACTTAACCTGTTCACATAGCAAATCCTCTGCATCATCTCCTGAACATTTGTACGTAAGTTTGTAGGCACGCATACTTGATGATTTTTTAAGCAGCAGATCTTAATCACTCCCCAACATGTGAAAACCGTGGGAAAACAAACAAAATAAGCAGCCTAGTGTAGACAACATTTTAAGTTCAAATAAGTGGCCTGAAATTTTCCCACAGGCCTTGAGAGGTGAGGCTTGAGTACTGGAGACTACATCCCTTTCAAGAACGGACCCATACAAAGGCAGAAAGTTTTATGTTCTGTTCTGCTTTCATGTAACTTTTATATGATGAAATTTAGTTTCACATGAAGTAATTTTGCATGTCATTCATCAGTGTGATATAAGAAGTGTCATTATCATGTAGTAAAAATCTAAATTACTAAAATACTTGTTCTAGGAATCTGAGCAAGCGAATGTAATTTTATTTGGTTGTATTTGTTATCCTCACAAGTTGTTAGGCTGGCAAGTAAATTCTGATGGAGCTCTCCCTACATTTAACCTGTTAATTCGGTGCATTGAAAGTGTCATTAGAGTTTGTGTGTATAATCTATGAAGGGTTTTTGGATACTATAAGATAAGTCTGTTCTAGCTTGTAAGGTATTATATCATTTTCTGCTGTTGCTCGTAGTTAATGAAGAAATCCATTCCTCCTCTGTTGAAAGTAATTTATCTTTTGCACATCACAGTATAATTCATTTTGGTCGTATCAGGCTAACTTTGTTCAAGATTCCAATCTCACTGGCATTGTGTCTCGTTGTAAATACTTTACACATTTAGGTTTTAGGGTTTTTTCCTGTGTTTTGTTTGTTTGTTTGTTTTGGGGTTTTTGGTTTGGGGTTTTTTTGTTTTGTTACTAATTTCTGAGAGTGCCTGGTTGAGGTCAGTATGTGCATCAGATCATAAACATCTTCCTGCTCTCCTCAAATTACTGGATAAAATTGACTGGCTTTTCACTGTGTACTAAGTCATAGAGAAGAAAAGTAGTAACAACAATACAAAAGACAGTACATTTTTATTGACAATGTAATTTTTGTATGAATTTATGGCATAGAAATCTGTCTTTCCTTTAGGACAGGCAATTAAATGGACAGCAAATATTGTAGATTAAAAAGAAAATTTATTTCTAATAAAGACCATAACCGTCAAATTCCATGGTAAGTACTAGTGTTGTATTAAGAGAATAGAGATATAAGCTGGATGTTAATTATATTACTATATGTAATGGTATGCATTCATTATTAGAGAATTACCAACTGGAAGAATTTATTTTATTATTCACAAAAAAATTAGATTCTGTTTTCCAGAAGTGGCTGCTAAGTATCAGCATATTACCAATAAACATACTATCAGTGTGAAACTCCTGATAAATCTGTTTCCTATGGCAAAGGTTGAGGACTCTGAATGACTAAACAGTGAACACAGGCTATCTAAAACAGGGAAGTCTTTGTGCCAAATGACGTTTTGTTACTTTCCTAAGTACATATAGTTGATTAACATATTACATTTCTGAATTATTTCTGTAGGCAATGTTTCTGGCACACTAATTAAAATACCAGTTAATACCTTTTTTTAAAAAGAATAAATTATTACAAAATCAGTTACATAAATCCATCCAGATACCTCCAGATTTCAGAATTAATTTCAAAAATGCTTTTCATTTTTTGTAGATTTTTTAAAAATGTCTTGCCCTCAAATATAAATAGAACACATTTCTTGTATGTCTCTGTTAAAACACTGCTCTAATTACTATGCACAAGTTAATAAATAAACCTACCATATGCTGCCAAATTAATCAAATGCCAAAAAAAGCTAAATAAAAACAGAGAGACAAACTTTTAATTACACTTTTCTAAAAACCTTTTGCAGTAAGTAATATTCTTTACTTGGCATTCTGCTTCAGTGTGAAAGGGCAGAAAATATTACCAAGCTCATATATCAAATGATAGTAAGAGAACTTTCTAAGAAAGAAGGAAAAAAACCCAAACATTGAGGTAGGGAATTTTATTTTTATTTATCCTCATTTAAACATCTTTATAAATATACAAAGCAAATGGTTAGACTTTGACTGTTCTTTGCCTAGAAGACATTAATTCAGAACTTAAGTGTAAAATAATGTTTTTTGAAAAAATCGATGAAAGAAAAAACCCACACAATTAAGCTGCTATCAAAATACAGTCTAAAATAATGCAAGTAAGAACTCAGTGACTCCTCAAATTAGGGTTAGGGTTAGTACCTTATAAATAGTATTGGTGAGGTGAAGAGGTTTGACCTAAGCCCACTGCTGCTTGCTACTGAATCTGATTCCACAGGAAAAATGGATTATATACCTATTCCACAATATCACTAGACCAGTAGTTAGGGTAGTCTCATGTGACAAGAATCAAGCTCCTTCAAGCACATGACAGAAGTGAAAAGAAATTTCCTACAGTTCCTAGGTATTTCAATGACTACTTAATTGTATTACAGAGGGTAGTGTGTCACTTCCTTCACTTCCTCATCTCTTTCCATATTCTAGAGGAAGACTCAGTCCGGTATTAGCTCAATGTTTAAATCAGACTTCAGTGGGACTAGTGATCTGCTGAACAGCCCACTCTTTTTTATTACATTTATTTTTCTTTTAATGTAAATGTGCTTTAAATGAAAGTGACATTTAGAAATTATTAACTACATGTTATATTGCATTATATTCTACATCTAGTGCAGTACTTTTCACTGGAAAACACTACTGTTTTAAACTAGTAATATTTAAAGACTGCTTTGGCAGTGACAACAGTGGGGAAAAACAGCTCACATAATATTATTAGAAGGTAGCTGCATGCAAACTGTTTATTTGGAATGCTTTCTAACCCATGTTACCCTGAACTGTTACCAAGAATTGCTGGGAGAGTGGTTATGGTTGGTTCAGAGTTCCAGTGCCTGTGAAAATTTACAGATGTATCCCATGTGTACATGGCTATGCTGGGTCCTGCACTTGGATCACAACAATCCCATGCAATGTTACAGGCTTGGGGGATAGTGGCTGGAAAGCTGCCTGGCAGAAAAGGACCTGGGGGTGTTAGTTGATAGCCAGCTGAATATGAGCCAGTAGTGTGCCCAGGTGGCCAAAAAGGCCAATGGCATCCTGGCCTGTATCAGAAACAGTGTGGTCAGCAGGATCAGGGAGGTCATCCTTCCCCGGTACTCAGCTTTGGTGAGGCCACACCTTGAATACTGTGTCCAGTTTTGGGTCCCTTATTGCAAGAAGGACATTGAGGCACTGGAGCATGTCCAGAGAAGGGCAACAAAGCTGGTGAAGGGGCTGGAGAACAAGTCTTATGAGGAGCAGGTGAGGGAACTGGGGTTGTTTAGTCTAGAGGCTAAGAGGTTGAGGTGTGACCTAATTGCTGTCTACAGCTACCTGAAAAGAGGTTGTAGGGAGGCAGGTCTGTGTCTTTTCTCCCAGGTAACTAGTGATAGAACAAGAGGCAATGGCCTTAAGATGCGCCAGGGGAGTTACAGATTAGATATCAGGAAGTACTTCTTCACTAAAAGGGTTCTCAGGCACTGGAACAGGCTGCCTAGGGAGGTAGTTCAGTCACCATCCCGGGAGGTGTTTAAAAGATGGCTAGATGGGGTGCTCAAAGATATGGTTTAGTAGTGGACAGGTGTGGTTGGACTCAATGATCTCGGAGGTCTTTTCCAATCAGGAGATTCTATGATTCTGTGAGTATTGCTTATTATGTTAAAATTAGAATAAAAATTGTGTTAAGTCCTGTTGACATCAATAAAGCAAATATTTCAGAGCACAAAGAAACTGCTGAAAAACAGGTTAGTACAATTGCATGTGTTATCTTAGCAATATTCCTTTCTACAGGTCTGTAAACTGCCTATCAACACAATAATTAAAGTGTTAACACCTTTGAAAAATTATCTCATTTAGAAATAACATCAACTGTGAATTCTTAGTCCTTTAGAATACTTGGAGCCAAATTCTGCAAAACTTTTTTATAAGCAGTCTTAATACTAGTATTTCACTAAGGACAAGTCACCCCAACAGAAATTTGCATAGTTTGATAGTTGGACTTTTGGCATGGAAAGAGCGTCATGTCAAAAATTCTGTGATTCTTAAAACTTTTTCATTGTTTATTCACACAGATTCTCAATGAAGGAAGCACTTAGTTCAGTCCTGATTACGTTAAATCAATGGAAACAAAGACTCAGTAAAAGCTGAGTAATTCTCAAAATGCTACCTAGTAAATATAATTTTGTTATTCCACATAGATGTAAGTTTAAGCTTTCAAATACTGAAGATACTGAATTGTAGGTGAGTAAATGTCTCTGGAAAAGTTAACACCGAAGACTGTGCTTTTAACATTTTATGAAGCAAACAAATGCAGTGTAATCACTATGCTCCAAGATATGCAAAAAAAGAATAATAGAATTGTAGTTTCCTTGAATACCCTTTAGTTATTTCAATGCTACATTGTTTGAAACAGAGCAAAATTATTGCTTCTTCGTTGCTCTCTAAAAGCTATTAAGATTACAAACAATACTGCAGCTGACTGGGCTGTTATCTTAATAGAGTATTCATCAAAGTCTTAGCAGATTCACAGTGTAACGATTATCAAAATGAAATCAGTATTATTGTCTAAAATTTGAATTTAATTCATGTTTTATAAGAACTATATTGAAAGCATAGTGTGTTACTTCGATTTTTTTTTTTAATTGCTTTGTCAGTGATGACATGGAGACTCATCATCTGTCATCCTTTTCTGTCTATAGTGTTACCTACAGATTAAAATTATTCTGTATTTGTTCAGCCAAGGGAAAAGTTTTCATATTTATATGAAAATACCACAAGTTGATAGTTGTTATACATCTGGAGTTCTCTCTATTACAATTCTATTACTGACTACATTAGATCTACACTTAACATTCATTTGGACAATAAGGAGATACTCTGAAACTATTTGCCAGTTGCAGATTATTTTTTAGACATGTATGAACTTTGATATTTTTATGGGATAATTTAGAAAACTTACACCTAAATTTTTGCAGTTAATATCAGTTTTGTATATCTGCATGTCATATTGCACTGTAGTATTACTTGGAGACCTCTGCTGCACAACAGTAGAAGAGTATCATAAAACCAAGTATATTTTGCACTGATATTGGCTATTCACTAGTTGAAACTCTTTTACTAAACTCAGTATGATTGTTTATTTTCTTAATATGTTAATATAAAACCAGAGTTTTCAATTTAAGCAGCAACTTTCAGTTGTGGTGGTTAAAGAATCTCACATCACTTTTTGAAAACATATAATACAAGCTTGAGCCAAAAAAATCCTATTCTAAAATTTCAAGTTCCTTACCCTTATTCCTAAGGAATAAAATCTTATGTACATAGCTAAATGATTAGTCCATCAGGACTTGGGGGTACTGGTGGACAAGAAACTTGACATGAGCCAGCAATGCACACTTGCAGCCCAGAAGGCTAACTGTATTGTGGGGTACATCAAGAGAAGCGTGGCCAGCAGGAGCACCTCTCCTATGAGGACAGGCTGAGAGAGTTGGGGCTGTTCAGCCTGAAGAAGAAAAGGTTCTGGGGAGATCTTACAGTGGCCTTCCAGTAACTGAAGGAGCCTACAGGAAGCCTGGGGAGGGACTTTTTACAAGGGCAGGTAGCGATAGAACGAGGGGAAATGGCTTTAAACTGGAAGAGGGTAGGTTTAGATTAGATATTAGGAAGAAATTCTTCACTGTGAGGGTGGTGAGACACTGGAGCAGGTTGCCCAAGGAAGTTGTGGATCCCACCTCCCTGGAAGTGTTCAAGGCCAGGCTGGATGAGGCTTTGAGCAACTGGTCTGGTGGGAGGTTTTTGTACTCATGGCAGAGGGATTGGAACTAGATGATCTTTAACATCCCTTCTGACCCAAACTATTCTATGATACTGTGAAATGATTAGTTACTTTACAAGAAATGACAGTATCCCAGTGTGCTCATATGACGATATAAGGAGTATGTTTTAATATGTAGTATTGCAAAGCTGCAAAACCTCCTGTCTGTAATTTAACAGTTGCTTAAAAGTATGAAACAGCAATTCAGAACAGAAAGCAAATTAGTTTCAGTCGTTCATAATTGTTCTTCGGTATAAAGTGAAATGCAAAGTAAATGCAGACACAAAAAAAGAATGCTAATCTGTGCTCTTAAGATACATAGCCTTTTGGAATCTAGAAACTCTGCACAGGTATTTAGCAAAGAGAAGGGATGCTTTCAAGTGTGAAAATAGCTGTATCTACTTCAGGACAACTGCTTCATCCATGTTTTGGGAATTTTTCTGATATTATGTTCCTCAGATGAACAAAGCTTCAAAAAATTCTTTCAGAATTCTTTTCACCAAAAAATATATTCAGTAATAAGTGGGTTTTTAAATCCTCCTCTGTGGTAAGGGATCACCTTTTCCCAAGAAGTCATGGGTATGAATAAGCTCACAATTGCATATCTGCAATTGTACATAAGTATCTATAGTGTATATGATATAGTAATTGTAAGATTTTGCTTTTTTTTGTTTGTTTGGGTTTTTTTTTTTTAACTTTACTATTCCTTTTAAGGTTTTTACTTGCTTAGCAATAGTAAAGGTTTTTATTTTTTTTGTCTAGGGGGCTGTGAGTTGTTGTCTTAAAAATTAGTTTTAAAATTTGTAATATAGATTGAATAATGACTTAGTATTTACTAACCAGAAATCACAAATGTCACCTTACAGCATGTATAACCATCTGGTTATCAACTATACTTAGGGGTACGTAGTGTGGATGCATAGAATAAAACCAATTTCTATAGGAGTGATGTTAAGGATAACAATCTTATTTTCTCAAAGAGGATATATTTTATGAAATCTTATGAAAGATTTTGATTTATTTCCTACCCCTTAATGAAAGCAAGCTTACTTGCTTTTTCCTCTGATGCATAAAGGAAGATTGTTTTCTCTACATAAAATTACAAGAAAAAAATTAAACTGAATTTTGTTGTTTAAGTTTTTGTTCAGATTTTTATCCCAACACATCATTGCAATTTAGTTTATATTAAATTAAAATTTTATTTTAATAATCACTGTAAAATGAGTGAATGGCAACAGTTATACATTATGGAATGCCATTTATTATTTTTTTCTATATTAACCAAATTGTGAAATAATGTGATCTTGTTAGCAGTTGTTTAATACAGACTAAGGTCAGTGTGCTTCTCTTGACCCTGAAAAAAACCTGTAAAGAATCACATGATAAGAAGTAATTCAATAGCTTTTCTGACTGGAATTAAATTAATATACTTACATTGATTTCTCTGTATTCCTTTTTCATTTTTAAGACTGTGATACTGGATTAAGCGTAGATTTTTTTTTTAATTATTTTGTATAGTAAGAACCAGAGACTTCCTAATGTGGATATAATATTAGACAAGTATTTTAAGTACAGTAGCCATTTACTTTTTCTTAATTCTTCTGTAGCTCTGATACCGTATATTTTGTATGATTTTTGCAACAGGTCATGAGATCAGACTGGAAGAGTTTTCGTTTTTCTGTCATGTCTTCTTACCCAGTTTTCTCCTCATTTTTTAATTTCTTTTTTTTCCCCATTTTTAACTTTTACAAAATAGGAGTGTTGCTATCTTTCTCTTTTTTTCTTTAATATGTTTTCTTGCCAAGATAATTGTTGTCACTTATTCCCATACACTGTAGTCTGGAACAGTGCAGCAAAACCTTTTTTATTTGGAAGAAACTAGAAGTCAAATAGTTTCTCTTGGAATGAGGTAGAGGGTGACATATATATGTATAGTCTATCCAGAAACTCCATTAACAATAATATTAGTGGCTTTATTCCAGAGCCATGGGAGATCGAGCAGTAGGAGCAGCCTGCCTTTTGATATAGGTGCACAAAAAGGGTAGTGACCAAGCATTGGGTTTGTTTTTTGTTTTTTTTTTTTCCTTTTTCTAGCAGTCAGTGATGCCACTTCTCAAACTGACTTTTGCAGCCCTTAATATCTGGCATCCTTAAGGTTTATCATTTCCAGTGTGACTTAGATGATCTATTGCAAGGAAGCCCTAGGTCTGTGTGAAGAACACAAGTCCATTATAAATACTACACTGGCGTGAACTGGAAATACATTTGTTCTAGTAAACTTAAAAGGAAAGTTTGAGGTTATAAAACTGAAAAGAGGGTGCCATGAGAGAAAACCATAAATAAGCGGTTACAGACTTAAAATATAACTGACTTTTGTTCTTAGCTTTATCTGTCACTTGAGGGATAATTTTTAGGCTATATTGTTACTAATGCAACCAGATGTTAAACTGCCTCAAAGAAGACAAGTTCTTACACCTTTGTTCTAATTAGACAGAAGGGTGATCAGAATCTGTCTAAGCATATTTAATCTTTAAAACTTGTCCTAATTTTTAGCTGGGACGGAGGTAGGTTTGTTTTAGTAGCTATAAGAGTGCTGTGTTTTGGTTTCACTATGGGATTTGTTATGAGAAGAACATTAATAACATACCAATATTTTGAGTTGTCACTGGAAGTCGAAGGACTTTGTGTTTTGCTAGTCTACATGTGCAAGGTCTAGGGGGAGCAGGTAAAATTAAAATTAATAAACTAGATCGGCATTTGGATGTGCCAATGAGATATGCCATATTATATAACTTCATGTTCAGTATATTAATAAGGGTCTCTCTCTTGTGGGGGTTTGCTCTCTCTCTGGTTCTTGCTCTTCTGTGATTGTGGTTTTGGTTTTTGGATTGTCACTCCTCTGGGATCGTTATCTGAGAAAGGGCCAGGCTGGGTCAGCGGCTGGTGAGCAATTGCACTGTATATCTCTCATTTGCGTATTTTATTATTACTATTATTACCATTATTACTTTAATATAATCATTTTAAGTTTTATTTTATTTCAATTATTAGTTTTTTCTTATCTCAAACTACGAGTCTCCTTACTCCTCCAATTCTCTCCTCTATCCCCAGGAGGTGGCGGGGCAGAGTGAGCAAGCAGCTGTGTTTGGCTGCCAGCCAAGTGCTAGCCAAGGAAAGCCACCACAGAGCTGTACCAAAATTACATTGAACTTCCTTATATTTGTAAAATTTAAATGTTTTCATAGGTTAGACTTGAAGGTATGTAAAAAGGCAAATTAAATATTGTCCGTGATTGTTTGTAAGGTCATCAGCTGTACAGATCCTATGATACTTTGTCCTCTCTCACTAGAATTTTCAGTCCCTCCTATGATACTAAATTGCTAACTCTTTTTTTTTTGGTGTTAGACAGCATGACTACCATTGTGATATATTTTCTGCCTTGATTATAATTTACCAAACTCATATCCCTAGAAGTATTTGCTATGTTTTTGGTGAGAAGATATATGAAAAGCATTTTCTTTGGCACTGAATTGATGGTAACTTTGTAGTACCTTGAAAACAGAGCAATATACTATACCAGTACTGCCAATGAACACACTCTGAACAGTTTAAAGGCTTTTGACAATGACAATCTTTCTGTCTGTTTTTGTTTTCTTTTGCTTGAATGATCTATATATTATTATGACCATGAGTCATAATAATGTTACAAAACAAATTTTTTTTTTTTTCATTTCAATAGTACAGAAAGCAGACATATTTTGTTCTGTGGGCCATCTCAGAAATGACATCTGTTTGTAAACCAGGAGACCATAATTTCTATTAGATGTCCTCAACAACTTTTTAGTTACTTAAATCTTACATCCATAAACCCCATTTAAGATCAGTGTAAATTGATTTCAGTAATAAGAATACTTTATTATTTTTTCTTTTCTGGCAGAGAAGTTCGACAAGCAGTAGCTATGTTAAATGAAAAAGAAGAATTAAGAATACTTGCCTCTCTATATATGTGATGTCTTTGAACTTCTAAAAATCAATTCTGTGGTTGAGCAGTTCCCACAAAAAATGATTGTTGCAATAAGCTTTAAATATCTTCTGTTGAATAGGTATCTATTTTAAGCAGAATTGGACTGACAAAATATGTCAGTTTTGAAGAGCAGACATCAAAGTTCTTTTACGATTAACAGTTAAACTATAAAAGTAATTTTAAGTAAAAATCAAAGAATGCCCCCCAAAAGTGCATCCAAAAGGAAAAGTTTCTCATAGAAATGAAGAGAGAGTTTTGTTAATTTCTGGACACTATGTGCAAATAACACAAAGGTAAATTTGACCTGACAAATCATTTAATGACTTCACCTACAACCATTTTCTGAACTGCATGTTTGCAGTTTTGCTTTCTCAAGCTTCCTTTATGCTGTGCACACTGCTGCCAACCTTAGCAGAAGCTTTGACTTCACCTCAAACAGCTTTTCCATTTTCTCTACTAAAGATATGGACAAATACCACAGTTGTGAAGGTTGCACTATGTAACTGCCATCATTGAAATGCCACATTGTCATTAATAACACCTGATTTTTTTTTTGTGCATGCAGTGATGTTTCATTGCTATTTTTGAGATTTAGAAGAGGGTATATTTGTTAATACTCCTCCACTCTGACAATTCTTTGATGGCCTCTACCAACTCTGAACCACACATTCTTTTATGTTTTTGAATCTGATCTTTTTTCTCAGTCATGCAAGAATGCCTGGTAATCGAGTTCACTGCTGCTGTGGCAGGTATAATTTTTCTGAAAAGACTGGGTGGATAGCAAGTTTACTGTTAACAGGTCTAATGTGGAGTACTGTGGCAGAGTCAAGAGATTTGAGAGGTTATGGGAAAAGAGCAGCTTCTTTAGAGAACAGAAAGAGTGTAAGAATTTCTGATGCTTGTAAATGACAACTGTGTGCTTTTGTAAAAAAATTGTTTATCATACAATAAAGTTGTATCATAAAAAGTAAGAAATTCCTCCTGATCATTAATTCTGTCCTGGCACTATCTTTCATATCTTCCTACTCACTCATGAAGTCTACTAGAAGTGAATCCAGGACTCTCAGTTATTTCCACATGTTTAGCAACAAAAAAAAAAATAATAAAAATAATAAATAAAATTCTTTCATACTTAAAACAAATTAAGTTTCTGAAATTTTTAGAAGGAAGTTTCATGTACAACAGAGTAGGCACCAGGAGAAAGGATGTGATTTCTCTAGTTCTGTGTGAATATGAAGAAGATATCTGGATAGGAATTACAGTGCTACTGTTAAAATAATGACTTAGTATTTTGTAATAGTAGAGTATTTGTTATTGTTTGTGTTCCAGACAAGAAACTTATCTGGCTATCAGAGTCAGAATAGTTATGTCATTTAACTATGACTGACACTTTCCCTAGTTTGCTAGTTATTAGGTTTCTTCTTTCTTTTGTGAACTATATTCATGTCAGTGTTTTCAACGTTTGTTTTTGATGATACGTATTATAATGTAGTACACAATGTTTAAAATCTTGATAGCATATTTTGATCCATTTTTTGGCCTTTGGTGTCCACTTTTTTTATGTGTTTGTTGGTTATAAATTTGTGACAAAATGTCTGTCCTAATTGTCTTCCTCTGTTGTTTTAAAATGCTTTTTAGCTACAGAGAACTCTGTGTTTAGTAAATAAAACCTGCAGACACAGACTTTTAAACCTACAAGTGTCTACTTATATCAACCTTAGTGAATGTTCTTGGAATCTTGTGTATTATTTTTTTCTTCTTTTCGGTGTTGGCCATGTGGTAGAGTCCTGACAGCCTCATGTCCTGTTGTCATTCTTTTTACAACTCCTGGTAAATGCTAAATTTCAGAAAGGCATAAAAGCTTATTGTCTGTTCATTATGTTTTTAATCTGGTGGGAGGGTAATGCACCACTAACAGTTTTCAGCACAAGCCAGTTGTTGTACTAGATTACATGAAAGGTCAAGCTATGCAATGCTAATCACTTAGTGCTCAGCACTAGATTTTACATGGCTGATTGTGAAGCAGAATTTGATGTTTAATCTTATCAAGTTCAGGAGACACATGTTGCTTTTCTTATGAAAATTAATTTGTTTTTAGCCTAGTTATGAGGTAGAAAATCAGAGGGACAGTTAGCCTCATTTCTTCCCTGAAAATGGTATAAAATGAGGAAAAAGCTTTGGGTTGACTAGTTGTTCAACAGTAATAGTAACGTTACCTTTTTGCCTCTTGTTAAATGAGGTTTTATGCCCTTTGTAGAGAGGCAAATGCCAAATATACATCCATTTTATGAAAGACTATGCAAGAGACAAATATCTTCAGTACCTGTAGTGTGTATTGCTTTCATGCCCTACTGATTATTCCAATGATTCCAATAGTATTAATAGCTCCTTTTTAAAATTTATTTTTATAACAGTCTAGAAAATGCATATAGAAAGACAATTCTGCAGCCAAACAGTAGCATATTTAGCAATAAAAAATAAAAAAAAAAAGCTACACTGCAGATGTAATGCCACTCTTTCCAGAGAGTAAATCTACATATGTAAATTCCAGTAGTCAACAGCACATTACTAAATTTTTGAAGAAGTTCTGCTAAGGGAAGCTTTTATGGAAAAAAAAAAAAAAAACCAAACCCAAAACATATACATATATATATATATATATATATATATATATATATATATATATATATGTATCCGGGCCACACAGAGACAAAACAACAATATGGAATCTGTTTCACTATGTGGAAAAAAAAAAAATTCCTGATATGAAATAATATTAGTGCTTACTAAATATTCCTAATACTTCTTTTTTTCGTAGGTATTTCTTAGAGTATCTACTTGGTTAGAATGTTAAAAGAAATAGATAAATTGAGCAGTAATGTATTAAGCAGTAATGTGTTAAGCAGCAAAGCCAGAAGGACAAAATAAAAAATTAAAATAACCCAAATCACTATTTAGTTACAGTGGGTTTGGTATGACTTTGAAGTATTCAAGATATCTGCATGAACATTACATTCCACTTATTCATTTATTTCCTTCATCCCTACCTTTACAGTTGCTTTCTGAATGCAAGTTCATTTGGAGCATATTTCTTACATAGCAGTAGTCCATAGCAAACTGGTTACTGCATGTTAATAGCTAGTCCTTTCCAAGATCAAATTTGCTTACTAAGCTAGTCAGTGAACTTCAGCGATGGCTCAATTATTTGTATTTCACTCCACTTATCTTAAAAGTATAATTTGGATATGATTAGAATAAATACACAGTTTCACAATTTAGACATATTCATTAGAAAGATAACATTTAAATCAGGGAAAAAAATAATATCATAAGCATGCAATTAATTTTATACACAGTCCTGGAAGCATGCCATGTAATACTTTTTACACATTTTAAAAATAATCTTAGCCTTGAATTTTTTGCAATTTATCAACTTAAAATAAGATTTTAAATTATTTTCTTTTCAATCTCACTTTTATGTATAAGTTGTAAATTAATACTTGCTTATTTTCCAAAAGAAAATACGTGGGATTCTATTGCTCTGTATGTAAGGTATATGCCAGTGTGAGAGAATTATGTTATTACATGTTGTTGTCATATTCTGAGCTACAGCTCTTACTTTTACATTCATATTAAGAATTTACCCTTTCTGTGTGTTATGTGAGAATTTCCTTTCCATCAGCTTCCTACTTGTCTTTTTCTAGCCTTAAATTTAAGGTGGGTAAGATCTGAGGAGCACTAACTTAAGAAAACACATGACAGAGAAAGAAAAAGCTGAGAGACAAGTTGCAAATCAGCGAACAGATACCAATAATTAGTTTGGAAATGTAAATGAATGTAAGAAATGTGCAAAGATCAATGGAGTGGAACAAGTGAAATGCAAAAATAAAATTGACCAAAAAAAAACAGAGAAAGAAAGGAAGCTTTATGCCTACATAGAATATATCAACAGCAGTTTACAGTCTAGAGCAGAGAAACGACATCCAGCTGACATTGCTCAAATCATAACTTCTGTCACTGTGAAAATGGAAATGGATATCAAGGAGTTAAATACAGAGCCAACCTCATGTGAGTAGCACCTGCAGAAATGATTCAATTGAGAAAACACCTGTGTTACCTAGTTTAGAGATACCATAGCCAGTTTCATCGAAAGATATAGAAAGGAGTGCTTGTTACTTAAGTCTTGCATTACCTGCTCTTCTTACTATTAATTTCAATGTTTGAAATAATAGAGGTGATTGAAGAAATCTTTTTCCTCATAGTTTTCTTCAGCCAAGGTTTGTGAAAAGTTTAAGATCATTTGTTCCGATCAGTTGCATGGAGAGCTACTGAGAAGCCAGACTGAGTTTTGCTTTCTGAACATAACAATAAGGCCATCATAGAAGGACATCAAAAGAAGAGACGTGGTGTTCAGCTCTGGTTCACACTGCAGGTTCTCATAACAAGTTGATAACAAGTCTAACAGTTCAGGCCTGGGGCCCTGCAAATTTGGTATAAAACACAGTTCGCTTAAAGTCTTTGTCATGTTACTGCTAGCAATGGCAGTAGTATTTTTACTAGGCCACTAGGTATAAAGCACTTACTTTGGTTTTCAAAACAAGCAAATATATTCTGCTTAGTGTGCATCATCTTCCATGAATGCAACAATTTGTAGCATAAAGGCTCAAGTTTGAAGGTAATGCCACAACAAGTGGCATAGAAAGCTCTGTCAGAAGTAGAACAGAGATGAGAAATGTGTTTGCTCCAAAATGGAGGCCTAATAAGGACAAAATTCTGCTGAGATGGGCATGTACTACAGCCACCAAAGATGTTGCAGTCAACAACATGATGTTGCAGTTAGACATCAGCAAAACAGATTGTAGCAGAGTTTATTGCTATACAGTAGTGTAGTCATATACTATTGGTTTTTTGGACAATTTATTTGTTATCTTTCAACATTGGTATTTTCTGGTTGTGAACATCATAAGATATCCAACCAAAGTGTTAATTGCCACCTCTCTGAAAACATCAAAGACCTTCAAAGATGCATCTGAGTAAGAAGGCAGCTTGACAGCCATCTTTGTTTTATACACATAGACCTTACACGGTGTACAACGGTGACAGTGTGAGGTTTGAGTTGAGGGAAATGTGGCTGACTGGAGGAGGTCAGTGGAGCCAGATGTGAGATAGGCGGTGTCCCTTCTGTGCATCATGTTCTAGTCCATTCCTAGGTTTTATGCAAAAGACTTACTTTGTTCACTCCAGAAAAAAAATGATCATCATACTAATACATTCCTAGTTGTGGCACTGGAATTCTAGTATCTACCAGGAGACAGAGGAACAAGGTGCATGAGGCCTTAATCTAGTCCTTTAGTGGTTTATCCCTCCTAATTTAACTTCTGTCTACCTTTATGGTTACTGAATACATTTATTACCTGAAAGCAGAGTTTAGCAACTATAAAAAGAAGAATTTATAAAGTTTACCATGGATGTCCAGCTTACAGAAAAAAACTTAAATATTACCAGAGTGTATATTATACAAATTTCTAAAAAAGTGTCCTGATTTTTAGCTGAAACAGATACTGGTACCCTCTTGGGTCCCTGAAATGTCCTCTCCTGAGGAAATTTATGCCAACAATGCACAGAGCATCTGGGCCAGCCACGATGGATGTGATGAACAAAATAACAGTGATGTCCCCAGCAACTAGCAAAAAGGAAGCACAAGCCTTCTTAGGCGTTGTGGGTTTCTGGAGAATGCACAATCCAAATTACAGTGAGATCGTGAGCCCTCTCTACCAAGTGACCCAAAAGAAAAACAATTTGACATGAAGTCCTAAGCAACGACACGCCTTTGAACAAATGAAACAGGAGATAGTTCATGCAGTAGCTCTTGGACCAGTCCGGACAGGACAAGGTGTTAAAAACATGCTCTACACTCCAGCTGGGGAGAATGGACCTACCTGGAGTCTCTGGCAGAAAATGCCAGGAGAGACTCGAGGTTGACCTCGGGTTTTGGAGTCGTGGATACAAAGGATCTGAAGCCCGCTATACTCCAACTGAAAAAACCAGGCTTTTTAAAATTAGAGCCCTTGTAAATATGATACTAATGTGTCATTGTTAAACAGACTGGCAGCAAGTGACAATGAACGTCATCTCAGAATAAACTTCAATGATTGCCGTCCTAATCATTAAGAAAGACAAAAATATTTATCTTTGAAAGTTTAGTTATTGCAAATTGCATGCAGTATAGCATTCTAAGTAGATGCCTGTCATAAATAAGTAATAAATAATATCATAATTTAAAGGACAATATTAAACAGAGCCAATTAGTACTGAAATGTCTATCCTCTCATCTTAATATATAGTTCTTCGTTATATGACATTTAAAGTTTCTGTAACTTGACTCTCAAGTATAATACACTATGACCATTCTCATTAAAACCAGCTTTTCTTATAGCACTTACAAAGTTGGACTCCTACAGATAACATAATGAGGGTAGAATGCATTTTGATTGAGTTACCACTAGGGAGAAATTTAATTTAATTAAACTGGTCTTCATTAAAGTATTACATTGAAGTAAAGTAATTATAAAGGCATGTACAGTACTAGAGAAATCCTGCTGTTTAAAAGACAGAGAAGGCTCATTTTAGAATGATCATAATTTTAAAAAAGCTTTGTTCCAATAATTGTCTCAAAACTTCTAAAGCATTCATACCTTGTAAAATCTGATGATACATATATGCCATTAAAAGCTATTGCTGTTCCATCTACTTTTCTGGCAGTTTGCCTTTGAAAACAAACTTCTGTAGCCCCATTTGTTTTGTACAAATGTCTACTGAAACTTCAACATAAAAATTTGTGTTGAATATTTACATTTTTTTTAAATACATAAAAGAACAAGGAAATCTCAGATTTTTGAATTGTTTTAGCCTTTGAAAATATCCTGCAACACGTGTTCTCATAGGACACGTTTTCTCTTATGCTTTCATTTTCCATAAATACAATACCCCTGTGCAGTTGTCACCCAACTAATGCGTGCTCCAATACAAAGACAGCACATCTGTTTCAAGAATTCCATGAGGAGCTTAGGGCAGTTTTCAGCTAAAGTACAATGATGTTCTTGCTTTTTTTATTTTTTTTTTTAATTTTTTCTTCATCCCCCATTCATTGCTGTTGCTTTTTGTTTCAGGGTGAATTTTCCTATTTGGTTAATTTACTTTGTTTTGGCATTGTGACTGACAGTTTTCTTGGACAACCGCATGGGCTCAATTTTGGATGGAGCATCAGCTCTGAGAGGTAACAGTGAATTTCCCAAGCAGTTGGCTAAGCTCCTCATCATTATGAAGGCAAGCTGAAGGTTGTAGCCTATTTTCAGAGAAAGATGAAACCTATTTCTTTACCTTGGCACAATGGTAACCACAGCATTTTCTGCAAAATTGGAAAGTAGGTGTCAAGATGCTTATAAATCTTTAAAAACTTCAATATGTGATCTACAGGGACTTTGATGTAGACTGAGATTTTGTTTATGAATTCCCCAAACAGGAGAACTGTGTTAGCACTAAATGTGTTAGTAGTAAAACAGACATTTGACGTGGTGAATCAAAAGGTCATAAGCTGATGTCTCACTCTGCTACAATGATTGTTTCCTGTTTCCATTGTCACTGTATATGTGTGTATGCATGTCTACTTGTGTGTATGTTTTTGTGTGTGTTGAAATAATTCATTTTAGGGCTTTTATTTGCTTTCCACCACTTTGGAATTTCCATTCTTGACTGAATTTCTCATGCAGTTATATTTTGTTTTAATTTTTTTCTTTTTTTTACAGTGGTGAGAAAATAGAATTTTGGTGCAATTTCCAAAATCTGAAAAAAAAGACTTCTGAAAAAAAAAAAAGAAAGAAAGAACAAATCTCTATACTCATTCATGTTACTTCAGTACTAGCATTTATTCTGAGGTGTGCAAACTTATCTTTGCAGTTGAATCTGGATTCATATATTCAGTTTCCCCCAGAAGCTGAAGACATGAACACAAATTTACACAATTGTTATTTTTTTATTTAATTATCAATAACCAAACTAACCTCTTTTGCTTATCTCAGAGGACAGGCAGATCTTAGACTTGTTTCTCAATTATACTAAATACCTCTTGTAGCTATTTTAACTATTTTAGCAGACTAGGAACATGAAGGAAGATAGAGAACGCCCTTCAGGACATATTGGGTATGTACTTAAGTCTAGTTTGATTTCTTCTCCTTGAGGGGCCTGGAAAGCAGAGCCACAGTCAGAAAACCCTGAGAGGGCTTGCCAGAATACTGGGAATATGAAAATCCCTTAAAATTGCAGTGTCTCTCATTTCACGTCTATTTAAACCCACAGTGCAGGGACAAGTGTGATTGTTGAGTGAAGCACTTCTGGTTCCTCATGGTATAGTATAGCCCTGACCTGTTTTATATTCTTTCAGAATATGGCCTTTAAATAAAAACAGACATTTAAATGCGTAACCATAGGCCTTTCCCTTGGGATTTTTTTAGTAGAAGTGCTCCATATGCATTTTTTATATCAGCTCTCCAATACAGTGTATTATATTTTTATTCCATCCTGTTGTGTATAGGTCTGAAGACTTTTTTTTCCTCATTTTTATTTGTTGTAACAACTTCTGCTTTTTGCACAGCTTAGATGTAATCCAAACTTTGCCAATTAAAGGAAGAATTAGCACTACTGATCCTTTTGCTAACTGCATCATGTCAGTCCAATTTATGTCACATATTTGACCTTCCTGCTTGGTGTTAATAGGATGGAGCTGGAGATTTTATTATAATCTCATCAAGTAGCAGTCATTCAAAATAACACATTTTGTCCTTTTGCTGGATTCATTACCTTGAAACCTATTCCTTGTATTTTATGTTCTACATAACTCTAAAATTGCCTAAAGGATTTGCTGCATTCCCTAAATAAGGTACTTTTAAAATATTTCCTGATTATGGATTTAGACTGATTCTTCACTGTCTTACAGTCTCTATAGTAATATTAAACGTCCTGTGTAATTTTGTGAAGACAGGCTGGATATACAGTGTTATTAAATTAGAATATTGACATGGGTATGGGCAGCAAGAACATGCCCTCATATAGTTGCTAAATTCTGACAACAGGGAAGCTGTTGCTGAGCTGATAGCAGGACTCTTCACAGTGACCAGTACTTCATACTTGAAATTTCCTCTATGTGATTGCATCTTTTTTAGTAAATGAAACAATTCCAAGGAACATTCCTGCACACTGAAACTTTATCACATAAACTGCCAAATTTTTGTGATGGCCTCTGGAGTATTTTCAGATTGTGGCCTTTTGCTTGTACCCTCGCACTTGCTCCAGTTTTGCACCATGGACATAGGGCTCTGACCTCTGGTCCTACCCCAAGGGCTGGTACTTGGTGTCACTCGCTTGGGTCTGCCTGATCACTAGCGTGCTCTTGTTCTCCTCTTAACATGGAGATAGGCCTTTGATGGACTGATGACTCCCATGATGGGCCAGGGAGGAGACAAACAGGGCATTATTTGGGTTCCCCCAACTTGTCATTTTCACCTTAGGCTCTTTTGTGGGTATGCAGATGAGCTGTGACCACATAACCTAATGATATTCTTGAATGGTACATAGATTTTGTTGTGTAAATTGCTTTGGAGAAATATGTGAGTTTAGTATATAATAGGTTGAGGGGGCACGCAAATTAATAGGAGCTTTTAATTAATGTGATATATGACAAAGTAATTTGAGTTTGAATTAAATGTGATCTAATTTATTTCTTTATTTTATCATATCAGTGGCTGATGACTACAAGATTCAAGATATAAACTATCTCATGCTTTGAACTTTTCTACTAAAAGTAGAAAATTACTTTCTGAACCCAGAGCTCTACAGTAGGCTTTCACACAGGCTAAAAAAACTCATGTCACACTTCTGCCATTGCCAGATTCACACTGGGGATTCGGCTAAAGTCTGAAAGTCCTACATCTGAACTATACTCTGTTTACTTCTCTGTAGTAAGAACTGTTTCTTACAGGTTTGGTATTAGGACTAGAGAAAAAAGTATCATTATTGCATGCACACACACACACACACACACACACAAACATTCATTCTCTATGTCAAACTAAGACTACAAATTCCATCTGAATTTTAAAAACTTTTCCTTTCCTTACCTTTTCTTTTTTCTTTCCTTTCCTGCAAGACTTTCTGGCAGCTTAACTTCTCGTGCATATTTCCAAATATCTCTGCTGATCACTATGAGTTGTACTTATGCTGACAAAGCATAATTTTATAGTTTCAGATAGCACATAATGTAAAAGGATTAAAATCATTGACTGTGAAAACTAATTGATACATCTTATAGAAGTTGATTTAAGGTCCTGCTATGATCACATATTTAGTATATGAACTTCATGGCTGAAAAAAATGTTGGCTTCCATGATACAACTTTTTAATACTAATCAAAATAATGTGGGTGGTAATGTCAGATCCTCTGGAGAAAAGTGTGTTTCACAAGCTTTGCTAGACCAAAATACCTGAGGATCCTTGCCTTAGTACATTCTTCCTCCTTTAGAGATTTCTGACATATCATGTTCCCATCTTCAATTTTAGACATTCTTGAGAACTCTCACTCCCTTTACACCAAAAATTCTGTATTTTCTCTTTCCTCTGGTACTTACAATATGTGTTATCTGTGCTCAAACTAAACTCTACTGGGGATGTAGTGAAACATGAACTGGAAAGGATACAGCAGTATCGTTTTGCTAATAGATAAAAAATTGCTACTGTCAGAGAACTGCTGAATGGCTTCCTGTAATGAACATTTTCAGATGCATATATCATGGTTCCAGTGGTAGAAGCACTGTGTGACTTGTTGCCATTCTCGTTGTTTGTTTTTTGGGTATTTTGTTGAAATCAAATAGGATTCTGCCTATAGATGTGCACGTTTGCTGAAAGTTGAAATCTGATTTACTGTGAGCTTCTAAAATGATCAAATTCTAGTGAAAAGCATGGCTAGACATCTCAACTGAAACTTGATGCAAAATTAATAAAATATTTTAAATAAGTGATGCAAATTATTTCTGTATGTGAGATGCACAAACATGTAAGATTAAAAAACAAAACAAAACAAACAACCAAACCACACTATATGGTCTTGTTCAGGACCTGACAGGTGTCTGATATCTGCAAAAAGGTTCACTGAAAATGTAGACGTATTCCTACATTTTACACATAATTTTTAATTATCATTTACTTTAAAAGAAGGCTTATTTGTGTTTTCGTGTTCAGTTTTTATGTAAAGGACTTTGAAACAATTACCTTCCCTTGAGGTACAATGGTAAAACCATAGTAAAATGATTACTTCAATTAGATCAAATTACACACCACGAAAAAAGTATGGGAAAGCATGCATAGTACTACACTATCATTAGTACATCTTTATGGTTCTTAGTTGTTACTTATGCTGTAGCCTGCCTGTTCTCCAGACAAAACAGAGACATGTCCCTTCTTTCTTCCTTTTTCCAGAAGACTAAATGTTGCCATAATATTGTCTATCATGCTAGCAAATATGGGAATTACTTAATCCTTATTTATAAGACTTCTGAAAATGCCTGACAACAAACCAGAGTTCCACAGTACAAAATAAAAACTGAAGCATTATATACTAAAAAAGATATTTCCATAATGCTTAGATCTAGCATATTAAACCTACACAGGACAAGTGATTGTAAATCTCAAATGAAGTCTGTCTTGAGTGTTTTAAACTATTGTTTCACCTGATTTCAGGGTACTGACCGTTTGTCATTGTCCAACTGACTCTTACATCCAGCAACCTCCTGTTATTTGGTTGGTTTTGGTCTGGGTTTTGTTTTTTTTTTAGTGACATCACATTTTTCTGTGGTTGTTTCAGTGGCTGCTTGTTTTCTTTTCCACATTGATGCAATCTGCCTTACACGTGTCTCAGCTTGTTGATTCAATTAACTTCTCAATGGACCCCCTGGCAACTTGTGTTGTCTCCCAGTGCTGTTTCCTGTCTCCCGCTGCTTTTTATCACTTTGCTTGTATTTTGGCGATCACTAACCGGCTGCTTAGACTATTGTTTGGAGCACTAGTGATTCCCTGCTGATTTTATCACTTATTCCCTACAGATTTTCTCTTAAACTTGTGTTTTGTTCTCTGTCCAATTTTGATATTAGATTTCTAGCTGTTGGACTCCATAAACCAAATCCAAAGTACCTTTCCCAGACACGTTCAATCTATTTAGAAGATACTTATTTTGCTCTGAATTTCAAACACTAAAAGTAGTTCTGGACAAAAAACCCAAACCAAACCAAAACAAAAAAACAAAAAAACAAAAAACCCAAACCCATCCAATTAAAAGAAATAAGACTGACAATTAATTTTTTAATCTATGACTATATTTTCCCCATGGTTCTTTTTTGTATTTTATTGCCAGTTACTTTTAAGTTATATGAAGTAAATTAGAAAACAGCACTTTATCACTTCTCTGTTTTCCGTTCAAGACATGTTAAGTATCCGTTCCTACTTGCAAACTTCACTTAATCCATTGCAACATTATTACCCTATTTTTTATAGTATTTAGTGTTTTCAAAACTTTGCAGGGAGGGTTATGGTCTTATGAGAAAGTTAGAATAATATTATGTGTAAGTCAGAAACTGGAAGTGAATTGTATATATCACAAAAAAATTAACATTATTTATTCAAAATATTACATTGCTTGTTACTAATCAGTTTCAGTCACTCTTCATCATGATCTACTCATTTTGGAAGCAGCTTCTTAGCTCTAACAAATAATTGTTAAAACAAACAAATAGTTCTTGGAAAAATCTGTTAATGTAACCATTGGAGGCCTTTTATTATAGCTGGTGTTAAGCAAGTTGTACCAGTACTGAATAACAAGGATAAGGGTTCATTCACACCTGTTCCTTCTTGTACATTGAATTATCCTGCAGACTTTATGGACTGAGAAGGTCCATGGTGTCTTATTTTCTGTCTTGCATTCTCTTCTTGAATTTTAGATTATCGTATGCATAATCTATATATGGGAGGGACACGTAGGATACCATTTCTGTTACTGTACATGTCAGCCATTGTCAGACACTGTATTACTCAGAGATTAAATATAACTATGTGTGTATTAAAGCAATGTCAAAGACTTTTTTTATCTGTGCCATCAGTTTTCATAATTTCTGTGCTAATCACTGTTTATTTTTTTTAATTTGAAGCCATCAAGGTGAATTTTTAATTTATTGAATAAGTCTATTAAATAATGATGTCTACTTTTCTCAGAACAGTCTGGGTTTTTATTTGAAAATTAACTTTATTTTTGAAAGCTAAGAAACTGTGAGGTTTATAAACAATTGTTTTCTTATTTTTTCCACAGAAATAGAGCACTTTTCCAAATGCATCCAGAATACCTCATTCTGTTAAATGCATTTAGAAACAAGCTAAAACCTGTTCAAATCTTTATTTACTTTTGTTGGGCTCTATAAGTAAACTTTTGAATGAGTCTTCTCGTACCTGTTATATGCACATATGGAATCAGCAGTTTGTTATTTGATCAATAAGTATAATCAGAAGAAAATAAAGTTAGTGCTAGCACTTTTGAATGTTATATACAAACAGTGTGAACCAATGTAGTTGTGTAACACACAAGAAATTATGTATATTTAACTAGAGGTTAGAGGGAATGCTTGCATTAGATAATTCCTTTCCAGAGGATAGAAGTCCTGTATCAAAGCATGTAGTAACTTTTAACTATAAGTATATGGGCATATGCACAGAAACAGGTATATACAAGAGCCCAACTTAATTTTTCTGGTAAATTAGTCTGAGAACTAACATACTTTGTATTTAATTGATTAAAAGACGTTGCATAATTTCATCACAAATTGCTCTTTCCCTGTTAAAGTCAGGCATTCAGCAAATTAGGGTCTATTTTTTTTTCAGTATGTAATAGCACATACTAAACAAAAGTCTGCATTGCACGCATAGAATCTTCACTGAACAAGTGGAATATCACAGGAAATAGTTTGAGAACTATGAACCTCAAGATTGAATCTCAAGATACTTTAAAGACTTAATCTGACAATATAGTTGTAATGTGTTAAAAGTGTGTAATGCTACCATATTTTCATTGCTGAGGCATTAGGGACTTGCTAAAGTGAAGTGTTTTGTCAACTGTGTGAGTCTAGGTTGTCAGATCAAATTTAAATAAACAGCAGGTGATGGTTATAGAGTTTTATCCTGTGGATTAACTTTGTGTCAATGCCAATACTAAGATTCTTTACAATGTTAAGTATTACCATGAGCTTCTGTCAGAGCAGAAATAAGTCCTTTGCTGTACTATGTTGTAAATATCGAGAGTGAGAATGAAATCTTGAGTCAGATAGGAGTAAGACAAGTAATTTGTCCACTGTCCATGTTCCACATGTGTCTGCAGTGACTACAGTTTGGTTCTGACAGTGAATGTAAATGGAAGGGGTATGGAAATACAGCAGTGGATTCCTTAGAGATTTCAGGCTCCTGTTGAGGATGCTGTTGAGGAAAATGTGAGCTAGCAGTTTGCAGAGTTCTGTGGTGTAGGTCTGATTTGGTAGTCTGAAATTTTAACTGGAGTTTACTGATTGAGTGGCAGCCAGTGTTTACAAAAATGCTTCTGGATTCTCTGACCATGATGTGGGAGGGTGACAATATTTTCTTATTGAAAAGGAAGAAAAGACCGACATTGTCACTAAGGAATGACAAACCTATGGAATGAAGAAAACTCAGACTGAGAATAAACAGCTGAATTCTGGTTTTGGTTCTGCCAGTGGCACAACATGTGAAGATGAGAAGCAATTTTATATAGATATCAAAAGGAATCCAACAGTTGTAGCAAACACCAATCTTAATCACTGCCTTTCCCAATCTGGAAAACTAAAATATTTAATCTTCTGTAAATCACGTGTGTATCAATGTCTAAATGGACTTAAAACAGTACTTTTAAAACTGGGTCTCCAAGTAAATGGCACACAATTTATTTTGTATTTTGAGTTTACTTTATAATAATAAGATTTATGCGTATCTGTCAAAAGGAGACTATAGCATACACAATTCTTTTGTATGAAGTTAGTATGTGTTTCATAGAAACAGTTCTCACTATCTTCAATATTATGAATGGTAACAGATAGAAAATACTTTTTATCCAAGCCACAAGGTTTTTTTGTAGAATCAGATGGGATCTTAAATTTCCTCTGTGCAAGAAGAAATATTTTAACACCATCTAAAAGATAAAATTACAGTGTTTTATTGATTTCTTTCATAGATGTCTTGGAAATATTAATCATATATGAAATCTAAGATTATGTTAATCTTGTGGCTATTTATTTTAAGGTCAACTAATCCAATTATTACGCACATATAAAGAAAAACTGAATTGCCACATCAAACAGCACTTGCTTATTTCCCTGGCAGTTATGAAACCTAGTGCTCCAGTAGAAGTTTTGAGTGTAAGCTGTCATTGCTGTTAAGTCTTGAGTCTAAGCTATCATTGCTGTTATTTCTTGGTTAAACCTAGAAAATAAGGAATAGGGAAATTAGTCAGAGTTAGTAGCAACATAAATTATCATGGCTACACATGTTGCTATAGGATCACCAATGTTAGTAACAGAGGTCTGGATGCAGCCACAGTAGTAAAAATTGAGGCTAGGGATGTTTTCCTCATATAATCTAACAAGAGTTTGTATCCAGCCCTAACAGACCGTATATGAAGTTGTGCTCAGCTGAACAGATTTACTGTCGGCTGAGGTTTCCATTAGTGCATTTCTGTGAAGATACTCATACATCAGTAATGGCCCCTGATCTAAGCCAAATAAATGTCAATGTGTTTAAGGTAGTATTTTTAGTCGTCTAGTTCTATCAGCTATTCTTGTTGTTACTTACTTGTTACACTTCAGTTTGATTTAAGTTTATTTGAGAGAAGTAGACTCTACAGTGGAGTATGCATATCCACAACACTGAGGAGTCTCAGAATTCAGACTCACAAGATCACTCAGAACTCAGTTTGATTAAATTTTTTCCTGCCTACATCCTATTTCTACCAATGAAATATACTCCTTTTCTTCCTCTCAGTGAAATTAATTCTCTGTCATATCTGTTTCCTACTTGCATTTGTTCTCCTTTTTCCTCTCTGAACTTCTCAACATTCATATTTTTATTGAATGTTAAAAGAGAATACATAAGTGGAGAACACTCCAAAGAAGCAGAAGCCTCAGGTAACGGGGGCTCAAAGAGTCCTACGCTTAGGACTACTTGTTTAGTTAGAGGAGGTTTTGAGGTTTTATTGTTTGTTTGTTTTTATTGGAGCTATGAAAACAGATATTAAAAGAGTAGCTTTAGTGTGAACGTCAGCCTGGACTGAGTGTAACGTTAACACAGCAACAGAGAGAACTCTTCAGATTTTGCTTTCACAGTAAATTATGACAAATTTGGAGTGAATCCACTGAAATAAGTCAAATTATTATAGGTTTACATCATTGCCAAAGGTGAAGTTAGAATACTTACTGTATTAGCTAATTAACTCAGGCTGGACTTTAAACAAGGAAGAATGGGCAAAGGGAAAATTACAGATTTTCTTCATATAGCTTAAGTATGTCAAAAGATACATCATAGGACTTTCTTATCAATTACACTAGTGCTATTGGTGCACCTTACATTGTATCTTTACTGTAACAAACATGCTTAAATTTCTGTATGTTTTTCTTTAAAATGAGCCATATTGTATATACTTTATAGTAGTAATATTTGCATTAAAACATGCTGGTTACATAGAACAAATTTCGGTCATCTTAAATGTAAAATAAGACTTAACAGAATTCTGATACAGAACATCATATAGGACACAAATTGCACCTTAAATTGTACATTACATTTTTATGGCATGGATTGTTATGAGTTGGGAGTAGGACAGGATTTTAATAGATACCTATTTCAGCATGGATCCAATAAATTTAAGGACCTGTTGCACTGAATACATCTTTTTAATTCTGTATTTTATATATATATATTAGAGAGCCAGACTGAACAAATGTTCATAAAGCAGGTTTTAATAAGAACAAAAGATGCCATTATTCACTTTCTTATAATGAAGTATAGGAAAGAGAAGCAGTAGTGATCGCACAGATAAACTTTACTGTCTAGGCCTGACAGTGTAACTTGAAAACAATATGTTTATATATTTAAGGAGAGTAAAATGACTACTATGGATTAATTTGGTAATGGCCATAATTGTAGAAATTAGTTTGTACTTAAATAAAAATAGGAAATTTCAAATTTGGAAGAAATAGAGGCCATATTCAGTCTTTAAATGTTGCTGTTATTGTATAAATATTTCAGAACTGCTGCCAGGATTAATAAGTTACAGACACATTTTTATCATGGTTCTTTTGGCTTGTCTTGTTTTAGGAAATATAGTTTTCTCAAATATTAGCCACTCACTCCAGAACTTCAGATTTTACTTTATAATTGCAAAATAAAAAAATAAGATCCTTACTCTTGTTTTCCAGAATAAGAATTTTTATGGTTTCCAGAGTGAGTACAGCTTATACTGCTGTAAGAGAAACAGGAGGTGCAGGCAGGGGCCACTTCTCTCAAGGAAAATAGACCCAAGCCCTCCAGTATAAAGTAAAATCACAAAAATCAGAACACTTCCCCCCCCGCCCTCCCAACCTTGTAGAATAAATGGAAATAGAAAACTGCAGAACAAAAGTGTGATACTTAAGTTGTTATTTTGTTACAGCAAGAGCAGATGTTCGGATAACCTTAAGGAAAGATCAAACGTAGTCACTTAAGAATTCTTTTGTGTATGGAAGAAAATATACAGAGAAGTTTCTAGTTCTCTCTTCATGCTTCTGTTTCTTTCAATGTATTTACCTATGTACTCTGAGGTAAAACTTATCTCTCAAACAAGTAAGAAACTTAACTAGCGCAACAGTGAGTTAGGATTTTTCCTTTTTTTATTGAAAAGTACTTGGAGCACCATCTGCTTTCACAGATATTCTCATTAGTATGGGAGAAGACTGTACTCACTGAAGATGGTACAAATGCCTCATCAGGACCAAGCTGAGGTGAAGATGCATACAGCCTACAACATCCAAGTTCTTTGTACTTAAAAAGCAACAGCTATTTGAAAGCATCTGTTTTTTGAAGATAGATGTATCTCTGGCTCAGATAATGTAGCTGGCTAAGAGTCTGTAAGAAAATAAGTATGAAATTATGTACTTTTGGAATTTCACTCAGTGCTTTGATGGATGCTATAGAAATATCTTTGAGTTTTATCTGAACAAAGTTTAGATAATATATTTCATCTATACAAATTTTCATTATCAAAATTATGTGGAACTGCATCATTCTTTTAGGTATATAGTTGCAGTTATTTTCTATGTAAATAGCAATACAATACTTAAATGATTTTAATAGAATGTCTTTTCCCTCTCGGTTTTGTATGTAGAAATGAAATAATTGCAGAACACTTCAATATTTTATTTCACAGACGTAGGTAAAACATAAGCTTTAGCTCTTTTCCCTTTTTTTGCTTATGTCATTCTGTCCAAAGATGCTTCTCATTCCTACAGCTTGTAGTGGGACAGAAATAATTTTATGATCCTGAACCTTTAATAACATATGGAACATAGCTGATACTCTCTAAAACTTCAGTTTTAATGGTGGAAATTGCTAAGGGCAGATCTAACAGAAGATTCCAGCTGTCATTACAGACAGTATTATAGTACAGACAAGTCCTCCACTACTAGTAGCAACAGAAACAATTAACAAGAGACTATTTCAAAGATGAATCAGCCTGCCACGTAAGCCTGATGTACATTTTTACAGCTTTGGTAGGTAAAATAATGTGTTAGTGCACTCTGTGGTAGCAGTTATGGAAGATAATGAAAGAACATAAGGGGAAGCAAGAACTCAGGCATTTATATTTATACTCATATTCAATATGCTCTGAGAGTGTATTTTACTGGAGTGGTCTCAGTTTTGTCTTTTGCAGTTGTCTACTTCATTTATCCTCCAAGGTTTGATGTTCCCTTGTCAAAAGCTTGTGTTCCTGAACCCTAGCTCGTACATAGCTAAGCTTATATAGCTGAATAAGGTTTTTGTATCTTTAGGAGCTGTAACTTTCATTTAAAAATTCTTGTAGATTATGACTGCGACAACCAGTGTGTTGATGCATCTGCTTTACCCATACGTATTTGAGACTAGAGTAGCAAGTTGCAATCACAGAGTAAGTGACACAAAAATGTCTGAGATTCACCAAGATTCCCTGAGTCTGTTCATCAAAACTGTTTTTTCCAGCTTTTTGCATTTTTTTATCTTTGGTATGTTATATATATCATCATACTTTCATGGGAACCATCATGACTTTTAAATACTGAATATGTGGTTCAGTTTTGATTGTACTTAATGATCACTATTAAGTTGTATAAGAATGAGTGCGTGATTGACAGTCTGACTTAAGAACAGAATAAAGACAACCCATACCAAGGAATGTTTTTCCAAAGGTGATTCTAAACCGGCTAATCTGAAATATTAAATGTGAAGCCTAAAGACATTTTAAACCCCAGAGTGAGAAGTATAAATGCAGTAATATATTAAGAGCAAAATTCATAGTTTGTTTTAGCCACTGACTATTTTGTAAGTCTGTATCTTTTTTACTAAGTTCTTAAAAATGTGTTAAACCAGATAATCTGATTTTCCAGCCATTTCATGAGGTCCTGTGGCTGGATGATTTGGAGTCCTGATCAAGTCATAGTAAAGATAAAGGCCAAGTTACTTATAAGAAGAGAGAGAGAGGGAGAGGGAGTTCTGCATCAGAGAATGATAAGGAACAGTGTTGAGGTCCCTGCTAACTTGTAAAGAGACGGATACATTTATTTCCAGTAATTTGGTCATGGGAAAGTCTCTAGTTGCCACAGAAAACCTTCTCTTAGTGGACTCAATGAACATGAATCATACTTTTTATCTTTTTGTGTGAAAAAACAGAATCACTGGGCTCACAGCTCAGTAGAGAGATCAATCTCTCAAATGGTGGAGATATGAAAGATTAAAAAAAATCACGTTAGATATATACCATAAAACCACTCCTGTCCTACTATAGTGTGAAAATGGCATACTTGATAATAGTGAACTTGAAATGTAGCCCATGTAACAGAAGTTAAATGAATAACTCTTTTTAAGAGTGTGCAGATGTAATAAAAGGCAAAGACTCGGGGAGATGATCAAAAGGTCATTGTAAATGGAATCTGCCACTTGGCTGTTAGTATTGTATAGTTAACACCGTGTTAATCCTTTTACAGTTTCATGAACAAAGTGTAATTCTAGTTACTAGTAGAATATATCCTTTAAAACTGCTGGCAGGTTATTGCTGAGATGAACAAAATCACAAATCATCTTTATTTAAACAACCCAGTAGTAATAAGAATTTTCATTAGCATTTATCACAAATAAATATTATTTTTATCATTAGATAACCTTAAAATCATTGCAAATCATATACATACCTCACAGCAACCTACTGATGTTATTACAAATCCATTTGGCTCGTAGGTCTTTCCTGTGGCTCTAAATACAGATCCAGTGTATATTTTATTAGGAAATTTGGTGAAGAACTAATGAATGAGTCTGAGACCTTACTGTAATATCTGCTGTTTGCAATGGTAGGTTAGGATACTTGAAGTACAAAAAAGATTAAACTTCTGCTGTATCCCTGAATCCAAATACTAGTTAAGTTGTTGCATACAATTTTAATTTGGTGGGAATATGTACCTCGTTTGATGGAGTTTTATCTTTATCATGCATAGGGGTAGACAGTATTAGATACAGAAAAATTAGGCAGCTGCCTAGGGAGAGGAGGAAGAACTGGCTAGTCCAGAGACTGGTCAATTTACATAGATCTCTGCTTTCTTTGAGAAAGGCAGCCACTGTTTTCCTGCCAAGTCCACTTCTGGTGGCAGAATCAGATTGTTCTTGCCACCAGATCATTCAGTTCAGTTTTCTAGCCAAGCTCTGCCTGAAGCAGAAGCCCAGCAGAAGGGGCATCCTGAGTGTGGAAAGGAAGAGGGTGGGAACCTGAAGCAGTGTGGGTTTGTGAGTAATCGGAGGGAGTAGACTAGGTGTGATGGAACAAAAGTTGCTGCTGAATGGATGTCCTGTTTCTTAGCTGAAACAGAACTGGATTTCTTTTTCATTAGCTAGAATAGTGCTGTGTTTTGATTTTCAGCCTGGGATCTGTTATGAGAGAAACACTGATAACACCAGTGTTTGCATTTTTGTTGCTGGAAGTGAAGGACTTTGTGTTCTGTTAATCTACAAACGAGTCTACAAGATTTAAGAGGGTAAGGAATATTTAAATTAATAAGCTAAATTGGCATTTAGATATGCCAGTGGGATATTCCATATCATATCATATCATATCATATCACATCATATCACATCATGTCCAGTGTATTAGTGAGGATTCTCTTCCTTTTTTAGCTCTCTCTGGCTTTCACTTGGGCTCTCACTCTTCCAGGATTGCGGTTTTGGTTTGGGATTGTTGCTCCTCTGGGATTGTTATCTGGGAACGGGCCGGGCATGATCAGTGGGTGGTGAGCAGTTGCACCGGGTACCACTCATTTGTATGTTTTGTTACTGTTATCATTATCACTACGATTTTAATATTAGTGTTATTTTAAGTTTTCTTTTATTTCTATTATTAAATTGTTCTTATCTCAACCTACAAGCCTCCTTATCCTTGTCCCCCAGACCTCTCCCCTATTCCCTGTGGGTGGGGAGCAAGTAGGTGAATGGCTGTGTTCACTGCTGGCCAAGGGCTAGCCCAGTGAAACTATCACAATGGGAAAAGATATGTCCCCCCAAAACTTCCCACACCCTCCATCACAATTAACAGTTCCCAGTGTAATTAGCTTGGTCTCCCCTAAGCTCTGTTGTTCTGAAGTCCTCTCACCACTTCCCCAGTTTTCTTTCTTCTCTTTCTACATCTCTTAACCACCTAATTTTTCCTTAGGTCCCCTGCATCCCTTTTGAGGCTAATGACAACCTAGGTTTCTCAAGCTCTGTACACTTCACTCCCTTCATCTGTCTTTCCTTCCTTTACTCCTATTAGATATCCTTGCTTATCCTAATATATTGATTTTTGATTGCCTGGGACATGACCACAGAGATCAACTTTAAGGCATTTCTGGATTTGGCTGTCTTCTAAGTGCAGTCGCAGGGGAAAAAAAAAAAAAAAAAAAAGCTTCTTTAAGAACTGATCAAATTTTCTGTTGTGACCTCCCAGATTCATACTTCTGTGCTGTTGTTTTGTTGTTTCTGTTAAAATGGCAGCTTGTATCCGTGAAGTCAGATGGTCAATTACCTAATGAGACTGAAAATTAAGTTTAAAGAACAACAAAGAAATTTTTTTGGCTGGATCAATCTCCTGATCAGCCTCTTAGATACAGGCATACAAGTGGGAGCAGCTAGAAATTCACAATGAAGGAAAGAAGAAAGACTGTTTTAAACTCTGATACTATATTCATTACTTCAAGAAAATTGATTTGATTCCAGTTTAGGCCCAACTAAAACCAGTTTATTTTAGCCTTGATGTTACACTGTGAGAAAATATGCATAATATAATAAAGAACCTGTAACTCCCACAGAGCTTCTAGCACAAGTATACGGTAAATAAATTAAGTCTTCCTATCATCTCTAAAAGAGTAAACATAGAAGTGTAACATTTTTAACATACAGGAGTGTAACTGTTTTTACTAAATTCTCTTTCATCAAGGAAGCTTGTAAAGAAAGCAGTTGTACCACTAAAAATGGTAATTTTCCCAACTTGCTAAAGAAAATTTTAACGTTTTTTAAAATAATCTATTTTTTGCTGTCCATTAAGAAGTACGCTGGGTTCAGAAAGATTTGCTTTGTAGACTTTCTTATCTAGAGTCCAGGAAAATGCTAAAACCGGTTTTACAAAAATGCATTATGTGATTCCAGAATAAGTACATTTGTATTGCAATGTAATCTATGGAGGATCAACAGAAAAGCTTGTGAGACTAGTGTGTTAAATGTCATATCTTGAGAAATAAGACTACATGTCAACATGAAAGATTATTCTAAAAATAATGGTCTAAGTAATATATAACTGGTGTCATTGTGCTGCTGGCAGTTAAAAATGATTCAGGAAAACAGGTTTCTGACAAACTTGGCTACATTTTTACATAGAATATGATATTTATTTCATATTTAGCAAAAATAATACTATATAGCTAAATGTGATAACCAAACTCAAATTATTATAATTAATTATATTATCTATGTAATTATATTGTTTATATAGGTGATGAGAGCTAGGCTAAAAACTAAGGCAGGAAGCAAATCTAAAGGTTTTAATGAAGAAACAGATTTTTTGTTTCTGAAATTCATGTTAAGATTCTTAATCTACCTAGTTTTTAAAGTAGTTGAAATGTCTTTATGTTACTGGAATTAAAATGTTGTAGTTTATAAATTGAAAGTACATTTGTACTTTGAGTTTGTCACCTGTAATGCAGGTTTGAGATGGAAAATGCTTTTTCTAGTTTGAAATTCTGCCCATAAATTCACTTTTTGCTTTTATTTCTGATATTATACTTAACCTTTGAAACTATACAACCCACTCCTGATGTCTGTGCTCTTGTTCTCTGAATCCACAAGTTTTTCTGAAATTACATTTAAGTCTTTGAAGAATAATGGTTTCCTCTGTGAAGAGCACAAATTCTCCCTGTGCTTGAAATGCTTTTTCTGAAATGCATGTCAAGCTGTTTCTTCAAACCTTTCCTATGCCATCACCCTTTCTAGTTTTATAGCTTCAGTTGCCATTTGTCTTGCACACTTTGTCTTCAAATATGTTGCTGAAATAGCCACATACAGAGTTAGTTGGATGTTACTAACAGTAAAAAAGTATTTACTTTTGTATTTTTGAAGATAATACAGTGGGAGGTTAGTATGATTCTGTTGGAGTGTACAGGAGAGATGCAGAAACCTCTGCCATTTGGCTGAATGGTGGAGTGAAGGGCAGACTCACTATTTTGCAGAGGAACCATGGTAACTGCATTATCACACCAATATTCATACTGTAATGAGTAACTGAAGATTTTATGAAACTAGAAAGGGATGTACCACTGAAGAGACAACAACTAAAATGTTCAAGAAAGATTAGAAATCATCATTAGAATAATGTGATGCGTTTTAGAGCTTGAAATTTTTTTTTTGCAAGAAAATTGGAAATATGTACTCATTGATAGGATGTAAGAAACCTTTAATTGTGTTTAGATGTTCTATGTCCAGAAATATGTTGCTTGTGAGCAGAATTAAAATGTCTTGATTATGTATAAGCTATTTTACTATGTTTGAGAATGATATTTAAAATAAGTTAAACACATCAGTTGATTTCTATCATACTTTTATCCATTCCACTCTATACCGACATTACCAAATGCTTTATCAGTTCCGTTAGTTTTGTACTGAAATATGAATGACCAGTTTTTATCAGTATGTCAAACGTTATTATCAAGAATAATAGTATTCATCATATCACCTATTAATACACTTATGAAGTCATGTCTCAGATTCCTAAATTTCTGCCTTTATTTTTTTTTTTTCCCATATGTGAGTACTTCAATTACTTATCTTACTATCTTATGTGAAAAAGTACAGTTCATATATTTGTCTTTATCTACAAAATTGTTTGTGTTCAGCAGCAATATACTTAAAAATCTGTATAGTTCTTCTGTGACATTATGCATACTGTAAATCTAGATGCAAATGCTACAGAGCTCATTCTCAGAAGCACCTGAATATTTCAGGTTTACATAACATTTATTTTTTGGCTAGATGGAGATATAGGTACTTTCATTTAATAGAATTTTAGATCACTGATGTGCACAGAGGGCTTTCTCCTTTCACTTTGTTCTTGTGGTTTGTATTTTCTTAAACATACTGCTTTGTTTCCATTAATTTCATCCCTCGCTCTGTGATAAATATTTAACAAAATACAAAATTAACATTACAAGTTGTCAGAACAACAAAAATGGATCATGTCCAACTCTTACGTTCTAAACATGCTATTCTATTCCAAATTAAACTTTTTTTGCTAGTCCTTGCTTAGCAGCACAATTATGTATCATTTCCAGGCCATTGACTCAACATACATCTGACAATTGTCAAGAATAGAAAAAAATGTACTTTGATTTTCAGTAGTTGGCTTACATTCATTATGGGTACATACTCTGATAAAAACAGTAAACAGTACAGGAGAGCAGATATTCTCATGGAGTTCAACACCTACCTTCTCTTAGCTAGGTCTATTGGATTCTGCTCTTCTGAATGCTGTGTACCAACCACCATCACAGTAAACTTGTTAGTCAGAAGTATAAACCAACTGCTGATTTTTCTCCACAGTCAATTCAGACATAGTAGTAAGTCACAGAAATACAAAGACAAAATGCAAAAAATTACCTCCTCAGCTTTGGGCAAATATTTCTCAGGGAATAAAGTTGGTTTTGTTTTCACTACTGTTCTCAGTGATATTGTTTTTACAAATACACAATTGTAAAATAATTTTTCCTTCTTTATTGTTGGAAATTTGATTTACTCATATTTTCTTATTTGAAATGCCTCATATATTGTTATTTTTAGGTTTTCAAGGGGAGTTTTGGGTGGAGGAGAAATTAATTGTCCTTTGCTTAAACATAATAGTTCTCACTGGGATTTTTAAAAATATGCTGTAAACGCTGAATGTTGATGCAAATACACCTCAAAAATGGAAAAGAATGCACATGAACATGTGACATGAACTTTTATATTTTCTGGTTTTAAATCATAATTTTGCTAGCATGAGAATGAGATCTGTAAATCCTTGACAAATTAGAGGGCAGGCATAGTATTTCAGGGAAAAATAAGTCATTTTCATGATATTCACCTTATATTTTTCACGAAGAAGTACTATAAAATTTCTGGACGTAATATATAAAGCTAAACTTTTTAAAGAAAATTTATTATTGAGATAATAGTTTTACACAGATATCTGCACCCGTTCATCCATCCGTTGTTTATTATTTTTATCCTTTAACTCTGTATGTCACAAGTAGAACTACAGTACCACCTCACTGACTAAAATGTGGCCTTTTGTTTATAAAGTTCATAATACTGTTGCTGGAAGTAGGTTTCTTGCTATTATAAACTAATTTGGTTTACACTAGTGTGTAAAATTCCAGCACTCTACTCTCTCCTAAAAATGTGTAGACAATTTTTTTAAAAAAGCCTAAAAATTTCATGGATATTGCATTCTTGAAAAATAAACTCTTCTTAAGTTTACCTACTTAATTTTTGTTAATAAATTTTTTTGTTCTGCAGTGCACAAAACATTTTTTCAAGAGAATTGCAGCGCACAAATTACAAGCAAACATTAAATTCCTGATTCAGCAGTTTTTCAGAAGTTCAATCTCAGTCCAGTAATTGTTTCCGTGAGTCTTTTTGTGGATCTGGTTTTACTTGTGCTGAGAAATTTCACAGTAATTCCTGCAGTTGAGAGTTTTGCATTTCAAAGCCTTACTGAAATATTTTCTTGCTATATTTCTTTGACACTTGTAGTTTTCTGCTCTTTAACACCAACATTGTCCTGGTGGGTCCATATATATTCACAGAGTAAACAAGCTAAATTAATTTCCTGATATGAAATTTCACTAGAGCAATGGTTGTTGCCCTGTCAAAACCCCATATTTATCTCTGAATTTCCCGAACTTCAATAACATGAATAGACTTGATGATGCTATTTTGTATTTGTTATGAGTTCTAAAGATTGAGTGAGAGAAATCAATTTAGAATGACATTTGAAATGTTTAATCTATATTTATTCTTCCTGAACACTCTTTGTAGAGTTTCTTTTTTAAACACAGTTCTAAGTTTCCTGTGAAGAATTGCAGTACACATGCAGGAAGATGTTGGTTATCTGATGTTTTCTTAATGACTGTTTTAGAGATGCAAATAGTTAGTTTTCAATTTGCACTCCGTTTTTTGGCTACAAACAAGGGAAGCTATCTTTTGTACATTTATCTGTCATATGGCCATCTAACCCAAACTTTCCTCTGGAGTAATTTCCAGAGAACAACTTTTGCTTTAGAAGTACCTGCGATTCAATGTACGTGATCAGGGAAGCAATGACACAAGTCTCATTTTCAGCAACTATAGGCTTTGCTTGGCAGCATGCTGAAAGGAGGTGAAGGGAGTTGCTTCTTCATCTCAATAAATGCCCATCTATTCCTTCCAAATGACCAAACCCAATCACAAATTAATACAGTCATATGTGAATGGCCAAAGAGTTTGATGAAACTGAGAAATAGATCTGGTTTTGCCCAAAACAGCTTCCTCCTAATTTATTTTAGAACGAGATTAATAGGCACAGACGACATCTTAAAAGTGCATTAGAGACTGACAGTGTATGCACATGTCTGATAATTGCTACTCAGACCACCTTATTAGATGGCAATTAATAATTTTCTTCTTACCTATCTGAGATCTGAATGTTTTCTGACAGCTGAAGTTGTATCTTGGCAACATAGCCATGTATGAATTGCAGATATCTGTAATGGTTTTGTTCAAAGAAGGAATTACGTAACAGGTAATAGGTTGGAATTTATTTTTTCACTGCTAGGCTGCGAGGTAGCTATCATGCTATGAAGCTAAGAGTGAATAGTGAAACTGGCATTTGGAAAGGAGGCTTCTTTTGAATGTGAAAGTGCTTCTGGGAATGACAATTGCAATTCTGGCCTTAAATCAGTAAAGCACTTAGTGCAACTGCATTCAGAACTTAGCTTTATGGTGAAGTACTCATTGAACTGGAGCTTCAGCAGGTGGCACTATTCATTCAGGATAGTTTAGTAGGAAATGGCAGTTTTGAACCTTGCTTTCATTCAGAGAAAACACATATTTAAGTTCAATGCATATTCTCAGCTGGTGAATCTGGCAGAGCACCGTTGACCAGTACTGTGACAAGGCAAACTGACAAAGGGTCTGCTTGGTATTTAAGTTTGGAAAGTGTCTAAATTTCATACTAAAAAAAGTGCTGAATCCTCTACTCCTCTCATATTGAAACAGCCTTTTCTGTTAGTGATAAGGGAAAAAAAATCAAAAGGAGAGAAAATTGTTTTTAAAAATGTACAGAATATTTGAATGTGTGTCAATAGAAGAATTATTTTAGTCATCATGCATTTTCCATTCAAAATACCATTAACCCAGAAGAGTTGGGTTTTTCTCCTGGAAGTACTATTACAGCTACTACATTTCTTTCCAAAGCATATTTGTTGTGCACATATTTTTATATGTGTACATACTGTATGTGTGTCTCTCTATATATCCTTTATATATAATATGTATACTCTAATTTTAAAGAGTCTCAGTGTGTATGTGTAACCTGCTCTTACTAGTAAAAAATTAATGAAATTGTAAAAGTTCACCTAGATGTAACAAAGAAGTGTGAAAATATAATTTTAAAAATAGCATTTGCTTCATTGAAAAGACTCAGATTTTAAAAAAATTGTTATAAATGTAAAAGACTGTCTCTGGTGTGCACTGTTGTACATCCTGCAGTTGTGCATCTTTTTATTGTAATAATCTCTGCATATACTTAGTAACTTGTCTGAAGAAGCAGCTTAAAATATATTTCTTTATTTGAGCTAACACAACAAGGATCAAAATAGAGGCATTTAGTATATTGACGTAATATTGAAATTTTGCAAGAGTGCTTTTCAAGTCAGTAATTGCAATCTCTTTGTAAAGTATATGGCACTGTATTGATTCAGGGCCCATCACTTGTGTCTAGTCAGACATCTGAGCCTGCTGGTGGTAACATTGACATCTGCAGCAGGTAGAAAGCATTAGAGAATGTGTCGTTTCCTTCTGGCTTCTCACTTCTTGATCACTAGTTTAGTTATGTGCATTTCTGTATTGTCTTGGAACACCAAGAAATGTTTCACTTGCAAAGCAGTTTGTAAAAACCTGCTTATTTATTCAGTCTATTAGATTGAAGTGATACTAAATACAAAAGTTACTTTGTTTAAGGTACACTATATAGAATGATTCTGGAATTGTATTTAATGTTTGAAATATATTACTATAGCATAAAAAGTAAAATAGCCAAACTATATTCTAAGAATTTTTTTTATATATATATATAAATAAATACATATACCAAATTTAGCTTTTCAGCTAATTTTTTAGATGAAATATGCACATTTATTAGTGTCTAACAAAAACTTTTCATCATTTTTAATATTTCCTTAGCACAATTAGATTAATGTTATAATTCTCATTAATTTCTATTTTAATTGTATATGATATGTAGCATTACAATAGGGTATTCAATGGAACCTTTAAGAAGCATGCACTAGCAGCCTTGTTTTCGGTTCCTTATCAGGTGATTTATAGCCAGTTTTCAGTTCACTAGATCTTCTCTGGTACTTGATAAGAAGCCTTTCATTATGTTTGAAAAATTTCTTAGAACAGTTTGTAATGTTATCTGACCTGTATCGATCTGTGCAAATCCTATTGTGTTACTTTTTTCTATTTCCTGAATTTCACTTACTATAGTAGAATCAATAGTGAAATAAATTAATAATTTAGCATATATTATAGAGAATAGGATGGTACTATAGCTGAAATTCCAAATATGGGCAAAATTGTGTCCCTAGTATTAAAATCTAACCCAATGACAGAAGCTTATAAAAAGGTCTATGTATTTACCATATCTGTTGAAATATGTCTTAAAAGTAGGTTTTGGATATTTTTCAGCACATTTGGTTTTCAGCCCGAAGTTGTCGTAAGTCAGTGACAAGCTTCCTTCATAAAATTAATTCCATTTATATATTTATGTTCAGTATTTTGTATCAACTCAGTGAACAGAGAGACTTCATACTGAAATGTATACAGAGGGAAATTTTGCTTTTCAGAGTCAATGAATTGTTCATAGCTGAGTTCAGGAGGTGGCACCTAGCCTTCCACATTTACACCTCCAGAGAGATGATTATCAACAGTTAGGTGTGAAGAGTGCCAGAACTAACTCTAGATGTCTAAGGAAGGAATAAGGTCTGAGGAGTCTACATGTATCTAACTGCCTCAGGTTTGAAGGAAACAAAAAGGAGTCTATGAAAAGAGTTGGCTACTTTAGCTAATATCTTCCAAGAAATGTACCAGAAATGGGAAACATACTGGAAAATAGCCTTTGAGAGTCTGAGCCAGAAATTTAGCAAGTTAGCCAAATACTGGAGTGAGAGATAACTGATCCTAAAATAAGTGTTTTAAAGTGTGATCTTCCTTCATCACTGTATGTAAACATTTGCAGTTACACATTTTGCATGTTGTAAACAAACACCTGAATTTGCATTTTGCTTTCTTTTGGCTTGTGTTAAAACCATATCAAGATAAATGGGCCCTTGTTTCCCAAAAATCAGAGATTAGGAGCAAAACTGTCTGGAAGGCAGCATGGGAACACATCTGAAATTTAAGATCCTGAGGGAACACTTACACTTCATGGAATACTGAAACTTCCCTTCATACATGGTGAATTTCTGCATCTTACTGCCATCCGTTCTTTTTGTGGCAGCATGGATGTCCTGGGATCACCCTGGGTTTTCTGGTGACAAATTTTCACGAAAATCTCTATGACAGCAGTGCTCCATGGCAGGGAAAGGGATTGCAGGAAAATTCCCCTCAGGCTGAAATAGAAGGTGCCCTTCTGCTGGACTGCAAGTGTCTTCTTCCCAAGTCCTGTTTCTTAAAAAAGATGCAGATTTTGTCTCTAAATATGATTCCTTAATTAAAAGCACTGGCATTTCATAGTACTGTTAATGCATCTATTAGTCATGCATCTTAATATAACTAATCAGAAAGATTATAATAGATCTTACAGTTATCCCTAGTTAGTGATCATGCTGCCAAAAACTGCTGTTTTATTATAGTTCTTATTTCCCTCAGAATATTAAATTTAACTCTTTAATTTCTCTTTGGTCTATGAATAGAGCCGTAAAAGTAAAAATACATTAAATAGTTAAAAAAAACCTATGTAGACTTGTCTGTCTTTCCTTCTTTTGTTCTTTTTCTCTTACTTTCATACCACTTGTAAGAGAGAGCTAAACATCAGGTTTATGCATAGGGATAACAGGAAAAAAAAAATAAAAAAAAATTACAGTTTAATATTGGAAGATAAGAAATCTGAAACTTTGAATCTTATTCCTGGCTTTTCCTTGGTCAACAGCATTCCAAGAACAAGTCATACTTTTCCCGTGTCACAAATTACTGCAGACTAACAATTTATAGCTAGAATGTCTGCCGACCTCTTAGAAGCCAAATAAGACACTTACTTATAAAGTACTTTGAGATATGTACATAAAATGTATCAAAGTGTCTTTCAATTTGCATTTTCTGTTGCAAAATGGTAAATTAAATTGCTTTGATATGAAGTCCATTTTAAGTAAGACTAAATAATTTTGGCTGAAGAAGAACATAGTAGTGTACATGCACAATGTTTAGGTATATTTTAACTGCAACAAGAATTTCTATGATCCTGTCACTCACAGAATGTAAATCAGGATCATGACCTTAACTCTCATTAACTGCTGTAAATAAAGGAGTTACCATCACATACTTTTCTTTTGAGGATGCAACTACTTACACCTACATAATGACAGAGAAACCTAAGGTCAGAAACCACATTCCTTTCCTCCTAATATAACTTACAATCCTCTACTATACAATCCCAATAACTTTCTTGAATTTATAATAGCATTGAAACTTTAATGAAAATTAAGAGCTTGTCTTCCCTCAAAAAACATTGTTTTTTTCCAGAGTTTTGCTATTGTGATTTCTCCCTATGTTTTATAAAGCTAGACACATTATCTAAAAAACCCTACTACTTCAGTTAACTTTAGATTATATGAATCACTACACTGTTTTCTTCACTTATATTTAATGGATCAGTGTATTTAAAATAGCCTTCACAAGTTATTTTCATGGAAATAATTTTAAACAATTGACAGGAAGTGTTCCAAACTTTAAGAATACAGTTCCTACTCTCTACTCTATTGTCTTTTTCTAAGCACTCAGAAGAGTAATATTCCTTCATGTCCAGTTAGATTTCTCCATTAGCTGTTCTCATCTTGGGTAGCAGAAAAAGCAAAATATTTTCCACTGAGCTATGATTGTCCATGCTATTCTTTGATATTCCTCTTCTAAATCAAATTATTAGGAGCAAATAGATTTTCTGTCCTCTGTAAGGAATCTACTAAACCTGCTATACTGGTAAGATTTTATGAGATTTTTTTTGTGTCTTGATAGTTCTTCAGCTTTGAAGTGTGACATATACAATTGATTGTCTATCCACTACCTTATCACCTGTACCTGGAATAGAGCTGAAGTAAGGATAATTGAGGAGTCTAAGTGGAAACAAACTGGAAGGAGATATTGTCTCTACCACCTTACATAGTCTTCTGTTTCTCCTCTAACCTTCAGCACACCAACCCTCTTTTCCCTCTCAGTCTTCTCAAACACCTAAACCTATCCAATTTCTCCCATCTTCCTTTTATAACCTACTCCATGTCCAATTCTGTAGAGTCAGTCCTTTAGACAATGTAAAAATCATGGCCACTAAAAAATTGAAAATAGGAATGTATAGGATTGTGCATTTTACAGGCTGTCAAAAAAATCTTTTCTACAATTAATGTTATATCAAAGCATTGCAGGTTTACTAGCATTTTAAAAAATAAAAATATTTAAAAAAATAAACTGGAGTGATGTAATGGTTTGCTGCAAAACTTAGTTATGTGGTAAATGTATGTTTTAAAAGACCTTCTTAAATACATTTTATTGCTAATTTTAGTAGCTAACATTTTCAATGGCATTGCAATTAAATTTTATCCATGGCCGACCCACATATGGCTCACATTTAGTTTAACTGGGACATTAAAACAACATCATAGCCCTGTATTGTACTGTTGTTGATAACTCTGTATCTACCAAGTACAAACATAATGCTTAAGCCTTGGTAAATCTAGTGGAAGGTGTCCCTGCTCATGGCATGCTGATCTTTAAGGTCCCTTCCAACCCAGACCATTCTATGATTCTGTGATTCTATGATTCTATAAATCAGTACTAAATACTCGTATGAGACAACAGTGTTTCTACAACAAGAAATAAACACAAAAGATGTAAACAACAGTTGTGTTTACTAAATGCATAATACTTGTCTGAAGTTTATTTTTTTATTTTAATTTAATCAGTTACTCTTACTTGAATTAATCAAAAAGAATGGATAACATTTTTAAGAGATGACATAATTTTGAAAGATGACTTTCCTTTTGAAAGTACTATTTGCTGTTTCTGTTACAGAATTTATAAAACACTTGTAAATATATTTGCAGCACTTCACCTTGTGCCCTTCAGTGTCCTTAGAGAGAAGGTTATGACATACATCACAGTGAACAACAATTAAGAGTGCATGAAACGCATACTCTTAAGGTCAGTGGTTTCATGTTAGTCCATTTAGAGCATAAAGCCAAAGCTGAAGTCCTGGCATGGAGTCCTGCCCTCTCTAGAAAAGCAACACAGCTTTTCGGGTGACATTAAAAGATGAATAGAAATTAATACTTTCAAGGAAGAGCAACAGCTAATGTTAATAAAAGTGACAGCAGTGAAATTATTGAATGAAATTAAAATGAAGATGAAAATATTGCAGAAACCTAAATGACAAACGTGTTTAGATTTTTATGCATGATGGAAAGCCACAAGCCTCATGGTTTTATGCAAATGTATTCATCAATCTTATATCATTTGCCCAAGAATTTTCAGATTGCCCTGGGAATTAGCTCCATCTCTTCCATTGCTTGGAAATTCTCTGCAGCAGTTTAAATCAACAGCAGGTTTGTCCCATTAAAGTTATTCCTGGGCACAAGACAGAATATTGTTTTCCCCCATTTTACTGTTTTATTAAATAGGAAAAGTGTAAAAGGAATGGAGACATGGGATTGATTTAGTAAATTACATCTTTGGTAACACCAGTGTGCTTCGTCATTCATAATACTTTGGAGATCATAGCCAAGTTTGTTATAGGAGTCTCACCGTATTACCAAACTAATTAAAGAAATTGTTGCCTTGAGTTTACTGCTCAAATTCAGTTCACAAGTAAAGCTTCACTATTTTGAGAAGACCCAATCTTACCTCAAAAGAATCAATTGGGTAACTTTCTTGCTCTCTAATCCATTAATAATAGAAGACGTGAGGAGAGGAGAAAGTTCTTGTATGTAGTTTCTGGTTTGTTCAGTGCTAAGGATTCTTTGGTTCCAATGTGTGGAGCAGAAGAGATGGCTTTAACTTGTCTAACATGTCTAATGTGAATGTTAATTATTAAACGAATCTCACTCTAACCTAAAACCTGTTAATGTGCCAGTGGTGAATAAAAGGAGAAACTAGACTGTGCTTGTGATATGTTAAGCATAGACTTTGTTTCTTAGTCCTACCACTTACACTTTCTGACTAAAATAAATAATGCAACAAGACATCAGCTTTTGAATTTACTTTAACCTGACCAGTTGCCTTTTCTCCTTGTGTACTTATTTTTGTCATAGTGCCTATTCTTTTTCCATCTGTAGTAATTTTAAATTGTCCTAACCATGGCCATAGCTATAGGAGAGAAAGAAGCTGATGGGTTTAATTATACTCATTATTAATTACCTACACTGAAATATGTCTAAAAAGGTACGTGTATGTGTGTTTTATCCAGAACTGTAATCCCGTAAGTATATTTTTCAACAATCTTCCTTTTTAAAGCTTCTGGTTTGCTGAGAGGAGAAACTTCTAGTAATTAACAGCTTTGGGACAAAATTGCAGTCTGCTTTCATTACTCACAGCCCAGGGCATAACGCCGGAAAATTGGACCCTTTTTGTAATGCTTTCTGTGAAACTGGTGTTGCTTTATGGTGAGGTATTTCTTTATCATAGAATGAAATTAAACCAGAGGAGGATCATATGGATTTAACTATCTGAAAACTTTAATTCATTTTGGAATTGTGCTGGGTTATTAAAACAGTGCAAGTCACTCATTCTTTCTCCAATCATTGCAGTTTTAGGGTGAGCTAAAACTCACCTGGCCTGGCCTCCCATCCTGCTTCAGCTTATTCATAGGGCTCCAGAGTACTATACCTTTTTTGTGGAATATGTATAAAACACAAAACTGTGACATAACTTGTAAACATTCCCCTCTCATGTAAAGCTTAAGCGGATATTAGCAATGGGAGTCGTCTTCACTAGGAACAGTCAGAAAATCGACAAATTATTCCCTTCTTTCTTCAGAGCTTTCCCTTTACACCATTTGTAACTCTAGGTTATTAAGGAATTGGTTTCTGTGGGGAAAGTGCTAGCATTGAACACCTGCTGAAAGGACAATCCCAAATTACCTTATTAGACTCTGATCTCAGCCTAAAATTAATTTAGATCTTAGACACTTAATAAATCTCTCTTTCAAACCATCTGTTTGTTGCTCCCAAACAACTAGAAGTATGCCTGCACTGCAAAAATAAAGGTCCCAAACCTAACACAGCTTTACTGAAGAAGCTTTAGTCAGAGCTATTTAGTTCTTTTCCTCAAAAGATGGTAGAGGAATTTACTGGAAACTTTGGCTCACTGGTATCAGCCCTGAAACCAGTTGAAAATAAGCACAGAAGAATGACTTGTATTTTCAAATAGTTCAGTTCAGATCTCAAATAGTTCCTCTTTTCCCTTCCTTCTCGACTGCCCCACATCACTGAGAACCAACTTATTTTTAGATACCACTATTACAGTTTCTGACTCCTGGGCAAACTCCCTTTTAATAATGTTTTTTAAAAGTATTGTGCTAGTTGTAATCCCCAGTGTTTTTCTAAACCTTTACCTTCACCCATTTTAAAATCACGCTGTGAAGTGACTGATGTTGTCACTGTTAGGCCAGTATTTCAGGAAATAATTTCCTTAATCCTGCCTTTGACAAGAATAGTCCACTGATTATTTCCTTTGTATGCATACATATATATACATATATACAAATATTTACATATATATGCAAATATTTTAAATATGAGCACATGTGTAAAAATATATGTTAAAATTTTATATGTACATTTTTTTTTATACTCTTTCCCTTGTTGAGAGCTACTTTATCTAAGTGGTCTGTCCTCTGTCATCTATGGAGAGCAGAAACTGCAACCAGAATGTATCCTTTCATAAATCTCATTTGAGTACTCAATTCTGCTCTTCAGAAGAGAGCAATACATAATTTTGAACTGAACGTCCTTAGGAATCCCTGATATTTTTCTCCAAGAGCCGAATTGATACATGACCTAGTAGTGTTCAGAACACAGCCTCAGCATTTTTTGTGCAGCCAGATGTATACAATTTTAATGTGAAGTTTCTTTGCCATTAATATAGCATCGTACATGATTTTGCATCCCATCCTAGGTATTCTGAGAACCATAAGCAAATATGATTCATTCCGAATAACTTGTGCCCTGAGTAAGTGCTGCACTTTGCAATTGCTATTAGTTTTTTTGCAGCTTCTGATACTCATTTTTTTCATGTTTAGTTCAAGGTACATGTGATTCCTTATAAGCATAAAAGTTTTTATTTACTTCTTCTGAGCCTAACAATTACCTGCGTCCTGTCAATATTTTTTACTATCCTGGTATAATATGCAGACATTAACTCAAAAACAATGCTAATACTGCACAACTGTACTGATGTTTATATCAGTACAACCTCACTGAAGCAAACAGATTTATACTGGTTTACACAGCTGAGGTTTGGTTTTATTTTTATTGCAATTAAGTAATGATTAATTACTTAATTAAGTTTTAATTAAGTCAAAACAAGTCCATACTTGCTTTTGGCCTGGTAGTTCATGATATATGCTTCATATGAAGGGAAGTATTTTTAAATAAAAAAATATTTTCACCTCTGGCTTGTGGGAGCTCAGGTAGAGATCTAAATATTTTAAAAGGAGTTAACTGAACATCTTAAATCTGGTTTTAGATATGTTTTTGGCAAGGTAAGTTATTGCTTTCAGTACTTCTTACTATGAGAATGAGTAATTTAATATTGACAGAATACTTATTTTTGTATCAGAAAAAATTGTTGGGAAACACTGCATAAAGGTATTTTTTTTCCTGCAAAAAAGAGGTGATTTTTAGTTTATATTTTATCACTAATGTGGGGTTTTTTTCTAAACCATTAAATAATTTCAATTGCAGTGCATTTGAAATGAATGTTTTAAAAGCAAAAAGTGAAAATTACAACCAATGAATATATTAAAAGTAGTCTGAAAGCAATTTCCTTTAATCTAACTTGCACTTCAGATTAAATTGTACTTTTTTTAGGCCAGTCTTCTATACAATAAGTTGTTGGTTTGTTGTTTGTTTTGTTTAGTTTTTTTCTTTTTCTTTATCAGATGTGTGTTAAAGTATGAATGGTAGTAATATTTACATCCTTGGTGAGCATGTCTGTTTGACATAGAAAATAACATTCTGGGCTGAAATGCAAAAATACTCCAAGACTGGGACATAGTAGTTTTTAGCACTGTCCATTTTGGAAAAAGAGGCTTGTTTTTACAAGGTTACCTAGGTGGAACTTGAAATGATTTTAAGTTGACAATGCTCTGAGACACTTCATTTGATTTTACCCTTCATCAATTTGTGAATCCTCTGTTTAGAATATAGCAACAAATTGCAGAATGATAGAAATGTGGAAACAGCAATTTTTGAATAGTAAGCACTCAAATTTATACCTGTAAAAAAGAGTCTCTTTAAGTAGTAAACAGGTGAAATGTATTTAAATTAGTTGTTTGCCAAAACATTTTGAATAGTGAACACACTTGGGTTTATCAAACATTTCATGGACAATTAATAAACAAAGCGAAGACATTCTAACAATTTGAATTGCTTCTGAGCTGAAATTTTGAGCCATGAAAAATTTATATTTGTCATCCTTGGACAAAGTATCTTTTAAAGAAGAATTTCTAATGTTTAGAAACATAAAAGAATATGCTATGTAGAACTGTTATTACTCAGGCTTTGTCTTAAAGTAATATTTGCTAACTTCTACATTGGTACTTGTGCATCATTCATTGTATACATTAACCACATTTATGTTTTATGTTTTATTTCTGTTTCACTTGCACTTTTTGACAACTTCAAAATTTTTACCAGTATCTTGGAGTTTCATTAGAAAATGTCTGCAGGCTACAGACTGATAGTCATAAATAAGAGGAGCCATATCATTTTGACCTTATCAAGCTGCTGTGGACAAATTTTGTTCTGCCAGGAGTGTTTGCTACTTTTAATCTGATGTCTTTTATGTTAAAATATAAGATATCTACTGGAAAAAGCAAAACTATCTTGAAATAAGAAATGTTAAACTAAATAAAAATTTCCTTTTATTGTATAGTACTTGTTTAGGGGCTAGCAAGACCATAATTGAGACATCCTGAACTGCCTTGCAGTTCTGAAATATTTTTACTGGTATGCCTTTTTACTGTAGCAACCAACCATAATATCTGCAGTACAAATGGGTCCTTTTCACAGAGTTGTATAGTGATTGCTCAGTAGAAGGAAATGCATAAAACACAGCACAGGTTCTTGAATGAAAGGAAAACTATGTGGGAATGACTGTTTTCTGAGGTGTACAAGTGCAAGAGCAGGTTCTCAAATTAGTGGTTTTGTTTTACTTGAATACTTGAAATAACAACACTAGGTGGTTGGGGTTTTTTTTAGTTTATTTTAAAAAAACAACATGTATAAGACCATTTAAGCTGATTAAAAACAAATAGTATTTTTACATGTATTTCTTTATGCTCTTAATTAAAAAAAATGATTTTATTAAATTCACTGCAATCAAAATAATTTCTAAACTCACTCTGGTTTTTTCAATTATTTTTCTTTAATTAATCTTCAAACAGCCAATGCTTTGGAGACAGCAGTGATTCTAATCATTGTGGTAACAGTCTTGATAACAGGTACCTGTGTCAAGGATATAGATATTTCAAATTTAATTTAATAAGAAGCATGAATGCATCTAAAACATATTCTATGTGGCATTTCATTTATGCAATATCCATTTTTCCGCCTCTCCTCCATGGTCATTAGAAGAAATTGCTAATAAATGTTGTCATTGCATAAAGTACAACTAGTAAGAGGAAGAAAAATTTAATGTTACTGTTTCTTACTGCAATTTTAAAGTGTAATTGTATCCAAATCTAGAAGAAAAAAGTTGTGTATTTGGTTCCTTTCTATGACTGGGCAAATTCAGGAAAGGGAAACTTTGTGCTGTGTTGCTGATATAATGGATATATATATAATATGTATGGGCAAGGATTTGTAGAACATATGAATGCAAATGTTGTATTTTATCCAGCTGATCCATATTATATAACTACATTCAAAAAAGGAGAGTGGGTGGTAAAATTCATAAAAATTGGAGAAAGCACCTCTAAAACTCTGTCACTCCTATTGATTTTTATATTCAAGTGGTGATGTCAGGCCAGACACACTGAGGATAATTTTTAAATACAGTTTATCAATTTTTTAAATAACTAATACCCATATTAGTAAGGGAAAAACTATGAACCTTTTAAACATAATTATGACAACCTGAGTTATATCATTATCTCTTAAGTATACATGGCTGTTCTGTAATTTATTTTCCTGCATAAAATTTTTCCTTTTATTATTGTAATTATTCTCTCAAAGCACTTTCCATGAGAAAGTACAGCGTTCTGAATTCATTAGCTTACAGGAAGACAGTGTTGCAATTATATATACACAGGACAGAAAACAATTCTACATCAACGCATAAAAAATCACAAGGAAAACCGTCTTTACGTTAGTATATCATATACTATCTTAAATTGATCTGTTTATCTTAAACTGCTAAAGACATGCTGTAGTAGAAAATGATGAATGAAATTACAATACAGCAATTACTTCAGTCTTCAGTAGGATGGTATTAACTTAAAAATTTACATGCTGCCTCCTTACCTGCCCTTTATTAACAAACCCCTTGTTTTTCAATGCATGGATTTGAAATAAAAATATTTGGGCATTTTCTCTAGTGAACTTTCTCAGTGCAAGAACTTTAGTCTTTATAGTTTATTTCAACACTTCTGCTGAATCTTTTTTTCCATCTTTCATGTACCACATTATGTCTTTTCCTGTTGCAACACCTTTTTTATTGAATGCCAGTTTTTAATTTAGGTTAGAAACATTCAGCTACAGTACAGAAGGTTTAGGGTCAAGACTTAACATTAGGTTAACTTTGCATTAATGTTTCTAATAATATTTCTGTCATTCAGAAATATATAAGGTCACCATTATCTACTGCCACACAGGTGTAAATTTTATGTATTTCACATAAACTTCGTGAGAAATGAAGTTAGAGGAAGGTCACCCTGCTGTGTGGAACTGTAACATTACACTGAATGTACTATGTGAACTCCTAACACATGAGCTATTTTGTAATAATTAATAAAAGCTTTAAAAAACAGATGCTGAGATTACATACACATCTTTCACATCTTATATCTATGTAGTTCTTTCCAAATAACTCAGTAATAACATAGGGGAACTACAGAAGTTATAGAAGTTGATTGCACTTAATGCATCTGTTGCTGTGTCATCAGTTTATTCTGACACTACAGAAAAGCAGCTAGCTCCGGTCGTACATCTTCATCTCTTACCTCACTACCTTCCCTATATGCCTTATAAATCTTACCATCTAGAACAGACTCCCCAGGGAGGTAGTCATGGCACCAAGCCTGCCAATATTCACGAAGCATTTGGACAATGCCCTCAGACACATGCTCTGAATTTTGGGATTGTCCTATCCCAGGACAGGAGACTCAATGGTCCTTGTGGGTCCCTTCCAACTCACAACATTCTGTGATCTAGTTTCTTCTCCAGTCTTTCAATACTCCAGTTAGCTAGTAACCCTATGAAGCTGAAGAAGAACTTGGACAGGTTATCCTTAGCGATTGTATGTGTTGCTGTGTTTCAGAGGGCAGTGCTACCCTACCTGTGTCTTTCTAGTCATCTGCTTTAAGGCTGTAAAGGAAGGGAGCAGTAGTGCAGACAACTAGAGGGCAACTGGCAGTGTGGAAAATATAACCGCTGGTCCCATCCCTGAAATTAGAGGCTACATTTTCCATAGATTATATTTCAAAGGCTCTGCATTTGCAAAAACTACCTGCTAGATTTAACATTTTTAGAAAACCTCATCCCTAGAGAAAAATGCAAACTTCATTTTTCATGCAGTTAATAGAACTAATATATTGTGTCAGGCTTATTCTTTTTGAACATTCTTTATTAGTCACCACCTGATTCCACTAATTCAACCACTTCAGCACTATGAGAATGGGAATGCAGCCGTATTATCAAGAGACAAAGAACACTCATAAGGTAGAAGCTGTAATTCTGAATCATCTGCTTAATGCTAGACAGCCTCAGGTGCAGTATTGCCTATTTTTGTGTACTTTTTATTATATTTGAAGATATACAGAAAAATTTACACTCTAGAGTATCCATAGATATTTTCCCATGTAATTGCTTTTTGGGGTATTTTTCATCAGTTTCTTAAGGTGATTTAAGACTTATGCATAGAATAACTGCACAGAGTGGAAAACAGCAGTTTAATAGCAATGAGATTATGGCTACAAATGTTGTTCTTGCAGTAACAGATTACTCTTGTTATCAATTATGAAGGATGTTGAGACCATCATTGTTCACATCATCTACCTGCATAGCCTCCCTCAAGCCAAATCTTATGATTAGAGAAGCTCATGCTGTTGATTATTGCAGTGGCAATATTATTTCATAATTGCATGGGTGAGGAAGAGTATATATGGACACTCCTATGACAGCAAAAAATCATTCTGAAAATGGCCTTTCAGAAAGGAGTACTCAAAACAACCAAACCAACTGGTCTCTGGAGTTTTTTGCTGGTTTTTTATTCAAATAATGTTTATTTTCTTAACATTTTTTTCTGTTAATGAGCAATTTAAGCTGAAAAGTGAAGCTTTGCTATTGTGAAGTTGTAAAATGTTGACCCTGGCCTGCACCTAAGCACCCACCAGCTACTCAGTCACTCCAGCAGGTTAAGGGAGGGAATTGAAAGGGCAAAAGTAAGAAAAACTTGTGGGTTAAGATAAAGACAGTTCAGTAAGAGAAGGGGAAAAATTTTTAAAAAAAGAAAAAAAAAATATGCAAAGGCAATTAATTGCTCACCACTTCTGACCAGCAGACTGATGCCCATTTCTGTATCCTCTGCAACGAGTATATTCTATTAATCAACATTTCAGGAATTGCACTTCGGAAATAAAAGTCTCAGTGCCAACTTTGTGTTTTGAGCTATTTATGCAAACCCTGTCTCATAAAATAATAAGCATTTAATTCTCAACTCCAGTGAACTACAAGGTGTTTGTGATTGTCTTGTTGCTTCTGGCTGTCATACTCAGACCAATCACTTCTAAATATCTAGTCTATACTAGATGTAGTATAGTCTATACTACTACATGTAGTATAGACTCCCATGCTGCCTTGGTACTCTCCCTTAAGTGTTAGTGTTAGTGGTTAGTGAATGTAGCATTTAAGGTTTCAGTAAATTTCCTTCAGTATTTTAGGCCATTTTTTTTGTTTGTTTGTTTCAACTCCAGTGTAAACTGAAAGCAAATGGCTGACAATATGGAGATCATGTCTGTTAACTGAAATACATTAAAATTCTTTCAGTTTCTGAAAAAAGGTACAATAGCTGATTCAATACAATAATTTCTCAGTTTTTAAATCAAGAGACTATGATTTTATGGTTTTATTTCTACATATTCATTTTAACTGTATGTGTCATCTGAACAAACGAATCAGTATCTTCATAACTTTTAATTGTCTATGCTGCTCTGACTATCACTCTTATATTTCAACAGATAGTGACTCATGTGAAATAAATATGAAATATAGTTGAGATACTTTTCCACTTAGTCTACTTTGCCTTCTGTAGCCATTCAAACAATGTCAGAGGACACTGTGAAGATTACATGTAGCCATAAGAAAGAGTGTGAAATTAGATTGAATTAAATTAGTTGATCCATTAATAGGGTGAGAGTAATTAGCTTTGTACCCTAGCTATATTTTGAGGATCATAGTAAAGCTGGTTTGTACTATCACACTAAATCTTTCCAGTGAAGAATTGCACTTCACAATAAATTTTCTTGATACAATAGCATACTGTACTGCCTCTTAAACTTCCTGAATCCAGGCATGTAAGGAAGAGTGTGGAATGAAGTTATCTCACTAGCTGAAAATTTTAAGGATGCTAGATTGTCTTCTTAAGGTTGAGAGCGTTATAAAAGATATTTCCAAAACTACTTTACCAGCCAGTTCAAGCCTCTCTTATATTTATTTAGAATCCTACACAGCAATTTGAAGAGAACCAATTTAACCACGTGGAAGACAGCTATTTCACAATAACTCAGCAGGCATAGCAAAGGTCTCATAGCCATGGCAGAGACTCCGTCTTATCTTGCCTCACAATACAGCCTAAGAATCATTTTCTGACCTCAGCATCTGTATAAACTAATTAGATGAGAAATAGAAGAGAATTTTCTGATTTTTTTTTCCAAGATCAAGAATAATATCTTAGTAAAGTATGTGATATGTGTCTAGATGCAGAACAGTAGAAGTCTTTTTTGCTTGAATCATTTAAAACTTAAATATTTTAGGAAAGAAGTTTCCATTGACAAGTACTGTAAAAAATTACCCATTTAGTTTTTATCTTGTTTGTTTTTGTTGAAAAACTAGTTCATAGAGCCTTGCAAATGGTGAAAAACCACATTCTACTATTTTATGAGAATAAGAAGTGTGCAGTATGATGTATATTATTCTTAAATGGTCAGAAGAAAAGCCCAACCTCAGGTATCCATATCAAGACGTGTCTGGAAATGTCAATTCTTAAAATTCTGCAGAAAAAGATAATATGTAGAATACTAATCCCAACCTAAAACTTTTTTACTGCTAGTAAAGCTGATATATTCAGGTCTTTGGCCAAATGTAGTTGGAGAGAAGTGATATCTCAAAACTATGATGGTAAATAGATCTGTGAATTTCCCAAGATTCTTCCTAACTTTTAAGACTCAGTGGCTTTTAAGACTCAGACTTCGGTTTCTAAACTCTGTGAAACTCGGGAATGGAATTCTCCTTGTTCTGAGCACATTTCAATCTATAGTTCCTGAGCCTAATGCCCTATTTTGCACAGGAAGGCAACTCTGGTATGTGAAACTGATGAAAACTACAGCACTGATAACTGTCACATCCTTGAAGCTCGTTGGTAGAGTCCTGGGCTTTGGATGTAGCTAGTGAATCCAGTATTTCTGGAAAGTGAAAAGTATTAATTTCACTGATGTTGTTACAAATTCTCAGTACCCAATGATTAAATAGAAGTTATTCTGTGCTTCCATGTGAGACAATGTATTTTAGACTTTAGTTCTTAACATTTTTTCACCAGTTTCCACATGAAGATGATATTTTATTCTCACTCATTTCATGTCTTGGGTATATGATTAGTTGATATCTGTAATTCCTGAAGACAAGTATATGTCCCAACTTTCCAAAGGTTATTTTTTTCTTCAGACTGATTATCCACAGCTGTTGAACTAGATGATCTTTTTTGAGTCTCAATATGAGCAATAGGGAGGGAATAACCTTAATATATTTTCAGCAAGGTGGTTTGGTTGGTTGGTTGTTTTTTTTAATATTTGCTTTAAGTTTGATGGGCTCCCATTTAGTGCTTGCTGATATATTGCCAAGATGCTTATTCAGTTTTTTAAAGTTGTTTCTGAAACATTTATGATAAACAGTATTGGCTGTGGTGAATCTTCACTGAATAAAAATTAATTCCTGTGATTAAAAAAGAAAACAAATTCATTCTTGTAAGACAAGAATAATTTTAAGGATCATAAAGTTTTAGTTTGGATGCTTTAGTTTTATTTGTTGAAATAGATCAGACATTTTCTAAGTTCTGGTAAATTGCGAGCTATAATATTACTATATTATTTGAACAATGTTGTTTAAACAATTTTTACCTAGAACTCTGTTGTCTGTTAGGTAAATTGTATCTTGTGTTATTTACAATTATCTTAACTTTTCACCAAGTCTTAAAAATAGAATTGTGATTTTTACATTCACAGGTTTGTTAATAAACTAGCATCAGAATTACCATACTAGAAAACTGTAATGCGAGTACATTATGCCCTCATCAGGGGAAGATTAAAAATATTTACTAGGTTAGTAACATTAATCAGTGAATCATTTCAGTCTAAAATAAAAAGTGAACAAAAGCCTAAAATATATACCTTGTAAAGCAGAAACCATGTTTAAGTAAGTAGGCAGGTAAAACTGGCTTTATGCCAATGAGTGTCCAATGGGTTATTAAACCTTCACCAAAGCCGTTGCAGTCAGGACTCCATCTCCAGGGAGATCACCATTCACAAGATTGCAGCTGTTCTCTGTAAATTCCTCTCTGACACAATGAGGGGTCCACCAAAGTTTGAAAGCTTCTACATAAAGGAGCCAAAGAACATTATTCCAAAATACACATAAACTTATGCTTGGAACAATCTAAGATAACTAGTTTCATGCCTACTTCTTTCATGCAAAGACCTAAACTCACTTTTTTTATTTTTTTGAGTTTTCCACATAGCTGGGATTTCAGCAAGTTTCATATGCATTTGGGCTGTACTCCAGCCTGGACTAATAAAAATCCAATTACAAGGCAGGTGGAGTCTGCTTTTTTTGCTGGAGTATTAGTCTATATCTGCCTGTTTGTGGCAGGAATATCCTGAGCTCTTTGTTCTGCTCTGTGTTTAACCTGCTGGTCCAGTGGATTTGATTTGTCCAATGATTCCAATGTCACTTTTTGTGCAACTTCAAAAGAGATTATATCGGCACCATATCTTTTTCTCTATTTTTAGGAAGATCCAAATAGAATCTTCTTTCACAATGCTGAAGCTATATGTTAGTAGTCAGATTTGGGAGTAGATAGCTCTGAAGACTACGATATCCTTAACGTGTCTTCAGATCATTGGTTGAACATTTGAAAACTATGAACTGAAACAGCTCGTGGCAATGAAGCTTAACTGAAAGCAGGCATGCCCCTGTTGTGAGGCCCTGAAGGGTGTTAGTTTGAGACTGGTTTTGGTGTTATATTTTGACAAAGGTTAAGCAGCTCCCCACTAAAAGTGTTGGCTATTACAGGCCACATTTTTGAGGATTTTTATTCTTCCTTTGCTAATGCAACTGCAGAAGAGAACCACCTAGCTGCCTAGCTGGGACATAAGCAGTCTGCCATAGAGAGAATAGAAAAAGTTCTACTTCTAGACAATCAGTGAACAGGAATTTAATCCAAAGATTTAAGTTTTTAAACAGCAGAGATTTTTCAGTGCACTTAGAAAGCTGCAGAGAATTTTCTGGTGATTCATATGACTGATATTAATTAATTGTACGGATATTTCTCTTTTTAAAATACAACAGATGATGTTTTAACTGTAAAATTAGCAAGAATACTGCTCACTTTGTAAAACATGTTAGTATGAGGAAAGCATTAAAAATAGCTATCAAATTTGGATGCATCCCTAATGGGTTAATTAAAATGACAGTAATGTTTCAATTTTAATAAGTATTCTGTTGTTGTCAATGAGATGAAAGTATTTGGGCAGATTTTTAGCATCTTACCTCAGTGCCCAGTGGACATAACAACAGAAATTAAGCCTAAGTAATTGATATTAACAGAAAAAAAAAAAAAAATTGTTAAAAGTGATAATTGCCATCTGTTCTTGTCAGTATTATTAATGTGCATAGGCTGGCCTTTTTTACAAAATAGCTTACAACTGTAGTGTTGACAAAATTTGTTTCTTTCAAAGTAGCTGGACTTGCATTAAAGAAGTTAAGGTGGGCAAACAAATTCAAAATGTTAACACAGCCTAATAGCACTGGTATATCAGCCAATTTATAATTACCTGCAGTTTGCAAGGAATGCATATCTCACAGGATTTAAAGCACAATATCTAATACTCATGGATAAGGTTCTGAACCCATCATGTGTTATACTTTGATGTCCTTTAACTGCTATACTTAAGCTGGCAATGTTAATTTGATTTCTTATTTTTTGAGGAAAAATTACGCCTTGTTTCAGTTTCCATAGCTACTAGTGTTCAGTTAATTTATTTACTGTGCAAAAGTAATACTTTTATCAGATTTGTAAATTTATTATACTCTATATTGCAAGATTTTTGACTCATTTTTTCTAGGCCTAGAAGGAATAATTTAATGCTGTTTACCAAAATGATATTTTACAACTAGTTATTATCAGATTATTTTTTAACATAGTTTCCCAAGGCTGATGTTTGTTCCCAGGTTATCACCAGATCCCTCCCTGCATTCTCTTGAGTCACTTTCAAATCCAGTAGCTAATTTTTGCAAACTTGACAGAGGAGTAAAGGTCTGAAAAGTATTAGGTTCTTACAAGAGAAATGAAAATTGGTGGTTAGATTAAAAAAGAGGGATTATATTTGTTTTTCTCTGTAATACAGAGGGAGGGTGTTCTGTGGTCTGAGACAGTACTCATGTTTGGTAGCAGAGCGAACTAGTTGCAGATGGCCAGTTCACAGAACGTCTCTTGCCATATAAAAACAAATGCTGTTAGTTCTGTAGATCACCAAAGAACATGTGCTGGAACATTTTTATTAACACAGGATTCAAATTAGAATTACTCCTAGTTTGTGGAGAAATTAGATAGGGATCCCTATTCAGGGTAGTATTTAAGCAAATATATAGCTTTAGGCAAATGATTATACCGAGATTTTTCCCGTACTGAAAAGTGTTTGAAATACTTTTTGAACTGGGGCAATAGACATTTGCCTCTTGAGGCAGTGACTTCTACAACTTACCAAATTCAGAGAGAAGTTCAGAAAGCTATCAGTTTAGACAATGGAATTGAGAGCCTTGATGCTAGCTCTGAGCAATAACAACCTCTGTTTCAAATATAAGGGGGTTTGTATTGCTTTGTATTTTTTAATGTGTGTGTTGCTTCACTTTCTTCTGTATACCTGTTCTATTACCCTGGTCATGCCTTACCATCATTAATTGAATTTTTTTTTTTTTTCAGTTTTATTTTGTTTTAATGCCAACAGCTCAAAGAAAATGCTTTTAAACAGCTGGATCCATAACAGATCACCAAGCGTGTCTTTAAATAAACTGCTCTTGAACTCTTTTGTATGTTTTCCTATCCTAATCTTTTGTTTTTCTCATAGTACATTTAAGACTTAATCCTTCAAATTGTTCCGCATTGGGAGATTACCATCCATTTCAGTACATGGATAATAGATGATACTTTTTATTTTTTTTTGTTTTCCTATTATGATTCTCACAGGGCTATTCAATTGCAGTTCCTAAGGAGCAGTTTGAGAAAGATTAAGTAGAACTGTGGGATGTTCTTAGGTTTAAGTAATCTTAAAAGAATTTCAGATTCAAAAACGTACAGTTCCATATACAAAGAGGCTGATTGGCACAGATGCTCAGTGCTTCTATAAATACATTCTCTTTATATACTTTATATACAGCCAAACAGATAGAATAGCAAATTTTTTGAGAGAAATAGTGGCTTTCAGAATCAGAGGACATAAATATTTCCTAATGATGACAAAAGAATTTATATATTCCTTTTATATTTGTCAGATTGAAAGGCAATAGTAATCACTCACAGCAAAGTTTCTAATTCTTAAAGCTCTACTCTTCAAACTTTAATCAAGAACTTTTCTGTGAAGAAAGATCTTCGAAAACTTTGGCTTATTAAACTCTTCTGTGCTTTGGATGTTTCCTTGCACTGGAATAAGAGGCTTTTCTTTATTTGCAGTACTGAAATAGAAACTTAAGTTGTCTGATGTGGCTTTGTTGTGTCTCTCTTGTTAATTCCCATCTCACATAGTTCTTTTAAAACAAACACAATGCCTATTGGTCCTATTTATGATCTGTTTGTTTTGATTATTGATCCCACTCTGCATACAGTTGTCCGGCATAGGTTTTTTGTGGGTTTTGTTTGACAGAATTAGCTTCAAGAAGGATTTCAGGACTTTAGGGGCTTTCGTTGAACCCCTTGAAGATTGTTGCATTTTGCTGTAGCTAAATTGACAGTACAGTTTTGTTTCAGTGGGATGTTAATATTTTTATTGTCATCCTTCATATAAAAGGTGTGCATTATTGTCAGGAAACAGCTGCTGACAAAGATGTTTCCAGCCTTCATGTATTTGAATAGGGTTATTCAATTGCACATCATATTTTAAATGATGCTACCTCATCACTACTAACTGCTGGGAAACCAGGGATGAAGAGGCAAATAGTAGTGCTCCTGTACACCTCAATAGTATTTAGTATTTCATCTGTCACAAGTGAATTATTTTATATTTTTTTTAAGTATACAAGAGCAATGATTTATGACATACCAATACTTGCTATGTCATTTTAAAGAGATTCACTTACATTTTTTTGTGTCAGTACAGTTAATCGTGGTTCTTACCTTAACATTGATAATAATCTGGAATAATGGAGCTGCACTTTTAAGGAAGTGGTTGTAAGAACACAATAATTAGAATATAGGAGCATAATAAGAACAACATAATCCCAGTTTATGAACAGATATCAAATGATGAAACAAGATGCTATATTTTATTTTTATTAAAGACCTTTGACTCCTCTTAATTATTAAATCTGAGAAGGAATGTGGTAGTCTCTGTCTGTAAAAGCTGATTAACCACTTCATTAGTAAATTATCATATTAACTTACAAAAAATTATATGGAAATAAAAAAGCCACACAAGAAAGCTGAAAAAACCCCAAATGCACAACTTCAGTCACAAAATAGATACTGATGGAATATATGTGATGAAGTTACGCACCAAGTAGATGTCAGTCTAGACCGACCGATCTAATTGATCCTAATTATAGTAGCATGCACACAAGTTGTCTTCTCTACCATTGGATAATGCATACCCCCACAATTACATGCAGTAATTCTGTAATATGGTGCCATGTTATTTTCTTAAAACATATGACACTTTTGAGTAGCTAGACTAAGTGTTCGTAAATCCATGTGCTAAAACCAGCACAACTGAGAAGTCATGTGAGCTAAAGGCGTACCCTGGCTGGTGTCTTTCAAATAGCCAAAGATATATGTAAAGGGAAGTACTAAAGCTTGCAACTGGAAATTCTGTTATAAAGTTCTTTCCCTAAAACCTTTGTTCACATACATAATGAGTGTGACATATATTCTTGGTTCTTTAGTGCAATTCTCTGTTTCTGTCTTGAAGACCAGAAATATCACTAGATGATCTTACAAGATCATCTTGGTTTTGATGGTTTTACAAGATCATATAGATTTTCTGGAAAGAGGCATGTCTGTAGATGTTTTATCACTGGGACAAATTCAAAATGAAGAGAGAATTCTTGAATGTTTAACTTCATAAAGAATTACAAAAGCTAGACTAGATTTGTAAGATTTATTATGCCATTCATTAACACACCAAACTGTTTGTTTTCTATACTTAGCATAAGTACAAACAGAATAAAAACACTTGCTTTTGTAATCTAAGCAGTCCCCAGTCTTCTCCAGGAAGCTATCTAGTTGCTGGATGTTACTGAGAAAAGTGAAGGAAAAATTATCAAACTTTTTCGATTTGCTAGAACATAAGAAACTGATTGAAAGTTTCTCTTTGGGCTTTTTTGCTCCTGCTGTGCTGAACTGATCAATGGGGAGAACACTCAGGAAGAGTCATCTCTGAAGACCACAGCAATTTTGTGTGTTGTCAACTTATGTAGCTGTTGATTTTATATTAATTTTCTGTATTATTCAAGCAGCTTTCAAATGAATTGATAACATTGATGACCTTTAAAGACTAAAGCAAGTAGTAGCAATTGAATGTTAAATATAGATACCTTCTGTATTTGATATCAAGCTGTCTGTCAAACTTTAAGTATTTCTAAAGTGATGGTCATTAAGAGAGATATATTAATTCAATAACCAAATATTGGAAAACCAGATGTGTGGCAACAAAATAGAATGAATGTTAATTTCCTTCTCTTACTTTCTCTTTATTTCTCCCTATATACAAATTTATTTCCCTCTATTGTTAGCTTTATATACTGATACAAACATCCCTTAGTAATAATTTCTTACATTTAGTGTATGAAAATATTTTGCAGGTGCTAGACTTAAAATTATCACTTCAGCTACCATTCAAATGGATACTGGAATGCAAATTCATCAACACTATAAACCCTTATGCTTCCATTGTCTTTATGCAGTTGTCTTGAGGACCATATGTACATGTAATTCTAAACCTGTAGTACACATAAGAAATAGAGCTTGGAGCAATTCTTCCTATTTTCTTTGTTTTCTTCATTTCAGCATGGTAATTTGTGTTGCAGTCACTTCATTTTTTTTTTTTTTTTTTTTTATAACAGCTTCCTATACAAACTAAGATCAAATAATATTCCTTTTAGAGGGAGATGTGGATGGAGGCAAGATACGATACTGAACCAAGACTGGAATATCAGTTGCGGGGCGGGAGATGGGCAGGGAAGCAATTACCTGTATATTTAGATTTTTGAAACTAAAATATTCTTCATTTTCTTATATTTCTGTCATATGCATAATGGTTTCAAAGGGTTTAGGAGGATACAAATAACAATTATAACACTGTTTCTGTGACATAATGAATGGGTCAGATTACAGTGATGGTGAGCAGCATCATACCTGGCTTCCTATGAGAGATCTCTTTCACTCATTCCTCATTTCTAACACATTTTCTAACTACTTAACTCAGATTTTCCGTGCATTTTGACTAGGTTATGATATTTATCATTGGTTTATATTATTTATGCTATCAGTAATGTATAGATAGATGTTTTCCTGTAAGTCTGATCCTCAGCATTTGTATACTACTTTACTGTGTGCAAATAAAAATAAATAAATAAATGAACCCCAAAACAAACACAAAAAACCAGCATAATGTGCGAGAGGTTTATTTTTCATCGTGTTGAGTAATGTTTTATTTTACCTATATTCCACTGGAGCTAGATGATTTTAAGTTTTATTTTAAGATTAAAAACTAGGAGATAGGGAAATGGCAAGAACAACTTTAGTGAAAATCTTTTCAGTTTACTGGTAATCTTTTGGTAATATTAGTGTAAGCAGGGATTGCTTTGTTGTGTTTTCTGTTTTGAAACTTATGGTAGAAAGGGATTGATTATTAGTTATAGTTATACAGTAGTGATTGCAAAGTGGTTTTTTTTCTGAACTGTTAACTATGTTTTTCTACCCTATAGCTGCAGAATACAGAAATTGCTTCCCATTCACTTTGTTTTTCAGTAATCTAGACAGGTTCAGGAAGGTTCCCTGAAGTTTATAAGAGAGTATTTACAAGTAGGCTTCTTGTCCTTTTGTAAGGAAAAACAAGGAATGCTTTATATGTTATATTTATCATTCTTAAATTTTGTTTTCCATTTAATATGTAAACCATTTTCCAGGGGGAATTATCATTTAATTCTTTTGCTTTCCACTTACTACTTCATTTCAGTTGTAAGTTATCAGTGCATTTGGCAATTCTACAGCTAGTTTCTCAGTCTTGGTAATTTATGTAGATTAGAAGCAATAAAGATCTGAGAAGTGACTCCCTTGTGACCCTTTTCAACACTTTACTTTCTAATCACTTCACTTTAATCAGTTCTTTATCTGTTCCCATGTTTAACCTGCATTTTCCCTGCTTTCAGTTTAAGATGAAGACTGTCATTTGAGATATTTTCAAAGGCTTTATGTAGATCCAAATTATGGTGCTTGTACCATTATTATCAGTTTTATTTCTTATCTCAAAAATAAAAAAGTGGCTGGTTGTCAAGATCTTAATTTTTTTAAATGTCTTACGATGGTAAATTGTATTTGTTTTAAATTATTTAATGCTCATCATCTTTAAATGTGTAGTGTGCTATTGTGTAAAGTATTAATTTTTAAGGTCGGGTCTCTCTGCTTGTTTTCCTTACTATGCCACAATGTGTGTGTGTGTTTGTGTGTGTGTGTGTGTGTACACTCAAACACATATACTGACTGGAATTTGCCCAGGGAGGTTGTGGAGTCTCCTTCTCTGGAGACATTCAAGACCCGCCTGGACGCCTTCCTGTGTGAACTCATCTAGGTGTTCCTGCTCCGGCAGGGGGATTGCACTAGATGATCTTTTGAGGTCCCTTCCAATCCCTAATATTCTGTGTGATTCTGTGTGATTCTGTGTGAATGGGGCAGGCAAAGGAATGAGTAGCAAATCTTTTGCAGTTTCAGTATATACAAAGCAAATTAGCATAAAACTGTTGAGGATTGCCAGGGAGTTACTTGACTTTGGTTCTAACAGGTCTGATGAGACTGATTATTTAGAAAGTTAAAGAAAAGAACTACAGAACTTTTCTCCTCTGCTCACTGCATTTTAGGAAATACACTTTAAAAACAAAGTCAACTTTAAAAGAAAGAACTTGTCTGCAGAAACTGAGGTAGCCCAAGAATAAAAATATTTTTTTCCGATAGACTAACTGCTCTGGTAAGAATGTGTAAGAGCAGAGCAACAAGATCTGCTGGTAGGTGATAGTTCTGAAAAGTAACCAAATGGATTCCTCTTCTTTCCTCCTGATTGAGACATATGCATTCTATTTTTTTTTTCCTTAGGAATATAATATTTAGAGATATTAATTATATTTCCAAATATTATTTAATGATTGTAAAATATTTTTTGCAGCACTATTGTATTTCTTTGCCACTACTCATTTTAGACAGATAGTAATGTCATTCCAGACTTCCAATTTTTAGGGTTTTTTTGGACACAAAAATCAATACCTTACTGAACTTTGAATATTTTCTGCTGAGCCTTAAACTGTTGCTCAAAGATACTCATATGATAATGTGAGCTGTCACTATTCATTATGTTTTTCATTTACAAACATATTAATGAAATAGTCATGTTTAGAATAATATCTTATGGAATACACACCATTTTTCATTTATAACTTAGAAAACGTAAGAGAAAAATTAGAAAGTTTATGCTAAGTCAAAGCCGAGGCAAAAGACTTGAAATAAGAGATAAAATTAAATACATATTGAAACTTTTCAGTATAGTGGTTAGTATCTGATCTATAACTAAAGCTTGCTTCAATTGTCAGCTACTGAATCAGGTTGACTCTGGTAGTTCCAAGTCACTTAGATTTGCCTAATTAATTTCAACATAAGTATCGAAGAACTAGAATTAGAATTGATCAAAATGATAAAAGTTTCTGTGAGAAGCTAAGGATAAAATTGAGGATAATGGTTATGTTTTTCTTACTTTGATTGCAAGTAAAATTAAATACAAGTATAGATATGTGTTAGGGATTCAGGATAGGTGCAGAAATGAGGATATGGTGCTACTTGCTTAAATGATTCTGATAAATTCAAAGTTAAAGAAAATTTAATATGCAATAAAGAAATACAAGTTGCTTCAGGCTCTAGGAGTCACTGTTAGAATTGTGGTATATACAATGGAAAAGCCCATCCAATCAAATACATGTTGAATTAAGGACACTGCCCGCATTCAACTTCTTCTGTCTCGCAGTCACCTGTCTCACACTGGGATGCACTCTGAAGAATAACAATTAAAAAAACCCCAACAAACTACATATTCAATGGAACTGTAGTTCAAAAACTGCCTTTGAACAAAACATTATCTTTCACCTGTAGAGATGCCCAAGTTCCTGGATGTTTAGTGAGGCATGACAGAAAATCTACAGTCTAAAATTTATTAGTTGACTTTCCATTTCACAGTGTGTAGAATGAATGCATTTGAGAAGAGTGATATAGATTAACAGATTCTGAAATAACACTTTAAAAACTCATCAAAATACCTAAAGACAGAAGAACTTGGTGATGCTTTGGAAATGTCTTTTTGTCCACTCTGACACAGTTTACAGTAAGTGGCTACCATAGTAACATATTTAATTTACCAGTCTTTGGCTCTACACTGGCCCACAATTCTATTAACATCTTTTTCATTAGAGCAAAGTTAGAATAAGATGTTTACCACCCATAATTATAGCTATTAATCACATTAGGTAATACAAGGATGTGTCAAGTTAGTCTCTATTTAGCTAACAACACACTCTTGTGTAATACGTGATGAAGTTTGGAATGGTCATATTTACATACAGTGAGAACAACAAAATATTAGTCAATATTTACAATAAAAATACCCTTTCAGTTTGCTATAAAAGAAACTCAAATACTCCAAAATGGAAAAACATCAATAGCAGTACCAAATAGTTCATACAATACATAGAAGACAAAAAGTATAAAAAACCAAAAATTGGATTTATAGTTCTTCCAGTATGCCATTGAGCAAAAAGAGAAGGCAGCTTCTGTTAAAATGACTTTCTTTTTTAATAAGATAATGGCTCCAAAAAACCCTGAATTTCCTAGGCTGTTTTTAACCATATGCTTACATGATTTTCTATTTATTATCCTTCAGATTACAATATATTATTTTAGCACTCACTCTTTGAACAGAATATCTTATTTTATCCAACTGAGAATATATGTAGCTATCTATTCTGCAATCCCTCTTCTCAGAAGCCATTTCAGATGATCATTGCTTACACAAGGAGAATTTGTAAGGCTAAAGGCTGACTGCTTTAAACAAAGGCTGGTATTTTTAATAGTAAATTTGTAAACTTAATGAAATAGGCATGATCTGTACATTTCCACCTTTGTATTTCTGTAAACATTTATTTTTGAAGGTTTGCAGGCAACAAAATAGTTGTTGATTTGAAAGTACTCACATGGTTAGCTCTTTCTACTTGGTCAGCTTGGGATAACAATGCCCCTGTTCAAAAATAATATTCTAACATTTACTTGGCCTCATTGTTGGAGCATTTTTGAAGATTCAGATAAATATTTGCTTGTTATTTTGGAGTATTGAGTAGCAGGTCAGTATTACTTCAAAGATAAGGAACAAAAGCTATTTTGAGTAATTAATAGGTTGTAATGCTTAATGTCCTTCTACCAAAATATGGCTTCTCGAGCTTTCTGAACAGAGGTGGGAATATGGAACATATATTTTCATGCCATTCCACTTAGTAATACAATTTTATGTGAAAATAAACTTTTTCTTTTCATATTTTTCCTGTCTTCCTCAGTATTTCACATTATCAAGACTTACATCATGGCTTTTACAAGTACTTTTAAATAGTGTAGAAAAGAGTGAAAAACTTTGTGCTTCCCTTATCTGTGCAAATAAGATATTTATTTTTTATTTTACCTCTCCTTGTATTTTCCCTCTGTTTTTTTGTACAATGAAACTCTGTACTGGAGCACTGTCAGTAAAAACTTAGTGAGCAGCAGCAATTAAATCAGCATACCTTTTACCAACAGTCAAAATTATGCTTTCAGGACAGAGTGAAACATTTCTATCATGTGCATATGCAGTCTTAAGGGTATTATTTCATGTTTTCCTATTGAAGACACAAGGAAAGTTTCAGTTATCATTCCTGGAGTTTTGCAGTGATGGAAATAAATGAAAAACAATAGAAGCGCTGAAGTGAGACAGTAAATTTTATATGCTCTTATCAAAAAGCTGCATTTATGAGACTTCCACTCTATCGGGATATACCTTCAGATGCTACAACCTAACAGGAAATAAAGCGAGATTTCCAAAAATATGTATTACATGTTTATTGGAGTCATGAAAAGAATGAAGAATAAGTTGATTTTAGTCCTAAAGGTCTGGCAGTAGATATTTTTTTGTTTGTTTCCTGAGTTTGTAAGTTAACTTTATTTGATGCAGAAAATCTAATAAATTTTTTAAAATAGAACACAAAATAGCAAATATGAATGATTAGTAAATGTTTAAATCTTTCTTTGTATGCACCATATTATACTACCATATGCTAAGTTGTATACCATATTTATTTTTATGTATTTATTACAGTAACACCTCCAAGTCAGAATTCTGTAGTGCAAGACATTGTTAAATTGGAGAAATAAAAGATGGCCTTTACCCATTGGAACTTAAAACCTAAATGCTAAACAAGAGACAGCAGGTGATAGAAAGGAATGAGATCCAATGAAATGCTGGACAGCAAAGTTCTCTGTAGACATAGTCACTTGGATTCCAGATAATGTAGAAAATTCTGTAGATACTGCATGAAATATGTACTGAAATATGCTTAGAACGATAAGGATGTTCTGCCCATAAAGGCAACAGTAAGTGGGAGGTCACTGCTTAGGAGCTACCTGAATCACATTGAGCATAATTTCTTTTAATTTTTTTTTTTACAATTCTAAGAGCATATTACATTTCCCAAACAATTCCTTGATGAGAATCATAGAAATATAGTTAGGGTAACATAATTAACTTTGATCTATATATACTTAACTAACTAATGAAGATTATTTAGTTTAGCTGTGCATCTGAGACATCGCTAATAATACCTTATCTTCTTTATAACAGGTAAATATTCCATTTCAATAGATTGCCAAACGGAGCTGCAAAATACTTCAAAGGTAAGGATCTCCTTAAAAATAATACTTGAAATGATCATTCCTTCTGGTTTATCAGTTAAAAAAGAAAATTGAGAATGTTAATTCTTTCTGACTAGTTGGCTGATAGCAGAGAATTACAGATGGCATTAATCAACACAGACTTTGACTTCCTGTTTGTGAAGCTGTATTTACATATAAAAGACAAATTTTCACTTTTCTCTTCCTAGAAAGGATAAATTTAATTAATTTCATAACTGCAGAAAAAAGGCTTCATGTGTAGAAATAAAATACTAAAAGCTTGTTACATTTTTATAATAATATTCTTTGTGCAAGATTAAAAGAATACTGTTAGTATTCTAGTACTCTAGCAGTTTAACTAGAAAATATCACATTGTTAGGAAAGGATACTTTTTTTTTTTTGATATGACAACTTGCTAACTTCATATTTTTATTTTTTACTGATAAAATTTTCTTTCCTTCTTCTGAGGAGCATAAGTTTGACTTTGGTTCCAAACATTTAATTAATTTTTAGAGCTCTGTAGTTTTAGAATACACTTTTTTGCTTTCAGTTGGGGGAAATACAAGGCCAAGTGCAAGGTCCTGCACCTGGGTCAGGGCAATCCCCAGTATCAACACAGACAGAGGGATGAAGTGATTGAGAGCAGCCCTGCTGAGAAGGACTTGGGGTGCTGATGGATGAAAAGCTGGACTTGAGCTGGCAATGTGTGCTTGCAGCCCAGAAGGCCAACTGTATCCTGGGCTGCATCAAAAGAAGCGTGGCCAGCAGGTTGAACAAGGTGACGCTGCCTCTCTACTCTGCTCTTGTGAGACCCCACCTGGAGTACTAGGTCCAACTCTGGAGTCCTCAGTACATTCATCTTTTGAAGCAGGTCCAGAGGAGGCCACGAGTATGATCCAAGGGCTGGAGCACCTCTCCTATGAGGATAGGCTGAGAGAGTTGGGGCTGTTTGGCCTGGAGAAGAGAAGGCTCCAGGAAGACCTGATTGTGGCATTTCAATGCTTGAAGGGGGCCTATAAGAAAGATGGGGAAAGACTTTTTAGCAGGGCCTGTTGCAATAAGACAAGGGGTAATGGTTTTAATCTAAAAGAAGGTAGATTCAGACTTCGTTTAAGGAAGAAATTATTTACGATGGGGATGGTGAAACACTGGAAAAGGTTGCCCAGAGATGTGGTAGAAGCCTCATCCCTGGAAACATTCAAGGTCAGGTTGGATGAGGCTCTGAGCAACCTGATCTGGTTGAAGATGTCGCTGCTCAGTGCAGGTGGGTTGGACCAGGTGACCTTTAAAGGTGCTTTCCAACCCAAGCTATTCTACGATTCTGTGGTACTTCGTTGTTCTCTAGCTACCTCTTCTGTAGAATTAGTTTATTGACTTTTAAACTGTACTGTTCTGTCCACCCTTATGTGCAATATTCTTGTCTCTTATGGACACAGGTAATAAGGTACAAGATTTCACTAAAATTGTTATTTGTAAGTCATAAGTTAGGAGGGTTAATATGGACATTGTGATCTGCCCTAAACTTGGTTTTGGTAACCAGAGAGAACACAAGAGCAGTAATTTATTGTCCCAGTCATCATGTAGATGTGTACTTTATTTTAAAACACTGAGGACTTTAAGAGCCTACCACATGTAATTTATGCATATACTTTAATGCATACATTAACAGGGATAGGAGATCTTGTATGAATTATTATTTACATAGACACTTCAACATTGTCTTTAAAAAAAAAAAAAAAAAAAGTTCCATAATTACTTCAGCCTCCCAAAATGTAGTTTCTGGATTACAGACATTACTTAGTGTAGGTTTGTTTGTTTGTTTGTTTTTCCTGTGTGTTCATGGAGGAGAGGGAGACATTCTGAAAAAGTTCCACAACCTTCTGGGGATTGTGGCAGATGTGATCTGAGTACTGGACTTTTTACGGAACAAAGACATATAGGTAGAGCTTTTCTTGACAGAAAATGCTAATGGTCAGGGTGGAGTATCTATTCTGAGTGAAAAAGTCAAAGGTTCATCTCAGAGCATGCTGTATTCCCAGAAAGAGGTCTGGTAGACCAAGGACTTCAAGCCTGGTCTTATGTCCCAGAAGAATGCCTGAAATATTCAGCCTTCACTATTCTGGCCCTGGTACACTGATTAATTTTTATGGGGTTTTTTAGACTTTCTTTCAAAAAATCTTTTAGAAATCTATTTTTTCTTCTTGATTGAAACCTCTGAGTCTTGTGAGACATGGGAAGCCATTCTTATTATACCTCAGTGTGCTACTAACCATCTCTTTGTATTCTTCCAATGCACCTGCAATGCTTAGATTCTTCAGAAAACTCCAGATTTTCAGTACTCTATTATACTTTGTAAATTATGAAGGAAATCATAATTTTAGAAAAAGGCTCACTTTTTGTGTGTGCAGATGTGTTGCCAAGTTTGTTACATTTTTTCCCTTTTTTTTCTTTTCATCTCTTGTCTTCATATAGAAATATAATTGGTGAGGTAATTTGTTACTTTCCCAAGTACCTCAGATAGACTTTGATTTTGCCAAGATTTAAATAGTGTTGGCTAAGTGAAAATATTTCAGTGCAAGTAGGAAAAAAAAAAAAAGAACCTTAGAAGTGAAAAATATGGGACAGTTACAAAAAAAGGTAGTTAAAAAAAAAAAAAAAAGAGCAAAGGAGGGAAAAGAGAGGATGCCATACTCTGAGATCCTATTTGAATGCCACTGAGGATGCCCAGGAGAAACATCACTAAAGGACATAAAGAATCAGAATGAGGAAATAGATGCCACATTTCTGACAGGTACAGCTAACTATGAAAAAACCCAAACCCCTCTATTCAGCATGGAAGGTGAAGGGAAGAATAAAACTAATGACATTACAATCCTCTTGAGAAGTCTTGTTTTGTTTATTAAATAAGCCACTCTAGTAAGATAAGTAAGAAGAACTGCTTAGTCTGGCAGTATTAATTGATGCTGTCCTGGGATTTTTTTGTTGTGTATTACTGGTTTTGTCCTTTTATGTAAAGATGTCAGCACATTGTACGTGACAGGATGCATTGTGTATTATAAATTATTCTAATTGGGATAGAAAAATTGCCATCAATTCTTGCTACCCTGTATATCTAAGGCATGACCATAATTTATATGTAATATTAATTCCCAAGTATCAAGTTTAGTTTAGGTTATACTTTAAATTAATATTATTTATATTAAATTGTCAGAAGAAAAGTAGTTTTATTCTATCCAGTTAAGTTTTGACACATATGGATATATTTCCCCATGCAAATACGATGAACACACGTGTACAATATGTACGCGATAGGAAACAAGGACAAGAAATAAAAGGAATGAAACCTTTCAAGCCTGACACAAGGTACTTAAAAGACAGTTAAACACAATCTTGCACTCTTCCTTGAGCAAGCCTAGTATTGACAGCAGTGCTATAAACCAAAGACAGGGACAGGAAACGACAAGTATAACTTTGTTCTGTCTTTCATGTGATCTCATGAGTGCATGGAATGCAAGGATGGGCATGCTGTATCTTGTAAAAGTGGTTATAACAACCATCTTCCTCTTTCTCCTGTAATTCTGGGGCTTGCAGTTTTGCAGAAATTCTAAAGCAAAATGAATAAATTTCATTGCAGTGAATTATTTCAGTGATGCTATTTTAATCCTGAGAGCAATTACTTCCAAAGAAGATAGCTTTCTATCCTTTTGAATTTCATTAGCATAGAGAGGTGATTTTTAGCAATTTCAATATATAAAACAGTCTGTAAAGTTTTTTACCTCTCAAAAGAATACCAGTGGAGATTTTTTCTGAATTTCAGAAAAAATTGAAAAATAAAAATGAATCTAAATTTTAATCCTATTGTCTGTAGCACAATTGAGTGTTCTGTTTTGGGCAAAGCTCTCCATAGTGAACACTTCAGATATTACTCTTCCCGGTAAAATGTGATGGAAGTGCCTTGAGGGCAAATATGCTAAATATTTATTTATGACATGGCTTATTGGCTTTACTTTTTCTCCCTAAAGACACATATATTAAGTACTAGAGCAATTCAATTATTGGTTATTTACTGCCTATGCATTAGGAAGAGTTATGAATTTAAGCATGTGCCATCCGTTTTGTTCAAAACCTAATTTGCCAAGCAGGTGTGTTTGTAATAGGAAAAAAAATACTGTTCCCACCACTGCCATTTTCATTTATGTGACTAATTCTCTTTCTTTAAGACAGAAATAGCTGTTGTGATGGGAAAGAGATAAAGGGTCTGTGGTTTGTCTCTTGACAAACTTACATAGTGGTTTTCAAAGGACTTGGGAGTCTAGTTTCAAGAAAAATCACTGTAACTTAGGAGATGGTGTCATTTAGCACACAAAATGACTGTGCAAGATCCATAAACACACTTAGGAATTGCGATACCTAATATTCAAAACCAGCTGCAGGCACCTACATTCCACAAAAAGAGTTAAACAGCTGCGACTGAGATCCACAGTCAAGAGTGTACAGAGCAGGGGTTCACCTATTAGGAAGGACTATGAGGTTAGTCATTAGGAAATCCTAGGGTATAGTGAAAATGATAGTGAAGTGGAAGGATTTCTAATCCTCTCAGAGTTTAGGCTTAATGATAGTAAGTGATTCAGGTGACTAAACCCTGTTCTTGTTTCTTTCTTTGAGAAATAGAACTGAGGTAACCTTTTTAAAAATGTAGTAGGTGATTTTGCCCTGAAGGTCACAATTAATATGCATTGTACTTACTCTACTCCCGAATCCTAAAACTGACTGTGTCAGAACCCTTGCAAGTTGTATTAGTAACTCTCATATGTTTTAAAAATATTACAGGAGAAGATTCCCTTTTATATATTCCTTCGTGAGCAGAAATATGATAGATAACCAAGAATATTAGAGGACTCAAGTTTAATACCCTTCCTGTGTCCAAGAAAATGTAAATTCTTACCTTCCATCTAGTGATGGCCATAATCATTGGTAGTGAGTTATACTGGACAACTGTAATTTCATCCTCTCCCGTAGAATCTGAATTCTAGACTCAGCAGACCAAAGAAAGAATTGTTTTGGACTCAGTGGTTAGATTTGGAGAAGAGAGTACAGGTCTACTGCTATGTTTATGGATCCAGTATGAGGTTTACATTAAATACGTGCTAAATTCCATAAATACTCACTGGTTAGAAGAGTGTTAAGGAAATTCCCGTGACCTGTCTTTTTATACTCAATTCTATTTAAATAATCTAGATTTTTGAAAAATCATTCACTTTCTGTTCGTTGTGTCCTTTCATGCAGACACTACTTGATTCAGTATCATCAGTACAAAATATTTATAGTTAAATTGTTTCATCTTGATTCATCCAGGGAGCAGAAATACTTGGTTGGTTTTTTTTTGTTTTCTGAACATCACACAGTCTAGCATCATGCTAACACCGAGAACTGTATAAAAATTTGTAAATGTTGTCTCATTCATTCCTTATCTGTGAAATGACACTTTTTAGTATGAAAATTACTTCTACTTTGGAAATTTTATAAAATAGGAATAAATCCCAAATCTTTTGCTTTTTCTTTTGGAGGACTTTGGACTTTTTTTTTTTTTTAAATATAAACAGCTGCTTCTGACAAATTAGTCTCTTGGTCCTTTCTTCACTTGAAGACTTGTCAAGCATTGGAACAGGCTTCCCAGGGAAGTGGTTAAATCACCACCCCTTGAGGTATTAAAAAGTCTTGTAGATGTGGTGCTTAGGAACATGGTTTCAGTGGTAGACTTGGGAGTATTAGGCCAATGGTGGGACTCGATAATCTTAAGGGTCTTTTCAAACCTAAATGATTTTGTAATTCCTTTTGAATCCCACTAAGGTGGGAAACTCAGTGTTTAGGGTGAAGTAACCCTGGGAAAGACTAGAGGTTTCTGTCTCCCACTGAGGTGGGAAACTCAGCAGTAGACAGAAACCTCTAGTCTGTCCCAGAGTTACTGTACCCTAATTGTTCTCCTTTCTGACCTCTTCCCACCTCTTCTTTCCTCCCCAGTTTGAGGTACCAGATTTCTAAGTTATTTTTCAGTACAGAATTCCCCTCTTTGGCTCTTCTTTTTCTTATATAGTGAGGGTTCCTCTTTGAAATGCTCTGCTGTCTTCAGTTAAAGACATGTCTTAGAGCTTTCTATTATTTCACAGTTTAACCTTCTGGTACACAATTTTAAGGTGCTATATAATAATTCCTAGCACAAAATACTTGAGAAAATATATGTCATATGTTTCAAATTTTCGCTTGATTTGTGGACAGAAGCTGTCAGTAACCTGAGAACACACTCAGCAATATATCAGGAATAAATGACAAGTAATGCTTATTTTATGGCACATAATTTAACAGTTTAACTGTGGAATCATTTAATGGTATTGCATATTCTACCTGGAAAACAAGGGAAGTATTTATGTCATTATTGACAAATGTGGTGATCCAGTCAAAGTGATTTAAGGAGGCAGAATAATAAACCCAACTGACAATGTTTACTTCTGGCACTCTCAAAAATTATTTCCTAAACAGCACTATGTGTAACTAGATACTGCTTAATAACACAGCTAATGTAGTGTCTGAAACTTAACTGCATTTCAAAACCTCTACATTTTCCAGTTTATTTCTTCAACAACTTTTTGCAGAATTGAATTCTTCCTTGCAGCCTCAGTTTTGAATTCATCAACCAGCCAAGGGAGAGTTAATACGCATGCCTGAGCTTTTTTGTTACAGGTTTTTGACATTTCACTCTTATGCTATCCTTCCTTATTCATTCTATCACATATTTTAACTGAACAAACCAAATTAAAGCTGAAAACAAGCTGGGTTTTCTCTCTCTTGTTGTTAGTACGTGGAGGTCTTATTTTTAGAGTTATGTGTCAAAGTTTTAGAAATTGTGCATTTCTTATTCACTGATTGTAGTAAGAACAACTTGAAGTTTTGCATACACACTATGTAAGCCATGAGGATTGTCTGTCAGGAAGAAATGGAGTCATAGTGCATATCTGAACAGGAAATAAAAAGCAAAGCAAAGCAAAACTAAGTCTTTCCCATTGAAGGGACTTGCTTATTCAATACATAGAGTGGGATAAAAACCCTCAACATATTGCCAAAATATGAGGCTTACTCTAACATTTTCCTGTTTGTTTGTTTGTTTTTCCTGTTTTGCTTTCTTCTCGACACCCCTCCAAGATTCAAATTCTGTAAGCCACACATACAAATTGTCATATAAATCATTCTAGCTTCTGAAGTAGTCTTTCATACCCTACCTGGAGGTATCTCAGACATACTGCTTTGAAATTGGTATTGGGGTTTGAAATTTGGACAGGGAAGTGTCTATAAAATTTTGCATTTAATTGTAATTTATTTCTACCAAGAACTGCTTTCTGTTGACGCATTGCATGGTGTTTCCTTCCAGTAATTAGTGGAAAATGTACGTAACATCACAATTTTTGCAGTCTTGATATTTTAATTAGTATATTTTCGCCTTATAATCTTCAGGCTGTGCTCGCTTTTTATTAGTTTTGTAAAATCCTCTTTTCATTGATACAATCCAGTTATATCATACTTGTTACAAGCTCAGCCTAAAGATCACTTCCTTTCAGCAGACTGTATATAGTAAAGGCATAGTTCACCTTTTTTTTTTGCTATCGGTTTCCTTCAGATTTTACATCATTTATGTTCCTATAATAATCTTCCTCTTTAACATTAAAAGCATGAGCCTCTCACAGATGACTCATTTTCACAGTCGGACAGTTCTTCCCTCACTTCTATACCCTGGCTTTGTCCACAAGCTGATAATTCTTTCTTTATAAAATCTCTTTCTGACAACATCACAACCAGCCAGTTTTCTCCCAAGACTAGGTTTTGTGAGTTCTCCGTCAGATTCCTGCACTAAACCTTCTGCAGTCTGTGTGAGGCCGAAGGAGCACACCCTGTATGCAAAGCAGAGAATTTATTATCTGTTCAAGTCTTAAAAATTTGTTCAAAGACTTCTTATTAGTCCATTTATTATGATAGTAATGACTTTAGTTCAAATTAGATTTCCTCAGGACTAATAAATAAACTCTTTCTAGTATCCACCTCTTCCTCTGGTGCTATGTCCACCCTTCCAGGACCACCCTGGCTCTTGAGGCCATTGGCTTCAGTCTGAGGAGAAGGGGTTATGATGAGCTGTCCACCATCCCAATTCCTTCAGCAGGAGAAGGCTGATGTTCATAGTGGGGAGGTTCCTTCCCTCAAATATTTATGTTTATGGTTATGGTTCCTTTTTCTCTTCCGAGTCAGCATGGGGGGCATTAGGTTTTTGTTAGCATGCTCTGCATCTTCCTCTTTCAGCATTAGTTTGCAAAATTCATTGTAGGTATGTGGTGTGTTTCACATACTTGTGTACTTGCTCTTTGTTCTCCTTGTTACCCTTGAAGCTGTTTTTCCTCTCTCATAAAGGTTTTATTTCCTAATAACCAGTCATTGACTATGGTTGAGTTGTCTGTGACCAACAGACAGCTCTACACATTACTTGATATTAATATCTGTTACAAAAAAATTGGAACACTAGGCATCACACACCACAATTGTACAAAGCAAAGCAAAAGCTAAATCAAAGTAGGTAACAGCCACTTGGTCATTGATAATTTCAGTTACAGCTATACAAGGTAAAACAAGGATATAGGCAGGCCAAGACAAGTCCAGGCAAAGCCTGAGAGGGCCCATGTAGGCAACATATTGCAAAGTCTGCAGCTTGTTCTCAGAGCACTGTTTGAGTGGGACTATAAGACTATACTTTCTTATTTCGTGCTTTGGTTGATAAGTATTTAATATATTAACCCAAACTTGTTGTTGTTGTTGTTGTTCTTTTGGTGTATGTGTGTGTGATTTTATTACGTATTATAATTTGGGTTTACATTAAGGGTTTAAAAACATTTTCAAAGCATAATAAAATAATTTCCCTACTGCAGGATCATGCAGTTCTGCTGTGGCTAAATTTGATAGGCTAAAGTGCTTCGTAAAACTGGCATCTCTTTTGACCCTTAAGTTATGTGATTTTGACTTTCACTGACATTTTTTTACACATTTCTGAATTATCACTTCTTTGAAACATGTCCCTCTGAAATGCAGTTAAATAAAATCTGCTCATGCTTGTTTGGAAAATTCATGCTATCACAAGGCATTTAAGTCTCATGTTAACAAAGGAATAATCTTTCCAGTTAAAAGTACATGGCAGTTTATTATGGAAGCACTGCTGGAAGGGGAACATATGCCATTTTTTGTACTGTGGTAATTGCACAGTGATTTGGATTATTCAGGATTTGTTTAAAAAAAATGGATGCTTAAAACTAAATTCATACATTTATATTTGTGTCCCAGAATAACTGCACTTACATTTAGAAGTGTTAAGCACTTAGCATCTCCTGCTGAAATCAGTGAAAGTTGATGAATGTATCGTACTAATAATAGAAGCACTGTTGTGATATAGAAGAGTTACATAGCATAGTGATCTGGGCTTTAATCATTATTTGGGCAACCAATTGCTTCTGAGCATTAAATAAATCACTGGGTTTTTTTACCAAAATCCTATTTTTAAAATAGAAGCATTTACTACTCCCAGCTTTACATAGAAAGTCTGGAAAAAAAAAGAAGAAAAAAAAAAAAAGCATTTTAACTCAGGAACATATGCTGTATTTTTGGCTTTGGGACTCGATAAGGAATCAATTATATTTTACTCAAATTTTAATTAAGTTTTACTTCTGATCAGGTTACTTGGGTTTTGTTTCATTTTATTCCTTCCTTTCTCTTCTTTCCTCCCCTCCACTCACATCTATAATATCCCTTTAATGGACCATAGTTCAATTACACCGGAAGTTTAGCTAATTATGATGAGAGGATTTTGTTTTTCACTCTGCTTCCAGGAATTTTAACAATTTGACTGTTGGACTGTAGAAAAGAACATCTACAGCTGAATGTTTATAAAGTGTTTTAAAGAGGTCTGATATATACATAATGAAAGAGATTCTAATAGAGAAAAGTCACTTTGATTTGTGTGAATTTTAAAGTAAACTTGTCTCCTAAAATTGTGTTGAAAGTTGATTCTCTGGCATTTATCAAAATACTGTAATTCAGGAGTCTTTTATCAGAATCATTTACCACCATCATCTGCAGCAGATTTTACTTTTAATCCTGTATCTCCACTATCTTGCTTTTACCAGAGTTTTCTGATAGCTTGCCTGTATCACAGTTGTTGAAAAAGTATTTCAGTGTAACTTATTTTTCAATATAAAGCATCTTAGAAAATGATTCATTCAACTATAAAGTGTATCATTTTGTAAGTTCTACAATCGGAGCTGGAATCCATTACAGTAGATGCTGAAAGTCCTGAAGATGGAACAAGGGCCAAGAACTTGCTCTGGCTAGTTGAGTACCCTCAAAATCAGGTTAAAGAATCATGCTCTTTCTTGTGTTCTCTTTCTGACCCACCATAAATTGAACAATGACTCAACTTCAGAAGTACAGGTATGCAAGATAAGCCTTAAAAATGCCTCTTACACCAATTCAGGAGAGATAACAATTGTTTTCTGGACTTTCACAACACATTTACATGTATTAAACCCCACCCTCCTCAGCATCTTAGAAAATTCAACATTGCTATGGAATTATGTGTTTGAGGAACCATAACATTAAACAGAAAACCACTTTGGGTCGACTGAAAACTGAATTGTGATTTTTTTTCACAGCACACTTACCACCAAATATTGTTAAAGCTCTGTAGTATTTTTGTTTGGCTTTGGCCTTTATTTCCTTATTTTTACAGAGCCTTCATACTACTTGCTTTATTTGAGTAGGAAGTGTTTGTTCAAAATGAAAAATCATATTCTAAAACTGAAATAAAATTGATTTGCTAATGGTTTTGCTTTTTCTGCAGATGCATGTTTATAAATGGAAAGAAATGTCCTCCTGCTTTTTCTTTTAAATTCCTGACTTGCCATTCTTTTTTTCTGCCCTTTCAAGGATCATCTTGAATTAAAATCATGTTTAAGAATTATTATATGACTGTATGGGATGTAGGGAAACTACTTTCAGATGGGGATGAGTCCCCTCCTCTGATGACTTTTTTTGGTTCAGGTCTATAAAGCTGTTGAAGATAAAGGTAAGGAAAAAGACTATCTCTATTTTATATATACAGTGCAATGGAAGGGAATAAAAAGCTTGGCATAAATTTACTTTCTATGTTGTTCTAAAATACTGGAAAACTTTATCCTTGGTTCTTTTTGTTTGAATTTTCTCAAATAACTAATAAAAAGTAAAGATACCTTTACTATAACAGTAGGAATAAGAAGAGATAGAGTTAAAAATAAAAATTGTTGACATTTTAGTTTCAGGTTTGTAATAGTGGGCTGTTAAAATGTTCTTTAACTTAAACATTTTCAGGAAAAATATGTTAAAGTTATTCAATAGTCTAATTATTTTCATATTGTGGACAGCTTGGAAATAGACGAATTGACTGATATATAGACAAAAATAAGCAAAATATGTAATTTTAAAATCTCTCCATTATGAATTTTCACTTTACATTTTAAACATCTATTATATGTAAGTATTGTAATAATTCCACTCTAAGAATTTCACATAATGTTCTATATTACTCCCCTACAAGTAGGGAAAAGAACTGGAAAATACTGGGAATCCATGAAGGCATGTCAGCAATGACCAGTAACAAATTCAGCAACTCTCCATGTAATTTCTATATGTAACTTTCCATAGTCACAGGACATCACAATGACTAATAATTCATTTACAATTCCTCTTTTATATTCTAATGAGAAATTGCAGTTAACTATATTGGAAATCACTTCCTTTCTGATACTGAATGGCAAAGATTTATTTTCCTTAGGTGTAAAATTACATTATGTATCATCATTACACCATAAAATGCAATGGTTTTTATCACCAAGTATTTCTCAAAAGTATTTTTCAATGACTGAGGACATGAAGTGAATAGAAAATTATTATCTAAAGCTATGAGGTTTGTACTTTAAAGAAACAAAGGATCTGGAATTCGCCCTGAATATTGGACTTTAAAACTTGCTGAATTACCACAGTACAGAGACCAGAAGTTGCTAGAAAGAAGCCTGAATTTATACCTCATTACTGTAATGCTCATCATTTTGTTGTCGGCTTGGGGCACAAGGTTGATACTCACAATCTCTACTTCCTACAGAGGTTGCAAATGCAATTACAGATTCTCAAGTGACCTGATTTACCCTGTTTATGCCCAGTGACAACTTATAACATAGGGCAGCAAGTAATATGATTCTAGGCCTCTTGATGATCACAATATTCTGTATAGGCTTTAGTGAAATTAGGGTGAACAATTGTTTTTGTATTGCTGACTAAAGTAAAAAACTAGGGAAATTATTTCAGACACACAAGAAGCAAACAATGTTTAATTTTCCTGATGACATGAAAATCTAACTGAAAACAGATTAATGTTAAGATCTTTACTTTAAACAATCTTTCCTTAATTTCTTTAATTAAATAAAAACTTCATTATAAGGAGACAAATACCAAAAGTAAGAGTGTAACTTTGGGATATTAATTTTTCAGGACATTTTAATTATTTTTTGTGTTTGATCTGTAATTTTTTTTCTTTATTATTTTGGGCATATGACTAACATTAAAGAGAAATATTTCAGCCATCTGAAACTATATTCCAGACTTAAAAGCTAATTAACAGACTTGTACTATTTTTTAAAATAATGGTTTCTCACCAATCTCACTCAGATTTGTTGGAATTTTCTTCCTTTCCCACTTTCTGATTAGTTTCTTACCTCCATGTCCAAAAAGGAAAGCATCAATTTTTAAGTTTTATTTTTCAATGCCTTTAATGGAACTTCTAATAGAAGTAGAATTTACAATTTTAAATGGTCCTTTTTGTCCTGGAAATGTTTCAAAATTGCTTTCTGTGAATATGTGAAGTGGGTTGTTTTTTGACAGAACTAAATGTCTGTTTAAGTGTCATAACTTTTTGTATCATTTTCCTCAGTGCCATTTTAACCCGTGTAGTTGTAAGGGCCCATGATGTCCACCATAATACAGGTATGACATGTACCATACTTTTAATGAGACATACAGTACCATGTCCAGATTTTCTACCAATTCACAGAACCAAAAAGTCACAGAACAGTTGAGGTTAGAAGAAACCTCTTGAGATTGCCTACTCCAACCTCCTTCCTCAAATCAGGATAAACTAGAGCAGGTTGCTCAGGGTCATGTCCAGTCAGGTTTTAGATATTTCCAAGGTTGGAGACTCCACGACCTCTCTTGGCAACCTGCTCCAGTGCTTGATCACCCTTACAGTAAAAATATTTTTCTTATGTTTAAATGGAATTTTCTGTGTTTCCATTTTTCACCATTGTCTCTTTTTATAGGAGATATTGTCAAAAGCCTGGCTAAAGCCTTGGTGTAGTTAAGATATCCACTGCTCTCCCCTTGTCCACTGAGCCACTGTCATTATAGCAGACATGCTGGTCAAGCATGATTTCTCCTTCTTAAGTCTATAATTGGGAACATCCTCCAATTTCCACGACTTTCCAAAGATAATCAAAAGTGGCCTTGCAGTGACATTAGCAAGCTCTCTCAGCACTGCTTGGAGGATACCATTAGGTTCCATGGACTTGCATATGCCCAGTTAGTTTTAAGTGTTCCCTAATATGGTACTTATCTACTGTGAGTGAGTCTTCACTACACCAGACCTTCCGACAGGTCTCAGGGTGATTGAGTTGCTGAAGGAAGTTCTTACTATTAAATTCCGGAAAGAACATGACCTTTTCCATGTCCTTTGTCAGCATTCTGACCCATTCAACAGTGGGTCCATATTTTCCTTAGTCTTTCTTTTGTTGCTGATACACTTGTGGAAGCTTAAACAGGTGCAATTCATGTCCTCAGTGATTTCAACTACAGGTGAGTTTTGGCCTCCCAAGCTGGTCCCTGCATGCTTGGACAGTGTTTTTGCATTGTTCCTGGGTCACCTGTCTATTCTTCCTCCTCTTGAATGCTCTTTTCATATATAAGTTTATTCAGAAGCTACTTGTTCACCCATACAGGCCTCCTGCCACCTTTGCTTGATATCTTCCCGTCAGGCTGAGCCATTCTTGAGCCAGAAGAAGGTGGTACTTGAAAATCAACCAGCTCTCCTGGATTCCTCTCCAGTCCTCTATTCCATGAGATTCTCCCAAGCACGTCCCTGAATAGGCCAAAGTTTCCTGGAGTCCTGGGTTGTGATCCTACTTTTCACGTTTCTCCCTTCTCTCAAGATCCTGACCTCCACCATCTGATGGTCACTGCAGCCAAAGCTGCACCTGACCTTCACATTTCTAACCAGTTCTTCTATGTTTGTGGGTATGAGGTCCAGTATAGTGCCTCCAATATGTTTTATGTGTCCAAGCTGAAAGACAGTATTCTGAACTTGGTAGTGGTCCAAAATTCCAGATTCCAGTCTTGTTTCTTGAAAGACAATTTTATTGGGTAGGTATGGTAATTCCTATTGAAAATAAAGGCAGATTAGAGAGGATGTAGGTGCATACCTTTTGTGGGAAATATTCATGGAGATAAAAATGCATTTTGAGCATAGCAGTGTAAGACCAAAGAAGAGACCGAAGCATGGACTTAGGAAAATTAGGGGAGTTGAATGTCACACATTCATATATAGATAGTTATGACTGTTAGAAATGAGTATGTATCTGAAAAATATAAATTCACACACTCAATGATAAAAACAAATGTGGTGATTTTGGAGTAAGCCAAAACTTTTTTTTTCTTTTTTCTTTTTTTTTTTTTTGCATTGTCTTACAAGTATGTCACATTTTAAAATGATGGTATTGTAAATTAAAGTTGTTTTATTCTTATGGTGAAAGTCTGCCAAATTCTAAATACCTTTTTTTTTTTTTTAATCTGTCACTCCATCTCCAATAATTTTCTTCAAAATAGCAGACAAACAAAGCCATAAGTTTTTCAGACACTAATAAAATACACAATGCTTGGCACTTCTCATGTTGGCTTTGCAGCAGCAGTTAATTAACAAATGGTATTCCCGTGGCTAGTCTGCTATGTTTGATCTCCATGTGCTAAGATATTTGACAACATAGGTGGTATACCTAGCTTCAGATGTTTTGGGGTTTTTTTAACCAAAACCGACAATTCTAATGTCAGTTTACTCAAAACACAAGAGTTGGGGAGAGTCTAATATTAGCTAAGTGGAAAAAGACAAAAAGAGCCTTGGGAAAATTATTATTTTCAAGCTTCCAGTTAGACACCAGAATCAATGGAGGTTTAAAAATAAATAAACAAGAAAGCTAGTGAGGCATCTGTGTCAAAATACACTAGTGCTCCTAATTTTTATGGATTTCACTGGGAAAAATTTTAAAGCTATTTCATACTTCAGCTATACTAAGTAAACTAGATCTACTCCTCCCCCTTCCCCAAGCAAAAGCCTAAATATTCACTACTGTGAGAGAATATTAGCTAGGAATGGAAGGAAAATATATTCATACATTGTCTGTTTCCAAACTGACAGTTTAATCATGCTCTAATCCTCAGAAATTAGGTGGTCGGATCTTTGACTGGTACATAGTAGGTGCTATCAGTTTTCAGGATAGAACTTTTTGACCAATATTCAAGTTAAACTAAACCAAAAATCTTTCAGTAAAATAGGTTTCTCCTTTATATTTGAATTGTGATGTCTTCAAGCAAAAAAAATACTTTGAGATTTTTAGAATTTTTGCCAAAATCTTTTACAGTAGCAGCAAAAAATGTTGCTAAGGGTATTACCCCTTAGTTTAACTTTGATATTTGTGCTTATTATGATGGGAAGGATAACAACTGTTGAAAGAATTCTCTTTCATTAGCAGAATCCACAACAGTAACCAAAAATTGTGAATTTGAAAATGGCCTAAAAAACGACTTTATTCATGCTGTTTCTGAATCCTCAGCTCATATTCCATTCCTTAGAATGGAATTTCTGTGGAACTTACTATTTAGAGTAATAAGAAATATAGGAAGAAGTGGTATTGTTTGCATCTGTGTGTAATTTCAGAGCTTCATATGGAGGATTTGGGAATATTTTCAGTTGCCCTGAGAAAGTAAGTTTGTTCAGTTTTGTTTAAAACTCCAGTACCTGGACAACAGATCTTAAGAGCAAGATTCCTCAAACCTTTTTCCTGTGAGGTATATATTTATATGTCAGTCACAATATGCATAAGCTTTAAAAGACTCCTGATCTGCAGGACAGAAATATTAACAGATACAAAACCATCATAGGCATGGTCAGAATAAAAAGATGAGAGAGGTAATTCAAAATAACCTGATGTGTAATGTCCAAAATATGCAATATCTATCTTCAAAGTTGCACACCACAGTTCTTGTTCCCTGGTCACCCAGGTTAGGAGACCAATGGTTATCACTCCCTCTCTGTCCTTGCTCCATAAGACAGAGCTGGGTTATTCAAATTTTGCAAGACCTACCCTGAACCAGGTCTATTATAGGAATATCTTCCTGCAAAATGAAGACTAGCAAAAGAAGATGGAATTGATTAAAACTGAAAAAAAATAACAAGAGAGGTATTCCCAACATTGTATTTTCTGTGTGCCCACATCCTCAGAAACTAAGGAATATTTCTGGGAATTAAGTGGAGTGCACATTGAATTTTATGGTCAAGTCTGAGAAAGCTGATCTTCTAAGTAGTATTGTTCAGCAAATCCACAATATGCAACACAGAACAGCATATTGCCAAGACCTTTTATCAGTCTGTTTTCCTAATGGAGTGTCATTACTATAGTGATTCAGCCAAACCCAAATGAACTGAAGGTAAGTCTGCCAAACTGCCCATTTAACATGGCACTCTTCTACATAATGAACAGCAAAACAGTAAATATCGAAGAGAGGGACCTAGTCTTTTTTATTTTGAAATTTAAATGGATCTGCAAGCTTGTCAGCCTTTCAGCAGTTTTTCTTTGGGAGCTAAATGCCATAGTTGAAGAAGTGTCTCACATCTATATGACCTTTCAAATGGGATATTGAAGTGAGCGAAAGCGATTGGGACCATGGGCATTATGTACTGGAGAGTTTCACTTTCTATTTAAAGACTCGTGAATTTGCAGGGCAACTAATTTGTCTACAACTGTTACATGAGGGTTTAGAAAATGCTTTGCTTGGAACAATTCTCAATATCGGAGAATGGGGTAGTAATTATTCTTACTTATCACCTATTTTAATCTAGATTATTCACCAAGTAGGCAATATTTTGAGTAAATCGCATTCCTATTTTTATATTTCTACTCACCACACTTTCTCACAGGAAGAGAATAATGTGTAAGTAAAGCATTGAAAGCTTTGGAAGTGTCAGTAGTGTATGACAAGTAATGAGGCAATTTGGCAGAACATCAGAATCTAATTGAGCTCAGCTCACATCAATGCAGTTTTTTCAGTTGAGGCTGTGTCTTCTAAAACGAACAGTAGAAGTACATAAGAAAATATGACATGTACAATTTTAATTGGAAGCTCTAATATAAAATATTTAAAGCATGTTTAGAATAATTTGTGAATCTACACAGACACATTCTTATCCAATTAATTAAGTCTCTTCAGTGGGTTGTATAATGACTTAGTTTAAAAAAAATCATGAAATTCTGCACATACAAATATTCAAGCAACATTTAAAGATAAGGGACTTAGCTTTAGTAGAATGAAGGTGTCACAACTGCACACTGGTATGTAAAATTAACATGGAATTTTGTAAGATAGGTATTAAAACTGTTAGTATTGTTAAAATACTGTTTCATTTAGAAAGTAGAACTTTGATTTGGTCACACAACAGAGCAAGAATGTAAAATATAATTTCAAAACATCTCAAAGATCATGAAATGATTGTGGTAACACTGATTTGTAAGTATTTAATATTAATCTCTGAGGGTACTGAATGGAGTTAACAGGGCGTTGCCACACATGGTATTTTTCTTTTACACTAAGATTGAAATTGATTATCTATTCAAATGAAGTTTTAAAGGATAAATCTCTCCCAGAAATGGAATGCTAAAAAATTATTGAGGAGGGCATTGAGAGATTGTAAATCTTCTACATCAAACTATTTTTGAGCCATATCCATGATGATTCACTTATAGTATTTTTATTTTCCATATTCTTTGAGGAGTTGCTTTTTGGAAAATATATACATATAATAACATTTTCTGCCTGCCAAATTGTTCAAAGTACAAAAGAAAACATGATATACTTAGTAATAAGTAGCATAATATTGTATCAAAACACTGTAGGAAGAAGGGGAAATATATCTTTTTTTATGGGTAGCAGAGGAGTTGCTTAATAGACTGAATTGATTTTACCTCAACATCAGTGGTAACACTGGGAGCCGAAACAGGACTTCTTGACTTACAGGATAGGATCTTCTTCAGTCGCTCACATTCTTTCTCTCACTCTCCTTCTATTTTACCATGTCTTTTTGGGGGAAAAAAGTCATAACACATTCTGTTCTTCTGTGCAAGCAGTCCAAAGCAATAGGATTTCTTGTGCAAAGCAACCATGCTGCTGTAATAGCAATTAAATATTTATTGGTAGTCTTTTGCATTTCTTAACATTTCCAGTTTTTAAACAATGCTATTTCTTCAGTTCATTATGTTAAAATGGCTGGATATCAAGCAGTAAGAGTTATTTAATATATTTTTGTTTAAAAATGTAAATAAATACATTGCTTCCAAAGTAAAGGCATTTAACAAATTGAATATTATGCAGTAATTAGCTTAAGCCCTTATCTGTATTACTAAACCTGCAATATTTAAACTCTTAATCTGACTCCATTCTAATTGATACCTGCTGAAAATAAGTTTTTGAGATCTATGTGGATTCCTGGATACTTCTGATATAAAGTACGATACGTCAAGCTTATTCTTATAATTAAATAACTGATGTACAGAATAATCTTGTCTTGCAACCACACGTTTTGAAACTGGGAAACAAAAAGTGACTTTTTAATCACAGTTTCTAGATAGAGTCAATTTAGGATGAGATTCAGTGGGAGTTGTCAGGTATTTCTCACAGTTTTATGTTCAAGTTTAGTATTAGTGACTTTTTCCCCCCCTCAAAGAAAAATGGATTTTAGCAAATTTGGGATACCTAAAACAAATTTATGAACACTGTGCTGCACTTGTTTTGATTAGCTTCCTTTGACAACTTTTCAATAGCTGTTTGCTAGTGGCTGCTGCTATGAATATCAATACCTCCTTTCACAAACTGTCTCGAGCTAATTTCCATGATTGACTATGAAGGCTTGAATGGCATGGACACTGGAAGTGTGCCTAAAAGCATTGACAACTTGGATGATTATCTTGCATCTTTCATGGCAATACTCAGGTTGTCTGAGAATAATTGTGAAAGAAACACACGTCATTACTGAATGGACATGATGTGTCCATAATTGTTCCCTTGAAGCTGCTGGAGTTTACTTGGTCAATAATCTGTCATGAAAAAAGTAATTCAGTATATTTTACTGAAAGGTTGGACAAATTAAGTCTAATGGACTCCAATACATTTTCAGAAATGTTATCTAGCTTTCTCTTTAAATGACTTATTAAAAATTTAATAAAATTATGAAATTCTGAGTTGATATTAGTGGTCTGAATTTTCTTTTAGCTTAAAAGGACGTAAAATGATATATAAGATATTAAACATAACATTGTGGGATAAAATTTAGGACTTTCTGGTATGAGATTATTTTTCCTGGTACCGACTTTCAGTTATCACAATAAATTTATTCAGTTTTCCAATGTTCTTTGCAAAAAATTTTTTGTATATTGATTCTATGATGTTAATTTTTCAGGTTATTCTGTTTAGAAAATTTTCCATGTTCTGGATGTAGTATTTGTAATTTTTTTTTTTTTTAAGCTATTTTAAAATTGACAGTAATTTTAATAAGGAAATAGTTTTGTCAACTCTTTTGCCAATGAGACTTATCTAATGATAACTGTAACCTATTAGGCTTATTTTCTGTTAAGTATATAGAGAAAAGAGCTTGTTATTGTTGCATTTTTAATACCGAAAACACTTATTCATTTCATCACTCAATCTGAAGTCCTGTGTATTTGACTTTTAAAATTTCATTTTATTAAGGAGAATATTTTTTTTGCATCAATAATATAATTAAAACTACTCTCTAAATCCAGTGCACCAGGCACAAAGTAACAAATAATATTTGTTGAACTGTTACTCTTAGAGTTGTAGTAATTCTGATGTTATTTCACAATTTGAACTAAAGCGTTTTAACTACATAAGATCAATCTTATAATAAATGCTTAAAAATGTGTAGACCAGTACTGCAGATTAATGATAGTTTGTAATATGAAAGCACTGGCTTTGCAGCTAAGTCATTTTGTTAGGAACCGTAAAGTGTGTCCAGTGAAAGATGGTTTGTGTCAGCTGAAACTGTAGCCTGAAGCAACACTTGATGGGTTATTACTTTAATCTAGTTATTGCAGCCTTGAAGTGTATGTTAGTAAGCTCAGGGTAAAAATGTCAAAAGCACAGTTGAGACTGATCGCTAACAGTTTATAGGAACAACAGAAAACTGTCCCATGTATTATTTTTTGGAAGTTGGTCAACTGAAATTGAAGTCATATTGGCTGTGGGTTATTTATAAAATATCAGTTATTTCTAGAAAATAATGATTTTCTTATGTGAAAACTTCCATAACTAGGAATTTACAGAAAAAAAAAAAGTTTAAATGTTAAGTCATTCAATGAGCTGAAAGTATGAAAAGTTAAATTTGCCACCGTTATCTGCTTATCAAATGAATGTCAGTGTACTGTGTTTATGGACTGGTATTACAGCATATTATTTATTCTTTAGTACATCACTATTACATTAAACAATACTGAACGGGGGAAAAAAAAAAAAAAAAAAGGTTAATTTTGTCAAAAGAGGTAATCACATCTCTTATTACTGATTCCTGCACTAAAATGCAGCTTCTGGACAGACAGAACTATGCTTACAGCACTAAACTATGCTTACAGACAGAATCATAGATTGATTGAGGTTGGAGAGAACCTCTGTAGGTCATTTGGTCCAACTTGCCTGCTCAGGTATGGTTACCTCGAGCTGGTTGCCCAGGACCATATCCAGACAGCTTTTGAATATCTTCGAGGAAGGAGAGTCTACAGCCTCCCTTGGCAGCCTCAGTCACTCTCACAACACAAAGTGTTTCCAGATGTTCAGACGAAACCTCCTGTGTTTCAGTTTGTACCCATTGCCACTTGTCCAGTCACTGAACATCACTGAAAAGAGCCTGGCTCCATCTTCTTTACTCCCTCTTTTCAGGTATCTGTACACACTGAATAGTCCCAGCTATCTCAACCCTTCCTTTAAGAAGAGGTGCTCCAGATGTGGTCTCACCAGTGTTGAGTAGGACAGTAGACAACTGGTTAGCAAAGGTACTTGAATTCCTGAGCCACTAAGTACTACTCCCCGTTCCTGGGGCCAGGCACAGCACAGGACTGTCTCCACCACCACAGATGGGCATGACCAATCTCTGAATTAATGGAACAGACATGAGGAATTCCTAAACATAGTACTTTTAAACTTTTATTCATTATTTATTAAACCTGATGCTATGTATACAGTTCAAAATTACATTTATGGATGGAATCAGAAACTGGTTTATACAACTTATACTGTACAAGGCTTATAATTTAGAATGGATCACTTGCAAGATACTAAAAATAGCTGAAATACAGGTTTTCTTTATTTCACTTAATTGGAAATTGTAAGGAGTTACCCCTGAAAGTAGATTAATACAGCTGGTTTCAGTATTGTCTTTATTTTCATTTTAGAAATGTTAAAAGAAAATAGACAATGGACTGACATTAACTAAATGCTGGTAAAGGCTTAAGAGCAAAAGCTTAATATATATTTATGTATATTTCTTATATATGAAATTTTTTTAGTCTTCATTGCAGTGCTATTACAGACATTTTGGAGGAGGAAGTTTGTTACGACTTTTAAAAGCTATTGTATCTAGTAGCTTATATAAAGAGTTAACATAATGTGAGAATTTTCCCTCTGGAATACTATAACAAGGTACTGGATTTAATGTGTTTCACAAGCTGTGATAATTCTATCTCATTCATATTTTAAAATCACAGAATCACAGAATCACAGAATCACAGAATATTAGGGATTGGAAGGGACCTCGAAAGAACATCTAGTCCAATCCCCCTGCTGGAGCAGGAACACCTAGATGAGATCACACAGGAAGGCGTCCAGGCGGGTCTTGAATGTCTCCAGAGAAGGAGACTCCACAACCTCCCTGGGCAGCCTGTTCCAGTGCTCTGTCACCCTTACTGTAAAGAAGTTCTTTCTCAAATTTAAGCGGAAGTTATTATAAAAAATAGTTATTATGTCAGTCTGTGTAAATATATATGTGTATTCTTGACATGTGGGTTTATTCTCGACATGCAGTAATTATTTTAGTTTAATTGGAAATCAGTAGCCATATTCAAAGTTAGTAACTACCCACCAAATTATTATATTTCATTAATCTCTTTTAAGGCATTTGCAGCATTTTTCACACACATAGATTGCATTATTTTCTCATATATTATTTAAAAGGGAAAAAGGGTGCATGTATGCCTTGAACTATTGGTGTTTCTTTTCTCCTGCTCCCATATTTTACTTCCTTGCACAGGTGGAGAGCACTCTGTTGTGCTCAAAGAAATGATGCTTACCTAATGTGAACCTTCTACTACTCAACATCGTGAGGCTGTAGTGGAACCTGGAAAATACTATATTGCTTTATTGGTACTGCTAGTGACATATTTTTTAATGGTACTCTTTCTGCATTATACTCTTTAAAAGTATGAGGTGGAATCATGAATCCATTGCACTTCCTGATAACTCCCTGTTAATTGCCATGGGAGTCTTTGCACTGCACAGTTGACTTTGCATACTGAAAACAGACATAAGTTTCTGGAAGAGAACCTGGAATGAACAAGCAGCAAATTGGCAACAACCCAATGTTTTTTCATAACATTTTTTATGCTGAAAAACCGTACACGCTACTATATCTTCATTTCTACCCCTGAACACTGATCCTACCTTCAGACATACTTACACAATCTATTTGACTCCATAATTGAATGAGTACGTTATTGCATATGCTGTGAGATAGCTTGTCGAGAAATCTCAAAGCTGCTTATTGATACTGGATGTAGCATAGACAAGAAAAGTGAAAACATCCTTTATTCGTGATGCAAACTGTTATGCTTTCTACAGGTACATGCAAGCAGCTGGTAAGGTTTGTTATTGTTGCTGTAAAATTTTCTGGGTTCAAGCCAATACTGGTTAAAAGTAGTGATACTGTAAAATAAAAGCCTTATATTATGCCAACTTGAAATTTGACAAGCAGATCATGTGCATGTGAAAAAGAGAATCATTCAGCCAAATTCCTTCTGGGGGAAAAAATAAAAATAAAATAAAAAAATCTTTATTCACATAGTTTTAAACAACTTGCTTATATACAGATTCATACTATGCTTTCATGTACATAAATTAATATTTATTCAGTACACAAACAATCAACATCTAGAGCTTTGTATATCCTAAAAAATGAAATGCAAACTTTAAAGCATGTGATTTAGTATTAACCACTTGGCATTCTGCTGCTTTTAACATTTGTAAACTTTTTTATCATATTTGTAGTGATACTACAAATTCATAGTATTACCTTCCTTCAGGCTCCAGTTACTATTTTGTTTAGTTTCAATAATTGCATAGAAACATGAAATTTGATATGTCACCTTCTGGCTGGGATTTTAAAATCTGCTGTAAATTTGTCTATCTTGCAGAAATTATAGTTGATCTTTAGAAACTACTGTGAAATCATGTGAAAATAAAAAAAAAAAAAATGAAGATTGGGAGGGCTATATCAATGTATGAATGTAATAAAAGCAAGCATGTTCCAAAATCCATAGAAGTAAACTGAAAGATTTATATTGGTTTCTTGGGATTTTGGATTAGGATTCCTCTTCATCTATGTAAGGTTGCCCTTACATATTTCTACGGTTACCATTCTTAAGTCTAATGCCTTTATCACATACATGTAACCCATACAGTCTCGGCTGCAAAGTTACTTTATATACTTGGTGTTTGAAGGATGTCAGTACAGCACTGGCAATTTATTTCTCTGATTATTCTATAAGTCCATCTTCCCCAGGAGAAAAGAATATCAGCTATTTTAATGTGTCATCCTTTTTTCCTCAAACCAAATAATCTGTATAATCATCACCAAATAATCTGTATAATCCTCCAGCATTTCCTCACCTGATGATCAGGAGAAAAGGTGAACCCTAAACCATGGACATTTTAGGTCAACGATACAGGTAGGTCTAAACTGGAAATTTAGCTTTAACCTTTGGCTCAGTGCTCAGAAATTAAGTTTGGTGAGGACAAGATATTTCAGAAGACACAGGAGGGGGAATTTTGAGGACCAGAAGTTGACATAATTGAAAATTATTCTATTTACAATTATAGAAAATTATTCTATTGCTATCTTCTATTTACTATTTCTAACATAAGAACTTTGTACATTTGATGTGTTTTGATAATGGTCTGGAAGTAAACATCATTTCAACATTTCAGTTGCAAAATTCGGAAACAGATCAGGATCCAGATGATGTAGTTCAAACCAACAACATGTGTGATATATGTGCAATTGGGAAAGATTATTACTACAGAATAATGGTAGGGAGCATTTTTGGTAGTGTATAAATAAAAGGTATATAAATAAATGAAATGCATATATTTCAGAATGGCACTAAAATATTTCTTTGTGGCTTGTAGTAGAAGAGTTTAGTTATGAAGCAGTAATGTGTAGAAAGACATGAGGGAAATATATCCTTACCATAAGGTGACTGAGATTATATGGAGGTCACCCACAAATGAAAAAACAACACATACTTTAATTAAGTGCAGTAGAAACTGACTACAGCTTTATTAAGTGTAACAAGGCAAATTAAATAATTTAGTGTCTCCCTGAGATTCTAGTAACTAATTTTTGTGATTTGAGTTAATCTGATTGTCACCTCATCCATTTTTTTTTTCAGCACCACATCAACCTCCATGAAATCTCATCATGCCATCTACTGTTCAACTGAGAATTTCCAATTCCAGCTGAAAACTAGGCAAACCATTCTGAACATGGATATTTCTTATTCTTAAATAAGTTTCACAGCTATAGTGTAAACAGCATTATTTTGTCACTTGAATTATGGCATTAGGAGCAATCAGCTCTGGCATTGAACTATTGCACATACAGATTATGAAATAATTTTTAAAAAGTACTTTTTAAAGGATGTACAGAATCATAGAATGATTTGTGTTGGAAGGGACCTTTAAAGGTCATCTAGTCCAGCCTCCCTAACACACATCTTCAACTGTATTAGGTTGCCCAGAGCCCTATGCAACCTGACCTTGAATGTTTCCAGGGATGGGGCTTCTACTACCTCTCTGGGCAACCTGTTCCAGTGTTTCACCACCCTCATAATTAAAAATAACATAAAATAAAATATTCCTTATATCTAGTCTGAATCTACCCTCATTTAGTTTAAAACCATTGCCCCTTGTCCTATCACAACAGGATCTGATAAAAATCTTTTTTACTGGTCCCCTGCGATCATATATTGTCAGCTCATGTCCGGCTTTTCGTCCATCAGTACCCCCAAGTCCTTCTCCACAGGGCTGCTCTCAACCCATTCTCCACCCAGCCTGTACTGATACCAGGGGTTGCCCCAACCCAGGTGCAGGACCTTGCACTTGGCCTTGTTGAACCTCATGAAGTTAACATATAAAGACTGCTTCTATAAGCTTGTCCAGGTCCTTCTGGATGGCATCCTGTCCCTCAGATGTGTCAACCGCACCACTCAGCTTGGTGTTGTCGGCAAACTTGCTAAGGGTGCACTCAATCCTGCTGTCTATGTCATTGATAAAGGTATTAAACACTACTGGTCCCGATACAGACCCCTGAGGGACACCACTTGTCACTGATCTCCATCTGGACACTGAGCTGTTGACCACTACCCTCTGAATGTGACCATCCAATGAATTCCTCATCCACTGAACAGTCTATCCATCAAATCCGTGTTTCTTGGGGACAATCCGTGTCTCCCTCCTTTAGGGAGAAGGATGTTGTGAGGGACTGTGTCAAAGGCCTTACATGATGATTTCTCATTCAGAGCTCTGAAGTAGACTTCACAGTATTGTTGCTAACTGAGGGTTGCTAAATAGTAAGGTGAGAATGAGAACCTATGTTGGCAAGTTCTTTTACACCCTGTTCAATATGGTGATTATACTTTTAAGTCCCACATACTCTTCTTCATGTCTTCATATTTGGAAGTGGAGACTTCCATCCAAGGGTGAGAATGCCTTTTCTGTGTAATAACTGAAGATAGGCTGGCTGTTTGCCTTTTCTCTAGAGCTTGATTAGAGGTCTAGTGCAATATATTGGGACTATAATTTTTAAAGGTCATGCAATCAGCTCAAAGTGATTGTTTTTTGTTTGTTTGGGTTTTTTTTTTGTTTGATTGTGTTTTTTTGCCTTACACAGCTGCATCTAGAAATCTGTAGTTCAAAATAATCCTAGTAAAGAATTCCCAAGATAAGAACAATGATTTTAAACTTTCACAGAAGTTGTCTCTCTTGCTCATTTTGTCATTAATTCCTAACAACTGTCAATGGAATCCTATACCATGGGACATATGTGATGCCTATGGAAGAGTTTTAGTGACAGTAATGAAGCCATTTATGTATTGTAAATGTCATATAAATAGCCTTTTACTATTACCTTCTAAAAAGTAAAGAGTCGATAGTTATCTCTGATATGGCTGTTTAGGAGGATTGTGTTTATAATGTGGGGAACAACTGAAAGCACAGTTAGTCTGTTTTGGGAGATGATTACCTCAGAAATGTTAGTTTAGAGTAAAGATTAAAGCTTCTGAGTTTCAAAGTAAATTACTCCTTAAGCAAACCTTAAAAACATCAGTTGTTTCACATTAGCCTACATCTTTCACACTTCTTCGGTATACATGACGACAAACTAGGAAGGACTGAGTTTATTTTTAGTTCAAGGTCTCTGGAATCTGAATAATCTGATAACAGAACTTTGAATGATCACTAGAGCAAGCATCTACATGCAGTGCAACAATTCACTGTTTGTGATGCGATGATACCTCTAGGTCCCAAGGGAAAAAAAGATGTCATTACATTAGGGATAGCTCCAACACATGAAGGTGAAAAGTCATTACAAATTTAAAAGTTTTAAATTTTCAAGTTTTAAAACTGCTCATCAGAATGTAATATTTTTTGATTGGAGTTTTAGTTTATTAAGAACTTGATTCCTTTCACAATAGTTTCAGTAGTATTTTTCATATTTCAGTAACAGAAAAAAGGTTAAGTTCACATTAGCATAGCCCACCTTCAAATGCAGATTCTTAACCTCAAACTTCAGAAAGTGTATTAGCATATCAAAATAATAGTAAAAAAAATCTTGATAACAACATGAGAGAGACTCAGCTGTAGAATACTCAGTTAACTCTCACAAGGAGAGTTTTATTACTCAGCTTAGTATGAGGTGGTTGCAAAAGGGAAGCAGAATTTGTGTCTGAAGCAGAGAAATCACCAGTTTATATAAACACGTTATTCTCTAAATTTTCCATTTTACTTTGTCCGCATTTATGAATAAGTAAGCTCCCAAAGTAATTTGTGAATCTCTGAGGGTATTCTTTGTCCTCGTGTCTATTTACAGTATTTTTTTTTTTTATTTCACAACTGTGAAATTGTGTTCATAACAAAAATGGATCAAGGAATACTTATTTCAGTGATACACAGTTTGGAGATTAGTAGTTCCATAAAATTAATATTTGTCAACAATGTAGTAATAGAGCATTGTTAATATTCATACTATTACACAGATGGGGTAGAATAAAATATTTAACAGATCATCCCTTGTGGCATAGCGAGCCTTTAAACTAAATAGTTGGTTTGTGAGAACACTCAGAATCATTAGATATGTCTCAATAATCTTCTGACAATTGTCTTCTTGTTCACTACTCTTTTCAGTTACTTGTCTTTTATAAACTCCTAGCTTTCATTTTTAAAGTCTAAAACCTATCATTAGTGACAACTATTTTATGTATGAATGCATATTATTCACTAGTTTCCCTAAAATATACAGAAATCAGAGGAAAAAAAGGAAGAAAAAAGGGAAAGGAGCACTATACTGTGAGGAATGTTAATAACTGACTTTGGATAACTGTAGCAGCCTGAGTCACATAAATTTGGAAGATTCCACCTCTTCTCTCCCTGTCTGTAATACAGCAGTTCTTGCAAAACACAGCAGCTGAGCCTTCCCTTCAAAGCCAAGTAGAAGCAGTCCACTACAGTATGGTCTTTTCCATGTAGAGAGCACTAGAACCCGTGTCAGTGGTTGAGTCAAGGTACATTTTGAGACTTACTGATGTGAGGAGCAAGTGCCACATGGTTTGTGAACTATATTTGGAAGAGTGCCGACGACTGCTGCGCAGAAACTAAAAGCCCCAAATTATCTGAAAAATTTATGAGTTAGTATCAAAGGCAGAACAAGACTGTTTACGACAGTAGCATGCGTGCAGCCAAATTACGTTTGCAAATTAGTGTTTTGAAGCTACAGACCTAAAAATAAAATAACTTAATGGCTTGAAATTGTTTCCTAAGGAAAAGCGTACCTATGCCAGCAGCTTGCGTATGAAGTTACAACTCATTACTGCCCAATGCATTTTGAAATGACCAAGATATTAAACTCACAAACAAGGTTGTCAGACAACGAATCAAGCTGCAAATTAGCCTTCTAATCTTATAATCTGGTTCCAGCTGCCAAAGTGCAACTGACAGTTGTTTTGCTGTTTGCTGTCTAGCACAAAATGTCTTCTATTCTTTTTGATGACAGTCAATGAATGCATTAAGTGTATAGCAGTCCATGTCCTCCCAACTCCATTGTAAACAGTCCTAAATTACTAGGGTCATTATCTTTACAAATAAACCTACTATGAGCAAAGTGAAGAACAGAATTTATATGTGACTCTTCTACATTTATTCACTTGGAGGAAATGTGTATTCTTTTTTTGGCAGGTATACAAAGTAGGTCTGTTTGAGGTCATTCAATGTACTAGCTCTCATGACTGTTACAAAAGCAAGTATTTTCAGGTAACTATTTTGGTAGAATATAATGAAATATTAATAAGGTAGTGTATTTACCTGTAGCATTACCCTATGTAGTTACCCTTAGTTTTATATCCAGTACCTCTGATAGAATTAACTTTTTATAGAGTATATATTATTTTTCACTTATTACAGACTGATGGTAACATTTATTGCTGATAATATTCAGGACATTTGCTTATAGTTGTATTGTTTTGAAATTTTAAAGAGAATAAAGAAGAAAAAATATAGCAAGAAGACATTTCTGGTATAGCAACTGAAATGTAAGAACACCACCAAAAATTCTTAACAATTTTTCAATTATGAAAACATAGGAAAACGTTCTTTTTTGTACTATATTGGAACATCAGATAATTAGCTCTAGGGAGACTAGGTAGAAACCTGGAAAACTGAGTCTCCCAATTTTTCTACCTTACTGAATTTCCCTTGAAATTTTTCTGAATTTTCCTACTGGGAAAATTGTCAGCAGAAGAGTGTCTGTTAATAGAAAGTTGATTAGAAAAAAATGAAATTGAGGCATAGTTGAAGTGTATGGTTTATCAAAACAAAAATGAGATGATATTATAAGTAGAAGACCATTAAGAAAAGTTGACAGGAAGAATTGCTTTAAAAATGAGTTGTTTTCAAGTGTTCTAAGAATAGATTAACAATTCCAGACCAAATTCTTAGACTCTATGTACCTAGTTTCAACTTGGAATTTTGGGGGATTTGTTTTGGTTTTGTTTGGGAAAAAGTTGTAAAACCTTAAAGACAATGGTTTATGAAAGGGATGATGACATGATTTTAGTTGCTGTAGCATAGACACTGTCATACTAATAAACTGCAGAACAACCAGCTATCTGAGTAAGGAGATTTGGGAGGAATAGTATGGTATTGAGTATAGAATAAACCACATTAGCCTATACACAGAAATATTTATTTGTTCTTTTTGCACCACATTTTCAGTATAAATATGTAAAAATATTTAATTTCAAGGAAAAAGAGTAGAACATACTATATCTTCTCTAAAATATAAGTGTTTCTTTGTTACTACTTTTCTACCAATACTTATGAAGAATAAATATATTCTGTTGTTATTTTTAACTACCTGCATCACTACTTGGCCATACTGACCTTAAGACAGGCACATACCTGTTAGTTTTAGAATAATTAGGGCATGAGTCAATGTATGACTTGTTTGGTGGACAATTTTATAAGAATTTCATTAAAAATAAGGGAACAAAAAACAACTGCTAGTAAACTGGGCATTTGAGTTTTCACACATCCTTCCATGCAGATGTACTTTAAGAAAAACTTGGGAGAAAAGCTTCCAAAGTTCTAGAAGATAATATAGATGGGAGATAAGAAAAGGGGATATGAAAAATGAACAGTTGGAATCTAGAGGAGTAATATAACGGAGATCATGGCAGTGAAATTCAAAAGAAATAGTAATCTTAGGACACAGTAAGTGGCAGAAAAGGCATCATATTCATATCTGTAACCTTAATTCAATCACCTACTGCTTCACTTAGCTCTAAACAAGTGAAGGAATCACTTGTGTTCCAATCATGGAATAAGGAAATGCATATTTGCCCTTGGAATTTTCACTTCAGGCATATCTTTACCTGATACTCACCATTGTTAATAATAATGGTAGGTTAGGAATTTTTCTTAATATGCTGTATAATAGGAACCAGGGTAGTTCTGGTAAAAACTCATTAAATATTAAAGAAGTTTTAAACTGAAGAAGAACAGCAACTTGATTCTGAATTATGTTTTAGCTAGTTTTGTTTGCAGAATGGTGTATAAAGAGTATTTTATCAAAGTGTGAAGTTTAGAGTTCCTTGTGAATCTGTGTTCACAGGAAAAAATCTCCTCAATGGGGTTCTGAAGTTTTCTTTTTGATAGTGACATGGAAAGCTCAGTGGGCTCATATTTTCCTTCAGTTCTTTCCAGAGCTAACATGTTACTCTGATCAAGTGTTTCAGAATACTACATTGTTTAAAAAGTAATTTTCATTTTTTAAGTGTTTTTCTCCTCCCATTTATAACACTGAAAGTACAATAAAAACAATTTTTCATTGTTTTGAACTCTGACTCTCAGTCATTAATTTAGTCCCTGGTTCTGCAAGATCCTCTGCATGAGCATAGGCATATTGCCTGCATATAGAGTTTATATAAGCTTGGACATAAAGGAAGTAGTATTTTCTGTATTATTTTTGCTTTAGTTCTTGTAGCGACTTAATTGAAGCCAATCAGCCCAGGTTCTACTTTCAAACTGAGAATGAAAAAAAAAAAAAAATAAAAATATATATATATATACACATATATTTATGTATTTTAAACAAAGTATAATTTCAAAACAATTTGTTATCTTTCCTTCTTCTTCTAAAAAGAAATAGCACAGCCATAGTTAAGAAGCTGTGGGATCATATTATGCTTTTTCTTTTCTTTTTTTTAAAGAATCAACAAATGATTAAGTCAACTACCACAATTAAAAATTGTGACATATATTTAGTAAGTAATTCTATCTAAAAAAATAAAAGGAAAATTAGATAAGAGAAGGACCTTCTGTATTCAAGGGGCAAAATGGGTGTTTGATTGCATATAGTGTATGATGTCAGTGGTAGAAAAGATGACAATGTTTTGACTTATTTCAGTAATGCCAGGATTTCACTGAAAAGCATGACATTCCCTTGACATGAAACCATCTGCCAGTTACTAAATATTCAATATAAGTAACAAAAAATGTTTTTTGTCTGATGAGTAGGAGTGCTTGGCATTTATATAGCCCTTCCTGTGTTCACAATGAAAGATTAGAGGTCAGAAAGTATATCTTACAAAAAAAGACATGAAAAAAATCTTACATTAGATAAGGGTGGCAGAAAAATAGTTTTCAGATACATAAAGAGTTCCTTTAAGGAAGGTAATAATTTTTTGTTTATATTGGGGATGAGATGAGAAATAATGGTCTAGAATTGAAATATAATTTTATCTAGGTAATAAGGAAAACCATCTGGTTTGGAGGCTCTTTGTACAAAAGTTCAGCGAAATATTCCTCTAAAGTATTTTATTTTGGCCAAATGGTATGGTAATGAAAAAAAAAAAAAACAAATACAAATTTAAGTCCTTTTACTTAAGAAAATTTTCAGTGTCAGTGACAAACAGGTGGATAAAAAGAGGTGGTAAAGCAGGAATGGTGAAGATACGATTAACTTTCTCTTACTATAGAGCCATATTCCAGATAGCTGCCACACTATTCCATATTATCTCCATATATTAAAACAATTTCCATTCACAGTCATGTCTAATGTCCTGACCTGTGTCTAAACATAATTCTGAGATCTCTTCATTAATGAGGGCACCATGATGTCAGTCATCTAACAGTCTTGCATCCAGTGACACCATTTGATAGAGAGGGGCTGCATCCTATAATGTTTGAATATACACATATTTGATCTGACCTAGAAAAATGTTGAGAACCCATGGTTTAAGAACAGTGACACAATGAGTAATAGCATGCAATAAAATGAGTATTTTTCATAAAGAAATGTGTTTCAAGAAACAATGCAACAGAGCTGAAAAACAATGGATGTCGGCCCCTTTTATGTGTGATATTTTATCAGAGAATTTACAACTCAGACTCAATTATCTTTAAAGAAAAAAGTAGAGTATTTTATATACACAAAAATATCATAAAAATAGAGCTGAATGTAAAATAAGGAAAAAATCTTTCTGCAATAGTTCTTAATAGTATATTAATTTCTGTATTTTATTATGAAGTAGACTGTTCATTTGATGGAATTATAACTGTGTAAAAGAAAAGTTTCTTGAAAACTTCTTGAAAGCAAAATTAGGTAGCAGTCTACAGTAAGTAAACATTGAAAATTATTTGCAATATTTATATTACTATCTATTAAAATAGGTGTTAACAGAAAAATTTAAGACTCTCTTTTCAATAATAATTTTTAAAAGTTTGACCTTCACTGATCAAAATTACAGATTTCCTAATATCATATTCCTCTTTATCTTTTCATTACTGCTTGCAGTACTAAGCAGTGCATAAAAAGAATTGTGATTAAGTGATTTTTGTAGCCTTGGCATAATCAGGAAAATGCTTCTGCTCTTGAACTCTACGTGCTTCTCTTATATCTTCGCCTTTTGTCTTCAAGACTGGTTTTGAGCGAATTACTCATTCCCATCCATACCATTCTTTTTCTTTTTCTTTTTTTTGTTGCTTTTTCATTACCCGTATTTGTAATTGTAATTGAATTTTTGGCTGCACTAATGCTTGTATTGTAATAAAAGCTTTATTCTGACAGTAACAGCCTAGAAATTACAACGTACACAAATATTTCCTCTAAGATGCTCTCCATACAAAAAAGTTATATTAGTCTAATACTCTATTACAAACATACAACAGTAATAGTAGAAAACTATTCCAATGATAGGACAAGGGGTAATGGGTGTAAGCTGGAACACAGGAGGTTCTGCTTAAACTTCAGAAGAAACTTCTTTACTGTGAGAGTAACAGAGCACTGGAACAGGCTGCCCAGGGAGGTTGTGGAGTCTCCTTCTCTGGAGACATTCAAGACCCGCCTGGACGCCTTCCTGTGTGAACTCATCTAAGTGTTCCTGCTCCAGCATGGGGATTGGACTAGATGATCTTTTGAGGTCCCTTCCAATCCCTAGCACTCTGTGATTCTGTGAAAACCATTACATGACAGAGAAAATGATAAAAATAAATAAATAAATTAAAATTTAAGCTGGTTTTTACAAGCATATTCTATAAAAAATATATTATTCCAAATTCTTTGTTTTAAGCGAGCTACACACTTTGTAGTCCAAGATAAAACCTTCTGGTGGACCTGATTTGCTCCATCTTTTCACTTAGTCCTTGGATTTAGTATAGTATTGTGTCTGTCCAAGAGCAGGATAAAACCAAATCAATTTGAAATGTATACACACACACACACACACATTAAATATATATATATATATATATTTTCTAGGATCATAAGGTGAATTGCTCATCAAACTCAAAGAAAATATAAACACCTATACCTTTATACATTTTCACTAAAAAACTCCTACATTTTTGAACAAACTATGCAATAGTTTCTTTGAGAGATTTAAATTAAATGTATTCATAAGCATATAATTTCACACATATTGTTAGTTTTTGAGACTAGCCTAGTGATGACCCAGAGTTTTCTAGAGTGAAAGAAAAAGGAGGAAAGACTGTTCTCAGATGTACGAACCCGCTCTTCTCTTTGTCCTCCATCCTTTGCATTTGTCAGTAGGAATATGTATTTCAAGATAAAAGGAGAATTTTCTCTGGTTTCATACCAAGTTTCAAAGGCAGGCCTATGGATTTCCAAGCTAAAAGGATCCATAATATATACTTGAAAATCTAGTAGACATTTTATTCAATACTTTCCTGACCTGAATGTAGATTTTATTGAACCATCCAAATCCTCCAAAGTTCTGGACTATACTGCTTAATTAAATAAAACTGAGGGGAAAAAAAAAAAAAAAAAAAGAGTAAAAGTCCTGATGAGGTAGAGCATGTATTTCATGTATTTCTAACATAGTTTCTGGGTTTTTTCAATGAATGAAGGTTGTAGGACTGTTTTATGACAGAATGTTCTGTCTACACACTTTCTAAGAAAGACAATCTCATAATAACTTTCTAGAATAAGTAGTGGTTTTATTCCCAGCTGAATAAAATCACATTTTTTTTCTGCTATGATGTCCTGGTTTTGCTACGATAGTGTTAATTTTCTTCTTAGTAGTTAGAATAGCTGTGTTTTAGTTTCGGTGTAGGATTTGTTGTGAGAAGGCTGTTAATAAGGTACTAATATTATTAGTTGCTTCTGGAGCCCAAGGCCATCATGTTTGGGTAGTTTCAAGTGGAAAGGACTGGGAGGGGAGAAGCATAGTAAATAGCAAAACCCAAAACTGGCATTTTGATATGCCAATGAGATATTCCATATCATACCACGTCATGTCAGTATATTAACCAGGGTGACCGGAAAACGGGGTATTCTCTCAGGGATTGCTCAGAATCGCTCTTCTGGGGTTTGGGTTTCAGGACTGTCTCTGCTCCGGGATCGCAGGCTGGCACAGGCTGTGCATCAGTCTGCAGGTGGTGAGCAATTGCACTGTGCATCACTCAATTGGATATTCTGTTATTACTGTTGTTATCGTTATAATTTTATTTTAATTAGTAAATAGGTTGTTGGTTTTTTTTTAATCTCAACCTGTGAGTCTCCTTGCCCTTTTCTTTCCAATTCTCTCTCCTACTCTGTGGAGGGTGTGGAGGGTGTGGAGGGTGTGGAGGGTGTGGAGGGTGTGGAGGGTGTGGAGGGTGTGGAGGGTGTGGAGGGTGTGGAGGGTATGGAGGGTGTGGAGGGGAGAGTGTGAGAGCAGGCTGTGTTTGGCTGCAAGTCAAAAGGGTGAAACCACCACATGGGTGGACTGAGATAGGTGGAATGGGAGACAATAGAGGAGAAGCTAACGTCCTTTCCCATATGCAAGAAACTTGTCCTCTTTAATTCAGTATTCATTCATAATGTACACCTATTTAGCTCCTTACCTCTTTGTCCTACCAAGTCTGTGGGAAATACAGAAATCCGATATAACATCAAAAGCATAGAGACCTGGACTTTATTTGCACTGGTTTTGAAAACAACTTCATAGTAATAGTAATTGCAGTTAAATAATTTGCTAAAACTTGGCTCCATTTTCAGCTCTGCCAATGGACTTTGCATAATTAATTTTGCATAACTATTTGAACTATTCCATCTATAATACCAGATAGTGATGTTCATCTTTGTACATTTGTTGAGTTGTCTAAAGTAGGAATTGCATAAATTCCTGAACATTATTATTTTGTTTTATATTGTTATGCCTTATACAGATTTAAGATTGAAGTTCAATCTTCCTTTGTTCAGAAACTGCACATTTTCTTATTATCACTCAGAAACCATACATTCTTAAATGCTGATTTTGTGGAATCACATTTCTGATCACTATCACTTCCAATGCATATGTTAAATTGTCTATCGTGTAGAACAAGAATAATTTAATTCATCTCAAGATTGCTTTATAGCACTCAAAGTTCTCCAGGAGTACCGATGGAATTTTTCTTGCTTTCATTTCTGAGTGTTTGGAGTTTTTTTCAGATAACATGTATATTTATCATTTACTGATATATCACAAGAAGAAAATTTAATTTTAAGTCAGTTGTTGTGGAAGTCTGTATAATAGTTGGACAAATAATACTAGGTTTTGGTGCACTTTGGTAGTTTGCTATGAGCAAATTGTAATAACACTAAATTGAAGGTGAGCAAATTAGTTGTTTAAAATGAAGCTACTGTTGTGATATCTGAGCTTTCTCTTTTTAAATGCTTTGATGAACATAAGTATTTTCTGTTTTTTTTTTTTTTGTTTAGTAAAGTTATATTAGTTTTCCCTTGAGTAGCACAGTCCTATTCTTCTGAAGAGAGGGTTAAGGTGCCTGCCATATGGGGGGTTTGTATCCTGTTGTGTGAAGCATTTGAAGTAGATTCAACCCTTTCTTAAGGAGACTCTTTCCTCTTTTCACAAAATTCTTTCTTGACAAAGAGCCTCTTTGACTTGAGCGGTCAGTGATCATACTGGACAGAAATAAGAATTGCACTACCTGAGAAACATTAAGTAAAATCAAACCGAATAAAGGAAGGACAATTAAAAAATAACAGTAGGCAGAAAAAGAATGGGATTTAAGGTATTTCCGTCCATTTTAATGAAGTCCTTTTGCACATGCCCTACAAGGTTATCCTTGCTAATACAGAATAGCAGCAACATGTTCTTATGGATAGTATGTAGCCATGTGTATGTCATGCAGAGAAGCGACAGCCATAAGATCTGAATTCAGTTTTAATGGAATTGCTACCAAAGCAACAACTAAGACATATGTCAGGAATGCAGTAATTAAAGAGCTGATTAGACCTTCTTGCAACACTTACAAAATGACTTAACAAACATGCTTTTAATGGAAGAAAGAAAAATCTTACAAGAGAAATAAACAGAGTAATAATAACCGATTTTGAACTATAAGTTATACAGTGTTTTTTTCTTTTCTAGGCAGTGGGGTTTAGTTCATCTCTTGTGAACTCCTTTGAGGACCTTCACTCGCATGTTAAGACTTTCCAAGTAGCTATGTCAGGTTTAATAGAACTTTTTTGTTGTTATCTGGCCTCACTTTGTCAGACAACAGGTTATTTATTATCTGCTGTGTCACCTGGTTCACAACCCACTTCCTGGATCATAAACGATGAGTGTTTGAGACAAGGCATATATCTTATTGCTTAACCAAGCTTAAGGTATTGCAAAAGGTCATACAATCTGATTGGCTTCATGGCAGACAGGAAATGTGTTGGTGCTGCTTATGTACCAGGAGCCCAAGCCAGTACATGTGGTTTGTACGTGACTCCTGCAAGCCATTCTTTGTGACTTGGTTTTGGTTGTTCATGCTACTCTTATTGTGTGGCTCCAAAACCTGTAACAACAATAAAACACTTACACATCTTTCTTCTTTCCTTCTTTCTTTCCTTAAAAAAAAAAAAAAATCTTGTTTCTGCTGTGATCTTCCCAGTTTTCTAAGGCTAAATTTGTAATTTTATTTTATAGATTAAAAAAAAAAAAAGGTTACCTTCATGTGTCAGTGTTCCTGAAGATGCATCTGCTCTTCAGAAAAATGTAGCTGGGAATACTTGTGTTTTAAGCCACTCCACTTTGCTATCTATGAAGATTTCCTGGACTCTTTGTTTCAGCCTCTCAACTATAGACTCCTATATTGCTCTACTGAAGTTCCTCTCTTCTATGATTGTGCTGAACTTTATTACCTGCCCTTTGAATTTGGCTTTCAGGGAGGCTGCATTTAAAGCTTGCTTTGTTGTCATGAGAGTTAATTTAAAGCCAGTGTCGCAAAGCTAAAGAAGAACTCCCCTAAGACGTTGTTCTTGATTTTTTTCCATTTCTCAGTGATTTTTGTTCCTTGATCATATAAGCCAAAACACTGTTTTAACACTATCTGTGTATCTGTATTATGTTTTCATGCTGTATTGCAGTGTTTTAGTTCTCCAGTATCACGTCTGTTTTATGACCATGTTTTTCATCCACAACTGGTTGGTAACAGTTGCTCTCGGTACTATTGTATTTATGTTTTCTATGTCTTATTGTCACTTCTGATTTTCTTACAGCAACACTTTTAGTAATATTATTGTCTTGTCCAAGAGCAGAGTAGAGTAGTGACAAGAGAGTTAGTTGAATCTCAGCAATATTTATATGCTGTTTGGGATCCAGGCAAGCCTACCCTTTGACATTGTGGTGACAAGGACTGGCAAATGGAAAGATAGGGTATCTATTTACATTACATGGTAGTCTTTCAAATTACATTTTTGTAATTTCGTTAGCTAAATTATGGATAGCACCCATTATAACATATTGATTTAATTTTTTTCTTGCAGTGTCAGATTTCCACGGATAGTAAATTGTGGAGAGTTTTTTTTCAGATTACCTTACTGCTCTTGGCAGATGTCCTCTCTATGTTCTTCTCAACATTTAATTCTCCCTTATAATACAAAGTCATAGTTGCTAATTAACTATTTTTGCTAATGATGGAAGCACAGTAATTTGGTTTCATAAGTATTTTATTGGTGATCATAGATGCTTTTCCTTGTTGCCCTTTCTTAGAACTGACACCTAAACCTTACACAGTTTTAAGGTGGACATTTCTTAAGTACTTAGATGGAAAATTATCACGCTAGAATAACAGATCCATATGCAGAAAAGGTGACAATGCAGGTGATTTATGTAACATTATAGTGTCTCGTTATTTTAGAACTTTGTTCTAAGTGTTTAGAATGTTTTTAGACATTCAGAACCCTGTTCTGAATCTTTAAATGCTCTGTTAAAGATGGCTTAACAGATTAAGATATTGGAAAACCAGAAATCAGAATTTTGGCAGAAATGATCAAACAACAGCAACATCCAGTGGAGTCAGCATTTTATTTAACAAAGACAAATGTAAGGTCTTACACCTGAGAAAACATAATCCAGGAGCACAGGACAGGCTGGGATCTACACATCTGGGGAGCAGCTCTGTGGAAAGGGACCTGGGAGTCCCAGTGGACAAGCTCAATATAAGTGAACAGTGTGCTGCTGCAGCAAAGAAAGCCAGCAGGATGCTGGGTTGCGTCAACAAGGGTATCACCACCAGAAGAAGTCATTATCCCACTCTACTCAGTGCTTGTCAGGCCACTGACATTGGAATATTTGTTTTAGTTTTGGTCCTTGCTATACAAAAAAGATGTGGACAGGCTGGAGAGAGTCCAGAGAAGGGCCACAAAGATGATCAAAGGGCTGGGAAGCTTGACATATGAGGAAAGGCTGAGAGAACTGGATTTGTTAAGCTGTTGAGAAAAAAAAACTTAGGGCAGGCCTTTTCACCGTGTTCCAGTATTTAAAGGGTGGCTACAAGGAAGATGGAGACTCCCTTTTTACTAAGAATCACATGGAAAAGATGATGGGTAGTGGTTGCAAGCTACTGAAGAGATTCCAAATGGACACGAGAGGACAATTTTTCTCAGTGAGAACCACCAGCCATTGCTATAATCTCCCCAGGGAAGTGGTGGATTAGGCAACATTGGACACTTTTAAGATTTGGCTGGACAGGGTGCTGGACCATCTTATATAGAGTATGCTTTTGGCAAGAAAGCTTGTATCAGATGATCCTTGAGGTCTCTTCCAACCTGGTATTCTATGATTTTATGATTCCATTATTATTTGCCTGTCCAAACTAGTCTACAGTCCACTTGCATGTGTATAAGCAGATATGTTGCAGTCAGAACTGGCCAAGCACTAGAAAAAGTATTGTGTAGAAAAAAATTCGGACAAAAAAAACCCAAACAAACCAAACCAAATGCTGCTGTGCTCTGTTTGTACTACCCTTTCTGTGGAATTTAAGAGAATACAGAGGGTTGGAAAGCAAAGTAAGGAAGTTAGTCTTGGCTCCACTGATGACTTGGTTACTTTCCATAGGGCAGAGGTCAGATGCACACCCATGCACAGCTCTAATATTACTGGGGAAATACCATGATTTTGACCATAACCTATGACATAAGAATGAGCAGAGTTGGTGGCAACGAAATGAAGTTAATAAATTACTCATATTTAATCTCCAGTGTTAAATGGCCAGGTAGTGTAACTGCCTTCATAGATTTCAGTTTCATGCCAAACACTGAACTGAGCATAATAGCTTATTTTTCACTAAAGTGTAACATATTTGGCCAAATAAATTTTCCAGAGGGGTATCCAGTCTTGCTTCGAGTCCATGAAGAGGCAGAGAATCCAATTTTTCAGTAATTTGGTCAATGTTCTTACTTTGAAGTTCATGCCTTACATTCAGCTTTCAGCTGTCTGTGGCTAGATATCTTGGTTAGAATTATTTCTGCTCAAGCCTGGAAGATAATCACAGTTGTGTTACTTCTTAAGCCAAATGGTATCTTTGAATTACGTTCAAGGAACTGGAGTTAGTGGCCAGCACTGTACAGCAACACATCAGCAGTTCCTGGGGGAATCATGTGGGTTCCTGTCTGACTGGAACACTCCAAGCTGGTGTCTCCTGAAGACATCACCTCTGCACCCCTTCCTCCTCTTCCAGTGAAGTCAGAACAGGACAGGGATCAGATCCCAACCTAAAAATTGTTCCCCCAAGAGCATTTGGAAGTGTACTACTGGCACTATCTCTTCCAGAAACTATTTTGATTCTGATCACACTGATATTTCAACTAGCTGCATCTGTGCTTTTTGTGCAGGGTGCTCTAAGTGATTGAGACTCTACATTACCAGGGCTTATGTTTCCACAAAGACTATTTAATCTTAATTAGGTTAAAATACTCTTTGGCATACAGGCAGTATTTGTTTGTTTATGAAGGAAAAACACGTCTGTTTCTTAATAAGCTAAACAAGTTAGCCCTCTAATGTTTCCTTTTTCTCATTCTAAAGCATTTTTTTCCATCTTTCAGTTGCTTTTGTGAGGTTTTTTCAGGTTACCTAGATTTAAAATACTAATATTAGATGTGCATACAGTATTGCTCTGTCAGTGTCACAAATTTTGTATGTGCTGATTAGGTCTAAATATATTCTTTATATATATATATTTTTTAAAAACACACTTTTGGGCTACAGCTTTATGTGCAAGGATTTACCTTAGTCCGAATCAAAAAGACAGTGCTTTCCAGGGTATGGGCACTTATAATTAATATGCATTATTTATATTCTTTGTTAATTGTTTATTTTTCATCATGCATTTTCATCATTTGTTATTTCTTTTCTAGTCAGTTTCAAATATTGTATTTTATAACAAATGATTGATGAAAATCATATATAGCATTGCCTAGATCTGGTGGTGTAATTATGATTTAATGCCACAAAAATATGCTAAATATGTTGCTCTTGTTGGTGAAAGCTCTGATTTGACATCTGTCAGTTCTGAATTCATTCCATGCTTATATTGCTCAATGTTGGTTTGCTTTCATAATATTATTAACCTCTGTCCCTATAAAAGATTATTGTATTTAAATAGTTGTCATCATCAGAAAGATCTGTAATTTTATAAAGAAACTTGAAATCAGATTCTAAGATAATTGTCTAAATAGGGATTATCTATAGACAACTTTCTGCAGGCCATGTCAGGTCTTTGTATAATGCAGATACCAGTTACGAAATACAACTTAGAGGACAATGAGACTAAGCTTGTCTGCTTTTAATTTTGTTTTCATCTGTGTTGGTTTTAAAAAATCACTATAAATTTAAAGAAAGGAAATAGGATCCAGATATTGGAGTTTCATTTGATACTCTTACTGGTGTACTGCTCTTATCTGCAGTATACAGTGAATCAAGTTTTTCCAAAACATGAAGTTCACAGAAGCTGAACAACAATGTTATTTCCATAAAAATATCTACAGAACAACATTGAAATCCACATACATGTTTTTGCTAGAAATGCTTAGGCACTCATCCATTCAGTGAAGAAGCTTTACACTGTGAGCTATCTCACAAAAATAAAAAGCATCTCTTATGTGTAGGGCTTGAAGAGATCCCTTCACAATCAATATTCATGTACAAGTATCAAATACAGGAATTTGACAAATGGTTTCGGCTAATGAGAGAAAATCATGATCTGCTTGTGTATGTTGTGAAAGTAGAAAAATCGGCTCAATTTGCTCAATAAATTATTCATTGGAAGTTACTTATTCGTCACTGACAAAAATGTTGTCTTCAAACGTTTCATCTATTTTGTATTTCATATGCATGAGAAAACTGATTTTACAATCTTTGTTGTTCCTTCAGCTGTTCTACAGAAAGATAGGAAAGTCCTTATTCTCACAGGAAAAGTCAGCATCTATTCTTCCATCTCCACAAATAAAGAAAAAAAACATTCCAATTATAATATACTCCAGAATTATTTTTTTTTTATTTGTGGAAAAAAAAAATCCAGTGAAGAACCTGTAAATTTCAAGAGATGTTTATTTAGCACAGTACATCTGTTGCATTCACGTGACTTTCTTAAGCCAACATTTGAAATACCTTACAAATGTCTACAAGACTAGAAACCAGGAAAGTATTTGGTAGCATACAGAAAATACTGATGGAAGCATGTTATCTCTTCACAGTATTTTAGCTTATTTATTCTTATTTAGTAACTCTTTGACAATGCAGTCAGTGCTAGGGAAAAGATTTTGGAGCAGTTAACATATCTTCCTTACTGTGTGAATTTTCACAACATGGCTTTTAACAGTTTTAGACGAAAGGTAGCAGGGACAATTAGCAATTAAAGGACTGTCACTGTCATCACAGCCAGTTGAATGTGGGGAGCAGAGTGATGGTAAGGTTGATTTAGCTTGCATCAGAAGAGAACTTGCAGGTTGGCAAAGTCTTGAACTTCGCCAAAGGGATCAGATATGACTGGACAAGTCGTTGGCAGGAGCTGGTACATATTATGTATGCCACAGCCTCCTGGTGACTTACTAAGCTGAGGGAAAAAAAGAAAAAAAAAAAAAAAAGTCAAACAGAATAAAATAGGAGAAATAAACTCATACATGGAGCAGTTTACACATCTAAGTATGAACACTGGGCTGTTAGAGGAACCTAGTAGGATGGACAAAAAGTCTAGGAGAACAGACAATGTTGACATATTTTATTCTGTGCATTCAGAAATAATCCAAGAACAGTTTCTTAAAAAAACAGAATTTACACCAAAACTTTTTCAAAAATCTTTGTGTAACTAATGCCTGTACTGCAGATATGCAAATAAAGAGGTGATTAATATTGCATAAATTAATTTCCTCACTACCAAATAGCATGTATATTTTCATGCTGCCATTATGAAGTTTCCTGTGTTCATTTTGTTACATCAAATTACTAATAAATCAGTGACAATTTTATGTGTATCACTGTTGTGGTTTTAACTCGATCAGCAGCCAACCACCACACAGCCATTTGCTCACCCTCCCCTGCCCAGGAGAGCAATCAGAAAGGTAAAAGTGAGAAAACTCATGGGTAGAGATAAAAACAAGTTAATAATTGAAATAAAATAAAAAATAAAATAATACTTACAGTAATAATGATAATAATAGTAATAATGGAATATACAAATGAATGATGCACAGTGCAGTTGCTCACTGCCTGCTGACTGGTGCCCAAGCCTGTTCCTGGCTAGCAATCCCAAAGAGATAATCCTGAAATTCCAATCCCAAGAAAGAGAGAGGGAGGGGGAGAGAGGGAGAGAGAGCGTGCTGGCCAGCCCTCATCTATATACTGAGCATGACGTTATTTCATATGGAATATCCCATTGGCATATCCAAAGGCCTCATCATCTTCTGCACCTACAGACTAGAAAAACATGGGAAGTTGGAAAGTCCTTGATTTCTTAGCAACAACTAAAAACATTGGTATATTATCAACATTCTTCTCATATGAAATCCCATACTAAGTCCAAAACACAGTGCTCTTGTGGCTTCTAAGAAGAAAGTTAGCTCTACCCCAGTGAAAATCAGGACAATCACAATAAAAAGGACATTTATTTCTTTAAAATACAACACATTTCTGATTAAGATTATGTTTAAAGAAGACAATACAATGCAGTTATGCATTTCTTAAGTCTGACTTGCTATAATAAAGTATCCAGGAAATTCACCAGTGTGTTCAACATTTGAATAACACTGGTAACCTTTTCTACTACCTATTTTGCTAAATTGAGACAATTATGTATACCATCTATTTGCTTGTATAGTTATTTCTATTAAATAAAAGAATTCACAAAAAAAAACCACAAAAAGTGGACTACTTATGTGAATATGGTATTTGTAGGGTTTTTTTACATTTTGGACATGTTGTCCATTAGAATCTTGACACCGTTAGGGAGTTAAAGACTTCACACAGTATGTAGTAATTTGAAAACTAAAAATATCTTCAGTTTTTACTCATTCCTTCCTGTTAACTGCCTAGAAAGATCATAATTACTGAGTGCCCTGCAAGTTCTTATTTGAATCTAAAAAATAGTATAATACATTCATTTTCATAGTGGGACAGTTACTTGAAATAATATTGTCTCAAGTTCCATATGATATAAATATTAGTTTAGATATGAAATAGTCTGAGACACAAGGAATATTCTTGTGTACAACCCAATGTTATTACTTTACAGAAAAGTTTTAAGCTCTAAAAAGAGAAGTAAAAAAATGCTTCCATGATGTTGACTTTCATACATTTCTTCTTTTTCATAAGAAAATATTGACAGATAGATGCATCCTTTTATGCATTATATTTAAGTCTGAAGGTCAAAATGAAGCAGTTAGGTTGAAATAAAAAGTGGAAAGTTAACTAGTAATAACTGTTAGGAACCATTCTATTCTAATAGAACAAGGTGGGAGTGGATTTTGAAGGTGGTGACTGAAAGGCTTCATCTGAAGACTCATGAAACTGTATTTACAGTGGCAGAAGATACTCCTTCTCTACAGAATGAGAGTTAGATGGTGCTGATTCCAAGATTACATGTCTTTCCAAAGATGTCATAGGGCATAAATCATACTTGAATATGACTAGTGAGAGAAGAAGAGCTGCTTTTCCGAAAGATCACCTATCACTGTCCACCAATGCCTGATTGTACCAAGCACTATAAAGGAGTAACTTAGGATGTCTTCTTCTCTTTCCTTCTGTTGTCTTTATAGATATTGTTATGCTAAAGCTTTATTAATTTAAGGTTTATTTGAAAAGAGAAGCTAAAATTAAAGTATATCTAAGCTTATTAAAAGTTATTAACTAATGCTTTCTGATAAAGTCTTTTGTAAAATCTGATAAAAAATTATTCATATAAAAAGTGTATCAATTTATCCTCTCATTGAATATTTGGAAAATATTATTTTTCTGGTAAAAATCTGAAAAATTTTAGGTTACTGTTTTGAAATGTAACAAATTGAGTTGATTTTAATGCTCAAATAATAATGATTTAGTAATAATGTTATGCCTTTTTTTAAAAAAAAATAGAAAAGACTAGTAAGATAGAAGTTACATATCAAATAGAAGTCTTATTTTGGTTAGCTTTTAAAATCTAAACTAGATGTAGTAATTAAATATTTAAGAGTGTCCAGCTTTATAGGTATTCAAAACACAACTGCACAGAACCCTGAGCATCCTGCTTTAGCTGACTCTACTTTGAGCAGGGAGGTTGGGCTAGGCAATCTCCAGATTCAGCCCTTCCAATATCAGTGATTCTGTGATTGTCTGATTTTATGCTTAAATTTAATACTCAAAATGTTTTCTTTTTTCAAATATATTTTGTTTACATAATAGCAGATTACAGAATTTTTATGAAAAGAAAAAAAAATAAAGCTATAAAGCACCTTTTTTTTTTTTTTTTTTCCCCCACCAGAAATCTGCTAATAGCAAAGTTGAAGACTACTTTAAAGAAAACCTATTTCCCAGATTTAGAATAAAATCAATGAAATGGTAATAATTAATCTGGTAATAATAGAGTGGTAATACAAACATGCATACTTGCAATACCCTGACTGAAGTAAAATGTCTGCTTTTAATAACTATATTTTTACTTAAAGTGTAAAATGTTAGGATTACTTTTAGTTATTACAGTTTAAAAACAAATATTTTAAACATCTGAGATTTTCCTGAAGTTCCATCAATAAATTCAAATATTCGCTATTGCTGTACTACTAGAATTTCTTTCAGAATCACACTATAAATGCAAATCACATTAACATCTAATATTGAATGAGTATTGGTATATAGTCACAGAAAAGCAATGGTCCTGTGCTGTGTGATAAAATGTGTAGCTCCAAATAGTTTCAGAGGAAAGCAACTTGGGAAAAGTACTTTAGGAGCCTGAATAAAAAAACCTGCTCACAATCAGTTACAGCTGAGTGCTACAAAAATTACTTTCTAGGGATCAAAGGAAATTAATGATTGACTTGTGTATCCAGAACATCCCACAGCATGTTAAATATTTAGTACCATGCTACTTCTGCCCAAAACAATCTGAGATTTAGCATATATCCATCAAAATAGCTCATCGCTAATTAATTTGGCATGCCATTTTGCAAAAAATTAGGAATTAATACTAGTCACTTTGCACTAAAGTGAACTTTTTTCCATTAAAGTTTCAATCTCGGTATTTTCAAAAGCTTGATGAAATGGTCATTTTTTATTATTCTTAGAAGAGAACTTGCACATTGAAAAAGGTATTGCAGTCAGAAGGAAGGATATATCAAAGTTTATAGACCAAAATTATTTGAGGTTGTTCAAGGTCAATGAATTTTTTCCCTCCACTTGCTTGAAATTATGAGTAATAGAATATGAATAACTGTTACTCTGGCTGAAATGAACTACAGTGATGTGTAATACTATATTTAGCTGTCTTTTAAATTGTTGCAGTCTCATTTAACAAGCTCCAAATTGAACTTTCATTCTCCACCATTTTAGAGGCAACATTTACTCTGAGGTTTTGCAAATTGATTTGAAGAATCTTCAGTAGTCATTACTCAAGATGCCAAAATTATATGATCCTTGAAGAAGCATTACTTAGAGTAACCATTGTAAACAGTGGGCTTGAATATTATTTATTTTTTAAATCAAGTAAAACTTGTGTTTTGCTTTGTGAAAAAAAGGATTGTTAGATGAAAAACATGATTTTTTGGGTCATTTTCCTAATCTGTCTATCCCCCTAAACTGAAGTTTATAACTGTAGCAAAATAAAAATTTATTCTGAGAAATTGTGCAATCCCAACACCAGGCACTGAAATCCTGTAGTTAAAAAGCCTAGAGAGTCATCGAAAGCTAATGTTACTCTGTGAAGGTCTGCAATGAGCAGGAACAGCTTTGTAACGGAGAAGACAGAGACTGGAAGATCACTGGTAATTAAATTAATAGCAGTATGCCCAGGGCCATGTTTCTTCATCTTCTGTTTCTCATATTGCCTCTCATTTTTTTCTGTGATACTCTTTTCATCGTTCTTATTCCTAATTAACACTTGTTAACACTTTTTTTTCCCCTTGACTTCTTTTGCTTTTTTAATTCTTTCATATAATTTGTTTTCATTCTTCTTCGTATGTGTAATTTCCCTGTTGGCTTATCTCTGTGTTCATTTTCTCTGGTCCTTTCTTCTGTTACCTTTCTCTCTTCACTGTTAACTTCTTCCTTTTCTTTCTGCTTCCTTTTATTCGTTGTGCCATGTGTCTAACTTTCTCTTGCTTAACTGTATCGGTTTTCTGTCAAAAAGGACTCCTCCAGCACTTCTGAGAGTGCTTCCTCATTCCATTTGAATTGTTCAAGTGGAGTTATTCAAGGGAATGTTTGCTATTCTACCAAAAATATTCATATCCTTTTCAAAACTATGTACTTCAGTCTGCGCTAAGTACATATTTCAGGATTGTAGCTGCAGTAAAATGTCATTACAGCAGCTTAAACAATAACAATAATACCGTATAAACTATGAATGTTAGTCAAGGTACAAATCTCTTGGCATAATTTAGGATCACTTTAGTAACTAGTAATCCACATGTGCATTCATCTCTACTGAATTTTCCTTTTTAGAGTGGATGATGCAATGTAGTATAGTGATATGCAACTTTTTTACTGATTTAAACGTGTTACCGTGCAAACTCCCAATCTAAATATTTATTTAGAGGTGGAATTGCTTTTTCTTCTGTCATCCCTTTAAAACAGGCAGTGCAGGCCAATGTATTTGAAAACTGGGACTTCTTACACAGAATGAGCTTACAGAGCAAGGTTATTCACAGTCTCTGAGCACATCGCATCCAGTCTGCCTTTGGCTCATTCCTTTAAAAAAGACTAAGCAATCACCCTGTGTTCTAGATTGCAGGATTTCCCCCACCTACCATCAAGGGAAATACTGGCATGGGTGTCAAGAGGTGTCTACTTCCATAAATAATGACTTGAGTAGGAACTTTTTTTTCTGAGAAATTGCCATGTAAATTTTCTCAGTGCTGAATTTGATTCTCATGGTGTAAGAAGTTTTTCAGTAAGCAAGATACCCTTGTTTCAGCACTGTGGGATAACAGAGCTTCTGTTAGAGCTTCGATTTTAAGCAGAATTTTTTTTTATTTTTTTTTTTTTTAAGGGAAGGTAAACTATAATACTCCAGGCTTTCATATCAAAATCTGGACAATAAGCATGAGGGGGAACATTTATTATTTCTTTCTTTACACTGTTGTCAGAATGTTTTGGTCAGAAATACGATATTGTGAAGTACAATGTTACATATTGACAGACTAAGGAATTTCTGTTAGAACTTGTTATGAGCCTTATCTTTTTGGAATACAAAAGAAGAAAAGAAAGAAGACTCATCTTTATGAATCAGGATATCGATGAACAACCATGAAGAAAAGAAATGCAATCAATGAATGAATTTTAAAAGTATTTCCACTAGCAACAGAGAGAAAAGAAATCTGTTCATTGAGGAAGAATATTTTTAAAAAAGTAAATTATTTACAGTTATAAATCACAAGTAAGTTTCTAATTTCTGAGGAGAGGGTTTAGAACTGCTTTCCGTGAAGGTAGGGTAGCTAGAAATAGATGAACACATGAGTTCAGTTTATAAACTGTGATTGCTTGTTAACCACAGGCAATAAGCTAGTAATTTCTTCAGGGCTTTGTATGGAACTAATGTAGAGACGGACGTTTAATAAAAAATATTCATGTTTCCGTCCTCATTATTCCCTGTTATTGCTATTTCAGCTTACTTCTTGCAGTTCACTTTTGGAGAAGGACTCAGATCTCTCTGGTTTTTTTTAAGTCCCTGATACAGTGACATAAAATCAATGGATATGTATTCCCTCTAAACTTAATGACGCTCTTTACCACTTGGATGAGGTTAGTACGAAGCAGTTTATTTTGCCTTGCTGCATGACTGAATGGTTTGCAACATTGCCTCCTAGTTCCTGATAGTGCAGGGAGATAAAAAGCCAAATTCTCATGTCTCTATAATGTAGAGTTCACTCTACCACAGCTTGTATTGCTAGGACATGTTTTTTCTTTGCAAAGGGGATGTTTTATTTTTTGAACTTTAGGTGATTAATTATATCAAAGTACATTAACAGTGTTTTATTCCTGACTAAGCTACATTTTCACTGAGGCTTTGTGATATATAGGCAAGTTTTCCTTGACATAAAGCATGATTTAGATAGCATAACAATGTAACTATTGGGGGAAAGATGCTTTCTCTAGACTAAAAGTGAGTTTACAAAAATTTATCAAGAAAGAAACTTTTAAGTAAACTTTCCAAGTGAATCAGTGCAGTTAGAGGTTTATGCTCAGCTAATAGAACAGTTTGAAACATTGAATTAACCTAAATACTAGAACTACTACTAAATGTTTCTTCTGTCCAAGGGAATAAACTGAATTAAATCTACTTATATAGATACCACATATGCTTGTTAATTAAAATATATGAAAATTAATTATTCAATCTCAAGTGGCTTCATAGAATCATGTAATCATTTAGGTTGGAAAAGACAATTTAAGATCATGAAGTCCAATCATTAACTTAACACTGCCAAGTCCACCTCTAAACCATGTGCCCAAACACCACATCTACACATCTTTTGAATACTTTCAGAGATGAGGACCCAACTACTTCCTTGTACAGCCTGTTCCAACGCTTGACAACCCTTTTGGTGAATAAATTTTTCCTAATATCCAATCTAAACCTCCACTGGCACAACTTGAGGTCATTTTCTCTTGTTCTATTGCTTATCACTTGGGAGAAGAGACTGAGACCCACCTCACTACATCCTCATTTCAGGTAGTTGTAGACAGCAATTAGGTCTCCCCTCAGCCTCCTCTTCTCCAGACTAAACAATCCCAGTTCCCTCAGCCACTCCTCATAAGTCACGTGCTATAGACCTTTCGCTAGCTTCGTTGCCCTTCTTTGGACATACTCCAGCACCTCAAGGTCTTTCTTGTAGTGCGGGGCCCAAAACTGAACACAGTACTTGAGGTGTGGCCCTTCTTGTATATGGGTATTTAAACAGGTGGATTAGTGAAGAAAAAAGAACCTTTGGTAGAAAAAGAGCATTTATTTTCTCAAATGTGTAAGTAAAAATTTCCAAATAAAATATTGAAGAATCATATATAAACAGACTTATAATAAACAGACTATAACTTCTGAAAGTTTATAATTCTTTGCAAAAAGATTAGGCATTTAAAGCATAATTTAACTGATCTGGGAAACACTCATGTTCCTTACTAGTCATTACAGGCTTTTTTTTAAAAAAAACTTTCTGAGTTCTAGAGTGCTTCATAGGAATGAGTCAAGATTAGAGAAGCTCTGAGGGCTATCAATCTTACATATACTACTTTGTCATTCATTTTGTTATTGACATACTGTTACTATATAACTTACATAGTATTTTCTTGATTTTACAGTAAGTTATTTGGCGTCTGTGTACTTAGAGTCTAGGAAGGCAGTTTAAAAACATATTTGCATTTTCATATACCAAAATTCAATTTAAAATTATAAATTAACACTCTCTATCTTTAAAATACTTTTTCATGCTTCGAACTTTGTTGTTGTTGTTGTTAAAGAAAATAATTTTCTTAGAAAAGAAGTGGAATATTCAGAAGTCCATTCAGGAAAATCCCTGTCTTTTGGAATTGCAAGAGCAATTTATAGGAAGCTATTAACTTCATTTCAATACCAAAAGGCTTTTGAATATCTTTCATGTACCTGTCCTGTAGTGTAATACTGAAATGTTTCAATATACATATATTCAAAGTCTCCAGGATCTAGAAAAATGATTTATAATTGGACAAGTAGATTTTCTTCTAATGTATATTTCTGATTCTTCTCAAAAAAATGAATCCAATGTTTTTAAAATAGCTCTTTGCTCATCTTCATTGGTTGAACATGTTTCTAACTTTTCTTAGCTTTCCACATATTCTATGTCAAACATATTCACATGCTTCATTTAGACTGCAGAATAATTTTGAAGCAACTATTAACATAGCTAAAAATAGAAAACATGCAATTTTTCCCAGCTCATATGAGGTGGATCATTCTTTTTGATTTCTGTGGTATTACCAACATCAACCATTGAGAATCCTTAATTGTCCTGAAAGTAATGACATTATATAAAACCCCCAAACTTTTATTAGGAGGAGTGTTTATTTTCTTCTTCCTGGTTATGAGTCTCTGGAGTATATTCAATTAATATTGTCACACTTTTTCTTCACAAGCACAAGCATCTTTATTTGTTTAAGTTTTGAGAAATATTAAGGTGGCAGCTACATCAAGGAAAGGTATTTGTGCAAAAGCAAAGCATTATTAGTCTTCTGATAAAATATTAAAATTTATGACAGTGTTATAGCCTACCATAATCAAGTAGCAAACAAAGAAGCAGCTATGAATAATATCAAGAAAATGTATTGTTTTGGCCTTAGATATTAATTGTAACAAAAGGTTTTGAGTCCTTTGCCTTTGTGTCCTGGTTTTACCAGGATTGAGTTAATTTTATTCTTAGTAGTTAGAAGAGCCATGTTTTGATTTTGGTTCAGACTTGCTTTGAGAACATCATTGATAAAAGTACTAAAGTTATTAATTGCTGCTGGAGCTCAAGGCCACCATGTTTGGCTGTTCACAGCTGCATTAGGACTGGGAGGGAGAAGCGCAGTGAATAGCAAAGCCCAGAACTGGCATTTGGATGTGCCAATGGGATATTCCATATCATATCCTGTCATGTTTAGTATATTATCCGGGGCTGATCAGAAAGCGGGGGTGGACTGGCAGGGTTTTTCTCTCGGGCTCTCACTCTTCCGGGATCGCATTTTCAGTTTGGGATTGTTGCTCCTCCAGGAATGGGTCGGGCTTATCAGTGGGTGGTGAGCAGTTGCACTGGGTTATCACTCATTTGCATATCTTATTACTGTTATCATTACTATTTTAATATTAGTTGTTTAGGGGTTTTGGGGGGTTTTTAAAAGTTTTCTTTTATTTCTATTATTAAACTGTTTTTATCTCAACCTACAAGCCTCCTAATCCTTGCCCCCAGTCCTCTCCTCTACCCCCTGGGGGTGGGGGGGAAAGTGGGTGAACGGCTGTATTGGCTGCTAGCCAAGGGCTGGCCCACTGAAACTATTACACTGTGACAGTGGTAGTAATAGATGACAAAACATTTCTGACCTCACTGCCTCTGCTATTTCCACCAAGAAAATGGTGTTCATAAGAATTAACTAGTAGTGAAAATCTGCTTTGGCTCCTAATTTTACTAATATTTTCAAAAATATTTTATTCTCTTAAATTTTGAATGGAAGGTAATTTATAGTCACTAATTTAGTATCTGTCTTCATGCGTAGCCAATGTATGGCCTCACTGAATGTGCAATATGAAACTTGGAATGCTTACTGTGTTTTAAAACAAAGAATATTAATAGGTTTACTCAGAGTATACTTACAGATACTGAAAGTTTCACTCATGACTACTCTTCATCAAAGCAATATAGATCAATTCACAAGCTTTTATTTCAGGAAGGAAGTCACATTGAAGTAAGGACACCAAAGCATAAAACAGGAGTAATCAATACAGGCTCAAAACAGAGGTCAAAAAACAAATAAAGCCATACATGGAACTGGTCTGTAGGAACAGCAATAGGGACTTACAATAGAAGCATAATCTAGGCATTACCAAGATGTTTAAATGCTGCATATCTATGTTATATATATCTTTAAAGGTATATATGTATACATATTTTTAAGTCTCCTCAAAAGTCTGACCAAGTTAAGAGCCGATTTACAGCTAATCCTACACACAGGAAGGAAGAAATATCCTTATTTTCCTTACTAATCCTCAGCACTGACACCTCCACTCGAAGTACTGTGATTGTGCAGAACAGATTCCAAGGCACTTCCAGACCTTTTCCAGTGGTCTTGGCATGTGGAGATGTTAGATGCTTCACTTCCCCTTATGCATTTAAATGCACAGTTTAAAAGCATGGTTTTTCAGACAACTGTCTTGGAAAGCATGTATACTGAACATTTTTACCTGAGACTAAAATGAAGAGCTGAAGAGAGATAGCTTTTGCATCATTCTTTCCCCTCTGTTTTGAGAACAGGCTAGCACTAGTGCTGCACTTTGCTTGTCTTTATTCCAAAAAAGTGTTTGCAGATTAAAGCAATATTAACTGGTCTAAAAAACTAATTTTGCTTTCTTATAGAAGGAAAACACGGATAGATATTCTTCTTTTTTTTTCTTTTTTTCTTTTTTTTTTGTATGTACAGTGCTTAAAGTGGAATGAAAAAATGGGGAAAAACAAGTCTATAGATAACTACAGGTAAACAAAAGTAAGGATCTTGCTGAGCTCAGCAGGAACACTGTTAGGAAATCCTACCGCTACAATTTAGATCTGAAAACTTCCCTTACCTGAGATGCAGCAGTTTTCTCTCATAAATGCAAGATTTCACTTATAAAATCAGCAATATCTTGCTGCTGTAACAGAGAAGACCTCTCAGCTTCCACATCTTGCTGAGATGTAGAGTTGGATGACCTTGGAAGATCAGTCTTTCCTAATGCCATGACCCCCAGGATCCCCGTGACCTCAGAACTTGAGCAGATCTTGCATTGGGCAATATTTTGCACTGGCAGTGGCAGCTGGATCACAGGTCAAGGAAGAAGGTTTCTTACTGTTTTGTTCGTCTTGACTCCTATGTTAGCAAATAACATTCAGCTAATTTGAAGGAGCTTTCTCTTCTGCAACTTGCTTTAAAAGCCATCCATGGTGTTTATAGTGGTTGAAATGAAGCAGAAATGGGAGAGCACAGAGGAGGACAACACCTGTTTTGTAAAAAGGAGTGATACTGCACAAAATAAGCAAGTGATGCCCCAGTTTTAATAGTATATATATATGTATAATAAATTTCTAATTTTCCTGGGAGTGTCAGCTGTACAAGACTTAAATCTGAAATATGGTGTTATTATAGGTAAAAGTGTGTCCAAAGCTGAGCATTAAAGCCCCTGAAAGGATGTTGACAATTTATTTAGAGGAAAGAAATCTTTTCTTTATTTGCAATTCATTTCTGTATTCAATTTCTGTATGCTTGCTAAGGAAACGAAAAATGAAAACATTCATTCAAAATAATCAGTTGTTAATTAAAATGAATGTTTTATCTTGAAACAAAAAGCTCGCATTGCACGCTTGAGTTTCCCAGCATGCATGTTTCCTCTTTTTGATATTTTCCTTAAAGTATATTTTAATTTTCACATCCATTTTGTACAGCATCAGAATTACATATCTAGACTCAAGAAACTGCACAGAATATCTAAATTACTGTTTAGGAAGTATCTTTCAAAAGGTAGCCATTTCTGGTAATTTTCTTTTCCTTAGGTTTAGGTGGGTACTTTATTTTGAAACATAACTGTTGCTGAACAAGTCTGTTTTCAATTGAAATCAATACATATATATGACACATTTAAGTGATTGAGATTTTCAAATACAGTATAAGAAATTCCATGTTTGGTTATTATTATTAATTGGAACAGACCTCCCAGTTTCTTGTGGTTTGTGAACTTGGGTTATTTTTTTCCCTCCTCAAACATATGGTGTTGTAATACAGAAGTATAGTAATAATTCATCAAATATTCTGAATTGTTTTATGCAATTACTAAGTTAAGTTTAAAAGTTATCTTTTTCTCATGTCTGTTAGTTTGAAGTTTTTTCATGTCTGTTGCTCTTCTGTGAGCGGTTTTTTGTTTGTTTGTTTTTATGGCTACATGCTTAGTCTTTTTACAAGTTCTAGATATTTGTTCCAAGGATTTATGATTCGTATTTATTTTGGCATGTTGTATTTTACTAGTTGCTCCACAGGAATTAGCATAAATAACAGGGCTGACAACCGGAAATCATGGCAGATAGTGTTGTTTGTTAAAATTACCTGTTTTCTCTACTGCAGACATCCAACTGTCCTAACTTTTTTTTTTTTTATTATTTATCTCTTTTAGGACTAAAATTAGCACTTTTATAGAGTTAGTTCATAAATGCCAGAAAGATAAGGAAATTATTTAATTTTATCTGAAGGTTTTTGAGTATAACAGTCAGTGACCTAAGTTAATTTCTGTTTGTCATGGAGGGCTTTTCATAGCTGCTGTGTAACTTGTGTGTATTTGTACTTTCAATTAAAATAAATTATTTTGCTTCCAAAAACAGTACACTGATGTAGATGGGCTAATTTATGCAATAGGACTTGTATCTCTATATCAGTAAATAGTAAAAAATTGTATATATCTGACCAGCATATAGCATCCTATGTTGAATTAACTATCAATGGAAAATATAATTTACATCCTGATTTGAATTTTCTTTGTTTTCTCTGAAAGCTGTGAATTTAATTTCAGGAGAAAAAATATATTGCTTAGCCAGGGTATCACAGGCTAAAACTTAAAATAAAACCTAGTGGAATCCCACCGGCTTCAAACAATGTAGCTACTGTTTGTTAAAGTTGTTAGAATTAAGAATTTGTATCTTAGGTATATGTCAGGCCTCCTATAGGCCTATGACATTTAGAAGAAGTGTCTTGATGTAGATTGTAATGACTGCTAAAATAAAACCTGCGAGTGATAAATGAACAGATTGCTACTGTGAAAGTGTTTAAAGGTTTAGGACTCCTACTGATAAAACCACCAGAGAGAGTTTGTAGCAAATTACTCTCATCTCACCTTTAATTGCATTACTTAAGTTGAACATTTTCTCTGCTGAATGGAGTACAAATAATAAAACCTTTTCATTTACTATGCAAAGTCATTTACAAAGTATAGAGACTATAGGTGTTAGGCTTGCTTTATTGAATTAAATATCTGACTGTCTGCAATGAAGTTCACGGTGGAAAGGAGAATTGCAGTTTAACTAAACCAGTGATATATTAGGACTTGATCAAATGGATATGTTGCAGATATCTTCAGGGGTATAATATCTGTAATATAAAAATAAGCATTTCCAGTGGAGAAGCAAAAGAAGTCTTTCTTACAGAATGAACTAAATAGACATACTAGAAGATAGTTCTGCAGAGGAAAAGAGTGAAATCCTTAAGTCTTCTTTTCTACCTCATTAATATAACTTTCTCTCCACTAACTTTTTTTTTTTTAAAAAAAAAAAGATCTGCTGTTTGAATTATGGGAACTACTTGTAACATAAAAGTTAGACTATGGAGGAATTTAAAATATTATCAAGGAGAACCTCACAGCATAAGAAAAAATATTATTCCCATATGTTTATAATCTTGTTTATATCTTCCACATTATAGATAATAGACATGAACTGGGGGATTTTTTTTTTTTCTTTTAATGGATCCAGTTACTTCAGAAAAATAAGATTCAATAATGACCCTTCTAAAGCTAGGCAAAACATGCAAATTAGCTTAACTGTACATTGCATTTTTCAGATTTGTTCATACGTAAACCCCATTCCCGTGTGCCCACTTGGGCGCAGGAAAATTAAGTACAATAGGTCATGGATGGAAAGATGAAATATCCCTTATGTGTGCAAATGTAGAAGTTCATCTGAGACAAGGTTTATGAAAACTCTTATCATGTAGGCAAATTAATGTTGTATATAATGCAGAACATGGCTTACTTTTTCGTTGTTTATGGCGGTTACCTTTATTTAGCTTTATTTAATGGCTATTCAAGCTTAAGATAAAAAAATAGAGGAAAAAAATTAGAAACATTTTATTTGTTGGCTTTTTTAATGTTTTGTCAATACTTCTTTTTGAATCCTGAAGGGGAGTACTTTGTGAGGAAACGGAAATTCTTGTCAGACACAGAGGGGAGAAAATGGTTGCAAATTGTAACAATATATAGAAAATTCTCCATAAATTGATTAGTCACACTTTTATGTGCTATAGCTTGCACAGCACAGATTCAGTTTCATTGATTTCTCTGTAATTGACATAAAATGGTACACTTAATCTTTCAAGTTATTACTTTTCAATGTCACCATTTTTTTCCATTATGTGATGTACAATCAGTTCCATTTCTTGACCAGATATTATTCTTCTGATCATAAAAACAGCCAGAGATTATATTTTTTGAGTGAGATATGTTTTGCCATCTAGATAAATGGTGGTACTGTGAAGGTTGAGAATGCTGCAGATTTAAATGCACTAAATGACAAACGTAGCATCCATCTCTTCTTATTATGACTCAAACCAGAAAAGGCCAATAACCCTGAAATCAAAGGGTACTAACTCTGAAATGGACAAGATCACAAAGCTATGAAGTGTAAGAATTTTGTGTCTGGTTTAGAAAATAGTTAAACATGGACATTCTTGTCATATACTTGTTTTATTTAGTTCAGAACTCAGTGCCTTCTCTCTGCAGCTTCTGCTAGCCATGATCCTATGGTCCTAAAAGTGCTTAAAGTTATTGGGCTTTGCCAAACACAAAAATGAATCAAATAGATGAATGCTGCTTATTTTAAAAACTTGTGAGAAATCTATCTTCTAACACAGCAAGTGTGACTTCATTTCATTTCATTTCATTGTTCTGTGCAGTTTCACAGCCTAGTATATATATTCCCTGTATCGATCAGTTTTATCTCTCCCAATATGTCTAAATTACCGGTTCTTTGTAAGTTTGTCAGATATAAGTAGAAAGGGAACTCTGTGATTTGGTAATATATATATATAAAAAGAGATCAACATAATTACAGGATTTTAATTTTCACAGAATCACAGAATCATAGGGGTAGGAAGGGACCTCAGGAGATCATCTAGTCCAACCCCACTGCCAAAGCAGGTTCACCTAGAGCAGGTTGCACAGGAAACCGTCCAGGTGGGTTTTGAACATCTCCAGAGGTGGAGACTCCACAACCTCTCTGGGCAGCCTGTTCCAGTGCTCTGACACCCTCACATTAAAGAAGTTTTTCCTTATGTTTGTGTCGAAATTCCGTTGTTCTATTTTTTGCCTGTTGCCCCTTGTCCTGTCACTGGGCACCACCAAAAAGATCCTGGCCTCGTCCATTTGGCCCCCACATTGAGGTATTTATAGATATCGGTAGGATCCCCTCTCAGTCTTCTCTTCTCTAGCCTGAAGTGTCCTAGCTCTCTCAGCCTTTCATCTTATGGGAGATGCTTCAGGCTCCTAATCATCTTTGTGTCCCTCCACTGGACTCTCTCTAGAAGATCCCTGTCTTTCTTCAACCGGGGAACCCAAAACTGGACGCAGTACTCTAGATGTGGCCTCAACAGGGCAAAGTAGATAGGGAGGAGAACCTCCCTTGAACTGCTGGCCACACTCTTTTTAATGCACCCCAGGATACTGTTGGCTTTCCTGGCCACACGGTCACACTGCTGGCTCATGGCCAGCCTGCTGTCCACCAGCACACCCAGGTCCTTTTCCACAGAGCTCCTCTCCAGCAGGTCAGCCCCTAACCTGTACTGGTGCATGTGGTTATTCCTCCTCAGGTGAAGGACTTTGCACTTGCTCTTGTTGAACCTCATCAGGTTCCTTTCCGCCCAGCTCTCCAATGTGTCCAGGTTTTGTTGAATGGCAGCACAGCCTTCTGGTGTGCCAGCTGCTCCTCCCAACTTTGTATCATCAGCAAACTTGCTGGAGGTGGTCTCTATCCCTACATCCAGGTCACTGATGAAGATGCTTAAACAAGACTGGACCTAGTACTGACCCCTGGGGAACACCGCTAGTTAAAGGCTTCCAACTAGATTCTACACCACTGATTGTAACCATCTGAGCTCTGCCAGTCACCCAGTTCTTAATCCACCTCACTGTCCACTCATCTATTCCATACCTTCTAAGCTTTACTGCAAGGATGTTGTAGTAGACAGTATCAAAAGCTTTATTGAAATTAATATGTGATGTGACAACATCCACTGCTTTCCCTCATCCACCCAGCTGGTGATGACATCATAAAAGGCTACCAGATTGATCAAGCATGATTTCCCGTTAGTGAAACCATGTTGACTACTCCTGATAACGTTCTTTTCTTCCAACTGCTTAGAGATGGTGTCTCTAAGAATGAGCTGTTCCATCACCTTCCCAGGGATGGAGGTGAGGCTGACTGGCCCATAGTTGCCCAGATCCTCCTTCTTGCCCTTTTTGAAGACTGGAGTGACGTTAGCTATCCTCCAGTCTTCAGGCACCTCTCCCATTCTCCAAGACATTTCAAAGATGATAGAAAGCAGTTTAGCAATCAATTCCACCAGCTCCTTCAGCCCTTGTGGGTGCATCCCATTGGGGCCCATGGATTTGTGTATATTGATTTTGTTTAGACTGTCCCTGGTCAGTTCCTCCTCAACCAAGGGGCAGTATTCCTCTCTCCAGACTCTCTCTCTTCCCTCTAGCATCTGGAATTCCAGAGGGGCACTTTTAGCCGTAAAGACTGAAGCAAAGAAAGTGTTCAGTATCTCTGCCTTCTCAGCGTCTCCTGTTACCAGGGCACCTGCCTCATTCAAGAACAGGCCCACATTTTCCCTGGTCTGCCTTTTGTTATTGATGCTCTTTAAAAAGCCTTTTTGTTGTCTTTTACTGCCTTTGCCAGATTTAGTTCTATGTGGGCCTTCGCTTTCCTAGTTGCATCCCTGCAGGCCCTGACCGCATTCCTGTACTCCTCCCAGGTGGCTAGACCCTTTTTCCACATTTCATTTCATTTTTCCACACTTCTTCTTCCCTTTGAGTTCTTCCATGAGCTCCTTGCTCATCCACACAGGTTTCCTGCCACTCTCGCCTGATTTCTTTCTCTTAGGGAAGCACCAGTCTTAGGCTTGAAGGAAGTGGTACTTGAATGTTAAGCAGCTCTCTTGGGCCCCCTTACCTTCCAATGCTCTAGCCCATGGGATACCCCCAAGCAGGTCCTTGAGGAGGTCAAAGTTGGCTCTCTTAAGTCCATGATTACAACCCTACTTACTGGTTTGCATTTTCCACACAAGATCCTGAACTCCACTGTCTCATGGTTGCTGCAACCCAGGCTGCACCCAACCTTCACATACCCAACCAGCCCTTCACTGTAAGTAAGAACAAGGTCCAGAACCACGTCTCTCCTCATTAGCTCTTCCACCACCTCTGTCAGAACATTATCCTCTACACATTGAAGGAACCTCTTGGACTGTGTGTGCCTGGCTGTGTTGCTTTTCCAACAAATATCAGTGTCATTAAAGTCCCCCATGAGAACCAGAGCCTGTGATCGTGAGGCTACTTTCAGCTGACTGGCAAAGGCCTCATCAACCTCCTTATCCTGATCAGGTGGCCTATGGTAAACACCCACAACAGTGTCACCTGTGTTAGCCTGCCCCTTAATTTTCACCCATAAGCTCTTTACCAGTTCATCATCCATCTCCAGGTGAAGCTGGATACATTCCAGTTGCTCTCTTACATAAAGGGCAACTCTGCCACCCAGTCTTGCTGGCCTGTCTTTCCTAAAAGGGAGACAACCATTCATGACAGCATTCCAGTCATCTGAGCTGTCCCACTATGTCTCCATGATGGAATGAGGTCATTGTCCTGCAATTGTACACAGGTCTCTAGTTCTTCCTGTTTATTCCCCATGCTGTGTGCATTGCTGTACAAACACTTAAGAGAGGAGAAGGGAGGGAAGCATCCAGGTATTTCCTGATGTCTTTGAATGGACTTTTGTTTCTTAGAACTTGCAAAGATTTTTCTTTTACATCCACTGAGAAAGGTGGTGCTTTCTATGTTGGAGCTATCACACTTTAGCATGCTAGCAGTCATCTTGCTGTATTTCTTCATTAGTCAACCAGGCACAACACCTGGGGCAGTCCAATGTATTTCTTGTAAAAGTAAGTGTTATTTAATCTTTAGAAAGTTTATTCTGAAGACAGCTTCGTTCATTAACCAAGATCCCAGCCAAATCTACATCTGGTAAAAAAGCATGTGCTCTCTTCCCCCTGACTCCATCACTAGCTGGTGAGCCAGCTCACCTTGCAGGCTATAGAGCTGTGTTAGTGAAAGCCTTCACTAAGAGTGAATGGGGGGACAATATGCATAGATTGCTAGCTGTAGGTGAGGGTCGGTGTCCAAATGTGCTGATGAACCCTAACAGACTTTAATTTAATTTTAATGGGATATTTTAATATTTTTTGAGTTAGTAATGCAACTCATATATTTGTTCTATTTGTCCCCCTTCATGCAAAGACAGAATCATTGGTGACATACTTGTAGTATTTATAGAGTACCCAGAGCTAACAAGAACAGTGTCTCATTTTCCAGGCATTTCTTGTGTGTGTTTACATACTAAATAGATATTTGTCATTGGAAGTTCCTGACAGAATGAACTATTTTTTAACAGAAGTCCCAGATCTTTTCAGCAAATAGTCTACAATGTATGAGGAAAGTCATCTTTCAAATGCATATGTTTTTTAAAAGAAATACACATTTATTTTATTCAGTAGTCTATTTTCAAAGAAGGCCATTTAAGCCAGTTATTGTGCAACTACAGGCTAAAGAATGGAAAGAGACTGTAAATATTCTCTAGTCACACAACTGTGGATTTCTCCTACTCAAGAGAATATCTGGGCACTATAAAGATTGTATATTTATCTCCGTACAGCCTTTAACAACCTTCCTGTGTATTCAGCAATGGAGCTGCAGCCTGCAGGTGCTTGGATGATGTAAACAGCCCCTTGAAAGCCATCAAAGTCTCTGAACTTTTGCAACTTGTGTCATGTCTGAACAAGATAACAGGTCATCAGGATCCAAGATTTGAGGCCATTAATACCCTAATGCACAAGAAGTCACTGATCACACATTGTTCCTATCTTTGCAGCACCTGCATTTACTTTACCTTTCAGTATGACTTTTTGTGGCTCTTAGTAAGATGGTGAGTGCAGATAGCAAAGCCTCCAATCAGTGAGGAAGGAAACTTATCTTAGCTTTAAGTTGTTCTGCTCCTTTATGTTATGAAATTGTCTCTCATGAGAGAACCAGAAGGAATATAAGGCCATTTTATGCATGCTGATGTTGTCACTTGCAGGGGCTCTAACAGATTGTCTGATTTCTATAACTGAATATTTCTGTATGATTCAGTATAATTGACAGTGCCAGAAACTAGCCCTAAGCAAATTAAATGCAACACAAAATCTGCTGTAAGCAAATGAATCACAGTCTAAGTGATAGAAAACTTACACTTCATTTCTTTTCCAGGATACAGTTGTAACAGAAAAATAATTCCCTTTTCTCTCAAAAGACTAGGAAGGCTGTCAGGCACTCTGGGACAATGGAAAGAAGTAGTTTATGCCTCTCATAAATAAAGATATGAAATGTTTGTATTTGTGAACAAAGACCAGAGTAACCTCATAAATTTGACATTCTAGGCTTTGACTCATGGGCTTAGACCACTGACAAATGGGTCACTGCCCCGACTGTCTTCCCCTGCACTTCTCATGCAGGCACTTACCTTAATATTCTGTGCTATAATTTAAGGCTACCTTGCTAGTACTGTTTTTGAAGACATCTGCTTAAAAGATTGCTCACTTCTTATTGCCTGGAAGCATCTCTGTTTAATTAATTATCTGTCTTTCTCAAGATTTTTATTAAGAATGAAGTCTCTTGGACTTTATACAGCAGTGCCCCTGGGCTTGCTGTTCAATAAAGGAGTTTAGACTTGTTTTTTTTTCTGGGTATTTCATCATCCTCTGGCTGGATATTTTATTTCCTCACCTGTCCTTATTTATTTGTCAGTCAGCAATGTCTCCTTCTAGTGTATCCTGCAAATACACTTTGCACTTTAAATATCTTTAAATTTTAGCAAATGCAATTAATGGTTTTGTTAGCCTAATTTTGTTCTGACAGCTTTTTTTCACAAAACTGTCCAAAGCCTCTGGTCACTGTGATTGTTGGCTCACTCTTTTCCTCCAGATCAAAACTTTATCTATAGAAGTAATCAAAAAAGTGGTTTCGAGTGAAGAACTCAGGAGCCAAGCACATGACACAATTAATATTCATTGTGCATAAGCCATGCATCATGTCAGGATGCTGTTGAGAATCCTGAAAAGCATGTGACTTCAAAGAAAAAACTTTTCAAACAGCCTACATAACCATATCTTCCTCGTTGTAAGACTATCAGCTTTTCCTGAGCAGCAAGCCCAGTTGCACTGTCATGCAAAGTCAAAGAGATTTTGTTCTTAATTAAAAACCTGAAAAAATCTCAGCTTTTCTAAAGGATGTGAAAACTAAGATGGTTGTATGTTTTTACATTTTTCATGGTAAGTATTCTAAAGGTATTCTTCACTTGGATCAATTCCCTTCCTCTTCAACAACTATGTTCTTTGGATTAAACCTATGGCTGGACAGACTTTTAAACCAATAATGGGTACCCATGTTCATGATACCATTACAAATCTTATCTTTTCCAATTCTGTTATCTAATTATTGTATGTTTTCAGACTAAATAAGGTCATAGTCTTACTTGTTTGCCTTTTAATATCTGTTGCTTTCATTTAGAGGCTCCAATATTGTTTCTGGTAGCATAATAGCTCATACACTAGTATCCGCTTAAAAAACCAATAAATATGTCATTAGCTTTAAGGCTGATAGTATAATCACCTTTTATTGTGACCTTTGCTCTCATGAGAAATTAATATGAACTAGTCATGCTGTTATTTTTTTTGTCCATATTTGCTGACTATTTACCACCTACATTTTATATCCAAAGGTGCAAAGTTGTTTTTCAGAGCAAATCTCCCATAAAGTTATAGGTATTTTTACCTTTTTTTTCTGTATGTCCTCATGAAAACCACATTTTTCCTTTCTTGATTGTGTAGGATACAGTAGTTCTCAAAACTTTTTGCTTTGGTTTTAATGTTTTACTCTGTCTTTAAACTAATCAAATTACTTAAAGATATGAAGTGCATCAGAATCACTTGTAAAAAAATACACTTTCTAAAGCATGTCCTTGCTGATAGGCACACATTGCATGCAATTGAAAGTTGAGGCATAGTTTGAATTTCATCCAGATGTCTAGGGAGTTTTGACCCTTTAGAACTAAAAGCTGCTCCCTTGTTCTACTCATTACTTTTATTGTTTTTATTTCTTAATTAATTTTGGTGTGGTAATGGCTAGTGTTCAATAATCACTCCACAATTAGAGAATAATGGAGAACCGCTCCATTCAGTGTCTCAGTTCCAATTTTTCCATTCCATGACCTAACATTCATGTACCAATAGCCCTGATCTGCCCTACAGTGAGCATAATTTGCAGGTGTGCGTAACCATAATATGCGGTACAGACTGCATTTTAAGAAGTGCTACAGAGCAGCAATGCTACAGGCTGGCAATTTTATAATTAAAGTTGCTAAAAGTTTCCCATATGTCTGACAGAGACAACGCCAGCCAGCTCCAAGATGGACCTGCCAGTGGCCAAGGCCAAGCCAATCTCAACAAAGGTGGTAATGCCTCTGTGATAACATGTTTAAGAAAAGAAAAAAAAAAAAAAAAAAGCTGTGCAATTGCATCCAGAGAGAGGAGTGAGAATATGTGAAACAACTCTGCAGACACCAAGGTGGGTGCAAAAGGAGGGGGAAGAGGTGTTCCAGGTGCCAGAGCAGAAATTCTCCTACAGACTGTGGTGAAGACCATGGTGAGGCAGGCTGTCCTCCTGCTGCCCATGGAGGTACATGGTAGAGCAGATATCAAACCGGAGCCTGTGCAAAAGCTCAAATGGAACAGGTGGATTCCTGAAGGAGGTTGCAACCCCATGGGAAGCCCGTGCTGGAGCAGCCTCCTGGTAGGACCTGTGGCCCCATGGAGAGAGGAACCCACACTGGAGCAGGTTTGCTGGCAGGACTTGTTACCCCATGGGGGACCCATGCTGGAGCAGTCCCGTGCTGAAGGACTGCACATCATGGAAAGGACCCAGGCTAGAGCAGTTTCTAAACTGTGGCCCATGGGAAAGACACACGTAGGAGAAATGGAGAACTGTCTCCCATGGGAGGGACTCCATGCTGGATCAGGGAAAGACTGTGAAGACCCCACCCTCTGAGGAGGAAGGAGCAGCAGAAATGATGTGATGATCTGACCCAGTCCACCTGCACTGCTGGTGGGGAGGAGGTAGAGACAATCAGGAGTGAAGCTAAGCCCAGGCAGAAGGGAGGGGTGGTGGGAAGGTGTTTTAAGAATTGTTCTTATTTCTCATTAATTCTACTCTGATTTGATTGACAACAAATTAAACTAATTTCCCCAAGTCGAGTCTGTTTTGCCCATGATGGTAATTGATGAGTGATCTCTCTCTCTCTGTCCTTATCTCAACCCATGAGCCTTTTGTCATGTTTTCTCTCCCCTGTCCAGATGAGGAGAGGAGTGATAGAGTGGGCTTTGGTGGTCACCTGGCATTCAGTTCACCACAGCAGTAATTAATTTGGACATTCAGTTTACTGTTGCAGTATTTACTTTGATATAATTTCAGAGCTTTATTATTAATGTTTTTCACGTCAATTCATTTTTATTTGTCAGACTTGCCGTAGTTGTTAGATAAAATGTGGGTTTAGTGATCAAGCCGTGTGTATGTGTTCACCACGAGCCTCTTGAAACTGTTGCTAGGAATCCACTGATTTCAGCTCTAGATAAGTGTTTCTTTTTTAAAATAAGAAACAGTCTCATATAAATGTAAAATCAAATTCACTAATACTCCTTTCCTTTTAAAACTGGATTATTTATCAAATTAGAAAAGATTACAAATCAATGGGATATTCCAAACCAAAAGTCTGGATATTGTTTACTGTATTTATTTCTGAAGTTAGATAAGAATTAATGTTTTAATCAACTTCACTATATTAGACAATAATAAAAGATACTGAAAGATTGATATTTCCAGGTCTGCTGTAACATCCTGAATGAGGAGCTAATTAAATTAGTATTTAACTCCTTCTTATCAGTTCAAGGGTGGTAGGCAGGTTTTTTTTTCATTGTATAAACACAATAAATCCTGCCTCTGCACATTGGTAGCAGAAGAGCTTTGTAGGCAGCCCTGTGCAGGGTTCAGTGAGTAATCCAATCTCAGAGTGATAAAGGCAGAGCACTCAATCTGCAGGTCAGGATGCAACAGGAAAGTCTATAGTTTAGCAAGAGTCTATAAATGATAAAAGCTCTCCTTGACCACAGGCTACTTACATTGACTGAAATTCCACCGTAGTCCCAGATATATTAGAACACTATAAAGATACAGTTTAATTCTAAGTAAATTGAACCATTAGCAGTGATTAACTTTCTACACTATATTTTTTAATTATTATTTTTATTTCTGCAGCTTTGAGTCCTCTTTTTAGCAAGCTGCTTTTATATGAAGTAAGCTCTATACTTAGGGAATGGTCAGATTAAAGAGAACTCATATTTTTCTCTGAACAGTTACTTTCTCTTCCTCCCCAAAGTAATACAAAAATGTGGGGGCAGGTTTTGCTACTGAACTGCCTTTTTACTCAAACCTTTTATTTGAAAGCTATTTTTCACCCTTTGGATTCCATATTTGATATTTTCCTCATTAATCTAGGCTTTTGTTTCTTCTGTTGAGATTAGTGCATGCTGTACTAAACCCATAAAAAAATAACTTTATGAGGGAGATAGCCATAGTTCTTTTGACTTCAGATACCATAAAGAATTTGATGCCATTATGCGATTCTTTTACCATTGCCCTTTAAAATTACCTTAATCTGAAACATAATTTGACATTCTGACTTCCTGAAGTGAAGCTATCAGCATAATTCTATATTCATTAAAAAAAAAAAAAATCCATGACTGAATAAGAAACTTCATGATACCTTTACTGGAGGGATGGTAACGGAGCTTGAAAGGGGCTCAGAAGTTCTCTTACAGTTCTCAGAAGGAGTAAAGAAAAAGGGAGGTGTTAAATTCAGGCCAAATCAGATCAAAATGGTAATACAGCACTAAACAACAAAAATAATAGCTTGTGAGTTCAAAAGTGATGTTGCAGCTGATACCTCCCTGCTATTATTCTTTTCCTCTGTCTAGCTGTCTGTTGCTCTTAGAACAAAGTATCAAAATACTTAAAATCTCTTGACAATGTCTTGAATTAGGGAAGCAGAGGAAAGGAGTGGTTTGGTTATGTATCACACAAGGAAATCTAGTATAGTTTATTTTTATAACTTTATTAACAGTTACTAACTTGCACTGGACTGACATTAATTCCTTTTGCTAAAATATTTTCTGTATCCAAGAATATAAAAAAAAAACCAACAAAAAAACCCCCCAAAACCTCCATGAAAGTACATTAATAAGATTGCATACAGGAAGTTGTAAGTTTAAATCTTTATTACCTTCACTGTAGATAAAGATGCATATTATAGAAATTCACAGGTTAAAGAATAGAATCACAGCTATAGTTGACTGAGAGGGAAAATAATCGTACTTACCAGCTCTTATTAAACTTGGAGAAAAAACTGTTTTTACAAACTGTTAGTTGTTTAATCCTATCCATAAAATTGCAACTGTTTGTCTGTAGAAAGAGCATGGACGAGAAGGAAGCTAAATATATCACTGACTAATATCAGAGCACGTAATTCAATCTCCTGCACTCCTAAGGCTCAAATCAATGACAGTCATGGCAGCCATGCAAAGTCAAGGTTAGTGTAAGTAGAAAACTGTTGTTAATATACTGTGTGTTTTCAAAATCTACAATTTCCCTTTTGGCATCATGTAATACAAATACAGGAATTATGCTTTACTTGTTCTCTAATATTTAACTATTGTTTATGGATATTGCACTAACATTTCCAGAGCTATCTTTCCACCCATGGAAGTTAAAGTAGTACAGTCCCCTCCCACATATTACTAACTTAGAAAAACATGCCACAAGTGTGCTCCATTCAGGGTTACTCCCAGAGCAGTTGCACTTGATCCCAAATAGCCTGTTGTGGACACCTTCTGTGTTCTGTCTGGTGGACACTGGGATATATATACATGGTGTATGTGATCCAGGCACGCACAAGGCTCTTTTCTGCAAATGGGACAATATGCATCTTTAGGAGTCTGGGAACATGCCAGCAGGTAGTCACAGAATCACAGAATCACAGAATGTTCATGTTGGACATGTATAACTGGGACTCAAGCGTGACATTTTGGTGTGGCAGTATGATGAGCTTGTAAAGATGAGGAAATGATCACTTCCCTTTCCTACTAAAAGATGGCTGTTGAGTAAGTCAGAAGGTATTTAGTAAATGGTAAAAGTGAGGAGGTAGGAGAAGGTAAGAGAAAAAGTAACATTCAGAGTGAGTGAGAAGCAGAGAGAGTTGTAAGCTGGCCACATCTTAGCATCTTCCTGGGGAAATTAGTTTACATCCAGTATTTCATCCTGGGCAGACTGAATAATCTGCGTCGTCACTGGCAGGAAACAATAATATAATAGTAGACATTGCAGTAAGTCCTGCTGGAAAATTTCAAAGTATCTCCTATTGAGGATATAAATCTAAAGGAGCTTTAATGCCTTAGGTCTAAATATATTCTGTTTTCCATAGAGAGCATCTATAATTTAAATTACTTACTCTGTGCATAAAGAGTGTGAATTATCCAAGTGTTCCTGCTTTTATGTCTCAAAGAAAGCCCTTGGAAAAAAAACCCTAAATATACAATCATTCAAGACGCGGGTACAATCTCTGAAGTATTACTTCACCTTAAAACTATCAACATAGAAACAGATTTTCAGAAGAACAAAGTGACTGCTGAGTATATGAACAATATTGAAATGGCTGTATAAGATCAATCACTTCTCCCAAATCTTTAATATCAAACCAAAGACAGAATTTGAGTGAGATTAAGGTTACCACAAATAGCAAGATATAAACATTTGTATTTTCAAGTGTTGACTAAATCAGTGTGCAAGGGTTATATTTTATAACTACACTATGTTAGAGCAGCATTTCCTTCTGGCATTGTGCTGTACTCGTTTTTCTTGTGACACAGGCTTTTCGAGCTGTGTGCAAATGTCTCCCATTATGTATAGCATAACCTCACTAATTGATGCAAAATATACAGATGCTCTAAATTACTGACTTACAGCTACAACTAGTAATTGGGGGTAGGGTTGGAATAAGGCAGCTATAATTAGAGCTCTACCAAACATTTCTTATTGTATTATATTTGGTTTTGTTCATGTGGCTGTTGAGCTTTCCCCACTCTCTTCTCTTTTCCCCTTCAAAATGGAACTGCATGGACATCTGAAGTTTGATGAGGGTTAATTACACCACTTCCGTAAAAGGAAGATTGTTACATCATATACTAGGATGCCTTACTTTACAAAATGTAATTCTTAAATTATTTTTCCCCTTCTTTTGTCTACAAATTCTTATCTTATTTGAAAAGAATGTTCTTAGAGTAAATAGGTAAATATTTCAAGGTATTTCAGAGGAAGAGTCCTGAGAATATTGAGTCAAAAGGAACAATAGCAATAATTAAACTGTTATGACTTGAAGCAAAAGTGAAAACCAACTCCTCTCCTGCTGCAAGTCACAAATAGAATCTGATGTGATCCAGACAAAACCTTCCCTAAACTGGGGACAGATTAACTTGAACATGAATTAACTAAATCATTCGATCTAGCTTAAGACCTCCAGTATTATGAGAGCTGTCTATGTCTTTTTTTTCTCCTTCTCAGTTTACGCCACCATGTGAAAAGGAGCAGCTTGATTTATAACACTTAAAGTTTAATAGGACTCTCTGTATTTTCTCATGTGTGTGTCTGCTAGCTTTCAAGAGTTCCCTAGCATTTAGGGAACTTTTGTTAACCAAGACGTAACTATTGCAATACCTATTTCTTTCCCTGTCATTCCCAAGAGGTAGATACACTCTGTTGTGGATGTCTTTACTTGTTTTCTTTAACCCCTGTGGAACTAATGTGTACAGAAAATCCTTTCCTATTAAAACCAATTGTAGCAAATTTCATAGAAATATGTGAATAGAGAAAACTATAACATTGTGTCTGACTGATGGTCTTTTACTATGTAGTAGATGTGTTCCATATTAAATGGAGTTTTGTCTCATTTCTCTTCTGATGGTATACAAGCGAATACTTAACCTTTTGACAGTTTTTACTCCCTTTCTATTTCTGATACATACAGTACCTGAATCTGAGCAAAACTGATAAAGCTTCTTTTTCAGTTTCTTTGCACCAAGCAAGGTTTATAATTGGTTTTCTTTTAGTAGTGAAGTATCCAAAACATGCATTTGAAATGTGCATGCAAACTTTGCAACTGAACAGGCAAAACAGAGCACTGCTTAGGACAGTATGAGAGCTAATAATGGCCTCAGGTACTGGAATTAATTAGCTATTTTTTATTTTTATTTTATCTTCTGAGACCAAAATATTTTTGTGTTGTTATATTTAATTAAAATTAATCTGTATTTATTTTGTGTTTTTGCCACGTGGTGGTCTGTTATAGTTATTTAAATAAAAATGAAGGCAATTAGATGGTATTCTAATTCCTGACACATAATTCAGAGTCAGTATGTCACGTAAACAAGGGGCTGTAACCCTTACAGTTAGGTCTTATGTCCAAACCTCTGTCAAAGATCTTGCTCATTATTCAGTGTTTGTCTGTTTTCATTCATTCCTAGAATTAATTTATCTAAAAGTTTAGATTTTTAATTTTCTGGGACGTATTTCAGTACTACTTTTACTTTCCAAGTTACAAAGTAAAAAAACCGTTAGGCATTTTTATCCATTAAAAGTATTTCTTATTTATATTTTTTAACTTCCTCTATACTTTTTTAGGATTAATGGTGTTGAACCAGTTCTCTTTTGATACGATGGAACTTGCCTTTCCCATGGCTGTCTCATAAAATGAAGCACACTAAGTTAGAGTTCTTTCTCTTGCTAATCATTCATATTCAGCTATTGGTATTTGAAGTCTGGATGGTTGATTTCCTGACTATCCTAATTCTTTCTCTTGAATAGCAACAATTTGCCTATTTGTCATGTGTTTTTCACATTTGTAAAGGCTTTTATTATTTATTATTTGCATTTACTGAATAAGCTTAGATATCTATGACACTTGATAGGATCTGTAACTTTGTAAAAAATTTCCTCAGATAGAGTGGCACAGTACCTGTGTATGTACCCCATAGATTATTCTGGGATATCTCAGGAAAATCTGACTGATGTACTGTTTCCATCATTCATTTACTTTAATGAAGCCATTTCAAATACAGCGACTGATCAAAATCTGAAGAATCTAATGAAAAAACTACTGATTTTAGTGTACTTGAATTTTATATGGAGTTTACATGCCAAAGGAGATTAAAGGAAGATGATAATCGTAGTGTTTAGAACAGTGAAATAGTTGCGTATTCATTTTTACTATTAACTTGTGGATAGTTCTACCATAAGCTTAATGAGATCTCATGTTTTCTTTAGTTTTGCATATTTTACGGTTTACATGATGCTATGCCTTTTATTTCACTACCTTTATAAAGTACTGTAAGTATGCCTTTAGTGTGAGATGTGCAGTATAACTAAAGCCATTACTAGCTGTCATGATTTAACAGTGTACTTCTCTCTCCTTAGAGATATAAGACTGAGAAGAGTGTGATGGTAGAAAAATAAAACATATGATAGTAAATTCCTAATCCTGTCAATCTCAGTAAATTCCTTTTATTTAATTGGTGAAAAACTTCATCTTGTCTTTAAGATAATTTACTTAAGTGCTAAATGACAGTGTACACATTTTTATAAGATTCTTCAGTAAGGAATACAGAATTTATTCCATATTCTTTAATAAATTTCAGACATTTGCACAATAGCTGTGCAGTTGAGTGGAATTCCATTTTGGGAGTCCTACATTGGGAAACATTGTGTAAAAATATGATTGTGGGTATATAGAACATTTTTAAGCTACCAAAGATGTTCTTAGAATGAGGAAAAATAAAGAGATGTCCTAATTTTAGTTACTTCAAATGAATATTCCATTCTATAAAGCAAAAAGATGCTTTGAAATTATAGTTTTAAAATTACTTTGATAATATCCTTGATTATGAATTTCCCATTTTATTTAAAATTTCAATGTCAAACAAGGCTCTTGATATCTTTAAATTGTAATATATATTAAAAAAACCCTAATTCTATTTTATATTTGTCAACTTTGGATTACAGGAAATATTCATAGTAAACTTCAGCAAAGTTGAAGTTGACATTAAACATCAAAACTTTAATCATAGAATTTTGTGTTTTGTTCTTCATTTTGTTTTGCATGAGATTTCTAGAATATTTTTCGTTGCTGCCACAAGGCCAGGTCTGTTAAATTTAATTCCTGAATGTAGAATGGTGTTTTCCTGATGACGTCAAGGTAGACTATACATCTTGAATGGGCATTTATAGCTGTCAAAACACAACTGGAAAAATGAATGTATTCTCATGTTCAGTTTTTATGAAACTACTGGTTTTCAATAGTTACAAAAAATTGAGAATATAGCACATTAGTAGTGATTCAGAATTATTTGTAAATATATGATAAATGTTATTTAATGTTTTTGTGATACATTTTATAGGTTCTAGTATATTATCTACTAATTTTTCATAGTATTATAATAGATAATATTATCTAGAAATATATAACAACCGCTGGTTATTGCTATTTTCTGTCCTTTGGGAAAAAAGTTATCATCATGACTAAAAAGCTGTAGACAGGTTTAGGGAGTAGGGCAATTATTAGAATGGCTAAAGTTTACAAGCCATTTAGAACAAAGTAGATAACCCTTTAAAACAAATACTATTATTAATGACCATACCAATTATTTTATATAAATATAGTTAAGTATTTAAAACGTAGTAAAAATGTAACTTGCATGCAGTAGGTCTTTTAAAAGAGTAAGTATCTAAGTATTTGTGTCAAATATGCTATAAAATAATACATTTTCTGGGAAAAAATGTCCTAAACTGATGGTGATCTGAGGTTCTTCAGTAGGTACAAGTGCTATCGGTGCTGATGGCAGGCACAGACACATTTGCAGAAATGTAACAGCCTTCAGTTACAGGTACACTTTTGCTAAGGTGCTTTGAACAAGACTAGTCAGTAATTCTTGTATCCTTCAAATAAAGCCTTGCAGTAGTTTTTGAATGACAGTATCCTTTGTCGAGTGTGCAGATCACAGAGATGCCAAATGTGTTCCAAGCCTGTAACTAATATGAAAATCTCGTTTCCCCCCTTTTTTTTTTTTTTTCTTTTTTTTTTTTTTTTTTTTTTTTTTTAAATCAGTAAAGCTTGAAATCAAACAGCTGAATTGTTTTCAGATATTTACTGGCCAGGAATCTATAGTTCAAGTAATAGTTATACAAAGAATAACCATCTGTTTTGTTTAAATTAATTTGTCTGTGATTTATTAACTATTTAAAAAGTTCCTGAGTGGAAAGTACCTTTTATGTAACTGATATAAAAAGTTATTAAATAAATATTCCTGTAAATTTATGTTAGTGAAAATTTTTGTATAAGCTGTTTTGTCTTCCTTTCTCTTTACCAATTACATTCTAACTATATTAGCACAAAAAGTTACATTAATTTCACTGACCTTTTAATTCATTGCATTCAGGTTTGTACTTCCACCCCCCCGACGTCCCCCCCAACAAAATGTAACGTTGTAAAGTCAGCGGTTTCAGAGGAAACACTGGTGAACTCATTAGGAGTACTGCCAGGTGTTGCCAACCCCAGGTGTCAGCCTACTGGATAGTGAGAGATAAATAATTATTTATGGAAAAATTGCAGCCTAACCAATTACCCATCTTAGGCAAAGCTGAACTAGTATCCTATTATTTGGTTTGTTACTTACTAGCTGTTAATGTATAGGCCAAATGATGGGTCATATGGCCCTTCTTAGAAGATATGAATCAGATTAATGACTGCCTCATTACCAAGAGACTTTCCCACAGATATCCATGCAAAATATAATTTAAGTGCTAGAATGCACTCCAATACTCTTTTCTTTTCTGTTTTCTTTTATTTTTTTCTCTTTTATTTATTTTCTTTTCTTTCTTTTCTTTTCTTTTCTTTTCTTTTCTTTTCTTTTCTTTTCTTTTCTTTTCTTTTCTTTTCTTTTCTTTTCTTTTCTTTTCTTTTCTTTTCTTTTCTTTTCTTTTCTTTTCTTTTCTTTTCTTTTCTTTTCTTTTCTTTTCTTTTCTTTTCTTTTCTTTTCTTTTCTTTTCTTTTCTTTTCTTTTCTTTTCTTTTCTTTTCTTTTTTTCCTCTGTAACCAAGAGATTTCCAAAAAGTGGGATTCCTTGACTACTAAATTTTTACATCCTCTGAACTTTCTATGTTATTTCCTGTGGATTTTAAGGGGCATCTAGATGAGAAACAATTCAGAACAACAAAAGCAAAAAGTTCACATGCAGCAACAGCAATGGATTGGGGGTGGAGAAGGGAAGAGAGAGACAAAGAGTTTTACTTATCTCCCCTTTTTCTCATGAGTCAGCATTCTGGAATTTAAAAGTGTAGGAAATATTGCTGTCAGCCAAGGGACTACATTTTTAGTAGAATAAATTACGTGATAAGCTTTGCAAAACATTCTGAAAACTGCAGCCTTTATGAGTTTTAATATTATTTTCTGTAGTACATTTTATTTACCACAAGTCCTCTGTTTTTGCTTGAAAGTTGGAATATTTTTCCTATATTTATATTTGTATTTTTTTACAACTAAAGTCTAAACTTTACTTTGACTAGCACAGCCCTGCCTTAGATGTAATGCAAGAGCACTGACTTTCAGGAAAATAACTTATGTTAAATGTACTGTGTCAGACAGATAAATGTGAATGTTCTCAGCAATCTCAGGAAGGTGGTCTTGTAGGAGAAAGAAGCTTGAACGGCAGTAGACTTTTGAACTTTGTAGAAAGGTGAAAGAGGCTGTATTTCAGGTAGTCAGATGATTCAGTTCAGTTATGAAATATCTGACATAATGTTCTATAATTAAATATTCATATAGATTGGAGAGCTGTCTTATCTCTGTCCTGCCTCAGAAGTGTGTGTCTTTTAACAGAAAAAAATCATGTGCACCTAGATGACAGTGGTCACACTCAATTACAGATAATGACAAATTATTTTTCCAGGTTCTCAAGTTCTGTGGTATCATCCTCCTTTCCAAACGGAATAAAAGAGTTACAGGTCTTCTTTAAAGACTGTAAATGACTTAGACCTACAATGTGCTTGAGATAAGAAGTTCTTAAATGATGGAAGTCTGAAATGGATGCTGCTATGGGCTTTGGCTCAGTGTAACCTCAGTAGTATTAGTATAACCTGTATTCATGTGACTGCAACAAGCAGCTTGGGGGCTATCAACTAAGAGGTGATCCTCAAAAGCATAAAGGGGCAAAGCAGAGTCAGTGTAAGCAGTTTTGATGTAATAAGTAATAAAAATAAAATTTCCAAAGTAAAAAAGGAGTGGACTTCAAAAATCGTAACATCAGCAGGAAAGTTGAAATAGCTATTTAGAGTGTTACACTCTCTTTGCATAAGTTGCAATTAATACAATAGTACTACCATTCTTTGCACTCTTCTGTTGGCATAGTTCACATAAATCGTATCTACTAGTTTTAGCATTTGACAGAATTGTCATTCCAAGTGTTCATTTAAGAGTTTTAGTCTTTGATAATGCTTAACCATATATTCTGCTAGTTTTTAGTGGTTCTGGTTTGAGTGTTTTTCATTTAGATTGTCTCAACTTAATACTGTAAAATTATAATAGTCTTGTAATAAGTACAGTTATACTTGAAGCTTAAGAACTGAACTTAGTGTAAATGAAGAAAAAAAAGTTATGATACTAGTTGACAAATGTAGTTTCTATGTCATTACTGTGGAATACCAGTAAAAGGTGTATGCTTATAGTCGGATAAAAGTTTCCACAGCTGTGATGGGGCAACGAACAAAAGCTATGGAATGTCAAGGTTTAAATTAAACCTAGAATTGTACAACTTTTCTTCACAAAACCCTCCTCCATTTGTCCATTTACTTATTATAAGGAAACTGAAGCTCTTTCCTGCATGAGAATTAGGATCAATAACTATTATCAGTATTGTCCGATCGTCAAAATGTTCAATGTCTATTGCAGTCTCGTTTTCTTAGTATTGATAACAAACTTGCTTTTACCATATATTGCCATGAACTAGTAAATGGAAGTAAAAATAGGTATGTTTTCACACTTCTACCTCAGGGTTAGCTTATCTTGTAGGTTGGCATTTCATCTCGATATCTTGGCTTGTCTAACCTTTCTAAATGTTTTTAAAACATGTTGAAAGTTTATATAGTTTTCTTTACCTACTACTACTACTGCGAGTAGTCCTCTCTAGGGACAGTTGTCTCCACCAAGAAAGTTGTGGAGCTCTAAATCCTTATGTCTAACTCCTACTGCATTATCTTTTCGAAGAGTAATGTTCTGATCACAAATTTTGTTTGCTTCTTCCCAATTAGTTTCTGCCTGTTTCATTATGTTTCAATCAGCCATCCATTATTATCTTTATGAATTACCCAAGAAGTGCTTGTACACTGAAGAAATAAGCTTTTAGACAAATAAATGTTTTGAATACAAAATAAATACTATCTATGTAATGTTAACATGACAAAATGTTTTCCTCTTGGAATTTAAGTTGCGGTAATTTCTGGGAAATGTATTATTTGGCTTCCCATACCTAATGTTTACAATGTAATTGCACAGCTTCGGTGGATGTTTTTCCCTAAGTCTCATTGCAGATGTTAGCAGAGCAAAATGTTATGTATTATATTTAAATTGGGTTTTTAACTGGTGTGTTATCTTTTAGGATTAAACTGTGTAGTGGTTTACTGAATATATAGTTTCAGGTTTAATACATTGTTTCAGCATTATCATAACCTTTGAAAATGTACTAAAAACACATGATTTTTTTATTATTCCAATTAGCAGTCATGTGAACTGTATACATGTTATCCAGTAAAATACAGTTTCGATTAACAGACAGGCACGAAAAAAGTTAATAAGAGAGTGTGGGGCTGAAATGAACCTCCATACTTCCATATTTGTAGAAAATTCTACACTGTCCGGCTTGCAGACAGTGTGTCTCCTAAAACAAATCACAGAGCCTAGAATAAGTCCTTTTGAGTCCCTGACTAGTTTCTGCAGCCTGCTCAAAGTAATGTACCAGAATACCTACACACTGTGCAAGGAGACATACAAAGTCAGGAAAAGCTCAGCAAGGGGGTATGTTTGAATTCTTAAACCTGAGAAACATTTAATGACTTCTCTTATGCAGAATCTGGAACCTGTGGCCTCTTACTGGGGACAAGCAGCTGTGCATATTCCTTGAAAGAACAAAGTCTCATTATTTTATTTTAAGAAATAGCCAGTAAGACAGAGGCGATACTGGTTTACATTTTTGTTATATTTCAGTGATCCTAGCATTTACCTAGGATGTTGGAAAACTCAATTCAGCATCTTTTTAAGGTTAAAATTTGTATCTTTCAGCTTTGTAGGCATAGATAGTGTCTCTCTACTAAATGCCAGTGGTTAACAGATACTGAAATTTAAGTTTGAAGTAACCAAAACATGGACAATTTCTTTTGTTTCTCTATCAGAAGATTACATTATAGAATAGTTTCCAGAGCAATTAGTTACTTATTTAAAAGCTCATATGGTGAACATCATGAAGTACAAAGAGAAGTTTTACTTATGGATCAGATTAACAATACTGGCAGTGATGATACAGCAATTAGCATTATATATTGACTTACAATTTCTGATGGACTTCATCTGGAGAAACTGATTTTTCATAAAATAATTTTAATGTAGTGCAGGAAATAATAGTTTTGTTACAGCAGAAACTAAGCTATGGCAGTTGAAATCCTACAATACCTATAATATCTACAGTTTTAGCTTTGACTGTTGCACAAATAGTTTAAAAAATACTTTGGCCAAAGCTAAATTGGTTTCCAAGGAGTTCTAATAGTCTAATACCAACAGCAATGACTATTTCATTCACAGGTAACTTTTTTTTAGTCCACTGTGTCTTAGGTGGGTTCACCCATTTCAAAGAAGTCTTGAAGAAAAGACCTTTTTTACACAGTGTATGATACTTAGTTTGTGGTTACAGAAATTGATGAGTTTAATATCTGTTTTAAATGACCTATGGTCCTTCCTTCTTTCTTTAAATATACATGACTTCATAAATGTGAATTTTCAAAATCTACTTAAAAGATTTAAGGCTGGCAAGTTTGCCCTTCGTGCATGCCTATTAGTGCACATGAAGAGCCATGAACCTTTCCCTTATTTTGTAACTAGCTACAGACATCTTGTGGGAGGTACAGTGGGGTTCCCAAAACCAGCAAAGGCACACCCCCATGTTGTGTTGCATGCAGTTCAGAGACACAACAGCACTTCCCTTGCTACTGAAGGGAAGCATGCACTCATACCTGTCCTTACCTTGGGCTTCACTCGTGTGTTTGAACTCTCATGTAGAATTCAAAGCAGCTTTTATCCAAATCCTGTATTGCAAAACCACTGTGCACCATAATTGGTTATTATAATGCAGAAATACAAAACATCTGACCGTTCTGTATATCCATTGCCTTTAAATCAAAGTAACCTTTCTCATCTTTAGACTGCTATTTGTAGACACTACGCACTGTAGATAGTGATAAGGCAATACCTCATAATTATGTTAAATATAAGTCAGGGAATATCTCCGCTGCCTGAAAAACGTCGATAACCTGATGTGACATTCAGAGTGCAGTGTCCTGTTTGAATTATCAAGCAGTTGTCTTCACTGTCAATGACACTATTTAAAATATTTCATAATTATGAGAACTTCAAGCCCTTAAACAGAGAACGTGCATGTATCTTATTTAGGAAGTTTCTATTTGCAGTTATGAAATGGTGCAGATATATTTTGAAATCACCTCTCAAAATAACGGCATCGTAAAGATATTTATATATATATATATATATGCTTTTGGAAAGTTACCTGATGTCAAAATCTCATGTCACCCTTTATTTTTTAACGAATCTTAAAAAGTAATATAAAGTGATAAAACTATAGTCTGTGTATTTTTATGCTATTTGATATTTTGTGTTGGCCACTGGCATTTTAGAACATATCTCTCAAGATTTTTGTTGAACATTGCTTTTTATTTTTCTGCAAATAACAGTATGATTTCACTTTTTTTGATTTAATCTTTTCTTACAATACAATAGCAGATGTATTGCCTTCCCTATGGAGGAAAATCTGTGTATCAGGTTTCCCTGTATCAATTTGTATCTCAGGCTTTTTCAATGCATTTTGCTTTAACTTGTATTATAACAGCTTACAATGCAACCACCAGACACAGTTGTAAGACATTTTTACCCTAATTTGAAACAGTCCAAATAACCCCAGTCAATAGATAACACCAGCTTGGCAGGGACTACAGAATATTGTGGGAAAATATGCACCATGGTTTTCACATTTTGCTTACAAAATAATTAAATAGATCTAAAAAAACTCCAACCAACAAAACCAAAAACTAACAAACAAAAAAAGGAACAAACACTGTATCTTTGGACTGCAAAAAGAGAATAACTTTTTACCATTCTACAGTTCTGAAATTAGCTGAATATAATAAAAAGCTTAACAAGCTTCACAAATCTGCAGATCTAAGAACTCTGATCCTTCCACTTCAAAAACAGGAGGGGCCTGTAGCACTTGATGTAAAGGAAGAGCTTGTTACCTGTTGGCAATAGAAGTCCTTTCTGAGCTGCAGCCAGTCAACAGAGGACAATTTATGCACATGGGCATTATGCATAAGCTTAATGCCATTGAAGGCAGTAGCAAAAAACTGTTGTGACATTATGATGATCAGCATAGGGCACAACACAATTCACAGAAATGGTTGCTGAGCAATTATCTGTTTTTGTGATTTTTTTTTCTGGTTTGTAAAATGAGAATGTTTGAAGAGGGGGTAATATCCTGTGTGTGAACTACAGCAAAAGAAATCCATGTTTGACTAAGCTAGAACATCAGATCATGTTTATGTGTTTTTCTTCATATTTATGTGAACTTTCTTTATATTTAAACATTACTGTCAGACAACTTTCTTAGGTTCTTACAAAAATACGTTCTTCAGCCCAAACATTACTGTTACAAATACAGAATTCCTTTATAGATAAGTGCAAATGTTATTGTGGACAAAAATAATCAATCAGGCTCTTTAAGCATTATAGCTGGAGGTCTTGGCTAAAACAACGAAACAATAATAACAAAGTGAATACTTACTTTCTTATCAAAATTCTATATTTAAAGTCAGTGTACAACTATTTGTATCAACAGGTGTAAATGCAAAACTTGCAGCTGTATTATTAGAGGTAATTAACATGTTCAGTTAAAAGGGGAATATTCATACATCACAATTTGTATGTCTCTATTTACTTAAAAAACATCCAAACACTATTCTAGGTTTTAGGCAAAAGCAATCATGAATAGATAAACATCCCCACAGTTTCCTGTGAAGACGTTATTTCTGTCTATTTACAAGCTATAATTGGGTTAACTCATGTTATGAGAGTATGATTCACAGCCATATTTACTGGCTTTCTAAATTCAAAGATTTAAAGTATATTCAGCAGAAATATGTAGAATATCAGGTTGGCATTTCAAACTATATTTGTTTATTATTTTTTCTTTTACTACAAAATAAATTTCATAGCCACAAATTAATATTTTTAATTTTGAAAAAATATGCTTTGAAAGATCAAGTGTCTTGCTCTTGTGTTGAGTTCTGTACATTTAGATAAAAACGTAAGTAACAAGATATAAAGAGAACTTTCTTATTTTATTTACCTCATAGCAGAAGTTTATTTATGAATGAATTTTTTAATTTCTGACCTTTTAGATGTCTTTTATATAATTTTTCATTTCCAATTTTAAATTATGCTTTAGCTGTATTGTTAATAAACTATACATTGTGTGCTCAATGGTGCTTTTTGAATAGTAAAGCTCATTTTTGTTGATGTGTTGAGAAGCCAGTGATAGGTTTGACTACTATTTTCACTACTGCTTTTTAAAAATTAATTTAAGAAATAAATGAAAGATGTCACAAGGGAAGTGAGAGTAATTTTGATACCTAAAATGTGAAGTTATGTAAGCTAAGTATATATTGCAACTTAAAAAATATATGTTGGACACAGTATTGCTGATAATGCTGTGTAAGTTAAAAAAAAAAAAAGCCAGCTCTCTTTGGTTCTGCCTCCTGAGTATATCTAACAGCCAGGGATCCAGCAATTTGATAGTGTTCAAAGATTTCACAATCTAGCATATTTAAAGTGATTGAAGCAGATTGGGACTAGACCACAAATGGATCCAACTGCCTGGCTCCTGAAGGAGGTAGCAGAGTCCCTGGGACAGGACCTGGGCCAGTGGCTGGCAGTGAAGAGTGCTGGGAGCTAGACTTTTCCACAGGGAGAAAAATAGGATGAAACAGCTGTTGAGAAAAGGAGAGAACTGAAAGGAGAGCAGCCTAGTCTTATCCACCTTTCTGCTCAGTTAGGGTTACTAAGTCAGAAAGTTTCTTCTCACTGTGCCTTTTTTGTTCACAATTTTAGATGAGAATCTAAACTGCATGGGGACTGAGTATTCAGTCACTTGAAGACTGAATAAGAGATACCTTAAAAATACTTTGGGGGGTTAACCTTGGCTGGATGCCAGGTGCCCACCGAAGCCACCCTATCACTCCTTCTCCTCAACTGGACAAGGGAGAGGAAAATATAACAAAAAGCTTATGGATCAAGATAAGGACAGAGAGAGAACACTCACCAATTACCATCACAGGCAAAACAGACTTGACTTGGGGAAAAGGAATTTAATTTATTACTAATCAAATCAGAGGAGGATAATGAGAAATAAAAGCAAATATTAAAACACCATCCTCTCCACTCCTCCCTTCTTCCCAGGCTTAACTTTTCCTGATTTTCTACCTTGTCCCCCGCAGAGGGACAGGAGGATGGGGAATTGGGGTTGTGGTCAGTTCATTACATGTTATTTCTGCTGCTCCTTCCTCCTCAGGGGGAGGACTCCTCACAGTTTCCTTGCTCCAGAGTGGTGTCCCTCTCACAGAAGACAGTTCTCCACGAACTTCTCCAAAGTTAATCTCTCCCACAGGCTACAGTTCTCTACAAACTGCTACAGCATGTGTCCTTTCCATGATGTGCAGTCCTTTAGGAACAGACTGCTCCAGTGTGTGTGACCACGGGGTCACAAGTTCTGGTAGCAAACCTTCTCCAGCATGGACTCCTCTCTTCACAGGGGCCACAGGTCCTGCCAGGAGCCTGCTCCTGTACAGGTTCTCCATGGAGTCACAGCCTCCATTGAGCATCCACCTGCTTCAACATGGGGTAATCCACAGGCTCCAGGTGGATATCTGCTCCACCATGGACCTCCATGGGCTGCAGAGGTACAGCCTGCCTCACCATGGTGGTCATGACAGGTTGCAGGGGAATCTCTGCTCCAGTGCCTGGAGCACCTCCTCCTCCTCCTTCTTCCCTGACTTTGATGTCTGCAGGGTTGTTCCTCTCACATACTCTCACTCCTCTCTCTCCATCTGCAAAATGCACATTTGTTTGGTTTTTTTTCTTCTCTTCCCCTTCTTAATTATGTTATCACAGAGGTGTTACCATCGTTACTGATTGGCTCAGTCTTGACCAGCAGCTGATCTGTCTTGGACCTGGTGGCTTTGCCTCTGTTGAACATAGGGGAAGCTTCTCGCAGCTTCTCACAAGAGCCACTCCTATGTCCCCTGCTACCAAAATGTTGCCATGCAAACCCAATGCACCACACAAATTGCCGGAGGAAAGTGCTTTTCGTGAATCCTACTTGGACTTGAAACTAGTCTGTAACTTTGTATTAGACACATCTGTGAAATTAGTATTCATGACCTAAAGACTTTTCCAGGATTCAACTGGAGGTGGTCAAATAACTTTGTTCTGCTTAAAATCTATTTCCACCTTTACTGATGCCAAATGCAGAAATCTAGTGTCACAAGTGTTTTAAGCCTTATGAGAGCAAAGAGGGAGCTGGAGTCTGTATCTTCCTGATTTGAATGAATGTAGGGATCCTGGTTTTCATTTTTGTATATGTATTTTACATTCACTGGAAACTGAATAAAATGAGTCAGTAAGTACTGAGAGCAAGGGCCAAAATCTCTCCAGGGACTGGACTCATTGCTAGGCTACAGTCATACTTCTTTCTCTTGCCGTATTCTGCAGTTTCAGATCTTTTAATGTGTACATAATTTTAATGGAAAACACAGGCAACTCCTTTCATAGATTTGTAGAATAATTGAGGCTGGAAAAGACCTCCAGGGGTTTAGTCCAAGTGCCTGCTCAGAGCAAGTCTAATTAAGTCAGGCTTCTCAGAGCCAGGTCTACTTGAGTCTTGAACATTTTCAAGGAGACTCCAAAGCTGCTCTGGGCAAATTGTTCTAATAGTTGACCCTGCTTTGTGGTATAACATTTTTTTTTCCTTGTATCAAATCCAACTTAGATCTGATGCCTCTCATTCTATCTCTGTGTACAGACAAAAAAAAAATAAGGATTTTTTTTTTTTTTTTTCAGGAAATCCTTAAGATATCCAGAAAATGTGTAACTTTAAAAATAAAGCTATAATTGAGCAAATAAATGTGGTTAGACATGCATATGCCTGTGCATGCTGTTTTGATGGCTTAATACAGCTGGTACAGGGAAGAGGTAGATTCTAGATATAACCAACCAGATAATTCTGTCTGCTGTTGCTGAGGAAAATGACAAAAAATGTCTAATGCTAGGTTAAAAGAATACAGTTCTTAAACAAAATCAACATGTACCCTCTGTAACTTTGTCCTTGTTGCAGATGAAGTGATGCACTTTAATCATAATAGAGAAGTAGCAGTATGTTTATTAGTATAAACCACCAATTTAAAAAATTTTGATAGTAAATATCACAGTAGTTTAACAAGATTTAATGGCAAGGTACACTTGATTATTTAGTGCACAGAGTACAGAGTCAGACAAAACTGTCATGGAGACCCTCCCACTGAGTCACAAGGTTTCGGAAAGGATCCCCTTGCTTTCTAAACTCATTCTCAGAGAGGAATCTGGGTATGGCTGGATCCAGTCCTAGTCCCAGTCTTGGTCAGCTCTTTATGTCTAAAGGATTATATGTGTACAGTCAATCCTTTATATCGCTTAGCTAAAATTTCAAAATTTCAGTGCTTTTTTCCAATTCATTTACAAGTATCTGACGCAATAAGGATTCTCTCAGCCTCAAGAAGTAACCTTCAGAGACATCCCTACCCAAGGGGAGATCCTGGTGTGCAGCCCAATGTCATGTCAGAGAGCTCAGAAGGCTCTTGGGCTGCTCACTGTTTATGGGGGATAAGATGATTGACTCATATTCATATTTGCATATGGCCCACAGGCACTAGTTTCTTCCAAATTTGGCTTGAGCAGGACACTGATCAGTGTTGTGGCTAAGTGGGTGCATTGTTTCAATTAACCCTTAGCTATTGTATTGTCTGTCTGCCCCAAATCCACTTTGAGCCAGATGCAGCCATCATAAACAGACACATCCATTAACCACCACTGGTGGTTAGCACCTGAGCAGGGCTATGGGACATAAAAGTCAGTTTGGGGGTCAGTGGGAGCACATCATCACAGTCGTCACCCCAACCCCAAGCAAGAGCTTGGTTTGAACGGGATTTTCTTCTTACAGACATGGTCTTCCAATGGCTGCTGAAGTTCCCCAAGCAGAGATACGTGGAATGAGCAAAGAGCAGTTAACACCTTGCAAAAAAAAGCCATTGGGCTTTCTGGGTGCTCATTAAAAACCAAAAGAATGAACTGTAGACACTGATAACTGTTAGCCTAAGAATGTGCATATTTTCAAAAATGTTTTAAAGCAATAATTATTATATATTTTTAAATTTTAAAATTGTTTATGAAGTGTATTTCCTAATTACTTTTAGGTATTTAAAATTCTGTATACAAAGAATTTAGCTTTTCTAGAGGAATAATTCCCAAGCAAACAATTTCTTCCTGCAATTTACCCAACAAAAAAATGCTATTGCATTTAATTGTCTGTTTTTTTCACAAGTTATGGCATGGAAATTCTTTTAATAGGTGTGAGTTGTATAGATGCTTGTCTCATTCTTTTCTGAAGACAAAGAATCTTCATACTATCTACAGAAAGGCAAAAATTTGGTGAGGGATTACCACTATGATTTTTTTCAGGAAAGAAAATCCAAATGGCCATCTGGTAACAGCTCCTTAGCCAACAAGAGATAAGGCTTCTCTTTCCTTTGACTTGTAGGTAACCCTCACACCTCGAGCAAAGCAAATTTAGAGTGTCCAAACACCTGTTGTACTTGCTGGAGTCCTTTTTCCAAGGCAAGTTCTAGGTCATTCAACCCTGCAGTGTATCCAGGCTCCCCAGTCCCTCTGGAGAGAGGGGTAAAATCCCACCCACCCCAGTGGGCAGTGAAGGAGGACTCACACCCACTCTAGATGCCATGGCTTTGGGAACAATGGAGCCACCCAAATTAAATGCTGAGGAAGATTAATTATTGCTGATCATAGTTTTCATATAAACATACATCATTATTTCTCTGTATAAAATACATAGGTACAGAATATACTGGGAACTCTTTATAGCACCTCAACGTGACAAATACAATTCAGTAATGTCCTGTATATATAAGCAGCATAAGAATTTGAAGGGTTTATAAAACACCATGTCAGACACAGCTGATGCTTTCAAATCTGAGAAATAAAAAGAATATAAATGAATGCAAGCAGTAAAAATAGCTGTTAGATGTATCAACTATATTAGCTTTTTAAATATTTGTAAGTAGAATCTGCTTTGGTTTTGGGACAAGTTCCTGATAAGGACTTGTAAACTAAAGCAAAGAGGATGAAAAGCAGCCAGCTGGAGAGATGGTTCTTCTGGAAGCTGGAGAAGCTAATAAGGGCAATGCATACTTCTTTTAGAAGGCCATTCCTAAGTTATAATAGGAGATCAAAAGAAAAAAAAAATAATAAAGGCTTTCAGGGATCAGAGACTTTTGAAACTAACAGAAGATGGACAGTGTGACAGGTATTTTCAGGGGAAAAGTTAAATATGTAATTAACTTTGTTCTTTGTGAATTCGATTTAGAGTTAGACTTGTTACATGTTATATATTGAATAGTCCATCTAAGTTTAAAAGCTCCTGACTTTCTGTAGCTTTCTCAGTAAACTGTTTCTCATTAAAACATTTTTCTTTAATGTTAAATGGAATTAGGGAGATAGATATTGTCAGGTTAGCATATTTACTTCTGCAACACCTGAAAAGATCTAAACTGGCATGGTCTGTGTAAGAGAGAAAATCTTAGCAGAAGTGATTGCATGAGACCTTTCTCAAGAGAGAGGAAGCCACTTACTATGCTACCTTGTATATCTACTGGGAAACAGCAACTCTGTGTGTGCAATCTTATAGAGAAATAATACAAGCTAAAAAAGGTACTTTGCTTAGTTGCCATCTCAGTTAACAGGATTTGCTTCTCATCTGCTGTGCACACAGTTCCCACAGCTCAGCTGATCTGTCATGTGTTGTTAAACCACTAAATTATTTATGTACCTAAGCCTGCAAGCTAATGTAAACCTAGTGTAAGAAGAGTTGAATCTACCCAAGATAGATTTAATTACAAAATAATGTAAAGGTTTTGAATTCCTAGCATAAGCCAGCTGATTTTGAGGCTGAGCTACCATTTAGAAGACATAACAAGAAAGTTAGTGCAGAGTATTAAAAATTATCCTCTAGACTATTTCATAGTCTTGTGTGACTTGCATTTGATTTTAATTTCACTACATGGGATTAATTCCCTTGTTCTTTCCAAAAAGCTTTGTAGAGAAGAGGAAAGAGCCATGTTTGTTTCTAATGTAAAAATCTTTATCGTCCAAGTACTACTTTAGTATTCCTCGGTGTGTTGAGGGAGACATCCCTCCTCATTGTCAGCAAAAAAAGAATTTAAATTATATTTAAATTAGAAATGGCAATGTACTTGAACAACTCTTAGAAAATTAATTACTATTAAAAAATTCATAATATTCACAAAGAAAAAGACAAGATCAAAGTTCTTATCGTACCTATAGGGGTATATGTATAGGGCAGCTACTTCCGGTCTTTTGTAGCAGCACCACAACTTTTTGTTATGAATCTTACAGGTTAATTCAGCATTTGGGAATACATACACAAACCTAAAGTAGAGTGACACCCCCCACCCCCTTTTTTTTTTTTCCCTAATTAGTATGTGAGCATTGTCAAAGCAAGCTCAAAGTAATTCTTCCATTAGTTTTTGCCTTCCTGGACAATATTTGCATCAGTGTATCATGCAGCCATTGAACATAGCCTTTTTCCCAGGCTATAAATTCTATCAACTTAAATATAAATATAAAATTATAAAAAATAAAAATAAAAATAAATCTAAATAAATATATTTTCATTTTTTTTTATATTGGTCCAAGGAGGCTCAACTTAGCGAACCTACTACCATTCAGAAAAGGAAAAAATGAACTGGAATTCTAGGAAGAAAACTTTTCTGGCTTTAGAATATCTCAAAACCTATTCTATAAACAAGTCCAAAACAACATCTAGCTAAAAAAAAAAAAAAAATGTGGAAGAACATCTCTTTGTTAACACAGTGGCTGGACAATGTTGCATTTTGCATTTCCGAATGAGATGAGATCAGTAAGCACAGATATAATCAGGAACTTACCTGATTGGCTTGTGGAAATAAAAGTTCTTCCATGGCTCGATGGTGTACAGATGCACTTAATATAAAAACAGTATTGAAATTCTGACAGTTAAAACTTTTTTATTCCTTTTTTTATTTCAGTTATTTAAGCAACTATTTTTGTACTGAGACAGGGAGAACTGAACTTCCTAGCTAACTCTCGGTGTTACTCTTTTTTGTGTTCTCATATTCTTATGTGTAGTGTCTTTGATCTCTGTTCTTAAGTAAATTTTCAGTGTAGATGGCAGTTATCCTCATCATTTACTGAACTGTACAGTCTGATTCTTGAAATTGAGAAACTATAAATGCAAGTGATGTATTAAATTAAAGATTTATATATATAATGGTGTTAGACCATCCTCTATATTATTTTTCATATTGTTTTACACACATTTGTACATCATGTTTGCTTCTGTGGCTGGAACTGTGTACCGAATTAAGATAATCATTGAACTCTTTGTGATCTTTCCAGGTAACTTAAAACACTAGAAATATTGTTTGAATAGTTTTGTTTTTTGGTTTTTTTTCCTTTCATTTCTGAATTAATCAACTTTAAAGATCATATATTATTAACATTACATGGTAATGGTATGGTATGCTTCTTTTCATTAATTAAAGCTAGCAGTTTCAAAAAACAGAGATGAAGAACAGTTGTTTATAACTTTCTAGTTTTGTTTTTGGTCATCTAATTTATGACAAGTTGAAATCAATTTTCCTCAAAGACTGTGTGTTCAGTACCCTTTTTTTTTTATGCTACCCAGTGGTAGCATAATCCTCTAAGAGTCTCCTCACAGTTTTACATATAACTTTTGGTTAGATAAGCTGCTATTCCCAAATACTGTAGTATGTCTTTAGAATTTATGTGTTTTCTGAATTTGCTGAGTTTCCACATTCAGGCACTATTCCCTTTCTTTATTTATTGCCAGCACTCTGTTTCAATTCTGCTTAAAACTAAAGCCATTTCCTCTGCATTCCAAAGAACAGGAGAGAGAAAAACTGTTACCAACTAGTCTGATGGAACATAGAAAATGGATTATTATCTGCAAACCCTTATTTATGATGCTGCTCTTCTAAAAAGAATTTGGGAAACCTTTGCAATAGAGCATTGTTCACCTGGTGTACCCGTTTCATTCCACACAGTGACTGACTGTTTTTATAAAAACAAATAAGCCACAACCAGCCTTATTAAAAACAGCTAAATGTTACTCTGATGTTTTTCTGAAGAAAGTCAGTATTTCCTCTCCGAGAATGCAGACTCTCGAATACAAACTCAATAATTACCTTTGTATATCTGGTTCTATTTAAAACACTAAGTATTATTATATTTAATTCGACAATTTTGCAAAGGAGAAAAAAGATTTAAAAAAAAAGAAAGCAAAAACCTCACTTTTCTAGGTATAAACTGCTATTATGTTGGAGGAAACATTTGAAATGACCATAAACTGTTGTTACTAGAACCCAGTAAGAAAAAAAAAAAAATCACTAAGTTTTATTGGTGTGCATAACAGATTGTACAGATGTTATGCATCCTTGATGTACAGCATCCTTGATGTACATTTCTTTCTGAATTGCACAATTTCAGTTGATTTATTTGCATTTCCTTTCATATTGTGAAATGTATACAACTCAGGGACAATTAGTAATAAAGAAACATTAAGTACCAGAAATTAATCTCCTCAATGGTTCCTGATTTTTTTATTATTATTTTTTTTATTTTTGCCTGGAGGGTTAATTTTATGGCTTTAGAGCAATCATTATTTATCATCTCTTGGTTTACGGGAAAGAATTAGAGTTATTAGCTATTAAATTATCCATGAAAATTTGACACTATACTAGACCAAACAAACCCTGGGGCTTGCTGATTTTCCCAGTATGAAACATCTGTGACTTCAGCTAGAGGGAACTTAACATTGTCTAATTAGATTCCTAAGATTTATAAAGCTCAAATACTCTATTATTAGAAACCTGAAAATTAGAGCAAAAGTTGAAACTTGCACTTACAGAAGATTATTTAAAAACAGTTTTAACAGCACTGTGTGTTGCTAAATACTACTAGCTTGTAATTGGTGAAGATTACCAGTTAATATGTTATTGTCAGTAACAATAGAAGTTCAGGAAAAAAATGTGCACCCTACAATTATAATAAATTGTAGCTTTCAACTTATTAGTAATTAAAAATACTTTATTGAAAATGCTACATTAATTATATATTTATTTTTTTATATTCCAATTTAAATATAGTTTATATTCTCTCATGCAGTCTGCTGAAGCAAAAAATCAAGTTGACATGTTTTCTGTCCTGCAATACCACTCATGGAAAATGAGGGATAGCCATCACTCATCAACATCGAAGAAGTGCTTTTATATTGGCTCTAATCTCAAGTCTGACAGACAGTGAATTACACACTGTTCTATCTCTTTCTTTGGGGTCAATGTGGCTTTTTAACCACATATCTAACTTTAATTAGATATTTCATTGCATCTTCCATTATTAGATTCTGCTTCAGAAATTTCAATCTGTTAAAATAAAAATAACATTATAACCTAATCACTAATGCTATATAAAAACCAAAAAACAAAAACCAAACCAACATTATTATGTTTGCAAAGAATTGAGAAGTTAAGAAGGTGGGGAATCAGAATAATTCCTCCTCTCAGTTTGCGCCTTTTGCATTTGGATTACAGCAATCTTTAGTTACTTTCTTATTAAGTAAAAATAAATACTGCTCAGCTAATAAGCAGCTTTTCAGTATTTTGTCTTCTCATTGTTCATTGCATTGCCCCGTATATTATTTACTGTAGCCCAATCACTTCCTACTGTAAAGATGAAATTATTAATTTCCTCAAGAGTTCTTCAGTGGTGCACATCACTGTATTACCTGAGTTTTTCCCAAATACTAATTAATCTTTATAACATCCTTGTGGATGAACCCTAATTTATAGAAATTACAGAATTACTGAGAACGTAAAGTCACAGATCTCCATAACATCTACTACTTAGTTTCTTGGACTCCTAAGTATTACATAAGCTTTATTAATAAAAAATTTCTATCCATTTCCATTTCATTTGTAAGAAAGCAAAAATCTGTGGAAGACTGTATTTATTTATTATATCATTTCCATTTCTATAACAAGTCAGAGAGGAGTCCTACAGTGAAGAGCTTCCTTTGTTACTGCACTTTGATTCCATGGGGGATCTATTAAGTGTCCTGGAAAAGCTGAAGTGTTTAGGAATAGTGTATGTGATCTTGTAGTAAGAATTATGTTATAATCTGTCTGAGCAATGTAGGTTAGTTAATCTTGTGCTGGCAACGAGAACCTCAGCTTGAGTGCTCTTCCCAAGTAGATAATGTACTAGTTAGACCTTGCATACTTATGGTACTCTTTGTCTATCTCCATCAGATGCAAAAAATCTCATTCTTTGAGTTCAACTGCATACAGGGTAAATCCAGTATGACAGTGGCCTTTGATGTTTGGGTGACATTTGTAGTGCATGGATGTCTTTCCTGACCATGTTAGAGGCTACCTGAGAGCATGTAACCTGTAGATTCAATTCAGAATTCAGTTTCCAACAGTGTGTGTAAGCTTGCAAGTAGGAAATGGCAAATATAAACAGTATCTTTCCCCTTAAAATCTCCCCATTTCCAACAACTTCCACTTTACAGGATTTCTTGATATTTATGTGGTTTGACAGTAAGTAAGAAAGGAGATTCTAAGCTGATCATTATGAAACCATTTGAATGTTATCCATATCGGTCCACAACTACTTTTTTATATATTATTGTTTTGCTATTGGCTTCTAAGAATATATACAAATAACTATAAAATTAATTTATTATTATCCCTTTTTAAAATGAAAATAAATGATTTAACATAATTTCAAAATCCTCTTGCAAACCTATAGTCAAGTGTGGTCTAGTCTAGGAAGGATGTTTTGTGTGGAAGCTGTATTTTCCATATTCATAAAAAAAAATTAAAAGTGCAAGTGCTAAAGCTCTTTTCCATTGTCACTCTTGATATATCCACTTTCGAGCAGAGAATAGTAAGGCCAAAGTAACTGTATGTGTGTTTGCTTGCATCTCTCTATCATGTACTCTCAGATCTCTGATGTATTATTGTACATCTTTGCTGAGCCTGATGTCCAGTTTCACAAATTTTGTATCAAATTTCCTTCCATGTGAAATATGCTAGTTATGCTGCAGCTGAAGTTCTTGAAGTGATGAAGCAACATTTACATTGTGTATAGAATTTAAAGAGATACATTAAAATGAACAGGTGATGCCCTTTGCTTGCTGAAATGCAAAAGGATTTGAACAGACATAATAAATACAAGAGAATACTAAGTTTTTAAATTTTCCTTTATGAATATATTTTAAGAAAGTCTTATCACCTAGAACATAATAACTTGCATTTACTATTCAAAAACTATTATTAAATACCTATTGTGCATAATTGCAACAAAATAATTAAGACATTATTTTAAATTAATTAGTATAACCCATTGCCCTTGATCCCTGCATCCTTTGAGGACATGTTAGTTAAACCGTTCATTTTTAAATTGCAAATTAAATTTATTTTTAAGACTAACTGATATTCTGTTTGATTAGAACTGCTAAATTATTAGCATCTTGATGCTGCCACCTTCAGGCACAGAAGAGGGCAAAAAGAAGTGAAAATAGATCCTTAGTTCTAGCTAAAGCTGAACTTCTGTTGTGTGTAGTTGGGATAAAAACAAAACGAAACACAATATTGCATACTAAATGAGAGCAGCTTCAGCAAGAATAGCATTTGTGTGAATTTATGTGAAAGCATAACAATGTTTTCTCTTTCATTCTCTATTTCTTTTTACTGAGTATTGAGAAATGTACAAAAAAAATCTATAAACATCTTAAGATCTCATTCTGGAGTAGTAATAGTCAATTGAAGGCCCATGTTTAGTTTGGTTTTTTTTCTTATTATTATTTTGTACTGGATTTTTCTGCATTTAATTGGTTATGCCATTTTATTGTTTTGGTTACTCAGTGTTGTAAGGCTCTTAACAGACAGTACTTGTCATAATTATCCTGCATACCTTGGTATTGTCACAGAATTGTCATCTCAGTAGTCACTTTCTGGGTCATTTGTGGTCTGAAACTCTTAAACAGCATAGGTCTTATTCCTGACTCCTTCAGTAATCCTCTTCCCTGTGATAATTCACTGTTACCCCATACTCTCTCATGCCGTACTTTCTTCAAATTACTGCTCTATGTAAGGGATTTCTTCTAACAACAAAGTGATTTCTTTAGTGAACTGTGGTTGATGGAATTTACCATATTTCATAGGGAAGCCTAAGTAAACCAAATTGTTTGGATCCTGTATCTTGTTCTTTCCTTAAAAAAATTCCAGTGGATCTACAAGGCATGTGTTGCCTCTCAAAAACTGACTCTTGTCCGTAACATCTTACTGCTAATACTTTTTCTATCTTCGTAATTTGTATGATTTTGGTACAGAGGTCAACTTAATGGTCTGCAGTTCTATAGATCTTTCTTGGAGCTCTCCTAAAAATTCTCACTGGGTGAATTATTCTCAAAGCCTCTGGTATGGAGACAGTATTAAATGAGAGTTTACATGTGGGTGTCAGTAGTTAAGATCTTCCATCACTGAGTTTCTTTAAAACCGTTGGATAAATACTATCTGGTGTAAGTGATTTGTTACTACTGATTTTGTCTGTTTATTCCATTTTCTCTTCCATTGACCCTTAGTTTCACTTTTCTACCTTCTAAGTCTCCTGTAAAAGGAGTGGCAGCATGGGCAGCTCCCCGGACTGTGGGTCACCACAGATGCAAAACATTCATTTGGCTGTTTGCGCTTCTTATATACCTTGAGCCTTTGTTGACCTTAGAGGAACTGTAATGAGATTCCTGCTTCTGATGTGCTTTAAAAAGGAATTATTACTAGTTTTTGTGCTTTTTGCACTTTTCCCCAAAACTTTTTAATGGTCTGTCTTACTTGCATTTCTTCACTGGAAGTGCCAGAGTTCATGGTCATTCCCCGACTCTGGTTTTCCTCGCTCAGACACAGCATCACTTTTTCTTCTCAGTTCTGATTGCTTTTTTTATCCTCACTCTTTATCCACATTGGGGTTTTTTGTGGACCTTCCTCACTTCTCTGTGACTCTGTTGCATTTATTCTGATCCTCAAAAATTTTATTCGTACATACTTTCCACATCTTTGAAGATTCAACTTTTAGCTTGCCTTTTTTCCTTCTTCTGAGTAAGTTCTCACATTTTTCTATAGTACCCTTTTTGGAAATGAAGTATAGCCAAGTATATATTGAATGTATGTACACTATGATTACTGATAAAGAGTATCTGTTCAATAGTAATATCCTATATTGTTTTCCCTGTACGCTGTACAGCCTAGTAGCAATGTCCAATTGATTGTCATCTTTCCCTCCAGCTTCTGATCTGATTATTATGTCAACAGCCTTATTTAAGAACAGGCATTATCATTTAATAAATTTATTTCTTAGACTTCACATGTATCATTGCTTTACTGTCCTTCACTTGAATATACAGGATATTTTGATTTTGTGGCTGTCAGGTACATCATGAGTACAACAAACTTCAGCATATCTTGGTTGAAAGCATTCTACAATACCTGTGTTCCTTATCTTTAGCTTTAATGTCTTGTAAGATCCTCTTGGTATGAAAATTTAGCAACTTGGATTTAATAATCGTTTAAGGGAAATCTGACCTTCCTGCCTAAGCTCCCTCTCTTCCAGAAATGTGTCCTGTTTCTGGTAATCTTTTAACCTCTTTTTTTATTTTTCATGGTATGAATTAAACATTCACTTGTATTTTTAACTTTGCCTCCTCAATAATGTTTCTGTCTTGTTTTCTGCATCCTGGAAGCAGTTTCAATACTAGCACAGAGAGCCTCTTTTCAGCTTCCTATGCAGCCCAGTCCAATTTTTCTTCTATAGCTTCTGGTTTTCTTTTTTTCTGTAGCACAGGACCATGGACCATGACCCCAGGTTTTTCTACAAACCTGTTCAGACACTTTGTGTAGTCATCTTGTTTTGCACTGACAACCATGTCATTGTGCATTTGTCTGTGAGACTGCAAACCAAACTCTATGTCTTAGAGCAGAATTATTCTCCCTTGCAACCCGCCTTCTCCTTTTATGCGGGTTCCTTAGCTGAGCAGGGCTGTCCTTTGTACAGAAGGACACATGGTCATCTTTTGAGAAGGACCTGCCACCATTTGCATTTCCACCAGATCTATATTTCCATGTAACAAGATAAGGACTTCTGATTTGGAAATGGGATTTTTCTAGAGTACTTGAGAAAGATTCCTTTATTCCTAGTATTATGTCTGCAGTTAGTTTGCTCAATGTAAGAGAGAAAGTGACTGCTTTACTTTGTCTTGGAGCTGCACTGATCTGTTGACTTTTAGTTTGACAGTTTGTCCCTTCAGCACCCCCCATAGCTGACCTTGTAGTATAGTCAGCCTTCTTTCCCTCTCTTTGCTGGCCCACCCTGTTCAAGGGCTTTGCTCACCTGCTTTGCAGAAATACCAGGAGCCTCAGATGAGACTCTGATGAACAGTCCCAAAGAGGAAAACAGGAGATGTTCTTCTAGATGCTTATAGTCTACCAAAATATACTTCTGAAAATTCTTTTAGTTCTCAGGCACATAAATAAATTTGAACAAAATCAGAGTGGAAATTGGCATGTAATGTTGGAGTTTCTGAAAGTAGGAAAATGGCTACTTTTGAACCTACTTTTATGCCTTTTTTATCTACTAGGAATGCTCATCAAAACACTAAACACCATGAGGTGAGGGTAAGAAGACTGTGTAAATAAAGGAGTATAAAATTCAGTTGTCAAAATGTAACCAGCTAATACCATTTAAAATTCCTTGTATCTTGTCTTGCCTCTGGCTCCTGCTCCAGAGGCGTTTCAAGATGCAGTTGCTGAAGTTAGTTCCTGTTGACATGGAAACACCTTTAATTGCTATAACAACATACATTAAACTTACATTAAACAGAGTGTGGGTCATCTGTAGTGTTGAGACTTTTTTCTTACTGCAAGGTTATCTTCAGGTTATCTTTTTTGATATCAGTCTCGTTTGTTTTATCTTTCTGTCATAAAGTTCAGATTTAGTTAAATACTTACAGCAGTATTTAATCTAGGACAAACATTTATGACAGCCCAGAACAACCAAATAGAAAACATTAAGTAGAATGATAGAGGTGGAATTCAAGCAGTCTAAATCTGGATCATGCTTTCCTAAACTTTCTCCATCTCACTTCACGTTTGGGATATGTAAGCAATAAAAGCTTGGAGCATAATGATTCTAATTTTCTGAACTTCAGACTGTTTCTTCCAATGCTTATACTTTAACTTGTAACACAATGACAGCAGTTGGTAAATTGGGAGAAGAATTGCTGATGAACTAAGAAAAACATGCACCTTAATGTTGCTTTACATTTTCTCTTCTTCAACTGCCATACATGATTCATTTGTTTGACTGCACTGTGATGCTGTCTCTCACATTTAAGAATAGGGAGTTTTGTCTGGGGAGTACCCACAGAACAAAGTGTTTGAGGATCAATAATGTTAACCAGTAAAGCTAAATGTAATAAATATTAGAAGTTATTATTTTCTCTGGATTTTATTACCCATCATTGTTTCAACAATGTGATTAAACAATAATTGACAGTATGTTGTTTACAAACAGATGTCATGAATTATTTTTATTTCAATTAGGTGGCAAGTAGATTAAGTAGATGATAAACTTTTTTCCCCTATTGTGTACCATAGTATTGCTGAATGGGTTCTGTCTGCCTTTCTCTTTTTGCTTTTGTGTATTCATGATATACTTATAATCCCTAAAGACAAAATAGATAAATTGGTTGTTAGTGTAAAGTCATTTGTAAAGTTGAATGTGGTTAGATATAGCTCTTTTCAACATGTAGGAAGAATTTAATTAAAATTAAATTAAATTCTAAATTAAATTCAAGTAATAAATGGATGTTATCCAATATAATAAGCTATTCTCATAAGAAATTAACACTGTCCAGTAAACAGATTTTAGGTCTTGAGGCTAGATTTTCTGGAAAGTGATTGTAAGACTATAAAATAAAATAAAATAAGTTTAGAAGGTTTTAGAAGCCTTTATTTCAGGAGTGTAAAGTGCTACAATATACCTACTGTTAATTAAAAAAAAAAAAATCTCAAATTCTTAACGACTGCTAAAATTCATTATTTCTTCTAAAACAAAATGGATTAAAAATTGTAGCTGTAGAGAAAAACACTGTCCATATTAGTGGCCATTTAAATTTGGAGTCCATTTCCAGTGTTTGTGCTCCCATTATATTTATTTCCAGTCATGATTTTACTTAGAACTAGACAGTAGTCTAAAAGCTATGAAATATGAAGAATAAGTAATATATTACATGTATTTTACATTGTAATCTTCTTACTGTTAAAGTCTAGACAAGAGAGATGTTGGATTCTAACACTGTTAGTGGTAATGTAGAAAACAGTAACTGCATTATTTCATGGTGGAAAAGTATTGTTTTTTTAATCTTTCCATACATGAGAATTAGAGAATAAAGGTGGACAAACAATACATTTTCTAAATATCATTGTATTTGCTCTGAGGTCAGTAAGTGTGCGGTTGTTAGAAGAATGGCAGACTAAGTTTTGAAACCAAATTGCTGAAGTGCTGCAAATGCATTTATCTGCTCTAATCTGGAAGTAATAAAATGATTGCCTGCTAGTTCATTTCTTCAAGTAAAGACTTATTTACACAGTATTATTTTATCCTTCAGAAAGGAGTGGAAATATCATTAGAAAGAAAATCGCGTTATACATTTGAGTTTATTATCATCAGTGTACTTTACTTCAGACTGCAATGTGGAAAATTTCTAGGAGGTAGGATGTTCAGCTTAGATATTTTTTTCCCCTTAATGTAGTGGAGTTTAAATTGTTACTTTCTCTTGTTTGCTTTTTGGATGAATAATAGCAGGACAGGGAGTCTCATGTTTGCCATATTTTAAGCCGTATTTTATGTTACGTAAAACGTCATAGTTACATCTTTACTTTGTACTGTGTGAATTGTACATGGAACACAATAGCAGATGTTATTCTAAACAACAGAAAGGATTACAGAAAAAAAGATTGAGAAAATTAGGTAGATTAGGTAAAACATTTTTTTACCTTTTGGGTCTTCAAATATTTTATATTGACTGACAAATTTGTGTAGTTTTTCTTATGTTAGCTGATACATGTTAGGAATACATTCAGCTCTGTGAGAAATAATTTAATATATTGAATAAGTAACAGTCAAAAAGTATATGTGCTTTCCTAAGTAGTCCTCTGCAGAAATCTTTTCTCTCTCTTGATATACATGTATGTGTATATATATATATATATATACATATATATATATATATAAATATAAATGGGTTTTTAATAAGTAGGTATTTGTTATTGTGCCTTGAGGGATCAAAGTCAGGCTTTTAGACCCTAAGATTAGATTAATTCAATTCAGGGATTTCCACATCCCATGTTTAATATACAAAAATCTTGAAAACTATATGAAATCATGAAGCCACCCCTCTCAACAGACAGAAATTCAAATGACTGTGACTTGTTTAACTAATGCCTATTAAAATAAGGAAGAGGCAGACTGAAAATATTACTAAAATTATGCTACAGCAATGTGCTCCTTCTTGAAAGGTACCAGAGGATCCCATGGAATGCAAAAGTGTCTCAGTCGTGGTCCTGAAACCTTCCTCCCCGCTAAACAAAAAGAAGCAAAACAGATAGCATAAGTTAATGAGAATGCTTCTTTCCTCCAAAACACATTTTGTAGGTTATATCTTTACTACATCTTTTTCTTCCAATTATTTTTTTTTTCCTGTATGACTGTGAAACGTCAGGCTATTTCTGTTCATCAAGTAGTTCATGGTATCTACTCAGTTTAGAATATTTACCAAAAATAACTTCATAGAATTTATATCAGTCATCCAAAGACCAGCCCTTAAAGTGACAGTTTAACAAAACTCTTTAAAGGAAGTAGTTTGGTGGATTTTGTTCAGTTTCAGAGGACATCGTGGTATTTTATAATTACAATAAGGAAGACCAACATACAGCCAAATTTCTATTCTGCTAGAAAAGCTACTTTTGGGATGCAACTTTTAAAGTAGTCTGCTTTAATCTGTGATAAATAATGACAGATGTATATTTATGACCTAACTGCTGATACCTAACTATATATCACTTGAACAGTAGTCTGGCTACAAAGTGTAGAGGTTTTTTGCTAAATGCAAAATAGCAAATTTTCAACTTTAGTAGACAGAACAAAGGCCATAATTAACTTTTTAATTGACTGAAGAAAGTTTTCAGCACCTACAAATCTTGCTGACTTCATAGGAATTAGTGATAATGTCTGAAGTCCTTTTTGTTGATAGTTAGGTGTTTAAATGTGTTGATGTCTTCAGGTGGCTTGTCCTACTTTCCAGTTGTAATATACTTCTTCCTTTTGCAAGTGTGTAACAGAAAAAGGTTTTCAAAGAAAGGGATAAGTTTTAAGAGAGAATGATTTACCATAATGATATATTTATTTCCATGCAAGTCCAGGAAGTTATGCCTATGATGGTAAGATGTTAAAGTGTATATTCATCTTAAGGGGATAAAAGAAAAAGAAAATTTCTTTGAGTATTATTATTTTTTTAATTCATTGTGTTCACTGCTTAGTGATACAGCTACTCCTGATTTCAAATACAAATCTTAAATGAAAATTACTTACAGCCTACAAATGAATACTAGATGTAAAAAGTGGGCTCTAAAAGAGGAAAAAATAACTACCTTGTAACCAGAATGAACCTTAAATAAGCCTTCATTAAGAATATTAAGCCAGCTCCTAATAGACACATGTATTGATCTAATTAACAGAAAGTGCATAGCTGAACGGAAAGGTCCAATAGAATAAATCCCTTCATGTAAACACAGTGTTGGCACAGAATTTAGGCAGTGGGGAAATTCTCAATAATGCCTCTGGTCTGTTCTCCCCATGCCAACATGCTCTCATTTATGGTCAAATTGTCTGGGAATGCCTTTCAGTGTACATATGGTACACTGTGCTTTCATCACAAAGAGTAATTTAGCAGAAAAAAAAATAGGAAAAAAACCCCAGCTTTTTTGTTGCATTATATTTTGAAAACAAGAGGTAAAATGTATTGTTATTATGGACATTTTATTATTTGATATACCTAACATCTGAGTAACTAAAGCTCTAATAGGCAAGTAATATTATCAAAAGCCAGAATGCAAGGGTACATGTCAGTCTCTTTTGTTAGTAACTCAGAGCTAGCTCAAGAGTTTTGAAGACTAAAAATCTTGCTGGGGTGAGCAGGACTCAAACTTTTTCTAACTTAAGCAGATTTGATCCTGAATTTTAAATAGCTTAGCCAAAGGAATTTTAAAAAGTATTTGTGTGTGCATATTTACTTTTTACAGGTTTCTGTGTACTATATTAACTTAATCCTGTTGTGATGATTGCATTAAACAGCAACTTGGACTGCAGTAGTTTAATCAAAGTTAAGATAAAAATGGTCATTCTGGGCCCAGTGTCAGTGGTAAATAGGAAGGAAATTTCTGATAAAGAAAGAAAAAAAAAAATTTTAAACACGAATCTTGAAAGTAGGAGTATACAACACAATATTACCAGGTCTTCTTTTGATGGTGCCATGGAGATTTTAGTTTTAGAGCATACATTTACATTTTTCACTTCAGTGAGTTGTATAATTAGAAGAGGCTAGCAGAGGTATTTCAAGTTTTACCAAGTCTTGTTTTCATTAGGTGAGGAGGAACATTAAATGCAAGTGCCACCAATTTTGTACTATTTCAGAACAGCCTTAAGATTTTCATAAACTGATGTTTTATTCTTTTTATTTTTGAAACCGTTTGCTAGCTATTGAGAGAAGATGAATCTAAAATATATTTTTTCCTGCACTGTAAGTATAAAAAAGGAGAAAATGGCTATATTTTTCTTCTCATGTATATCATGGCAATGCCATCTTTTTTAGTGAAATTGAACTAGTTCTGCTAAAGAGAACATTTGACCAAACAGCTCTCTCTCAGCCAATATGCATTTCATTTATCTATCAGCCATTGTAAGGACTGGAAGAATATAATATACTGCTTATAATATACCACTATACTCCCGTTCATATTGATTGGTGACTTTCTGTAGTCTTAAAAGGCAGAGGATTAAACAACATTATTTTTTTAAAACTGTTACTTTTGTGATCATAAGAAGGTGAAATATGCTTTTACTGGTTTTCTTTTTTTGACTCTCATATTCCTATTTAGTTTTCCCATTTTGTACTGAGTTTCAAAAGCGTAATTTATGTTACAGATAGAAGACACTTGTTTTAAAAGTTTACTTGACTATAGTTATAAGAAAGCTTCAGGTACCAACACTGCAAAATACATATGTTTTATATACCCACCTGCCCACATGCACAAATACATGTACACTCTAGAATACAGTAGACAGGAAAGACAGCCACAGACATATGGAGTGTGTATGAAACTGAATCTGGCATTTGGATGAACCATGAGAACAAATGCTTTTCAAGTGATACACAAAAGTAATTGCAAAGTCTGTAACCCTGTAAAATGCTTTCAAAGAGTTTGTGAGTCATTACTTACAACAGAAAGTAATTCCTGCCCTAATTCCAAATGAGGTTTGCTCAGAAAAACGTATTACAAAAATCTTGAAGCATAATCGACATAAATAGATAAGGCACAACCCCTCCTTTTTTTACTCAAATCCATGTGTCAACTCACAAAATATAAGTAGAAAACACTGAGACAGTGTATGATAATGAACATCTCTCATTCTGTCAAACCACCTACATTTCTCATTATTTGTACCAAAAAGTTTCATAGGCAATCATAATAACTGCATCTTCCAATTAGATAGTGTACTCATGCATGGGTTATCTTTAACTTTGACTTCAGAATTAATAGTAAAAAAAAGTCACATAGCAGTTTACAGGAAAATACTTTCAAATTAATATAAAAGAACAAAAAACATAGATAAAGAGATTCTTGTTTGTTGGTTGTATTGTAGTCCCAAAACTACATTTTCTTTGGGATACATTTTTTAGCTTTAATTTGCTACCTTTTGCTATCTTTTTGTAGATATTTTCTCAAAGTTGTGTATGCTCAGTAATACTGTAATTTTAATCCAGAATAAGTTTTGGATGATCTGCAGTGTAGATGCAGATTTTCACAAATCAATTGTATTTTCATTACATTATATAGTAAACATGGATTTGGCAGCTTTCCTATTTGATTCTATCAAGAAAAGAAAGAAAATGAAGCTTTTGCTATTCATATGCATATTTTTGGCCATTCCACACTGCTGTATATAATAGTGCTCACAATTATGATAGCACATTTGCATTAATTTTAATTTATTCATAGTTATCCATATACATTACTATCCACAAAGAAAACTTTCATGTCTATTGAACTCAGTTTGTTTACTCCCCCTTAGCAAACCTCATTTCAGTCTTCTCTACATTTCAGAATAAATGGTATCATACCTACAAAACAATGCATATTCACGCATAGCATTAAATTATGGTAATTCCGTAACATGATTTAGGCCTAGAGTATGAAATGTACTAGCTGCATATATATGAATATTTTATTTATAACTGGTTCATATATAAATGAAACCAAGATATTATCTCTTACTATAAGGAGATTTTCACTGAATGTATCATCTTTCTAATGACAATCTCAACCAAGTTATGGTTCAACTCTTATTTCTGTCAAGTGAATCAATGGGCAACCTTTCTGTGTTGTTGAGTTCTTCTATCTTGCGTATGTGAGGTATTTTTGTAGTTTATTACAATGACATAAAATATTAATAGAATCGTAGAATCATGTCCTGTAGTCCAACTGTCTAAAATATAGCTTACAGCGCATTAGTAGGGTGGTGTTATAGGAGCTTACTTTACATCTATGTGTCTATAAATATTTTGTAAATACAATGATTCAGTCTCTATTATAAACCTAGATGTTTTAAGGAGTAGTCTATTTCTGCCAGGAGTCAAAATATAAACACAACCAATATAAAATCATAATTTAAGGTACTGACATATCATTAATTGTATATTTGAGACTGTATCCAGGAAAATTAATTCTCAGTAAAAGACTAGTCTTTCTGTCTTTACAGTTATCCTAATATGCTAAAAAACTCTTAACAGAATTCCCAAGACTTTTTTTCTGAACTGTTAAAATTGCTTTGAGTCTCCTCCCTGGGTGATGCTGAATCGGCGTGGATGCTGAAAACAGATCACTTATTTTTGCTGCATGTTGAAACTATATAAATGCATTTTCTGTTTGATTCATAATTTGTGTAGTTAATGAAAGGGAGGATGACAAGATTCAGTTTTCCTCTCTGGTTCTGATGGAAGTACTGACATCCTTCTCCTTGGGTAGGCTTTGAAGATTACTCATCTGTTAACTGATTTGAACTTTCCTAGGAAGGTAAAAAATACAGGAATGGGAACCTTCCAGTTTCTCATTCAGGGGGATACTAGTCAGTCGGACCTCTGGTAGACCTACCAGTTTCCACTTAAATGGTGGGTAGCTGCTTTATGCAGCTTATCTCCTGAGTATTTACATTAATAAGCATAGCCTACCACCTAAATCCACCTCTTCCTTCACATGAGAATTACAGAAACATAGGATAGACTATTCAGAGCAGGACCAACATCAGTGTTTGGTCAAGTAGCTCAGGGTCTTTTCCAGTAGTGAATGTTTTCAAGGGTGGAGGTCAAGGCCTCTGAAGAACCTGGTTCATTCCATGCTTAAGGACCCTTATAGGTTTATTTTGTTTCCTTTTATTTAGTCAGAATTCCCCTTTGCTGCAACTCATGACAACTGCCTTTGTCATTTCACTTTGCACTGGACAAAGTTTGGCTTCATGTCCTCTATAATCACTCAGGAGATAGCTGAAAACAGCAGTTGGAACCTCATCTTACCTTTTTTCCAGGCCAGAAAAAATGCAGGTCCCCTGGCCTCTCGTCCTACATCACGTGCTCCAGCCTGTGAGCCTCCACTGGACTCAATCCAGTTTGGCAATCTCTCCCTTCTACTGGAGAGCCCTAAACTGAACATAGTACTCCAGATGCAGCCTCACAAACACTTTGCGAGAGGAATAACTGCTTCATATCTAGCTATGTATTATTGGAGAGAACTTTCTTTGCATGTATGGAAATGTACACATATTCTTCTCAGGAGATCGGTTTGGTCATGAGCTGGAGAAGCTGAATATATGAATATTACTTTCAAGTTGTTTTCCTGAATTTTTAAGTAAAGGCGATGAGAGTGGGTTTTCAGATCTCATAAAACATGAGACTGTTCATTATTAGAAGCAGAATTCTTGCAGTATTTGCTTCTCAAATATTATCCTGTATTTTTCAGATATTATTTGACATTCTGGATTGAAATTTTAAAATATCGCTCCTTATCTTGGCCTGTTCTAGTTAATCTTGTTTCTTCAAATTCCAAACATAACCCTGAGACCCTTCATCCTTCATGTAATACACTAGTGGCAATTTTAAAATGATCATAAAATAAACTCTGATGGCACGAACACGCATATGTACGCGGGGAAAAAAAAATATATGTGAAAAAAACGCACATAAATGTTATGTTAATGCAGTCCATTCTAGTAAATGTTGTCTGTAGATAAGTAACCAGTACATCAAACAGAAATAGTTCTGAGAGCAATAACTCTATTTATGATTCAGGAAGATATCTGTATTTCTTCTGTTTGTTTTTTACTGATTCTTTCACTTATTGGTAATATTGCTGGCCTAGCCTAAGCCTTGGAGGGTTGTAAATTGGTATAAGCATAATAACTTTACAGATATAGGTGCTTTCTTCAACAACACTAATTCCAGATATCTGATTTTCCACTTTTCTGTGATAAATCAAACATCGTTACTTCTGTCCATTCCAATTTGAATCAGAGGGTCCTGAGTTTTCTATGACACCCGAGCTGGTACAGGCAGGAAAATTCCTAGTCAAGGGAGCTAAACTGGCTTTTGAGGAGGTACTACCTCAACCAATTTGTCTTGTCAACAAGTAGAGAGCCTTCATGACTACAAAAGCCAGAGACATTTTAAGAGAGTAAAGTGACATGTGAGGGTTTTCTTAATCTGAATTTTTTAACATTTCAGTCATATACCTTCTGTGATACATAGCATGCTAACCAATGGGGAAAAGATAATGCAGCACAATATTGTATGATCTGTCTAATGACCTGAATCCCTCTTATTGGTGAGAACAGGGATCTGAACTACAGCTCATGTAAGTCACTGGCAGGCTAAGGAGTGTTTTATATTGGTTTAAGAGCTACCTTAATATAGGTCAAACTGATTAAATAATAATATATTTGCATGTCATGATGAAAATAATAAAATTTTGGAAAAACAAATTTTTTGTTTTAGAGGCCATGAATAATTCTGACAGTAAATGGAAAGAGAATATTAGTATAGGAACTGGAGTTTAATGAAAATTAAGGGGAAAAAAATGAAGTTAAAAATTATGGTTAGAAAGCCTCATACCGCCCTGAAAGTAAGAAGCATCTCTTCAATTAAACGTAATTAAAATCTAAACACAAAAAGAGATTATATTCTACAACAATAAATTTTATTCACAGTCCTTAGTGATTAAACTATTAAACTGTGCTGAAACTGTATGAAAGTGACTGATAAGGCAAATTTCTAAAATAAATTATTAAAGAGGTTTTACTGACCTGATGTTTGTACTGACAACACTTTTCTTCAATAATGAGTGAGTTCACAAAAATTTCCTAGTGCTCAGATCATATTTGTTTAATTGTCTGGTTGAGAAGTGTCTGCAAACAATTCTTACTGCCTTCATCTGTTTCAAGAGAGGCAGTCCTTGCAAACCTAGGTGTTTCTGATGGGTTATAGCTTCCATATTAAAAAAACAACCAACCAACCAAACAACCAAAAAAACAAAACCAAAATCAATTCTCTTAGTCTCTTGATAACAACAACTTCAAGGTGATTTCTCTTTCTAATGCTGACCTTGACACACTTGAGACATTGCTGAAATTGTGTGTCTCTTATTCACAGAGTGCATAGAAGTCCTTAAAAGTCATTGTCTTCTCCTGTTTTCCTTCAGTCATTACTGGTTTCAGTATCAGGCATCCCCTACCACATCTGATATACTTTTATGAACTGGTGGAACTGTTTCTGTACAGCCACCTGAAATTGGATTACATGTATGAGACATCATATGAGAATGAGATATCGTATTTGATGTCTTGGACATTTTTTGTTATCCAGCCCCCATGCTGTGGGCACAAACATCTTTCACTAGTTCAGTTCCTCAAAGTCCCATCCACTAACCTTTAAACTTCCAATGATGGGGCTTCTATAACTTGTCTGGGCAGTCCTTGACGTCCTCCTCAAAAATACTACATACTTTATGAAAGTTTTTAACTTAACTGAGAAATGCAGAGAAAGAGCGTGAGCACAGCTATGCAATATCCTTCATGTTGTTCTCTCACCTTCCTTTGGAGAAACATAACTTCTGATCTGAAAAGAGGAGTTGGGTATGTGTGAGAGTGCATGCACACTCATTCATACATTGCATGAGAGTATTATCTGGATATTTTGGAGACTGTATTTTAAAGGTTTCCTTTTAGAATTAGGCAAAACAGGCCACATGCTTTTCTCTGAAGAATTGAAGTGGGAGAATATTTTTTGCTAGTTTAGTTTGATTTGAAACTGAAAAGGAAGGGGTGAAAAAGGTTCTGTTTCTTTGCTTTTTGAAAGAAAAGTCAGAACTGAGCACATGTGAGATCGTGTGTTTTGCATACTCATCGTATTTTTTTTTTCCTGTCTAGCTAATGTTTGCTGCTTTCCATCCAGCCCCCTTTAAGGATGAGAATCTCCTAAATCAGATTTATGCAAATGTATTTCATTACTTTCAGACAATGTCTCCATTACTTGTATTTTACATTGCATTTCAAGTTGATTAATTTTAAATTTTATGGGAGGTAACCTCAGAAATTATCACTGTGTAAGTTAAAATCAGAAGTTGTATTATTATTATTATTATTATTATTATTATTGTTATTGTTATTGTTATTGTTATTATTATCCCTCATAGTAGCATTTGACTATTGTGAAGAAATTGCTCAAGAGACTGAGTTTTAGAAACTTGCTGGAATCCAACCAACCAGGATTTTTTTTTAAGGATGGCCTTCAACAGGTGTTTTTTCACCTCTTATCTACAGGTAGAACCTGATAGCAAGTATTAAACTGTCAGCACATCTCTAAATTTACTTTGATGCAGGCTGGCAGAAGCAATAGCTACTGCAAAACTAATCTTTCCAATAACATATGTCTCCTAGAAAGAGACAGAACTGTATGTGTTAAAAATACCTTGACTGAAGGAAAAAATACATTGACTAGGATTTTCTTATCTCACATTTATCTTTATGTATTGGCAGCCTTCTTTCTTTCTCTCTTCTCTAGTCCCATGAGGAATAAAAAGAGGCCTGTGCTCCTAGTAGATCTAGTTCTATATTTATTTTTTTTATTTTTCATTTTTTTTATTGATAGTGTAAGTGCTGTCTTTTGAAAATAAAGGAAAAATCTTTGGGTTTGCTTTCCTCTTCCAGCTTTACAGATCAGAAAGTGAGCTATCCCTGCTTTTGAAACAATCACTTCTTTCTGCCTCACTGTTAACTAGCTTCTACCTCTGCAGTAATATGATGAATATTTCTGTGGAACAAATTTTTGAGTTACTGCACATGTTCTTTTTAATAAGCCTATAAAATATGTATTTTTGCTTCCAGATACTTTCATATTCGTTGATTTTTTTCTCATTTATTGTATGAATAAAAATCAATTTGAGATTATATTTTTAATAGAAAAAGCTTTCTTATGTATATGTATAGTAGGAATTTCCTGGATCAGAGCTTCTGTTTTAATACCAAATTTGACTTAACTAAAACCAAATTATAAATAAAATATTAATTAAAATATTAAAATAAACCAATAAGTAAAATGTTAATTGCAAATCATTACAATTATGGAGACAAGTGACATTTTGGATTATTAGGAGAACAACACATTACTATCTAGGAGTCATCCATCCAGTTATATTGTTGTGTTGTAGTAATCTAAATTGTAAGCAGGGTGTTCTTGTGTAAATGTTGCATGCCTAGATCCAGATCTTTCAGATTTCCGTACCACCCAGATGCATGAACTGTCTGAACAGGAAAGCACCTGTCTCCTTGATAGTACTTCTGGTGTATCCAGGTTCCCTCTTAGCTCTTAAAAACCTGGGACTCACCCATAGCAGGCAGACAACTGTCTACCCTTCCCCTACAACTCTGCCTGTTTCCTCAGAAGTTCATCAAGCCCAATTGTTTTCCTTTGTTCTCTATCAGATGGCTCTCACCTACTGCAGGCATACCTTCAGTTATATAGCTGACATTCCTATTTCCGTTAAAGCAGAAAACATATTAAGTACATAAAAGTGGCACTTCTTAAAAATCACTTCCAGAATTTGTTTAATTGCTTTTGTACTTTTGCATCTGTTGTACGTGCTGTGAATGTTGGTGCTGGTGCAGAGGGTGCTGTTTCTGCTTTGTTTGCTTTGAAGCAATATAATGGAGTTAAACAATGACAGGCTACTCCAGTTCAGTGACCGCATTAATCCAACTTCTAAAAATGTTGTGAAGTAGCAAAATATTATTCACATACTTAGAGATGAGCACAAGAGAGATGAAGTGAATTATAAAATTTGAAGCAGGAAAAAAACAAGTTCCTGTAATTTTATTCTGGTGTTGTTTGTTTGGTTTTTAAGCTCAGCCATCCCCCTTTATTCTGAAGAACTATTCCTATTTTAAATCAAGTGTCTGTCTGGCACATACAGCTGCTGTTATGACCTTTGCCAAGTAAAATTAGAGATAAGATTGTTTTTCCATTCATGGTTTCTCCAAAGTAGATTGCTTTCCCAAACTAAAATCCAAACTCGGAGGAAATGTCAGCTCAGAGTTAATATGAGATGTGCATTTTTCCCCTCTTCTCTTTGCATCAGTGTCTTAAAGGATAAGATAAAAATATGTAAGAGCATTATTCATGCTTCAGAGTAAGTCTGGTTGAAAGTTGAGAATAAAAGCCAACTCAGTTCTCAACTCTTAGCTCATGAGTATAATTTTCTTAAAATGTCACCTTTTTTTTGCAATCAGTGAAAGCATCAGTGTAAGTGGTATTCCAAGCCTGTACATAACTCTGACCATCACGGGTGAAATACTTTCCATCTAACATGAGCAACACTTCACTGAAATATCAGAACCAGGGTCAGATTCTCTTGACACAGGGTATATACTCAGTATATGCAGCAGCTGCATGATTTGCCATCTGCTTAAACTCCTCACCTGGTTAATGGAGGAAAGAACAGACCTTGAAAACCTGAGAGTTATTAGAGGAATTGGGTCCACCCAAATTTATATGCTTTCCTTCTCTAATCTATGCTGAAATGAGGTACTGCCAAAGAGTGTCTTTCTCTTCCTCTGGAAGTAGGTGGAGGTAGCAGGAGATGTCAAACTCTTGCCTCTCTCCATTTAGACATCCTCTTGAGACTAAGACAGGAGTTGTGTTCACTTCTTTTTCATAATAAGGTAGCAGCTGAAGCAGAATAACCTGGCATGGACGCCTGAGCTCTGAATGCTTCATAGCCCAAAGCAGACTGAATCCAAATTGCAGGGGAATACTAAGGAGTATTATGGTTATAAAAGCATTTCTATCTTCTTGCTGAAGCTGAGGCAGGAAAGCAAATTTATGGGTCAGGATGAGAACAAGAAATTTGGAACGTGATTCTTGTCTAACTCGGCTGGAAAAAGAACAAATATCTGCACTTGGGGCGGGGTAGAGGCGGGGCAGGGTGTTCTTGTGTGTGTGTGTGTGTGTGTGTGTGTGTGTGTGTGTGTGTGTGTGTGTGTGTGTGTGTGTTTGTGTTTGGTTTACTTCAGTGGTAGTGTAATACAAAATTTTCCAGAAAGCTGAGTCTGAAGCTTCAGTTTTATCCTTCTCTTAGGTAAGTGTCCAAAGGACTCACAAGCATGGCTGAGAACAGGGCACAGCTCTGTCTTGCCCTTGGGTGCCTCTTTGCTAAAACATCTTTGACAGCAGCTGCTCCACTGGAGAGCAGCCAGCAGCAAGGTCCCACCAGCAGCTGACCTCTCAAATAATGGAGAAATACAAGGAGCTGATCCTGGACATGCTGGCTAATATTTATGAGAGGGTTTCAGGCTGAAGCTAGGCTGTCACAAGAGGCAGCACATGGTTTGCTTTGCACAGGATCAGCCTAAAATCACCTGGTAATTCATGAGGCTTATCTGACCTGCACAGAATAGCATTCTGACTTAAATTTTAGGCAACAAGATACAGAACATGAGGAGCCACTTGCCATCAGTGTGTCTCAGCTGTGGGACCAGCAGACTGGTTTAAGCCAGAATTGCTGTGATATGATCACCATCAGCCTGCTACATTTTGCCACACAAGAACCTGTTCCAACCTTGTAATCGGTCCTGGCAGCTGTACAATACTGGATGGAAAGTTCGGGGAGAGGAGACACAGCTTGGAGCTGAGGGACATGGGCAACCTTCAGCAGCTGGCCAATGCTAATTCACTGTGCCTTGATTGTGTGCTGGGGATGCCAGAATACACTAAAGCACAGTTTCCTGGAAATAGGAGATAGACGAAGAGTAACCATGGCTGTGAGGCCAGAATTGTATCCAGATTTCTGGGAGAAACAATAAAGTCAAGTGAAGAATACAGGTTTGATAATTGTGTCTGAAACTTGTGTGGGTTTTAGAAAATAGGAGTTCTAGAAAACAGAATAGGGTCAGTCACACCGTCATTAAGATTTTATCTACACAATTGCTCTTAGCAGTACTGTTTGATAGTATACAATTTGGAGAAAGTTAAGGGCAGGTAAGTCCCTTTTCTTTTTGTGATGGCTAGCACTTGTCTAGTAGCCAAATACAGCCATTTGCTTACTCACTACTAGGTTGAGAAAAGAACAATTTAATAATTGAAATTAAAAAAAAACATCTTAAAATAATACTGATATTAATGTCCCATTGTCATATCCAAATGCCAATTTAGCTTATTGATTTAAATATTCCTCACGTCCTTAGATCTTGCGCTTGTAGACCAACAAAACACAAAGTCCTTCACTTCCAGCGACAAAAATGCAAACACTGGTGTTATGAGTGTTTCTCCCATAACAAATCCCATGCTGAAATCAGAACACAGCGCTATTCTAGCTATTAAAAAGAAACTCAGCTCTGTTCCAGCTAAAACCCAGGACACTTCTGAACACTGTTTTAGGATGAAATTCTATGATTACGCCAAATACTACCTGACTGCTGTTCACTTACAGTTTGTGAATTAAGCAGGCGTTAGTGGTTTGAACACCAGGGATTTTTCAACTAAAGGACTTGTCCACCATGGAATGGCAACCCATCAGCAAGTCATTTATCTTGCATGTTTTTACTTGCTTCTCTGAGAGAATAACTATGAGATGAATCTCACAACTTCAGTGAATATTTAAGATTTTATAAAATAATTGGAGTAATTGAGTTTGTAAAATTTTAGTGTGTTTCAAATATATTTGCTGTTATTAAATTAATATAAAATAAATATAGATTTAATAGCATGAAAGTACTTTTCAACAAAATGGAGCTGTACATTCAGCTAGTTGAAAAATATCTATTTTGATACATAGATTATATACTTAATTGCTTTGTTACATCCTGTATTAAGATAATACTTTCCATGCATGAATACATTTGGGCTTCAGTCTATTTGGAAATCTAGCAGAGATATATTGTCATCTTCCTCACTAAGTTGTTCCTCATAACCCTCTAGTAGCAAAACTGAATACAGTATTGAGGCATGTTTATAAAATCGCTTAATGGAGTAACACAAATTCTTATATTCGGGTGTCCTTTTTCTAAATTAGTTATTAAAAACACTAGTTTATGACACTTAAACATTATTAACTTTTGATATTTTCAGTTTGTAAGCTGCCTCCTCAGAAAGCGAGTGCTAGTGTTTGCACACAGCCTTTCTGACCTCATTACTCACACTACACTGAAAAAATCTGTTTCTCCTGCTTCTCTTGCCCTGCACTCCCTCCAGGAGGCTTTAGAGCATGCAAAAAGAGCACTTTTATGGGTAGTTTTTGTCTCAATTGATGCAGCAATATATTATTAGCTTAGTGTAACTCTTTCAAAATTTTATGAGGCTTCGCAGAGTAGCTGAAGTGAACATAGGTTTTATATTCCATACCCAACAGATCATGCAAGTTTCTGTCATTATCAATTAGGATATGCTTGATCAAGTTCAGACAGTTCACATATGATGACATATTTTTTCTTCACTGTGTAATACTTCTGAAAGTCAATAGATTATTTAGGGGACTGTTCACAGTTTCAAAATACAGTTGTTATTTTTACCAAAGCTAGATCTAGTTAAATAGTAGCAAAAATTGTGTTTTCATAAATTCACTCACATCTGAGCATCTGTTTCATGTGCACATCTATGTGATCCTCACTGTTTGACTGCTATGGATCAATACACTCCCTTTCACAGAGAAAGGATTATTTTTTATTTATTCGTAGGAATGAAATCCTATCCGCCTAGAAAATCTCTATATCAAAAAAAGCTATGGTTGTTTAAATGGTATTTGGCAAAGGGATTTTCCCTGTAACTGCATAAATTTCTGTACTGTGTTTCCTTATGAACGAAAGTATTAGCGTGCAAAATAGCAAACTCTCCCATTATTCTTCTGTGCAGTAATCCTCATGTAAATATTTTACATTCATATGAAATATAGATAGCTAAATAGATGATAAATAAGATATAATGGTTTCTCTGGAAAATTTAACATATGGACAACAAATACTACTATTACTGAAGATTTTAGCAATTCAAAATCTAATCTTGCTAGATAATTTATAACCCCAGTTTTGAAATAATGCCATGCCGGTGCTCTTTGTGGGACTACTACCAGCATAATTATGTAAAGAAGTAACAGAATGTGGCTGAAAACAGTTCTCGGTTTTCTGTTCATAGATACTCTTTCACTCAGGATGAAAGCTTACTTTCTAAGAAAGAGTAAACCATAAAACAAATACCAAATCTACTTTATTCTTGGTGAACAAATATTTTTAAGACCAACATAAGAAGACAAGAGAATATAAAACTATTAAAGAGAGAAGGATAAAATCTTACAACAAAATTATAAATACAGAGGTAAAAAATGACATACAGATATAATTCTTTAATTCCTGAAATCTTTTCTATGCAAACACCAAAGGTAGGCAGTTGCAATTATGTTATTTTCAGTAAAAAAAAATATAACAACATTTCTTTGATCCTTAGCCTTTTAAAAGTGTGTTTAGTATACAACTGCTTCCCAAGAAGACTCTGTGTGTTTTAAACCAGTTATTTCACTTTTCTGAGAGTATGTGTGCTACTGATAGCAATAAGTATATGAAGCCATTAAGGCAGCAGAATATGTCTTTTTTTCTTCCACTCTTTCTTTGTTATATATTTCTGAAGTAATATTTCAGGTTTCCTATCAAAAGCATGGTAGAATCCTCATAATCAATTTGAGTCTACCAAAGAAATTAAGTTACTGACTTTGAGTCTGAAGGAAATAAATCTGCAGCCAAAAGCCACCATGCTTTATCTACTCCAAGGTTTCCACCTCCTTTCCCCAAATATGCCATTGTTCCTAAGGCTGGTGTACAAGCCTTAGATGATGATGATACCTAAGTACCATTATTTGAAAATTGAACTGGTGGCATATTTCCCCTTCTTTCTTAAAAAGATTCTTTGCTTGTATTTTAGCCAGAAATTTCACTGTTAATACGATAACAGAAATAACTGCCCAAAACCACGTACAGGTCAGTGTACAGAAAGAGTGACAGCATTGAATAAAAATATCCAGTATTTAAATGTGTGATATTCTGAATATGAATTGTTAAACTATACATTAATACATTCTCCTTTCAAAGGCTTGGTATACAAACATGTACACTTTCAAGAAACATGTATTTAAAAAAAAAAAAAAATCCTGTGGTGAACCTGGATGCAAAATCTAAGAGAAGACTTCTGAAAGCAATGTGCAATACTGATATGTTGAAGGAGAAGCTTTAAATTTGTCCTGCAATAATTATACAATGTTTATTACTCTTTTGCCACTACAAGCAGGGTACGGTGTCTGAAACTGTTCTTAAAGGATTATTTACTAAATCCTTTCTTTCTTAGCTGGGTCTTCAGGCTTCTTCCCTAGTTTTATGGAGTAACACATGCCCTTCCTCCTGGGCTAGCTTCTGTTCTCCAGTTAAGTGTGGGTGGGCTCAAAGTTCTGTAGAAGTGATTCACACAATCCTAATGCCATGTTATAATGGGGGTAGAAGCTGAAAAAGGAAAGCAAGTGGAAACGGGAGCATCACTGACAAAAACAGAAAGGTATTAATAAACAAGCCACATGATGCAGCAAAACATCCTTAGTGCATTTGCTGCTCTCATCTGGCATGCATAGTGCCTTCAAAGCCAAGTTTTGCATCTTATCTGTTTTGACTAACTGCATAACTTCAAGGCAATGAGATATGTTTTAAGTAAACGTGCTCATCATCTTCACTTTTATTTTCCTTTTTTTTTTCTTTTTTGTAGAACTCATTCTCAAAAGAGGCAGAGTGGTATCATTGGCATATAGAAGGAGGAGCCTTAAATCTAGTAAGTGAGCTTAGAGTTTTCAAGAGAGAGTATTATACTAATGAAACAGGTCCTGATGTAATTATTTTGTTTATCGTGAGTCAGTGCATCTATTTTGTACTTCATATAAATGTCTCTGATTGTTTGGCACTTTACATTGGCATTGGTCTTTTTGGGTTATATCCAACCAGGGAATAAACTAATCCAGCCTAAACTGGGCGAGTTGCAAGCTTTAGCACACTACCCTTCTGTACTTTCATCCTGCTTTGCGGGGCCTGTCAGGAGAGAGTATTCTCAGTGTCTGCTCTGTTCTAGAAGAAACAGTTGTGTTTTAACAGAAATTGGGAAAGTGACAAATAGGGAATATTGGATCATAACCTGTTATTTGCCTACTAAAATCTTAATTATAGGTAAGTGCAATTTTCACAAGTGATGTCAATTTTAATCATATGCTGCACTTGTTCCACTCAAGACCCAATTCCTTTATTCACTCAGTTATCACCATCATGAGGATAAAATTATGTTGTCCTGTACTGAAGAAACAACTGTACTGTCCTAGTTTTGTAAGGGGCAAAACTGAACTGAACTGAACTGAACATGTACTGGAGGAGACCCACTGCCTCTTTTATCATGCAGGGTGTAACAGTAGCAGCACTTTGTTCTGTGTTGGAAGTGGAAGTACTCAGCTATGCAACATGAATCACTGCTCAAACAGTTGTCTCCAATTTCTTTTTACACTGAAGCAGTGGTTTCCACTAGTTGCGTGTACACTAAGGTCTGATTTTCTCGCCATACAGGAACTGTACAAGACAGGATGTTATTTACTAAGAGCAATTTTTTTCCTTCCTGGCTTTTTAAAAAATCCTATTATTAATAAAATATAGTAAAAATAACTCCCTTTTCAATGTCGCTGAGGTTTAAATACATAATAATACAATATGAATGAATATATTTAGATTAGTCTGATTGAAGGTAGAAATATATATATTTTTTTTTTTTCAGTTCAGATTTGTGTTCATACTAAACTTCAACATAAATGACCTTCCCAAATGTATTCAGTATCTGAAGTACTGAAAACAGAATTAATTGTGTCTGGAATATCTGACCACTTGCACGTCAATGGCAAACATACCTAAGGCAAGTCTATTGTGAAAAAGGAAACCTTTATGCCCTTCAGCCAAAGTACCCTCTACCACATGCATTTACATGAAGTACGGCATCCCGTGAGGCTTAGGAGACCTCCAGTGTAATAATTTTAGTTGTCCTGGCCAATATATTACTTCTGAGTAAAGTAGGAACAAGTAGTTGAGAGCTGTTAGTGAATAATATGATCTCCCTTGTTTGCCTACATAATGAGTCGGCAAGCCATATTTAACTTTGTTAAGTGCATGGCAATGATGCAGTAAGCCTAATGTAAAAATAAATATTTTTTTTTTTAAGATTATACATTTCCTGAGCATTTTAATCATGACTACAAAAGAAAACAATCTTAGAAATTAATTCATAGCTTTAGTGTTATTTTTCTTTATTAATATTTTAACAAATGTAATTTTGTTGTAATAAATTATGGTTTTAAGAAGATCACATTTACAATTTTACAGATAAATGATAATCTCATCTCCCAGATAAGCAGTTAAATAGATAGCTCTCTTATTAGTAGCACAATGATACATCCAAATTAGGTGTAATTTCTATTATCTTTATAAATGGATAACTAGTATGTAGATGTGAAAGAAGCATTGATGTGGAAAATGTTAAAATAACAAATCTTATTAGAAGAAAGAATTTAGAAATACCATGTCAAGAGTGTAATGACCTCAATTAAATTTTATGTGAAATTATAATTGGCGTTTTTAGTAAAGGAATGCTATCACAAATTGAATATTTGATATAATATTACAGGACATCTTATTCCTCTGGCATGTACTTATATTAAATAAAAGTCTTTGAGAGAATCAAGGAAGATTCATAATTTACAGTTTTGGGAATCTGCTTTGATGAAATAGGAATGAAAATAGGTTTCAATACAAAAGAGAGGAAAGTGGGAAAGTTATCTGAAAGTGATCCTTTTGTTCTTTTGTCCAAACAGTGTTGAAATTCAATGTGGTGCGGTGCATGTGCTTAGATGTAGTCAAGGATGTAGAATCTTCAAGGTGTAGTCAAATAGAATAGTTTTGGGTTTTTTTAAGACATATCATTTGAGGCCAGAAAGTTCACTATGTGCAAACTATCCAAGCAATTCCTGAGAAAGTTCTAAAAATTACAGTTTTCAGGAAAGTATAATGTCCCTCATTATCATTTTGGTCATGTGCGAATTTCTATTTGCAAACTAATATTAGAATAAAAACTTCTAAGTAGTTCTGCAAATACTATCAACATGTGTGTTTGGGGATGAGGAGGGGCTGCCTGTGGAGTCCTCCAAAACATCACTCAATATAAAGTTTATAATTATTAATATTGTCATATACTTTTGTTAAAATTCAACCCATATACACTTAGTGATACTAGAATAGTGCAGATTTCAAATCTGGGAAAAATATTACAGAGTGAAAAGTTATCTTAAACCATCTCTCGTTGTTTAATTTTTTTCCTTTGCTTACATAAAGTAGTAGTAGAGGGATGGTAGTTGTAGACATAGTAGAACTGATGCATTAAACTGCTGCAAGAAGGAGCAACAACAAAGGTCAGTAAGGAATACTGGCTAGGGGTGACATAGCTAAAAATAAGCTATAGTAGCTGTTAGGAAAGTACCTAATAGAAATTCTAAACAAAAAGCAGTGTTGTCTGTAGCATTTGCAAATAAGCAGTTGCTACCATTGGCAATCTACCCCAATTACCTTCTGTTAATCTGGCACATCTTTAAAATTGAATACTGTGCATAATTTTTCATGGTTAGGATACTGCAGACTTTTCTTTAGGCTCACGAAGAAAAGTCACTATCACAAGTGACCTGTATAATTTAATCTGAGTTATTTTAGAAACAGATTTCCACACAGGTCAGGAGAACTGTGGCCATGGGGAATGGGGAATCCTCAGCATTTAGTTTTTAAATTCTGAGCTGATGCATAAATGTAAAGAGAGATAAGCTGATACTGTTGAAAAATAAATTGATGTTCTTATATGGAAAGTTTATTATTTACATACTGTCATATGTATATAAATACATATGTTAATATGCTTGGGAATTACTGTAACTTAAGGACTAGATTCTGATATAGTTTTGAAGATTATGAATGAAGAGCAGAGTACTGCACCATCAAAGCACATTTCAACACAGCACTCTGGGGAGGAGCTGCTGCAACTACTTTGCAGATTAAGTGAGTTTGGACAGTTAAGACCAGAAGAAACCCCAAAATCCTATGGCTTGCCTAGCTTTGGAGATACCTAAATTTGTCTTATATCCACATTTTGGACTATAGTTTTTAATTAATCTAAATTGAAGGTCTTTGCAATCCTTGAGGCTAATGCTTAGTTCTCATAAAATTCGTTTCATACATCATGAAGTGTCTGAGTGAAGTCTATAGATGCTCTTCAGTATTCGGTCCTATTTTAGGTCTTTCTTTTTCTGTTCTTTCTAATTACATGCTCAGGAATTATGTTTGGGGCTCTTTTATTTTTTTGTTGTTGGATACTGATATTTGCAAAGAAACTCTGGTAGCAATATATAGACAATATGTAGCTAGGACTATTGATCCTATAGGATAAGCATAAGCATGCTTGCCAACCCCCATGTGACACCTTATGTATTTGTTTAGTCAGCACAGTTTGTGTGGCCAGGTTTTGGTTGTGGTGGGGCATAGGGGTGGCTTCTGTGAGAAGCTGCCAGAAACTTCCTCTATGCGTGGCAAAGCTAGTGCCAGCTGGCTCCTAGAAGGACCCGTCACTGGCCAAAGCCAAGCCAATCAGTAACGATGGTAACGCCTCTGTGATAACATAATAAAGAAGAGGAAGAGAAAAAAACCTGGGCATTCTGCAGCTGGAGAGAGGCGTGAGAATATGTGAGAGACACAACTCTGCAGTCACCAAAGTGAATGCAAAAGGAGGGGGGGATGTGCTTACATAGGAAAACTTTTTCATTTTAGCGAAATATTAACTTTAAAACAGCAAACTCCATTACTTTATAAGAAATATCAGTAGTTTTAAGAGTAAAACTACTCGTATAGCTGTTTGTATTACACTTCTAATAATTTTAGTAGATTTATATGACTCAAGAGTAAGAAAGTCATGCCGAATAAGGAATTTAATGATAAGGAATATACCATAAGGAATTGGCTGGATGGTAGCACTCAAAGAGGTATGGTCAGTGACTTGATCTCCAGATGAAGATCAGTGACAAGTGGCATCCCTCAGGGGTTGATATTGGGATCGGTACTGTTTAACATCTTTCTCAGTGACATGGACAGAGGGATTGAGTGCACCCTCAGCAAGTTTGCTGATGACACGAAGCTGTGTGGTTTAGTTGGCATGCTAGAGGGAAGGGATGCCATCCAGAGGGACCTTGACAGGCTTCAGTGGTGGACTTGTGCAAACCTCATAAAGTTCAACAAGGCCAAGCGCAAGGACCTGCACCTGGGTCAGGGCAACCCCAAGCACAAATACAGGCTGGGCAGAGATTGGATTGAGAGCAGCCGTCAGGAGGACTTGGGGGCACTGGTGAATGAGAAGCTCAACGTGAGTCGACAATGTACACTCGCAGCCCAGAAGGCCAACCATATCCTGGGCTACGTCAAGAGAAGAGTGGTCAGCAGGTCAAGGGAGGTGATTCTCCCCCTCTATGCCACTCTTGTGAGACCCCACCTGGAGTACTGGATCCAGTTCTGGGCCTCCAACATAAGAAGGACATGGACCTATTGGAGCAAGTCCAGAGAAAGGCAACGGGGATGATCAGAGGACTGGAGAACCTCTCATATGAGGACAGGCTGAGAGAGTTAGGGCTGTTCAGCCTGAAGAGGAGTCTTTGGGGAGACTTTATAGCAGCCTTCCAGTACCTGAAGGGGGCCTACAGGAAGGCTGGGGAGCGACTTTTTCAAGGGCAGGTAGTGATATAACAAGGGGAAATGGCTTTAAACTGGAAGAGGGTAGGTTTAGATGAGATATTAGGAAGAAATTCTTTACTGTGAGATTGGTCAGACACTGAAACAGGTTGCCCAGAGAAGTTGTGGATGCCCCCTCCCTAGAAGTGTTCAAGGCCAGGTTGGATGAGGCTTTGAGAACCTGATCTAGTGGAAGGTTTTTCTACTCATGGCAGGAGGGTTGGAACTAGGTGATCTTTAAGGTCCCTCACAACCCTAACAATTCTTTGATTCTATGAATGTCACACTGAAGTTGTGTTGTAAGTAATCTCACGTTTAGATAGAGCAGAGATGAGTGAGGAGGTTTGATTAGTTACACTGCATTATGATACCAGCTATAAAAAAAAAATCATTTATAATATCGGTGTTTATATTCCAATAAAATCTAAAAGGTTCACATTAAGAACTTCATCCCAGCACTAGACCTTGTACAATCAGAAAATAATAATCAGTTTGCTAAAGCTCAGTCAAAACAGATTATAAATGTAGGAGGGAAAAGATTATTTAATCTCTTCTCTCATAATTATCTCTTGGATGATTGCTAAAGTATATTTCAGGTTTGAGAAAAGTCAGTTTGATAAAGGTAAAGTATCACATTAACATAATTAATTTCTCACATCTATGTGAATGTATCCTTGGGCTGCTTTATAAGAACTACTCCTTTATTTTGTCTGCAACACAAACTGGTCTGAGATCTGGTCTGTGGTTCTGAAAAAAAAAAAAAAAAAAAAAAATTAGTGAATCAGTCAGGGTAGAAAGGAGGTATTGAAATATACCTTCTGATTTTATCTGTCTGCAAAGTCTGACATAGCTGTCTTTAGATTTCTTGATATATTCCCACTGTCAAATCAGTGTCTATAAATATAGTAAAAGAATTGGTAGTGCAAGTTTCTGTACTCTTAATATTGTGTCCCACTTTTTCAAGGATCAATTGAAAGAATGACTTAGTGGTTTAGTTTTTATGCTTATTCTGCCCTGCCTGTTCATTAAGACTACTCATAAGGAAGAGATTTACTTATGCTTGCTCCTAGCCTTTAGGAACTCAAACTGAGATAATCATCTCCTTTCATCTAAACTTCTGACCAGCTATTAGAAGATTTATTTCTTTAGCAGGATGAGTTAGAATTGATGACTCTTACCCATATGAGTGAAGGATAGTGCTGAATAGTCTTTAATACTAAATTAGATTTCTCCTGTTCGTGTCTTGTTTCACATTGAGCGTGCTATGTGCAAGCAAACAGCACATCACAGAAAATTTAGTTTTTCAGTCTGTAACATCTTACATACTGTGGTTGCTTTAAAATGGCTAAAGAAAAAAGAAACAAAAACCAAAACAACCCACAACCAGCAAGTAAAAGGTGAGAATTAAAGTTTCCCTTTGGAAGTATGAATTTATAGGCTCTTATTCATAGCCTGTGGAGAAAGTATTTTTTTTACTCTGCTCAATTGGTTCTGAAACTTGTGCAAGGATATAAAGAAAATTATCATATTCATAGAATCACATGTGCTAATGATTTAGTGCTCAATCCACAGCACTAAAATTCACTTGTGATTCCCTCCCCAGCCCCCGCCACCTTCCAAAACAAAAACATCCACCAGAAGCAAACTATTGTTCTTTGTTTTTTTAAAGGAACAATGTTTAGAAAAGTTTTCACAACTTAATTGGCAGAAGATGCTGATTTATTCAGAAACACACATGTATATCTTTTTAAATATTGTTATAAACCCATGGACTTGGAATGAAACTACTCATATAAGACCATATTCAGTGCTTTGATGAATGAGGAACATAGTATTATTTTTATTTCTGCTGTGTTTAAATTTACAAAAGAGCAAAGGCAAAAGACTGTGAAAATAAAATATCCTTTTCTGCAGTCACTAAAGAAGTAGGAAAAAATATAGAAAATTGTTTATTGCTATTATTTTTTCTCAAACTATTACATTGTTTTACATTTTAATGTACTACTCATACTGTTACATTTTAATTTATTGTCTGAATCCAAGCTTATATCTGCTGACATATTGCATGAAGTGTTTAAACAGAAGTAACATTAAGGGATCTGAAGTTAAAATTCTTCAGTTGAAGATATCAAAAAGTTCAGCTGTATCTTTTTCAAATATCATTGTTGTGTTTGGAAATGGCATCTTCAGGATGCCCTTGTAAAAATTAGTATATTTCTTGGTATTAGACAATATTTTCAAACTTGCAATCCAATCAAAGCTTTTTCATATACCCTTGTTCTGAGTAAAAAAATCCCCACAATTCCTAAGAGTTTGTGAATCTGGACATAATCCTAGTTGGTATCGAATTTCTGCATTATGATCTGCATGATGTTTTACAGAAGCCTACAATTCAGATTTTGTTATGGATACTTTTTGTTTAGATACCTTTTTTTAAGCTAGATTCTCTGCTCTCATCATAGTTTTCTATAGTTAGTACTATAGGCAAGAATTTATATGCATTGTAGCAACTCTTAAAATAAGTGTTGCCTCTTTGGATATCCTAAGAGATCTATAAATTTTAAAATACGAATCATAAAATAAGTATATATACACACACACAGATGCATGAAATTGCACTTGCATTTTTTTCATTACTGCATTCTGTGATATTAACCAGTTGTATTCGTTTATGTACTGCCATAAAACCATAGAAATGAGAGACATGCAAAATGCAGTTTTAAAATGAAAAAGAATAATGCTTTCAGCTATATCTGGGTTTAGACTTAGAGACCCATCAATAACTTGCAATAAAATGAAATTACGCACACATCTGTATACACAACATTTATCTGAACCAATTTCTAAGTGAGACAAAAAGGATAGATCTTATCAATCTGGTCTTCAACAAAGCCTTTAATGTAGTGACACCTTACTGAGTACAATGAAATTGTCTGTTGACAGTAAATTAGTAAACACAGAAGTTAGAGTAACTGTAGTGTTTTGAGCAAGATGAAGGATGAGATAGCACTTCAGACTTTTATCTTGCACTAAAGAGGAGTTAACCACCTGAGTTCTAAAAACTTGGATGGTTGATCAGTATTTTCATGGAGGATGACACAAAGGCAGAAGCAAGCTAGTAATGTTTTGTAATAGCCCAGGTTTGAGAATCGTCCTTGATGAGAAGCAGGATTAAAATGTCATACAGGGAGAACTTATGATCTGCAGAGTTGCCTTAATGTGTGTGAGAACACAGTAATATACTCTCATGTATCTAGGGACTGAAAAAATTTCTGCAGTTAAATAGGTTTCCAAAAGATACAAACAAGAGAAAGATGTGTATGTTAAGCATAGCCAAGCCATTATCCCATTGTTAGCTATGAAAAAAATAACAGCAGACAAAATATTCCTAGTACAAATGGAAAAATGGACAAATAATCAGTGTGCTTTACAACACTTATCTGGAATATAAGTTTTGGTTGTAATAGATGTGGAGGTCTGAACCAATTTTTCAGCAGAAGTGGAAATATAAAAATCAAATCATCCCTAAGTTAGAATTTGGTATCGGCATTGTATGATGAAATGCATTCTAGTCTTTTCTTTTTTCCTTTCTTACTCAACAGTAACTCCATGCAGCAAATATGTTCTCTTTTTCAGTTGCAGTTAGAGGACTACTGTCTGTGTCTGACACTTTCATCCTTGGTTCTCAGTCAAATAGTGACTAAAAATCATTTTGAGTCATCTCTACAACTACCCAAAAGGAGGTTGTAACGAAGTGGGTCTTGGTCTTTTCTCCCAAGTAACAAGCAATAGAACAAGAGGAAATGGCCTCAAGTTGTGCCAGTGGAGGTTTAGACTGGATATTAGGAAAAATTTCTTCACCAAAAGGGTTGTCAAGCATTGGAACAGGCTGCCTAGAGAAATGGCTGAATCACCATCCCTGGAGGTATTTAAAAGATGTGTAGAAGTGGTGCCTAGGGACATGGTTTAGTGGTGGACTCAGCAGTGTTTACAATTGGACTTGATGATCTGAAAGGTCTTTTCCAATCAAAACAATTCTATGATTCTATATTATGATAAAGGGTCAAATAAGTACAAATTACAGCTTGATTAAAAGTTACAGGGAGACTCAGAAACAGATTTACAATTGCAGCAAATGGACCTTGTAGATATTTGCTGCAAGTAATTTCCAAGTGAACTGGAAACTTGGTGCTGGGTGCAGTGAGTGGACAGGTACAGCTCTTGGGCAGCAAAAATTTAGATCAAAGGGGAAGACATCATTTTCACAGGAAGGAAAGAGGATTTATAAGCTGAAAAACAGCAGTGCAGGCATGCTCCTTCCGGACTGAAGCAACGTGACGGCATGCTGCACTAACTGGGCCAGTGAGTACTGAAAGATCTGTGCCACTCTTTAGTGGTAAATTCCCTTTCTATAAAAGTACAAAAAAGAAATAACTCATTATGATGCCAGCTTCTATCACCTTCTTGTTACGTCTTCAAACCAGCACTTCTATGTTTTCTCACATGGGAGAACTTTCCTATATAATATCTGCACTACTGTTTACTTGACAATTAGGCTGCTGATGTAACATCATCTATATTAATAGTGTAATACACTATTAATAGTGTATATTATTATAATAGTGTATTTTTATTATTATAGTGTATTATTATTATTATTATAGTTCACACTCTTCCTTTACCCTTTTGCTTTGCCTCATCATATAAAAATGCTAATAAAACCAATTAATGCCAGGTATTTTTCCTTTTTATTGGTCTAGTGCTTGCCAAAATAGGGTTTGCTTCCATGACTTTACAATTAAAGTGCGTGCTACTGGGTAAAAGGCATTCATAAACAGAATTGCACATTAAACTATGTCGTTTGGAGGTTCCTCTGGATCTACTCTTTGGTTTAATATTTTTGTTATCTTTGCTACAGAATATTGCAAATTGAAGAATGTGAATTTAAACATTCCTTCATAAATTCCTTTTCAGTTCACTAGAAAAAGCAGTCATTATAAGAAATATGTTAGAGGGGAAAAAAAAAAGTTAACACATTTTTTTTCTAACTTCTCCCTTTTCCATTTATCCTACTTTTTCTTAACTTTTTTTCAGTAGGAATTAAAGACGTTTCTCTGATTTTACCTAAGCAAGTATTTATTACGTATCTTTTTTTGAATTTCAGCACTTTAAGAATATTTCTCTAAGACTTATTAATTTTCTAAAACCTTATATTATTTTACTAATTTTAAGTCACATGCACAAGAAACATGTATTTGAGAACACAGTGTACATTTTGATACATAATATAGACTTGACACTCTAAATGTTGGAATCTCAACAGCTTCCAGTAATCTTGGAATCTCCTGCATGTGTGGGATCTGGAGAGACTAGTATCTATGATCTCTGTCAGATACTTAATATATTTAGTTTATTTATTTCAAAACATTAATATATAATATCTGTTCTCTCATTCCCCCTTCAAATGCCCAGCATAACTTATTTTATGTACTAGTTGACAGAATGTGCAACAGCTTGTTATTTGCTCACTCCTTTAGAAGTGAACTCTTAGAATAAAATTGGATCCTTTGAAAGGACTGCACTTGGCGAATGAAAAGGAATGAGCATCACTTAAGCCTCCTCTAAGATTTAAAACAAATGATTTAAATAGGTTTTAGATGAGTCATAATTACTATAAAGCTTTCTGCACATAAGCGAATGTGATTTACCTGCATATTTTTATTCTGAGTGTAATTACTTGCCAATCTATTATCTCTCAGTTTTACTGAGTCTATTTTTAGAATTAAATCAGTAAGTGTGCTTCTCCTTTCACCGTATGGAAGACCTGTGCTAGGATCTCCATGCTACTGAACTCCAAAGACAAGGCTTTTGGAGGAGGCCTCTGAAGTAAGAGAAATTGCCTGTAAGACAGGATTTAGTAAAACTGAGGTGTTTTTATACATAAATTGTTTTTTTTAGAAACCCTAAGAAGGGGTGTTTTGATTACTGAAAGTCATGTCACTGTATTTAAATATTAATTGTCTGTGACAGAAGCTTCCTTAGGAACCAACATGCCAGAATGGTGCAGCAGGCAAAAGCTATTATCCGTTACAAGAACACATTTGTCATTTGACCAACTTAGATTCTCCACAAGTGAGAACATCTTAGGTATAAACATTTCTATTCTCCTTTGTACCGCAAATTAAATTTTTACCATAGTCCTGTCTTGACACTTATTCCTCTTCTTCCTTCCCATAGATTTCCTGATTATCCAGTCCTGATTCGTCCATATTATTTGAATTATCACAGAATTGTAGGGATTAGAAGGGACCTCAGGAGATCATATAGTCCAACCCCACTGCCAAAGCAGGTTCTCTAGAATGGGTTGCACAGGAAAGCATCCAGGCGGGTTTTGAACATCTCCAGAGATGGAGACTCTACAACTTTTCTGGGCAGCCTGTCCCAGTGCTTTGTCACCCTCACAGTAAAGAAGTTTTTCCTTAGGTTTTTATGGAACTTTTAGTATTCCAGCTTTTGCCCATTGCCCCTTGTCCTCTCACAGGGTACTACTGAAAAAAGCCTGACCCCATCCATTTGGCATTTGCACTTCAGATATTTATAGACATTGATAAGATCCCCTCTCAGTCTTCTCTTCTCCAGGCTGAACAGTCCCAGCTCTCTCAGCCTCTCCTCATACGGGAGATGCTCCAGGCCTTTAATCATCTTTGTGGCCCTCCACTGGACTCTCTCCAGAAGATCTCTGTCTTTCTTGAACTGAGGAGCCCAGAACTGGACACAGTACTCCAGATGTGGCCTCACCAGGGCAGAGTAGAGGTGGAGAAGAACCTCCCTTGACCTGCTGGCCAAGCTCTTTTTAATGCACCCCAGGATACTGTTGGCCTTCCTGGTCACAAGGGCTCACTGCTGTCTCATGGCCATCCTGCTGTCTACCAGGACACCCAGGTCCTTCTCTATAGTACTCCTCTTCAGCAGTTCAGCCCCTAACCTGTACTGGTGCATGTGGTTATTCCTCCCCAGGTGAAGGACTCTACAATTGCTCCTGTTGAACCTCATTAGGTTCCTTTCCACCCAACAATCTGGCATGTCTAGGTCTCGTTAAATGGCAGCACAGCCTTCTGGTGTGCCAGCCACTCCTTCCAACTTTGTATCATCATTATGCTATGTTTTTTCTTTCTTTTTTTTTTTTACATTGAACTGGGAAATCACTTTTTTCCCTCCTTTTTTTTTCAGTTTCAGACACTATATGAAATAACAAATTAACTTCAGAAATTCAACAAAAGAGAAACCCTATGTCTTGTTCGATTCCTTCATTCTGTTGTGAACCAGATAGAAATTATTACTTTGGTTTTCATTTGGGCATCTGCCTAAATATCACTGGCTAAACTGGAATGTACTATTTGGGATGCGCCCCAAATTCTTCCTTAGGATTTGCCATGAGGAGCAAAACTCCAAATATCTGAAAGCTACTGATAACCTCTAGCCAGATGAATAAATCTGTTTATTTATTTTCTCTGTAGATTAATTGCTAAAGGGAGAGCACAGCAATTCCAGTTGCTGTCTGCTATGAATGAATAAAGTTAGTGAGGGAATTATTCCCAGTTTAGTAGGATATCATTGAAAAATCTTCATTAACTAATGGTTTTCCCCAAGAGAATCACTTAAACTCTGGATTCTAGCATGTCAAAATGGATTCAGGTAGCACCTGACTAAGCATGTACGCAGAAACGTTTATTTTACAGTATTTCAAAAATATAAGGTGGGAAAGGCATATGCCAAGGAATATGCAAAGTGACTACATTCACCTCTAATATTAAAATGACATTCAGTTTTACATTTTGATGTTAAGAGAACTTTGACCTCGGAAGTGTTACAGTTGATAAGGAAAAAAAAAACAAAACATAGACTAGAGAACAGGGTAGAGCAGTTTAGAATTTTGAAACCTGTGTTTATTGGTCTCCTAAAGTGAGATTTTTTTTAAAAAAAACAAAACCTGCTAAGTTAGATTGCTAAATTTATGTGTATTACTTTTACTGTTTTCTACTGCTATGGAGACTCTGATTTTATAACGTTTTCTCCCCTTTGATGAGGTGCTGATGTGTGACAATGTTCTCTTGATTAGAAGGATGACTGAATGTATTCAACAAGAAACAGTGCTTTATAGGAATGAAGAAATAATAACATATGCATCTGTCTTATAAAAAGTGGTCTTGATGAGGAGGGAGACTTTTTTCTGAAGTTGTGAAAGGTTTTGTTCCTCTTTAACGAGGCCTGACTGCTGGGAAATCCAGGTGCCAGCCATTCCAGTGCTGACGGTTGCTTCTGTCTGGCAAGGCTGTGCCTTCCACTTTCTTCTTCAGTTGTGAATAATGTGCATGTTTGGAATATGCTCCAAATTAACTTTATGTCCTGAAGACTGAAATATATCCTACTGGAGGATTAGAGAAGCCATTCAGGGGGCATTTTGGTCAGTGTAGTCACCTTAGAAGACCCAAAAAGCAGTCAAGGTTGCTTGGCTTTTATTTGCTTCAGTCCTTTGATTTTTCTATCTTGTCACTATTCATAAGCCTCTGAGAGAAGTTCCTTGGCTTCCTGCTGGCTCTGAAACTCCTTTTAATAAGACCTCAGGGAATTTCTCGCCACTAACACAGTGAGCTTCCGCAGTCGGGCTCAGCACTACTGTCTGTTTCTGAGCTGAAGCTGCTCATGTTGCTCTCTGCCTGCCACTCCTGGAGCCACAGAATACCTGTCAAATGGGGGGATAGGGGAGGCTGCTTTACATTTGGCCAAATGGCAATAGCTGTTTTTTTAGGTTTTGGAATGTGTTTTCATTTTAGGATGGGAACAGCACCTTTTGAATACGTTGCAAATTGTGTGTACAAATGCTGCTTTTGATTTGAGTTAAATATTTCTAATTTCCAAAACGCCTCTTTTCCCTCTCACCTTGTACCCTAGCATAAGTTTTGCCTAATTCAATTCATCCCCATTAATATTTTACCTTGAAAAACTAGCATGCTTTGTGATTTTCCTGTAAGTATTACTAGATATAAGGAAGATTCAAAGATTATAGCTTTCCTTTTCTTGTAACTTAGTGGCTGAATTCCTTTTTCTTCTGGCCATAGGAATGGATTTTACAATTAGTACCTGTATCATTAGATTTAAAAAAAAAATCAGGGAACTCTTTAGCTCTGTCTCTGAGTATTTGCAGGTCACTCTTATTCTCCATTATGATGGTTTTCATACTGATGCTAGTAGTATGACACTACTTTACAAATACTGTCAGAAAAAGATTTCATGTGAATTGGATTCTTCATGAGTTTTAGCTATACATTTGATTTTTCCGTGTTTGGCACTTGATATGAAAAAAAAAAATATATATTCTAAAATATTACAGACAAGGAATTTCTGTATCAGCTATATTTAAATATTTTAAGAGGAGACAATGGATTGTCTACATGTCAAATGGCATTCTTCTCTTTTATGTCCTCTTACCTCAAACTTTTATCTGTCTTGTTTTTCTGAATACTGCAAAGAAACTATATCACATGAAACTGAAATTAAGAAAAAATTACCTGAAGGCATTCTGACTTTCTGCTTAAGCTTTATTTTGTCATTTATTTCTATTAACAATCATTAAGCAATAATTATAAGCCTCATTAGCATTTTAATGAGACTAGTGGCCATTGCTAAATGTAATTAAATTAGTTTTATTGTATGATATTTTGAAGCTGTGATTAAATTAAGTTTTACTGGGCTTTGAAGAATAAACCTATAGAGATCACTCCTCAGTAACCATCTTGTTAACTTATGAGGAGTCTGTAGAATACACATAGGCAGGAAAAAAAATATTCCCTACTGAGGTTAATCATAAAAATAGAAAAATCAAATGCTCCTGCTGCCACCAGCTCCAAGATTACCATCATATTCTTAGTAATAATAGCAGTCAGCTAAATATCATTCATTGTGAGTAGCTTTGTGTAATCTATTTTTAATTTTTCAAAATAGCATCTGGATGCTATGGCGAATTGTTCTTTTTAAATCAAGGAGAGAATCCTGTAGTGCTTGCTCAGACAAATCTCCCATTGAGTTCAAATGGAATTTCACCACAGTAAGAACAGCAGGGTGTGTAAAAGCTAAGTATTATTGCTGGTTGTTGTTGTTTTTATTATTACAGTTTTAGAGAGATAAATTGGGTAGTGAGGAAAGACAGTGAGAAGAGGAAAAAGGTTCTACAATCAGAATCAGTTAAATTCCTATGATCTATCAGATAAATTCCTATGAAAGGCCACACAAACAGAAGATTAGGCATTTCTCTGCCCATCCCCAACATCTTTCTATGAAATCTGCACCATACTAGAACAGATGAAGCACTAGGTAAATGCTGGGTGGTTGCTTGTCCTCACTCATTTATCAGGTAAGAACTTCTGTCTGTCTTCCACTAGCTAGTTCTTGTCTTCTTTTGTCATCCTGGATGTGCTTGAATGTGCCTCAGCATGTCACTGTGCTCCAATGAGCGTAAAGTTAGTTAACAAGTAAGTTTCCAATTGCTTATTATGGTGTGAGATGCTGAGTATACTTATGATTGAGCAATGGTTTTTCCATTTTAAAACCATTCTGTACAAGGCTTGTCAAACTTGAACTATTTGGGATTACATTTTCCACCTACAATGTCTTCCTTAAGATTGGATTTTTTAACTGTTTTTTTTAATTTATTATTATTATTGAGATGTTCTGCAATGGGAGAAAAATATACAGTTTTTCTGTAAAAAACACACACATATGTCATGGTAGGCTTCATGCCTGAATTGACTTAATTGTGAACAGGTTTCCTCATGCTAGTGCCCTTGTGATTTTCAAGTTCATAAAAATTCCCAAATTTGGTCCAGTTTGGAAACAGTCCTTGTATACATATGTACAATACAACTTTATATCAGTTTGATTATTGCCAAAATTTATGTGTCCTGGATGTGTTTCAGTTTCTCATACCTTCAGCATGACAACCTTTGTGTGCCATGTTTCTAGAGTGACATGGGCTTAGCAAGACCTGCAGTTTCTCCTAGCAGCACTACAATGTCAGCCCAGAGAGTAAAGGAAGAGAAACAGAGATGAAAGGCTGGGAGTTCAGTAAGAAGCACAAAAAGAACAAGAGAGGAAAGAAGGAAGTAACGGAAAAAATCTGGGGAAATGGCAAAAAGGGCAGAGAAGAAGAATATGAAAGGTGTGAGGGACATAGGGAATAGCAAATTTGGGCAGGAAAGGGAGCAGGGTAGAAGAGCATCACTAGCACACTAGGAGATGAATAAGAGTAGGAGAGAGAGGCATGGAGGGGAGGAACAGGACAGGATGCAACAGAGGAGTAGCTGGGGTTGGGTAAAGAAAGCATGAAAAAAAACCAAACCAGATTAGAGCAAAAATATATATTGGAGTGGGGCCTAAGCACTAGACTTTTGAGAAATATATAATCTGTAACTCTTAAAGATCAGTCCCTGGGTAGGAAACAAATCAAGGATCCATCCTCATTTTTCAGTTTCTGGTATAACTGTGTTTCTTCTGCCACTAGGATCGGTTCATGTTAAAAGAAAAAAAAAAAAAAAGTTCTTTGAAGTTTTAATTTAAAAAGTTCAAGTATCAGCAGGCAGGGATGCAAATCTAAAGTTTTCAGTCTTTATAATCAGTAAGGTTTAAGTATAGTCAAAAGGTTACATTTCCAGGACATTTCCTTGTTTTTCTTATTTAGAAATGATTGTGTTATTTATTTTTATGTGATTTTGCAATTGCAAACCTGGGAATTTGAAGGTTAGGAATGTGCTAGAATTCAGGTAGCCACATGCATATATATTAGCTGGTCAAAACAGCACTTAGGATAGTGCAGACCAGGGAATCCTGAACGAAATTGTTATCAGATCAAATAATTGTAAGCTGTAAAAAAATGTAGCAGGAAAGTGACCAAAACAAAACTGTGATCAGTTGTAATATTGGGAAATTTTTGCCATTTTCAACCCCAGATTTGTTCTCCTAAATCAGGTGTAATAAATATTTGCTTGTATTTTAACTTAGCTGTACCTTAAAGGAGGACTGTTTAGCATCTGTAAAACTAATTATGTTGTGATAGCTGACAGAGTATAGACTATACAGGACTTCTGCCAATAAGGCAAATGACTGACTAAATCACAGATCAATACTATTAGCAGCTACATTATAAGCTGGAAGAAAGCGTCTAGCTTAGCCTGATTATACAAAAATACTTAACCTGTGAATAGTCTCATGCATTGGAGGGTTTCATCCCAGCCTGGAAGAAATGCTTCTGTGTATGCACTTGTAAACAGAAATCCTAATTCTTTTCCTGTATCTCTTCTTTTAATATGCCCTGAATCTAGTCAGACTGGTACCTTTAGTTGCAGAAGTGCTTCTGCATTCAGCTCACATATTAAGGATAAAACATAGCACTCTATTTTTAGCTACATTGTAACTTTTGATGGACTGCAATTCATCAAACTTAGGGGTATTGCAGTGAATAAGTCTTTTTATCATCACTAAACTGTTCCAGCAGTATTTTTATAATAAAGTAAAAGTTCATAGTACATAAAACCACCAAGAGTGCCCTCAGTGCCTGTGAGAAGAATATGGGAGAAGCAAAGGATTTACACTGAGAGAAAAAAGCTGGATCATTTATTACTCATTTCTGACACTGTAAGCTTGTTCCCAGAAAAGTATTTCTAGATCTTTCACTGGTTTTTAATGGCATGAGGAACCATCTTCCCTTCACTAGGGAGACGTCTCCGCAAGCCATCCATCAGCGCTGAGTGTGAAGGGAATTCCTCCCATTGCAAAGCCCAAGCGTTCCCTCTAAAATTGCTTTTTCTCTTTCTGTTAGTTACAGATAGAAGCGGGTTTAGGAATTCTGTTTCTGTGCTGTTTGTTTATTGTCTTCAGATACCTGAAGAGGGAACCGTCACTGCTCCTGCTTGCTATTGTTTGCTCTTAGACCTTGTTTTAACTGATACTGCTGGTATTACGGAATGAAGTTTTGAAATACCCTCAAGAGCATAACAAGATAGTTGTGTTTTCTGATGAATTGCTTTACAGAAAATATAATTACGCATTTTACAGGATAGCAATTTGTATACCACATAAAGCACATGTTTACTTGTGGGAATTGTGTGGTTTTGCTGTAATTATTAGAGCCTATTGATTGTCTTCCATTATGTTAATGTTTCCAAATTAAGCAATATGAAGCAATTTTCTGCCATGCTGTATCTCAGAAGCCTTAGGGATATTATCTTCAACTTTTACTGCAAGTCTACAGGCCTTTGTGAATAAAACTTATAATTCACTTCATTGTAAGTTTTCCTCCTGATTGTAATCAATGAACCTTATACCATGAAATATAAATGAGGTGACAAAGGAGGAAATAACCCTTCTGAGATAGGAAAAGGGTGATGGTAAAAGGCACAATGAACATTCAATTGACTTCCTAAGCAAAAATACTTTTGCCCTTTCTTTTGAAGACTGGCTACTTTTGGATAATCATAAGCTGTTTGCAGCTATGACCACTTTAGAAAAGAAGAATAATTTTAATGATGAGTTATTATCGTAATTGCTGAGGCATTTCCTGCACTAGTTAAGATAGCTTATTTCTGGCCATATAGTCCTTTATTGGCTTTTGAAATACTGTATCATCTATTCAATATGTGGAAAACTGTCAAAGGAGAATAACTAAATGTTAGGGATGGAAGCACCAAAAGATTTCTGGCAATTTTTTCCAAGATTAGCTGCAGTCAAGTTGTCCTGATTTTAGTTCTTCTAGTCTTTCTTCAAAAATACAGACGTATGCTGTCTTAGTTTTTGGTTCCACAAATTTATTTTACTCCAATTCCTGCCACTCACCATTCCTGTTTTATAGCTTTATATTTTATTTGCATATGTTGTATTATTTAATCCATTCTCAGTTTTTTTCCAGTTGATTCTTATTTGACTTTTATTTCACTTCATTTCCTGTCTTATCTGTCTCTACTTTTATTTTGGTTTCTTCTCTTTTTTTCCCTAGGTTTGTTCTCTTCCTTACCATCCTTGCTGTCTTATTTTTCTGCTTCTCATTATTCTCTTTTGTTATCTTTTTCCTTTCAATTTTTGTGTGCATTTCATATTTTCTTTCATATGGTTCCTTGTATAAGAAGAGAGAGAAGGACAACTTGTGGGGTCACAGGCATAATTATAAGATGAAAAGATGGCTTTTCATTTCTGTGTATCCCAAAGTCCTTGGAAAATTAAGGACATAGAAATATTCAAAGGGGGGTGTGTGTGTGTGTTATGTGTTTGTGTTTCTAAATGAGTGTATAAACACATGTGCCACTATTGGTATATTGCTTTTAAAAAGGGAAAGAATCTTCTCAACTTTTTCAAGCAGTCAGAGGATCAGAAATAAATTTATTGGCAAATTTATGGACATCCAAGTCTGTAATTTCCCACCAGTTATTCTTAAATAAAAAACTTAATGAAAATATTTTTGCATTCTCAGTCCTTCCTAGCAAGAACTTCAAAACTGAGAGTTTGCTGATAGGTCAGGAAAAATACTCTTTGTTTGTTTTTGTTTGGTTTTTTTTTTTCCAAATTGATCATTGGCACATAGGAAAGCTTGTACTCAGACTCCAGAGGAGAATATCTATGTCCTTTGTTTAGAAAATGTAGTGTAGTAGAAATATATGAGTAGTTAAATACCAGTTTCTTCCTTGATTTCTTTTGTGATGATAATGGTAGTCTTTTTGTTCTCTTTGTTTTTATTTTGCTAATAGGTTTTATACATCATCAACTGAAATGCTCTATCTCAGTCCAGTTCTAAGTGAGCTAGCTATGATCTACACCAAACTGAAAGGCTGAATAATCATAGAGACAATCAGGAATATTTTTACTGCATCTGTGGATGTTAACACACATGCCTAGAATAGGAGGTTCCTTAGTTGCTTCTGTACTTGAGAATGAAAAGATAGGCACTTTCAGAAAGTTTTGGGTGTTTTTTTTAAAAAAGAACAACAAAAACCAACACCAACAAGACCGAACAGGATAAAGAGCAGGACCATTTATTCTCAAGGTTTTGTGTTTGTGAATGTAACCTGTAAAAGCACTTAATATCAGTGATCCTAACTGCGCTACTTAGGCGGAAGTCTTAATAGAGGAAGCAGACTTAAGATGACACTAGAGTGATTACCAAGCAGATGGACACATCCTGACTCTTTTGGGTTTTTTAAAGGCTCCCTTCCATACAGTTTGGCCAATGGGGAATAGTAATATTTTTTTTTTTTTTTTTAGTATAGTAGTATTTTTTAAAGAAATGCTGTGGTAGGATTTGGGAGGCATGTATTCCCCATTCTCACACTCTGGATGTTAGGAAGAGAATTGTTGTTTCACTATCATAGAATCATAGAATGATTTGAATAGGCAGTGACCTTTTAAAGATCATCTAATCCAACCTCTTTGCCATGGGCAGGGACATCTTTTACTAGATCAGGTTGCTCAAAGTCCTTGATCATACAGCTGTCTTCTTGGTACCTGTCTTACCTATCTTGGTACCTAGGTACCTATCTTAAATAAATCTTGCACATTTAAAAGGGGGAAAAGAGTATCTTGACTCTTCTTGGGATGATTAATTCAGAAAATAATTTCCTGGGAACTCAGCAGAATATTTTGGTGTATTCCTGTGGAAAAAATTCAGTGAGCACATACACAATTCTTTTTAGTATGGTTCTAATCCTGTACAAGTGACCAAATTTGCTCAATATCTGTATGTGAGATTTCTTAATCCTTGATGAGGATTCATAGACTAAGTTTCCTGAAGAGGTGTAGCCATGCACAAGACCTGAGATTTAATAACCATTCATGTGTGTGATGTCTGGTAAAGTCACCTTTTGGATTATAACTGACAATGAGTGCATACAGTCCATTTTAAGTGCGAAGGTCAGAGAGGATAACTTAAACCACTAGTCAATATGTTTCAGACAGAATGCAGTAAAGAGCACCTTCTTAACCTGCCTTTCGCCAGATTAATCTACTGCTGCTACATCTTGGTATAAATTCATGCTTCTGATCATGGGCAATTCAGTCCACATGATGAGCAAAGAATCCTTTCCATTCTTTGATGGTACTAGTGGGCCAGGTACCTACTAACCTAATGAAGCGGCAGCAGTTAGTTGAGGTCTTGTGTACGAGTCCAGGATTAAATACTTGTTATGAGAACATCACTGGCAAAAGTACTAATGCTATTAGTTACTGCTGGAGCCCAAGGCCACCGTGTTTGGCTGGTTCACAGCTGCATTAGGACTGGGAGGGAGAAGCGCAGTGAATAGCAAAGCCCAAAACTGGCATTTGGATGTGCCAATGAAATATTCCATATCGTATCCCGTCATGTTTAGTGTATTATCCGGGGCTGACCAGAAAGGGGCGGGGGATTCGCATGAGTTTTTCGCTCGGGCTCTTGCTCTTCCAGGATTGCAGTTTCGGTTTGGGATTGTTGCTGCTCCAGGACTGTTATCCAGGAACGGGCCAGGTTTATCAGTGGGTGGTAAGCAGTTGCACTGGGTTATCACTCATTTGCATATCTTCTTACTGTTATCATTATCACTACTATTTTAATATTAGATTTTTAAAGTTTTCTTTTATTTCTATTATTAAACTGTTTTTATCTCAACCTACAAGCCTCCTAATCCTTGCCCAAATCCTCTCCCTTATCCCCTAGGGGTGGGGGGGAAGTGGGTGAACGGCTGTGTTGGCTGCTAGCCAAGGGCTAGCCCAGTGAAACCATCACAATAATTATATTGAGTGATTCTTCAGACATGACTTCCTAAAAAAGATGAAGTTCACTAGAAAGGCTCCTTATAAACCTTCAGAGTCTTTGAACATAAAAATTCCTTTCAAGTTAATAATTATACCATTTAAAAATAAAGAAGTAGAATGCATTTGATCTAACTTTCCATACCTTCTGAGTATAATAAATAGAGTGCCTTGAACAAAGCTGCTCAATTCAAAAGGTTATTGGTGTGAGGTAAAACAGTGCCATCTGGTTTAGTGGAGGAATTCATGCAAAGGAATGCTTAGCCGGCATTACTCCAAACAACAACAATACATTTAGTATTATTTAATAAGAAATTCTTATGTGAAATCATACTTTTCACCAAATTTTTTTCTAGTCAAAGACAGTAGCAATGTTCACTTTCTTATCTCCCAGGACTGGCTAATATTTCTGTAGAGATTGCAGAATATGTAAATATGAGGGGAAAAATTGAGTGACCAAAAGAGATTTTGAATTTAATAAAAAAAATATTCTGAGTTTCAAAAAAAGACATTTTTGCAGAAAAGCTTATATAACTTTGTCAAAGGCAGTTTTAATTTGCAGAATTTGAACAGAATTTATGTTTTTAAGAAATGCAAAAACAGCATTTAAGAAAATGACCTTCACATTACTTACTTCACTAATTACCTCCAAAACACCTCCAAAGCACACAGTATAATTTCAAATCATGTAAAATGGGCAAAAAATTGTAAAGTACTTTCCTAAAGTTCAGATGTTAGAACTAGCATCTTTGCATATTTTTAGTTACTAAAACTGTTCACTGTGTCTTGCAGTTTTCTTATTACAATGATAATTCCACGAATTGTTCACTTGCTTACCCAAGTATTTTTTACTTTTTCTCTCTTTTCAGTCTATCTTTAATACAGAAGATACATACTGGTTTTTAAAAGCAAAACCATTTTTGTGATATGGAAGAGAAGTTGGTAAGAATGCAAATAGAGAATATTTCCATATGATAACAGCAAAAGTCCCTAGAATTGATTCTTTATTTTTCCCTATAAACACAGCTCGCAACTAGTAGTGTTTCATTTCTGATCAGAATATGATTTCAAAGTGAGTATTAATGGCTATAGTAGACAATTAAGCCATTTTTAAACCTCTCTTCCATTTCAGAAAATATTAAGAACAACATATTTCTGAATGTGTATTGACAGCTTAGTGGTAATGCTTATTCAGTTCGTAAACTTGTGTTCATTGTCACTGACATTCACTGTAAAGAGAGATTTTCATGACAGATGTAGGAAGTTATGTTACTATAGTTTTAAACACTAATCCTATCTCAAGCATTAAAACATGTTCCTCAGTATCTTGTAGTCATTGAATTTAATTGTCTTTGACCATTTTACTAGCGGTGTTGAGTTTTCAAAGGTAAATTCATATAATTCGTACAACCTTAGAGGTTTTGAAATAGGTCTTTCGGGAGTAGGATATAGAAACAAGAAAAATCATACAGATCTGGAAAGGATAAATGCTATAGACTTTCTTTGCTACTGATGGTCAGAAGAAGATGAAATGTTGCATTTTATATTAAAAAGGTGAGAATTTACTGGAAATTAAATTATCAAATGATCATATAAACTACTTTAGAAAACATATGCAGAGATTATTTCATTAAATCTGCTTGGAAGAGCAACCTAAGTTGAATTTTCTATTGTAACAGAATATTATAAAGTTAGGTAAGATCAATTTCCTAGGAAATGCATAATGTAGCCAAGTAAGCAGAGCTGGATATGATCAAAGGAATAAGCAATTATATGATAAGTAGTTTAAACCCCTCTGTCTAGTAGCGTATCAGTGCCAGTGTGTAAATATAAAAGCTGAGGTCAGAAAATGAGGGAAGAGCACAACTGTTGGCAAACTGTATAGAGTAATGTAGTCATCATATATAGAGAGATACTTGTCTTTTCCTCTTTTTTTTTGTTTGGTTTTGTTGTTTTTTTGGTTTTTTTTCCTTCTGTTGAAATACATTTCCCTGTTCAGCTTAAATATTTTTGGCATATATTTTATGAATTTCTATCCTTGCTATCACTGTTACCTACAAAGAGAAAAAGCTTACTGTGAATAGTCAGACTTGTTTGATCAGGAAGACAACTACTTTACAAAATGTAAAACCATTTGGACTGATTTTTTGTATCATATTGACGTTTGCATTTAAGGTTCTTTTCATGAAGATTAAAGCTTGAATAAATTCTGAAGCCAAGCAATTTGTAGAAAATATTCTTCATTTTACTTTGGAACTCTCAGAGATGATTAAGTAGTGTGGTGGGTTGACCCTGGCTAGAGACCGGATGCCCACCAAAGCCCACTCTATCACTCCCCCTCCTCAAATGGGCAGGGGGAGAAAATTATAACGAAAAGCTCGTGGGTGGAGATAAGGACGGAGAGAGATCACTCACCAATTACTGTCACGGGCAAAACAGACTCGACTTGGGGGAAAAAAAACAAATTTACTTTATTACAAATCAAAATCAGAGGAGAATGAGAAGTAAAACCAAATCTTAAAACACCTCCCCCATCCCTCCCTTCTTCCCGGGCTTAATCTCTTTCCCGATTTTCCACCTCCTCCCCCCAGCAGCACAGGGGGACAGGGAATGGGGTTGGGGTCAGTTCATCACACAGTGTTTCTGCCGCTGCTTCCTCCTCAGGGGGAGGTCTCCTTCCCCCGCACCAGCGTGGGGTCCCTCTCACGGGAGACAGTCCTCCACCAACTGCTCCAACGTGAGTCCTTCCCATGACTGACAGCTCTTCACGAGCTGCTCCAGTCTGGGTCCATTCCATGGGGTGCAGTCCTTCAGGAAGGGACTGCTCCAGCGCGGGTCCCCCACGGGGTCACAAGTCCTGCCAGCAAACCTGCTCCGGCGTGGGCTCCTCTCTCCACGGGCTACAGGTCCTGACAGGAACCTGCTCCAGCGCGGGCTTCCCGCGGGGTCACAGCCTCCTTCGGCATCCACCTGCTCCGGCGTGGGGTCCTCCACGGGCTACAGGTGGTCATCTGCACCACCATGGACCTCCATGGGCTGCAGGGGGACAGCCTGCTTCACCATGGTCTTCACCACATGTTGGGGGGGGAATCTCTGCTCCGGCGCCAGAGCCCATCCTCCCCCTCCTTCTTCACTGACCTTGGTGTCTGCGAAGTTGTTTTCTCTTACATCTTCTCACTCCTCTCTCCCGCTGCAAAGTGTGCAGCTTTTTTTTCTCCCTTCCTTTTTTTTTTTTCTTAATTATGTTATCACAGAGGCGTTACTGATTGGCTCGGCCTTGGCCAGCGGCGGGTCCGTTCCTGTAGCCGCTGGCATTGGCTGTGTCGGGTCGGACATGGGGGAAGCTTCTGGCAGCTTCTCTCACAGAAGCCACCCCATGTCCCCTCCCCCACTGCTACCAAAAACCTTGCCACGCAAACCCAATACAAGTAGGAATTCACTTTCTCTGAATCCTTCAGGAATAGGAAAGTTGGACACAGCTGCATATGTGACATTGTCAGGGAAGCAAAGCCTCGGCTTATTTTATTTTTTTATTCCCTAACAATCACAAGAAGTAGTTAGGATTTTATAGGTTTCAGTTATTTCCAAAGTTGAATTTTGTTTTGTGAGAATATGAACAGAAGTCAATTCCTTTAATTTATGATAGTATGTTTACATTAACAAATATGTATTCTTCTTTGAGGGAGCTTATGGGCAAGAATAATGTAAAACAACTCAAACCTTACATTATAAGCAGCTTTCTAGGTTACTGAATGTACTTCCTTCGCGTTGTCTGTATATCAAGCTTCTCCTAATTCCCCTATTGGTAACCCCATTAATTCTCTGAAACCACAACTTTCCTACATCTAAAGGAAAATAAATGCTGTTTTTAATGTGTTTGATGAGCTATACTGCAACTTTCCCTTTCATTACTGTAAATCTTTCCCAACAGTATATTTTCACTTTATTTAATGGTAAGCCATGCTTCACATTATTGTTCCCATTTTCTCAGAAAAGCATCTGAAGATAGACATGTAATGGTATTACTCTGGTAATAATTTTGTTAAATAACTGCAGAAAAGAGATAGCACATAACTATTTATTATTATAATTCTGCTACTATTGCACTCTAGTGAAGATCAGGGCTCCAGCCTGCTGTATAGCAAGATACTAAGAACTTGACAGTGTAAATACCCAAGTGAAAAAAAGGGTTGCTAAAAATAAAAAGACAATGACTAGAGTATTGCTTTGAATAAACTGCATTTTTGGTTCCTTTTTTTTAAAAAAAAAATAGTTTTAGATTAAGTAATACATACAGAAAAAAAACCTAGAAAAAGCATGATGATAAGAGAATTTAAAAAGTAACTAAAAGATGTAAGAAGAAAAAGATGTGAGTAGAAAGAAAAGGAGAATAAAGTGGAAGTTTGAGCAAAAAGAATGATCCAGACCATTGTTCAAGATTTACTGTCAGCAGTACATCAGAGCAAAAAACATTGTCTAATAACATCCTGGTAACTGCAGAAATAATCTCTGCAGTTGCTTCTGCAGGCTACACTCTGCAGCTGATCCCCCCACTTTCCCAGTAGATTAAGAAAACTATTATTCTGCTGCAGAAAACGGGCTCACAATATTAAAATACTTATTATAACAGTAACAACATATTTTCTATTTTAAGCCCTTGCAAAGCAAATCTAGCATAAAATCTTGCTTTAATTTATTTGTAGGGTGCATTTTTTTTGTGCACCAATTCTCAGAATCATAAGCAGGTGGTGTGACTTTTCAGCAAAGGGGAGGTTGGGTGAGCCAGGTGGGTTGCATTACTGGGCAAGCAGGAAAAGAGCAGCAAATGAAAGACAAAGAAGTGAGAGCAGGAGAGCAAGCAGGTGATGCCTGTCAAGGCTGATTGAGCACACCTGGGAAGACACTTCCCAGCACACCTCGGGACATCACTGAGGGCTTGCTCTGAGGACAGCACAACACTTCTGGTGTTTGATGCCTTTATTAGCTGGAAGGACAAGGTTATTTGAGTTACTTTGGAGAGGTGTTTCTTGTTTTTAAATGAGCTTTACTATATTATGAAAGTAAATAAAGCAAAGTTCTAGCCTTTCCTAGGAAAACAGGCGGCTGACATAGTGACTGATTGTTAATGATTTGTGGAGAAGACTGAAAAGTGGAGAAGCAGCTGAACTAGCAGAGAAGAAAAATGAGATAAATTTGGAAAAAGAATTGAAGTAAGTATGTAAATTGAGCCTTAGTCTGATGGTGAAAAAAAACCTGTAAGAATAGATATTTGTGACTGAGGGAAAAACCTCAACAAGCCTGGATGTTTATCTTTTAAAGTCAGCAAAAAATACCAGCACTGTGTGCCTTGTGCCTGAGCAGATGCCGTGTCAACAGCAGGGTACTTGTATTATGTTGTGCAGAAGGCCAAAAGGAACCTGGCTGATTCTGGAACTAGGTAGGTTTGGGCCTAGGTGATAAACCCACTTGCTTGAAAACAGTCTTAAACTCTGTGTGCAGAAAGTAGCTGATGCTGTGATGCGTTAACTGGAGTGAAGCAAGTGGTCCCATTTTTTGTGTTATAAAAGCTAGTATACAAATTATGGAGAATCCTAAAGGAAGGTTTGCATCCTCACTTTACCCTGTGTCCCCCTACTAATTCTGCCAGACAGGAATATAGTTCATATCAAAACTGTAGGAGATCTTGACAGAAAAGTGAGTATGCTGCCAAGTGAGACAAACCAAGTAGAAATGGCTCAGGACAGGAGCAGTCTTAACAGTTTCTTAGCAGTGCTCAGTGTGAAGCAAGTGATGGACATTTGCACTGAAGTGTTGGCAAAGAAGGGAAGTCAGTGTGGGGATGAAGGTGAGTGGGATGCTGTTAAAATGTCCTGTATTCTTCCATATTCTAGTAACTGTTTGTAAGCCTGTTCTGGTAAGCTAACAAATGTCTTGGGAATAGCAAGGTAACTGTAAACAAGACCTACCAGAGGCAGTTATACTGCTGGGTCAGTTGCAGGAGCTAAAGATTAAAGGCCATGTTTCTGTGGCTTGTACTAAGCTACTCCATGCTGTGAAAGTCATGTTACAGGAGTCCTTTCCAGGCTGGGCAACTCTGTGTAACGGTTCCCTTCTCCTGGCATAGCAAGCTCTGAGACTTAAGAAGTAGATGAAGCATGAGGAGCCTTGCTGCTATTGCTTGCTGCTTCAAGTACTGTTCCTAGCATGCCTTTTATTCTTGAACTGCATTACACAATACCCTGTTATATTTGTCCTTTCCAGCTGAAGTCTAATCTAGTTGGTTTTCTAGCCTGTTCCTTAACTCTTTTTTTCCTATATTTTCTAATTTACATACTTTTTGTCTGTTTTTCTCCTTGAGCACATTTTATCACTTTTCATTTTTGTTCCCAACTTGTTTTCCAGTTCTCTTTGTGTCACTTTCTAGTCTGGTTTTCCACATCTCATCTTATTATCTTATCTCATTCTTGTCTCATTATATACCTCTCAAGGACTTTGTTAAAGTAAGAAGAAAAAGAACTAAAGACTTTGCCAGTTCCCTTCAAAAGGTCTTTCCTCTAATTGCTAGCAAGCAAGTTGTACTTGCTAAGACAAATTACCAAACCATGTTTTCTTCTGTGGCTTGCTTGTAATTCACTCATGTTTGAAATGTTAAAGATAGGCTGGAGCACAACATAATCAAGCTTAAGCAAAGACATCTGTGTAAAAGCTAGCAGGAAGCTAGTATTTTTAATCTGAAGTGATTTTTGGTGGGCACAATTCCTAACTGCAGAATAAGCTGACCCCTCAGTCTGGTGAAAGCAACAAATATTTGTCTGATGGGAGGGAAGCTGAAATATGGGATTCACCTAAGAGTGTGAATCAGAATGCTAACTGTAAATAGGACATTTTTTTTAAAGGCAGCTTCAGTGACAAAATTAGAGTAAATAAAAATTCACTGTAATGTCTATGATTTTACAAGTTATTAAAAAGAACTGTCAACCATAGGAAGCTGGGTCACTCTAATTAGTCCTTCTTTTTAAGAAAGCTTGTTTCAGACACCCTTAAAAAAAAAAAATCAACTTTCCAAAGATATAGGGACACTTTTGGAAATGTCAGATGCCTGAGAAGTGAAAAAGAAATTTCTTTATATATTCTTCTTTGATGTTTTTAAAAGATGAACTCTCTTTTCACTCCCATTTCCTGCTAATTATCGCTAACCATAATACTGCTTCTTGTAACCCTATTTTAAATGACATATTATAGATCTCTGACCTATACAGTAGAATTATTTTTTTTCAGAAATATTATTTATTTAATCATCAATACTTTAAAGCTCTTTTAAAAGTATTGGTGGGTTGTCTTTTTTTTAAACACAGCTGTTACACTTTAATGGCTGCTTATTTTGGGACTTAACAGGTTCTTTTCATCTACAATCCTTGAAGTCTTGCTGTCCTCTGAGGACTCGCTCTCTCTCTCTCCATCTGGGAAGAGGATACTGATGGAAACATGAAAACCTGCAAGAAATAAGCAATAAACTTGGTCCTGACTGTAGGCCATATACTCTCAGAAGTAGATGAATAGACAGCTGATGTGATGAGGGGGAAATAGTGGGAGAAACCAATATGCTGTGGCTGTAGTATATTTATTGGTACAGGTGGGTTTGAGATGTACCAGGTTCTAAAGAACAACAAAGGAGTATGATTATATTCCATAATGATAATACATCTGCTTTACTGATATGGTGGGTATGCAGTAATACAAGCCTTGTCTCTGAAGTGTAGGATTTGTGAGGTCAGGTGCAGACCTATACTGAGATTTCTATGCTAGTATGTAACTTCAGAGTTGGAAACCTCCAGGAAAGGCATTTTTCTGAAGTATTCCGTGTTGTACCAAGGACAAGGTTGTGATTCTTTTCTAGATAATATTTGGCTTAAAAAAATATATTTATCTGTAATATTTTATTGGGTTTTGTTTATTAATATTTAGTTACTTCTGTTTACCGATGTGCATATTTGGGTAAATTTTTTTGTATATTTTTTTAAATCAGTTGTTTTTTACTGTGCCTGTGTTTGAGCTTTTGTGAATGAAATAACTGTGACGGAGGGACTGTATTAAATGAATAGGTATAAAATATGACTGAAGCACAAGTGAGGCCTGTATTGAGTCAGAAAGAGTGAAGTTTTCCTGTGAGTATCCTGTCACATAGGGATGTACCTTTGCTCATATAAATGTGATGAATCGCCTATGCATAGTAAAGTTTAATCTCTTTGTGATTTACCATTAAAAAAAAAATGGATTTCTATAGAACTCCTGCTGACTGTTGTGTGCTTTTATACTGCTTCTTAGGTTTAGTTCATTCTTAAATTGTCCCTGCCTTTTTTCATAAGTGTGTTCGTGCAGTTGTGGAATAGACCTCCCCAAAGTGCTAAATATCTCTTAGGCTTTCATTAAGTGATCTAATAAACTATTGATTAGCAATGTTGAATTGATATGAATGTACTTACATTTATTCTTCATGATTTTGTGTGTATGCTTTTATATCCACATGTTCAAGATCAGATACATGTTAAATAGCTTGATGCTTTTGACCAGCAGGCTTAGCAAGCTGCCTACTGTAAGCTACTGCCAGCAGTAGACAAGAGGAAAGGAGTTGATTATTCTGTGGTTAAAAATGTGCTTTAGAAGAAATAAGTTAATGTGTTTCAAGCCTGTCAGAACAGCATGCTGCGTGCATCTTGATATCTAAAGCCCTGTCAGCCCTTTCTGGTTCCCAGTCACTGGCAGACACTTACTGCTCCATTTTCTCTGGTGCCAGCTCTCTGCCTGGTACTTGAAGCAGAAGCGGGGCTTGCGTAGCACTACTACATTTGAGCTAAAGTGGAAGGTGTGCTTGACAGGTAGGATACTTGTCAGTGTGCTCACTTTCTATAATCTGCAGATTTACAGCTGTCCTGTGTGAGGAGCATCTGGCTATTGATGTGGTTGATGTGGGTTTAGCCATGTTAAGATAAAATGAAATTACTTTTTAATAAGATTCAAAATAGAATAATAGAATGCTTAGGTTGTCTTTTTTTTTTTTTAATTAATGTGCTCAGGGTGAAGTTCTGTAGAAACTCTCCTTACCTTCATCTTCAGATGTCCTGCTTTCCCTTTTGGACAAGGAGCAGTCAGGGGTTTGAACCAGTTTCCTTCTTCAGTCTGCCCAAATATCACAGATGGTTTCAGTATTTCAGTTTTAAGTTCTTTCTGTTTTCTGTCCTGGAAACAGTCTGGACACTTAATTGAATTAAACATTACTTCTCTTATGAATGTGTATATCTCTAAGTTAGAGCAATGCCATCAGCTCTGTGTGGCTTGTCAGTAAACAGCTTCTTGCTGCATCTCTGCTAGCAATTTGCTAGTCTTATGTTGCACTTTGCGTTCTACATTAAGGTGTACATTAGCAATTTGTTCAGAAAGAATAAATGTAGCTCATTACTAACTAGATATGGTGATTAATAACTGCTTTGGAATACCTGCTCTACAACTTCTGCTTTCAGGGCAGACAGACCTTCAATATTCACACAACTTTCTGCTGCACAGATTCTGTTGTGACTAGTTGTGAAAAGCAATTACTTTGGAGTGTATGGATTTTAAAATTCTGAGTAAGTTCTTGTAGTTCAGCCTCTAATTTTATATGCTTTGGTTTGCATTTTTAAATGATAAATTATTTTCATTTTTTTGGACAAAACACATGCAACTGCATCTGAACTTAACCAATTTTTTGTTTTGTAGTTTCAGTGGCTGCTAGTGAGTTACAGTGATCAAATATACAGATTTGTTGCTCTCTAAGGAGTGTACACTGTAAATTTTTTTTCTAGATAAAAATAACAAATTCTAACTTTGAAATTAAATATTTGGCTTTGTTTTTAAACCTTGCACATGTATCAGTTATGTAGAGATATATTTTTTTTTTGTTTTTAACTTGTCTTTCACATGTCCAGATAGAAAAACACCCATCCACACTGGCTTATGTAATAAATAAATTAAAAAAAAAATGAAAACGGCCACTAAGAAACCCCAAAAAACACCCAAGGAATAAAATTTGCTGATGACTATCTTTTTTCTTTAAACCAAAAGTTATAAAATTTATGGCAAATAATTCAAACAATTAAGAAAATAGGGCATTTCTACTTTAATAGATTTTGATTAGATATCCTCATCTTAGCAACAAACTTTTTTGAGTCTACCTTTCTATATTTTTTTTTAAAGGAGAAATATAATATTTGCAGTGAACACTGTGAAGAACTGGTAATTACTGTAGGGTAAAAAAAAAAAAATTCTACAACCTTATGATCCACCTATCTTTCAAACGCAACAGCTTAGAAAATTTAGCCTAGAAGAGTGATCTAGATATTTTTTATTAAAAATGTATTTCTTAACTGTGCATATGCAATATAAAAATTTATATTACCTATCATTCTATAAGCTATGTATAGATCCTCATGTTTACTACATTTTATTTGAGCTAAGCTTAGAATTTGTTCCTCTGGTGGCTAAATGGTTAGATTGCTCACCTACATGTAAGATAAGATTTTGTCCCTTTGTTCAGTATTGTTGAGATTAAGTGTCTTAAAAATGTGCGCTTGTTCATTTAATACTGCCCTTGGTGTATTATTCTGTAAATCTTCTGTGTAAGGGGAAAAATGGAGTCCAAACATGAGCTCAGAGTAACTGATACCTCTTTCATGTACATGCTGCGTGCATGCTTGAGTTCAGGGAGCCACAGAAGCGGCCTTTGACAGCCACAGAGAGCAAAACCAGAACTTCCATATGGAAACTAAAGTGGAAGATATACATGGGGCTTAAGCTAAGGGTTTGGGAGGTGAAGGAAAACAAATTGGAAGTGTAACAGAACTATTAATTTTACAAAGTTTAAACACTGATGAATTGCAGGTGAAAAATTGTACAGTTTGTGGGTTTTATTTTTGCAACTCTATAACTGTCATGTGGTGACACTTGTCATTATTTGGTAGAGGTGTATTAAGTAATGACTGTTTATCCTATATTCAGGCATCTCAGCCTGTACCAGAACATTTCATATTTTAATGACCTAGCAAATCTGGAAACAATCTTTTTAAGTTATTTATGTTGCATGGTCTGAATGAATATTACTGAGTAATATTGGAAAAAACCCACTGTATGTGCGAGTTATTGCATAATATGTTTTTCAACCTGTACAAGAAAATTAAAATCATTTCACTTCTATGTTTTAGAAGACTAATTCCTCATAGTCCTCATATTTGAAATGGGCAAAGTGGGCTTTCACTTTAGAAGCTGTTTCTAGGGTGTTTGTTTTTTTTGTTTGTAGTGGGAAATATGTTAAAAGAAAATGTAGGTTTTAATTCATTGCTTTATTGCTGAGCAATATATGACTTTCATTTATTACTTCTTATCATGCAATTATCCTGACACTTACCCAAAGTTTTGCTGATCAAAACTTGGCTGCAGTCTTTAATCCAAAGCTCTCCTGGTATAATTTTAGTTTTTCCCCTCTTTTTCATCTGGAGCCCAGATGAAATGAAATAGAGTTCTATCTCAATTACATATCTTATAAACCTGTGAATAAGGTGTTTCTGCAGCAGGATAACCATGTCTCGCCTTTTATATTAAAACTCAGTGTTTGTGTTATATGAAGTATGTAATGTGATGCTGGAGTTCAAACTAAAACATAATTCTACTTACTTAATTCTAGAACTTGCATGTGGAGGTGAGAAATGGCACAGTACTTGAAACTAAGATGTTTTACTGGTTGTGAATACATTTACTTTGAGAGATCATTTTAGTCCAGAATGACAACTTCTATCTTTATTTATATTGCTTCTATAATTTTAGGATCTCAATAGCTGAGGGCACATGGACGTGATTTTTTCTTACTACTGTAGCATGTAAGGAGTCACATTAAGAATATGGAGACACTTCATGTATCGGAACAGTTATCTATGGATTTAAATACTTTAATGGATCTTAAAGGCCTGACTTTGTCTATGTGTAACACAATTCATGTTGTTTGCTATTTCAGTTACAAGAAATTGGTATTTCTGTATAAGGAAGGGAAAATACAAGTAGAGTTACCTGTAAGATAAGCAAATGTTACAAAATACATTTTGGTTTTTTTTATATCTCTTTGCTGTAGCAAAACTCCTTTTTATGTCAAAATTGGAATATAGCAATGTAAGAGAGCCTACTGTTGCATTATTTTTGCACTATTTAATCACTGTTTCTAGATATGAGACCTGCTATTGGCAATGTGATCAGATTTACATTTTTCTAAGATCTGATACCTTTGGTAAGTCTGATGGAATAAGTGGTAAACTGGAGATACCATCACCTTGGTTTCAATATTTTAAAGAGTTGGCAGTGTTATGTCCAATGTGTATCTTTATTATCTGGTCCTAATCTTGGAATTTTACTTTGCCAGTAGAAAGAGAATGTGTCCTTATTGTAATAGTTTGTGTCTACTGCTGGAGTACTAGAGCTTGTTTTCCATTTCATTAGGTTTTTATTTGTGCACATTCAGATTTTGTTTTTTGGTTTTTTTTTTCCCCTGTGGTCCCAAGGTGGCATTTCTTCTCTCATTCTGAGACAGTGACTCTATTAAGACATAATTTCTGCTTGTTCTGCATTTCTGATTCTTAATGCATGAAGACAAAAAATAGTTTAAAAAACAACCATAAATCTTTTTGTGGTTATATTTCCTATTTATGATATGTAAAGATTCTTATTAGATGTTGCAATTCAAAGTTTATTCTATATTAAATTAACACATTCCTATTCTTTTGACATCTTAACAGGCAATAACTTCAAACTCTAACTTCATGTTTTCATTGAGAACATACTTTCATCTACAGTGAGAAAGTAACGGTAAGTGTTTATGTATGTCATAACTTTTTTTAAATGAAGAGGTTTTTTATTAGTCTTTAACGTTTACTCTAAATGTGATCTGAAAAGCCACTATGACTGCCAGCTATGGCTGATGCTGAAACGCTGCAAGTAAGTTCTCTAAGTGGATCAGATAGTTCTTGTTCAGACTATTTAGTTAACTTTCAGAAAAAGGAAAACCAAATCAGAGTAAAGGCATCCATTCCAGTTGGCTGTAATTCTTAGTGCTTTCATTGAAGGCCATTATTGTGTTTATGAAACAATTTTATAAAGATATTAAAATTATTAGAAATTAAAGTGGGAGAGTTACTGTACATTTACAAGAAGTTTTACTATGTTTTAATGGATAATAGGAACCTGGAAAGAAGAAAATTGTTGTTAGAAGGAGAATGAGTGTCAGTGTTCTGAAAGACTAAACAAAGCTACAAAACTTGATAAACTAGTTACAGATTATTGCATTTGAGTTTTGCAGCTGAGGTTAACAATAACATGACACATGTCATTAACAATCATTTTAAAAAGTCTTTGTCTTTCATGAAGAAGCTATTCTTAATAGCTTTTAACAGTCTCCATGCAAAACAATGCAAAGTGGAATTACTATGCACATTAAGACTTTATATACTATGAAAAATTAATTTTAAACACATACCTGTTGTAGGATTGAATATAAAAATAAATGCATACCAGTGGCTGTGTTTATCACCAAGGGATTAATTTTGGAAGCTTATATTTTTTATTAGCTTCTAGTTTGGCTTCAGTTTTTACTAGGCATTGAATAAGGATTGTTGGATGGAGTCGGGCAGTCTTGCACTGAGAAGCAGAGTGTGATGCTGCTAGAGGGTGTTTCTGGTGTCAGGATGTCATAGCCTGGGGCAATGTCTGGGCAGGATCACAAGAGCAAGCCCTGTAGTATTTGGAGGGGTTTGTAACAATCAATGTGGTTACAAAACCATATTGTTAAGACTATTTTTGGTTATTTGTTTTTTGAACTTAAGTGTCTTCTTTTCCTAAACTTTTATTTCTACCTGTGAGTTATCAAAACCAATTATATTAAACTTCCATCTACAGAAGTCATGATGCAATGAGTTGAGATAAAAATCTAAATGAATCTTTTAATAAAGAGGCATGCTGAATATTCTAAAATTAAATAACCTTCAGCAATTATTATGTATATAGAAATTGTCGCAGATATTGAATCAGTTCTTTACTCTCCTTTTAAGTAAAGGAAGAGTTAGTGATCTTGGTGGGAGGGATGACGGAGTGGAAATCAGCTTTAATTTGCAGCATGAAAATCTTGGGCGGATGTAGGATGAAGCATCTTAGGAAACGCTTCACAACCTTTCCTGCATCAGTTTCTTTTTATTGTGTGCGGGGGTTGTCTTTTTTTTGTTGTTGTAGTTGTGAAGCTCTTATTTATTGCTAGTGGTCTGTTATACTTGAAAGCAGCACTTGAAATCCTTTTGAAGGATTCTGTATAAATATTTACACAAATGCAAACTGCAGCTCTCCTGATCATTGCAAACTTGTTTAAACTTGCTTCCTGATGGCAGTGTGGCCTATGTGGGGAAAAAATAGTCTTTCTACATCACGTGATCAATTTTATTGAAATATGCTGAGGGTGATCAAGTTGTGGTTTTTTTGGGGTTTGTTTTGGGTTTTGGTTTGGGTTTTTTGTTGTTGTTGTTTTTTCTTTTAATTTGTGCAACTAAAATGAAACCAGAAGTGGGTGGGGGGGGCAAAACTCATGTCATAACTGTGTTTGTTCAAGCAATTGAGTCTCCTCTGAAGAAAACCTGGGGCTTGAGTTATGAGAAAAAATCAAGAGGAAGAATTAGGTTTTCATTTTAGAGCTTTATGGAAAGCTGTTTGGTAGTTTTTTGGTTTTTGTTTTTGTTTTGTTTTCCTGGAGTACCAGCTTTTATTTTTAATTGGGCTATGTTTGTCCCCACATGGTATTTCATTGAGCCAAGGCATATCACTTGCCTCTCAACTAAGCAGTGAAGAAATCTTTAAGAAGGGAAGATAACTTGTTCCAGCATAGAGGTACATGAATTTTAAAGGTTCCCAGGTGTGACAGGATTTAATTTAAGAGACAGGATTTGATCTTGGATAGGAAGATATGTTTTCTGCTTAATCACTTGCATTTCTGTCACTTGGATAGAAAGGGAAGACTGCATTGCTTTCCTAAACATAGTGTTGAAGTGTGCTTGCTTCACTATTGGTGAAACAATAAAAAAAAAAAAAAATCCTATTCATAAATATTTTTAGGTGACTTTTCAGGAATATATTCTAATGTCCAATACACAGACCAAAATTATAGTGAAGCTACTCTCTCCCTTTCTTCTTTCCTCAATCCTTACTACATTTAGAGGCCCAAACATAGTTTATCCTGACAGCTCAGCTATCCATAGTGTTTAAAGACACTCTTTGAGGATTGCTGCCCTGACTAGGGGTAACTTTAATTTACATTTTCTGTGTTCAGCCATATTTTGTGCCTGTGTAGAAATACCCTATGACTTAAAGGAGACAAACTGCAGGGTGCCCATTATCCTACCATCTCTTTAGATTACCATTCTTATGCATACTTGTTTTTTCACTGGAGAAAGCTGTTTAGTAAAAGGGCTATTGTTTTTTCAGTATGTTACACAATACTGTAAATAGTTGTTTGGTTAAATTAGTAGGCTTATATTCAAATATGAAGGGAAAGCAATAGATTATACCTGTAATCAAAGTATATAAAACTAAGTGTGTTTAGATGCCTCCTTGGAAGTTTGATCAATGGGAGTGTAATATTAAAACATAAAAGTTTAAATATTTGAATAGGCAAATTCACTGTATCCACTGGAAAGGGAAACACACAAAGATAGAATTTTATACAAAAGGAGCCATGTGCCATTGTTGCATTATGCTAGTAAAAATAATCAAACTTTTTATCATCTTGTATCTTTTTTGTGCGGAAGTTCTGTCTCTTCGGATATTTATAGTTACTGTTATGGTTTTTTCTTGTTGTTAAGAACACCTACCAGTTCTGTTATTGTGAGGTGGTTTTTTTCCTCTCTCTAGTATGTTATCTTTGGTAAAATGTGGAAAGAACTCTCTATGTACTTATCTCATTCTGAATCTGAGGTGGAAAAAATTGTGTGGTATTTTGTTATTTTTTTTAATAGTACAGATTTGATTGCCAATAAGAAATCACAAATATTGTTATTTCATGTATGAAGAGCTATTATTTATGTATATCAAGGTGTTGACACAAATGTGCTTCTCTGTTGATTTTACATCTCTAAAATATTAGGAAACTGGATAATCCATCAGTTGTTTGTTTCTACAGAATGCCTTTTTCCTGTCTTCCGGAATAACCCATTTATTTATGATGCTTGCACAGTTCAAAAGCCTGTTAAAGGTAGGCTGAGAGTGCAGAAACCCAGATCCTTAAAAGGAACATTGCTATATTTAAATACAAACCTTATAAATTATGGTAAATTAAGCCATTTTGGAGACATCACTTTTATTTTACTTTCAGATATATAATAATTAGTGTACTCCAATTCACATAGATGAGAGTTTTGTAGAGCACTAAGTGAAAAAGAACCTGTCATGCTATTCAACCAGATGAGCTTTGAGATAAGCACACAATGCATGTGGATTTGGGGGTTTTAGCTTTTTTGCATAAAAGAAACATTGTTAGCATGAAATAAAAATGATGATGGTCTGGGAGACATGCTTTCAAGGGTAACTTTCACAAATGAGGGTCATAACTAAAAGCTCTTCAACTAGCACAGAATGCATTAAACTGGAAGAACAAACAAAAAGCTGGTGTTGGCAGATCAAAGAAAATAAAAGCATAAAAGATAATCTTAGAAGATCAGTTGGCCTAAATATCAGAATTGTAGTAATCTCTTTTCTGTCTTATTCTCCTCTGTTGTACCACTTTCATGTATACCTTGATTATTTTAGCTACTGGTATCGTTTCCTTCAAAAAGTTGCTCATTTGCTGCCTGGAATTTAATGGGATAGTGAGTGTTCAAGCTTATGAGAAGATACTTATATTCTTGTTTGGCAAGAAAGTATTATCAGTCTTAGGAGAATTAATTGAGTTCATTTTCTAATAGGAATAAAATTTTTAGCTAAGTCTCTTTGACTTTGTTCAGTTAACTCTATCAAAGGTAAACCAAATACTGAGGACTGCATCTGGCATGTATAACAGGTACTTATGATTGTGTGTGTATATAGCTGTATGTATGCACATGAACTTTAGCGTATGATAGCTGTAGAAAATGAGATATCTTCATGTTTATCAGTAGTGCATTTGTACAGTTCAATTGCAACATGCAATTTTGTATGATCAGTAACTTAAAAGGTTTGCAGATCTAGGTACTTCTAGATTAGATAATGACCATCTGTGGCCTGAAGATTGAATCATATCTGTCAACCCATAGATTATTTTTTTCCTCCTTTTTTTTTCTTAAAACCCCCCTGAAATTCTTTGAAATAGACAAGCAGTGAATGAGAGACTAGATGAATTGTTCTTGCAGCTCATTCTTTTGTAAGGCCTTTTGACTTTCTATTTGACTGAAAATGGTTTCATTGTATAAGCAAAATAGTCCACTGTATAAGCACTTATCTATCTTTTGATGTTCTGATGAATATACATATTTAACTAGTCATGCAACTGGCTTTCTGCATGTGGCTTGGGCTACATGCCAGCCCCTTTGTTAGGCACAAATGTCCTATGTAAAAGGATTGTTTTAAGCTTTGATTATTACAGCTGCCTTTCTGGTCACATAGAAGATGAGGAGTCAGACTTGAGGTTATAAAGTGCCTCTGAGAGACTATACCTAGGTCCTGACTAAACCTGACCAGATGGTCACTCTCCTAGCAAGGCAATCTTGTCCTAATCAAGAGGAAATGAGCTGCTCTGTTACAGGGAAATCTGTGTCAAATAGACTGAAGTGAAGTACATTTCATCTGGTTTTTTTAACTTAATAACCTACCATGGAGCTTCTATATAGCAAATATTAAAAAGATCAAATTCTTGGTTGGTGACTAGAGTTTTAGTAGAGAATATAGCAGGAGGAAAAAGCACTGATCTTTGAACTATATATGCAGATAATAGTCATATTTTGAATGTTCTTGCTCATACTTGCTGTTATGAATTAACTCATTCTGGTTTAGCATAAAATATTATCCTACTCTTGTCATAGGAGTGGAGACTAGAATGTATAAATCGGTGGAAACTTTCAAAAGACACTGTTAGGGGGAGCACTGTGTGTTGTACCATAAAAGTCACTGCTAGCTGCAAAATTGAATGGGACACAAATGTATTACACTCACAATATTAACTACAAAATGTGACATTATCATCAATTTCTGCTTCTGTGACCATGTGCTGATAAGAATAAAAGAACTTTACCCTGAGAACTGTGAGGTAATTAACAGAAAAAGAACCCAACCCAAAACAACAACAAAAAGCACAAACCAAAACAATTTCCAGCTTAGGAAAGGCTCTAGATAAAAATCTCTGTTGGGAAAGCACTGAGGCAAGGATGATATATATTTTCTGCAGTGCACTTCCCAGGCATCTACATTGTGCCAAATTACTGGAGGAGAGGTAGATTAATTTGTTGGGCAAGTCAAGCCTTTTATTCATTGCACATTAATATCACCATAGGAAAAAATAATAATAAAATATAAAAATTCCAATTGCTGTAGTAAAAATACATTTTAATTGCTGCTTCCCTTCTGGAAGCCCTTTTTTTACAGAGTGGCAATTATGGGAATGATGCTGTGGTGTATGTTAGCTGTCATTTCTAATGTTCAGCCAGTAGCTATCAATGTTGAGTTAAATTATGAGATTTTGATCTTTCCAGATCATCTGACAATACTTTTCCTCAAGCATACTGATAAGTGTATGTAGAACAGTCTGCAATTTTTCCCCTCTTTCTAAGTGGGGAATATCTTTCACTTTAATCTGGTGGATTGCACTTTATCCACCAGATTAGAAGGAGGTGTAGAAGGAGGTTTTTTATGTGTGAAATGGATAGAAGAATCAGGGTATCATGGAAGCTAGTTGACTTGACATTATGTAGTACGAAGTACAGGATCAGAAGAACAAACTAGTGGCTGTACCTGGAGAGCTCCTAGCACGTGTTTTGCGCTGAGGCCCTTAACTTCACTAGGAAGCATGAGTAAATCCTATGCAGTCACTAGAGGCTGATTTACTTATTTAACAAGCTAGTGTAACAGCTGGACTTCTTAGAAACTATTTATAACTTTCTCCACTGGTAGTAACAGGAAATACTACTTCTGTATCATTCAACTGTGTGGGATTGCCTTGTTCATAGTATGTAGCCCAATAATTATAAAATCCCCCTCTACACCATGCTTTTCCCCCCTCTCATGAGGCCCCACCTGAGTATTGTGTCGAGTTCTTGAGCCCCTAACACAAGAAAGACATGGACCTGTTAGAACGAGTCCAGAGGATGTCCACAAGGATGATCAAAGGACTGTAGCACCTCTCCTATGAGCACAGGCTGAGAGAGTTGGGGCTGTTCAGCCTCAAGAAGAGAAGGTTCTGGGAAGATCTTATAGCGGCCTTCCAGTGTCTGAAGGGACCTACAGGAAAGCTAGGGAAGGACTTTTCATAAGGGCTGTTATTGACAGGACAAGGGGTAATGGCTTTTAAACTGGAAGAAAGTAGGTTTGGATTAGATATTAGGAAGAAATTCTTTACTGTGAGGGCAGTCAGACACTGGAACAGGTTGCCCAAAGGAGTTGTGGCTGCCCCCTCCCTGGAAGTGTTCAAGGCCAGGCTGGATGAGGCTTTGAGCAACCTGGTCTAGTGGAAGATGTCCCTGCTGATGGCGGGGCAGTTGGAACTAGATTATCTATATGGTTCTTTCCAACCCTAACTGTTCTATAATTTTATAACCTCAGCAAATATCCAACATGCAATTCCAATTATTAGTATTACATATAGAATATTTCAAAATAAATCTGTGCAATGCTGCATCAGCATTGCAAAGAGTCCTCATGATTGCTAGGGCTACAGAGGGGTGAATAAAGTGTGGAGAAGGTAATTAGAATGACATTACATTACCAAGCTGGTGAGAGGTATTGGATCTTTGTCCACAAGTAATGGATTTTTTCCACAAGGTACTGCTCATAAACAGTATATGCATATAGATATCTGTGAAAGTTAATGTGGAAACCTACATGTGACAGTAAACAGCAAACCAAGTACTGCTTGTATTTTCCGAAAGCATTACAGTTTTAGCTGAGCTCTTCACAACTGAAATTTTTATTGTTCTAATTTTTACTGATGATAAGCTTTTAGCACACTGTAATTGTTTTTTAGAATATTCCTTAGTTATTAGTATGTTAAAAAGATTTTTATGTTGGTGGTGGTTTAAATTGGTTAATGTATTAATTCTAATAGTTATTAGGTGGGTTTGTGGTTACACAAATAATGTTTATAACTTACCATACCTGAAAACTTCTACAGAGGTAACACTAGATGATAGGTTATCTTTAAAATAGCTTATTTATTAATATATTTAATATACAAATATTTGGTTTTTAGTTTGCTTTTTGATTTTTAGAGTTAAGGAAACCAACTAAGTATCTTAAGATAAATATTGGTAAATAGACTACAGAATGGTCACAGTCTTCTAAAATGTATGTAGAAGAGCAGTACATTTAGCTGATCATTGAGAGTTATTTTCTCTTTCCAGTATTTTTGCTATTGACTCTCTGTAACTAGGCTAAGGAACACAAATCTTTCATTTTTGTGATTACATAATTACTGCACCAACACTTACCCAGAACATTAAGTGATACAATAATTGTGTTATACCTTATAGTTTTAGTTATACCTTTATGGTTATCTGATGAATCAAATACATCTTGTGTCTTAGGATAAGTTTGTCTAGTGTTTTGGGTTTTGTTAGTGTTTGGATTTGTTTGTTTGTTTGTTTAAAAAAAATACCCCAACCTTCTGGTTACTGATTGTGTGTTGACTCAGTTTCGAATACATTAATCTTAGGAAGAACAGTTAGACTTTTTGTCTGAAGTCTATTGTGCAAACTTATCTAAAGATAATTGTTTAAATGAAATTTGATGGGACCTCTGTTATGGGATTTTGAAAAATGAACCTTGTAAAATGTGTTAAATAGACAAAGTTCTCCACTTTTGTTACTTTCTCTTCATGCAAATGGATTAGTGTCAGCTTGCTTCCTACATATACTTCATGGTCTCTTCAGAAATGAAATCAGCAATGCAATGCCTAATATATGCTTTTGTGGTACAGCTGTCTGCTTTATATCCATGAGCTTTCAGTATTTTGTATGTTGGCTAATAAGCTACTTCACCTCTTTTTGAGGTGAAGATCCATGTATACCAAATAAAAATATTTAAATTATCCAAGTGGGAAAACTACTAACAAACTCCCAAAGTATTTCAGTGCAAAACAACAGGAGTGACTAAGAACAGAAAGCTGCTTTGTCTTCGCAGAAGGAAAACCTAATTGTCAGGCAGAGGAGACAAGGTCTCAGGAGACAAAGATGTTGCTAAAGGCAGAATTTTCACTCCAAGTATATGGAATCCTATGGAGGATTAATGTAAAAAGCTGATAATTGAGGCAATGTTAACTGTTTCAACGCTTATCAAAACATGGCAGTAAACTGGGAAGATTTCTTTACAAAAGACTTCATTGCTGTCCAAGAATGACATCTAATTTCAATGTCCCAGTTTTAAACAAGCTCCACTGATGGAATTAAAACCAAAACAAAACAAAAAACAACCAACCCACAACAAAAAAACCCCAACCCCCCCCACCCCCCAACAAAACAGCAAACAAATAAACACTGTAGGTTCTTTGCATAAAGAGCTAAGCTAAATATGAAGCCTACTGAGATATGAGGTCCCTGTCACAATGTGATTTGATCCTATGAGCTGGTATAATTTACAGGGAAGGGAAAAGAATAGAAAATTACCTAGCTTTTCTTTTGCAAATAGTTATTGATAAAATGCTTCATTTTTAGTCTTCTGATTTTTATTATGAATGAAATGTTCACTTGGGATTTATCATCCAGTTTATAAGATTTAAAGGCTTACTGGGGGCGGGGGGAAGGAACACCACTTACTATAGAATTAAATGAGTCTCAGTTAAAGTGAAGAGTAATGAGTGGGTGTTTCATTTTGACTATACAAGTTCCATTACACGTCCACGGAAGTTATGTTTGTTTCGTATATCTCAGTGGTCAATTGGTGTGCTGAACGGTTAAATTTATCATTTGTATATCTCAAATTTATTTATGAGGAGGCTGATATTTACAATACAGCAAATATTAGTCTGTTCTCAAAGTTGTCAAGAAACTATTGTGACTGTTTTTTCAACAATTTAAGTGGACATGTCTAGGCTCACAAGTGATGTATAGGGCAGTCTATGTGGTAAACACAGTGGCCTTATGGTTTTATATACATAAAGACCATCTCAAAATGGTAGTAGAACCTGAAGGGGAGACACTCGTGTTAGTGGTCAACAACTCTTAACTGGGAGCTGTTTTCATTTTCATACTTGTGCTTTTAGTTGGTGATGTCCAGTATTAGTTACCGCACCAGCCTATTTGATTGTGGAGGCTCAACCAGCAAAATAGTGCTTAAATTGTTTCAACAGCAACTTGAACCCCTTTTGAAACATTCCTGATTATATCTCTCTGATTCTAGCTCTCTTGTGTTGGACATCAAAAAAACCCCTAAGGATTCAGACTTATACAAAGTCTAGTGGATTGCTTATGAGATTTGTGATGAATGAAATGTCAGAGTTTAAATAATCTGATTTAGATTTTTACAGATCTATGTTCTGTAAAACGCAAAGGATATACACAAAAAATAATTCACCAAGATGACTTTTCCTTTGATATGTATAGACTTCTAGTTTTACTCAAAACTGAGAAACTACAAAAGTTACTTGCTTCTACTATTTAAATGTAGGTTTTCTTTAAAGTCAGGTTGGAAAGAAAGCAGTGGCTGAAATTTGAATGAAGCTTCATTAAAAGTTTCAAATGTCCAGACTGATGTGGGTTCCAGTACATGAAGGAACTATGATAGGATATGCAGGTATTACTCAGTGGGAGTCTTGAGATCTCTTCCCCATAAAACTGGGAAACCACTTTTTTCCTTATTGAGATTTAAGCTTTTAATCTACATTCTATGCTTGGCTGCTTCCATGTTTCTTTTTATTACACAAGATTAAGTAAGGGCATTTGCATCCTTTTGTAACTCTTTGACACATTCAAGGATTTCCAACAATCAGTTCACTCCACTATACTTAAAAGCAGGTTTTGCAGCAGGTTTTTCAAACAGGTGTGAGAAGAAATGGTTTCCAGGACAATTCAAAACTACATTTGGATGAGAAAACTCAGAGGTATAATATATTTCTCATGGGAAGATAACTTTGTTCTTTATCTTTAAGATGAAGATACCCATTTTCTTTTTTCTTAAGTGTTATGGGAATATCAGAGTAACTGGATAGTAGTAGAAATGATTCAAGGAGTAATGAGACACATGTTCATAAATAATTGCTGTCTCAATTTTAAATTATTTCACAAAAATTCTTCAGGGAGTCATATTGATTTTTCATAATTTTAATGTGGAAGTGGTCCTTCCTACAGAAAAACATGTAAGTGTAGATAAATTAAAATTCTGCTCTCCTACTGGCTTGTTTTGGATGCAGGACTTCAGCTTTTTTATTGTCTTGAAAGATTCCAAGCTTACCTGACTTCTGTGAATTAATACTTTGTATAGTATCTTAATTTTCTCTTCCTTGCTTTTATTCTCTGTTCTTTTTGGTATGTGGTAAACTCCGACAATGTGATCTATAGGTGGAGTGGTGGGGGAAAGTAATTCTAAAATCCTACAGCTTCTTTCTGCAGGCTCTAAGGAATGCAAGAGGAACTGGCAAAAAAAAATGTGATCTCAAAAGCATTTTATCAAAGCAATTTGACATGGATCCATGTATAGAATCATAGCATTAGAGCAGAAGCTGGCTTTCTCCTCCAAGAAATCAATTATGTTTTCTGGCTACAAGCTGTCTAATGGCTAGGGATAGGTATGACAATGTTGCAATCAGCTACCTTTTTAACTTTGGGATGGCTTCAGACTCTAGATTACTTACGGTGGGTAACTCTACCCAACACAGAAGTTTTCACTTCCACTTGGCAGCTGTTGGCAATGCAGCAGCTCTGTTGCTTGAGAACTTCTGGGATTTATAGAAGGGTAGTCTGTTCCATTTAGAGATTGCACTGATAAAAACATGAAATATGGAAAAAACTCAGTATTTCATATTGAATGAGGAAGATTTTCAGAGGCTGTGTATTCTGAAACCAAAGCAGATTCAGCATGCTGGAGATTTGTTATTACAAAACCTAGGATGACTTTTGGAAATATATGCAAAGCTTGCCGAACTATACTATATTTTAAAATTTGTTGCACATCAAGTATTTTGACCTTTCTTATTGATGAGAACGTAAATAGTTAATGCTGATAAGCTAAGTGTGTAAGTGAAATAGTCTTACTTCATAGAGCTGAATGCAACAATTGCTCCAGATTTTCTGCAGAGCAACTTCTTTGATATTTGTTTTAAGGACTTTTATCACTGTGAAGACTGAGTCTAAAAATATCTGAGGTGACTTTTTAAAAAACTGAAAAATATTAAGATATGACAGCATTCATAGTGTTTTGTATTAATTCATAAAAATTGCTTCAGAATTATGCTAATAAATTAGGAGTCACTTGCTTTGGTGTAACAGTGTAAAACTCTTCTTTCTGTACCACATATCATCCTTTGGCACAGAGGGAGGGATGAGGGAGGAAAGAAGTATAAATTTTATGAAATATGGCGTTACTGAAAATAACTTAAGTATTGCTAAACTGGGGTCTGACTCAACATTTGTGTAACAAAAGTATTTTCACTACTACAATGTGCATTGCTTAATGTACAGTGGAGTTGATCTAGGCATACAATATTAATCCTTAAAAATATCAGCTTTGTAATTACTGTTTCTGATTTTTTTTTTAGCTGTTTCCCATGTAATTCCCAAATATGTGCTGCTTTTCTAGCAAGTGAAGGATTTGGGGGTTTGAGTTTATTAATCTCTGATGCAAACCAATTTTTTTAAAACAAGCAAGAAAAGCCCTAAACTGAACTACTTTGAGGCTGTGTCCATCCTATGTGTTGTATCTCGTGGGCTTCATATTAGTAAGGTGCTTCACTGAAGAGCTGGGGAGAACCTGTCAAGCAGCCATACATTCCCTGTATTTAAGCAAATTGTGTTTAAAAGCAAGACTTTAGCGAAGACAAGCTAAATGACCAGCACTGAAGAGGCTATTTGTGTGAACTTGTTAGCAGTACTACTAAAATTAAAACAAACAACACCACCACAGGATACACTAACTCAGGCTTTTTATGCAGTATTTCAGAGACAGTTATGTGAAGATGTTTTCCTTTTTTTCTACTCCTTCCCAATTCTTCACTTCCCCAATTCACAGAAAATGTTTTTTGTATTGAGACTTGCTTTTTCTACTTACCAGTGTGGATACAGACACCTGATCAAATAATAGCCTAATGAGCTGCAGCATTTAGACCAGTGTAATAGGTGATGTGATTTTGCCTGAGAGGTTTTTGTTGGACAGAAAAGTGCATTTCAGAACATGTATGATCAGAAATGTCTGCTGACTGACAAGTTTAAATTAGCCCTGTTGCTATGCTATGAAAGTAACTGTGTTTGATTAGGCTCTTCTGCTTACTGAAAGCTATTGGTCTTGCTTTGAGGAAATAACTTCTGATCTGTGTTTGTTTACCTTTGTAAAACACCACTACTATTTGCTTCCTTTGAACTGTTAGTAAGTTTTAGTCAGTATAGGGTTTTTGTTGAAAGTTTCTACCTCTGTTTGGAGTGGGATGCATCACTTAAGAATATGACCGCCCTTTCCCTACTCCATTATAGGCAACCTGCCTTTTTGAGGCGGACAGGGGATGTTCCCGAGTGCCGCTTGTCAAAGGCACGGCATGGCCACACTTGAATTCAGCCTGCAGCTCTCAAAACATGATGGGGCAAGGAAAAGCTTTTTGGATATCCTCATCATAGCAAGCAGGGACTTCAACTCCGGAGGAAATCTGTTATTATGGGAACTTGCATCATGATAGCATGGCAGGGGATGCTAGTAATTACTCATGAAGTAGTTGTGACTCTTGGGACTGATAAAGCCAACAGAATGAAGCGCTGGTACCAAATAAAAACAAGGGAAGTTAAATGGGAGCCCATTAGCTGGGCTTGAAAAAAAAAAAAAAAGGGTCAGATATGAAATTGAGATTGAGTTCTTTAAAATAGCCACTTGCAAATTTATTTTATTAAGCAACTTCTCTAAATTTATGCCTGCGCTTTCTCAGGGATCTCAGTCCACATGCATGCCCGATATGGTATGTAATATATGCTTATTCAAAATTTAATATTAAAGTATTTTTATTTGTGGTGATGTAATTCAATATTAATTTAAAAGTTAACACCCAAAAAAAAGAAAATAATTTTACAGCTAGAAAAGAACAAAATTGTTTTTTCATTGTGATATTACTCATTATTCCCTCAGTCCATGGTTCTCAGATGAATTGTGTTTTATTTTAAGAATGGGAGCATAGACTTTGGATGAACTATTGCCTTGGGATCACTGAGTCCTGAACTTAGTTTTGTCTATATTTTGTTACTGACTTAAAGTCCATGTATAGTACTGAAATATATTCAAATTCCTCAGATCTGTGCTCCTATTCTTTGATGTTTTGTACTTTTGAAATTAAATGCTATAAAAAAAAATAGACATTTCTTTCTAGTATATGCAAGATAAGCTTATTCACAGCTTGATATGTGAACCTATGAAATTTAAAGAGGGAATTTTCAGGGCTAGTTGTAGAGCTTGTAATACTTATGAAGGAAAAGGTCTTTTCCTCTTAGATAAGCACATCATGCTAATAGTTTATTTGGGTTTGTGTAGTGAAAAACAACTTATTTGAGAGGTGTAATGCTCATGTTTTTACTGTTTTGCATTTTTTTAGCCTCAATTTCTGCACAGCTAAAGTCACAGGATAAATTGCATATATTGCTGTAGCTCAAGAAAGCCAAGAGGTAAAACAATTCTATACACTTTTTAACTGTGAAATTACCTGTAACATGCTTTGTGTTAGCACAAATTAAGAACCACAAGAATTAAGTTACTGCTCCTGCTTTAAGCCTTTGCTTTCTGTGTGGTTCAGCCTCTGTGGATGGCAGGCAGAACAGCTGAGTGTCTGTGCAAACTGGCTCAACAGGAGTAAGCTGCAGCTCTCGGGGCTGCGCTCCAATTGTGGTAAGCTGCTGCGAGGCCATGATTCAACAGAGAATGAATCTGGCTTTAGGGCTCCTGCTTCTAATCAAGAATGTTGTAGCTACATGATGGTAAGCACTGATCCAGTACAAACATATTCTGCTAACTCAACAATTTCCTGGGAATTTTGACAAGTTAACATTATTGTCAGGCTTTATTCCAGATTGACTATTATCTGTTCTACCATAACTGTCGTTTAACCAGTGTAGACCATAAAGCTATCATAGAGGTTATGTTGTCTGCACCATCTAATTTGAGGGAAAAATGCAGTTGTTTTCTCGTGTCTAATACAAATCAAATCTCTATTGCTGTTCACAGATCCAGTATTAATGGTAATGGAACTATAGCTTAAAAACACATTTTTTTGACTGTTACCCTCTGCCTAGGTGTAGGCAGGATGAACATATATCTTTGCAAAAGACCTTCAGTGCAATGCTAACATATGTATATATGTGGTATAAAGTCATGGAGATAATATAACATGATGTAAATTTGAGTAGGACAGAATTAGTAGTTTCTTACATTCATTGTAATTCACTAACTTTTATCTTACACATTTTGTGTTCATATCCATCATTTTACCTATCCATTTTATGTACCTGGTGTATATATGTAGTTACAAAAAAGAAAAAGCTTGGTAGGTCAACTTCAGAATGAAAATACGCTCATTCATTTTTACAGTTTAGGAAGTAATAATTTCAAAGTGTTAGGTTCCCCATATTATTAATGAAGTATTGGGAGGAAGGCAACTTTTGAATTACAACATATTGATTTTTATATCAGTGGAGCATAAGGATACTTGAATAGTACTTTGGAAATCAGTGAAATAGAAAATGCTTACCTCTGTTTGTGATTTATTATGCTTGATCTAAAGGATAGTATGTTTATCCTTATGTTTACATACAATTTATTTCTGCTTGTGTTGAAGACAATGTTACAGCTGTAATGCAGTGTTTTCTGTCTGAAATGATAAATAACAGTATAACAGGTCAGGCTGAGTCTTGAAGAATATCAGATTGAGTCAAACATCAACAGCCTAGTTTTGCTTAGGTAGTGATAAAATTTACAGTGCAATGTAAATTAATGAATGGTGAAGACTTGCACTTCTTAATTTGTACACAAAGAAACTAATAGCTGTGACTGAACTGAAAGTATGTAAAGGCTGTAAAGAGAATTCCTCTAAATATTTTGTAAGCCCAGGAATATAGCATTCTTTATAAATGTTCTATGGAAAGCTCCATTAAAATAGGTAAATAATATATCTTGAGTACGACGTTCTAAGAAGTGATGCACAGATCTTATGGATGACTAAGAGCTTTATTTTCTATGTCTCTTTAGCAATTCTGAGACATCAGCTATGGCTTCAACGTTAATAATATAATTTCTTATTCTCTCCCTCTTTTTCTTTTTTTTTTTTAACAAGAGAAGGCTCTAGGATGAAATTGAGTCTCTAATGTTTGATGTAATTTTTCCACCTCTTCTCTCCCTTTCCTTCATTCTGTAGCATAACCAGGGTTTATTTGCAGTTTGATATTTGTCTTTCCATGGTTTACTTTCTTCTAATTTGGGGGACAGAGATGTGAGAAGAGCAGTAAATGGGGAAGTGACAGTTAGGACACCTCCTGAATGGCCTGTGGAAATTAGAGCGACTGATTACTGCAGGCTTCTAGCAGTCATTTCCATTATACCAGTGCTCCTACCTTGAATTTTCCTAGACTGAAAATAGGAACAGCATATTTGAACACTGTAAAAAAAAATGCAAGCATAAAATGCACATGCATATACCCATGCATGCATATGTATATACACATATATATTTTTTCCTCCCTTGTTTGGAAAACTATTGCTGTTATCTTTTACATGTTTTAGCATTGGTAAGCATGCAAATCATAAAATCACTGAAGGCTTTTTCACACCACATCTAAATTTACTTTTATTCTTATTTATTATAATGAAATATCTAATGAACTGATTACTTCCTTACTAATTTTTGCCAAAATTCGTAGGCAGGTATTGTGCATAACAGGGTATTGTGCATAACAGTGTATTGGCAGAGGAAGAGAGTGCATAATGTTTTTGACAGAAACAACTATGTTCAGTTGGTTAAAAATTTGAAAAGTATCTTTGTCCATTCCATGTACTTAAAATCAAAACCGCTGTATTTTGACAGCAGACTAAGACCAGTATGTCTGTTTCTCATTTCCCTATTATACATTGTTTGCAAAGCAAGAATATTCTTTAAAATTGCCTTGGTTAAGGTTCATGACCAACTATGGGAGCTTCCAAAAGCTGTGATGCATAACTGATGATAATATGAAATAAGACTAAACAAAAGGGAAAATGTAAATTGTAAGCAGCTGATTTTTTTTCACTCACAAACTGTGAATTAAACAGAATTTTCAGAAACATTCTCTTGCCGTCATAAAAATTAGATATCATCTTATTACGTGTCTGTAACGTACTCTTCCATTAAAAGACCTACAGTAGGTATCAGTGTTAAATATTTCCTATTTGTGCTAGAGGTCATAAATATATACAGTGAGGATATACTTTTAGAGGTGTGGTTTTTGATATATAAAATACTTCCACAGCTATATGCATAGAATGCTGTGATGATTTTATTCTTTGCAATGCCTCCCTTCCAAAGCCAGTTTGACAGGTACTATGAAACATTTATGGTAAATTGGGAGGTAACTATATCCTTTAATAAGTAATCCCGAGTACTTTTCAAAGTTGATAATAATCTTATTTAGATGCAAGAGGAAAATCTACTATTAAATAAAAGAGGAAAAAGGCTTCCACTGAACCAAAGTTAATACTCATAAATATTTGTATTTATTTAAGGAACAATTTCTCAAGCTAAACCAGTGCAGGGGTAGATGAAAATACATGGAAAAATCTTGGTCATAGACATTTGAAAATAAAAGTAAAAAACATAATTTGACCATTTCTTTGTTGTAATATCGTTACAGCAAGCAAACATATACACATGAATGTCTTGTGCATACATTAATGAAAGAAAATAAAAAGATTGGGAGAAATAAAATGTTGACAAAACAGCATGTATCAATGGCTCCTGCTTCCTGATTATAACCATGTTTATTGTAAACTTTGAGGTCCAATGGTATTCAACATAATGAAAGTATTTAGTTCATGTTTTACAGCATCAATAAGAGTGGGAAAAATCTTAAGAATTTCTGATATTGCAAGCATGTGTATATCCATCTACCTTTATAGTCTAATTTCATCCCACACTTTTAAAAAGAAGTTCTAATATGACCAAATGTACACCTTCTGTAGGTACAGAACCTGAGCGTCCCTAATGTTTTATGAAATCTTTGTGTGGAATTTTAAACACAGGATGTCACTTACAATATGCCTTATCTCTAGTGAACTTTACACTAATAGGGGCTATATCAATATGAACATTGTTACTGAGAATGATGTTCATCCTGAATTCTGCATAAATAGCTGCAGGGAACAGATATGGTATTTTTATCAAATATTTCTCTTGAATGGTGTGCTATGATGCTTCATTGTTGATGCTGAAAAGCATAAGTTGTAAGTATTTGAATTGCAGCATCATCAAACCACCTTTTAGTCTTGTCTTTCACCTTTTCCTCTTTTACTAGTAATACTATTTGGACAGATTGTGTTTTTTAAATTTAAAAAAAAAGCCATTTTGTTTGGTTACTGAATGTGCTATGACACTTCTATACTGTTAGGATATTTTCTGGTACTCTGCCTTCTACAGTCTGTGTATTAAGTCAGGTGGTTTCTGTCTTGAAGCCTGAAGATGCTACACTGCAATGTTTTCCTACATTCAAGCTCAGATCCTGTAATCAGACTTTACATTTAGATCCTGGGGCCTCTTGAGAGGCACCCTCTATGTAGTATTGCTTAATTTGTCTCTGTTGGTCAGTGTATTATCAAGGCCCTTAGTTGTGAAGTGGCTTGTAATTCTTTATATTGGAAGATACTTTATATCATAGGCTTTCTTTTTTTAATCATCCTTGAGGATGCTAAGTGATGTAAACACTGTCTAGAAGTCCAACATCAAATGATTTCAAAGTGTGAGAATTATGAACCATACTGAAAAATGCAAAATTCTGAGAACCTCAGTAGCTCAAGACTGAGTAAAAGAGAAAGTAAATATTATTTATGCCATAACTACTATTATGAAATCTCTAGTACTTGAAGATATCTGACACTGGTAGTAGAATCTGTGACTCAACTCATTTTCCTGTGTTTTTTCTTCTAGATATGCCATTTAATGGGATATTAAAATGTATATGCATGTCTCTTTAACATGGCCTAAACTGGAGGTTTTTACTAAATGCCAGCTCTCATGCAAGAATACTTCAAGCTGACAAAAAGTGCTAGTGTTTCCAAAGTACTGTTTTAATTTCAGAAAAATGTCTTCAGATTTCATTTTGTTACTGTGTCTATTAAACCTGATGCTGGTATGAGTCAGATTAGTGCAAAATATGTTAAGGGATACAGATAAATAAACCATATCTGTACAATTCAGTATGTTTTTAACAAATATACAGGTAGGGCAGCTTTACTTCAGTTGTATTTGTTTTTCCTGAAACAGTTGCATTTTAGATGTAGCTTTGTTAGAAACAGTACTGCTTTATATTCAGAAATGCCAGCATGATTGCTTTCTGTAATCCTCTACAACACTGATGCTTGTACTAAAGCATCCTCTCTGTTTACTGGAGATTCATCAGGCCAGCTACAGATGCTAGTTCTACAAGATCTTCCCTAGAGTAGAGTTTTAATTAAAACAACTCTTTTTACCCCAGCTGTCAGTGCAACCCGTATAAAAGGCAGAAAGCTTGTTTTTAGAAAAGAATTTGAATGTTTAGCTTGTCTTAAAGTCTATAACCACAAAATGAAATGAAGCAATGAATTTTCTATCTCTCAGAATTTTCTCCCTTACCAGTTTGAAGTAACTTTGTCTGTTTATAGAAGTCATTTTAGCACTTTCTAAAGCTTACTTTATTCATAAACAGGAGTTCACAATGCACACTTATTTCATTCAACTGGAAATTATTTTGCAGGAACTTTGAAGATTGTTTTAATCTAATCCCTGCTTAACAGACAGCAGGAGCTGTACAGCACTTTCTACTTTTTTTTTTTTACCCCTTGTCACCTTTCATATGAAGTAGAATCTCAAAAATTCACATTCTTATTGAGTCAAACCTTCCTTCAGGATGGAAGGTAGTTGAATATCAACTTAAAAATGCAACACAAAAGGTGGAGGGTAGTTTTAAAAGCAAACAAAGTCTGTGTTTTAGGTAATGCCAAATTAAATTCTCATTTGTCTGCACACTCACTATTGTTTCATGGTTGATCAGGGCAGAAAAAAGTCTTACAAACTAAGAAAAAAATGGACTTCATAAAACATAGACAACATCCTTGAGATAAGAGTACATGCTTGGCCTCTGGGAAACTAGATGTTTCATTGTCTGCTCACAATGTTTCTGCTAAATTTTGCACATAATCTGATCAAATCTAGGTAGCCTAAATTCTGTTCTGATCTTCTGCCACTCCTACTAATGCTAGCCTTCTGCTTGCTCAGCCCCAGCAGTAGCTCAGCACAACAGGTGACCTCGTCCTCAAAAGTATTTACCACAAAAATAGATTACTATAATGCCACAGAATACCTTTATTCTATCTTCTTTCAACTAGTTTTACAGGGTTTGGCTTCACTTCTAAAAACATGTATGAGTTATTTTGTAGTTATTTTGCCATTATTTTATGGCCATTTTGGAAGTTAAGAGCTTTAAATAGTCTCTTTCCCCATCATTTTTTTTGGCTTTGACCATAGAATATGGGTCTACCTAATTACTTTTTTTTTGGTGGTGAAGTTGATTTAAAAGATCCTCCTTCCAAATATTTCATCCTGTTTTCACTCAACCTCATACACCTATCTTGCTGTTTTAGCAATGCATCTGTAGTGTATTGTAACTACCGTTCCACAGCAGCCTACGTGACTGATATCTGCCTTCAGCCCTCTTACCAGAGATGAATGAGAATTGTGTGTCATCTATAAAGGCTTTTCTACCCCTGTGCTTAGCCTGAGCTGCTTTAAGGCACTGAATTGGCAGATATATTAAAAAAACATATCAAGCAGGTTTTCAAATTGTTTATTTATTTAATTGCTTCTGTTTGTAATAGCTGTGCTGAAACTGCCTGTCCTTAGGAGCCAAGAAGTTTTAATGCAAAGGAGGAAGAGGGAAGGACAGTAAAACAGCAGCAATCAGTTAGATTGGCTTAGATTGCCATAGAACCACATCGTGTGTGTAGACGTATGTTTTAAGGTTGACCAGTGATCTAGCTCAAAATAAAGCATTTTGGGAGTCTTTTTGTGGGTTGGTTTGATTTTTAATTTCAGTGCATTGCAAGGTGGATAGCAAAAGAAACTCTCATATAACTGTAGCAGCTGAGAGAACAATAAACTGTAGTATAGAACATTGGTTTACACTATTTGGAAGTCAAGATACTGTGGAAAAACTGACTTGCTCTTCCTTTTTAAAAGGAAGCCAAAGAAGTTCGAATGACAAAAAAAAAACCCACTACTTGATGAAGTGAGGCTTTGTGTGGTACCTATTACTTTGAAAACCTGTTCAGTATTTGACCTCTAAAAATGTTCACCCATTTCTCTGAGTTCAAATCCTCACCCTAGAAGACTGCTTTAACAACTAGGTTTGTGCTTTGCTGGTGAGGGTGATATTCTAAGATCTGCTATTTAGAAGCCAGGCTGTTTTAGAAAAACTTAAAAATCATGCTCTTTCTGGCACTATGAATATTTTTGTTGGCTGATCTTGAAGGCACTCAATTGTGTGTTTTCAATCTGAGATTTCAGCACATGCACTTTAACCAATAAATCAAATGAAAAATTTGTTTGCAATCACTCTGTGTGCATCAGGTACTAGATAAATCCTGAAAACACAGGTGAAAACAGGAATCCAGAGCTCCTAAGTATACACAGCACTTATATTTCTAAATAATTTTTCACTGATAGAACTTAAGATCCTATAGACCCTTGGTCACCTAAGAATATAAGGAGCTCTGCTTTTTGATATTTCCTAAAGAGTACTGCATTAAGACTGCTCAGGAGGTGCCTATGTGCTCTACTGGTTCTTCCTGCAAATAAAAAGTTTGGTACTTCCTCAATATTAGAAAACTTAATTTTCATGCAACCGAAATGGATGTATATATTTGAGAAGAATACACTTGAGAGTTGTTTTTTAACTTGCAGAACAAAATTGGTGTTTGCATGTAATGCTTTCAAAACCGTGGACTGAAATTAAATTCCAAGGAAAATCCTGAATAAATTTTTTTGTGATTTAGCTTTTCAGGTCTGTTTTCAGGCCTTTTTCTTTATTCAGCAAATATCAATAATTCTATAATTTTTCTTCAAAGCAAGATTCAAACACTGGGGAGTTGGGAAGCAGGAGCAGTCCTTTAACCTGCCCACTCTGTAACCTGTTCAGTCTAGAAAGTTTGGCGTAATTTCTAGAGTGAGAATGTAGTAGAGGTAATGTACCCTCTAAAAAACTGCCCAATGTGTGTTATTTCAGGTTTTGAATATCAAAGTTTAATTGTTTCTTTAAACTGTCTGATGATTTCTTATTATGGAGAAATGCTCTGAAATTACTTTTCATAAAACTAAAAGTGCAGTAATTATCTACTGCAGACTATTGAAGAATCGTTAGGTGATTTTTTTTTAAGTAAGCATTATCTAAGAGCAGGCTACTTGGTTATTTTTTTAATATTTTTTTAAACACAAATTCTTAGATAACTGAAGTACTGTGTCTGTGTACACTAGACTATAGGCAGTGCCGGACTGTCTCTGAACAGCGACACTACAAACCTTAAGGTGTAAGGGTTGACGTGATTGTCCTCAGTGCGAGGTCTGCTCTTCCCTAGAGGAACTTGGAAGAAAATAGTAATTTCAGTCAAGTTTGGAGCAGCAAGTCTTGGAAGCAGAACTAGGAATACATGGAATTATCTTTTGGTACTTCAGGGACCAATTTTACCTTCAACATCCATTTTAGCATGATTAAAATACTGTATTATTGAAGTTTACTCTTTCCCTTTGGGTTACACACAGAAACACGTGCTGCAGTAAGCCAAGATCCTTTCCACATCTCTAAAACTCCTTAGATTTCACTTTTTCACAGTACCTCCAGGGTCCTACCCCTGCACTTTCTAAACTCCTGACTATGTTTAGCTAATTCCCTTACCCCTTAACAACCAGATGGAGGAGGGAAAATGTATTCTTAAGCTGTTTTGGGACCTTGTGTAGACTAACCAGCAATCTAAGCACCAGAGGTAACTCTCAAGCTGTTCTTCAATAGGGACTGCCTGCTCATCTGATGGTGAGGGAAATCCAGTATCATAAATATTCAGTATTTATTAAAATTGGGCAAAAGGTTCAAAACAGTTGTGGAGGAATTCAAATAAAATGATTGCAGAAGCTTCACTTCCACAGATTAAAAATCCCTGCTGTAAAGTAGTGAAAAAAAGGCCCATATTTTTCAACTGAAATACAGCTTGTTCTTCTTTGTAAGGTTCTTATAAGATTAAGAATGCTATTAAAATATATTTATTTGTATATATTACTATTATTGGAATCACCAAAGTATATTTTATATGTGTACAAGAGACAAGATTTCACTTTAGAGGAAGGACTATGAAAACCTTTAATAAACTGGAATCTTTAGCCCACTCTAATAGATATTCCATGTTGGGGCTCTGAGAGTTTTAGCATAATTTCTTCTATGAAATAAGTTTGTGTAAAGGTCTGTAGACCAATTCAGGCATTCTGTGGAAAAAAGGCAAAATAAAAGTTTTGCAAGTACAAAAAAGAGCTTCATGCGTACTGGGTTAGGTCAATAAATCAAGTAAATTTCAAAGCATTGCATTCCTTAGGATTGGTCATTTCTAGATGCATACATTGCTACTAATGATATCTATGTTTTTCTAAATTCTGGCTATACATAGCTTCCAGCTGTTGGAGAAAGTGGACAAATCAACCTGAAAGGCAGTTTTTTTAGTTTGGTTGTGTTTCTCAACTACTTATTTATCTTCGTGAAGCAAAGGACAGGTAGGGTAATTTGCATGAAAAATATGGATTACCACTTCCAGAATACTCAGTACTTGTCTTTTATATAGATACAGTACTTCTAACATGTCAAGCTTAAAGGTTGCTAGAAATTTATGCTTAGTAAGATATGGCTATGTGATTTTCACCGATTCAAGCAAATAACTTAGTGATACTAAGAATGAGTTTACAACATGTATTGTTAGGTTTTAATGATAATATTTATACAACATTGTCCTAAAAAAAAAATTGTTTTTGACTTGAAACTTTATTAGCATCAACCATGAAACAACTATGTATTTAGATAACTAAAAGATTTTTAAATACCAGTGATCCTATTTTTGATACTGCTAAAGAATAAGGAGATGTACTGTGGGAAAAAATTCACTAATTCATAGTTATTTTTACATTTATACTTATATTCACTTTAGATTTTTTGTAATTGAAATGCAACACAAAGTAATTTGATTATACTTTGTAACTGTATCTATGAATATAAGTTTTATTTAGTGGAGGAAACAGAAAATTTGTATATAAAGTCATTTTAAGTAGGACAAAAGTTCTAATTTCAAGATCAAAGTACTAAGGGGACAGTCATGCTATAGCAAAATACAAAAACCTGAATGTTATGTAAATCAGTTGGTAAAAACTAGTATAGCAGTTCTAATAACTTCACTACTAAGCTGACTGATTTACAAGTCTCTTTCACAGCTTCTTTACAATTCAGTTGAGCAGAATATCACAAGAGGACTTTTTCATATGTTTGATTTGTCTGTAGTCTTACTTTCTGGCCAAATGTTGGTTTTTTGTGTACTTTGGGGTATTCTTTTTTTCTTGGTTGTTTTTTTGTTTGTTTTTTTTTTACCCCTTTTTGTTATGAGATTGTTTTATTTATTTTGATAGGATAGTGTTGTTTCATGTAACACAAATTTTCCTAATGAAATTTTTCTTGGTTTGTGTATTATAGCATCATTTATGTTAATCAGCTATGCTACTTTGTGTCATAAGAAAATGCGAATAACTTGTTCATTGTTTAGAGAAGCTGATAATAAATAATTAGAATAGTTCATAGAATAGTCTGGTTGGAAAAGACCATTATGATCCAATCTAGTCCAATCGTAAACCTAGCATTGCCAAGTTCACCACTAAAGCATGTCCCCAAGTACCACACCTACATGTCCTTTAAACACCTCCAGGGATGGTGACTCCACCACTTCCAATCTAAACCTCCCCTGGCGCAACTTAAGGCCATTCCCTCTTGTCATATCACTTGTTATTTGGGAGAAGAGACCAACACCCACTTCACTACAACCTCCTTTCAGGTAGCTGTAGAGAGCAATAAAGTCTCTCTTTAGCATCCTCTTCTCCAGACTAAACAATCCCAGTTCCCTCAGCTGCTCCTCACAATACTCGTTCTCCAGGCCCTTCACCAGCTTTGTTGCCCTTCTCTGGATACACTCCAGCAACTCAGTGTCCTTCTTGTAGTGAGGGGCCCAAAACTGAACACAGTTCTCAAGGTGCGGCCTCATTAGTGCCAAGTACAGGGACACAGTCACTTCTCTACTCCTCCTGGCCAGAAGAGACATAAACTGAGACTTCTAAATATAGGGTTCTAAGACTATATTTATGAGTGTGTCTACATCAGCATTTCCATTCAGTGAGGTGTGTACTTGTGAATCTTCTCACTTAAGACATTTTGGTTCGCATCCCTGAGAAGCCTTTGAGGGCACAGCTGGATTCCTCACAAATGAATGTACTCCAGCATCTGCTGGGGGTTCATGTGCAGCACCAGGCTCAAACGGCCTAGGGTAAACCCTCCTGAAATGCATGTGGGGTATGCATGGTTTCTTCAGTGCCATCTGTGAATGCATTGATCTGGTGTTATGCTACATATATAGAGAGATGTTTCCCCTCCCCCACCCCAGTTAGAGATCTGCTAGTTAAAATTAGTATTTCTGAATATTATCTCTTAAAGTACTTGTAGTTGTGGAGAAACATTTTTCTTGAAGAATCTTGATTGAAACATATGCATGTCCTTGAAATGTCTTCCAGTACTTTACTGCTGTCAGCAAATGCAGGTGTAAAGCTGGGAAACAGAACAATTACTAATTTCTTTTAGCAGGAGCTCCTTTGTAGTTTATATTTAGGCTTGGTATAGAGCAGGATTGGTGGGGAAGCAGATGGTGGTGTTGGCCAGGAACACAGATCTTTATATAGGATTCATCAGTAGTTTGATCAGGTGGCACAAATCTGTGAGGTTTTTTGTTGTTTCAATGGCTGCTTAATGCAAAATTCAGGAAGAAATCCTTGAGCAAGGGAATGGATCACAGGTAAACTTTTCCTTTTTTATCTAGCAAATACTGGCTTTCCTTCACTGTAACACGACTTTGATGGGAGAATTGTGATCCACAGTGACTGCCTTTCCTAAAATTACTCTCGAGTATGGTTAGGATTAGAGAAAGGTACTCAAATATCAGTAGGGAACTGAACCTGAAGTACTGATGAAAATTGATTATCATAGCTGATAACTAATAAAGGAGGGTAACATTGATTTATTTGGCATGGTTTTAAAACAAAATGGTAACAGCTGAATTCTGAATGAAGGTTAGGGGGTTAAACTTCTCTTAAAAGTGTGTGGCTTACCTATCATGCAAGTCCTGGAAGACTATAGATTCAAAGGAAGAAGGAGCTGGGTCACCTCAGTCAGTTTTGTCTGCATATTCAGGCCCATTCAAAGTACCTGTACAATCCAGGAGGGATTGGCTTAATGTCTGCCACTGAAATGGTTCAGGAAATGGTTCACAGGATCACTGGAAACTGGCACTGGCTCTATGTTGGAATGCATTAATAGAAAGGATGGGATGGTGAAGCTACGGGATCACTTCCAGGCTGTAGTGGAACTGCAACATAAATCCAAGTTTTAGGTGCCAAGGTAATTTATAGGTCTGGACTTGTCTGTCTCTGTTAGGTGGGGTGTTGCAGGGAGTGGGGGGAACCAAACCCCAATTTCATCCCACCATTAACCCTCCCCGCCCCCCCCCCCGCCTCCCCCCGCCTCCCCCCCAAGAAAACCCAACTTATCAAGTCATGTGGCTTCCATGAAATCGGGATTGGAGCAGTTCATAATCCCACTAATGTGCAACTTCACCAACAATGCCCAGAGTGGCATGCCTCTCCTTCCCTCACAGGATGTGTGGGTCACAAACACACCTTCTTTTTTGGTATTGAGATTTCCCCTATTTACACATGCCTCATATTGGAGGTATCAGTGATTTTTGTGTGTGTGTCTACTTGTTGCACTGTGGTGTCACTCCAGCTGCTGGAGGCTGTCCTAGTGCCTGCTGGGAAAGGTGATCTGGGTGAAAATGACAAGGTCATTGATTTCTGGTTTTGTCAATATTCAAACCAGCCTTTGTCCTCTATTCATTTTATTCTTTGTCCCTACTATTGCAAATATTTATTATTCCTTTACACTTTTTTGAGATGACTCTTTAAAACCACTTGGTAGTCTCCTGATCAGTGTTTAATCTGCCTAAGGGTTGTAGTTTTCTCTACAATACACAAATACGCTCATAGGCAGATCTGGATGTTCCTTTCACTCACTCTTTGTACTTGCATCCCTGCCATATCAGCTGCTGTTATCCAGATCATGTGGATACCTCTACAGTGGAGACCTAAATGTTTTTTTTTCCCGTGTGTTATGCTCAGGAGGAAGAAGAATTTGAGATTTCAATTACTCAAATACCAGGAAAGAGGCTGAACTGTAAGGAATATCAGCAAGAACAGGTGAAAAGGCAGGCAGAAGGCCACTGTCTTTCAGTGGTGGAGTCATTCTACATTTTTTTTATCATGCTGTACCCTGAGGCCCAAGTCCTCTTTCTATCTCTGTTTTATATGCCACTACCTACACTTAAAATTATTTTTTTTCCTTGCAATTTATTTAAGTCAAGCCATTTTTCTTCCTTAGAGCTATGTGGTGACTTTGAAACACTTTCCTATAAAAGTTATGTGATATGCAAGACAACTGCAAGGATTCTTCTCACCTTCCAAGGGGCCTTTGAATAAACTCCTTCCTTTCAGTTTTTTAATAGGCTCTCAACTAGTCAATCTTTTCATACAGAAATCCCTGCATTCTTTAGTCAAGCAGACAAATAAAAGACAAAACTATGCATAATATTTATTTCATTAAAATGGAAACATGTGATGAGTCTCAATGTTGCTTTAACAATAAGCCACTAAGAGTCTGAACATTTTTTTTGGAAGGTAGAGGAGGAGACAAGGGTCTTGTTGCATAGAAATAAATAACTGAGTTATGTTAGAACTTAACTCTCCAATGGACTTTATTATTTAATGTTTATAACTAGTCAGAGTATTCCAAAGACTGGAATCCTCAAGATCTGTTCTGCCAGTTACCTCATTTCTATAAATCTTCATGGATACACTTGTTTTTATGTTGCTATCTATCAGGAATTGGAAGGGAATAAACCCCACATATGCAAGTTTTCTCACAGAAAGCCATCAGAATGTATAATAAGATACCCTGAGATATTAATGTTGCAGAGAAGATACTTTTGTTCACTTCAGAGCCTTAAGCAACAAAGCTAAATAGAAATGTCTGTTATCGGAAAGAGGCAAGAAGATTCCCGAGTTCTCTGTACACTATCATTGGTCCTTAAGCTGTCATCTCACATCTGAGCTGAAATAATTGGTAGAGAGTTTTTATTTTTCTGTGCTAATTTGGTCTGGGAAATGCTTTTAAAAAATATGTTCTAGCAACTACCCTCAAAAAAGGGAGAATTCCTCTCCCTTCCTTCCTTTTGCCATTTTCTGAGGCTGTACTTTTACCACTTCCCTTTTGGACTACCTTCGAAAAATGAGCAAAATAACTCACTAATACTGCATACAACTGCTTGTAGTTTGGGGAAATTTTTTTAGCTATTCTAATGAGTGAAATCAGCTCATGGAAGAGATCCAGTTAGTGCCAGAAGAGGTACAAGGAATGGAACAGGTTACGTATGGCAAAGGAGGAAGAGAATAGCTGAACAGGAGTGGGAGGAGGAGAGAAGGACAAGACCTTCTTTTGGCAATATCAAATTGCACATTTGTTATGTATTTACTAGCTTTCAGGGAGCTGAAATCAGTTCAGCGAAGGTTCCAGTGGTGCCATCACAAGGCAAACTTGTATGGCCTGAAAAACATATGGGAGGAGGTAATTGAGGTGCTACTCTTTCAGTATCATCGGGATGCTGTCAGTAAAGCCATATTCTTGCTTTCCTCATCAAAAAGATTATAATAGGTTTGCCTTAAAACTGTTTAGTGGTATCGCTTAGTTTAAAAAAAAAAAAAAAAAATTCCAAATGTCGTGGGGCAGATACTGCGCAAGTTATCTAGAGTTAATCAAAAGCAACCCCTCCAAAGAGTCAAATGCAGTCTAAAGTCTGTATTTGTCAAGGACAAAGTATCTGCTTCCTGTCGCTTTATTATATATGCAGAGCAACATAGTTATCTTAATTTTCCCTTAAACAGCTAGCTTACTAAGGAGCAATGGTTTAATTCACCCTGAATATTGTGGTAAACTTGCTAATGATGTGGTCACTATTCTCTTTAAGGCTACGATCTGAATGCTGCCACCTTAAGGGTTTATGTGTCCCATGTAAAAATTAAATATGAAGTTGCAACACAAACATACCATGCTATTCTGTCTGCCTTGCAGAGACAAAAGTAAGGATAGCCTGTTGTGTTTGGTGAAAGAAGGATTAAATGTACTCTTTATATTAAAAGTGAGTCTACTTACTTTTAATCTTATATCTTAAAAACTAGTTCAGCTCAATATCCTGTAGATATACCGGTCTTCATCCTGCCTTTCAGTTCACCACATATTTGGAACATGATAAAACTAGGAACAGTTTTACATAGTGTTATGACAGAAAGCTTAGTACAGATAAAATGTTAGGAAAAATGTTCAACCCTTACACCTCTGTATGTGGAACTTGAGATTTTCTTTCAGGGATTTCAAAGGATTTTATTTTTTTTCTTTCAGTTTTCTGTGTAATTCAGGTATCTGACTGTAAAGCAAGTAGACACACCACAGTTCTAAAAGATTGTTTAATAGCTATATTTAAGTAGTAAGCCCTTGCTCTCCTCCCTACAGCTAAATATTTCTGGAAATGATCTGGAGTGTTCTTTATTTTGTTCAGAAATGTGTGAAGCCTGATAGTAGCATACAAAACTTCAAGATGAAAGGTAAAAGCTTGGCAAAGTTTATAAGCATATTTGCAGATAGGAGGGGAAAAAAAAGGTAAAACCCAGACTTGCCTGCTTTTGAAGTGAATGATGCATGATAAATGAAATGGTATCAGAATATTCAAGGAGTTACATTAATACACATGAATATATAATGAATATAATAAACAAGAAAATAAGGGGGCTCAAATAAAAAGTATATCTAAATTACATGTAGTGAAATCTATGTATTTAGTTGTTTAGTTGTATCTTTCAGTAGGTGACGTTATCAATTGTGATATTTTTACTAAGTAAAGAAACATTTATTTGAATGTATTTGAATAAGTAAACCTACATTTGTCGAACAAAATATTTAAGTAAACAAATACTGCTAAATTATGTCTGGTGATTAATGTGGCTTGAAGATCTTCTAATTCCTATTTTTGACATGCTTGTTCAAATTAGTTCTTATTTATCTATTACTATCTCACTTCAATCTTTTTATCAATATAATTTCACAAGAAGTTCACAAAAACATAAGTTTTGCCAAGGTTTTAGAGGACATAAACTATTATTTTGTGAGATTGTGTTATGGTTTTATATAAATCATTGCTCATAATAACAACCCTTGACTGTTTAACTGATTAGAGTGGTGATTTTTTTTTTTGTTTAATTCCTTCTGTGACACAAGTAATTTATTTTTTTAAGCCTTCTCCAGCCACTTCAAATGACTTTTAAAATTTACAGTTCCTGATAAGTTTCATTAAGACATTTTTGGTGCAAACAACCCTCTATGTCAGTGATTCAGTCTAGTATTTTAAAATACTTTGAGTCTTTCCACTTCTATGTAATTTCTGGTCATTCATTGAAGATAAGTGGAGTCATATTGCCCCCAGCAGGGAAAGTGCAGAACATAATTTAATTCCTCTATATCAAGCCTGAAGCGCAGTGCTGAATTCAAGGAATATGTGTTAGCTGAGTAATTTTTCAGAAACATAAACAACCGATATAAATATATCTAGCATATAAATTACTAATCTGAATTTAACATGTTTTAATAAGCAAATTTAATTTTTCTTTATTTCTTTGAAACTTATAGCTTGTTTCATTATGTGCAGCAATAGTTCACACAGAAAAAATTAACTTATTTTGCTTTCTAATATCTATTTTCAAGACTGGTTGAATATATTTTTCAGGTTTTTTTCTAAGATCTAGTTTGATAATCCTTAAGTATATACAAAATTCATTTTTGTCATAGTGGCTAGAGTTATTTCAACAGAATTAAAAGAATATATAATATAAATTATACAATGAGTTTTTCTAAAAAATAAGCTTTTCATTTAGCGGGAGGCAAGAATCTCATCATAGGTTATCATTTAGTAAAGGGGTTAGTTACCTATTGTTTTAGTTATGATTTTTATTAATGATGAATATATTCAGTTTTGAGTGTTAAAATTTGACCTCTGATCATTAAATTCTGTAGCCATGTTGACTTTATCCTGTACTAGAATCCTATTCAGAATCACTGTGCAATGATTACAAAGTTACTTTTTTAAAAAGCACATGAAGCACGGCATGATTTTTTCTGATGATTCATTCTTTTACATTAAGATTATCTTTAGATACAAATATATTTTTAGCTTTTCTCTTAAAATTTTAAATTAAAAAAAAGTTGACATAGATAAATCCTCTGTCATATTGCTTGATAAAATGGGATAGAACTTATATATGTCAAACCTCAAAAGAAAAAAAAAGGTTGCTGCCAAATATCAGTGTGTGTCACTTTAAATTGCACAGTTCATTAAAGTTCATTAAAGATTGTGTACCTTCTTTGGACTTTTAATACAGTCAAAATGCTTGATGTCTGACAAGATTAAACATTTCTTTCTATTAATGTTAAAGTAGCTGCATCTGTAAGCAAGACTTTTGAACTCTTCTTGGATAACCTCCTAGAACTAAAAGCTTACTTAAGTATAGATGGCTGGACTGAAAACTTGCTGTGCTTAACGTCAGGCACAGGTTGATTTTTATCCCATTTGTTTGTGTTAACGGAGAGGAACAGCTTAGTCATTTCTGAGAACATAGCTGAGGAAAACTGCTGATTTTGCACATTTAAAAAAACTGATGACATTTTCTTTGCAACTGTCTGTGGTCACTGTGATTTAGTAAGTACTTAAAAGTTAGTACAGTGCTGGGATTTGTGCCAGGTTGTGTATCTTGCTATTTTGTTGCTATAAGCATTGGGGGCGGGGAAATAAAAAAAGTCGTAGTTTGAAAGTGTTCTGCTGGGACAGCAATAAGACTGAAAACTTCTTGTAAATAAAAGTACTTGTAAATCCTATTGCTGAGTATTTTGTGCAAGCATTCTTCCACAGATCAGTTCAGAATTCTTCATTCTATCGTGGCATGAGGTCAGGCAGAGTATGTGCTGACCCTAAACACCTGTGTTTCCCTGAAAAAAGGCTAATCCACATTGTGTCCATTAAGGATTTGGTACAGTGGCTTTATACTGGGCATGCTCTAGAAGCAGAAGTAGTATTTTTATATTGTCTCTTTCAATATCTCATTAGCTGTTTTAGCTCTTGTCAAAATCATGAACTTGAATTGCTTTATGCAAGAGTTGAGAGGAAATGGGATTGCAAATATGTGAAGCTGGAACTGTCTTTTGTTGGCTAATCCAGGTGAAGGATTTGTTGCAATGGTTAGAATAGGTTGTCAAATTACACAGCAACAAGTGTGGTAAAATATGGGAATTGGGTAATTTTCAAATTGTGGTTTGCTGTGTCCAGTGTTTAGCATTCAGGAACAATTGAATGACAAGGTTGTGGTATAGTGTCTACAAAATAATCAGCAAGAAACTGTTTCTGTAATTTTCTTTTTGTTTTTGAAAAACAAAATAAATACAGGGTGGAGAGGGAGTAATTTATGTAACCTAATTTCCCTTTTTACTTGGTACTTTCCAGCATATGAGTACTTGAACCTACATGTTTGTTAGTGCTCCTTAGAATTGGTGTTTTATGAAACAGTAAGAATACATGTTTAAAAGAGAAAATTGTATGATAGGAAAGAATATTCTGTCCCTCTACAGATACCCACACAGGGAGGTACATGTATGTTCAAATTATAGTTATCCTCTGTCTATGGTTGTAGTGCTTGAACTCAACTGTTGAGCACTCATCTGCACATGATTTAAGTGAGCTCGATTGATGATACAAAAGATACTGATTTCTCTAAGTTTATAACCAGCCACAACGGGCAAGTTATACACACACCATTACAGTTAGTTCCAACTTACTTTAAAACTAATTTTCTACAGTTACTGACTAAGCACAAGTTTCAAAGAGATTTAACTACAGACAATATGAACTTGCAAATACAAATTGCTTCTGCACAAATGTAATAAGCAAAAAAATACTAGTCTGGAACGGCAAACTGGAAAATGTTTAATCTAGTTCTTTTCCAATATTTTTAATAGCACCTGGGAATTATAGAAAAACTGAAAAAGCCTCTACCATTCATTTGTATTTTACAGATTTATGCATGCTAAAAGAAAAGCAGAATATCCAATTTCAATTGTTATATTTTTCTGTCCTCCTAAATAGGTGGACAAAATAAACCTAAATAAAATAAGCCTAAATAGGCCTAACAAATAGCCTAAATATCTACATTGTACTGAACAGCTGAGCCTTTGTATTAGAGCTTTTATCATAAGTCAATTATTTGAGCAGAGATGATTGCTGAAATACAGAAAATCTTATTTCAAAATCTATTTCTAAGGATAGTAAGATTCTATTAATTTCAGAGCAAAAAGGAGGGAAAAATCCCTTCAAATACTGCATGTTATTTAAAATAAGTTCCAGAAAACTGGAGAAAAAGATAATAGCCATTTACAAAATGTTATTATAGATCATACACTGCTTTGTTAAGATGCATGACATATTTTACACAGAAGTTTAATCACTGAAATGTAGTGGGTAAAGTCAGTAGATTTTTGACACACTAAATTATAGCAGAAAAACAAGAGTTAGTGGCGTGCTGACTTCTTGAACATTAAGAAGCAGTTAATGGTTCTAATGAGGTTGCAACAAATAAAAAATCAGAAAGCTCAAAAAAGTAACTGTTCTGGAGATTACTGTCATGCATTAGAAGTAAACAGAATTCTCTGAAATGTGTTTATCCTAAATTAGGACATGGTACAGTTGACTTCTGTCTCAGCATCTGCTCTAAATATGATTACAAAAATGCAATGGCTAGTTTCTTTGATCTGTGTACTTTGTTCAGAACTGACGCAGAAGAGTATTTTAGAAAATATTCAATTAGCCAAATAGCTCAGGTCAGATTTGTGTATGCAGGTTTTACTTTTTTTTTTTAAATACAACAGCTGATAACCTTTAACTCATAAGGTTTTTTCAGCTATGCTTTTGTTGAGGTACTTGTAAACACTTTTCTTCAGAAAGAAATGTCCTAAATTGAGAAGTAATGCAAGTAGTAAGCATACTTGAATTCTCAAAAACTATGCAGAGCCTTAACATCTCTAGGAACAGTCATGTACTAATTTGCACTTATAAAAATATTTTAAATAAAAATTTTGATAAATTAGAACCAATAATTGGACAAGAACCTGTTTTCATTAAACTCTGGACATGCATCACCTACATATAAAATACTTGAACACTATTGTGTGAATCAAATTCACACTTCGAATAGTACTCAAAAGGCTTATGGCTGTGCAGGACACTCTCCATCTTCTAGATTAGCTCATTCCATTACATTCCTTAGGACCTGTTCTTTGCAACTCCTTGCATCTTTCAAATGGTTAAAAACTAAAAACTCTAAAACTCTGTAAAATTTTAGAGATGCTTCATATTTTTAGAAGTGCATTAAAAAAACCCCAAACTAACCCAAAACACCACCAAAGGCCAAACAAGCCAACAACCCTACTCTATCTTCTGTTCTTAAAAACCTAGTCAAGATATTATTCCTCTATGTATCAGCAAGTGTTCTAACAATTTTAAGTAAGTCTGTATTTTGTATGTCAAATCAACTTGTGATGATAAATGCATTGTCTAGATACATCAGTTCTATGCATTTTATTGTCTGGATTATATTTGTCCAAATAATGGCAACTTAAGTTGAAGTAATTGTTTCAGATTTTTACTGGACTGATTCTCTTGTGCTGTTCATCATTTACATTATCACCTTCTTCTGAGGCTCCTCACCGAATGCTTGCCATTATAGCTGAATGGTGCAGAGAATTCCCTTATTCAACATAAACCTTCATTGACTCATGTACTACTCCTTGAGGAATAAGGGTCTATAATTTTTTTTTTTAAAAAAGCAGAGTTCATGTTTTGCTTTTGGAAAAATGTGTAGTATTATTGCAAAAGTATTTATGTAAAATTGAATGTTAGTTAAAAATTGAAGTCTGGAGTTGCTTTACTGAATTATGCCTTGGTTGTCTTCAGTTTTAATGACCTTCAGCATTAGAGAAACTGTTTCCTTATTTCACTGTATATAAGTAGGTTTTGGCTGCTGAAATATAATCAGGAAAATTATAAACAAGAACTTTTTAAAAATTAACTTGGGGAAGTACTAGTGTATGGAAATTTAATACTCATACCTTGTGGAGTCTTGAGTGGAACTGAGAGGATGAGATACTTAAGCATATATTATTTACTACAAATAACCTATATTAAATAAAAAAAAAAACCTAAAACAAAACAAAAACTTCCTAAATTCCCCATCCAGTCCATTCTTCCAAGCACATCTGTACTGAAAAACAGAATAATTTTCTTAATTTTTATCCAATTTCTTGACACTTACATGTAACTGTAGATTCTAAATGCTAGGTTTAGAATTTTTCTAATACCTTAGAGACTCCATTTATGGACCAGGATTTTGCAGTTTGGTGGATATTATAACAATATTTACAGATAAAATTGAATATTCTGTCCCAAGTTTATTTGTATAGGATAAAAGTATAAAATATTGCTAGTAATAAGACAGACTAATTTTAAATATCTAATGAGCCTCATCATATAAATTTAGCCTCATGTTCACTGCACACTTGAAAAATATGGATTGAATTTAAACAGTAGTTTTAACAGTAATAACCATTGCATAATAAAATGCCCTAGTTTAGGTATATATAGTCATATATTTTCCCTAATATTTTCCCTTTTTTTCTTTCCTTTGCTACTTTTCCTTCCTTTGCTTTCCTTCCTTTCCTTCACCCATCTAATATTCTTTCTTTGACAACTCTTTCTGGTAAATATTAAGACATAAAGTAGGTACTTCTAAAAATATCTTTTATAATAAATTTTAGTGGATTTAGTTTTGTAATAATTAGAAAACATAAGCAAAACTGATTTACTTAAATTGGTGATTAAGCTATATTGATATCAATCAATTCTCACCTTTTTTGGCTCAGGACAATGAGAATACCCTGTGGAGGAAGCTGTGTTTGTCAGTCCTCCATAGCCAGCGGAAAGCTCCTCACAGCACACAAGCTCATGGGAGTAAAGTGGTTACAATGGGAGAAAATAAAATGAAGTGCACATCATTGCTGAATTCAGCAAGCAAAACACTCAGTTACACCAAAATAGTACAGTGTTATTCCACGTTCAATTAGTTGTCTCATAGGGGTACACTGGAACTTTGGGTTTGCTTCTGTAGTTATCTATGCATAGAGAAAGAAAAATGGTGCAGAGGGATTTTAATAAGCATGTAACTCAGATGTGTCTTAGTCACTACATTCAAGCTCATGTTTTGATTTCTTATGTAGTGAAAAAACTGTGTAGGGAAAACTTTCATCCTGAGGGTGGGTACCCCAAAGTACCAGACTTTTTTCTGGAAATCTTAATAAATGCTTAGCAAATGGCAGGGCTGGTTCCTCCGGCACAGCAGTGAATTTATATGGCCTGGTTTTCTCTTGTATCCAAAGAAGTGAATATCTTTCTTTTCTAAACTTTCACCTCAAAAAAGCTTTTTTTTATTAGCTTTAAACAGTATTTCAAGAATGTAGTAAGGATAGAGCTAGATCTATGTTATATAGAAACAGATATTCTTTAATGATCATATATTTTGCATGCTATTTTAAATCACTCAAGTAAAAATACATAAAAGATTTGTTACCTTCTTTTCTACTAGCTATATTTCACAGCAATGGTGATTTGCCTGATTAAGAGATTAGTCTCCAAGAAGAGCATATTTGAATGAGAATGAAGTCAAAATGCTCAGAGGTGCCAAGTATATTATTTTCCACATGATAGAGGTGGTTCTAATTATTTGGTCTTACTTTGATTGCTATATGGTGTATTACTATTTGGATTACTGTATTATTGCCATAAAATGTGCTGCTGTGGTGTCAAAAATAAATTTTGTATTACGTAGATTGCAGCAGAGATGCAGACAAAATGGAGAGGTATTGTGGGGATTTTAAAGGATCACATGAGTTATGTGCTAGTTCCTGAAATGTAAGAGCCTACAGACTTGGTGACAGCGTGTATGATGAGAATTATAAATCATCTTGAAAAATCCTTTGAAATCTAGAACAAAATTTCTGCAACTTTTATAATGCAGAAGACTTTGCATGACTTGATTCTTTTCTGCCACCAGTGTCTAGATCCTTTCTTACATTTTCACCTGTTCTTTTTAATACAACCAAACATAATGCTGCACTTGATAGGGTGTTTTTAATGCCACAGTATTGTCCACAATGGATAGCATGTGTCCATGATAGCCTAGGGAAGCCTAGAGAGTGCCCTGTAGCCTGCAGAACTCCCAGGTCTCTGGACCAAAACTAGCATGTTAACATCTAGCTAAAAAGCTTCACTAATAATGTGTGGCATCAAATCAGTAATGATAACATATGTTTCAGTTGTCCTAGGAGGAGCTCTGGTAGAATTTATTTAAACCTGCATGATCTTTTGTTTCCTAGGGATAATATATGAAAAGAAAACAGCTCTTCCTCCTTTCCTAACAACTTGGAGTTACATTTTTTTAACTTACTACAGGGAACTAGTCTTTTTTTTCTTAGATCTTCTGCATGGTGGGAACTTCTGAAGGAAATATTTTTATTTTCTTACAACACCCCTTCAGTTTGGACTCCAGCAGCAACCAAACAAAGTTATTTTCTGATTTATATAATAGTATGGTGTAGAATGTCCTGTGTGAGCAGAATTCATATGAAACAAGTTAACAGTAAATCAGTATTTTACAGAGTGTGGGTGTGTTGTTAAGGGGTAGAAGCAGCATGAGAAGTATTTGTTAAGATATCAACTGTCACCCAGAACCAAAACCAAATAGCTCTGTCAGCACAGCCCTATGCCTACACTAATTAGGAATAGTGATACGATTTCAGAAGTTATGTGGGAAGAGAACACAGAGAAAAAGTGCTTGGGAAAAGCAGTATTAATAATACCAGATCATACACTGTTGCCTAAGTAAAAAAACCTTGCTGAATCTATTGGTCATCCTGCAGTATAGTCTCCACAGAGTAGCTGGAAACCTTAATGTGTTGAGAAATGCAGGTCCTCACCTGATGTTACTATCTAGTGTTGAGATGTAGGGTGTTAATACAATATGCAAACTCACTGATAATTGTTGTATCCAGTCTCTCCAAGCCTTTGGGACTGTATGACTTACTCTAGGTGCAGGAAAGCTTTCTAAAATACATCTGGTGGAAAACACATTTCTGTGGTCAGACAATAGACCAAACATGTCCCAGACTCATCAAGCTGACTGCCCAGCTTTATAAAGAACAGGGTGGATGTGTGTATATGTATCTCTCTGCGTCTCACTCTGACTTGTTAAAGCATTTGTCTGTCCTTCCTTTGTCCTTGACTTCTTTTTTTTATTCTTAGTCTAGTATACTGTGTGTAATGGGTGAAGGTGTTATTTTTTTTTTGATCAGTATTCTATATCAAGCAGTGTTTACAAGAGAATAGACTGAAGCTTAATGTCTAATATAATTAGCTGAAGCTTAATCTCAGAAGCTAGATGAGGAAGAGATCATGCTTTTCTTGTGTTGCCTGTGTAGTTTAAATTTTAAACATGCTTTTTTTACTACACCTTTCAGATTTTTCACTCCTTTTTTTTTCCCCTCAAAGCAAAAACAATAATTATTTTAAGGGCTTTAGGAACAACAGAAAATATACAGTTGCGTATTGTTGTGATCTTGTTTCTGGTTTTACATGATTATGACATGGCAAGGTTAATATGAGTGTAAGTCAGTGTATACACCAAGTCAATTTCCCATGCATAAAAGGAATCTCAATTAAAATGGCAGCTTGTAAACTCAATATGGCATGTGACAAGTTGACGATTAGTAAATAAAGCCTAGCAATAAAACCCAATTAGTTTCAAGTCTGCATATGCATTGAAGTAGTTGATCTGGCAAAAAAGTTATTACCTCATCCTCAGAAAATGAGAAATTAATCTGAAAATTGCCCAGATAAATACAACTTGTTATGGCTGATCAATTTGTAGAAATACTGTTACTCTAAGAAAATGTTTTATATATCTGAACATGCAATGATTTTCAGAGTGTTTCACATTAAAAAATAATCAAATGTCTCTTAATTGACTTGGAATGAATACTTATAGTTGCTTGCTAATCGTCCATTCCTTGAAATTAATTCTGAAATTGAAAAAGCAATGTCTAAACCTGTGTATTCTTTAAGCATAGTAATAAGCACTTAAGATCAAGCTGCTTCATACAGTAAGTGCCTACATATATGCTCTGTAACCACTTAGCTTTATTTTCTGTTTTGAACTTCATCTGTTTCAGTTTGCTTAAAGGAGCACAGACACATTGTAGGTACAGTATGTGGAGCACTCATCCCAACTCAAAGTTGGCTTTGCAGTTGCTCTTCCTTTTGGGAATTCTTCCTCAAAGTGTTGTAAATATTTATTTGAAGAGTGATCTCATCTTTGTCACAGCTTTCTATGGACACTTTCATTACCTTAAGAAGTTAAGTCTCTTCTTTTTGAAAGCATATCATACAACTTGAAAATTATCTTAAAAGAGGGAGGAGGGAAGACTCTGCAAGTTTTAGAAATACATTAATTACTGTTGAAATACTGATTTGTTGAAAACTTATTTGTTTATTTTTTTAGAATATGAACAAAGCAAGTGTATATCTGTATTTTGTGAGCAATAGCACCAGAAAAAATCAGTGTTGTCAAGTTCTGCAATTTATAAACTTTTTATTCCATTTAGATACAAGACTTGATGATTCATTCTAATAAAGAAAAAAACTAGCTGAATTATGCAAATTGGTTGCACGTATTAAGCCATGTACTATTACTGCTGGTAATTAGCAGTCTTAGAAATTTTTTTTCCTTAATGTTTTCCTTAAATATTATATAAAAGCTTCTGACTCAATGAACCCTGAGGCAGAATATCAGGCAAGCTTTATACCTTCAGTGTAGAAGTGATTTACATTCAGTGCTTTTTTCTAGTTTAAAAATTACAGGGTTTGTGTCTGCCATGCAGACTGAGTTTTCTAAAAGCCCCTTTTATATTTAAACTAACGTGAGTATCAAAGCTTATGGAGGATGAGAATGAATAGCTGCAGAAAAGGCTGAAAAATTCTGAAAATTCTGCACTTTAAAAAAACAACAAACTAAACAAAAATCCCCCCAAAACCCAAGAAAACAACCACACCCCAAAAACTACACACACACTCCCACCCCCCCCCCCCCCCCCCCCCCCCCAGTTTATACAGTGGTTCATTACAGTACGCGCTACTAATGTATATGATGCTTACAGTAAAACTCTAAAAGATTTGAATCACAGAATGTCAGGGATTGGAAGGGACCTCGAAAGATCATCCAGTCCAATCCCCCTGCTGGAGCAGGAACACCTAGATGAGTTCACACAGGAAGGCATCCAGGCAGGTCTTGAATGTCTCCAGAGAAGGAGACTCCACAACCTCCCTGGGCAGCCTGTTCCAGTGCTCTGTCACCCTCACTGTAAAGAAGTTCCCTCTCAAATTTAAGCGGAACCTCCCACGTTCCAGCTTACACCCACTGCCCCTTGTCCTATCATTGGACACCACTGTGAAGAGCCTGGCTCCATCCTCCTGACACTCACCTTCATATATTTATAAACATTAATGAGGTCAACCCTCAGTCTCCTCTTCTCCAAGCTAAAGAGTCCCAGCTCCCTCAGCCTTTCCTCATAAGGGAGGTGCTCCACTCCCTTAATCATCTTGGTGGCTCTGTGCTGGACTCTCTCAAGCAGTTCCCTCTCCTTCTTGAACTGTGGGGCCCAGAACTGGACACCATATTGCAGATGCAGCCTCACCAGGGCAGAGTAGAAGGGGAGGAGAACCTCTCCTGACCTACTAACCATAGCCCTTCTAATGCACCCCAGAATGCCATTTGCCTTCCTGGCCACAGGGGCCCAGTGCTGGCTCATGGTCATCCTGCTGTCCACCAGGACTTCCAGATCCCTTTCCCCTACACTAATCTCTAGTAGATCATCTCCCAACCTATACTGGAACCTGGGGTTGTTCCTGCCCAGATGCAACACCCTACACTTGCCCTTATTATATTTCATCAAGTTTTTCCCTGCCCAGCTCTCCAGCCTGTCCAGGTCTCTCTGGATGGCAGCACAGCCCTCTGCTGTGTCAGCCACTCCTCCCAGCTTGGTATTATCAGCAAACTTGCTGACAGTGCACTCTCGTCCCTCACCCAGGTCATTTATGAATATATTGAATAATACTGGTCCTAGTACCAACCCTTGAAGGACTCCACTAGACACAGGTCTCCAACTAGACTCTGCCCCATTGACCACCACTCTCTGGCGTCTTCCCACCATCTAGTTAACAGTCCATCTCACTACCTGATCATCTAATCCACACTTCCTCAATTTGTCAGCGAGGATGCTGTGGGAGACCGTGTCATATGCCTTACTGAAATCAAGATAGACCACATCTACCGCTCTACTATCGTCTAGCCACCTAGTTGTGTTTTTATAAAAGTCTAGAAGGTTGGTCAAGCACAACTTCCCCTTGGTGAAGCCATGCTGACTGCCCCTAATGAGCCTCTTATCCTTGATATGCCTAGAGATGGCACCAAGGATAAGTCGTTCCATCACCTTCCCAGGGATGGAGGTGAGGCTGACCGGTCTGTAGTTACCTGGGTCTTCCTTCTTGCCCTTTCTGAAGATTGGAGTGACATTTGCTTTCCTCCAGTCCTCAGGCACCTCTCCCGTTCCCCACGACTTAGCAAAGATGGTGGAGAGTGGTCTAGCAATGACTTCAGCCAGCTCCTTCAACACCCGTGGATGCATCCTATCTGGACCCCTAGATTTATGGATGTCCAGATTGCTTAATTGTTCCCTGACCCAGTCCTCGTCAACCAAGGCAAACTCCTCTATTGTCCCGACTCCCTCTGGGGCCTTAGGGCTACGGGGCCCCTCAGGACAGCTTCCAGCAGAGTAGACAGAGACAAAGAAGGCATTGAGTAACTCTGCTTTATGCCTTATGTGGGTTTTTTTTCTTAATATCCACTTTGTTTTCAAATATAAAATGGGGGAGCATGACAACAAATTCACAGTAGTGATTGGATGATTACCTGTCTGAGGTTTGAGAATAAATGCAACACCAAAATATTACATTAATTCACAGCTGCATCTGCTAACGTTCTGTAAGACAATACGCTTTGTATTTTGTGCACCTTACACCACACCTTTCTCCTTTCTTGTTACTGACAAGTGTTAATGAAAGGTAGAACCTGAAAGGTTAGAGTCTGATATACAGTTGTTGGGAAACAATCCTATTTTATAGGATATGCTTTGGTATAAAGGCCAGTGCTTTTAGTTTGCTATTGGGTATTTTGATACTAATACTTTTATTTGGCAAAACATAGAATTATGTATTTTATCTGATGCTGTTTTGAATTACCAAGTGCTTATACATCCACATAAACTGCAGCTGAAATAAATATTCTTTGTTATTCTTAATCTTAATGCTGATTCAAATAGTTATTTTCTATTTTTCCTATACCCTTATTGCTTTTAATTTAATTTTCAATTTTGGAGTTTGCACTGGATCCCTCCCATGGAGAAGTCTGCTAGGGTGAGAGATGTTACCAGAAAACTTCCTAGTCTGGTAAAGTCCCCGTGCTATTACCCACTATTACTCTTTTATGTTGGCAATGAAGAAGTAACCAAGAGAAATCCTAGGGCAATCAGCAGGGATTTCAGAGCCTTGAGGCAGTTGATTAAAGGATCAGGTGGTCAGGTAGTTTTTTCGTCATTTCTTCCTGTAGCAGGGAATAATGCTGAATGGAACAGGCAGACCCAGCTGATCAACATGTGGCTCTGAGGTTGGTGTCATTGTCAGAACTTAGTGTTTTTCGATCATGGGATGGTTTATTCATTGCCAGGTCTATTGACATCCGATGGGATGAATCTTTCTCAGAAAGGGGAAAGAATTTTTGCCCAAGAGCTTGCAGGGCTGCTGGACAGAGCTTTAAACTGGAAGGGAGAAAGGACCTGTAACATACTAGCCTGTGATGAGCAACAGGATGGCTTGCCTAAGCTTGAGGAGCTGCATGCTGGTGGGATTCCTCAAACGGCTCCACAAGGTGATAGGCATGATAAGCCACACCTTAAGTGCTTTTACACAATTCATGCAGCATGGGAAACAAGCAAGAGGAGCTAGAAGCCCTGGCCCAGTCCCAGAGGTATGACATCACTGGCATAGCTGAAAACTGGTGGGATAAGTCCTGTCCATGGTGTGTTGTGCTGGATGGATACAGGCTCTTCAGGAGGGATAGGCAGGGCAAGCGAGGCAGGGGGGTTGCACTGTATGTAGTGGAGGGACTGGAGTGTGTGGAGCTTTCAGTTGGCGATGGCACACTTGAGAGCCTCTGGGCAAGGATTAAGGCACAGACAAATAAAGCGGATGTCATCATGGGAGTCTACTATAGGCCACCCTGCCAGCATGATGACATTGATGAGCTGTTCTTTAAGGAACTAAAGGATGCTTCTAAGTCATCTGCCCTAGTCCTTATGGGGGACTTCAACCTGCCAGACATCAAGTGGGAATACTACACAGCTGGTACAAACTGGTCCTGAGTACTTCTAAACCGGCTGGATGACAACTTCTTGGTTCAGGTACTCAGGGAACTGACCAGGAAAGGTGCCTTCCTTGACTTGTTGCTCATCAGCAGAGACAGTCTTGTGGGTGAAGTGGTGATTGGTGGCTGCCTTGGTCACAGCAACCACAAAGCAGTCAAGTTCAAAATCTATGGTAACAGGAGTAAAACTGCCAGCAAGACCTCAACTCTAGATATGAGGAGAACAGGCTTTGGGTTGCTCAGGGAACTACTTGGGAAGGTCCCCTGGGGAAAAAGCTTTTGAAGGTGCTGGAGTCCACCAGTGCTGGTCACTTTTTAAGTACCACCTCCTAAGTGCACAGGAGCAGGCAATCCCAAAATGCTGGAAGTCAAGCAGTTAAGGCTGCCTTGTCTGAGCAAGGGTCTTCTAGAACTAAGGCAGAAAAAGACAGTGTATGGCCAGTGGAAGCAAGGTCAGGCATCATGCGAAGACAACAGAGAAGAGGACGTTTACCACTGCAGGGAGGAAATCCGTGCAGGTTAAGGTCAATTAGAGTTAAAGCTGGCTAGTACTGTGAAAGACAGTAAAAAGGGCTTTTTAAAATGCATTCATAGCAAAAGGCAGACCAGGAATAACATTGGCCTGTTACTTGGTGAGCACGCTCACCTCACAAACAGAGACGCAGACAAAGCAGAGACATTCAACCTGGTCACACATACAGACTGGGGAACAAGAGGCTGGAGAGCAGCTCTCCAGAGAGGGACTTGCCACCTGTCGATGGCAGGTTGAACATGAGCCAACAGTGTGCCCTGGCAGCCAAGAGGGCCAGCCATGTCCTGCACTGCAAGCTGGTCAAGGGTGATCGTCCCACTCTACTCTGCACTGGTGCGGCTTCACCTCAAGTACTGTGTGCAGTTTTGGGTACCACAGTATAGAAAGGATATAAAGCTACTGGAGAGTGTCCAGAGGGACACTAAATTGGTGAAGGGCTTAGAGGGGAAATTGTATGAGGAGAGGCTGAAGTCACTTGGTTTGTTCAGCCTGGAGAAGAGGAGACTGAGAGGAGATCTCATGGCGGTCCAGAACTTCCTCCTGAGGGGAAGAGGAGGGGCAGGTGCTGATCTCTTCTCTCTGGTGACCAATGACAGGACCAGGGGAGATGGCAGGAAGATGTGTCAGGGCAAGTTTAGTTTGGAGATTAGGAAAAGGTTCTTCATCCAGAGGGTGGTGGAGCACTGGAACAGGCTTCCCAGGGAGGTAGTCATGGCATCAACACTGACAATATTCAAGAAATATTTCAACAATGCCCTCAGACACATGGTCTGCATCTTGGGATCGTCCTATGCTAGGACAAGAGATGGACTCCTTGTGGGTCCCTTCCAACTCACAACATTCTATGATCTGCTGTTTAAGACTCTTGCACTGTTCTGTCTGCAGAAGCAGAGTGATTCCAATGAGGCATCATTTCTAAAGTAGAGAACTGCTATGCTAGAAGTAGTACCAGCCCATTTCATACGTTTTTATTGTAAATTAAGTTTTTAAACATTGGGTCCGGGGGGCAGGGGGGGAAGGGGGAGAAAGTGGGAAGAGGTGTTCTATGTTTCAACAAGAGAGAAACGTATGGCAAGAAGAAAAGGAAGCCATAAATTTCTGGCATTAACTTGCTCTGCTGCTATTTTTTGTATGTGTCAGCAGGTGGTGCTGAAATGCAGTGTAGTAGTTGAGAGTCTGACATACACATAGTGAAATAAAAAATACTGCTTAGAAATAATTTGTTTTGCTTTCTGGGCTGTAGGAGGTTTTGTTTTTTGGAGTATCTTTAAGTTAGGTTATAAAACTGTGATTATTTTTAAGTATCAGCAAATTGTGGAAACTATAGTTCAATTTTCTTTTCTGGCCAGTGTTATAGAAGTATTTTTGTAAAATGCAAATCACGTGAGCTGGCTTTGCAACAACTATGACAATAAAGGACATACAGACAACTTGTGCAAAAGATGAGACAGGTATATGGGTTCATGAACTTTATAGTTAAAACAATAGGGACAGTGAGCTCATTCCCATGATACTTGCCACAGATCCATTAAGAAATTGAACCGGAAAACCACGCACACTATTCCTTCCCAGGCAAAGCATTTACACAGTAAAAATGACAGAGTAACGGTGCCATCTAGGGATTAATTTTCTTAGTGCTCTGTCACTAGTCTTCTGATGTGGGCACCGCTTAAAAAGTGAGCAATGCTTTTAAAGTTGTTTTTCCAGTAAGTAACACTCCTGCTTTATGTGCTGCTTCTGAATGATATATAGTGAAAATTGTTAGTCCCATTTGTGAAAGAAGAAGGAACTTAATTTCTTCTAAATCTTGTCTTTATTTTTTCTTTTTGGCCAGGAGCAGCTCAAGGAGTAACTAAGTAGAAGTGGTGGAGTTTCAATTGCTGTTGGTAAAACAATACGTGCTTAATTACACAATCAAGTAATATTTTCCCTTCTTCTCATGCAGTGCATTGAATGATTTAATAGGAATATTGACTTTCTGGTACACCTTTTTGCTGCCATTCTGTTTAAACCTCAAGCAGAAAACTGCCCTCAGCAGCAGTCCCACTTTTTTCAGACTTTGTTAATGGCAATTGATTAAATACAAGAAAAAGAGGTAGTGTTTCTTTCTTTTTTTGCCACCCCACTTCTTTATATGACCAATGGTATTACATGTGATGCTTTTGTTCAGTGTCAAGAGAGTGATATTCTTGCAATGGGGAATGTGAATATTGAGGTGAATGTTGAGTAGTGTCTAAGGTTTAATGGCAGGAATGTGAAAGTATATATCATTAGTTTTTGGGAGGAAGGGTTCAGATTAAAATGGAACTGTGAGATTTCTTGTCTTAGTTGATAAAAAACTGTGAGTTTGATTGGCATAAATTAATACCTGAAAAAGCCCATTTCTTTCTTTAAATTTTCTATAGTTGTTACACGCCTTGTTTGCTTTACTAAGTGCATTGCTTACAAATGAGCAGGTGTGTTTCTTGTGGAGGTTGTAGCTCAGCAGTGGCTGGCTCACTGGCCAACACAAGCCTGACAGTGTATGTGTTTTAGCCACTTTTATTTCTTGTTTTCAAGTCCTAGCAGTCTAGAAGGAGAGAAGGCAACAGGTGGCCTCTTCTGAACTATATTAAGAGGTGATTTTGCACTGTGTTATTTGGATGGATCTGCACTGGCCAGCAAATGATCCTAGGTACTGCACTGTTTCAGCATTTCTGGTCTTACTCAGGCAATGTAAAATAGTTATTCTTGGAGGGAGACAGCCAACAGGCTTCTACTTACCAACCCTTTTGAGAATGAAAGGAGTTCTGTACGAATGAAAATGAGTTCTTAAAACCTGATGAAGAAGAGGCCATTAGATGTGCTTTCCAGACAGGCCATACTATTGCTAACCCCTTTCCTCTGTTCCCACCACAGATTACTACTCCTCCTAATATGTTCCTTTTATTCTACTCTCCTGTATCTCCTTTGCCCTCAGCAACTGTTCTTACATGTAGTTAATCTTCTTCCAGTAACAAGAACTGTGTTCTGCTGACATGGGATGAAATATAATTAAAAATAAATAAATAAATTATCATAGAATCATTGAATGATTTGGGTTGGAAGGGACCGTAAAGGTCATCTAGTTCCAACCCTCCAGCCGTGAGCAAGGACACCTTCCACTAGACCAGGTTGCTCAGAGCCTCATCCAACCAGGGCTTGAACACGTTCAGGGTGGGGGCATCCACAGCTTCTCTGGGCAACCTGTTCCAGTGTCTCACCACCCTCACAGTAAAGATTTTCTTCTTAATATCTAATCTAAACCTGCCCTCTTCCAGTTTAAAGCCATTATCCCTTGTTCTATCACTGTCTGACCTTGTAAAAAGTCCCTCCCCAGCCTTCTTATACCTTATTACCTTCTTCAGGTATTGAAAGGCCACTCTAAGGTCACCCAGGAGCCTTTTCTTCTCCAAGGTGAACAGCCCCAACTCTCTCAGCCTGCCCTTGTAAGGATAGGTGCTCCAGGCCCCGATCATCCTCGTGGGCCTCCTTTTAATATTAAAAATTATTTCCCTCTTTCCCTTTTTTCTGATGTAGATTTCCAGCAGAACTTTTCGAGACTTGGATCAGGAGTCAGCAGCTGGCAACACTACTGTTGAATAAAAATAAATGTCCACAGCCTGACACTTCTTGTCAATTGTTTTGACAAGACATTCTCTGTGTTATTTGTGGAAACATGCATGTTGCAAGCCATTGGAGACACAAATAATTCAGAAATAAGCTCTTTTTCAAATACTTATCGGTTTTGATTTCATGAACAACTGGAAGTGCTATGAACCATCTGAGATACACATCTATGTAGAAATCAAAACATTATTTGAAGAGATGTGAAGATGAGGAAGCTATTAAGTAGAGATGAACAAAGATTAGACATCTATAATTAAAATAGAATAATGCAGTCTTTTAAAGAAGCTCAGTAACATATATCTTCAGCAAAAAATGAATCATAAAATTGTTATATGCAAGATTTTTACTCAGGGATTTATACTGGTAAATAGTTTAAGCACTGTGTATCAGCCCTCAAATCAACTCTGTCAATTACTATGTAATATTTTGAAGGGAACTAAACACCTCAGTGTCAGAAGAATTATCTTATGCTTTAACTTTAAAGAATTGTTAAAAGCCCAGCTGCACATTAACCACGCTTCTCATGAAACACGTGTTATCTACTTTAGTACTCTTGACCTTATCATATGGTAATTTTCTAGCTTTTAAGATGTAATTTTTAAGATTTTCAGAGGTACTCCCAATTTCTTCCTAAGGTGCTTTTGCTGTCTTGAGTAGTCTTTAAATGATTTACTTCTAGTACTTTTACTTTATATTGCATATGTTGATTGCTTGCTGAACTTTTGCCTGGATGTATGAATAGTAAACGAAGCTCTAAAAAGCTTTAAATTTAATTTGCATCAGCTTCTAATGACAGATTTTCATCTGAGCTTCCTAATCTTTACTACATAAATTCTACAGAAGATTTAGTACATTTTTTAGTTATTTTTATAACTCAAATACTTTACTATTTAAAAAAAATATGTTGAGATGTCTTTGGGTTACCAATTATTTAATTGAACATTATTTTTCTGTTTACATAGATGATTTATATAAAACGTTTCCTAGAAAGGAGGAAGAAAAGTATATTTCTTCTTCATGCTCTGCCAGCTTCATCAGCTCTGTACTTACTAGTTTTAAAGAAGTTTGATGAAGGCATTTCAACCTTTAAAAAAGTAAAAGATACAAACAGAAAAGCCTTCAATGAGCTGATTCGTATTTAGGATTTTAACACAGAATAAAGTTTGTATTACTGATTTCTTGCAAATCTTCTTATGTAAGACAATTTGAACTCTCCCATTGGATAGTGATATTTTCAATAAGCCCAGTTAGTTGTGTGGCAACATTTTCAGTGAGCCCAGTTGGAACCATAGGATCATAAATCATATACGTTGGAAGAGGCCTATGGACATCGTGTAGTCTAACCTCATGCTCATAGTAGGGCCAGTTATGGCAAGTTGCACAGGGCTTTGTGCAATTAAGTTTTCAGATATCGCCAAAGATAGATGTTGCACAGTCTTCCTTAGCCCATGTTCCAAGACTAACTGCCCTCATTGTGAATAAGCTTTTTTCCTTGATTGAGTTGGAATTTCCCATGTTATAACTTGTGTCCATGATCTTTCATGCTTCTGCTGTGCATCCCTGAGAAGCGCTTGACTTAATCTTCTCTGTGTAATTGTTAACATTGATAGGGTTCCCCTTAGCAAACAAACTTGTTTCTTTCAGCTTCTTTTATGTTGTGCACCTGACCATATTGGTAGCTTTTGATTGGACTTCTTCCAGTATGTCTGTCTTATACTGGAGAGTCCAAAACTGGTCATAGTATGTGATTAATAATGTTGAGCGTTGTAAGAGTGAGTTTATGGAAGAAAAAAAAAAAATCACAAACCAACCAAATAATGGTCTGAAATAATCACAAAAACCAAGACCACTCTTGTACTATAAATAACATTTAAATAAAGGCCAGTAAATTACAGTAAATGATACTTCTGTAATGTTCAGAGTTCTGTGGGAGAATATATTTTCTTAAAATTACCTGATACATATAAAGAGACCTCAGAGCAATTCAAGATAGGTAATGAGAAAGATTAGAAATTATCACTATAGAGTGTACTATACTATTAGCATGCTTTTTATCTAGCTTTAGCTTCCAGCCATTAAACCTACTCTGGTGTCTTCCTTCTGGTATAAGGATTTTTGACTTAGTCGGTGTTCTGATATTTGACAAAATCCTTTTGAATTGTCTCATACACTTTCCAGAACTACAAATAAAAGGGGTTTTTTTTATTAAAAAAAAAAAAAAGTTTAATTCTGGTACCTGACAACTCAGTAACATTAAAGATAAGAAATTAACAATAAAAGATTTTATTCAACATGTAATTATCATTCAATAATCTATGTGACTAATGATGATAAATTGGCAGGTGTGACTTACAAAAGTTTTCTTAGTTTCTCCGCAATTACTACTTAGAATATCACTATCTAGCCTGTTCCTGGGCCAATTAATTGAGATTGCTCTGAGTTCTTCCATCCAAAATATATTCTCATCCAATTTTTTTTTTTTTTTTCAGAATACTGTGTTCTTGTTCTCAAAGTAGTTGAATCACCCATGATTGTCTGCTGTTCCATACACTGTAACTTCCTTTCCTGATGACTATGGCAAATGTAGCTCTTCACAGTGCTGTGTTCTAGCTAGCTGTTTGTCATCTTTCATTTGGCAGTTCTTCTCTGGCTCATCAACTACAAGCTAGCTACTTGGCTTCTGCTTGGAGCCAATTCCCACTTCATGATCATTCGCATCATGAATCCAATGCACACAACTGATTGTTTTGTGATATTAATCTACTTGTTACTTTTTTTTTTCTTAGACAAGTCATTTAAGGCATTTTCTTATGCAGCATGGTCCCTTGGGAAGAGATGTCTGTAAACATCCTCAGTCTCTCCTTTGTTCCACTCTAGATCCCTCCTTAAAACTTTTCTAGGATGCTTCAAGAAACATTATAGTTATTAGGTGTTTATCTGCCTGTCCAACACTAACTAAAATGCTCTCATTTGGAGGAGGGTAGAGGTTACTCATACCTACAGCTCCTGGATTTCCTGCTTTTTTCTAACCCAAGAGCTGCACCTCCTAAATGATAGCAGAGCCAGAGCATTTACAATGTCTAGTTGTTTCATGGGATTGGACTTTTGGACAGAGACTGCTCCAAAGGATAATTTGGGAACAGCTACATTCATCTTTCTTTGGAGGAAGTGTATCTTTTTCCATTGACTGTCAAAGTAATGGGAAGTCAAAGTGAAACATCATTCCAAAGGGGATGCTAAAGGTATTAAAGATGTTTCTCCAGGGTTAGTACTAATCTTTGTAATGTTTTATATTTTATTAATTGTCTCCTAGCATTATACTATAAAGTTTTAAAAAATTTATTTACAAACCATGTTTATATAAGCATATCAACTTATTGACTGTGTTTGTAAAACTTAAGTATTTATAAGCTCAGTCAGTTCTTACAGTGTGAAAAGGAGAAATTTATAGTCATTTACTTGAATTGTCTTATTAAAATGCAGAGAGAGAGTTCCTGGAACATACTGTAAAGCTATATACAAGAAAAGTGTTTCGTCCTAAATGGTCTAAGAAACATTAGTGAAAGATGAAGAAGTTGGGGGATAAAACTGGTGGAAACAAAAAAAAAAGTGAGCTCATAAAAAGCGATTGTGGGAGCTTTCAGAACCTACGGAGGCCACTTACAGGTGGAGAGTTAAAAACAAAAAGTGTGAAAGATATCAGCAATAAAAAACCTGGAGTGGTAGGCATCAAGTGGAAACTTAATTTATTTAAAATACTGTTACTGTGAAACTGCTATGTCGCAATGGGTTTTTTTAAGTTTTAAATAAAATTATTTGCATGAACTCTCAAAGAATACAAGCAAATGAGCTGTAGAAGTGCATGCTTGTAATGCAGTTTATTTCAAGGGTGGTAAGGGGTGATGTCAAAATATAATGCAACTTAACTATGTAGGGTTGGCTTTTCTATTATTTTGAAGTGACTTTTGCATTTAATGTTATTTCATAATGCTAGGGGCTTAACAGAATTTAAAAGCAATTCAGTGAAGGTGTGGTCTTTTTTGCTGCTGCATCCTGTTGACATTAAAAGCACAAGAAAAAGGTAGTAGGTCCTATGTGTCTCATAGATACCAAAGTCTGAAATATTCTTCAGTGTAGTATGCTAGGTTTGGGGGCATTACCCCACTGCAGTGAGGTATATATATTTAAAAAAAAAAAAAAAAATTCCCTTGAAGACACTGGCTGTTAAATGCTCTGCATGTAAAGATTCCAGTTGTATTACAAAAACTTTTCTGATCTTTTTAAAGTTTTTATATAATTATATTGTGAAGAGAAATGTCTAAGTATTAGTTTAGATTAGAAATATTCTCTCATGTCCTACAGAGCCCCGAATCACCACCACAAGCATGATTGTTTAATGGTTTTTGTTTCATATTTAAGTGTGTCATTTACTCACTTTCAAAACAAACACCCAAAACCCTCAAACCCAATTCCCTCCCAAAAAAGCACAATTATCACATTTAGCCAACCACAATAAAAGATAATTAAATTAATTACATTTATTAGGGGGACTTCTAGGCAAATACTATCCCACAGTTGATCAAAATGAATAGAAATTTTTAAGTTTCTATAAATAAAACCAGCACTTTAGCTTGTACTGCATGTTAATTGTGATTTTAGCAATTTTTTTAGGAATTAAAAAATTCTAAAACAAAATACTGCAAAGTTGTTTTAAAATAGTAACGAGCAGTCCGTTCATTTTATTTTCAAGTAGACCACAGTTTGTTACCTTATAATTTAATTAAACACTCCTGAAATTATGACTTCTCTTGTCATAAAGTTTTCATCGAGGAGTAAGATACCCAAACTAAAAGTATGATTTCCTTTTACTACACTTACTAAATCTGATTTCAGCCAGTTTCTCCAAAGCAGTTCCAACTACAAGTTTACCATCATGCACTTCCAGAATTCGTAAGATTTCCAAATTCTTAATATAATTCTGGACACAAATATGCAACTCCTGAAAGCATCTTAAGACCCTTCAGGTCTTGTTTTGCTTGTGAATGTCTACCTGGCTCATTTTTTATTGTATTCATGTTGCTCTCCTGACATACAAAAATGTTCGGTTTTGTATAATTCTTTATTAGGAATTACTCACTTTTCCTTTCTATGATTCTTGAATCATGCATATGCAAGATCACACTGCTTTGGGTGATCAGCAGGGCTATGATGTAGCCTGACTTCAACTATTTCTAGTTTTACTGTAGGTATATTTTCAGGAAGTAAATACAGAAAAGCAGGTACTAAAATATTTTTTTATGCCTAGTTCTATAGCTGACCTTTTGTGTGCTGCTGAGACCTGCTTTGTAATTATAAGAAAGAGAAGGGAACAGCTTTCAGGTTAATGCATGCTCATGCTCCTGGACCTGGAAAAACCCTCGTATGCTACTAAGCCAAATGCCACTTCAGTCTGTTTTGGATCTTCACTATGACAAGAAGCACTGTGTGCATAGCTAGGATCATTCTTCTGCTTTCCCGTTCTAGAATTCCTTCCTTCTGTTAATAAAAATATTTTGAAATTGTATTTTGTAGTGACAGCTGACATACCCTCATGCTGTTTTTAGGAAGAACAGCTATAGGTGAACAACATCAACTCATTTTCACAGGAGTCGCATCTGAACTTTACAGACGATTTTAAAATAAATAAATAAAACCACACACAAATAAGAAAATAATTACTGCCCTATTTCAGCTGGTGTGCTTCAAAAATACTGCAAACCTTTTGTGTTGTGCAGCAACCATGCTAGAAATCCCTGTGGTTGCAACAGGAAAGAAAGATACTTGGGAAACTAAGAAATTTACTTCCAAGAGATAGTGCTAGTTATTATTAACCATTAAATAATATTAAACTCATCAAACTGTCTTTACCTTACTTTTTTTCAATTAGACAAGGATGTCATAAAATTTTGAGTAGTATTTCTGAGAAAATACAAATCTCTAGCTGCTGTTGCACAGTTAGGAAGAAAGGAAGTAGACTAGTGTACCCTAAACGGTGGCTTAGAAGAGCAGCAAAATCATTGGTGATTTTTATTTCATTTCAAAAGGAAAACTTATTTCCTGACCAAGTCTTAACAGGAATTTTATAAAAGAAGCAGAACCATTGTGCATGTCCACTGGTAGTTCACTTTTAGAAAGACTGTGTTTTGTAGTCCCTTGTTGCTGTATTGTTATCGTCCACAGAAGTCCCTGACAGCCACTCACTCAGAAAGTGTGACAATACAAAGGAGAAAATAAAGAAAGAAATAACTGTATTAAATTTGTCTACCCTTTAAATAAAGTTGCCATTTTCTTCACAATCTGTCACAAAGTAATTGTTTTGCTATCTAGCTGTGGCAAATTTTAACAGCAAGGAACTCATTATTTAAAGGGCTTTTAAATTTCACATTTTATCTCATTCAACAGTAATCTTTCAAATTCTGTTCCTTTATTCTGCTAATACTACTGACTAAATTGCTAGCAACAGATGACTTCCCATTTGGGTTGATGTTCAATGCTGAAGAAAACAGTAGTCCAACATGCCCTCAGTTTTGTTTTTGTGGCATTTTTAGCACACTATTCCTTAATACTTTTCACATATATTGTGTCAGGGGCTGAGCATATCTGTGAAGGAAGGAGTGAACAAGTCCACTTTTTTTAGCTACGGGGCTATGTTGGAAAGCTAACTTTTCTGCACTCAGTTTTGATTTTTTTTTTTTCCTATGCATACTTTACCTGGGAAATCTACATTGCTTTGAAATCAATCTAGAAATGTGTGGGTGAATGGTACATGGCTTAAGCAATAGACTAGTTTCTTCCTTCATATCTCATAGTAAGACAATAACCACCACTATTAAACCTAGTTGTTCTTATACTTTCAAATTCTAAAATAAATCATATAGTGATTTTATGACACATGTACAGTTACAGATATTTACGCCTATCTGTAAAGAATAGTTTAACTAAAGTTATAGCTTAATGTATGGACATTAGTATAGTGCTGAAAAGTACAAATACTGTCCTCAGTCTTGGCTAAATATGTGTAAATACTTTCTCTAATATTTTATGCACTTAGGAAAAAAGCACTTATCTACCTCTATGTATATCTGGTATTCTGTGTATTTTGGTGGGACTTACAATCGATGCACCTTAAAAAAACTCCCCCTGATATCTAGGTTAAGTCTCAGAATTGTTAGAAATATATTGAATTAAGTAAATGACATCTAGTGCTTGGAAAATTTTATAAACGGCTTCCTTTAGCTTCTGCTGAGTGAATAATTCTTTTTCGCAGTATAACATTTTTGTCACAATTTTGTATACTATTATATATGTGTTTTATTTACAGAGCAATTAAATAACCTCATAATATCATAATATGTTTCTCACTAAACATTCACATGACTAAGGATAGAATATAATTAAACTTTGATGTTTTTTATTATTTGATACAGTTACATGTGTCTGTATTTTTAATGTCATCAACACGCCTTCATAATAAATGCTAAAACCTGTTCAGGCCATTGAATTTGTATTAAGGCATGTTGCATTAGAGGCATTAAGGCATTAGAAAGATTAGGGTTTTTCTTTAGATGTTGGGGGCTTTGTACCTCTTCTTATAATTAGTTATGGGTTACTTTCTCAGTAAAAAGACTTATTTTAAGATTTCAACCTCCTCTTCTTCCTCCCTGCTGCAAAATGAATGGATCCTTTTAAATATTCAGTGTTAGTTCCCTGAAGACTGAGTAAGTTTCTGAAATGTGCTACTCATAAGGATGTAAAGGCATTTTGCAGCTGTGTAAGTCTAAAGGGAGCGTGTGGAACTTACTTCATTGGAGTTATTTTTATTCTTTTAAATTAAATCATAATCTGATCTTTACTGGTTTAGGGGGAGTTTTATACTGAATCTTTCTGAGAAAAATATATTTTAAACAAATAATCTAATGATATTCTCAGAATGGACTGACATACCAGGCCTTGGGGGTGGAAGGAGACAGGAGAGAACCAGCCACAGTGCTGGGATAACATTTATGCCCAAAATAGGAGGACAATTTGACAATCTAGGACACCAGCATCATAAGGTTTAAAGCTATTAATCAAAAGTGATAACCTTGTACCTCCTCTTGATTCAGAAAGATGGTTTGTACACTGCAGCCTTTGTATGGCAAATGAGATACAAGATGCCCTTCGCTGAAAGGAGCCAGTTTTTATTCAGTTTTATTTAAGCTGTGTGTAGGAGCTTATTTATCAACTTTAAATGTTTTTGGGGGTTTTTTTTCCGACTATCAATGAGGTATAATTTACTTAGACCCTAACCTTTCTAGGATGTACATTATGGTAATGTCTAGATTCTCTATTAGGTGATTGTTCATATAGGTTATGCTTAGGCAGTATATATTTTGAACATGCATGTGTAAGATAACTATGAAACCTTAGGCAAAATATGCTGCAGCATCAGCCCTTCAAGGTGACTTTCTTTCACGCTTTGGTGCTTCTTGCATTTCCATTCGTCTGTGTGCCATATCTCGCTTCATATCCAGCTGGATTACACAGAAATTGATCATGATTTTTCAGATAGAGCCAAAACTCCCAGGAGATCACCTTTATGCAAATCTCATTCTCTAGAGGAGTGAATAGATGCTTAGAATAAAGGAAAAGTGGATAATTACCTGTTGGGTGGTAAATAATCATATGCCTAAAAGAAGACAGAAAAATAAGCACTGCGTGTGCACAGACGCACAGTGTGTCTTTGATATTTTTGCCTTTGATATAATTTAAATTCTTGGTATAGTACTTAATATTTAGAAACAAAAAGTCATTTTATAGACAGAAAAAGAATTTAATCCAGTTATATTTTCTTGCTCTTTTGCTGATCTTTCATTTCTTTCCCAAATCTGCTTGTATATCTCTGTAAATGTGGGTTTTCTTATTTGTTTGTTTGGGAGGATTTGTTATTGTTGGTTTTGTTCTTTAAGAATAATATATGCATTTCGAACTTAAACCAGTATGTGATTGGAAAATCCTGCCTGTCAGACAAGTTTTTCTGGTTTGGGTTTTTTTAAGAAGCAAAGCTACTCAGAAAAGTTTTAATTTTGAAAGCTTAAAAAAAAATTTAGTTCTTTATCAAATTCTAAATACTTTATATAGTCACTGACTCTACTTCTAATGACAAAACAAAAAATATTAAAATTATTTAAAAATTTATCTCTTGTTTTAAAGGGACTGCAAGGGGATAGATGTACATAAATTGTATGCGTAATACTCGAACAATAGAATTTATAATTTGAGGCACGATTTCAAGTAGATGCTTTAGAGTATGTATGTAAATTTTAGCTTCGAAAGAAGCACTGTTGCTCTTTCCACCAACCATTCTTCAAGTCTAATGTGCACATGTGTGAGGAGTAGCAGTATTACAAGGTGCAAATAGAAGTGAATTGTATAAGATGAGTTGACTGATTTTAGCAGTTTGCAGTGAAAAAATATAGGCCTGAGTCCTGAAAAATGTTATCAGTTGCTTAATACATGTCCGTATCTCTCTATATGCCTAATATATGTGTGTATGCTTGCATATATATACACCTGGTTGGATTATTTTGATTTTAGAAGGTTTATTCGTTTTCTTCGTTTTAAGCAAACGTAATTCATTTCAGGATCAGAACCCTGTCTGCTTCTTACAGGAGCTTATTAATAAAATATTTATGAAAACAAATTCCAGTCATCTGTATAAATTCTAAACATATCTTTGAGGCTGTAAGAACTGCACTAGTTGCTTTTTATTTCTTTTGTTTACTCAAACTTCTCAAAGACCTAGCTAGTGTGAATTCAGGCTTAAGCCAGTTCTACAGCTTTTTCTTTTGAAGTATGAATAGGTAGGTACCTATCAAAAAAAGGAAAAAATAGGTACAATAAAAGTGGTGGGGGTTTTTTTGTTTGTTTTTTCTTCAGAGTATATGTTAAAAGATTGCCCTGCCACAATAATTATCAGGCTCTCATGATGATGAGTTACATCTTGATTCCCATGGTAGATAAGGTTCCTCTTGACAGGTTTCATTAACCCAATAATAATTAAGTAAACAAGCTTTTTAGTTCTTATATGAACAAACCCCCCATTTTCATTTGCAAATGTGGTATTACAGAAGCTCAGCATGTTGAGGTTGCAGAGGACCTCTGGAGGTTGTCTGATTCTCTGCCCCTACTGAAGCAAGGCCCCCTAGAGCAGGTTGCTCAGGACCATGTCCAGACAGCTTTAGAATATCTCCAGAGATGCAGAGTACACAACTTTTGTGCTGAGCAATCTGTTCAGTACTCAGTCACCCTCACAGTTAAAAAGTGTTTTCTGATGTTCAGAGGAACTCTCCTTTGTTTCAGTCTGTGCCAATTGCCTCTTGTCCTATCACTGGGCACCACTGAAAAGAACCTGTGGCTCTATCCTCTTTATACCCTCCCTTCAGGTATTTATATACACTGATGAGATCCTCCCGGAGCCTTGTCTTCACCAGGCTGAAGACCCAGCTCTATCAGCCTTTCCTTGTAGGAGAAATACTCTCAGTCAACTTGGGAATTTGTTAGAGTCCCTTAGCGATGTTAGTGGCCCTTTGCTAGACTTCCTCCAGTAGCTCCATATCTGCACGTACTGGGGAGCCCAGAACTAGACCCAGCACTTGAGGTGTGGCCTCAGTGGTGCTGAATAGAGGGGAAGGATCACCTCCCTCCACTTGCTTGCTATACCTTGCCCTAATGCAGCTCAGGATATCGTTCGCCTTCTTTGAGGCAAGGCCATGTTGCTGGCTCATGTTCAACTTCTCCCCTAGGACTTCGCAGTATATATCTACAACATTAAAATATAGTTGGGTTTGAATTTCCTTGATATTTTTCCTAAGAAGTTGACAAGATTTATGTATCTGCAATTTTTCTTCGAAAAGGAGGAAAAAAGTAAAGAGAAATAAAATTGGTAGATAGTTAAAAACTGTCTACTTGTATCTTCTGGTATCCATGACTTTGCCGTTATAGTTTGCCTGTACAATTATTCTGATTCTGTACTGAAATATTAATAAGATTATTGTGTCAGATATTATACAAAATTCAGGTTGTCTTACATATAAATTAATGTAATTTTCAAAGAATATTAAAAATAGTATGGTCTCTGTTTTGCAAGATATCAGAAATTGTGTTTATTAATGTTTTAGAATAGTTCCCAGAGCACAAAGAATAGATACAGCTATGGCAAAAATTGAGCAGCTTGCTTTCTGTATATCATCAGCTTGTGGAACCTTCTCTCATATTGATAAACACTTTACAGATAATTACATTCTACTAATCTGCTATTCAATGTGAAGAGACTAACAAGGCATGAACTCCAAACTTCCATTTATTTTGGAACAGTTTAAACAAATGTTATCAGGTATCTTGGTGAAAAAATTGACAGAAAATAAAATTCACAAATATGTTAGATAACTACTTTAATCCACAATATAGTGTGTCTGTAATTAAATGAGATATGTATGAATATTATTAATTTATTCTTCATAAATATTCACCAAACATTGAAGAAAATTATATTCAATAAATGAAACTTCACACTGCACAGGCTCACCTTCTCTGACATACAGTTAGAATCATCTGTGTCTGGGTCAGTCAGCCCACTGTTGACATGTACCATATAATTTTTCACAAGTTAATTGAGAAGCAGTAAAAGAAACAGTTATTGGTCCTCATTTCTCCAATTTCAGCTTCACCTGGTATCTTGTGTGTTCTATACATAGCTCTTACCAACATTCAGTGCCCCTCTCAATAGGATTCTGTGTAAGTTTTTACATTTTGATCCTGTAGTCTTACAAACATTTTTACTGGGAGAAACACAGTAGTTAAAAATAAGGAAAATATGGTTCTTCTTTACTGGATCTCCATCAACTGATCTAAAAGGGTGCAGCCTTGAAATCTGTCTGCAGTGTGTTTTTCTTTTCCACAGTAGTTATCGCGTCATTTCCTATGAGGGAGCAAAGATGTGATAAGATAAAAGAAATGAAGCTTTAAGTTATCTTTTTAATCCTCGTTCCTGAGATTACTTTTAAAGAAGGTTTTTTCTCCTATCTCAAGGGATGTTCCACTGTAACTTCTACTAAAATTTATTTCAGAAAATATGTTTGTAGAGACTGCAAAAATAAGACTAACACAAAAATTTGTATCAGAGTTGATAGTTATGCAGAATAATAGGAATATAATATATTTTAGTCAAACCTTGGTTCTTGAAAGATAAAAAGCAAAAATATCTCCATTTTTTTACCTAGTAATTTCTTATATAAACTTAGTCTTTTACCTTTCTGTCTTAAGATTCAACTAAAGTTATATTTTGCTACTAAAAAGGTCATCTCAGTCCATCAGTTACATTGTCAGAAGCAGCATTAAGCTTATCCTATGTTTTTTTTTTAATATTTCATAGGAATTTCATGGGTAGCTGAACTACAAATTATACATATGAATCAAAAAGGGTTATTTTATAATGGCAAAGGTTAGGATGCCAGGCATCAAAATTATGTATCAGTGTCTTTAGCTTTAGACTGTAAAAGGTTGGATTAGACAGTTGATATACAGTACAATTGTACCTTGTAAAGAAAGGTCTAATAATATATAGGGAGAAAAAATAAAGGTAAAAGCAGGCAGAAATATGGAATTAAGGGCCAAGCAGGCATTCAAAAACCCCAAGTAAAGAAACTCATTAATATCTGGAGTCAAAGTCTGCCCAGTTTGAGAATTTACAGATATTTTCCTTCTTGGAAGCAACTATTAAAAATAACTGGGTTTATATTATTTTAAAATGAGCTGTAGTCACTTCTAAAAGCATAAAGTAGACTTCTGATGCATTGTTTTTATCAAATTTATATACTGTAAAATTCTGTGCAACTATTTCAAAGCATAATTTATTACTTTGAGTACAGTTCGACCATGATTTATCACATTTGTTGCTTGAGGAGGAACACACCAAAACAAACTTTCTCACCTGAAAGAAATATGAATTTTTCTTTTTGTCTTACCAGGAATGCTTGCCCAAGACAGCCAATGCTAAATCTTATTATTTCAAAACTTGTAACTTCCCTCTTAAACATTTCAAGTTGAACTATCATAAAGCTATAGAATTCTCTTGCTATAAAATTCTTATTCTTTAGTAAGAAGCCATTTGCTAGTTAGTTGTTTGGAATCTAGTGTAATAATATTAATTTTTGAGTATCCAATATTTTATATTCAAAGTATACAAATATAGTAGGTATTTTTTTTAATGGAAGGAGAATATTTCTTTGTAGCAATTTTGTAAATTACCTTCAGTCTGTTTAATTAAATAGCAACCAGTCCTTTATCAAGAAGGAGTACCATGATATGGCAACATGTGTAACTGAAGATTAAAACAGTATCAGAAAAATTATAGGAAGCATTATTGAAAGGAAAGTGCTGCATTGCAATGCAGGAAAAAGCACACAAAGGAATTCAAAATTACTAGCAAAACTGATTATTAACAATAGTTCAGAAGCAACCAAGAAAATTAACATTATTTTATAACATTTAATCCATAAAATACTTTCTTGTATGTCTCTAAAATTACAATTTGTAATGTGTGTGAAGAAGTTGCAAATGTAAACTTTATCTGAAAGTTAGAGCTTGATGAAATTGTTTTTGTCTTCTGTTTTGTTCTCCATTAAGGCATGGTACTTGCTTTATGCTTTCTTCTGTCGACTCCACCATCATCCTTCCATAATGAAAGGCTATCTTTAAGTAAACAAAGGAAGATTATTTCAAATTTTAGATAAATGTTTACTTTCCAGAGTCCAGTTTTGTGTTTTAATGAAGCATCTTTAGACAAAAAAATGAGAAGATTAGGTTTAAATAAAATGGGCTTCTACAAGGCTTTTTTAAAAATTATTACTATTTCTCTCCCATTCATAGCAGTCTTAAGTGCATTTTTATAAGCATGTTGAGAAAACTGTGGGCAACTCTGGTGTGTCTTGTGTGCCAGGAAGAAGTCATCCTTACCAAAGGTATTAAGTTTATTACTTCTTTGCTAGAATAATTTATGTAGTCTGAATAATTGGTGTGTGAAGACAGAAAAGCTCAATATGTAAACCTGATGCTGGCTTTAAAGGCAGGAGGGAAGCAGAGGGATGAGGCAGGGCTAGAGATACAATCAGAAGTACCAAAAAAGCCATCATTGCCCTGTCTTCTGTAATGCTGTGGTGGAGCTGATCCTTGCCAAAAGAGGCATTATCAGTGCTGCAAATGTTTTTTATGGTTGCTTGTATCAAATGTTGAGCAAGAGTTCTGAGGGTTTCTTCTGAGGAGTTTTTTCCTTCCTGATAACATGCTGGGCAAGCCGGCTTATTAATGATCCTTCCCTTTATGGGGAATTCAGAAGTGACAGGAATTTGAGAGATGTGTTTGGATGCTAGAGAACAAACAGAACTCCTATATGCATAATACAAGCAGCAAGCAGATTTACTCTTTCATACATGCATGCTATTAAACACCAACTGGTTTTGTTATTTTGAAATTATTTTAGAAATCCTTGCAAAGTCTCGTCTGAGATTTCCCTTGTGTTTTGAAGTAAACATCCCTCCCATCTAATCGTGTCCAGCATTTTAAAACTTTGGCTGTTGTTATGAAAAGTCACAAGGATTTTATAGCTGCTTTAGAAATCCATGAGAGAGGCTAAAGAAGCAACCTGTGAGTGGCCATGCCTGGGGTTTGTATCAGTATATTACAAATAGTCTGCCAGATTTAACAAAAATTTAGCAAAACTGACAAAATCTTCTACTGACTTAGATAAGTATTGTATTTTGTAATTATAGAGTATGTAAGAGGGTTGGTTGAGAGCCTATGCGAGCTGTGTTGTTAGCTAATGTTATTTGGGTGTTGGGTTAAAAGGTCAGGAAGCCACTCAACTCCCTTAGGAAAACAGTCATATACAGTTTCAATTGTAAAAAGAAATTATTTTTAACTTCTCCACTGAGCTACTCTTGAGTTTAAAACGTAAAATTCCTGTATTTAGCTAAATATATTTTGTATATGAAATATCTCTGACACTGTTTTCCACTTTCGTAGACAAATTGTTCACATGAATTTTACAAGTGCACCTCTTGGCAAACTGTATGATCAGCACATGGAATAGATTTCAGTTTTAAATTAATATTTTTAGATATGTTCTTCAGCAACTTTTTAAAAGTCTTAGTTTTTCATCAGTTTTTGAGCATGTAATCTGAAACTTTGTATTTACTATAGATTATGTATGTTGGCCTCTGTATTTGGAGATGGTGTCTTTCACTGTTAAAAAAAGTATCTTTATGTGTAAGGTCTTTTTTTTTTTTTTTTTTTAAGCTTACCTTGGATCCAGGGAGTAAAGGGAAGACTGAATTAATTCAGTGGAATAAGTTTTGGCATGTAGACATCATTAATAAATAATATAGTATATATTAAGAGAAGGGACAAAGAGAATAGGTTGAACCAGGTAGGTTACCACATAACCCATGAGATAAATTTAATTAAAGATGCATATATATATATATATAGGGTAGTTTTCTTATTATAAGGTTTAATCCTTGCTGGAGGAAAAAATGTATCATGGAGCTGTGTGTGTTGTGTTGTTTTTTAAAGCTGACAGGGACAAAATGGAGTTAAATGTTTTTGAAGGCTTTGAGTTTCCAAGACTATTGCGTTGAAAATTATTATATTGTTCTTAGAAACCTTATTATATCATCTTCACTAATTCAGGAGAAATCACAAGTTTCCTATCTGTTTTCTTTTTATATTCCATTCCTTATTGACAGTGAGACAGTAAATAACCAGTGAGAGATCTCAGCTTCAGAGGAAAAAAAGCAAACTGGTCTTTGAATAACAAATTCCTTCATATAGGCATATAGTTACTGCTTTTTCAGTCTTAGGGGGCAGTTTCATTTAAAGTATAATCATAACATATGTGGAATAAATTGCTTTCATCTCTGTAGTAGCTAATAAGCCCCCTTAACACCATGACAGCACTTAAGTATAGAATAGGTTTGAAATAAGAAAATAAACTTGTGTTTTTTCCACCTTGGGAGATTTGGATAGGCTTTAGAAGTTCCCAACAGATGAAGGTGTTTTTCTGTTGATGGTTTTGTGCTTATTTTGCTGCTGTTAATAATACTGTGTTCTAATGTATATTTGAGGTCAAATCCCTGCAGGCAAGAAAAAAAACCCAAAACAAAACAACATGAGGAAACTCTCAGTGAGTAGTAAATAGAGTTGCTGAATTATCATGTTATTGTACTACTACATATGTCCTGATTTCGTCTAAGCAGTTGTTTTACTGTGATGTGATATAGTTTAGCAGTTTAGTGATGTAGATACACTTTTACATCACTACATTTAGCGCTGTAAATACACTTGGTGTCCTGTGTAGGATGTTCTTTGCATGTGCCAAAGAACATTGAGCTGTATAGAGAGTACCTGATAACTTCTGCAGATTTGGGATGAAACTTCTAGATCCTCCAGTACCTAGAGTTTCTTTCTAGCACTTCCTTTAGTGAGCATTAGCATTTGGTATCTGTTCCATTCCTTGCAGACAGCAATGCACACACACACACACACAATTTTTTTTTTTAATACAAACTAAGAAAAATTTTGTTCGATGTTAGTTGTTTGGTTTATGTTTTTTGGTTGTTTTTTTTTATTTAACTTGTGTTTTAAGCAGGTTAATATTATTTGCTAGAAAGTGTGAATTCTAGTTTTGTTTTGTGGTTTTGGGGAGTGTGGTTGATCACAGCACTGTTTTTCTTAAAAAAACCCTGAATTAATAATTCATAATCAGTGCTTATTGATTTCTTATAACTTCATCGGTTATTTCCAGCTGGTGCAGTACATTTTCTTTTTGTCACTGACCAAAATTGTTGTGCTTCATCTCAAGATGTTAATTACTGAAATAGCAATCTCAATTACTTATTAATAATAGTAATTAACACTATACAAACACTATGCATTGCTCTTGGCAAACAACTGGGAAGGCAAAGTCCCTGCCTAGAAGAGGTTACAGCTAACAAAATACAAAATGGATATGGTCTGCATGCAAAAACAAATGTATTTATAAATACATGTTGTTTGCAAGTGTCTAAAATGTGTGCAACTATATATGTATAAAAAACTTGGCATTCTTTTCGTAATTTTGTAGAACTTATAATTTTAGTCTAACTACTTGTACATATTAACTAGTAATAAATATTGTATTTATAGGCATGTTTGTGGCAGGGACAGAATTTTTTTCCAAGGAATGTTGGATGAAGTAGGTGTAGAAATAGAAACAACTATCTTGAATGTGACATTTCTCCTTGTCTTACCTGAGAAGTGTGTGTGTGTGTATATATAGAGAGAGATATAGATAAATTGTTTCTCCAAATGCATTTTCGCATGCAGTCAAAATGTTTTCTTGGTAAACAGTCTTGTCTTCCAGCCTTTTATCCAACTTTCTACATCGTTGCATATATTTGTTTGTACGCTTCCATGCATTATAGTTTTCCAGTATATATAGTGGCATTCATAGTCATTAAGTGATGAAGTATCATATGCAAAGTTAAATAGTGACTCTCTTGGAGGTTCCATTTGTAAGCTTGATTTTGCTGTTAATGGTTCCATGATTTCTGTACAAAAGTTTTAAACCTTAAATTCAATTATTCCAATTCACAAATAAAGATTTTGAGAGATCCTTGTTTGGACAGTTTTGTTAGAGTTGTGGGCTTTGTTTCAGCCTTACTTCAAACTACTCTTGTACCATGATTGTCTTTCCCTCTTTGTTCTCTTCATTTGCAACTCTGACTCACTTCCCTCCTCCATTCCATGCAGAATGAGTTGCACACCTTCAGAATTACTTCTTCATGCAGTTCTTCTAATTTCTTAATTAATACAGCTATATGTACATAAAATGGTAGCACACAATTAAAAGATATAAATTCTGAAACGTTACTTTTACATCATTTTGTCCTCATATGTTTAGTTTTCTCCTCTGTTTCTTTTCCTCTATTCTTTGGAGTCTTCTCACAGTAAGCAGAATTAACTCTCTCTTATGTCTTTGTGTTTTTAAAGTTTATATTCCCACCCATGCCATCTGTGGGGCTGAAGCCTGGATGACTTGCTTAGTTCCACGTTCTGTGCTTATGACTAGATGTAGTCTCGGCTCTAGTTACTGTAAGTAGGCAAAGCCTCTATTTTGCACCAGTGACATAGATGTCACAGCACCTGTATAGAGAACTACATATGCTGTGGTCTTGCCCTGAGCTACTTGAAGGCCTTGGAGATATGGGCATGCCTGGCTCCTCCACTCCACTGTACCCTGTGCAGAATCTATACATGAGAAATCAGACAGGCTGCCTTTCTCCCAGAAAACCAGTACATGGCAAGAACTGCTTGAATTGCATCTGAAATAACAAGATACTACATTTAGTGAATCCCATCAGCCAAAGCTTCTAGTATCTTTAAGCTACCAGAGGGTTTCTTCAGAAGCAGGCTCTGCTCCCCTGATCCAATTGAGGTGTCAGAACTAAAGCCATTTGCTACAAATCTTGGACAAAGATGCTCCGTGAAGCATGCAAACTCACCCAAGAGGTAATGAATATCAGCTATATGACAGTACCTTGGGAGTCTTCTGTCATTTGAGATGTTTCCTTTGGTCTCTTCTTACCATGCAAAACTGCTCTAGCTGCTTTTTTGCCTAGCTGGATGATAGTAGTTTTACATTAGTGTTTGCAAAAGCTTTTTACTGTTGGTTCACGGTTTTTTTAAGCTGGACTAAGTAATTATTGTGATCTCATAACTTTCTATTTTTTTCCTCAGTATTTATAAAATAATTTTTCCCCTGCTAAATTTCTGACTTTAATACAATGTGTTAATTAAGGAAAGGAGCAGACATAGATCAGTGCTGTAGCAAAAAAGCTTACCAACCAATGGTTCAATATACTATTTTAAATCTTAGAGCAGCACACTTTATTAACTGTCTATCTTTTCAGTACTGCCATATATTAGTGCTATCTTTAAATTACTTAATTTCAGTGATTATGGTTTCTCTGATTTGTGAAAGGTCTTCAGACATTCTGACATTATAATCCTATTGTATTGCCAGAAAAATCAGCAGGTTTTGTGTATAGAGCTAAGCTACAAAGAATTAGGTAAGATTTACCCTCTCTGTATAGAGAAATGAACTTCTGGGTCCAAACCCATGCAAATATGAGAAGAGGTTGTACAGCTGCTGGATGTGGGTGGCTTGGCTTTTGAGAGAAAGATGACCAGTTTTGGGAGTGGTGCTTGCAGGAGGCTGTTCTGAACAGCCCAGTCAAGAACTATCTAGGTTTTCAGTAGCTGAATTTAGGGAATTGGACAAAACAACTTTTAGAACAACCCTGATTTTGAGTGCAGTCTGTTGCAGATAAAAGTACCTTAAGGTGGGATGGAAAAATTCAGTGTTCAATAGCAGATTGAAAGATAAATTGATTTAAGCTCTGTGCTTCAGAAGTGAAATGTTACAGCAGTCAGGCTAAGGATGGCCTCAGATTAGACATTTCTTCAGGCAAGTCCAAATTCTGCCCTATCAACACAAGTGTTACCTCTGATACCATTAAGAATCACCTTGCTCTCTTCAGCCCACCACTCCACTTGCTACTAGTTTGTGTCCATTATGTTTGTTTATCCTCTGCTTCAGGGCTACCCTGAGGCATCCTGCTTCCCACCCGTGTCATGACACCATGACACAGCTTCAAAGTGTGAAGTCTTGAGGCATCCTGAACACAGCAAAGAGAGCTGTAGCTGGTTGAATAAAACAAACATTGTTCGAATTTCCCAAATTTTGCTGCCTTGGGCAAACACCCTGTTTGCTTTTCCATTATTTCCCTTCAGGGCCTGCTTTGAAGGAAACAGTGCTGTGCCAGGCATCGACTTAGGAGGAGCAATGGTACTGCATGTATCAGCAGATCTGAAGATTTTTTTCAGTGATTAGAGGATTGATCTTGAACTAAAAGTGTTTCAAGAGCCAAGCATGTGTATAAATCAGTGAAAGTATTTGTAATTGAGACAGTAATAGCAGTTTGGAGTAACATATTTGTTTTAATACAATTGGAAAGGTAGGGACAGTAGGTATATACATTGTTTATCTACACCATTGACCAAAACACAGACCTTAGTACTTGCAACATGATTTTGGGGTGGGGTTTTTTTGAACCTGTACCATCCAATATTAAAATGAAGATAATCTACAGTATGCAAAATAAAGGACATTACAAGTCTAAACAACAACAAAAATCTCCCTGTGCTTTGACAGGGAGTTGCAATATGTGGGGCTAAAAGTATCTGCACATTACTATAACCATGTCTGTATTTATTTAAGTGTTAAAGGTACATCTTTCAGATGCAGACAAAAAGCATGTACAGTAAACTCATGGAAATGACAATGTAGTCAATTAAAAAATATTTATAGATATTTGCCAAATACAGAAATTACAGAATTCATAAGCTGCAAAATCCAGCTAAGGAACAGTAAATATTTGGATAACTAACCCATCTCAAGTGCATGTTTAATTACATTGCTAACTTGAAAGTGCAAACTGAAGAACTGACATACCACTAAGCTGATTAAGTTGCTTATAAAAACTAAAAACATGTTATATGGCCGTTGCACTCCTGCCTGCAGGTTCATGCTTTTCTTACACTGATGTACATTGCATCCATATTAGCTGAATCAGCGAGTCAAATTAAAAAAAAATCAAAAGAAAAAAGCAGGAAGAAAACAATAGAGAAAGGGGGGAAAAGAAGGGGAGGTAGAATTGTTTTTATTGGTTTAGATTCCTGAACTGGAACCAGTTCAGAAAAGGTCCAGTACTGGTGCAGAGGAGGAAGCATATGGGAAAAGCTACTGAGATTGCCTTTTGAATAACAGCTTGCATGTGTACCAGTGGAGCTCTAGTATGAATTGTATTCTAGATTGTTTTAAGTATATTGGGTATGCTTACAGCATAGCCACAATGCTGGCTGCAGTGGAAAGGTGCAGATGTAGCTGGGAAAAAGCTCAGATTTCAATTCAGTTCATTTTTAAATTTTTTAAAGAGCTCTGTTCTTTTCCTGGGTAGTGACTTGAATTGACAACACTCTCTGGGTTTGCGTTCATAATACTTAACACGCATTAATTCTTCATTTCCACTGCCCTGAAAAGTAAAATATATTTTGCCCTTATCACTAAGCACTGTACCACTGATACTCCCAGAAAGAAGCTGAATTTTCTTCTTCCAATTATAAAGTCTGCAGGCAAAGGATTTAGTTTCTTTCCAAGTAAATGGTGCATGGGATTGTATAGTATGAACAGTAACCTTGAGTGCTATTTGATATCACAGCAAAAGATTTCTTCAGAGTACAAGAAATCTTATAAATGATCTCATGTATGTTGGTAATACTGGATTCCCTACTAAGCCAGAGTAAACAGAAAGGATGTAAAAACAACTGCAGACGAGTTCTCAGTATGAAATATGACCATAGCATTTAATCAGGATCACAGTTTACTTTCAGCTTTAAGGTCTGTGGTAGGTAAATTTACCATTTGCAAATTAAAAGCTAATCTATGGAAGATTGTGGCTAAGGGGCATGAATTCTTTATTTGCATTTTTAAATGAAGGAAATGGAGGAGAATAAATTGCACACTTCAGGTATTTTAGAAGAAAATACATTTTATTCTCATCCCACTTTCTTAATCATACTCTTTCACCCAAATAAAGGTGATTTTACTAGTCAAGGCTCTGTGCTAAATAATATTGCAAACCCCCCACCCCACCCCCCCCCCCCCCTTTTTTTTTTTTCTCAGAGCTTTTTTTTGTCATCTAAAGCTCCTATGGACTTTTACTGGAGCTATGCACGTTTAGCACTCCAGAAATCGGGTCCAAAACAGCTCCATCTCTCTGTATTGCTGATATTATTTTTAAAAAAGTGTAAGAGAGATTCTCTAAAAGGAAATTACAAATTCAAACACTTTTCTGAGAAAAATGCTACCAATTATAATTCTTTCTCAGTCTGTAATAAAAGTCACAGCAAAATTACTTTCTATTTGTTTCATTTTGTATGCACAAACAAGTATAAAAATATATACAGATGTTTGACTCAAGCTGTGCAAATAATGAATTTTGGTCCAGCTTCCAAACAATGTAAAAGGCCCAAAGAACCCTCAAATGATTTATTCTTACTGAGCCCACTTTTTTCTTCTGAAATTCCTGATGAATAGATATGTTGAAAAAAAGTCTTTTGTGAAAATGTCTCTTTTAAATGAAAACGTAATATATGTGAGGGAAGTATTAGTTGTCTATAATATAGAGAAGATGGATGGTGTTTCTGAAAGTAACAGAATGGAAGGTTTTAAAAGTGAGAAAAATGCAATTACAAATCAGTCAGTTTTAATGAAATAAATAATTGAGAAAAGACTTTAGCTGTTGTACATTGTTAGAAAAGAGAGACATGAAAACAGCTGAAATAGCTTTATCAAGAATAATTCATACCAAACAAATTTATGTTGAATTTGTTACAGAATAATGTGCTTTCTGGATTGAAACATAGGCATGTATGTCACATATCTTAAATTTATTAAAGCTGTTGATACCTTCTCAGTTGAAATTCCTATAAGCAAGATAGGAGATGGTAGTTTAGATAAAACCAAGGTAAGACAGGTGAAAAACTGTTTGGGAAACAGGATGTTTTCAGAAAAGTTAGATAGTAACTGCCTTGTAGTTAGATAATATCTGCCTTTAGAAGGGACATAGGTTATAATGTCCCTTCTTATAATCTTATAATTAAGACTTCTTGTAATCCATTCTGGTCAAATTTTCTGTTTGTTTATAGTCCTGTCATTTGGTACTATAATTAGGTTCACTGGCAGTTATTGCAGTTAAAGTTTATCTGTGTAAGATTAGCACTGTTGAAAGATAGGTCAAACATCACTAAATTCAAGGGGAGACACAAACCAAAAATCTAACAGAAAATATTATTACTTTTCCATTTCACCAATAATAAGTATATCTCTATAGAAAATGCAGAGATGAACTTGGTAGAGTATTTTAAGTCTACACATATAGTTTCCTACATAGACATTATTTAAGTACGTTTAAACTTAGTGTCTTCTTTTTCCCTTCAGTTTTTAATGTAGTGAATATTTTTGGTAATTGAATGTGCTTAACTGTTAGACATCTTTAGCTTCCAGAAATATTTGGCAGTGTGGAAGTTGTAAGATGGCCTTAATTTTCTCATTATTCTTTCATTTCCTTAGTATTTGATAATAATCATTCTTTCTGAATATGTAAATTCCCAACCATAGTGTATTTTGATATTATAGAAAGCAACTTTAATTTACCTCTACAGCTAGATTTTTTTTTTCTTCTATAAATTGGTTTGTATTGTCACTTGTCATTCTGTAATGAGACTCACCAAATCTAATGGAGATTCACAAATCATTTTAGATTTTTCTAAGAACTTAATGAGGACTTCTTCATAAGTTGGGGGTTTTTTTGTATTAGAATAGGGAAAAGAAAGGAACTCATTGCAGAGTATTGATTTTTAATTGAGAAAAACGTTAATTTAGCTCTTTCATTATTCAGTACTCGTTTTCAATAATTTTATTATATTCTTCATAGTTTTTCTAAATATTTTGGTTTTTAGTTTAGGGCATACCTTATAAATACTGAATTGTTTGCCTGATACAGCAATTGCCTTATAGACTGTAATCCTGACTGTGAGATAAGTGTCTAAAACAGTGAACTATATGAAAAAATAGAATGATGGAAAAGCAATTACTTGCTTTCAGACCTGCATAATGTCATGGCTAGCACATTGTACCTTTTGGCTCCTGCATCACTCTCCCCTCTTGTCTGGAAAACATTAAAAAGAAGTTTAGATGAGCACTGGTGTTTAATTTTCCCCATGCTAAGTTTCAGACTTTTTCACAAAGAGGTTCAGCTGCTGAGGGTAAGAAGGGAATATTAGATTTTTGATTGTCTGTTCCAAACACCAGAGGCCCAGGATTCCATTTAGTGACCCTTCTGAACCTTCCTCACGCAAAAGGTGTTCAAGCTCTCCCTCGTGGCTGAAATGCACTTTTCACTATGCTTGGAGTTTATTTTAATAGAGCAAGTGCCAGACATGGGATTGTTTTCCAGGTCTATTTTATTTCAAATTAATCTGTCCAGTTATAGTTTAATATATCTTCCTTTACCTTATTGAGTAGAATTTGCTGCGTACCGTCATCAGCTGTTTGATGATTTGCACTTTGAACTCAAAAACCAAAGTCCTACAAGCTATTTCTAAAAGGACAATGTACTAGGGAAATTCATTTAGACTTCTTCTAAGGCTATTACAGTGTAAGCTGTAGGCTTTTATCCTTCATAATCACTGTTTTCCTTATCAATTTCTTAACATTTTCACCTCTTTGGTTCCTAACTTATGTACGAAGAATTCTTACAACTTTTTTGTTTGTTTCCAATTCCCCTCAAAACAGTCAAACATTTTTGGTTTGGTTTTTTTTATAATGACAGTTTTATTTTCCAGAGATGGAGATCCTGAAACCAATTAACAGATTCTCACATGGAATAAAACATTTAGGACACGTTTTAATGTAGTACTGCATGTTTTTTCAATGTTTTCAAAATAAGTAGACTAATGACTTAACTTTTACGATGTTTTTTATTTATTTCTTCAATTACTGTTACTATTTGGCACTTTAAAAAAAAAAAAGATAATTAATACTGAAAACTTTCAATATGGAAAATATTCCTTTGTTGCTAACTCTATGTCATTGGTTAATAAAAATTGATGAGGATTTTTCAGTGTTGGCCCTTCAAACTAAAAGGTCATGACTAAATCTGTGAGCAAAATACCAAAGGCTCCTTAAAGTCTTCTAGCATTGTGCAATTCCATCCTACAAGCAGTTAAAATTAAAACATCTCTAAATACATATTTTATCATTTTAAAATAAATATGCATAATCAACCCAACTTTAAAAGTGCTATTATATTATTTGTCTGTTATTACAACTTATTTCACTTGAAGGAAACAACACTTCCAACTGCCAACTGAGTCTTAGGGCAAAAAAATCTATGTCCTGAAATCTGTGTAATCTATCAAAGTATGTAAGTAGGACTTTGTCTCATTTTAGGTTGATAGTCTTAACCAACACCTTCGATATGTCTTGTAAGTATAATATATTTGATTTGTATCATTAAAAAGTGGTGCTGGTTTACTTTGAGAGAAGGAGTGGTCCATGAAGTTGTGCATACAATCCGTGCAAGGTCTAGAATAATAAAACAACCTCACATCTTTCTCATCAGGAAACCCTCTCTGGTTGAAAATGGTGTTTGATTCTTGTCAGTAGTGTTTTAGTATGTAATAATCCTAGACTCCTGTATTTTAAGATATTCTGAACCTTCTACTTTTAGTGGTATTTTAATTTTGTTGTCACTATTGTTCTGCAGCAAGTTTTTTCACCTTCTAATAGTATTTCCACCAAGTTAGATACTAAGATACTGCTTGTAGTCTGGTCTAAACTGCATAAATTGCACAAGTCAAACTGCTAAGTGCAGAGTTCTGACATGCTAAAATGAACTGTTACTGTAAGTGTGTTCATTTACCATAATTAAAAATTTACAAAGCCTTTGTGAGCTATTTAGGCTGTTTGTAATAGGTATACAGGAGTTTGTGTGAGATGAGGAAGGCTGCTGTACACAAGTCTAATAATATGAAGCATGTGTTCAGATGGATTCATCTGTTCATGTATATGTAATAGAGTTTGCTGTTCACAAAAGAGAGCTTCAGGCATCAATCCAGGATCTAGGCAACTGTTGTAAAACTGTCATGCAAAAATGGAAATTGAGATTTCATATGAACTGAAACTGTGTTCTGAATGACGAATTCCAGTGGATTAACTGTCTGACTGTCTTTTTTCCCTGTGAAGTGCATTGTAAGGCAAGAGTACATATTTTTGGAGCATCTAATCCTTGAAGGTTGAAAAATTATTTTTGTACTCTGTTCATACTTAACACATAATTTTTTAGCCCTGAAAATTTGTCATCCATAATACAATGTTGAAAAAAATACAATCTTTCCTTTGATAAAATATTCTGAATGATTTCTGAATGCATTGTTGCATTTTAGTTAAATAATTAAGTCTGTCTGTTTTGCTCTTATGAAAACTAGGGTATGAATGAAAAACATTATGCAAAAATGAATATATATACTGCCAAGTCTAACTTGAAGAACACTGCATTTTTACTAAAAGATTTTATCAACATAATAAATATGCTTGCTTTAATTTCTAACAATTTCTAATGTCTACTAGTCTTGTTATTATGACTAAATAGCAAAGGTTTGGTTTGCTGGTAGTTCCTGTAGCATTAAACTGCTGAAAACCAACTAATCACTTATTTCCCTACTAAACACTGAAGTCTGTGAAAGGTAACAGTAAATCTGGATGTTGAATGAACCTGATCTTACTGAGACTGATTTCAGAAGGCAATACTGTTATAAGATTTTTTTTTTTTTTTAATGTAACATAGTTGCTTTTGCTTTCTGGTTTGGCATTTTCAGGAAATTTGAGTTTAATGGGTCTTAGAGCTGGTGAAGAATACAAAGTGAGGGAGGAGGATATGATATCCAGCTGTGCAGCTAGAGCATTGATTTGCCATTTACAGAAATTATTTTGACCTTACTCTGGATTGTCATGTGCAAAAATTAAGCTCATACATACAGCTTAATAATATCAAGCTTATGCATTGAGAGCCATATTGGAGCCTTTTGGTTTCTGGGGCAGGGCATCTCTCCTTTCCTAGTGTGTGCAGGGAAAGAGGTAAATAAGATTTATTTTCTTCTGTTCCTACCATCTAGAATTGTCTGCTTAGGGGTTGACCTTACAGTGCACTGGATTTTGTTCCCAGAATAAATGAGATTACTGATAGAAAAGCAAAGGCAATTTTCTTTGCTGTCCTCTGTTTAGGCTTTAAGGTCTCTGAACCAAAATCTCTATTGTTCTGCTATTGCTTGTGGAGTTTAATTCATATTGTGAAGTCTCTGTGTGCTAGCACTATATAAATCCATCCTTTGAGGAAATATGTAGAAATATCTGAAAGGAAAACAAAGAAAAGCCTCAATATAACAGCGAATATAGTAGAACTGCTGGGTAGCTACGTTTTCCGGTTAAAAAGCTAGTGTTTATTATTTTTTTATTTACTATTACTTGACATTAAGGTAGAAAAGAAATAAAGTTTTCCATTCTTCTCCCTTTGTCCACTTAATAGAAAAAATTAATAGAGAAATGGCATATAAAATGAGGGCACAGCACATGCCTTTTCTCTGTTTGAGCTCTATTACTCATGCTATGGAATTCAAAGGGTTTCCTTACAGACCCAAAACCCAATCACAGTGCTTACTACTTAATACCAAATTAAAATGAGTAACTTATAGCTCTACCTTGGAGAAAAAATATAGATTCTCTACCTGAGGACTATATGCCTTTTCCACAGTGCACTTCACTGTGAGTTTTGTCTTTTTATACTCTCCTGTTGTGTATTTCAAGACCAAATAAGATTCCCTCATAGCTTTAATTCCCTAAGGCTAAACAAACCCAGTACTCTCAGCCTCTCCTTGTATGTCATGCTCCAGCCACCTAATCACCTAAGACAGTACAGACAGTAATGGCTTCACATATAGGAGATACAATGAGGAAAATCTGTGGTTATTAATTATATTTTTACTTAACACTTTTGAACCCAAATCATCCATGACATTTATGAAATGCAGAGCTTCTGCAAGTCATGAATCAGCAAGACTAAGTTGAAGTCTGTGTCTACATTCTTGATTCTTCCTAGGTCTAATTCAATCTAGTGTGAAAAACAGTGTTAGCAAACAAATGTTTAGTACTTTGATACTTCACTGTTTTTGTCTTTTAATTTCTTTTGTTTTTTAATCTCTGCATATAATCCACACAATTGTACTACTGGGTGCCTATCCAAGAACACTACAGATATTTTACTCGAAATTATTCTGTTTATTGAAGCCTAAGAATGGAGGGGGAAGAGGAGATGAGAGAGTTTTCTGAATTATTGTTTAATAAAGTGGTACAAGAGAATAAATTTAATGGCAGTAGAAATTAATATGTTTGATTCTGATTCATGAGGTATGCTTAGTATTTTCCACTAGGAAAGGATCAAAAAAACCCAGAAACAAACAAGCTTGTAGACAAATGGATGTTGACCTGAATAGCAATTTGGCTTCATCTGCAAGTCTGGAAAGTTTAACTAATTTTCTGGCTTTTCTTCATACAGGTTTTATCTGATGTTAATAATCACCTAATACCTAAAAGCAGCATTGCAAACTGGTGTATTTCATATTTAGCAGTAACTTAAGAAGTGATTACTATCAGAAATACTATTTCTTCTTAGATACCCACAGGAGTCTAATGAATAGAAGTATCTCAGAGGGGCCAGTTTGGGTCTCATTATTGTTTTTCACCTTTATCAACCTCCTAATGCTTACAAGCTGAAGTAAGCCTCACAAACCTCAGAGACGGCTCTCCACCTTCAAAGGGTGATTATTTCTTATTTGAGCCTTCTATTTTTATATTATCAGTCTTTCCACCTGAATGAAGATCAGCATGTAGGCTTGGTTTGAATAATTTAAAAAACAGCGACTGTTAATATTAACACAAGAATCTGACTTTATCACCTCTAAGCTAGCATGAAACAAACTTTATATATTAGCTTAAATACTAGAGGAATTGTTACTGTTCAGATTCATCATATAACCACTGATTTCTTTCCATGCTACGTTTCACGATTCAAATTGAGCCTATAATTTGAAATAGCATTTTAGACTTAGACCCGTTTTAAGTCTGACACATTTAGAAGATTCAGTTTAAAGACAGATAATCAGCACATCATCCACACGTGCTGTTTTGTATCAGATTAATAAACAGTTACATTGTGGTAATTTTAACATGTTAGTAATGTGGAAAGTTCTTTTTCACTGCTCTTGTGAAGAAAGACGTGTGTTTTCAGATAGCTCTAGTACATTACCTCATGATTTAAGAACAATTTATGAATACTTGTGTTTACACTAATAAATAGTGTTTACTAATGTAAATTAGAATTTTGGCAGATAGCATCTATAATTTTTTCATAACTTTGGTCTCTTGAAGTATATACGTTTGCTTCATGTGTAATACTGGATGATTCTTGGTTTTGCATCATCTGTGTCTTTTTCCATCCATAGAAGAGTTGTTTTTAATAGCTCATTCCCTTCGACGGGTAGATGAGAGCCTTTGAAACACATGGCACAAAGCAAAAGAAGTTACGTAGAAGACTGAGTTTCTCAACTTACTGCTTAGAAGGTTTGGGGTTTTTTTAAGGATCTAGAGCCAGAGATTCAAGACACACTTGATTACAAATGTTTTAAGCAAACATAAGGTTAGGAGTTAAACTGCTGTCAGTGTTGCTTTGCTTAAAGAATTTGAATATGTATTAGTTGCATATGGCTGCATATCGACTAATGCATATAGAATAATCCTTGTGCTTGTAAAGCACTAAGTACTCTCAGGTTTCGTTATTAATCATCCATGCAAAACTCAGAGAGTATCTAGAGGAATAAAATGTATTTCCTCTCCTTGCCTAAACACGGCATGAAAATACAAGTTCCATATTTTGCTTCAGAGATAGGATTGCATAAAGCAAGTGAATTCCCTTATTTACAAAAGTCTTAGTTAACTAATATCCTTTTGCTAATAGAATAGAATTGAGGTTCTTTCAATGCAATTTACATAGCAATACAGAGACCTTTCAATATGAAATTTTGGAAAAACAGAAATAAGAAATAACTTTCTGTTTGCGAGTATGTAGAACATTAACTCTTATACCAACAAACGTTAAATCAGCATGTTATTAAATCCCACCCAAAAAAAAACCCCAAAATTTGCCCAGAAACACAGGAAAAAAACCCCACCAACCAAGCTCAAGACTTCATTGTGATTAAATATTTATTCTCTAGAATATATTCTGTATATACATTCTGTATTGGATAATATCTTTCCCAGCTTGGTTTATTTATTGCTGAAACTAATATATCTTCTTTTACATCTTAGAAATGGTTGGAAAAATTTAGTCCTGAAAAATGTAGGGTAAAGTAGAAAATGTAAAAAGCCAACCATTTGACTGGAGAAAATTGGGAAAAGATTGTAAAACACAAAATCAGGACTTCTAAAATTATTTCCTCATGCTCTTTAATTAGACTTAGAAAATATCTCATTTTACAATCTAGCAAGACAGCAGAGCAGTATTCAGAATTTCTGATATAAATACAGGAGCAAAAATGTGTTTGCTTTAAAGCAAGTCTGCTGGATGAGAATAGCCATTACAGTCAACAATGAGACAATGAATCTGTGCCTAAAGCAGTGTAGTAAGGCTTTTCATAACTTTTTGTATGCATAGTAGAGAGTAAATTTGCTGGAGCATCCACAGAGATTTAAATTAATTTCAGAAAGAAAATTATTACATTAATTTGTTTTCTACAAATATGATTTTGAATTAGTTATTCAGTATGAGTTTTCCCAGTTGCCTTTAATAAAATGATAGAGATGGGCTTATGGGGAGAATCTTAATTATTCAGCTTTCCATTTCTGTTTGACTCATTTTCGAACTTAGTTATTAGTGGGAAATAGCAGAAGTAAATGAGTGTTTGTGAACCGTAGTGCCTGATTCTAAGCTTTTGCTTGGGCTCATTAGAAGATAGATGTTTTAAGAATGTAGAACATTTTATTTTCTATCAAAGTAGTATACTTCATGGAGCTCTGTTTTAGAAAGAATTTCATTGTGCATGATGTTGCATAGTCATGGTTTAAAATGAAGTTTATAATTCTTTTGATCTTAAGAGCAAAGTGTATCAATATAAAACAGCATGTTGCAGCTCAGGTTACTATGACTCAGTTATGAGTAACAGTGGTTAATATCTTTGCATAGTATTTCTCTATTACAGTGTTTAAAATGTGCAGGGTTTATGATGCAGAGGAGAATAAATGAAGAATGGTCATCTGTCAAATACAAGGGGAGAATTGGGATGATCATAAAGAATTATTTCTCATTAACAATTTTCACCTGAAAGACACAAATATACAGACCACTGCTAGGATAATTTCTCATTTCTTCAACAGATTAAAAGTTGTCTATTCACTTGTTTTATGAGGAAACAGTGTGTGTTGCTGTAAAGGTTAAGTTTGTACAGTTCAACCTAAAGACAGGGAAAATCAAACTCATTAAATGTAGAAAATTATAGTATCAACACAATATGACAGTATTACTAAGATGAAAAAAGGATCATGTAGAGCTATCTCTGTAATTCTGCCTGTGAATTCAATATTGTAGGTATAGAAAGAAAATTTAATTATGACCTAATTATTCATATGATTATTCTTCCTAATGCTACTGATTTGTCATAACAAAGTTATAAGTAGAAATTTATTCCAAAGTGAAAACTAAGAGGATTTACCAATTATGTTTTATAACAGAAATTGTAATGTCATGTATAAATATCCTTTTATTTTATTCTTCTTTCATGACACAACCATTTAGAACAGTACTGCACACTTTCAGCTAAGCTGATGGACTTTTGCACAAAGCATGTTTTTGTTCTGTTCCTGAGACAGACATGAGTATGACGTGCTTTCTGTGATTTGAAACCTGCATCTCTCCTTCCATTCCCACTAAAAAAAAGAAGGAAAAGACATTATGTGTTTTGGGACAAGCTAAATCCTTTCAAATGCATGAAATACAAAGAGTGCTAAGCATGCAGACTCATCTACTTCTGAGTCACCCAGTGGTAGGATACTTACTTGGGACTGAGGTGAGCATAGTCTTCATTTTTATTGTTAATCAAAAACAAGCAAACAAAAAACTATTTAATGGAATTAGATTACTCTTATCTATATAATAGATTCCACATTCCTATTCTCCACTTGGTTGAAACATTTCCATCAAATTCCCTTGAGATTCCCATAGGATCTCAGTTTTTCGGTGAGATTATCTTTTTTAGCAGCATGGCACACAAAACCTGTAGTTTCTAGCTTCAGAGCCTTGCTAATTTTATGACTCTTTAGTTTTGCAGTGTACAGACTATGTCTTGGTGACTGTGTTTTTTTCCCCATGAATCTTTTGCATCTTAAAAGCATAAAATAGAGCTTTTGGACATGTACAAAAATGTATCTTAGAAAAGGAGTAATTTGCAGTTAAGGCAACAAGCTTTTGAAATTGACTTACTGTATAAGATCGTACTTAACTCATAATTGGAACAAAAAATACTTTTTCTTCTTCATATATGTCAATATTAAAATGAAATGAAGTTTTGAAGAATTTGAAGTGGCTGTCCATGTGACTAACTATTTCTGAAGTTATGTGGTCAAAAGTTTCAGAGAATAAACAGAGTTCTGGAATCAGGTGTCTAAAACCAAACCTGTCTTGTGTGTAAAATATGTATTAAACTAAATTTGGTTTAAAAGTAATGCCAGTTATACACATGTGCAGGCTTCTGTGGCTAATTTCCTTTATTTTCTATTGGTACTATGAAGAGTTTAGCTTCATCATCTTTGCATACATCCTTCAAGTGCTTGTAGGAAATTGTTAGGTTGTCCCTTAGCCTCCTGCTTACCTGGCTGAACAAGAAGTGTTTCCTCTCCCTTGAGAAGTCCTGTGTCTAAGCCCCTAACTCCTCCATCTTCTCTGCATCTCTTTTGAACAGTGGAGTCCAAACCTGGACATAATATTTTGGGTGTAACCTCACCAGCATGGAGTAGAGAAGGTTAGTAACTTTCCTCAATCTGCTAGTATCTGATGGCCATAATTTTTTTGGTGTGGTTATGGTGTTTGAGGTTTTGTTTGTTTGTTTACCGGGACTGCTGCTCAGTCTCTCATGTCATAGCCTGTGCTGATACATGAGGCTATTTCATCACAGGTGCAGAGATTTTCACTTCTTACAGAATTTAATGAGGTTTCAATTAGCTCAGTTCCTATGAACCCTTGTGAATTTAAGTTCTGCTAGATATCAACCACTTTGCCTAATGTGGTACTATTTGAAAATTTGCTCAAGGTCCATTTTGTTTTATCATCTGGGTCACTTGTAAGGATCCTGGACAATAATGCCCCAGGATGTACTGCTGGGATGCCCTACTTTCTACTGGCTGACAACACAATGTGAACCTTGGTAGTCCAGCCATTTTTCAATGCATCTAACTATCTCTTCCTCCAGTTCATATTTTCTCAACTACCAAATGAGAATGATCTCTCCACAGCATCAAAATTTTACTGAAGTTGGGGCATATTACTTATGTGGCTCTCCTACCATCCATATAATCAATCATGTCACCGTAGAAGTCAGTCAAGTTGGTGGTGTATGGCATGCCTTTAGTTAAATGCATGTTGACTTTTACGAATCGTCGTGTCTTTCATGCATTTAGAAATGGATTTAGAAGAGGATGTGCTTCATAGTATTTCCAGGAATGGATTTCCCTGTTCAGTGCTGATGATAAATACATCAGAAGAGCAGTCATTTTCAAAATTAATATGTGGTACCTTGAAAATCTAGGTCCCATCATAGTATGAGCATATATTATATTGCTTGTAGTAAATTCGCCACCTTTGTGCTGCTGATTGGTGGCACAATAGCGGGAGGTTATGTTTAGCTTTTCAAGGAAAGATCTAATAGTTTAGTTCCAGCCTCTGTACAGTTGGGACTGATAAAGCTTAATTTCTCCCTTACATTTAAGGCAGATTTTCAGATGAAGGTCTTTGCACAGATAAGAAAGCTTCCAAGAAAAGGGAATAAAACCATTTTCATAGTAAAGGTTACTGTTGCTCTATTTGTAATTCATATCCGGTAATGAACACCTTGTTCAATAATATTTAATTCAAATAATGATGCTGAATATAAAATTACATATTGAGAGACTTCATTAGAAGTTTTTAAAGTAAGCTGAATAAATGTGCCTCAGAGAATGTATTTGTATCTGTAAAAGCATTTAAATTAGATCTGTAAAGTCTTATGGATAATCCACAAGGGACGCACAATTAGGCGAATAAGCTGTTCAAGGCTAGGAGGTATTGAACATTTATTGTACAGTACTTTCTTGTCTACTGTTTGTGCAAAACAGGTGAATAGCAAAAAAAGTAACACTACGCAAAGTTTAAAATAACCTAAGCAGAGGTGAGGGCTTGAATATTAAATTAAAAAAAAATATATAGTTCCCTCATAATTAGTTTTCCAGTCTTTGTCTACACATTATTACTATATCACAGAACTAATTAAATGCAAGACAAATGATTATTTAATGTGTGCATGTTTTATAAAGCATATCATTTATTGCCCTTTTGAGTTAGCCCATTCACAATCTGGTTGTCTTTTCCTAAACATGTACACTGGCTTTTCTGAATTAAGAATATAAAAAAGTAACAGTTATAATACCTTTATTGGGAGCATTGCTATCTGTAACTATACACCATTTTAAGAAGTCTATTTTCATTTTTTGCATATTTCATATTATAAATATTATTTAAGTGTGCCAGAGATATATTTGCAATAGCTGACAAGGTATGATACATATATTATATTGGTCTTTTCAAGGTTTTAGTGGATGGTATGTGACTTGCTACTTACCTGTTCTCTCCTACTTTGTGTGTTAGGTTTGTAACTAAAGATGTATCTACATACCGTTAAGATGCTGTTGTAACATGTGTAGGCATAATCAAGCTAACCTTGTGCTAGTTAATTCCCACCATGTAGGCTACAGTACAGGATTTCAGCTTTCAATTCTGAACCCCCTTGCTAGAACAGTCTTTGCTATCAAGGTAACTACAAAAAGTCCAGATTTTATACCTACCTACATTGAGTCATACCTGATAACTCTAATAGAGATGTTTTTTGAAACCTTTCCTCCTATTTTTATTCACATCTGTCCATCTTTTGTTTTCCATGCTGCCATAATATATTGTTAGAGCTCAGGGACTATGAGTGATTACATCAGTCATAGCATCCATGGGTCTAGTTATTTTTCAAATACAGATCAGCTGAAAATACATTAAACTGTGAAGCCCAAAGGTCTAGATGTTAACTTTTCCGCCTGTAAATGTATTTTTGCAATTGTTTATTTTAGTGAGATTTACTTATTTTTCTAATGGTTAATACCTAATAGTCTATGTGAGCAGATTTAAAAGCAAAACCAGCAAAGTTTGTAGTGTAAAATCTCTTCCTAGAGATTAGTCACTATTAATAGATTATCAACAAAATGCATCTGAAGTCTTTCCCTGGGCCAGACTGTACCTACGCTTCTTGGGTAGGAATGGTTGTTCTAATCTTAAAATCCTGTAGTTCCCTAGGGAGCCACTCCTACTCCCTTGCACGCAACTGAGGTAACAATCCACCTGCCTCAGTGAATCAGCAGTATCCACTTAACCTCTGCTCAGCAGGAGAAGCACCTGCTAACAGCATGGGGTATCGCTGGGAAAATTATGAGTCTGCTAGCTTGTATGTTAACAGTGATTAATATTTGGTATTACTGTTTCAATATGTAGGAGGCATTACTGCTACTGAAAAACTGCCTTAGCTCCAGCTGCTGTTTCTACAGAGATCACTCTCATTTAGAAGATGCAGTTATGTCGTGCTTCTACCAAGAAAGGAATTTGAAGCATCTTGCAAGGCTTAGAAGACAGAGACACGGTTAAAATAATAAGGGTTATAGTTTAAAAAAAAAAAAAAAAATAAGACAGAATTTGAATTTGCATACTGTATGAAAAGTAGGAGCTTTGTCTTCCAGAGTGTGGGTATGGAGGTGGGGGATAGGGAAATACTTGTTTTAGTTTCAGTAATGTATGCAAACCAAGATCATGACAACACAGTAGTGTTCTCTGTTTTCATGATAACCAGCCATTTTCCTGCACTATACAATAGCATCATGGCATTGTTGTTTCCCTAAATATAATGTTTTCTGTAAATGCATCATGTGCCTGGACAGTCTTGGTCGTTATTTTAGAAACTGATTGCATGTTGTCACTGATTCACCCAGTTACAAGGTACAATTAGTTTGACTGCACAGTTTCCAAACTATATGTAGCAAGCAGAAGCCATGAAAATATAGGAAAGATTTGTTTTTCCTTTAACCTTTAAGATAATACTATGAGCCCTTCTATTCTGCACCAGAAAATATTACCAAAACCTACAAAAATACTGCAAAACTTGAATTGTATCTATTCTTATTATTTCTACAAAAAGATAGAATTATTATTTAATCAGGCTTCAAAATAATTTTGTTAATTTGACATAGATGCTTTATGGGGTCTTTAGTTCAAACAAAAATAAAACACTAATGAATATTTGCATTTTAATTATTGTAGCAAGCAATTACTGATTCTTTTCCAAACCTTTATCCCTCCTCTTTATAAGTATGACTCCATTTGTATTTGTTCTTTTTTGTATATATGGTTGCTTCACACACACACACCAGAATGCAATATTCATTCACTTTCTCTTTTGTTTCTTCCCCTGCTTTTTTGTCTTTTATTTCCATGGTGCTAGGCAGTCTGTATCACCTCCTCTTGTCCTTCCCTTGAGTCTTCATTGACTTCTTATTTTGGTAACATAAGAGTAATATAGTCTTATTATCTTGAATAGTCTTTAAACACTAAAAAAGGTCATTATTTAATTGAATATCTGCCTATTTTAAATGGGAGAAAAAATATTTAGTCTGGTTTCTACATTTTTGTTATAAAAAAACCCCTACTTCCATGTTAACCAGTGAGACAGTTATTAAGTATTATCGCATTTTTCTAAAAAGCTGCCTTGTACCGGCTTTGAAATGTGGCAGGTTGATTTTCTTTTCCCCATGAATCTCTGTTCCAGATTGGGTTGGCTACCAGAGACAGAATTATTCTAACATATGGACATTTCCTAATACTTCCGTCTTGGATATTTTCTTTGATTGTCAGTCTAGAAGCACGCCTCTTCTTGTAATGGATTTTATGTATAGATTATGGTGATTGAAGGAGTTTCAATGTGAAGAAATAGCACCAAATGTATCATAGTTTTAATAAATGAAAACTAGCAGTAGCATTTTTAACAACTATGGGAGCTGAGGGCAAACCTATGTTTGCAATGCCCATCGACCTAACCATATCCTGTGAGGAGTCCAGGGTAGGTGACAGATGCTATGCTGAGTTCAACATAGTTGAATGTCCTGGCCTCTTGATCTTAACATTACTTTGTTTTAAGTCCATGCTTCTGAAAAATGTTTACATTTTGAAATGGGTTCTTCCTCTTTTTTAATGTACTTAATAAAAGAAAATTAAAAGAATCTACTGACAATGTACATTTACATGATTTATCAGCTGATAAACCTCTGTCAGCCCTTCAGCTTTTAAATGTATGCAAGATGTAAAAGCTAGACAATTTTTAAGTATTTATGTAAGAGGAAAAGTAATAGTGCAAGATATAGTGCTATTTTCGCACTTTGACATCTATGTAGCCCTTTATTGCAATTTTACAAACCAGTGAACAGGAAGAGAGACTCTAAAAAAAACCAAAAACCACAAACAAAAAATTTGAAACAGCTGAACTCTGTTTTCTCTTTTGTTATACTACTAACATCAATACATGGCAAAGGAATATAGCTTGCCAGAGTGACTAGACAAAGTAGTAGATTTTCTTCATTATTAGTTTATAGAGCATAAATTCAACATATGCTTTTAGATTGTTTGATGGGGTGATTTCTGACAAAACCTGCTAGGAGTAGAGCAGCTACTGGAGAGAGGAGGGAAATGTGTACTCTTGGATTCTTTGTGAGTAGTTAAATATATATTATAACCAAGGAAGTATCCAGTTGTGCTTAAGCTTGTTATGATTTGTCTTTGAATTCTTTTTGAAAAAAGTATTTGCTGTTTTTCTATTCCACAACTTATTTTTTTCTCAAAGCTACAGTCCATTTGTAGCTATATTGAAAATACATAAAATACCAAAAATGCATCTTTTTGTATGAAAAGGTATTAAAAATTAAGCTGCTTCAGTAAAAGGTCATTGGTCATTGTCTATTATTATTCTGCTAAGACTGTAGTTTTTAGATATTCCAATTATATTACACACTGTCAGCCTAGAGGTGGCAATGATGTGGACCTAGTTTTAAAATTATCACATTTAAAATTATTCCAATCTTCTCTCCCAACATTTCCTGAAAAACAAAAGGGGAAGAAAAGAGAAAATTACTATTTTAGACAGAAAATATGCTAATCTTCCACCAATTTTTCATAATAAAGACAAAATAATTTTGTCTAATGTTAAGTCTTTGCTAGGGCTTAATTTCAGAAGGCTTTTCCACAAAGGCAGAAAGATTCTAAGAAAAAAACCCCACACCCTTGCATTCAAGTTTGTTTGCTTCCAAACCTTTTTTACTGCTAGTAAATAAAACTGACTATCAATAATGTTCTCTGATTCTCCTAAAAACATTTAAAGAAGCACTTTTACATGGAGCTTACTAAAAGGGGTTAGGATATTCTCTCTTCAAACAGGTTTTTTTCTAAGAAACATGGGACAGATAAATGCAGATTGTAGTGGCTCCCTATGTAAAACAGGTGTTCATCACTGTGTAATTTCCCTTGGTGATACATAATATTACTACAATAAATACGGAATGTATACATACTCATAAGCATTATTTGCTGGGATGCTGCTAACTAATTTCTTATGCATAAATAGAGCATTCTTGAAACATGCTCTAGGAATTGTGTTTTGTGGCTTTTGTCATCCTATTGAGTCTAAACCTTTTGCATATTTTGTCATTATATAGAGTATGCTTTTCTCCAGCAGAAGTGTCAGGGAGCTGCAAACTTAAAATGCAGGTAGCCTCTAGCCAAGAACAATGAAATTCAATTGTTATTCACAGTAAGATGGATTATCTTAAAAGGCAAGACTTTTTCCTTAAATAGGAAGGAACTAATTTTAGTTGTAAAGTAACTGCTTGGTGATTTATATACGTAACTTAAACACAAGTCAAGTACATCATTTTATAAAAGATGTGATTCTGTTCAGTTTACCTCCATCATTGTATTGTGAATGTATGCAGACTTCATTCTGATCCTCATGTTGGTACAGTTTATAGTGATTTAATTCTAGTATATAACTGACTGGGAAAATTATGCCTTCTTTACATCTATGGTAGTTTTTGAAAAAATTACTCTGAGTGCAAGCTGTTAGCCCACACAATGAAACATGATTTTTGGTTCACATCCACACTTGTACTCTAGCTTCTTTTCATTATTTTTAGCTAAGCTGGAAAGTGTTTTTTGCTTATCTTAGTGTTGTCCCAGTGCTTTTATTTATTATTAGCATTATAAGGTTACAAATATTTGGAAGTCCTATACAGTGAAAAATAGAAAACTGTGCCCTAACACCTGTTAATAGGGTTACTGATCTTTGTTCTTGCTCATCTGTCTAAATCCTGACATGAGGGCAGTCATTGTTGATAGACTGTGAAGATGTGTCACGTTGCATCAGTTCAGTACAATTTTGGATAAGTCATAATGCATTTGGAGCTAGAATATGTTTGTTTAAAATAAGATGATCCTACAAAGTTTAGAATGAATGACAGCTGTACTCGGAGAGGATCATCTTAAGTTTAGCTTACTGAATATGTACTTGTGCATAAACAGGCTTCATCTCACAACGGAAAGTGAAATGTGTCAGGAAGTCTTTAAGTTGTATGTTCCTTTTCAAAGTTAGACTAGTTCATATGTCATAGTGCCAAGGGAAAAAAAGTATAAAATAGCATGCCTGTGAAAGTGGCTCATTTCCACTGTGTTTGTTGTCTTACCATTTGTGAAAAGAAAAACAAAACACAGTGCTTTCTAGCTACTAAGAAGAAAATTAACCCTATCCTAGCAAAAAAAAACAGAACACCATTTATTAGTCCTGTCAAAATAGAATATAATGTATTTTTACATCACAATTTTAAAGGAATGTTTTCTGATCATAAAACTGGTTAAGAATAATGCAGTTTCTTTACTGTTTCTAGCAAAGAATTCCTGTTAGACATGGCATAAGGATTGGATTCAAAATACTGCTGTTTAGCAATTTATATGCATCAAGATAAGGAACCTATTTGCCAGCAAAGTCTAGTTGGAAAATGCTCTCAGACTGTCCTGGACCGAGTGAACAGGGGCAGTGGACACAGCTACACCTAGCCAGTCTTTCAGCTTATTTTTATAGGAGATGGGAATCCTCTGCTCTTTCTCAAATACATAGGGATAATCAAAGACTAAAGAAGGCCTAAGTGATATATAGTTTATTTGGAGTTGCATTCCCAGATGGTTAAAGTTCTGAGCTCATTCAAATGTGAGCAGGAGGATATGAGCTGCATGAAGACATTACAGCAATAAAAATTCCTTAATGTCTAACACTGTGGGCTAAATGATTTTTTAGCATGAAGGGAAATATACATCTAATCGTTACTTTGGGAACATTTGTATTGAACCAAGAAAAAAGAGAGTGAGCAAGCCTATTAAAAGATCTGCAACCATAACGATAAGCATGTAAAGGCGTTTGACTTAAATTTCAAGTCTTGAGGAGAGTAATGGGTTGAAACTCTAATGCAACCAAGGTTATTTTTTTAAAAAATCATCAGACATTGAAAGAAGAATCAACAGCCTTCTCTTCAATTTGAACTATTTGGATTTTATAAAAATTATTTTTGCTCTGGTACTACATACTTTTATCTGCTGAGGTTTAAAAACATAAAAATATTAAGGTGCATAGCTTTTTTGAGTGAATTCATTGCTTGTAAAATTGGAAAACAGAACATTTAACTAAAGGTCAGATAGATGGCATGATATCAGGACTTCATAGCTTGTACAATCCAAACACTATTTGATTGGAAATAATAAAATTTACATGCCTATTTAGTCCTGGTATGTTTGAGTTACCAACAAAAGCTGCACTTAGTACGGGTTTGCTAACAATCTCTGTAGAACTGGCCTGGATCCATGTACTTCACTCTTGATTAATTCAAACCAGCAAGGATTATTAAATGTTTCATGATTCTTCAATCCAGCAGGAGCCAGTGCTATATCTGCTACAACCAACCCTTACTTCATGCATAAAGATTTTTCTTTTATGACAATAAGCATTGTTCAGTTTCTAGTATTTGCTACAAAAGCAGAAATAAAGGTCAGTGCAGATAGGTAGACACCCAGAACAGGCACTTGTTTAGGGGCACCTCTCCAAATCCATATATGAAATAGGAAGTAAAAGAAAAAATATACTAGCTCTGAAATACAGTATTTGAAGCTGACCATACTTCATCACAACATAATTTCTACTAATCTAGAAAACTTTATTCTCTAGTATAAAGCAGAAAATGACAGGTATTTTTAGAGATGATGGTAAATAAATTAACTATCTGTATTTAGCAGATAAAACAGTGCGCGTTTTCTGATAAACAGGCAGTGCATTGCAAGCTTCTTGCAAGATTGGTGGATGCTGATTAGATGGTGATTGATAAAATAATTCTTTCTATAAAGTTGTGTGATGCCTATGCAGTTTGTAGCAAATAACTTGGCAGGTGTGCAGTGTATTCCTGCATGCTAGACTCTATTTCTTGTTGAAGGTAACAAGAGGCTTCAAATTTCTTTTAATATATGACAACACTGTGTGGCTGTGGACAGACAAACCAGTTTCTAATAGTTTTCCCTCTTTTCCCCAAACACAATTTGTGATTTAAAAGTATTTGAAACTAACTTTAAAGGAAGTTGCTGACCAGCAGTTTTATGACTTGATTTGTTTTAAAGCCTAAATGGCTTAGGGAAATGTTTTACAGAAGATATAATCCATCCACATGAAATAAAGCCTGGAAAATTAGGTGGCATAAACCTAAAATACAAAATACATTCTCATGAGTTTGCACTTAAGCTGTTACTTACTGAACTAAGTTAGCAGTGTTACGTATTGTTTATTGCCTATAACTACAGTTTCTAGAAGTTGGAAAATGTTTTAAAAGTGCCTTATTCAAAAACCTTTATTAATAATGTCTTTGTTCTGATTGTTAGAATACCTGTCTGACACACAACTTTGATCAGCATGTGTAATAGCTGCAAAGCCAGTAACGGTGCTACTGTCTTTCCTTGTGTAATGACTTCATCAGCAATGCTGTAAAATTATATGTATCTGTCCTGTTAATTCATCTTTTTGTAAATTGATTCCAAATTATTTCATTAATCATAGAATACTAGGTTGGACGGGACCTCAAAGATCATCTGTCGAACCTTTCTTGTCACAAGCATAGTCTACACAAGATGGCCCAACACTCTGTCCAGCTGAATCTTAAAAATGTCCAATGTTAGGGAATCCACCACTTCCCATTACCCCTTGTCTTTTCCATGTGACCTATTGTAAAAAGAGAGTCACGATTTTCTTTGTAGCCACCCTTTAAGTACTCAAACATAGTGACGATGTCTCCTGTAAGCCTTCTTTTTTCAAGGCTGAACAAACCAGGTTCTCTCAGCCTTTCCTCGTATGGCAGGCTTCCTAGTCCTCTGATCATATTTGTGGCTCTTCTCTGGACCTTCTCCAGCCTGTCCACATCTTTTTTGTATAGCAGGGACCAAAACTGAACACAGTATTCCAGGTGTGGCCTGACAACTGCTGAGTAGAGTGGAATAATTACTTCTTTATCTCTGCTGATGATGCCCTTGTTGATACAAGCCAGTATCCTGCTGGATTTCTTTGCTGCAGCAGCACACTGTTCACTCATGTTGAACTTGTCCACCAGGACCTCCAGGTCCCTTTCCACAGAGCTGCTTCCCAGCTGAGTAGATTCCAGCCTATGCTGTACTCCTGGATTATGTTTTCCTAGGTGACAAGACCTTTCACTTTTCCTTGCTGAACTTCATAAGGTTCTTGTTAGCTCCATCTTCCAGCCAATCCAGGTCTTCCTGTAGGCTGCCTCTCTCTTCTGAAGTGTCCACTTCCCCAGTCAATTTGGTATCATCAGCAAAATTCATCAAAGTAAACTTGATCCCATCATCCAGATCACTTATGAAGATATTAAACGGCACTGGACCCAATATTGGTCCCTGGGAGACTCCACCTGTGACAGGTTGCCAGCTCAAAAAGGAGCTGTTTACCACTGCACTTTGAATGAGGCCTATCTGCCAGTTCCCCACCCACTGTACAGACCACTTGTCTAGACTGTAAGGCATTGGTTTTTCTAGGAGGAGACTGTGGAAAACTGTATCAAAAGCCTTGGAGAAATCCAGGTAGATACTGTTCACTGCTCACCCAAAATCAAATAAACAGGTTACTTTGTTATATAAGGTGATCAGGTTTGTTAAGCACAACTTGCCCTTGGATCTATGCTGACTTTTCCCAGTCATGTGCTTCATTTCACAGAATCACAGAATGTCAGGGATTGGAAGGGACCTCGAAAGATCATCTAGCCCAATACCCCTGCCGGAGCAGGAACACCTAGATGAGTTCACACAGGAAGGCATCCAGGCAGGTCTTGAATGTCTCCAGAGAAGGAGACTCCACAACCTCCCTGGGCAGCCTGTTCCAGTGCTCTGTTACTCTCACAGTAAAGAAGTTCTTTCTCAAATTTAAGCAGAACCTCCTGTGTTCCAGCTTACATCCATTGCCCCTTGTCCTATCATTGGTCATCACTGTGAAGAGCCTGGCCCCATCCTCCTCACACTCACCCTTCAGATATTTATAAACATTAATAAGGTCCCCCCTCAGTCTCCTCTTCTCCAAGCTAAAGAGGCCCAGCTCCCTCAGCCTTTCCTCATAAGGGAGATGTTCCACTCCCTTAATCATCTTGGTGGCTCTTCGCTGGACTCTCTCAAGCAGCTCCCTGTCCTTCTTGAACTGTGGGGGCCAGAACTGGACACAATATTCCAGATGTGGCCTCACCAGGGCAGAGTAGAGGGGGAGGAGAACCTCTCTTTACCTACTAACCACAGCCCTTCTAATGCACCCCAGGATGCCATTGGCCTTCCTGGCCACAAGGGCACAGTGCTGGCTATTTGACTTGTGATAGCCCTCATCACTTTCCCAGGGACTGAAGTAAGACTGGGCCTATGGTTTCCTAGATCTTCCTTTAAATCCTTTTTGTAGATGAGGGTGACATTAGCCTTCTTCCAGTCTTCTGGGACATCCCCTGGTCTCCATGAATTCTCAAAGGTTATGGAGAAAAACCTCACAACGATGTTAGCCAGCTCTCTTAACACCCTCAGGTGGATAGCGTCAGGGCCTGTCAGTTTGTAGTGATCAAGCTCCTGAAATAGTTCACGCACCAACTCTTCCTTCACTGATAGTGGGTCTACATTTGCATCAGCCTGGATTTTTGTTTCCAAGTCCTGGGCCCAACAATGCTGATAGACAGAGGTGAAGAAAGTATTGAGAACCTCTGCCTTTTCTGTGTTTTTGGTGGCACCAATATTTTCCTTCTGTTTCTGCTTGTTGTTTACATAGCTGAAGAACCCTTTCTTACAGTTTTTGACATTTCTGGACAATATCTTTTGCTTTTCTAACTGCATCTCTACTCACCCGGGCAATGCCCTTGTACTTGTCAACAGGTATTTGTCTGCTTTTCCATCTCTGGTATGCTTCTCTTTCGGTTTTGAGCAAACTCAGAAGCTCGCAGTTAAACCAAGGGATTCTCTTGCTCCACCTGTTTTCCTTACCTTTAAAGGGAATGAACTGGTTTTGTGCTTCCAGGAGAGCGTTCTTGAAAAACTCCTAGCACTCACTAGCTCCATTGTCCTCCATGGAAACTTCCCACAGAATGCTTTCCAACTGAGCTCTGAGCAAGCTCAAGTTTGCTCTTCTAAAATCTAACCCCTTTGTCTTAATACTAACCTTCAGTAGGCTCAGCAGGATCCCAAATTCCACAATATTCTGATCACTGAAGCCAAACTGTTGCTAAATGAGATATTACAAAGCAGGTTTTCTGGATGACATGTGAGATGCTGTATTTTTCTTCCAACAAATGTCTGGGTAGTTGAAGTCACCCGTAAGAACCAGGTTCTCTTGACCCACAGCTTGCTTAAGAGACCCAAATACTGCTTCGTTGGCCTGTTATTTTGGCTTGGGGATTGGCAGCCGATGCCTACTCTAAGATGCCCTTTGAAGACCCCTCTGATCTTGACCCAAAGGCATTTGATAGAGCTTCCACAATCACTGTAGTAGACTTCTATACATACAGGGCTCTTCTTAACATAGAGTGCAACTCTTCCTCCTCTTCTTCCATGCCTGTCTTTACAAAACAGCCTATAGCCATCCATCATGATCCTCTGGTCATGTGAGTTGTCCTACCATGTTTCAGTTATTCTTATGACATCATAACTTTCTCACTAGGCATGGACCTCCAGTTTGTTTCCTAGGCTGCATGCATTGTTATTTGTATTCTTGATGTGGTTAGTCTTCTGGGTCTCATCTTGAGAAGCAGCTAAGGAACTTTTGTGGCCGCTATGATTGGTCTGTCTTATTTCCTGGTTGGTTGCAATGGTGTGAGCATTTTCACTTTGAGCTGCACTCCCCAAGTCATTCAATTAAAGCCTGCCTCACCAAGTTGGCCAGCCTGCTGCCTAAGTGTCCTGTCTATTTTTTAGTAGAAATAGAGCTGGGTTTCTTTTTTTTTTAGTAGCTAGAATTGTGCTACATTTTGTTTCCAGCCTGGGACTCACTGTGAGAGAGACACTGATAACATACCAGTGTTTGCATTTTTGTCACTGGAAGTGAAGGACTTTGTGTTCTGTTAGTCCACAAGCACAAGATTTAAGGGGGGAGAAGAATATTTAAATTAATACACTTAATTGACAGTTAGATATGCCAATGGAATATTCCATATCATATCAGGACATGCCCAGTATATTAGTGAGGGGCTCTTCCTCTTGCAGCTCTCTCTGGCTTTCACTCAGGCTCTTGTTCTTCCGGGATTGTGGTTTCGGTTCGGGATTGTCGCTCCTTCGGGATTGTTATCTGGGAACGGGCTGGGCTCAGTCAGGACGGGGGTGAGCTATAGCATTGGGTGTCATTCACTTGCTTATTTTTGTACTGTTATCATTATCACCACTATTTTAATAGTAGTATTATTTTAAGTTTTCTCTCTATTATTAAACTGTTCTTATCTCAACCTACAAGCCTCCTTATCCTTGCCCCCCCAGTTCTCTCCCCTATCCCCTGGGAGGGAAGTGGGTGAATGGCTGTGTTGGCTGCTAGCCAAGGGCTAGCCCAGTGAAACTATCACACTAAGATTCCCTTGACTCTTCTGGACAGGTGGATCCCATTCCTCCCTAACAGGCTATTGTCATCAAAGAATGTCCTGTTGTCATAAAAGCCAAAACCCTCACAATGGCACCAGCCACAAAGCCAGAAGCTGATTTGCATTATATGTCTATTTATGGCTGCATCCTTTCTTCTAACTGGAAAATGGAAGAAAAACTTGGGCACCAATACTTTCCACTTGCACCCCCAGAGCTTTGTAGTCTTCCTTGATACTACCCAGGATCTGGCTTGTAGTGTTATTCATGCCCACATGGAAGAGTAATGCCTTTGCCTTTTTGCCCTCAGACGCAGAAACCTGTAAGCATCTAGGCAAAGGAGGATATTTTGGAGTGCTTTGTAACCTTTTAGTTTTCACAGACAGTTTTGTGTGTATTTTTAAATAGGAATCTGGTAATAGAGCGGTTACCAAAACAGCTTTATGTAGACTCAGAGTTCCTACGTCTGAACAGTGTTGATTTTACATCAATAATGCGTATTTACAAATTGAGACTTTTGAGTTATAGATGTGTATCTATATATATTTATTTCCACCACTTTTTATATACTGATATACTTAGTGTTGCAACGATGCTGGGGGAAATACTAAGTATTGAGGAGCGATGACTTATCTGAAAGCAGCGTTAAACAGTTGTTTGCATTTCTGTGGATGTATCCTGTGGTATCAGAGCTTTTTTAAATAGTCTGCTAGGTATTTTTCTAAATTTGGTACGTAGACGATTTCAAAGCGGGGGCTAGGATGATTCCTTGTCAATAATCATAGACAGATAAGGGAATTGAGGGTGGTCAGATCCCTAGATATGTCTTTCACTTAGTGACAGCCAGAACATGTTGGGATAGCAGGCAGCAGAAGTTACAAAACCTGATCAGTTGAGGTATTATCTATTTGAATATCTGGCTTGAGCATTTAGTTTGGCTATTTGTCTTCCTTATTTTCTTTTTAAAATATTGATATAACTATTTTAAAATAATTTTAATAGGCTAACATACAATTGTTTAATTACATTGGAAAGTTTAATGGATTTGTATTAAATGCTTAATACTTACATTGATTTGTATAGATAGACTGTTGTATTTCTTGTGCATTTTCAGTAGTATACCTGGGTACAAAACAAGCTGGTTTTGCATATGCCTAATTGAACTGATATGTGAGAGTTTATTAGTGAAAATTAGCAAAGGAAATCTCTCGTATTACAAATGCTTAACTCTTTATGCATGTTCTTGAGGAACATATATATTCCATATTTAACGTGCATAAAGTGCTTAATTATTTTAGTGGTTATTTTATTACAAATAGAGGGAGCATCTTAGAAGTATTGTCATGATTTAACCCCAGCTGGCAACTAAGCACCACATAGCCACTTGCTCACTCCCCTGCCCCACACCAGTGTGATGAAGGTGAGAATCAGAAGGGTAAAAGTGAGAAAACTCATAGATTGAAATAAAACAGTTTAATAATTAAAAAGAAACAACAACAACAACAACAACAACAACAACAACAACAACAATAATAATAATAATAATAATAATAATAATAAAAATAATAATAATAATAAATTGTAATGAAAAGAAGAAAAAAAAATCACAGAGAAAAATAAAACCCAAGAAAAGACAAGTGATGCAAATGAAAAAAAATTGCTCACTGTCAACTGACTGAAGCTCAGCCAGTCCCGAAGAAGCAGCACCCCTATCAACCTCCTCAAGAATTTTATTGCTGAGCGTGTCATCATATGATGATGGGATATCCCTTTGGTCAGTTGGGGTCAGCTGTCCCAACTGTGTCCCCTCCCAGCTTCTTGTGCACCCCCAGCCTCCTTGCTGGCAAGGCAACGTGAGAAGCAGAAAAGGCCTTGACGCTGTGTAAGCCCTGCTCAGCAATAGCTGAAACGTCTCTGTGTTATCAATGCTGCTTTAATCACAGATCCAAAATATAGACCCATACTAGCTACTATGAAGAAATTTAGCTCTATCCTAGCCAAAACAATACAGGTATCTACCAAAAGCTGTATTAAGGCCTGTAATCAAAAAGACCCACCCAGAAGTTAGCTGTTTATGCTACCTTTGACCAGTCCTTTTGGAAGGACTGACTGCAGTGCTCCAAAGGCTCAACCTCAGTTAATCAGATTTTGGGTTTAAGTGAGATATAAAACAGTGGTTGAAAGTAAATTGAAAAAGCTTAAACTTAAAAATATTAGCTACGTTTATTCTTTAGAAGGCAAATAGTTTTGGATGTTTCTTAGAAAATGCATAACCACTGAATCTAATAGCTTCTAAGGAAAACGTACTGCTGCATTGCAAAGTCAGTAAAATAAGGCATGGATCTGTTTTCTCTTAAGTCTTTGTTTGAAATTGGCTTCCTTTGATTATAAAATAGTTCTTTTGTATTGGTTCAAACAGGATTTATTTTTTCCTATTTTTAAACTACCTCCTGAAAGATATCATACTCTTTATCAGTATAGCCCTTGTTCTGTGTTTTATTTTTGACTACAGTTTTGCCCTGAGTTTTAAAAACTGCTTTAACTCAGATGTGCAGTTTTCCTATTATTTCATGAATGGGTGATGTAGTTATTGCAATAGTATATTCTAGACTATTTGAGGACAAAATATTTTAAACAATCAATAAAAGGAATAAATAAAAGTTCCAAAAACTCCAGAATACATTATTTGTCAGTTGTCCTTATTTTAAATGTGCAGGGGCTATTGTCAAAATAACTAGAAAAGAAGATGACTAGTTGTCTGTAATAAAAATAAAAGGCATATTAATGTGTGCAATCAATATGGCAACATTAAAACTCTGAAAAACTTATTTGGTTATAGTAATTAAGATTACCTGGAAGAATGATTAAGTAAAATATGCCTTGGCCATCTAGAGCACAAAATTTCTCATGAAAGAATGACATAAAATGTCTTAATTGTGTATTTAAAGGGTAGATATATTTAGAGAAACAGTGCTGTTTGTAACTAAATGTTTCTATTCGTGTTTATTATCTCAATGTTATTTAAAATTAATATAACAAATTGCTATTTGCTTACATATCATTCTGCCTTTTTCGGGCATATAGATGCATACAGATGAATTTCAGGAAGATTTCGCAATTATAGCAATTTCCACGAGGTGGTGCTCAAGCAATAAATTTCAAACTGATAATGTACTATGACTGTTAACAAGCTGAATTTGGAAATATGACTGTCAAACAGATCTTCTTCTCTTTGATGCTATTGCTAATTTAAGGTGGAAATGATGAGGTCGAGAAGGCTAATAAATTTATTATGTGGTGGAACAGTTATTTCTCCTTGCCCAAAAGACAAAAATACCCTTTAAAAAAAAAAAACCAAAAAACCCCAGCATAATACCAGGGCTCTGTGTCCGTTTTGACATGCAGTTCTCATAATCCTTCTCATAGCTCATAGTTTTGTTATTCTTTATATGCTGACCACTTCTGGTGATGAATAAAGGAACTAGCATTCACAAAGAGATTACAGTAGTTGCTCTAAGCAAAATGTTAGAGAGTTCAATAGATTTAAATAAATCTATCACAGAAAAATACACTGGACACTGATCCACTGATCATTCAACAGTAAATAAAAAACATAGACAGTACAATAATGCAAAGAGGCAGATGATGTGAGAGAATGGCAATGACTATAAACAAAGCAGACAGTTTGGCATAACTGTTTTTCCCACTTTGATCACATGGAGCATCCTTAGCTGTTTTGCTTGCCAAAGTGCTGCGTCTGGGTTTTTTTAACATCCTCTGCAAACCCTTTATTCATCTCCTCCTTCAAATTATACAGACCATTTATAATTTAAAGTTCACTGTGACTACCTCTGAAGAAGAGTCAATAATTAACATTGCAAGCTTTGTTGTTGTTTCATTCTTAACCATCAAAATGGCAAGAACCATATCTGCAATGAAAGCTTGTTTCTTCCTCTCCCCCACTTTTGTTTATTTTTGGGGATGATTTGTTGCTTGGTTTTGTTGTTTTTTTTCTTTTCTTTTGAACTTGGAGCATTTTTGGGTTTTGTTTTTTTTTTTTTTTTCCCCAGCATAACTGAACAATGCAAATTCTACCAAAAGCAAAAATGGCCTTACTTCTGCTTCAACCATTGCCCTTGGCCAGCTGGTGTACTCACAGTTCTGGTAGAGTTTTTTGCCTCATAACAATAGTAACACATTTGAAGTGTGGTATGCTTTTTTGTTTATTGCTTCTAATCTCAGGGATGTAAAATACAATTTGTATGCTCTTCTGGAAAGAACACTATTTTGACAAAGCAAACAGGTCTCTCACAGTTATTTTACTTTCTGACAGCTGATAGAGCAGTAATCATCTTATTTGAATAAACTTGAAGGGTCTGTGAATAAGGAAGTTTCATATACTTTGTTATGCAGCTGGCTGGGAATAATATGATGACAGATCTGTGAAAAATAAATCAACCTTCTCCTTCTACTTTTATTTAGATATTGCACATGTAGTCCACCTGTTCCTGCAAGGTATTTAGTCACTAAGCTCCTGCCCCCATATGTTTGAGGATCTGAGTCCAAGTTCATTGATGGCCCATTTTATAGATATTTAATTCAGTCAATTAGAAAGAATACTAATTCTAAGAATTTGCAATATTTCTGTCTGCATTCAGATGTTGTCCACTTTCATTATTGAAACCAATTTGCATTCCATATGTAGGTTTTACCTTTATTATCAAATTATGTCTGTTTATTCACCAGATCTTTGTTCAGATACATTTAATAAGGATTTCTGGTTGTGCTGGAAAAATAACTTCTGCTAGTGACTAAAGTGAAATACAATTTTTTTTATTTTCTTTTCATTATTTTCTAACATATTTACAGTAACTTCTGACAAACAAATTTGATTAACTTTTTAGCTACTGATCAATAAATGCAAGGAGAAAGAGAGCAAAAATTATATTTTCATATCTTTGTAGTCCATTCTGAATACACTATAAACATCGATTATATGTATTATATGGGATTGTCCATAGCATCTGAGAATAGCTAGCACTTATTCTTTCCTTTTAAGAGTCCCATTAGAGAGTCTGGTTAGTGTCTGTCATTCTGTAGCTCTGTTAATTTTTTTGTCTTTGAAACATGATAGTGGGTGGAAAAGTTTTTGTAAATGCACTTTAATTATAATTAATAGAAGTTTGAGAGCCTCTTCTATTTATTTTTTTTTTACAGTCATTTTTCTTAATCTTTGACAAGGCTGTATATGTGCACTTATGGATGAGAGAGCAATATAGACTGACTGTGAGTGAATTAATTTCATCAGAAATTATCTTTTTAGTACTGGCTCATTCTGTCTTCTAAATGCACAGTACTATACAAAAGTAGAGTTGCAGTTTTCCCACTGGTACTGTTAAATTGCTTCATTACAGGCTCCTTTGCATCTTCCAATATTCTAAAAGCTCAACAAAATATTCCTTTCTCTTATTATGCCGTGCTCTGCACAAGCTGCCTGCGCATTCACTTTTGACCATTTTAACTTTGTGTATTTGTATTTTCTTTCATCCTTTTTCAGTCATTGTAGGCATCTGCCTTCACTATTATGCCAATAGAAAACTAATTAAAATGCCTAGTAGAAATATATGCAAAATTTACTTGGCAACTGTCTCCTGGGGGTTCACAAAGGCTGCAGGTGTATATAGGCTTTGTGCACAACCTAGCAAGAACTTGAAACCCTCTTTCTAAAATCTCAGATAGGTGTAGTACAAAGCCAATAGCTCTGACTGAGCATTTAACTGTTACAGTGAGTAAGTGAACAACCTACTCGGAATCAGTAGAACCTGTGGCTTAATTGCAGTTGAGAAAAGGTTAAAGGATCAGTGATTTATTCTTAGCATTGGAGAAAATAGCCAAATTAAAATGAGTGCAGAAACTTTCTATATTTTACATTGTAGTCTGTAATTCTTTTTGGTTCATAAGAGATGAATTGTGAAAGCAGATGGAATAGAAAACTCAATTCTCCATATAAACAGTGGGTTCTATCCTTTTGTTTTCTAAAATCAGTTTAATATCTGTATTTCAGCTAATGTAACATTGTACTAATTTTCATTATGTTATTTAGGTGTTTTTTTCCAGTTATCAAAATGAAGTGAAAGTACTAAGAAAATAGTTCATATAGTAGAGGTTTAGCAGAGGATATGTCTTTGTAACAGATAACTGGACAATTTGCGAAGTGAATGCTGACATAAATATGACGTGCTGACATGCTGTGAGTATTTATCACTGATCTGACAGTGCAAGTTTTCAAGGCCATTTGACTTTCTTAGAAATGCCTAGATGAAATCAGTGGTGTTAACACTACAGCTCTCCTGTAAGCCAGAATGCTCCAAAGGATAACTAATAAAGCCTCTAAGGTTCACACAGCATTTTGAGTCCCCAGCAGAAGTCTAGCAGCATGGCAGAGGAGTGGGTTACCCTTTCAAGGAATTTGCCTCCTAGTGAGCTGATATTAATTCTTCTGGAGGAAGCAGAGCAACACTTTTCTGATTGTACCTTGTAATTAACGAGTGAGTGGATTTGTTATGGGTGTATGGGTCTAAAAGTTTGGTATATCTCCTGAAATTCCTGATAGCAGTTTTTATTGGTTACTTACTGCAAAAGCATTTGCTAAAGTCTTTCATCTAGATGGTAATCCAGGAAAACCAGCAGAGTCATAGAATCATAGAATGGTTTGGGTTGGAAGGGACCTTAAAGATTATCTAGTTCTAACCCCCTGCCATGAGCAGAGGCACCTTCCACTAAACCAGGTTGTTCAAAGCCTGATCCAACCAGGGCTTGAACACTTCCAGGGAGGGGGCATCCACAACTTCTCTGTGCCATGTGTTCCAGTGTCTCACCACCCTCACAGTAAAGAATTTCTTCCTAATATCTAAATCTACCCTCTTCCAGTTTAAAACCATTACCCCTTGTTCTATTACTGCCTGACCTTGTAAAAAGTCCCTCCCCAGTCCTCCTGTAGACCCCATTCAGGTACTGGAATGCAACTATAAGGTGTCCCTGGAGCCTTCTCTTCTCCAGGCTGTACAGCTTCATCTCTCTCAGCCTGTCCTCATAGAAGTGCTCCAGTCCTTTGATCATCTTTCAGGCCCTCCTCTAGACTCACTTCAGTAAGTCCAAGTCCTTCGTATGTTGGGAGCCCCAGAACTGGACACAGTACTCCAGGCGGGGTCTCATGAGAATGGAGTACAGGGGGAGAATCACCTCCCTTGACCTGCTGGCCACACTTCTCTTGATGCAGCCCAGGATACGGTTGGCCTTCTGGACTGCAAGCGACATTGCCAGCTCATGTTGAGCTTCTCATTCACCAGTACCCTCAAGTCCTTCTCCTCTGAGCTGCTCTCAATCCATTCGCTGCCCAGACTGTATTTATGCTTGGGGTTGCCCCAACCCAGGTGCAGGACCTTGTTGAACTTTGTGAGGTTTGCACTGGTCAACTTCTCAAGCCTGTCAAGGTCCCTTTGGATGGCATCCCTTCCCTCTAGCTTGCTGACTGAACTACACAGCTTGGTGTCATCAGCAAACTTGCTGAGGGTACACTCTATCGCGCTGCCCATGTCACCGACAAAGATGTTAAACAGCGCCAGTCCCAATACTGACCCCTGAGGGATGCTACTCATCATTGGTCTCCACTTGGACATCGAGTCATTGACTGCAACTCTTTGAGTGTGACCATCCAGCCAGTTCCTTACCCACTGAGTGCTTCATCCAGCCCATGTCTCTCCAACTTAGAGACAGGGATGTCAAGTGAGACAGTGTCAAATACCTTGCACAAATCCAGGTAGATTACATCAGTTGCTCTTCCCTTATCCACCAACACTGTAACCCCATCATAGAAGACCACCAGACTGGTCAGGCACAATTTGCCCTTGGTGAAGCCATGTTGACTGTCACCAATCACCTCCTCACTTCCCATGTGCCTTAGCATAGTTTTCAGGCATATCTTCTTCATGATCTTCCCAGGCACAGAGGTGAGACTGACCAGCCTGTAGTTCCCTAGATCTTCCTTGTTTCTGTTTTTAAAAAGGGGAATTATGTTTATGTTTCCCCTTTTCCAGTCTGTGGGAACTTCACCAGATTGCCACAGCTTTTCAAATATGATGGATAGTAGCTTAGCAACTTCATCAGCCAGTTCTCTCAGGACCTGTGGATGCACCTCATCAGGTCCCATGGACTTGTACACCTTCAGGTTCCTCAGGTGGTTTCGAACCTGGCTTTCTCCTACAGTCAACAGCTCTTCATTCTCCCAGTCCCTGTCTCTGCCTCCTGTGACTTGGGGGTGTGACTCAAGCATCTCTTGGTGAAGACTGACACAAAGATGCCACTGAATACTTCAGCCTTCTGCACATCCCAGGTGACTAGGTCTCCTGTTTCCTTCCAGATGAGGCCCACATTTTCCCTAGTCTTCCTCTCATCCCCAACGTACCTATAAAAGCTTTTCTTGCTGGCCTTGATATCCCTGGCCAGATTTAATTCTGTCAGGGCTTTAGCTTTTCTAACCTGATCCCTGGTTGCTCAGGCAATTTCTCTATATTCCTCCCAGGCTACCTGTCTTTGCTTTCACCCTCTGTAGGCTTCCTTTTTGTATTTGATTTTGTCCAGGAGCTCCTTGTTAATCCATGCAGGTCTCCTGACATTTTTGCCTGACTTCCTCTTTGTTGGGATGCATTGCTCATGGACTTGGAGGAGGTGATCCTTGAATATTAATTATCTTTCTTGGGCCCATCTTCCTTTCAAGGCTTTATCCCATGGAACTCTACCCAGCAGGTGCCTGAAGAGACCAAAGTCTGCTCTCTTGAAGCCCATGGTAGTGAGCCTGCTGTGCACCCTTCTTGCTGCCCTAAGGATCTTCAACTCCACAATTTTGTGGTCACTGATCCAAGACTGTCCTTGAGCTTCACATTCCCCACCAGTTCCTCCTTGTTGGTGAGAACAAGGTCCAGCATGACATCTCTCCTTGTCAGCTCCTCGATCACTTGGAAAAGGAGGTTGTCATCAATGCATTCCAGGAGCCTCCTGGATTGCTTAAGCCCTGCTGTGTTGTCCTTCTAAGAGATATTGGGGTGGTGAAGTCCCCCATGAGGACCAGGGCTTGTGAACACAAGGCTGCTCGTATCTGTCTGTAGAGGGCCTCATTCACTCAGTCTTCCTGATTGGCTGGCCTGTAGCAGACTCCCATTGTAATGTTGCCTGTCCCTGTCCTACCTTTAAATCTAAACCATAAACTCTCAGTTGACTCCTCATCCATTTCCAGGCAGAGCTCCACGCATTCCAGCTGGTCACTGACACTCTGTGCTCATCTCTCCTCCCTGTCCTTCATAAAGAGCCTGTAACCTTCCATTCCAATCCTCCAGTCATAGGAGCCATCCCACCATGTCTCTGTGATGCCAGTTGGGTCATAGCCCTGCAGGCGTGCATGTTTCTAACTCCTCTTGTTTATTTCCCATGCTGTGTGTTTCTGTAGAGGCATTTAAGTTGTGCCCCCGATGAAGCTGGCCTACTGGCTGGAGCAGTTGGAATTCCATTGTGCAAATCCTCTGGGAGTCAAGGCAACCTGAGGGAAAATTTTCCATGTTTCTCCACCTGAGAGTTTTTCACTGTTCACAAGGGTCAAAACATGTAAAGAGCTTTAAATGACACATTGCTTTGAGAACGTCTCTTTGTGCAATTATAAATGTCCTCTTTTTTACTGTTTTAAATTTTTGAAAGAAGTATTACAAAAGTATTTATGAAAATCCTTGTTTCTGTGTTCTAGCATTCAATTCAATACTGTTTCAACAGGAACTAGTTTTCACTAATTGTTGTATCTCTATGATGTTTTAAAATGCATATGTGGACATATATACGTGTGTGTAAAATCTATGTTAAGTTGCATTTAACTAATTGTATTTTTGTCCTGTAGTACAGTAGACCTCTTCCCAGCAGGTTTAGTAGAAAGCTTTTAACACTCCTCCTTTTTATATTTTTTTAAAATGTTCAAAATAAATTTTAAAAATGTTATACAGTTTAAATGTGAAACCCTCATAAGAAACAAGCCTCTTGTCTCAGGAATTTGAAGCTTCCTTGGCTTCAGGTAGGAAGTAAACAATTCATATGCTGACTCTAGCTTTTTTTCCTGAGAGTGCACGGAAAAAAAATGAATCATAGAGGCTGGTAACAGAAGCTCCATACCTAACTTTTACATTGACAGTTGTTACTCTGTACCACTCAAAGAGCATGCAGGTTCAAGAATGGGTTAACTGTGCTATTAATTCTTTTCTCAAATATTGAGAACCCTGTGAAACTTTAAAAAATTGATTAGTTTAAATTGTTTACCAAACAGCAGCCTGTGTTCCTCAATGTTCCTGACCCAAATATGTCATGATAACAAACATATCATGTAAAGACATAGCAAATCACAATCATTAACTGTTGTGTGAGGCTCAAATAATTTTTCCTTTTAAAAATTCAAAGACATCTCTACTTCAGTATGAAAAATAAACTAGCTGAAACTGCTGGTTGTCGTATTGACAGATTGATTGTTACATTGTTGTCATTTTTAATTTGCAGATTAACAGTTTTCTCAGACAAAAGTTGTGCTTTATTTAAATTTACCTTTTACTTTCATGTTTTCACTCTTCTATTAATTCCCTCAGAAATTACACAAAATTATAGTCTCCCAAATGCTTCTATGAAAGCTACCTCTGAGTCAGGCCTTTCAAAAACAACTAGTGCTTTACTGCAGCATCCCACTTAATGGGAAGTCATGTATCTTTGTTTCACGTATCGTGTATGTTTCTCTTTTACACATATTTTAATTTCAGTCATGGGTTATTACTACATAATTTTCTGCTAAAGCTATCACTCACATGAGAGATGCAGTTCTGTGATGTGAAACATGGAAACATTATAGAAAACCAATTCTATGATTAAGACGCTGGCTTTAGGGCTCCTAAAATCCTTCATTCACTTTCATCCTTTTTTAGATGTAACTTTGAAACCAGTTCTCAAATTTTAAGTACATGGAAAGCCAGTGTCCCTCAAATGTTATCTGTTAGCCTCCATTGTTCATGTGTTTAATTTCTGTCTTAACTCTTCCATTTCTTTGGGGTTTGTTAGAACTTTTAGGCACTGTAATAGGACAAATATTACTGTTCTACACTGTATTGTACATGGGAGAAATGAATGCCACAAGAAATGCAAAATCTATTCCACTTAAAAGAAATCATATCTGTGGGATTATTTTTGCTCATGTTAATTTTTCTTTCCTAAGTGTTAGAATGGAATTTGAATACTCATTTCTAAATTAAAACTATACAACAAGTATTTCCTAAAAATTTCAATAAGTAAATCTCCTGGTCATCTAACTACTCTGTTTACCTCAGAAAATCATACATGAGGCTATGCACCATATTTTGAGCCTAAATAATCACTTAAAAAGGAAAAATTTCATTCTTTCTAGAGAAGCATAATTTTATTCCTTCTAGGATAAAGATTAGAAATGGTAATTCTATAAGTAGGTAGTCATTATTTTATCATTTAGTATTAGCTAGAATAATGTTAGTCATGATGAACTAATGTGGCATTAATATGGATTTCATATGTGCTCTCTTAGGAATGTAATTGCAATTTACCATTTTATCCATGTTCAGTCATTCTGAAGTGTTGCTGAATTAACAGATCCTTTTAGCCTTAATCATTAGTCACCTCATTTTATATCAATGACAACTTTCGCTTGTGAAGACCATGTACCACTAATAAAATTGAGGTGAAACCAAGAGATTGCAAACGTTTAAACAAAAACAGAATAAACTAATAGTTAGGAAGAACATGGTTGATTTTTCTAGCCCTTTAGCTGGGATGGAGTGAAAAGGTAGATGCTTTACAAAGAACAACTGGACTTAAATTGCTCATTAACCCAAGGAGAGTCTTGCAGATTCTGGAGGAAGCTATTAAGTCAGAAAGGAATGACTGAAGTAAAGAATGGCTTAAGTAACATGAGGGATATGAACCTTGTTTCTTTATATCACTGCAGGGAACCCCCTTTTTTTTTCTGTTGTCTGAATATTTTCTAGTTTCGCTTGGTTATTTTTTCTTTAAAATAAGTTATAGGATGGATTTTCCAGGTCTGAATGCTCACATGAAGGATTGTTTGCTTATCGAAGAAACTTTTCTTCCTCTTCAACATTCAGTTTTATCACTATCCTGGGATTAAGACATTGTACTGGTACTCCTGAGGTCTTCCTTCAGTTTCATTCAAAAGTTTTGCTGTAGCACAGGATAAATTCACTTCTTTCTGATATGATGAACAACAAAAAATGCTGTCTTCTTTTTTTTTCGGTACTTTCATAATCTGCTAAGAGATAAAGCCATGTATTTCAGTAATGCCCAAGATATACCTTCATGAGAGCACAAATGCATGCCTAGGACTAGCGTAGAGTCTAGGAGGTAACAGCACGGAATTTATGAGTTATACATTTATTTACTTGGCTGAAATCAAGATTAGTGTTTATCATTTCTTTGTTCAACTTGAAAAGGGAAATTTCTCCTGCATACTTCAGAAATCATCCAGAAATACCATTCCGTCTTTTATATAGACATAAAATAAAATTGATTCTGTAAAACTTTGAGTGTAGCTGGGTTTTATTTGTGGTAGGTTGATAAAACCCAATAAGACCAGCTCCAGACTCTACTGAGCTATAAGAAATGTCATGCTAGGAGAATTTTTTCTCATACTTCTCTTACTATAAAGAATTTACTAGGAGGTGTTGAAATACTGAGATATTAAGGACAGCAGTAGCTGCAGCTTAAAAAGCCTAAATCATAGTTTAGAGCTCATTAGAGCAGCAAGATTTTGTCAGTGCACAAGAAAAACCTAAGTGTCACCAAGAACTAACAGTCTGAAGACCAGTTTCTGAAGTCATACTTTTGTTTTAGGGGACAACGTAATATTTGCCTACATTGACAAAATAAATTAATTTAACCAGTCATGTTTTTCACCTTTCTATAAATGTTATCAGTTTCAGGTTCTGGATGTTTTCCTACTTCAGACTTTTAAAGAAGTTTTGCAATATGTGGACAAAAACAATCCAAAGAGGTTTTAAGTAGGTACTGCAATAGCAGTCATTGTGCATCTGGTACTATCAAAGTGCAGGATTAAGAATCCAAATTTGTTCTCTAATGAGGATTAGATTTTAAGAGGTTGAAAAATCTCCAGATTGAGTAAAGAGTCTTCAGGAACTAATGAGTAGGAAATGTTTTAACTCGGAGACTATACCAGAGGTTCAGTGTTACCTTTGACATGAATGGATCCTAGGTCAATATTCCTCTCCTTCATTTTTCCACTTTGTTATTCAGCTAATAATGTTCATAGTTAACACAGCCTTGTGACTGTTCATTCCAATAAATGGCAAATGATTTTAAAACTTTCTCCTTTGGAAACCTAGCAAGATGCTAATGAGAATCAGAATGTATTATGTTCTTTCTGGACCATACTAGGTTTTGTTCCACAGTGGTGCATTTTAAAGTAACTGAGTGTGAATAGCAAACTAAAGTTGGCCTAAAAAAAAATCGTAGGTCAATGTACCTGCAGGCACTTGAAATCTCAGTATTATCTTAGCTGGCAAGATGCTGTTCAGGATCACATTCCTTTATGTATTTGTGAATACTTATAAATACATCCTATTGAGACAAAGCTACATTGTAAATAAGATTTATAGTCTCCCTTTATTTTAAGAATACAGCTGATTTTGAAATACCGTTTGAAATAACTTGAGTTTCCAGTGCTTTAAAAGGAAACATTCTAAAGCATTTGTTTCTGGTTACATAAATTCTGGTTTTATCCACTCTAGCAAACTCTTGCTACAAAATTGTTGAAGGTATATAATGATTCAACTTTGTATTGTGAAACTGACAGCATCTGCTATTTTACTTCAAAATATAATTACTGCTACTCATAAAACTTGCTAGGTTTTTTGTTTTTTTAAAATCTCTTTTTGATTAAAAAGGATTAAAAAAGTGCAAGCCTTTGAATGCAACAGTAATTACCATGTGCTTTTATTCTAAAAGCTAAAAATTATAAGATTTTATACTAATAACCTTATCATTTATACTACTTAAAAAGCGAAAGAATTGTAAAGGAGCTCATCATTAGCTGTAGAGATGAAAAATGCAGTTTGTAATGTCAAGTCCTACTGTGGCTGGACATTAGATGAATATAGCACAGTAATATACGATACATTACCTGGAGTGAGGCACTTAGGTACTACATCCTATCAGCAAAATGAGAAATGTAAACTAGCTGCTACTAGAATAAATAGCAAGTTTCCTTTGTGTAAGCATTGTCAAGCTAATGCTGAAATTTATTTTGATATATTAAATCAGTTTCAAGTGATTGATACAATTTTAGTGGATATTTTGCTGCTTTCTTCTTAATTATATGTTTAGGGTTTTTTTTTTTAAAGTCATAATAAAGTCACAAAACTAATTAACCTCAGGCTTATGACATCTACAAATATTTTAGCATGTTTCATTATTTACATTTAAATTAAAAATTACTTATAGATTTATTGTTAGAAGAGACTCTCTATAAAATAAGTTATTGGCATATTTTAGTAAAGTTTTCATCAGTTTCTTTTTTCACACACAGTTTAAATGGGAACAACATCTGGCTTTTTTCCCATACTCAATATAATCTCTTGAGTTCAGTTTCAAAATCAGCTGCAGAGAGTAACAATTAGAGGTTAGTAGACTTGATAGATTTTTTTTTTAATAAGCAATTATGTAATTAACAAATTATCAAGTTATCAAGCTATCTTATAGAGATAATACAGAAAAAGCTGAAAGCTGATGATTATACAGAGAGAGATGTGTCTGTGATAAAAAGAACATGTTATTGAAGTAAGCTGTATAGAGTTAACCTTTAGAGCTTTAATGAGGCTTGGAGTCGGGTACTATATCTAATAAAGGATTTTAAAAGCAAGACATAGAGATCTCATTTTTGTTCCCTAAACAAGAGTTTAGGTGGACTACAGGAATCCAAGTCTGGCATTTATGTACTGGAAATCCCTAGATTTCTATTGCCTGACAATTATTATTTGCAAGCTTCTTTGGCATAGAATCGGGTTCCTTCTGTGGAAAGTCATTGATTCTGAGCTGTGGGCTACCTATCTGTGTTATATGAAACAGTGTTCAGACAAACTATGCTTCGATTTTGCATGGACAATGGAACATGAGGTGTCTTAAGGTTTTTCATTCTTGAAGGTCTTGAGAAGGCCAGTTGTCTTGGGGGAGGAGTGTCCCACTTCAACTGGGGTCTTAGTGGATTTTTTCGTCTTTCTCAATTATCCATAGACCTTTCCCTAGACATCTGAAAACCTGGATATGATGCCCTTCAAGGAGACAGAATCAGAACACATTAGGCCTTTCAGTTACAAGGATTTTAATTTCTCTTCCACTTTCAGTAGTGCTCCAGCTGCTATTCTAAACATCAGCACCTCAACTGAAAAGACCCACATTGTAAATTAGGAAAATAAATCCTGTTCAGTTCTTTAGAAGATGAGTCCAGGTATGCAAGCATTTGAGATATTAGATCCCAACTGATTAAATGTGTCTCCCTAAAAATCCTGGATAATACTGTTAAGAAGCAGGATGGCCTCTGTCCCCAGAACTGCCCTATGTCAGGTCTTCTTCAAGTACCTCTTCTCCTCTTCACTCTGCATGTTGTCCTGTTGTGTTCCGCCCAAAGTGTCTGACTTTCACACTTGCAAGTGAACAGAGGTACCTTGCTAAGCATTCGGGTTGCATCTCTATTCAGGCATCTACAAGACTAGGCAGGCAGGTGTTAATGCACCCCTGATTATACTGTTTGGTCTGTTTTCTGATGTAGTTATTAGTGATAATTTCTTTTGAGAAAGTGAACAAATGGAATCACTGTTGTATTGACTGTCCTAGAAATGAGCTAGAAGGGCCAAGCTGACTTTTCAGCTGTTTCATATTTTCCTTCTCTCTTACATTAAAAAAAAAAAAAAAAAAAAAAACAAACCACAAACAAAACATCCAGTCTTATTCTATCCTTTAGATTCTGATAACTCTTGAGATGCTGATAATTAGAGGCATGAGAATCTCCCTGCATGATACAGGAATACTTAATGATTGATCTTTCTCACTAGTTTGCTTGCTTCTCTTTTAGAAATATGGGAACTTTTTGGCCAGCAGATCAGTTATGCTGCTAATGAATTAACAGACAAAGCAATATTATTTTGATCAAAAACAGGCTGCACATTTTTATATATAAATGTATTTTTTCCACCTTCTAGGGTATAAAATCCAAATTTATATAAAAATATCTAAAAAGTTATGTAAGACATTGGAAAAAAAAGAAGAAATTTTTTACAATGCAGAGAGACGATGTAACATCAGATGCTTGAGATTCATTTCCCAATATCCAACCAGTAATCTAAACTGGCCATTGAACTAGTGCGAGTCCTAATAACTTCCTGCGTGCAAATCCATGTTAACCAAAAATTGAAAATTGCTGTACTGTGTAAAGCAAAAGTCATAGAGGAATGTAGGCATAAAAAAGTACAACAGAAGGGGAATTTTAACCTGACTATTCTGGAGTAAGATGTTCAGTATGACTAGGCCCTGTGAGCAGAACTGACTAAATCTGTGTGTGTTTGCTCTACAAATTCGTACACTTTAATGAGCACTGTGGGATCTTCAGTCTCTAGCAACTGTAGAGATTTAACTGTTTTCAGATACAGTATGGAAAAAGAAATCATGTATGTGTCATACTTTGTTGTATTCCATTATATGAATGTCACATCTTTTTTTTTTTTTTTAAATGCAAATATCTAAAATCAGAACTGTGTTAAGCTATGTAATAGAAGTAATTTAGCTTTAAGGATAAAAAGAAAAAGAAATGACAGAAACATCACCTATTCCAGTTAGTAGCCTAGGACTGTACACTGAGAAGAAGGAGAAATAAGAAGTTCTATTTAAGGTGAAAAGGAAAAAATATGTTGAAAATGCCTAATTTAAATGGCTAAACGTTATCTAAGCAACTGAAGCAGGAACATTGTATTTTTAAGAATTTTACAGTCTCTGTCAAAAGTTGGGTAAACTACAGGGGCGAACTAGAGAACGTATAATACATATACACTACACTATATATATAATAATATAATTGCAAAATATTTATACATATAATTTCAAAAATTATGCATTTGGTCATTTTATCCTTCAAAACATTATTTTCTTATCAAAGGTTATTTTATCCATGGATATGAGAGAATAATTCATAATATGTTTGTATGGATTTGGCAATACTTATAATCCTGGTTCTGAGTAGTTCAGATAGCTGAGTTTTGAAAGACTAAAGGTGTCTGTCCATGGCATAACCGGATGCTCCTCTATTAAACTTTATTGTTCTTAATTCTAAGAGCTGGTAATGCAACTCACTAAAGTTAGGAGTAATGGCTTACATGAGCATATCATAAGGTAATTCTTCAGTGTACTCAAGAACGGTATAATTCTTGTCCAGAACCCAGATTGCCTATAAGTGAATACTACTTTGCAGTTCATTATTTCAGTCAGTCTTTCTGATTTGTAATTCTACTAAATTATATAGCACTACACAAGAGCTTATGCTTGTTCTTTCTAATCACTGCAATTTTTAAGTTTTATTTGTTTTTTTCTTTTCAAAATTTTATTCTTCTAATTTTAGTACATTAAAACTACTAAAAATTATCAAGTAATGGTTTATATGTGTTCTCTTGGTATTGTGAATTATTCATTCAAGCCAAATATATGCTACAGCTAATATGCAGTAAAATTACAAGTATTTATATAACTTTGAAGAGTATTAAAGCTACTTAATCTTTATGAGTGACATCAATATGGACCCAATTAGCACAGTATTCAGCCACTTCATAATTCAAGAGAATGTGATCATTCAGCTGAAAGCATATTTGACAGAAACTCCATAGTCATGAAGGTAAAAGCTTGCAAGATCAACCGGTAGGATGGAGAAGCTGTCATTCTTTCATCAATGCTGTTGAATACTAATGTCAAGGTCAGAAGACTGTAATTTTAGGCTGCCAAAACATTGTTGAATTTGATCTGCTAGCAATGTTTAAAAAGAAAGTAACAAACAAATATAACTTTGATATGATAGCTACAAAGTTTCAGGTGCTCCCCGCAGCAAATGTTTTGAATCATTTCCTGCTTTGATTGGCACTTTTCTATGTATTTTTTCTAATTCTAATATTTTCTTTAAGTATCATCTTTCTTGTCTAACATCAGAATTACAGCTGTATATATGTTTTACAAATTCCACATTTTATTTGAAATGCTGATGTGGGTGAATATGTTCAAAATATTAGTCAAAATTACAGCAAAGATTGGGTTGCAAAATCTGAATGCTTGATTTAGACATATCAAATTGGCATGTGTAATAAAATGTGTAAAAAATAATTTAATGTGCCTCTACTTCCACTTTTCATTTACATAGCACGATCTTGCTGAGCAGGGATTCTTACTGCTATCTCCATCTACGTAATAAGGACATATAGACAAGATGGACCCAGGCTGTTCTCAGAATATCTTCTGAATTGTAAAAGGATGAGAGGCAGTGACCACAGCTTTTAACAACACAAATTCCTACTAAAGTTTCACAGTGAGAATGGTCAAGCACTGCAGCATGCTGGCCAGAGAGGCTGTTAAATTCTTATGCTTGGAGATACTTAGAACCCAGTTGAGTGGTTGCTCACAAGGTTTCCTGATACAACCTGACTTAAATTGTCTCTGCTTTCTGCAAATGGGCTTGACCAGGTGACCTCCAGATTTCCTTCCAACCTCCAATATTCCATGATTCTGTCATTTCCATTTCGATAAAACTGTTGTTTGCAACTGATATACATTTTAAAAGGTATCAAAGTAAGAGTATAATTTTGAAAATACTGAGAGGTTTTTGTAATCCTTAGATTATGAAAGATATTCAGCAACCTAAAAGTCATCCCTTTTGTGAAAGATAAAATCTCTTCTATGTTACCCTTCAGGAAGTTAAGCTTTAATTCTCAAGTTCACAGTACTTCCTTGTTGTTACCTACAACTACTCTTTATTAATAGCTTCTCTTACTCCTCTATTGAAATAGAAGAGTTCCCAAATGAATGTGTTCAATCTATAAACTGATACTGCTGCAGCAGTTTAAAATAATCGCATAATTAGAACATAAATTTGGTTTCTCAATTTTCTAAACACAGAAGTTCTGGAGAAACAAAATTATGCAACCTTATATTTTCATATCAAGTAGATAGCTTGTTTTAGTTCAGTTTTGAGTTTATATTTAAGTGCTTTTTGGTTTTGATTGATTTTACATTACATGAATATGTCAATGAGCAGTGGCAAACAATACCTCAGTAGGATTGCTTTTCAGATCCAGATACATCTTTGAAAGATGTCTAAAATGACATGTTTGCAGTAAAATATACATGACCGGGTGAACTTTCCTGGTCTTATCTTGCGCCTCAGTAATTTTAAAACAGAAACCAAAGCCTTTGTTCTGATAAACTAGACATATTCCTAAAATATATTTAATAAAATGAAATATTCAAAGATTCCAAAGAGCAAGCATACATACAGCAAATGTATTCTTTTCCTCCTGTGCATGGTTAACTTTCATTCATATTAATAGGTTTATGAACATGCTTCAAGCAGAGAAGGCTATCATTTTTAAAACCTATCTATTGAATATTTGCTTTAGTTAAATTTTTCGTTGTCTGTTTACTACAGTAGGGAAAAATAGTCACTGGAAGGTAATGCTTCTTTTGAGTTTAACTCTTTTATGAATATCCTTATCTTTTAATTGACTAGTGAGCATTTTGCGAAAGACTTTAGAGCCTTGAGAATATTTAAGAAAAAATAACGTTATGGCATTTTCATAATTAAAATATTTTATACAGCAGAACTCTACTATCTGACTTCCCGCCCCCCCCCTTTACCTTAGGCAGCTTCTTTTCTCAAAAAAACAGCAAAAGTTTATGCAAATATGAAACAAGTATGCTGATTCCTAGTACCTTTAAAAGATGGTATTGATACCAAATTAAGGATCTTTCTACTTTTTTGTTTAAAATAGACTTTTTAAGAAAAAAAAAATAAAACAAAAACCCAAGCCTCGTCAACTGTGAATAAAGATTGACAAAATGTTAATATAATTTGAGACTTAAGCCTATATTGCCTATATGTAGCAAAATCATATTGCCTATATGTAGTAAAAAACCCTCAGAGGTTGTCAAAAGTAGATATCTCTCTACACTGCCTAATCATATTCATAATTACAAGCCTAATATTTAAAAACATTACTTTCAAAATAGTTCTTATGCTTAAAAAGCTGTTTAGCCAAAACATTGTTATGACTGGTGTCCAGAATTTATTTGAAAACAAACTTGTTACAATTTTATTAAGCACCATGGCATTTTCTGTGTTGCTGGACAGCAGACTGTGCATATTTGTTTATTATTGTTTTCCTGTCTAATTGAGATAAAATTCACCAAATCCTTAGGTTTTACATGTGCTTGAAAGACATATGTAACCATATGATTCACCTCTTATAATTCTTCCTTAAACTGTGCACTTGAGGGTATGTATGTACGTACATTAGCAGTGTTCTGAGTATTGGATAGGCATCAAGGTAATTGTCACTGACAAACACTGTATCAGAATGTCTCACATGATTTGTGAGACAGCCTCAAATGTATGTCTTTGCAACAGCCAATGAATGTGTGATACTGCTTTCAAATACACTTACATGTTTAAATGAGTTGGGAAAAGAAAACAATGACTCAAAGGACTTTGGTTTGTTGAAAATGTAGTGGAATTGCTATATCCATATCTTTTCAATTCACAGTATCTTAATAGGATTCTATAATTACTCTAAATTTCTTATTTTTGCAGTGAAGCTCTTCTGTACAAAGAAGTGACTGTATGCCAGCATGGCGCCATGCAGTGGCTCTTTTTTTAGTTCAAGATTCCTAGCTGATCTCAGAAACTGTGATTATCTAGACTAAGGAGTTTATTATTATAATTTAGACGTGTACTTCATTCATATGAGTTCAATGCTTTTATATTTAAAGTAGTTATTAATCAATTAATCTTTGAACTGAATACAAAACAATGAAGATGTGTACAATAATTACAGTGTAAATTCTGAAAGTTTCCGGGAATTTTCATGCAATTTCTGCAGTCTATAAATGAAATGCTTTTACAGAACACTTGCTAGCAACCTGGTCATACAGTTTCATGATTAAAAACTTGCCCTTGAACTCTGTGGTGCATGTCTGAAATCTATAGCACACACATTTCTTTTATGCATGTAGATACATGTGTGGTTTTTTTAATGTTTGTATAAATGCACTTAGTTTTAACAGTTCACATATATTTTCACATATTCAGCTCACGTCCCATTCCCTTTGGAAAGAAGTATGATTTCTGTTTTTATTTGGGTTTTAGAGATTAACTTGTATTGAAAAGACTTCAATAATTTCAGATAGTTTTCAGTAATTTAAGCTTGCTGTTACCTTTCTGAAAAGTTGAGGTGGTTAAACATGCAGCATGGATGATGCATATACATGACCCTTTGGCACAGTACATCTGATAGTGGCTGTTTATATGTGCAATAAAATCCTGATCAATCTCTGACACTTACTACAGACTTCCTGCTGTTTAGAAACATGTACTGTAATAGCATTTGTATGTTTTCTTTTCCCTTAAGAGATCAGTATACTGCTTCACAGGAGCAAAGAAAATTAGAAATAACATCACAAACACTGTGATAGAAATAAATAAAGTAGCAATTTGTAAACTATTCCAGACATATTTGCCTATGAATGCAGGAGTGTCTATATATTGGTACAATGTGAATATAACTTAAGTAGGGATTACATTTATGTGTCGTGTATAAACACATTTATTTCATTTTATACAAAACTTTAAATTGTAAGAACCTGACCTTTTTCTCTCTTACCAGTAACTAGACCACAAGAGACACCACTTAGTACAATACTTGAAAATAAAATAAATATCTTTACATTTTAGAAGGTTGTGGGGTTTTTTTTGTTTTTTAAGAATTTGAGTTGAAAGACTAAAATTCAGCAACCATTTTGTGAAAGATAATCTGCTGAATTTTAATAGTACAGTAATAAGCAAAAATTACCAGATTGTCATTGATTTTGCCTTTTTAGTGTGTCAGACACATAATAGAGTTTTCTGGGAAAGGTGAACATATAGAAAATAAATATATGCAAATGTTTAAAAAGTTTAGAAGAATAGATATTAACTAGAGGGCGTGGGGAGGATAAAAGATGGGAAGGGATAGGGAAAATTACTTTGGAGAAAGAAAACCAAAACCAACAATGACCACATTCTAGTATCAGTACAAATTAACCTACAGGAACCATGTGTAAGGTTCTCTCATCCCATGTAGCATCAGTTACTTTTTCTGACTTTTCACTGAGACACAGAGTTGATAATATGCAAAATATATAATTAATTAATCAATTCATTTCAATAGAATTATTAATTTCTGTTCTTACTAATAAGGTATGTATGAAATTGTGATAAAGCTTGAAAGCTTCAATATAATTTTTAATACATAGAGGATTTGTTTCTGTGAAATGTGAGTGTCCAGGGAATATCTAATGATTTTGTCTAGCTTCATATCCAGTCTGAAATCTGTGGATGACTGTGGGAGAGAATTTTATCTTCATGTTGCAGATGAAAAGCTGCTGCAGTGCTATACACAGTATTTTTTAATGCATTTTTGTCCTATAATTTCATTTTTTTCCCCTTAGTAGACACATTATTTGAAAATTATATCTGTTTGAAATGAGAGAAAAATTAAAGCATGTGCTCAAAGTACCATTGCAAGGAATTATGCTGGTTTTTTGTTTTTGTTTTTTTTTAATCTTAAATAAACATTATGCTGAAAAGTTAGCTGCTGTAATTAGTTATGATAAATATACATACATTATGAAATTGAACAAGCTTTTTAAGTATATACAATGTCCCCATACTCATTCTCTCATGCAATTTATTTAAGTTAAAATATGCTGGTGAGGTACAAGAAGACCTAGTTATGACAATATTTGAAATTTTTCTCATCCTCATAGTGTGATTTCCATGCAACTGAAGTTTAAAAAATTGCTTATTTCCATTGCTAAAAAGGGAAGTTTGTGTAGGGAGTTTCTTCTTGGCTTTCTCCTTTTTTAATCTCCCTTAGAATACCATGCTTCATAAAAACTGCATAATAATAATAATAATCTCTAATATAAAAATTAAAATTTTCATTACATGAAGTATTACCTAACCTCTACTAAAAAACTATTTGATACAAGAATCCAATCCACATGAAGACAAGTGTTCCCTAAACAGTACAATAATCTTTCTGTACTTCTCTGTAATATTCTCTAAGACTCATTTATAATTAAAAAATAAATAAAACCAACCCTTATACAACATTATGTATTTTTTTTTCCTAAAAAGAATACAATTGATTAAATCTTTACCAATAGGATCAGCTTTCTAGAATTATGTCTTGTAGTGGGAAAAGCCGTGTTTCTACTGCAAACTATTGCTGCTGCTGAAGACCCAGCTGCATGGCATACATTTACACTAATGTGAAACTGTTACAGTTAGCCTCCTACAGAAATCTGATTTTTAAAACTCATAGATTTAATAAGGTAATCTTTGCAATTATGCATTCAACACTGGATGTGGTACCAACTTTTGTTAGTTAACCAATATGTGTGTAGCAAAGAGGCACAACTTTGTATGTTTCTGGGAGGTAGTACAGAAATCATAGCCTTTTAATTCCAAAATTCCCACATTTCTTTTCTCAATGTAGGATTGTTGATGTCATAGGGATTGTTGGTCCCTTGCCTTTATACAAGCAACACAACACAGGGTAACACTGTAATAAAGTAAGCTGGAATATTCTACTACAAAATCTTTATCAAGTGTTCCAGTTCCTTTGGGGCTCTTTTTCCCCCCCCCCTAGCCTTTAAGTGTCACTTTTCATCAGTTACAGGAATTCATTCTGTGTTTTCTGTCTGTGCTAATTTAGTTTTACCATTTCTGTTGTACTGTGTGAGGCTATTTTCCACTCCTTTTTTTCTATACCAAATTAAGGAGAAAGTGCTTAAGTACTTGTAAAGGCTTCTCTGAACACTATTTCTGTGTTTCGATCTCGATCAGGTCTTCATGACTTAAGGGTGGGTTGTTTTTTTTTTGTTTTAAATCCTCTGGCGAGTATCTGCAAGTTCTGAGTGAGGATACTGAAGACGAATCCAGAGGAAAATTCTATCAAAATATTTAGACGTAAAATGCACATGCATAAAATGTATATTTGCAGTCATTACTAGGAATTTTATCAAGGCTTTACATGGTGCTTTATTAGCAGATGGATTAGAAGACCAATAAAAAAAAAAGAAGTCCCTAAGAGGTGCTTTATTAAAGGAACCAGATGCGTGCACCTTCGCTATTAGATGTATGCAGCCTGTGGGCAATCATTTAATTATTCATTTGGGAGTCATATTCATTCCTCATTTCTAGATATTTGCAGTACACCCTAACTCTTACCGTTTTCCATTCATGCTTTATGAGGAAGTTGCCTTTTTCTGGTATTGGCCTAATTATTGTCATCCCTTTTTGATTATGTGATATTCTTACTAAAGTATTATAATGCATTCTGCAGAGGCTATACTGAAGTTGCCACACATTACCACAACATGTTTGTTTTACTTATTTAGTAGTGCTTTACAGAGTGCCTTGTGCCATTGCACTTTAATAAGCACTGGCTTCCAGGGTGCTAGAGAATAGGAGATTGCTTTTGATCAACAAAGCTTTAAGTAATGTAGTATTTGTCTGTTGAGACTTTGTTTAAAATAAATTTATAGTGACTGTGAGTGGAGAGAGAACCTGAAGGTGGCACCTGCTGATATAATGTTATCAAATTAAGATGTGCATGTCTCTTAATAGCTTTTACCTACAGTTGTTTCCAGAAACACAGAGAAATTATTTCAAACTGTATTATGTGCACTTGCTAGCAGTTTGAAAGGTTTGTCTAGTTAATATATTAGCCATAAATATGTGCTTGCAGTTAATTTTAAAACAGTAAATTTAGATTAAAACAGCAAAATATTCTAAAACAGCAAAATAATCCAAAATTATTTTATGAACTGAATTTGCAGAAGTGAATGAGGCCTATTTCAGTGATAAAGCTATTAAAATAATCAGCTCATGTGTTGAAGGGGAAGGCAAATCTCTTTTGAACCTGCATGTCCTCTCCTTTCCTGCAAGTACCTTAATCATAACACATTCAGACATTTTCTTTGTTGATATTTTTCTACTTTGTATGTAGTACATAAATATTCATTAATATAGTAATTATAACTTAGGTTTCCCATGTAAATTGCTTTAATGAACAGGGAATAGAATAATTTTTACTGTCTCTGGCTCATTGAGTATATGAATATTTATTAAAAGTAGTAAAAAGTTTCATCAGGAGAGACAGAAACATAAACAAACTCCCTATAGTATTATTGTTAAGAGAGTTACAGGGAAATAAGGGTTAAGTAACTTTCATATAGAGCTGAAATGTAGAACTGATTTCTCCATACAATTGATGATTGAAGAACCATGTTATTAAGCAAAAAGTGAGGAACACGTTAATGATATATTTTTCTCCTTGTTTCTGTGAATGCTATCTATGTTAACATTTCAATGAAAGAAATGAGGGGGAAAAAACCCCAACATTTTATTTTCTTTCAGCTGTAGCTCACTGGTGAAATTTGTGGAAAATCATTTGCACCATTTCCTAGTCTCATTTCATTTTTGCCAATAGATACGGGCTTCTCCTGTTGTTTATGGAGATTATTCTTCTACACAATAAAAAACACATAATATATTAAGCTGGGAAATTTAAGGTAACAGGTAACAGAAGGCATCTTATACACTGCTGCAGCATCAGAAATTAGTATCACAACCTTTTAAACAAAATTGATCTTAACATTTTGGCTGTCCTCTCACAAGTAGAGATCATCATCAGAACTTTTTTACTCTAGAGTATTCTTATCGCACAATATTATTTAACATAGTTTAGACCAGTTATATTGGCAGCAAACTGCATAAATCAGTTTATTTCTTTAAAGCTTTTTAGACTAAGGCAAGATCAGGGATATGGAAGTGGTTTGCTGTATTCTGGACCCTTATAATTTTTGACTTAATAATTGAACCTAGTGTAGCCCTTTGAATATTTAAAAAAACATGCAAGTATTTTTTGGATCAACAAACAATAGATAGAAGAAACTCAAACAAAGAAAAACATAATAGAACAAAGAGGATTGGTATTTGTGAAGATACATAATGTACCTTTTTCCTTATATATGAACAATAATTGGAAACGTGACTTCTGATAGTTCAGGGATCATATACCTGAAGTAACAACTGCAGCTAAGTCACAAATCTAAGTCAAGATCTTTCTCTTTGACAGCGACACATATTTTTCCCTAAAAAATAAAATATAAAAAAATAAAGGTATGAGTAATTACAGAGAAACATTCAAAAGCACTGTTAAAATCTTAGGGGAGAAAACATCAGTAAAGATGATTAATGGTTATCAGCCATAAAACAAGTGTTTTTAAGGTCTGTCAGCTTTGCTTTTCTAATGAGGACTTAACTGCTCCTAAAGTACAGCCTTTATCCAAGCTGTGTTTTGTATTTCGTTTAATCAATGCTTTGTATAGACACAGTTACCGTCATCATACCCTTTCAGTTCTTGTGTTTTGGCATCTCACAGATTTTTGTATGCAAGTTTGAGGCTCAAGGGAAGCAAATTTAGCTGAAATGTCCAAGTACAATTTAATGTGTGATGCAGAGCCATAGAACTCCTCTCAGACTTGCTCACTGTTGCAAAGAGAGCCTTTGTAATTACCAGGGGATTATGGCAGAATATGAAAGACCTTGAAAGCAGCTTTCTTACAGATCTGTGTTCTGCACAAACTCCGAAACAATCAGCTAGAGTAGTGAAGCAGAAGTGTATTAAAATGTGAAGAGTTCACTGAAAAGGTCCTGATAGAAACTCCTAATTAAAGAAATAAAAACTGACGTTAAATACTGTGATTCTCTCTTCAGTAAGAAAAAAAGGCCTTATGAGGACTGGAAATGAGATGACAACACAAATACAGTGGATTCTTTCTCTTTTTTTTCTCAGCAACAGAATTAGTGAAAATTGAGTTTAGTGGTACATAAATAAAAATAATTAAATGGAAACTAGTTGTAGTGGTACATTACCTGTACTAATATACAAGATTAAGAGACCGATAACGCAGAAACATTTTAGTTACTTTTCTGTTTTTATATGAATTAGTGAACAATTTTGGACAAGAATATGGTGCAGTGTAGCACAAAACTACCTATTATATTAGCTTTGACTTCTTAATTATTTTTTCTCTAATTTTTAGTCACTAAGGATCATTGTATTGTTTCTAAAGTAATTTATACCAAACAAAGGCTGCATATTGTCATACTGAGACATAATTTTTACTTTGTCTTTTTCTATTTCAAAGCTAAGAACCAAACAAAACAATACAATTTTTTTGTGTGTTATGTGATTAAAATAGTCTGTGTCAGTGTTGTAGATGTGATTTTTTGGTGGTGGTGTTTGTTTTTTGGTTTGTTTGTTTGGTTGTTTTTTTTTCATTTCTGATAAATTCATGTGCCCAATCATGATAATAGAGGATTCAGGGATAAGCTTTCTCTTCTGTGATGTAAGCTGCATTGGCCTGCACTGAGTTTTTCATTGATACTTCCTTCTCAGTGATGCTGAAATTAAAGCAGGTTAAGGTGAATTAACAGTGAGCAGGTAGGAAAATCATACAGTGATTTTGGAAAGTTACATCTGTAAATTTAACTAATACAATTCTGGACTGGATTTTTTTTACAAAAGTAATTAGTGAAACCTGGGTCTTTTCCCAGTTTGCTTAGCTATTGAATGCATTAACATATTGTAATTTAATCAGTATTTCTGAATAACATAATAATATTATTTTTTTTTTCTACACTCTAATCCATATCACGTTCAAAAAATAGTTGAAGCCTGCTTGGCCTTTTTTTTTTTTAAAAATATTTGTATGTAGCTGACAAGTCTACAAATGTGTCAGATTATGGTTTATGTGAAAGCACCTCTAGTCCACCATGTATTTAGTCAGTGACCTGTTGCAATAACCAAAAAAACCTAAATAAAAAATTCCACTTTTATCAATACTGACACCTTCTTCATCTGTTAGTTATATGAGGGTGAACTTCCCTATAGTACTGGCAGTTTTTCATTGAATGTGTCTGAGATGGAAACAACATTAATTTTATACACCATCTTGATCAACAGTTCTTACCTTTCCATTACAGATGTTAAATATTCACATCAAAGCAGAATTATATTATAATTATTATATTTTTATTAGAGTTGATAGAAAATTGGAAATTTCCTACACTAAAACTTTCTTCCTCCTACCCCAAGAAATTTTAATTGAAAAATGCATGAACTTGCTTAGCTGTAAAAGATGTTTTACTTTTTGGGGGAATGTTGAGGGGAGAATGGAACATGCGAAACATAGAAAGTTAGACCTCCCAAGAGAAGCACAATTTGTATAAATAGGCATGTTCACAGGTGAAAAGCTAGACTGAAAAAATTAGTAATTTACCCTTGTGATTAGCAGGCAAAATGAAAAAGATTGTATTATTTTTGCAAGTACTCATATTTTTTTAAAAATAAGGAAAAATAAGTGCTGTATGAAAGCAGCAGCAATGTTCTTACATTCTTAAGAACTAAATAGTTACTGTGTGTGCTATATGGAGTTGTAAACCAGCAGGCAAATACGGTGGCCTAAGAGTGAATATTTCTGAATATATAACATCTATATAATCAGCAAGTTAATTTATTGAAGTAATTGTATTAAGCTGAAAATGTTCCTTTATCCAAAGTCATGCTGTATTTCTAGCTTAACATTTCAGCTTTACTAGCCTTTTGCTGTTGAAGCGCATTTTCTGTTTTAAAGATTTACAGCCAAATAACTTGTCACTGATATCCCTGGAGCTTCTGAATGCTGTCAGAAAACCAGGAAGGTTTTAGGCATGAAATAGTGATAATGAAAGAAAAATATGATTTAAATACTGTAAGTGAATTATATTTTGTTCAAACTTAAACAACAAGAAAAAATATGTCTAATCTTCAGGAAAGCAAATGAATTCTCAGACCAGTGCTGATGGCAAGTAGTAAGGAATTCAGTTATGCTTTTCTGTTATTCAGTATAATGACCTATTTTCTCATAAAACAAACACAGATGTGTTTGGAAACAGTATATAATAAATGAAATATAAAATCCTGCATTAAAATAAAAGGCTTACAACTATGATATCATTGAATTTCAAAGCTAATATTGCCAGATGAACTATACTGACTTCTTTGTGTCCAGATACGATCTCCAAAAGAAGAAAAAAAGCACAACCATTCCTTTCTCATGTGCTAAAAAATATGATGAATATACCCTGCACAATCTGAAATGTTAACTTAATAGAGCATCTACTGTAGTATCTCCCCCTCACCTCATGAGTTCTGAGAATGTAATTGGTAAAATAGTTCTTAAATGGCAATCAATCCTAGCTCCACAAGGGTTATTAGTGTATGTTGCCTACATATATTAAAAGAAAGTTCAAACTTAAGAGCCAAAAAAAAAAAAAAGGGAAGAGTGGGAGGAGGGCAGCTTTATGCACGCAAAAATTATTAATCTTTACTTGCCAGTCTAATCTGAGCCTGCATGGAGTATGTGTTTTTACATCAAATAGCAAATACATTTCTAGTGAGTAAATTGATCACTAAAACTTAAAAAACACTATCAATGTAATTTTTTTTCAAAATTCAGACTGAATTCAGAATTACTTTCTCTTTTTTTCTTTTTTTTTTTTTTTGTAGAGGGAATAGAGTCACAAAACTAGTAGCAAGGAGAAAACAACTGTTTCTCTTCTTCATCTTCCCCTCTTACCTCTACCCCCACAAAGTTGAAAAACTCACCCTATGATTTTTAATGCAGTAACTCCTATGTGTAGGAGACTAAGTTTCAACTCCTTCCCCCTGACTGAATTTTAAACTTATTTTCTCCCTTCCAGGGAAATCACCTAGCCACTAGATATTCCGTAGTAGTATGCTCTCACCTGAGCTATTTGAACTGCTACTTTGACCGAGTGCCTCCCAAGTGAATGCTTTAACCACCAGACCCAAGAGTAATTCTCTCTCTTTGACTCAGTATTTAAATAATCCATGCAGAACAGCTTTTTCCATAGGGATCAAGAGAAGCCAATTATAGATTTCTCACTGGTTTAAGAATTCTTCTGGGAAAGTAAAAAAGTGGGTTCAAGAACGTGCAGACAGAGGGTCTTGAACCTGATTGTCCCACATTGTATATCAGATGAGGCCCTAACCACAGAGCTATTGAATAATGAAGAGAGGGGAGATTCTCTTTACTTCCATGAATGATTTAGAAAGAGTGTGTAAAGCTAATCTTTCATTTCCAGTTCTTTGGTTTTGTGTTTAAATAGCTTCTGCAGAGTTTCCTTTGTCTCTGGCAAGTGTACAGATTGATGATTGTACAAAAATACTGGTTTTAGTTTGGTAAAAGATAATTCTCCTCCACACTTCTTTTCCTAAGTATTTCCTTATTATTTCTGTCAATCCCAAATGAAAGGAAAATATGGGGGGTTTTGGCAGGAAATGCAAAATTTTGGTTATGTTGGGGGAGGCTGGGTGTGGAGAAGGGGGAAGACAGCTCATTTTTTTAATATCCCAACTACTACACAAACCCCTCCTGCATATGCTTTCATATTTCCTAACGCTTCTTAATTCAAGAACCTGTACTGAACTAGTGTGCTTTCTTTAAGAAGGTCTAGTAGAACTTGCTAGCCACAAGAGTGCTGATTTCAGTTCGGACACAAAAACAACACTGCCTGGTTATGAATGCTGAGCCATCATCCTCTACAGCTTACATTGCTAAAGAATATGAGGAAAAGCTAAAATAAAGTATAGGTGATTTTTTTCATTGGGAAAAAAAAACCTAAACCAAAACAAAACAAAAAAAACCCTGAAAAATCTTTCAGGCAAAGGTCAACTATTGACCACTTGCAACAGATGCCTCTAGATGCCTCTAGCTTTCTGCTTCAGAGCCTCTCTGTCTTGTTGAGTCAAGCCTGTACTGGAGCCTTAGTTATTTCTCTGTCTTTATATATTGTGTAGTAGATGTAGATAATCTGAAGTTAAATGAATGATGCTTTGCAAAATAATTTTCCAATACCATAAATATTTACCAATTGAAATAATGCTCAGTGCTTAAGACTACTAAAGTACATAGGTATATATTTTGTGTAAAATTATGCTTGCATTCTACAGGAAGTCCCTTCATTCCCAAAAAAAATAATTAGAAAGTCTGTTCTTATGTTCTTAATCAAACATTAAATTTATTTAGGTCTCCAATGAGGAAGTAGTAATATATGACAAGTGTAACTTTTATTAAAATATTTCTAAATTTGGTTTATATAAAGCAGGCAGATGTTCACTCTTTGTAGAACTGATATACTACAGTTAAAATCATAGAGTTTTTTCTTTTGTACTTAGACTTTATTTTTACTTTTCTTATAAAAATGGGGCAAAATCCACATTCACCTGAATCATAGCTATGTATAGTAAAACTGAATTTTTCTGGTTTTGTTCCCTGCCTGGATGTAACAGCAAGGCCGCTTAAGTCATTTCAGCACCAGAGATGTTTAGAAACACTTCTGAGTACTCTAATTGCTCATCGAGACCTAACCCTTTGAACATTGCTTTAAGGCATTTTGACTCTGCTCTGAATCACTGAAGCAAAATTGAAGCATCTGGATGCAGTGTCAAAATAGCCAGGCAGCTTCAGTGCAGCGCCCAAGTGGATAATCTCAACGCAGAGTACAAACACTGCATTAGTGATTGCCAGAAGGCTACAGTTCAGCTTTCCCTGAAATACAATACAAGAAAGTACAAGAAAAGTTAAAGGATGATACTTTCTTTCTTTCTCTCTTCTGTTGTGTGAACAAAGAATCAAGCTGTGTTTTGATGCTTTGTTAAGTGTTTGGCAGCATTTTCAATCCTTGTTTGCCCTACTAATCCACTGATTTTCTCTTCTTTGGACAAAGCAATGAATGACTTTTACAGTTCATGCTGGTTTAGATATGTGAATGCAAAAGAAGGTATCCCGTTGATGATGATACCTCTGAATCAAAGTAGTGGAAGAAAAAGTATGATAATGTTTTAGTTGCCTATTAGTAATATAACATCTAATTATACTCAGTTAAATTGTATACCAAATTTCCATAATTCTGTGAGTTATGTGAATTTATATTTCTTTTGCTTTGTTTGCTCTCACAGATGGCAGCAAAATTGCATTCCATTGATTGAAAAGTGCATTGTAAGTAACTCTTTTTGTTTCTCTTTCTGAATTAGGCTTCGCATTTTATTGTTCTGAATATACTAGAATTCTGTTTCATGAATAAAGCTGGGTTCTTTCTTGAAAATGGCTGCACAATTAATACACTATAAGAACCCGTGAGACATCTGTCATGTCACTACAGAATACAATTGCCAGTACAGATTTCTTTTGCCATAGGCAAGAATAGTTTATGTAAGGCTTAGGCCAACAGGTCAAGAAATATAAATGCAGAAGCATGCTAAACATACCACCTGGCATCAGAATCTGCCTGGAAATGCTGTATTCCAAGTCTCTGACGTGGACGATCTGTAGAGTGCACACCAGAATTAATACTGAAGAGCAGAACAGGGGCATTAGCAGCATATATAGTCTATTTCCTGACTAACCTATTTTTCTGACTATGCATCTAGAACTTTATACTTACAGGTATATACAGTGGAACTCAATACAAAGAAGCATCAGACTGGTTTGAAGCTGATATTTTTCTGTCCTTCAGATAATACATTTTGTGTATATAAATGTATGTAAAAACATACAATACAATTATTAGTTGTTCAGTGGTACTAAAAAAACTCTGCTAAGCACACTACTTCACACTACTATTCAACCTATTCACACTACTCTTACAAATGCAGTGCCAAAATATATTTCATTTGGAACATGTCAAGTAAATGGGTGACACTTTTTCTAACAGGTCTAACTGCCATTCATTTAGTTAGTATTCATTGTAATTACACTGATCATAATGAATTAATTTAGTATTAATGTGAACATTATACATCTTTTTAGGAACTCCATTATAATTCAGCAATAATTAATGTACATATTAAATGAAGTGTTACTACTCAGTGCTATTATAAAGCCATGTTGTTTCGTTTGAAAAGCTTTAGAGCAAGTTGTGTTTAATCTGATTCGTATTCTGATTGTTGCCAAGAGGTATTCTGCAATGGCAAAGGGCAATTCACATTGGGAAACTTGTTAATTTTTCAGAGAGATTCCATGTTTGCACTTGTCTACTGATCCACTTAAAACTTAGCATTTGAGGCAAGATATTTTATGGCCATGATAATGCAAAAAATGTCGAACTGTCTGGAAAACATTAAAAATTTCTGACACTTCAGACCTTATCCAATAAAGGAGGCATGTGTTTATAAGTGAAGTACTGCAGCACCTACATCTTATTGATGTTCTTCCCTTCTGCCCTCCAAGAGTAATCCAAAGCTGAGAACCAATTATTGTCCATATATCACATATCAACACAATTAGGTGCCTCAAAAGACATCCATTAGAGTAAAACTTGTCTGGCCAGCATCCTGTCTCTAGGCAGTGGTTGTAAATATATGTCTAGAGAAATGTAAGCATAAGCATTACGTGATATTTTTCTAGGCATTTCCCAGCCTCCAACAGTTTTAGCTGAAGAAATTTCATCGGATGTGTATGGTTTCTAAAGATTAAGATTTTGTTGATTTTCTCCTCCATTACTCTATTCTCATAATTCTTTTTAAACCTTAGAATACTGTCCTTTGATGATCAGTTGCATCAGACTACTACCCTATTCGTTTTATGTATGAAGAAATATTCTTTTGTTTCTTTTGAATGCAATTTCTTCTAGTTTCATTTGAATCTACATTGCATTGGATTTGATGGAGCTGAAAAAACAGTAAATAGTTTATGCCTATCCATTTCGTCTTTGCCACCAATGATTTGTGAGCCTCTCTACATCCTTCTTTGGAGATCTTCTTTCCAAGAGAAGTATCCTATTCTGCTACCTGTACAGAAGCTGTTGATCATCTTTGCACCACCTTTTCGGGTTTTGTATGCTACTTGTAGTTTTCAAAGTATGAGAGGTTCTTAGGTTTATACTGTTTCAAAATTATTCCCTCAGCTTTTCTTCTCAGCTTCTCTTCTCAGCTTCTTACTGAATACTGACATTGGACAGTTATGGAACTATTGGCTCAATTCTCCATGATAATTGTCAGCTCCAAACCCCCCATGATATATGTAATGTTAAATTCTTACCCCACCCCATCCCCCACCAATTTTTGTGCATCACTACATTTATTTTCAGGGCATTTGGCTTTGTGTTGCTAGGGTATTGCCTAGTCTCTCAGTCTTATAAGTTGCTTTTGGAATTCTACACTGGTTGTCCTTGTCCTGAGTATCCCAAATAGCTCTGATAAGGGACATTTCTCACGAACTCTCATCCACTTTCCCAGATCATTTTTGAATCTTGAACAGCACAGGCCCTAGAAAGGTCTTTACAAAAGTCCAGCAGCAATGTCTCTCTATTGCAGGAACTGGATATTTCCTTTTAACTCTCCACTACTTGGGCTTTAATGTATCAGTTATACATGCCTTCCTTCTCTTCTGCTCACTTTTTTAATAGCCTTATTTTTTTAATAACCTTTTATGAGAAACTTTAGCAAAAGCTTTTTGCACATCCAGTGTAGGCTACAACTAAGCAACTCCAGGCAACCTAATCATTCACATTCATGTGTCTTTTCAGTGTTTCAAAATACTTCCATTAGTCTGCAAAGCAGAAGCTTCCTTTACAAAAGCCATCCTTACTCATTGCAAGTACAGCATATGTATTCAAGGTCAGCTCTTGAGTTTTTTTATTATAGTTTATACTAACTTGCCCAATATGGATATTAGTCTCTCAGACTGTGCCTTTTTACATCTGCTATTTAACTTTTCATTCAAATTTGTTTTCACTGCATTTTACATCTTCTAGCTCTCAGTACCTTTGCAATTTTAGGAGAGAGATAATGCACCATCACTCGTCAATAACCTGTTTCATCTGTGAATTGTTTTATAACTCTTGAATTAATACTATCTTATCCTAATGATTTGTTACTATTAATTTTCTCATAATTTCCTTTCTTCTTCAAGTGGATATTCCCACTGAGAGTTATTAGGATACATTATTACATAGCAAGCAATTTTTAACTGTAGTTTTACAAAATATGTCAATGTAATGCTAGTTAATAAGAAGTCAGCTACTCTATGAACTTCTGACTTCTCTTCTGCTGATATATTTGACCTTGGACAAATCACTTAACCTCAGCATTTCTTTATTGTTTCCCTTCTTAGAATAGAAATAATAGAATTAGTTTTTCTTTTAAAAATGTTGAGCTTTACAAATTACATTGTATGCTAGGTATTATTTATTTTTCACACTAAAATGAAATAAATTGTGGAACAGAATAGTAGATAAAATAGAATAATTTTTATCAGTTATGAAATAGTTACCCCTGTAAGAGAGAGAATCAGAAACTAATTGGAACTGCCCTAAATTTAGAAAAAGTTCTTTGGATAATTCAGAAAAATAAAAGATGAAAACAAATGTTTTTGTACACTACATGCTGAATTTCCCTCCCTTCTTTTGTAAATGTCCTTTTTTTGATTGATACATTGATAAGGAATTAATTATCCTCTTTAGTCTTTGTTGTTGTTTTGTCACATAAATGTGTATGTAGAAATTAAAGATGTATTTCATATTAGTTACTCAGAAACACTGAAAATCTTTATTGATATGGTGGATTAAAGTAGACCAGCACACTCACTGCGAGTATTGCTTCTTATTGAACTCAGCAGTTTCCACTTATGAAGTGTTAATGAAATTTTTGTCATCCTCTTTTATTAGAATCTTTTTTCTTTCCAGTGTTGAAGTGTCCTTCTCCTTTTCTCAGGCAAAATTCAGTCATCCAGTAGCTAGCTCCCTGCTTCTGTATAGAGGAGACTGCAACATCAGACTTTAAATAGATCAAAATAAAATCTAGTTATGCTTAAATACATAGTCTTTAAGTTTATATATTGGAGGCTTGGTTTTCTAAAATAAACCAGTTAAGCAGGTTCTCAATACCACTTTTCCAGTTGTTGTATGCCTTCCAGCTTTCAGTGTTGCCAAACACTTTTCTGTGCAGATCTGATTTTAGACTCTGTGGAAGTCTACTAATTCTTTCTTACAGGCTAGTGATATTTAGTTAAGAACAGTCCTGTCTACCGTAATGTTGTTCCATACATGCCATTAAAAATCTTTTTTTTTTAATAAATAATGATCCAAAGTATTTAGCTCCAGCTACTATGACTTACGACCCTTTTTGCAGATATAATTAACTCTGGTTAACATTTTCTAAAACTTTTATATCTTTCATTCTAGTTTTAAATTTAGCAAATATATGATATACTACTTATGTAAAATACTATTTTCTCCTTTCTTGTGAAGGATGAATTCTATGTTTCTTACTGTCTACATAGGTGGCAAAAGTGTTTAAAATGTTCAATGGCAAGATTTAATGAAATTTAAATTTCATGTTGAAAAAATACCAATCTTTAGGAACCAAGTAATTTATTGTGTTTCGTTCATAATTTGGGGACATATTAAATGTGATTTTTACTAGCCACTGATTTGGTGGCACCAATGGAAATGCTGCTTAGGCTTACTCCTACTTTTCTGGTTTGGACTAGATAGTAGGTTGTTCTTCCTTTTTAATCTAGTAGCTTAATCTGTATTTTCCAGGCAATCGTACTGTCTCATTTCTTTTTAAAAAGATATTCCATATTCTCTCTTGTCTTGTTTCCATGTATCTTCATTCTGAAACTCAGTCCATTGACATTTGGTATGTCGCTGCCTTTTTCTTCCAACTTTGTGACTTTTTAAGGCCTTTGTTCTCTTCCCTGTTTTCCTTTTCCTTACTGATACTAATGTTTACCTTTTTAAGTCCCTGCATGATGGCGGTTCTGGAGCTATTCTTTTCAAATGGGAATATTTCAGTTAGATCAGTCTCTCAGTGGTACATGTAGTCCTTCTTTCCCAATAGCATGAAGGAAAGATGGACAATACTCATGAAGAGTTTTCTCACTTAAATACATTAAATCAGCTATTAATCCACATAAAAATTGTCTTTAAACTGTGATTGTCTTGAATCAATTTAATTCAAAGGAATTTTAAGGAAGTGGGAGATATTTTTCTTTCTATCTGGGATCCCAGCAAGAAGGATCAGATTGCAAGTCACATATTGTGTGGCCAGTTCTTGAGCATTCTTATGAGTTCTGTCCCACTGCTTCCATTTAAGCTTTGCTTTTCAAAAGTAGGATTTGGACCTGTCTCAGTAGAGGAATTAAAAAATAAGTGCCTAAAGACATGCTGTCTAACAGATACATAATACACCACATTTTAGCCCAGAGCCCGTTTCTATAGTGTTGTTTAAGCTCTCAGAAAAATTGTGTTTACAGTGAAAACTTTTAACAATCTTATACCACGCTTGCTAGCAGGCACTGATTTAATGCTAATGTGACAGCAAAGATTTTAGTGAGAGACACTTTTATTTCTCTGATAAGAGAACTGTTACACATTCTGAAAACCAGACAGATTTTTCTGGCCATTGTCTCTTCATGTTTGTGCCAGTAGGGATTTGCTGGCTACTCAAATTATCTTTCACAGGTTAGCACATGTCTATCTTACATAGAAATGTTTGTCTTCCTTTCTGACATTTCTCTCAGTAGTCATATTTTTTAATAAATGAAAACAGATTTTATTGTTGTTAGTAAGTGGCTACCTAATGTTCCCCTCAAAAAAACTGCTAGACTTTTGTAATGCAAGCCATCAATTTAGGATGAGTTTGCATTCTAGCAAATCAAATTACATCTCTTAAAAAATACATTCACAATTTGCAGTAGGCTCTTCTCTGGGCGGGGGGAAAGAAGTGGAAAGACAATATTATAATCTTGATAATGTTATTAGTGTTAGAAAAAGGTGTCAATATATTAGGTCAAGCTCCATTGTATTTGAACAGTGATTTTGGATGAAAAGTGCTTTATTTATTATTTGTTCTAGCAAGGCCCATTTATACATTTCTACAAACTACAAACCATATTATTTATTCTTTCCTGTGGTCAATCAGAAATTGTTACATATCACACCAGTTCTGTATTTTTTTCTATATAATATATCCTAATGCACATTTTCAAATCTCTGTGCCACCTTAATCTTTTCCATTTGATATGTAATTTTGTATTTTTAAAAAATATAATTGAAGTTATTTTATGCCTTTAACAATTTTTTAAGCTTTGTTGCAGGAGTTTCATAAATGATAATTGCACTTCAGGGAAAATCTTGATGTAGACTGAACACCTGTTTTGAACAAGAAACTTTTACTTCTTGTGTTTGAAAGATGATGTATTTGTACCAAAGCAGATTTTACTAGCAAGCAGTAATTCCTAGGTTTGGGGGCAAAATTTTCAGTTCTTCTCTATGTCTTCTATATGTTTCACACTAAGCTTCAAACCCCTAATTGAGTAAAATGAACTTCTGAACTTATTTTATTATATCTTGATACATCTACCAATCGTATTAACGTATGTCTACTAAAAATGATTAGTTCATTCAGATATTTCAATGTCAAACAGAACTCAGTTACAAACCCACAGAAATATATGGAACATTGTAGTTCAATATCCCTAGATATTTACAGATAGTGTAATTGATTATTACCAATTATAATCTATTTATATTTTGAAAGTTCTTACAACTATAATAGATACAGGTTAAATTTCCCATTGTGAATGAAAGCTGAGATTTGGAAGATCAGTTGTATTTCAGCTAAAAAGAGTTCTTCAGCTAGACAGTGATTTGTGCATGAACCTCTTACTCTAGTATGACTTTGCAATGTTGTATTATGTTTTTCAGAAACAGTAAATAATTTATTGGTTCACTGTTTTTGTTAGGGTAGACAGATTAGTTCTACTATTGTCACAAATATCATTGCACATGACACATTAATTCAATATGGTGTCTAAAGCCTAGTTATCCTGGAAAGTGAGATAAAGCACTCTTATCTGTGTTATTACTGAATTGAAAGAAAGGTGTTTTCTGTGTCAGTTCTACTATTTTTAAATTTTAAGAATTGTTTTAGAAATGTATGGTTCATTCGGATAAGCATTTATAATAGAGGTAATGATGGGAGTGAAGTTTGCTGATGACACCAAGCTGAGTGGTGTGGTTGACATGCTGGAGGGACAGGATGCCATCCAGAGGAACCTTGACAGGCTTGAGAGGTGGGTCTGTGCCAACCTCATGAAGTTCAACAAGGCCAAATGCAAGGTCCTGCATCTGGGTCGAGGCAACCCCAAGCACAAATACAGGCTGGGCAGTGAGTGGCTTGGGAGTGGTGGTAGATGAGAAGCTCAACATGAGCCAGCAATGTGCACTTGCAGCCCAGAAGGCCAACCGTATCCTGGGCTGCATCAAGAGAAGCGTGGCCAGCAGGTGAAGGGAGGCGATTCTCCCCCTTTACTCCGCTCTTGTAAGGCCTCATCTGGAGTACTGTGTCCAGTTCTGGAGCCCCCATCACAAGAGGGACATGGACCAGTTAGAATGAGTCCAAAAGAGGGCCACAAGGATGATCTGAGGGCTGGAGCACCTCTCCTATGAGGACAGGCTGAGAGAGTTGGGGCTGTTCAGCCTCGAGAAGAGACGGCTCTTGGAAATCTTATAGCGGCCTTCCAATACCTGAAGGGAGGCGACAAGAAAGCTGGGGAGGGACTTCCAACCCAGATCATTCCATGATTCTATGATGATATAAGGTATCTTGAGCTATGTATACAGTAGAATTCATATTGAAATTACAACTTGCTTCAATTACCGGCAAGGCATTTTCCTATACTTACATTTAGCTAAACTAGTATTATGTTTTAGAAATAAAAAGCCTATCAAACTTTTTAACCTATGAAAAAAATGTAGTGATTACACATATGAAGTAGAAAATGCCACCAACTTCCCCAGGTTAGTAGTATTCTTGCTTGCTTACTGTTTTTTATTTCAGGTAATGCATGTATATCTGAAACTACTTCTTATTAGAATTCACTTGGAGCAAGTATTTCAGATGTCTCGCACACATTAGATGTTACTCTACCAGTCCTTTCTTAATGCATAGTTGTGTTTTTAAGCATTGGTCTCATTTAAAAGTACTGTGGAGTTGAATCTGCTCTGTGGAAACACTGGAAAGACTAAAGCTACCTGGAGGTTCCAAGCTTGCAGCAGTCATTACTCTTCAAACAGCATCTCTTTGCCTCAGACTATGACACAAAATGAGTGGTTGGAGCTACAGTATTGTTTTCTATTGAAACCTCCAGCCTAAGTTTGTATTTTTATTTTCTTCCACATGCTCAGCAGACGTGTTGATCAGATTTTGCAGAACAATGATAATAACATAGAAAAGTCTTCTTGCAGTCAGCTTTGCAAACTTCACAGCAACCTAATTTCTGATGTACATCATTCTTTCGTGCTTTCTCTGTTGAGACTGCCTTAAACAACTGTTTCATTTATACTCTGGCAAAATTACACAAAAATTCACAGCACAATTAAATTAGACCCAGGAGTTCACTAAGTCTGTTTTGAATAAATTCAGAACTATCAAAAGGAAAGTAAAACATTTCAAAGAAAGATTACTAAATTTGCAGGAAACATATTCTGGAGGAAAAAAGCACTTTACAGGTAACTGTTCTGATTACAGTTCAAATATCTTTCTTACTGAATTAAATATGCTTAAGAAATTGAAGATCTGAGTGTATGCAGTTAGTGCATTGTAATAACCTATACCGTTTTCCGTATTGTGCTCTAAGCTGGATGTCAGAGGATAAGAAGAAAAAGGATTAAATTTCATGACCATCACTGAAATACTTCTTTTCTTCTGAGAGGCAGGAAATAAGCAACGAGATTGAACAGTTGAGGGAGTATTTTATTCTGTCACTAAAATATGAGACTATTAAAGCAATAGCTGACCACGTAACAAAAGTAAAATACCCTGCCTTGTAAAGTTTGGCAATTTCAGCTTATTTTTCTTAAGTACAGTTACATTAAAATTTCTGCAAAATGTGTAGGTATATTCTTATGTAGAAAAAGCTGTTTTCTGGGATTTTTTTCACCTTTTCTGATGGGAAGGGATTCTAGATTCTGTTCACACTTCTGCTATATAATGGTAATAGAAAAGACAAATACAGTCTGAAACTTACTTCTTTTGAAGTTAAATACATATGAAATCGACCTTAGGTTTAAGTTTCTTTAGCCACAGGGAGTAATTGACCTGCTTTATCTTATTCTTAATGAGTAAAACTACTAGTGCTGAAAGGATTTGAAAAAAACTATAATAATATCTAGAAGGATTACTTTCTATATAGTGGTTTTTGTTGGTTTTTTTTTTCTTCAGAAAATACGCAAATATTGCCTAAAACTGTTTTCCCTCATGTTCCTGAAGATACATTACTATGCCACAAATTGCTGTAGTCCACAACCAAAGATAACTGATTTGTTAAAATTATTTAAATGTTGCCATAATTAAAAAAAAAAAAAAATATTCTGAATATCCTGCCCAGTGGCAGAAGCTTGGTACAATTTGACATGATCTCCTGCAGCAACTGAGATGTAATAATGCACATTGCTGAGAGTACACCTTCACAGAGTTAGTTTTTAATTTTTATTCAGTCTGTTCTAATTCATTTGCAAGGGTTTATTTGCATACATTTAACTCAATACTTGCCAGTCCACATCTTTTTTTAATGCTTAATTCATTATGGAGAAACCTTGACTTCATTATTATGCTTTAAAATAAACAATGAACTGTAACTCAAAATTATATTATAGGCTATTAGGTATCATGTGGAAAAATAAGCATATAATCTCTATTATCATATTGCTCTTACTGCAGAAGACTGAAAGACTTTTCAGAAATGAGTACTGGTGGTCTTACGTTTGTTGACAATTTATATGCACAAACCATGTAGGTAAAGGAAAATTTTCAGTACCATTTATCTCATATATATTTAACTTTTAATAGTCTGCATAGATATGATGAATTTTTTACATATAAATTTTATTATGTGTAAATTTACTTGAGCATCTGCTTTAACAGATTTACAGGTCTAATTCTGGGACAATTACTAGACCTGTCTAATCCCATACATAGATTTATGTGGTTATATACTGATCACTACAAAGCAACTCCCTGACTATCACTGACTTGAAAGTGTAACGCTCAGCAAGTTTTATTTGACCTTAGTTTTGATTTCCACATCTTTGTCTCTTGTCCTTTCTGTCTTCATCTTTAGCAGTAAAGGTCATTTACAACTAATCGTTCTTTAAAGCAGTAGCAAATTAATTTTGTAAAGCATTGTCAGCACCACTGCAAATCTCTACCAGTACTAAACTTTCAGGGATGCTAATATTTTATCATTTCTGATCTAGATACCATAATCTGAATCTCTACAAAATATATTTCCTAGTTGGTATATCACATTCTTCTTTACGCTCAGCTCTTTTGTCTAAGACTGCAACATGTAATACTGATTTCTTTTTTACTTTTGACCAATTTATTTAAACTTCTGCTCAAAGCAAAACTTAGTTATCTGCATAAATATAGACACTTGTAATTTGATCTCAAGGAGTTCCTGATTCAGGTGATAGTCACAAAACTTTTCAAGTATTGCATCTTACTGTAATTATTCAACACTTGTATTAGCATAGCACACACCACTTTTCAGTCAAAAATACAGAGAAAACCCACTATCCAGAGTCACTTCCAATAAATTTTAAGATATAAACTGCAAATATAATTTACCTGGTCTGATGGAAAAGGGAAAGATTATATTTTCAATTGCTGCAAGACAACTGCTTGCTCTTCAAGTAAACATTTTTTTCCAAATAGCAATAACCTATATTGTAGTCAGGGGTTAGAGCTTTTAAGGCTTAGTGCCTATATTCCCTTCTACTAAAAACCAATCCAACCTTACAAGCCAAGTTCTGTTAACAGTGTGTCTTTCTAGAGCACTCTGTGATGCCTTTCTGTCCAAATGCTCTTGCTTCTCACTACATTTGGGTGCAGCTGAGGTAGAAATTTATCATTTTCTTCTACCAGTGATTCTGGGACAGCAGAAAAGCCATATGTCTGTAGGGCATTAGAGGACTGCTTTTCAGTGGGAAGCCATGTTGATGAAATTATTAGCTCTACTCTACCACAATATAATCATGTGTCACTGGTGTATTAACTGCAAATGCAGTCCTGAGCAAAAGAGTGTGGGTAACCCAATTCATGCTACTACACGCTGCTGTTGTAAATACTGTGCTACTTAAAGAAAATTGATAAGTGAATGCAAGTAGCAATTTAGAAAACAACTACTATGAAAAAAGGACTAAAATCATAGATCTGTTAAAGTAAACAGTGCAACTCCCACTGATTTCATCCCAAAGAGTCAGCGAATATTGAACAGCCCTGGTTTATACTGTGTCAGGATAGTTTATTATAGTTTATTGTTGGTTTTGCTGACATTTTTAGAACAGGTGAAGCTTTATAGTCATGCTATTTTTTCATACATCTTACAGTGTTTTTGCTTAAATATTCTGAAAAGTAGGTAGTATATTTTCTCCATTTATTGCATATAAACAATGTTTGTTTATTGCACATAAACAAAAGAAAAATAATTAACAAAACCATTACCCTCAGTTCATATATTCTTTAAGAATTCAGTCTGAATTAACTTATTCAGTTTGAGGGCTTGGGGGTTTTTTTCACTTCTCTGCTTCAAAAAAAAAAATCAAATATAACACTACAGAATGATAAAAGTAACATTTTATCTCAATATTTAGCTTTGTCAGTATTAAGAATAGGTGTAAAACTAAGGCTGTTTTTATACCAGTACATTCTATTCACAGTTATGTATTTTCAGATAAAATGCACCAGATTAAGCTCTTCTTTTATGGAGGAACAGCTTTAATGTTGTCAGCCGCAGTGTTTCAAAATCCAGTAGGAGATTGACCAAAACCAATCTAGCATTGAAAAATGACTTTGCAATATAGATGTATCTGCCTGCATGTGCCTGTATGTGTGTCAGCATGTGTGACAATCAGTGTGGCTGGCTCATCTAAATGCATTTAGAACTGTCAATTTTGCTTTGTTACAAAAACTCTCTCATCCTCCTCATCCTCCTGCGCTTTGCCCAGCAATTATTTATTCCCACACTCGAATTCCAAATCAGTCTAGTTCACTCTGCCTCTCCATGAGTTCTGCTGTTACCCAGCTCAGCTGTAGGCCTAGCAACAGTCATCATGCCTTCCTCGCCTATGTCTGAATTCCCCCTCCCTTCTGTCACTACCAGCTTCCTTGCTGGCCACAGTGCCAAACCATCTTGCCAGCTGAGTTGTCACCCTTCCTTTTGCATTTGTTGTTCCCCCTGTGCAAAGTGCCTGGGAGGAAGGTGAGGCATTTGCCCATTGCTCACCAGGAGGCAAGAAAGACGATGGGCTATTCTGAACTGAGAGGTTTTACAGCTCTAACATGGAATAAGAGTAGTCTGAAGGAGTAGGGACAAAGCCATGCCTGCTTCCTGAGCTGGCTAAGAAGATGGCAGCTGGATAGCGGGACAAACAACTTTTTGTCAGGCAAGGCTAAAATTCATTAGCTCACCTTAGCTTTCTTTGTGTCACACTAAAATCTTGTCATTAAGAATAATTTTAAAAAAAAGTTAGTGTCTTTATGGAAGATTTTTTTTCTAATGAATGCAGATAGATTAATAGGCCAGCTGTGAGGAGAAGAGGTTTTGGCAAGAAATGCTCAAAAATTTCCAGTCAGTTTGTTTTAATTGAAATATTTGATACCTAAAGTCAGTTTTAATTAATCTACAGGTACCAAACATCTCTGATTATTTCTTCATCCTTTCCATTGTGTATTTTCTGATTTAAATCTATGCCAAAACGTCCTTTATGTTTTCAGTACACATAAATTCTTAAAATGTATCATCAACAATATCAGAAATGTATCTTGTTGGGGTAAAAAGGCTCAGTATGTAATAAACATCACAACTCTTTCACAGGAGCCACAGGAAAAGAAGAGGGATGACTGCTACTGTACTTTATAATTTCCAAGCAGGATATAAACTCCAGTCCTGCAGAGTTGTTAAATCTCACTTATCTTGGTTATTATAGGGTATTAGAATAGTAGATGGTTCTACCTTCAGATATCTCCTGCGGGAAAATTATTTCCACTAAAAACTAAATACTTTGAAATTATAGGAAAATAATTCTTATTAAGATAGAACATTTTTTATTATATCCTAATGTAATATACTGCTTATGTAGCTAGAGCATTTTCATTCATTTACAGACATTACTGCTATTTTGTGCTTGTTGTCATGGGTGATCTGATTTTTACTGCCCTTGTAAAAACAAGTGAACATGCAGAGAAGTCAATAGGAAATAGAGAAAAAGTCTGAATCTGTAACTCATCCTTGTCTCTTTTTACCTCTTGGAGTAAAGCATTGCATAATAAAGTTTACTCTAGATCATTGCCCTTTAGTCTAGTATAACTGATAATTTTACAAATAGAACATTTTTTATTCTTTATTTATTGGGAAAAAGCAAAGAAGAATCCTTAAAGAAATGTGAAATGAAATCTAGAAATGAACTAGCAACATAGTAGTTAGAAAAGAAAAAAAAAATCAATCAAACCAACCAAACACCACACACACATAACTGCAGAACTGCGATAACCAAAACATACAGTTATCGCAAAGTTTGGTGTGTCCATTGGGGCTGCTTCAATACATCTGTTTTTTTGTGTTTAAAATATTGTGTACAGAATGTTTGAGCCTGCAGAGTTTACTTGTTTCTCAGAAGAAAGGCTCTGCAGGAGAGAGTTTCTGTCCTGTGGAGCTTATAGACTCTGCAGGATCTTTTGCTCAGTGACCCTAGTTTATCCACAATTCATTTATGTCACTGAATCTTATGTCTATCAAATAAATGAGTTTCAGATCATTAAGGTTGTACTGTCCTTGTTAGCAAGAATATATTATTGGCCAGAGGAATGCCATAATGTCCTTTTCCAAAACAAAGGAAAATAAAGATTATAGAATTTGTTTCAGTTTTGTTTGCAACTTACTTATGAGCTGTTTCTTGCCCTGTCTCAAGAATAATTACCGATGCGGTTTCCCATCTCTGGACACTTTTTTTTTTTTTTTTTTTTTTTGGTATTCTCTTTGTTCTTAAAGAATTTGCTGGCTTTTATGCAACATGGGGTAAATTTGGATGTTGACTAAACCTTCACAGGAATAAAAGATAGCAACAGTATCTATATAGCTGTACAATCATAATGATTTAGAAATAATAATAATAAAACACATAAAAAGGAGATGTCTTCTATCTAATGTATTTTATGACTAATGGGTAAAGATTACAGGCTGGAAAAAATTTAAGAAACTAAAAAGAAAGCTTTGGGGCAGAGAAAAAAAACACCTTTTTCTTCCATTTTCTTTTGCGTTTTTTGAGATCTTTGTCATATAACATCAGAAATGTTTTATTCAAAATTGTTAAGATTTGAAATTTATTTTTGCCCATTTTAAGTACAAACATTTAATAAATTTTAAAAAATAGGTTGTCTAGAATTACATAATGTCCAATATATATTAGAACAATGTATCTCAAAAGAAATAGATGATCACTAACATTATCTTATAGAATATTGAACTGCAGCATTTTTTGAAAATACTATGATTTTGAGTGGACTCTGATAAGTGTGTCAGTATAGTACACAGCATGCATAGTCATAATAGTTCTTCATTCAATATTATGTATTCATTAATATGTAAAAAGGATTTGTTTCACATTAAGTAAATCTCTTGCACAGAAAACATAAAGCAGGCTTTGTCTGATTACTAAATATAATAATGTGTGAATTTAACCTCTGCTATTGTCATCCTATCACGATATTATAACTAAATCTAAAAGAGATACTGATTTGGTTACTCATTCTGTTTTAAAATTTGCTTAATTTTCAGTACAGTGAACAGCAAAGCAAATGACCTGCTTAAATAATCCAGTTTTTAAATTCACCTTTTGATATATTTTTAAATTCACCTATTCAAATATTTGGAAGAAAAATAATCACATCACTATGAGCACAACACAGATATTCTCAAAAAGTATCTTATTGACACTCACTGATACAGTTTCAGCTTGATTATGCATTTTTTCTCTGTTTTCCCTAGTTTAGAAGATTGGATTCAACTTGAGTATTCCAAATTCAGTTGTTTTACAAAATGTTTATATTTAGAATTACATGCATGATAATTAAATGACTGTAAATAAATAACCATTTCCTTCTATTTGTAGTGGTCATGCATATAACTAACACAACCAACTTAAACGAAAATGCAAGCCTTCAAAAATATGATAGTCTGAGATTAAGAGTGAAGGAGTATAGAAGATAAATCTGAAGTGCAAGATTTTATCTTATGTTCCTGGTCTTATTTAGATTTCAGATTTCACCATGTATTTGGAAAGATACAGAAAAGCAAATTTTCAGAGGTGATATTTATTGTCCTTGAGTGAATGATCATTCCATTTTTCATCCAGTCATTTTTTCCTTGGCTTCTCCTACTTCATGGTATTTATTAATTTTGAACAGTAAAATGTAATAGCAATTAGAGTCTATGTGCTGTTATATTTTCTGAACTTATTAAAAAAAAAAAAATCTGGCTTTTTCTCACCTTTTTGTTCTCTATTTCTTGGCGATGCGGTATTGCAAATAGAATTTAAAAGTCAAACAGTTCTTGTCCGTGCATTCTTCTCGTCTTTCAATTAAAAAACATGACACTGACTTTAGACTTGCCAGGAATAGCTCCTCTGTGTTTCTGTGAAACAAAACAAGAGCTAGGGGAGGCAAACAACAGATTAAGATTTTCTAATGGAAGAATAATAGTCAGAAAGTAAATAGTCTCTTGACTTTCTGAGCTCATTTTCTTTGTCTCTTTTTTACTGCGTCCACTATTACCTCTGACATTTTTTATGCGTTTCATATACATGTTGTTGCCCCGCAGATGCTTTTCTGTTTCTGTTTCCAAATGGCATTTTCAACTTCAAGGAAGTCAACTTCCAGTGAAGTGATGTTCTTTGGTATGCATGTGCTCGTTCATCAGAAATGAAATACTTCAAGGAGGCATGTCAGTTCCTATACGTTTCTGCCAGAAGGTAGGAAGTTTCAAGTGGCAACCTGTCTGGTTTCCTGTCAGCTTACATGGCAGCACTGGCTCTGGTCAGCCGGAGCGCCCCAGCTACCTGACTGCTTACAGCATTATGACAGGGACTGCCCTGTAGTTTAAGACCTAAGGCTTTTTCCTATTTTTTTTTTTAAGAAAGAATCAGTCTGTGGTCTACTAGGCCTCCAGCTAAAACTCTTCAAGCACGGAGTTAGTGAAAGGCTGATAGGGACTCTGAAGGTTTAGGATCTCCATTCTCAGCAATACGCCTCCCCTGCTGGCCACTACCCTCGGCATGCGGTGGCCTCTCTCAATGGGTCTCTGCCAGGCCCCCCACAGTTACAGGACTGGGTAGTGAATACTTGGTTCTGATTGGCTGGAATCCCCGTGGCAGCCGGTGATTGGCTGTTGCTGTGCGGGCACTCTCTGCCTGCCCTTGTGGAAGGTTCTCCGCGCTCTGGCCACAGCGCGGCCTTCTGCAGGTGAGTGACAGCGGGGCGGTATGAGGGTAAAAGAAGTTTGACTAGTCTCAGCCCTACGCCAAACTACCACCTCATCCACTCTGTATCCTGGACACAATCCTAGAACTGTTCATATAGTTTGGTTTATCTATTACATTCCAAAACTTAGTGTATGTTCATTAGAAACTCTACACTCCATCCCTGTGGACAAGACAAATAGGAATTAATGTCCCTATTACATCTCACAAACTTCACCCTTTTCTATTGAGAACTAAATTATCAGGGTTAACATTATATGTATTGTGAAAGAAGTGTAATTAAAACAAAATTCTTATTTTTAACAGCTTCTATTTTATGACACAGTGGTTCAGGTATCTGCAGTCCTTTCTGCATGTTGCATTTTATCAGCTACGTTGGCAGCCCATCAGTCTTGATGGAGTTAATAGTAGCAAAATAAACAGCTGTTTCAGTGGCTTTTAGTGTAGATTTAATCAGAGTAATAAACGGTAAAGATTGTTGGAAAATTTTCTAGGGCTTAGTCTGAAATTAACTTGATTTGTTTCCAAGAATAAAAGACACAGTAGAAGTCTTTCTACATCATCCTTTTTGTGACAATTCTTCTCATGTCCTGTACAGTCAGTTTTTTCATGTACAAAAGTGCATTCTTTAAAAATAGAAAAAGGAAGGGTTGCTTAATTAAGTTAGACAAGGAATCGCATGTGCTACTATATATGTTAAAAAATGCAGTGTCTGAATTAAGAATAAATAGGTATTTAAGTGCATAAAATAGTAAATCGATAACAATGATTTTGAGTTTTTATTTTACATGTAAGGCACATCCTAGATCACCTACAATTTAATAGTCAAATATTCTGTCACTGCTTATAGATATTTTCAAGACATGAAAAATGAATATTTATTCATGGTTAATATGTGTTGATAAGCTACCATTCTTAATAGTAATACAGGTAACTTATATCAGTCACCATCGTTCTTTTTTTTCTTTATGGTTAGAGGTTATAAAAATAATGTATACTGAGAAGTTTGGAGTAGTCTCTTGATTTGCTTGGGCCTTGTATCTAAATATGATCTAGAAACTGACAGAATAAAACGTATTTTATCTCTCATATGTGTTTGTGTGAATACATGTATAGTGCATGTTCTTTAAGTAAGTCATATATATATCCTTACAGAGAGGTTTATGTTCATGCCTCACAGCTTGAAACGAGGAAGATTTCCCTTCTAGTATCCACAGAGGACTTTCTCTAACCTGCTCTTTCTGTTTGGCATACAAAATGGAACTTCACCACTCTTTCAGCTCCTATCTTACTCTTTGCTTATTTTACTGAGACAGAATCCTTCTACTTCTGTTGTGTCTTGCTGTTCAGCTGCCTTTCCTTCCTCCTTGGCATTCAGTGACTTCACTGAAGTCTTTTTTGGCTTTGTGCTACATGGGACAATAGTGTTTCATTTCAGCCTATATTGTGGGTGTTTGTGCTGCCTCAGAGTCCCATGGTTAAAATCTTGCTTGTGGTTCAAGCCTTAAGTAAAACGAGCAGGGAAGTGAAGAGTGAAGCTCTAGAGCTTTTTGCTGTAGCAGCCACAGAGGTCTCTTCTGACTTCAGAACTAGACAGCTGCTCAAGTTGAGCCAAACTGCATTACTCTTTCAGGCCTTGATGACTCAAATGGCTGCCAGAACTGTAGGAAAAGGATCAGTTCTGATTAGATACCTGCATTCTTTCTTCCCTTCTCTAAATCATGCTGTAAGATTTGAGCTTTCCAGGGCCATGCAGTCATTGTGATGAATTAGGCAATCCTCTTGACACTGTTTCAATCTGACTAAACTGAAGCAATACAAAATTGTGTCATCCCGCTCTTCACTGGCACTGGATTATCATGCGAAGACTGCTTTGGCACTGTCTTCTATGGCAGTAGTTGTACGTTTTCTTCAGTTCTTCATCATACAATCACATTTATTATCTGGGCTCATATTAAATGTTATTATTATATCAGTTCAATCATTCATACTGTGTACTGGCAATGAGAGGATTTCAATGTCAAACTACATGCCTCCTCCTCTCTCTTATACATAGTGATACTGCCTCCTGCAATAGACCTGATATGCAGATATTGTACATCAATGCATTTGATTCTTGGCTCAGGCAATAGAGAAGGGTAGTATCTGTTTGACCCATCTTCTTCTAGGACCAGGAAGGAATGTGGACCAAGTTGCATAGATGATCAGAAGGACTTTTAAGACCCTACCAGAAGTGCCTGTCAGGACCTTTAGGTGCATCCCTTCAGAGAAGTGCCTGAAGTTTATCACAGGTTTATGGATATCCTCCAGTCTTTTATTTCCCCTAAAATTTCTCTCCCTGTCAGGGGAGTATCTCTGGATTTGGTGTATCTAGTGTCATAGTTGCAGTCATCGTCTTATCGAGTAGCAACGTTAGTGGACTGAAGGAAGGTGGAATACTCACATGGACTCCATTGTCCTTTTTGTATGCACACCTATCATACTATTCCATTGTAGCGGAGAGCCAGAAATATGCTGCTTTCTCTCAGTAAAAGAATGGTAGAATGAGAATTGAGATTTTGGGGTCTTTCTTTCCATTAATGCATTGTTTGTTTGTGGGGTTGGTTTTTTTTGTTTGTTTGTTTGTTTACTTGCTTTTTAAACTGGAATTTTGCATGCTTTCTCTCTCGCAGAGTTCATGTCCTCTTCCTTTCAATTCACCCCTCTCAAATCTCAGGCCTTTCCTTCTTCCTTCCCAGCTGGTTTTATAACTTAAGGAAAAGTAATCTACATACACCATAACAATACAAGGTATAAACAAGCTGTTGTTACTTTATTGCTTACATAGCAAGGCAGAAGTCTGGGTGTAAGGAGTGGTAGTTGAAATTTTTGTTGCAAAATGAGTGACCTGTATGAAGTTTTTCGTCTTCTAAAAATACTGGGGTTTAAATCCAATAGTGAAATATGTTATTGATGCAACCATATAGGCTGTTTTCTAAACTAATTAAGCAATATTAAATCCTGTGCACACAGAGGCACAAGTATGCATGCATTCTCTCTCTTTATAAATATTTCATATATAGCTTATAGTTTTATATTTACATAAACACACTCTTACCATGTGCTATTTCTATTAAGTAAGGAGCTGTAAATTCAAATGAAACTCTCTCAGTTCTGAAGTATTTGCTTCAATCTGTAGACTACATCAGGTCGGGACAGAACAGTGTCTCAAAATCTTTGTGGAGGTCAAAAGAAGATATTTGGAGTGAATAGAATTGGAATTGCCAGAAACTCCTCAATTTGATTTGCCATTAAAGTTGAAGAGAAGAAATTTGGATATCATAGTGGGATAGGGAATAATGAGAAGCCATATTAAGTCCTTGTTGCCTGTCATAAGGAACAATGATTCTTCCCTCTTTTACCACTTTTTTTTTTTTAAACGTACAACCTATGGGAAACAGAGCAAAGGCTCTACTGTGTTAAAATTCTCTCTTTAGAGCTATCCAAAACCCAGCAGTTTTCTTTCTTAGTTCTTTGCATCTGATGTGGTCTTTGCACCTCAGGCAGAAGCAGTATCTTTCCTGTTCCTATTTCTCCTTCATAAATTCTAATTCAGTGTTTTAAGTTTCTTTGCTTTCAAACATTTGGGGGCTCTTTTTAAGCTGAAACATATTTCAAGACTTTGAAAAATGTTAGTGCTCTTTGTGTTTAGTTTAGCACAAGTTACTGTTACTTTTCTTGGAGGTAACCCTAAAATTATTTTCTTTAATTGCACTGGGGATCACTTACTGTTGTACTGTAGGAACATGAGATGAAACCATGTGATTATATAGATTACTTCAGTAAATACTGATATTTTTTTCTTTCTGGACTAAATCAAAATCCCCTTTACAGTCTATTACAAATGTGTCTGACCATCTTCCCTGGATTCACACGAGGTTCTAAAATAGAATATGTAATGCTAAAACAGAATTACAAAAACAAATCATTTAAATCTCCATTATTATTGCTTTTATAAGTTATAAATAATGAGTAGTCACCTAAGCATATGTTTTGTGAAGTGAAATGAAGATCGAAATTGTAACGTAGTGAAAAAATTTCAGTAATTCCTGTCATTAGCCATATTTCTTAGTTTGTTTGCTTTTTTTTTTTTTTTTTTTTTTAGCTGAAGTGAAGTGACATTGAAATTGAAGTGAATAACTCTGTTGAAGTTAAATAATATTATAAAGCTAAGTTGCTTTTTGGAAGGAGGGTCAGCAATAATGCAGTGTTTCTTTTAAATTTCTTGCAGCCACTTGGTTCTGCTTGTCACGATTGGTCTGCAGTAGAGTTGCTATTTCCAGGTCTTTTATTAATTGTATTGAGTACTTCAGGTATATATTGAAGAATTATATTAAGAGGCAGTTTATGAGAAAGCTATTTCCCATGCAGGTAAAAACAAGTCTGAAACAAGGGTGCAAAAATGTGATGCAAAACATACTTATTACCAGTCTTGAGATACATATATTTTAGCAGTAACTTATTGGAAGAATGCTTTACTTACACATTAAGATGGGCATGATGGAATAACTTATTACTTAAGGAGTTGAGGTTTTAATTTAAGTGTTATATATTTAAAATATAGATATACCATTACAGATTCTTAATTCAAATTTTTACCCTCAGAAATAACTATATTACATGTATGTTAATTGTACTAGTAACATAAAATGGAAATGAAATTATAATTTTGTTAGTCAGATTAATATTTCATATTTTTATTCCCTGTATATCCAAAGTGCCTATTTAAAGTAATTTTAAATTTAAATCAATTTTAGATTTCAATAAATTAAGGGCTCTTATTCAGGAAATAAGCTTACGTACATTCATCTTTTTCCCTCTAGGACAGATCTCCTTATGAAAGGTATGGTGGCCAATCCTACAATAGCATACCCAAATTAATTTGTGTATTATGATCTTGTACAGCACAGACACGTTAAACTAAGTGCAATTTCCAGTAATCTTTTATCCTATTGGTGTTGAAATACTTAACTTTTTGTTCTCCAAAAAGATAACTTTGCTTTTAAGACAGGGTTAAATATAACTGATCAGAAAAAAACATGGAACCTACATTTCTGAAAGTTTTGAACCTGAATTTTATTCAGAATTGTTATATCCCCTTTGATATTTCACATGAGTGCTGCTGGTAATGTTACATGCATCCTGACCTCTGGTGTAATCCTCTTTGCTATAGAACTCTAATAACTGTCTTTCTCAAACAATCACAGACCAACAATATAAAACGCAACTTGGAATAGTGTTCATCAGGGTTGTGATTTCTTCTCTGAAACACTAAAAATATCTAATGAGACCTCAACTTAGAGAGACAGGAAGTAAGTAGAATTATAACAAAACACTATTAATGGAGAAGGTCAAGTTTTCTTTCTCTTGTATGGGCATTTGAAACAAATTTGTGGATTAGCTACATTTTTGCAGTTTTCTTTCACTTCATCTTTTAACAGGATTAATAATGCAAAAAAAATTGTCTTTATACTTGTGACAGGAGTTCTTTTCTGTGCTTTCTGAGTTTTGTCAGCTTTTTAGTGAGAAAGAAGTTGTTATAACATACCTGTTATACCACCAATTTTATGTCATTTGTCATAAACACATGCATACATACATGCACGGGTTATGATGCAGTGTGAAAAAGCTTGTACTGAGCAATACCATGTTATTGTAAACCAAAGGAAATATATAAACTAAGTCAGGTAATTTTATGAGTTCTTTTTTGGTACTTTTATTTTCAGTGTTTCTCCACTATTTATGTTAGAACTGGAATTTATTACTAGATAAAACATAGTAACTATGTCCTCGTTTTTTTCTTTCATTTAGCAATTTTCTTCTCGTGCCATGAAAGATGACTACTTAAATATATTCTCATAGTCCCCCCAATAATTTTTGGTATTATGTTTGAGTAAATGTGCTATGTAAAGTATTTTAAGATTAAAATGAACAAACAAGCACAAAGCTGTGTTTGAGTTAGAAATGTGTCTGGGAGGACTCATGATGCAAATTCAATCTATTCAAAATCTCAGAATTTGAGATTTCTAATGGTTTATTTAGGCCAGGTTTAAATCTGCTCCTTATATTTCCATTACTTTCCCAAATCAAGAGTAAATTCTATGCTAGGTGAGTACTGGATTCTGAGCTAGTGGTAAAATTGTTGTTGGCTTTTATAATAAAAGATAGATACATGAATAAAACGTTCAATGTCAGAGCAATTTTTTTTCCCCAATTTAACTGTGTAGAATCAATAAATGTTGAAAGGAAAAAGTAATCTAGAAATCTAACAAATCGATCTTGAACATATTTGTCAGAAATATTTTTGTGCGTGTTTTTAGTAGATAAAAACTGATTGTTGAAGAATTACATTAAATAAAAATTAGTAACAAAAAAGCAAAGGCCATCTATGCAGAATAAATAATATTTTAAATTACTCAAGGAAGGCAAATAAATTAATTATATATAGGACTTAATATCTCTATGTCCTTTTTCCTCAGTTAAAATACTGTGTTTTTCTTATTTTCTTCAAAGGTTTTTTTGTGATCTAGTTTGAAAGAAAAGCCAGAGGAGGGGAATTACAGGAAGTATACTGCAGAGATGGCAAATGCTGTTGGATCAGTTATGGGCTTTGGTTAGGCTGTGCTGTAGGAACCTGCAGAGGTATCACAGTCTTTTTTTTTCTTTTTTTCCAATCAGAGGAGAGGTGTTATGCTGAGAGCATTTTGTCACTGAGTGAAAGAAGGAAGAAAAGAAGCGAAAAGGATGTGTTTTAATTTTTGCACAGAATCTGCTTATAAAAAAGTATATTTGATAGGCCTTAATGCTGTTGGAGGGCATTACTTTTCATTGTATATTATTTTAAATTTGATATACATAATGCAACTCGCCTTATTTTTCTACATTTTGGGGTATTTTAATCAGGTTTATTGGTTATTTTTGCAATCTCTTACTGATGCTGCACGGATATAATGATAATAAAGGGAAGTATTGCCTTTTTAAAAATGTGAAAAAAACCTCTTTTTTATTAAGAAATGCACAGGAAATTACTCTGGCTGGAAGTAAGCTGATAAAATATAATTCTTTTATTTACTGTGGTAAAAGAATAATAGTTAATTTGTCTTCTAAATTAAATTACTGAAAACTACGCCCTAATTTTATTTTTAAATAGTGTTTCTCTTCCATGTATCAAACCCTGATACAACAGAACTAGACTCCCTGAAAGACTACTATAAATCTAAATATAGTGTATTAAAAAATCCCAGAGAACAATTTGACAGGAAAAGAAGTCTAGCATATTTTATCTTTTCTCTAGTATTCTGCTTTTAATGGCATAACATGATTAAGTAGTTGTTTATAATTAATTATATTTAAGGTGACAGATTTTGCAAGAGCTTTTAAGGACATATGCTAAGTTACCATCATGAGGAGTAAAAGTAAGTGCTAGGAATGGTTTAAATTTCAAACAGCTTAAGAAGCAATGTTTAATCTGAATCAGAAATAGGAATGAGTAGAGCATAATTTGTCCATAAGTGTGCCTAGTTTTACTTCATTTTATATTGTAACTAGATTTTTCTAAACCATTCAACAGAACTCTGAAAGTATCATAGAAATCTCAAAGTAGTCAAAATTATCAAATTACATAACACAAATTCTCAGAAAACCCAGAGAAGATCAATTATTTTGGTTTGAGTTTTTGAGTGATTGTACTAGCCTTGATTCTCTGTCCTGCGGTTACAAGCAGATTTCATGTTACTTACTTAGAGAATATAGATAATTGAGTTCTTTATTGGTGTGGAATTGATATTCAAGGAAGAAGAATTTAAAATTATGACAAACTGGGTTACTACTTATGTTAGTGACCACAAGTGAATAAGATCGAAAGGAAGTGAAAAATAGTGATGTAAGCTCAATGAGATTCGTGATTATATCATGAGAGCCTGAGAGTCTGTTGCCTCACAGTTTAAACAAATCAGGTTCCTGAAATAAGATGGAAATTTCTGTTTTAGAGTTTAATAAGATAATGAAACACCTAAAATCTTCAGCAGTAACAGGGTTTGATCTGAATAAATCTTTGCATCTCCAGAATAGGTGTGTAATTCTTGAGTCAAAAGAGATAACGCAGAATGAAAGCACAGTCACTGAATTGTTTGCACTGGATAGTGCACTCAGTGTTTCCATGGTCACTTTGTTATCAATTTGTTTAAAAATTATATTCAATCAATATAGCAATAGGAAAACAAATATACTCAAATGTGTTGAAAAATAGTGAATGTGAAACAACTCTTAGGGGAACTAAGAAAAATTGTTACAGAATGGCTACCAGCAATGCCCTTCATAGTTTTCATAATTATATTTAGGAAAATCTCTATTTCAGCTAACTGTTGGAAACTAGTTTCTTGCACATAGTATAGCTTCTAGCAGTGGGAAACATCCAGGGTTGGTTTTTTTACCCTTTGGAAGATATTTTGGTCCCAGCACTTGTGAAGTTTTTATTTCTTCATCTGTACGCAAAGATGTCACTATGTACTCACTCGGCCTCCTATGCCAAAACCAGAATATGAAGATTGTGAAGGGAATTTTTTTTTTATGTTGTAAATTACCTTATGCCACTGGTGATCTTTCTCGTGATTTTTGTGCATAACTTTAGTATCTGACAGAGTAAAAGTCCAAAAGCTAAGTGACCTCCTGTATGATAGAATGTTGATGTTAGTTTCCCGAAGAATTTGCTGGTATGAAAATTAATATTTGTGATTCAGCAAATGTCATTCTTCCATCTGGGTTAATATTGAACAAGTTCTGTACCCGTGACTTTGGGTCATGGTGTTGCTGAAGGTAGATCTGAGATAAGAGATAAAGCTTAGGACTTTGTATTGATTATTTGATTTTCAACCTTGAGGTGAAGACACATAAGGAACCAATGTAACCTTTACAGAATGTTTCTCTGTCCCTGTTCTGTGTACAGTTATTTGGTGTCTGGCCACAACTACCAGTCATTTTCACTCATTGAAAATTAAATATGAAACAGAAAGTTACTGGAAGAATAAAAGAGAAATAGTTGTGTTCTGATACCAGTTATCTCCATTTAGAAAAATAATACAGCTTATCTATGTTCCAATAATTCAACCTTAAATTTCTTTTTATATTCTTTTAATTTAATCCAAATTGGAGCATCAAAATTACTAACTGAGCATCTTTAGCAAAAGACAGAAGTTTATCTTAAATTTAGGTTGAACAGTACCATCTGTCAAATAGTTTTGCAAACACTGGGGAAATGTGCTGTGTTTCACATTTTCAATAGTTATACTTTCCATAGCAAAACCCTACAGGACTAACATTTTACTGTTTGGTTTAACACTCTATTTTTTTTTTCTAAAACCAATTGTAAGGATATTTTTAAAATCTCCCAAATTACTTGTTTCAAAAAGAGATAAAACTATGGAATATTGTAAAGTAGGTATTTGCATGTAGCAAGATATTTTGCTGACCTTCAGGAACAGAATAATTTTACAAATTCTATCATTAGACAGATAAGGTTCCTTTTACTAAATCTTTTAGAAATTATCTAAATCCATTCAGTTAAAATCTATTTTTTTTTTTAATTCCTCTAATCCAGCCCCTAGAGCCACTGTTTTATGGACATTTTACCCACTACGTTAAGAAGCCCAGTCTTGTTGTTTCATGTGTGCTGTGTTTAGGCCATCAACAATGAACGTGGAGATTGTATTTTGTAGCCCTCCAGGGAAGTGGAAACTTGATAAGTATGCACCCTGTATATTTACTTCAAGTGATAAATTAAAATAAAAGTAGAAAAACACAGGAATCACAAATTGATACTATCAGTCTGAAAATCCACTCCAAGTTGAAAATGCTAGTTGACAAGAAATCTGATCAACAGGCTCATGTTAGGCCTCTTGGGCTCAATTTGGAAATGGAAAAGAGCAAAGATATATTAAAACAGTGTCTGCTAGCAGTGCTATATATGGTGTTGTCATTTCCATTAAAAACTGTATCTTCAGGGAGGTTCCAAGGTATCAGTCTGTCCCAGAGTGGTGGAAGTTTTTGTATTTATTTTCTGGTTTTGCGCAGTTGATTTGGTATTTTTTGTATTTGCAAGAAAAGAGAAAATATTGCTTGTATTTTTTAAGCTGTAAAGAATCATTAGAGTATACAGTTCTTAGGTTTAGGTGTTTCTCTGGTTCACCACTGAACTGAAGGGATAGCTTTGCAGACATTTGGTCTTCTGTGTAAATTAGCAGGATTGCATATCAGTTGCTAAATGAAAATTAAGCTAATTCTGGTTTAATCTCTTTAGCATTTGATTTCTTTGTTTCATTGATTAATTTAATATTGTGGGGTTTAAAATGTGGGGTTTTTTACACCACAGCCATTTGAGAACTATAACAGAGATCTGTACTGCAGATTGCTATACAAATATTTATGCTGCTCTTCTGATTCCGTGTTCAGTGAAATAACCTGTGTATTGCATACTATTTTAAATTTGATATTAAAAGTGGCTACTGATCTTTTGTGCTTTCAATTTCTTCTGTGCCTCAGCTTAAAAAGATACAAACATTTAGTTTTATAGAGTCACTGTTTAGTTTTGAAATTCTGTTTTAGTTTGCATTTCTTAATTTTTTTTCCACGTTTTGTTAAAGTGAAGTGCAGCAGGAGAATCAGATTAGCTTAATTACTTTACAGTATTCAAATGTAATGAGGAATATCATTAACTTCCCATTCCATCATAGTAGGTGATATTTATCAAAAGAACATTTAGACTTGTATAGTACCTGAACATAAGAAAAGTATATAGCTCTCTATTTTTCCATATGTTTATGTTTAAATATCTATGTAAACAAGATAGTATCTTTAGAATTCAATGTCTGAAAAGAGAAGAAAATGCTGTTTGAGCAGTTATGAGAATCCAACACAGTAGCAACAGCAGCATCCCAAAATAAAGGAATCTCCAAAATTTACAGCATAAGTGCCTGTGGAGTCTGTCATGGAACCACATGCTGCTACTCGAAAAATACCATCTACCTCGCTGAAAAGTGGTGAGATGAAGTAGCAATTAAGAATAGCAGGATAGTTTTGTTCACCTGCATGGCTTGGCATTTTCAATATTTTTTTTTTCTGGTTAGTTCTCAGTGCTCTTTAATATTGTTGTCTTTTCAAGTCTTATTTTTAGGGAATATTCTTAGTCTCTTTGACTTACATTTTTATTTTTCATACCGATTTTGGAAGACTGGAATGAATTTTATGTAAACTTTTTTAAAGAAAAGCTTTGAGATTTTGTAAGTGATCATTCAGGGCAATGTAAACAGTTAGCAAGAGCACTATTAACTGTGCAACAAATGCAGGCTTCTCATCAGCAGAATAGAAAATCTGCTGTCTTTTTGATGTATTTTTAGTGCTGCAAATTCCAATAAGAATTAAAGAAGAATATATCTGTGCATATTAAATATCCAGATATTATGTCTGACTCAGAGGAAGTTCCTAATATGCAGGTCACCATTTCCTATGGAGGGCAGGACTGTGAAGTTTGCTTTATGTGTGCCCTGTTATGCTACTCTTGGCACATCACTGGCCACTACTGGAAACAAGATACTGAGTATATAAACTTTTGATGTGATACACACACTTTTATATTTCACAGAATTGTGAAATGTAAGCACAGTTGATTGACAAAATTCAGATCTAAATAATTTGAGCAGCTCCTACAGCTGTGGAACTTGTCCTTTGGATTTCCCTGTGTCCTGTAATAGTGTGCAGTATTCAGTTTTACCTCCTAGCTCTTGATGATTTTTTTTTTTTTAAACTTCTTGGGAACTATTCCATTATAAACATTGTTTCATTGTTTTAAACTCAACTTTCTAAAGTACTTGGTTGAATTTGAATGTTCTTTTCTTTTAGCCTAGGCCTTTGCACATGGTGCATCCTGTTCATATAGCACTATTCAATATCATGTGTGAGTTACTGGATGCTGCATTAACTGAATTTAAACCAACATTCAATTATAGTTTCTAAATTTTGGTAGAAAGCATATTATAATAGGTTTTTTTCAGACACTGTAGGAAAGAAGTTCTATAGAAATTTATTATTTTTTAATACATATACGTTATCCATTAATCGTATTGTCTGTTACACGGGTGCATTAAAGTATGGATATGGATTAAGAAAAATACATAGAGCTTAAAAAGTATTTTAGCAAATAATTTTCATAGGCTTATTCTCTACGTTGACACCATGTGAATATTTCAATGTTCTTTGTGTTCTTTTTCGTTTTTCTGTGGTTTTCTTTCTTCTTTTGAACTGTTTTTTCTTCCTTTTTTCTTCATTATTCATCACCCATTTCTTTCCTAAGGTTAGCACCACTCTTCATTTTTAACATGAGTGCACTTTAGCAGTCAACTAAATAGAACTCTCTAATCCCCAGTAGGTAAGGTTTTATCTAAAGTACTGGCAAATTTATATTGTCTAAGCTGTAATTTGTCTATAATAGATGTATCTCAGGTTTGTTAATCCTATTATTTTAGTTTAAAATTCCCCAAAACTCTGTGTTTCTGTTTTAAAAATTCAGTCTTTAAAAATCATACCTTTTTATTTACTATCCAGGATGTGCTAGGAAATCATTCACTATTCTTTTTTAAAAATACAATGTTATAATTTGTGTAGCATGACCTAAATAGTCAATATCTCTCATATCAAGTCTCTCTGATATCAAGGCATTTTATAGGTTTCCATCATAGTACAGTACTTCTGTATCAGTCCAGTTTAACTTTGAATAATTTTCAGTTGTTTATGTTTTCATTTGCTTGAGGATCATCCTGTCCAGGACTTTTTCTGTGACACACTGTGCTGACAGAGGAAAAGATAGGTGTTAGTACCCCACTAAGAACCAAGATGGTTATTCTGACTGTAGTTAGGTCAGGAAGAACGGCCTCTTTATTTCCCTGTCTTGATTTTTAATGGGAACATACATAGTAATACACTCGAGAAGAATCAGTTATTGAAAGATGCTGGAATGAGCCAAACCAGAAGTAATGACCAAAGCCTATTTTGTGCACTCTAATGTTTGCAAAAGAGGGATCATTCCATTTCTGTCCTGTATTTTTTCAGTCTGTGCTAGAAACAACAGGCCGATTGTGAGTATCTTGCGAGAGAAAAGATAGACAGGTTAGCGAGCTTTGGCACATGATGTTAAAAAAAAAAAAAAAAAAAAAAAAAAAAGTGGCAAAGTAATCAATGGATTATGTGCCAAAAACTATGCAAATAACAAATATTCATTTTTCTTCTCACAGTGCTTTCTGTTTGGGGGCAGTTGGTGTTTAGTTCTAGGGCTCAAGCAAGTTCAAGTATTGCATCATTTTAAGTATGTAGGCATAGAGGTCTTGTGGAACATTTTGTTAAACAAACCCCTGGTATCCTTTCAAACCATGTCATATAATTTCTTGCAGAAGCTGTCTGCACATCCGCACTAAACTATGGTTATCACTGCACTATGAGTAGAAGGTTGTAACAAGAATACATTAATAACCTGTTCAGAAGTTTTCTGATTTCCAGCATCAGCTTATTTGTGCCTTGTTTATAATCATTATTGCTTTCTTTATATCCAGGGTGTCATATACTTTTTCTTTACAATATTCTTAAGTGTAGTAAGTAGACAAGATGGCTTTAACTTTTGTTCATTGGTTTTTGGACAGCTGAATCTTTTGAGCCTTTACCCTAGAACATTTTTTTTAAATTCTGGAATACATACACTGTATTAAATATTTATACATATATATGTTTGAATATTTCTAGTTTTGTATATAGTTGTTGACATACACACATATCTAGTTCCAGAACACTTATTAATGAAAAGTAAATTAAATAATTCTTTTTAATATTCAGGCTTGACTTGAGAAATAGTTTTCTTGTGTATACTGAAAGTAACCTGCTATTAGTGTGCATAACAACCTACTGCACAATTTTCTTTCTTTCTTCAAAAAACAATGTTTTTGAAAGCTGTTTTTTGTTCTTCTTTCTTTCATTGTTTATTTGCAAACTACAGGTGTAAGAGTTCATCCTTATTAATAATGACACTTTTCCTGTCTCATAGTCTGCTCATCCTTTCCTGTTGATAAACTAAAAATTAAGGGAATTTCAGACTCTGTGTGTGTGTGCGTGTTTGTAGTATGGTATGGAATACAGGAAATAAACTACAATCTACATGACCTGCAAAAATGTACTCTCTGTAGAACTCCAGAAGAGCTCTTGGTTATTACAACATTATTTCTCTATTTGTTTCAAGTAATCTAACTCTAAAATAACAAAGCAGAAAATGAAGTAGCTGCTTGCATGTGACTTCAAGAAAAGAATCATAGGAATTATAGACTGCAAAAACTTGTAAGGTAATTTTGACAATCCTCCTGCCTGTAGAAGATTGTTCCCTGTGGTATATTAAGACTTTTATAACTTTCCACAAGCTTTTATGGGTTCCCCAGGAGAGGATTTTTGTCTATCCAGAGTGCTAGATGAGGAGTTCTTTTACTGTATTTTACAGCTGGAAAACCTATCTTTTATTGACAATTGGCATTGACACTAGTCTAAGGAACACAGTGAGCTAAATGTTTCCATAGATATAAGAGTTTGGCAGAAGCATTAGAGTGAAGTTTGATTGTCAAACCAGGGAGGCTGAAGTCAGAGATTTTTCTCTGCAGCTCCACTTAGCTATATTATCTCTGTGCTTTGGCGAGATAAGATTATTTTTTACAAAACCTAGGTGTAGCAAAAGCCACCTTAAATGGTCCCCACAGCTATGCAGCATGAAGAGTGGAGTAGATTAAATATTTCTGTAGTCATAATTCCAGAACCCATATTGACAACAGTAAACAGTACACAAGTTACTGCTCATTTGGAACAGCTTGATTTGTATCACTGGGTAGAAATACACAACCAAGAAGAACATGCGTATGACTTTTGAGAAGGCTTAGTTTCACTGAGTTTAAGGAATTGCTCACTTCAGTGAGGGTGAGTATGTAAAGAGATCTGCTGCATCAGTGCCAAACATGAATTTATTTCAGATCTTTAAATAATTTTGGGTTGTTAACTTGCAAGTGTTTCACCCACTTGTTAAAGACAGTTATATGGGGATTTTTTTTTTTTCATTTTGTAATATTTTTTCCTATGTGGTTGTTTTATTAAGACTTAATGTTTCTAAAGAAAGTAGGAGAACCTAAAAGTTTGAATATATATGGTACTCATACAAGCCAAAACCTTATGGGTGCTTATGCACAGCATCCTTCTTTTGCATTCTTTTTGGCAGATCCTTGATAGCATGGTTCCAGTACAGTAGTGTAGTTGGAAACTTTCTTACCCTAAGTCTTCCCTAAGAATTAGAGTTGGAAGTTTTGCTGGTTAAACAGTGAAAGATATTGCTAAATGGATTTGCCAGAAGTGCATATGCTGACTGCTTGCCTTAATCAGTTTTAACTACTCTTCTAAAACTGTCCACAGATCTTCCAGAGACACTATACATCTGGAGGTACAGTTCATACTACATACATCTCTTTTATGTGTGGACTTAGAGAGTTTGATCAGGGCCAATGAAATTATCATACTATATTTTTTTCAGGAACATATACTGAGAAGCATCAACTTGGGTAATTTGGTCTGGGGTATGAATTTTTAACCTTGTGTGTATCAGGAGTACTCAGCTTTTAAATACAATGGTGCTTTAGGATAACAAATTTTTAATTTTACCGTTTCCTCTGAAAGGGTAAATATGTAGATTTTTATCTTCCTTTCACCAGAGGAAAAAAAAAAAAAAAATGGAAGAGGAGAATATCTTATGCATCTCAGACCAGTATAAAACAATAGCAGGAATTTCTCATGTATTTGATTGTGATGCCTTTGACTGTTATCTCTCAAGCATTCCCTGAGGTAGCTAACAGAATTAATCTAAAATTAGCTTAGTGTTGGTCTACATTAAAGTCCTGTTATTCATTTTTTTGAGGCAGATTCTTACTAAATGTCTTGGTGTAAGGTCTCAAAATTCAAATCAAGTTGAATATCTCTGCAATTAGTTTTTGTTGTCAGCTATGTTATTGGTGACAGAAGTATGTAAAAACTGCAAAGATGTGAACTATAATCCATTGTATTCTCTTTGAAAACAAAACAAAAACCCATTTATTTCTGCCTACCTTCTTTCACCTAGCCTCTACACAATAAATTCTTCCTTTAGGAGCTTTTAAAGTTTGCCTGTTTAATTCTTAAGAGAACTGATTATGTCTGTACTTTTACCATTAATTAGTAGAATGCAATATAAGTTCTATTTTTGCCTCATGAAACTCCTATCACCAGTCATCCATATGATGAGTATCTTTGTTACAAAACAGTTTAGTCTCTGTCAGTGTTTTTCATCATGGAATTCGCTGCCATTAAATGTTCCATAAATATTCCAAATTAAGTTTCTCTCAATTTTTTATACTTTAGACTCAGAAATGAAAGTCCTGTTTTCAGAGAAATAATTAACTACTTGTGTATGTGCCTTGTCAGACTGGATTTTTAAAGTAAAAGTAGTGATATCTGTCTTGTTATGTTTTTCTTTTATAAGCAAAAATCTAGATTAGCTGTGCTAATGGAATGATGAACCATTCAATAAAATTAGCAATATTAAAGTTTCAGACTTCATAGTTTAATTTTATATCAGTGTTAATTTGCTAGTGTATAGTGAACACATTTTGTTAACCAACATACAGAATATGTCTCTTTTACAGATGAATGATTCCATAATGTAGTGAACTGATGAGGAGATAAACTGTCTGAAAGTTATTGTCAGCACATCATAGCTATTGGTACAGTTTGAATTTGCCATTATAATCTAGCATTGTTGATAGATTCTGTGGATATTTTGGGGTTTTTGGTGGGGTTTTTTGTTTTGGTTTTTTTTTTAAGAGAAAATTGTCTAGTAGATTAAAGTGTTCAGGTAGGACAATCTAATTTCCAGGTGGAATAGGTTTGGAGATGTTGCATTCATTTCAGTGCAAGTGAAAAAGTGAATTTAGTTTTCTTGCAATTTAATGGTTCCTGTTCAGGATAAAGGGTGTATCTTTCTGTTATTTCTTTTTTCTTGCTTCTTATGTATTATGTCATTTTTTGAGACAGATTTATAACATACTATAAGGAAAAGATTAATTTTAGATTTTTTGGTTGATGCTAAGACTCTAAGTCCCATATTACTAAGGTTCCATAAGTGCCTCATGGCACTCATGGGTTACTCTGTCTCTTGCAATAACTTTCAAATGTTGAATGATTCTGGAATAAAGCCAAAGGCTTGGCTGTAACATGAATCTTGTGAAGATTTTCCCCAGATATAGTATGCTTGTTTGGACCATTAGAATTTATGCAGTCTTTCAAAGCTAGACTACGTAGAGTCTAGAATGGTTTACCTTATACAAGTGGCACACATTTCTGTATAACTCATCTGAGTGATTGATGTTTTGATTGCATCAATTGGAAAGGAAATATGATTAAAGACTGAAGGTCTCTGCAGACATCAGAAGGAATTAGCTGAGGCAATTTTTTTCCATAAACCTAAGTTAATGTTGAAACAATCTTACAAAGGTACATTCGCATTATTTATGAAGTGTTGCTATGTACTTCACACAAGGAAAATATTTCTAGAAACAATGCATACTATCACACTCTTCCAGCCCAATGAAATTCAGATTTTCAGTATTTAAATGAAGATTCTTTAACAGGGTCATCAGTTACTACTGATGGTAATAAAGTTGTGCTCTCCTTCTCTAGATCTTCCCTTCAGGTAACACCAATCTACTAACCCTTTCCTTTACATTAGAAGTCAGGCATGTTCATTGCCTTCTAAAGATTGTGTTTCTGGGTATATCCAGATAGGATTAAATTTTGAAAATAGATTTAATTTTACAAAAATAACACAGTGATTTAAATTCATTAAATATGCAGGTTTACAATTAATATAATAACTATTGTGCTTGTAAATCTTTGAGCCACTGTTTATTGGCAAAATAATATGAGTACCTGGGTAAATACTTCCAAGCCTATCAGTATCTTTGATTGAGTTCCAAGTAAAAGATTGCATTACTTGGTAAAATTTGAAACAGATATTTGGCAGGAAAAACCAATAAATAAAAACACTTAAATGGGGCCTCTAATTAGATATAATTTGCAAAAACAAACAAACAAAGAGAAAAACAAACATATTGCTAGAAATACAGTTTAAAGTGAGGAAACATTAGCAAAAATTACATAAATGTATCTTTTTTGAGTGTCAGTACTTGAACAGCAAAAATATACCAAGCCATAAGGTTTTGCTAGAAAGTGGAATTTGGTTGTTAAATACTTGGGTTTGTTTTTTTTTCAACTGCCAGCCTGATTAAGACAGTGCTTCATTTCTTTTCTTTATTTTTTAAGACTGAATATTGATCTTTTTAATTTTTCTAAGTTCCACTCCTAGGCATCCTGTTTGTCAGTTACAGTTGTTAGGGGGTTTTCCTAAGAATAATGCAAAAACAGTTCAGTTCACAAACATTTCTCTATAAAGGGGAATTTACATTGAAGAAATGGCTGTTTTGGAAATCCAAACCACTCCTATAACAACTATTTAAATGCATGCAAAATCTTAGGATGTGAGCAGTCCCATGAATTCCAATATATACATTGGGTATATATTTTACATTTATTTCAGTTTTTGCAGGATGCGGGCCTTAAGATATTATTTAAATTTTAACATACATAGATCTCTTCACAGTTTTCTGCCAAATGTAAAGCACTGACTACCATAAGATAGACTCCAGTTATGTTTGTTAGCCACTAGTCACCAAAAACTGAGTTTTAATATTGGAAAAGCAATTCATTTTGATTTAAGCAGTTTGTTCACATTCTCAGCTATCTCAAATTATCTCAGTTAAAGGCTGATTTATTAAAAAAAAATCACAAAATACACTCTAATCAAGTGAAAGTGATAGTATTTGATAATAACTTTAAAATTTTGAGAGATTTTTCTACTTTCCTCTGAATTCATATTTTGTTCTTCGAGGGCATATCCATTTGATTTCTTTTTCTTTAACTAGTCCTGCTGCTTGATGCAAGAATTGTTTCAAACCTTTTGATAACAGAACCCATTAAGAAATTCCTTGTTACTCTTGCAAAGTTAAAAGAGGCATTCAATTCCTCTAAATTATATCTGAATAAATATTTCTCTGAGGAAGGTTTTATAACATTAATGGATTTCTACATTGAATTTTCAGGGAGAATACTGTGTACTGGTACAATGTAACTTCTGTAAAAATTGTAAAATTTTAAGAAAACCAATTTGTACCAACAGATACATAGATATGACTGTGGAAGTGACAAGAGAACAAGCGCATAGTATGAAATTTGCCTTTAAGTGTCATAACTGATTCAACAAGCCACATAGGTGTATGTTTTGTTTTTAAATTTTTGAGCATAATTCCTAATAGCAATTCAGTGGAACTTAGCAGGTCTACACACATACAAAAGGACAAGCATGTAGCAAAATGTTTTACTGTATAGCAGACACAAGTTGCTAACAGTACAGTATATCAAACGCTTAGTATGCTGAATAGTCAGTTGGTTAAAAGTAGTAGTAAATCCAAATTATGCATATTAGATGATGTTTGCAACACACATATACATAATATGAGCCAGGTCTAGTTGATAGCACAGAAGTCTTAATGTATTCTCAGCCTGGCAGACGTGTGCACATTCACAGTAGTGTTCCTTTGTGTGTTTGCTGAGAATTTTACACGTGCAAAGCACATCATACTTAGCATGCAAGTATTCACCACTGTTGCAGCACATATGCAAGTTTGACACATACTGTGCTATGAGATACCTGCTCTCCCCAGTATGTTGCCAAATTTACTTTTCTAATTTTATAATATTGATACAAATGAAAATTACAGGGTTGTCTACTCTTTGCAATATCTAACAAAACAAACATCTGTATGAGTTTTTACAGGATCTTTTTCTTTATAATTATGCAATTATGTAATCATGTTATAGTAATGCAGTATTTGTTATAGCATAATGACTATCATAGTAGTAAGGCTATATTGGGCATTATAAAATTGGGCAAACCAAATTTTGTTTAGGTTAGTATTGCATAAAATAAAGTTCTTGGAGATTTTTCCAAATTACCTGGTACCTCTGCACCTTCATTTTTAAATATTATTGCTATTTTAAAACTAATCTTGCTATTCTCACCTGCTTTATTTTATGATCATTATCAGATTTTTCTTATATCTATTGTAAGTGTTACTATTCCATACAATTGATTTATATTTCTATCTAACCTTATCTTTCTGTGGTATCACTCTTATTCGCCCCATACATGAACAGTTCCTTGGCTTTATGAAAATCCTAAATATAACATATTTTAGAAGCCTTGTTGTACTGGGAATGTCACATCATCAGCAGTAATTCTTTAAGCCTTCATATTATAAATAACTCAAATATTGCACAGCACAATGGAGAAAACTGTACAAGTGTGATTTTCAGGCAGGTGGACTAGATGATCTTTTGTGGTCCCTTCCAATCCCTAACATTCTGTGATTCTGTAACTTAATGTGGGCTATTTTTGTTGTGTTATAAAGCTGGTAGTGAAAATATTTTTAACAACTTGAACACCTGTATCTTTCTCCTTTATTGATTCTGTTTTGTTGCCAAAGAGTGAGCTTAAGATCCCGTTCTTGGGAATAGATTTTTGACTGTATTTCACTTCATTAGAAAGTTTGTGTTAGCAATGCTTCCAAAACAAAAAAAAAATATTTCAAAAAGGTATGAAGGTGAGAAGGATGGAATTTAAAGATCACAATGCCATTGAGTCTGTTTTGCAGTATTTAATGGCTGATAACAGGGTTTTATTAACTCCTTTGTTAGCTTATTAAGAAAGTATACACTGCATTTCACTATCATATTGAAGCTTAACAAAAGGATTCTTTGTTACTCTTAAAGACTCTTTAGTCCTAATTTCTTGCACACTAAATGCTAGAAAAGCTGGAGTTAACCTTGTCATTACAAACATATATGTCTTTAGTACTAAGGAGGGGGAAAGGGAGGCTGAGAGTTAGCAGTAACGCTCCTGCTTAAAATTCTCTTCCAGCTCTTCACTGTTGTGTGGATTATATTAAAAGTGAAAAGTTGATACTGCACTTACCATTTTGTGTAAATGGTATCTTTCATGAGGTCAAACAGTTTTCTCCTAGCCACACCATTTGCTTAAGTTCAAATAACTTTTTCCTAGTCATTCAATTTAGGTGCAGTAATTGTGTCTTAAGCATAAAGTGATATTTTTATTCCTCTCTTTACTAACAATATTTTCCCTAAATCCCTTTTTGTCTTCCAAAAAACAAAGGTGTTCTGCTAGGGATGTGGTACATGTTACATGATAAAAAATCTAATACTTCAAAAGCCAAAAGGCTCAGGAAGAAAAAGTAGCTCTTTAAGATACCAAGAATTTCAATTCTGTCTTGAAAAGCTTTGCTTGCCTAGTTGATTTTTTGAAGTGCAATCTATCATCAGTTGCAGTAAGGCAATACTGTTGACTTTAGTGGATTTACTCCTAGTAGTAAAATATCAGCAATTAACTTTTTTTCTTCTTATGATGTGACCAGTACCCCCTGCTCCTGACCACTGGTAATAGATCAGATTTCTACTGGCATCACAGGAAATGCAACAGTAAGGTACACAATTAAATACTGGTTTACTGAAGCAACAGTTACTAGGAAATTAGGGTGTATATTTTACCTTAGTCATTTTTAATGTAAGTGGATGTTTTGTATAGTATATGCAAAACGAAGATTTAAAAAGAAAGAAACAACTAACCAAAAAACCATCAGAATCCAAATCTCAGTCTTCTCAAAATCTTAATTTTTTACTCAAGAACAAAGGAATGGCTATCTTCAGTCTGATTAGAGCACGCCCTAGTCTGATGCCCTGTGTTTAATAGTGGCCAGTCAAAAATGCCTAGGAAAAATAAGAACAGATCAGGCATAAAATGAAACTTTCTGGCATGTGGCAGTCCACAGCTCAGGGAATTCCCAAGATGAAGGTTATATTTTGAAGGCTTTATTCCATGAATTTCTGAAATCTATCACAAAAGATTTTACTTCCAGTATAGACAGCTACAGTGATTTTCCCAGTTTAACTGTGACCTGTTTGCACCAGTAAATCTTACTTGTTTTTCTTTTTATGGCTTTTATTTGATAATTTTATGTAAAAATGCAGTGAAAATTGATTTCCCAGAGATCTCTTATACTCCATCTCAGTTACCATTTTTCTAGGCAGAAGGGTCCACTATTGAGTTGTCTCTCCTGTAGAAATTATTATCTCCTCAGTGCTCTTTGGACAATCCTTTAGTTTTTTTCTACTTTTTTCTTAAGAAATGTAACAGATTTTAAATCTTAGGGATTGCACAGCTACTGTCTATTTAATCTTTGTTATGAGGGTCATTTTCAACAGATTTTAAAATCTGTAGTCCTAGCATAAAAGGTTTTATTACAACCAATTAAATGCTTTTAAATGGAGACAATAGTTTGACACACTGATTAAGAGAAGCTGTGCTCCCAAAAGCCTTGGACAATGTGTTGATGTATAGCATGATATGGTGAATATTCTTGTTCCATGTGGTAGGATGGGCAAATATTTTAGGAGATCCTGGAAGTAAGAGAGTTTAGGGAAATTTAATCTTTCATTTTTCAAAACAGAGAAGTCTTGATTCTGTGGATTAAAAAATATTTAAATAATTACTTTTGTGCACTATGCAGATGAAAAGTAAACAATGCAGTCCAGAGAGTTAGGAAAGCTTTTTAATTATCCCAAGATTTTTGGAGTTGCGAGTATTTAAACAACTTAGTTCTTAAAACATTTCTCTGAGGAACAGAATCTCTTGCTACATATTACTCAATGAATGTGAATTTAATATAACAAGTCCAGGAACCTAAGAAGTTATAAAACAATGAAGTGAAATGAGGTTTTGATTCATATCAGGTAGACAGTGCTTTTGAGAGGTAACTCGGGTATATGTCCTTGAAAAGTTTCATATAACAGATAAATTGTAAGTTTTGTTGCATTTTTTAAATGGTTCTGCATCTCTAAATATTAATATTGTCTTTTAAAATAAGATTATATATTTCCAGAAAGATCATATGGTACAGTAGCAGCCCAATTGTTTCTCAGTGGTTTGGAAACTGCAAAACTCTTGTTGTTAGAAATGAGAAAGTTCTGCAGAGCCTTTGTGATTATAGGTCAAAATTCTTTAACAACAGTCAATAAAAATATATATTTTAATATTAAAATATTGATTTTTAAATGCTGATTTGAATTTGTACAAACAACTTGGGGTTTTTTTAGTTTTTTGATTGGTTGTTTTTTGAGGTTAGAAGAGACAGGCTAAATCCTTTCTTTTAAAATTATTGAATTAAATTAAAAGAAATATGTTCTCCCTAACAAAATGAAAATATTCCTTTAAGGCAATAGCTGCAATAGAATTTTGTAGGGGCAGGGAAAGAAAAGTAACATTACTGAGGAACACAAGTACATAATTTCTGGAACCTCTGAATGCATGTGAACTGCTAGAAGAAAAAAGATAACCATAACAAAGATTGTCTACTGTTTCTGCTGAATTTCTCTTGTAAAACAGGTATGATTTAAATGTTCATAGCTTCACAAATAACTAGACATGTATTTGAACAATACAATAACTCTGCCTTTAAAAATATTAAGCAGATAACCTGTAGTAAATTCTTCATTTTTGCCAATCATATTGATAAAGTACATCAGTACTTTTTCTTCAGAAAAAAAGTTTAATAATGACTTCTGTGTAAAAAAAAAATCAGTTGTGTGCCATTATCAGACCTTTCAGTTAAAAAAAAAAGAAAGAAAAAAGAACATTTTCTGGAAAAAGAGAACTTTTTAATGCAATATTAGAAAGGATTTTTTTTCTTTTAAATTTGTTTTTACTAGCTTTGTTAGTAACCATAGATTTCTGATGATGAAAACCAGACCCCCAAAAATACACTAAACATTAGAAACCAGTTTTATAAACTTCTTTGAATAGAAAAATCTATTTTATTAAATACAAAGTGAAAGGAGACCATTCAGTGGCTGAAGATTCTTCAGATGTACTACCATGAAAGTGGCTGAAATTAAAGGAGATTAACAATATTTAATTCTGAAAGAGAGCACAGGACCACAAATAGCAAATTTAGGTTAAAAGTCAGTGTATTCAGAAAAGTAAGGGAAGTGATGACATGTTCTCTCTACTTTTGTTTTTTTTCCCCACCGCCTCTGTATTATGCTGCATTTATTTATTTGTTTGTTTGTTTCTTTTTAAACAAAAGCAGTTTTCTGACCGAAATACTGTTAAAAAAATTGGATGAAACTTTTAAGGAATACAAGTCCCTCATTTCAAGTATCATATAGTATTTAGAAAGTACTCATACTTGACACTATCACCTACTCAGGTTTACTAGCCCTTGTACAGGTCCTTAAGCCTTATTGTGTTTTATCAGTCATGAAGTTTACTTCTGTCTATTCTGTCTTGCTATCTAGTGAAGAATTACTTTCTAGATGCATAATGTAGGAGTATATCGTTTCCAGTCTTTCCACCAGTATTTTTTAATAGCATAAAGATTTTTCAAAACATGTTTAAATTATAGGTTTGTACTAAAATAGTAATAATATATACAAGTTCTCTAGTAGTAGGCAGTCTGCAGACTTCTTGAGTAGCTGAGTGGAGATGTCACATTTGCCCTCTCCTAGGTAATTTATCTAGGGCATATATCACTAATCCATAACCTGATTATTGCTGTGTTATGCTGGATATTTTTAAAAGCAATTTGTTTTTCCCTTACTTGGCTTATATTATATGTTTTATTGTGTTATGTTATTATGTATAAACAAACTTTTAAAATTGTAGCTGTAAAATCTGAGTTCAGAACCATTATTTTTGCTTTTGCCTAATTTTTTCTTTATTTCATCCTGGATTGTCCTATAATATTATTGAAACATTGTTCTGACTCTTAGAGGACAAAGATCATCATGATAGTATGATATTAATGGAAAGGCTGTACAAGGATCATGAACATGATAACATCATGGGGTTTGATCCCCCCTCGTGGTCTGTAATCTTCCACTTATATTTAATGCAAGTTGTTTGTTCCTGCTGCTTCCTGCCTGTCTTCCTGAGCTGTGCTGAATCAGCATCTAAAGAAGCAGTGAAGCCTTTCCCTCAGGGGCCATCAGCACCCCGACACTGAAATGCCCTATTTGCTGTAGTGCATTTCAGCACTGGGAGAGAGATGTCCTGGTTGCACTGGTCACATGTATTTAAAATTTGTTCAAGAAAGAAGGGCACAGAAATATGGGCTAAAGGAAGAAAAATAAGTTGAAAGGAAAATGAAGGCACAAACAGTAATCCGGAAGCTACTATTAATGAGAAAGGAAGAATCACAGATACTATTGTGATACAAAATTGTGCAAGAATCCAAACACCAGTAATATAGAAAGTACAAAATTTTTGTATCATGGAAGGAAGAGAATGAAACAGTTTAGGAGATCAAGAAGTTTTAAGTGGTCTTTCATACACTCTGTGACACCTCAATGACTGTTTTACAAGTTGCTTAGCTTTTCTGTCTCTCACTCTTCATGGATCAAATAAAGACAGTTATAGCTGCAGTAGTGGAATTTATTTCCATATGACAACATTTATTTTTAGGATGGAGTTCACAAAGTTGATTGTGATGAGCTGAAGTGTGTGCAGCAGCTCAGGTATGTGATCACATAATTTAATCACGATTGGCTAGAATGCAGCCTGGAAGCCTGATTAACTCTCTGTTAGAGGAGAGCCAGCAAATGCTCGGTGTGACATACTGGTCTTCAGCAACCTGATAGTTTCTGTGGGAAGTGGAAACAGTAGTAATTTTCTGGTGTAAGTGTCCTGAGTATTCGGTAGACATGGTAGGAGTTCCGTCACTGTCTGCAGTGGGAAGATAAGTGCAGATTTTAGCATTAGGCTATCTTTGATTGAACGTGGGAAAGAACATACACAAGAGTACAATCTACATTTCTCATCCAACTTAAGTTCAGCACAATTACCACAGCTAAGAACACACAGAATATAAAAGATAAGTAATATCTGTTGGGTGAGATATGAAATCACCTTGCTAGGAGAGAGTGAAAGAAAAGGTGTGTGGGAGAGTGTAAATAGAATGAGTAGAATCATTGTAAAATCTGTCCCAAAGCCACCCTTTCTAATAAACACAAAAGACAACACAGAATTGTTAGTGAGTCTGAGCAGTCTGCCCACTCTTACACTCTTGATTGAAAAGGATGTTCCTGAGAGCAGTATTCCTGGTGAAACTAAGTGGATAAACAAGTATATATTTTCTCAGATTGAAACTTAAATATAAGAAGTTTAATAAAATTATACACAGTTTTAATATTTTCCATTCTAATCTTGTGCCTCTGTAGGATCAAATGCTAGGTAAGAATTGAATATTTTTCAAGGTAATTTATTTTAAAATGCAGCTTAACATGCCGAAATACATCAAAATAAGCAAATATGTAACCTACTTGTGTTTGCATATCAAATTTAACTAACTCAAAAAATATTAATATCAAAACATCAATGGAATGTGGACTTTGAATAATTTAGCTTGAGGTTATCTAAACAAAAACAAATTTGTTTGGTTCTCGTATGATACTGAACACCCCTGCTTAAGCATTCTTCTTCCAACTTGGGGGTTTGTGAGAGAAGTGTTAGAAAAAGCCTCTCTTCCAAAAAAACGAAACAACAGAAAGGCTGGTGTTATTTATTGTTCAGACAATTTTAAGTGGAGGAACTGTCAAAGTTTTGGGGCACAGAATCTCTCTTTCTGTCACCAAAATATTGCATACTGAGCATTTTGGCAAATATATCCATGAAGCATAAAATATACAAAGAGACATTTTTTGGTTCACCACTGGCAGCCTTCAGAAAATGATGATTTATTTTTCATTTGTAGCGTGTCAAGAAGCAAGCAAAGGTGTATGGCAATCAGCTGAAAGACTGTGGTTAAGTAGTTACATCTCATCTAACTTTTCATAATGACTCATAAGCACAGAAACAAGCTAATTTATTTTATTTCAATAAATAATTTACAATATATGTAGTGGTGTCAACATCATTTTGTCAGAAAGAACAATGCAGATATCCTGAGTGTAGCAGAAGTCAGTCTATGGTTCTGGCAAGAGAAAACAAAAACATTTAAAAAAAATGTTTTTAGTAGTCAAATTGTTAGTAATTTATGGTATAATTCAGTATGCTTAATTTCCTCAAAACTGTATACCGTCTAATATTGGGCAGATATTATATAACATCTTTCATGAAAGATGGAGCTTTTTAGAGCTTATGACATCTTTATTGTGGAGTAAGTTTTTCACTTGCAACTATTTCATCTCAGAATTGTCTTTGGTCTGTTCCTGTCAGTATCCTAGAGAAACTTACATATATTGCTTTATAATGAGGAACAGAAACTGTGAGTAAGAATCAGAGTTGGGCTATTATGCTGAAATTAGCTATTGATGAGTCAATAGGCTTATTTCTTGTTAGCAAAATCAAGATAAAATCACATGTCTATGGCAAACTTCTTAGTAAGACTCAATTTCACCTTAATGTTATGAAACTAGGGAAGCCAGTCTTAACTTTCACCTTATAGTTCAGGCTCTTGCCTTAGCACTCTTTATTTTAATATTAAAAGCAAAATCATTCTTTTATTTAAAAAACTACACAAATGACTACTGCTATGAAAAATTTTTAATATTTTACACCATATTTGTGTTTGCAACCAGAGCTGTTGAAATTATTATGAGTTTTAAAAGATGTGGTGTTTCTTATGAAAAATTGTTTTGAAATTTTCAAGTCAATTCCAAACAATCTTAATAAGAATATTTAAAGAGCAATTGAATTACGGAAGTCTAATACTTTCAGAAGTCTCTTATGTAATTTACACTATTCTATTGGCTAGGGTATGCAACCCTCTCCTAAAAATGTCTTCTTCTTTTTTTTTTTTTTTTTTTCCCAGAAGTATGAACCGTTAAGTATTAATATAACTTGTTGGAGGTTTTTTTCCATTGTGCTGGGGGCAACAGTCTGGTATCTAAACAGTCAAGCATGCAAACTGGCAAAAGGTCCCTGGGTTGTGCTTTTCCTACTCAAACTAGAATCCTTCATATTACAAAACAATATTGTTAGGCTCAGCAAAATTTTTACTCCTTTGCAATTTCCAGTCATAATTACCTACTGTGCAAAATAATATTTGTTTGATGTTTAGAAATTAAATTTCATTAATGAGTAATAATTAAATTTTAACCATAGATTGTGTGTGTATTCAGTAGGAAGGAAGAAAAAAATCATGTTCTTATTTTGAAAAAAAGGTTCTGCTGTGGAAAGAGGAGCTTGGGATGTATATTTGACATTTTTCTCTCTATTTTTATATTGGTTTGAAGGGTCTTTGCTGATTTCTTCCAATTTCTTGAATATAGATAAAAGTTGTCTTTGTTTCTTTATGTCAGAATATTCTTCACCTTATTCTGGAAGTGCTAGTACTTTTTGGATTTTAATATTGATTCAGATTGAACATATTTCAGTGTTATTCAGAGAATCACTGAATAGCTGAGGTTGGAAGGTACCTCTAAATGTCATCTAGTCCAACCACCCTGATCAAGCAGGGACTCCTAGAGCACATGAACCAGAATTTTGTCCAGATGGTTTTTGAATATCCCAGGAAGGGAGATTCCACAACCTCTCTGGGCAGCCTGTTCCAGGGCTCAGTCACCCTCACAGTAAATATGTTCTTCCTTATGTTCGGGTAGAACTTCCTATTCTGCAGTTTATGTCCGTTGTCTCTCATTCTATTGTTGGGTGCCAATGAGAAGAGTCTGGCTCCATCCTCTAGACCCTCTCCCTTTAGATATTTATAAATATTAATCAGATCCCCTCTGAGTCATCTTTTCTCCAGGATGAACAGGCCCAGCTCCCTCAGCCTTTTATCATATGAGAGATGTTCCAGTTCTTTAATCATCTTAGTTGCCCTTCACTGGACACAGTCCAGGAGTTCCATGCCCTTCCTGTACTGGGGAGCCCAGAACTGGACACAATACTTCAGGTGGGGCCTCACCAGGGCAGAGTAGATGGGAAGGATCACCTCTCTCAACCTGCTGGCAACACCCTTCCTTATACAACCCAGGATACCATTAGCCTTCCTGGCCACAAGAGCACACTGCTGGCTCATATTTAACTTGTTGTCCACCAGGACTCCCAGTTCCTTCTCCACAGGGCTGCTTTCCAGGAGGTCAGCCCCCAACCTGTAGTGGTGTGTGGGGTTATTCCTTCCCACATGCAGGGCCCTGCACTTTCCCCTGTTGAACCTCACAAGGTTCCTCTCTGCCCATCTCTCCAGCCTGTCGAGGTCCCTCTGAACGGCAGCGCAGCTGTCTGGCATACCCGAAACTCCCCCTAGTTTAGTAACATCAGCAAATTTGCTGAGGAGGCACTCTGTTCCTTCATCTAAGTCATGGATGAATAGGTTGAACAACACTGGACCCAGTATTGACCCCTGGGGGACACCACTAGATACAGGCCTCCAACTTGATTCCACTCCACCGATGACAACCCTCTGAGCTCTGCCATTCAGCCAGTTCTCAATCCACCTCACCGTCCAATCAAGTCCACGCTTCTTGAGTTTGCCAATGAGGATGTCATGGGAGACAGTATCAGAAGCCTTCTTCAAGTCCACTGCCCTCTCCCTGTCTATCCTGCCAGTTGTCCTGTCATAGATGGCAATCAGGTTAGTTAAGCATGATTTCACTTTGGTGAATCTGTGCTGACTACCCCTGATGACCTTCTTGTCTTTCACATTCTTAGAGATAACCTCCAGGATGAGCTGTTCCTTACCTTTCCAGGGACTGAGGTAAAGCTGACTGGCCTGTTGTACGCTGGGTCTTCCTTCTTACCCTTCTTGAAGACAGGGGTGACATTTGCCTTCTTCCAGTCTTCAAGAAACTTTCCTGATTCCATGACCTCTCAAAGATGACCCAGAGTGGCCTAGCGATTACATCAGCCAGCTCCCTCAGCACACATGTGGGCATCCCATCAGGGCCCATGGACTTGTGGATGTTAAGGTTGCATAGTCAATATGTAACCCAGTACTCATCGACCAAGGGAAAGGCTTTCTTTTTCCAGACTCTCTCACTGGTCTCTTGGGTTGGGGATTCCTGAGGGGTGGGGGTGGCAGTGAAGACTGAAGTGAAGAAGGCATTCAGTAACTCTGCCTTCTCCGTGTCCTCTGTTACCAGGCACCCTGCCCCATTCAGTGGTGGCCCCACATTTTCCCTGAACTTCCTTCTGTTATTGATGTATTTGAAGAAGCCCTTCTTGTTGTCTCTGACCTCCTTTGACAGATTTAGTTCCAGCTGGGCCTTGGCCTTCCTTGTCACATTTCTGCATGTTCTGGTGATGCCCTTATATTCTTCCCAAGTGGTCTGTCCTTGCTTCCACCTCTTGTACTCCTCCTACTTATGTTTGAGTTTACCAGGAGCTCCTTGTTCATCCATGCCTGTCTTCTTCCCCCTTTCCTCGACTTCTTGCACACAGGGATGCATTGTTCTTGAGCCTGGAGTAAGTGATGTTTGAACACTAACCAGCTCTCTTGCACCCTTCTTCCTTCAAGGGTCTGATTCCACAGGATTCTTCCAAGAAGGGCCCTGAAGAGGCCAAAGTTAGCTCACCTGAAGTTCAGGGTTGCGGTCTTACTGCCCTGTTTCCTCCTAGCAGGATCCTGAACTCCACAATCTCATGTTCACTACAGCCAAGGTTGCCCCCAACTTTCACATCGCCAACTACTCCGTCAGTCCTTTCCTTGTGGGCTCTTCAGCAAGAGAAAGTTATCATCAATGCTTTCAAGGAACCTCTTTGGTTGCATTTGACTTGCAGTGTTATTCCTCCAGCAAATGTCAGGGTAGTTGAAGTCACCTGTGAGCAGTGACTGGAATGGATGACATATTTGTTTAGTTTTCACTTTGTTAGAAGTTTATAAAGTCTTTATTATTCACCTTAGTGTTGTGAACTGCCATTTGTTGTTGGGATAGGAGTTATCCAAGCCTCTATATCAGGGGTCCTCAAACTTTTTAATCAGGGGGCTGGTTCACTGTCCCTCAGACACTGTAAGGGGCCGGAGCTGCCTGGGAGCTGGAGGGAGGGAGGGAGAGACGGGGGAGTCGCCCACCTCGCTGATGCTGCCGCCCCCCTCCTCAGCCCAGCCGCGCAGTCCGGAAAGGGCGGCCAGAAGGGACTGAAGGAACTTTGCAGCGCCAGGGCTCTGGCGATTCGCCCGAGTTGGCTGGGCCTCGCAGTCCAGAGGCTGCCGACTGAGCTTGCCCGGCAGAGGAGATGCCCGCGCCTCTCGCCCGCTGCAGGGGGGCAGGTCGAGGATGAGGCGCTGGTTCCCCCCGCAACCGCTGGCGGGGCGAGGGGAGGGCAGGGAGTTCTGTAAATACCGACGGGCCGGATTGAGGACCATGGGGGGCCATATTTGGCCCGCGGGCTGTAGTTTGAGGACCCCTGCTCTATATACATGCAGTGCTTGCTGTACTTTCTAATTTCTCTACTTTTTACGCTTAAGTACTCAAGTGAAAGCAGAAGATACACAACTGAATGAGAAATCACTTTATGAGACAAGAGACATGTTAGAGCCTACCTCTTAAGTAGAGGTTCTGTAGAGGGCTGCAAGCAGCCATAAAAAGACAGTACTTGATATGCATGCATATTTTTATTAGGCTTGTCCAAAAGTGCGGGAATGATCTTTTCCTGAGAAGTTCCTTTACAGTTTTGTTTGACTACTGAGTTTAATTCTAGACTTCTTTTTAAGACCCTGGAGTGATTTTTTTACCAGTTTGTTGTGATCAGCGAGTCTTAACATTTACAGTTTTAGTTTTCGTTACATAGTGTAACACAATGTCACACACTGAGTACACTATATAATGTTGCTTGTTCTATGACTCTTTTGAGAGCCTGCTCAGTCATTATATCTCCGTATATTAAATAACGGGGTTACAGAGATCATACTGAAGAAATAATTAAATCCTTAGCCACATCTACATTCAGCTCTAGCATAGCAGTGGGAATAAGCATATAGTGGTTATTGGGGATAGTATTATTGCTTTTTACCCCACCCATGAATACAAACACTCAGTCCCATTCAGAGTAATGCCTCAGAATTCACTTCTTCATCTCTGTTCTTTCCTAATTCTAGTACAACTATGAGATCACTTCTAATGCTTTCTAATTCTGTTGAAATACTTTTTTAAAATTTCTGTACCATAGGTCATCCATGATCGTAATCATGCAAGGGTGAGGTTAGAAGAGGAAAAGGGGAGTGTGATATATGAGGTTAGTGAAAATTATAACAGACACAACATGAGTTTATGTTTTTTATTAAACAAATCCAAATATTCTGAAATATTTTGTTTGCATTTTTTTAAAAGGTGACAGAAACTTAATGAAACTAATGAAATTTTAAGCCAAAGGAATGGCATCTGTGGTTAAGATGTTATGATGTAATTAAATTGTAGTACACATTGCCAGGTGATGTTGTGGAAGCCAAAAACCATAGATGAGCTCAGAAAGGGGTTAGTCTAATTTCTAGCTCAGGAATTTATGTGCTAGGGATTGGCAGAAGCTTCAAAAGCATACTAGGGAAGAATTACTGTACATATATTTCTATATTTCATATCCAGAGAAGAAAATTGAAAAACTATCCAGTATAACTACAGATGTTATACAAATATTGTTTGAATATTAAAGAACAGCAAAAAACATGGAAATTTTCATGATACATAAATCAGTACTAAAAATACTGGGTGTATCTCCAATTTGGAATGGAACAGTCAGGCAAATAAATTTCTTTGAGTTATAATATTCTTATATGAAGATACCAAAGCATAAAGGTTAAGACCAAGAAGGAATCGGGTTAAAAATTAGAAGACCTTTTGTGTCCACTGGGCGCATTGCCTTTCATGGGAAATATACTGGCTGTGGCTAAAAACTACTTAATACAAAACACAATTTACTTTGAACTACTTCCTTTGGTAGTAGAAAAGGCATTACCGCTCTGGCCGCTCTGACTGTTCTCTGCATCCTAAAAAAATCCAGTGAGAACATTAGCTACAGCTTTCCTGGTACACAGTAGTTTCCTCTGTTAGTTCCATGAGCTAACAATGATAGTGGTCACACATTTTCAACACTAGGAATCTCTCTTAGATTTTTGAGATTTTAAGGTGTTTACAGTGGGTTACTATAAGTTTTGTGTGCTTCAATATGTATCTGTAAAGCATATTAATAGTATGTTCAGAATTGTTGCTGTTTGAACACTGTTATAAAAAAAAAACTGCAATGGGACTTTTTTTCCCCTGCCTTTCTGACACTATTGAATTAGCTGGTTGTTAAACTAACACAGTTATCTATTTAACATACTAGCAAATGGAACTGTAAATTTAATACAGCTATGGTCAATGTTTTAAAAACACATGCCTAAACTTTCAGTCACTGAAAAATGCCAGGGGGCATAATTCTCCCAGGAATCATGTAGGTGTGTTTTAAAACAAAGTGTTTTATTTGAACCTGAGTAAAATTTCAGACCAAAATAGCATGATACTGTCTTCAGACAGCTACATAATGCATAAGAAGGAAGTCACCTCCATGCAGAGGAGGTTATCTTGTCAAAGATGGAGGAAAATATTCTGTTCTCAGCATTATACTTTGATAAGGATCAAAGAGTTTTAATTGTCAATACTATCTTCTTTAATTCACCAAACAAGTATGGTTTTCATTTATTATAGAATCATAAAATAGTTTGGGTTGGAAGGGACCTGTAAAGGTCATCTAGTCCAGGCTCCTTCAATGAACACGGACAGCAACTAGATCAGGTTGTTCAGAGCCCCATCCAGCCTGACCTTGAATATTTCCAGGGATGCAGCTTCTACCATCTCTCTGGGCAACCTGTTCCATTGTTTCACCATGCTCATTGTAAAAAGTTTCTTCCTTATATCTAGTCTGAACCTACCCTCTTTTTATCTTAAAACCATTTTCTCTTGTCCTATCCCAATAGGCCCTGCTAAAATGTTTGTCTCCATCTTTCTTATAGGGCCCCTTTAAGCATGTCAAGGCTGCAATAAGGTCTCCCCAGAGCCTTCTCTTCTACAGGCTGAATCAGCCTATCCTCATAGGAGAGGTGTTCCAGCCCTCGGATCATCCTCGTGGCCTCCTCTGGACCTGCTCTAACAGTTCCGTGTCTTTCTTGTACTGAGGACTCCAGAGCTGGATGCAGTACTCCAGGTGGAGTCTCACCAGAGTGGAGCAGAGGGGCAGAATCACCTCCCTCAACCTGCTGGCCATGCTGCTTTTGATGCAGCCCAGGATACAGTTGGCCTTCTGGGCTGCAAGCACACATTGCCGGCTCATGTCCAGTTTTTCATCCACCAGTACCCCCAAGTCCTGCTCAGCAGGACTGCTCTCAATCTCTTCATCCCCCAGCCTGTACTGATACCAAAGATTGCCCTGACCCACATGCAGCACCTTGCACTTAGCCTTGTTCAGCCTCATGAGGTTCACATGGGCCCATTCCTCTCTATTTATATTATGAAGAGTTTCTGCAAGCCATGTAGGTGGACTTGTCTAACATTAAGGAATATTGAGCTTATAGCTGGGGCAGTAAATCTGAATATTCATATATCTGTTTTCATATAGTGTTCTGTTTAAGTTTTTACTTACAGCAAATGCTGTAAGTTTCCTTGGGGAACTTAATTGTTACAGGCTGAGACAAAACCCAAAATTTATGTAAGCTTAGATAGTATCTATTTTTTTCCATTTCTTTGCTTTTCAGCCTGTATTTTTCAATGGATCTTAGATTTTCTCTATTTCTTTGTCCCACTGGAATTCATTAACTCTAGTTCTAGAGTATAAAAGGGAGAATTTAGATGTAGCAATGTTAGTGTTATTTTCATTTTGAACTGAGATGTCCAATCAACACCTGCAGATCGTGTATGCATTAGTTTCCTCTGCATGCTGCCTAGGAAGTATAGTCTAATGATGGTTTTGATAGAGTAAACATTTGCAAACAAGGGTTTTATTCTATGTGTTCTCAGTGCTGTATGAACAATGCAACTTAATCACCCTGGCACCTGTTTTCATGTGAAATCAACTTGTTCTGAATTTTAATCTCTTTTACTCTGTATATTTAGATCTCTACTGTTCAGAGCCACGTAGACATTAATAAGTAAAGTGGATTATTTTTCATGGTATTTTAGCTTAAAGCACTTTTATCTAAAAAAAAAGTTTCATCTCAATGCATTGTGATGGCATTGTCCCTATAAATGTAAGCAATTATATTTATGAATCTTATACATAGCAAAGATTATAAAAGAGTTCTCAACAGGAACGTTATAGATTTTGTTATAAAAATATTACAAAAAGTACCCATTTTGTTAGATGAAACTGTTTCAAACTTCTTTCATTACTTGAAGACATAACATTGTCTTTACAGATCTTTTGAAGTTAGGTTTTTTTTAGATGGTTGAAAAAATTCTTCCAATATTTGAAAAGATCAACTGAAAGAGATGGCATAGATCTTCAGGGGAAACCCCAAGAGGGTTTTGATCCGCAATCCCTTAAGATGCTGTACATTTGTGTTTTCATTCACACCAGTGCCTTCAAATACTTGCCAAGTTTGAAAAATACATATCTTTGTTTTATTTCACACTAAAGGTCTCATTCAGAGAGGCACTGTAAAACAGTATATCCCCTTTATGTTCCTCTTCTTGGGAGTAAAGGAATAGTATAGCCTAATGAGGTACTACACAGGATATCAACAGGATTTTATGATAGACTTCAATAGGTTTACATCAGAAGCAAACTTAAAAGATGTATAAGAAAAAAAATAAGTGAAGATTTAGTGGCCCATTATAGCATTTTTCAGGAAAAAAAAATTCAATAATAATAGCAAATAAAAGCTACAGATTAACAAAAACAAATTTTTCATGAGGTACTGTGTTTGTTCTGATTCATTTATGATTACTAAATAAAAAATGTCATTAATTAAATGCTTAGATGTTTCTGTAATTGTTAGAGCTAACAAGTATTTTTAAGAAACTCAAAAATAATTTGTTTGAAGTATTGTAAGTGACAATTTTCAGAAGAGCTAAGGAAAACAGTAACATTTATGAAAAGCTATAAACACGTTTAATGTTTTACAGCACTTGAAATCTGAACGTGCTATATTGATACTGATTACATGAGATATATATTGTTTATTTCCAGTCTGCATATTCCACATAGATTGTGGGGTTTTTGTTTGGTTTTTATTATTATATTTGTGGAATGCTCTGTCATTAATCATAGAATCATAGAATAGTTTGGTTGGAAAAGACCATTACAATCATCTAGTCCAACCGTAAACCTACTATTGCCAAGTTTACCACTAAAGCATGTCCCCAAGTACCACATCTACATGTCCTTTAAATATCTCCAGGGGTGGTGACTCCACCACTTCCCTAGGCAGCCTGTTCCAGTGCTTGACAACCCTTTCAGTGAAGAACATTTTTCCTAATATCCAACTTTAACCTCCCCTGGTGCAACTTAAGGCCATTCCATCTTGTTCTGTCACTTGGGAGAAGAGACCAACACCCACCTCTCTACACCCTCCTTTCAGGTAGTTGTAGAGAGCAATAAGGTCTCTCCTCAGCCTCCTCTTCTCCAGACTAAACAACCCCAGTTCCCTCAGCTGCTCCTCATAAGGCTTGTTCTCCAGATCCTTCACCAGGTTTGTTACCCTTCTCTGGACATGCTACAGCAACTCGGTGTCCTTCTTGTAGTGAGGAGCCCAAAACTGAACACAGTATTCGAGGTGCAGACTCACCAGTGCCAAGTACAGGGAGAGGACCACTTCCCTACTGCTGGTCACACTATTTCTGATACAGGCCAGGCTGCTGCTGGCCTTCTCGGCCACCTGGGCACACTGCTGACTCATGTTTAGCCGACTATCAACCAACACCTCCAGGTCCTTTCCCACTGGGCAGCTTTCCAGCCACTCCTCCCCAAGCCTGTAGCATCATGTGGGGTTGTTGTGACCCAAGTGCAGGACACAGCACTTGGCCTTGTTAAACCTCATACAATTTGCTTCGGACCATCAATCCAGCCTGTCCATATCCCTCTGTAGAGCCTTCCCTTCCTCAAGCAGATCAACACTCCCGCCCAGCTTGGTGTCATCTGCAAACTTACTGAGGGTGCACTCAATCCCCTCATCCAGATCATTGATAAAGATATTAAACAGAGTTGGCCCCAAAACTGAGCCCTGGGGAACACCACTTGTGACCGCCTGCCAAGGGGATTTATCTTCGTTCACCACAACTCTCTGGGCTCAGCCATGCAGCCAGTTTTTTACCCAGTGAAGAGTGCACCTGTTTAAGCCTTGAGCCACCAGCTTCTCAAGGAGAACGCTGTGGGAGAGTGCCAAAGGCCTTGCTAAAGTCCAGGTAAACAACATCCACAGCCTTACCCTCATCCATTACACAGGTCACCTGATCATAGAAGGAGATCACGTTGGTCAAGCAGGACCTGCCTTTTATGAACCCATGCTGGCTGGGCCTGATTGCCTGGTTGTCCTGCATATGCCACATGAGCACACTCAAGATGAACCACTCCATGATCTTCCCCGATACCAAAGTCAGATTTACAGGTCTGTAGTTCCCTGGATCCTCCTTCCAACCCTTCTTGTAGATGGGCATCACATTGGGAAGCCTCCACTCTTCTGGGACCTCCCCTGTTAGCCAGGACTGTTGATAAATGATGGAGAGTGGTTTGGCAAATTCTTCTGCCGGCTCCCTCAGTACTCTTTGAAGGATCCCATCTGTCCCCACAGACTTGTGAGTGTTCAGGTGAAGTAGCAGGTCATAAACAGCTTCCTCCTGAATTATGGGGGATTTATTCTGTTCTCCATCCCCATCTTCCAGCTCAGGGGGCTGAATACCTTGAGGATAACTGGTCTGGATATTAAAGACTGAGGCAAAGAAGGCATTAAGTACCTCAGCCTCCTCCTCATCCTTGGTGGCAATGTTGCCCTCTGAATCCAATAAAGGATGAAGATTCTCCTTGCTTCTCTCTTTGTTGTTAATGTATTTGTAAAAACACTTTTTATCTCTAACGACAGTGGCCAGATTGAGTTCTAGCTGGGCTTTTGCCTTTCTAATTTTCTCTCTGCACAACCTAACAAGATCCCTGTACTCTTCTTGAGTTGCCTGCCCCTTTTTCCAGAGATGTTAAACTGTCCTTTTTTTCCTGAGTCCCACCAAGAGCTCCCTGTTCAGCCAGGCCGGACATCTTCTCCGCCAGTTCGTCTTGCGGCACATGGGGACAGTCTCCTCCTGCGCCTTTAAGACTTCTTTTACCATTTTATAGTTGCTTAGCCCAAGATGGCCTCCAAACACCACATTTCACACCAGTCCTCTGTTGGTAAACAGAAGGTCAAGCGAGGCACCTCCCCTGGTGGGCTCACTTGCCAGCTGTGTCAGGAAGTTATCATCTTCCACACACTTCAGGAACCTCATAGACTGTTTTCCCTCTGCTGTGTTGTGTTTCCGGTAAGTTGAAGTCCCCCAGGAGAACAAGGGCTAGTGATTGTGAGACTTTTGCCAGCCATTTGTAGAATGCTACATCTGCCTCTGCATTCTGGTTGAGTGGTCTATAACAGACTCCCAATGGGATATCTGCCTTGTTGGCCTTCCCCTTCATTCTTACCCATAAGCACTCGACCTCATTGTGCTTGTTTGGCACAGAATATTCTTAATTAAATGCAGTGGGTCTAGAACATTGGAATATAGTTTTTCGATGCTTTTAATTAGTCTTGAATTCTGTGTATCCTTAGGTAACATATGAACTTAAGACTGAGCTTAGTTTGATAGTTCGAATTCAGCTGTGATCTCTCATTTTAAAATGAATATATAATTATGCACAGGAAGAATTAACAAGGATCAGTAGATCATAAACTTCCAATTAATGATAAACAAAATTGAACCTAATCACTCATAGCTTTTAGACTTAATACTTTATAAAGTCTTACATAGTTAAATATATTTTGGTTTACAATGCAAATCCTGAGATAATATAATAAGAATTTATATCTTAATGTATAATTTTTACCTTGTCCCTGTCCTCTCTTTCCTGGAACTGTTAGTACAATAATTACCAAAAAAAAAAAAAAAAAAGAGAGATAAAAAATTGTTATGATACTCCATTTCAGAATTTGCTTATCCCTTTCTCCATGGATAACATGCAAATGAAGGAAATAGAACAATATAAGCACAATAGGGTACAGATAGAGTTTCTATACTTAAGAAACCAGAAATATGAATTGGAAACTTTGCACTGGATTATGTTTGATTTTAGAGGTCATTAAAAAATTAAATACTGAATATGTAGTTTAGGCCAAATCTGATGTTTGACTCTATACAAATGCTGCACCTGAAAATACAGATAGAAAAAAGCTATAGAGTGATTCAGTAAAAAATGTTCTTGCATTCTGTCAGAATACCAGTAGGACTGTGTCTCCCCTGGTATATATTTGCAGTTTAGCTATAGGAAAAACCAAGGTACAGCATAACACAGGAAAAACTTACAGTACTGAGATCAGATCAAAGCTCTGTCTTGCACAATATTGTGTTTGATCAATTATGAATACCTAGGGAATAGCGTGAAAACAGGGCAAGTGTATATTGATAGCTCCCAGACTACTTCCACGTAGGTATTTTATTCCAACTCCAAAGCCACTACCATCCATTTTTCCCTGAATGGGTCTAATTCATTTATAGCTTAATTATTTGTGTGAGAAGATGTAGCCTTTTGTCTGTTTTGAGCCTGTCACCCCCTAGCTTCGTTTAATATCCCCTCATCTTTGTATTAGAAGAGATAGTTAATTAATTGTTGCTAAATGACTTTCTCTGTACCACATGTGAATATCTACATACCTGTCAAGCAGACTGCAGACTTAAATTATCCAGGCTGATGAGTTCTGGCAAACCTAGTCTGTCTGATTCATTTTGGTTACAGGGCATATATGGCATCTAAATTACAAATAGCATATGGTAGTGGCCATACAAACTAACGTCAAAATGTTCAACAAATCAGACATTCTGATTATAGATCAGTACCTTCTCAAAATAGTTCACCTTGATTGGATTCACATCTGAGAAGGATTAAAGGAAATTACTCAAAATAATTATTTCCTGTGAAAGATTAGATTTTGAAAACCATACTTTAGGGGGAAGAAAAGGATATTTGGAAATATTTCTAATTGGTTCTAGACATTTAAAAAAATAGACTAGAGAGACATCTCTGTTCCTTGTATAGCATCACTACAGTCCAGGTGCACAGACATTGCATTATTTATTATAAGATGAACTGTGACAGGATCATTCAAACTCTGTGCTGAATTTTCAGTAAGCAGTTATATTAAAATTATTATTGGAATTTTACATATGTATATAAATAAATTTGTATTTATTTGTCTTAACAGACAAAATATATATATAAATGTGTTGAGTGTTAAATCTATTTTGTGATTACCCTTAGAAATTCACATTTTACTTTAAAAAGACCATTTCTCACCTACTTTTAAAGAAGACGTTTTTGTATTTTGTTTTGTAATGTGCTGGTTTTGAAACTTGATGTTGTCTCAGGAGAACACACTTAATACCATGCTTAATCATTTTCTGAGATTTACCACTTCCTTGGCTCTCATAAAGTATTTCAGAACATTTTACATTTCCTCTACATGATAATTGTTTTAAATCTAAGGATGTATTTAGTGATTAATATGATTCACTATTGGAAATATACTTGTATTTCCAATGTAAAATATTATGTGATAATGTTTAGGAATAGCTGGAACATGTTTCTTATGAGGATAGACTGAGAGAGCTGGGTCTGTTTAGCCTGGAGAAGAGAAGACTGAGAGGGGACCTTATTAATGTTTATAAATATCTAAAGGGCAGGTGTCAAGAGGATGGGGCCAGACTCTTTTCAGTGGTTGCCAGTGATAGAACAAGGGGCAACAGGCACAAGCTGGAACACAGAGGATTCCACTTAAACATGAGTAAACACTTCTTTACTGTGAGGGTGACAGAGCCCTGGAACAGGCTGCCCAGAGAGGTTGTGGAGTCTCCTTCTCTGGTGATACTCAAGACCCTCTTGGATGCAGTCCTGTGTAACTTGCTGTAGGTGAACCTGCTTTGGCAGGGGAGTTGGACTAGATGATCTCCAGACGTCCCTTCCAACCCCTCCCATTCTGTGATTCTGTCATTCCATATGTCATAAATTGCATTCAGAGTAAATTAGTATACTGAAATAATGAATTCTATAAAACCATCTTTTAAAATCTTAGTTTTAATTAAAGTTGGATTCAGTTCCACATTTACTAAACTGAAATACTTTGATGAATCTAATCATTTAAGTGCACACATCATAGAGGAAAAGGATTTTTTCTTGCAAGTCATTTTGTATTGTAAAACTTGCAGCAAAAGGGAACATTGCTAACATAGATGTATGTCTCAATTTGTACATGAGTCTTTTCTATCTTCGAAGTCAGAGCTATAGTTATTAGATACACTTTTCAGTTTACTTACATGGTTACATAGCAGTCTCTTTTTGGTGTCTTGTCTTCTGATTTTCTTTCTTTCTCTGTGAGGAAGGATTTCCTTGCTGTGCCATCTGGTTAATGGCTGTGACACTGTATAGAAAGACATTTCAGTGTCAGCTATAAAGTGGTGACAGTGATATCAGATATTCAGTAGCTAAAATACAAGACATGAAGAAAATAAAATACTAGAATGTTCGAGATCTAGCGTATATTGGTCTATGTACTTTTTATTATTTATTACTTGTATTACTTGCATTCAAGTCTTACAATACTTGAGCTATGGTCTCTATTTCTTGTACTGGCAAAATAAATAATAATTAAAAACTTGATTAAGCTCATTCAAAGCTACCACCAATCTCAGTTAGAGTTCTGTGTGTAAGTAGGTAAGTAGTGGCTGAACAGAGTGCTTCAAAAATAGAACATTTTGGGTTGAAGTAAAATTATTTTAATAATCCCTACTATTGGATCCTGAATAGGAGGTGATCCCATCTTTCGTCTGACTCTAGTTCAGGAAAGACACTTTAAACTAGCACAGACGAGTTTGAAATACTCTTTATAGTCAGTTTAATAATGAGCTGTTAGTCTTCAAATATGTGTGTGTCAGAAGGAAAACAGATGTTGAAAATTAGTGACTCATTTTTTGGTTCAAAACTTGTAATTTTACAGTAATTTATATCACATGAAATTACCTCTTCCACTGGATATTGCTGGGGTGAATGAAAAGGTTTAACTAAGAGATAGCAATTCTTTCTTTTCAAATTTTTGAAAGGAAATATATTAGCTCAGAGTCATGCAACCATTATACTTAGTGTCATTTTAACAACAAAACAGAATTTTACTGTAGAAGAATTACTTGTCAATAATAGTCAGCTGCTGAAAGATTGAGTGCAGTTCCTCGTGTGTAGACACCTAGCTAACTGACTAAATCTAAGGGTTTTCTTCGTAAAAGACATTGACATTATATCCTGGGAAAAAATCTTGGAGGCTTTCAGTGTTGTTTATTAGCTTGAATTGCTCTTGCTTTCAGTATGTCTAGGCTCTTTTGAAAATATTGGGTTTGGTGTGGAGGCCAAGACGTAGGGTACATGAAACACTGGCAGAGCCTAGGTGCTACAGGGAGCTGCTTCTGGAGCTGCAAGCAGTATAGCTGCAGCAACAGACTGCAGCCTTATTGCAGGTAAATTTCCCTCTCTAAGAGGCAACACTAATTAGCCTCTGTACAGTGCTAGGTTAAAATTATGAGAAAATAAAGCTGGTGACCATAGAGAGCATGCACTCTGCCACATAGATATGGCACCTCTCAGAGAGCTGACTTTGGAATTCTTGAACACAGCAATCTATTATATCATGTAGACATGCCCTGAGTAATTCAGTGAATAATGATAAATGTTAGCCTTATATATTCTTCGAAGTTTTTATGGTGAGGTTTTTTTAAACGTGTAGTTTTTATAAGTACTTACATTAGGTTCATCTGGTTAATGGCCACATCAAAATGCTCTCCTAACTTAGTAGAAAGGAAAGTAAAAAAAAAAAAAAAAACTGAGCACATTTCTGGGGTATTTTTGTACAGGTTGCACGAATGCCTTAAACTTTTCTTCTAGAAGTTAATGATTACAGAGTAATTGTTCTGCAACATAACCCTATTATTAATGAAGCCATGAGATTCTTGAATGAAAATAATAATACAAGAGTTAATTAGGGACAGTACTATTTCTCTAGTTAATAAAATGTCCTTGTGTTTTGTAGATATTTCCTATAGTTCTGTGTTCAGGGGCTGAAATTTCTCATAGGTTTAAATTTCATGCATATAGTAAGTGGATGAATACTTGTTATTTATACAACTGTGGAGTTGCTCCAATTTTTAGAGTAAATATTGGTAGTGCCGTGTCGCACTGGAACACTGGAACAGGTTGCCCAGATTGGTTTCTGATCCCTGGAAACATTCACAGTCAGGCTGGATAGCTCTCTGAGCAACCTGATCTAGTTGATGTCCCTGCTCACTGCAGAGGGGTTGGACTAGATGACCTTTAAAGGTTCCTTCCAGCATAAACCATTGTGTGATTCTATGGTTTAACCCCAGACAGCAATTAAGCACCACACAGCTGCTCACTCACTCCAGCCTAGTGGGAAAGGGGAAGGAATCAGAAGAATAAAAGTGAAAAAACTAATTGGTTCAGATAGAGACAGTTTAATGGGTAAAGCAAAAGGTACACATGCAAGCAAAGCAAAACAGGGAATTAATTCACTACTTCCCATTGGCAAGCAGGTGTTCAGTCATCTCTATGAAAGCAGGGCTCCATCATGTGTAACTCTTGCTTGGGAAGACAAACACCATCACTCCAAATGTCCCCTCTTTCCTTCTTCTTCCTCTAGATGTATATAATATTCAGGTATTATAACTGAAACATTTAACTGTAAGTAAAGCAATATCAAAATGTTAATGACATCATATAGCAGCTGTATTGCTTTCTAATTTAAATACTTCAAGTACTTTTAAAGCAGCGGCATTAGATATTTCTAGTCAGAAATCATTTATATGTGTTTGTCTAGGCTTCTGAGCTATACATACCTAATTATTTTTTCAGCTAAGACAAAAACCAAATAATACTATAAATATTTCATGCAATCTACAATAGGACAAAGATTAATACAGAATGTATTTGCAGTTGTTTGTTCATATGGAGTTTGCCTTTTTCTCAGAAAGTGCCGGGGAATATGAAGGAATAATGATTCTACATGTACAATTCCAAATAGTCATTTGGACTTTTACATAAAATGACTCGTTCTGTAGAAATGGCTCAATAGGATATTTCAGGTGTACTTTTAATTATTATTTCTTTTATAGTCTACATGTAATTACTCCCACAGAGATGGCACTAACTAAACACTTTTCCTCTCTAAAACCAGTGCATATTTTCCCAGCTGGAGAGTAATGCACGTCAGGATACTTTACTGATATTTTGCCATTGGAAAAACATCTATTTATCTAAATTAGTATCACCAGCATATTGATTCCTTAGCTTGGAAGGAATGCAATTGGGGAGCTCTCAAAATTATAACACTAAACCGTCAGTGAGAACCCTCGCTATCTTCACGTTTCTGTTTTCAAGCATAGCCATAAGCCATTTTAAACTAACTCTTGATACCTTAGGCCTTGCATAACCTTATAAATGTTTCAGATTATTAGACCTAACAATTAAAATTAACACAGGCATTTAACTCCAAAAAATATTTGAAGAATTCATTCTTTTGTGACCATATAATCTGAAGTTCAGGGGAAAAAAAACAAACAAACAAACAAAAAAACCAAACAGTGAGCTACCAGAGATGTAGCAGCCTGGAGATGCCAGAATTCCACTGCACGTTTTATGAACATGTACAGAGCAGAAATACTGAAGCTTTGATAATAGTTTTTATAATCAGTAATTGAGTGTAGCCCTGACTGTTACATGGTCTGACTTTACCTAGGCATGCTTTCATAGTCAAATAAACCTCAGCAGTTTTCAATACTCTCTTACTACCTAGCAAATAACGTGAAGCATCTATGTTTCAGGAGCAGTGATCAAGCTAATAAGAAAACAAACAAACAAACAACAACAACAAAAACCACAACCACAAAAACCAAACACTCTGATTTCTCTTAAAAAGGCAATTTAAGAAGGGGAGTTAATTTCCGTAGAAGCGAATGACTGAACCTGCTAGTCTTGAGGTCCTTTTCTGTGTTTCTAAGTCAAATATTAATTATTGTGTAGAGTTAAATATTTTCCCCAGGAATTTTTTGTACCATCTTGTAAAGTGAATAAAAAATCGTTAAAGATAGAATTTTGATTCTGTTGCTACATCTCATGTTGAATCAGTTTTCTAATATTCTTTAGAACTGCTCTCTTGTTTTCTGCTAAGGAGTATAAAACTATTAAGATTGGACAAGATTGTTATATGAAAAGGGAACATTAAGTTGGAAGATGGCAAATTTACCTGTGTTAAATTTATTTTAAATAAATATAGCAAAGAATTAAAACACACTTTTCCTTTCTATTATAGTGTACAGTCCTACTTGTATAGAATGCTATGAATGCAGAAGATTCAGTGACTTTGGTAGTGTTAAGCATACTGTTGCCTTTTTTTTTTTCAGTAGGCCTTAAGGCACAGCTGGGAGTATTGCTAAACTAATGAATAGACATGGGTTTTTATTCTTTATTTTTTATTGTTTTGGTAAAATATAGTCAAGTACATACTCTTTTTGACCAGCAACAAGCTAATATAAAGTGAAACAACAGGCCAGAAGACACTAAATAGCTGATACATTTCAGGATCCTGGAATACTCAAAGGCTGTGTCATGGGTTTACAAATACTGAATAGTGTGAAATAGGAAAATGAACCGTGGAGAACACACCTATTCCAACCGCTACCCCCAACTAGCATGTAAACTGGAGAGAGAATTCATCCCTGCTGAAAAAGGGAATCTATTGAGATTGTAAATTTAATTTTAAATTCCTCCTCCTAAGAAATCTTGGAAGATTCCAGACTCCATAATAAGAACTGGACTGGGGAAACAAGATAGTATATTAGAGAGATTCATATAGGCTCCGATTCCAGTAGTTCAGAGTAAGGAAGAGTTTTTTCTGACTTTATATGGCTTTAGAGGTTTAGTATGATGAAATAAAGAGGGAAAATGAGCAAAGAATAGAGTCTGACAACAACTTAATGCTGACATTTTGGAATAAGTAAAGTATTCCAGATTCCTTTAGTTCATAGAGATTAATTTCTAGTGAGGTTTGTTTAGCTTTATATTGTACAAAATCTTAGGTTGCCCTAGTTGCATTGGTAAAGTGAAATTAGAAAATAGGACAGTCTACAGAAGGTTTCTTAGGATGCTAGCGTCTCCTCATTGGTGCTGTTTTCTCCTAATAGTCCTTCCATAATTTATGAAGCTGAAAAAATGGGAATGTGATCCGCTATTGCACAATATTTACTCACTGAAGAGTACCTATGTACTAGTTGAATTTAAATTTATTTTGTCGTTGGTCTGCTCGTGGGATAAAATAGCACACATTACCTCTTACACAATTAAATTCATGAAAAGCACTCAAAAATTTTGGGATCTAGGCAAATTTCAGAAAGTAGTAAGGAAAAAAAAAAAGAAGGACTGAGTGAAGAGACCAAATGTAAGAAGAGATACACAGTTAGCTGTAAAAAGCAGAGTGTGATACTCAGAAGAAAAGCAATTGATATCCTAATCTAAAACAGCTTCTTGGAGGGACTTAACCTCTGATTTAGAAGCATCCATCTAGCCAGATAGTACAAATAGAGATCATGCCTCAAAATGTATGTCTGGTGCTTTTCAAAATGAATCTTTTCAGTGTCTCCTTAAATATATTCTTTCTGCTGTCTTTTCCTTTCCTAAGCTAAATAGCATAGATCTGAACAGGATTGCAAAATTATCATCTTCCGCTGTCCCAAGAATATTATATAAATTGATCCTCACTGGTTAGGAATTGTTTCCAGTATTTGGGATGAATTAACATTCTAGTTTTGATGGTTAGAACTTTTCCTGTCAGTTTCCATGCTTGCTATTGATTGCCAGTTGTATGCATTTATTCTCATATCTTAGGCTTGAAATTTCTCCACAGCTTTTGTCTAGCAGTATGGACAGTAATCATATTCCTTCTCAGATTTCATTTTGGAAGCCTAAACAAATCAAACATTTTCAGCCTTTTCTAGTTCATAAACCCGGTACTTAATGCATGAGTGCACAGCTGAGTTTTGCATTTTAAAATTTTATTTTTTAATGCTTCTTTTAATGTAGTTGACAAAGTTATAAAGGTCTTCCTGCAAGATCTTCCACTCCTTTTGTTTTTTAAAAATAATGGAATCATGTCAGCAAACTTCATTGGTACACTGTATTTACCTGACTCATTAAGATATTACACAAGATCCACTTCATTTAAAGAGCTTCTCTAGAAATCTTCCTTCAGACTCTAGCCAGATTCTTTTCTGTATCATAATTCTCTGCACTTCTGTCTTCCTCTTAACTTCCTATAAAACCAATATGAAATGCTTTAACAAGATCTAGATAAATCTATCATTATTTAGCTTACTTAAAAGGTATCCGATTGCTGTCACATAGTCTATAAAAAGATTTTTTTTTTCTTCCTTTTACCATGTCTTTAAATCTTATTTGCTTCAATATTTGCTAAGGTCTTGTTTATTACTTAGTTTTATCCTAGTAGAATAAATAAAATTTTAGCAGATTTCTCAATATGTTACAGTTACAGACTTACATACTACTGATCTACTCTTCACACAAGTAGCTTATAAATGTTTTTGTTTCATGATCCCTACTACATCTGCTGAGTTCATAAAAACAAATATAAGTACTGTAGTTTATAATAATAAACATCTGATAAATTGTACTTATATTTAATTTGCTTTATTTAGGAAATTACTTTAGGTTTTGTATAATTTCTAGAATGAAAAGTATTTTGAACTAGTGGAATTTGAAAAAACCAACCAACCAAACAAACAAAAAACCCAACCAAAATGCAAACCACAGGAATGTGTGGCAGGAAGATGAGCTGAGATTCTGAGGCTGGTCCCCATACTTGCTGCTGCCTGTACAACACACACTGAGTCCAAAAGACTCTGTAGGATGGCTACTCTATATGTTTCTGTTCATCACAGGACACAGAACTCTTTCCAACCTTCAAAAGGAAGGTTTTGACCAAAAGCCTAAATCTGTATGATGTTTGTTTTCCAGTTATCCCATAGGGCACAACATGGAGTTATGATAAGCATATTGCAGTTCTAATCTGTCAATAAATTACACTTCCTGCCATAAAATTGAGCATATGCATACCTAAAACAAAATGGTAAAATTAAATTAAAAGAAAATCAATGCCAAAATAATGCCAGTGAGCATCTCTACCATATGTAAACCTGAGAAAGTTATTTTATGGAAATACTATCCAAAAATTCTTTTTTTTTTCAATACTGACAAGCAAATCTCATTATGAGAAGAACAATTTAATATTGTCATCCTGAATCTTTTTTTCTTATCCTAGAGATGATATTGTTAAATTTAAAAAATACATGGGTACCAATTGGTGCATATAAAGTTATTTAAATTGTGAAAGGATTCTTCATTAATACAGGAATATAGCAAATAAAAAGTTCAATGAAATTGCAGGTGCACTCTCAATATGACATAAACACATGCTAACCCATTTAGTGTGTTTAGATATAGAAAAAATACGTATGTTACAGTAAAAGCTGCAGGGCAAGCTGTATTTACCATGTGCTGTGGTCAATTTTGAATTGGGATTGTAGCTAATCCAGCCATACTGCAGCCAGTCTGACATTCACAATGTATAAACATCTTATTTGCAGTAAATCTGTTCTATCATCCCAAGTCCCTAAACAATATAATGGAATTACAGATTTTTGATGGCCAGATACAAAAACATATTTGTGCTTTGCATTTACTTCTTAGGTAAAATTTAGAATTTTCACTCAAAAATTGTGCATTTTAAGGTCAGAATTTTTTTTTCAACATATTGGTTTGAAATTAAAAGAAATATCCTGAGAGATTAACAAAACAAATTTTAAGAAGTCTAATTGTACAGGAGATAATATTATCAATATTTGTCTTGCATCTAGTAGATAAGTTTAAAAGATTTAATGTATTAAACTTCCCATCATTGGGGTGGAGGGGGAAAGGAAGTGTGTTAAGTGCCACTGATGTACTATACAGCAACTTCAAGATTAGAACATATGAATTTTTTTCTTTCCTGATTTTATGCTGCTTATACGTTTTTTTGAGGAAGTTTCTAAAGATCTGGTATTTGCTTAAATTTATGATCCTTGGATTTCAAGAAATTAGGATAGTTACAGTGTAATAACAACACCACGTAATATGTGAAAATACTGGTTTTTAGGAACTCGGATGAAATTTTTCTTGTAAAATTAGAAATGACACTGATCTTTAAAAAAAGGCTTCACTAAAAACACTGTATGAAGTATACATTTCATTTAGTTATTTTAAATAAGAACTTCAGATAAATCTGAATTCAAATGTTAAATATTACATGCTATAATTTACCACATACAGCAATTCTTTATGCTAATATATCTTTGAATACAAATATTAGCATTGCAATATAAAATTTGTTCATTTTAACAAGGGTTGCATTTTCTCTACATTTCCTCCAAACTTAATTCTATCTGCAGAGATACTTCATAATTCAACATTTTTATTGTGGTCCCATTTACATGAACACCTAACACAGCATTCTGACTGTATGCAGTAACCAACAACATAAAAGTTCTTTCCCAGTATAATGTATTTGCTTGTCGTAACTATGTCAGTTTCCTGTTCTGTTCTTCAGCACTGAATTTGACAGGTACACTCTGTGCCTCTGTGCTATCAGTGGCTTACTCTGAACTGTATAAAGAGGAAGCTGCCAGTGCAATTTTCTTTCAAAGAACTAAATTGACTGCAAAAATAGCAGAATATGTCCAGGGAAAAAGATACCACAGCCATGAACTTACTTTAAGAACAGCACTGGTTATTAATGTATTTTGAAGAGAACAAACATAAAAGTATATTGATATCTGTATATTCCTTCTCTATGTTTTTTTTTGGGGGGGGGGTTCCCCATTTTGCTGTATTGTGAATATGAGAATGAACAGCAGTGTAGACAGTGTATGAGAATCTTTCACAATTAATTTTTACTGTTTAAAGAACATTTATATAAAATGTAGGTTTCATTAACCTGTAAGATACTTGCCTGAGTTAATTGGGACTTGTACAGACAGACCCTTGAAAATTCTGCAGGTAAAATGCAGTGGGTCTGTTCTCACCCCATTCTCAATCTCTTAGGTACAGTACATCTGCTCTGGGCTCTTTTTTTTTTTTCCTTCACCCTTTTTGGAGGTTTTCTGTCTCACCAGATTGGCAAAATTTTAAATATAATAAATAATCCTATCATCAAACTTCATTAAGAGCTGAAAATTATTTGTTAGCAAAGTATATTTTCTTCTCTTCTTCCTGACAAATGAAGCAGAGCCTTATCTGTCAGGCTACTCTCCTTCCATATCCAAAGTGTATCATTCACGTCGCTGAACTGATACGGAGTGCTTTTGCTGAACAGAAGTGTTAGTTGTTGTCAAAGCTCTTTAACGGTCTGACAGCCGTTAGCTTTCACGAGCAGCGCAGAATGAGACTTAATAGTGTAGAATACATGGATTTTAGCAAAATATGGAGCAAAGAAATTTAGGAATAGGAGGATTTTGAGGCTGTGAAGCTCCTTGACAAGAGATAGGGAAGGGGTATTCATGATAGAACAGAGACCCAAAGAAAGCAGCAAATACATTAAGATATGGGAATGAATTACTTTGGCACAGGCTTATGTTTTTCTGACAAGTATTAGTAATACCTTTCTTCGCTTTTGTGGCAAAAAGGGCATCAGATTTTCTGTACTCTAATATCTATGTAACATCTGCTATGATGATACACTTGCTTAGTGGATCCTCTAAAATTCATCAGAAACTTTTACTTCATATCATTAATAATTACTTTCAATATTGTTATTTTGTATACAGACAGAATTGCCAGAAATGAAGTATTTTTTTTCCTTTCCTACTCTAAATTTCTTTCTAAGACCTTGGGCCTAATAGCTGGAATGAGTGCATGATGATTAAACTTGGGTCTATTTTTTAATCTATTTTCCTCATTATCATCTGCTAATATCTCGTTCAAAATATATGGTAAGTGAAATTTTCAAGTACTTCAAATAATTTCTAGTATTTAATATTTTTGGGGAGAGGGTCATATTGCCTACAGACATGGGAGAGAGAAAAGCAAGGTGAAATAGTTCTTGAAACTTTATTTTTGCTATTTTGTGATTACTACCTCATATGGGACAGTAAAATCAGTGCTGATATGAGGGATTAAAGCTCTTTATAAGGTTAGGCTTATATTTAAAATATTTTAATTGAATCTGTGCCACTTGTTATTTGATAGCAAACTTCACTAAGGATTTCCTTCCTCTGTCCCTGCTATGGTTCTTTTTTAATCTCTGCTTTAAATCTATCGTATAAAGTTGTATTTTGTTGTAATTTCAGAATATAAGATCAAACAGTACAGTGAAAAAGCCATGAATCTGTATTAGTCTAAGTAATCAAGACACAAGAATAATAAGGAGGAGCATTGCAATCTCTAAAACTTTAGAATTCTGGTGTACGCTAACTTTGTACAGTATATGGAAAACTGTATCTTAGGAAATGGAAATCAGGCTAGTTTGGAAAAGAGAGAGAGCAGCTGAAATACTCTAGCTTGCTCTCATACTTCTTGTTGAACTAATAATTGGGGTTTACATTCACTTACTCCCTCTTCTGCCATCTTCTGAAATAGCAGTACCTTGTATCAAATCAAGGCAACATCTGGCAACAGTTTTGTCTACAAAACATTGAACTACTGGATCAAAACTGTATCTTGAAGAGTTTTGCTAAGCTATCCTAATTTTCTACGTAAGTTAGATATTAGTTTCATGGCATATAGGAGGTAGGTATTTATGAGCAGCAAGTGTCTTTTGAAGGAATAAATAAATTGCATTAACCTCTTATGTGACAATGGTATAAAAAGACGTTAATTTTTTCTCCACTAAAAAAGGTGTCTGAGATCCTCGAGATACGTAAGAATGCGCAATATGACGTATAACATCACTGTGATAGTATCAGCATATGAGTGGAAACAAACTTTGTATATTTTGAATTTATCACAGCCCTTAAAATCATAATTTTAGCTTGGGGGGAAGAGGAGAATTAACGTGAATTTATTCTGTTGTAAATGTTTTCCCAAATTTTATAAAAATTACTTCAGCTGCTGCTTCTTAGGAAAAAGAAATCAATAAAGGAAGTCAGACATAAGAGATGAGAATTTCAGGCCCAGTGACAGTAGACAGAGACCTGAGTGCCTTGTATCCACACACCTTTCAATCAAGTAATATGTGTACTGCAGTGGAATAAACTGAAGACACTCTGGCAGCCAAGTAGACTTTGATCACTTTTGTTCATAGATGTGGCTCATATTTCAGTAACCTCTTTTTTCTAAGCTGCTGATCTTTCCTAAACTTTACAGTGAGTGCTCAGTGAACTTAAAGAAACCTTTACTCATTCTGCAAACAGACATTAAATACTCATGCTGGGCCACACAGGTTTTTTTCTTAAAATAGCAGATATAGTCTGTTTGTTATGGGGTTTTTTGTTTGTTTGTTTTTATAATCACAGTGCTTTCATTATTTCAGTTTTATAGCAGAAATAAAGTTTTAAGATACTAATTTACCTACATTTGTTTTATTGTATGGTTTTTGTTGATTTATGTTTTTGTTGATTTCATGCCACATTAAGATACTGTACAAATTTAAAATAAAGATAATAAATAAACTTTCATAAATCACTCTAGTATGTCTGAAGGGAAGGCTAAGAGTTCACTTTTTCCCAATAACTATACAGGGATACAGAAGGCATAGTAGAGACTACATTATTCTTTTAGTTGTTTATTACGGTAGACTGCACCCTGGTAAATAGCACACTGGTAGAAATATATGACATAGCTGTTGGTCCTGCTGTTCTTGTGCCAATATGATGTCTTGCTGGGTCTAAGATATGATCATTATTTGTTCTGAATTTTGCCCAGATTAGAACATAAAAGGTGGGCTCTCTGCAGCCTGTGAAAGTTGTATGTGCACAATATAAAAGTGAAGCTGTATGTTGCATGTTCTGGGTGTCAGATGAAGGCATGTGGGAATCTGAGTGTTTAAAGACCACTGGGGTAATGTGAGACAACTGCAGAAAACACAGAGGGCCAAACCTGGTGCACTGTTCTCTATATTACCTGTTCAGTATGACCTCTGGAATGGGCTGTGCCCTATGCTGCACAAGTTTTTACTTAAAAAAAAAAAAAAAAGAAAAAAAAAAAAAAGAGCCTAGGAAGGAAGTAACATCTGACTTGCAGAGCTATTACTTGATAGTGTAATCAAAGCCTTAGTTTGCTTCAGCTAGGTCTACTTTGGCATTGCCTCTTCCAGTGGAGCTAGCTGGATCCTCTTTCTACCCCTCTACCAGTCAGAACAATTGTTGACCCATGCAGAACACATACTGTGCTTCCCTTCGCCAGGATGAAAAGCAGCTACGTTAGCTATGTTGTCTCGGGTCTCCCAGAGGCATCATAACTATCAGAAGCAGAGTGCTACCCAGAAGTTGTGGGAGTAGTGCTGCCTTGCTACACCTTTCTTTTTTATTGCTACAAGAATGATAAATAACTTTCCTTAAAACAACTCAATCTCCAGTCTCTCTAGGGAAAAACTGGAATGAAAAAAAAAAAAAAAAATCATATGGTCATTTATAGCCAGAAGTAACAGTTTAAAAACACAGCTTGGGGGAAAAAAAACAAAACAACAAAACAACAGGTGAAAGCTGAAGCTTTTTGCTTTCAATGGAGAGTGATACTGAAAGTCACCCTAAGAGAGATATTAAAAAACATTTGGTTTAGATTTTGAGCTCTTTAGGAAATCACCTTAGAGATTACTTTCTGAAACACTATCTTGTATTCTGCTGCCTTTTAGTTAATGTTATGTGAGAATACCTGGTATTCAAATCCAAAGAGATAGTTTTTCATTCCTTTTATATAAATTTAAGTTAAAATAATTCATTATGTCAGCACTTGTTCTTTTCTTGGCAATATGAAAAATACATATTAGAAATAATAATTGCACAGTTTTACAGCAATAGTGATCACAGAAAATTAGCATTATCAGATTAAAAAAAAAATTTCTGAGATTGGGAATATTTACAATGGCTTTGATGAAGGAAATAGGCTTGCCAAGAAAATACAAATTCTTCAATAAATATATTCTTTAATTTTTTAGGGAATATATAAATAATGACTTGGAGAAACCAATAATACTTTCTGCTTCATTCATATTTTAGTAGTATAGTCCTCTTTACTGTTTCAGTAATTAAGTCTTTTGACATTCCAGAAAGCATAAATCCTGCTGAGATGTTTAAGTTTCAAGCAACCTCTTGATGTACAAACAAAATAAATTAAAAAAAGACACTTACCCAGGATCATAAAAAGCTATTTTACTTTTACCTTTGAAAGAAAACTGAATGGTAAAGCCATATGGCCTACTGAAACTGTTCTAGCCTCGTTGTTAACTAGAACCTCCTTTTGAAATTCATTGCCTTCAATTACATTTTTTAAAGAATTTTAATTATGTGCCTGAAAAGAATAAAGATGCTCCAGGCTCCATTTGTTTATCATAGAAGGCCTAAAAAAAAATGAGGACAGAGCTTCCCAGCTCATGCAGGGGTTGCAGAGAGAGAGAGATGACTTTTAATTCGACAAGTTCAGAGAGATTTCTTAGTTTGACGCGCACAGCAGGGGGTCTTTGAGTGCCTGGCAATACTTCAGCATTCTGAGCTTTGAAAGTCTTTCCCTGCAGCAGAAATTGTATCAAAAGCCAATGATAATATTCCCTGCAAGGTAAAGGACCCTATTGAAGATTTCTAGAGCTGTTTATTTATTCATCACAGTTTTTTCTTTTAGGACTTATCAAGCGTATAGGTAATAATTCACACAGATGCTAGAAAAATGAAATAAATAAATACATAAATAGGAATCCCTCATTAATCCTTCACCTTTCCCTTAAGTTTTCTGTAGGCCACATTCACCTATAAAATTTCCTGTCATTCCCTGACATGTGTTCTGCATACAATCTTCACTTCAAATCTCAGCTTTTCCTTATTATTAACAGAATTGTCATTTCTGTCTGCCTTCTACCACCAGCTGAGTACATAAGATGTTTATGGCCATTCCTTCCACTAAACCCTCAAAGTGATTGATTAATTTTACAGAAGGATATTCAATTTCTTAGGGGTCTATTAAAATCTTATTTTTAAAGTAGATTTGAGATAACTGTTTCAAAGCCAAGATTAAAGTATTATTTATATTCCAGAGATCAGAGTTTTAATATTTTGGTATCACTTGTATTTGAAAAGTATACACATACATTTTTCTTTCTGGTTTTGTTTTGGTTTGTTTCTGCAGCAGAGCTGGGACTGTGAGACTACGACAGCCTTTCCCTTGTGTAATGTCAATGTCGGCTATCACTTTGGCAGAATCAGCCAGCTCAGTGAAGACAGAAAAACCCTCCTTTCCTCCTGTTTTTAAATCTGTTGGTGGCATTCAAAGTGACCTTCCCTTATAAATATCGGTGAGTGACCACATGGGGAAAGCAGTTCCTTGGTGCAAAGAAACTTGTTTCAAAAAGCTGGGTTGACCTGGGGGACTTCCATTTTTTTTTCAAAGTATAAAAAACCCCCCACATATGCAAGTGTTTGGGTTTTTAAATTATTTTTAATAATAACTTGAAGTATTTAACAACACTTATTTATTTAGACTTACAAGCATTTATAGAACATTAACGTATGCTACCTATTCAAACTATACAAACAATCTTTCAAAATACCATTTTAGATAAAGTGCTTCCTGTAGAAGACTCTCTTCCCCCTTCCTGTTACTTTCTGTTGGCTAAAAGGTCTGGAATGGACCAAATTTATCATAATGCCCAAATATGACAAGATGAAAATTTCCCAAGTGTAAGAATTAAGGGAGATAGCTAAAGGCTGCATTCTGGGACCCTTCTGGTTTGGGAAGCATGCCTAGGGTGAAATCACAGCACTGCAGAAATTCTGATACTCACAGGGCAGTCCAGGAATGATGTAGTAACTGTAGTAGTTCCATAATGCTGGCTAAATTACATAGTTCGGTACTAAAAAAGTTTTCAGGTCATTTGAGGCTATCTCAGCTGATTTAGCCTCTTTGAGATATACAGTATGCTTAAAGAGATTTTCGGTGTTGAAAACAGATGTGTAGGTAGTGAAATAGCCACCCATGTCTTAGGATTATTATCAATACCGTAACACAGAAGACTATGAAGTACATACTGATACAAAAAATATTTAACCTGGTTTGGAGCAGTTTGGATACTGTAAATATGTGCAGGATCTAAAGACCTAAAGATGTTCCTGCTTACTGCAGGGGGGTTGGACTAGATGACCTTTGAAGGTCTCTTCCAACCCAATACATTCTATGATTCTAAGGCTGGAAATTATTTAAGGATTACACATATTTAATCTAAAGACATTGCCATAAAGAGTCACTTAGCCAACTGCCATTCAGTATTAACTACATTATTGCAATTATCCCCTATTCAGACTACAGTCAGATAACTGTGATGTATCATTTATAACTATATGATAAGTAGTGTTTGATTTTTTTTATTTTTACTTTTCTTAACCAAATGTGCACTTGAAGTATGTCAGTTTAAAGGACCAGAGAAACTTCAAAAGAAATATTAATAGGAGTGTTATCGTGGCACCAGCCTAACAAAATAATGCCTTTTCATCAAAGGAAAACTTCTAACAGAAAGAAAGGCTGGTATATGTAGTGTATGTATCTCTTGCTTAAAGAATGAGCAGTGGTGCCATTTTGAAGTTTCTCAGCTATGTGTTAGGATTGTCACTGATTTCCTTGGCTACCGGTAATCAGGGTACAGAGCAGAGCAGAGAAGGATGAGGGCAAATATTTGGCAGAATTGCATAAAAGGCTATGCTCTATCAATGTTCTTTATTTCTTTCTGTATCAACTAAGTGATGGAGCCTTAGTAATTTTGGGGTCAGCATTTCAGTATACAGGTAAATCGGTGTTGGTGTTGAGGATTTGTTTGAATCTTAGAACAGAATTAAGTCTTCATCCTGGTCTGGGATCATCGTAACAAGGATTTTTAAAAAATCAGGAATAAATAAATGTATTGGATGAATACATTTTCTACAGCTTTTCATCTAGTAACATTGTGCTAATCATAACCACATACTACAACATTTAGTTCAGTGACATATGATGGTAAGGTTGCACACCATTTAAGACATCAAGGGAGAGCAGAGTTTCAAAGCATTCAACTTTTGAGAAAGGCCTTTTTCAACTGTGTTTCCATTCTAAAGTTGTCAGTCAACTCATTTTTATATCTTCAGAGGGTGTTGCATAGCTGTACAGTAGCTGTATAGAATAACTTCCTGTTTGATCATAATAATGACATTTTGCACGTGTAGCTTCTTTGCTTTAAAAGGGATAGGATGCAACTAGAGTCCAACAGTTAAAGACTCAGAATTTCTTGGTTTCCATGCAAGATTACAAGTATAGGCACACAGATCACAACTCATTATCTTAAGTTGTAATGATGTTTTTTGAAATCTTGCAAGAGCATCTGATATACTAATAGTGGGTAACTGGATGATCATAAGCTCTGTTTGGACCACAACAACTGCACTATCCTCACTCAAAGAGTGTAGCAGCTTTGTAGAAGTTAGGATGTGACCAGAGATGATCAAATATAATTTTTTCCATTTCTCAGTTCATTTCTGGTAGCTCAAAAAATGGGGGCTTTTTTTTCTTTTGGCTACATCCAGTGCTAAAAAGAAGTGAAAAACATACTAATGATTTGTGATAATATGTTTTCCTGTTTTATTTTCTTTTTGATCAAACGTGTGCTTCAGTGTGATGTGCCAGATGGTTCTAGATTCAGTAATATGCTGCTTCCATTGCATTTTGCACGTGTTTGACATTTTGTTCAAGTTTGACTTTTTAGAGTGAAGATGGGATTGAACACATTCTTGATTTTAACCTGTTGTATCAGAGTGGGATTAATCCACCTCTGATATTTTATTGTGGTGTGTTTTTTTTTTTAAAGCCTCAACTATTTTTCAGCAGTTTAGTGAAAAACCCAGTGTAAGCTCTAACACAGAAAGCTTTAAAGACAAGTTTACCCCTTTGAAGCCTGTAGCTCTGAATTACATATGAAGGCTTAATGAGGACACTTCCTTGCAGCTTGGTTCAAATATCGATTGATTGTACACACTGCATTAACTTCCAGAAGTATAAACTGTCATTAGTCCTAAACAGTATTGCTCTCCTCTAGGTAAAGGACTTTCTTATAAATGAATATATATTTATCTTTTTACCTGTGATTTTTTTCTTCATTTAATTCTCTTTTGCCTAAAATCTCAGAAATCTGATGAAACTGGAATCATAACACCCTTGAGTTTTAAATAAAAAAGTCACACAAACTGCCAACTAGCAGAAACACGATACTTTTCCTTTGGAAATCTTATTTTCTTTGTACTGAAAGATCACCAATTCTAACTGCAACCACAATTTCCCTATTCCTCTTGTCTCTTATTACCCTCTTTGACTGAGAGACAAGAGAGCTGTGCTTTGTCTGCAGCTCCATGAACGCTGAGTAGCCCAGCCAGCTCCTTTCAGAATGCCTGAATTCTACCCACATTCCTCTCCCTAGGGATATTAATTTGGATCTCCATCCCTGAAACTTGTAGGGTCTTAATTATCTTTAAGACTTCCTTTTTTTCTGATTTGGTTAACAGTCACCCAGCTGAAAAATTACTGAGAGAGAGACAGGACACATACACAGACTGGGATTTTAGCCTTAGGTAAGGCTAAAATGTGCAAGCATTAAAAAAGATCCAAGAAGTAACTTAGGATACACATGCTGCCATTGCGAGTAAGAGACAACTCAGTAATAAAAAGTAAAATAAAATAAAATAAAATCCACAAGTGTTTTTCTTAATTAAAAAGCATTTTTTTGTAAATCATACTTATGACTCTTAATTCCTTATTTGAACTTTTGTTTGTTCAAATAGCAGATAAAATAAAACAATTGCGCCTGCCCAAGATTTTAAACCTAGAAAATATATGAAAGTTAAGTACTGATGTTAGCTTGAGATTTTAGAGTGATTATTTAGCTAAATCATTCCAACTGCTCATATGTAAGTCTAATTAACCAATAAGACTAGAAGATACTAGTCAGTGATTGTCTAAATAAAATATTCAAAGCTGAAAGAAATTAATAGGTAATTATGAATAATCAAAGTATTCATATAAACATCACAAAAATTATGGTAAATACTTTAATAACACATATCTGCAATTCATCAGTGTCATTAAAATTAATTTTAGCATATTTAAAACAAAAATAAAAAAATAAAATTATATATACACATGGAAATAATGAAATTAAGTTCCTCCTTTTCAAAAGGATATGATTTGTTTGATTACAACATAAACTTTAAAATGTGAATGATGGTACTACTTACTCTATTAAATAATGGGGCAAACTACGCTTAAGTGTAGAATAATGCCATGGAATGGAAATAAATGAGAGGTCTCTGAAGAGGGGCCAAAAGCCTTTTGAGTGACAGCATTTCACAGAATCACAGAATGGAGGGGTTGGAAGGGACCTCAGGAGATCATCTAGTCCAACCCCCCCGCCAAAGCAGGTTCCCTACAGCAGGTTGCACAGGAAAGCGTCCAGGTGGGTTTTGGACATCTCCAGAGATGGAGACTCCACAACCTCTGGGCAGCCTGTTCCAGGTTCCATCACCCATAAGGAAAAAAGAAGTTTTTCTTTAAGTTTGTGTGGAACTTCTGGTGTTCCAGCTTTTGCCCATTGCCCCTTGCCCTAGTGCTTTAGGAAGCACTAGCTTTTCACGTGACAGTACTTTCAGTTAACTAAGTAGCTGTCTCGTCTGCTATTCAAACATCCAGGTCAAATTTATTATGCATATATTCTTGGTATTTGGTTACAATTATGCAGCAAAGTATAAGAAAGGATAATATTATTCAACCATGCGATCAGACCCAGTCAGCATGGATTTATGAAAGGCAGGTCCTGCTTGACCAACCTGATCTGCTATGACAAGGTAATGCACTTAGTGAATGAGGGAAAGGCTGTGGATGTTGTCTTTAACAGTTTCCCACAACATTCTCCTGCAGAAGCTCTGTTTATGGCTTTGACAGGTGTACTCTTTGCTGGGTGGAAAACTGGCTAGATGGCCATACCCAAATTGCTGTGGTGAACAGAGTTAAATCCAGTAGACAGCCAATCACAAGTAGTGTTTCCCAGGGCTCAGTGTTGTCACTAGCTCTGTGTAATATATTAATCAGTGATCTGGTTGAGGGGATCAAGTATACCCTCAGTAAGTTTGCAGACAACTACAAGAAAGACATTGAGGTGCTGTCCAGAGAAGGGCAACAAAGCTGGTGAAGGATTTAGAACATAAGCATTATGAGGAGCAGCTGAGGTTGTTTAGTCTGGAGAAGAGGAGGCTGAGGGGAGACCTTACTGCTCTCTATAACTACCTGAAAGGAGGGTGTAGTGAGGTGTGGACCAGTATATTCAACCAAGTAACAAGTGATAGAACAAGAGGAAACAGTCTCAAGTTGTGCCAGGGGAGGTTTAGATTTGGTATTAGGAAAAAATTATTCACTGACAAGGTTGTCAAGCACTGGAACAGGCTGCCCAGGGAAGTGGTTGAGTCACTATCCCTGGAGGTATTTAAAAGACACATAGTTATGGTACTTAGGGACATGGTTTAGCAATGGACTTGGCAGTGTAAGGATTACAGTTGGACTCGATGATCTTAAAGGTCTTTTCCAACCAAAATAATTCTATGATTCTATGTTTTCCTGATTTTGAATGTATGCTAGTGAGCCATAGTAAAACAGTGCAAATATACAAATATATATAAAAGTGTATATACAATATACAAAGAAATAGAATGCAATTAATCAGGTGAAAAGGAGGAATTTAAGACCAAGGACGACTTTTTTTTTTTTTTTTTCATTAGCAGTTTGTTGCTTTTATTCCTGGTGACTTCTGATTGACATAGCCATTGCATTGCAGTTAAAGAAACCAAAATGAATAGAGCATCAGTCTGCACTTACACTTTTCAATCATCAGTGAGTTGTGATCAACTGACAGTAACCAGCAACCAAATTGAAGGTTTGCCAGGCAGCAAGATGTACAGATGGATACATTAATTACTTTCTTGTACAACTAAATATTCAAGCAGTCTAAAGCAGAAGATAGTTTTTAAAGAGTAACATTCTTCTTCTAGTGTCCCACTTCAGCCACTTTTAAAGTTTTAATGTTTTACAGTTTTATTCATCTCTGTGTCTGTTACACTATTCCTTACTACATTCTCCAGTGCCAGCTCAGGAATTGACTGTAGGATATACTAAGGCAACATTAGCACTTGCAGACATAATGGGCTAAATCATAAAGGTCTTCTTTCCTTGTGTGTTCACAGCAATATATACCAACAAATTACTTCTCCACTAACTTAAAGCATGAATTTAAGCATATTTGAAAATCTGATTTGCCTTCAAGTCAAATTCTCCATTCTACTGGTGCTGGATTTCTCTTATCTCCACTACAATCCAGTTTGTGTGTACATGTGCAGACTTTGTGGGCCAGTATAAAAGGCAAATTCTTCAGGGCCAAGTCTGTGATATTATAGGTGCTGCCCTGGCAGGATGGTTGCATTTCTGGCACAAAGTTTAGTTGAGTGAATTATGGTAATTAAATGAATATACTTCTCTACTGGGAGATAATATATTTCTGCACTGTAGAAAAAAGATGGAAAGTTGAAGTTCCCCTTTTAGTTCATTTTTAAATATACTCACATGCCAGGTAAATGAGCTATCAGTCTGGTTTCAAATTTTTAAAAGTGCATGTACCTAATGTGAACATTAGTTTAGACACTGAGGTCTATGATTTATTTGTTTTCAGCTTTGAAAATTCACCTAACTGCTTGAAAAGTTTCAAAAATTTTATCAGGAGGTTTTTTTTTAACTCATATGATACATTAGTGAATGTTACATTCATAGAAAACTGAGGTCTAAATCCTGAAGCTATCCTAATTCCTTAAGGTCTTTGATGCAGGTAAAGTAGTTTTCAAAATGTGGATGGTTGCAAAGGCAAGGCCTTTGCTCTATTGTGAAATGCCCTTACTGTGTTAGGGCAGAACTGTACCAGGAGAATACTGAGGTCAAAGTAGCTTTAGGCACTGATAAATGCTAAGTTACCAGGAGCTGAACACTGGGAGGATATATTTTCCCATCCAAGTGATTCTTTACTCTCTAAGAAGAAAGAGACTGGATTCAAATGAATGCACATCTTTAAAAAAAAAAAAAATCCTCTAAAAAATTCCATAACTGTTTCATTTAACCGATTGGTTCTTACGATCTCCTTTAAGAAAGAAATTAGCTGTTAATGTCCTGGGAAATATTTGTGTTAAAGGTCATATTAAACAGAAGTTAAATCTAGACTACCTGAGGAGTCTAGAGAAGATGTTTAATGCAAATTTTTGTGGAAAAAAAGATGTGTGTCACTGCAGGTCATCTCTGAATATTCTTGTTGGGGTTTCGCTGTTGGATATGCAATCTCAGCTAAATGTTTTGAAGAGGAGGAATCAAATAAATTGCCCTATTTTGAGTCTTTCTCATCTGTATACAGTTGTGAAGCTCTAGTAGACCTGAAAATTGCCCAGAGACAAACTTTTAAAAAAGAGAGTGCTTTTGAGGCAGAAAATTGCTTTTCTGCAGCATAGTCTAAGGGACAGGATGTGACAGGAGGACAAGGAGTTGTCACTATGTAGCAATATTGTAAAGCATATCTTACATAACAAAAAAAGATTATTTGTCTCTTTTTTATTTCATTTTAAACTACAAGAGATTTAATTGAAACAGTTGAAGGTATGCCCTAAACCAAGAAAAAGCCATTATAATTTACAATTAAAACTGAAAGTTCCTCACTTAACCCATCTGTAATAGCTATTCATTGCAGAGCACATGTGGTACGGATGTCTGTCCACCTCTTCAGAAGTCTTATTCTCAAAAGGAAGAGTAAAAAAAAACCAAACTCATTATACATGCATGTCAAATATTAGTGTGATTTTGTAGTATAATAAGAAAAGTGGTTTGTGCTTTTGATTAGCCTCTTGATGTTTGAGAATGTTTTTGTATGGCTTAATTTTCCTTTTTATGAGAGTTTGTACATATAAAACAAAATGAGTAAAGGAGTGGAGGCGGAAGGAAATATGCCATTTATATACTAAGGATATGAGGTCTCCTTTGGGCCCATTGCACATTAATGGGTCAGCTGAGATTTATTAGGATATGTATATTAATCTTTATACACATTCACATACTATAATTGTTCCTTTGGTACTATAATGTGATTAGCTGTGAATTTGTGCAATATTAACAATAATATGGACTTCCATATAACAGAACAGTAATACCAAATGGTTATTAAAAATGCATGTGAAATATGGGATGTGAAAGCACTTCCAAACTCTCAGTAATCCAGTTATGTTCTGTTGTTTTTAAATACCAAAATGGTTAAGTCTTTACTGTAAAGTAAAATCTTGTATAAGAAAAGGAAAAATTTTATGTTCCACAGAACTGAATGAATTAATCTAAAACTGAAAGAGAGATTAGTGTCTGTTTCTCATAGAGACTGGAGATTTGGATTTTTGCATTGCTATTACTTAAAAATATACAAAAAATAGAATATAGAAGGTAGCAGTAATGTTCAATAGTATAATTTTCTTAGTAAGATGCTCTTGTATATAGGAGAGAGGTACAGTGTGGAAGGAGCTGTCTAGGATCCCTGCTACTTCCCAGACAGCCAATTCAGCATTGATACCTCTACAGTTCAAATCTGAGAGGAGCTTGTTTCCTGTCTGGAATGATATGAAAATATTTCCACTCATAGGGCAACCATTGTGTGATATATAGATATAATTCAGTAGGAATATAGTAAGGGAGTACTATTAATTTTAATTTTGTGAAGCTAATTAATCTGGTCTTTCTCAAATGATGTAAAATAGAGTAGCCACTTAGATTTCAGGTAGTTTGCAGCAATATTAGCTCTGTACGGCACAGGGTTGTACACCCTCCTCTGTTACTCTGCTTCTGCTTTGTGATCAGAAATGACAGAAGTCCCTGAACTTGACTTTGAGAGAGAGAAAAATAACATTGAGATTTTATTATATCTTCTTGTAGGATACATACAACTTCCTCAAAAATTGGAAGCTTTTCCCTCAAGTTGTTTTCATAAGGTGGGGGTGTTTGTTTAGTGAAAGTTGGTTCGCCCTCCCTTCATGACCCCATAGTGGTAGAGTGTCATCTCCACTCCTCTTTCTTGAATCATGAACATCTGTGTACAACTTGTGTACATTTGGGTGAATAGAAATAATTTCTTTATAATACTTTCCAGATAGACTTAAAATACAGCCTTTGGTGATTTCTAAAGCTCTTACTAGCATCACAGTCCCCATCAATTTAGGTTTTCAGTTATCTAATTTAAAGAAGATCATTTTATAAGTGTGAACATATTGTTTTAAATAAAATAAAGTAGAAGATTAAAACTCCTCATGTTGGAACATTGATTACCCAGTCACATTCCTGTCATGCTTTTCTCTTGAACTGTGAAATCGTCAGCTAAGGTATTCTTTCAAAAACTTTATGGAACTTACGTTTCTGGAAGCTATAAAAGGATATTTTTAAGTATCTATGGTACTTTTGCTGCCTTGACCTCATGAAAGCCCTTAGGTTGGATTGTCTTGTTTGCTATCTATAAATATTTCATAATACTTATGGAATTATAAAACTATTCAAAGTAGCCCTGTAATTAAGTCACACCAAATGCTTTGCAAGCAGTGCGGGATGTATTTCACTTAGATCTCCAGTGGAACTCCACTGCTTCCTACTTAGCCTTATAAAGCAATTTCAATTTACAAGCAAGGTCAAGCATGTTTTTTTCTTGATTGATCTTTGATTTTGAAAAGTTTATTAATTCTGACTTCTATTATATTAAATAAGAATTATGGATAATAAGAATAAGAAAAGCAGCACTATCATATTTTGAAAGTGCCTTCTTGTCTGCTGACAGTTTTATTTCCCAGTGTCCCAGCAGTCTTTTGTCTGTTGAGTTGCCATTTCTTAGGGAAGGGAAGTGACATTTCTGAATTATCCAGAGAGACTGTTTTTAGAAATGTTCATTAAATGTTAGAGATCATACTTTCAACCAGTTCTACTTAAAAATGTTGTTCAGTCTTACAGTGTGGTTAGTAAGCCATTACTTTGTTTTAGAGGAATAGTTTTCAAGGCAGTGGGGTACACATTGAGTACATCCTTCTTCAACATGTGCTACAGACCTCTGCTGGTTATCTAACACAGGCTAGAGTGATCCTTAAGGTTTCCCAAGCTGTGTCCCATGCTGCTGCAGCCCCTCAGGAAATGTCAGTCCAGAATAGTGGGGCTTAATGTATCCTTAGCAGTCATAGGCCAGAAGGAAGCTTCAGTTGCTATCACCTGGAGTTAGACGTATTCGTTTCCTCTGTTCTCAGAACACTCTGGAACATCACTTCCACCTGGCAAACAGACCTTATGTGCTAATAGTATTCACTGTGTGTGAGGTCTTATCCATTATATCTATACCCTTTGGGACAGCACAACCATATTCAATTACTACTAAAATTCACAGGAGTCACTTGCTGATGCTTGTGACACATAATTTACACAATGATCACCTTTTAAAATGTGTGAACTTTCCTCGATGACAAAATTACAGTTCCTCAGTATTCTTAACAATACTGTGAATAGGCAGATATTATCTAAAGCATAGCTGGAAAATTCTCATATGGACTTATATAGTAGTGTAATTTGAAAATGCAATTTCTCTGTTTCACAAAATAATAATCTTTTTAAAATTTTCAGGACTCACTGCAGATGTTTAAGTGTCTGATAGGGTTCAAAACAGGTTAAAATTAGCCCAAACACTGAAAAATAATAATGTTTATCTCTGACATTTAGATCTGCAGAAGTGACTGTATTCAACAAATTAATCAAACTCCAGGAGCTTTGCGATGGAACTTAGGTCTGATAATTGTATAGCTTAGATAGAGAGGAGAGGAAAAGGATCTAAATTCAGAGTATAAAAGTGCATAGACATTTCCGTTGGGCAAATCTAATATATTGTATCTTATAACTCAGAAGGTACCTTGCCATGCTATTTAGAAACATACTTATTTTCTCTGCTTTTCCTACTTCTTATTTTTCTTTCTTTTTATCATTTCATTTTTAATTTTGGGTTTAATTACTTTGTTTTAAAAGCACTGAGAGTTTCTGACCCCTACAGAAATAGGAAGAAGGTAATTCTGTGCTTCTGATGGACCAGATTTTCTGAAGCAGTTATATATCCCAGTACACAATACAGATTTAGGAAATTACTTCTCAGGAGACTTAAACATTCTCAAAGTAACAATAAAATAATCAGTGCATTTCATGTGACAAGATATATTAATTTACTTCCAGCAGAAATACTTTCAGATCTGTATCAAGTCAGCTTTATAGTGATATTTTTCTATACATGTTTGGTTAGTTGTCCTGCTTTTACCTAGTTACCAGGTAGTGTCTTCTACTTGCCATTGAAACACATTACTTCATGACTTAAAACTAAATTATACAACTTTCCATATTTGCATCTATAAATTATTTCTTTGGCAATAGGTGTATAAGCACAGATACATTTAACTTTGTAAGTTATTTTCAAGCTTTTCAAAATACTATAATTTATTCTTTTTCTTCTACCCTTTTGTGGTCTTCCAACCTAATTTAATTTTTTTTTAAACATTTCTATTATTTATAGCAAGGAACAGACTGTAATGTGGTTAGCAGAGAACTGTAGGCTCTCAGGGTGAACAAAAGAAAGATAAAATGTCTTTAGATTTTTCGACTCTCTTCTGGCAGAATAGAATTTGACTCAGTGTGGAGACAACCTACACGCAGCCTTTCTCCACTCACCAACCAGCCCAACAGAGCTTTCTTTTGACTCAGCTGGATATTGCTGCTGCTTTCAGATACAGAATGATCTGCTTTGATTTTGTACTGTATTACTGGATTAAGAGCAGGGAGGGAGAGGTGAGGCACGCAGTAACTATATTGTTGTCGCATTTACAGTTTGTCCATAATCTTGTGGATACAATCACAGTTTTTGTTTGTTATTAAGGAAAAAATAAGCACTTCAAGTACATCTAAATCATATTGAGTGCTACTAAAGATTCTAGGATATGAAATCTAAGGAATCTGCATCTAAAGTATAATTTCATACTAATCAGAATCTCAATTGACCTTCAATTCAGAGAAGAAAGAATAGATTGTGCTTGGCCCTTATGAATGGAGATAAGTAGTTCAGGTTTTCTCTATTGGTGATTTCCTTTGTAAATTATATAATCTTTGCAAGACTCAGTTTCATTTATGCTATATGTGATTTATTTTCCTTTAGTGCTTTTAGGAATACTGTGCTATAAGCTGTAGTACCTAAATAGTACCTAAATCATTCAATTTCCACAATAATATAATTTCATTTCATACCAGTTTTTATTGTTCTTGTTGCCTGACTGGCAGAATTGTGAAAAGGAAGGCCACAAGAGGCCTCTTCAATGTTTGGACATCAGAATATCCATGGACAAATACAGTTTTTCATGTAATGAAATAAAGATAATTCTTTGGTTTAGTTTCCCTAGGGACACATAGATTGTTCACTCTTTAGATCCATACCTTCCCAAAAAGGGGCCCCTGGAATATTACAAGAAGAAGGTATTCTAATTTTCTTGAGGTAGCAGTGGACTCTTCTTGATTTACTAGAAGGATCAAAGAGAAACTCTCTCTAATGAGGCTTTCCTCACATATCACTATTGTGTTTCTAATTTGTGAGCCTTTCAGCCAGAGTTTTTTTATCATGGTCATGTAACACCTTCAAATACCAACAGAAGTACTAGCAATACACACATTACAATCAGGAATTCTTTCAACCCTTCGAAAAGCACTTATTTATGCAACTCCTTTTTTCAGTGAAAATGAAATTTTCCCATTATGCTGTGTGCTTAAGACAACAAAGAAAATACAACCATCTAATTAGAAACAAAAGGTTTGATTTTTTTTACTAGTGCTGTGCTGATGAATGTTTGAGTACTAAAGGAAATAGAAAATAAAAGAAAAATCTATCAGAGGAGAAATTGGCTATTTCAGTTATCATCCACAGTTGTGTATTTCTGAATTATTTCATTTCTTTCATTTACCCAGTTCACCTGCAAAAGTTAACAGAAAAGGGAAATGTTTCTTTTTTTCCTGATCTCTGTGCAGAAGAACTGAGCTTCATGTAATTTTAGTGATTGAAAAGAATGGAAAATAAACTTACTTTTTCTCCTAAATGTTTCTGTAATGTCACAGAGAGGAAATAATCTTTCTGATATGAGTCTTTGATGCAAGAAAAAAAAAAATATCAGATTTTCATTTAAAACTGGTTCTGCAGTGTACATATTATCTTTTCCAATGGACTGTAAGAAACAGTTCAGTCTAGCTTTCCTTGGACACTGTGTAAGTGAAGACAACAAACAATGTTAACCATATAAAACTGTCAAAGAGAGGAGCAATTTACTTAGCCAATACCAATGGAAAAAGCATTCTTTCACAAAACAAGCACTTCTCTGACTTTTCAATCTGATCATCTTGATGGACCCACAGAACTTTTTCATATCACAACCACAGGAACTGTAATTCATTACCTCACACTAAAAATCATAGATGTGGATATTTGGTTGATCCTAAGTCACAATATATATTTCTCATTCCTCTCAGGCTTCCACAAGCAAATCTGCCAGTCCATTTGTTGCTATCCTACAGAAACCACATCTCCATTGCCAGTGTTTCTTTTTGTAGTACCAGTACCAACTTCTCTCAAATCTTCGAATTCATTATGGTATTTAAGTTAAACTCAACCATTTGGGTCCATACCTACTTAAAGTTTTCTTTTCTGTCTCAGGTCTGAAAAATGGCATATGCCCAAAAACCTGTACTTAATTACACGAGACAGAAATGGTCTGAACACTAAGAGGTTCCTTTGTCATCTGACTTCAGGGCACTCGGTTCTTTCTAGATAAGACCATTAAGGAGAAAAAGGCTATGATGTCAGTGAGGAGGCACATTTCTACAGTTACTGCTGTTAGGATTTTAGATTTAACATTCATAACATTATGCACTGACTTATGTAGTAGAAGCTTGCAACTATACTTTTAATGGAGCTGCTACAAAATTAAAACAAAAGTTGTTTGAAGAACCAAAAAGACAGGTTTTTCTTCACTCATTTCACGGGCTGTAGGAATTAATGTATGTGCACCAAACTGAACTCTGTTAACTGAACGCCAGCAAGTATACATACTTTCTTGCTGTAGTTCTACCCTGAAGTACTAGCAAGAGCATCACAAACTGAATGATTTTCCCTTTACTGCATTTCAGACATTCAATAGAAAATAGAACCCGAAATGTTTAACAGTGAAGGAAATGGAATCACTCTGCTAAAAACTTTGCATCTCTTAATAATAATGTCTGAAGAGGTATTAAATCCAAATATAATAGGGAAATTACCTTCAGAAGACATTAACATTCACCAGACCAAAAATATTTGTTTTTCTGGCAGCTGTAGGAACAATTTATATATCATACATGTTTTTTTCAGAGACATTCCATATCTTTTAGTACCAGTTGTAATGTTTCTGCATTTCTTTTTCTAATTTTCTCTAACACCTTCTACATAAGTCTCTTCTAATCAAAGAACAGCTCTGAATTTATACCTTTTAAATTACTTAAATGTCTTTAAATATGTGACTTTGTTACAATTTCAAATAAAAGCAAGCTACCTATTTTAATAACTTTTTATATGGATTCATAATTTAGTGGTAATAAATTAGAATTCTTTGACACTGAAAACAGGCTCTGCAGTGCTCTGTATCATGTTGTTTACCACTTTCCTCAAAAGCAATTTTTAGTTCCTTTTTTTCCTGCAAATAAGTTGCTATTGACCTTGAGGAATTCACTTAGCTTCACTGTGCTTTCACTATGTCTTAAGAAGGATATTTTTTATTAAAACACCCCAAATTATTAATGAAAAGATATAATACAAATAATATATATTCCCTTTTCGTACTAATGTAGACATTGGTTGGTATTCCATGTAGTAATCAGTGCCTTCAGAACTCAACCTGAAGCAAAAGAAAGGATGTAATGAATTCTTTGTCACACCATTGTCATCGGTTTTGGGGTTTGTGTCAACTTCATTATGCTTTTCACAATTCCACTCATCAGCTTGTGCTCCAAAATACCAGATGCACATTGCAACACAGATCTGGTTCATCCCGGTCCTCTGTGTGCCTTCCATTTAAAATGAGCTTTGATTTCTCTGAATGAGCTAGTGTTAGTATTTCTGAATGCAGTATAGACATTGCTTTTATATAGCTTTTTGAAAGTGTAATTAAGAACTTATTAGGCATTACAAACACTTGCCTTCCTACAATCTATTGGAATATATGCCATAAACTAGTTATGTTATTTTGATATCTGTAGTTTAAATGGTGTATATGGTCTTTTTTTTTCCTTTTTTTTTCCTCTTTTTACAGGCTACTCAACAGGCTACTCAATGGGAGCATTGTTTTAGCTTGTTTTGAAAAGGCTAGCTAATTTCTCAGCAGTGTTTATTTGTTTTGAAATATGGTCTTAAAAACTTGTCACCTCTAGAAACACACAGATATCCATAATGTTGTGTAGAAAATCTATTCAGTCTTTACAATTTAACTTACAATTATGATTTTCTAAGTGTTATGACAAACTGTTGATGTAGAATGTGTCAGAAAAAAATGAAATGCTGAACAAAATCAGAAATTCTGAAGGATTTTTTTTTAAATGTGATTAGTTAAGACAAAACATGGGATGGCTCTCTTGAAGGAAACAACTGTGATGACAAATTACCTAAAATTTTACAGTTCTTTTGTTTGCTTATACTGGACTCTGGGTAGCAGTATCCTAGTCGGGTCAAGGAGTTTTTATGTAAGCTGTATCCATGAGGGAACACTTCGAAGCCATGTTCCTTTGCACACTGTCCACATAGCGAACAGAATTCTGGTTTCATCTCAATTTCTCTCATTGCTTGGCCAGATCAGAGCTTTTCTTCATGTTCTTGAAGTCTGTTGTAGTCCACTGCTTCTTTGCAGCACATTCATGAGTCTGTATTAGCTACCTGCTTTTCCTTCTGAGTCCTGCACATTTCTTTTCCTAGCTGTGCTTTTAGACCAAACTGAATTCCTAGCTTCATACACATGCCTTTGATGATGTTTGACTCTTTGAAGCCCACCACCCCCCCCAAACCTGCTCTAGTTTCTTTGAAAGAATCAAGGAAACTAATGGTATCTCTTGACCCATTTCTTAACTTTGTCATGCCATCTTTAGAACAGGACATGAAGAGATGTTGGCATCAGCCACTTCAGAAACCACAAAAAACCTCCTCAGCTAAGTTACTGGCACGTGGAAGGAAGCAGCATAGCATCAGGTATTAAACAAAGCTTCCTTTAGTAGCAGTACACCCTTGTAGTTCTTTTAAGACCACAAAATTCCTCCAAAGGAAATTTCATAAGAAAACGCCACTGGGTATAAGTTATATTCCCCCTGCATGCATACACACATATTTTTCATTTTTATGTTAATATGCATAGCCTAAAAATTCAGCAGTGCTGATTCACTGAGTACCCTAGCGTACTCTTTCAGATTCCTTAGTTGCTTATGACGGTGCTGCTTGTTCATCAGCCACTGCATCATTTGACATTTGATGTAGAAATGGAGTTGAGAGACTCATTCCTTATGCTTTTTCTCTCCTCTAACTGTACATCTTGGAGAAGAGCAGACTGTCAGTGCCAGTGGAACTCAGGTCTCAAATACAGGAAAACTACAAGCCCTTACAGGAACAGAAAATAAGAGCTGTTTCTTAAGTTTTGCTTGGAATCATCTCATTCAATAATGCATATTGCCTAGCACTTCTTTTTCCTTCATAAATAAGAACATTACTCTGAACACAGAAATATCAATGCTCTCCTGGACCCTACATGGGTCGTTTTGTAAAGCCCAGCTTCTTGTGGGACTACATCTAAACTAATAGACTAGGAGTGGGAGAACGTACATGCATTTTCTTTCTTCATTGTATAAAGTAAGCTCCTGCTGCAGGAAGAAGTAAGTTGACCTATTTCTTTCAGGGGATGTAAACAAATCAGTGTTTTTCTAATGTATGTTTCCATTTCAATTCAATTTCATTCATTTCAATTCCACATTGGAAATGGATTTTCTAATTACAAAAATAAATGCTAATTTGCAAATAAGTTATTTTCGGATCTCATCATACCAGGTTTTAGGAGACACCTTGATTTTCTCCTACTTTAAAGTGAACTTGTCTCTAGGACAGTGCTTCAGGGTACAGTTGATGCCTTTGACACCACAGTATGGTCAATAGTGGCAGCAGTTGCGCTGAGAAGACACTTCCTCAGAACATTCCAGTCTGTAAAAAGTCTCCTCTTTCATGTTAAACACCAATTTATAACCCAACAGGTCTGTGTTCTGCAACAGTCTCTACCTAAAGATCTTCTGTTATGTTCCCACCAAGAAGAATCGCTTCCCCTTAGATTATATCTGTATGGGCTATAGCTCTTCTCGTATAAATTCTGCCCAGACAAAGCAATCAGAATCCTTATGTTCAGTAACTAAGGGTTAGCGGCATGTGTTCCCTGTCACCTACACCATCAGCACTGCAAACTCTGGCTTCTATTTTAAAAAATGTATAAAAGTACACTGAAGAACTCTACCTTCTCCCCTCTTATAGCAGACACCTTTATATTCTCTTTTTCGAGTGTTCTTCAGGTTTTCAATTTGCCAGTCCAAATTGTATTGCCTGTGGAAGCCTAATGTATCAGATAAACAGGCTTTGCATACTGTACCCCACAGCTATACAGTCCAATTTCTGGACATACCATCTTGTACCTTTCTCTCTTAGAGACGCTTCTCACAATATGCACTTTACTACAGATACAATCTTAACTGTATTTAGAGGCTATAGAACTAAGCCCCTTAACGGATAAGAGCAGTTTTATGGCAACAACTCTATTATGTGTTTACAAAAAGCAATTCATGCTAAATACTTATTTAAAATGTTAGAAACTAAATGCTTAAACTGAAGTTCAGTAACCCCCTTACTTCCACAAGGGAGGTTGCTTTGCAACTCTCACTCTGCAGGACCTTCTATCGCTTAGTTTTCACATCAGAAATCCCTGCAAATCATGCTAGGCTGCTAATAGTTGGCGTATTGTCAGAAATGAACGATTCATGACCTTTATCTTCTTATGTGACAGCCTTTTGAATCTTTTGAATGCTGTCTTCTGCATTTATCTGTGAAAACAGTCTTTATGATCTTCCCTCTGCAGCAAGGATAACTGATCAAGCTCTTACAGTTAATTCCTTTGCACTGTTTTCCATAAGGACAAGTGGTAGGATCCATCTGAAGCTTTTACCTAAGGAGAATTCTTACTTTCATGTACTGAAGGAAGTTAACTTGCCTGTATTCTTTTAAACTTCACACTTCTCTGTAAACAAATTCCAAAAATTAGATCTTCTAATGAAGACATGACCTTACAAGAACAGGCTTTTTCATCAGAAGCTGAAAGACCCAAGAAACTGCCAGTCCCCTCTCAGAGACATCTGACATGTAAAAGAACACTATCAAAATCACTCTCTTTTTCTTGTGAAAGGTCCACTTGGCTGCAATTCAAGCAGAAGCAGTGGCTTTCCCATGAACTATCTCATATTTGACATTTGCCATACAGCCACCTGAAGCTCCTTTCATACCTTTGCTAAATGTTATGCACTTCCTGAAGTGTCTAGAAAAATCAGTGTCTTTGAGAAGTCCATCTCTGAGTCTATACTTAACTAGAGAGTGTGAAGAACTCCTCTGGTTCATTGCAAGGGGTACTACTGGGAATCGTCACCACGTAAGTTTACAAAGTGATAGTCCCACCACAGGAAAAAAGAATTCCTCATCTGAAGACACTTACTCTTCCTGATGTTTGTATGCATATTCAAAGTTCTCTCACATGACTGTCCATCTCAAAATCTTATATAACTTCTTGACTACATCATCTTAGAGAAATTGAGGATTAGGAATATGGTCTGCCTCCTTTATTACTTTGCGGATTATGTGTGGACTTCCTTGGGTCAGAACTATACATTTGTATAGTATAATCTATATTGTATAAGATTTTATGTCGTGTTTGACAAAAGAGGATAACTCTTCATCCACCTCTAATAAAAGTATTGAGAAAATCATATTACGTCTTTATAGACAGAACAGGTGTAGGTATTCCCCTTACATTATCAGAATGTGCTTAGCCCTCCATCTTTCCATGGCATAGATCAGTTTACAGTCCCCAAAGTACTAAAAAATCTGCACTTTTTTAAGGTTCTGGTGTCTTCTCCCATTAGGTAGATGTTAAAGGTGTCCTGTCATTTTCAATAAGAGTATTTACACCCAGACCAAAGTCTTTTCCCCATCAACAGTCCTCAAAGTAGGTAAATATGTATTTTCATGGTTATACTAATCTATAGATCAGATTTAAAAATCAAGTGAAATACTGAATAAATTCCACGGTTCATAATCCAAGAATCTGCTTCTGACATTTCCAGCATGCAATACTTCAGAGTATTGTGTAATACACATTCAGAGGTGTGTACAAGCCTGCTAAATTTGCCAGGAATCAGTTAATCTAAGATAAAAATCTCTCTGAAATTCTAATTCATAGTAGTTGATATGTGATGAAACATTGAAAGAGAGGTTTTGATTAGGTGATTTGTTTGTTTGGGGGTTTTTTTTGATGTTTTCTTTGGAAGGCAAGGAGGGTTGTTTTGCTTTTCTAAGAAAACAGATATTTGAATTTATAGTCATTGAACAGGGGAAACAGTGACAATAAGAGAGGATTATCACTGCCTGATCCACTACAGACCTCACTGCACCTCATTGATTAGTCTAGTTCAAGTAAGTGATTAGTTGATTAGTGGTGTAGAAGTCAGGTCTAATTCCTCTATTAAAGTCAAGCCAGTGAGAATTTCACTAGAGAAATTAAATTCTCAGTTATTTCTGTCCAGATCCTTCTATTTTGTGTTACCCGGGTAAGATAGGATTAACGGATTGGTATAAGAATGTAATATACTGTAGACTTTATTCTTAACTCTCATCTTCTTTTGTAGCTCTTCTAAAATACTCCATGGCTATGAGTATCACAGGGTAATAAAGACACGTGTAAGAAAGGTTGATGGTTATAAGTACTATTAGTACTACATGTGTAATCAAAGTGTCTCTTTGTTCTTTGACAGAAGGAATAAATAGATTTGCTTGATTTTTATTCTTTATTTTGTATCATTTGATAAAATTCTGTAATTTCTCTTAACACTGAAGCTGGCCTTGCTTTTATTTCAATGTTTTTGGTCTCTCCAGGTTTGTCACCCATGTCCAAAATATTTATTTTTCTCAGTTCAGATTTCATAATAGAACACAATTACAAATGGCAATGCACAATTATTTTTAAGTGTTTCTTTTTATTTCTTTGTTTTATATGTTGGTTTGACAGTCACTGCTTGATTGAAGGCATTTTTATTGGTACATTTTTTCCTGAGAAGTTACAGTCGGTTTTAAATTGAGCACTAAGTGATCAATTCCTGTTCTTTGTTCCACTTACATTAATCCAGAAGTAGAGGGCAAGGTTGTGGTTTCAGAATTGAATTTCATTTGCCATAGTATTAGTTATTTGCATAGATTTTTTATAGAATTTTGAAGTTTCTTACTATCTTCTCTACCTGCAATATAAACAGTTGTATAAAAATCGAAAACATCTCACAATTTGCCAACATACTTTCTTTGGACTTGAAGACATCTCAAAGATCACAAAGCATCTATTTCAACCATATTTCTGTGTACTGAAAGACAAAACAGTGCCTAATGCTTTTTAAAATCATCAAATTTTGCCCAGGTGATTCTAGTAGTTATATCATTCTGCATTCAGCATAGGAAAATTTCTTCTCATCCTCAAATCTGACAATCTAAAGAAGTGAGAAACACATAATAAGCAAGCACATTTACTGTACTACTACAAAGCATTAGTATATCTTAACCAGTGTTATTATTCTAGTTGTAAATGTCAATGTATGATTATTGTTTGTCCATCTCCTTAACAAAGATGGCTTCTTGCCATGTTTAATTTAATTCCATCCCTGGAATTGTGATTTGTTCTACATTCAACAAGGTGCCCCTAACCTGGGTGGTGTGTTTGGTGTTTCCCTGTCACATGGCTGAATAATGGTTTTAAGTCTTAGAGAAATAGTGCTTTTCAGTTCCCAAAATGTTATATGGTAAAATACAAATTTATTACATTTCAATTGAATTGTATCTCTTTTGAATAGTTAGTAAAGCACATAGCATTAATTCGTTCCATGTTGTATTTACATAAATTAGATATAAATAGGACATTGAAATCTAGAAAACTGATAATTTTTAAGTCAGTGATTACTACTTCATTGTAGTGAGTTACTACATCAAAGTGAGTCAAATAGTGAATTCACTGAAACTGAAGGAGAAAATTTTAACAATATAAATTATTATCCATTATTTGAAAGAATTATAAGGATATTTAAATCATTATATCAAAACATTTTTTCACAGATGTCTTCCAAAGCTGAAATAACCCATGATTACATATTCCAGACACAGAACAGTCTGTTTTTAGAATTACAGACTTACCTCTAAATTGCCAGAAGTGAAGACTTTGCTTTAATATGTTCATTCCTAAATATCCCTACAAATTCTTCCTTGCTTCTGACTCAGATCTAGTCAAGAATAGCACCTCTGCTAGTGTCAGAAGTCATCCATGGATTATCACAAATATAAGGAAGTAATAAATTCTTTTTTTCCTCACTGTGTTACTGTTTTCATTCAAAGATAGTTCTTTCTCATGATTTACATGCAAAGAGCAAAAATTCCTTTAATATTTAAACTTTTGATGTTATTGTGCTTGCACTGCGAAAATATGTAAAGCCTCCTGCATATATCTATTCATTTTCTTGGTGATCATAAATAGCTTCTGTATGACTTGACAGCTTGGATGTTCCCTCCTGAGTTAAGTTCAGGCCATTTGTTGGGTAGCAAGGGGAAACTCATATGACAGATGCCTACACTGGCAAGCCTGGAAAAGTTCTAACAGCTCAAGAGTTACACTTCAGGAATTATTCTTCTGTTAACAAAAACCCACTTTCCCCCAGATAATTAGAGTATTAGTCTAGTTCTAGAGTTATTTTCAAATAAGGAGTAATACAAAAGCTGTCCAAACAGGCTTGCGTTTAAAAATGTTTCTATATAAGTATTGTAAATTTTCTATAGGTTTATTTATTTGAAAAAATACTGTACTTTTATGACACTTATTCAAAAATAAAATATTAAAAAGCATAAGCCTGTAGTACATTACTACTTACCAATAGAAAATTGTACACACTTCTGTTATTGCCTATAGCTTCAGAAATTTATTTGCGAACAAAATGTAAAGCCCTCATCTCTAATAATCCATAAGAATAATCTTTTTCTGAACTATCTCAGAAAATGAATATGTATGTTAAACAACAGCAAAAAGTTTTTAATAGAAAACAAATATATTCCTGTCTGTAAGTGGCTTTTAAGAGTCTGATAGTATTGTTCACACCAAATATTGTTTTCCAATTAATATGAAACTATAAATATTTAAAAATAAATTTGTAGGAAAAAATGCAAATGCTTGTACCAAATCCTTACCTGCCTATTTTCACAGGAATAGAAAATAATTTACATAATACTCTTCATTTCTACTCTCAAATAACTGAATGGCAAAACTAATAAATACCCTTTCTCTGCGTGGACACATAATTACCAATGTATCAGCTGAAACCGTATTCTTGTGTGTATAACTGCAGCTCTCCTCAACTCCATTAATAATATGCTGGAGACTAGATTGCACTTTGATACTAGAAGTCACCTGATAAAAGAACAGGCTGTGAAAGTGGCTTCACCACTAAACAAAAACTTTAAAAATGAAGAGGAGGGTGGCCTAGGTCAGATGAGTAGTTTTATGAAATACCAGGCTGTCTGTGAGACACAGAGAGGCAGGTTCAGCGAGGGAAGGAGAAAAAGCCATAAGCAAATGAGATTTGCCCATATGAATTCACAACATCTACCTCCAAGTAAAGCTTTTAATCCACATAGTCAATGCATATTTTAAACTGTTTGATGGCACTCTATTTATTGGTTTGTTTGTTTGTAGGTTTATTTGACAGATATATATAAAATATACTTGAGCTAGAAGGCTAGGAACTACTACTGTTATGTCATGTATACTTACTTCAGTGGTACCTAGAAACTCATCTGTTCTGGGTTCAATTTTCGACAGTGTTCATCTAACACAAGTGAAATAGCTTCTTTATCATTTTTCCCCTATGAATTGATGACATCTTCCTCAGCAGCAGGAAATCTTTATCCCTAAGTTTGCAGTGAAGGGACAGATTGCATGTGCATAATTTTTTTTCAGTAGAACCATGCAATCTCTTATAAAACACAAAGAAAGGACAAAGAATAGTTTATCTGTTCCATGCCACACATCCAAAATCTGTGATGTCGGACCCTACTCAGGACAGTATAAAGAGATAACTCTTTCGTCTTAAATTTTCTCTGTTGTTTTACAGTAATGCTCTTCACAGTGATGTCCAATGATAGGATAAGGGGCAATGGGTGTAAGCTGGAACACAGGAGGTTCCGCTTAAACTTGAGAAGAAACTTCTTTACGGTGAGGGTAACAGAGCACTGGAACAGGCTGCCCAGGGAGGTTGTGGAGTCTCCTTCTCTGGAGGCATTCAAGACCCGCCTGGATGCCTTCCTGTGTGATCTCATCTAGGTGTTCCTGCTCCAGCAGGGGGATAGGACTAGATGATCTTTCGAGGTCCCTTCCAATCCCGAACATTCTGCGATTCTGTGATTCTATAATCTATACATTTATTCCAAATGTCCTGTCGCTGTTGTTTGGTTTTGGGAGGGAGAGGTTGGAATAAGGTCTTTCTTCAATAGCTTCTGATAACTTATTAAGGCTTCAGCATGTTGTCCTGTTTCCTTTCTCATTCACTATCCCTCTTCTGTGCCACCTCTTTTTTTTTTTTTCATTCTGTTTACCCTAAGTTCTTTGAGGACACACAGATGCAGAAATGAGTGAATTTTATTAGTGTACTTGATAATGATGAACTATTTTGACAAACTTCAGGACTTATGAGGTTTAAATTTACTGTCCTGAAATACAGAGCATTTGCATACATACAATAGAAACCTGTTATGTAGACTGAGCTGTGTAGGTAGCCTCTAAAAGAGACAAGAAGTAAAATGTACTCATATGTGTTCTTCTGTTGCTATTTTGATTAAAGGTATTTCCGTCAAAGATTATAGCAGTTTTTGCTGTTGCTGCTATCAGACATAAACATTCAGATGAAAGGCATCATGGGATCATTTTGGGACAGTCAAGTTGAAATCAAAGAGAAATTTCCACAGGTTGGCAATCCTTATGTCTGATTAAAACCTAAAGCCCTAGTCTGATACAGTTTAGATAAAGAGGTGTTTGAGGCATTTCTTGACAAGAATGAGACTAAAGGTTTCTTGTCATTTGAAGGTTTCTGTAGCTCAGTAAATCAATCCATAGTAGTTCTTCCCTCTTGCCGTCTCTCCCCCTGCCCACCGCCTGCCCTGCACCCTGCCCTGCACCCTGCCCCACCTCAATCACATAGGTTAAAAGTGAATTTAAGGATTTTGTGATCTTGCAGCTGGGATGGTACATTGGATATAAGAAAAGAACAGTGATTTTACTACATGCATTTCTACCTTAGTAAGTGGCAAGAGGTGCAGCAAAATAATCACATTTACTTCAACACAGTTTGGCATAATTGTCCTTCCCTACTGTGGAGAGACCTAGATATGAAGTAGTGGATGGTCTGAACTGGCTCTCCAAATTAGAGAGATTTGTCTCTGGATGGGCATTAGTGATATAATTTGCAGGGCAGTATGGGGAAGCTCCTTTGTAGCTTTTTATATCAGATGTAGGTTGTGAATTAATGGAATGTCAGTTTTCCAGCCTTTATGTAGTTGAAGTAATTTAAAAAATATGTCAGTTGTCATACTATAGAGTTTAGCTTTTAATAGCAGAAATTGTGTGTATCTGTGGTTTTTTGCTTGCTAGATGTGACCTCAGCAATCAGAATTTTCTGTGCTGCCTTCATGTGAGAGCAAATGCAGGTCTTCAATATTTAGACATGGGTGTGTTTTTCCAGTATAGATTTGTATTGAAATTTATTGAACATTCCTTCATATTTATAAAGGCACGTTCTTTTTAGCTGCAGTAATTCTGTGTCAAATATTTTGGAGATAATACTCAGTCAAATTTTTATGTGCTTTTATTCATGTTAATTTCAGTCTTTCTTGCCAATGGGAAGTATTACCCCTGTTATTGAATTGCTGAATATCACTGAGCCAGATATCTAGTAAAAAAACAATTCTATTTATCACGCCCAAATATGACTTAAAACGGAGTATTTGTACACTATTATATAAATTTAATGTATTGAGAAGTATCTACAAAAGAATCCAATGTAGTATTTGGACTGTGAACCAATACTTCAAATAATCAACACTCACGCAGTTCAGCAGAAGCAATGTTTACAATTATGATAATTTTGGAAATATTAAATGGAATTTAAATTTTAAAAAAAAGCAAAAGCAGAAAAAATAATGTTCAGAAGGATACTTTTTTCACAACTTTGCACATTTTCAGTCTTCTGGATGTTTTTGTTTGAGAAGAAACACTTATTTCAGGGAAGCAGATCAGCTGCAATCCAATTCATAGTGAAAGTATGTAAAAATCATCACTGTTTTTCATCTGATTGGCTGACCACTGCTGAGGCCTTTTCCTCATTATGAGCTGGCTATTGTGTCACTGTCAGTGGTAATAATAAAATTAGTAGTCAATGGAGATAGCCTTACATCATATGTTTTAACACAATTTTTGGTGTTTTTTGGTTGGTGGTGGTTTTTTTTACAGGCCTACTTCATGCATACTGCCTTTTAAAAATCAAAACAGGGTATGCTCTGATACCCACCTTGAGAGATGGGAAAAACATCTAACTACTAACAGAAAATCCAGGGTAGATCAAATAGAACAAAATGTCTGCTGGACTTTACTTTGGTTTCAGTATTCATTTAAAAAAAAAAAAAAAGATTAAATAATTGCCTCATTGAGGACACTTACATAGCTCCTAGACTTTTCAGGTGCCAGGAGTTTATTTCAGGTGAATAATTAAATAGTCTAATCCCTGGATTTAGGGTGTTCTTGCTTATATGTGGAAAACAGCTGATCAACTTTATTTTCTGGTTTACAAGTTTCCGATTCAGCTTCATACAGGTGCAGGGATTTCATACAGGAGTATGCATCTTTGTGCTGTTGTGCGTTCTTTCTGTGCATCTTCATATACTGTTACATTCAGATCTGCACAGTGAGAGAACGACCCTCACACAGGGAAATTCTGTCTCATCTATGAAACCATCTTTCCTATCTTCTGACCAAGGAAATGTGTTTTCATGGCATCTGTCCAGGCTGTGGTTGTGATATGGAGGTTGTATACTTCAAAACTGTGAGGTACCCATCTTTAGACAGGGTGATTTTCTCAAGCAGTAAGATTGTCCTTCAAATCCTTTCACTGCTAGAGAGAAGTTCCTAGGGTGTGAAACACAATGGAGCCTTGCTAGAGGGGAAAGAAGCCCACCTCACATGGAAGCTCAGAAGTAATGTGGATCCCTGGACTTAAAAAAAAAAAGAATATTCAGAAGCCTTCTATATCCTCAGAGCCTTCTGAGAAAAAGATTAACTGGACTATTATGAGGTATTTTGAACCACCATAAATTAAGCAGCAGAATTATTCCTTTCAGTGTTTCCAAAAGCCATTCACTGGTTTTGACCTGGTTTTCTTTAGATAGCTTTGCTTCTCATGGGCAGCTGCGTGTCATCCCTTGAGTTTAATTTTACTTGACAAGTTGGGATCTTAATATTAGTTAATTAACAGTTCATTCTCTCATCAAAACTGCGGAGCTCCCAGATGATTGGCTAGTATGTCCCTAAAGTTGTGCCATACGTAATTGTTGCACCTGTTGTAGTGTCTTGGGGCCCTGCAAGTCCATGGGATTTAGTTCATTCTGAAGCTCAATATATTAATGCTTTATTTTTCTCTATGTTTAATAGATTCTTAGCCTCGATGTTCCACAAGTCATTCCCCTGCATCTTGGTTGTCACATGCCAGTATCAATTTTCTGATAGAACTAACTGATTGTTATTGGGGTAAAGAAGTCGATCATCATTAATTAATAAATTAATTAGGGTAGTACTAAAATCTTGTTATTCAACCCTAGTGATTTTGAAGATGTCCTTTATTTATTAGTGCCATGTTTGTCAATCTGATGAATATATTTTCATATATATTAATGGTGATATTATAAAAATATTTATTCTTTCTGTGTGTTTGCATGTGCAAGATTTCCATCTATTTTCAATTGCAGAAATGTGGTTACAGAAATGCACTTATATTGTCTCAAATTATGAAGTAACATTTTTATGTCACCATCCAAGTTCAACATTATAAATGAATGAGGGCCTTACTTAAATTTGTAGATGAGATGTGTTAGGACATGTAGGACGGATTAAATGAAGACTCTCAAATCGATTTTAATGGCAGCTTATAATTTAATTAAGCTTTAACCAGGACAGTATAGGCTGTCTCCATGTTAGCTGCCAGGATTTTAACCACCTCCATTTAGAAGCACAAATGTGGTTTTGGTTGTGTTCCACTCCTTCTGCTTGCAGAATGATGCCTCCATCTTTGGTCTGACACTTACTCTGTAGATGGGTTGTACCTGTATGAGCTCCCCTTGCTATACATTCTACAGTACAGAGATCTGGCTGAGAAAAGGGTGGGAATAAATTTGTACTATTTAGCAGAAAGCTTCAATAGTCTCGAAAAATGAAGCAGAATACTTTTTATAAAGGTAGAAGCTACTCTAAATGCTTATAGATGCAATCTCTATTTACTGCTATCACTGCAATCACTGTTATCAGACTGTGAGATGCATATCATTACAATTGAGAAGTGTGTGATTCAGAATTTGTGACTCACAGAGAAGTGTTTCTAACAAACCTCAGTAAAAGTAAGAAGACATGGTAGCAGCATCTCTGAGATTCACAAAAGGTACATGATGTACTGAAGCAGCTGTCATTTCAAAAATAAGGATTTCTTGAGGGTTTTTTATTTATTTTTTCATTGATAAAAACTGAACTCTTGAAACTGGAGGCAATAGGATGCCTTAGGCAGCCAAGCATATAAAAATATGGTGCATGGGGTGACTTTTACTACTCCTGCTATTTAAAGTCCTATTTTCATGAGCTTATTAGCTACTAGTGATCCCTAAGGAAAAATACAATTAAAACTTAATCTTACCAAAAGCTGAGGTTCTTCTGATTCAGCGAACTCACAATCTTTTATATTTAGTAGTTTACTTGTAAATGTCTTAGTACTAAAAATGCAAGTTGTATAAATTAGCTTCAGTTTGCAATAATGCTGCTCCTCCTAACTAACTCAGATTGCACATTTTGTCTATGTGTCTGTAAGACTTTAAGGAATTCTGAGTGGCAGCTTGCCTTTAAAAAAAAAAAAATCAGGGCAGAACTTTTATTCCCTTTAACAATTAAATTTCACAACCAGCCTATAACCAGTCCTGTTCTCCACAGAAGATCCAGACAGTTAAGAACAGATAAGTGTGAAGAATACAGCTTTGAAAGAGAGTCTGTGCATAGTTGTGAAAATAACTAATTGTTGCGGCTAACTGTAAACTAAGTGAAAATAATTTGAAACAGATCTTTTTAAAGTTTTAATCTCTGAGTGAAATCCAAAACAGTAAAAAACGTTTATTTTGAGGAAATCGGGTTTTTAATTAAAAAAATATTAAATGTTTCTACTAGAAAAAAGGAAATCATAGTTCAATCAGTTCAATAGGAATACTTTCATTAATATTTTCAAACTTTTTTACCTCAGAAAGTTTTTGCAGAAAGCTGTTGCACATATCTCTTCTATAGTATGATTCAATTGTAGAATGTAAACATAAAAGAACTTTGCAACATTATTGTATTATGTCATAGGAACAGATCTTCTTTTCCTGTTTCCTATTTTTCCAACCAAGCTCTGAAGAGAACACGGGGCAAATCTTACGCCTGCAATTGCTTTGATCACACAGTACATTAAAAACCCAAAACCACATATAGTGTGCGACATGCAGTGAACAGCACTGTATTTCAGTTCTCTTAGATGGAGTCTAGAATTTTGTTGTCTCTTGGCTTAACAGAAAGTACTAATACCCATCACACCATTCTAATCTGAACCTTTGAACTTCTGACTAATTGTGTTAGACTAAGTTGATTATCTAGTTGTCACTTATGACTGATTAAATTAAGAAAAGGAAAAATTTTAAAATAAAGAAAATTATTTAACTTACTGTGAGAAGTTCTTGTTTCAAAGAAATAACCTTTTTTACAATAGTTGAGAGGTTTTTGACTAGTCAGAATAGGAAAATATTTGAGGTCTCAATTTAGTTTCTCTACAACTTTTCCTTAAATTCTGGTTTGTTGATTTCACACTACTCAGGTTTCCATGTCCAGTCTCAATAGTCAACAAGCATAAAAAATTATCTTCAGAATCAAAACTACTTCTTCACTAAGATACAATTCTGACAGACTCTGTTTTCAAGGTACGAAAAATTTGTGCCTGTTCACAAGATGAAATTTCCAGTAGAGTTGAATTTTGTTCATCAAGGGAGCCATGAGCTTTTTAAAACCTAGAATTTAGAAGTATTTTCAAAATAGTTAGGGAAAATAGCAGTTCAAATCAAAAAACCCACTTTATTATTATTTTTCATAGTGGGAGTTTAGAATCGCATTCTTACTAACCACACTCTGGGAAGAAATACAATTAAAAGACTCAGAGAGAGTCTTTTACCTTTAGTAATTTTAATCAGTGATACATTTCCATAAATACATTTTTTCTGTAAACAATTTGCAAGGGAATGTATTTCATGCTGTTTTAACATGCTGAGACCAACTTCATTCTGATACATTCAGGTCTTTTAAAACAACTGAAATAGGACCCATTCTGCGCTTGCTGGAGGGCACCGTGTCACAAAGATTATAAAACTATAAACGACTGCATTCTCCCTATGATTGGCCTTGAGACATCTAAAATTACTTATTATTAGACAGTTTGCAAATAACCCTTTCAAATCTTTTATCTCACTAAAGCCATACATTGTTGGTTATTGTACAAGCTGTACCCTACAGTTTATTCTATCTTAAATACTTGTCTGAATTTTTCCACTGGTATGACAACATGATTCTTGTAACTATTTTGAAAGTTACATTTAAAACAGCTTCATCACCCTGTGTGTGGTCTAGTCTTAAACTTCAGGTGTATGATTACAGAGATCATGTCAGAGGTGTTCTGACATACATGAAAATTGCATTTTCCGTAATCAGCAGACTTGTCATCCCAGCTAAAAGAGAACTGAAGCAATGTTCATAACTACAGAAAGACCCTTCTGTCAAGATTTATCTGATCTCCGTCAGAGATATTCATAGCTATTCATCAAGGTAATTAGTAACACTATTTCCTTTCAAAGCCTTTTGATACCTAGAAATTCCATGTAGCAAAATAGGAATAACTTTTAAAAATCCAGGGCAATCATGTTCTTTCATTCAAAAAAGTGTGTCTATATGAAGCATTTCAACTCTAGTGATGGTAGAAAAGAGTTCTTTTGAACTGGAATGGATTTGCCAGTTCCTTTCAGCATTTAGACCTTCAAATCTGCATCCAAATACTGTCTTTGCAATTTCTCTTAGGTGATACGCCCCCTAAAATAGTATCTACAAAACAGATGCTCCTTCACAAATTCATATGCAGTTAATTTCATATTATTCTTGAATCAGCCATGCCTTCTTTTATATAATCTTTGATTAAATCTTGAAGCACTTCTCTGTCATATCAGGTCTAATGTATATTATGCTCTGACAGTCAGAAACAATCTGAACCTCCTAGACATGCAGGCAAATAAAGAGAGCAGGAAGTGGGGCTAAGCTGCTAAATCAATCTGGTGACTCAAGATTTCCAATCTTTCTTTCGGGGCCAAAGAACTACCCAGTTTAATTATAGTATTAGCATTTTTCTGTTCTCCTTGTATCACACAAGCATCAAGAAAAGGAGAAATCCAGAGACAACTAGCAATAACAGATAAATTATTTGATAGCCCAAGTACACAGAGCAGCAGTATCCTTTCCATAAAAAACGAGCAAAAAAACCCCCACCTTCACTGTGAGAAATACTGTTTCCTGGGTTATTCTAACTTGCAGTAAGAGTCAAATGTGCTAATGGTTGTCACTGATTGCTCCTTTACCAAGAAGTTTTAATTTCTCTTCTTATTTAAAAACAGTTTAATAGGATTGGATCTTATTTTTTTTCTGTCTCCAATTTATGTTGGACTTGTGTCCCATGACTTCTAATTACTAGAATTTACATCCCTTAATTTATTTTTACTCTCTTTTTGCATGGCTTTGTTTAGGCTATGGTCATGTCCTCTTAGTTATAATGTCTTCCTGTTGTTCTGGCTTCCACTAAACTAACTGCTAGCACAATGTTTTATCTGTCTTATTTTGGATTTTGTGTGTATCTGTCTCATTCCATGTCTATTAATGGACCATAAACAAATCAGCAGAATTCCTGCTTTTTCCATCAAATCCATTACTTTCAACATCTGCATCTCCCTTCGTTGTCCCATAGGTTTTCACACAATCACTCTATGTGTGTGTGCACATCCATACATTTATACATACACATGCCTATATGTATACATAAACGTATAAAGGATATTCAGGATAATGTCTAGTTTGTATGTGGCAAGTTGACCAGTGAATGTTTTCAGACAAAGAGAAGAAACAAAAATAAAGGTGCTTTTTAAACTGAAAATTGTTATTTTCTGTACTTCTCTAGCCATCTATGCAAATATCCATAGAATATAAAAAATTAAGTAATTCCATTGTTAATCTAAATATTCTATGAGTCAATTCGACAAAAATTTTCTTTTACAGATGTATCCTCTGCCAGAATGTTATGCTCTACATGTTTTGTGCTAGAGGTGGTTTTTTAATTGTTTTATTTCTTTATTCTTACAAGTCTCTAATTATATTTTGTATCGTTTGCCTTTTTGCCTTGCATTTTTTTTGTGACTACATGGAAAATGAATGTGTAAGTATTAATGAAATAGCATTACATACTTTGTAAAGCAATGCTGGAATAAATGATAGGACGAGATTTAAGACAAAGGAAAATAAAGAAAAATCATAGTCTCATGCAGCTCTTCCAGTTATAGTTCTATATCTACAAAAAGCAAGGGCAGCAGTGAGGGGTATTTCTATTAATTGTATTTGGTCCATTTCCATGTTTGTTCAACAGCAGAGAAGAATCAGTAAGTAACAATAATCAGCAAGGAAAAAAATAGAAACCAAATTTTTTATGAATTTTTGTTGCATTAGTGACTTGGCCATTGTTGTGTAACTGACTAGTCTCCACTAGGGCACAAGCTATTTCACTTCAAAACAGCCTGATTGGAATTATTTCTTTTCTTACACTACTGGATTTGACCTTGTGTCCCAGTGGATTGTTATGTTCTGTGTGACTGACTTCCTCCCTCTCCCTTTGTGCATGTGTGCATAGTTAGTGATTCTGTCTATTAGACCAACCAAGTAAACATTGTTTGCCTTTTGGGAGCAGAAATATGACACTGGCAGTGGTCTGCAGTTACTCTCTGTCACAGTTGTTTTGGGGTCACTTTTTTCCTGTTTTTCTTTCTAGAGTTCTCTTTTGTTTGATGAAGGAAAACATTTTTTGCCAGGAATAAGGTGTAATAAGGCAACAGTTATAAAACTTTTTTTAATAATCTATTTTAAATTATGATCAAAGTAATAAAATTTAGATTAAAAAACAATAGATCTTTTTTCTGGGTAAGTTTTTAGCTCATTAGTTATACTGTTGCATTTTCACATTCAATAAAGACCCTGACAGAATTTTGATTATCTTTTTTATATGTGAATACTACATTTCCTTAATAACTTAGGCGTGCCATAACTTAATAACTATAGGCATACTATGAGTTTTCTTTGAACCTTGGGGATTTTGGTATGTACCTGCTGCCAGGGGATTTTCCCACCTATCATCAGTTGCTGGAAAACTCTTCTTCTTGTCCACTTCCTTGCGATCTTAACTCTAAAGGAGGACATGAGACTGCTTTGGTTACTTCTGAATGCCACGGAAGTGTGTTTTGGATTCAGACATTTGCCAAGACTCTTACTGTTCAGTTGTCTGTTAGGTAAGAAACACAAAAAGATAAAATAGAATTAATTCCTGGGAGTGTGCTTAACAATAAACATTATTCCTTACCCTTAATTAACCTAAAATGTCCTAATAGCTTCAGCTTGAATTCTTTGCCTAAGATATTTCTTCCTCTTCTCTGCCTCTACTTGTTTACCAGCACCTTCCTCTGAAGGGAAGATAAGGGCAAGAAGGACTAAAAATAAGACCCTTTTCTCCTGTTCTAATGCACAAGTCTTGTTTATTCCCCTAATGAAAACATTCCCTCTCATTGTCCATATTTTGATACCTGGTACCAATTTTGCGGGGGTGAATGTTACTATTTTACTCACTTCTACCCTTCTCCTTAAGATCTGGTAATCAATATTTCATTTGAATGTCTAAATTCCTCCCTGTCCTGCTCATCTTAAGGCTTATTGTCCCTCTAGAGGCTCCTGAATGGGTAGTCTTCATACTAAATTCATAACAAATCTTATTCTGTAATCATCATTTGAAGACAAAATATGCCTTCACAAATGGGGAAGGTAGAAATGCAGTGTCACTTGAGAGTCATTCTCCCCTGTCTGCACTTTTGATTTTACTGTTCTCTTTTCAAATACTATATTGCAGCACAGTGATAAGAGATTTCCCGTGAAATCTCAATCACTCCACTTTACCTTAATTTTCTGTCATTTGATTCAAGGTCATTTCCTGTGATCATTATCTGTCCAACTTATCTACTGCTATTCCATATGCATTTTAAAGAGCTTGTCTTGTCTTTTCCACAATAACTTGCATGTATGTTTGTTAATATATCACAGTTCTGTAAATCAGTTCAATTCATTAATTACTACATTATTGTTCATGAAGTGAACACTTTTCTATTGCTGATCTAACTATCTCTTCTAACACTAATCAATTAAATAGTTAAGGAACATTTTAGTGCTATGTATGGAGTAATAGGGTTCTGCTGATCTCCATGAGGCTGAAGCAGAAATAGATCAGCAGGAATTAAAAATAAATATTTAGATTTGTGTAAAATGAGAGATTGTTTTTGCCTAAGTTATGAGGGATATATTGATCACCTTGCTTCAGGATATGAAATAATAGCCACTAGGGACTGAGGAGGACTTCTGTCCCACTCTCATGAGCAGCAATCTAGGTACATAGTGGGCCTTTCTGTCTTAGGAGATACCAGTTAGAGATCACTGCCTTAACCAAGGTAACAACCGGATTGATGGGTCATCATCATTTTCTGTAATCTGCTCTGATTTAGCTCAAAAGTATTATCTGAAGTGAGTAAAGATCATAGTAATCCATTATCAGTTATTTTTATTAATATCATTTGAGTTTTTTACTCTTACTGGAAAAAATATTTTTCTCAAATTGATTTTTGGACTGAAAGAAAGGAAATGCAGCAATGCAAAATAAAACTGCTAAATGTAAATCTGTCCAACTTTCTATAGATATATGAGGACTTTTACTCAGAATTTGAGTAGGGGTAAAGTCAAGGGATTGGTTGCAAGGAAAGCACATTATCCACTGCCATGTGTATATTTCCGCTGCCCCATTAAGAGAACTGCCTTTGTCTGCTGAGACACATGGAAGGCAGCTCTACATATGATCCATAGCTTGAGAGAAAAAATAATCTGTCTTCTCTGTCTGCTTAAGGAATAGGCTTTGATTTTGTTTCCAGAATTTGGTCTCGCATTCTACCTGCACTGAAATTCCCAACACCCAGGCAGATTGATTCCTTTCTTCTGCTTGAGCTCCATAATAATTCCTTGTTCTCATAGCTAATGGCAGACAGATGACCTAGTACAAATAGTTAATGGTGAAAGATGATCTAGTGCAAATCATAAAAAAATTTAATTTATGAAACTTTTTATTTTGGTTTTGGAGAATTTAATAATGCATTTTGTAAAGGCACATACTTTAAGAAATGTCAGGAATGGCCTTGAAGGCAGTATTTATTGTCTTGTATAATACCTAGTCACTACTTATGAAACACTGCTATTATCAGTATGTTTTACCTTTCTTCCTCTGTAGCTTATTGCCCACCATTAAAGTTCAGAGGGTTGCATGAAAATGAAGAGTGGAATTATGATGTTGATTGGATTTGATAGTAAGAAAGAAAATGAAATTGGACTTTATAACCTATTTTTCATATAGTATAGCAGTTGCCATGCTACGATTCCATCATCCCTTCAAATTTTGCACATATAAATATATATTAATGGTGTTAAAGAATATGAATATAGGAAAGAAACTCCTAAAAATTCAGCATACTTGCTTACAGTACTTGTAAATAATCCTCTGTTCTAGAAATCTTTATTACAAGATCATTGATTCCACATAAACCAGTTATCGGTGGGCCTAGTGATTCTCTACAGAGAATGTCACTGTCAAATGTTACTTTTGTACAGATTTAGTTGCAGCAGGTGTATTTTAAAATTCAGTGTTTACTATGGTCTTGATTTTTGAGAAGGAACTGCTGATGTATAAGACCGTATATGAGAACCACCCAAAAGCATCTACTTTGTTCCCTTTTGCTATCACATAGTTTTAGAAAATTTTATCAGTATTACTGCATTATTCTTGCTCCAAACTAATTAGTGGCTGAAACAGCTGAAAAGGGATGCTGTGCTTCTGAACCAAGAATAAATTTTCTGTTGCTAAAAGTAGTGGCTATTTTATTTCTTTGTTTTCTTTTATTTGTTTTTTCTGTCCGTGCTATCTATAGTTTTTTGGAGCAATTTTTTTATGGTTTCTAGCTTGCTACCTTATATTCTTGTGCCTACTGGTACATAGCTTTTAATTGCCATCTAGTGAGAACATAAATAAGCTTACTGGTTAGTGTGTGTGTATATATATATATGGTTTTTGGTTTGTTTGTTTTTTTCTTGGAGAAGAAGAAAACATTTTAATCATATGTGAGGTTTTTTAATACAAGAATTGTTGAATCCACTCTCCGAAGTATTCTCACTTAGGAAGGAGGATCTGCCATGGGCTGGATTTTTCTAAGCATACTAAATAGCTTTATTATTATATTGAAGTTATTTAATAGTCACATGAAGTTTTTTTTAAAAAAATGAGAATTGAAGAAGCCATATATTATTTTAGAACTTATTTTAGAAAATACTGAAATATGCGTGCATTCTTTTAGAAGACTTCTATTTGCCTAAACCTTTAATTGCTACTAATGAAGGTAATTCATTCATAATGAAGCAGTTTTAGAGGAAGGAATCAGGTCTCTAGAAACATTTTGTAGTTTTTTGCAGTCAGTGGCAGAGGTTGAGAGAACTCAACTGAATGATTTCTTTCTATCCCTTATGAAACAAAGAATGCAAATATTGACTGGAAGTGTATCAAAAAGCAGATATATAACAAGTTAGATTCGTAACTTTCTTTAGACTCATAGATTATTTTTTTAAATATGCACTATGAATGGAAATTATTGTTTTGCTGGATGTGCTATTTAAGTCTGAAAAGTTGGCACTACTACACTGCAAATCTAGAGTGAGCTTATGCTTTCCAACAAATGCTGCAGCTTTGTCTTGGGCACTTTTGAACGCTCATTCCCTTTAAATTAATTAAGTAAATTCTCATTTTCTTACTTTTTCCAAAGAAGAAACTCCAGGGAGCACTTTCAGGAAATTTCATTTACTACATATTCCCTGTTATCAACCCCATTCAGACTGAATAAATAGCAGAGAATGCAGTTGGGCTTTCATTACTTAAACTAACCTAGATTGTCATACAATGGAAGCTGTTCTTTTGACCTGGTTTGCCAAACCACTATTCCACTACTCTTTAAAGACCATATTCTTCATCATGCATCCCCCTTCACAAAGCACAGTTTATTTCTGTGATCTCTGTCTGTGTGCACTAGGCTGTCATGCCCTGTTTTCCCTCTGTGATCGACCCTGCTTGAGCAGTGGAGGGTTGGACAAGGTAACCTCCAGAGGTCCCTTCCAACCACAAGCATTCTGTGATTCATTGATCTCGATAGTCAGCATAAAGCAGTAAGGGAGAGCCTGGCACCTTCTATTAGAGTTCCCATCTTTACCACATTTAATTAATTTGTATGAATTAATACTATTTACTTAGTATTATTGAATTAGATTATGGGTACATCCCACCTTAAGCACATGTCACAAAATACTTTTTGCTGTTTCCATGTCCTCTGAATAATGTGAGATAAATATATGGGAGCCGGTCTGTTGTTTCACGGTGCTATAACTTTGAGGTTTAAGTTTATCATACCCTTGGATAATTGCCATTATCTTCAAATTATTTTTCAAAGTGAGTAAAATATTAATTTAGTGATCCAAATGGATAATGTAATTAAAATGTTTATGAAAAATAGATAAATAAAGAAAACCACAATTTATCTCATTGCATGAAGAGTAAATCTCTGTCCTCTTGTCTGGGGAGAAACTTACTGCATATACTTTCCTGATTCAGTTGCCAGGAATTTAGTCTTAGTGAAAACACTTTTTATCTCAGGTTGCAGACCTGAGAGGTTGTGGCTCTCTTTCTTGGAGTATAACCACTCGAGGAATCCTTCAGGATTACTGTCAGCTTGACTTCACTTTGCTTCTTTCTCTTTTCCTCTGCTAAAGCACATGTTCATTTCTAATTCATTCAGAAAGTAGTCTTAATAGTCTGCTTTTGAAGATACAAAAGTTAGTTTGCCAAACTAGTTTCATCTCCTGTACTTCATGTAACTATTTGAGTTAACAGGTTAAAATCCACACTAACCTGACTCAGTGTATAGCTTTTAAGTGTCTCCAGCTACTGACATGCATTTCTTACCTATCTGTACATCAGCAAATATGCCTGATGAAGTATCTAATTGTGATTAATACTTGTAATTTATTATGACTGAAACTGGAAGAAACTAAGAAGAAAATTAGCTCTATCCTAGGGAAACAAGGCCCGATGGCCTCTGGGGGAAAATGGTTAGGATATTAAGAGGTATTATATTCCAAAAATCCATCATTTAAATATATTAGCTTCACCATTTAGCAAGGCAGTAAATTCAGACTGTTTGACCAGATGGCCGTTGGCAACAGCAGATATATATTGGTGTTTGAAAGGCTTTGGGACCCCTGGAAGAAGGACATGAGGCAGCCTAAAAAAATGTGAATTCCAATAATTCCAAGTAATAAAGTCAGAGTTAGAACAACCATAAATAAATTTGTTAGGAATGTCAAGAAAGGAAATTAAAAATAAAATAAAATAAAATAAAATAAAATAAAATAAAATAAAATAAAATAAAATAAAATAAAATAAAATAAAATAAAATAAAATAAAATAAAATAAAATAAAATAGTAATGTAATGTAATATCATATCATATATAAAACCAACAACAAAAAACAATTGGGAGATTTACAAAAAGTATTTACTTTGCCATATTCTTGACTGCAGCTAGCTGGTTACTCCCAGGAGGAATGGCAGATACATCTGAGTCATATGAGGTGCAGCATGCTTTATGCCAGCATTTGAAAAGACAAAAAACATCAAGCAAAACAAGCAAACCAATGGCAGAGCTCATGGTAGAGTGAAAATGCACTGAAATAGAAATACCAATTTATGCACACTTGCAAATACATAGTTGTGCTTGCTGGCACACTGAAGAACCAAATTCACCAAGAAATCGGGGAAATCAAGCAGACTGCAGAAGTCCACAAACTGTGAGCACTCTCAGTGCTTTTCTGGGTTAGGGGTGTTTTAGACTGATTACACTTAAATTCATTGTGGTTAACCACAGGCTTTCATGTGCTAATTTTTTGAAAGTTACCTAGCAATTTGGTTCCATCAGCCTTCATTTTTATTACCCTCTAATTCTGGAGGCATTTTTAAGCCTTATCATGCACATAGAACAATGCAGTATCTGACAAACACTGTCATCCAGATGTGCTAACTACAATAAGGTACAATTTTAAAATATTTTAACTTCATTTTAAAAAGCCTTGAAATTCAGCAATAATCCTGGAGCAGGCTAGAAACATCAGGAAATGCCAGTGCTTGTAGATTGACAGATGCTTCAGATTATGACAGAACCAATTCTGTAGACTTTATACCACCATATGTGTATGACATGTATGTGGTTTATGTTATTTTTTCTTTCTCTAGTCCTCCCTGTTACTAACTGTGTACCACTGGCTTCTCAGGATGTTTCATAATTCTACTTGAACATATTCACACACAACAGAAAAAGTTACTAGGGTACCTGCAAGTTTTTCTATTTTTAAAAGCAGGATTTCTTTGAAGTGTTTTGCAAAAGCAGCAACAACTGAGAACACTCACCCTTTCCTTTATTCTCATTCAGGTTTTGAAGAAAGACAGAATAATCTTTTAATGGAATCTACTGGGCAAGCATCTTGTTTTAATTGTGCTCAGCCGTGGATAGTTAGAAAAGGAGTAAAAGAACAGAACTAATTTTGTCAGCTTCCAGAAATGTACAGCTTAGGGAAAACTGTGAGCTAGAAGTTGTGTGTTTGAATTTACTAGCCCTTCATCAATTTTTCTTACATTACTTTGCCCATGTAGGGCTGTATGTCCTTAGTATTTTCCATGCTGACATGCACATTCAGAAAGTATCAGTGGAGGTTATTTTCAGTTTTACTGGGTTGTTGTCTTACTTTTAGTATTTGTGTTATAGTTACAGTTACAGTTCCTGGTTTAGTGCAAATTTATAAGCTACTGTACTTTTTATTTTGTAGTAAAAGGGAAGCAAAAAGAACTGTTAGCATCTGGCAACTGCACCTTGATTCATTCTAGCCCCCAGAGTCTTGGTATGGTGCATTAATTTTTCAGTTTGTAATTTGCCAGCTGCATTTAATGGAACCAATTTTCATTACATCTGTTCTATGGTTCAAAGAGCTCTTTTAGTTGCCAAAGGGGGCCAGCTTCACACAGATTCAGAGAGGGTGCTAATACACTGTATCTTGAAGTATTAGATAACTAGGGATGGTTTTATAGCAAACAGATTATTTTTCACAGAGGCAAATTCTATATTCATGACTTGCTACTATTAGAATTCAAATTTAAACTGCTTATGTCTCTTTCTCAGGATCCATATATTGATTTTCCTGTCATTTTCTTCATAATACCCTCTGATTACTTAACTTTTCAATCAAATATATATTTCTGTTTATTGGTGAAAGAAGGCGCTAATTATACATTAGTAAATAATGGTTTTTAACTAAGAATAGTTAATAAAAGTTTTCTAATAAACTGTGAAAAGATATGAGCAATAACTCTGTACGATTTTCAGCACTTAAGACAAGGCATTTTTTATACCAAAACAAACTCTCATTACCAGGACAACTGCACACACTTTTTAATCTTTGTAAGATGTGTGACACTTGCATGGTATTGAATTCAAGATTCCAATTGACAGCAAGTTTCAATGAAAAAGTTTTTCCTCATGGGCTGAAGAAAATTTGAAATGTTCTACTACACTTTGAAGTTCTAAAGCATCAGCCATATGAGAATTATAAAGCATTAATCCTGAAGAGTTTCCACATGACAGTCATGAAATAGCATACCTGTGTGAAAAGTGACTCAGTTTTACTTCCTGAGGCAATTTTTTTTTTTTTTTTTGCTGCTTCAGAAGTATCATGCATCATGTCATGGTGAGAAGGTGGCCTTGGAATGACTGTACCCTTTTGAAATCACTGAAGTCTACAGTATCACTGTATTTATCTAACACAATTCAATGACATTTATAAAGGTTGTTTATACTAGTTTTATTCTAGTTTGATAAGCTATATGAAAGTTGCTCCAAAAAAGTAATCAAGAAGTTATTTTCACTGTGTTGTTTTAAACAGTTGTTTGTTAGGCTAAAACATAATAGAAGGAGCAAGAGTTCGTATGCAATTTAACATTACACACAAGGTAATGTATGTACAATACTCCCTTACACACTAGGTCACTTGCTTTTTTATGTCAGTGGGATTATCTCCTGGTGATTTCAGTAAGGATCAGGGACTAAGATAACAGGTTTTAATTTCAGGAATAAAATATTTTCTTGTCTGTGAAGTATTTCTCTATGTCTTGGGTTTGTTTTTGTTTTTCTGAAGGACAAGAGCACACATTTGCTGTACCTCTTTGACTTTAGTAATACATCTGTTCTGCTTCAAAGAAATGGTATTTAAAGACTCCTGGGTTTTCTCTCTATTGCAATGCATTGTTTGCACTTCTTGCAGGAGAACATTATAAGAAAACCCTTGCAATTTGATTTGTATCAGTTCCATTCAGATCTCACTCTGAAATAAAGCAGGAAACATGTATTCATGCCTGTACAGTAATGGAATGAGTGCTAACACGAGAAGTTATTTTTATATTGTTTCAGCAATAAACTGAAAGCAACAAGGGACCTGTTTCCCAGTGCAAGCAAGATCAATCACAAGTTTGCCATGTTGCCTCCATTTACGCTTTACATTGCTCATTTCATAAGGTCTGCTCTTTAGGCTTTAGATATTAAACATGGAATTTCTCTTTCCAGATAAGGGCGGAAAAAAACCAACACAAATTCTAAACTTTTGTCTTTTCTCATTACATTGAAGCGTAAGAACAGGAATGTATTGGCGTGTATTATGCACTCTGTCAAACAGCAGGACAATGATGTTTCCCCCTTCCTGTCCCTCGGTTTATTTTATGTACTGAGTTAATGATCACATTTACATTTTCCAAAAGTAAAACCAAATAAATAAGTCCTTGTAGTGATTGGTGGTATTTTTTGTCACTGAAACTGACTGAATGGGGTTTTAAATATGAATAGCCCATTGTGAGGTAGCCTTACAAAAAATCTTGAAAGAAGGAAGGGACATGAGTGAAGGACACTCACTCCTGCTCTGTTTCAACTAAGATTTGGTGTTACAGAATTTATACACAAGAGGTGCAGAGAAAGAGCAAGAACAGCCTCAAAAGGGAAATTCAGTGGGTTTGTGTTGCATTAATTGGTATGAAGGAATCCTTCATACTCCCTTTAAATTAAAATTCACTACAAAAGAAATATCTGGAGCAGTCTGTTACCCTGTGGATTGCCACAACTGGAGACTAACAAAATAGGAAAAGATTATAAAACATAGTGATGAAAATGAAGTTTACTAGGTTTCACTGAACTATTTGAGCTTTCCTTTACAAAAAGACAATCTAATTCCTTCCTACATTACTATACCTCCTATTTTCCTTTCCTAGTTATTGGTTTGTTGTATTTAAATATAACTGTAATTAGTTTATGTACAATGTGTCAAAATATTTTCTTTGCAAAGATGCAAAATTAGCTGCATGTGTAAAAGTATGATTGACACAGAAAAGTTTAAATCATGTTTCGAAAAAATCCACTTGTGCTCAGTTAGCTATGGTAATTTGTAAATGTCTTTTTTTTTTTTTCTTTTCTGCTACTAAACAAAGCCTACTTGGTAGCATCAAAATTCTGACACCTCACCTTTTTTTGAGATCTGTCCTTACTGCCAGAAGGTCACTGTATAAAGCTCTTGCCTGTCTTCCACTGGCTTTCTTTAATTTCCTGTCTCAGAACTGCTTTTGCTTCAGCCACTCAGAAGATCCCAACTCAGCTATTCCCTAGAATCCATAACAGCTGATAACAAAAATGAGTTTTTAGCCAGAAAGCAAAAGATAGAAACTACAGCAGGACAGCCTCTATCATCCTAACTTTGAATAGATGCATGACTAGTGAAAAGGAAAGCAGAGGGACCAGAATTAAGTGCACTTTGGTATATTAAAATTTACAGATTCTGGTCCATACATTCAGCTTCACCTTATGGCACATCCTGGGAAAATAATGTTTTAAGGAATGAAAATCCCTATAAGACTATCTCATCAAATCAAAATTCAACCTAAAACATTTTTTCAAAAAATTTACCTAATAATATTCAAATAATATTCAGCTGGTTTCCTCCATTTTGTGTAAGTAGGGATGACATTTGATGCACAACAGACTACATATTAAGTTAAGCATTAAATTTACTGATATACAAATATTTTTAGGAGTCTTGCTGAGAAAACATGAAGGGAATGAAACCGAATGGATATTTGCTTTAGATTGGACTACTTCCTGCTAGGAAAAATTAGGTGTTCTGGATGAATAAATAAACTGAGAGACTAATAACTGGAAAAACTGCTAAGAGACTAGTGTGTAGAGCACATGAGTGCTCCTTGCATTTGTTTACCATTTTGTCTTCTGTTCTCTACTAAGGTTGCCTACTTTGTCTGTAGACATATTCCTTGATAATTCACTAGGGAGAGAAGGTAGCATCAAGCAGAGAGGACTTCTCTAGTCCTATAGAGAGCACATTTTGCTCAGTGTGGATTTGTGATGTCATGCCTCCTAAGGTGCTTTGTTGCTTTTCGAAAGCACATAACTTCTAAATATACATTTTATTCCAAAATGTAGTGCTTTTTTATAGCACTAGACTTGCCCCTATGCTGAGAATGGCTTAGTCCACATACTGGCTTTCCATGGCCTGTCTTTTGATTATAATTGAACTCTTACGTTTTAAATATGGAAAAAGGGTATTGTTCTGTCAAAATCAAGATGGTGAAAGTTGAAAGAAATAAGTAGAAATAACTTACATTGTTATCTGATGCTACTAATCAATAAAAAACTCGCAACAGTTTCTTACTGATGGATGCAGTAAATTTAATATCTGTTTATTGTTAACAGGACTCAGTGGCATAATGAAAGGTACTAGATACAACCAAGGTCTTAGGAACCTACAATTCAGAGCCTGAATTTTAGGTTCCCTTTCTTCCCTTCTGCAGAAGTTAATGATAACTCCTAACTCTCTTTACTTTCTGACCTCATTCATCATTACCTCCCCAACTGTAGATAGGTTTGATGCTGGGGACAGGGCTAGGGAAAGGCAGATTTGAGATTTAACTTGTAGGCTATAAATTAAACATCAGGATTATCACAACTTGATTAGTACACTAGTCTACCTGTAGATGACGTGAGGAAGGAGTACAGGGGTGGACAGGTAGAAGCACTGTTTATCCCCTTTGTGACACATCTTAAGAGTAACCATCAGATTTTTTCATATTCTCTGTTGTGCTAGTCCACTGGTTTCAAATCTTTAAATAATGACCTAAATTCTGCAGTTAGTTGGGATAAGTCAAAAGTTAAGTACTGAGGTCTTCAGGAGAGGGACTGCTCTAGGTAGGCATAAGTAAATACACACCAGAGATTTGCATATATTTTGGGCACTTTTATGCCCATCTCTGAGGCATCTCTGAGGACATTTTAACTAATTTTGTATTATAATGCACAAATTTCAACCTTCATCCCACTTGAGGTGCCTAAGTTTCTTCACTTTGCCCACGCTTAATATATTGTCATTGTAGAGATTAAAAAAATGCTCAAAAGAGTATGTTATATAGTAAAAAGATAGCACCTATACTGTACGCTTTATAAAAATAGACAATCAGATCTGTTGTAAGTTGGTAGTGGGATCCAACCTGCATTTTGACTCAAATTCTTTTCGATATATGTTAGTGATAAAAAATGTACATGTTAAATGACCCATATATCTGTCAATTGTGATTGTGACACGAGTATGCTTACTTATAGAAGTTTCGTCGTTTCTTTTCAGCCCTTTCCTCAGCATTAGTCTTTATTTCTTTCTAAGAAGCTGTGATCACTTTCAGCTTGGAATGATACAGGATTTCAGCTAGTGTAATGTGCGTACCTTTGCTTAGAAAGAACTGAACAGTCTGCTAGCAGAGAATAATCTCTGTTAGTGGGCACAGTGCTGTGCAAAAGGAGCTTCATGAACTTCTGATTTTTTAGCTAGAAACCAAATGTTTAATCACTAATCCATGTGTATTTTAGCCACTATGTGTTTAGATCATCCCTTTTTACACAGATATTTCTGTAACAGATCTATGACATGACATCAGTACGCCAGGTGATTCTGATTTTGATCTTATGCAATTCCATGGCAAAGTTTCTTAAGTGCATCACCAAAGTTGGACTCTAAGCCTTGCTAAGTTTATTTTTTAAAAATCTGTGTTATATAAACCAGTATCACTTAATATTTTCATTTTTGTCTAGGTTAATCTTAAAAAGGTTTAATTATTCCAACAACTTCCAAGGCATTGGAAGCAAATCCAGTATTCCTAGATGGGTTTTACTTTTTTCCCAGCAGTACATACCTTCATTTACCCTTTACTCTTTTTATTCTTCATGTAACTGCTAAACATTTGGATACTGCTGATGCTGATCCTTTTTAGCATGATAGGCTGAATTTATTTGGTCTGCTATTTTTAATATATTTAATATCTAGTCTTTAATGGACTGTCCTTTGCAAGGCTTCCTCATTACTCCTTTCCTCATTTTCTACTGTTATTAGAATGTTTTCCATTATGATTTTCAGTCCAGACTGAAACAAAAGCCCTCTTTCACAAATCTTTCTTCCATTTAGTGAGTTACTTTCCCTATTTCGTTTTAGCTTTCACTGTTCTGCTTGTTCTTTGTGTGCCTGAATGCAGCCCAGTCCCCTTTAATATCTTTTGGAATACAACCTTTTGTACCATATTTGATACAATAGTTGGCTTTTGTTAAATAAAGTGGTCTTATGTAAATACACTTTTTTAATCTGTGTTTCTTTTCTAACTTTAATTTCTTTGACATTTCAAGTTGGTCTGACAGCACAGAATAAGCTACAGAAGTGAGACCACAGAAAAATGTCCATAAGGTGATATTTTTCCTGGAAGTACAGGATTTAGAAAGTACATCATCAGTGCTGCTATCACGAGCTACTGTTCTTCTTTTCTTTGTGCATATGGAATAAAATACATTTTTCAGCAATGACCAATATACCTGACAAAATTACTAATATGAATTTCTGTTCTACTAACTGCTTCATAACAAAATTTAATTTTTACGTGAACATATATCTAAATGGCAAAGAAAACGGTCGTCTTTCTATATTTTTATTACTAGTACAGTTGCATGTAAACAACTATAATTATGACCAAATATGCAACAAATTCATTCTGCATAGTAATACCCTGAGCATCTCATTGACTTCAGAGAGTTAAAATTGTATGACAACCCAGAAGCTGACCAATTAAAAATTTATTAGATTACTGTTAAAGTAGTTGAATAATATTGCATAAAAGAAATGCTGAAATGAAAAAAATACATATATTTGAATTGTTGTATTATGTTTAAAAAAAAAAATTCCTTCCTACTTTGATGGTGCAGTATGTAATAGTATTTCTCTTCAATATATTAGTTCAGTTAAATGTCTCATTAAGAAAAATCAACTTGCTGATTTATCATTGCTTTGCAGAGTAAATTTTAATGAGTGAAAGTTTATTAATGAGTACAATCCATTTTCCAAAGAATAATTTTTCTTTTATGGAGGTTGAGTGAATTTGTAATAGGCATGTTTAGGTTTAAAATTACTATTGCTCCTACACAGGTTACCTTTTATTGTGTACATAGAATAATATTTTCATTAAATTTAAAATAATTATTCTTTATTTTAAATATCTTAATTATATATTTGAAGTATTTTTAAAACTGTTTCACTGCTACCTCCAGAAATAAGTAGCTTTTCCATAATGTATACTTTAGTGAAATAATCCACATTCATACATATACGTCAACTCGAAATTACCAATTTGGACTTGACACGATACTAAAAAAAACCCCATGTAGATCTTGCAGCCATTTCTATACTGACCCAAAGCTTCTGGATATGTAGTTTGTGATTTAGTGGTTTGGGTTTTTTACCCCACAAACAAAAATGTATACATCTCTCTAATTTGACAGAAACACACTCCTGTTATTGGAGCAATGCAATAGACAACAAGGATGTGTGCGAAGGAAAATTTTGTTCAGCATTAAGAAAACAGAAGTATTCAATTCTGCAGCCTAAAAGTCAGTTGATTTCCCACTTGTTTCTGTTTTCTTTGTTAAGGATGACTGTTTTTAAGACTCACACAGAAGAGAAACATGGTGACAATCTGTTGTAGAGATTCACATCTGTGTAACTGTGATGACGGGTTTTTAATTATAGGTAGACCACATAGCATTACAGTTAATTGCCTCCAATTGTTTTAGTTTCATTTCCTTGTAACTTCTGACAATTGTAAATTGCTCAGGCACAAGTTGTCTGTTCCAAACAGTTTGAATCAGAGGACAGATAATAAATGCTTGAGAAAGATAAAATGGATGGCTGTCTATTCTCTGAATGAGGTAGATATCCAAATTGCAAATGATCATATAATTTAAAAGGTATTTGGTTTTATCATTAGTTTAAATGTATGAATAACTATTTATAGGTTAGCCTTAGTTTTTGACATTTGCATTTGTGAGTGCTTTTACATTAAGCTGTTAATTCTAGTTAAATCTTGCATTTGGTTTCTATTTTTCCCATTTAGCATGTTGCATTATACTGGCATCATAACACATTAAGGGATTAGACAGTACGTAATATATAAAAAAACAAAAAGTGGATAGTTTTATGAAGAAACATAAAAGCAGATAATAAAAGAACTTAAACATACCTTGCTAATTCTAGTCTATTTTTCACTAACCTATTTACCTATGTATCCATGTACTAATTTTACTCACACTATGAAGATACAGATGAAATAGATACTGATAGTGGCGCACATTAATAGGAACAAGAGAAAAAAGAAGAGTAGGGGGAACATCAGAGGCAGATATGCACCTTATGTTGAGAGCTACAGGGAAAAGAAGAATATGGCATGGTATGACAAGGCATCACCAATAAAAGCGAGAGAGCGAGTGGGAAAGAGGATGAGGGGAAGACTGCTCTGTAACACCTACACATTCCCTACCTGTCAGCATCTGTATTCTGAGATTGATTAGGCAGAAGGATCTGCTCTATTGTACTAAAGCACAAGTTCCTCTTACAGCAGCACAGTAACAAGATTCAGGAGCTAATGGAAGAAGAGTTTAGGAAAGCAACTGAGTAGTCATGAAAATGCCCAAAAGAATCTGTAGATTGTGCCCTCTCAATCAATAATATTGAGGATTCCTAAAAATAGTTTTGGATTGTTACAAATAGATGTAATTTCTACAGGCTGAAAGTTGCTCTCAGTTGTTTAAAGCTTGTGAATTCTGTTGCTCTTGAGGGCTCACATGTTTTTTTGACAGCCTAGTTTAAATCCTGCAGCTCATATGCCTGTAAGAGATATACTGTAAGGAGTCTCCAGTTTTATTTGGGTGAATCTACTCAGCTGCCGTGGTAGGTGATATATAAACTGCCTGTCAATATCAGTGCCAGCATCTTATTGATATGAAATTAATCTTTAAGTGTCTGTTCCTTAAAGCACAACATACACATCTAGCTCTTTCTCAGTTTTACAAATTCAATATCAAATTCCCCACAGTGCCATATTTCATTATTTTCTCAAAAGATGCTATACTTTTTATGTTTTCTTCAACATTGTATTGAACACCATTTAAAAGACATTCTCATTCTCAAAGATATCTTTCAATTAAAAGTTGGAGCAAAACATGAACAAATCTTTAAAAATGGATCAGTTCCAGGCATTTTGCTTGAAAACTGACATTTGCATTTTGTTTTGGTTTTCTCTCTTCAGAAATAGATTTTCCTGTTTCAAGAGACTGTAGCTAGCAGTTACTTAAGAACAACACATTTAGACTATCAGGTTTCCAAAATCTGGGACAAAACACTGAGATTTTGTAAAAATCATAAGATTCTAAAAGAAAGTGTTTCATTTTGAAGGAAATATTATAATACCTGTATTGGATTTCCTAGTCATTAAGAGAATAATGGTCACTCACACTCCCCAAATGCAGTTGTCCAATGTTTAGAGAAATCTTTATTAAGAAAATGACCAGACATAAAAAGTCCTTCCCGTGTAAGTGTAGGCACTTAATTAACTGCTCTGATCATTAAAATAAATTAGTCTACATTCTCCACAACTCCCCATGGAACTTTTATCTCAAGAGAGAATTGTAAAACAATTCACTGTTGCAATGCGAAACAGAAAAACATGTTTTCTGTATTGTGGCTGTGCCCAAGTATGTGAATTTCTTTTTTGCCTTGTCTTTGGTCTGTCTTTCCTTATACCAGATTAGTTAAGCTGTGTTCACTTTTGCTCTCTCTCCCTCCTTCTCTACAAGACAAGAGTTCAAAATCTGCTTCAGTCTTGTAACTTTATTTTTGAAGTTTCAACAAAATATGATTTGCCAAAAAATTCTAACTTTTTCATATGGTATAAGAACAGTAATTGGGGATAGCGGTTCTAGTAAGCATAGCTTCCAAGGTAACTCATGTTTTGTGACTAATTTTGTTTAACTGATGTTGCATTCCACATGTTAATGTGCTTCTCCTGCTCAAACACTGTAAAAGTAATACAGTGTCCCTCATCATCACAGAGTGCAAGATCAATAGCAGTTGTTGATGTAAACCTTATATTTCTGTTGGATTTTCTGCCTTTTTTTCATCTAGTATCAAAGATTCCGTGCCCACAGTTTCTTACGAATTACTTTATCTAAGGTGATCTTGAAAGCTTTCTGTTTGCTTTATAGGTGCCATATAAATTTCAGAATAATAGGGCTTGAAAGTATCTCAAGAGGTCATCTAACCTTCTGCTATAAGGGAAGGGGGAAGGGGATATAACTGGGACTGCTAGAAGTAACTCTGGGAGGTACATGCCTGAAGAGCACCGCACTGGGATTCCAGCTGCTCCAGCCAGCAAATCAAAGTCAACTTCACTGGTGGCCCAGTTTAAATGTCTCTATGCTAATGCACGTAGCATGGACAATAAACAAGAAGAGTTGGAAATGTATGCATGTCTGCAGGGGTGTGACCTGATTGGCATCACAGAGACATGGTGGGATGGCTCCCATAACTGGAGTGCTGGAATGGAAGGATACAGGCTTCTCAGGAAGGACAGGCAGGGGAGACGGGGAGTGGGTGTTGCCCTCTATGTCAACAATCAGCTGGAGTGTATGGAGCTCCACCTGGAATTGAATGAGGAGCTAACTGGGAGTTTATGGGTCAGGATTAAAGGGAAGGTAGAGAAAGGGGATATTACAGTGAGGGTCTGCTACAGGCCACCAGACCAGGGAGACTGAGCAGATGAGGTTCTCTCTAGGCAGTTCTTGGAATGCATGGAGGACAGTTTCCTTCTCCAACTGGTCAAGGAACTGAGGAAGAGTGCCATGCTCGACCTTGTTCTCACCAACAAGGAGGGGTTGGTGGGGAATGTGAAGTTCTCGGGCAGTCTTGGCTGCAGCGACCATGAAATGGTGGAATTTGAGATCCTCAGGGCAGTGAGGAAGGTGCACTGTAAGCTCACCACCCTGGATTTCAGGAGAGCAAATTTTAACCACTTCAGGGATCTGCTTGGTCAGGTACTATGGGATGAATTCCAGGAAGGAAGAGGGGTGCAGGACAGTTGGAACATACTCAGAGATCTCTTCCTACAAGCCCAGGAACGATGCATCCCAACAAAAAGGAAGGCAAACAACAGCAGGAGGCCTGCATGGATGGACAGGAAGATCCTGAACAAACTTAGGATCAAAAAAGAAGCCTACAGAGGGTGGAAGGAAGGATGGGTAACCTGGGACGAATACAGAGAAATTGCCCAAGAAGCCAGGGATCAGGTTAGGAAAGCCAAGGCCCTGACAGAATTAAATTTGGCCTGAGATGTCAAGGGCAACAAAAAAATCTTCTATAGGGATGTTGGGGAAAAAAGGGAAACTAAGGAAAATGTGGGCCCTCTCCAGAAGGCGACGGGAGATCTGGTCACAAAGGACATTGAGAAGGCTGAGGTGCTCAATGACTTTTTTGCCTCAGTCTTTACCGGCAAGGACTCACCGACAGTGCCACACTGCCCAAGTCCTAGAAAGCAAAGGAAGGGTCCAGGAGAATGAAAAGCCGCCCACTGTAGAAGATCAGGTTCGGGAGTACCTAAGTAACCTGGAGGTGCACAAGTCCATGGGACCTGATGGGATGCATCCGCGGGTCCTGAGGGAACTGGCGGATGAAGTTGCAAAGCCTCTATCCATCATATTTGAGAAGTCCTGGCAGTCTGGTGAAGTTCCCACAGACTGGAAAAAGGGGAACATAACCCCCATTTTTAAAAAGGGTAACAAGGAAGACCCAGGGAACTACAGGCCGGTCAGTCTCACCTCAGTGCCAGGAAAGATCATGGAGCAGATACTCCTAAAAACTATGCTAAGGCACATGGAGAACAAGAAGGTGATTGGTGACAACCAGCATGGCTTCACCAAGGGCAAATCGTGCCTGACCAATCTGGTGGCCTTTTATGATGGGGTTACAACATTAGTGGACAAGGCCAAAGCAACTGAGGTCATCTACCTGGACTTGTGCAAGGCGTTTGACACTGTCCCACATGGCATTCTTATCTCCAAATTGGAAACGTGGGTTTGATGGATGGACCACTTGGTGGATAAGAAACTGGCTGGATGGTTGCACTCAAAGAGTTGTGGTCAACAGCTCAAAGTCTGAGTGGAAACTGGTGACGAGTGGTGTCCCTCAAGGTTTGGTCTTGGGACCGGTGCTCTTCAGCATCTTTGTTGGAGACATGGACAGTGGGATTGAGTGCACCCTCAGCAAGTTTGCTGACAACACCAAACTGTGTGGAGTGGTTGACACGCTGGAGGGATGGGATGCCATTCAGATCGACCTTGACAGGCTTGAGAGGTGGGCCTGTGCCAACCTCATGAAGTTCAACAAGGCCAAATGCAAGGTCCTGTATCTGGGTCGGGGCAACACCAAGCACAAGTACAGGCTGGGCAATGAGTGGCTTGAGACCAGCTCCGAAGAGAAGGACTTGGGAGTGGTGGTGGATAAGAAGTTCAACATGAGCTGGCAATGTGCATTTACAGCCCAGAAGGCCAACCATATCCTGGGCTGCATCAAGAGAAGTGTGGCCAGCACTTCTCCCCCTCTACTCTGCTCTTGTAAGGCCCCACATGGAGTACTGTGTCCAGTTCTGGAGCCCCCAACACAAGAGAGACATGGACCGGTTAGAACGAGTCCAGAGGAGGCCACAGGGATGATCTGAGGGCTGGAGCACCTCTCCTATGAGGACAGGCTGAGAGAGTTGGGGCTGTTCAGCCTCGAGAAGAGACAGGTCCGAGGAGATCTTATAGCAGCCTTCCAATACCTGGAGGGGGCCTACAGGAAAGCTGGGGAGGGACTTTTCAAAAGGTCAGTTAATGACAGAACAAGGGATAATGGCTTTAAACTGGAAGAGGGTAGGTTTAGATTAGATATGAGGAAGAAGTTCTTCACTGTGAGGGTGGTGAGACACTGGAACAGGTTGCCCAGAGAAGCTGTGGATGCCCCCTCCCTGGAAGTGTTTAAGGCCAGGTTGGATGAGGCTTTGAGCAACCTGATCTAGTGGAACGTGCCTCTGCTTATGTCAGGAGAGTTGCACCTAGATGGTCTTTGAGGTCCCTTCTAACCCTAACCATTCTATGATTCTAAAGACAGAATCTGCTGTTCTTATGTCATTCCTGTCAAATATATTTTAACGTGCTCCTTAAGCCCTCTAACATCTTCAGGCAAGTTATTATGATGCCTTTCTATAATTATGGTTTGAAAGGTTTTTCCTAATGTCTAACTAGAGTCTTTTGTGTTACAGTTTAAATTCAGCAAATCTTACTCTGTCCAACAGCAGAGTCTTTTTGTTTTCTAAATCCATCCTTTCTATGACTCTCTGAGATGTATCTTTCTCAAAATTAAGTTCCTAAAATTGGACCCAGTAAGCACCTGGTGTGTTACCAGTGCCAGACTGAATGGAAGATTGATTTCATGTGTCTTACAAGCTACTTCTCTATTGCTGTTCCCAATCTGATTGCCTTTTTCATAGCAGTGAAAGATTTGTTGACTCATGTTGAGTGGGTGATCCTGTGTGACCTCAGATTCCCTTCTGCAGAATTATCAGCAAAATAATCTTTCTCATGCAGTTGGCCATTTTTGGCTAAGTGCCATATCATCAGTCAAAGGATTTGATCAACTTCTTGATCTCACTGCCTCTGCTCTGAGACACAAAAATAACTTTAATCAGGAAGGTGCACACACTCAGCTTAACCTTTCATCTTAGGACTTCTGTAAAAGTATAAACATATCGTATTACCAGCCACTCTGGTAATTTTACAGATTGTTTTGGAATCTCTGTCTTCTGTAACACTTGCAAATACTTTCTATTGATTTTCAAAGATTCCAAGTTTAATTCAGAATTGTATATAGATATGTATATCTTTATGCATATACACACTATTATTGTTTTTAAGATCTTTATCGTACAGAAGTCACTTTTAAAAGAGACTGAAAAATAATAGTATCACCGTGTTGTCAGATTTCTTAAAGGACTGAACATGAAGCATCAACTTCATGCTTTTTCTTTTCATTGCAGCTCCACTTGTTTCTTTGAAGGTTTGTTAATTTGCTGTTTGAAACGCAGCTAGTAACCTTTGTACATTTCATTAAAAGATAATACTTCATTGTGTTGCTACAGATTAATTACAAGATGAATTCGACATGTGATATACAAAGACCAAAAAAACCACAGATATATATGATTATGTAGAAATGGTAATCACAGGAACAGATAAATGTGCCTTTTCCATGGCACAGTTATATTTTCTTTTGATCAAAGTATCTTTTAAGAGCTGCCGTATGATGGGGTGAATTAATCGACATAAGGTACTCCTTCACCTTCCCTCTCTTCATGAATTTCATCTCCTCCTTCAAAGATCTCCATTAGAGGTTTTTTAATTTTCATCAGGAAAGAGAAAGAATGGAAGAATGGCATTTTAGTATAATTTGACCTTCTAAATAAGGGTGTCATGTTTGCTTTTGAGCACCTGAAGTAAGTAGTAGTTCAAGACAAGTTGTTACAATCTTGGTTGTGATCTGTTTTCAATTTTAAGTAATTCCTTGCATAAGCTAATAAGGCAACAAAAATAAAGTTATTAAAAAAAAAAATCTAAAGGGCTTATGTTCATATGAACAACTGTTAAAGTTCTTCAGGATATATTCAACCACACTAAGGTGTGGCTGATTTTGAACTTTTTACTTTGGACCTCTCAGTGTGAGGTTCCATATCAGCATATGGCATTTTGGAGATGGAACTTGCATGTATCTCCTCAAATTCAACAGACTTTTCCCTAGAGGCTTGCTTAGTAATCTGCAACTAGTAAAAATGTGGGTATTCCAACAGTGGAAAAACCTTATATTGTTTAAATATGTTTTTATTATGGAAGTTAAACAAACAGGTGCTTGCCAGATCTTAAGAAGCATGCATGTGATGCAAGTGCCTGTTGGTTCCCAGCTACAGGTTTTCTGTCTCACAAAAGAGAGAGGGATCATTCTCTCTTTTCTTCCTGCTCTCCTTCACCTATTTTTTTCTTTCCCAGCTTTCAGACTGCAATTCTATGCCCTTTCATCAGCTGTAGTATTTGTATAATCCTTCTCTGAGCCATTGAACACTTTAAAAAGGCAGAAAATTATCCAGGCTGAGTTTTACTGATGTTTTAGTGAGTTTCATTTATCTTTAGAAGGATGCAGTGCTAGGATGGTAATGTGGAGGTTGGAATAGCAGAACAAGAACTCTCATTTTTAATAACTGTGAGTTGTTCACTTGGTTCAGCAGCTCTTTTGGAGCTATAGTCTCACTGAGCTGAATAAAAATACTGCTTCTCCCTGCAAATCTTGTTTTACTTAGCTCCATAAATGATCATATCTTCAAAATTCTGATTGGCAAAAAAACCAACTTTTATCTAACTTGTAAATCATTCACCCCTAATATATGCTAATTAACTTTGTTGTTGTCACAAACAAGATAAGCAACTAGAAGTCATTGGTTGCAAGTAATGACTTAAGAGTAGAAAATGTATGTTATTCCTCTTTTTGCAACACAGTCTCTTTCTGGAAATTAAAGGAGATACGGTCCTTAAATGTATTTGCAGAAACATGCGACGCCAAAGCATGCACAGCTCAAATTTGCATTTATCTCACAAGGTATGACTAAAATTAGTGTAAGAGGAGATCATCTGTTTAGTTGGCAAGCAAGAATACACTTCAAGAGCACAGCAAGGAGACTTCAGCAGTTAGGGGGTGATTGTTTTCACTTTGCATGTTTAGAAAAGCATGGGTTTGCATGTTTTGGCAAATAATGCTCTTTTTTATCTGATAGTGGAGATTGGGAGTGGTGGTGGGGGGAAGGGTTAACATTTTTTGCCTTTTGGTGAATTTCAACATTCTTTTTCAAATCTTAGGCATCCCTGTTTGATTTCATGGCAAATTACTCTTGATTTCTGTTCTGTAATCTGACTTTCAAGGAACTGCTAAATAGTAAACAATTGTCCTGTCATACATCTGACACATGTCAAGAATAATGGTAAAGGTGATAATTGGTTATCATTGTAATCATTCAACTTTCAGCATAAAAAATGTTATATTTAAATGGCATTTGTAACTGGTACTGGTGTACAGCACATTACCACGGTGACTTAATGGTCATTTTGGCCTGACACTAAAACCCATATATTTTGTTTGGTTCCCAAAATAACTTCAAATAAAGCTCAAAACCTGCCAGATTGCCAGATTTACATGTAAAATATGGTATTACAGACCAGCTCCTGAGTTGTTTTATTAACCTCTAGAAACCTTTTTTAAAGGTGAAACCTCTTTTAAGAAGAAATGCAAATATGTAACATAAATCTGTAGGTATTATTATGTAGGACTAATTTAAGAGGTTGTTCATCAAAATGTATTTCTTTCAAATGGCCAGCCTCTATCCTGCAATAACAATTATCATTCTTCACCAAACATCAAAGCAATAAAGCACAGAATACAAGCACTGTAGATCAAAGAAGGGGAAGTGTATCCTTCAAAATAAGTATTTGATGAAAATAATGAATATTTGAACTTGAAGACTGAGTATTGAGCTAACTTGATGGCTTCTGTCTTATGTTGTTATATAAGATTGATATTTGGTAGGGTTTTTTTTAATTCCTATGCCCTTAGCAGACTCTGCTAGAGTTACCATAAAAATGGTATTCTCCACCTCTAAAAATTAGCTGATATTGCTCACAGATTTTCTTTTCTCATAAAAAGCAACATGAATTCATGAAGATAGGGGTGAGAAATCACTTTTGCTCTGGGAAAAAATGCTGTTTAAGACGTAGTGGAAAAACTAAAGACTCCAGTTAAAATAAATCAGCACCCTGAGTTTATGGCTCAGAGCAGTGAAAACTTCCTATGATACATTTCATACCTTAGCAATAGATTTATTTTACTTTTCGAACCGATTTTTCAGATCTATCTAAAAAATCCTCACAGGGGAACTTGCACATATGATCAGCTGTCTAAGTTAAATGAATCAGAACAGTCCACATTTCTACAGAATTTTTCTTGTTTGGTGTGACCACAAGGAAAAAAAAAATATAATTCTGGACTAGCTAGATATACCTATGATATCTAAATTTATGAAACCTGAAACATTATGGCTATTATGTTCATACTGGAGTTGAATCTGGTGTAGGATGTCCAACGCAATGAGAAGGGCTTCTATAGGGACATAAGCAGCAAAAGGAAAACTAGGGAAAACACGAGCCTGCTACTGACTGGGGCAGGGGCACTGGTGATACAGAACATGGGAAAAGCTAAGGTACTGAATGCCTCCTTTGCCTCAGTCTTTACTAGTAAAACCAGCCCTCAGAAAGCCCTGCAGGAAACCAGGGGCTAAGTCCTTTCCTTGGTAGAAGAAGATAAGATCAGGGAGTACTTAAGCAAACTTGGCGTATATAAGTCCATGGGCCCTGGTGGGATGCATCCATTAAAACTGATGGATGTGGCTGATGTCATTGCAAGTCAGCATTAATTCACAAGGGGAAGTCAGGCATTACCAAAATGATAACTTTCTTTGATGAAGTTACTGGCTTAGTAGATGGGAGGAGAGCAGTGGATATTGTCTACTTTGACTTCAAGTAAGGCTTTTGAAACTGTATCCTATAATATTTTCATAGATAACCTGTTGAAGGGTGAGCTGGATGAGTAGACAATGAGGTGGACTTAAAAATGGCTGACCAGCCAGGCCCAGAGGTTTGTGATCAGTGACATGAAGTCTTTGGACGCCAGTAACCAGGGGTGTACCCCCAGTGGTCAATACTGGCTCCGGTCCTGTTCAACATCTTCATTAACAGTCTGGTTGATTGGTTAACTGCACAGTAAAATTCTTTCTTTTAGTTTAATCATAATACTCTCGATCTTCACTTTGTTTGGACAATACTGGTTTGTTCTAGATTTTCTTTCAGATTTAATGGATGCTATAAAGTTAAGAAAAATATAGTATATTGTCTTTTGAGTCAGATGTCTTCTGTCATTTATATAGGCTGAGACTGGAAAGCAAACATATCTGACAAACTATTTCCAGATAAGCAGAAGCAAAGAAAGTCTTGACAGCTAGCTAAAACATCAGAGATTATTTTTAGGCTTTCAAGATTCACTTTCATTTTTAGAAGTATAATGTTTTTCTGTTCCCCTTTCCTTTTCCCTTTTCTCTTTTTCCCTTTTCCCTTTCTATTTTCCTTTCTCTTTCCTTTTTTTTTCCTTTTTTTCTTTTTAAATTATGTGCTTGTACAGTGTTTGTGCTTGAGCTCATAATAAAGTGCTTTTGATCAGCGTTAAAAAGGTCTACAGGTTGAGTCCTTAAATGCAAAACTTCTGATGAGAGTAAACTTCAAGGTCTCAGAATGCACTTATCAGATCTACTGTATGAATAAATGTCAGGTCCCAGAGTAGATTGCATAAATCTTTTTGGTTGAGCTTGGTGAGTGCAAAGCTTAATACCCATAGGCTTGCAATCTTTTTGAAGGTGATTATAATTCAGCACCAGCTTTGCATCCTGGATAAATGTTCCCCTTGAACACAAAGTATGTGTGTGTGCTACTCATCAAAATACCCGAAGGCTTGTCACTTCTGCAATTCTTAATCCTCAAAAATGATGTTAAAGTGCTATATCAAATCAACTAAGCTGTAAATTCAATTATCGTAGATTGAGGGCATAGTTCTACCTCATATGCCAAAAACTAATTTCAGTCACAGTACTTCTGTTACCATACTCCATGGTGTAGCATAACTCAGGAAATTTGCTGGAAGTTCATCAATGGTGTGTTTAGGATTTTGTGACTTTTTTTTTTTAATTACATATTGTGGCAAGGATTACTGGCCAAGGAAGAAAATATGTACTTTAATTGTCCAGACTAATGTGGGTGATAGATGTTCATCCAAGCTTCTTCAGAATAAATTTGCCAGTCATACCATACAAACTTTGAAGATTTAGTTGTTGTTAAGGAACTTTGTATTGGTTTATGATACGTTTGGTTTGACTCTTCATTTAAGTAATGGTCTCAAGCTTGTCAGTTCGAAAACTCTACTAAAAAATCTGTAGTGATTTTTTTTTTAATTCACTGAGAACTATAGGGCTTTTAATATCATCTCTAACCTCTCACTAGCAAAATACTAAAGATAATAGCACTATTATCATAAAAGTTTATTCAAAATATTACTTTTTAAACTATACCTTATTAACCCCATAAAAAATATTTTCTTTGTTAAACTGAGCTTGGGTGTGATCTAAAATTTCATGGCGTATACTACTGAAAATTTCCTCCTACTTTTAATGAGTACATCATAAATCATAAATTGAAATATAGCTAAAAATAAATTCACAACATATTTTCTTTGATTAAAAGTAGCAAACTACTTTGCAAAATTCAGTGATTCACATGAAGTCTCATCATGGTGAAAATTCATGAGATTTAGCTGACCTTTAAACCTTATTGTTCTACTTTTAAATTCAAAGGCTTCTATAATGAAGTGTATAATAAAATACTATACGAAATTCTTCTCTTATTAGTTGGTGGTCAGATGATGAGATAGAGACTAAAAAAGGAAACTTGTATTCTAGTGAGATTCAGTCTTTTGTCACATATCTTGCAGTCAGCCTCCAAACCTGGATCGAACGTAAGCCTAGTTTAACTGAAGAGTTTAATCTCCTCTTGGAAGTAAATTCTTAAGGTAATTTTCTTTCAACTTACCTACTTTCCTAGAAAAGGAGTATAAGCCTCTTTGTTTGGCAGACAAGTATATTTTATTTTCCCATACACTATTGGGAAAAGAAAGCTTCTTCCCTGGGTTTGTAGTCACATCCAAAATATTGACTATAAGGTCAAATGAAAAGCAAAATTTGCTATAAATATGTAGACTTAAACTGTTTTATCAGAGTGAGCAACTGGACTCCCTCTTCCACTAAAAACAAACAAAATGTTTTTAATAGTTGGAAGGTATAGAGTCACTTTTGGAAAAGTACACCAATATGCTATAATGACTCTCAGTGTTCAGTTATGTCGGTGGTTATGCTGTGTCCTGGTTTTAATTTTATGTTGTTTTCAATGAAGCTGTACATTCACTGTATGTGTATAAGTAATGTCATCTGCCTGTACCATATGTAATACAGCAGTGCTGGATGCTGTACTATAGATAAATATCCACAAAAAGGATCTTATCCATCACAGCAGTACCATTTTAAATACTTAAGTTACACTTAAGACCTGTAAGATGGTGAATTAACTCATTTTTGGTAACCATTCTAGTAACTGATGCTTCCATGCTTACTATTGCCCGTTTATCTCTCTTTCTCTCCAGATATAAACATTCATATACACACAAATCCACTGCTATGCTGGCTGTACAGCAATGTTCAGTCATAATTATGGGGAAAACACTGAAATTTTTTTTTGGCTAGTTCTTTTATATGGAAAAAGCATAAACAGTTTGTGGTGCAAGCTCAGGCAACCAGGGCTCCTTTCCATGGAAATAAGTTCCTCACTTGACAGTAGTGTCCTTAGAAATGTGAACTGAGATGCTTCACTCTGGTAAGCTAGTAGTATCTAAGGACACACGAGGTAGCAGAACTGTAAGTGTTTGCTGTCTCTGAACTAAGGAATGAGGCATGGTTCTTGTGAATAGCTGTGTTGAATATCTAAATTTTACCTGAATAACACTTCATTTTCCCAAATAGTTGTCTCGATCTCTCATCTAGTCGGTTAATGAGACAAGAATCTTATTTATTTCCCTAAGATCGGTACCCCACTATGTTATTACTTCCTCTGTTGTGATGCTATTGTTTGTGATTAAGTTTAGTATCAGTTTTATACACTAGGTTTTGAAATATGTCAAAATGTTAGGAAAAGAAAGAGGAGCAATATGCTCTGAAACTGCATTCCCTTTTGAAACACTTGGCACTTTGCATCAGAAAGCTAGTAGTGTTGTTTATTTATTTTTATAAATATTTTTAAAACATCTCATCCTTTGAGAATGGCCATCAGTATATTTTTTCCCTGGCTAGAGATGGTGTCAGTAAAAGCATGCTACATTTACAGCTAGTGACAAGTTCTTGACTGACTGTAGCCAGCAAGGGGTGCTTATGAATGCAACAGTCAAACTCTTTTCCTGAGAGACGGTGCTTTTCCTTTGCAAAGTGCAGCTTCTACTGACTTAGTGATGAACTTGATACCTTCTTTCAAACTCGCTGTTTTGAGTAGGTACATTAGATGACATCAAACTAGCCCCTCCAAGAAAGCTTGTTATGTATGAATATCCTTGACCTTATGCAATATGTTATGGATATGGTTCAGGTAGCATTTTTGTCGTGTTGTGAGGGGCAAAATTGTAGTTGAACTTAGCACTCCTGCCGATTTTTGGAGCATAGGTAATGTACTGCTACTGAGAAAAAGGCAGAGGGGAAGACGAATGGGAATAAATCCCACTGCTTGTAGCTCCTAGGTCCTTAACGCATTCAGAATTTTTTATTTCCCCCTTCCCACCCCCCCCACCCCCCCAAATAAATGGAATAGTCTCATGTTTTACAAGTCCATCTTAATTTAGGAAAATTCACTGTGGTTTTTTTCCCCCTTACTGACTGATACCTTTTTTGACTAATGTTTGCCCTCACAATAATTAAAGCTAACAATTCAAAGAATAAAATCAACAGAGTGCATAGCAAGAAAATCTATGCTGACTGACCTGTATATTACCAAATCAACACTTGTTCACCATAATCCTTCACCACAGTTACCTCATATCTGACCACCTACTTCTTCCAGTTGCTATCTCTGAGAATTTGTCTGCATTCTTTAAGCTACTAAATAGTACACCCCTAATGATATTAGTGATTTCAGCTGGAATGCTTATCTCAACAACACTCTGCCATTTGTGTTGGGCATTTAAAAAAAAAAAAAAGATCTATTTAGTGATCATGATGCTTAGACTAAGCCTGCATTTTTAAAACAGGAACCAAAATTACTATCTGGTTTAATAAAAAAAATAACAAGAACAGTGTTTCCTTACAATATTAGAGATAACACACATTTCTCAAAATTTATAAATAGAGAAATTTGTTCAGGTGTACTCTGAAGTCCTTTCTACTGGTATGTACAGCTGTATATATATTCCTGTGGCAGTCCCACTGTGCTGATTTTGGTAGAATGAAGATAACAATTTATGTAAATGTGATCAGTATGGAACAATCAGGACAGGATCTTGAATATCTATGTTTATGCAGAATCTTCAGTGACTGTAGTAAGTATTTTTTCACTTTATAAGAGTGAAGTATTTTTATGTAGCTGTTAGTTAAATTTGAATGGGAATGTTAGTATAAATTACCTAACACTTCCTTATTGTGATACTGAAATAAAATCCCTTCAGTGACTTTCATATGTTTGATCCACATCAAAACAAATCAGTTTGTAAAAGTAGTCACTGTGACTGCACATACTAGTTCATATCTATATTAATTCTTAGCATACTTTAATATAATTTCATTGCTTTAAATTAAAATAAATTAATAAATATTAATTGTTTTTTCAGATCCCAGAATAGTATACTGTACTTCCAACCTCTAGTTAAAAACATAAAATATGATTCAATTTTAATTTGTAAAAGGAGACACTGGAGGCAAGCATAGAAAGCATGTGCACTGAAAAGCAAATTCTTTTTCAGCCTTTACCTTGCAATGTGCTTGCTCAGGCATATTACAAAAAATCAACTCCTATTGTAGCCAGTGATGCTGAACATCTCTCAGTAGCAGGATCTCACAAAATCAATCTCATAAAGGGAAAAAAAAAAAAAAATAATAAGTGTGGGCAATACTCAACAAAAGTTTCCTACAAAACTCTTGGTAAGATAACTTGGAATACCCAGTGATGAGTTGTGACAAAAATAAATATATCCATCAGTAAATGGTTTTGCAAAGGAAGCAGGAAGAAGGTCTCCGTCTGTGGAAGACACTGTCTATACTGAATGCTTCAAAAGAATAATTATAAATTCATATTAAGAAGAATATTTCTGTGATTAGGAGCCATGTTAATTACATGTATATATATTTCAGTTTCCTATCATAACTGAGACATGTGCTGATGTTTAAGTAGAAGTAATGTCATCTAAATCTTAGGCAAGAGTTTACACTGGTGAACAGTTTTATTCATCCAAATCTTTGTTGATTTGTTTTTAAATAGTTTTTTAAAGTTTTCAAATTAACATTTTAAAACTTACCTGACAAGATTTTCTATATTTTTTTTGTATCTGTGCACTACAATAAGATTATGAACAAAAGTAAATGCTAGAGATTGCAGGGCCATAATCTTATTATGTGTTCTCCCCTAGCTCAGAGAGCATGTATTGATTGTTCCCACATTAGCAACTCTCATTCCAAGACCATTAAAGGATTAATTTATATTCTTAAAAATTCATTTTCCATTATATCCAAGCAACAAGCACAAGCCCTCTGGACAGAGTAACTAAGGGTGATACAGGAAATTTCAGTCAATAAACTGCAAAATTTTACACTATCATAGGATTGTACCCTTCAAGGATCGCTCAAACATATTCAATATGTTTGATTTAGAAGTACACTTTTCTTAAATTCCTACTATACCATGGTCCCCAGGCAAAGATTTTGTGGGAGAAAGAATTTTCCTTGGAAGTGAGCAATTAGCTAAAGAAAAAAAAAAAAAATTTCTTATCACTTGGCCAGAGTCATAGCAATTTCTGCAGTCTCCCATATCTCCCTTTTATTTAAGGCTCCAAGTTATTTGCTAAGCATGAAGGGAAGAAAAAAGGAAGAAATTTAAACCCACTGCCTATCATATGTCAAAGTTTCCACTTGCTGAAAAAAACAAGATTAGTACCTTAAAAGACAAAAAAAAAAAATTACACCAAAATCCAACCTGTCTCCTAAACAGTGGATCACTGCTATCTAAATAAAGAATAATATTTACATTAGACATCTGAACCAAACACACAGTAGACTGATTTTATATAAGGAGATGATGGACATGAGTTAAATATTTTGGGAAAGATAGAATTACTGTTATGCTTTACATATGTATGTGTATTTGTGAGTGCAAATGCACATATATATATAGTTTTATATATATATATATATATATATATATATATATATATATATATATATATATATATATTTACTATGTGCATGAGCTCAATTTCCATCTGATTCTGCTTGGGACTCCAAAATATAAACGTTTTGCTGCTTGTTACAGAGCAATCTCACAGCACATGAACTGGATATCTTTTGGTTAAAACAAAATTTGAAAATGTGCTTCTAGCAGTATACTTAATCTGCTTAAATCCCTGGATAGTTAGTCTGTGGAACCAAGACTAAAATAGTCCATAGAACAGTCTGAAATATTTAATGTAGATGATGGGGTCTCGGTACACACAGCTGAGCTTTACAAATCTACTCTTATGTGTTTACACTAGTATGAAGACATAGCCATAGTTTCTTCTGGTTTATGTAATTTTAGAATCATAGAATGGTTTGGGCTGGAAGGGACCGCAAAGATCATCCAGGTGCAACCTCCCTGCCATGAGCAGGGACACCTTCTACTAGACCAGGTTGCTCAAAGCCTCATCCAACCTGGCCTTCAACACTTCCAGGGAGGGGGCATCCACAACTTCCTTGGGCAACCTGTTCCAGTGTCTCACCACCCTCACAGTGAAGAATTTCTTTCTAATATCTCATCTAAACCTACCCTCTTCCAGTTTAAAGCCATTATCCCTTGTCCTGTCATTAACTGCCCTTATGAAAAGTCCTTCACCAGCTTTCCTGTAGGCCCCCTCCAGGTATTGGAAGGCCGCTGTAAGATCTCCCCGGAGCCTTTTCTTCTCGAGGCTGAACAGCCCCAACTATTTCAGCCTGTCCTCATAGGAGAGGTGCTCCAGCCCTCAGATCACCCTCATGGCCCTTCTCTGGACTTGTTCCAACTGGTCGATGTCTCTCTTGTGTTGGGGGCTCCAGAACTGGACACAGTACTCCAGGTGGGGCATTACAAGGGTGGAGCAGAGGGGGAGAATCACCTCCCTCGCCCTGTTGGTCACACTTCTCCTGATGCAGCCCAGGATATGGTTGGCCTTCTGGGCTGTAAATGCACATTGCCGGCTGGACTTCTCGTCTACCACCACTGCTAGGTCCTTCTCTTCAGAGTTGGCCTCAAGCCACTCATTGCCCAGCCTTTACTTGTGCTTGGGGTTGCCCCGAGCCAAAGGTGCAGGACCTTACATTTGGCCTTGTTGAACTTCATGAGGTTAGCACAGGCCCACCTCTCAAGCCTGTCATGATCCCTCTGGATGGCATCCCGTCCCTCCAGCATGTAAACCGCACCACTCAGCTTGGTGTTGTCAGCAGACTTGCTGAGGGTGCACTCAATCCCCCTGTCCATGCCTCCGACAAAGATGCTGATGAACACCGGTCCCAGTACCGAACCTTGAGGGACACCACTCGTCAGCGGTTTCCACTCAGATTTTGAGCTGTTGACCACAACTCTTTGAGTGCAACCATCCAGCCAGTTCCTTATCCACCGAGTGTTCCATCCATCATACCCACATGTTTCCAATTTGGAGATAAGAATGCCATGTGGGACAGTGTCAAACACCTTGCACAAATCCAGGTAGATGACCTCAGTTGCTTTGGCCTTGTCCACCAATGTTGTAACCCCATCATAAAAGGCCACCAGATTGGTCAGGCACTATTTGCCCTTGGTGAAGCCATGCTGGTTGTCACCAATCACCTTCTTGTTCTCCATGTGCCTTAGCATAGTTTTTAGGAGTATCTGCTCCATGATCTTTCCTGGCACTGAGGTGAGACTGACCGGCCTGTAGTTCCCCGGGTCTTCCTTGTTACCCTTTTTAAAAATGGGGGTTATGTTCCCCTTTTTCCAGTCTGTGGGAACTTCACCAGACTGCCAGGACTTCTCAAATATGATGGATAGAGGCTTTGCAACTTCATCTGCCAGTTCCCTTGGGACCTGCAGATGCATCCCATCAGGTCTCATGGACTTGTGCACCTTCAGGTTCCTATATACCCATAGCACTAAAACACAGTGCCAAAAGTAATTAGAACCATCAGAACTGTTTTGGTCAATAATGGAGTTTTGGTGCAATTGGCTTATAAAGCTCTCATTTTAAGAAAAACTTAGTCTTTGCTTAGCCAATATGACTTACGCTCTGATTCTGCAAGCTGCAATATAGGAAATTTCTTATCCCTGCAAAGAAATTCATCAAGTAATTTACCATATTGCATTCATGTCATGTAAGCTATCTGGAGCTATGTTATCAACACTATTTCATAGAACCTTGAAACACAAACTGTAAGAAACATAATAAGCCCTTTTCCCTTCCAATATCATCCTGCATTTAGTTCAAAGCAGTTCAATTTGTGTAGCAGAGTATTAATTGGGGAAACAAGTGCATATGCCATAACCTCTTTATAAACTTTCCTAAACATAGTTATTTTGAGTAATGAGGATAAGTAATAAATACCTCAGGATATAATTTAAGTGTAGCCTGCTCAAAATTCGAAGTTTTAAAAGTAGAAGTCAACATAATAACAATTTGGGATACACCAGAGTACGCTCAGACCAGCATTAGGATATTGCACTAAAACACTTTTGTTTAGATAAAAATTAACAGAGAAAAGTTTTATGTACAGTAAATTGCATTATGATTAACTTGCAGGGATATATTTAGCCAACTTTTTAAGGATTTCTTTTTAAAATAGCAACCTTTTTTTCTTTTTTTAAAATTAAATAACCATTTGTCTCACATTAAAAATTTTCAAATGTTTTTTCTCAATAGAGATAAATTGTGTGTATATTTTGTTGTATTAATCTTCAGATATTGGGTTTCAATTTAAACATAAATTATTAATCGTACCAAATAATATCTAAAAATGTTAGTGGTCAAAACCAAGAAATATTCTGTAAATGAAACTGTACAGTTCTATTCCAGTCATTCTATATTTTCATGCAGAATTGAGTTCGGAGAAGCACTTGCTAATTTATTATTGGAAAAGCCCTTGCTGGTTTAGTCAAGCAAGAAAATTACCCCCAAAGCCCACAAGATTTATAATGCCTAGAAAACAAAAAGAAAAAAATTACAACAATAGAAAAGGGCAATTCAAAACCTAATGAGACATTTTAGGCCTCATTTACATCTCTAACCTGATGCATTTCTTCAAAACGTTTTTCTTACTAATTTGCATACTAAAAGCTTATCCTTCCCTAACCAAAATGATGATGAGATTTCCTCCACTATATTGAAGTTAGCGTTACTCTAAAAGCTATTTATAGTCACTTTTAGATGACCAGTGTATTCTTAAATTCACACCTCTAGTAGAGCTGATAGTGCAACTAAATACATTTTTCTTGAAATACCATGGCTGTAAATTTAAAACAGATTTTACAGATCATTACTACAAAAGATGGTAATTTTATCACTGAATAGAGTTTTTTTGCTAGACAAATCTAATTTTTTAATTAAATGTGAAATAAAAATATCCAAGTATGTGGTTAAATGTCCTTTGATTGGGTAAGTCTCATCTGGTTGATAGCGCATATATGGATTTCCAAAGGGCTTTCAACAAAACCCCTTGTCAAAAGCTTTTAGGGAAATTAAGCAGCCATGACACAAGGACGGTTCTGGCATGGATAAGTAATTGGTAGAAAGAAACATGCCAAGGAATATGCTTCCTGTAATCAGTAAAGCAACTTAGAAAAACTCAGGCTCCCTTCACCAGAGGATTCCTATTGTATGGCCTGTGTATCTCCTTGCAAATATATGGTTGAAGGATCAGTCTTCTAGTTCTGTTTATATTTTAATTTTTCAATTGCAGTTTGACTTTGAATTTAAATTTGAAAAAGAAAGGCATCCCCTATGATAACAGTCACCTGGTATTTTCAGAAGTGGAATAAATAGTGTTGTTAAAATAACCAGAGGTAAATGACTATCAGTTTATTCCTTGTAACTGCATGTGCATTTTTTATTGTCGTTCAAAGGTTAGAATATTTCATATTAGACATTAGGGGTTGAAATGAGTGAAGGAAATACTTAACACACAAGAGAAATAATTTAAAACATGGGACATTTTATAATGTGTTTAAGGAGATACAAGATAAGTAGTGGTAAAAAGGGGGGGTTTTGATGAAATTTACATGAGCTCGAAGAAAAAAACTGTATCATAATTGGCAAAAAATCTTACTGAGAAAAATCTCATGGAAACATTAAAGTTTACCCCATTTCTATAACAGTAGTTTATCTGTAATAGATTTCTTACCTCTTTGCACTAAATAACATAAAAATAACATTTTAATGACTGAAATAATGAAAAGGTTGTACTTTTAACAAAGAATTATGAGTGTAATCAAATGTTATAAAATAATGACAGTTATAAAATGCAAGTGTGGTATGGACCTAAAATTCCTGTCAAGGCTTAGCCTTTCCAGAGGAAAGTGCTTTTTAGGATAAATGCTTACCTAAGAATTGTTAAATTTTTCATGCACAGCCCCGAAGCGAGAAATCTGTCACCTGAAATTATCTTATGCTTTGTGTGTTTTCACACTTTTGTTAACAGTGAACTGTTAATTGATATGCATGGGAGACACTGAATAAAGCAAGATTTTGGACAACCTGCTGCCACTTTATGGATTAAAAACGCACAAGGCTTCCTCCAATAACTAATAATAAGTAACTTTTGCTTTTGTGTTATGTTTTTATGTATTCAAAGCATGTTTTTACATCATGCTTTGAATACATCAAAATTGTTGACCCTGTTGACCAGATTTAGACAAATAAAGCAGAGGAATGGAAATCTGAAAGAATTTTCCCAAAAGACCCCTGAAAATAGATGTTTCAGCAGAGGGAAGCGATCCAAATTAGTGTCCCAGTTATATAGATAGAGTAAAATAAGCTTAACTATATTGTTGAAATTCCTTAGATATTAGACAGTTAGAATGAAAGCCATAGAAAACCTTGCTTTTTATAAATGTGCTGTTTATGGAAGTATCTGTTTCCTAAACAAATGAAATGATACTACAATCTTTTAGATTCCTGATGCATCGTACCTGGTAATGTTAAGATCTTAGAAACCTCTGCAAGCTTAACTGAGCACTTTGACGAGTCTGATTATTGTCCTAGGTGTTAGTGTTATAAATAGGTGAATATAAAATTTTGTGGAAAACTTCCTGAGGCATAGTTCTTGACCTTCCAAGGTCTAGAAAAAGGGCCTCAAAATGTTCCTTGGGAAAAATATAAGCTCCTGTGTCCAATATGTATTTCTGAAAATCCTTTCTTAGCCTGACTCTGGAGGCACCTTAACTCCAAATACAGTGGTTTTTAACCTGAAGTTTGAAGTAAGCAAAGCTGATGTTCCTTTGCATAAAAAAAAAAGATGCCTTGGTCTGAGAAAGTGAGTTACTTTGTGTCTAGTTCATTCCTAGGCATTTTTAGGGAGCCTGTGGTTTTGTCTAAGTCCAAGAAAGCAATCAGTCCAGCAATGCTTCTAGGATAACATCTGCCTTCCTAAAGAACACTATAAACACTAGACATTACATGCTATTTCTGGATTGAGACGTGCTTTTAAAAACTCTTTGCCTCTTCCTAAAATTATACACTGTGCAGAATGGACTTCAAGGTTCCTTGGGCCAGCAAAATAGCAAAAATACAAGTTTAAATTTGTAGCCTGGTAACAAAAACAGTAGGGCAGGAACAAAACAGGTTGGCTTTCAGCACTCTCTGTGCAATAACTACGTAAAAGTACTACATGTCAGCACATTTATATTCCCTGTTTCCTCCCCCTCCCTAGGGCAATTCTCCTGAATAAACAGACACACTTTTTTTCTTTCCAGAACGTACATTAAACAGAAGGGGAGTGCATCCTCCTGAAATAGCACTGCAAGGAAAAAAAAACCTAAAAGATTGTCCTCTTCCTCATTTTTAGAAAAAAAAAAAAAAAAAAAAAAGGCTTGTAATTAAAGTTTTAAAGTTGTTCTCAGCGTTTAGATCTCTATTTGAAGGAGGAACCTCATTATATACCTGTGGTCTGAGATGTTAGTCCTCTGAGAGAACACAGCCTGTCTTAGCAGTTGCCCATTATCTAGCTGTAGATACCTGCACATAGATTGCTTTTCCCCTGACCCCCAGCTCAGTCTTTGAATTGTTTTGTGCTTTGTTTTGAAGACCGAAACCTCCAATATCCTGCATCAGGAGCCTTTGTTTCTCATAAGTGGGTCTGAATTCCATACTGCACACCAGTTGTCTAAACATTAACTATTACAGTATTTAACCTGCAACTTTCTAAGTCCCTTCTAGCTATTTTGTTGATCAGTGATCATCGTGAAAAAATAACAAAGATTTTTTCATCAACAGCAGTAAGAAACCTGTCCACTGCAGGACATTTTCCCTCTGTAGGAATTTCAAAATTTTCTGGCTTTTCTTCCGTGATAACAACTTTTGTTATTCTTATACTTTATAAACCTCTCTATCATAGGTTTTTTTCAGTAGTTCTTACCCCTTCTGCTTCTTTCCTCACCCAACTACATTTATGTTGGCGTACAGAGCTCATGTTATTTTCTGCCCATATGGTCTTGGTGAGTTAATCCATTTCTAGATTGTTGTACGTCAGTGCTGAGCACTCTCAAATATTTTCTTGCGCATTTCCATCTGGAAGTTAACATCTCAGCTCATGTCTTTCTAATATCATTTCATAGAAATATCATAGATTCCTCAGAGCACAGGGAAAATTGAAATTGTGACTTTTAAAATTCTTTTTTTTCACTTTGCCTCTAGCAACTGCTGTGTTATCATCCCAGACGTTTAATTTTTTTTTTTTTAATTCTATGTGTTAACCAGTAAAAATAATATTTCAAATGGAAATAATATAGACCTACAACTTTATTTTCCTTTAAAAATGTTTTTATTATTGCTAGGGATTAGATGATTGAGAGACAACAAACCTGTATATAGGAATCCATGGGTTTTTTTCCCAAATACAAATATTTCTCATTTATAAATAATATATGGTCTTCACAGATCAGTCTGCATTGCTCTTGGCAATAATAATTTCATAAATTTCTTATTTAAGCAAAAAAATATTTGTAATATTATATCTTAACTGTTCCTTTACAATGCCACAGAACCAAGCTGTTCAACTTTCCCCTTTTAAAGAAATCTGACAGAATTAAACATTTTAAGATTGCTGTTGTGCACTTTTCAAGGATTCTGAAACACTTGAAGTTCCCCTTTTTAAATTCTTTCTTTCTTCTGTTTTTAAACAAAATATATTTTATGTACCCAATTTTTTAGAATAAATTGGATGTCAGCTTGAGCATCAAGACTTTAGGAATCCTTAAAGATTTTTCATTTGCTTTTATGTGTAAATAAAACTCTGTTAGAGGCCTTTGTGACAATGAGATGCATTAAGCATAGCCCTTTAAAAGTTTTCTTGGTTATTCTCATTTTAATGGTTTATAATTACCTTTCTCTTTCTTTTTTATAAAAGATTAACTTTTAAATACAGAATTGGACATTTTTTTCTTTTCCAAATCAAGAAATCATAAGAAAAATATTTGGGGCATTTATCCATAAAAAAAAAGAGAGGTTCATCTATAATTTTATTTATTTTTTTTTAATTTTAAAATTATTTCAATCTGTTTAAATAAATATTTATTTTTTATTTCTTTTTCATTATTTAAATAACTAACATTGCAACACATAGAAGTAGTACACTGATAAATTCTCAAGAGTAGCACTAATGCCTCATGCCTTATCACTTGTCAGTTGTGGCTGTGAAACCAGAAGAGCTAACCTAGAAGAGGGGCTATGTTGCTTCTTTTGTCAACAGAGAGTATCTTGTTATAAGCAGCTGCAGTTTATGGTAGATTGTACAGGTATCCTATTGTGTGACAAAGCGTGTACACTGCTCGCACAGCAATGGAAAGTGCCTTCTCTCCCCCTGCCCGACCTTCCACCCCACCTCCCCAGTATATCAATGACTAATTGAAAGTCTGAAGGTATTTTTAAGGCTTTCCTTCAGCCTGGTAATGGCTGAAGTTAAAAGTAAGATTTTGTATATCCTTCTGATCTATGGATGATATACTGACCTTTTAAATCTGTTAGCAACCAGCATAAACCGAGTAATCTGTAGCCTGTCATAAATTATACCAGGCGATGCACAGCAGTATCAGTACTGGGGAAATGCAAAGATCACAATTACTCATGTCCATGTTCCTTAGCCACGGATGAAGGTTTTCTTGTATTCACTCTCATAACCCTTATTAAACTCTGTGACTTTGAGGATTATTTTAAATTTATTCTTGTAACACAAACCAGTTGCAGATAATGAATAAATGTATACCTTTTATGTGTTATAAATTGTGAGGACATGATTCCTCAAACATACTACTTTGAAGCATTTTGCAAGCTGTTTCTATGGATTTTTTTTGTGCATGTCAAATTTGTATTCTACGTAGTATTACCAAAACAAGCTAGACTTGAACTGAAATACATCATGTTATTGTGTATTGCATAGCAAGTTACTGCATATCTAGCTGTTGCTCAGTGTTACTCAGAAATCTCTTTAGAAATTTATCATTTGCTTACAAAAAAAGAAACTCTATTAGGTGTATTTATGGCTTTGTGTAAAAGCATTTATCAGAAGATTAATTTATAACTAAGCCAAGAAGTAGCAAAAATTAAAAGAGAGTCTAATACCTCACAACCTGTAATCAATATGGTACATAAAATAACCCTAATGTTTTCATTTTTCCCAGTCCGAGCAAGTACCTCCACTCTGGTAAGGCCTCTGAAGGTAATACAGGAATTTCAGAAATCAGGAGCAAAGTGAAGCACCAAAGCCCCAAACATTGCCATAAGAAGTTTATATCTTTCAGGTGTTACCACTAAAAATAAATAAACATGCCTGTTATGACAAGATTAGTAAATAAGGCAGCCTAACAGAAAGTTACACTTTATTGAATGAGTACTTAAAAAAGAGAGGGACTGGAGTATCTGCTGAATGACTGAAAATAGGTGTAAGAGGCTTAATCAATAATCTCTCTCAGAATATACATTTCTGTATCTCTTGTCCTAATTTTCTTTTTAAAATACCGCCTACTTGTCCCTTTCCCTACCCTCCCCTTTCCCTTCCCTCAGCACACTGATGAACAACTTATAAGTGTGTGGAAAATACTTCTGCTACAGAACTGTGAAGTTGCTATGATAATTCATTTCAGTGCCAAACAGAAACATTATTATTGTGAAATCATGTAAATTCTGTCAGTAAAACAGAAAGAAAACAATAGGAATTATTTGTGACATAAGGCCACATTTCCAACTATATTTTACTTGAATTAAAACTAAGTTGATGAATCTCTACTGATGGACAAGATTATATCAAAAAAGCCCAGTAATCTGTGAACTACGTTCATTAGGTCCTTTATGTAGAATGCCCAAGATTTAATATATAACCAACCCCTGTGAAGCCAAACTCAGTACATAAAGTCAAATGGTTTCTAGAGGATAGGAGGAGATAAGGTTTTGGTTCCACAGAAAGAAGAGTGAATATTGATTATGATAATTCTAGTTTTCTCTTCAGAAAACTACCTGTATACTGTGCTAGGTACAAATGCATATCAAATAGCACTGGAACATGGACAGCAAACATCCAACTTCCATTTCTACCTCCTGGTCCAGAGGATTTCTGTGACTTCTCCCACATCCTGAGACGTAGGTTGTTGCATCTGGCTCTCCTATTTAAATGTACACATGATGCATAGGTTATAAATATCATCTTCTGTAGTGCAAAATAGAAGTTTCATGGACAGTTGCAAGCCATATGTTCTCAAAGATAAATCTTTTCCAGATGAACTTGTGAAGTCAGTTTGGCTTTTTTTCAAAATTAGCATGAAGCTGCCAAATTTTACATGATATTCATGATTCATTTCTGTCACATCTCTGTTTTGTATGATTTCTAACGATACTAACTTTGAGTCGTAGAAGAACTAATTCTGACTCCCTTTTTGTTAGCCTATTTTTATTAAATGGCATTCAAAAAGGCTATATTTACCTTTTATATTTCATTACATTTGGCTCAAATAAATGAACATGTAAATTTACTTAGCACAGAGTAACTACCAGATATGAACATCTGGGTTGTTTGAATAGGCAAAGTATCATTTTGGAATCAATCATTTCACATAATTTAATGAAACTTAGTTTAGAAGATAACCATTTACTATTGTCCTTTACCTCATTCAATGAGCCAGACAATGTCTTCTGCTTGTTAGTTGTTGATTATTAGGAGGGGCTTTGTGATGTTTTGATCACTTCACAAGGAATTAGATTGAGAAACCACCAGTTTATTTATCATAATCTGCTAAACAGCTGTCAGATGGTCGTGTCTTTTGGTAGCTGAGTTTGGCTATGTATTTGCTTACTTTATACTTTTGCACAGCTCCTAGATGCTACATGTGCATGCAAAGTTCAGCCACTAAAATAAAAGTTTGAAGAATTAAAGCTTTAGCAATGGAAACTTCCATCTTCCGTTGCTCCAACAGACACTGTGCTGTGTGGTGAAATTGTATTATGGTGGGCAGAATCACATGGACCATAATGGAATTGTTGTTACAAAGAAACAGTATCCAACAGTGTGATTTGCATCATGCTGTGTGAGCCGCCTACACTTTTCAGCAGTTGGTTCTGTGTCTGTAATTTATTGCTCTAGAAACCATTATAATAATACAAGAAATGCTGCAGCAAGTGTAGAGGAAAGAACACATCACAGTCAGACTGTAATGACTATTTAGACTATTTAAACTCACTCAGCTTGTTTTACATTAGAAAAACAAGTCCTTTTCAATTACTTATTTTGTGCTTTTTATTTGGCTTTCTGGTCTCATTATGATTGAGATTAAATACACTATTACACATTTTAAGATCGTTTATGATCATAACTGCTCACAAATGCAAAACAAGACCTAAATAGGAAATGGTAAAAGCAAAAATTTCCACCTTGAAAAAAAGTGATGACAGATATGCTATTTCCTGCATGAGAAATGGTCTCATTCTCATATAAGTACTCCACAGTGTATGATAAAAGTATACTGAAATCTCTCTGTACATCAGCTGAACAATTCATTGTGTTAGTCTTTTTAAAAACAGTGACATTTAATATATGACCATTGTGGACTTCTTCCTCATTAAGTAGGAGGGACATAGCCAGGATGATTTTTTTGTAGCTCAGTCTTTTCTTTGGTGTAGTGATCAATGGGGGGCCAATATAAGAAAGAAATGCCCTGAGGCTGCTAAGAATCCCTCAGCAGACCAAAGTGGGACTTCCAGCTGGTGGCTCGATATCACCTTTTCAGTCTTGATTTAAGCACAGGACATGGCCCATAATTTTTATCCTCTGGAATTTTTATCCTACTTCTTTCAGAACACAGCTTGCTTCTATGTTTGTGCTGTCCTGTAGAATGTGGAAGAATTTTTGTCAATATTATTGTCCTTTTACCTTCTGTAGGATAAAACCAATTGTTTGTAACTACATACTTCTTCCTCAGGTATCCAAATGCTTTCTTTGACGTGAAGAAGGTACTCTAAACATTGGTGTAATGTTGTTTTCATTCCTTGATAATCTCCATTTCTTCTAACTCAGCAAGTTCTCTCCCTTTTCTGGCTCTTCTTTTAATTTTCTGAAATTTGTAGTTTAGAGTATAGCTGACAAAAATGTTATGGTTCTTGTATCCCTTAAACTTTTTCTGTTGTAGATTTCTATACTGCCCTTTTCCCAAAGTTTTCTTTCCTGTCTCTCACTCACCAATTCTACTCCTCTTGTTTTTTGGCAGAGCTCATTTACAAATCCTTAATGTTTCTCTCTCTCAGTTTACCTCTTCGTCTCTTCTATTACCATTGTTCTTCATTTCCAGAGCTCTTTTCTGTCACATCCTTTGCTTCTAGCCTGTTACTACCTTTCCTTAAGCTATTTCTGTATTTCATTCATATTTAATGTTTCCACAGTTCTAACATAAATATAGTCACTTCCCTAACCACCCAGCATAAGTAATTTCTTCTGCCTGAAATACTCTCTTTTTGAAATCATATATTGCTTTTCTACCATATGCTTGCCCTTTTCTTGGGGATGTTTAGCAGCCAATGTACATTTTCTTCCTTATCCTTTACCTGCCATGTGAATGTATAGAAATCTTCATGTTTTCTTAGCATTTGGTACAAAAACTAGATACACAGAAGCATGATGTACCACCCAAAACTGTATTGTAACAGAACTCTAGTATGGGAGGTAACTGTGTGTCTATTAGGATGCTGGTTTTGATACTTTTTCCTGGTTTATTTACAATATAATAGTACACAGCAATGTGGCAGATAGGAAGGAGTAACTGCTAGCACCAAACATGATTTCATTTTCACTGATATAACTTGAAGAAAACAAAATACATAAATTGTAAAGTGTTTTCACCAACTCATTAAGGATCTCTTCAGAAGAATAGATAAAAACATCAAGGGACTGACCAACTAGAAACTCCAAGGGCAAAATTTTATTTTTATCCTCTCATTTATTTGGTGCTTTGTTTTTCCTGGAAAGGAAGCAAGCTGGGAGGAGAGGCTGGCACACCAGAAGGCTGTGCTGCCATTCAGCAAGACCCGGACATGCTGGAGAGCTGGGCAGAAAGGAACCTGATGAGGTTCAACAGGAGCAAGTGCAAAGTCCTTCACCTAGGGAGGAATAATCGCATGCACCAGTACAGGTTAGGAGCTGAACTGCTGGAGAGGAGCTCTGTGGAAAAGGACCTGGGTGTGCAAGTGGACAGCAGGCTGGCCATGAGCCAGCAGTGTGCCCTTGTGGCCAGGAAGGCCAACAGTATCCTGGGGTGCATTAAAAAGAGTGTGGCCAGCAGGTCAAGGGAGGTTCTCCTCCCCCTCTACTCTGCCCTGGTGAGGCCACATCTGGAGTACTGTGTCCAGTTCTGGACCCCTCAGTTCAAGAGGGACAGGGATCTTCTAGAGAGAGTCCAGTGGAGGCCATGAAGCCTGGAGCATCTCCCGGATGAGGGAAGACTGAGAGAGCTGTGACTCTTCAGTCTGGAGAAGAGAAGACTGAGAGGGGATCTTATCAATGTCTATAAAGACCTGAAGTGCAGGGGACAAATGGATGGGGCCAGGCTCTTTTCGGCAGTGCCCAGTGACAGGACAAGGGGCAATGTGCAAAAGCTGGAACACCAAAAGTTCCAGACAAACTTAAGGAAAAATTCCTTTACTGTGAGGGTGTCAGAGCACTGGAATAGGCTGCCCAGAGAGGTGGTGGAGTCTTCATCTCTGGAGATGTTCAAAACCTACCTGGACGCTGTCCTGTGCAACCTGGTGTAGGGAACCTGTTTTGGCAGGGAGGTTGGACTAGATGATCTCTCAATGTCCCTTCCAACCCCTACCATTTTGTGATTCTGTGAAATGCATGTAAATTTAACTTTTAGAGAAAAATATAGGTGTAGTGATAGTTTTTGGTTTTGTCACAGAATGTAGGGAATTTGAATCATTATTATCTAACTTCAGAGAAAGTTCAGAAAATTATATATTGGTATGTTGTACTCTTTAATAGAGTCTGATTTCATATGAAGTATTTTTTCCTTTGAGCAGAGTACAAATAAGCAGCAGTTTTGTCACATTTTCCAGAACTACTGGAAAAGTTTAAGAAGCTATAAACTACAGAGAGAAGCAATAGAATAGTAATAAAATTGTTAACATTATCTATAATTAAACAGATTAACAGCCCCCATTTTATATTTGTTATGTTCTTTCTTTTTCACCAAAGCATTTACCATTTATTTAGGAAATTACAACTAACAGTATTACAACAAGATACTGCTAAGAAATTTTAATGACCTTAGAGTTTTTGGCTTTTTTTTTTTTACTCTGTATGTAAATTTATAAAAACTCTCACAATTTACTTTTAGTTTTGCTTCAAATGTGTCACTGAAATTTTTTTTCTTTCCTTCTTTGAATCATTTACATATACTCCAGAAACAGGTGCTCCAGACAAGATTGTAATTTTTTTTAATTGTTTAGTCGAATGCATTACTTGAGCAGTGATGGGCTATTGCATTTTTCTCAGTTAAATTATTAAAATCTTATTTTTATGAACTTGTTAAAATTAAAAGACTTTGTTTTCAGTGGTGACACCTAGCTTAAGATTTGTCTTCGGTGTTTTGCTTCTCTCTCCACACCAGGGAAATTGCTTTTTGCTTCCACAGTCCAATTAAGTAAGGTGCTAGCTGTTTCATATCAGAATCAGCAAGAAGTTCACATTTTGTTAAGGCTGCTTTGAGTGTAAAAATACTTGCACAGATCTAGCCTTCACTAGTAATTTTCCTAAACTGTCCTGAGTCAACCCATGAACTTCTCTTACACATCAAAGCTTATTTCCAACTGGGCATTAAAATCAGCTTCAGCAATAACAGATCCTGCCTGATGTGGGACACCATCTGCACCATTTCTAGTACCTTATTGAACTTCTCAATTTCTTTATCAGCAATTTATGAATGTATGTGATATGAAATATAAGTATTTGAATTCCCCCCCCCAACTTTTAGAGGCTACAAAAGTGTGACTATGTAACTATCTAATTGTCTACTATTGCTATGTCTGTTGCAAGTAAAAGGAGTTTTTTTTAATCATGTAGTACACAGTGATTTAGAAATCTTGTGAAATTCAGAATGTTTTCTACCTTTTGCCTTACTATTTTTTTACTTCCTTTCCTGACTTAATTACATTAGCTCAGCTACTCTTCCATCTTGGTCATTGCTTTGATCCAACATTTGTACTGCAACTGCAGTCATGCATCTCTCCTTACTGTTTAACCTTTATGCAAAGCACTATGTAAGGTTTATGAATGTGAAGGAATTATGTTGTCAGATATCAGTATGCCTAAGAACAACAGGTGACTCAAGAGCTGTGGTTTAAAGACAGATGGCAGAGACCTATTGTGCGTGCTATCATGATTAGAAGGGCAGTCCCGTTTGAAGGAAGCTGACTTTCAGTAACCTGCGTTCACAGTCCTGGAGATGCTAAATGCTATGTAATAGAGTGCTGTCATGAAACAGTTTAATTAATGAGCCAAAAAACAAACCTGTAGTCCCATCCGGCAGTTGCTGTGAGCATAAAAACAGTTTACGGAGGAGTTCATGTAAATACTAAATGCATTTCTAATTTAAGGTGACTCACCATTTTCACAGATGGATAATCACCTTAATAGCAAAATTATATAATGATACAAGGCTGCAGAGGCCACTGTATCCAACCTTATCTGAATGTTTTCATCTCAGCCCAAAACTTTAATTGCAAACATTTATCCTCATCTGCTCATTGCTGCTTTTTTAAAATCCCTTTTATGACAATCAGTAAACACTTTTAAAAATTAATGGTGATCTCAGAACAGGTCAGCTGGCTTTTGGCTGACCCTGAGATGACTGACAAGTGGCAGCATATGTTATGTTTCTAGATTTAGCAGGATGAGAAAGTGAATGTTTAATTTCCATCGTGATTTGTGGGGCCCTATTTTTTTCAGGCATTCTGTTGACAGAAAGTGTCAAATGTATAAGATTTAAAGAATTATCTTTAAATTTATTTATGATATAATGTAATATGACAGTGATATACCCCTTTGGTGGTGTAAGTTTATCTATAACTAAGAAATATATTTATTTTGCTATACTGTCAACTTCTCTATCCTTCATTTTCTTATTTTGGTAGGAACCTTTTCATTTATAATGACTGACACAAAATAATTGTTAGTTACTTGTATCTACAAATATCATTCTTGTATCCAAGCACTAATAATTGCTATGGGATTATGTAGTCTGCATCTATCTTAACATCTTTTTTTCACCTTGTGAACCATGCTGATATTGTTAGTTTTTGTAATGCAGTAGTGTTTAGTTATCACTATAAGTTTCAGGGCTCTTTTGTGGTGTGAATTCTTCAAAATCTAACTAAAAGACAGTCCATGCACCACGGTCATTACAGTAAGTGAGTTTGGATTAGGAATTGTATTTACTGCACAGCAATGACTGCTTGGGCTGTTTCTGTGAGGATGTCTTTTATATAGGAGGTTCAGTGGAAATAGAGACACAAATTATGAAATCAAAATGGATAGTCAAATGATGAAACTTCTAAGTGTAAATAAGATAAAAATTAAAAACCAAAAGAATTTTTACTGGTCACCAGAAATAAGGAATCATGACTTGAACAAAATGATGAAACAGATCTTAGTAAAGTGGTTTTGACTGACTTAAGTTATTCAGTAAAAGGGAGTTTGCAACTAGAAAAGAGCTGAGGATTTAGATCAGACAAGAAACTGCAAATGTAAAATATGGCAAGAGGGGTAAATAAGGAAGGAGAAAGTTCATTTTGGGGTAGGCAAATGCATAAAGTGTGTAGAGTAAAATGACGTACTTAGTGCTCTGAGGAAATGGGAATTTGTTACCAGTGCAAAAGAAAGGAGTGACTGTTTTGGTCTCTGCCTAGTTCAGAAATGAAAAATGCAGTTTTGTTAAGATTATAGGAAAAGTAGAAAGAGACCTTAGGAGGCCATAGTGCAACCTACAGCTCACAGTCAGCTCATAACAAACCCAGCAGGGTCAGTTCTGATTTAATAATTCACATAAGGATTATTTATAAAGTGGTATGTAATCATCTGACATCAGAAGATGAGACCTAGTACTACTCCTATCACATCTAGAGAATCTATACCATCATATATGTGGTGCTCCTCTGGGGGCGCTCCTATGTAATGGCTATCAAACACTACACTGATCTTTTAATTATTAAATTTTCTTGTAGATTATACAAGGATCTCACAAGCAAATCCTTTAGTTCAGGATGGATTGTTATATATCGATGTATGCAAGATTCTGGAGCTCCAAAAGAGAGTCAACAAGGCATCAGATTCTGACTCTTTTTTTCTACCAGGTTCATCAGCTGTAAAGGAACTAGGAAATGGCATGTCTGACTTCCTTCTCAATTTACTTAATGCCCAAATTGCTTAAAATGGATTAGACTGAATACCAAGCAAGATGCAATCGGACAGATTGCTGGAAACATGGGAAAGTTCAAGGAACAAATGAGGCATGTTAGTCAAAGCAAGATAGAGTCAGATGGATGACGGAGGCAAGGCAACAATAAGATGATACTGGTTGGTGTGATAGGAATTGGCTTCATACAGTTGCAACCTAAATGTTGACAAGGGGTTTTTTTGTGTGTATCATAGAATGTGGAAAATAAATACTTTAAACAGGATTTTTGAAGGACAAAATGGTATCTTCATAGTACATGGCAGACAACAGGGTGGGAAGAGGCTATGTCAAAGTTTTACTGATCCTGCAGAAAGATCTCTGCAAGTGACTCATTCATCCACATAACTAAAACTCTTACTCAGTCTCTTTGTACTGAACCCTTTCACTGAACCCTGCCACATCAAACACAGCAAACCTTCAGTGACTTTCTTTGCCACCCTTTATAGCATATCTGGTTTATTAAAAAGCTATTTCTTCCTAACTCTAGTGAAGTCACACATTGTTTATAACACAACATCTGTTTTAGTCTGGTGAAAATCTTTCTATTGGGCAACATTTTGGATGTTACTCAGTTAGTTTTGATTGTATGTATATGTCTTACACATCTTTGAGGATATTTCCACAGTTCTTTTTTCTAAGAACTATAGCGTATTTTTATAACATCCATTATCATTAAGATTTGATAGAATCCTTCCATATTTGTTTTTTTGAAAAGTATATCCCATGTGTAGAGCCAACCACTGTTACACAACCTCTCTATCTATCCTTCTGGAGTGTTATATAAATAATAATACAAGAAATAAAAACAAAACGGTGCCTCTGTAAGGTGACTGGTGCACCACCTTCGTACTTGAGGAAAATTACTGTATCAGAAAATCCTCACCATCTTTTTAAAGTAATCTTGTGACAAGTTGTCATTGTTTCTTGTAGAAATAGATCTTAAAAACCCTCAGTTACAGATTAATTCTCTTTCTTGTTAGAACTGCAGGAGTCAGTTGCACGTTCATACAGGCCTAAGTTTCCCAGCCTTGTTGATGATGATTTCAAAGGTTTCCTCACACTAGCAGGTAGATTCACTGAGTGGGAGCATATTCATGAGCAGATTGTTTTGCGTAGTGAAAGAACAAGAGTTGTGACTGCAGCTCGTGTCGTTTTTAAAATTGACTCTTTCTTCCACAACCACCCACCCACAGAGAAAAGGGCTCTTTCATTTAAGCCTCTGTACTGAGCTCTAAAGCCTTGTTTACAATAACTAACTACATTTAAGGAGTAATCAGATTACTTTAAAATTCTGCAAAACTAAAAATTTCTGTTTATATCCAGTTTATCTTCATTAGAATAATCACCCAATATAATTTTAAAAAATGTTTGTTTTCTGATCTTAGCTCAGCCTCTGAACACCTTGTGAACCTCTTCACACTTCTACGTATCTTAGCTTCTCCATGTTTAAAACAGAATGATAGTTCTTCGCTGACTGAGAGATACTTGTAAGGTTCATCACTGTTTGTCATATGGTCTTGATGACAATCACTATAATATAGCACAATCAACAAACAATGTAAAAATTTAAAATTTTGCAGCTTTTGCTTGAAGAGAACACTTGACAAAACGGAGAATGTCCCTGCTATGTGGCACTGGTGTCCTATTACTAAAATACATATTTAAGTATAAAAAGATAGAATGCAAACAGTGTCTAAGTGATTGATTAACACTTCTAAAAGGAAAGTTTTTCTTTTAACTAATGACTTCAAATCTCTTAAACCAAAGAAAAATTCAGTTTAAATATCATGGTATAAAAATTCAAACAACAAATTCAAGTATAAATGGAATTTTCAGTTGAAAGTCCACATGGTTTGATGATGATGATGAAGAGAAACTGGTTTTTATGTGAATAGTATTCAATAATAATTGACTTTTGCTTAATTTGCTCTTTGACAGAGCAACTGTAGTTTTCTTTCATGTGTTTCACTTTTGGGTTTCGTGCTTTGGGGGTTTTTTTGCTATTTTTAATGAGAATGCAAAGATTCTTTATTTGATGGTCTGCATATAATAAAGCAATATGCCAAATTACCACCACTGACTATATAAAATGTATTTTCTTCATGTGATAGAGCAATTTGGGACCGGAGACGACTCAGGGACCAATGACTAAAAGCATAAAATCCAAACAATTCTAAAAGAATATTTTTCCTTTATGCTCAGAAGATGGCTATAGAATTTTTTTTTTTTTTTTGCCACTGAGGCATATCTGAGATGTGAGAAACATTAACAATGTGGAGGGCTTTAGGTCAGGATCACTCTGCATCATAGATGGCATTATCTGCTGATTTAGCTGAGCTGAAAACTGCTGAAAAATAATCCTTTTTGTGCCCTTGTCAGTGGCTTTGGCCTAGAGTAATAGAAAATCAGCTTTACCTAAGTCAGATAATCATTACAAAATGAATTTTGTTCTTGACTCACAGAAATAATTGAGAGGAAAATATATTTGATAGGTGTGATGAATATTATTTTAAGTTAAAGCTTACTGAGATGTATAAAATACTAAGCGCTGCTGGTAATTGAGCAACTCTATGCAACTGTAAATCAGCTGCTTGAATTGAAAATAGATGATTACTGAAAGCACTTTTTCCACCTAGAAAACTTGCTGTTCTCCTTTTCCTTAGCATTCACAAGGGGCATTCTGTTAATCATACTGAGGTCTCTCCCTTAGTGCTGCAGTAGCTGATTACCCAGCAGGAGGTGCAGTTCCAGCAGGGTAAGTCAAAATGGTGTTGGTCGTTCCCTGGGGAGGGACATCCTGTAAAAACACCAAGGTTGAGAACTGTCATAATCACAGCAGTAGGTGCATTTTCCTCAGAAATTAATGGAGCAAGCTGGGCAAAAATGTTTTTAAACTACATCTTCCCTAGAGTAAGATGCAAATTCAAAGCTCTTTTGAAGCATTGGAATGAAAGTTGAAGATAAGACTTTTTAGTTTTTGACATTGATGATATAGGCAACACTAGCACTACGAATATTAAAATGAAATGGAGGATAAGTGGGGCAGATGTTATTCGAGCAGCTCCCAGATGCAGTCCTAACTATTTTAGAGTTACTTTAACTAAGGTGCTTGTAATCATGGTTGTTGTTATTGCAGAATAGCTGTCATATATTTCCTTCCTTCAGTTTTTTATCAATTGATCAACAATGCTGAATTCTTTTCCTGAAACAAGAGGATTGAAAGTAATCTTGCCAACTAGACTCCCATCCACAAAAGAGGGGTTTAAAAAGGGGTGAAACTTTGAGATGCAGAATTTTTTTCAGCAGCAGTCTCTCTGTTGTTCAGCAGCAAACATTAAATCTAGGGTGCCTTCTCTATTGTAGGCAATGCAGCACAAAGTGATTGTGATCTGTTTACAGAAAGATTTTACAGAAACATTGAGCACTTTCTTTGTTCTGTTCTCTTGAACAAAGGCATAAGAAGGGTCTGTTTATAATGCACAGTTTCTACAGTTTTCTTACTAATAGAGCAAGATAAATCCTCAAGGATTGTCTCTAACAGATTGCATAAGGCCTGTACAACCTGGTCACAAGTTCTCTCTCCCATGTGTTTCCAGCTCCTATGGTCTGCTCTCTTATCTTTGCTGCAGCTCAGTGTTGCTTTTTTGTCCTTCTCATTTGATTTCTGTTTAAGCTCTTACGCTATGTCTATTTCCACTGGGTTATAAGAACATGAATGGCCAGACCTGAAATCCACCTAGCCTGACATACTGTTTGTGTGGTCACCAGAGACCTAGATAAGAGTTGAAAAAAAATGGGAAAAAATAGAAGAAAAAAATAAAATTAAAAAAGCTAACATTTTATCCATTAATTTATTTTTCATCTGCAGTAATATCTAGCTTAAGGACTTCCTGATCCAGAAGTTATATTGCTGTGAAAGAATATTCTGTTAAGTTTACACAGTCTTCATTCCTTCTTAAACCAACAGGCTCTGCTAAACCTAACGGGCAGGCAACTCCCTAAAACAGAATTAAAAATAAAATTGAAAATATGCAGGCACAAAGACTTTATTTGGTTTTCATTTACACAAATTTTTATTGCATCTGTCCAGTAATTCCTATCAAGTAAATACTATTACAAAGTAAAATTTATAGTTAAACTAATGACCTTTAAAATCACTCTAGTATAATCTATAAGGCATTAACTTTCATAAAATATTACCCCCAATTTCACTTGTCACCATATCTGTAGTAACATTTCCATCTGTCATTTTATTTAATGCATACACATATCTGAAAAACAATAAATGAGGCCCTCAATATTAGATACCTTATTTTAAAATAGCTTTTTTTTTTTCCTATTTCTGGTTAGTATACCAAATACTTTTTCATATCCATCAGTAAAACATAAGCTGATATATCTAGAAAATGGAGACAGCATACGAGATGACAAATGTGAAAGGTGATGTCAATTAGGAAGTGCTATGTCACCACACAGTATATAAATACTGGTGTCATATCTCAAAAAGTCAAGTGACAAGGCCTTCATTGTTCTTTAATAGGACCTGGTTGTTCATGAACATAAGGGAAGCTATCTTATTAATAAAATTTTTCTTCCCTAGTCATCTTCTTTCTGCCAGATTGTAAATTATGCAGCTAGAGTGAGTTAGAGTTAACTCGCTACTTCCAGACATTCTGAGAGATTTGTTCTGTAAAGAAATTAACTTAGTAGGTTTCTAGCTTCTCTCTGGACATTTTCATAGGTAAATTCATGGCATGTTTCCAGCAACGTGCTTAAAGATAAATACAATTTAAAACCTAGTGTGAATTAACAGGAGATTGATATGTTGAAACAAAAAGGATCTTAGCAGGCAAGAGATCTGAAATATCTAATCAGCCCACTCACACTGGGAGACAAGTCCAAGTCAAAACTCTAGACTGAAAATACCCTAGGCTCTGGCCTGCTGTATTTTTTAATGCAGATAAGCCAAGTTTTGCAGTTGACATAATTTCTTTTAACACTTTCAAATTAATTCTAATTTCAGTTGTAAAATAAATGTTCTATTAAAGTCTACACACACATTAAATACGCACATTTACATTGATTCTTATGGTTAAGGAGTATATCCTCCTTGACAGCAACGTCTTTTAATATATTGCAATGTTTAAATTTAGATATTTGAGGATCCCACTAGACAACAAGTTATTAAAACATCTGCGTTTCCATAAGCCATTCTGTTCTCTGCCATTCCACATGTCCTTTTCTACTTCACCAGGCAAAATTGCCCAATCTAAATTTCAGCTCAAGTGTTTGATGGCTTTCACGCTGAGCTCAAACTGTTAGTGCTTCCCTGAGAGAATAGAATTGAAATGGGATTTAATCTAAAATAACAAAATAGAATAAAGGTTTTACATATAAATAAGTAATGCCCTGCATATTTTTATGCACACTTTTCTTTTCTGGATTTTTCATGCAGTGAAGTTAAATGTTAAAAATGCATGGATAACCCAGAGCTGACAGAAAAGAATATCAGTGCATGTTGCTTATGTGCTCAATTAATACCTATCTTAAAGTATGTTTTAATTCAAATCTGTAGTAATTGTTACTACAAAATATATTGCAAAACCAGTATTTTTGTTGCTGTCTGTCTTAGACTGCTAGGTGCTTGTTTGCTTTTTTAAAATAGTGTTAGTTTCAAATAGCATTCCAAAGCCATTTCAAACATGCTGTCTTGTATTTTCAAGAACAATAGTTGGGGTTTTATATGCTTGCTGTTCATGGAAGTTTCATATTGGAGCTAGATTTTTTTTTCGTAGATCATGAACAATTCACTTTATAATAATAAAACAAAATTATGAACTATATGTTATCAATAGATATTTCAATGTTTAATTACAGGGTACTAAAAAGAATTCTGAACATCTGCAGTAAAAAAATATGGGATTGATTCCCACTGCTAACTAAAATCATGTGCTTGACAAATGAAACGGAGCAGGGTCAAGCTGTTGTCACTTACCTTGCCCTTTTTTTCACATCGAGATTAATCACAGCTTCTCAGAAAGAAAGGTTTTAGTTTTGTTATAGCCCTTGTAGCAATGAAGGCTTACCATATGCTGGGGAGCAGCATAACCAGCACATTGAGGGCCATGATTATTCCTGTATTCAGGACTGTCCAGTTCTGCCCCCCAGCTGCAAGAGAGAACAAAGTGAGTATGATGTACAAAGGGAAACTGCAGAAAGTGGGTTTCTTCTAATTCCTGTTTTCAGCGATATCATGGTGGAGAACATGGAGATGCACTCCAGAGATGCATAGTGAAAGGACAAGAAGTAATGGTCAGCAGCAAAGGAGGTTCCAACTGATGTAAAGAATTATTTTTTGCCAGGCAGGAGGGGCTAAGCTGTGGAAAAGGGTACCTCAGATATTCAAAACTGGACTGGACAAAGCTCTGGGAAACATGTTATAACTTTGGAGTAGGGGATTTGACTAGATGACTTCTAGAGATCCCTTCAGCCTAAACTATTATGAGGTTCTGTTCTGTGATTCATCCCACAAATAAGTTGCTAATAAAAGTCTTTGAAACCCAAAATTTTCACTTCAGGATTTGCACCGTTATGATTGTCTTGAGTACTGATTCCCTTTTTCAACTGCGTGTTTCTGTTCCGCAATCTACACAATGCACACAATTTATCTTTATGGTACTTATGACATACAGTTCTAATTGTATGATCTAACACCCAGGTATCGTGGATGTCATAAAGTAATATAAAGGCAAACTTCAAACATTCCATAAGGCATTTATTTTTCCAGATATTAAATATGGGCATAATTTTAGGAGAGCAAATGTTCACCTATGCCTGATATGTCCTGAGAAAAATTCTTCACCATGCAAAGTGGCAGAGCATTTTCAAAAGAGGCTGAGACTTCTTAAGAAGCTGATTATGAACTGCCTTTAAACTTTAAACTGTCAAGATTAAATTCAAATCTTAGCTAAAATTTGCTATATGAAAGAAGTTTCCCATTTCACCAGAAGACTGCATTTAAATTCTTTTATTTTAGATTAAAACAGTGGTCAGTTGTCAAAGTATGAGCCTATAGTATGGCCATGTCATAAGTTGTTAGCTAATGAGAGTTTTACTATACCTTTTTCATGGAAAACAAATTTTACCAAACAAATAAACTATCTCAAACAGAACAACTGTGCCCCCAAAATTGTTGTAACTTCCTAAGTTCACCTAAATTCTAAAACTGGAAATGTGAAGTCATTAACAGTTTAGAGAGCAAAATCCAAGTCATTCCATCTATTCTATGAATTTGAACAGGTAGCCATTTATTTCATCAGTCATTAATATTTCCCACTTACCCTTTGCTCAAGCAAGGTTCTCCTAGCCTTAAGCATGGGAGCCAGAGCAGCAGAATCCCAACAGGGAATATCTTCTCCTGTTCACTAGGGTACAACATGAAGGTGGAAAGCTGTTATAAGAAGGGCCCTTTATGAGACAAGAAGGACTATTATAAAACTATTCCTCATCTATTCTACTATATTTTTTACATTTAGCAATACACTGTGCATGCTGGAGGTGGTAAAAACATACTATATTTTCTAGTCTGGAAAGTGTCATGAGTCATTTTTCCTTAATTACTTTGTGGCTTATTTTCAGCTTGGTCTGTGCAGGCCGCTTGTGCAAAACTCCAGACTTCAGTGAAACATTTCCTTTACAGTCAGTAATTTAACATTCTGGTGGGCTGGTAGGCACATAAGAGAATGGTTTGATTTTCCTAATGTGAAATGTCTGCATAGGGCAAACGTAGTAAATTACTTACTACCTTTGGCTACCATGCTCAGCGGATGAGGCTGAGCTGAAGTATTATTACCTTTCTTGATGACATGAAGTCATTAAAACACTTTTCTGTGGTTTGAGATACAATTTTAAGACTCGCAGGAAATAAAAGTTTTAGAAAGCCTGGTGCTGTCAGCTTGTATATTATCAGACACACAGTGGGTGCCTGCAAACTACATTGGCACTGTTTAACTTTGTGAGGCATGAACAGATCGAAGACCCCATAAAATGTATTCTGGAAAAATAAACCAAATCATAACTGTAGTAAAGAATCAGGTGGCATAATTGTATTTCTGTTAGGAATTAGAATAATATATATTATTCTTGAATGAGTATTATTATTTACCCCTTACTTATTTTCTAGTTTTGCATTTATGTTCCACATCTGTCAAGTACAAAATCACAAAAATTATAATTTGTTTCCTTAATCTACACTCTTTCTGAGTCTTCATGACAATATTAAATATCTTTTTTTAAATTTTTTAATCAACTTTATTATTCTGCTATCTGAGTTAACTGTATTAATGAAAAATAAAGTGTAAAAAATTAGGCATTGATTTCATGAACTTTTTAAGGACATCTTAAAGCTACTAATGTAATTTAGAGAGCTGTATATTGAAATAATGTAAGCAGGTTAGTAGAAAGCTCATAATAATTGCATGTGTGACCCTCAATATAGGTATTTTTTGATTTTTCCTTTTCTGTGTAACCTAGCATATTGCCCATTTCCCCAGTTTTATTAATATCCTGTGGATACAGTGCTTGTTTGAAGCTGAATGAAAGTCCACAAACTCCCAATTATTTTCAATTTTGCACTTGTTTGATTAGAGTGCTATTGTCTGTAATTTTTACACCTTTTTTGAATCTTCAAAGTGCATGATTCATGCCTGGAAAATGGGTTGTTTTGTGTTTCCCAGCATTGCTTTTTTTTTATCCCTGCCAGTTATAACCTGATAACCTGATTTCATACTGTGCTTTAGCACAACAATACAGTCATCAAACTAAAGCAACACAGTAAGTGGGCACATTAGCCATCATTTTACTTGATCACTTGGGAGAGATTAAATTTATTCATTTTCAGAACAGATAATGAAATATTTAAAACATGTTGTAGTAAACGGTGGCAGCATTTTGAAGTTCTGACATGCTCTTTGCCAAAGCAGTATACTATATACTGCACATGTAAGACTCTTCTGCAGATGTTTGTGAAATTTTTGCAGGTTTTTTTTTTCTTAGGTTCATTTGCATTTAGTTTATCTAAAGTGAAATCCATTCAATTTTATTGAACTGTAATTCTGGTAATTTACAATATTTACATGCTGTGGTTAGATTGAAATCAGTCCTTAATTCAAATTCAATCTAAATTTACAGCATAGTAATTAGGGCTTTGTAACTGACACTAGGGGCCTATTGATTTAATGAAAAACTTAACCTTACAGTAAGTGTTTAATTAGTTGCTGCAGTAGATTCTGTGCTGTCCTAAATTGTGGACTTTAGAGAATTAGGTACTAATTTAAATTACATTACTATATAAAGATCAGAACTATTTTTTAAAAGAGCATGTAGCCCTACAGATGAATTAATTTCTAAGTCTTTGAAAAGGATAACAGAAAAAGGCAGTAATGAAAGCAGTTGCCTGCCCTGTCTGAATTCAGGTAAAGCTATGCTAGGTATCCTGGAAATTACTACCTACCTTGGTAAAATATTGATTTAAAGAGTTAAAAAAAAAAAAGTCAGTGAGATTTTCTTCATGGAAATTTTCCCCAGGAGATAAAATTTGAAATTGTATATATGACTATGTATTGAAAGCATCCTCTTGAAGCTGAAATTAAGGAAAAAAAAAATCTAACTATAAAACCCAATACGTTTGTATTCTTAACTGAAGAGATACGTGACAGAAAATGACTGTAAACATCCATTTCATACACAAAAAAAATGTATTTTCATTTACAAAATACTCAAATGCAGTAAGGAGATATTATATTTCTCCAGTCCCATAAAATATCTCACTCTAGACCAGTCCCATAAATTTGCAGATTTAGAAAGAAAGAATTACCAGTAACAGCAGGTGTTCCTTTCTTCCTATTTCTCCTCCTTTTGTTCTCATGACTTCGTATAGCATGGACACCAAGTCACAAGCTGGAAGGATCTCTGTTATTCTCCAGATCTGCTATTAACATCTTGGCTTGATGTATAGCCATTGGAACAAATTACAGTTCACAGCAATATGTCAGTACACATTATCTCAAAGCGCTTGTTAGTAAGTTTGCCTGTTTTACTGGTTAGTAAACTGTCCTGCAGCAGCAGTGGTGTTGCAGCCTTTGGCCTTGATGCCCATGTGCGTGCTCCTGGCCCCTGGTAAACTTAAGGTATTTTGTACTAGATACTCCTAATATGCCAATTTTTAGTGAGCCATAATTTTTATGTCCCTAGAGCATCATTTAGAAGGTCATAATGGATTTCAGTAATTATTATTCTACTTTATATTTGCGTAATTATCCTGAATTCATTAGCCGTTTGCACCCTACACTTGCTTTTGTGAGGAAAGCAAAAGAGATCCTTCATCCAAGCACTGCTATACTACACTGCATATACATAGAGACCAAGCAAAGGTTAAACAACAGCCCATAAATTTGGCATTCCTTGGCATTTTTTAAGGAGGCCTTTATAGGCCTTCTCTTAGGGGCCTGGAGAATTTCTGCACCTGAGAAACTGGTCCAGTAATCCTGCTTGTTCATTCACATCCCTTCTTCTCAGTTCCTGTAACAAGAGGATGGATATGTCTACTGGTCCTGTATGCTTTGTCCAAGAACTGAGCATTCAGGGGACAGGAGAGGTGCAGGTAAAAAGAGATAATGGAAGATGAAAGTAACTGAAGATCAGGAGCTAGCCTAAACACCATCCTTTCCCTTCCTGTTTTCTGTGTGTGCAATGAAATGCCGTTAGGACCTTGATCAGTCAGTGCCAATGCTGTGGCAGCTATTGTGGCAGCTGTTGGAAAAGAACTGTGATAGTTTGCAAAATTGTGTCTTTTCTGGAACAGGAAAACAAAAAAGAGAGGAGGAAGGTAATCTCAGACCACATATCTCTGGAGAAAATTACACTTTGTTCTAACACGTGGTAACAAGATAATGATCAAATAAAACAATGAATTTTTCCAAAGTAATGGTCTGAAATACACTTTATAATAATAAAGTGAGCTAAGATAAATATAGCAATAACTTAATAAATTTATACTCACACCAAAGCCATGAAGTAGTCTACAGGTATGATACTGAGGCACAGAAACAAAGTTTTTCTTCCAGGTTTACAGATAGTCTGCAGCAATCTGAAGCACCTAACTTCTCTAACTGATTTCATAGAATGTAACATAACAGAAGCAGTGAGGCTGGCAATCATAGATGTAAAATCATTATTTTTGTTCTGTTCCAGAAACTACACTTCCCCTTGATAAGACCTTTCAACAATTCTGTTTGGACAACATCTCTGCTGAGCTGCCATTGTGCTGAGCAAGGCCTGGTATGAAATTCAATTTCAATATATTTTTGAAAAACATACTTCTTATAGAAATCAGCTAAACTCCATGTGTTTTATTAAAACTTGTAATTACTTAATTTGAAAGATATTGGGTTTTTTTTTTCAAAAGTAACAGAATTTTCTTTTTGGTGTGTGACCTTTTTTTGGTTTGGTTTGGTTTGTTTGTTTTTTTACCTCTCTGCTATCCTGGTCATGGCTTTTCAGGTCATTCCATGTTCCTAAGTCTGGACATAGTAGTTTTCCCATGTGAGATTTTTACACAAAAGTCACAGAGCTCAGGAATCTGCTGATACACTGTTGGGGTATTTTCTCTGTTCTATTAAAGAAGTGGAAAAAAAAAAATTAATTTTATCATTGCCTTTTTTTGCCTGCTGGTGAAGAAGGGCATAAGGAAAACACAGGTACAAGAGAACAGATGTTGACTTACCTCAATATTTATTGTAAAAATAAATAATACCTAATCTTAGTTCATTCTTTTAATGAGTAAAGCAAGAATAGAAAGTAGATGTTCTGGTCCTGGTCTTGGTCCTTAGAGGCTAAGCTACACTGCTCCTCTTGATCTTTGTCGTTTTATGAATAAATCTGTATAGTGTCACATCGAGCACTTTCTATACTCAGAAATTATAAATAGCTTCTGCCTGAATTAGCATTACAACAGAGTGACATACATCACCATCAAAAACAGTTCTCAAAGCTAGAAGTCAATGTGCAGCTTATTGGGCAGGTCAAAATCACAAGTGTAACAAGCAAATTAGTTTCAAATGTTGCTATTTCAAGGAAAAGGTCATATTTTTTTTTTAAGAGAAAGGAGAAGAATTTTAACCCATCTCAAGTAGAGTACTGTGCTACATGTGAAAGAAGTAAAGGCAGGAATAGGAAAGGAGATACTGTGTCTGTAATCAGGTACACAAAACTGCAAAATAAAATAGAGATGGAGCAGCACTGGAAAAGCCCAAATAATGAAGTGAAACTTAAAGAATTATATACATCAGAAAAGTCACCAGCTCCTTCTTTAAACCATAGTCTATCTCAGCCATGCTTTCCCAATAGTAGTTCACTGTGATAGATTTTTTTTGAAACGTGAGACTTAGGCATTTCAAGAGTTCTAGAGCACCCCACCACCTACCCTGCTTTTGCCCATGGTTATTAGTATTGATGAGTCAGCACAGCTTATCAGCAAAAGCAGCTTCATTAGTCAGTACAATAAGCACAATTTCAGCATGGAAATGTTATTCTGTCATTCCTTTATCCTTTAGTAAGTTAAAACATAATGAAAGTATTGTCTAATATTGTGAGTAATGCCTAGAGTTTGTGACTCAGCACGTTCAATGTTTTTTAGTTTTCCTGCAAAGAACTGCCAGGTTAGAAGCCACATTATCATCTCTGTAAGCTGATCTGATGAATATTTCCAAGATAAATAAGTTAACTGGTGGATTTCTGTGCCCTAATGATCCTTAACTTCTGTGATATGCCTTCTTAGGAAACACTGTCAGTTGAAGATAACTTTCATTAACCAAAGGGTACTAAACATTTTTAATTTTGACAGATAGCCAAAGCAATAGTCTGGCTTTCAGGACAAGAGAGTACAGAGGTTGTTCAAAGGCATTTTTTGTTTCTTCAGTCTCCTGGTTTTCTGAAATGGAGACTACAGCTGCTTTTGTCAGGGTACACAAAAAGTTATTTTGGAAACAACAGATAATTCTATTATTATGAAGTGCATAAACAGAAACATAAAGTAAAAATTAAATATATATTTCTCAAGTTGTCAGTATATTTCAAGTTATATACTCAGTCTGTAATTAAATTTTTGTCTGTATATAGCAGGAAAAAAAAAAAAAAGATTATTTCAATAAGCATAAGAAACGTTTGTGATTTCCCACTTCAGAAAAAGCCGGATTCATGCCATGACTTCCCATGACTTTCCACAATTCATGCCATGAGAACATGCTCTGTGATTTTGAAAGGTTAGTCACAGCCCAAGAGAGGAATGGAAAGGAAAAGTGATATTATGTGACATTTAAGGGTTGTGTTATCCTACTTTATCTCATACTTTAGCGTTTAAGACTGCCTTTTTTTTCTTTTTTTCTTTTTTCTTTTTTCTTTTTTCTTCTTTCTTTTTTTCTTTTTTTCTTTTTTCTTTTTTCTTTTTTCTTTTTTCTTTTTTCTTTTTTCTTTTTTCTTTTTTCTTTTTTCTTTTTTCTTTTTTCTTTTTTCTTTTTTCTTTTTTCTTTTTTCTTTTTTCTTTTTTCTTTTTTCTTTTTCCTTTTTCCTTTTTTTTTTCCATATAAAACCAGTCTGTACTGAAACAGAAGTACTTTTTAATAGAAATTAAAAATTGCTCCAAAACTATCAAAACAACTTATTCTTCGTAAAACAAAATAGGCCTGTTTATTTTGGGATACTTTCAATCACAATTGGGGGAAAAAACAACAACAAAAAAGCAAGGAAATGGAAGGCATTCCACGTTACTGCATTTTTTCCTCTGTGGTCTAACCATCAGTTTGCTCACTCACATTTTGGAAAAACAATTCAATTGCCTCCTCTTCCAGCTCTGAAGAGATCTGAATAGATAGCTATTCAGAATATGAATGATGAATACTTCGACTGCAGAGTTTGCTGGTGTCAGTTGCTCTTGACCTTCACCTGTTGCTTTTGTTCCTGCTGCTGAATGAATATAGACTGACAGCAGATGAGTGCCTTAGCTACTGGCTTGACTTTATGTGACTGAATGTATGCAGCTGTTCTATGTAAAATTAAAAAAAAAATTAAATAATATTGGGGAGGGCAGTGGGTGTTTTATACTTGGACTTGAGCAAGGCTTTTGATACTGTCTCCCATGACATCCTCATTGGCAAACTCAAGAAGCGTGGACTCGATGATTGGACCATGAGATGGATTGAGAACTGGCTGAATGGCAGAGCTCAGAGGGTTGTCATTGGTGGAGTGGAATCAAGTTGGAGGCCTGTATCTAGTGGTGTCCCCCAGGGGTCAATACTGAGTCCAGTGTTGTTCAACAATGTCATCAATTACTTAGATGAAGGAACAGAGTGCCTCCTCAGCAAATTTGCTGAAGTTACTAAACTGGGGGGAGTGTCGGGTATGCCAGACAGCTGCGCTGCCGTTCAGAGGGACCTCGACAGGCTGGAGAGATGGGCAGAGAGGAACCTTGTGAGGTTCAACAGGGGAAAGTGCAGGGGCTTACATATGAGAAAGACTAACCCCACACACCACTACAGGTTGGGGGCTGACCTCCTGGAAAGCAGCCCTGTGGAGGAGGACCTGGGAGTCCTGGTGGACAACAAGTTAAATATGAGCCAGCAGTGTGCTCTTGTGGCCAGGAAGACTAATGGTATCCTGGGTTGTATAAGGAAGGGTGTTGCCAGCAGGTTGAGAGAGGTGATCCTCCCCCTCTACTCTGCCCTGGTGAGGCCCCACCTGAAGTATTGTGTCCAGTTCTGGGCTCCCCAGTACAGGAAGGACATGGAACTCCTGGACTGTGTCCAGCAAAGGGCAACTCAGGTGATTAAAGGACTGGAGCATCTTTCATATGAGGAAAAGCTGAGGGAGCTGGGCCTGTTAATCCTGGAGAAAAAATGACTCAGAGGGTATCTGATTAAAGTTTATAAAAATCTAAAGGGAGAGAGGGTGGAGCCAGACTCTTCTCATTGGCACCCAACAATAGGATGAGAGGCAAGAGGCATAAACTGCAGCATAGAAATTTCCACCTGAACATAAGGAAGAACTTCTTTACTGTGTGGGTGACTGAGCACTGGAACAGATTATTCTGAGAGATTGTGGAATCTCCTTCCCTGGAGATATTATAAAACTGTCTGGACAAAATCCTGGTTCATGTGCTGTAGGAGTCCCTGCTTGAGCAGGGTGGTTAGACTAGGTGACCTTCAGAGGTACCTTCCAACTTCAACCATTCTGTGATTCTGTAATATCATTAAATAAGCAAAGCCAAATAACCTCATCCCAAACCTATTGAAAAGTTGCAAGCTAGGTAACAGCAGCCACCAAAGCTATACTGAAGACTGACAAGTAAGACAGTGTGATTTATTCCATTCCTACATTATTGGTGTACCAGGAGAATTTCCTTGGTATTATGCAGCTTATTTACAAACCCTAGATCCTGTAGTAACAGGACATTGTGAAAAGAATAAGGAAAAAATGTCCCTTTTAGACACTGCTGTGTTACAATTTTCAAAACTTTTAGATCATCAGGAACCTGAGGTGCCAGTGTTTTTCACTTCAGCTTATGTTTGAGCTAAATTTTAATAGATTTCAATACAGTTTTATTTGAATTTTGTGTGTGTGTGTGTGTTCTGCCCTTTTGTAGTTTTCTAATGGGATGTCCTGCAGTAACCTTCATGTTCTAGCCTTCCAAAATATGCAGGCTTATTACACAGGATTTGGGGAATTTTGTTGTGACTTAGTATCTTGCTACTATATATGAAGCAAAGTGCCCTTGATGTCATATTGGTGTTCTCAAGAACAATGGTCTGTGGCTGGAGAAAGGAGTTTTTTCATTTATAAATGGAACATTTTCTTGTCATGAAATACCATTACAGTAACAAACATTATAATAAAACCAACATGCCCTTCTGCTACTGTCAGTTTTTCCCGCAAAAGTACACATCAGTGTGATAGGAGAATGAAAGTAAATGCGATATGATAGTTAAGAGAACATGGATATATAATTCCCAGCTTGTGATAGTTTTCATCTATAATTATGCAATTCTCTTTTCTTCTCTAGTGCAAGTATTTTCCACTTGTATTTGCATTCAGCAAGTCAAAGACAAGGAGAGCGTAACAGTTTCTCTATCTTAAAACATAATAGATACTTTCCCAACACTACCTTAAGTTAAATAGTATAAAGCTTTTCACAAGATCATGGGATTTCTACTTCAGTGGCACCAGAAATAAATGTGATCAAATGAGAAGAGTGCTTTACCCTCCATTTTTAAATTTGTGCCACTTCTGCCCAAGGCAGAATCAGCATGCGCAAAAATTCAATTCACATAATAGCAAAAAAGGTAGAAATATTGCAGAGCAGCTCACTGTACACTATATGCTAATAGTCAGCTGCTTTTGAACATCTTTTGCATTCTCCATAAATTCCCACTAGATATATATGCGTATCAATGTATGTATATTTATATATTTCCATACATTTTCAGTACCTTTGCTCTTATAGTGGTATAATGGCTAAAAAGACATTGTAGTATTTAAAATTTAATGAAGAATTTCAGTTCACACAGAGAAATCCTAAGAACTTATTTTTACAATAAAACATTGCTGAAATCATTCCTCCCAAGACAGTACTAAAATACATTCTAGATATGCTTTTAATAAACGTAGTGTAAAAACAATTAGTAATTTATTATTATCCACTATCTTTATGTCTAATATCCAAGCTCTGTGCAAAAGGATTTTTTCCTTGTTCTTTCATCAACTTTTCTTCAGTGGTAGAATACCTTCTTATTACCGTAATACAGTGGGATGAGAGTGGAAATAGTATGTAATATTTTTTACAAGCTCTGCAGAGTTTACCTGCTTTTCGGCTTTATCTCACTTGTTTTCCCTAAGGTGAAGCTGGTTAAGCATTTGAAAACAAAAACAAGATCTCTTCAGTAATCATGGAAGTTATTTGTCTCACTTTAATTTATAAAATCCACTTTAAGTGAAAAGTCAGAATAGTCACTAGGTCCATGTTCAAAACTGTAGTCCTCCTATTTGCAAATTATTTGAATTAGCATGGTGTAATATTAAAAAATTGAAATATTTCTCCCGCCACAGTTGTTAAAAAAATAGTATCCAAGTAATATAATTCTAAGGAGTTAATGTCTAATGTGATCTTTTCTGAAATTATCACTTTATTAAAAGGGCCAACTATAACAACTCCACCTGTTGAAAGGGAAATGTACTTTGCAGAGCTGAATAAGTAGATCACTGAATTACAGAACATCTGGAAATCCTTATATTATTTGATAGACACCTTGCACATTTGTTTCCCTCAGAAAATCTATTCAGACTTGAGGTCAGCTCCAGTCTGAAAAATAGTTTTTCAACTAGCAGCTGGAGAAATACAAGCATGCTCTGGTGCTCTGAAGACTGAGGAACTGCAAGGGTCTCCTGCCTGCCTGGCTGACCACCCACACTGTGTAGGGCTTCTGGCCCACAGTGGCAGAAAACAGCAGGTGCAGCTCTAGGCATTCTGTCCATAAGTTGCATGCAACTTGCCTGGCCAGCCAGGTAGCCAGAGAAAATGTCCACGCATGTTCCTTAAGTGTAGAAAAACATTGCCTTCCACGCTCTGACTAGCTGGCTTTCCTCTCCTTGTAAACGTAATAGGATTACCTATGCACAAGAGGAAAACTTTAATTTTACACATACGTGTTGTTTGTCCACGTCTCTGTTTTTCTGGCAAAATCTCTGTGCCTTTTTTCTAGTATTTGGTAATCATAGAATCATAAAATGTTGTGAGTTGGGAGGGACCCACAATGATCATCAAGTCCAACTCCTGTTCCAGCATAGGACAATCCCAAGATCCAGACCATGTGTCTGAGGGCACCTGTTGGCCAAATGTTTCTTGAATATTGTCAGGCTTGGTGCCATGACTACCTCCCTGGGGAGCCTGTTCCAGTGCTCCACCAGCCTCTGGGTGAAGAACCTTTTCCTAATCTCCAAACTAAACCTCCCCTGACACATCTTCCTGCCATTTCCTCCAATCCTATCGTTGGTCACCAGAGAGAAGAGATCAGTGCCAGCACCTTCTCTTCCCCTTGGGAGGAAGTTATAGACTGTGGTGAGATCTCTTCTCAATCTCCTCTTCTCCAGGCTGAACAAACCAAGCGACTTCAGCCTCTCCTCATATGACTTCCCCTCTAAACCATTCACTAATTTTGTGGCCCTCCTCTGGGCACTCTCCAGTAGCTTTATATCCTTTTTATATTGTGGTGCCCAAAACTACACACAGTACTCAAGGTGAGGCCGCAACAGTGTAGAGGAATTTGGAACAGGGATTGCAACATGCACTGGGGTTTGTGGAGAGGAACAGGGAAGAGAAGGAGAATGAGTTGCTTATAACAAGGAAAGTAAGAAGGAAGATGTAGGAATCAGTATATTATTACACTAAAGGAGAGAGCAAGGATGTTGCAACAGTAATACAGGAGATGTATGACTCAGTGTAGGTAACTGAGAAAGCCTGAATGTTATAGACTAGTGTCAACTATTTTGTGAAAATTGTCCCATTTGACAATACTGAAATTCTATCTTAATGGAAAGTCATTCTTGAAGAGGGAGTAGACTATTTCCATCATTACTTTGGAAACGTTCCCTCTCCACTTGTGTTCTAATTGCGTCTAGTGGTTGTTTGTACTGCCAAGATACTGCACTATTCAAATTGACATGAATCTGCGAAGTCTAGAACTGTTCATTTGGTCTCCAGTAGGAAGAAACCTTGACAGCACTGTATGCTGTACTTAATTATAAAAAATCTATGGGTACTTTTTACTATTTATACTGGTTTTATGCTCAGTCACTGTCTCTATTTGAAAACTTATAAGTATTGCCACAGACATACAGTGTAACTCTAAGCAAGTCATTTCTATCGCATAGTGCCTTGGTCTTTCATCTGGGGCTATTTCTACTTGCTTCTTCTTGCCATTTGTTGTTCCTGTTTTCTATATTCAGATTTGGATTTTTATCTCTTTGGGATAGGAACAGCAGCTAACTACAGAAAAGTGCAATGCACATAAAGTGGAGCTCTTTCTATTGTTGATATAGCTGGATGTTAACAGTGCAAATATCTAATAATTCTTAGCCGATTTTGGATTATATAAACAGTCTTTACACAGTTCTAAATATCTGTTGTTTTCTGGGTTTAATTTTTATAGCATCTGTGCTGATTTGAATGTCTGCATGCTATGCTGTCTGTACACCTAAAATGGTTATTTTATGGTTCAGGTTAAGGTGCAGCAAAAATTTCATGAGCACATTCATACTTGAAAAATGTTGTCTATGCATGGCAGGATTCTCCTAACAGCTGAACCAGGAAAATTTCTACCATTGAAGGATCCAATTTCTTCATCCACCTTGCTCAAAAGATATCAAAGCCAGTATCTTTTTCATGTAGAATACTTTGTGCACTCCCAGAGGTATGTAGTTCTTAAAACCTCAGAGGTTTCTGATAAACATTCAGATAACAATAAGCTTGCTAAATTCATTTCATGATCTCATTAATCTGTGACCATCTACTCATTTCATTTTGGAGAATGTCTGAGAGTATCAACCTGCTGCATTGCTTAAATATTATTCTCATATTTACTAGATTTCTTGGTGTGAATAACTGTCAATATCTATGAGGTTTTATATTTTGTGCATATTTCATGATTTTGGAAGTTCATATTTTAATCACTCAGGATTCTGAGAAATCAGGATACTTTTTCTTGCACATTCATTCAACTAAGAAAGAGTAGAAAGTTTAGTAAAAATCCTTTCAGTAAACATTGTTTATGCACATTTTGCACAAAATGAGTCAGAAGTCCCATAAATCACAACTTTATTTAGTACAGAACTCTTTCTCATTTTCAGAGTGCTGTAAATCTTTTGTGTTGAAGATATGCATCTGTAGCATATATTATGCCTGGAGCATGCTTCTGCTCCATCCCAAACCCTTTTCACATCTACACTGTAGAAATACTATCCTGTCACTCAGGCAAGAACTTTAAGCAAACTCATTAGCACACCAAATTTATGCCTGCACCAACATTCGTCATCTGTTTGCAATGTAGGCGAGTCCAAGCCATCTGCACACTGTAACAAGGATGTCCCATCTACCCTGGCAATGAGATTGCAAAGCCAGTGCCAGACAAACCAGAAAGGACACTGCTAAAAAGGAAATGTGGATTTACAGTAACAGCGAGGACACACCAAACAGGTGTATGCATATCCTATATTCTGGCAATGTAGAAGATAGTTGGCAAGCAGTGTGTAAACACTTGCAGGATTAGAGATTGTAGTCCTCAATACAGTCCACTTGGCACAATGTCGTTTATGCAGAGATAGTGAGTCCTTCTAATTTTTTTGTATGCCAGACTGTTTCCTTAGCTTTTTCCTCCCCCGCCAAGAACTAATGAGACAATATTCCTTCTTCATACCTGGTCCTAGAACAACCCTAACTAGTTAGAAAAGCAACCAACCACACAGAAGGTCTTGTCCAGCTCTTGCAGTGTTGGGCTGAAACATTTTTGGTCTATACAGTCTTCCAATGATTCAGCTGCTAAATTCTTAGCAAGTCTCTGGTGAACTTATACAGATTGAAATTCCCAGAGACTAGTAACATATCCAGTTTTCAAATGGTCAATAACAAAAATTTACTGGCACACCCCTTAAGATTTCCATTGCTTACTGCAGAGAATGGAAGGCGTCTGGCAAACCTAATTATATGTATTGCTGCTTAATAATGATGTGAAACAAGGCTGTCTGTTTTGTGGAGTTTTGGAAAGGATCTTTAACAATGGAAAAGTGCTAGCTTGTTAAAATGTTATTTCCTCAAGTCATTAAGAAAATGATGACTGAAAGTTTTGAACTGAAGAGGACCAGAACTCAGTCATTGTTCAAATAAAGTAATGCCAAATAGAATAACATATAGTTAGACCTCAAGACATGTTCTTTACCTCCAGGATATTAATGACAAGTGATGAAGAGTCAGCAATCATGCATTTCTATTTACAGTATGTTCATTATTCTGAATGTGTTAAAGAAAGTGAGGGAAGGCAAATACTTACTTTAATCGGTACTGCATGGCCAGACACTCTTGATTTACTTTTCTGATTGATGTGTCTATCTCCATTCTTAAAATAGTTTTATTCATTGGGCCTTCCTTGGCAATCAAGTCTGAGAAAAGTCTTGCATGTCAGCAGCAAGCATCAAGTAGACACTATTTCTGTGGAATAATTACAAGACTATTTCCTTTTTTTACAATACTGGGCATCCCCTGAGTTACTCAGTACCACAAAAAATGGTGTACTATGTTGTTTACTTTTAAATAATATTCTCTAGCTTTCACCTAAAATACAAAAGAAAAATTAGAATCTTATTATGGGAAACATTAGTTGAAAAATTAAGTGCATTTTAAGTATATTGCTCAGCAGATAGTGATATTGATATAAAAAATGTAATCACTGGGACCTCTTCTCTTATTATTTTTCAACCCAAGTAGAGATGCTTAAAATGGTTTCTTATGTCACCGTTCTCAAAACTGACAAATTTAGAGTACCTTGATTTGATTCTTGAGACACAATAAGGTCTGGAATTGGAGAAAACATTAATCTCACATCTCTTGAAAATCAATGCAAGACCTCTGAGACAACCAAAAATAAGTGGCACCAAAACTTTTTAGGCTTTTTTCAGTAAGTACAGGTCTGTTCTATGTACTTTGATTTAGTTTACCTGTACTTTAATAAAAGAATAATATTTACATAGTGCCGCTGTTGTGACCTTTCAGAGTAATTACATCTGGGGCATTCTAAGTACACAGTTTTATTGCTTTGTGATTTATTTTTAAGAATCGCTACCAAATTTTCTGTAAGTATGATTCCAGATACCATAGTCCTATATCGTTCTAATTTAAAGGCATGACTAGAAAGCTCCCTGGATGCTCTATGCACAGGCCATAAGAAGTGTTTAAAATTCATCTTAGGAAATGATTTGACATCAAGGACTCCTTTGACCAACCTAAGATGCCCTTAATTTCCTGGAAAACAAGAACATCTGAAGATTGCTAGTAGATAGATAGGGAAATAATCCAAGAAGTTTATAAATTATAACAATAATATTCATTTATTGGCATGAAGAATTTTCCAGTTTGGAGTATTTTATCTAGGACAAGATTCTGAGTTGGAATTGTTGTACCACCCATGTATTAAATCTTTTCAGACGAAGTGCTTGCATGTGGCATAAAGAGGAATTTCTTAGCACCTCATAGTTCTTGGGAACAGTGCTTATATATATGAGAAGGAGACAATTTCCATTGGCACCAATACAGACATTTTCCATATACGCAGCTGCAGTCACTGAGTGCAGGAGGAGGAAGGATAGATATAGCCAGTTCCTGCTATAAAACCAAACTGGATAAAATGACAACCAATGGCCACAGTCATAGAATCATAGAATCATAAAATGGTCTGGGTTGGAAGGGACCACAAAGATCATCTAGGTGCAACCTCCCTGCCCTGAGCAGGGACACCTTCCACTACACCAGGTTGCTCAAAGCCTCATCCAACCTGGCCTTGAACACTTCCAGGGAGGGGGCATCCACAACTTCCTTGGGCAACCTGTTCCAGTGTCTCACCACCCTCACAATGAAGAATTTCTTTCTAATATCTAATCTAAACCTACCCTCTTTCAGCTTAAAGCCATTTCCCCTTGTTCTGTCATTAACTGCCCTTATGAAAAGTCCTTCCCCAGCTTTCCTGTAGGCCCCCTTCAAGTATTGGAAGGCCGCTATAAGATCTCCCCAGAGCCTTCTCTTTTCCAGGCTGAACAGCCCCAACTCTCTCAGCCTGTCCTCGTAGGAGAGGTGCTGCAGCCCTCGGATCATCCTCATGGCCCTTCTCTGGACTCGTTCTAACTGGTCCATGTCTTTCTTGTGTTGGGGACTCCAGAACTGGATGCAGTACTCCAGGTGAGGCCTGGACTGTTTTCGCAGTCCTTTTCATATAAGGCAAAGATGTTCAGAGGCAATTTGTGGAGAACAATAAACTGAATATATTCATAGGATATGTGGCACTAGGAGGTTACTGAAGTTCTGTGGTGTTCAGAGTTTATTGCCTTAGAACAAGTGACTGCAGAGCTTCAGTAACCATATGATACCTAGGTCATTTTTGTGTGTTATATTAACATCCATAGTAATAGTAATTATTGTAGGAGCTAGTGCTTGCATATGCCATGTATAAACTGTGCTGGGGAAAAGACCCTTAACAAAAAGTGCGATAGGCTCAAAAAAAGAGTGAAAAAGAGAGAGAGATAAAAACTATTTCAATTCAAGGCATCAATTAACACTGATTTGCACTGCAATGCATTTGAAAGTACATGCAATATTCACATGCCAAATGAATTCATTAAAGACTAGTGTGATTACAGTGAATGTCAAATGAATTAATAACAATGGGACCTTTAAGTGTTACCATTAATTTCACAGTGTGTTGCTGTTTTATACTTATAGGCTCTGAAGCTAAATGACACTACAGTTGCCCTAGTAGATTAATTGTGCATTAATAATCTATGGGTGGGCCAGCAATCTGGTGGGCACTTACGTTTCATTGACATTTGGATACTAGAGATCATCTTCATCTCCAGTTTTGAGTCAGGAAAGTCATTTTAGCTTTAAAATAGGCTTGCACCTTTTCTTCTATATTTGATTAGAGTTTTTAAAGCAGTTTTAAGTTTTTCTGTTCTAGGTCCACATTCAAAGTTGAGCTTGATTAAACAATTAAACCCTCCTTAGTTTTTTCTGTATATAGCTCTCTATTTGGGAAACAGGCCAGTGATTTCTGCTTGCTAGTAGACATCCTGGTCTGTTCAGGGCTCTTATTTTGCTGTGTAGTATTTAAGAAATATCTCTGCAGTCTGACTATTTCAGGTTTCCTTTTGTCTTTTTTTTTTTTTTTAATTTTTTAAGGTGTTTAGATTTTTTAACTTTAGGAGCCTACCATTGTTAGAAATGTATGCTTTCATTCAGAGTGCAGAAAGTGCATACCAGTTTATTTAACCAATATTTTTATATGCCCTGACTTGAGAGAAATAGAGCTCAACTTAAGTGAGAGGTCAAAAAGAGAAACCTTTTTTTCACAGATCATTAAAAATGTCATCTAGCACATGCACACACATATATGAGTTCTTAATGTAGAGGAATTGATTTTATTGTCATTAGGCCTTTATGTTTTGAAAGAAAATTTAATTGTCAAATTATTCTGTCTTTTTGTTTTTCTTAAATGACACACTAATATTGTAAGCTGTTGCAAGGAAGTTGATCCCAGGAGCCATGTGGAGATCCACTGAAATTAAACATTTAACAGTATGAGTCTAGATTTGGAAAGAGACACAGAGGCAGAGACAGAAAGCGAAATTTTGTTACATGCAGAAGTTCTGAAGAAAAATGTGTTTGGTCAAAATTTCGTCCCATTTTCCAGCTTTGATCACTTCTTCCAATGTATGATAGTATTTTTTTTTACAAACCTCACCTATTTGAAAGTTTTAGATCATCATTCCTGCAATAAAACTAAATACTATAGTATTTGAATCTGGACAGAGTTTGCAAAATAGTTGTATAGGCAAATGTTGCTACATACCTGACACATCTCTGTTTCTCATGTAGATAAAAACATAAATATATAGAAAATCTGATTGTCATGTGGGAAATGGGAAAAATCTAAAAAACAAGGCAATCTAATCTTGGTTGCTTTTTAGGGAGTTTTTTGCTTGCTCGTTTGTTTTTTAAGCCAACAGAAAGTTAATTTATCTCAGACCTACTTAGGATTTGGATATGTGCACGTAAAAACTCATACTATTGGACATAACCATTGTACAGATGTCTAAAAACTCTTTTGGATACTCTTGTGCAAAGGCAATTTAATCAGATAATCATTCAGGCTTCAAAACTGGAATGGCACATTCCCACTTCACTTGTACATTTCTAAACAAGCCAGTGTGTGCTACAAGTGGTTTAAACAAAACAGTAGTGAGTATTATAGTAGACTTCATGAAAATTTATTCTAACTCATTAAACTGCCAATAAGCCATCCATAAAATACATGTTTATAATATAAGTCATTAATCAAATTTACTATTTATCTAGGTATTGTATTTCTTTCTACCTCAGTTTTCTAGGATGAGACTCAACCTCAGGATATATATAGACATATAAACACTGAGATATTCTATTTATGTCTAACTGGAGTTGATGGATGACCCATCAATCACATATTTTGAATTTCATTCATTAAACATTCTTCTTACATCAAGCTTCTCATGACAACTACATACTTAATGAAGAGATAGGAAATCACTTAAGAGTATTTTGAGTTTTAAATTAGAGAAAATACTGTAATCCTGAAGCTCCTTCTAATTCTAGAAATGTTCCACCTGTTAAACATGCTGGTTTGACCTAGAAACATTCCTGGCATGTTATACATGTTCCTACATAATGGTGAGCAGATACTGCCTGCTTGTGATGATATCACTTAGAATATGCACATGTGTAGATACACATGAAGACTTTGGACTGTGCATTCTGAAACTGCATATGTGGGTGTAGGAAAGTGAAGCCAGATTATCAGTCAGAACTTTTTAGATTTGAGACAGTTATGATCTATACAGTGTTGTGATTTCCATTGTGTAAATCAAACATTTATCACATAACACTGGTAAATCACAGGAGGAAATATGAAGTCATATTTTGCACTTGCTGTGGTATTCAGATTCCCTGTTCTTCAACTGCTAATACCTTTTATGCTCCTACGTATTTGCTTTTGTGTTGGATTTAACAAATGGAGGTTGTCACTTTTTCAAGTTCATTCCAGAAAAAGTCAGTAACAAAAAATGCATTTTGATTTCTGTGTTTTCCTGTGTGTGTATATATATAAATGGCAAGAAGTTAGATTTATACATGAACTCTAATTTTACTTTAAATTTTATTAACACATCTATATACCTTTAATGAAGGAATAACAACAGTGACAAGTAGGGAGTGAAAGAAGGAAAAGGTGTGGGAGTTCCTTCACTCCCCCACAGCACAAATCAAGGATTGGGATGGGAGATCCTAGGCCAGACAGGAGCAGTGCCCCATCCAGAGCCTTGTGGTCTGAAATACAGCCTGTCACTGGTGCTCAGGAAACCCCTCAGGAGCAGTACTAGTGTCAGCAGGGCTGCCTACATTCCAGCATGGCCACAGGGAGAGATGTTCTTTTCTCCATAAGCCAGATCTCCTGTTCCCTTGCCCAGCTTAAGGGAAACTGTCCTTACCTCCCTCTCCCTTAGCAACATTGCATGAACTGTCTTGTTATGGAAAGAAGTATATTAGGCAACATTTGTAGGCTGTGGTAAACTGACTGGTTTTATTAGTCTCAGTAATAAAATAGGCAACATGGAGTTACAAAATGCTGTACTTAAACCATTCTCGTTAGAAATGCAGCAGCTCAGGTACGGAACAGGCCTAAAAACTTTTCCTCAAAAAGACTGCCATAGAGCAGCTGAATGAAAAATACTGACATTTGGCAATTGTCATTTCAGGTAATCTAGGCATTCAAAATTGATACTGAGAACCTCAGGTGGTACTTTTGTTTGTATAACTTGATCATTATAGGACTTCATCTTTTTAACATCTCTGACACTGCTCCAGAGCTCTCCATTCTTAAGATAGTGTCACCAGCTCTGCCATAGAAGTTGAGTGGAAAAAATGAAAGCCTTTATTAATCTTATTATTAAAGATATTATCTACTATGAGAGTCTCCTAATAAATATTTTATCTACTATGAGAGTTTCCTTGATAAATTACAGATCTGTTCATAGTACCTCCATCCAAATTTTGTTATAGCTGACTGATGGATTTAACTTCAGGAATCTGAAAGTCCAGTCTTTGGGCTATCTGTGTGGTATTTCATGTATCTGTTAAATAGAAATGGCTTTCCCCTTGCACAAAGATGCAGGATAATGTTTTGATGGGATGGGAAGGGGTTGGGGAAATGAAATTTTCATATGTTCTATCATTTCATGCCCCTTTTTTGGATATTATCCACCTCCAGCTTCCCTGTTCATTAGCAACAGCTGTGTGCCCACACAGCGCCTGCACCACTGACAGGGTGACAGGCTCTTTTGAAACTAAATGTTGCTCTCTACTTGCTGAGAATATTAGAAGTAGTAGCAACTCTCTCTTCCTCTGCAGCTGATATCAGTGGGAGAGTTCAGCCTACCCAAGTTTAAGGCAAGCCGTGCAGAAGTACATTTCCCAGTTTTGCCCTTAAAACTGAGCACAGTCCTTTCTACTTGTCTTCTCTCGTCTGGCAGGTGAGCTACCTCAGGCTCCCTGTCCTCTTTCACAAAATAAGGACCTACCAAGTGAAATAACTGAAGTAATGAGCAAACCTAGTATCTGGTTAAGGGGTTTCCTCTGATGTTAGCACTTTGGAGCTCAGCAGTATCATCTAGATAGTTAACAAAGATCTCACTTTGGGTTCACCTATTCATGGGTTTTTCCACTTTTGCAGATTAGTTGCATCCTCTGTATATAAGGAATATATTTATATTGCGTAATCTAACTTTCCTGGAGATGGGTTGGGGAAGGGTTTCCAATTTAAAGAATATTTGATCAGGACTATGCGTAATATCCTGATCAGGAAGCTCAGAAGCACTCTGAAGCACTCTGAAGTTACTAATTTTAGGCAAAGTTTTCATTGTGAATGCTTTTTGACTGAGGGAGTGGTACAGTACTGGGGGGTCTTTTGGAGTTCTGGCCATGAGTCATTATTCCTTCTACATGCAACATGCTCATTAAAGAGAAAGAAAAAGGAAAAAAAAAAAGATAAAAGAAAGAAGAAGGTTTCTCTTCCCTTGCAGCCAAAAATATAACCCCAAAAGTATTAAGTCAGAAGGTTTTTTTCCTTTTTTTCCTACATCACCATTCTCATTTTCTTTCTCCTAGCAAAATCTTCAGTCGATGTTTACTGTGTAGTTTTCTCCTCACTGCTCCTTAACTTGGAATAGATAAGACTTCTATTGAGGTAAATGATAAAAAAGACATAAATGGAAGCAAATCTTGGCCTAGTATACTGGGAAATTGTGATAAAATTATCTGAAACATGTTAAAAAATTTTTAGGAGTTTTGGGAAGAATTGGGAAAATCCTCTGTTAAACCTTCTAGCTTGAACTTTATGAGATTTTTCAGTACATTGAACTACTGGATTCTAGCAGAATGGATAAACTCAGTGCAATATGCATATGTTTTTGTCTTAATTTAAAATAAAAACATTTATTGGGAGGAAGGAGCAGTTTAGCATAGAATCTTCTGCTTGAGAGAGTAGGATGCACAAGAGAAGCTTGCAGTTTTTATTTTTAAGTGGCTGAGTGAACTAGAGAAAGAGGAACCCAAAGAGGAAAAAATTCCATCCCTTAGAGTCACAAGAAAGGACATGTGCAGCTCTGTTAGAATCTGGATACTCACCAGGGATCTTACTGGCTCAATGCATCAAGAAGAAATGTCTGTCAAGCTCCTACAAACTTTGTTTTCCCAAACAACCGCCATATGCCAGAACTAACAGCATAAAGACACTAGGAATCAAGCCCCAACATGGTGAGATTTAAAGATGTAGATCTTAAAAAAAAAAAGTTTCAATTAAATCTTTTCATTTCCTCAGTTTCCCAGGCAGGTCACAACAGCAGTGGAGTGCTCAGTATTGCAGATTTAATCCTTTAATCTTTTGGTTTGATGATGTTTTGCAATTAGAAGTTCAGATCAGATTCTGATGAATCACACTTTATCCTGTCCAGGAAGGCATCGAGCAGACTGTCACGAGGCTTCACACTGCCACATTGCATCCTTACTGCCAGCGCTGATTCCAATATTAAAAACACTTCCCTGCCTGCTGCAAAGCAAGTATCATAATTAAAAAGGTACTTCAACAAGCTGCCTCCCTCTCTCTTCACTAAATGCCTTAACGATATAAGCCTAGCAGTTCTTCGGGATTGCTTTAAGCTGTAGGGTGGAAGAGTGCTTTATTCACCCCCCAGACTTCCAGACTTCAATTTCCACAGACATCAGCTACACCCTCTTCATGAGCCTGCACACCAGGCAATCCATACAGAAGCACCGTGTCAAATGGTTAAATAAATAAATAATGTGCAGTGGGCCTAAAGCCAAAAATACTCTCCCCTTGCACCAGTGAGAAAAGTAATAGGAAAGGAAGCCTGTGCTCTGCTGCTACTACTACTACTAATGAAAAAAGCAAAGACAGTAAGCTCAGCCTGTTTGTCATCTAATATTACATCACAGCAGCTCATGATGTGGTGTTAAATATGTCTGAAATCTGCTTATTTTTCTGAGCCTATTTACCAGTGCTTCCCAACACAGATGGAACCCTTTCTTCCTGCACATATTAATTCATTTGTTATTTATGCACTCCTGATCTTTGTGACATTTTGTCCTTTGGCCTGCTACCAAGTCATTTTTTATACATGTTCTGAGAAAAGGTGGCCCTTGCCCTGCAGTGAGCCTCACAAATCCCTGACACACACATATGCATTTTTTATTGTTCTCACATGTTGCTTAACAGTCTGCATGATTCCTGCTTTACAGCACAGCAGATGGGTTCCTGCATAGCAGTGAAACAGATGAGATGTTCAAATCGATTGTTTATCAACAATCAGTTGTAGATAAAAATCATTTTAATGAGAGAAATTAATGGTGTTTGCAAACATGATGTTAATTAAAGAACATAGTTTGGGCTTTCTTCCTTCCTTTTTCCCCCTGCACACAATTTTTGTTACCCATGACATCTTTCATTATTGACTCATGCCCCAAAGAAAAGGCGATTAAAATCTGCTTTTGTTTGATGTAGCTTTTATTGAAGAAAGAAATAGATCTTTCTGAAGCTTCCTGGTGAGATGAAAGTCTAATTATCTCCACAAATGAAAGGAAAAGCTTTAATTAGGCCTGTGCTGAATCTGCGCACTGTGAATTTGTGCATTGTGATGGATGGAGCTCACATCTCCTCTGTGACTGCAGTTGAAATAATGAAGAAGGAGAAGAGGTAACCTGCTCCCATGATTCAGCTGGCAGAGCAGGCTTGGAGGTACACCTGTGTTGTGAGAGCGTGCCCAGAGCAGCTGCCACAGGCCATGTTTCTGTGCAGTGTATTCGGCTGTTTTACAGCCTCCTCCTGAGCTTTGATCTCTTTTCAGACAGCAGGGGTCCTAACAAATCAAGCTTTTCATGTTTCACTCAGTTTCACTCTCTTTTGCTTCACCATTCATACTCGAACTCCAAAGAGGACGGATAAAATATTGTCTTTTTCTGAAGCAATTAATGATCAGCAGCGGACATGACTGAAGTGGGCATTTTGCCTTTTGCAAGGTGTTTTAAAGTTGACTGTGGGGTAAAGGCTGTGAAAGAACCGGGAGTTGCTTTTATTTATTTTGGCATTTAATTAATTCATTATTTATGTTTTTAACAACCTTTGTGCATAACACTTCATCTGCTACATGCTTCTTTTTTGCAATGCTGTACTGCCTACCCAGTTAGGAAAGGTGACATTCTAGCATAGCGTTAGACTGCTAATGGCCCCCAGGGAGAAATCTGAATTATGACAAATAATGCACTATCGTAGATTTTTATAACATTTCTAATCTATTTTTACCATGTTGCATGCAGCTTACTCTGTCTTCATGTAGTCCACCTGATATCAGGAAGGTCATACCACTACTTATTCACATCACTTGCAGCCAGCATATTCTTCTTTGTGAGTCATAAAGCACCTTTGACATCAAGGGCAGTCAAGGAGATTACTTCCGCACCTTTCTGGTCAGGATAGCAGTAAAAACAGCAAAGAAGTAATTGAAGACAAAGTTAAATCAGCATCTACATCTCATCTTTTATTCTTTCTTTTAATATATTCTGTGTTCTTTAGAACTTATTGTTTTAATTGTGTACCAGTCTCTGGAACTGAGTAGCTTAGCAGTCAACTGGAAACAGGCAGAAATAGAAGGATATGGGATAAATGGGAATGCATCCCCTGTTGTTTTGTTTATTTAAGGAAAGGAGACATCTGAAAAACACAGCAATGCTGTCTTTCAAAGCAAACACTCTGGGAAGTCTTTTTGTAGGTAGATATACAGCATCTATAAAGCCTGAAACTGGTGAAAGCAAATGATGCTGATTCTGAGTAATTCAGCAAAGTGATAATACAGATTTTAATTTAGCCTGTGTGAAACAGATCTCTGCCTTACAGATCTCTTTATAAACACAGCTCTATCTCCTGCTATTCTAAAATTTTGTACATTAATAAGTTACTCTCAAGCTGAAATCTTACTATGTATATTTTGTCATTTGTTTAGTGACCTTTAAAGTAGCTGGCACTTTTCTTAGTTTAAAAAACCTTGATTTGTTCTTTGCACTGTCCCTCCTGCCTGCTCCATTTCACAATTTCTTTGTGTAGATTTGTCTCCTTTGTTTATGCCTTTGTAAGTATCTCCCAGTGTTAGTACTGAGTTCACAGAGCTGAAGTAAAAAACCTGCCTTATACAATATTCTAATCCTTAGGCCATCAGTGCCGACATCCAAGTCTGGTGCCCTAGAATTACAGGGATGATGGTGAATGTATAAGGGTCCCAAAGCTCAAAATAGTAGAAAAAAGCCGAGGGGAATGCTGTAACAGTGGAGTACAGGTCTGAGCTAGGGGGCACAGCTAGGGGGAAAATGAGGAGGCAGTGGAATTCTTGTTAGACTGCTGTGCAGAGATGAGGAGCAGATAGTAAATTAGGAACGCGCACTGCAAGAACACATCTGAATCAGACCCTCCAATTAACTGTTCTCTTTCCTTCTTTCAAGTTTGATTTCCTTTTAACCTTTTATTTTATTCTTTTGATCTCAGCATCTTTTTCTTCTTGTTCAAGTGAAGAGCAGTGGTGCAATAATTTTTTTGAGGAGATGCTTTCATTGTCAGCTCCTGTTTCCAAGCATAGCAAGTGATGAACAAAAACTGGAAATATTCATGTATGCCATCACTCAGAATATGAGTCTGACCAAAATTTGAGACTTGGGACAATTTAAAATAAAACTGTTCTTCCTCTGTTTGTGTATCTATTGCTTCTTAGCTGTTGAGAATCTTAGAAGATTTTATGGGAGGCTTTGTGTGTGCATGTGTACTCAAATCTGTGTATAGAGTAATGGAAGTTTATGAGAGAAAATAGTGTACAAAGCAGGAGCAGGAGTATTTAGCTGTTATATGTTGGAAAACAGAAAAACTGCCCATTACTATGTAAAGAACATTGTAACTTTCTACTACACACCTCTTATTTGGGCTAAATCCAAATTGCTACCTGACTATCTCTGAGAGCTTGGGAATTGGCAGAACAACTCCTGTGAATGCCTGAGAATCTTGTAATGTACTTCAGCATTGGTAACATTAGTATATTTTCTATATATCTTCTATGGAAAGATGTAGCAGCTAAGTCCTTCTCCAAAGTAAGAGCCACCTCAGCTAAATTGCTGCCAGTCTTGTCAGCATTAAAAGAACTATGGTCTTTCTCTCTACACTTCCAGAGGACTGTAGAAAGAAAAAATACATTATAGATGTATTCTTCTATTAACCTGTCTTCTGCAAAGGCTTGAGGAGCTGTGAATTCCTGTGATGAGGCATGCAGAACACAAGGTTTTGGCTTGTAGGTTTTTTTTTCCCCTGACAGTTGCTGGTTGGCTAGTGCATGTGCATGCTAAAACACACACATAGTACTCTGAAATTATTCAATGTTTATAATTGTGAAGTTTCCAGAATGAGAAAGACATGCTCACTTCACTGTGAACACCTGCTAATTTTTAGTTCTGAAGTATCTAAATTGATATTTGTCCTTCCACCTCTATTTTACAGAATCACAGAATGGTTGAAGTTGGAAGGGACCTCTGGAGGTCATCTTGTCCAAACCTCTAGTGAAGCAGTATCACCTAGAGCAGGTTGCACAGGACCAAGTCCAGCTAGTTTTTGAGTAACTCCACGAATGGAGACTCCACAACCTCTCTGGATACCCCGTTCCAGTAGTCAGTCACTCTCACAGTAAAAAAGTGTTTCCTTACGTCCAGACAGAGCATCCTATGTTTCATTCTGTGTCCATTGCTTCTTGTCCTGTCACTGAGCATCACTGTAAAGAGCCTGGCTCCATCTTTGTGCCCTTGCTTCAGACATTTATATACATTGATGAGATCCCCCAAGCCTTTTCTTCTCTCAGACCAACTCTCTCAGCCCTTCCTCATATGAGAGATGTTCCTTAATCGTCTTTGTGGCCCTTCATTGGACTATGTCCAGTATATCCATGTCTCTCTTGTACTGAGGAGCCCAGAACTGACACGGTACTCCAAGTGTGGCCTCAGCAGTGCCACCTCACTGTCTGCTCATCCAGCTCACACTTCCCAGGGATTGCGGGAGCAAAGTCACTCCCACTGTAAGAGCAGATCAGGTTTGTGGCCACCTGAGGAACCTGGACTTACATAAGTCTATGGGACCTGACAAGATGCATCCCAGAGTCCTGAAGGAATTGGCTGATGTAGTTGCCAAGCCACTCTCTATGATATTTGAAAAGTCATGGCAGTCAGGTGAAGTCCCTGGCAACTGGAAAAAGGGAAACACTGCAACCACTTTTAAAAAGGGTAGAAAGGAGGACCCTGGGAACTACCAACCTTTCAGACTCTCCTCTGTGCCTGGGAAGACCATGGAATAGATCTTCCTAGAAGCACCAGACACACCCACAACATCCTTCTCTCTAAATTGGAGGGGTATAGATTTGATGGGTGGACTGTTTAGTGGATGAGGAATAGTATGGATGGTCACGTCCAGAGGGTAGTGGTCAACAGCTCAGTGTCCAGATGGAGATCAGTGATGAGTGCTGTCCCTCAGGGTCTGTATTGAGACCAGAACTGTTTAAAATCTTCATCAATTACATAGACAGAGGGATTGAGTGCACCCTCAGTAAGTTTGCAGATGGCACCAAGCTGAGTGGTGTGGTTGACACGCATGAGAGACAGGTTGCCATTTAGAGGTACCTGGCCAAGTTTGAGAAGTGGCCCCACATGAACCTCATGAGGTTCAACAAGGCCAAGTGCAAGGTCCTGCACCTTGATCAGGACAGTCCCTAGTATCAATACAGACTGGGGGATGAAGGGATTGAGAGCAGCCCTGCTGAAAAGGACTTGGGGGTACTGGTGGCTACAAAGCCAGACATGAGATGGAAATATGTGCTTGCAGGCCCAGAAGGCCAACTGTATCCTGGGCTGCATCAAAATACAGCCAACAGGTTGAGGGAGGTGATTCTGCCCCTCTGCTCCACTCTGGTGAGACCCCACCTGGAGTACCGCAGCTCTGTTGTCCTCAGAAAAAGAAAGATATGGACCTGTTGGAGTGGTTCCAAAGGAGAGCCACAAAAATGGCTAGAGGAATCACAGAATCACAGAATCACAGAATATTAGGGATTGGAAGGGACCTCGAAAGATCATCTAGTCCAATCCCCCTGCTGGAGCAGGAACACCTAGATGAGTTCGCACAGGAAGGCGTCCAGGCGGGTCTTGAATGTCTCCAGAGAAGGAGACTCCACAACCTCCCTGGGCAGCCTGTTCCAGTGCTCTGTCACCCTTACTGTAAAGAAGTTCTTTCTCAAATTTAAGCGGAACCTCCTGTGTTCCAGCTTACACCCATTGCCCCTTGTCCTATCATTGGTCATCACTGCAAAGAGCCTGGCCCCATCCTCCTCACACTCACCATTCAAATATTTATAAACATTAATCAGGTCCCCCCTCAGTCTCCTCTTCTCCAAGCTAAAGAGCCCCAGCTCCCTCAGCCTTTCCTCATAAGGGAGATGTTCCACTCCCTTAATCATTTTGGTGGCTCTTCGCTGGACTCTCTCAAGCAGCTCCCTGTCCTTCTTGAACTGTGGGGCCCAGAACTGGACACAATATTCCAGATGTGGCCTCACCAGGGCAGAGTAAAGGGGAAGAAGAACCTCTCTTGACCTACTGACTACACCCCTTCTAATGCACCCCAGGATGCCATTGGCCTTCCTGGCCACAAGGGCACAGTGCTGGCTCATGGTCATCCTGCTGTCCACCAGGACTCCCAGATCCCTTTCCCCTTCACTGCTCTCTAGGAGATCATTTCCTAACCTATACTGGAACCTGGGGTTGTTCCTGCCCAGGTGCAACACCCTACACTTGCCCTTATTGTATTTCATCAAGTTTTTCCCTGCCCAGCTCTCCAGCCTGTCCAGGTCTCTCTGGATGGCAGCACAGCCTGCTGGTGTGTCAGCCACTCCTCCCAGCTTGGTATCATCAGCAAACTTGCTGACAGTGCATTCAATTCCCTCATCCAGGTCATTTATGAATATATTGAATAATACTGGTCCTAGTACTGACCCCTGAGGGACTCCACTAGACACAGGTCTCCAACTAGACTCCGCCCCATTGACCACTACTCTCTGGCTTCTTCCCACCAGCCAGTTAATAATCCATCTCACTACCTGCTCATCTAATCCACACTTCCTCAATTTATCAGCGAGGATGCTGTGGGAGACCGTGTCAAATGCTTTGCTGAAATCAAGATAGACCACATCCACTGCTCTACCATCATCCAGCCACCTGGTCGTGTTTTCATAAAAGTCTAGAAGGTTGGTCAAGCACGACTTCCCCTTGGTGAAGCCGTGCTGACTGCCCCTAATGACCCTCTTATCCTTGATATGCCTAGAGATGGCACCTAGGATAAGTCGTTCCATCACCTTTCCAGGGATGGAGGTGAGGCTGACCGGTCTGTAGTTACCCGGGTCCTCCTTCTTGCCCTTTTTGAAGATTGGAGTGACATTTGCCTTCCTCCAGTCCTCAGGCACCTCTCCCGTTCCCCACGACTTAGCAAAGATGATGGAGAGAGGTCTAGCAATGACCTCAGCCAGCTCCCTCAACACTCGTGGGTGCATCCCATCTGGACCCATAGATTTATGGATGTCCAGGTTGCTTAATTGGTCCCTGACCCAATCCTCATCAACTGAGGCAATCTTCTCCATTGTCCTGTCTCCATCTGGGGTCTCCAGGGTACAGAGCTCCTCAAGACAACTTCCGGCAGAGTAGACAGAGGCAAAGAAGGCATTCAATAGCTCTGCCTTCTCTGTATCCTCTGTCACCAGGGTAACCCCCTCATTTATCAGTGGGCCTACATTGCCTCTGACGTTGGCTTAATGGAACAACACTCTTATGAAGAAAGGCTCAGAGAGTTGGGGTTGTTCAGCCTGGAATAGAGAAGGCTACAGGGAGACCTTACTGCAACCTTTCAAGGCTTAAAGGGCATCTGTAAGAAAGATGGGGACAATTAGCAGGGCCTGTTGGGATAGAAAATTTTTTACACTGAGAGTGGTAAAACATTGGAACAGTTTTTCCAGAGAGGTGGTAGAAGCCCCATCCCTGGAAACACTCAAGGACAGGTTGGATGGAGCTCTGAGCAACCTGATCTAGTTGAAGATGTCCCTGCTCACTGCAGGGGGGATTGGACTAGGTGACCTTTAAAGGTCCCTTCCAACCCAAACTATTCTATGAGTCTATGATTCAGCAGCTTTTTAATGAGGATCTTATGGGAGAAAGTGCCAAAAGCCTTACTGGAGTCTAAGTGGACAATATCCACTGCTCTCTGCTCATCTGCCAGGCCAGTCATTTCATCATAAAAGGTTATCAAGTTGGTCAAGCATGACTTCCCCTTGGTGAAGCCACACTGACTACTCCTGATGATTTTTGTGTCATTCATGTGCCTGGAAATGGTTTCCAGGATTAGCTGCTCCATCACCTCCTCAGGGTTTGAGGTGAGACTGATTGACCTGTAGCTCCCTGGGTCCTCCTTCTTGGCCTTCTTGAAGATAGGAATGACATTTACTTTCCTTCAGTCTTCAGACATTTCTCCTAATCTCAGTGACTGATCAAAGATTATATAGAATGGTTTTATAATGACATCTTCTAACTCCCTCAGCACTTATGGGTGCATCCCATTGGATCTTCCTTCCAGTTTGCTTAAGTATTGCCTGACTTTATCCTCCTCTACCAAAGATACATCTTCCTTGCTCCAGCTATGGGATCTGGGATACGTGAAGGACAGTCCTGCTTGTAAAGACTGAGGCAAAGAAGGAATTTGCTACCTCAGCCTCCTCCGTACGCTGTATAATCTTGAGTAGTGGGCCCACATTTTCCTTAGGCTTCCTTTTGTGACCTATGTACTTACAGAAGCCCTTCTTGTTCTGTTTGATATCCCTGGCTAAATTCAATTCCATTTGGAATTACAATATACTACTAAGACCATATATGCTAGTAAATCTTATGAAATTACTTATATGGAGTAATTTTATTTACCGGAGTGAAGAGGAAACAATGAAACATAACAAAGGTTGTAAAACACGTTGGTGCTTTGGTGTGGGGCAGGGACAATACTAAGGACTTAGCATCAATCTGAAACACTTGTGATTGTCAGAGCTTCATTGAAAGCAAGTGGATATTGTAGAAACTGTGACGTTTTGAAGTGTCTCTGGTCTGATAACGGTAAGATTAAAAGAACTGCAAAGGAATACAGCAGTTTTTCTTTACTTTTCCAGCAAATTATTAGTTTAACTTTTCCGTTTTCTGAATATTTGTCCTGGGGTTTCAGCTGGGACAGAGCTGGGTTTCTTTTTGGTAGCTGGAATAGTGCTGCATTTTGCTTTCAGTTTGGGATTTGTTGTGAGAGAAACACTGATAACATACCAGTGTTTGCATTTTTGTCGCTGGAAGTGAAGGACTTTGTGTTTTGTTAGCCTACTAGTGCAAGATCTAGCGGGGGCGAAGAATATTAAAATTAAAAAGCAAAACTGGTATTTGGGTATGCCAATGGGATATTCCATATCATATCACGTCATGTCCGCTTTATTAGTGAGGGTCTCTTCCTCTTTTGGCTCTTTCTGGCTTTTACTCGGGCTCTCGCTCTTCCGGGACTTTGGTTTCGGTTTGGGATTGTCGCTCCACTGGGATCGTTATCTGGGAATGGGCCAAGCTTGGTTGGCAGGTGGTAAGCAATTGCACTTTGTATCACTCATTTGTATATTTTATTACTATTATTATTATTATCATTACTATTTTAATATCAGTATTATTTTAAGTTCTCTTTTATTTCAATTATTAAATTGTTCTTATCTCAACCTACGAGTCTCCTTACCCTTGCCCCACAATTCTCTCCTCTGTCCCCTGGGGGTGGGGGGGAGTGAGTGAATGGCTGTGTTGGCTGCTAGGCAAGTGCTAGCGCAGGGCTAGCCCAGTGAAAACACCACAGACAAGTCAATATTATTATGGAGGTTATAAGTCTATATTAATATATTACATAAATAATATAGGACATATTTAGTTGTAAGACTTTCAGTGCAAGATGGAATGATACAAAGCTGTTCCTTTCATACCAAAAGAAAGAAGAATTAAATTTAAACTGTAGTGAAAAACAAAGCCAAATTCTCTCTGTATTCTTCTTTCAAGTTGTTGTCCCATTTACATTTTATGTTCTGGCATTTTCCAGATTGCCACACAGGTAGGCATATAAAAGTACAGCTCCAGAACTGTCAAGACTTAAATATGTTGTTGAGCTAAATCTAAGCAGTAGGAAACACACCATATTGAATTTTCTAGGGACTTCTGATAGTCACACTTCAGAGTGCTCCTAGTTCAGCTTCTTTTCTAAAGAAGCAGAAGGTACCCAATCTGGAATGAAAATTACTTCTTACTGAATTCCAAATAAATGCTGTAGATGTTCACCTCACATTACCCTGATATTTTGGTTCTATTGTTAACATACTAACATGCTGTTGTACTTGATCTTCTACTTGGTGCAGAATTAGGTAAACTATTTTTTTTTTTTTTTGTTCACATTGTCATTACACAAGTTTGGAGCTCATTAAAAGGTGAGATAACTCTGTATTATAAAGCCATAAAACTCTGTTCTAACTAAGAGCATTGTCTTTATTAAGAAGACCAAGTAAGGAAGTAGTTTCTTCACTGTACAGTTCATACAGTGAAAGAAAACCTTTAACCAGTTGTCATAGTTCTCACAAGGCTAACAGGTTTCATAGGCCTTGAAATCTTGGTATTCAAAAGTTCATTGACATCCCATTGTATGTAGGATTTGCAAACAAATTTTGAAGTCAATCCAAAGTTCATTTTTCTTGAGAACAATAATTGCCTCTCAAATCCGAAAAACTTCCCAGGAATCTCCCATTTGTTATTAATATTTTATATAGCATTTTTTTCTACAACTATGTATTTTATCAGAAATTATTTTTTTTAGAAGAAAGAACACCTAATACAGAACACGCCTCTGTCCCACTAGTTTCAGCAGTCTTTAGGATGAAACAGATACAACTCAGATAGATAGTTCCTCATGGCACTGTGATATTACAGAGAACCAGTTTCTCTCTCACAACCAGCAGCTGCTGTATGAAAGCTGAAGGGCTTCTCAGAATCTCTTAACCTTATATTTCCTTATCCGCAGTTCAGTTTTATGCCTGATTTCCCAGAATTTGCTTAACATTTTCAGAGGGATGTCATTCACCCACTAGTTGTAGCTGGATTTGGATTCAAAACTCTTCTGAAAAGAGAAAGTGATGTAATTCTCCATATCCACCAGCACACGATGTTGTCAGATGATAAATATTCTTCTCATCAAAATACGATGGAAAAACTGAGTCCTCCCATCCACCAGAAAACTCTGAACCAAATTAAGGATGAACATTCTGGATGCTCTTTCACAAAGATAAAAAGTGGGACTAGCCATCTGGCACCTCTTGAAGCTCTTTAAACACAGAGAATTTTTGCTGGAGAAAGCACAGCTGTCTTCTCAAGTCTTCGAAGGATTGTTTGGGGTTTTTTGTTGCAGGGCTTTTTGTTTTGGTTTGGTTTTTTAATGGATTTATACCATATCTCTGTATTTTAGCTGAGCAGCCTTATTCTGAATGCCAGCAGAAACTTACTGGGGGTTTCTGCTTTACAAGATCCTTGATGCCCTGTTAAGGAACCTGCTCCATATTGCAGCTAGGCATTCAGCAAGAGCTCAGTTGCACTCATTGCTTCCCATAGCAATGGACTAGAATCATGCTGGGTTCCCTCAGCATCTACCCTGTGCTGGGAATGGTTGTTCTCTCTTTATATGAGGCACCAGCTTTCACCTCTTGTATCTAGCAAGAACTGATTAGTGGTAATCTCTGGGTTCGTGTTCAGTTGTTTATTAATAATTCAGTGGGAGCCAGAGCTTCATTCAGGGGAATGACTTAGGAAGCTAAAAACCACTGCTGTCTACAGGGTGTGCAACCATATCCCCATCCCGTTTGGGATGAGTCATAATTGTAAAATAAGTTGAGCTGACTATCACAAACTTACTTACTTTTTTTATTCACACTGTAGCTGAAAAACAGGCCCATTTTTATGTCACATTTTCTTGAAAATAAGAACATTATTACACCTTTTAAATTGGACAAACAGTCTATGTACTGTAGTTATGGACATCACTAAGTAGAACAAAGAATAAATGTAAGCCTATGACTAAGTAGGTTCTGTATAAATACGGAAATTACAAGTGCCATAGCAAGTGGTTCCTGTTAAGGAGGAGCTGCTGGAGGTTGTATTTGGCATATCATGTAAATCCCAAACTCAAAAATACAGACTATGAAATAATAATTAATTACATGTGCACGTTGATTAAAGATTAAATCTCAGTTTTAAAAAAAAAGTATTTATATTGCCTGATATAATTAGGCACTCTTCTAAATGGCCAAACTTAGAACTACTTATTATGTCCTAGCAAACCTGTGGGAGAGCCCTACATGAGTTTAGCAATCATGTTTTTGTGTTCATCAGAAAAATAATTTTAAAACAATGTGGGAGGGACAGTCCTTATCTTCAAGGCAACTGTTGAATAATTGACCTCCTTTAGCATTTAATTTCTCAAGCCTCTAGGAAGCTTAATTTTGAACATCAAAGAGGTACCTGTGGAAGAAACTGTTCCAGAATGGTGAGTAAACAAATTAGAATTAATAGGGTCATTAGCTTTTGTGGTAAAATTTCAAACTGGGTATTCCTCACTAAGGAATGTAAATGTCAAAGTTTTTAAGTCTTTTAAAATATAATTAGACATGGAACTCGAATACAAATGTTACATATTAACAAACAATGTTTTCCATATTCTGGGCATTATTTTATTAACATAAGGGGATCTGTTGTTCTGGTCCTATGCATTGTTTGCCAGACAATTAGAATAGAAAAAAAGTAAAAAGCTGCTTAGCTAATAATGCACTGTAAACATTAAGGATGCTGTGTGTTCTGTGTAATATAGAACATGCTAGCTAGTTACCTTTAGAGAAATAGCTGTAGCTCTGTTTAACCCTTAGATCTCTATGTAGGAGTGTAAGAGCTTTAAAAATCCTCAAAAACACGCACTAAAAACCACTATTACCACAAAAAACCAACTTACATTTCCTCATTTGGATTATGGATGATCTTCTCATCTCTACTTTCTCTTGGTTCTATGGCTACATAAAGGGATAATTGCTGATTTAGTTTAAAACAGAGAATGCAGCAAATTCGATTCCTGACTCCTCTTGTTTCACTTCTTCCACAATACTGAAGTCTTCTCTTCAATTATCCTTGCATATAGTAATAGGAATACTGCTCCCTTTCTTCCACCAAACTCTAACAAGTTGCTAGTCCACCCACATTTCCACACCTTTTCCCACATACCTACTTGCAGGCTATGCACTCTCTCATATCCATTTCCCCTGAAATTCTTGCTGCTAAGTGTTCCCAGCAGCAGCAAGCTCCTGGAACTTAGGGCTGTCAGAGCAAGTTCCCTTTTTCACTTTGTAACCCTAGGAAATTTAAAACTGTGGGGTTTATTCTATCTCTAGGAGCTCAGTACTCAGCATTTAAACAGGTAGAGAGGAAAAATCCCTCATGAGGAAATAGTGGCATGAAGTCAATGTAACAGTTTGTGGAATACAGACTGGTGGACTAACTGGCAACACCACAAATGCTTTTAGTATAGAAGGAAATAAAATATTTGCTAGAAGTGCCAAAGGAGAATTGCAGAAAATATTTAGACTGGAAAACTGCAGATGGGCAAGCACATCCAGTAGTAAACCACCTCCTCCCTGTGAAAACTGATTTGTACCAGCAGGATCTGAGTGAGTGCTACAGTGAATAGCAAAAAAGGGGAGGGTGGGGGAGAAGAGAAATGCATTTTAAATAATTGATCATAGCTGCATCTGTGGTTTACAAGCATTGGATTCTGAAGTCATTAGCCTGAAGGAGCAAAGACTTAAAAAAATAATAACTGTCCTCACTATATATATAATAATTAAGTTTAAGAAAAAAATATTTTTTCAAATTTGGCTATCATAAATAATTTTGTTGTGATAATCTTGTGTAGTGGGCTGATTTAATTTTTTAATCTCCCATTCTCTGTCAATAGCAACAATTTCTTTTTTGCTTAAGTAACACCAGTAAAAGTAAAAAAAAAATCCCTCAAATGCTTTTTATGTAATGTGAATCATGTTTAAGTGATGTTTTGAAAAAATCCCTGTCCATTAAAAGGAAGCTTTTTGCACTAGGCAAGTTGTTATGACTGAGTTTTTTACAAAGTGGTTCTAGTTGCCACTTGTTACAGATCTCTAACAATGTGCTTCAAATAAGACTCTCTAGTTTATCTCCATAAGATAATCTCATAGTTTTTATGAGCATTCATTTTTACATAACTACTAGTTTTATTTCAACCTCCTACAGTGTTTTTGATAGAATGTTAATGTTTCCACACAATATTAATTTATTTCCCACTGTAATCTGGAGTATTAGGTGACTATGACTGTCTCCATTTTGCTAACTTACTGATTTTACTCATGGAGAAAAAACAATATAAAATCAAGATCACATAATATATCTCTGACAAATTTGGCGTCATATGCAGAGCTCATGATCTAGTTTTCTATGTGTATTGAAAGATAAGACTCATTTAACCTAACTTAAGCTGTACAACAGTTAGGCATCTGGTCTTCCTTCTATAGTCGAGTCAGAGGCAAACACCTAAAGAGGATATGTCATCCTATCACAAAACATTTACAAGTAAGTTTTGGCAAGAGAAATAATGGTAGAAGATTATTTACCCTTCTACTAACCTAGGCAGTTGAGAAGGTAAATGCTTCAGACTTGCTCCGTGAAAATGTTTCATGGTCCAGTACGTCTGGTCCATAAAAATGTAGTAAAGGAATGAGACTGTTGCTAGTATACTGATTTTTTTTTTATTCTTTGATTGAAATATTGACTGTGAAGTATTCTAAAAAATTCCTTCCCTTCTTTGTTTTAGAATTGTTGAAACTGCACTACTCATCTGAAGATAGTGGCAATGCTACTTTCAAAACTTCAAGTAAAAGCAAATATAAGCAGAATAAACACTGTGATCCACATATTGGGTGGGTGAAAAAGTACATTTCTAAGATTTTTGTTAATTTTGAAATAAGACATTTGTTTAAACACCTTTGTCACTATTTTTTTTTTTTTAGGAGTAAAAGAGTAGGCACAAGCAAATATTCACTTCTTCAAAACTAAGTGCCAAATATAATTTGCAATATAGTCCCTTTTATGTGTATTGACATAGCTGTCACCTCCTCTCTGCTTTATAGGCCTTGGGCTGAGGCAACACAGGGTGTACTTCTGAAAAAATCCTCAACTATTCAATAGAAGCTGAAGGCGTAAGACCAGATGGAATTTGTTCCAATAACTGTTAAAATCTAACACACAGAAGGACCCCCTTTTGTTCAACTTGTTACGGGCTCCAGAGTTCCATAGCAAACTGGAATGTTTTAATCATACATAAATGGGTCAAACAAAGTTATGAAGAATGTAACTTTCTGTTGCAATTTTTAACCTATTCTCAAACATATTTAATGGCTTTTTCTTTCCCACATCTGTTCTTGATCCATATCTATGGGGTTTTGGCAGGCCATACTAGAAAGTTCCGACACCAGAGGTTGCAGAGGTGCTATTTCATGCTATTTCAGGCAAGGTAACCTGACACATACAATCAGGAGAAGTGGTCTTGCATTAACCCTTTCTACTCTCAGAGGACAAAATAATAATAAAACAAACAAAAACAGATAATGAGGCAGGAAGAGCATAATTCCTGTGATTATGGCAAATAATGTGGGGGAGGGGGTGGTGGGATGTCGTAGTGCAGACATTCAATCAAGCATTAACAATTCAAATAATAAATTGAGTAGGTGTAAATGTAAGTAGATGTAAACCCAGACATGCAGCTGAAGAAAACACCTAGAACAGGGGTCTTTAAGGACAGGTGTTGGTTAAGTTGATTCTTATGATTGGCTACCACTTGGCAGACAAACAGGTTTCCCACAAGAATATTAAAAATGTAATTATTAGGTTACTTGATTCAGTTGACATCTTTAGGGAGAACCATTCAGTCGAACAACAGAAACCCCAGAATCTAAGAGTTGTAAACAACTAAAAGATTTGATGTTTTGCTTAATGCTACCTCTGCTAAGTCATGATGTGTATAACAGCAACCTACAAAGCCTGATATTATGCGGTGGTAGCAACAAGGAGAAAATGTGCATCCACTTTCTTCTCTGATCTGTTTTTTTCACATGTTTCTACCAGTAAGAAACTATTGCTCCACAACAGCTCCATTACAGCTCCTAGCAATAAGGCAAAATGTGAAAATGAAATATTTGGTGCGTGACAGAGCAGATAGCTAAAAAGGTGTGGATGAAAAAGCATCCACAACTAAATTTGTACATACTGAGTTTAAAGCAAATAAGAATCTGGCTACAATGGAATTCACCCCTTGAAAGAAGTGATAATATTGGTTAGCTCAAAAAGCAAAGGTAAGAGAAAAGCAAAATTGCCCAGGCAAAAGAGTATTTCTCAAAATCTATATGTTGTGAAAATGATGTAATGTTAATAGCTTTCCTTTGTTTTGTCATGTTGACAATTTGGGCATGCCAAAAGTTGCATTTATACTGAACTTACATCAGTGCATTTTGAACACCAAAGTCCTGGGCATCTCAGGAAGTTTTCAAGCTTTTTTTGTTTGTTTGTTAGCCTGAATTAAAGTCACACCATAAAGTAATATAAAAAAATCAGTCATCATTAATTATCTGTTATAACTGATGTCTGCACATTCTTATACTTCAGTCTTCATTAATGTGTAGGATAGCAAACATCCCAGAGAATGTGCTGCACATGTTGCCATGTTTTATTTCTGTCAATCTGGATTTCTTAACAGCTCAAAAAATAGGCTTCTTCAGTGAGACGCATACACCAGTAGGGCCTCTTATCTGAATGCTTCAGATTCAGTCAAAAAGCTCAATCTGAGCAGCCACAGGCCGAAGCGAGATTCATCTGCTTGAGTCTCTGACCCTGGTAAGATACTGCTTGAGTGCCTCTAGAGCACTCACACTATGTCGTTACTGTGGACCTACTTAGGACTTACTGTGAATTGCATTCATGTGTGCCTGTTGCAAAGCACCTGCTCTTATGCCGGTTGGGTTTTGTTTTGTTTTGTTTTTTATTATTCCTTTACGTGAAAATAATTAACAGCGTGTACCTTACTACTTTCAGCAACAGTAGCTCTTACAAACATCATAGTTTTAGTATTTACTTGCTACACATTACCCAAACCACATATGTATTGCTTGATTGTAGGTAACAGTAGTTTGAAATTGTTTTTTTATAATACTTTTAAATACTTGATTCAAAAGTATGACAAGACATGTAATGAAAGGGAATAAGGGCTGCATTAAATCTTTTTGTTCTTCAGAAAAAAAACTGGCACATAAACAATGGATACAAAATTCTTGATATTCATAAACTGTACTGTAAAAACAAATTTTGAAAACTGAAGTAGACACACTATTCTGTTCATGCTTAATTATTCTACTTCTTTTGCGTAACTGATATGGGAAGATATATAGCATGCCCACTCAGAATGTCACACAGGCTGAACAGCCTACATAAAAGTGCAGTGTGGTTGACACAAATAAGACATGTCATGAAAATAATTAACACCTAATAGTAAACACTTTCCTACTCAGGTTTCCTTATTTTCTTAAGAATTTTGCATTTTAAATCATATTTCTTTAAAGAACTCAGTATATTTCCTTTCTTGCAGTCAGCTTCTCCAAACATAAGCCCTATTCAAATTTACAATTTCCGTTTTCTTTTGTTTAGTGATTCCCTAAGCAGATTGATTAGGTAATCAATGCTTTTGATTATCCCAATCACATTTAAAATCCACTGATAGGTCAACCCAACAGAAGAATTGCAATTGCTTTGCCCATGCTTTGCATGGTATCTTATTTTTTATTGCTGGTACAAAAATATTTAAATAATGTGACATTGCTATGATTACCCGAGATGCTATTTTCCATTTATAAAAAGTCTCTTGCAAAAAAGCTGACTTCATAGATAACAATTTTACAAGGTTTAATAGGCAAATTGAGTCACAAATATCACTTCATAAAAGTAAAATTAAAAAAAAAAAAAAAAGCTCTGTCAGATTCTTCATGAAGCATAGTTCTATGCCAGTTCTCATCTCTGCAGGCTACTGTTCACTCTTTAATGCATGAAAAAATGGGGGGATGATTACTTTTTAACTTAAGCATTGATTGTGATTTTATATCAACATGTGTCCTGTAAAATCTGTAGTAATAAAGATGAGCACATTTCTAGCCTCATTCCAGCTTATGTTCAAATGTGCAGTTATCACCAGGTAGTCATAGGACAACAAACATCTGTGATATCCCTCTTAAAAGACAGGTGAAGTCTGTGGGATGATGCTGTGAATCCGATATTATTTCAAAATCTTCATAGTCTTCACTTGTATGAGCATGAATTCTCTAACTTACCTTGACAGATCCAGGCTCTTAGTGACCTTTGGCTTCAAAGAGCAGCCAGTTTGACAAGTAACACTGCCATAAAACTACATTTGGCCATGAGAGTCCAAAAGGCTGAATTCAATTTGTATACTTAAAACACTCTATATCCTTACATTTCTGGAAAAAAAAAAAAAAAAAAATATATATATAAAAAAATATATAGATATAGATATAGATATAGATATAGATATAGATATAGATATAGATATAGATATAGATATAGATATAGATATAGATATAGATATAGATATAGATATAGATGATATAGATATAGAACTTCTCCCCCAAAACTTTTTGTGTCATAATTGCAAAATCATTATATTTAGTCAAACTACCAGCTTATGCTAACATTCTGGTTAATAATTGAAGAAAAATTAAAAACAAGTCAAACATTGGAAGAAGTTAATATCTTTATTAATATACCACTTTGCTTTTGGATTGTGGAACAGCTGCAGCTGTGGCTGTTCAACCCTAGGTCTTCATTGACAAGATGAAGACCAAAATACAATTAAAGAGGTGGAGTAAAGAAAAGAAAGAAAAAAAAGAAAATATATTTTGGGCATTGATAACAGTACAAATATTCGAAAGTATGCTCCTTAAATGAAACTCAGAAAGTTGTCTTAGTGAGAAAAGTAACAACTAAGTTATTCTCTTCAAGTGTGAAGCATCTCTGTAAATTTATTTTGATGTTTGTTCTCACACTTAAATTGTTATAAGATTGAATCATCATTATGATTCATACAATATATTTCCTCCAATAAGTCTAAAAGGTATGCATTTTCACAGCCTAATAGTAGTAACACAAATTCTTCATGTAAATATTTTTTTACTCAAATCTAAACTATAGACCATATTGCCAACCTATATTGTTTTACAAAATTGAGCGTTTCTAGTAAAAATATTTTCACCTCATGAGGACAGTAGGCTGCAGGCTTTGATCTCACCAGCTTCAAGGTGAGAAAAAGAAACTGATTTACAGTATATGAAATGAATTGGTGATATCTGTATTCCAAGAATCCCCAGTTTACTAATGTCAGTATCAGAACCACTACCGGAGGTGCTCTCATGCTAGAAATCAAGAAACGTATTAGGACCTTGACTAACTGGACTACAGAGACAGATGTCTTCAACTTATGAGAGTAGTCCCTTCAGGGAGAGAACACATTGGCTTAATATTGTATAATTTGCACTATTCCTATTCATCTTTTGAAAATATTATTTCAATCTCACAGCTGTCAATTTGGCATTTTCATAAGAACTATATCAGTCTTTAAAAAGTCAGAAAGTTGCTTTCTCTGTTTCTCTCCTTTTGATCGATTATCTATGGTTCCAAAGCATATTACATGATCACAGCAATCTTTTTGGAGATATAATCATCAAAGAGCATTACTCAGCTGGGGAAGTACATGTGAGGGGTGTAAATAATGAAACAGAACAGGGGGCCATTAAATATATTTTTGTTGTTGTTTTTTGTGCTTGAAGGCTTGTTTACAAGGTAGGGGGTATGCTGTTTAAAAAAAAAAAAAAAAAAAAGGAAAAAAAAAAGCAAGACAAATTGTACCAGCCAATGCAGCTGTTCAGACTGGGAGCCCTGCAGACCTGGAAAACCTTGAAGGTTTATCAGCGTTCATTTTTTCTCTCAGAGGTGTGTGTATTCCCAGTGGCTCAGAAAGCTCTAGTTTATATGTTAGGAAGTATATTCCCAAAGCATATGTTTAACTTCTAAAATTATAGAGTCCTTGTAATCCCAGTTATATAGTGCCAGATATTTTATAAAGCCTATTTCTGTGTGGCACATCAGATATAAAAGATTGGACCCACTAATTAAAAATTGGTTTAGAGGAGAGAGCAGGAAGCAAAGTATTCAAACATGTGTACCCATGACATGTAGAAGAGTTGAAAAGTAACTCATTGTGTATGGATAATTGCCGTGACTCAGTTTGGCAGACCCCTATTGTTATCAAAGTTGCAAGGCTGCCTTTTAAAATGTTCAAACATGGATCTCCAGCATCCATGTCAAGAAAGGCCAGCTGCTCTGTTAAAATTCATTGCCTGTTTGTTAAAACTATATGTCTTCTTTCTGTGTTACTATCCCTCTTGTGAATTTTTTGGGTTTTGGGGGTTTTTTTAAGAAAATGGTCCTACAATTTTTTTTCTTATGCAAGCTTCTATCACTAATCTGAATTGTCCGATACAGAGTCACTTGATACTGGCCTGATATTACTTTTATATATGTATAAAATAAGCATGATTAGGAGTAATCCCTGAAAAAGCCTGTGATTCTTATTTACGGTATAGTTGTCTCCCATTCTTTCCATGTAGAAGAACTTTGTGTACAAATTGTGCACAAGGAAAATTAACTTGGCCTAAGTGAAATAAGGAGATTTTAAAAGTGAAAATTAGACCTATTAGAGTTGAACAGTAAAAAAATTGCAAGTGAGATCAGAATAAAGGTTACTGTACTGCTGTTAATGTTCAAATCATTTAGAAAATTGGAAAGGTATGAAGCCCTTGAGGAGACTTGAAAGAAAAATTAATAGAATCCAATGCTTTGTTATCCTTAATAAAAAATATTAAGAGACAAGGAGAAGTAGGATGTGTATGTCTGAATCTAGCTATGTGGATGTTTGAGTGGATTACTGCTACTATCATACTCTAAACAAAACCGTAAAGTTGGTAAACTAGAGTGTATTTTCCAGCCTTTGCTGATTGAGGCTATGTGATAGTTTCACTGGGCTAGCCCTTGGCTAGCAGCCAACACAGCCGTTCACCGGCTTCCCCCCCGCCCCCAGGACAGGCTAAATCAGGTAAAATACATATGTAAAGAAGTTTCATGGTGGACCTACAATCTCAGCTTTTTACTTTTTTTTTTTTTTTTTTGCCAGCCTAACGTTGTCCCTTATTTGTAGGATTTTATCTGATGTTGTTTGAAAAAGAGGTTTAAAATTCTCCAGTTGAACTTGGATTCATTTCACATCAATTTTTATACTTGTTCATTGAAACACTAATGACTAAATACCAGGTAACAACAACTCCGACCTTAATATAGACCATGTAATAGCATTTTGACTTTTAATATAAATGAAAAACCTGATTCTGTCCTGTCATTAAAGTTTCTTTAAGCAGCACACTGAAAAATGGTATCTTGGACAGACTGAGTTTAAATTATCGTTTCAGATGAATACATATACAGAATTTTTACACATGTACCATTTTTATTACTGAAATAATATTAAATTGAATTTTTATTTTTTAAAACTTTAAATTTCATATACAGTAAGAAAGTGATTCTAAATAATAAATCAAAATGTGTACCCTACCAATCAAGAGGCAGGAATGCAAGGCATGAGAAACCTTCTAATTTAGCATAGAGCAGTCTCTCATGCATAACTGCTGTCCTCTGATCAAACCATACTTTTTAACCTCAAACAAGGAAGAAAAATAAAAGAGTCTTGGTAAAAAAGACAGCTAGAACATACTTGAATAGAGATGGAAATGCCTTGATATAGAACTCAAAAACCCACCAAAAAAAGCAATAGGTATTTTTTGAGCTTCTGCTCAATCCTGCAGGTACACTGTGCAGCTCAAAAGTATGCAAACCATGTCATAATCAGAAAGAATACAGGGAAGTGAATACAGACACACACACACACACACAAAAAGGAATTGAAAAAGAAATGTGGAAGATGCCTGGATCTTCTAACTGGGACAAATACAAAAAAATGATAACTGCATGTCTGTCTGTGGAAAGGGCCACATTTATACTGCTTGTTAAATAGAAACACTTTCTGAGGCAGTGTGCTTTTTCCACTCCTCTAATCTTAGCAGATGTGGATGTGAAATTTATCCATACTGATATACTGAAAAAATTCCCAGCCTTCTTTTTTTAGTAAATGTAAATTGTAACTCACAGTGCTGATGGCATCAAACTGTATGATGATATAAGACTAACAGCCATGCCAACAATATAGGACTTTTTACTTTAAACTTTTTAGTCTCATTTCAGACTAGTGGGAAAAATATTTTATCTGTATCATCCTTGCTGTGGATTCAAATCTTCAAGTTCAGACTAGTATTCAACTGGCTAGAGGCCCTGCTACCAGGGTTAAGGTTGCAGGCTATTTATCTATGTTACTAGATAGGAAAGCAACACAATCAAATTTCCTTAAAAATAGTATTTTAAAACTCTTTCTTTTTAGTCTAATACTAGTTTGGTATGACAAGGATAAGGATGAGAAAAGTGGGTTTGTATGATATTAGTCTTCTCCTTGGGGCATAAGCCGGGGGGAAATGACATTCCTCCTGCCTTGAAGTTAAAGCAGCAAAATAAGTACATTTTCTTCATGCAACAGTTCCATATGGACCTTGACATTCCTTATTTCCTGATGGAAACTAATCCAGTAGGAGACCAAACAGCTATAAAAATCAGTGAACTAGCATAAAGAATTGAAGAGCAAACTTTAAGAGTTTACAATACTGTAATCAAAAGAACTTCATTCATCTAGTCTTCCTAGTACATTACGCATTGTTCTCTTTAGTAGTTCACTAACCTCAGCAAGCTGTAGAAAACATTGTATGCAGTGGTTTCCTTAATTTGTCCAGTGGATAGAAAATAAATAATGAATACTTTTTTTAATACTGCATCCTAAATATGAAGCTAAAGTGTATTAAACTATTATTTCTTTCTGTGTTCCCAGAGCAACATGCTTCTTTAAGGAAGCACACCAAAATGACTAAATGACCCTACACATATTAGGTGATAAATAAAATGGATGAATAATTGAAATCTTGTACTATGTGGGCATCAATAGATTAATTTTTACTAGCGAACTTATTTCCAGTAATGATCTTGGGAAGTAATCTCTCATCAGGAAGCTGTCACAGTACAAGAGAGGATTTTAGACTTTTGCTTAAAGTTGTACTAGCTGTGCTGTGCTCTTGTGTGCTCTATATTTCTATTTTTTTTACTTCAGTTGGTTATTAAGCCAAACAAGCAATACTTATGAGTTATTAAAAGCCCCTTTAAAAACCTGGCAGTTTGCTAATTCAGACAACAGCTAATACATTTTGAGATGTCCCTGAACTTTTTAACTTCTTTTCATGCTCTTTTTAATAGAAAAAAAGAAAAGCATTTCATTCTAAGTATAGCTTTTCATAATGTGATAGTTTAACTTAGCTGGCAGCCAAACAAGACACAGCCACTCACAGCACCCCCCCCTGCCCCACCCCTTTCCCCCCCACCCAGGGAACTGAGGGGAGAATTGGAGGGGTAAAGGTGAGGAGACTTGTAGGTTGAGATCAGAACAATTTAATAATTAGAGTAAAATAAAATTAAAATAATAATAATGATAACAACTGTATATATATGAGTGATGCAGAGTACAGTTGGTCACCACCTGCTGATAACGATCCCGGAGGAGTGAAAAGGAACCCTGAAACCGAAATTGCAGTCCTGGAAAAGCGAGCCCAAGTGATTCCTGGGAGAATCCCCCCTTTCCAATCAATCCCGGTTAATACACTAAACATGATGTAATATGATATGGAATATATTATTGGCATTTCCAGCTGTCAATTCCGGGTTTTACTTTTCTTCTCTACCCGCCCCTTCCAGTCCTCTCTTCTTGGAAATTGCCCAAGCTCGCTGTCCTTGTAGTTATCAACATTTCTTCTCATAATAATTCTCACTGGAACCAAAGCACAGGGCTTTCTAGATACTAAAAAGAAAATTAACCCTCTCCTAGCAAAAACCAGGACAATAACATGAATGAGAAAATGATCTTTGGTGTCTGTTGATGCAAACAGGAAAAGTTTGTCTTGATATGCAATATTCTTTTGAATAATTCAGTTATAGGGCCTTCCTGGAGAACTTGAACACTTTATGAAAAGGCATATAAATCACTGGAAAATATTTTACTCTTAAATATGGAGGTAACTCATTACTTGTTTGGGCCTTTAATCTGAATACAATATTCTAAGTGTTCCTACATCACTATTTCTTTTGATATCTTAGCCTGTCATTCTAGTTTGAAAGCCATCATCTCTTCCAGATGTTTAGGTATGTATTGGGATGAGATTTAGCCTGCTCCAGTCTGGATTAGCACCTTACCATTAAGATTTATTTGAATCCATTCTTTGTATATAGACCCAAACGTAAATAAGCTTACACTAAAAAGCATGGAACCCTAAAAGTGCAGCTAGACTATTTGATGCTTTGCATAAATAGATTAGAGCATAAAGGCTATGATTGCAAAGGCTAATTGTTAAATTTAAAAAGCCCTTGAGAAATAATTGCTGCTAGTCTGCATGTCAGAAATTTCAAGTTAAAAGTCAACATGTTTAACTAAAACCCAGCTAATTAGAGTAGATGTAGATCCTGTTCAAAATCTGGGATGATATTATACACAATTGAGTTGTTAACTTCAGAAAACTGAGACTTGAAATAATCAAATGAGGAAGATGCTTGGTTTGTTGGATTATTTTTTTTTTCATCTGCGTTTCAAGAGAGATTCAGATCAATATGTTGTTCTACTTGATTCTCACATTTTTACAGATAGGATAGCCAAGTCTATAAAATAATACCCACCTCCACTCTAAATCTTAGAAAAGTCCAACCTTTTCTGGTCTTTTCTAGGTGTGATAAGGACTTGACTAACTTTTGAAATTACACTTTTCAAATTCATATGCTTACAAAATTTCTAGTTTTGAGGAAATCGTTCTGAAATCTCACTTCCACTACTTTACATCTAGTGTTAAGAAGTCATGTATTACCTCTCTCAGGCTGCATTTGCAAATGGCTTTAATATTGTCATTACAGAATCACAGAACTGCTTTTAAGAGAGCCAGAAGGATCTCTGTCATGCAAGGTGTTCACTCTAATGTACACATCATTTGGCTATTGATCCCAGTGACAAGAAAGGTCCCACATCTCTGCATTTGGTGTCATCTTCTTAAGCTGTAAGCTGGGAGCTAGTTGAATTTCTATTCTATTCTACTTGCTCTATAAATTTAAATAGATTTTTTTCAGTAGCTAGACTTAAGGAAGAATAGAAAGGCAGTCTTGTCTAGTAGAAGAGCAGCAGCAAAGGATAGACAGCTAAAGGAAGCGGGTTTGTTTGTACTGGAGCTATTCAGTGACTATATGAAAACATTAATTTCTTGAAATGGAAACCTGTAGCTGTTTTTTATGCAGCAAATGATACACTAACTCATCAAAATCTCTGACCACAGAAATGTCAGGTATGCCATTTTTACTACTCTATGAGAACATTGGTGCACTTGGATAAAGTATGCTTGGAGTACAAAAGGGTAATGGTGAAAGTCTCTTTAAACGAAAGAGAGAAAAAAATATCATTACTCCTTGGATTTATTCAGGAACTGTAATGAATGCAGTATTCTCTATTGTAGAAGAAAAATTCAAATAATTTATGGAAATCTCTACACTAATAAATGTACATATTCCAAATTAGTGTTCTTAACTGCACTTAATTATTTTTTGTGCAGTTATCATCAATACACATAGAGCAGGGTTAATAGAAATGATCAAAAAGTGACAGATAAGAGCTAAACATATTTTACTGTTCCAGACATGATTTGAAATAGAATTTGAAAGAAAAGATCTGAATTATCAACAGCTACTAGCAGAAACAAAAAGGCAAACCTTATTACCACTGTGTGTGGGTCGTTTTTTCAACCACCTGTAAATTATTCTTCCATTAACTCACTGTGCCGCCTACTTCTAGCCCTTACTGAGCAAACTTCAAGAGCTGCACCCAGCATGTGTCCTGTAGCTCAGAACAGGAAGCACTTTGGTACTCTGTATTCATGGGGAGAAATGAAAGGAGGGAGAAAGTCCATGGAAAAGAAAGAAAGAAAGAAAGAAAGAAAGAAAGAAAGAAAGAAAGAAAGAAAGAAAGAAAGAAAGAAAGAAAGAAAGAAAGAAAGAAAGAAAGAAAGAAAGAAAGAAAGAAAGAAAGAAAGAAAGAAAGAAAGAAAGAAAGAAAGAAAGAAAGAAAGAAAGAAAGAAAGAAAGAAAAAGAAATCTAATGCATAGGTTGCTAATAGCCACTCTGTATTAAACCAAGTACAGAAATGAAGCATTTTACTTACTGTTAGATGAGGTGGATCTGTTTCCTTCACAATTGGTTACTTATTTTGTTGTATTGGCATTGTTCTGGTTGCATTAACTGGGTAATGGTTAATACAATGTCAAGTTCCAAATATAAAATAGCTTTTTCTTTGTGTGAATTTAATGACACATGTAAAATTTAGATCAAATGGTTATTAATCAAAATAGTATGGAACCCTGCCTGTTAGTGTAGCAGCAACTTTGACTTGACCCATTCACCTTTATTTCCACTACATGGCCAATTGTATTTCTTCACTTTCAGCACTGAACTCAAATTTCCAGTCTTCCTTGTACTCAGCCATGTAATTCTTCCTGAACAGGTATCTGGCCATTCTCTATTTCTCCACTGACTATATAGATGATGTAACTTTCTTGAAAGACACTAACTCCTCACCACTCATACATTCAAACAAAAATATAAAATATTTATCTCTATACACATGGTATTAATTTAGAAGAAAACATAAGCTTTATGGAAAAAAAATATAGTTAGTCAGGTGGAGGGAAACAGAACTGACAAATATTTTTAGTCTTCTTCCTTCCTCAGTAAGAATATGAACATTTAAATGTATGCAGCAGAAGCAGATGAAATTACATTCTCTGACACTTTATAACTCTGAAACAGATACGTGATTGATTTCAAGGTGGTGTAGCTGCTGGCAATTTCTGTCGGCATATTTTGATGATACTGCTGCTTAGGTGAACTTCAAGTACATCAGTGACACATACACTGTTTCAGACACTTTGAGTGATTTCAAAGCTAATAATTTATGAGAGCTTTTGGAGCCACTTATTAGGTTTGTCTCAGGAGAGATTGATTTTTTTTTTTTTTTAATCCTCAGTTCCTTGCTGTGTGTTCTGTTTATCTCATCTTATTTTGCTAGAAAACAAATACATAGAACATTAATTCAGGAGTGTCTGCCCTAACTATGTGTCATCAACTTAACAAGGTTTCCTATATGGAATGCTTGGGCTTGAGAAGGCCCATGCAGTGGATGAGTCTAGAAAAAGATGAAGAATATCTGGAACAAAGTACCACAAATAAGCCTAATTTTAAAATAGATTAAAACATAAAAGGAAAAGCTTTAACAAGAAGTTCAATACCTTATTTATGTGACTGTTAGGCTCAGTACGGTAGTACTGTCTGTCAGACTGCATCTTCTCCTATCTATACCAATGTAAATCAGAAAAAATGGCACTGAAATTGACCCCATTTATCCAGTATGTCCACAGTTCATGAATTCAATAGTTGAAATCAAATCAAGCACACTTATTGGGAGATTCCAGAAAAGTATTAGCCGATAAAAAGCTGAAGGTCTTTTACTTCCAAAATCCAGTGTGTGTGCAGCATTGAATCATTTGACTAGAAAATTCTGAAACATAACTGGAAGAATCATAATGAAAGGAAGAAAAGAAAATTAAGTAATTACTACTGTAAGTTGTGGCTAGATCACAATGTGATATATTTATTTCAAATTGATTTAGAAATGTGGAAGAACTTCATCAACAATTCTGGAATGCAAAAATTCCACTGTATTCACTAAAATTCTGTTTGCTAAGTTTTGCCACTGAAATTATTGTAAAATAACCACATTTTGTGTCATTGTATGCCTAGACAATTAAACTGAAATTCAAGTTCCGCTCAGAACAAGCCAATTGAATTATTTACTATCATGCTGTAAAGCTTTAATTGTTTTAAACTAGACATTCCCTTATAACAACACTAACATGTCGATCTACAGTATCTTTTGTGTCAAGAAAAGTAGCATCTCTTTATAAGACATGAACATATTTAAGGTCTTGAAGAGAGGTCTTACAGCCACCTTTCATGTCTCCCACTGGAAGACAGTGGAAGATGTGGGGGACATGGGATTAGCATAATCCAGTTGACTTCAAAGATTTTACTCCAAGCAGAAAAGATATAAATAAAGGATCACTAGCAAGTTATATTGTTATTTCAAACAATAATTGAGTGCTTGTAATGACATTGCTTGTATAATTCCTAAAGTTAAAGTGTCAAATTTATTTTTGGCTTAACTGCAGTGATACTAGTAAAGCTTCTCCAGGGATGAATCTGGCTAACTGTGTTTTGATTCCAGGTATTCCAGAGAATTTCAGACGTAATTACTACACCTAGAATACAGTCCCCTAAAGAATATGTAGGAGAATTAATCCCACAAGAAATCAAGCTTGATAATGAGAAAAAATGGATTATCAGACTTTGTATGACTACTAGAAGAAGGATTACTGTGTGGCAATGAGCCTCTGTGGAAAACCAGGTGACGAATTACCTAGGAGTTGAAATGAAATATGCCCATTTTTCATCTCTACAGATGTCTCAAAATACAAACCTCATGGCCACTTGTTTAGTAAAAAAAGGAGTTTTCTTCTCATTATTTTGCATAAGAAGTAATTAGAATGCTTTCAAAATATTTGTAAAATTCTTTCAAAATATTCACTAGAATTGGTTTTCTTAGGAAGTTATACTTACTTTTACTGTCAAGAAATAATGCTGTTATTCTTCTAGTAGATTTTAAATATACCTTCAGAAACTATGAAATAGAGCAGTCCTAGAAATCACAACAAAATCCTTTGCAATGGACCTGCTGTTTGTGGTACAGAAGATCCCTCACCTTTTTACTACAAAATCTGCAGATTCATGCAGCTGGTTTTGTTAGTGCTTGTAAACTTGCAAATGTAGTATGTGAGCCTTACATATTGCACATTGAAAATGTGCAATTAAAAACAAAAAAAAAAATCAGCAAGGCAAAAACTTAACAAAGCAAAAATGCTTAACAAAGTAAGTGTAGTGAAAAAAAAAGACTTTGAAATTTCTGAATATGTAAAATATAAATGAGAAATATACATGCAGTGCTTAACATTGGCTAGTGCTCAGTTCTTCCTAGTAGCATTCCTTTTGATCATGCTAATAATACACTATGAAGCATCACTCTGTGGGATGCAGTTAAAGCCTATTTAAGCCAAAGAAACAACTCACACTCTCCCAGGGGAAAATATCAGAACATTTTTATTTTTACCTCAATCACTCCAGAAAACTTCATGACGAATAGCCCTAACCAGTGTTACAGGGAAATTGCTGCCGCCAATATGCTTGGAAAAAATGGGAGAGAATGAAAAAGTAAATATGGTGCTGGAAAATACTGAATATGATTCAGAATTAAATGCTTAAGGCTTACTAGAGCTTCAGTTGCAGAAGGTTTATGCAAATTAGGCAGTTAATAGATATTCGTGTCAGTGATCTTTGTAGAAAATGCAGATTAAAAAATTCCACTCTACCTCCTCTCCCCATTCTCTTCCCTAGCTCCCAAGAACTAATTTTCTGCCACACAGGCCACAAATTTAGGTCTCACTTTTTCATTATTTCTATTCTCATAAAAAATTAATTTAATAGCACTTCATGTTTCAAGCTGCCTGCTTTTATTTTATTTTGTCTTTTTTAAAGTTGTGATAGTTTCACTATCTGTTTTTTTGAGGTTTTGTGGTATGGTTTTGTTTTGTTTTGTTTTCCAAAAGAGAAACAATAACAGAAATAGCCTACATATTGAGGAATAGTAGATGTATTCATAAGTAATATGCTTAAGAGTCTTTGGGATTTTCCCATACTGGGTAAATAAAACAGGTTGAAAAGTCTTCCCTTATACAATATCTTTACATCTGGAGGGAGAAAAAAATGTGGAACTAATACTGTTAGCAAAGCAGATTCCTGTTTAGGCACTAAAAGTCAAATCAAGGAAAGAACCAGAGAACTAAAATAATGAGCCTTGCTATACTGATCTTTTAGTCTTGAGCAGAGCAATTAGATGAAACAGAAAAATAGGATAGAAAATATATCTCTTTGTTCACTGGAGCCAATTTTTGTTACTCAATATAATTGTATAACTTTCATAAATAGATCAGACTCCGTCTTAATGGGAACTGGCTTCCGAGTGCTTTATTTTTCTTCACCCTACTATTGCTATTGGGAGGCCATTCCAGATCTTCACTGCTGTCTGATCACTAAGAATACTTTTAATCTCCAGCCTAATTTTATTCATGGACAATTTATAACATTTTTTTTCTGCCAACAATGCCCTTTAGTTTAAGTAGTCCTTCTCCTTTCATGGCATATAATTCTTTTCCAAACATAATTATTTATAGAAAGTGATGGTATGTCTTCCTAACCACTATACATCGTCTTAGCCATTATTTTGCTAACTTAAAGAGGGTAAGCACTTTTACTTATGCTTTGTATGACAGGCACGCGGTTACTCTGATCATCTTTTCAGCACCCGTTCAAGTTTGATTTCCCTTCTCTTATGTTTGACTAGATTGTGTATTCCCCATGCAGGTCCTTGCAGAGTTAAATGTCCTCAAAGAGGATTCACAAATACTGAATGGAGAGCCAACAGAAGTCATCATGCAAAATGGTGATCTACCTTTGTAAACCAATTGATAAATTCTAATGTTTGTGGATCTCATTTGAAAGCATGTGTCATAATTCTCATTATACCAAATGTGACATTGTACAGGACTCTAGACATTCTGTTCAGAGATAGGAAACTGTTCAGAATTCACAGCCCTGAAATTTGACTTTACAGGCTGTTGTCTGTGGCCATTCTTTCAAAAAATAAACAACTCTAACTTATCTTAAAAATTACTATTAGGCAGGAGATAATTTTAAAACAGTTAAGAGACTGTGAATGTAATATTTCTCGTTAAATGATGTATGAAGTTTTATCACCATCTTTAGAAGGCTGTAATAGGGGAAACCAGCCTTAGGTAGGATAAATTAAACAGTTCGGTAGAAGTGTTAATTAAGCAGCTTCAAGGAAAAAGAGAAGAATAATGTCTTACTCCTCCACAGTAACCTGTGATATTTCAGTGCTCTACTATAAGCAATGAACATGGAAGCATAGTTTTGTAGAGGAGCAAGTGAACAAGATCACATCATTCTCTTTCTTTCTAGAAAATGTGGAAGTGGCTCAGAGTGGCTATTTTGGTGACTCTGGTTGCCATCTTTAACAATAGCTGCACAAACATATTAATTTAAGAACACTTCAAAGTTTATAGATTTGGAAGACTTTTCAGAGACTAATTATGTGGTCACAAAATCTAAAATCCAGCTGAAATGCTTGAGCAGCCAAGGTATATCCTGATTCCTGAGGTTAGTGTTTATAATGCATGCTGTTATTTTAAGTCAATAGCATTCTTCCCATTATTTGAAGGTAGCGTATTCTCGTATTCTTAAATCTTTTATAGTGGTGGAATTGAATATGAGTAATTTGGTTCATGCCAAACATTCTGTTCCTTTGGGTCACTATTTAAAGATGAACTAGCAAATTTCCAGTCTCCTGTGAAGTATGGGGGCCTCATCATAGCTGGATTAAAAAAAAAAAGTCAAATTTTATAAAATCAATTTTCTGAACTGTTTTCTGAGCTTCCAGTAAGAGAGAGGGAGAGCTGGAATTGGAAATTATGTCTTTAATTGTTATGCTAAATCATAGCATAATCTTCTGTATGCAAATTCAATGATTAGAAAACATCCTGAGATGATAGACATATGTGTGCATATTCCACCCTCTAAGCAATGCTCTAAGTATCAGCCCATGAAATAACCAAAGATAGGAATACTCCCATTGTCTTGTCTCAGATACTCTACTTTGCATGAAATAATTAAATGTTAATTAGCTCAGAGAGAATGCAGAAATGTGATTATAAAAGTCCATCCTAATGGCTAAAGTTTCTGTACAGTGAGGGAAGTTGCTAGTTGCAATTTTTATTACAAAAATTGTTTATGCATTTTACCAACTGATTAATAAATTCTTAATAGAACTTTCTCAACCAATCATCATAGTAGAAAGGACTTGAGTAGCTGAGCAAGTAAGCTAAATATATAATCTCATTCTAATTTCTCTCTATCACTATAATCTTTGATTATCCTATGTACAGTTGCTACAACAGGGAGGATTAAGACTGCTCGTATAAAAAAAGGATAGTAGATTGATGCTGATAGCTTATGAGATGTAGGTTAGATAACTCTTTGGTGAAAGACAAAATAGAATCCTTGTCCTGTATTTTCTTGCAGTGTGAGCTATTAAATAAAAAACAATGTGAGGGGATCATCCATTTACATTTAGAAGTCTATAAACTCAGTATATTCAGGGAAGAACTTGATCCTATAGCCATAGTCAAGGCATGGTTCACACAGTGGGTTTTTTCCTTTTGGATGCTGACTATTTAATCATGAGAGACTGCTGACAGTTCAAGAATAAATGTTTTGAACATAAACAGAAAAATCAGTTGAGGTACGAAGGAAAACAATATCCAAAAAATGAGATTCAAAAGAGGTTAGCTATTTGTATGTTTTGGTAATAGGGCTTTTAAATTTGTAATTTTAGTCTCAGGTGACATACTTGTTGCTGCATATGTATCTGAACTGAATGACAATCAGGTGCCAGTGTCTTTTACCCAATATCAAGAAGAGGGCTAAAAGCAGATTATGCATTTTGAATTATGTTATTATGTTAACTGTCTCTGCAATAATATTTTCTGCAGTAATATTTTTAAATATGCTAATTAATTTATTCTATCTAATGTAAGTTTTGAACAAAATGTTTTTCTGAGCCTGCATATGGTTCTAAATCTTTGCACATTGTTTTGGAAAGACCCATTATAGTTTATGATGCTACACTTACACAAATTATTATATTTTTAAGATTTACATTTCTCTCTTCCTCACCATAATTTTTTCTGATTTATCATAAAGAGCTCGTGCTCTCAAAAATGTTAAACTTTCTTCATAATAGTGTTTTTTTAAAGAAAGATGGAGAACAGCATATTAACTAGTATTTTTTTAGCATGGTATCTTCCCCCAGTTTAGATATGACTAATAACAAGTAAATATACAAAGAATCAATCAAAGAAGTGTATCTTAGTAGAGAATATGTGCAGAGAACATGACAGATCAGAATCTGGAGGTGACAACTTGAAAAAAAATTGTAAAGCCAAAAGCTGAGGTGACTGCATAAGTAAAATGGGGATTGAAACAAAAAGAGAACAGAAATACAATTTTGTCAACAACTTGAAAATGGGAATGGGAATTCTTAAATGACTTTTTTGTTAAAGGCAACAAAATACTTAAAGGAAAAATTGGAATTAAGATTAAGATCACTTCAAGAACAATAATTTGGATGAGTGGAAAGAGAAGTATTGACTAGAACAAAGAGGAAAAGTGAATGAAATTGCAGGCAAAGTATCAAAGAAAGAGAAAAATGCAATGCTGAGAATGACACTGAAATTATAAGTCTAACACATCAATAGAAACAGAAAATGCCAATTTGTCAAATACAGATTAGTTATTGAGAAAAGATGTCTTTTGATACATTTTCAGGTCTGAAACGTTTTTCAAAATAGACCCTCTGAAATTATTGGTTTTTTCCTTGTTGATTTTTTTTTTTAATTTACCAGCTGTAATTGTGCCTGACTTATAAATTGTTATTTATATTTTTTAAAGCTTGAATAGAAAAAAAACAATTTTGAACATTTTTATTATCATTAATATATTCATAAGATTGGAAATGAAATTGAATTGTTTAAACATGAAATTCAGAAATCTAAAAAGTTCTTGTGGGAGAGGAAAGCAATTATAAAACCTATTATTTGGTTTTAATAAGTCCCACAGAGGTAAATATATCAGTAAAACGTTACTTTCCTGACAAATAAAACAAAGAGCAACCTCAAACACTCCATTTGTAGTCATTCATACAGTTTTATTTTTAGTATTTTTACTGTGACAACTGAAACCTCAGCCCACTAGCACCATATGGGACAGTGCCTGTGCACTTCCCGGTGACAGTGTAAACCCAGGATCAAGCCTAGTGAGCAGTAAGGACAGACTGCACCAGGTTTGGTTCTCCTACGTTATGCAGTCCAGCAGTTTTACCGCAGCACACTTGGCACCTTTAAACACTCCTGTGTGCCAACTGCTCATGCCCACAGTTTCATAATATCGGAGCAGGATGCCGAGGGCCAGCAATGCAGCCTTCACAGATACTCTGAGCTGAAAAAGACAACTGTGTTATAGGACCACATGAACATGATGTGGGACACCAAAGTGATCCAGGAGCTCAGGCCCTTTAGGTATAGGTAGACTATGTTAATGAGCCCTGGATCCTAAAACTGGTCACTGGCCCCGTTATATTTATCAGTATAGGCAGCCTGACATTTCAAAGATTTGGTTAGATACAGCCTTAGAACTTACTCCAAAGTGGCAATAATTTCCAAAGATGTCCTGCTGTTGATAAGTGAAAGTCTTCAGTGGCTTCCTGGAGTTTATTGGGATGTTCTGTACACATCTGGGATGCTTCAGGTTTTGAATTAACATCTGGGGAAAATGTCTATGAAAGATCAGTTCCATGAGTGCTTCATAGGAGCAACAAACATGAAAATCTTTCTCTTGATACTGAATATGACTATAGAGCCAAAAATACATCAAGATACTCTATCTTGAAACCAGAGCAGAAGTGGAATATAGATTTGAGCTTGCAAAGGATGAAATGAGCAGATGTTCTGTCAACAAACTGGTCGCAGCATTTTAAAACAAATGGAACCAAGACATTTTCGACATTTTTACAAGAATAAGTTTTCCTTCAAGATGTAGCTGAAATTGTTCTAATGAGCATCATTTTGTTAAACAGAATTTAAGAATTGAATTTAAAAAAATCAGATCTATTTTAATTCTAAACTGTAAGTTTTATTTAGAAGCAATGAGACTCTTTTGCAGTCAGTATTTCCTCCTATTTCTGCGTTAGGTGAGTTATTTTTATACTTGGTAGATATGCTGTCATCAAGTAAAGGCCTGATCCTAATTTCTCCAAAGTCTGTAGGAGTTAATGGGAGTGCAGAGATTGAGAATTGTAGTTTGGGCCCTTTCCACTAACTTTTTAAGCTGTTAGTTCTGTGATCCTGTAGTAAATCCACCACAATGCTCCACACCTTGGGAGGAATATTTTCAATCTCCCCCTTAATTCTGTATCTGCTGCCTTAGGTTATCAATAAGAATATGCATAGGACTAGCTGCAGGATTTTAAGGAGGCTCAGTGTCATTCCACAAGGCTTGGCTTTTTTTCTAAAGGAAAAAAAAAAAAAAAAAGGGAAGCTCTTTGGATTACCACAAGTAACTGCTGCTATAGAAGAAAGATTCAAGTGATTTTTACTTGAACACAGAGGATTCACTGGGCATAACCCACATATAGAATCCCTTGTGTGGAGATTGTTTGTTAATGTTAAATCATCATGATCTTTTAATTATTATCTTCAAATTCCAGAGTAGACACTCTTGCATATTATTTGCCAGTTTTCTTCATAGGTGAACATAACAAACAAGTGGATCATCCAGTCTGTCTCGAAAATAGCCAAAACTTTTGACCAAGATCCAAACCAATCACTGTAGCGTCCTCATTAAGACAATTCTAAAATTAAACTTGGCACCAACCAAATGAGGTGTCTCAGCTATCCCCCATAGTGAATGGAGAATAGGAGATGCTTCTGTTGCACAAGTAGATAGCCTATGCAACAAGCAATATACCTAGAGTTATCTGACAGGGCATCCAAGGACTTCTTAGCCTATATTCTAGTATGTCTTTGAGAAATTTCACACCTTCTTGAAGATGGTAATCTCTGTAACAAAATATACAAAATGTATAGGATTACTCTGTCTGTCATTCACGTAGGAATCAGATAAAGTTCTAAATTTACATTGCCAAAAAGCAGTTGAGCTATTAATTGAAAAGATGCGTACACAGGTAAAGAAGACAACTGTGCTCAGAAGTAAAACGCATAAGAAGATTTTTACATCTTTACAATGGTGGACATTAAAAATCAGCATGACATAGTTTTTCATTAGAAAGTTCTCCTTTGATTTGGAATTCAAAAGAGTACAGAATTAGTATCTATTAACTCTTAATAAAAATAACTTTTTGATTGTAGACAGTAATTAATACTTCATAGTTGTAGTAAAGAAGTAGTTTATTATTATGCAGATGTTTAGAAATCTTATGGTCACATTTAAACAGTAATTTTAAAGACTTTTAAAATTACTGTTTAAATGCATTTAATTGATTATTTTTATAACCTGGCATCCCAAATACTACTTTTTCACAGAAAATTGCAAACTTCATTCTTGGCATGCATTGTAAATTCACTCTGCACGCTTGTATCTTGACCAGGATTTTTTTAAACTTCTAGGTAGTGATATTTTTAGAGCACTTTCTCTTTAAAAATATAGTCAGAAGTTATTATAATCCTTACATAAGGATTAAATAATTTCACAATATTTTGATTGTAATATAACTTAGTTATTTTTTTTCTTCATATTCTGGTGGTTCTTATTTGCTATTTGCAAAAACATTGTGTCACAGTGTGAACAATCAGTATGTTGACAGACATAAAAGCTTATCAAAATGAACATCATTACAGCACAAAACCAAAAGTCCTGTAGAAAATACTCTCTTTGAAACTGTCAGAGATCTGGCTTTTTATATAAAACTCACAGTGCATGAAAGGTGGAGCTCTGACAGTGCTGCTTGCTATATTTTTGTGTCGGAATTAAGGGATGCTAGAACTGGGAAGGGAGCACAAAGGAAAATTTCTTTCTGTGCACTGACTTTATAAATATACTTAAAAACAATGTTTTCCTTGACATTTCCATATCATTTAAAGAGTCAGTTTAGGGAATGTTGCCAAGTGGGCTGTCCTTCAAATTTGGGTTGTCACTTTTTTTTAAAGTTAATTAAGTGAATTGTCCCTTCCATATGAAGTAACAGTACCTTTCATATAAACCATGAACATGTCAAGACCTGAGAAAGCCTGGTGTCTATTTCTGTATAGTGAACATGTCAACCAGAAAAAGGAGTTGATGACTGTTGACGCTTTAAGTGAAGGGAACAGATTTTCTTGAAGTTATTCTAGCTGTATAAACAAGTTTGAGAAAAGCTGGAGGAAGTTGGTTGCACGTTAGTTTTGTACTTTGATGAATTGGTGCTCTAATATTTTCTTGTTGTTATGCTCATAGTTAATTCCCTATTGCATGCTTGCTATAGCAACACACGGATGAAAAACAGCAGGAAGATGGAAGCCGATGATTTTTTTATAATTCATAATATAAACACGTTAAGTCATGCACTACTTGAACCCAAACGCAGAACAGCAGCACGACAATCAGTGATACTCTGTCCTTTAGCAGGCTAAGAAACAACAGTCAGATATTCAGTGATGCGTCCATAAATAAGAGATGTTAAAATATAAAAAATATTGCAAAATCTGCATATGCCAGATTGAAACCTTGAGTCAACAGCAGCTCTGAAATGGCAGTCCCAATGCACCACCACTTTTTTTATGATGGGCACCAAAAAAGGCCTCCAGAAAGCTTCTGTTCTCTGAGACTGTGCTTTATTAAAACATCCAAATAACAAATTAGTACAAAACCGGGCTCTCTGTAGGATGGGCCCGTTCCTGCCAACATGACAGCACACAGTGCCTCTCTGGGCAGCACTGCTTCCTTGAGGCCTGGGGAGAGGGGTGTCTGCAGGGGCCTCCTGCCCCCCAGAACTGCCCAAGCGTGGCACAGGGCTGACCCCAGGAGGAACCCAAGCTCCCAGCTGCCCTGGCAGCCCTCAGGGACCACTGCCTGCTTCTTCCCCCGCACGAAGCCACAAGGAGGTAAGGAGATGACTCTCCCTTTCAGCTTCTGGGGCAGGAGCTGATGTTTATGCAATAAACTGAAAACAACAGTATTTTCTCTCAGAAACACAGCAGTGCGGCCTAGCAGTGCGGCCTAGCCACGTGGCCCTTGCCCGGCTGTCTGGGCCCAGGGGCAGGGGCCATGGTGCAGCTCTGGAGGAGGAGAAGCTACTCTAGCTGCACTGGTCACAGACAAACTTTATTAGAGTCTGAAAAGTGGTTTATAACATTAAACAGACAGAGGCAGAAGTTTATTATGAGTGCATGCAATAGGGGATTCACATTAGAGTTACTGTAAGTTTGGAAAAGAAAGTCTTTCCCCCTTGGAAGAAGTAGGGGGATGGGCATGCATGTCTGAGAAAAAATCATTAAAACATTGCTAGTTGATTTCTGGTAGAATGTTGGATGGCTTTAGTGAAATGAATTAAATAAAAATTTTACCAAAATCATAGTGTGTTTCAGTCCAGCTTCCAATGAGCTTCAGATCTCTAGCATCCCCACACTTAATTTAATACAGATTTAGTTCTGTATTCCAGTAAATCATCGGTCATTTATGATCCTGCAAAGTTACTTTTTCATTTCTGTTTTTGTTCAAATGCAGAATATGAATTAATCATCCTTTTAAGTTAGTGCTGAAAGTGATGTAAAATTACTGGATTTTTTATATACTTAGTTAAAGGTCATTTTGGTAAAGTCAATTAGAGCTCTTTGGAAAAGTTCAACATTTAAAATATTACATCCACTTTCTCTTTAGGTGACCACTTTATTTCATTCATGAACACTGCCTAAAAGTCAGTAGCTATCATATTATTCAACAGGAAACCAGAATTAGTTAAATGTTCATGCCTATATTCCCACTTTTATTTTCATTGGGATGAAAAACTTGCAAAAAGTAAGTGAACCAAAAGTTGGTTTGAAAGTGAGAACCATAATGATGAGCCACTCTACTGTAATCCACAGCTATATACTAGGGGAAAAAATGCCATGTTGTGAATCAAGCCAAAAATCTCTGAATAGTGATTTTTTTTTTTTTTAAATGCAGGATTTCATTATTTCTGTGTTTTGTAAATATTAGCTTATTTTGTTTCAAATGTTTATCCAGTGGCTTACATACTTGCTATTTAACAACATCATGAAAAAAAGCATCATAAAGTTGAATAAATGGAAAACTTCATTAATTTGCAATAAAGACATCTTTTTATTACAATCTCCTATTTGTGCTTCAGGACAGTGATGTAGCAACAAACTTACTCCTATTTTTTACCCTTTACCTCTTGTTCATCACTGCCATTCATTTGACAAAAAAAGACCTATCTGCAAGCAGTAATGCATCCAGTTTTGCAAGGAACTAGAAAAGTAGGTAGCATGCTTTTCTATTTTCTGAAACATACAATTTATTCTTGGATGGTGTCTGGCTGTTGCCTCTGAGTTCAGATTAGACACTATTGCTCTGTAGTTTGGGTGGCAACTCCCAAGTGAAGGTAACATGAACTGCTGTATTCCAAGGCCTGTTTCACCCATTTAGACATCCAAGGGGGAGGAAATGCACATTTGAGTTGTTATTTCTCATTCTTAGTCTTGGATCGATGGTGGGTTATTTTGGAAAGGTTGAAGAAAATAAGGGGAGTCACTTTTGAGTGATGATGTTGTGAAAAATTTACATGTTTCAGTTTTATGGAAGTGGTCTGACCTTTTTTTGCTCTCTCATATCTCAAAAGAGTTTGATGTTAAAAGTTCAAGCTTGTCATGCAGTTAAACCTTGATGAGAACAAGTGCATGTTGCATGTCTGAACAGATGTGATTTAGACGTAGAAAAGTTACTTTTAGTCCTAATTTGTTAACTCTTTCACTTTCACCAGTCCAGAATGGAAGATAAATAAGCAGTTCAGATGCCTGCGTGTGGCATCCTTAGCAGGCATAAGCATATTTCTTTGTTCCCACTTGTAATTCTGTTCTGTCTTGCTCTGAGTTTAATATGAGAAGGGGAAGGAAAGAAAGGTGTGTTTCCTTTGTGTTGTGTCACTTCCCAAATAATTTAGTCATATTTTACACATTTGATTATTGAAATATCTTCTAATTGTAACATACATTTACCAGAATACTTCTTGTTATATTTATGGGGCAGAACTAAGACTACACCAAATCCAAATATGATTTTCCGCCTCTTGAAAGTATACCTTGAGATATGACTCCCAAAACTCTGCCTTAACATAGAACTCTGTGAGATAATTGATTAGTCTCTGAACCTGGAGTAGGATTGTGGATCTGTAGAAACAACATCTTTTAGGACAACTCTTCAAAAGTACTTGTTTTATATTACTCTCATTTATTATAGCCCCGCATTTAAGAATAAAAAGGGTAAAAAAATGAATTTTAAATTATGTTCAATATTGATTCTTGGAGAAGAGGTGATGGAGATATTTATACAGAATTAAGCCTTTCAACTAAGCATTTTCAACTTTCTAGCATGAAGTTTTCTTGTTGTGAAAGATTTAACCCTAAGATTAAACCCCAGGGTTTAAAAGCATTCAAATTTCTTTGAGGTTCTCTGATTTGGGACTTGCTGAAGTCCCAGAGAATGAATGTCTGGCAGGCGTGACTTTTCCAGATTCCCAGTCACAGAGCTGGCTTTTTTTTCCTGTCTATTGTGACTAAGCAGTTTTGGTCCTATGACCTTGTGATATTTGGTTCCACACCTTTCTCAAAAATCCCATAATGGTGAGACATGAAGAAACGGGTGGAGTTTCTTCTTGTATCTGTTTACAGATTAAGGAGTAGTGGCAGAGATTTTGTATGAGACTGTTCATGGGTTCAAAGAAGGGTCTTTTTTTTTCTTTTAGAAATAATTATTCAAGTTCTTTTTACTTTTTTCTGACAGACTTCTAAGTATGCAGAATAACTGAGTATTACAAAGTAACTGTTTTGTCTGCACTCGCACTCCAGTTCCACATCCTTTCCTTCCAAACCCATTGCCCCCGTTGCAGTGTCATAACACAACTGTTACTGGTTTTCCTCACTGCTTTCTTTGGGCAGAAAGAAGAGACTGTTTGCATAACTGACCTAAGTGGTCGTCCAACAGATAGGAGAAAAAGGAATCCAAAGCACGAGGAATCCTTGACCCCCCCCTGCAAGTGTACCATAGCAGTATTTTAATAAAGTCATTTAATCTCATATTTATTGACCTTACAGTGATCCAAAGTTTTATTTACAATATGAGGCAGAATAATATCTTTTAATGCATGTCCATTAAATAAACTGTGGCACAGGTGTGCTGAGTACAAGGCTGCTTTCTCAAGTTAAGAGACAGCAGGATGATTATGTGTGCTGGCCTAATGCATATCATAGAACAGTCTCACCTAATAGTTTCTTCTTCATGGCAATTAGACTATATGTTTAAAATTAATATTATGTGGTACACTGACTACTCTGTTTATTTACAGCCTATAATGAAACATGTCTGAAAAGCAAAAAATGGCCATAGTTCCTTCTGCTGATCAGTATTGCTCCTATTTATTTGTATGGATTACTTTCATGTGAATAAAAAGAAAAGAAGTGCTGCAATATCAATACGTATTTCTAAATACTCAAGAGTGCAATAAATGTAACCATCCCTTTTATATTTAAATTAAGTATTTTATATAAATCAACAAAGCTCAGTGGCAAAACCTGACAACTCCATGCATAATGCTGTAAAGAGAATGATTTCTGAAATATTAGGTGCATCTATAATTTTTTACATGCTGGTAGAAAAAATACCAACTGAGTAGCCGATACATGTATATTTTATCTGGTTTTTAATTTGTGTCATTTTAATTCTCATAGTACCTCACTTTTTCTTCCAGTAGACTAAATAAGAAATCTATGATTACTTACAGAGTCCTTAACAATGGGAGTCTCTATTAAGCACGCAGAGAAAACAAATGCAGCCCATGAATTTAATTCTAGTTTTCATTATCTTTTATTTGTGTATCACACCCTTAAGCTGTCGATTCTATTCTCATATTCATCTTTTTAGTAAAATGTTTGGAGGCAGATGGGGATTCATTGAACAGCTGAGTTGTTGATTCATTTTATGTGAGAAGAAATCCTTGTATTTTAAAAACAATGATGTCTTAAGTTACTAATGTATTTTTACAATGTTTGCCACACTGGAAGGGTCCTAATTCCTGACTGTAAATTAGTAAAGTTATTATCAAAATAAGATAAATATTTTATGCAGGGAACAATATCGTTAAAAAGAGAAATCTCAACAGCAGATGAATCTGCTTTAGTGTAACATCTCAAATTCTGTTAGGAAATATTTCCGTCATTATGGTGGTGTATTTGGCCTCTGTTCAACCTCTTGCAGACCATTAAGAACCCTTTTTTCCCCCTCCTATATATAGACTGCTTCTTAGTTTGGGTTTTGGGTTTGTTTTTCTTTTTTTCTTTTTTTTTCCACAGTCTGTTTACCCAAGAGATGGCTTGGCATAGATGCAGCATCTGGCTGCACCGAGGTCCTGCTTTTTGCGTTTTTAAGATGGATTGACTGAAACAAAGGGAAGCTGAATGATTTGCCTGAGGTTGGCTCAATGGGGATTAGAACCAAGACTCCTCTTGCCCACAACCATTTGCTCTGAATAGCAAACCTCCCTGCCTTCATATTACCCCAGCAAAATAGAGGGGCATAGCTCACATTTATTTTATGAATTATTTCCGATAGTTTTCATTTCCTTTTTTCTTTCAGATTTTCAGATAATTTTTTTCCTAGTCCAGCCATTGTTAGAGTTGGAACACAAATCGGTTTTTTGGATTCGTATTTCAGTTAGGATTTATCTTTTCAGGGAATGTGGTACATAATGATATCAACAAATCGGTCTTCTGTTTATTATATCTTCATATTTAGCCACAGCTAATTTCTTCAGTGCTCAGCTCTTCGAATGAATTGCCAAATAGATCTATGAAAAAAGAACACTTGAGAAATGTGATTTTTCATAACTTTTGACACTTAGTAGTAAATATGACCACCTGTGTGTACACACACACGTAAACACACTTAAATGCACATAATTATACTTTTGCACACCTGCACTCATGCACAATGCTGTTTTTCAAAACTTAATTTTTAGATAATGGCCAATGATTATGCCGTATTTTAGGAGGAAAGGCTCCAATATAACTTTTTTGTTTCCCCAGTACCAAGGCAAAAGGCTTATAGACAGTGGTAGGATCCCTAGGTGTTCTAGGTTTACTAGCAATGAGTCAAGGAGTTACAGGGTTTCCAGTAATTCCCTATAGCAGAGTCTTCCCCCTTACTAATAAAACCCTCAGTGCTGGGAGTATACTTGTGAAATTTTATAGGTTGTAGCTGTTAAAATTTAGAGCCAAAGCTGTTGCAGAGCAAATTTTTTTTTTATGCCATATTTTTACTGGTGATGTTATAGTCACAGTTGGTTTTCCAATTCTGAATGCATAATTAAAGTGCAGTTTTCGGATCTGGTGGTAGAAGACGCACTGGCCTTGAGGGATTGGTAATTATGAAGAGATTCCTCATCTATTATACATGACAGTAAGAAGAGGCAAAAACAAGGAGCAAAAGCTAAAGGACATCAACCTAGAGTCACCTGGGAACAGACAGGGAAGTACATAAGGTCGACCTGTGGTATTGTCATCTCAAACAAAAATAACTTAAGTGGTAAATGGAATGAAGTAAGAAGACTTTTCCTACTTTTCTTCTTTCATCCCTCCCATAAACACAGAAGAGCTTCTATGTTGAGAAGACTTGTTCTCCTGTGCAGAAGAAGAAAAATATGTATCATGTGAGATATTTTGTTCACATTTTTTTATGCATCAATTGGCAAACATACTATGGAACCTAAACAGAGGAGGAGATCTGTATTCTCTTGATAGTAAAAAGAGAACAAAACTATATTTTTACTGATTTTGGAGGTGAATCTCCCTGTAACCTTGAAAAGTTACTTTTCTGGGTGCCTTCACATTACTAAGACTGGAAGTGCCTTCCATCTCTCTGGACCTGTCACGTTGCCCAGCCATATCTCGTTTCCATATCAAATAAGACCAATGGGCTGACTTTTTTTTTCTTCAGGAGCTTGTTTTACATAAAAATGACAGCCTGATTCACAGGCTAGGTGGAAGCTGAAATGCACTTTCACAGTTCCCTCCTCTGAGACTTGATTTAAATGTTAAGAAAGATTCCCAAGGATTGATTAGGTCACCAGGAAATTTCTTAACAAACTGAAGAAAGGAAACAGAGTAAGAACATGCCTAATTTGTAAATAATTTAGAAAATTAGCATCATTCTGACCAATTCAAGTCTACTCTAGCTTGTGAGGCTTAAGGGACACCAGATGGTGGTAGTGCATTGGAAGGTATCCAAAATTGCTTTTGAGTTAATTGATATAGTAGAGGGAAGATCTCTGGAGAGGTATATATCCCCAGGTAGTTGATTGCTTTGGAATTCCAACAGAGAAGAAACGTGTCAAAAATGAGAAAGGAAACATAAGTTATCGAGTGGTTATATCTTGGCCCAGTTAATTTCTAGCCAAACATACATTAAAAAAAAAGAAAAGAAAGAAAAATTGTGCCAAAGAAGGAAAAAGTGGTCACTGCAGAACTAGAGGGAATTGAAAAAATAGACTATTTACTTTCAATGTTTTATGCATTTATACTTTATTTCCATGGTGTTTTAGTGTATAGAAGTAGAAGACATTTTTAATTTGAGCCTGTAAATTTTAATCAGAATGGCAATGGTGTAGCTTCTAACCATATATTGTTGCATATTGCTAAATGAAAGCGTCCATGTGCTAAATTGGATCTCTCACCAAAGGTTTAAAATCTCTGTAAAATAGATCAAATGAAACTGGAAGTGAATATAAAACTTAAAATTGCAGAGAAATCTGGACTTATATGGCAAACATTCACTCCTCTCTGAGGCTTCTTAATTGAACATCTTCACTCAACCCATTTGATAAGCAAGGAATCTACTTCTTCCATATATTTGAAATCGTGATGAATACTTAACAGACCTTGAGCATCACCTTTGGTAGCTTAGGTTAGGTTTGTTTGGGTTTTTTTAATTTGTTTTTCATAGAATGAAAATTTGTTCTAATTTGTTCTTTTTCATAGAATTTTCCTTTCTCTGTCTTTCATTTTCTTTTTTTCCTTTTCCTTTTCCTTTTCCTTTTCCTTTTCCTTTTCCTTTTCCTTTTCCTTTTCCTTTTCCTTTTCCTTTTCCTTTTCCTTTTCCTTTTCCTTTTCCTTTTCCTTTTCCTTTTCCTTTTCCTTTTCCTTTTCCTTTTCCTTTTCCTTTTCCTTTTCCTTTTTTTTTCATTTTTCATTTTTCATTTTTCTTCTCCAAATATATGCAATTGCATTTATTTAGTTCCTAACAATGAGATAAATCTTTCAAATTGTTTATTAATTTCATTTTGGAAATGTTTCATCAGGAAACTTAGCACTTTCCATGCTATCCTTTCACATGATCTCTTTCAATCTTTTTAGTGTGCATACCGTTAGAAGAGCAGTCAATGTGACCTTTTTCTGTGGGGTTAATAAAGAATGCACAGTTTCATAAGCTTGATTGAATTTCCTTTATGTGAGCATGCCGAATAAGTGACCATTACAGTATTTGTCTGGTTTTCTGTGCTTCAGTGTGCAGTTACCAAGCTTTTATATGAATGACCACATCTGGTGTGCATTTGGCCACGTAAGGTGAGACAAAAGCAAAATAGATTTTCCTTAGCGTTAAATCAAATTTCCACACAATGTACTCTCTAATGTGGATCTCAAATGTATCAGGTCATATATTATTTAGCTGCATTGCATTTTGTGCTTTTTTAAAATTCCATCCCACGTACCCAGTTTTAATAAATGCATGAGTAGATTCAATATTTGAGCCTTATATCTTAGAAATTCAACACTTTCAACAGATTCTTCAGACTTCAAATAATTTAATATTAGTATCATAAAAGGTCTTTTGAAGAATAATACTGGAACATAAGAAAAATGACTGCCTGAGTGTGCCCTATCACTTTGAAAGTGTTTTATTGCTTTAATTTCCTGTCTTACTAAAGTAACAAGCGGCATAATAGAAGATATACTGTAACAGAGTTTGCAATTTATTAGAAGGCTTGAGTTGGTTGAAGACTTTATGTGATGTGAAAAAGAAAACCTCTATTTAGCTGAAAAATGGAGACAAGCTACAACATTAATGTTGCAGCAGCTTTAAATGGAGTACTATGACTGCTAAGTTGCTTCTACAAGCCTGGTATGTTTGAGTGGGATAAATCTATAAGTATAGGCCTCACTCAGTGCTTGTTGTGTGTAGGCTCCTGGAAATCTAATGTTATTTCATCCATGAGGTGTATATGAGGGGATGTTGCTATTTGGACACCATAGAACAAAGGTACTATTGCAGATATATTGATCCATAATATGTCTTTTCATTAAGTTATTATAGTTCCACATATGTGACTAAATTTTTTCTGGGCTTTGGCAATCTAGTATAGTCAAAGTCTAAGCTATGCTTAGTTTTTAAAGTAAGTTTTACCAACCTTAACTCACTCTTTATAACATGAATGCTGGAATTCATCCCACACAAAGATTAAAAAAAAATATATCCTTTTTTTAAAGTATAGAAATGAAAGATGAGATAGTAACTAACTCATAAAACTATGATGCAAGATTACTTCATAAATCAAAACAGTTATTTCCCTAGAAGGAGCAATAGACTATCCAGTTGCTTTTTACAGTGTGCGTAGCAAGATATGCAGGCGTCAATCTGTATGCTTGTGATGGAAGTTGCATGTTTATCAGTGCAGAGCAAGTACAAGAATCACAAGGGCTTCTTAATCCTACCACTGTTCTGCCACTGTAAATTGACAAAACAGCTGATTGTAAGAGATTGCTTGGATTTCCAGAAAATAAAACAAAAAAAATATGTAATAATGTGTGGCAAATCCCTTTGAAACAACAAAAAGAACAGTTTAGCTGGATATTTTATTGACAATATGTTTCTTTAGTGGATTGCAGACTGTGTGAATTGCTTTAATTAATTTTATTCTTATTTTTTATACTGGGAGATTATTGAGCAATACTACTGGGGTTTTTTTCAGCTGAGACACTCTTTAGTGATGCCTTAAGAAGAGCAAATAGCATGAATTCACATAATAGAAATCTAACTTTCAAAGTTCATGTATTTAAACAGTGTGTTGAACTCCTAGGGGCTCAAGTACAAGCAAAAGCCCAAATATTACTGGTATCCTCAATTATCTATGTTAGTCTTTGAAAGAATAATGATTTGCAAGGCTTATTGCTAACTGAAGCACAAAAGATTTCCTCTGGGCTTGCCACAGACAATCCTCAGGCACATTAGAGGAGTCAACTAGAGTTAGTTCAAAGTGAATTGCTCCATTTTAATCGTGGTGACTTTACCCTCTCAGTCAATATGCTGTAATGGCATATTGTCAGTATTTTCTTCCTTTTAAATGACAAGTTTGGTCACTTTATTTTAAAGCATATTTTAGAGTGTTTGCAAGATTTATAGATTCAACAGCCCTTCAAAGAGAACTTTCTGTCTTGCTTTACAACCCTGCTATTGCTGCTATTTTATAACCTTGAGGCACTTCTTAGTTAAAGTATGTGGAGATATTTTACAACTGAATGAGTTCTTAGTATGATATATAACCAATTATATAGCTATAATGAGTCCAAATTTTAAAAAACAAATAAAAAATGTTGCACTAAGGATTACTAAAGACTACCATTACCCTCTCTTCATTTACTTGAAAATAGGAAACAGGTATGTAACAATCGTATTCACAAATATTACTGTCATTAAATTAAAGAATTCAGGAATTTGATTACTTTAATACTTTAGATAATTAACTTTGAAACCTTTGAATTTTTATGTGTTTTCTAAAGTCAGTGCCAATTTCATATATACTTAGATCACTTCCAAAACTGCTAAGTTGTTCAGGATACTAAATACTAATTATTGTACAAAAAATGTGAATCTGATCCTCTATCTTTTTTTTTTTTTTTTAATACACCTGAGACAGGATGTTGCTGAGATATTTTTCTTCTTTAAAATGTAGTTGATTAGTACTCACTGAATATTCCAGGGAAGATGTAACTTTTTCACAATCCTTTTCAAGGGTTTTAAGAACCTTCTTCTAGATGTGAGGGAATAAACACCAAACCTTTCCCATTCATGGGCTTGACTCTGACTTTTGTAAAAAGTAAAGGGATAGGTCTATAGTTACACAATCACTTCTGTATTTTTTTTTAATATAGGTTATAAAATTACTGATTATGATGGTCTTTCCCCTTAGTCCTTCCTGTATTTATGTCTCTGATCCAATAACCACGGGGATCATAGAGGTGTATTTTATCTTCATTTTAGCCCTCTTGATATTGTTTTAGCCCAAAGGGGAAATCAAATGAGATACAGAAGATGCTAAACTTGCACAACTCTCAGGTCATTAGCAACTAATTAGAAACAGCTTATGGATCTCAATGGTCCTTTAGGTGAGATGTGAGACAGGGATCAGAGAATCTCTAATATCTTCACTTCCTCATTCTTTCCAGGTAGTGGCCAAGTATGTGACAGAGTTTCTGACTTATTTTCTGTTGTTACTTTTTTTCCAATATGAACATGTATATGGCAGTGACAAAGCAGGTGAAATGCCAGAACATACTGAGATATTCTAAATAGTAAATCTTTCCACTATGACTTCATTCATTATTATTTAAATGTTAAGATTTCCTAAATAGATAAGACCCAAAAATCTGCCTAAAATACAGATCATGTCATGTACAAATGTATAAGAAAAGTAAAGCTGTTGAACTATGGAAAACTTGAAGGATAAAAATTAGTAATAGACACACTTAATATTATCAGTTGTTTATTAGCTGTTATTTATCCCAGGGTTAGAATGCTAAGGTCTATGAAGTTTGTAACTCTTGGGATAATCACTGCTGTTGCATGTCAAGGTTGTGATGTGAAATAGCTTTCTTCTCGTGGAGCATGGATGGTTTTGTGGCAATATAGCTATCACAGTTATCACTGTAGCTATCACTACATCTGTGTGTACTGCCTTCCAAAGGTGCCATGTGCCACACTGAGATCTCAGTCACTCCATAAGCATGCACTCAAGAAGCCCTGATAACATTCCATACATCCAACAGAGTTACAGGGACTAAGCTGTACTTTCACATAAAGTCTTTTTTCCTGTGAGATGCAAGAGGTACTTGCTTTCTCCCTACTTGCAAAACCACACGAGATCTTGTGCTTGAGAATGTGAAGAAAACTGCTACAGATGTCACTCCGTGACATGTGCAAACCTATAGTTTGATCTGTCCATCTGAACAAAGCTGTCAGGAGAACTAACAACAACCAGTGCTATTTTGGACAAAGTTGTCCCTTTTTAGCACAACACAACTTTTAAATGTACGTGTATTCATCTAAGTCTAGCTGGGTCAGTCTCACCTCAGTGCCAGGCAAGATCACGGAGCAGATACTCCTAGAAACTCTGCTAAGGCACATGGAGAATGAGAAGGTGATTGGTGACAACCAGCATGGCTTCACCAAGGGCAAATCGTGCCTGACCAAGCTGGTGGCCTTTTATGATGGGGTTACAACATTGGTGGACAAGGCCAAAGCAACTGATGTCATCTACCTGGACTTGTGCAAGGTGTTTGACACCGTCCCACATGGCATTCTGATCTCCAAATTGGAAACATGTGGGTTTGATGGATGGACCACTCGGTGGATAAGGAACTGGTTGGGTGGTCGCACTCAAAGAGTTGTGGTCAACAGCTCAAAGTCTGGGTGGAAACCAGTGACGAGTGGTGTCCCTCAAGGTTCGGTATTGGGACTGGTGCTCTTTAACATCTTTGTCAGTGACATGGACAGGGGGATTGAGCGCACCCTCAGCAAGTTTGCTGATGACACCAAGCTGAGTGGCGTGGTTGACACACTGGAGGGACAGGATGCCATCCAGAGGGATCTTGACAGGCTTGAGAGGTGGGCCTGTGCTAACCTCATGAAGTTCAACAAGGCCAAATGCAAGGTCCTGCATCTAGGTCAGGGCAACCCCAAGCACAAATACAGGCTGGGCAATGAGTGGCTTGAGGCCAGCTCTGAAGAGAAGGACTTGGGAGTGGTGATAGATGAGAAGCTCAACATGAGCTGGCAGTGTGCACTTGCAGCCCATAGGTCAACCATATCCTGGGCTGCATCAAGAGAAGTGTGGCCAGCAGGTCGAGGGAGGTGATTCTCCCCTTCTACTCAGCTCTCATAAGGCCCCACCTGGAGTCCTGCGTCCAGTTCTGGAGCCCCCAACACAGGAGAGACATCGACCAGTTGGAACAAGTCCAGAGAAGGCCACAGGGATGATCTGAGGGCTGGAGCACCTCTCCTATGAGGACAGGCTGAGAGAGTTGGGGCTGTTCAGCCTGGAGAAGAGATTGCTCCGAGGAGATCTTACAGCAGCCTTCCAATACTTGAAGGGGTCCTACAGGAAAGCTGGGGAAGGACTTTTCAAAAGGGAAGTTAATGACAGGACAAGGGGGAAAGGGCTTTAAGCTGAAAGAGGGTAGGTTTAGATTAGATATTAGAAATAAATTCTTTCCTGTGAGGGTGGTGAGACACTGGAACAGGTTGCCCAAGGAAGTTGTGGATGCCCGCTCCCTGGAAGTGTTCAAGGCCAGGCTGGATGAGGCTTTGAGCAACCTGGTCTAGTGGAAAGGTGTCCCTGCTCATGGCAGGGGGGTTGGAGCTAGATGATCATTAAGGTCCCTTCCAGCCCAAACCATTCTATAATTCTATGATTCTATAAGTAGAATTAGTCTTCTGTGGAAACTCGTTAACTTTTGATATTTCCACCTGGCCAGTCCCACATGTTAGGGAACCACAGAATAGTTCCATGGTTTCATCAGTCAGTAGACCTAGAATTCCTTTGTAAACTGTTGATAGTGCTGGGATAAGAAGCAAAACAGACTTAGCAAAAAAATTCACTCTCTTTCTTTCTGATGTCCCCTCATATGTGTGTAAGTTTTAGTTGAATTTTCATGCCTCTGTTTCTTCTGTCGACTTTAGAGAATTTTTGGAGCATCCCCGGTCTTTCTTTCCTAAACATCTGAGTCATTCATATTTGTCTTTCTCTTTTATGAATTGTCCTTTGACTAAAGAAGACATTTTTGATAAAACAATGGAATTTTAAAATTACTCTTCTCCCCAAAAGCCGCATCCTAGTTTATGGATCTCTCTTTCTCTTACTGCAAATGTTCTGAACCTCCAGAAACTCCTTTCTTTCCAACCAACCTTGACATAGCTGGTTTCATTTCTAGGATGCTTTTTATCATGTTTATTGTTTGGTTGTTAGAGAACAGTTGCTAAGGTTAACAGTTCTGTGCATTTAGACTGAAGAATATGTGTTCCAGTCTGTCAGCAAACAGTTGATCCACATCAAGAGAGGATGTCACACTTACGTGGTTTTATAGGGTGCACATAGACTGATTCTCTAAATCCTCCTAAGTTTTTTAACGCATTTGTCATTAAGAATTAATGAATTCTCGTATTGAGGTGCATGTCATCCAGTATTCTCTCTCCTTCAATGCAAAGCCTCAGACATCTTACAGAATGACAAACATGCAATAATTTAGTAATTGAAAACAGCTCTTACTGGTTGTTTTCATTGTATTTCATGTTCATTAATGTATTTAGGGGATCTTTTCATCCACCTTTGTTGTGACTCATGCAAATATACAAAACAATTGATAGGTCAAACCCCACTATCTTAAGGTTGTCTATAAAGGGACATTATAGATAGATTATTTAAATTAAGTTTTAAAAATAATTACAAAAATCACTTTCAAAGTAAAGAAAGCTCCACCCCAATATTTTCATGTAGTATTAAGTTTGAGATGGCCGCAGACTTAAGTTTTGTATGTATTGTTTCAGGAAGTTGAGAAAGTCCCTCATGCACAATACTGAAACAGCAAGACCAGTATGGAAGGAAATAGCAGCTCCATTACAAGGATTTTTACTAAATCTATTGAACTGTATGTCATACAATACAACTGGAGAACAGTCACTATTTCAGTCACAGTTCCCAATAATATAATTAGTGGTGGGCTGGAATGTCCCAGATAATGAAAGAGCCTATTTCTGGCCACCAATTTGGAAGTTTCTGGCTGGCACATCCCATACATAGCACCCTTGCTTATGAAAGTTTAATATTTTAGGAGGGGCATTAAGCTTCCTAGTTTAATCATAGTGTGGAGCTGATGCAGAGTCAAATACAATATTGCTGTGGTTTTGTTAGTTTAATCATAGTGTGGAGCTAATGCAGAGTCAAATACAATATTGCTGTGGTTTTGTTTCCTCAATCAGTTAAGCATGGAAAAGTATGAAGGGGCAGTCCACAGCAATCTTGGGAACACAAAGCAGATACACTTTGGTGGACTCTGCATAAAGCCAGTACAGTCCAGCAGAGATCATCAGTTTGTGCCCAGCACCATGTACTTTCCATTATACCACAGTCAGCTGCCCAGAGTATAGCTGTATTTGCATAGATTTGCTCGGCTGTCACTTGCTCCACAAACTGACTAGTCTGAAAACTTAAAAAGACAAGTAGTGGATAAGAGCAAGAATTGCTTACACCTAAATTTAAGAAGGTCAAAGAAAAGCAGAAATTACTTAACCTGGAAAGCTTTAAAGAATGAGGAAGAACAGTTCAAACATGCATGGGCATCAAACTGAGGATGGGATAAAACGTGGTCTGGCTTTGAAGAGTCTTTGCCAGAATGTTCTTCTTTCCCCAAAAGAACTGTTTTGTGGTTTTGTTTTGTTTTTTTCTTTAATAAAGGAAATGTGATAGATATGATCTGTAGAGACTTAAGCACAAAATTCGATGTATTGCCTCATCGAAAAATATTAGTACAGATGGAAACGACGGAGATCAGTGCAAACCAAGAAGATGGTAAAGAGCTGGCTAAAGAAAACTGTAATTTGTGCTGTAAAGCAGAAGGATGAGCTTGCAGGGAGATTACTAATGTATTTTTTTACGATTAATGACACTGTGTATCTTTTGTTATTCTTCAACTTAATCTGTCATTCCTCTATAGTTCATAACTACGTATTACATTACACTACTACTATTTTTTTTTCACCATATCCACAAAATGCCTCCTATGTGTAGGTTCCCTTTTTTCCCAATGCTCTAGGTCACTTCTATACTATTATGCTTTTTTCTTTCATGTGCAAGAGAACGTACATATAAATATATGATTTTGTCTTTTCACTTTTTTTCTTTTTATTTGGTTTGGTACCACTTTTTAGTATGCTATGTCCTCTGTGTGATGAACTGGGCATCCAAGAGCTATTCTGGACTCAGGTCAAATGAAATAAATATTTCTTTCCTCATCTAGCTTCTTCTGGCACTCTACTTCCATTTACCAGCAGCTAAAATCATGGAATTGCAAATAGATTAGGATTGATTGGAAAAGGTAAGTAGGAAGTAGGGAATCTGGATTTGTCAGAGCTTAGTAAATAATGTAAAATGAATAAATAGACTTGAGAAAAGAGAAAAATAAACAGGGAATTACTCAAATCCATGAACTCCAAAATTATACCCTTCTTTTTATTCCTCTTTTGTTTTGCCATTTTCCACACAGAGAGAAAAAAAATGCACCTTGTAATGATTTGATTATTCTCCTTCAAGGGGAGAACATGATTTTGAGCTCAGGTTAAAATATAGGCTCACCATATTTTGTTGGGTGCTTTGGTTGTTGGTCAGTTGGGTTAGGTGGGGAGATATGACAAGAAGACAATATTAATAGTATAATTTGCTCCTCTTCTGGGAGTATTTTAAATGAAAGAAGTGATCCTTGTTCTGCTCCTGAGAGGAGTGATTTATGCCTCTAATTTGAGGAGAGACCCCTGGATTGCAAATCTTGCTCTGCTATATGCGCAAACACTTAAAACTCACAGCGAGATTTTAGAGTTGTCTGGCTGTTGCCTTTCGGGGGTGTTTTTTTAATTTTTTTTTTAAGAAACCTTGCAAACCTCATTTAGACCTGTGAATTTTACAAACCAGATACTGAAAGCCTAACAGTGACATGTAGAATCTTTATTTCAGGATCTTTATTTTCTGTCATTCAGAAGTTTTAATGACATTACTCATTTTTTTTAAGCTTACTTCTAATGCCTACAAGTAGCTGCCTCAAATCACTAGTTGGTCTTCACACATACTCTGAAGTACTTGCATGTATTTAATTAGCTTCCTTTTATTCTGCTGTTGGTCATGCCTAATTTCAAATAATACACCTGGTAGAGAACTATCTTTCTTAAAATCAGCAACTCACTGTCCTAGATCATGACCCCTAATAGTTGTGATAACAAGTTTTTAAGACTTGAGGATTTTGGCTTGGATACAGTTGAACTTTTTCTCCAGAGAATTACAAAAACTAGACCTTCACTAGGTACACTCAGGGTCAAACTAAGCTAATATGCTGTTAAAAGGCATTAACCCATTGAAAATTAGACAGTGTAAATAGAAAAACTAAAATATCTGTTGACAAGAAAAATGAAGGTTAGGTTGATCACCGAGCTGGTAAGTTACTGTCATGTCACAATGACTTGAAAATTAGGTTTGCTGAAAAAGGTAGCTTTTGAAAAAGGTAGGATCAATAGATTAGATTGTAGATACAGAAGAACTGCTGTAAAAACACTTTTGTTTTGTTTATCTACAACATCTGCCGATGCAGGTCATGTACTTTCGATGATATTTTGAATTTTCCTTCATATGTCTCACAGGTTGTAGTTATTTATGTTAAGATTATTCATTGCATTCAAGATTATGGATTTCCATTACTGAGTAACCAGTTCATAATCTTTCTTAAGATACAATTTTTACCTATGGAAGGTGGGCAATGTGTTCTGTTTTTATCTTGCTATATTTACACCTTCTTTGAGTGCTTCATCCTATTTTTTCTGCTTTTGGTAACTACTTCAATACTAGTGACAAGGAGATTTTAAGTAGACCTTTGTTTCTATCTCCAGTATTTTATTTGTTGAGATAATTCAAGAAAAAAACTGTATTGCCATTTTAAATCTAAAACCAAAGTGTTAACTTTATTAGCACAGAGAATTACACTTTTTATTGTGTTTATCACTGTATGTAGGTATCCATGAAATTTTGTTTCTTAGTATGATCATTTGGACTAAAGTGCTTGTATTGCTGGGTTAGGTTTCTTCTTACCACAGGGATGATTTTAAGCCACTCATTGAAAAAAAATAGCTAAAGTGAGGGTATCTTTACAAGCTGCAAGCACAGCAAATGTGATAGTCACCACATTGAGGTCTGGATGACTGCCTTGGGGCACAGTAACTGCCCTACTTTAAAAGCTGCCACATGCTGCCTATAATCCTCAAGCTTGCCAAAAAGGGTCTAAGTCATGTTTGAAGAATTTATTTCTTGTGAGGATTATTTTTGGGTTTTTTTTTTAATAAAATTAACAAGCCTTGACAAGTTTGTATTTACCCTTACATATCTAGGGATTTTACTTCTGTAGTGAAAAACTGGCAGCCTCACAGTAGCCTATCTGAAGGATCCTACCTTGCAGAATCTGTAGCTTATTCCTATTAGGAATAATTTCCATAATTATTATTAATAATAATTATACAATAACTTTTATATAGTATTCCAGGAATACTATAGCCAAATAATAGGCCATATAAGAAAAAATACAAACAGATTAATAATTTGTCTTTCAGATAATTTCTCCATCTTCCTCTCCCAGGTTTTATTCACAGACACTTCTCTTGTATCTCAAGGACACAGAGGATGTTTCTGTCTGGATTTATGCTGATTTTTTTTCAGTCTTTCAAACTCAGCATCAACCAAAGTTTCTCCACCTTCTTTTCAAACTTACTTAGGGAGATTCCACCTATTTAGTCTTCCTTTTCCTCCTTTGGGAACTGTCATGCGTATGAGATTCTAGCTTGATGTTCACCAGTTACAGGAATTTCTGGTTGAACCAATACCATCATTTTCATTTGTGCATTAAGACAGCTTTTCTTATGACAGTTGCTTCAGCACGCAGAGCTGATCAATCACACTGTCATTATAATTTACCATTGTTGAGAGTTTTTATAAGAATGAAATTACTTTTAAATTACATTCTATATTGCTTCCAAATGCAACTTCATATTATCATTTGAGTCAGTTTACCTGTCCCAGCATTATTCCTGAAGTCATATTAATTTCAGATATGGAAGCCTTAAAAAGATAAAATTCTTGTTCTGTGTCTTTCTACCTACAAAGAATAATAGGTTGCTGAAAGAGGCCTGTTGCTATTATCAGACAGATAATCTCATAATGGGTGTGATGTTGTAGCAAGTTAGCATATGATGTAACTTAATTGGAGTTTCCTAAGAACATCAGACCATATTCAGAGCTCAGACTTAGATATCTCTGTCAAAAATTTCCCTTTGTGTAGCATCTATAAAGCTGTCAGATATAATGTTCACACTTCTATCTATCACTGCTATGTAGTGAAGGCATCTTGTTTGGACATCTATTTTGGTACATGAGTGTTGGAGTGCCTTTTGGTAGACTCACACTAGTTCCCTTTATTTCTGACAAACATTTTGTGACAGCAACAGGTGTCTAAAATTCAAATGAAAAAGGGAAGCAAGGTACCCCTTGTAGCTCAGTTTTATGGGAAATGTTTTCTGTGTGTACTTTGTAACCTCTTCTCCCTTCCACACCACTGGTGGTTTTTTATTAATGTAAATTGAAAAGTTCAGAGAAGCTGTGGATCAGTTAATCTTCTGTACTTATATGTGTTTTGGTGTAGCATAATGTCTTAAGTCAACACTAAGCAGGAACAAGATGCTGCAAATTAAAGTATTTTAGTCTTGTATGGGTGCACTGCAGAAGTGGAATATGTATGTAGACATTCTGTATCAGGATTTTCTGCTGTAATTTTAGTAATTGGACGATGGGTCCTAGTTAGAGGCTAACTCTGAATTCCAGCATGATGCAGCTGTGAAAAAGCTAAAACAATTCTAAGACGTCTTAGCAAGGTATTTTTCAATAAAGACAGGGATCTATCATTGCATGTTTCAAATTTCCGATGTTGTGTGCAGGTACAGAGAGGCATGCATGGAAACAGAAAGAGAGCCAGAGGAAAGTTTATTTAACCTTCATAAATGATGATATAAAGGGAATATAATATTTCTTCATTGATATGTGTTGGGGGTAAGTAAGTATCAAGAGAGGATAAAAATTAGTTAAAGGATAAAATTGTAAAAAAATCAAAGGAAGTAAAATTTTCTATGAATAAATTTAGATCAGAAATTAGAAGGTTTCCAACTATCTAAAGAGTGAAGTTCCTATAATCTTCAAAAAGTGCAATAGGTGCAAGATACCAAAACTGATTTAGATGGTGTCTGATAAGTATGTTATGTAGAAGGGATTATGGAAGTAAGTAGGAGAATTTTCAGCTATATAAAATTACACCTGCACTATGAGTTTATGGATTTCTAAGGTAGTGATACATCCAAAGGTGGCTGAATAGAGACTGCATTGTTATTTGTTTCTGTTGTTTCCACACAGGCAGGTCAAAAAGGTTTTTTTTTTTTTCGCTGCATGCATTTTTTGGTGTAAGAAAAGAACTGGGACCATGTTTTCTGGCCTCTGAAGCAGGAAATTGTCCACAGCCAAAAAACATCTATAGGCTGTTCGGTTGCTCCTACTGAACCCTAAATTTAATTGAACGCCTGGCTAATATGGTCTGTTCAGGTTTAAAGCAGTTACTGGATTTGACTTTCAAGGATTATTTTTATTTCAAGGACCTTTATTTTAAAGGTCTCATCTTTTCTAAAATATACCATATGCAATATTCACTGGAGTCATCCAGGAGTCATCTAAATTTTTACCTGTTTCCATAACTTTATACATTGGCAATTTCCTGAATCCCTCCTGCTCTTTTTTTTTTTTTTGTGTTATCAGATGTTTGTAGTTTTTGGGCTTTCCTACAGGTCTTGCATTTGGTACAGAATGTTGAGAAAGATCTATGGACCTGTAGAAAAAATGTGTTTACACAGAAATAGAAAAATCTTGGGTTTTTACCTGCAACTTAGAAAACTAGACTCACTGGGTAGGACCATGCAGTCCTTCACTCACTCCCCTCACCCAGTGAGATGGGGTGGGAATCACAACAAAAATGCACAGATTAGGATGAGGACAGGGACAGCTCACTCACCAGTTATGGTTACGGGCAAAACAGACTCAATTTGGAGAAGAAAAATCAATTTAATTTGTTACCATTCATCCGAGTAGCGCAGTGAGACATAACAACCACATCTTAAGACACCTTCACCCACCACTCCCTTCTTCCCAGGCTCAAATCACTTTGCTCCCAACTTTTCTGCCTCCCCACAGGGGACAGCGAATGGGGGTTGCAGTCAATTCACCAGTGCCACTTTTCCCAGCATGAAAGTCCAGGAACAAAGTGTTCCAATGCAAGCTTCCCATGGAGTCACGGACCTCTTCGGGCTCAGCTCCTGGCTCTGGCATAGAGCCATCCGTGGGCCACAGACGGGCCTCTGGTCCAGGGCACTTCCTCACCCCCTGGCTTTGGGGGTCCACGCCCACTCTGGCATTTAACATCTTTCAGGGGCTCAGTTCAGTCACACTTGTCCATACACAAACCCAACACAGTATCTTACAAAAAACAGCCTTTAATGTGTTCTCCAGCATCTCTTGGTCTTCAAGATCTGGTGATTCTTCTTGGAAATAACTCAACAGGTCATAACTTTTCTTTTTTCTATATGAACATCACAATTCAATTTTTTACAGAGCTTATCTGTATAAACTTTAAAATGCAGTATAAAGGAATGAAATAGCCCATAGAAGGAAATAATATATGATCAGTTTTCTTTGATAATTTATAGTAACCTTTCTGTTGTCTTAAATCTGAAGAAATACAGATTTTAATTTTTTATTCATAGGAAACCGTGAAATATTCTTTTTTCAGTCTTAGGTTAATGTACAGAGAAGTTGTACATCTGTAGTAAAAGACATATAACTCACATTAATATTACAGTCATGTTTTAATTTGGATGCTTACCTGATTAGTTTAATTAATATAGTATCATTTGATTGTCATAGAAAAATGCAGTTATGGTTGCTCCAGTGTTTTTCTTTGTATAACTATTTTGATTTTTTCGCACATAAATCAGTTTTGCTTAGCTGATGAAGCCATTTCAAAGCAAGAATTTATTATTAAATATTAACCACATTTAGCCTTGTCTCTGTGGGAAGAAAACTAGAACATTATGAGCAAAATGGTAGGTAAGAGGAAAGCAGGACAATGTCATTTTTCAAAGCATCACAGAAATACTTGCATTGCTTTAGGCACACAAAACAGCTGGTGTCTTGTATCTCATCTTCTCCATTAGTGGTTATCTCCAAACACTTTAAGGAGTTAAATACATTTGAGAGCAGAGGAAGAGACAGAGATCCACAGATGCAGGAAACTATTTTTTCCCTGTGCAGACTTGTATTGTTAAATTGAAGCTTCATAACTACATAAGAGTTATCTCTGTAATTTAAGAGGTTTATTTTCCAATTGATACACGTAGGATTTCCACAGGTAAGCCACAGGATCAGTGCTAGGTCATGATGCATCTGCTTAAAGCTCCCAACACATCAAGAGAAAGATAGATGCTGTTTGTCGAAGGGAAGCATGTTAGACAACTGCTCCCTAAGGCTCTACTGTTAGTAGTAATTGTTAAATCATTTACATCATACATTAGAAGAAGCAATATTGCTACAGTAAATGACTCACACATATCTACTGCTTTGTATTTACAGTGGAGAGATGGTAACTGCTAAGTTTCATAGGTGCTGATAAAAGCAGTACACTATTTAAAATAATTTTGTGCTACTGGACAATGTCCAGATCTAGTGGATATTATCAGAAAAATACTGTGAAATCCACTTAAAAAATTAACTCTACTTTAGTATAATTAGCATGAAAATGCAACCTTTTAAGTGGATGCTGTAACATTTCTCTCTCCTTAAATCCCAATTTCAGTAGTTTAGATTCATTGGGTAGTCTATTCATTCTTTAGAAACACAATAGGGATATAATTAATGTTTCATGAAATGTGCAAGGTTACAATTTCTAATCAGTGTCTTAAGAGCTCTTTCTAGAGGAAAGGGAATAGATTTGTAAAGAAACAGATAAATTAAATGCCATGATCACAGTGCCAGATGTAAAATTATATATATCTTAGCAACTGGCTTTATTAATTTTGTTTGATACAAGGTTTCTCTCATGGAAATATGGTACTTCAGTACAATTATGAAATACTGCTTTGTGGTGCTATTCCACTTCTCCAGTTTTAAATATTTCAATTTTGCTTACCTACATTGAATAATGTAAGAAGTACATAAAAAAATCTCCAATTTCTGTCATTACTCCCTTACTAACAATAGGTGCAAAGGATGCAGGAACAATGCAAAAGCACAGTAGCTTGCCTCTCATGGAAAGAGTCCCATGTAATATTAGGCAGGAGCAAAAGATCTGTAGAGGACTGGGCCGATGCTAACTACCTGGAAGAAAGATAGCTGCAGTGCAAGGTTATAGGTTTAGAGATGACAAAAAATAGAATACCATCTTTTTCCCTTAGAGGCCTTCTGTTAGGGGAAACAAATGGATGCAGAAATCATAATGCTGTCCTATGTTAATGTAAAGTAAATTTATCAGGTTTGAATGAGATAAACTGAAATGTAAAGTTGTTCTTTTCACACTGCAAACTCACAGGAACCAAAGGTTTTTATTGTGACCTTAAAACCATAAATCCAACTCCTAATCAGAGAAATGATGTAATAGAAGTAATGCAGTTTATCATGTACATATCCACCTCCTCCTTGATTTCTGCAATAGATAATTCTTTTTGGTAGCAAAGCATACACTTTTTACCCTGCAATTTCTAAGAATTCAGACCATCAAACTGCAAAGTTCCTTGTATTTCTTTTGTCTTTTTTGATGGGAGAGGACACTCAATAATTTTCAGGATGAGTTCTTACTGACCTGTTGTGTCTAAGTAATAATGCCTTTAAACAATGCCTTTGTTTAAATCTGTTGAGTTGCAGTCATCTGTTTAGGTGCAGAGCCCCAGTACTGCAAGTAACTTTCTATGAGTACAGGCATCTGTTTTCACAAAATAGTTTCCAGGATCCTAGCCAGGAACTGTTGAATCACGACATAAGAAACATTAGTAGCTGCTGCATTTGTAATAAATGCTAACTGTGTTTTCAACACTTAGCAAAACACAGACAAAAGCCTGCTCCCAGTCCTGCAATTGCCCTTCAGTTAGAACTGTGTGTTTTTATTTATGCAGCGTCTCTGTAGCATGTAGATATTTTTCTTACCCTGAACTACCATCTCCCAGTATAGATGGCAGAATAATAAGTGCATCGGAAAGGTTTTCCTTATATGCAATTTCCAAACCATAATCCAGTGATTCTAAAAGGGTTTATATAATAAACAGAAGAATAACCAAACAGAGACAATTCCACTCCCAGTCTACAAAGCGGAACAAATAGACAATTCTCATTTTTCTGATGGAACATTTTGAAGTCTGCATATGATCATTTAAGAAACCGTAGTGTGATTGATACTTAAATTGGAATTAAAAATACAAAATAAACTAAGTTACCAACACAATTATTTTTTTCATGAGAACAGAAATTATTTTGCTCTTCCTAGAAAAATGCAAATCTTTGGAGTTGTGATTTTCAAAAATAAAAATAAATCTCTTTGTTGATGGAAAGTATAAAAGTATAATTTTCAAAGTAATCTGTTAGCAAGGTAAGAAACAGTAGTAGGTTTCTCCTACATATGTTTCATTATTTCTGTACTATTCTGAAGCTAATGCAGCATTTAGTAATCTTAAAAATGATCCTTGTACTACAGAAAATGGGCTACATTTTAGGAAGATTTAAGGAACATCTCCTGATCATCTTCTGCTGCTATAACTTCGAAAGAACTAAAATGTTTAATTGCTTATTTGATTTAGCTTTTAACACAACAGAAATATTTTTGGATCAAAATATTCATGCCAGTTCATATTACTGAATGGCATGCCTGACTGGAAAGAGTCAAACCATTTATAAAGTGTTCTTTAGAAGTGAAATGTGAGAAAAGCTGTCAAAACCAGAAGGTGAAATAAGTTGATTCTTCACCTACCAAGGTTGGATGTGTTGAATTTTAAATATTTTAATATTATGTTAAGAGCTATTCTCTGTTCTTGGTTTATTACAAGCTGCAAGCTGGTATGCTTTCATTCTTCTTGAAAATGTTAGTCATGAGATAACATAGTCCTGGCCCTCTAGCCTCATCCTTTTATTGCCTTCTTTATCGATTCATCCTGTGTAGCACAACCTATAAGGGCAGATGCGTAATCTGGGAAGTTTTCCAGATTCAAGGTACTTAACACTGAATGCATTCAATGTCTGTATTGTGGGATCTTGTTAGTCTGTCATAAAAACGCATCAAGGTTGAACACCTATTCAGACTCTGCATGAAGATACATATCTTGGCCTACATCTCAATTCATTTATTTGTTCCTGATTTAATGAAAGGGTTTTGGGTTTTGGTTTTCTTTACAGAAATGGCGTATTTAGAATTTGTGTTTCATAAGAGTAGTGATAATAGGTTCAAGTTTTATTGCCAAAATGGCACAAATATTCTATTAAAAATTCCTGTGGTTGAGAGGACTTCATGCAGGATTATTAGAGTCTGTTGAATCCTGAAAATAATGCGAGAACTGGTGCTCTGTCTGTCTTTCTACCTTAATGAGAGTTTGAAGATAATTTGATAAAGTATTTCTAATCACATGAATTGCCTGGGATGATTCTTCCACTATTCTTCAAAAGGGAGGGTGATTCAAACATATCTGGGTCTGGATAGAAATTCTTTAGTCAGTGATTCAGTAGCCTAAATGAGTGTGGTGGGTTGACCCTGGCTGAATGCCAGAGGCCCACCAAAGCCCACCCTATCACTCCCCCTCCTCAGCTGGACAGGGGAGAGAAAATATAACGAAAGGCTCATGGGTGGAGATAAGGACAGAGAGAGAGAGATCACTCACCAGTTACTGGCATGGGCAAAACAGACTTGACTTGGGGAAAAAATGAATTTTAACTTATTAGCAATCAGACAAGAGGATAATGAGAAGTAAAACCAAATCTTAAAACACCTCCCCCCACCCCTCCCTTCTTCCCAGGCTTAACTTCTCTCCCGATTTCCACCTCCTCCCCACAGCAGCACAGGGGTACAGGGAATGGGGTTGGGGCCAGTTCATCACACGGTGTTTCTGCCACTCCTCCCTCCTCAGGGGGAGGACTCCTTCCCCCGCACCAGCGTGGGGTCCCTCTCACGGGAGACAGTCCTCCATGGACTTCTCTAACGTGAGTCCTTCCCATTAACAACAGTTCTTCACAAACTGCTCCATCATGGGTCCATTCCATGGGGTGCAGTCCTTCAGGAAGGGACTGCTCCAGTGCAGGTCCCCCACGGGGTCACAAGTCCTGCCAGCAAACCTGCTCTGGCGTGGGCTCCTCTCTCCATGGGCTACAGGTCCTAACAGGAACCTGCTCCAGTGTGGGCTTCCCACGGGGTCACAGCCTCCTTCAGACATCCGCCTGCTCTGGCATGGGGTCCTCCACGGGCTACAGGTGGTCATCTGCTCCACCATGGACCTCCATGGACTGCAAGGGGACAGCCTGCCTCACCATGGTCTTCACCACAAGTTACAGGGGAATCTCTGCTCCAGAGCCTGGAGCACCTCCTCCCCCTCCTTCTTCAATGACCCTGGTCTACAGAGTTGTTTCTCTCACATCTTCTCACTCCTCTCTCTCCATCTAAAAAGTGTGTCCTTTTTTTCCTTTCCCCTTTTTCTTAATGATGTTATCACAGAGGCGTTACCATCGCTACTGATTGGTTCAGTCCTGGCCAGTGGCGGGTCCCTCTAGGAGCCACTGGCATTGGCTGTGTTGGCCATGGGAGAAGCTTCTGGCAGCTTCTCACAGAAACCACCCCTATGCACTAACCCCCTGCTACCAAAACCTGGCCATGCAAACCCAATACAATAGAAAATTAGGAAGCAGTCATGAACTGTGGATGACCACTGATTTTACAAACAGAATTTAGGGTTTTTTAAATATCACTCTTCATCTTCACCACAGAAATACTTTAGTATGCGATTTTTCAAAGTCCTCAAACAATTTAAAGTAATTTTCTAGATTTTTTTTTTTTTCGTGCTGTTGACAGCAATTCTACAGTGGACAGAACACAAGAACAGGCTGTATACAGAGGTCTGATAATACCAGATTAAAAGACAGTAAAGATTTTTTTAATAGGTAAAGATGCTGTGAGGATAGGCTGAGAAAACCAGGCTTCTTGAGCCTTGAGAAGAGATGGCTTTGGAGGAACCTAATAGCAGCCTGTCTGTACCTACAGGATGGTTAGTGAGAAACTAAGCCAGGCTCTTCCCTGCAGTGCGTGGCAGCACAATGAGACAACAGTCATAAACTGAAGCAGGGCAGGCTTTGACTAGAAATAAGAAAAGTTTCCTCTTCAAGAATGATTAATTGTTGGACCCAGAAGTCCTGTGGGACCTCTGGCCCGACTAGACAAAGCCCTGAGCAACGTGGTATAAAATCTGTGAAGGCCTTGGTTTGAGCAGGAGGCTAGACTGGAGGTCTACTGGCATCCTTTCCTACCTGAATGATTCTGTGACCCTGTGACATACAAAAGCATGGGGAGAGGAAAGAAACAAGAAGTGTATTAGTCTAGACATATAGAGACATCCCATGGGCAGACATTACTGTTTTGTAAACATAGGAATCTGAAAGTTATGAGAAACTATTTTTAATAAAGGAACAGCAAATCCAGTTCTAGTGCCTAATCCAGGAGAAAAAGAAAAAATAAAGGATATTGGTATTGAATTTTTAATTTTTGAGCATGAGACAAATATTATCCTATTCTGTTTTGCATTATATAGTATAGATGTTTATTTAAATGTGATTTATCTTTGTTGTTTCCGTCAATGTGATGATTGACCTAAGATGCAATGAGAGATTGTTAGATTTGGCCTAGGTCAACAATCAAAATCAACATTTAAAATCTCTGATTAAAATTAAAGTGTAAAAAGCAAATAGCTTAATTAAATGGATTAATCTTTTTTTTTTTTTTAAAGGATTATAGATTTCTTGAAGAATGGCACCTGCAGTTAAACTAATAGGATAAAATGGGATAACTTTCAGTCCTTCAGTTTCAGGATAATGACTGAGAGTTTTCTGGTAGACATTTTTATTGGTGTTCTATTTATAGCTATTTAGGGATACTATGTTTTTGTGGGTTTTTTAATACTAGAGAGAAATCTGCAGTAGGTGGCCCAGTATAAAGTAACTCAAAGTCATCATTTCACACATTTCTTGGTCTCTAGTGTTCTACAAGAACATCTGAAATTACTTCATTTTCCTAATTCTGTAACTGGCTCTCACAGATTGCAATGGGAGTTAAAGATTCAGAAAAGTCTCAATTATCATCACCATTGGGGTATCTCATCTTCCATCCTTATTGCTTGAGCCCTTTCAAGATGTTTTTCTACTGTAGGTTATATTCTGTTCTTCAGTGTGTGTACCTTACATTGTGTCTTGAGAGGAAAAGAACAAGGGAAGGGTTTATATAACTTCCCTAGCCTTCCCCATCACCACTACATCTGCATGAACATCCACCAAACACTTTTATTTGTCCTTTGTCCTTCAGTTTTCATGTTACCTACATTATTAATTTTTATTTCTGTAGGCTACAAGGGCTGATTTCTCTTTCATATTTGCAAAGCACACAGCAAAATGCTGGCAGGCAATATAAGAGAACAACATCTGGAAATGTGATATCACTTCTTTTCTGCAACATTTTCATAGTGGCATATGTTTGCTTTTATTTTTTTCATTTATTGAAATTTTTAATATCCTATTTTATTAATGCATTTGATAGTAAAATCAGGTAAGAGATGTAAGATTTTATTAAGAATAAAATTTTGCCCTTCAGACTTGATGTTTCTGATGCAATGTTTCATACTAAAATATCACCACAGGTTTTACTATATAACATTGCCCATTTAGAAAAATACTTTAAAATATGTTAGAATCTAACAAATTATTCTTAATTAAAATTGGTTATCACATTTTTTTATGTAATCCAGTACATTTTTCCAGTTGTAATTGCTATCAGCTTTCCTTTACTTTATACTTACTCCTGACTCATTTTGATTAACATAAATAGTGTCTTACTGCATTAGATTTTGACACTGGGAGAGGAAAGCTAAAGTTTAATATTGAAATAACTTATCAGAGGTTCAATGCAATGAAAATAACTGAAATTTTAGGACCTCCTGTTTGTTCATTGCTTACAAGTGAAACCAATTTCACAAGGAATGCAAAATTCCTAGGATAAAAATGTGTTTGCGAGTACATGTATGCAAATAAATATGTTATTCCAGAAAAGTGAAAGATGAGTTTGTTCTAATTAAAAACAATAAATAAATAGACATATTGTCTTCAGATAACATGTTTATTTTTAATATGAGTTTTTAATTATTTTTGTGATACCATCCATGCCATTTTGAGTTAGTACCTTAAAAATATTAAATAGAGCTAATAAATTTTTGTGCAAGACTGCTTTGCTTTATAATATTACACAAACTTCAGATATCTTGTACTTAATGAACTCTTCATCTTTTATTTTATCTTCTAGTCTCTTTCTATTCTAAATATATAAAATTTAAAATATTTTAAGCATATCGGATATATTTTGAGTGGAAACCTGTTATCATTTAGGCTAGGTTTGTCTCCACACAGAGAGTATATATTTGTTCCAAATCATGAAGTGGGGCACTCAACTACCTTGTATAGCACAATATTTTGCTTCTGTTACTCTTTTTAACCATGGCCGTGCATTTTTTTTCTCTTTTAATGTGATTGGTATTTCTATTTAGATGGGACAGTGTATTAGAACAGTAAGTTAATAGCTTTAGATTGTTTATATTTCTTGTGCTATAACCTATCACTGTTGATATGAAACAGCAGATGACTACAGTAAGGCACTGAATCCCTCCTGTAAAAAGAAAGATGAATATAAGGTATGGGCAAGCACATGAGCACTTTTAGAATCATCTTCAAGTGTATGAATTTTCCCATTGACTTATATGGAATTATTAATATGGAAGTGTAATTCTAATATTGTGTTTTTAATTATTTCCTATTATTACTACAGTTTAAAACTTTAATCTATTTTTATGTTTTTAAATAATTATTTTCTTCCTCACCTTGCAGTTACCTTGATCATCTCTATAGATCTTTCTTCAGAACACCCCAGGTCCCCTTAAAGCTGCCCCTATCTCTGCTAGTACTGTTCCTATTTTGATTCTTTGTAGTAGATTCTACAAGGCATGTGACAAATTTTGTCCATGTTTTTTAATCATGCAGATCATATTAATAATGAAATTCAAACAAAATAATTTCTTTTCAATCAGTAGAATGAAATCTATCTTGCTTCCTTAAGTGAGGCAAGTCACTACAGAAATGCCTGGGTAAATTCCAAAGACCTCCAAATTAAATAATCACTCATATAAACTATATACAGGGCTGAAGTGAGATACAGGATATATGGAATATAACTATGGCTTTTTGCTGTTCATTAAATGACAGCTTCTGCCTTCTTATGTTTTGCACAGGCTTATAAACACTTCAGTCCTGAATCTGAATCAGTGATCATATTCTCTAGTGTTCTAGCTATTAGAAGCTACCTGGTCTTTCAAATTATTTATAAGGCTAGACAAATGCATTCCATTCTTTAACAATCCTGAAGGTTAAAATAGACTGCTTGACTGTCTGTCTTAGCAGAGGAAAAGTTGTAATCAGAGAAGACTGTCGTACAAGTGGAAACAGTCTGATACAAATTGCTGCTTATTGACACTCTTTTACAGTAGATAGATAAGTAAAAAATAATTTTAGCTTTTCATACATTTTACATCTGATTTTATCAATTTTCATTGTGTAAGTTGTGTTAGCAGTCTGTTCAAGCTCAGTAGTGAAAACAATAGGTTTCAGTAATGATAAGGATTCAAAAGACAGTGTGTGGGGCTGTTTGATTTTCAAAGATGCTTGTCGTTAGATCATGAGGTTTATTATAGGCACTGTGGGAAGAAGAACACAGTAATTGCATGGGCATTTCATGACGGCCAAAGGAAAGTTTCAGATTCTGAGAGGCACATTCAGAAAATGTATTACAGGAGATTTTAAGGGCATGGGAGCAGGTAAAACTCAAGTTTTCAGTTAATGTGCAATGAAGAGTTTGCTTTCAAGTCACTGTAAGCTTTCCTTGGAAGAAGTAGGTGAATGGCACCTATATGGCCTGAAATTTTAAAATTTACCAAAAGATAAAAATATTGATAATTATAATTGAAGACAACAAATTATTTTCTTTTGGTAGTATTGAATTGTCTCATTTATAAACATTTTATACTGATGTCTTGGAAAATGTCACAAAGAGGTATAGATAGAAATAGAGATTTAATCTCTTCCCCACCTCTCAGAAAAGAAGTAAGCTCCTATGAAATACTCTTCCTTGACAAAGTTACATGGGATTTTTTTTTTCCAGTTTATTTTTTTGCCATAGGAGGTTGACCAAAATAATTTGTCATTGAATAAAGGGAGAACATTTATACTTCCAGAACATGACGCTCAAAGACTTACCATATTTCCCAGGCAGTGCACATCCAATAAAGCCTGCATCTGGAAGTGATGTCAGCAATTTTCATGGCAACCCAAAATAGCTCATAATTTCTGTTCAGCTATGGAAATAATGGATATACAGAGATGAGCTACAGGATTTATACCACCACTTCCATGTTGTAGTTTAGCATCATCTAATTGTAAATGTAAATTTCTCAGGGGAAGGAGTGCCTTCCCGCTTCTGTCTAGACCCAACTGTACTGGAATATCATGAAGTTTTCTAATTACCGCTCAGAGGCAAATGAAGCAACGCTCACTAATTTGGATCATTTTGTAATTGTCCCATGTCTAGTACAGGAGGAGTTAGAATAATAAGATATGCAGAAAGCAAGATTTTATGTGTATGTATATATGTGTGTGTGTTTTTACAAGGTTCATTTTGAATACTTTAAGTTGGAGTCTGTATGGCATGTACATTTTCAACTTGTGAGTTTCTAGAGATTGCTTAGTTCTTAAGCCAACGTGACCAGACTGGCTAATAGAGATGGCTTTTGGTTTTGTAGGAGACAGTTCTTGAGAGGTCACACTTCTGTGCTCTTCCAGACTGTACTTTTCATGTGTTTAATAGGGTTGGAGGTCTATTTAAAGATATACCTGAACAAATAGCTTTTGTTGGCAGAACTTTTGTGCTGCTGTAATTAATGGAATAATACCAAAATTATTGTTAGCTATTGGAGGCCGTAGAAAAACATACCTCAACCTGTGACTTGCTGTTCAACATCTTTTTCAAGTTAGTCAGTAATGCGTTAATTTTCAAGTTGACATAAAATCAGAATATTCCTTCTATAAAAATCACGTGGAAAAAAAAATCTTAGCTTTTACACCACCACCAGTGACCAGAGACAGATGTATGCTATATTTTTATTAGTATGCTTCCTAGTAATTTGTGTAAGCTTAAAGCATAATGCCAGTTGGTTGTCACTTTCCAAACAGCCATGCAAAATGCTCAAGGGAAAATAAAGCTATTGTGCTATTATTTTAAAAAATTAAGCCAATATCCTAGAAATACGCTTCTAACTTCTTGTTCTAATTGGAAACATTCTAATCCTATGCTGCCGAATGAAGCTGATTGCGGAGTTAATTGCTCTTATGTAACAACTAATATCTGTCAGTAACACACACTGTATAACACTGGCAGGTTTTGATAACAGTTTGGCCCTTTTGCCTCTTCTTTGTTGTTCTGTTTACTGTGCCCAGTTAATGTGCTCTTGTGCCATAATAATCTCTAGCTAAATGGTAATTGCTCTATTGACAGCGCTACTGTACATTTTTGACACATCATTATTCATACTTAACCACTTGACCTGGAATAAATGTTAAAGCAATTACTACTGAGAGCTTTTCTATGAGAAAATTGAGGCAAAGTTTAAAGATAATCAAAATGCAAAGCTGATCATGATAGCAACTGGAAAAATGGCAAATCCTATTAAATAGATTTTTATTAGCCAAGTTGATGCCAGTAGATATTAACTGGTAATTTACTCTTATTAAAAAGAAAATAAAGCAGCTAATTGTTTATTATTCTGGAATTTATTCCAGCTTGCAATTTGCAACTGAAATTAAGCTTTATGTGGCTCATCTATTTTGTCACATTGAAATATGAAAATCATTTGGTACAAAGCACATCTGCTCAGTCCTCTCCATCTTAGTGGCAAATCCTCATTCAGTATGTTTTATACCTGTTGAGGCATTACGTTCATACATACAGCACCAATATTTTAGATATTAATCTCGTACAAACCTTGCATCTTCAGCTTTAAAACTCATGCTTAGAATTTTACCTTTTACAACAAAAAAAAGGGTGAGTGTAATCTGTTGTTGGCTTGGAGACTTTAGAGGGAATTTGGAAATGGAGAGGGACAGAGTTATTGCTATGCAATTGTGTGAAAATCATCCAGATATCCCAGAGCAGCATTTTATTTTGATAGTTAATTGCATATTTGCTCTAGTTGTGTTTGTATTCTAAAAGGAAAGTTAAATGTTCTCCAGTTTAGTTGTTTAAAAAGTGGCGTGCACACTGATCTCAAATAATTTCACAGGACTCAATTGCAGCACAATGCCTTCAGTACAGTGCTTACAGTAAAAGCTGTAATTATAGAAGAATGCCAAAAGACATCAAGAAAGCCTTAAAGGGATAGCGTAAGCTTTTACTGCCCCCGTCTGAACTATGAGGCTTGCGTGAAAACTGCCATTAGGATGCAGAATACTGATTGTTGATATGTCACTATTGCTGTCATGGGAGAACTGTTATAAGGGCCAGAAACTTACAGTGGTTTCTATATTAATGAAGCTTTTCCACACTTAATGAAAGCAAAGAAAGATTGGGGGTTTTTAATTAATAAAATATTAAAAACAGGGGAAGAAATCTTCTCTTTTCATGCCAATCCACATTCAGAACAGCAATAAGGACTTCTGCAGGAGTGCTTTATCAGGCAGATAAATCTTTTTTTTTTTAATTGTAAAGCTCTCTCAACTCCCTTTTAACTACTTCAGTATACTGTACGCCTATCAAACTGATAAAGGATTGTTCAGAAGGCATTTAATAGCATAATTGTTAAACTTTTCATTCACATTATCATTCCTGATTAGTTAGAAATAAGCTTTTACAGTAAGAGTAAAGTGCTACCTGTTGTATAATAAATTTTCAAAAACTGGTAGGCCAACTAAACTCATCTAGGTCTCTCCTGTTGCTGCTGTGATTTTTATTCATAGCTGAGAAAACTTTTAATAATATTTTGTTTGGAACATTATGAAATATATATTTATTGTTAGCATTAATAAATCATGTCAGCTGTCAGCCTTCAAGTGTTAAGGAACTTGGAAGTTAACTCCACGTTTGACTTCTCAGTTTTTTATTGAGATACTTACTTACTTTCGTGTGCATCAAAATTTAAGCATAGCAGAGCATTCCCGCTAGATAAAACCTTTTGTTTGGCTTTATTTTTGCATATAATTTTCCAATTTTTTTATTCCTAGTTTGTGTCATTTCCTATTTGTTTTATATGCATAATACATTAAGCCTTGCTTTTCTTACAACCATGGACACCAAGGCCAAGTCCTGTTGTGTACTTTCACTTTTTTTTTTTTTCGTAGAGTAAGTATCTCAACAAACACAAATTCAGGATTTTAATGCATATTTTGTATGCTAATGGGTGATTATGTCATAATTTCCAAACTGCATTTTCATTAATTCAGATAATCTTTCATAAAGGCCGCTTTTTGCTCTTAACTGAAAGACTTCACAGTCTATAAAACAGCAAACAATTAGCAGCTTTATTTCAGCAAAGAGGGTTGTACACAATAATTCCAATCAGGCCATTTCAATTTCTATTTTTTTAAAGAGAATTTTTCTCCTTCCTTTTCTTCTTAACAAACTTCATGGAACATAGTATCAAGTGTGTGTTCCTCAGATACAGTAAGAACGAGACAACTACCACAACCAATGTACTGTTGTTCCCTGTCAGCCTACATTTTGTAGCAAAGAAAGAGGACTGTACGGGTAGGGAGAGTAATTACTGTTGTTAGGCTTCACTGATTTGGAGAAGAAATAAAAAGATTGCTTATTAACATCCTCAGATTTTTGTACATCAGTGGGTATTGAGATTTGTTGGATTTTCCAGCTTTTGAGTCTTTATTTTATATTTTCAATTCCTTATCCTGAAACAGGTGTGCCAAAAACATTAACCTGATGGAGTTTTTGTCTAGGGTTTTCTGAGGAGAAAGGGAGTAGAAGGAAAGTATTGTAAGGCTGAAACTGTCACATGCATTCAGATTTTTAGGGATATAAGGAAATAATAAAAATTCACCAAATTAACTATACATTTGTAACAATTATTGACACTGGAAATAGCCTGAATTCCAAAATATTTACTCTTGTTGAAATGTTGTACTCATGTAAAAAAAAAAAAAAAAGTTATTAGATTATTCATAGTAATGTGTAGCCGGTACCTAACCTGTACAGTTTCAGATAACATTTGTACCATCTGAGATTTTGCTACAATATTAGAATGGCAAATAAAGACAAGAGGTAATTTCTCAATCTTACAGAAGATTCTGTGGAAACACAATAACACTACTGTGTTAATAGGGATCCTGCTGCTTTTAAAAATGATTGTTTGGAAGACAGTTGGAGAGAATCATGAAGACAGGAAAATCAGATTCCCCTCAGAAGAGGTTGCAAGCATGACATGGGAGCTAAAACTGCTTAATGCTCCTCCATTTTGTCGAGTCTTTCTTTGTAAAAGATGTTGAAAATTTCCAAATACCATTTTTTAATATTCACACCAGGTTTCATAAAATAAATTGCTAGCATATTTACAGGCTTGGAAATTGCATGTGAACAAGAAAGCGAATGTAGGGAAATACCTTATGTAAGCTAGATTCTACTCTAGGAAGTATGAAACACAGGAAGTTGTTTATTTACTCATGCAGCTTTCTTTTTATTGTGAGGCTAGCAGTATGATGGTTCTTAGGCATGTCTTTCTCCAGCTCAAGTATTTGGCTAAGTTTATAATCAGGTCAACTGTACACCTCTGTGTGTATTTTATAAGGGTATTTCTGAATCAAATCTGCTCCTGGTTTCAGGAAATGCTCTAGGTGTTACTGAACAGAACCTTACTAGTTCAATAAATAAATAAAAGTAGTAAAAGAAGGAAAATGGGTCACAGATGTGAGTCTCTGCTACTTGTATATCAGAGCTATATCCTTAGGTACTTTTGGTGTTCTGAGTGCATAAACGTCCTCAGTAGCACTCTTTCAGGGCTTTTCACCATAGCAGCCATCAGTTTTGCCCATCTTCCAAACAGATTCTTATCACACTGAAAGGAAATGAAATGTGTTGGTAGTGGGACACCATCAAGCCAAAAGCTGGATGAGGATGTGAGTTTGGCAGGATGTGGAAGGCAAGACCGTAGGGCTCTCTGCTTCCTGGCTAGATGGAAAGAGCAAGCAACCTTGGGTAAAGGAGGGATGGATGTTTGGTTCACAGAACTAAAGATGGTGAGGGAGTGAGGAACAAAGAGAGCCTTTGGTGTTACAGAGAGGAGAACATAGGAATGCACACAGATGTCTGACCTTGGGGGTCTGACAAGGGGCCTTGCATTGACCGTTGTGGGGTGAGTGAATAAGAAACTCTGGACCTCACTAGGAGGTGGGCCATATGGAATCCCTTGAGGTGGATAGAGTAGCATCTTTGGTTGGGTTGGCTAAGCAGATGGCTTTCAGACAACCTATAGAAGACAGATCTCAATAAAGATCTTGTATATACAGCGCACACTGTTCTCTTGTTCAGCTGTGTGCTTACGCATATGCACAAAGTTTTGGTTTAGAAAAATAAGTCTCTGAAAAAGAGTGTAACTAATTGATTTGATAGTGTTATCTGCAATGTGATTTGGTTCTGTTGTCTCAGCAGCTTATGTGAAAGCTTTACTAGAAATGGAAAAACCCTGAAGCGTAACCAGTGTTCTCCAAGATGGAGGGATTAGATTTACTTCTTTCCCCACAGAAATTTTCAGCCCATGTTCTCCTATCATAAAGATTGCTGGCCTGATGTTATTCAGAGGAATTCCGTATGGATCTAGACCAATCTTTTAAGTATTTTAATCCCATGAAACATTTTCAGCAAGAGTGCAAATAAAATTCTTCTCCTAGTCCACATGCCTCATGCTGTTTAAAGGTTAAAATGTGCTGTTTTTTTCACTAGATGAAATATCAGAAGAGAGGCAGCACTTTTCAGCAACAAAAAAAGTCAATCTTACATACACAATAATTTTACTCTTTATTATCTCTTACAAAAATTGAGATTATTCCAGAATAAGAAAACTGTGTTCTCATTTTATTAATTTTTGAAACTGTTGTTATAGTGTTAGATGGGTATTCTTCATTTTTTGGTTTCCTAGATTGTACTTAACGTGGTTTAATTGGAGTGATATTAAAATGCTGAGTTGAGTGCAGTAGTCAGAAGGCAGATGTATGGCAAAACCCTCATTTCAGTGACGCAAATGCAGCAAAATGTCTTTCCTACACTTGACAGAGGACACTGCAAAAGAACTTAATGACCTTACCTATGTAAAAAACTTTGCAGGACTGACTAATGCATTATATTATTTGAGATTATTTGTTATCATATTTTCGAACAGTATAATCACAAATGTGCTTCAGAAAATGCTGTTCTCAATTATCGAGGCCAGACTCTGAAAATCGAGCTGGAAAACCATCAAATATCTTGCTGTGCAGTTGGCATCCAGAAGAAGACACCTTGAACCAATAGCACATTTGTATATTTAGATACTGGGTAAGTGATTGGCTGAATACTGAAGATGGCAGATCTGGAAACATCCAGATGTGCACATCAGGTTCTGCATGGGTTGATTTCCATCGCTTTGCTTGCTCACAGAGTTGTACCAAGAACTTGGAGACATACCCACAGATCACCATAACAGACCCCAAACCCTTCAATTTTTAAAGGCATTAGCAACAAGAAACGTAACTTATTAATACAAAAAAAAAACCTGTGCATTTTTTAATCTAGATATTATGTGAAAAGCTGAAATCTTCCTTACTAAGAGCTGATATAGGAGTGTTTTAATTCCAAGTAAATTGACAGAATTTATAGATTTATACTATTTGAATGAATGAAGCATTGTGCATTTTGAATTAATGAGCAAGTATCTTTAATGAGCATACATAAATACTTATATGAAGGTTGGCGGTCATGTTCCTAAGTTTTATCTTTTCATTTCAGCATGGTGTCTGCAACTGGAGAAAGCAACCAATTTGTTGCAATATTTTCTTTCTTGATAGTTCAAGATTATTAGTGCCCCAAACTACAAGATGATACTGATAAATTAATCCCCTCTGAACAGGAAAGAGATCTATAATGTAATTTAAGAACCATGTACTTTAGTCCCATTTTGAATTGATTGATCCTGTTGTTCTTATCAAAAACAATGAGAAGTGTTGAAAGTATAAAGAATTTGTGTAATTAGAGATAAATTAATCAGGATATATTTTCTTTCTGTGAAATACCACGAATGCTAGAGAAAGTGCCTTGCTTTGTTACAGCACTGGTACAATTTTCAGCAGAAATATGGGGCAAAGATATTGATTGGAGTTTGTTTTAGAACATTAAATACTGCATGTGCTACTTCAGCTTTCAGCACTGATTTAGAAATAGAAACACAACAGAGAGGCCAGTACAGAAAAGCTACGCATCATTTCTCTGTTGTGTCATCTGTTGTAGATCAGGAGTAGTTTCTGTAATGTTCATGAGTTCCACCAATTTAAAAAGTAATATAAATGAGACCAGGACTAGCTCCATCTTATGTAATGTAAGAAAAGTGAAGAATTTAAATGATAGATTTATACCAGACCTGCTCTAGGGTGAATAAAAAGTACAGTAATAATGCAGTGTTTATTTTGAAATATTTTATTACAATTTTATTAAAAATATCCAAATAGTGGGGAAAAAATGCCAATACTACACATGTTCAGCATTTAGAACAAGTTATTTCTGCAATAAGATTCTTGGCAGACTGTATCATTTCTTTTAGTACTTCACCTGTGACACTATAAATAATACATATTTATTTAAGTAGAGCTATTATACACTACTATTTCTGTCATGCATAATTTATAGACAGTGATCTCCTAACATGTGTAGGTAATGTTCTCTATGAAAAGAAATGTTCAGAATAAAATAATTTTAAAGGGATGAAGCAGTTACTTAAACTGAATTGAATTGAGAGCTGCGTTTTGAAGGCACGGATTGGTAACTATTTTTTTAAGGAACAGCATTAACTTTGCTGTTTCAGCCAGTGAACTTCAGCGGTGCAATAATTTTCTTTTAAAAATTGGTGTGAAGCATCAACTAACAACAAAATATAAGTGCTTAAAACAGAAGTATGATTACCGCTGAAACTTCAGAGATACTACATGTATTCCAGATCATGTCAAGGTGTCTAGTCAGAAATAAGTCTGTACAGAATTTGTGTACATTTTTATGCAAGTTGAATGGAACCCTGCTCCATATTACACTGAGATTGTAATATCATCTTTGCATCCATGACTAAACTCAGAGAGGAGATTGTTTGGGAGTTCTTCATTCATGTTTCCTTGGGGAAGAATTCTATTAAGAATATTTTAGCCACTGTGATGCCTGTAATAGCTGTATTCTGAGGCAGCAGAAGAGACTTTATATTGTAAATGTATTCTAACTTTCTAATCTCATGTGTGGACACATTCCTCTGTGTCTCATCTTTTTTGGGACAGTTTGGAAAATTGCTTGTATCAGGAATAAAATTACTCATTCCCTGTACAAATGTCTTTACGCATAGTTGTCTGCTCCATGGTCTTTTTTTTTTTTTTTCTATTACAGCCTGACACTGTATCTTTTTAGAAATATAACAGGGTTTGTGTTGGGAGAAACATGTTTGGCACAGGACATCAGAAAGGAACAGTAACATTTTTAAATTCCTTTAGTATTTTTTCCTCCCCCACATGTACATTGGTTTTTTAAATTCCAGTGTACTGTATATTGTTAACTATGTTTTCTGAAGTCTGGAAAAGGGTATATGTAAAATTTCCTTCTAAAGCAGCAGCTGTGTTTTGCCAGGTTAAGCGTCAGAATAGCATTGCATTCTGTGTGCAATCTTTTTCTCTTTAGTGGGCCTGAACTGTATGTTATTCATTAAGGGTCCAATCCAAAGTTCTCTAAAGTTGAGTGAAAGTTTCCCATTGACTTTGTTGGTTTTTTGCTCGGGCTCCAATTGCCATTCTATATCCTTTTGTTAGGAGGATTAAAATGTACTCATTCATTAGTTAAGTGCAAACTGAATTTCAAATGAGTCAGAATATATTGAAAGTAAAACTGTCAAATCATTGGTATTGATTTAGACACTGTTAAACAGGGGCAGTGCTAACACACAAGGGTTTATTCTTTATTATGACTTGCTTATAACCCTCATTGATGATAATGGGAATTACAGGCATGTCCAGAAGGGAATGTGCCCTTTGTAAATTCCCTATAAGCTCTAAGATTAAGCAGCCACAGTTTTGTGAGAGTTCAAATGCTTTCTATGTGCAGGCAAAAATTTCTGAGCTCTCCTATGTCCTTTCTTAGCAGTTCTTGGAAGGTAAACCTTTTGGAAACAAGTCTATCCCAGAGCTCTTGTCTTGCTGTTCCTTATCTGATAGGGAAGATGCCAGGAGACTGTGCCAGGAGATAGGCACACTTTTATCCAAAGTGTGCAGCAAGAAAAATTAATAGTTTGTACAGGGCCCTGACTTGCAGCCCAAATTGTTAATGTTGTAACAGGGAAAGTTTTGTGCACAACTGGTACAGAAATACAGCATGTAAGTTTAATTTTGGGGTTTGCTTTGTTTTGTTTTTCATACTAGTGGTGTATAAATCAGAAACTAAAGGGATAATCAGAATAGAGTATAAATAAAATATTATAGTAACTTCTGTAAGTAACCATATTTTCACAGCAGTTATTGAGGATGCTCACCGTATTGTTTCTGAAGTAACACACTGACTTTGCTTGGTGTAGTGTTATGCAAACTATTTAATTCTCCAGCCTCTATGCTTGCTATCCAGATCAGGTTGTTTGGTTCTTATATTTCCAAGCATTATCAGTTCACACAGCACTGTACAAAACAGAAATGGGGGTGGGGGTGATTGATAGCTGGGTGAATATGAGTCAGCGGTGTGCCCAGGTGACCAGGAAGGCCAATGACATCCTGGCTTGTATCAGGAATAGTGTGGCCAGTAGGACCAGGGAAGTTATCTTACCCCTCTATTGGGCACTGCTGAGGCTGCACCTTGAGTGCTGTGTTCAGTTTTGGGCCTCTCACTACAGGAAGGACATGGAGATGCTGGAGCATGTCCAGAGAAGGGCAATGAAGATGGTGAAGGGCCTGGAACCCAAGTCTTATGAGGAGCAGCTGAGAGAACCGGGGTTGCTTAGCCTGAAGAAAAGGAGACTGAGAGGAGACCTTATTGCTCTCTACATCTGCCTGAAAGAAGAGTGTAGAGAGGTGGGGACCGGTTTCTTCTCCTAAGTAACAAGTGACAGGATGAGAGGAAATGGCCTCAAGTTGTGCCAAGGGAAATTTAGATTGGATGTTAGGGAAGAATTTCTTTACTGAAAGGGTTATCAGGCATTGTAATGGATTGCCCAGGGCAGTCCCTGTCCCTGGAGTTTTATAAGAGTCCTGTAGACATAGTATCATAGACATGGTTTAGTCAGGGACTTGTCAGTGTTAGGTTAGTGATTGCACTTGATGATCTTACAGGTCTTTTACAATCGAGGCAGTTCTGTCATTCTGTAAATATAGGGACTTGAGGGAGGGAGACGTCACGAGGAGGACATGGAATGGGAACCCACTTGTCACCCCAACTATTTCCTGCACCTCTTGCTTCTGAAGTTCTTATTGTGCTAACAGTGTTGTAATTTTCTCTTAATTTAATTCCTCTCTACTTGTTTGCTTCTGCATCAGCCTTACTGCTGAGCCTAAACTTAGCATCGAGTTTCTCCCCTCATCTGTTGTGTAAATCTGGGAACAACAGAAATTTTGGGGCATCTCTCTGTTTTTAAAATTCTCTGATTGTAAAGAAAAAAAAAAAGAAAATGAAAAAAAAGAAAAACAAACAAACAAAAAAATCCCCAGCTTTGTGGAACATATAGGACTGGAAAACTGCTGATTCCCACCTATTGACACTGATATTGACACTGGTGCTTCAGAAGCACATCCATAGCCCTTACCTTGCCAGGAGAAGGAGTTATTGCTTTTGTTCTTGTTCTGCTAATCTTAGGATGAGGAAAAGGTTGAATTAAGACCATTTGTCTCCTGGGTCAGTGCTGTAATGAATAATTTGTATGAAATGGCACCCAACCTCTTTTTTGTACTCTTAAAAATAACTTTCTGTCAGGGCCCTGTGGGCACTAACCAGTCTTTCTGTCCTTTCCCAAGCCGCCTCCACCCTGCCCACAGACCCAGGATGACATTTCAGCACAGCTGGAGCCTTTGTCCCTGCCTCAATGGTGCTACAGGCCTGCCTACCCTTCATCCTGTCTCCAGGCACTTAGATTTCCCACACAAGTCTTGGACATGACTTATTTCCCTGTTCTGGCTGACGCTCGCTGGCCCTGCTGCCACCACCTGAGTGTGCTCGCTGCCTGCCTCCAGCTATGGGACCATGCTGGCTTATGAGGTGATGGCCGAGTGTCCTCACAGCCACTCACCTTGGGAATGCAGCCCCATTCCTGTTGCCCCCTGATACTTTCCATCCTGCTGCATTCTCTGTCACATCCCCTGCTGGAGCTGATTGTGGTCTGTAGGACAAACATGCTGGTCAGGCCCCAGATCAAGCATTAAAGTCTGTCTTGATTTCCAACACACCCAGGTGGTTAGCAGGTTTCTCCTTACCTCCCTCCTTGCTTTGCTCAGAAAGGTGGTTGTGGAAGTTTCTAATACTCCCTCAGTACTGAACCTTTTTAATCTATCTTGGAAGCTAGACAATAAAAGCCATGTATCTGCATCCTCTGCTGAGTCTACATGTTTGCTCCAGATGCTATTTTAAGAAATCTGTCTTGAGGAAAGCAAAAACAGTAGATAAGCTAGTCCAGTGCAATCTATTCTGTAATGGTGTAACCTTGCAGACTCGGCTCTCCCTGTACCCCTCTCCAATCTGTCACTGTCTACAAGTAAAGATGTTACCAAGAGCTATTCGAAGCTTTCAGACTACTGAAATAAATAACATATAAATGTATTTATTGAAAACAAAAACTATTCCCGTTATTATCCCTCATAGATGTGGGATCCCTCGTAACTCTTCAAGTTTTTGAGTTGGCATTAGTTTGTAAAACCAAAAAAACCCTGCAGAGCTCTAAGTTTGTTTGCTTGAAAATACATTTATCTGTGTTACAATTGTACCAAAAGGTCTTGTGTTAAAACGAAGGACCTACACCTTTGCTATATTTACTTTGATCCAGTGCTGATCTCCAACATGTAAACGAAGAGTAACTCAGTTGGCTTGGCTGAGGAGTGTATGTATGATTAGAATCTGACCTCTACCTTGCCACTGTACAAACCTGGGAGTTTAAATGGTGGCATAAAAAAATTACAATTTTTTTAATATATGAATTATATTTTGAGGAGGACCTGTTAGGCATTGGGGCAAAAATATTTCTGTCTGCATCACATACATACTAATGTAGTGCAAGGAGGGATCTTATCCTCCATTCCCTTTACTCTCCTGGATGCTTTGCAGATTTGGAGAAAGAGTCACTTTTTTTTTTTTTTCCTGGAAATCATATTATATTTTCATTACACTGAAGTTGGAACATTTTTTAATCCCTATGAAAAGGATTCATATTTTATAATTAAAAACATCCACTATGAAAAAACTCAACAATGAATTAAACAAATGTTGGTTTTCAAAAAGCATATGGAAGTTGATCAATCCTTTATCAGTGTATGAGAAGCTAGATGAAATGTATCTATGAGGACATAGTTTTCAGCATTTTGCAATCATACCCCCTACATTAATTTGAAATAATATTTTCTTATAAATTCAGTTGTTTTCTACAGAATGTTTTGGTTTTGTTTTTTTTTTTCTTTTTACCAGTTGAGCATGTCATACAAAGCACAATCCAAATCCTATAAACATTTCCCCATCTGTTAGTGGGCCTTTCTAGGATGAAGTTTAACTTTTAAAATATAGTTTCGAGGGAATTGCTACCATTTGTCTGACTTGTCATGACATTTTAGTGATTGAGAGTTTTTGTTTCAGAGACAAATGAAGATCAACCAAGTAGAATTGCTTTGCATATTCTTCTGAGTCACTCTGCCCTTTACTGTGTGAGGGCAAACTAGTTCTGCCGTTCTGTGCAGCCTCAGTACAATAAAGAACTGGTGTTACAAACAGACTTTTGAACTTAGTTGATGCCAAGTGGTGAAATGACTCAAATATCAATAAGGATTATGCAGAAACGTTGGCATCCCAGCTCCAAATGACCAGCATTGTTCTGTTAAAAATGTTTCCAGGAAGTCTGTGAACTTGCCAGTACCACACTGGATTTGTTTTTGCTGAAATAAGTGTGCATACAAAGAACTTTTTCTCCCCTCCTCTTTCCAGTTTATGTATAATTGAAGCAGAGATGTTTAGACTTTTTATAATGTGGAAGATTCTTTAGATTTCATACATACTACATAATCTAATTTGTCATGGAATTTGTTTAGCAATATCTCCCACAAGACATCCTGCTTGACCTAAAAGAAAAAAGAAGTATGCTGCCAACATCATTATCCCTTATTTCCTGATGCAATAATTTCAAAAAGAGAGATGACATATTCTGTAAGCTTTCGGTAGGGAAAATAATGATATCACCCACTTCAAATGAAATACTCATTTGATTTTTTTATTAATTAACATCTCTATGTTGACAGAAAAAATACTGTAATACAGCAAGGGAACTAGTATTGAGTATTATCCTTGAAACAAATATATAAATTATATATTCTGTGAGTTTTGAGTTCTTAAATTGAGTCAGGTTTTAATTTTTTTTTCTTCACTGCGTTGTTTTTCCCGAACATAGTAAAGATTGTGTTCATGTTTTTTAGAGGTATGCTATTATGTTGCACATTCAGGTACTCACAAAACTGAGGTGTATTTTGCTCCATGCTCCTTGATTAATGGACTAAAAAGCAAACATGGTTTCAGTAGTGATGACAAAATGTTTAATGCTCACCAAATGATTATCTGCATAATTTCAATATTTTCAAATAAAAATTGTGAGTTTACAGAGTCAAATAAGAAAAGATAATAGAAAACTTCAGAAGTATCCAAAGCTTCTGCTTCTCTATCAGCAAAAAAATGAAGGTGAAAACATTTTCCTCATAAAATAAAAATATGTGTATTAAAAATAATATGTAGGAGGAGAAAAGGAAGATAGTAATTTAATATAAAAGTAAAATTCATAAAGGTTTCTTATTTATTAGTATACCTTGAATTTATGCCAGATATTAAATGTTAAAAATTATAAATTTTGGGAAAGCTCTAAGCATCTAACACTTGTTGGAAGTGCCTAGGGTTCATAGCAAGCCAGTGAGAAAATGAAGCTGCTCATTTCCTACAGGACTTCTGAAAAGTGTCATATAAACTCCTCACTTAGTCAGGCACACGAAAGCCCTTGATTCCAAAATCAGTTCCACAGAAACTAGTCCTAATGTGAGATGAGTTAAGTACATATTCCTGATAGGATAAAGGTAGAAATATTTCCTAAATAACTTTTCCATTACAATAAAATTAATCAATTCCTCATGCTAATAACTCATTTTATATGATTAAAAATCAATGTTTGTTGAGTATTTAATTTTTTTTTAATAGAGAAAACATCAAATCCAAACAATACACTAAAAACTGAAGGTAAAAACCTTTTTCTCCTTCACTCCCAATATTTTGATGTTTCTGATCCACTTACTTTCTCTTCCTAAAATTATTTTGAATTAAAAAAAAAAAAAAAAAATTCTTCAAGGCAACTATTTGGCCCTATTTTCTGATACCCTGATTTCAAAAAAACTGCGTTAGGTAAGAACCAAGACTTTCTCCAAGAGCATCACCAGTAGTCTGTCCGTTATACAAACATTAGGTGATCAGATAAATTCATCCCGTGGAAAGGACCAAGCAGCCAGACGCAGATTTAACAGACAAATGGCAGATATCGCACAAGCTGGGTCACTGTGTCTGACTCTTGTGTGCAGCTTGTCTTAACAGTGCAAATAATACAAGTAAAATTTCAGGACTTTTTTTCAAGTGGGAGATAGAAATCCAAAACCTTCTTTTCTTTGTTCATGTTGCTGATATCCCCCAAAGTGAAGCTATTTTCTCCTGAGAGAAACCAATTTATATGCTGTATCCAGTAGAAAAGAAAAAAAAAAAAAGTGCTTGTTCAGAACCAGTGCTTAGGGGTTTGCTTATAGGTGTCATTGTGTCTCACATTCCTGCTGTGAAAATCAGCTTGCATTTGAATGTGCATCTTGACCCATAAATGTCACCCTGGTCCACTGAGCATCTTGACTTCAACATTTCCTGTTGTAAAATGGACAATAGGATAACACTTCTTTTTCTGAAGGAGGGACCTGTGACAATGTGTGCATGTGTGCAGTCGGGAGAAACTGCAGCTCTCGGGATTTAAAAGCGTGTCATCAGCCACTGAGCAGGAGATCACAGGAGAACAAAGCTGCTGGACAGTTTTTGAAAAACACAAGGATTATCATTTCTCTTTCTAAACCACTTCTCCTTTTGACGGCCCTGAATCCTTCTTGGCCTCTCTCCATCAATGGCTCAACGATGCGCCCTGTAGTAGAGTACATCCAGCTGCCTGGTAGAGCAAGCTGCCTTTGAACAATGAAATAATGCTGCTGTTCCTGTGCACATATTGTTTATGTTGCTAGCCATTTCTTAATTACATGCATTTTCTAGTAAAAAACATCCTAATGTTATACTCCGAAACTGAAATTTGCACTGAAGAATGCACTGAAAGGTTCATGTAGAATAAAAGTTCCAGCTTTGCCATCTCCTGATGATTGTGTAAGAGTTGTGATTTTTGTAAGAGAAAACACATTTTTAATTTTAATTCCTTGCCTTTTCTGTTCCAGAGGATTTTACAAATCAGGTTATATTCTTTAGGACATTGCTTCATCACCAAAAATGATCACACTTCAGTCAGATTGCCAACTTCAGTTCTTCAGTTTTAAGCTAAAGTGCATAATTCTGTTATTATACAATACAGAACTTTTTCCATACCTACTTGGAATTTAGGACTTTAGAATTTTCAAAATATTAGATGTTTATAATAGTATTTGTACACATTCATGAAGACATGGGCAGAGTAGACTGGTTCTAAAAATGTTAATGAGTATGCTTTTAGAAACTACATTTGGCTCTGATTTGAATTGAATTATGCAAAGAGTGATATTGTCTTTTGAAGATAATTTAGCATTAAGAGTCATCTAAATATTTCAGTGCTCAAATGCCAATTTTCACCCCATTGCATCAAATCAATATAGATTATATTTTTATCATCAGGAATCATCAAGAAGATCAAAATATGGGTTTTTTTTCATTCCAAACATAGGACAAACAGTTCAATTTTTAAAATGCCAAAAAGTGTCTCAATTTTTTGCATATGTCTGTATATTATAGACACCAACCTAAAAAATGTTAACATACCTTTTCTTGCACTAAAAAGTTAGTTTAAATGATTTAGAGTGATCTTTCTGAATGATCAGTATCATTAAATAAAGAGGATTTCATTATGAGCACAGGAAAAACCTTTATTATTAAAATATGCATTATAGGTACAACATCTGGTGTTTTCGCAAATGTCTGTCTTGGGACAGCAAGACTAGAACCTTGAGGTGATGTACAAGAACCTGATAGAAGACCTCATATAAATGTAATCTCTTACCAGAATCTGAAATTTTATTATTAACACTAGTACCTTATGCACTGGGACATTTTCATAGATATTCTCAAAAGCAGTATTGAACTGTTTGATAGAACTTGTTAGAGCACATTGATGTCTCCATTCTTCATATTCAGAAGGCAAAAATCTCAGGATACAGCTGTTTAGATGGAGATAGAGCAGGATAGTAGGGAAAATAATATTGCTTATAGCTGGTTATAAAAAATCACATTCAGTGAAGTAGAAAGATGTAACTGAATTGTATGCAAGGTTTTAAACTACTAATTGTATTTCTACAAATACTTCGATAACTTGTGTGAGTATATTTGCCTGTGTACAGACTCATTTAAAAAATACTGTTCATTCAGATTAAGAGAAATTTATCAGAAAAATGAAGACAAAATATCTGTGAAAGAGAAAGGAAATAATTTACCAATAAATTGTGGAACAGTGCTAATGCTTATCACCAAAAAGGTACTAGATCTTGTGATTCATGTGCTGTATAAAAACCAGCCTTTTGTGGATTACAAGAAAAAGAGATAAAATATTCAGCATGGCATAGTGTCTATTTAAAATTAGTTGGTTTACATCTGATTACTTCTAAGAACTTAACTAAAGAGGCAACAGAGGCTGTAGACCTTTTTTCTTAACTGTAATGATTTTGTACTTTAAATCCTTTCAAAATAAATATCACCTGTTCATTCTTTTAAATTCTGATTATTGCATAAAAGCTATACACTCCTAATAGCACATTTCTTTGCTTGCAGTTTTGCCTATAGATTAGTTGCAACCTGAATGCAATTGTTGCTATAAAGAATCTGAATAATAGATGCCAAATTATTCAAGAAAATACTTGTATTTGTCACAATTATTTCCACAAATAAAGCTAAAGCTCCTTTTTAATACTGACCAGAAATGCAAGTCTCCAGAATTTGTATAGCTTGTAAGTAAACTATAGTGTGCTTACCATGTTGTCTTAAAAAAATACCAATATTTATGTTGCAGGTAATTGGTGTAGAAATAATGGATTCTAAACTATTGAGTCTTAATAAAAACAATGTGTTACATAAATGCTACTTTTACTATGTTTCTGAAATATTAGTTGCACTTTTCTTTTTCCATGTTGGTATTGATAGGATGACTGTGTTCTCTTAGATAAAATATTACAGGAGATTATTTATAACATAATGAAGTGCAACAAAGGCAAGTGCAGGGTCCTGCAGCTGGGGAGGGATAATCCCAGGCACCAGTACAGATTGAAGATTGACTTGCTGGAAAGCATCCCTGTGGAGAATGACCTGGGAGTCCTGGTGGACAGCAGGTTAACGGTGAGCCAGCAGTGTGCCATTGTGGCCAAGAAGACCAATGCATCAAGAAGAGTGTGGCCAGTAGGTTAAGGGAGTTATCCTCCCTCTCTCCTGTGCCCTAGGGAGGCCACATCTGGAGTACTGTGTCCAGTTCTGGGCTCCCCAGTTCACAAAAGACAGGAATCTTCTCGAGAGATCAGCAGAGGGCCACAAAGATGATTAGGGGCCTGGAGCATCTCCCGTATGAGGAAAGGCTGAGAAAGCTGGGTCTGCTTAGCCTGGAGGAAACAGAGAGGGGAGTTTTTCAATGCTTATAAATACCTAAAGGGCAGATGTCAAGAGGATGGAGACATTCTTTTCAGTGGTGCTCAGTGACAGAACAAAGGGCAATGGGCATGAACTGGAACACAGGAAGTTCCATCTGAACATGAGGAAAAACTTTAGGAGTTAATGAGCACTGGAAGAGGCTGCCCAGAGAGTTTGTGGAGTCTCCTTCTCTGAAGACATTCAAAACCCACCTGGATGCAGCCCTGTGCAACCTGCTGTAGGTGAACCTGCTTTGGCAGGGGGGTTGGACTAGATGATCTCCAGAGATCACTTCCAACCCCTCCCATTCTGTGATTCTATGATTCAGTGATAACCAAAATATTGTCTATCAGAATAAAAGCCTTCTGATCCATTGTAGCCATGGAATACATGGAATAGTGTACTTTTAAAAATACATCTACACACACTTATGTTCAATTTAGCATATTTAGTATGCTAAGCTCAATTCATTCTCTTTAAAGTTTTACTTTAAAACAACTTCAATGTGTTAAGTGACTAAATTAAAGCTTTTTAGTGTTTCCTGCAATCTCCCAAAGCAGAAATAAAATCAGTTTTAATTTATTTTATTTGCTAACACTGTGGATATAATTATTGCTGCAGAGTCTTTTTAATTGTTTTCAACTAGGTGCTTGTCTTTAAGTTGCAATAGACTTCAAATTCTACATTGTTGGTATTCCCTTGTTGATTTTGACAAAGCATCATAAATCCAGGTATTTAGGCTTATTGAATTTTGAAATGAGGTGATTAGTTGGAACATGGATGAATTAACCGATGCAAACCAAAATGAATTTTATGATTTACTGCCATTTAGAAGTTCCTTTGGAACCTTTATGTGCAAATTGTAAAATGTATTAAGAGATAAGATATCACAGTTATAATCAACAATGTAAAATTCTCTCAAATAAAAGTATTCAAGCAGTCCTTCGAAAAGAGTAATTGTTGAATAAGTGTTTATTATACGCAGTTACATTTTATTATAGATCATGCTTTTCCACTCTGACATTTTATTATGCAAAAAAGGTATGTTAATAGACTCTCAGTAGCAGTCAGTAATGCTAGAGTTCCAAAGCTGTTACCATTATAATTTGCTTTCAAATATTCATGCACTTTAGAAGAGGCATATTTCGGGTGAAATAGCCCATTTATCAGTTTTTACCTAAAGTTTGTAATGATTATTAGCCAAAGGTAACAGCAAACTACAACAGTGTGTGCCCTTGATATCTGGTCATTGATATTTCTAGTAGTCTGTTTTTCAGGGGTTTTTTTTACTAGACTTGAAAAGGAAGGGAGTTCAATAATTTTACCTGCGTAGTATAAAATGCTAATACACGTGCAAGTATGAACTAAAACATGGATGTGTTGTGCTTTTATTTCAAATTAAATAAAGACTGGAGTTTAATTATTAGAAAAAAGAGAGATAACCTAGAGTACATTCAGAAACTAAAGTTTAAAAGTCAGAGAGTGTGAGAGCTTGAACTCTACAGCTTTGTAGCTGCTTATTTTTTATTTTAATTTTAGGCACAGTCTGAACATAAAGGACTTCCAGAGATAAGAGCCCCAAGAGCTGTTTCTCTGTTTGAATTACAATTCAAAGACCAAAACTTTCCCTGAAACTTGAATGAATTGCTGCAGGCCTCTAGAAAGGCAAATTATGAGAACCCCATGTAGCAGTTCATTGCTGGTTCAGGAAAACATAAAATCAGGCTCTGCCCTATTCTTCTGATTACCTGGGTTCCTGTCTGCCCTAAGGTGGCAAGTGCAAGTTACATGCTTTCTTGCTTCTCTGAGCCCTGGACCAACATCAAAGTTTGGGTAAATCATTCCAGATTTTTAGCCTCCCTTTTTCCTACAAGTCAAATAATGAGATGAAACTTTATAGAGTAAATCTACTTTTAATCTAGTTAAATAGTAAAAACCTCAGAATCTTAATGTGCAAGATTTGCTAATGAGTTTCTCCAGACATTTTAAAAACATTTATAAAAAGTCTTCTATTTTATATTTTAATCATTTAGTTGAATAGAAGCCCCATATAAACATTTGACTTTTCAGAGATTAGTAAAAAAGGTTTGTTCTCATTTACAGTAAATTTAGTGCTTATAGTAAGATATACAAATTTCTGTACAAAAGTAAAAGTCAGATTTTGTTATTTAATATTGTAGTTTTGATGCCTCATGTAAAAACCCTAATATTTCTCTCTTGCCATACGTAATGCTTTTAATTCTGCATTTGCTTTGTTTAGCTCTGTAATATTGTCTTGATATATCTGCCATACAACAGTACTACTGCATGGAGTCAGAGCAAATTCTGCATGTAGCGTGTTCAAAGTCTTATATTGTTTTCTGGTATGAACGATAATTACAATGTAATCTTCCTACCTACAAATCACAATATCTCCTTTTAGTTCTTTTCTCTGCTACTGAAAGCAGAGAGGAGCTGGTCCTTACAGCACAGGACTGTGACATAAATAGAGTGCTTGTTCTTCTGAATGGCTCCTAAATCTCTTCCTCTGAATCTCTTATTCTTGAGAATAAGGGGAACAAATTATTCAGCTCTGTCTGGGATCGGACCAGTACTACAGTCTCAGATTTGTGACTTTCTCATATGCTGTTTAATTAATGCTGCTGTAAATATTTTTGGCTTGGAATCTGTGCCTCCCCTACTCCTGTCGTGGTAGTTTGTGGAGACATTACAGACAATGGCAAGGTCGTTCCTCTTTGCAAAGTAGAGAGGAATCATGAGGGGATAGTACAAATAAGGTATGTGGTTCTCTATATTGCAGGGAGTTTTATTGGACATACTTTTTTTACTTGATTTTGTCCTGCATTTTATGTGCAATGTGATGAACTTTGCTGAACCTATATACTGCATATATTTGTATGGATTCTGGTAAAAAAACCCCATAGGTTTACATGCACCTTCTCAGCAAACAGTGTTCTGTTGGAAGTGGCCATTCATGTACTTTGCATTCCTCCATTTGTGGTGTTACGTCTTCACAGTTTTATATTTAATAAAATTCGTGGCAGCAGAGTTATTTTGTCAGTTTAAGAAAAGTGATAGAATCTCTGCCTGATGAGTTGATCAAATATAGTTCCCACATGGAACACAGATGCATTAACAGGTGTGAAAACAATTATTAATAATCTTGGAACTGATTTTTTAATTTTATTTTCTTTTCCCTCATGTCTGTGTTGATGTTTTTTTCGGTCAATTGTAACTTCAAGGTCTGATTTCAAGCTTCCATTCTCAGTTCAATTTGGTCACATTTACCTACACTAATGGGTAGCTAATATGAGTCAACACAGTTAGGCAGAATATGTTTAACCCTACTAGTGGTTTCATTTTGCAGCTATTTACCTTGAGACTTACTGCACATTTACACTGCCTTGCTACAAGCGTTCTAGTTCAGTGGTAATAAAGTTCATCTGAAAACTTCAGGGCTTATTATTATAAAACCACACACCTTTTCAGCAAAGTGCAGGATGTTGAGCCACTCTGCTGTTTGGGGATGAAAATGAAATGTAAACATTACAGCTACTGAGCAATGATCCAGTGATGAGTTGGGTACACAGTTCCCTCAAAGCTAGACTCTTTGGTTTATCCAGATTTAGACTCTTAATTACCTATGTGCAAGGAATACATGCTCTAATAAGAGTTCTGAGGTTGCATTTTAAACACCTTGACAGAAAACATGGCATTTTGGGGTTTTTTGTTCAACCTTTGTTTCAGAGGTGAAAGCTGTATCATTATATTTAATTGGCTACCTGCAGTTCATTAGTGGCAGCATCATTAAGTAATACTGGAACATTTGTAGTGGCTAATCTTTCAAGCATTTAGCATTCATGATGGCCTTGTTAAAGTAACAAAGGTCAGGCTTCAGTTCAACAGCGTGGCCTGTTCACCAAGGAGACTAGCATAACAAAGTAATCTCTGTGTGTCACTTTTCATTAATCATGATACTTTCCTTTTCATGAAATTCCAGCAGATAATTGTTACTAAATGCGATTTGCAACACCCTGTGCTGTGGTTGAAGGACCAGAAATAGGCAAACAGATAAAAACATTGTTTAGCTTGCAGGCAGCAAGTGTTTGCTATTCAAAGGTACGTCATGCATAAACATTGATTTAGCCATGAGCTGACACTTATAAAGCTTTTGGTGTTTCCAGAAAGCCCTATGGTCAGGCTAAGTAATAGCCAAGGGCAAGTACTTTTACCTGCATAGCAAGGTTAGATTCTGTATAAATTGTCTGATCTTGAAATAATCAGTTTTCATAATGTTAAGCTGCTTCAGCATTGCCATAGGTCACAGCAAAGTGTAGTAAATGAAACACTTGCATGAGTGGTAGGAAATGTGTTCTCATGTAAATTCACCTATGATGATATTGAATAAATATTTTATTAAGAACATAGTTAACAAAGAATTTACTTGTTTTCCTTTATCTTGGAACTTATTTGCATGAGTCTTCTTGATGCTATGAAATTTCTAGGATGAATTCATCTTCATTTTCATCTACACTTTGTGAACAACAGTGAAAGGTGAACAGTTTTAGAAACATGCCAGTGGAATTCCATAGAAAGAGATGTTTACACGTTTGTCACATGGCCCAAAGATACAATTTTATTCAACGCTTGGCCAACTTGTGTTCTGTCACAATAATGCAGCTGGTAGAACTTTTAGAATTTGCTCTGGTGTTCCTCAGCAAAAGGCAAAATTTTATTTCTGCTAATGAAATGGAATGGCATTCCTGTATTTGTGCAAAAAACTGATCTTACTGGTCTGCCTGTTCAGAGAATTAAAGCAAACAACAGTTTTAGTGTGAATGTTTTAGCTCCATTACCTACATCACAGAACAACTGGTAGTGAAAGTGGCTTTATTTATTTATTTAGCAAGACTTACAGAAAATAAATTAATGCAAATCTAAACAAAATTCAGGACCTAAGCCTAGTCATAAAGCACATCTCAAATGCAGCAAATAAGAATTTACAGCAGTACACTTTCTTCAAAATATGGATTTCAAAGGTGACTGGAATTGCCCATATTTCTTTTGAAATAAGATAGAAAAGCACCATTATTATACGTAGGCTTCTTATGCTTTGATATAAGTTGCAGTAGAATTTAGTCAGTTCTTGATTGTTCAGGGTATAGTATGGTATAATTCAGATAAAGCAAAAGTATTGAAAATGCAAAAACATCTAAACTAAACTTGAAGAATATCTAATGAGAGAATGGAAAAAAATAACATCTGTGAAGAACTTATGTGATAAATGATTATTAAAAGTCTTAGTCTGACCCTAGATGATAAATAGGGTCAGTATGTACAGTGTGAGCATTTACATTGCAAATGGTGAATAGTAGTACCAGATCCTACATTCTGCAGGTACATACCACTTGAGTCTACTTTAAGCTGAGCAATAAGAATTGGCAATAGAATGAAAAAAAAACCAAACCCTAAAGTCATAGAGCTGTAACACAAAAATACTGCTTGACAATAATTCAAAAACAAAAATAGCTTTTTAGAAGTGTACAGAACATAGTTTACTTAATATGGAATTTCTAAGCATGATGACTGTATTTTCATTTCAGGTGATTTTGTTGATGTTCCCTAAGTGCCATATTTTCTGAAAAGCCCATCCTTTTTCTAACATTGGGCCATGGCAAAATTTACATCTTTCTAGACTTCCAGAGCCAGATGTATCTGTTTTGTATTTAGTAACCCTCACCTATACACTAATTTTAAATGTTGAACACAATGCCTGCTGGCTTCATTTGATACACTCTAGTTTTTTATTTGAAAAGAAATTGGACAATTAATCTCTATCCGTGCCTATGATCTTCAATCACATTCCCACTCAGTCATCTCTTTTCCAGCCTGAGAAGTCCTGGCTTAATTAGTCATTTCTTGTATGGAAGCATTCATTCTTGAATAGTGTCCAAATGTGATACTGTTGCAGTATTTAATTCCAATTTAAGTACCATCTGCTAGTAGAATGTTCTCTGCCAGGATTTTCCACCACTTAATAAGAAAGGTATCTAAAAACCAAGAATGGGTTCTCAGGTAGTTTGTAGCATATGTCTTGCCTTCTCCAGCAGTTGGTAAACTCAATATTATTCAAAGGGCCTGTTCTTTGGTTTTATTTGGAGGGCTGGTGGGTTAAAGGTTTATATTTAGCAGTATAGAACATTTTGTTCATGCACTGTTTAAGTTTTCAACCTATGGTCAAGCAGCATGAGTGGCTTTAAAAAGAATGCCATATTTCTAAGAGGAATTAAATCAACAACAATCTAATGTAGTATAAAAGAAAAGGGCAGGAAGAGTTGAGAGAGTTTGTATTTTTGTGTGCTTTTTACATATTACATTTTGAAGATATATGGCAGTTCTCATGTGCTATTCTTCAGAAGTAGTCAAGGTTAAAAAATCCAACAGAATAGACAACTAGCCAATAGCTGGCTGAATAGTTCTGTGATTCATTTAGTGCTTCTGACTTTATGGTATGTGGAAGAATGAAGGTTGGAGGTGAACTAAAGGGTGCATTCTTTCATAAATGGCTTAGGGCATAGATTTCCTAAAGCTAATTTAAGACATCATAATCTAAATTGAAATGTTTGTATGAGTAAGTACTGCCCATGTCAGCCCAGTCCAGTTATGCTATTTGCAGTTTATATATGTCTGTATACGTGCATACAGTTCTGCAGAGCTGAACCTTTTCCCAGATATACACCCCAAATACAAATTACAAAAGTATAGTAACTTTTACTAGTAAAATAGAGAAGATTGTTTCTATATGATATAGAACTTGCCATAGATTGTTTTAGATACTCAGATTTTTTATGGTTCAAAAACCAGCTGGACAAATTTGAGAAAGGAAAGTATCAACAGTTAGGGAAAATTACTGAGTTGTAACTTGCAGAAGGCTGGGATCATATTATAGGATAGCATTACAATGTGCTCACTCTGTAGCTCTTCCACTCTTGAAAACAGGATGCATGATCAGCCTTCCTTGGAAGACTCTTAGATAACATGTAATATTATAACAAATGATTGTAATAAATTTTTGCAGTACTGTAAATACACTGATATAATTTTGTTCATTGTGATTATGTTAATTCGTAAATTTAGAAAAATCATAAAAATACAAAAAGTGAGATAATTAAGATTTATAAGTAACAGTATGAAATTAAAACTCATTTTTAACGACGTGAAAGCTCTTTGATGTTGCTTTAAGAAAGATACAAATTTGCACTGAATTGTCAAGGGCCTGGATAATAAATTCTTGGACAACAGCAACTGAGGAAAGAAGTCTATACAACTTATATCAGGAGTTCTGTATTTTAACACATTTTTAATAGAAATTCAGTTTGCTTTCCTCCAAGAGGGGAATTTTAATGGTACAGTCCAGAAGAGGAAACAATGACCACAGTGTTGATAAAAATGGTGGATGGCAAATAATAATCCAAGGTTAATGTGTTCTTATGTTTTTGATTCACCAATTCAAAGGCAGAAATCTCTTTTTTGATTGTTAGATAGTACCTGTTCAAAATCAAAAGTTACCCTCGTCTCCTAGATTTTCTAAAATACTTTCTGAAAAACAAAAACTTCTATAAAATTTTAATAGCTGCATTTGTTTTTATTTGGAACAGTATGTGAAATATTCTATTTCTATTCTCATTAGGTGCTACAATCAAAGATTTTAACAAGTATTCAGAGAAGCGTTGAAATTTTAATACAAGAACTAATAAAGAGAATGAAGCATTTCCATAGGGACAGTGAACAAAGTCTGATGATATTTTTATTTTTTTATCTACATTTTTGTTGCCCTCTCTGCAACCCAAAGAAGAGCTGACATCTTCATTTTTAGGACAATTCAGTTGAATACTATAGAAGTTCCTTTCTAAAACCCTCTCACTTCTTTCATTTATCAGGTAGAATTTTAAACGTTTTGGAATATAATGGCCCTCCATTAAAAAGCAACTTATGCTGGCAGCCCAGAGTCATCTCAGCTGTATTCTTGCAGCCGTTCCTGAGGGCTAGGAAAATACTGCAACCTTTTATTTATTCTAGTTTGATAACTATTCGAATCACTAACTTTCAATAGCAAGTGCTCTGTAAGTTATTGTTAGACACTGAAAACCTTCATACCTTGGCTTATCTCTAAAAATATGAGTTATTTCACTGCACTCATATGGGGATACATTTCATGCTAATGACATGTTTACCTACTTTAAAAAAAAATCCATGTTTGTGTTAGTTGCAGAGATAAAGTCATTTCAGAAGAGGTCAATGAAAGATGAAGATTATTTCTATGACATAAGCACATAGAAAATTACTTGTGATTAAAAACACTCACAAAGAATTGCATCAAGGGAGAAGTTATCTATTCAATTTAGAAATTAAAAACAAGAAGACAAGAATTGATATAAGCATAATATTTTAAAATTCAAGTATTTTTGCATATGCATGTGGCAACATGCATTAGTATTACTATAAAAAGAAATATCCACTGAGCCTGTACCTGGGGACATTATTTAGAATATTTATTGATGTCCTTTGCAAACTAATCTGTGGTTTTGCTTCTCTTGGAAATTATAAGGTTATCAGTAACTTGTAAATAATGTCTCCAGTCAGTTCACTGGATAGCTATTATTTATCCAAAATCTCACTTCAGCTATGGAATTATAAAAGGTATACTACTGTAACAACTACAATAATTACTTCAATTATACTGTAAATAAAACAGAACTTGCATATCCAGTTTTTCTTTCAGATTTCTCTAAGGGCTATAGTGATTTAAGGAGCTTTCACTGTACTGTAGTGGCAAAACATATTTTATTCATTTAAAGCCTATTAAAAAGACAATTGCAGAAGTATAAAGCCACATCATAATTATACAATACGTAGCAAACAATATAACATTATATGAAACTTTATTTTCCACAAACCCAAAATCTATTTTCTGTAGAGTTTCTGTCAGTATTGGATTATTAGCAAAAATTCTTCCTGACTTTGGTGGATAAACAGACTTGGCTTGTTTAGCCATTTCTGATACTGTGACTTAGAGCTTTGATTTGATTCTGATCCCTCAACACACATCGTGTCGTCAGGGCTGTGTAAATTTAAATCTGGAGGTTGCCTGCTGACTTCTAAGTAAATAGGAATTTATGCAGGCACCGGCATTCTTATAATTACTTTGTTGGGTATCTTGCTGGATCATATATAAGAAGCACAAGAATAATCTAAGAAGTAAGTATATATGCAAATACAGTACTGTAGAAAACTGTTTTGCTTTTATCTCTGTATACTATATAAAAAACTATAAAATAGGTTTCATTATTTCAGTGGTTATGGTAACAGCTTTGACTAGGACACCAAGAGCCTAACAAAGTTTTCCTTGTAAAAGTGTTTAAAAGGCAACTCAGAAGACTCTGGAACATTCATCCTGTGTGTGGTATAGCTTTCAGATTCTGCCCTTAGTTAATGAAGATTATATGTCAATAACAGATCATATCTCTGAAATCTGCAGAGGTTACAACTTCTCGGTTTGTTTCCTCCATAGTTTTTCATGGTTCTTTCAGTTCACTTGTATTCACACCTCTGCCTTCTTCCATAATAGAATCTATTTTTCAGGAGTTTGTTTCCCCCTAAAGCTGTGTAGAGTGTTAGCCAAAAAGGATAGTGGAATTTCAGCCACGAAATAAAAGAGAAGGGTTGTTGTCTTAGGAGTCTCCATTCTTAAGGAAACAGAAGGCCCAATATGCAGTCCAGACCCATTTCTTAGGGAAGTCTGCTGCCTACCTGGAGCCTGGGTTAAGGATGTCAAGGGAAAGCTTCCCACCCTAGTAAAGCCATCAGATTATTATCCACTACTGATATTTCAGGTGGGGAGCGATGAAGTAGCAACAAGAGGCCTGAGGGCAATCAAGAGGGACTACTGTACCTAGGAGTACTGGTGGATGACCAGTTAACTATGAGCCAACAGTGTGCCCTTGTGGCCAAGAAAGCCAATGGTCTCCTGGGGTGCATTAAGAAGAGTTTGACCAGCAAGGGAGGTTCTCCTCCTCCTCTGCTCTGCCCTGGTGAGGCTGCATCTGGAGTACTGTGTCCAGTTCTGGGCCCCCCAGTTCAAAAGAGATAGGGAACTTCTGGAGAGACTCCAGCGGAGGGCTACTGAGATGATTAAGGGGCTGGAGCATCTTTCTTATGAGGAAATACTGAGCGAGCTGGGTGTGTGTGTCCTAGACAAGAGAAGACTGAGAGGGGATCTTATCACTGTTTATAAATATCTAAAGGACGGGTGTCAGGAGGATGGGGCCAGACTCTTTTCAGTGGTGGCCAGCTATAGGACAAGGGACAACAGGCACAAGCTGGAACACAAGAGCTTTCACTTAAACATGAGGAAACATTTCTTTTCTGTGAGGGTGACAGAGCACTGGAACAGGCTGCCCAGAGAGTTTGTGGAGTCTCCTTCTCTGGAGATATTCAAGACCCTCCTGGATGCTTTCCTGTGCAACCTGCTGTAGGTGAACCTGCTTTGGCAGGGGGGTTGGACTAGATGATCTCCAGAGATCACTTCCAACCCCTACCATTCTGTGATTCTGTGATTTAGATAGTGCCTTCCCCCCAGCCTATTGTCTCATTCTCCCTGCCAACATCACTTTCTTTTGTACATCCCAGTCCCTGAGGTTCAAAGAAAAATGCTCATCTCTTTCATGTTATCCTCATCTCTTCTGTGCATCCTGGCTGTCTCTTGATAAAAAGATACATGTTGTATATATAAGCTACCAAAGCAGAAGAAAAATTTTTTATATTTGTCTTCAGGAATCTTTAATACACAATATGCTCACATATTGCTTCTACTACTTCCAGGCCCACCTGCATCTCTGCAGTTGCTAGAACATTACATAAACATGGAAACATAACAATTTTAGGCAAAGACCAGACTGTAACAACACTAAATTCCTTTAACATTTTTCCACTTGCATTTTGAACAACTTTGTCATCAAAAGAGCATAAATCCCACTTTATTCTATCACAGCTCCTGCACACAGAGAAGCAAAAAACAGGTATGTCCTTAATAGCTTTTTCTATGTTACTGTGGTGTTTCCTCTCCTAAAGAAATTTCCCAGTTTTTATTTTAGGTAGGTTTAATTCACTTATGCATCAGAGACTTAGGTGAAAATTGCTTTAGGATATGCTTTCTGACTAAAAATTGAGGATTTATTAAGGAAATTTTTTTTTTAAACAAGCTCAAGAGTACTAATGACTTTGGTATATAAATAGTCCACCAAACTGATATAAGTAGTTTCTGTCATCTTGTCTATGACGATTAAAGACCTGCCACAGCTAATGACACAACATACTAGCAATGTACAGCTTCTTTAGTTTCCTTTATTTTTTATCTTGGTGGAATTATTTTAACTTTAACATAAAATTACTGTCTATTTTACTCTTTTTTTCAATACACTACTAGAACATGCATTTTCAGATAGGTAAGAACTACTATATGAAGAACAAAGTCTTATTTCATTATATGCAAATATAGTGCTTTGCAGAAGGTGAGAAAGTCTAACCTTACTGTGAATGTGTTTAACATTTTCTGTACTTGTCTCCTTCATCTCTTCCCACTTTTTTTTTTTTTCTTAGAGGACACTTAAAGAAAATAAGATGCTTGCTATGTCAAAAGATCCTAGCAATGTCCTCTCTCATTGGTATAATTGTAACCCTATACAAGGGGAAGAATTTTAATGCACAACTGCTTATCACAGGAGACATCAGCCAACTTATTCATATTAGGGCATGAGTCAATTAGCTCTGTGCATTCCATATGAATAGTGCTGTCACAGGATATAAATATAAAATAGAAATAAATGCAATATGCACTGAAATCTTATCAGGCTCAAACAAGTATTCTAATTGTGCAAGTAAAAAGAACTGCTGTAACAAGGGGCCTTGGTGCCTGCAGGCAAGTCTTTGATTCTGTACCTTTCCATCTTGTAACATTCTGCACTGAATATCCTTGTAGTCTTTCTCAGCGCAACTTAAAAGACCTCTAATAATTAAAAAAGACAAGAATAATATCACCTTAGCTACCACTGTAGGACAGATTCTGTTACTGTGGATATCACTTAAAATAAGCTAAACCATTAGATGGGCAATGCCGAAGTAGTAATTCTTGCAAAAATAACTCAATGTACTTAAAGAATAGAATTTAGAACAGCTACCAAAGTGGTGTTTTGATGAATAGATCTGGTCTTTGACAAAATAAATAGGTTTATTTACAAATTATATATTATAAAAGTCAAACTTAACATATTTGATTATCCTTAATCAAATGGCAGTAAGTGGCCTCCTGATTTAATCTCAGCCAATACAGCCAGAACATCCAAAAAACAGTCTTCAGGGTGGATTTTGAATATGAGCCAAACTGTCCAATGTGCTTTAAACTACTTCTCTTTGCAAGGGCAAGATTACATGTATTCATCATGCCTTGATATCCTGGTGATGTGCAGAGCAAGAAGGGAACCCTGACAGAACTCTAATTTCTTCATTAATTTTTGGCCAACCTACCAGGTTAGTTCAAAAGTACTTAAGTATTATGGCCCTTTTAGAAATAAGATTGTCAGCATTTTGACCATCCAGTAACTCTCAAATCTGCGTGATACCCAGTTTTATTCAGCGATGCAAACCAGATGCTGTAAAACTCAGTAAGCATGTATCAGCTCAAGTGGGATCTGAGCTATAGTGGGTTTGAACTAAACTCATGAGCAAGTAAAAGCCTATATGTGTTTGACTGATACAGTACTACTGCCAATTCTCAATTTTTTTTTTTTTTAATTTGCTCTTACACGTCTTTGTAGAACACAGGAAGGGTCAAAGATGTCCCTTTCTTCTTGTGTAGCTTTAGCTGGAGAGCTGGAACCTGTAGGAATATGTATAGGGTTGTACCCAGAGTGAATGAAACAGCTAAAAATTAGTTGATTCCACTTGCAACTTCCACTAGCTGATTGTAGACTGAAGAGTATGCTATACAATCTAAATGGCAATTGGGGAGCATCAGTAAGTGCTGTCTGTGAGACATCTTGTGTTCCATTTCTTGCATTGCAAAAGATCATTTCAGTGTACTGATTATTTCCCAGTTTTATATATTGATCCAAGGGCTTTGTTTGTTTGCTTAAGTACGAAGCAAAACATGAATAATCTCTCTTTCCATTTCCTCCTTCTACTTGCATCTCTTGCATTCTCTTAGTATGAGCAGCACTAGGAAAGAACAGTGCACTAGGGAACAGCTGTTCTGCAGGCTTCAGTTATTTATTAGGTTGCTTAAATTTATACATAGATTGAAGTTGTGGTGTTGAGAAGTCCCATTTTAAAAAGTTGTTGCTCATGAACTTAAAGATATTTTAAGTTCTTTGTTAAATTGTTTCTTGACTGCACCCTTTCCCATAAAGCTCCCATATAATCCCTAGTAAAGTCCTCCTTCCGTATTTAAAAAAAAAAATCTATTAGATAAAGATATCTAACAAAAAGACTTTAAAGTTCCAAAATCAAGTGATCAGAAGTTCCAAATACTAGAATGAAGTTTGTCCATGTAAATTTTAGCTAGATGCTTTCTACATGTCAGTCATATGCTACAGTCTTTAGCTACACAATTCCTTACTGTTTTTTCCAGATCCTTCCTTATTCAGACCATAGGAGCAGAGTGGGTTGTCTGAACAGCTTTTTGATGTTTTGTTGGATCATCCTGGCACAGAGTGGCCCAAGGCATTTTTGCCTGTGCAAAGGTCCAAGTCTGTATTCAGTATAGTTATTACTTTCTGCCAGAGCTTTTGTGTGGTACTCATCACTAATATATGAGTTTCACACATTACTATTAATTTAATTTCCAAGCTCACCTGTGGGGTAGGAGGTTATTATCCATATTTTTCATAGAAGCTGGCACAGATGGATGGGACTGGGTGAAAGACTCAGGGAGCAAAGAGAAGGATTCACAAGGAATTCTAGTATAGATTCTTCATACTTACTTGAGAAACTGCAGTGCTTACAAGTTCCAAAAGTTCTCGAGTTCCCTATGGTTTTGTGAGTAAGGTCTTCTCTGTGCCCATGTGGCCAAGTATGTGTGCCACTACTTTGATTCTGAGGGCATTGCACAGGAAACTGTCCCCGTAAGACCTTGACATTTCAGTACCTACTTTGTCCTCTTATGTGGACAGCACATATACTCTGGCTTGATCTATATAGATCAGTGTTAAGAGTCTGTCTATCCATACACAAACTAGTGAGAAGGTAATGTTTCCCTTTTAGCTACCTCACAGATTAAAATATTAATCTAAGAATTTTAAACACCTTGTTTGGGATTTAAAAATTCAGCGATAGTCAGAAATCCAGGAAGTTACATTATTTAAAGGCTAAGCCTAAAATTCTCAGCATCAATCAAGCATAGGGACTAAAGTAAAAGAATGTACGGATCTGAGTACACAATTTCAGATGCTGACACCTTTTGGGGGGCAAATCAGCATCATATAGGTCTTTATATGTTGATGACGCAGCTTCCTATTACAGCCACTGTAATGTTTGAAGTTCTGGATGTTCATCATTCTTCAAATAGACAACAAAGGCTCAAACCAGCTCTGTGGTCCCAGAAACAGAGAATATGCCACTTGGTACCAGCTCCAAGAAATACATCTTAGTGGATGTGCAGTATCCTTTAGGAAGTCTATGATAGGATCTAGAATCCATTTCTACATAGCATTAGTTTAATTAATTGAAAAAGCCCTTTTGATGACATCTTCTTTCCTTATTACACATTTTGCAGCTTCTGCCAGAAATATGAGAGGGGTTTAATAAGTGACGGCACCCTTCGTTAAGTGATCCCCATTCATGCCTACATCACATTCCTTGCTCAGCAAGGCAGAAGAGCTGTGAAAAAACAGTATATGATCATGCAAATATAGAATATATCAAAATGCAGATGCCTGAGAAAGAAAAATCTAATTTCTCAGAGTTTGCTTTTACAGCTGTAGTAATACTCCTTGAATTTTGTTTTAGTTTGATTTGAGCTTTTCTTTTTTGCACAAGAGAGAGAAGTGAGTGGAAGTGGTTAGGGGGTTGTTGTGAAAAATCTTAGGTTTATGTTTTTCCCTGCCTTCATCCTTATTCTAGTGGAAAGGGGCAGCAAGTAAGGAACAGTTTGGTTTCACTTCTTAGAATTTCATTAAAAGATACAGGATGACATAAAGTCATAGTCATGCTTTATTTCACTCTAGCTGTCAGAAAAGAATCTCTCTGAACTATTTTGGGATTTGTGCCCTTTTCAACACATTGGTGCGCTTTGGTTGGATTACAGTGACTGGTAAATTACCATTGCCATTTTAAGCCAACCAAAGACTCCAGAAAACAAAAATTTAAAAAGTAGTATTTAATAATAATTAAAGAAAAGTGAATTTGGTAATTAATTTTGTCTCTGCTGAGTTGCTAGCTAACCATATGGTTAACTTCAGAATCAATCAAGAATTTTCTTGGACTATATGTAATTGGGTGACATACGATTTAAGTACATGAAGTGTGATAAATACAAGCTGTCTTGATGAAGATCGCTCTGTTGACTTTGATAGTGATTGAATAAGAGGAGCTGTAATCACAAATATGTGCACAGGTATTTTTAAGTAGACATCAAATCTCAGCCTATTAGAATTCGCAACAGAAAGTTTAATATGGGTATCACTCTCCTTAGTTATGTACAGTGAGCAGCAGTGTCATGCACGCTGAAAGACATCACATTTGCTATGAGCCATAGGGTAAAGACAATGAAAGATAAATTTTTGTTATTTCATTATTACTTTACACTTTTAACTAATGTAAACAAAAAGCTGAATGTTGCATGCATTTACTTCAGTTTTTATTTTACTCGTTTGGTGTACAAGGATGCTGCTGTTGCCTTGTTTTGGTTAGACTGAACACCGTATTAGGTTATTTTTATTTTGGTTCTCTGAGAAGACAGTTTACAAATTTGATTCTGATGATCAGAAGGAGCAGGTACTCTTACAGATCATTGCTTGGCTAAAAGGACAATTTCACCATCATTATTCAGGTAGAATGAACTAGGTTTAACTACATTGTCTGGACACAGAAAGATATGCAAAAACAGAATATGGAAAAGAAATGTTGACTTTCTAGTGAATACTTACTGCCCACATGAGGACTTTGAAACAGCAATTCTAGGGATGTAACCCTTAATAATGACTCATAAAGCTAGGGAGCCTCTGAACCAAAAGTGTGGTAGTTGATTGGCAGTACTCAATTCAAGCAGATAAGGGGGAAAAAAAGTACTAAACTTAATTCTGGCAAAGTATTTCAACTAAGGTATTTTTTTAAATCAAGTGAGATCTAACTAGTGTTTTCTAGACTAATCATAAAGACTAGCAGTAAAAATACCGTGTAATAGTCTGCACATTATGAAAATATGGAATTTTGCTTCAGGTTCAACATTCAGGTGAAAAATGGTTCAAATAAACACAAACTTCTTCATAATTCCAGTTTCATTTTAAAACAAAAAATTCCAGTTTTGAAAATGAATTTATTGCCATTAATCACTTTCCTATCTACATTTTATAGGTCTCATTCCACAAGCTGTAATATAGATCTTGTAATGAGCTAGTCCTTCTTAGTGATGTATTAGGTTAAAAATCCACGGTTATTAGTAAAGGCTTATCTGTTTTTTAATTCTCCCAGCTGGTATAGACAAGCAAGAGTTTTATTTTTCCCAACTGAACATGATTTTATAGCACCCATAACAGGTATACATTAATACAATTGTAAATCGTTAGAGCCTGATACAACCACAGTACTACAGCACTTGCAGTATTACTCTCATGCCCTTCTCTTTATCACATGGTGTTGCCCCGTCTGTCTTCAGTCATCTCACCACCCAGACCTGCTACTTAAATAACTTGTCTCTTTGTAGTATTGGGGAGAGAAGCAGGACAGTTTCTTCCTGGCTTCCCCTAGTGCATGGAACAAACCTATAAAAAAACCCCAAACCAAACACAAAACAAAACAAAAAAAAAAATAAGGAGAAAGAGTAGAGAATTTCCGTAGATTACATTACAGAGAATACATGAGGGAGGGAGGGTTGGGGTGCAGAAAGGGGGATGGGCATACATTCCTAAGGGTGCAAGGAGAACTATAAACCTGAATTACAACCTGCAACTTGGGAATAAGTCTCCTAAGGGCAGGTTCATTCCTCCAGCAAGTTTAATCAGCTGGAGAGCATAAGAAGAAGATGCTCACATTTACCCCAACATCCCAACGTCCAGAGAGATATCATTACATTGCAGTAAGTGGCCTTGTTGTAAAGTCTGGGATTTATTTTTTCTTTTTTTTTTTTTTTCCTGTCCAGAAAGACTCAAAGGGCATTACCCCACCACAACTTGTATTTACTGGTAAAGAAAAGTGACCTTAAAGAGGTCTTTACTTTCTTCCCCTTGATACATCAGCCAGCCAACCCAAGTGGGGAGTGCTAATTTATTACTCTTCTCTAGCTTACTGTTGTTAAGGCAATGCTCCAACAGCAGGTGAAATGATTCAAGGGTGCTAAATAGTAGCACAGAAAACCTATGGTGGCCTTGCTTGATCTTCTTCTTCATTATAAAGCTGGGAAACATTTCAGATTTATGTTTTTGCTCAGTTAAACTGCTTCCTTAAATCTAAGGGAATGAGGGAAATTATGTTTGAAGACATCATATTTGTATTGAAGGTTTGCTCATCTGTTATAAATGACCTCTGACAAGGTTGTCTTTTTTTCTGTGAGAGCCACCAAAGGTAAGCAGCAGAAAGAGTCACCTTTATTATGTGAAGTGTAACAGGAAGGGCTGGGCTAAGAGTTGCAATCTGATACCATGTTATTAAGCCCCATATGTTGCAGCCCACAAAAAGCTGGTGTTACAGAGAAATGCGTTCAATGAGCCAAGTTTATCAGGAAAGAACAGAAAGCAATAGGAAGAGCTACTTTTTTGAGCTCATAGTTGAGGCTGTGTTTGCAGACAAAAATGCTACCGCACAAGCTTTTTGTAGTGAAGTGGAGTTAATGTGGAGAGCAGGTAAAAGGCAGATCTTTCCCAGAGTACCAAAGATGTCTTGGTCATGCATATTCCACATATGCAAAGTTAAGGGGATTTTGAAGCTGTAAGCAGAGAGGTCATAAGGGAAAAAACAAAGGAACTGGAATTAATTCCAGTGCTGGTTTCACTTGCACGTAGTGTAAACTATCAGTCTAGTACATAATGTTTCTCACTCTACCTGTCTGCTTCTCAGAAAATAAATCATGCCTGTCACTTATTTTCCCAGTATGATGTTTAGTGATCATGCTAAAGGTGCACTATATTATAGATTATTGAAAGAGATAGCAATAGAGAAATAAATTTAGTGATTATTCAGATTTCTGAAAAAAATGCCCTTTCATATCGCTTTCGTGTCCTACAGCAGAAGGGGTTGCGTAGGGCATCTCAATCGCAATACTGTTCTTTCAGTTGTAATTTAGGTTTTGTCCCACAGATCATCCCGTGATCAGCTGGATTCACATATATACCATTATTCACAAAGCCTGAGTATATCCCTTGCCAGCAACAAAAAGAAGAGGATAGATAGGGCTTTCTTTATTTTATTTTTTAGTGAACTTGCTACTTCCAGAATAGGTTATTATTTTTCTTACAATATGAATTCTTGATATATGATGATGTAGCATTAAATAATTTCTACAAAAAGGAATAAAATATCGAGGCAGTGATGGGTGGATCTCTATGTTCAGTACTAGACTGAAAGCCTTTGCCACAGCTGCTGTATCTAGCATTTTTAACTGTCATTTGTTTTTGGTTTATAATGTAAATCAGTAGTACTAAAGTACCCTTAAAATTCTTCCTACAATTTTTGCCTGCACATTTACTGTGATATTGCCTTTAATTATAGGACACAAACTATTTCTTACCAAATCAGTGTTATTTTAAGCACTCTTTGTAACCTTAAATAAATGTGTAACATCTATTCAGGACAGTATAAAGTATTTCTCCAGATGGCTTGATCATGACAGATAACCTTATTTATTGTTATGACAGTACAGGGGCAAGCTGCACCTGTGGTCTCTTTCCCAGTCTGTCTTGCAGGCTTGTCTTTCAAGCGACAGACCTTACCAACGCTTTTGCAGAATTGAATCCAGTGGTTGACCTAACTTTAGACTCTATCCCTGCTTTCAACTTCTTGCCCCAGTTTCATGCTAATCAGTGCCTTATGCATCCTTTACAAGTGTTTCTTCAGATAGAATATGCTGCTATTTCCTTTTTTATTTTACTGTTCTTAGTCTTGATTCTAGGACACTTCTCCCTTTTTTCATAGGGTGAACCTATCAAGCCCAACTGTGAATTTTGATGTTGTCTCAATGACACATTTCTGTAAGGTTTTGTGACAAAGATCAAAATTACAGAGAGTATCTCCCTATAAAGACATGTATTATCCATTCCCTGCAGAAACACACTGCAAATATAGAATACATTCTTTTGCCGGGGTCAGTGAAACATGGCAGCATGTCTGTGTACAAGTAAGCATGACACGTTGCTTAAAACATATTATTCTCTCACATTTAGGCAAGCCCAGTGACTTCATATATGAAACTTAAGTGTTTCTGCACAGCCTTGTTGCATTCTCAGTCTCTCAGTTATTTCCAGTGCTGGCTTAATCTCTTCCTTTCTATGTGATATTTGTTAACATTTTATTACCTCTTTGATTATAAATTTAAAAAAGAAGTCTGTTAGTCTAGCTAAAGTCAGACAGATAGAAATTTATCTATTAGTAGATCATCTAAAGATCTCTTAATAACTGTTGGTATTTCTATATTATATCTGATCTGTGATAATTGTTTTTGCTAATAAAGTTTTATCCAGCCACTCAGAATTATATGGGTCATCCAAACTGAAGAACACAAAAGTATTTATAAAATACGGATATCTCCTTTGTCTCCCACAATTAATAAACATATTTATATTATAATGATATAATAATATAATACCATAATGTTCTTTAACTTCTTTGATTCTTAACAGTGTAATCAAAACCAAACAAAAATTTACCAATTGGTAATGAAGAAACTATAAATTTTGATATAATTTCTTTTGCCATGTTTCTGCTGTGATACTACAAACTTTTATTAGGAAAGTTAAGAAAAAGTTGACAAGTATAAAGACTAATTGGGTAGCAAAATGAGTCAGCAAAATGCTGAAATCAAAGTTATTACATACAGGTGCATCCTAATTTAAAACAAACTCCTCTCGTATTCATTAGAGTCAGCAGTGGTTGTTTACTTGACAGTAGAAAACATTGTGGTGCTGCTGTCTGATTAATAACTTCCATTCGCAGTCTGGGTGTTGCTGACTACAATGGAATCATTTTCAAAGTGACTCCAATGATAAATGGATGGATTTCAGGAAGAGGGCTTGATCTGTAGACAATACTGGCTAGGGAGAAATTGATGTGTGTTTTGGTTTACTATTACTAAATTTCATTTCAGTTTACATGAATTTTTCTTTATATTTCTGTATTTTCTAGTGTTGTGTCATACACTTCTGTGTAGTTTTTGTGTAAATATTTATCTGACATCACTACCATTTCAGCAGAAACTGCTGAAGATTACAAATGTTAATAACTAGATCTTACGTTTATTGGCTTATCTCCACTCCTTGCATGAGCATATTGATATTCAGCTTTAATTTTATATTCACACAGTGTTTTTCAAGAGTAATCAGTTTGATGTTTCATCAATTTACAAAGGATAGATTACAGTCCTCATATACCAAACCCAGTCCCTTTGTAGATTGAATGGCAAGTATTTATGCCATAGGTTCCTCAGCTATGACCGCACACTAAATTTTACTTCATATAGGAAACTCTCAGAAATTTTATTGAGCTTCTAGTTTATCTTGAACCAGAGGAAATAACACATGAATGGTGGGAAACGGATCAAAATGTTATTGCTCTGATCGCTTGAGGAAAGGAGAAGAAAAAAAAGTAAAGCAGAATAAAATTGACCCAAATAGAATAACTATTTTTTTCTGAAAAAGAGTAAATTATTGACCATATGAAAGATTATAAGTAAACTTAAGCATAAATAGGAAAATATTTTTAGTTTTTTATTTTATGAATTTTGTGTTTGAGAACCAGAAAGGCACTGATCAATAGCAGTAGGAATTAGGAGCTCTCCCCAGTCCTGTTCATCAGCATTTGGCTAGTGTTACAAAAGTTTATAGAAGTATGAAAATATAAAATCCCTGCCCATATTTCCTGTTAAACATTTATCTGTAAATTTAGATGTTAATTGTACACTAAAGTTTAATTGCTATGCACTTCTGAAAATCAGACTATAAGATGTAGATTAATTGCAAGTAAATATAAGTACTCACCAACATTCCCAAGTTAGGAGCCTTGGTGCTCAATACTCCCACTATAATGAGTGGAAAGATAGAAGCTCTTTTAAGTCTGGATTGATTTTTGGAGATGCCTTTCCCTTCCTTTATTGACCACAGAGGAAATTTTGGACAAGGCTTCAAACTTTCAACCTTCAGTAAAGGGTTCAATGTTGTCCAGGAGAGTGGCTGAAGTAATTTTAGTCTTGTTCCTCTTTCTGATTGTCTGTGCAATATAACTTAATTGCTATACCACACTCTTTGTTGTTAAGAAACATTTTGGAATTGCTATTTTTTATTATTCTTTTAATGTTAATTCATCTGGCTTTAGAAGTTATTTTAGTGGTAAAACATGATACCATGTGGTTGTCAGCAAGTTTTATGTCAAATGATTAGTGCAACTGTGTTGACATTCTGCCAGGCTCTTGGTGAGAGTTGCTTGTAAGAAGTCTTGTTGTTGAATCTGATTCACTTTAAGGCAGGTCACAAATCTCAGTCACAGTTCAGTAGATCATCCAGGTTTTATTGTCTGAGTTAGCCTCTTTTATGGCTGGCTTCCAAAGAAACCTACTGAAGTGTGAGTTCAGAAGAGGCAAACTAGGAAACATGAAGTAAAGGACTGAGAAGGCACCATGCTGCTACCATGCAATCCATATTTCACTAGCAGTCCTCTAGTTCAGTTCTTGACATTGTCACTTGTGAATAACGGTAAATTAAATTGCTATAAAATTCATATAATTGTTTAGAGGAACAAAGATTCTCTGTTCTGGAGTTTAATGTGTCCATTATCTCTGCCATCCTCTTAATCAGGAGAAGCAGCTGACAAAAAAGGTGCTAAATATGACTAGCAGGAGTCTGCAGATAACCAGACATTGCTTCAGTTAAGTGAATACAAGTGACAAACCATGGTTAAATTCCTTTCCATTTAAAAATACTTAATACTGGTATCACATTTTTATTAGTATTTTTTTTCCTTTCTGTTTCCATACAGAATTTGACATTTTATTTTTTTCCTTATCTAATCCTCCCTAGAGCAGTCTGTTTGTTGTTTGGGGTGTTTCTTTATTAGTTCATTATATTTCTTATTTCAGACACTGACACACAAGTTGTTTCTTGTTCTCTAGAACATACACTTACTTCTTCTCTAAATTTACCCCTTTTAACACCTGAGTTGTTCCAGACTAGCTTTTTAAATCTGTTTTCCTCCCTTTAATTTATAAATTATATAATCAATTATTTATACATTATTTCCCTAGTGAGTCCTAGGCAGAATATTTGATTGTCCTCAGATAAGTCATGCCTTGAGCAAAGTGCTCTCAGGCAGCTGACACCAGTTAGCCCAGCTAGTTTTTAACCTCTCCTGAGCCTGCAGGTGTCTAAGGCCAGCCAACAACAGCCTACATTATTGTATCACTCAGTGAATGAAACTGATGCATTGTGTGAGCCCGTTCACCCCCTTTTGCTGAGCTTGCATTGTTTTGGCTATTGCATGTGCAGTCAGAAGACAGCCTGGAACAAAAAAAAAGCTATGAGACAGAAGTATAATCTAACTTCAGCTGTATAGTAGCCTTTCCTCAACATCAGCTCAGCATCAGTAATTAGACAAGGATCTAACAATCACATTGGCATTCATACAACCTGGCTGAAATTTGAGTGTTGTCCACACAGTTTTTCCAGGCAGACACAAAAATACCTTTGTATTCTGAAGTACAAGAGGTTTGTGCCTTTTGCATTGTTAATAATTATGTCCCATAGCTGTTCATTTTTAACTAAAGAACTAGTTTTATAAGTAGATGACACGCTGTCTTCTAGACTCTAATTAAAACTTATTTTTGGTCCTTAGGTGTAATGACTACTCTTCTGAGATTACCTCTTAATTAATGCACAGAGATCCCTAAAGTCCCGCCTCTCAACAGTAATGATTGACATCCAAGGATACATAAATTACACTAATTGAGCTTTCCATTTATACATTTCTCTGCAGCCAACTCATCAGAAAAGGTAGGAGAACAGATCAGCCTAAGAAAAGTTATTTTGCTGTCATCTATATTTTCCTGAGGGGGAAAATCTTGCAGAGCTGTTGGAATATTTATTACCATGGGTGACAACTCTTCTCTTCAGGTTTAGATGTAACATTTGCTTTCCTATGAAAATTAGCATTTTTAATTCAGTGGTGTACAGTTGAATAATGACACAGTATTTAAGAATACCTTACAGGTCAGTGGGCAATGCTCTGAATTGCAAATAGTATTGCATAGCACTATATACTTTTTGAACAGACGTTGATTGGTATTAAAACTAAAAATTTCACTGTGCAAGTAGTGTTTTATCTGTAAATATTCTCTTAATTTTGACCCACAGTCAGAAGCAGAGATTCTATATTATTTATTAATCACTTGTTTATGTCTAAGATTCAATTTAGGGCTTCAAAGATGAACTTTACTTTGCATTTGATTTAACTCTGTATTATTCTGGAGCCAGTTAAGATTATGTCACTGATGTCATTGAATAAAGTCCAGTGTTCTCATCTGAGCTGGTCTGTTGAAACAAAAAAATACTGGTAAGAGCATGGATGATGGAGAGGAACAAAAGGTGCTGGAATGAATCAGGTTGAAATTTGGCAGAGGAATTGCATTGCAAATGGTAAACAGGAAGTACTAGAAGCGGGCAAGGAAAAGAAATGGAAATAAGGCCAAATGTATGCCTACAGAAAGATTTATCTATGTTTTAAACAGTAATCCAGGAGAAATAATAACTTGTTTGGTCTCAGAAATCAGCTTTTGTCTGGTTTTGTTTGACTGTCTGGATAACTTAAAACACTTTAAAATGAACTTATTTAGTCCTTATTTATAACTTTAATTTCTGATGACTTACAACAAATTTCAGTGAAAATAGAGCTCTTGAAATAGTCACCAGAATTTCATGAAAGAAATGTGTACTATTTCAGTGTTTATATTTTGTATTTACCTGGTATTTGTACTCTTCTAGAAATAGGAAGCATTCAAGGTGTGGAAAAAAAAAAAAAAAAAACCAAAACTGAATGTATTTCAGAGATTATATTTTAGGATACTGGAAATGAGCCAATGGTTTAATTGGCAGTGCTAAGCCTGAAGGCTAGAGGATTTACACTTCCTCGGGGAATATCCATACTGGAGAATATTAAAAGTATAAATGCTTATTGACATATTATTAAATCTGGAATAGAAACAGATCTAGCTGTTTGTATCTAGATGAAAAGTGAACAGATCTATGGCAAAATTAAACATTTATATATGTGTGTGGACTGGGGGCTGTTTAACTTCTGAGATGTTTTACTCCTCAACTAGAGAAAGGGATTGAAAGGAAAACTAAAACCAGGATTTCATAAGGCAGGTGCTGGACAGAGAGAGGTCCCAACATAGCAGTACACTGACTTTGCAGCATCCCCTTTTTCTGTCTGATGAGGTTATGAAAAGGTGTAATTTTGTGCAAGACTACAGAAGACAGCAAACTGAGTATGGGAGGAGGCTGACTGAGAATCCAGGCCTTTATATTTCTTCCAATAAAAATAGGAGGACAAAATGAAACAAAACTTAAATTTAGAGTTAAGACTACAGAGATATAAGTGGGGGCTAGGGGAAAAAATGGGAAATAAAGTATAAGAAAAGAGGCTATTCTGAATGACCTTCATATCTAGAATAATTTCATACTCTTAGGATTAGTGCAAAATTATTAGTAGATCTTTCTGAGAATGTAATTTCATCTTTGTGATATAACTCTTTTTAAGGTAACCCACTGCAAATTTACCTATAATTTGTAATGTTACTGTGGCTTCTGTATTGTATGTATAGTCACATAACATCTAAGGATTAAGTAATTTTTTTCTTTTTATTGCTGGGCACGTGGAAAGAATATGCATTCTGATTTGGCTACTCTGAGAAAGCCAAATTGTTTCAAACCCAAACAGTTTGGTAGAACCACAATGTTTTAACTTGCCAAGGAGAACAAAGATGCCTCTGTACAGCGTAATACAGCCACTAATCTGTCAAGGTCTAACTTTTTTTATCACAGAATCACAGAATGGCTGAGGTTGGAAGGGACCTCTGAAGGTCACCTAGTCCAACCACCCCGCTCAAGCAGCAACTCCTAGAGCACATGAACCAGAATTTTGTCCAGATAGTTTTTGAATATCTCCAGGAAGGGAGATTCCACAACCTCTCTGGGCAGCCTGTTCCAGGGCTCAGTCACCCTCACAGTAAATATGTTCTTCCTTATGTTCGGGTAGAACTTTCTATTCTTTCAATTTATGTCCATTGTCTCTCATCCTATTGTTGGGTGCCAATGAGAAGAGTCTGGCTCCATCCTCTAGACCCTCTTCCTTTAGATATTTATAAATATTAATCAGATCCCCTCTGAGTCATCTTTTCTCCAGGATGAACAGGCCCAGCTCCCTCAGCCTTTTATCATATGAGAGATGTTCCAGTCCTTTAATCATCTTAGTTGCCCTTCACTGGACACAGTCCAGGAGTTCCATGCCCTTCCTGTACTGGGGAGCCCAGAACTGGACATAATACTTCAGGTGGGACCTCACCAGGGCAGAGTAGAGGGAGAGGATCACCTCTCTCGACCTGCTGGCAACACCCTTCCTAATACAACCCAGGATACCATTAGCCTTCCTGGCCACATTTGCACACTGCTGGCTCATATTTAACTTGTTGTCCACCAGGACTCCCAGGTCCTTCTCTGCAGGGCTGCTTTCCAGGAGGTCAGCCCCCAACCTGTACTGGTGCATGGGGTTATTCCTTCCCATATGCAGGACCCTGCACTTTCCCCTGTTGAACCTCACAAGGTTCCTCTCTGCCCATCTCTCCAGCCTGTTGAGGTCCCTCTGAACGGCAGCGCAGCTGTCTGGCATACCCGAAACTCCCCCCAGTTTAGTATCATCAGCAAATTTGCTGAGGAGGCACTCTGTTCCTTCATCTAAGTCATGGATGAATAGGTTGAACAACACTGGACTCAGTATTGACCCCTGGGGGATACCACTAGATACAGGCCTCCAACCTGGCCAGACAACTCTCTGAGCTCTGCCATTCAGCCAGTTCTCAATCCACCTCACTCTCCAATCATCAAGTCCATGCTTCTTGAGTTTGCCAATGAGGATGTCATGGGAGACAGTATCAAAAGCCTTCCTCAAGTCCACTGCCCTCTCCCTGTCTATCCTGCCAGTTGTCCTGTCATAGATGGCAATCAGGTTAGTTAAGCATGATTTCCCTTTGGTGAATCTGTGCTGACTACCCCTGATGACCTTCTTGTCTTTCACATACTTAGAGATGACCTCCAGGATGAGCTGTTCCATTCCAATCCCCAGCTTTCCAGGGACTGAGGTAAAGCTGACTGGCCTGTTGTACGCTGGGTCTTCCTTCTTACCCTTCTTGAAGACAGGGGTGACATTTGCCTTCTTCCAGTCTTCAGGAACCTCTCCTGATTGCCATGACCTCTCAAAGATGACCCAGAGTGGCCTAGCGATTACATCAGCCAGCTCCCTCAGCACACATGTGGGCATCCCATCAGGGCCCATGGACTTGTGGATGTTAAGGCTGCACAGTCAATATGTAACCCAGTACTCATTGACCAAGGGAAAGGCTTTCTTTTTCCAGACTCTCTCACTGGTCTCTTGGGTCGGGGATTCCTTATATTCTTCCCAAGTGGTCTGTCCTTGCTTCCACCTCTTGTACACCTCCTACTTATGTTTGAGTTTACCAGGAGCTCCTTGTTCATCCATGCCTGTCTTCTTCCCCCTTTCCTCGACTTCTTGCACACAGGGATGCATTGTTCTTGAGCCTGGAGGAAGTGATGTTTGAATACTAACCAGCTCTCTTGCACCCCTCTTCCTTCAAGAGTCTGATCCCATATGGTTCTTCCAAGAAGGTCCCTGAAGAGGCCAAAGTTAGCTTGCTTGAAGCTTCAGGGTTGTGGTTTTACTTACTGCCCTGTTTCCTCCTAGCAGGATCCTGAACTCCACAATCTCATGGTCACTACAGCGAAGGTTGCCCCCAACCTTCACATCCCCAACTACTCCGTCAGTCCTTTCCTTGTTGGCTCTTCAATCATTTGCGAGAGAACGGTATCATCAACGCTTTCAAGGAACCTCTTTGATTGCATTTGGCTTTCAGTGTTATTCCTCCAGCAAATGTCAGGGTAGTTGAAGTCACCCATAAACACCAGGGCCTTTGACTCTGAGGCTACTTTCAGCTGATTGTGAAAGGCCTCATCTACTTCCTCCTCCTGATCAGGTGGCCTGTAGCAAACACCCACTACTGTGTCACCCATGTTAGTCTGACCTTTAATCCTTACCCATAAGCACTCAGCCCTCTCATCATTCACCCCGCTGAGCAGCTCCATACATACCAGGTGTTCTCTTACATAAAGGGCAACTCCACCACCTCGCCTTCCTGCTCTGTCTCTCCTAAAAAGCTTATAGCCACTTATGGCAACATTCCACTTGTGTGAACTGTCCCACCACGTTTCGATAATTGCAACAAGATCGAAGCCCTGCATCTTCAGAATTTGTGTATGTTTATACTTATGAAAAGGTAAAAGCTCACTGTAAGTTTTACTACACTATATATGTGGAAATACCTATTAACAGGAAACATATGCATGCATTCACAGTGTTGGCAGCTGTTTTAAACTGTCGTTAAAATGTGTTTTGTGCTAATTCAAAATAACAGTCCCAGCTATACCACCAGCTTTAAAGATCATAGCAAATGTCAAATCAGCTGAGGCCAGTGTGTGCCTTTTGCTCGTGATAATCAGACATTAATGATAGGTATTTCATTTTGAATAGCTGCAACAATAAATTATTCTCAGGATAACATGGTGGAGCCTACTCTCCTTTGGCTTTTGGAACCAGTAAAATAACAGAACATCAGTCAAGTTAATAAAGTGTGCCTTTATTACACATTCTGCATCTGTACATAAACTGCCAGCATATGATCAAAGACTGCAGCTGTTTCAGTTATATCACAGTCACATCATAGACATTTTGTAGTTATAGCAGAGATAGTGTTCCAGGGACAACACAGTCACCTTGCAGACACACAGAGTTCAGTGGAACCTTGTTAAATTGCATCTTGATATTATATGAAAGTGGTAGCACATTTCTTAGGTACGGTACATATAATTTCTGTGTTAAAATTATTTTGTATGCACTGCCCGTATGTCTTCTCAAGAATTGCAGGCTTTTGTTCACACAAAACTTCTGAGTTCCATGTTTGCATATTTTAATTTTGAACTGGTAGTTACCAAAAATAAAGTTATTAATAGCCAAATGTGCAAATTCTTTTGCACATTTTCAGGCCATGTGAGGGCATTAGTAACATATCTAATATTAAGTAAAATAATTAGAATGTAAGCTGGAATACTAAAGTGTGTTTTCGTAGCTGTTGACATATTTTTCATTTCACCTGATGGATTAGTGTTTCACTTAAGTCAATGAGTTTTATCATTGACTTTTATAAAAATGGAATTTCACCTAGTCATTTTTTTGTAATAATCAGATGTGTTTCAATAATGACTGATTGCCTTTTCTCTGTTATCAGGTTTCAGTAAGAGAAATATCAGAGGGCAAGAGATCTTAGTAAGAAAGTGATTCAAGGAGTTATTACTGAAAAATATGTTTTAAGAATTAATTAATGTTGAACACAGAACAGCTAACTGCTATATTGCAACAAAATTCAACTAGCAACATCTTTATTTAGAATTTTAAAGACACTCTAACCTCAGCCTCCTCTTTGGTTTTGTTCTACATTAGAATTCACCACAATAGTGTAGCTTTACCATTTAGGTAGCTAAGCAGTACAACACAATGTAGGCAGCCAGCTAAGCCTATATTTGAATCTTAATATTTCTGCTAAGTTTTGCAGGAATTAATTGCTGTAGCAAAATGAAGGAAAAAAACCCAAGCTTACTTACAGAGCAGCTCTAACAAAAAATTACAACCTTGTGTTTTTAGCTACTCTTCCTAAACCTTTTCACACTTTACAGATAAGCATATGTGTATTTGTTCCGATACCTTTCAGTGCATGTACAAAAAAGAATAGGTTGTAAAACTAAAATATGTTAGGTGAGATAATAATCTATTATGGTAACAGTCAAATTGGTTGTCATGTCATGAAGGGTTATGCTTTAATTAAGCAATAACATATGACAGGGTGTGAATTACAACGGAATAATTCTTGTCTAGTGTATTGTTAGGCAAGAGGCCAAAGGCCTAGTGCCACTGAATGCTGCCGGAATGAATTATTGTGCTGTAATTTAAGCAATGCAATATCATATTGCCATAACGGTAAAATATTACATTTTAAATGAAAAAAAAAAAAAAAATCTTTTTCTATACTTAATTACTCCCCCAATAAACTATTTCATTGACAAGGCTATCACAGAAAAGAGAGACATTCTATTTAATATTATATTTAGGTTTACATGACAATTAAACTCTATAATACAATTTTTTCTGGGAGATCCGAAGGATGTTATTTTGATACCACTTTTCCAAAAATAAACAGAAGACACATGGCTCTGAGGAACAAATGTTCCCTGAATTATTTCTTTTATTGGACAGAACTAGTGTACAGCTCTTAAAGTAAGAGTTTTGAGAAACTGCTTTTACCTAGGAGCTTTGTATTTAGTGGAGGCTTTGTTATTACCTTTGTTTTTTGAAAGCACAATTTTTCTTCTTCCCATTCTTCCCTATTGACACCTTTTCAGAAGACACCTCATTTATAAAGCTGATCAGATTCATCTCTCAGACTAATTGTTTTTTGAAAAAAATGTATTTTCTATGTTTTTTTTTCCCCAATCATCAAAGGAGCAGTAAATGGGGAAAAATACAAAACCAAAGGATTTTGAGAGTTCCTATTACATTTCTCTGCTACAAAGCATAAAATCAAAGATACTGTAAACAGTTGAAAAAAGTGATGAGCTCTGATATTTTTCTGAATTTTCATAGGTTATATGATATAGGCATCAAAAAAAATGTAGTTAAGTCTTACAGTGCGCGATATTTACCACTGCTGAGAAATCATACCTTATTGTCCATTCTGCAAAGTTATTTCACAGTTTACATGTCTGACTGGAAAAGATTCATCAAGTTCCACACCTTAATTGAGATGAGTGTGCAGTTTTCTTCTTGAGAGAAATTGGAAGCTTCATCGATTGATACATTTATATGTTTGTAGCTGAGCAACATCAGTCAGGCTAGTGGTCTCAGAACAAAACTCAAACCCCTATTTCTTCTCAGTTCTGAGAATCAATAGAACTGGACCAAAATGTAGGGGGTTTCTCAATATTTTACATTGCTTTTGTGGCAGTGATATAAACTGATACAGCTTCCATAAGCCACAGGTCTGCTGTACAGTATCACTCCAATCTAAATGTCTGTGTTCCATGTTTGGGTTTTTTTCAGTTGCGTTTTCTTGTTCAGTCTGAAACTTGACCATTGTCTGATGCACTACTGAAAATCAGATATGGGATCAATTTACAAGTTGCTGTTTGACTCCTTAGTTGATTGAAGTTTATTGTCCTTAAATAAAACCATAATTTGCTAGTTGACTTAATCACATTAGAATTAGTATGCTTCTTTTCAGTGTTGCAATATTTACTACGTTATTACCACCAAACAATGTTTAATACCTTTTTTGTACCATCACTTCTGTACTGTAGTTTAGCTGTAGTCTAGTAGTAGACCTCATGCAAGAACAGAGTTAATGTTTAGGTTGGTACATGAACAAAGAAAGAATTTTTTTTTTCCCCATACTTGAATTGCAAGCAAATTTGCCATCAAAGGACTCTTAGTACGCTAAAAAAATCTGTCACTATGACAGAGTTCACAGGAAGAAACAATTGGTTTAATATTCACAACAGTTGAGTTGCTTTCTCTTCTTTCAAAGCACAATTAATCAACAATAAAATATATTCACTTCTGATATGGTTTACCACAGCCAGTTGAGGAATTTGCTTTTGGTTTCCTAGTGATTTGGAGGGCACTTCGACTTACTAGCTTTCAGCAAACAGCTGTCTTTAATCTGAGACTGCAGTCTAGATAAGAGTTCACAGCAATTATTCATCATTAAAACATTTTTTAATGCCTGTAAATCCTGTAAACTGAGGTTTTGACTTACTTTCTCCCTTTCACTAATTCACAAATTTGTATAAATACTCCATAACTTTAGCAGAAAAATAAACCAGCAACCAAAAACGTTCAGGCCAAAGGATAATAAACTGCCAATTGAAGCTTCTGTTTTACAAAATAGTAATGCTTTTAAGATTTGATTAGCAATGACATATTATATGACAAAAGAAGAAAAAGGATTTAGAAATGGAAACTAAAAATAGTTGTGTGGTAATTTAATAACCTGGCAGATTTTATTCCATCTGTTAGGAAGAGTTTGAAAGCCATTTCCTGCTGCCACTCACACCACAGAAACTTCAGAGTTCAGTGACAGAATCAAATACCTGATGTGAAAATCTGCTATTATGATTCATATCCAAAGATTCATATCAATATTCTTGCTTAGAATATTGTGTAGAGTTATTTAAAAAAGAAAAAGCAAATCTAAAAGTTTAGGATTGTTATTTATCACAGTGCCAGTACCACATCTTGTGATGGAAAAAGAAACAAAAATACTAATCCCTTTCAATTTATGAAAATTGTTGAAACTATTCTATGTGACTGGACAACTCAGGAAACCACATTTCTCAGATAGGTGGTCCAGTATTCATATTTCATGAACTTACTTTCAGGGTGACAGTACAGTGTTATATCAATCTGTCCTCCTTCGCCATCCAGAACTGATAAGCTAACTGGGGGAGAGAACATAAAGTCAGATTATGTAGACAGAAGGTATGAAGGAAAACGTGTAGTGTAAACCTGTAGCTGATGAACTGACCTTCTGTCCCACTGTAAATAAGTAATAGCATACCCTGTCTTCTGGCAATGGGTTAGCTGCACCAACCCACACGTATCTGTGTAAAGCTGGTTAGGTACTAAAACTCGTTATTTCTAGATGATACTTCACAAGTGTTTGATAGGTATAAGAAAACATAAATTACTTTTTGTCTTTAATAACAGAAAATTTGTAACAATCCCAGTACTGTTAATCTAATTGACAGTGTCAGACAGAGTGGCTGCTCTTCACTAGGAGAGCAAGAATGTAAGTTAGAATTGGACATCGGTGAGTGGTACAAGCTGCTGTAAGCAATATAAACTCGTATGGCGCAGAAAAGTGTCTTTTACATTTGGTCATTGAGGAAGAGAATCTAGAGGGAACACTGAAACTTCACTGGCAACTAGACTTTTTCTTCCTTTTCTAAGCTGGCCAGAAGAAACACAGATAACTGGGTTTATATCTGAAAATGTAAAAATAATCTACCTTCCTGTTAGATGAAGTTTTCATGAAAAATTTAAACCTTTATGTAATGCACTTTCAACCCATTCACACATTCGCATGCTTTTTGCAAGTTTTAAAATGCTGTGGCCCAAGATTATGTTTCATTTCACCTGAAATCACTTGTTGGAAAAGAAAATTAAATAGTTCATTGTAATCACAATACAAAGGAGGATTTTTTTTAATATATTCATGTTTTTAAAAAGTCATCCCTAATTTGTAGGAACATATTCAAATGTAAGGTGGAAGCAGCATTATTACTTATGAAGTTTTGAGCCCTGTAGGAGAGGTCAGTTAGTGTCATATCAAGTGGTTGTTCTACAGGATGGGCATTTGCTAAAATATTTTCAAAACTGGACTAGAACAGGGATATAAGGGTATAAATCCTTCTGCTACATTATTGATCCACCAAGCTATCTACTCCATCAGGATATACTTGCTTCCTACCCAGCCTGTGCAAAACAAATGTGATAGTTATAAATACAGGTCAATCGAAATAGCACCAGTGTTAATGTTTTTCACAAGCAAAAGAAAATCTCTCATTGTAAAGCTTCACGCTAACATCTTTTATCAGGCTTAAGATTAGCCTGCTGGAGTAATTAAAACTTAATAATATTAGATTACTGTGCTAAAGTTAAACTCACAGTGGGTTAATATGTTTTCATATTGAAATCAATTTTTTTTGTCCCAGTGAATAGATCTTGGATTTAATAAAACCAGCTCAAGCAGATTTGTTAATGTACAGAATGTGATTTATCTGTTATCAGGGCTTCTGGAGAAGGATGTGCAACTAGGTGTAAGCAAAAGGACTGGAAGAGTTTACCCATGTGCCTTTCAGACTTTAAGTAGAATGTGAACTGCAGTCTCAAAAAGTGCATTCTTAAAATGAGCCTGAAGATAGCTGTCTATATGGAACAGCAAAGTTCATAAGTTTGTACGGAGTTTCATTATATAGATCAGGCATATATGAAGTTTTAATTGATGCTGGTTTTTTAAGAGGAAGGCTTAAGTTTAACCTTTTCTTAGTACAGGGCTTATTTGAAGCATTCCTCCTCTTACTCTTTGACCCAGCATTAGCATTTGGACAGGTAGACCATGTGACAAAATATTTACCTTTGTCATGTTAATTTGTTGTAAACAAATGGACCTCAAATATGACTGTTTTGCATACATCTCCACATTATAAAAATGATTGCTAGAAAGAAATTATAAGAAAATCAGAATTTGAATAGCTGTAGATACCTGGAATTCATAAAAAAGTACTCTTGAAGAAAAAAAAAAAAATTAATATTCCCAATGGTGCAAAAGATATTACAATTGACAACTGATCTCAGGCATTGTATTAGTATTATTTACCTAATCTTTCTAGTTCCTTTCAACTGTGTATTAGATGATTGATTGGATCAAGCCAGATTTTAGCCTTTTCATTTTTAAAGCAAGGATTTTTTTAGATCTGTAACTGTGTGCTGCACACCCCAAGGTGGCTTAAGCAGCCAATAGGAGTAATAGGGGTGATTAAACCTTGTCACAGGAAGTTAGATGTGGTGCTTTCTTCCCAGATGACAGGCTGTGACAGTCAAACAGCACTGAAGCAGAACAAACGACAGTGGCAGTTTGCTGCAAGCAGTGCTACTGTCACAACTCCTGCTAGAAAGCTAAATGCTAGGGATTCAGCTCAGGGAGGTTTCAAGTAGACCATGCAAATCTGGTTTCAAAAATTTCCCTGCAAATAAGTAGTGACATGCATTAACTGGAGAGTGATTCTGTTGTTATGTGAGTGATTGTCCACTGTCTGACACTGGCTGTGATGATAGCTTGAGTGACACTGTTGATCCATCTACATTTGTGCTTACCTGTTCCTGTGATGGCAAATCTGCCTTTGTTTGAGAGAGCTGGCGCACTAATGTAATTAGAGTGAAGATTATCATTGCTCTTTAATGACTGCATGAGTTTGTCACTCTGAATAACTATGAACAGGATGTAATGAAAACCATGTACCTGACTGAGCCCAGGATAAAATCACATTTGTTCAGATACATCATACAAGCTTTCATTCCTGAGTAAAAGGGGCTGACTGGATGAAAACTACGGAACAGTGAATTCTGATTTTTTAACAGATTCCTTAAAAGGCAAAAGCTAACCAAGAAAATATACCTGCAAATTCAGTCAGGTATAGCATTCCAGACTTTTGTAACACAACAGGAGACACAGATTTTTCAGAAAAAGGAGCCTCAGTGTCTTAGTAATCTACATAAGGGAGTTTTGTTTTCTCATTTTAAGCTGAATTTAGACAGTGTTCCAAACCCAGAAGAGCAGCAGTACTGTGAGCCTATATATGTATGAATTTAAATCTATCAAGACAGGTAGAAGGGGGCTGGAACCTCTATGCAACTCAATATAGATAAGAATATTTTCATTATTTCAATATACACATTTTCTAACTAAAGATATCTTTTCTAACTAAAGAGTTATTCATAGAGTTCTTACTGTTCTCACATAAGCTAAGTAATTCTTAGTAAACTCTGACTTGAAATTTTCAAGTTGCTGTTGGTCACTTTTAGCATTAAGATTAGATTAAATTTTCTCACTTAGCTATGGATAGTTAAAGAATTGAAGGTTACAGCAGTGTAGTTGGACTCGCACTGAAAATGTCCCTTCTAGAAGGACTAAACCACTCCTTTTGTACTTCTTTATTTAAAATTAATCCCAAATTTTACCATTTTTGTTCAGAGGATATTTTAATCTTGGAAGAGTATTTTTCTGATTTTACTAGTCTTTCCTAAAAAGATGGTTAGCAACTAGTTTTTAAATATTTATTTTTCAGCACACTTCCTTTTTTTTTATTCCTGCTAGCTATAGATATTAAATGCTTAAAGCTTTACATGTGTTGTTCTATTTTCCCATGTATTCATGACATGACTGCCCAAATAGAGGCCTCTTTTTCAACTTTAAAATCAATTAAGAACAATTTTGCCTTATTAATGCGAGAATCACCAAAGTTTATCTTAGATCTGGTCATGTGCATCCATTCCTCGGTGTGCTTCCCTTGCACTACCAGGCACATTGCCTTCTGGCAACTCCTGAGTTCTGCTTCTCCATTATACCCAAAGCAGTGACAGCTGTGATAACATTCACTGGTAGAAATACTGGTATGACACTCCACTCTTTCAATCAGGGCATCTTTTTCACTCTGGTCTCTCCCTGGAAAATTATATAAGATTTTTCACAGAAGAGATCCATGCTGAAACATGAGTTCAGTTTCTTGAGCATACCTGTCCTTTCCTCAGCCCTCTAATGCCCTTGTTACTGCTAGGAACTGAGCCATGCTGGGAGGGAAGGATTTGTAGGCAAAAATGCCTGAGAAACTATATAGGAAAGGTTGTTTCCATCTGGTGAACATTGTGTGTTTCGCCAGAGAAAAACTCAGATCCATCTGTCTTTTCTGGGTATGTCAGAAGAGGTTGCTCTCTAATAAATATTTTCAATGTTCTGGATAGCATTAGGAGTGGTTATGAGATGAAGAGGGACTTTGACCAAGCAGTAGGAAATTAGAAGTCTCCTTTTGGAAAATGTTTTCAGCTGCCAGTGTCTTCTCTTCCCAAATTTTTTCAGACCTCAAAGGGTTGGCCAGAGGATGTCATAATCCAGTTAATGTGTCACTGTGCTAGGACTTCAGCCTCATAAATCAGAACAGGGGCTTACAAGATAGAAAGAAGATAATAGTTGCCTCAAAAATTTAAATCAAATTAAAAAAAAACAAAAACAACCTTGCCAAGATTAATCTGTCTGCTTTATAACTTCTATCCATTAAATTATTACCTAAAATGTAATCTTAGGCATTTGAGAGCTATCCTGAAAAAAGACATGTAAGCATTCTATTAAAATAAAGGAAGCCTTTTCTACTCAAATACCAATCCGGAGTATTTTTGCAGAGCAATATTCTGCAGAGCAGTATAATTTTTTTTAAAAGCTGCAGCCTTTTTAAGCAAAAATGCTAGAGGAGGTGATGTCAATGTCAATATTAAATGTTTTTTAATTACTTAAATTAAGTTAATAAAACTGACAGCAGTTGAGTACAGAGTAATTATGTTTAGAAAGCTACTTACCAGTTTGTTTAAAATATGCCATTAAAGTCATGATTTAGATGTTCTGTCTTGGTTGCCCACCACACAAGCAGTTAATGCAAAACATTCCATTCAACTGTTATGAAAGAAAAAAATATATTTTTATTAAAAAAAAAGAGCTGTAAATTAGTTTGTGCTGGAAGCATCCATTTTCTTGCCTCCATCACTGCCAGCTCCCACTGTTTTCTTTGATATATGATTTGCAGACTACTATTATTATTTATGTGTTTTACAATTACTACGAATGACACCTCCCCTTCTTCAGCCCTAAGCCACAAATCTGAAATGAATAAATGCTGTTTATTGTGACAGTCTGCCTTTTGTCTGTGGAACAATGACAAACTACACCACTGACAGCCAGTTGCTGTTTTTAACTACTGCTCTCGAGCTCAGTCTTTGAGTGTTCTTCACAACACAATAACAGAGAATCTGGAATAAAATATGTGAAAATGTATTGCATTTGTGTAGCATGCTGTTACAGCATTGCCCAACATATTGAGTAAACAGGATTAATAAATTACATAAGCATGGTAGGTTTTAGCTTTCTACATTTGATTGAGATTTGTACAACTGTGGTCATGTCAAAATTAGTCTATTAATGCTTTAGTGTTAATCATTTTGATATTCATATAAAGAATTACTGTGTGACTGGAATTAAGTGAGGGAGGTGAAACAAAGGGAGCACTTTTAATTGTTTGTGAAATCTAAAAACATTTCTCTTCACTCTGTCTGAGCTCTTCAATGGAGTTTTGTGACTGTCTTCTCACCTGCAGCTAGTCAGTTTTTAAGAAATGTTAGAATGACCTGTTTAATATCTAACTGTATGGAGCGGAGCAGAGTTAGTAAGTAAATTAGTTCTTATATTTTGACTAGACCCTGGCTTCTGTCTAGATGCTGACTTGTAAATATGCCCAAATATTTATTTGATGTAATTTTCTTTAAATGAGAGTTTGCACATGGAAGTAACATTTCTTCTTGAAACTAGAATTTATCCTTTTGTTTATGCCTCTTCCTCCCCTTACACACACCTGGTGCATATGTGTGCATGCACACACACACATATGCAAGCATGCAGTAATGCTAGCTTATAATCTTTTTTTATGTATTTATGTATGTTTGTGTACATAAGTACTGCACTATTTTGGGGTTTTTTTTTAACTGTCTAAACACAGCAACAACACTAAGGACATTATGGCATTTGTATTATTGTCATGGAATGCTGTGCTGCTTTTAATAATGGAAGAGCAATGTCTAGTGTTCAAATTAAATCTTTATTCAATCCATAACGTGGACCAAAAAGGAATTTTTTACTTAATTACGTGTAGTATACTGGTCAGTATAGGTCTTTCAAGATTCCTCAATTTATTTATGATGTTTAAAATTTTTCCTTTTTCTTTTCTCAAATCAAAGCTAATGGAGAGAATATGAGCAAATTCCAAGTCTGTATTGTCACTGCCAGCTTGTAGAAAATATATTTCTAATTTAAAAGACATAATCTTACTTGGAACTGGCTTGGAACTTCCTGTAATTTCTTATATTAAAATCTTCAGTTAATTTTTTAATGCATATCTCAGATGAATAATTTGCCTTCTCCTTTTCAACTATCTGTATCTCCTTTGTTATTGTCTTTTTTTTCTCCTTTGATTTTTCCTTTGAAGTCCCCTGTACCTATTTTATTTCTTAACTTCCTATCTTCCTCCTTGCAGAAACACCTACATACATTCTCAATATAGTTTTCTTTCTGTCAAACAGTGGGTTTTATTATTTTCATTTTTATTTTTAAATACAAATAAAAGCCATGAAGTAGGGAACGGGATAGCTTCAGAGTGTACAGATTCTTATCCTTAAAACAGTCTTTCCTTCAGGATTGCAGTTTTTATGCTCATACCCAGATAAAACTCCTGAAGAAAATCTATGAAGTAATATATCCTCTTGTATATCTTTGTATACTGATTAACATTTAATATAAATTGATACTCAGATCATCTATGGGTCCAGCAAAGAGACATACTACTCTTGTATGTTTGACAGAACTGTTTTTTTAATACCTTTTTGAGAGGAAAATATGGTAAAGCACATCCAAAATATGGTGTGACAGTATAAGCACGAAAATATTCACCTAACTGGCAGGAAGAGAGCCTTTTATGTGTATCGCATGGGCAAGAAGTCAAAGATGCAAGTAGGTTCTCTTCCCAAAGGCTCAATCCACACTAAACTCAGAAGAAAAACTCTTCTAATTCCAGACTTTCTAGCATAGCAGGTAATTATGGTGTTGGGCAGCATTAAATTAATGAGTGAATCATGCAGGATAACAATATGTGAAATCAAGAACAGGCATATGCATTCAGTAAAGAAAGCTGTTTTGACATTCTCAGCTTGGTGTTATAATCCAATAGAGAACATTTCATCCTCTTGTGTTGCCTCCTGACTGCCAAACACATTCCCATTTGAACAAACAGCATTGTGCTCATTCATGTAGCTTAAGTATCCTTCCTAAAGACATAAAATGTGGTTTAACTATTTCAGATAATATCTAGGTTATGGCCATTATCTAGCTATAATAAGCTACTCGCTATCAGAGCTACCCAAACGTTAATGAGTTCCTTTCAAATCTGGAGATTTGTTAAACTTTCATGTCAGTTGTTCACAGCTGTATATCGATTTATTTTTTCTTTTACTTTCACTATGAATTTTACTAAGGTGATTTAAGAAAGTCTCCTCATCAGTCATTTCCTGTGTATTATAATTGAAACAGTTATTGATACTTTAAACAACAACAAAAAATATTCACACAAGGACAATGGATTATCTCTCAAAACCCTAATACAAAGCATGTAGCAACCACTGCTTGTGATATTTAAGATTAAAATCTAACAAACATATGTTGAAAATTAAATAGGTGTTTACTGTTATTTGAATGTATATAGAGAGACTGATAAATACTAATAAAAAGGTCAGTAAAGGATATGCAACAGCTGTTTTACTGATTTAACATAGAGACGAGGCTTCTTGCTTGGTGGGGACTTCTGTTATCAATTACAAAAGGTCCAGAAAATAATAGAAAATAATAGTTTGGCTGGCAATATAAACTGCTGGAATTTAAGCTTTCATCAGGAGTGTAACAGTGAATTCTAATTATCATGGTTTAGGTTCCTAATGTAATTTTACATATTATAATGTATTTAGCTGTGATAGATTTACATGAACATAAAAAATTACTTGAGTTGTAGTGGTCTGATTACCTTTGCTATCTCTCAAACCTATAGATAAAGTGCAGTTTCACATATATAGAACAGACTTAAATATCTTGAAACAAGCTACAACGATGAAGCTACAATTCAACAGAAATCTTTCTCATGCTGGTGAAACTGTTTATTCAGGGTAGATGTAGTCACTTGCAGAATAACAGTCCAAGAGGATCTTTCTTCAAAAGCAGAAAGGCTGAGGTTCCTTCATTATAAAAGAGCCATATCTCTTTCCCAGTACCTGAGCCCAGTTATTCCAGCTGCAAAAGCCAGCTTCTCCTTTCTCCTCTCTGCTTTAATTCATTGCAGAACTGGACAGCATGGGATCAATGAATGAATCCTATTTCAAGTGCCAATACATTAATTTAAAAATAGGAACATAGAGCCATTTTGACAATCTAGATTTGGTATTCTAATCTAATAGGAAAGCTTTCATGCACTTACATTGCCTCTTGGCAGCCTAAACATATCTCCATCTGTGAGAACAGTACTGTGCTGATCATATAACTATGCTGTTTATGAATCAATTTGAATATATAAAGCGGATTTTCAGTTATAAATGTATTTCTCTTCCTTAAGTTTCCTTGGTCCCTGGAGTCACTAGACATACAAACCAGGAGCAGTAACAAGGAAACTGTAGATGACCAAAAAAGAGGCCATTAATTCAGACTACTTGTAACAGACCAATAATCATAAGATCATATTGCAAAGCTAGTCACTTAAAGCATCCATACAGGTAGACTACATAGATATTTGCCATTACAAATTACTGAGTATTTTTTTACTTTTTTTTTTTTCTTGTCTTTTTTTGTCTGCTACCATCAGTATTTTGGGAGTGCTGCTCTTTGCCTCGCATTCCTAAATTTTACTGGAACCTTACCATGCAAATCAACAGCAGCAGAATGCAGGCATAGAATTTGATTTGTAACTACCAGACAGTAATTTTGCTCAAAAGTTGCCTCAGGTAACAACACATCAAGAGCTCACAAAACAATGTAGGAAACACCTTCTGAACTGAATGCCACTATAATTAATATAGTCACCAAAATGACATGTCTCTTGGACCATTTCCAGGGTCAGTTTAATTCCTGATCTTAATCTGTAAAGAATTTACTACATCAAGTGCAAACTAACACTGCAAACCAAAAACCTCAGAAAAGCTACCATTTATAACCTGAAAAGCAAAATGAAACAAAAACCTCAGAAGCCTTATAAAGTTTGCTAGAGATTTCTTGTTGCTAGTAAATTTTACATACAGAACAGCAGAAACCATTGTGGAAGGCATCCATCCTTCTGATTAAATTGTCTGATTTGATAACATATTGAGTATATGCAATTTGCATTAACTTCCAGTGTAATGGGGTGCTATAGTTATATTTTTCAAAAGGACATTTTACATCTAAGTATCTGAATTCTATTGATGTCAGTGGAAATTACTAAGTATCCTCAAGATTTGCAAATTATTTTTCCATGTTGGCAAGTCAGTACTTCCTGTGCCTATACTAGTAAGGAAGATTGCAAAACCTAGGTCCATGTGTGGTCATTAGAAAGTGAACCTCAGAAAATGCAATTTGAGGAAATGTAATAAAACAATAAAAGGCTTATCTACAGGTCGTCTTTCTTTGATTAGTTTTTCATCAGCATAAGAAGCTACAAAGTATGTAAAACTTGTTTTTTGCATTCCAGTACTGTCTTCAGAATGCTAGAGTGTTCACCAAGCACCATAGCAGTGTAGAATTCCCAATGCAAAGAGATTTACAGATAAGAAATGAGAGATAAGAAGATTAGAACTAAAATATATCCCATTTTTGTAGAATGTATAATGAAATCCCTATTAATATGTAGCCTTGACTGTGAAGTTTCAGCATGGATCTCTCAGACTTTGCAGAGGATTTGAAAAAATCTTTATGGAGTAATTACATAAATATGCAAAGGAAATCTTAGTTTGCCCATGTTATCTGGTAGAAGCTTACTGAAAATGACAAAAGAAAGAAGAGTCTGGAAGAAAGCTAACAATTGCCTTTCTCCAGAGTATGCACTGCAACCAGTGCTGCTAAAACCTAGAGGAGGGAGCAGTTCATTGAGGAGGAAATACTTACCAGTGATGAAAGTTTATATGGAATTATGGAAGACTAAGGAGAATTGTGAGGAATACCAAAAGAACCTAACACATCCAGAGAAAATAAGCTCAGCAGTGGCTGATGAAATTCATCCTCCCTGAGTGGGAACCAGCACACACTGCAGAGAGCAAATTACAGTATCCTTCATGTACTGAGGGACTCTGAATTAGGCGTAGCCTCTCAGGACAAAGATCTAGGCATCACTGCAGACAGCTCAATGAAGACATCTGCTTAAAATGGATCAGAGGTCAAAAAAGTGAATAATATTTCAGGCTGTGTAGGGAATATTGTGGAAAAAATTACGATGTTACATAAATTGATGTACATTCCTACCTTGAATGTTAAATTCCATTTTTGTCAATGCTTTTGCAAAAATTATATACAGAGGAAAAGTGAAGGTTACACAAGGGCATATATATATTTCCCTCCAGCTTAGAAGGGAAAAAAGTAAAAAGAAACAAAATTCTGAATAGTAATCAAAATCTCAACTGGATGTTTCCCTTTGTTCAATGTTAATAAAGAGATCAACTAGAGACATGTACTTTTACGAAACATACAACTGGGCTTTAGTACTCAGCACCTTTTATTTCTTTCTATTTAAGGTTTGTGATACAGTGTTTAATTAAATGCTACATGTCTAGGAATAAGAACTGAACATTTAATACTGGCAGTAAAATACAGAAAAAACTGAGAAACTTTATGTTTTAGAATATGATATAATCTATTGTGTCCTAGAATTGCATCATTCCTGTGTGATTTTAGTTAGAGAGGAGAATTAAGTATTTTTCCTAAATAACCAGTGTTATTTCCCACTTTTAAACTCAGACATCTTACCTGTTGTTTTCTCTGTTCCCAAATTCATGACATCATGCAAGTTTCACTGAAAAACAAAACAAAACAAAAAACCCCAGATATTAAATATCCCACTGTGTTTTTATAAGAAACTACCAGTATAGTGGCTAGTATAGTGGAAAACCTTTACTCAAATAAAGCTTAGATATGTTTTTCCTATTTGCAACAAAAGCTTTTTAAGAACTTGAATGCAGAGAAGATTAACTCTCGAGGATACTTACCAAGACTTCAGTCTGTATGCTGTGGGAAGATACTTTTCAGATTATGATGAAGGAGCTGTATCAATTCAGAATAGACTAAAAGAATTAAAGCTAGTAGTGAAATGCTCCTGTAGAGCACTTTCCCAAATATGATTTCAAAGCACTGCAGTACCCTTAGCTGACACTGATTTGAGCTGTTCAGGACAGTGTGCACACATCTCACTTGTATAGAATGAAGACTTTGGCTGGAAATATATTTTAGTTGTTACAGTGGGAGATAGTCACAATTATCTTGGCAATTAAACATCAGAACATGAAGGTGTAAAAAGAAGAGGAGGCCTAGGACTCATCTTTCCACCTTCCTTAGTTTTCTTTATTTTCAGTTTTTTTATTCTCTCCCTCCATGTTTCTCCCTGTTATTTTCTTAAGTTTGAAATGTTGTTATTCAAAAAGATAAAAATGTCTTGATTCATTCTATTTTTTTACACTGTTAGTTTAGTACTTCTACATATAGTGCTCATTATTTTTTTCCTAGCTTTTTCTTATTATCTTGTCCTTTGTTACTTAAGGGTTTAATAGAGTAACTTCTACTCTTCATCTTCACCCTGGGAAAAATGCTACAACTCAGCCTTAAAGCATATTTTAAAAGAATAAAATCTAACTATGATGTAATTTATAATGTGTACATTATAATTATAATAAATTATAATAAATTATAAATGTGTACATTATAAATTTCTAATAAAAATATTATTTATTGCACATAAATGTTAACAAGAAGGATAAGCAAAGCTGGATAGTCCTGAACTTTATTCATTTTTACAATATAAAATGAAAACATTTTTCCAGACTTGTATAAACTATCATTGTACTTCAAGTTACCTGTTTTATTGGACTTAAAAAAAAATGTTAAAAACAAGAAGTGAAGGAATGAGCACTCTGCTGAAATATGGGTAGAAAACAGATACTCGCAAGTTTCTCGGCATAAGGAGTATCAAAAAAATGTTGATGAACTGAGGTGTGTTCTCAGCAAACTTTCATCTGATAATGAATAAAGTTAAAATGTCGTAGGTTGATCATTAGATAGTTTTTTATTATTGCACTCGTGGTAGTTCTTAAGTATCAGAAAGTACAACTAGTACAACAATTCCATTGGGAGCACAAGACTAAACCATTGCAGTCTCATTTCTGAAGTCTTTTATAGCTTTTCTATACAAATTGGTCAAAAATTACTAGATAAGTTACATAAATTTATCAGTGTTTAAATCCTTCTCTTTTTTCCATTTAATATTGCTATAAAATAACAAATATAAGTAAGGAGGAAAGTAGAAGTTTAGACACCATCTACATGTAGTGACTCCCTTTTTCTCATTCTAAGATCTATTATTTAACCACTATTTTTTGCTTGCTTCTATATGGTCTTAATTTGAGTAAGCAAGATTCTCTGTATAATCAAGTTAGATGCCTCACTGAAGTAAAAATCTCTTATATTAACAGTAAAATTTTTATCAAATATATAAGGATATGAAAAATTCATGGCTTTGTCTTGATAAAACCTATTCTTTATAAATATACCTTGACTAACACTAGGTATGTTATCTTCTTTCTCTTCTGTGGTAATCACTGTGAAACTTCAGTGTTTTACCTGGCACTGTTGACAGGTCACAGGCCCATACTTACCAGGACTCTCCAACTGATTCTTTCACATATTGACATTATACCTGTTCAAATGTGGACTCTAAAAGCCCAATCACCTCCAACAGATATTGAAAAAAACCCAAAAATGTTATTTTGTCAAGAGACCTCATCATTTAATTCTTTCAAAACTCTTCTACTTTATCTGACGTTGTGATTTTAAAATGGTGGGTTTAAGAACTGTGATAAACATTATTTCTAGTTACTGTTGACAGAGAAGAGGTTTCATTACCGTCATCATATATATCATGTGCTTTCTGACTAAATACAGAACGAAACTACTATTTATTGAATAATTCTGCCATTTTTAATTTTTATGTTAAACTCTGGCAGCCATGGGGTTTTTTTCCTTGTATCTTTTCCTATCTTTTTTTATAACACCTATTTCTTTTAATTATCAATTTTTACTAATTATCACTAACAGTTTCAGTTTAAATTCATTTTCCTGACATGTTCATCTTGTAAGTCGTTCATCATGAATTGTTCATCCTTAAAGAGACAAAATACATATATTTATCTTTTGGACTTCAAATTTAGCACATGAAAATGAGATAGTCTAGCAATCTGAAGTCATGCAGTCTATGCTTTATAACTTACATGGCATAGTAAATGATTATCTATGAGGTCGTTTTGGGGAGACTAATTTATACTTAGAACTTTTATTGTTTTAGAAGGAATTTCACAGAGTGCAGGCAAGCAGAGAAATATCTTCAAAGTAACCAAGATTTTTCTCAAAGGAGTGAAGTAGAGTTTATTGAAGATCAAAAAAATTCAAATATATTAAAAGTGACTCTATGTGATAGAAATCTACTAAGGAATTACATGAAAGTGGTAGGAGAAACTACTGAAATATGTAAGATAAAGCTGAAAAATAAGCTGAACCCCAAGCTCCCATTTATTTTCCATCTCGGTGATGTCACTGTGCCTGTCACAAGCTGTGTTGCCTCGCACATGGGGCTGGAAGCTTCATACTGTAAATCCTTGTTCCCCCTTTGATGCCTCCATGGCTTATCAGAGGAGAAACGCATATATACATCTCTGCATAATACAAGGCAGTAATATTTAACACAGTGCTCCTGTGACATACACAAACCACTCATTTCTTGTTAATACAGCAACAGCAGAAAGTCTCCAGAGGGTAGTCCAACCTTATAATGAGAGGCCTGTGTTATGTGCAGTTCTGTAGCCTCAGAAGTGGCCATGGATTCATCCCCTGCTGTGAAATTTGGCTGCTGCCTGAGGCCCTGTGGAAATCATGTTTCTTGCTATGCCTGACCACGTGCTAGCCTCCCTGCTGCGAAAAGCAAGGAAATTTGCTGAACTGTGTTCATCTATTTCTCTCTCCCTCACCCTCTGCGACAGAGAGAAAAGGATCTGCAGGGCAGTATTTCCTTCCTAATTTTTTCTTCTGAAGAGGGAAGTGGGAGGGACGTCAATATATTCCTGAGGATGTGCTGATTGCAAAAGACAGTAAAGAACTTGATTTCAGGAGGACAGTCTTACACTTAGCAGCTACCAGTGCACTGAAAAGAGGATGGAAGGAATCCTTGAGATTCTCTACTCCTCAAGAAGTGCCAAGACTTGTGTAGGAGAAGAAAGGAAAGGTCGAATGTAAACCATCCCTGTTCTTGTTATGATATGCCAAAATCAATGAAACAGTAATGGTCATATGACTTTAAAAATATATTTTATGTATCTGATTTCATCTAGTTGATGTCTACCCCTTTATTTTTTCACCTGGGAGATGAGTTCCAAGAGACAGTGTAATTCAGGGGACCAAATTCTGAAGAACAGGCTGACAAATTATTTAAAAAAAAATAAAATTACACACTCAAAACACTGTGCAGCAAATAGTATTTTATAAGCTGTGATGATTAAGTGTTTAGAAAACAACAAGTAAATAAGAAAACTTACTAGCTTCCCAACAAGATATACAATCAAAGGGCTTGATCTCAAATACAAGGCATGTTCAGTATTTGTTGGAGTCAGAGTTTGAAAGAACAGCAAACCTGGAATGGAAGAAACAGGGAGTTAGATGAGTATACATGGAAACTGCTCTTGAGAACACAACTGATGAGGGGGAGAAAGGCAATTTTGTTTGCTCTGTGTTCTTTTTCTTAGCTCTAATGTTTCCTATTCAAAACCTGGGAAGAGCTTGTCTGGCATAAATAAGGAGTGTATTGAAGTTAATAGAGCTGTCAATAGTGTATAATGATTTGAACTGGTCAAAAGAAAGGCAAAGCATTGTTGATAATGCTGATAGCAATGTTTTAATCTAAGGAAAGATAAATTTGCATGCAGGCAAAGAGATGCTTTTTTATTTATTCAGTGGTGCTGCAGAAATAGGGAAAAGCAAGCACTAAGACTGAGGAGAGCATTACAGAGGTTTATACCTGAAGAGAGATCCTTCACAAATCAGAACACTTATCTTGTTATGGTGGGAGAAAAAAAGATACTATGTAAATACATATTAAAGAGATGTAGGTCAAGAATGATTTCAAACGGACTGGAGGGAGAGGATCACAAGAAGCCAATGCAGAAGTTAAAGATTTCTTTCTCAGTGATTCAGAAAGGAGGAATATCTTAGGGTAGTTATAAAGAAACAGAATCAAGCAAGAAAATAAATGTGAGATGTTGCTCCTACCAAAAAGCAGAAAATAAAGTAATGTAATAAGGAAAACCAAGAAAATGGAGGATTTAAGTTTTATAGATGTCTTTTTTAAATATATATATTTACCTATATGTTTAACACAAATATCTACTAGTGTAGATATATATATACACACACATGCAGATGCAGTATAGATGCTTTCAATGTTAATCCTTGATGAAGTGTTAAAAATTTTGTAAGCTATAAAATATTACATTTGCAGGTTGATCTGCTACAGTATGTAAATATACATACATACATTATTATGAATATTTTAAGTAGAATATTATATTCTCAATTTATTTTGCAAATATAATTTATGACCTAGTTCCAGGCTGTTGAGTGATAACATCTGTGGGAAATCTACAGGATTTCGTATTATGCTTTTTTTGCAAAAAGTAACTACTAGAAATTGTTTTGCTCCTGCCAGACTGCTGGGTGCACAAAAAAAAGCTAGGTGCAATTTGTTTCACTTCATATGTGCATAATATTTGGAGTAGAATAATAAGTATATGTAATTAAACTGCTTTTGAAAACCATTATATTTCCTGGTTCATTTGAGATTATAAAATGTTTAATTTATGCTAGTCTTTTTTTAATTGTTATTTTTTCAAATCAAATTATGTGAAATCTTTACTTAAAGTCAAGAAATTGTCAACAACAAGATTAGCTTCTGTTGTGAGGCAGGAAAAGAAATGTACAGTGTTTGAATTACAAGGTTTTATATGGTGATCCTGAAATGGTGAGGCAAAGAGTAGGTAGATATAGACAGTGCAACTAGTACAGTCAGATGCGTCAAAATTGAGATTAAAGTATAAAAAGGGAAAAAACCCTACTCTGTTGGGCAATTTCCTGAAAATAGGAAAAAACACTTTAAATATTGCTGGAATCCAGTAATTTTAGAGTATATTTATACAGTTAATATGTCGTATTCTGATTTTTTTACCTCCCTAGAGTCTACTTCATTTAGACCACATGAAAAAAAAACCAAAACCTTCCTCATTAGCACTTAAAACAGCATGTTTCATCACACCAGTTGTCAGCTTGGCTGCAATATCTGGATTATATTTTGCTTTTTTTTTTTTTTTAATTAAGTGTTATAGATTAGTATTGACTTACCGATACTACTATAACATTTCCAAACATAATAAGCTTTTTTCCTTGTTATTTAATATCTATAATTATAATGCTGGCTATCGTTTGGCTACTTTTAAAGTGCTGTAGAAAATAATTTACTGCAGTCTTCCTCAATGAATATTTGCTATCTGAGGTGAAAGATCTGCAGCGAGGTTCAGTTCAGCTGCATAATACAACAGGTGAAAGACACCTTGTTGTTGTGAATCCCACCTTTTCACAGTGCTTCAGTTCAAATTTTGGAGAGAAATAAAGAACATTCTAGGTAACAGAATAGTCTGATATTATGGTTTTTATTTGTGACTTTGGGAATAAATTGCAGTGTGGGAAAAGCATCTGAAAACATGGATAAAAGTTGAATGCAGGATTATTGTAGACCCTGTCAAAACAAATGGGAGAATAATTTTTAGTATGTAATTAAATGTCAAGATTTGTGAGTTAATGGAATTTCTGTAGTCACATCAAGGTCAGACGAGCAATTACTCTTTATGAATTATCTGAAATCTTGTATAGCCTCTTCTGGCTAGTTTTACAGGATCTATTTATATTCGACATCTTTGCCATTTCTGACGTTTCTCCCCCATAGTTTCTGTTAACAGTGATGTGGTGCATTTTGTCAATTCTGTAGTTGGTTGCAGAACCTTCCTTTATTTCACTGAAGAGCTTGCAATTAGCCCACTTCTCCCTATTGAGAAGCATCTTTGTAATAACAGCTTTCCTGGCAGAGCTTTTGTTAGGCAGATTTTAAAATCAAGAGTCTACAAAGGCTGGGAAAAATCCAATCATACAAAAGTTCAGCAAATCCCTTTCAAGGTCATATCAGTTAAGATTACATAGATTTTCCACTTCAGCAAGCATTAGAGGTTAGCATTTTTAGGGACAAATTCAGAGTGGTAGAATTAATGAAATAAACCAATTCTAAATGAAATTGTTTGCTACACTCAAAGAAAAGCCTGGGCTCTTTTTCTGCCCCCTGTCCTTGGTGGGGTTACCTTTCTCCCCCATGTAGCTTCTTGTATCACTTTCTTTGAAGTCGTTTGCAGTGTTTGCTTTGACAGCCACTGGGTGTGGGAAGTGTAAGGCTATATAGCAAGGATCTCCATAGCATAATCCGCCCAGTCGCTGTTGGTCACTGATCCAGCTGCATGCAGCAGCTTAATAGTCAAAGGGCATGGTAATTCCCTCCTTCTGTCTTTTCTTTCTTCCAAGGCAAAATCTTCACCTGGTGTTTTTGATTCATGCATTCTAATTATGATGGCTGCCATCATCAGCCCTGTGGGTGACACTAGAAATTCTCTGAGCCAACAGCTAATACCACAGCTTGTTAAGCGACCATGTCAGCCTGATTTTAGGGCCCATTTTGCAGTTCACTGCAGGCCTATCTAAAAGCATCAGGAGTCTCCGTCTAGCAGGACAGGCTCATTGTCTTTCTAAATGTCTCCTTCTGATAAGCAGATCCAAATATGATTCATTCACTGTGGATTTGAAGGCACAGTGGGGAACTTGGCTCACATAGTGGTTACAACAAAATGCTTAATATTTTCACTTGGTATAGAGCTAAAGAATCCAATTTTCAATTCCAGGATAAAAACATTTACTCCCTGACTATGATCAAGAGTTTGAAATTTAAATCAGAAGTCTTCGAAAGCTATTCTAACTCTCAAAGGAGCAGGCTTTCCCATACTTAGTACAAAGAAGAAAATCCTGGGTTTGTATTGGAGTTTGAGTCACACAGAATTCACATGATGACCAGAAATGTCCTTTGTTGCCTCGAGATATTGTAGAAAATTTTTCTCTGAATAATTTCGTGCAATGCGATTCTAGTGAATGTGAGATTATTAACAGAACTATAAATATTGCAGTCTGATCTGCCTTGCAAACTTTATTTGTTTTTAAGTAAGTGCTACAAGTGCTTTACTGCTGTATATATTTCTTTTTAATGTTTTGGCTGACCCAAGCTTTGGCAATAGAAGACAATGAATGTCTTTCAGTTGCAGGAAATGAGAATTTTACAAAAAGTGTACTAATGCAGCTCTCTATATTTAACTGCCTCTCTGATCTGCAAACTCCTATTTTTTTCTAGACAGAAACAGGGATAAGTTTTCTCTGACTACACAGGCATTTTGTCATCAGAATTAATAGGAATTATAAATATGTATTAAGAATAAAGTGTGTTTTCCATTTCGTGCTAATAATTGTATTTGAGACTGTATTAAAATCCGGCTGCATCAAAACGCTACCGCTTAGTTCATCTGAGAATCAGCAAAGAAAGATAGAAAAACAAATAGCTGGCCTTTCCTGTAGCATAAATCCACAATTATAATATTAACTCAACACAGTTTTTGTTCTCTAAGAACAAAATCAGTTACTTACCAATGAGGTATGTAAAAGTGCTTATCTTGCAGAACTATCAGTTTTAACCAGTATTCATATGGGATGAGCTAATTTAAGAACTCCACAGGAAATTAGAGTGGCTCTTTTATTATCAACATCCATTTCCTAAATACTGTGTTGCTTTTGGCTTATATTCCATTGACCTATAATAATGATACCGGAGACTTACTTAATCTCTTTGTAAGTTGGCAAACTGGCAGCCATGCCTATCTGTAAGCTTACTTGTGGAGATAACTAAGAAGCCCATTTTGTTGCAGGAAAATCTAGTATTTTGTAGCCTGCGTTCCCTTTAGTTATTGTGCTTTCATGTGTAACATGCTATTGGAAAACTTCTTCCCCCTTATAAATTCTCAAAGGACTTCTAAGAAGAGGGCATTTCCATTATACATGATAATTGTGCTTTGGCGAACATGTGTATTTTTCCTTTTTTGAAGTGTAGATTTTCTACTGTAACCAAGAAACTGTGGCAAACCTTTGTGGCTGCACAAAATGAACAAACAAAGATACAGACTTGATTGTGATACATAAAGGTTACATCTCACAAAATGTATATATCTCAATATTAGATTTAACTGAATAGACAGAATTTCTGTTCTCTTTATTTTCCATCCACTTTTTCTCTAATATGTCTGGAATGCTTTTTAACATGGTATAAAAATCCGAGAGAAGTCTGAGTACAGGATGGGGCAAAAGCTGTGCGAGTTACACTGTGGAACTACAAGAGGAAAAATAGCAGGCTATGTGGACTTAAAAAAAAAAAAATAGAGGTATAGATAGATATCTAAAGTTACCCAAACAGAACAGGATTGTTGAGAAAGAATGTAACAAGAGACATTTTGTGGTAGTGAAAAGACAGCAACAGACTAAGGATTCCCTCCCATTGCAGTGGCATAGAGCTACCTATGGAGAATTGTGTTACATTGGATCTGCTAATGTGGTTTGTTAACCTTCAGCTTATTTGAATTACATTGACTCTGTTCTAGACAGGGCTGAGCACATTGTAAACTTGTGTCCAACATCTTTTTCCCTTCTTCATTATTCTAAAACATAAAACATCTCTTCTGAAAATACCTTCCATCACTGTAAATATTTTTAGACTGGAGTTAGGACTTAGCACAATCAATTCCAAAGTGAATTAGACAAAATACTTCAGCACTGATATTTAAGGGTTGAACAAATGACTTAACAAAAACTTCACAGAGGAGTCCTTCATTCCCAGCCTGTTACCCTGCCATTAAAAAGAGAAAAAGCCCACACTGATTATAAATCACATTTGTTCTTAACATATGCAAACTCTTATAACTTGTATGAGCAAGTCTAGTATTTTTCCAAATAGCTTTATATAAAATATTGGTTATGATTTCAGTACTTGTGGACCAGTCTGCATGCTGTCAATCAAAGTATCCTGTTTGGACTTATCTCTCTTCATTCTTTCCAGCCGGCTGCAGACTGCTTTCAGGTCTCAGAAGATATAAGCCCTTCCTTTAAAAATAACCAAAAGCTTAGCAATGAATAGTACTGCTGCCTCAATTCCTTCCATTATGAAGTCCTGCCTAATGCTTTTCACTTTACTTTTCGTTTCCTTTGTAGTGCTGAGATCTGGGAAAATTAAGATCTGTGGTACTCCATATTCAAGCATATATTTGAGACTTGCAGCTTGCAGCATTCTCACATGATCTCTGCTATTAGTGAATGTAAGAACAGTTTCTACCCATCTCCCTCTTCCTATTTGCTGAACTAATAGATCAGTAGGAGAAATTTTCCATGCATAATGTGAAGAAATAACAGCTTAGCTCAAGGATTTTTTTGGTTTACCATAGGCAGGGGGAGAGGATGAGAATCCAGAAATTGTGTAATTTTTTCTTTATAACTTTCTGCTTGGAGTTATGTCTCTAAGAATATTATTATCCTCTTTCTGGTGAAGGTGCTGGCAAAGAGCTATTAATTTATTCTATAATCTGATTTTAATGAGAGAGAAAAGCACAAGAATGATTGTAGAAAAGTGATATAAGCATTGTACAGGAAAACTTGTTTGGGGGGAGAAACATGAAGCATTCATTTGGGTACTGGTCAGTCACAGAAAATTCACTATTACATTAGGCTGTTAACCTTAAGGCTTATAAGGAGTTATCAGAGGAGATACTAGAGATTGCCATGACACATGCAAGTCCTAAGTGTAGTATTCTTTATAGAACAGGAGGATCAATGACAGCTTTTTGCGGTCCATCCTGCTTTCTTGCAAAATACTTAGCTAGCACTGAAGAATCAGTTTCATTAAGACAATATTTTTTGTCCTTTTGTACTGATATCCACTCTTTCCAGCTGAGAAGAAATAGGTGTAAGTCTGATTTTTAGTCAGAGATGCTTTAGCAACTTTCCTGAATTTTTTTAGCCAATTAGTGTTTTGTCCATAATTCCTAAAACTGATATTTCATTTTTGCACTTAGTATGTGTATAACAACTAACATTTCTAAAGGATTTAGAATAGTGTAAGTTACATTATATGCAGTGAGAAAGGACAAAAAAGTCTGTTTTTTCCGAACATAATGAAGCCTGTAAAAAAGCAGCTCATCAAGGATGTAAATGTAACTACATTACTAAATTCTAATTTTCTGAGTAGCAGCAATTAAATAAACTTGAAACTGGTGGCTATAATCCTCAAGGTTGGATCTGATTAATAAAGCAAGTGATAGCCTGCTGATACTAAAGTAAAGAGCTAAATAAATACATGTTGCCATTTTCAGCAATAAAGTAATAAGCAGTTTAGACTAAATGTGATTGGCATAAAATAATGTTAGAAACAATGTCAAATACACTCATGAAACAGCTATTGATGTCAAATTTGCAAAATAGGATGGCTTTCCAACAAATATATCCACAGTTCAACTCAGAGTTAGGATGACAGATATGGCAACAAATGATTCATGGCAAATTTCAATTATGTTCTAACTAGTGCCACAATAGCAATATTTATTTAATCAAAGCATGATCGTTGCTTGACAATTACTTTTTAAAACTTCCCTAAAATCCAATAGATAATATTTGTACAGTTGTCATAGCTGAGCTATGCAAGCAATTGGAAAGCTTATGCAGCTGTCCAAGGGTGTAAAGAACATAGAGGAATTTGGCTTATCAAATCATTGCAACACGTTGGTTAACCAAATAAAATGCTGTTAAATGAAACTACTTGCGTATTAAAGAAATCAGAGGTTGATATTTGATATCTCAAACCTGAGAATTAACTTACAAAAAACAGTGAAGCTGGTAGCCACTGAAATTGCATGAGATAATTAAAGCAGGTAGTTTCCTTTCTCGTATGGCACATTTCTGGAAATGCTTTAACTTTTAAGAATACAACAGTGGCCACAGCAGATCAGGCACTAGTACCTTCTAACCTCTGAGTCTGTCACGGGGACGAGCTATGTAATATGATTCTTCCCCTAATATTCTCCGTTACCAACAGTTTTAAATTTAGAATCATACAGAGACAGACATGGTTGTATCTGTCTTTTGACCCATTTATTCGTGGGTCTTTCTTCTGTCTCTTTTCCAGTTTCCCTTGAAGCTCATGTAGACTTTGCATATGTGTAGCTTTCCCTAGAAAGGACTTTCATAAGTATCCTCTCCATTTGTTTAGAATGTACCTTCTAGTTTCATTACTGGTCCCCAGTTCATGTGTTTTAAGAGATGACTAGTCCCTATTCACCATCTCAGTGTTTCTTTTCATTTTGTAGGCTTATGAAATCCACAAAAATATACCCTTTAATAGATGGATGGGCTTTAGCCTATGCTGTTCTTCCCTATAAAGCATCACTTCCACACTTTTGATAGTTATTGAACTCTCCTCTGAACCTTTCTGAGATTTCTGAGATGGGAAATACATATGGTACTCAAAGCGTGGCAGAGCAATAACTTTTGGGTACAATGAAAATAGTACAGTGATGTTAGTTGTGTTGCATTATGGTCTGTTCCTAATGCTTGGATTACTTTCTGACTGCTGCTAACCTTAACTTGCCCTTTGGTAATAGATTTTTATCAGAAGTCGTTTGGAGGTTGAAGTATATTATCTCAACCAGACCACTTTGTACCTGAAGTGGATCATACACATGCTTCATGATTCTTCCAAAGAGCTTCAGTATTTTCCTTTGCAAAAACTATGCTTCCCAAGCAGAAGACATCTATTAATTTGACCATTAATCAGAATATTTACCTGGCACAAGACATCAGGCTTACACATAGGTATGCAGCTCCTCAGACTTCTCCCCTCCCTGAAGTCCTCCAAAATCAAGACAGATTTAAGGAAGAGATTTGATACCGTCACCAATAGTAGAGGTGTTTCACCTCTGTGTTCTCTTAGAAACCCTGAGTGAATACCATCTAGCCCCAGGTGTTTATTGCCATTCATTTTTGTCAATGTTTACTGTAATAAATTCTACAGTCTGTAATGTCAGATCCTCTGGTGATTCTCTGTCAGAGAGGGGGTTGCAAGGGATTGTTCCTAATTTCTTCTAAAATGCAGGGAATTAATTTATTTTCTCTGGAGTGGCTTTAGCTTGTCTCAGTCCTCTTGTACACTCCTCATCAACTGTCACTACAGAATTTCTGGCATCTGTCTTTCTCTTGCTGCATTTCAAGGAAGATTTATTATTATTATTACTTATTCTTTCTACCAGTTCCTCCTCAAGCTCCCTTATTAAACTGTTTGGTTATGTTTTTCCATTTAATCTCCCAGAGTTCTTTCTATTTTCTTCATTTTAATATGATCTCAGGTATTTGGATGGTACTTCCTTTTTTGTTATAACCTCCTTACCCTTTTTTGATTGGTAATATGTACCTGGGTTTTTTTCAATATATGGTATTTTTAAATAATTTCCATACTATAATTTTCATACTGTCTGATTTACTTCTCTTAGTTGTCCTCTGTAGTTTCTTTTCAATAAGTGTTCTCATATTTATTCTTGAAATGCCTTGCAAACATGGTTCCTGAAATCTTCAAGATTAAGAAGGATACTGTTTCACAGTGGGAAGCCTATATTGGACATATTGCAGTATCATTTTCCATAATTTATACTGACTGGGGTTATAATGACAATGTTATTTTTATTTTTCAGTTCTCTAACAGGAGAAATATATCAGCATGTACCAGAAGAATATTATTAAACATTTCCTACAAAAAAAAATTCCCTATTTTCTGACCTTCGTTAGAAAGTTTTAAAGTTTGATCTGGTACTTCAGCAAAAGATACCTAATAACAGAAAAATATCAGAGTTGTTAGTGCAGCCTGTTGTCTAACAAAGAAAGCATTTCAGTTTTCCAGGTGAGATGTTTTAGTTTTAATAGTGTATACATGCTGTCTTGACACCAGGGCAGCCATTCCTTCCTTGGTTTTTAAATTATGGCACAAACATTTCTCATCGATTGCAATTTTACAGCCATTTCAAAGCTCAGCTTTGGCCCCATGGTTTCACTGTGCCTGTACAATTGAGGAGAATAGCTTCTGTGATGGGTACTATTATGGTCATTGTGTTCCTGTGAGGTGGACCTAAGTCTCTACTGAAGCTGGACAAGATGCATAAATGTCTGCAGTCCTCTGACAGTTGCTGAGGGATTTCTGTGAACTCCCAAGATGTAAGGAGTGTACTGTTTTCCCTGTTTCATGCAGGCTGTGAAACCATACCAGATTAGCTATTTGCACCACTAAGGTATGGTTAATACTTAATTTCAAGAAGCAGGCTATTTAAAGAAGAGTTTTGCATCAGATATTAAATAATCATCCTCTGATTGTTTGAAAACAAGAGCTAAGTAACTTTTTCCACTATTACAGTTTCTTAGGTATGATTCTTCAGTTGGGTGCTTTTGCCTGCAAAATTAAATTAATGGGGTGTACTTTTGTGGCTACAGGATACCTATTTTGTGTGATTTATCAACTTAAGTATTTAACATATCTTACATACTTGAACTTATATTGATACACAGAATTTTTGGGAACTGAAAGTTTCAGAAACCTGTTTGACAGCAACCACTTCTGCTTCTGCTGCTCCAAGTAGTATTGGCACCACAGTATAAAAATTGTATTTACTAATATCTCTTTCAGTATGATTTTACAAACTACAGGTAGTTCTTTTCCTGGCTTTTTCTTTTTTGTTGTCAATTGTTATCTGCTTAGAGGTGTTCCACATAGACATTGGTACTAATAGAATTCAAGATATAACCCATAAAAAATGAAGAGTGGTTTGTCATGAAAAGCGCAGCCCATGCTAGTGATTCACAATATATCATGAAAAAGCAAGACCCCAATAGAGCTGTTTTCATACCTTTACATCTGTGTGTGCTTTTGGCCACTGCCAAAGACAAAATAATTGGCGAGAAGAACTTGTGGTGTGGCCTTGCTCATGAAACGTTAGGAAAAGATGTAAAATTTGTGAATACAAAATTCTTACAGCTGAATAGTTAAGTCAGTTGTCTAAACTGTTTTCATAGATTTTTATGTTTCCAGGCACTTCAGGCACAAATTCTTCCTTCACGGAGAAGGGGGCCTTTGTTACGCAAGCTTGACATTTTCTGGAAACTAGTTTTTCTTGTGCTGCCTGTGTGCTTCACTTTTAATTCCCCATTCCTGTGTAGCAGAATATAAGCACATGCAGTCATAAACACTCAATTCCTTCTGCCAAAGCAGATTATATATTGTGTGTATTTTAGCTTTGTTTAATCCTGTTTGGAAAGTGCAGAATTTAATTCTAGTCCAAATAGGAAATAGTTAACCTCTAGCAGACATAACACTGTTGGAGATGAAGCCAGTTCTTACTTTTTGAGTGTCTTCAGTGAACTGAATTGAGCTAAAATCCTGCTTAAACCTCCAGTTTTGAGCTTGTTGGGATCTATCATTTGCTTTCCTAACTCTAGAAGGGATCTTCCACTTCCTTACTAGGCAATTTAGTAAAGCTCTTTATCTCCAAATTCTCCTTTATTCTCCGAATTAAATTAATCTGTGCCTGTAAAAGCAGGTGCGGAAATGAATATTCTGATCTATAATTATTCTACATAAACTCCCAAAAGAATTGCTGTTGATAGGTTACCTGTTCTATGAGGCACAAACAGTAAGGTGTCTGTGGTGTTCATTTATTTTATTTTGACTTTGCTCTGGGCAATCTGTTTTATTTAATAATGTTGCTTTCTTGTTCTTACTACTGTCCCACGCGTTACAAAATCTGCCTTTTACCCGGTCCTTGAAGATCTTAAAGTTGTGGTCTCATTTTCCATCAAGGAAATATTTAATCTATTTTTTTATTTACCCTATTCATGCATAATGACTGATTTAATGAAACCAGTGCATTTCCAGGTTATTTTATTTATTGTTTTTCTCCAAATATTACTTTACTGCAAATAAGTATATCAGCCCAAAAAGTCAAGGAAATTCAGTAGCTAATAATTAACTTCTCAAAGGCAAACATTAAAGGATAATTGTGCTCTATCTGCATTGTAAATTCAGATATTTTTTTCCCCGACTCTTAGGCAATTTGTCCACAGTTTTCTGCCTAGCCAATTCATTATTTACCTAAACTAAATTACATGGTCTAGATGAGTAGTTCTGAAAAACTCACTGGTCTTAATCCAGGAAAAAAACAAATCATGTGATTTCTCATTTGAGGATACTGAACAGCTTTCTATTCAAACAGCACTAATAGAAAAATGGGTGTAGGTAAAAAGAACTTCTACACCTTTTTAAAAGGAATCTCACTTGGTCTTATGAGCTCAGAGCTTTGCACTACATTACTACATAGTTTCTCAGAGTTTTCTCACATGTAGCCTCCTTGATCTTTAGGCCACATATACCTGAGGTCTGTCTGCAGGCATGTGTGCAGATATGCCCTCAGCTTGTCTCTCCTCCATCTTCTACAATCTTTCTTTTTCTCTCTTTGAAGACAGCCTATACACTTTGGGAATTTACAAATATAATAACTATTGTGAGACTCATTTTTTCACTTTCCTAATTCCTATCAACTCTATTAATGTTAATTGAAAGAGCAAGTATTCCATTCTTTTACACACACAAATATATCCATACTTATCTTTCAGCAAAGACAGTCATTTGCTACTCTTTGAACAGACCTCACTATTTCAAGCTGCTTTCCCTACACTGTATTTTCTAGGTCACTGAGACCTCATTACATATTTCAGAGCTGTGTTTGTGGATTCCTAATACTTGTAAACCTGAAGAAAGTATTCTATCCAAATGCTGAGAAACAATCCTCAAGCTTCGTTCAAATGACATGTAGTTTGTTGCCAGTTTTCATTACATGTCAATTTATCTCTAAATCTGGAAAAAAAAGATTTAGCCAGAATGTTTATGGATTTAATAAAAAATAAAATCCTCAGATTATGTCATTTTTGGAAGGCTTCAGACCAGAGTACTGCAACTCAAAGTGAGTATACGCTTACATTGTACATGAAAATTTCCCATGAATTATTTTTTTAATTTATAAATTTATAAATTAATTTTAATTAACCTCTCTAAGGTTAATTTCAGTAAATTACAGTTATACTGAATGCACATTTGGAAGCCAGTTTTCAAACACATTATGTTATAAATCCAAATTGTAAACACATTTCAGGTTTACATGTATGTAGCAATTTTACAGTTCTCTGGTCAGCAAAAATAGACTGTTATGAATATGCTGCAGTTTATGGAGAGATTTCCTCCATGGCTGCATCTGCTGAACGTTAAATTGAGATTATAGATTATCTTCTGGATTGATACAGTCCCTATGGACTTGAAACTACACCCTGTAAAAAAACTCTCTGTATTCAGACTTTAACATTAAAAGGATGAAACAAGCAGTCCCTGTAGCCATTCAATAGAACTGGGTATTGTGCATTCAAGAATGGCACCAGGAACCCCCATGGGGAAGTGACAGGGTAAGACTAGAAAGTGTTTGTGACTAACAGGATACAAAGAGCGTTCTTTCACTTTCTAATGTAACCAGGTTCACATTAGACATAGTATAGCCTTTCCTCTGTGAGCTACCTAAATATTTTAACAAGAAAGTTATAGAAAGAGGACAGAAAATCTATGATGACTTCTAGGGTCCAACCACAGGTAAAAAATTTATTACAGTTCTGTTGATAACAATTAGTATTTCTGAGTTTCAGCTTGACATTGAAAATGTAAGCTGTTGCAATAGACACTTAGATTTTGGAGGCAGTTCATAGTAAAGTTAAGATTGTATCTCTTCATAGCACTGACTTTCATATACTTAAATGTAGAACAGATTGTATTTATTTCTACTGCTTCCTGTCATTGAAGAACAGAACTTAAATATAATGTTGTTCCCAGTTGTTCTCTATATGTTTTGATGCATAATTCTTTTCTGATTCTATAACATCACAGTGTTTTGAAAAACATACAGTGCTAATTCACAGTGGTATTTAAAGTATGGTGCAGAATCCTCAGCTGTGATTGAACTCATCAGAATGCTGACTAACTTAATTTGAAAGTTCACATGCAATTATATGAATGAAAATATATATAAACTTATATTTATAGCTAATATTTAAGTTCTAAATATGAACAAGGGAATTTCTGTGTTTCCAGAATTCTTTTATACAGCTTGTGTTTGGAAATACATTGACTGTTAAAAGCATGTGATCACCCCTTGTCAATTTGTAGCAAAGTACTATGTGATAAGTACTTGGTATTACTTGCAAATTGATCTAGGTCATCAGAAGGAATATTGGATATTCTGGAGATGGTGGAACGTAGCCATATCTCTGAATACACACATCTTTGAGCTTAGAAGAAGCTGGGATCAGATCCAAGCTCTGTGTCTGCAGGTCTTACATGAATATGAAAAGCACAGAATGTATAGTAAAGAAACAATGCTCTTATAAACACAAATGGAAGTCTCTGTGAATCTCATCTTGGTTACTCACAAGGGGAGCGTATTCTCCACTGAAGTCTAATAGGATGTGTATCGAGGGCAGAATAATATGCGTCATTGCCTTGTTCACTAACAGGTGAAGGGTAATATAGATGAAATTGGAGAACTAATGGGCAAGGCAGTTTCCATTAGCATATATAAGGCAATTCCACATTTTGCAGCAAAGAAAAGGCAAAGTAGTGGCATAAACCAAGGAAAGATTAAGTCTAAGACCTGCTGTTGATGTGTTGAAAACAACTTGACATTTGAGTCTTTCAAGTGCTGGTTTATCACATGAGTGGCTCAAATGATTACTTTCTCTGTAGCATCTGACAATGAGAGAACCTGAAGGACCTCCACACTGTATCAGATACAGTGCAAAAGAAACATTGAACTGTATGAATTTGGAGATACAGTGTGAAGTTGTCATTGTTTTGCACATTTCTAGTAAATGACTGAAGAAAGCCGACTGCCTAAAGGAGTAAAAGTGTCGATTTTTTGCCAAAAGATAAATAGATCAATCAATCGATCGATCTTTACTACTCCAATTAATTCAAGGCTTATGGCAATGATTTTTTGCCACTGTGAGTTCCAAAGATTGGCAGTACATACAGACACGCTTCTTTTTTTTCCACTTCAGATGTAAAACTTTTTTCCATTCCTCCGTAGACATTCAAGGACAAATTGTTCTTAAATGTGGCAATTCAAATACATATCATGTGATGTTTTAAATGTGTTTTTGAAACTTTTTAATACTGTGAACAGATCTTTGATACCTGCCATCTGGAGAAACAAATATTTTTATGTGTCCTGTTTAAAAAAACTTTGCTTTTTTCTAAAAGGTCTTGCAAAACTTCTAATGAAAGATAATTATGCTCCAAAATCAAGACACCTAAAAAGATATTTGTAACAATATTAAGAAAATATTATATACTGCTCTAAATATGAAACAAATATATATAAGACCAGTTTTATTACTTCCTGGAGACCTTTAATCTAGTTCTGATTGGTTCACAGTGTAGCTGAAGGAGGTCAGATACCTTTCCTTTGTTAGAAATATCAGAATAATACCAATGTAGGGATTTTTGTATTCATTTATAGCAGTTAAATGTTATGAAGTATTTTCTCATACAAGGCAATATGCACATAATCATCTGTTTTATATTTGTCTTCTAATAATTAATTCTATTTTCTAAAGATTATTTCTAGAGGTAACAAGAAGAAATGAAAAGTTTCTTGGTTGGACCAAAATGTTTATTGCAATCACTTAGTATAATGTCACTGTAGCAGTACTCAGTCTCTATGGAAGAGGATGACAAGCTGTATACATGATCTAAAATATCTATCACTGTACTGGCAAAGCCTATGTCTTATAATCATAATACATAATCATAATTAACACAATTTCTTGTAATTGAATGGCCAACATAATACAAGGTATATGGACCTTTATGACTGTGAATCTTTTGACTATAAGAGGTGTGTTCTATAACTGCATCTCTGCATGCATTGTGAGAATGATGATAAACTAAATTCATTTATACAGTAAGCTTTTAAATAAAGTATTGATTTTAACTGGATTTTATTTAAGTAGAATTTACTAGATTACCATTAAAATACTTTTCATAGAAATATAAAGGATATTAAAACAGAGAAGCAGATCTCGATCCTGATTTGAACAAACACAAACTTAATTAAATTTTTTAGCAACACAGCTGACATTGGAAAGTCACTGTTGCTTAAGCTGTAGTAAACAAATTCTTGAAACAAAAACTCACTGAAAATTTCGGTTTATCTTTTAATATTTTTTCATTATTATTTCTGTTATTAAATTCTTAACTAGAAAAAATACATTTTTTGTTGTTTTCACAAAATTTGTGAAAATTTCAGGTAGTGAAAGATACATTGTATTAGATATAGGTTAACAAAAGGGACTGTAATCTGTATTCTACACTCTCGTTAGCAACCAGAAATATTACTGGGAAATAATGCTGTATAGGAAAGCCTGAACTGAGTCGTTTTGCTCTCTAATATGGAGGTGGAAGAGATGAAAGATTAAAAAAATCAGTGTTTCTGGATAAGCTTTCAGAGGCACTGAAACTCACAAACTATATTTCATTTTTTGCTAAGCATCGTGGCAATCCAGTTATTGCAGTGCCTTTGGAGGCCAATATATTCATAACTGTGTGCACCCAGTCTTTTGCCCTTTGCTCATCTATTCAAACCACTTTCTTCATAAAAAATAGTGAAGGGGTGTGCACAATATTTCCTGATTATCACTCCATACTGAGAAGGAATAGTGCATCTTTTAGACCTATTTGATTTTGACTCCCTGTTTGCAGTACCTGTCTACTTTGCCAGTAGTAGTACTAATAGCAGTGATCCTGCTGTGCTTAAAGGCAAATTCATCTTGCTCAAAGCAGGAACAGGTTTTTATCACCATACTTCAAGAGCTGTCCTGGTTTTGCTAGAATAGAGTAAATTTTCTTCTTAGTAGCTAGAAAGCATTGTGTTTTGGTTTCAGTATGGGATTTGTTATGAGAAGAATGTTGATAAGGTACAAGGACATCCACGTTAGGGTAGTTTGCAAGTTAAACTACCACTGGAGAGGATCCACTTCAGCTTAAGTGAAGGTTTTTTTACTGGGCTGACACCACTACTAAGCTGGCTACAGTATACAATTTTTCCACTATTTGCACACTCTTAACATTAGTAGAAATAATGGCCCCAGCCAGGGTGAGCAGAGTGGGGCCAATGACGGTGGACGCTGAGCAGGTGCTGATGCTGACCCCCACGAGAGCATTGTCAGAATTCTAAAAACTTAGCTTGGGTTCTAAAATGACATCATTAAAGACAGCTTTTCATGGGCAAAAATTGCTCAGAGACCTTTCTCAATGCATTACGTTGTAGGACAGCAGCTATAATAATTTTTAAATCGTATAATCATACTGTGCTTGTACAAAGTATTTTCACACATAGCCTCTCTTGCTGGCTATAGACAGACAGGTGCAAGCCCCATTGGGTGTCCAGATTTTTCGCTTCCTGCCATTAAGCCTAGTCCCCTGCTATCATGAGCATGAGTGTCACATAATCCCTTTCATCAGGACAGAAAGCTAGTTGCGGATCCCTAATTCTGAGGTCAGTTCTGTTTCCGCACCATCCTCGATTAGAACAGCCAGGAGTAGAAGTGCTCTAATTTGTACCTTCTTTTCCAGCTGCCAGAGAGGTTAGTCAGTGCAGCCCACTGCAGCCACCCCCTGCAGAAGCGCTTGTAGCAACCTGACACGCTGTACCATGCATATTAAAATGTGCTTCATGAAAACACAACTTCCTCTTTGCTCTCACTACTTATCCAGTTTTGCCATAAAAGGCAAACTGATTCTAGTGAGGGGAAAGGAAGATACTCTACGAAAACACTCGTGCTACTCATTACTGGCATATCTCAAGCAAATATGAAATGAATAGACCTCCCAAACCATTTGAAAGGTGTAACAAGCACTGCGAATCATCTAGAGAAAGTAGTTTGGTTTTGCTGTGTTCCCTGCAGTATGGCACCCAGTAATTTTTTCTTTTAGAATTTTAAAAAATGTGTTATATACACCTATTATATGAATGTGAATATTTGTCAGACAAAATTAAAACTGTTGGCATGCTGCTGGCTCCCTTCCTCTGCAACCAGGGACCTCACCCTTCACTGCCTTTTGCTGCTGGTGCTCATTCGCGCATATAGTGTGAAAAGCTGAGTGCACTCTATATAAGAATTTGACCTATATGATTTGGTAAAATGCAGCCTATTTTCATTTGCTTTGTACAAAGTTGGATGATTAAGGAATGTCAAAGTTATTGGAGACTTGATTTCAAATTTCCCAGTGTGAGTTTCTGTTGGAAATTTCTGAGCAGGTATTGTGAAAACTCACTAAAACAAACCAGTGTGTGAACGATACAAATCTGTAAAGTGTTGATACCAAACTAGAAAGAATTTCTTGACATCCGCATATAGTCCATAAACAGAATTTAGCATATTTATGGCTGACAGATGCTTTTTAAAATTATTGTTTGAAAATTACTTACACTTGATGTTCCTGAAAAAGTAGGATCTTAAAAAATAATTTACAAGACAGTAAGAAATAACATATTTTATGCAGTCACATACAAAATACTATTTTTATTATAAAATATATATACACACACACACACAAGGAGACACTGAACAGACACAACAAATGCATTATATTCTTTAGCTGTGTTAAACTCATGCCACTCATTTTTGTGAGAGACAAGAACAGAAAGTAAGTTTTGTTGCTAGACTGAAAGGCTGTTCTAAGGGCATATATATTCTTTCAGATATTTTAGTCTTTTCAAATCCTAGATTTTTCCTTCATCTCTGCCATTTCAGTGTATGAGATGGAATAAGCTTTCACAGTTAAATTAAGAGTCCAAACTGTTAGAAGACATATAATCTTACCAAAACCAATTATATAGGACTTTATATAAACTATTGCATATTATTATTACTATTATTATGTAGTTACATATAAAATATATGAGTATGTTATGCCAATTAATTATTCTTTGTTGTTTTTTTTTTTTAAAATATACTTTAAGTTTCCAGAATTTTCATATTGAGAACTGAAAATTTGGTAAAATCTTATTTTGGTTAGTTCTTAAAATATAATTAATAAGAACACTTATCTGTAAAAGGTATCTACAGCTACATATTTTTGATAAATGTTAAGAGGTATGTATTTATTTGCAAAATATATAAAGGGAATGGGGCTTTTTTCCAAAAAAATTTGAGGATGTTAAAAAATGCTTATACTGAATGAAAAGCAATGAGAACTAAAATAGCTGCATTGTTGGGAAATTTATTTACATATTAAGATCAGAACTCAAAATGGGAAACTAACTTTATCAAATCATACTCACATAATGCAGTAAAAATCAAGTAATGTTCTATTTTTTCATTCTTTCCCCTTAAATTCTGACTTAGATAATTTAAGACAAATGGTTTCATATTGAGCCAGTATTGAGCGTACTTGCTTTAAAATGTTAAGAAACTAGAAGCAATTGTATCTTCACTATACGGAATTCTTCTCATCAAAGCTTATTTGCCAAATAATAAAAGGACTCGGAAGTCAACTTTTTGTTATTTTATTAATCCTGTGGCAAATATTTTGGTAAATAAAGTCAGTATTTTATTTTTTTATATTAATTAGTAGAAGGAGATGTTCCCAAAGAAGTAGCCAATTGTGAATCATCACTAATATAGAATATAGTGGAAAATGGGAAATAGAAGAGAAAGAATATGCAAATTCAAAATAGTAGTCTTTAAATTATTACACAATGTGTTTTTCTTCAATCGATGTAAATGTTAAACAATATTGCATGACACTCTGCAAAATGATCACAGCAATAACAGAATCAGAGGGATTAATGTTTGCAAAGTGTGAAATCCTTAGGAAAGCTGATAAATAGAAAAAGAGAAAACAGTTATCACAAATTAGAAATACAAGACAGAAACTTGAACAAGATTCAAAGGTCAATTTAAAGCATATTTTTAATGAGCTCTTTATCACATTCTTCATCCCACACAAAAAGAATTCACTTACAGGTTGTTTTTCTAATGCTTCGCACATGTTTCTGAATCGTAGTAGAGATGTCTTAGCCTGGTTATGCTTTTATAAGCAAGGAAGATAATAGCAAGGGCAAAAAAAATATAAGAAGGACCCTCTATAAGCAAAACAAAACTCTAATGTAGTATTTACCAAGGTCCAGTAGGAGGCAGATAATTCGGATATGGAAATTATTAAGCCTGCTTACATGGAAGTACTTGGATATGTGTATTACCTTCTCACTTCTATCTCACCCCTTTCACAATGTTACTGACATCCATATGGCACTTGCTACATTTCCAGCTAATTGATGATCTCATGGTAATGTTATATGATTCTGAGAAGTTACTGTTTTCATTAAATAATGCCACTGCTCGTTATGAAAGGTCTGAAAGTGGTGGGTTTGGCTTGTACTCTTTCTCTTTTCCACAGTCATAAATGTCTGACCTTTCAAGACGGCAAGTTTTCTCAGCATCCCTAACCCTCACTCACTGAGAACCACATTTGGAACAACAGCTTTCTCCCTCTGCTACTACTGTTTAGCAATGTGGTTGAAAGCAATAGAATTAAATTGGTACTGAAGTGCCTGATGAGTACAACTATCTTTACTCTCTACTTTTGGGTATTTTTTATCTGCTATTCCTGTTTTGTAAGTTGTCCTTCTGCTGTAACCCTCACCAGCACAATAGTGCTCAATAGAATGAAAAGGTCAGCTGCAGCTGAGTGTCTGTTTACATCCTAGCAGGCCATAGTCCAACTGTTTTAGGGCCACACAGCCCTAATCTTTAATTTTGGGGTTTTTTTTCCCCTCACACTCATCAGAAAATGTTTTTCCTGTGAAGAACTTAACATCAGAAAAAAATTTTACTTTTTTCCTAAGTGTCCATTCATAGACCTTACTACAGCACATGGATAATGTCCTAGTAAACTATATTAAAGGTAGGGAAGAGAATGGTGCCTGGTGGAAAGGGAATCTGGCATTTTTAAATCCACTTAGATGGGCTAACATGAAGAACATAGACTAGTGGTCTAGCAAAGCCTCTGTTATTCGAGGTTGAGACAGCAAATCTCATTCAAGTATTTTAGTCAGCTGAATAATAATCCTAGCGAGATGCAGTCTTGATAAAGCTCAAACTCTCTCATCCTTACTGTCTTTTATTGCTATGAAATCTAACAGTGACTTTTGTTTAAACATACTGCTAAACCAAGAGCTTTAAAGAGCAGAGAATTGCTAAGTTGTGCTCCTTCATCCCTTGCTACACAGTATACTCTTTGCAGTGAGATGATGAAGTTCCCAACACCATTTGTGCTGCATAAAATATATCCATGGAGGGGAAAACACACCTTGAGGTTCCAAGATTCCATCTGCCTGGAGGATTCTCATAAATAATGCAGTGTTTTTGAAAGGACAAATTAAATAGTTTGTCTTAAATTTTCTTAATCTTGGGTGTCATTCTTCTCTATGCTTCTTGATCATCATAATGAGCACATTGTATTTTTTCACTTTACATCTTGTGTTTCAGGATATGTGCATTAAGTCTCCTTTTTCTGGTGTCCAGAGGGTCATTACTTAAGGACAGAAGGCTTTCAGGGTGAAGCAAAAAATGTAATCTTAATTTTAGGTATAGATTTAATTTCAGGCTTCTCAGCCTTGACTCTGTCCTTTTAATGGGAGTTATATGCACACATCAAAGAAAATAGGTACTTAAATATCTGTTTTGATTGGCTGAATCTCTTTAAATAATTTATATACAACTGTAGTCACAATATTTCTTGTCTGATGAGCTTATATGCTTGATTCAATGATGGGGAAAAAAACCAATAGGCTAAGTTGTTGATAGTAACTCCCAGGGAAAATATTCTGTACTAAAAGATTGCTACTATAAGTATTGAAAATCTTGAAATGTTACAAAAATTGGAATTATAAACCCACTGAAGGAAACTATTGCATGTAATCACCATAGTCTTTTTCTCACAGCTTGACTCTATGACAGTTTGATGGGTTTATTGCAGTTGGCATGGATTGCTTTGGCTGAACTGAATGGCAGCTATCTCACATGCCCTTGATTGTGTTCAGATTAATCAGAGGTTTTTGAAGTGATGGCTTTTGTGTGGTTTTGAGGAATGATGCATTTTAAAAACTGATATATCAAGATATTTTAAAATAAAGGTATTGCAACAGGACCTCTATTGCTTCAATGAAATGCTACTGGGAACTATCTACTTCTCTCTTCAGTAATACAGGAGCAGAGATTAGGTTAGTTCTTTGTTATGACACTGTGAGACTTTGCTGTTTTTAAAAAGTGTATACATTGCTTAAAACAACCGTCTTATTTGAACCAAATTAATTCTCAGTCAGATCTGGAGATTCTCAGCACAAAAGTCTGTTGTAGTGACTAAAATGTGGTTGGCTTAGATGACAGTTCCACAGAGATTGAGGCTGTATTTAACAACTTGCAAATGCTACAGGGAGAATCTATATTATAAAATAAATTTAATGTTAAAGTATTTGATAAAATATTTGTTCTTCACTCTGTTTTGATCAAAGCTTCAGCTTATAAATATGTAGAAAGAAAATAGATAAACAGCTAGAACATAGTGCATACCCTTTAATAGTTACAAGGTAAAGCATCTAAGAAAAGAAGGGGTTCTTCTCAGCTACTTCATGTGAGTTACATTTATTCAATGTCCTTTTTCATTGCCTGATGGGTGACATATATAGTCCCTCACAAAATAAGGGCAATATGATTAGCCATCACTTAGATTAATTCCTCTCCATAAATCTATCAGCTTGAGCTGCTAATATTTACATGTAATACACTTAGCATCTGAAGCTTTTCATTATGCATAGAAAATAATATGCGTAGAAAATAACGATGGAGAATTTGTATTACATTATCTTCTTTCTGCTATAGCAAAATTCCCTAATGTGCCCTAAATGTTTAGTCTAGTCTAACCATTAAATGTGTCAGGTGATGTAGCATAATCTCATTGGAAAAAAACACCTCTTCCTCAATGAGTCTAATACCTTATTCTGTGACCAGCCTGCTTGATTCTCATGGAGGTAGGATGAGTTGCTACTGTCCACCCAAGCAATAGTCACAGAATGTCATTAACATTGTTTTCCTTTTCTTTGTCTGTAAGATTTAGTCAATTCTGTCTCACAACCTTTTGTTGTATCACCTGTAAAACACCTTCCATTTAAACATGTCTTTTTCTCTTAAGGAAATTTATGTAGAGAATAATAAGAAACTGAATCATCATGAGAAGTGTCTCACTTCTTTTTCCTAAACTTCCCTTCTGTCTGGAGTCCCTAAGGTATTATGTCCTGTACAACATACAGCCCACTTTCATATGCTCCCCTCATACCAGCCCCTTGCTACCAACTTGTGCACTAAGGGTGGAGGAAGTCACAGCCTTGCTTGCTCCTTCCTCAGCCACTCCTCAGTCTACACAGAGGTATCAAGGCTGTAGTGTTTTCTATACTTTTTCTTATATATCCTTATCTGTGAGACTCCTTATTGAAGAGTCATAAAAGCTCTGGTTAGCTGTATTAGTGTAAGTTACAATTAGCCTTCGGTTAAAATTCAAATATGCAATTTTATAGAATATGCAATTAGATTGAATATTTTTTTCTTCTCTGAAATCCCTTTAATTTGCAATAAAACTAGTCTACAACTGACCTAATCTTTCTGCTCATATCATTAGAATAATTTCAAATCTCTGAAAATAAGTCAAAATGCAGTGTCCATTCTAGTACTGCCAAACACTTCACCAGCTTATCTGTGAGTCCATCTTCCCTGTTACTGAGGAGAATTGGTTACATTCTCCCTCACTAGAGGTCAGATCAAAATGAAATTTGCTAATTACTGCTTAGTATCAGAGCTGACAACGGTAAAAATTAAACTGCCAAACAGAAAAAGATCAAGACAGAATAAGTAGTGAGCAACTGTCAATGGCAATTATTTCTTGATTACAGCATCCATTTTATTAAAGGTAATGGAGAAACCAGGGAAAGTGTTTAAGGGTTCAGCAATGATAATTACTTTCTTCCTCCCCAGCTTTAAGAGTCTTGACTTGTTTTAACTTCCTTTTCACCTTCCTCTCAATTTTTCCAGCTCCCAGTTAATCCTCTCTGAAATCTGCTGGTACCTTTGATGGGCCTTGTGCTATGTCTTTCTCATATTTGAAATGAAAGTACAGAGATTCTTCCACATCATAGATTGGAGATCATCATCACAACTCTCTTTGCCTCAGTTGAGACTCAGGTTTAAAGATGTGTGGTCAGGTATAATCAAGTGAACTGGAATCCTTCCAGGAGGATTCAGCACCAACCTGCTTAAGTGCAGGGTTTGTATCCGTAGTGGAAATTGTAGTGCTGTGACAACAGCAAGGCTGAACTAGAAACAGAGATGTCACCTACTGCAGTATCATCAGACACCTTCCTTTTTAAAAGAAAAAAATCAAATTCTATTCTTTTAAGGCAAATGAGATATTTACTTATGTAAATTGTAGTAACACAGTAAATATATAAATGTACAAATAAGTTATAGTAAGGGTTGTATCCAGCCCTCCATCATTACTTCCATTTGCATCAGTTATATTTCTTGGGTTTTTTTCTCAAAGGTTTTTTCCTGTTGGGTTTTTTCCTCAACTGCCACAGTGAGGACTGATTTTTTTAATTATTATTTCTTTCCTTTTTTTGGTAATAAATACTGAGATTTCTGTATCATCAGATACCAGGAGCAAAGCTCCTAGGCACAAGCTTTCAGTACCTCTGTCTGAAACTAGCTATATTTCCCTGGTATTTGAGATAGTCCTCACTTTGATTCCTCACAGTGCGAGTTCTCAAAATCTAAGAAACAAAATATGAAAGAGAAATGCAACCACAAGATAAATTAAGTTGCTTTTTCATGGCTGAAGAAGAAATACTTACAGGCTTCTGTTATATCTCTTCTATAGAATGGAAAGAAGACATCTTAATATATGTATTAATTTTGTCAGGAGTGAAGAAAGCTTAGCTTACTAGGAAAATAAATGAAATACTCTTGTTTACTGCTGAATTCTGAATGACCCAGAGTGATTGCTTTTACACCATTATTTTTCACTGTACAGTTTTGTAATTGTTTTGTCATGTGCTGTGAAATCTTCCAGTCTAAGAAATCATTATTACCTTCAATAGATTGATCCATGTGGCATTGTATCTGAGTGTAGGAGACATACTTTCTTTCAGTTCAGCCTGTCAAATGCTTGGGCCGTTGCCATTGAACACTGGACTGCAGGACTATTATTTTAACCTCAAACTCATAAATTATTTTCTTAAAAGTAAATTATTGCAAAAAGAAGTTTCAAACAAAACTGTAGCATTTGTACACTGTTTCTGGTATGTATTTTTAATATGAAAATATGAATTCAGCCCTCATTCTTTATAAGCTTAGTAATATATTCTAGATGGTACTTAAACATTTAAAAATTCCATCAGATCACCTCCTCCAATCTACCCATAATGTTGTTTCTGTCAGTAGTTTCTCTTGCTTTTTTCCCTTTCTATCAACTTTCTTGTTTGTATGCTTCACTAGCTTCTTACTCGTTTATATCTATGTTTATTCTTCTTATCTTTGACTTTGAAGCTCAGTCAACTCCCAATTATTTATCTGAGTGCCAGTTTGACCATATTAGAGACACCAAGTTGTTTCCTTGCACAGCTGGTTCAGAACCAGCAGAGCTTATTAAGTGCAGACATAACATCACAGGGATGTAAATACATTCCTCCCAAGACCAGCACAGGTGGATTTGGTTCTGAGAGCTAAGTACAGAGACTTCCAACTACCGCAGAGATAAGCTTGGGTTTTGTACATGCTATGAATGAGCTTGAATAAGTTTGCCATGTTCGTAAGACCCAATACAGTGCTGTTCATGCTGAATCTTGGCTGGCTTCGATACCCTTTGTTCTATATTTTTATATTATTCGGGATATATCAGCCCTCATTACTGAAAACTGCTTTCCTTTCTCCTCTAATTTCTTTCTGTTCTTTTTCATATATATTTGCTTTACAGCTAAGCTCTACATCTACCTATTTTCATATTGCATTTGTATTCTGTCAGTGTGTCCTGTTTTTTTAGCTGAGACAGAACTAAGGTTCTTTTTAGTAGCTAGAATACTGCTGTGTTTTGGTTTCAGCCTGGGATTTGTTATGAGAAAAACATTGGTAAGATACTAATGTTTTCATTTGTCACTGGAGGTCAAAGAACTTTGTATTTTGCTAGTCTACAAGTGCAAGATCTGGGGGGCGGGGGGTTGATGAATATTTAAACTGATAAGCTAGGTTGGCATTTGGATATGTGAATAGGATATTCCATATCATATAACATCATGTTCAGTATATTAATGAGGGGCTATCCTTCTCTTACTCTCTCTGGCTTTTGCTCGGGCTCTCACACTTCTGGGATTGCGGTTTTGGTTTTAGGATTGTCGCTCCTCCAAGATCATTATCCAAGAGTGAGCCAGGCTTGGTTGGTAAATGGTGAGCAATTGCACTGTGTATCACTTATTTGCATACTTTATTACTATTATTATGATCATTAATATTTTAATATAAGTATTATTTTAAGTTTTATTTTATTTCAATTATTAAATTGTTCTCATCTCAACATATCAGTGTCCTTACCATTGCCCCCTGAACTCCCTCCCCAATCCCCTGGGGGAGTGGAACAAGTGAGCGAGCAGCTGTGTTTGGCTCTTAGCCAAGTGAAACCACCACACAGAGTGTCTCTTACACATCTTTCTCTTTTTTCAGACTTTGTTGGAATAGTCTCATGAACATCTCCTTGAGTCATATTTAAGCTCCTCAGTATAATGTCTTTGACTAATAGCATTGTTAGTGTTAGGTCAGGAGGAGCTAGTCATTTATACTTGTAAAGCACGTTCCAACTTCCAGTATTTTTTGTTTAATAAAACATACTCTGTGTCTATTGCCCTGTCTCTCCTGAAGGAACAAAGACTGTAATGGTACAACAAAAACAGATCTGTAGATTTATACCTACTCCTGAAAGTTATAGCATGCTTAGAAAACTATTTCTTCTTCTCATATATTGTACTTTATTCTTCTGTGTACTATTTGGCTATATTTGGAACCAAATACAACAGATCAACACTTTCAAACTGAAACTCTGGCCCACTACCTTCAGAGTTTACTTTTTTTCCTATCTGGCAGTGATTGCAAGTTTGATTGCAAGTAAAAAGTGGTGTGGGTTTTTTCATACAGTATAATAACTTGAGGTATAGTGAGCATTTGGTATGACACTATATTATGATCATTCTTCATTAAATCACCAAAGAAGCCTGTATACAGACACAATACGAATCTTCCAACTGAATGCAATGTCCTCTCTAGGTTTCTATGAATTGAGTTGTACATAGTGTAATGGCCTTTCATTGACTTCATTGCTGGACATATTTACATTTGTTAGTGGCTTAATTTCACACATTTAGGTTTAAGCATAATCATTACTGTCACAGTGATTACAGTACTTATGGTAATAATGTGGCACCAGCATACCATTAAAAAACTACTCTTAGGATGGTCAAAGTCAGCTACTTCTAATAAACAAAACAATCAGTTCCAGATTTCTTGTTACAAGTTTAAAGATGCTATCTTCAAACATGTTCTGTGTATTTTACAACCAGCTGAATTTGGCAAGTTTAATAATCTATTGCCAAGGTTATTTAATGAAGGAAAGTGATGTCTTGATTGTTGCCCTTACTATGTATTGTGTTTGTTCATTACCTGCAGATATCAGAGCCCCACCAATGAAATGGTAAAATGAATAACAAGATCTGAATATATTCTGTTTTAATGCTGCAGTAAAGTACAAAAGCATGATCAAATTAACAAATTTGGGGTATCTGTATGGCACACAGCTCTAGAAACAAGATAGATTGCCTCTGATTTGCCAGTTTGAAAATAGCTCAGCTTAGCAGGGACTGGGAGTTATTATGTGATTATTATTGTGTAGTGAACTGGTTAATTCACTTCCTAATTGGCAGGTTGTTATATCCACAAAAGCTAATGCCACAACTGGCGCTCTAGTTTGCATTATTGGTAGAAACAGTGAGCTCTGAATGGGATATACAGACTATGCTGTTGTCTTACCATCACAAAGAGTACTTCAATGGCAGCAATTATATACGCTGGTGGGAAATGGGGATAGCTTTTTTCTAATGTGAACAATGCAAGGCTCGGGGTTTGAGGGCTGTCCATTTGATGCCTTTCACAGGAACTAAATAGGTTGCAAAAAGAAAAAAAAAACTATTAGAAGTATGATTTGTCATACTTAATCACCATATGTTTGGGTGTACCAAGTAAATATACTCAGAGTTCTCAAAAGTGTAATATTTTTATCTATCTGTATGATCTTCAGAGCTTTCCCAGTGGTCAAGAGGGCTTCTGAGTATAAAATAATGTAGCATTTCTTTATTGTACTTACATATATTAATATGTGACATAAAAGACTTTCTACTTTCTCTCTATACACTGCAGCTACAGCAGAATACCTGTGTACTAGAATGACACCAATTTGGGGATCTCTTTTATTAAGCAGAGGATTATATCACCATATCAGTAGGCTTATGTAGCACCATTAGAGAGTGAATAAACAAAGCATATACACAGGAGTGAGATTTTTCATATACTAGCAATTCTTTTCATTGGTGGAGTCTGGCAATTTTGATCAAAAACAGAGGGAGAGGGACAGAGAGAGACAGAGAGAAAGAAAGAAAGCAAGAAAGAAAGCAAGCAAGAAAGAAAGAAGAATAAACTCTTTCACATTTAAAACAGCCTCAGAATTCCTATCCTCCCTAAACAACAAATCAAGTTCTATACTTAGATTTTTTTTTTCATAGGTTCTTTTTACTACCTTTCTTGCCAGTTTTATTCCGTTATCAGATCTATCCCAAACCAGTAAGCATTGATGACTCATGTCTTTACAGTGAAAACATACTGCAAGGAGAACAAAGCAAAATATTGGAGGTGACTAAGTAGCAAAATTTGATATTTAGTAACTGGTATTGGATATTTTCAGTGGGTCATGAAATCGTACTAAAAATATACCAAAAAATGCAAATTAATGTGTATGTGACATTACTGTGCCTTTTGGTGTTGACCTCTTATCCTAAGGCTAACTGGAACTGGAGATACAGATCTTCCAGTGTTCTATTCCTTTGCTATTGCAAATATTCTGGGTTACAGTATAGTACAGCATGCTCTTCCCATGAAATAACTTCTCTCTCACACAAAGGAGCTACTGAGAATGCAGACTTTTGTAGAAAACTAAGGAAATTGTTGGATCAGAGTTTTATTTTTGTTTAATTTAATTTTTAAATACTGTTGATTTCACTGGATTAATTCCCATGCACTTCTTTTGAATACAAGCCATAGTCCTTGTTTAGGCATATTTTCATTTGCAATTTAAGAAAAACTACTTCTGACATTTTGTTTCTTAAAGTTGGTCTAATAATGATATGCCTATTGATTACCACTTGGAAGGTTTGTGAGAGGGAGCAGCAATGAGTTGGAAAATCTAGATTATCTCTAGCTTAGCCTGCCTCATTTATATTTTAAGTAAGTCAGAATCAGATCAGAATGTTCAGAAAGCAGATATACATCACCATTCCTAAATACCAAGGCTTGCAACACTGGTCCAGTTTGAGCACAGATTCTCAGTGCTCCCTGAAGACTGAAGACATACACACACACACACACACACACACACACACCCCACCCTTGGTAGTGGCTTCAATACTGCTTCTGGAGGGTCCTCACTCTTTCTGAGTAAAACAGCTAAGTCAAGACACATTCTGAGCTCTCCTGGTTGTCACTTTACTTTTCCATCCAATAGGTTCTGAGGGAAGAAAAAGATGACAGTGGCCATGTCAGGTTACTGCTAACTCACTCCTCTTGCTGCCATCCTCTGCTTTGTGGGGATAAATAGGATTGCCCAGGGTAAATCAATTACTATATACCAGGGCTACTCTGGTTTCTTCTGCCCCAGTATCATCCCATGCAACCAACCATGCATCATCCTGGATGCCCCATATCACCTCGGCTCCTCTCTTTCTAATTCCAGTATATCAGTCCTCTCAAGCCAGCATCATCCAGCTTACTTTCACTTTACAGCTGCTACATTCCAGTCGCAGTGTCAGCTCATTTTTATGTATTTATTTCTTTGATGAGTAGAATAGGGAATATGTTATTTTTCACAGTTCCAGGAGGAGGGTTTTTTTCATTCAAATATCATTAACTAAGGTGCCAATTTCTGATGCAGCCTCTTCTGAAAATGTTAGCATCTTTGTTACACTTGTATTATTGCACAGTATGATAGGAAGTTCATCCCAGAGGATGAGCAGCTGAACACTAGCATCAGAAAGGAAAGCTACAGAAAAGGGGTACTTTTCATCAATTTATAGTTGTTTGATGCAAAGGCTAGGAGACAAAGAAATTGTGAAATTGTGCTTAGCTGACACCTGGGCAGAAAATTGGACCCTTTAAAAAAAAGAAACAAAAAAAATGTAAAAAAAGGACAGCTTAAGTTGTGAAAAGAATTGGATCAGCTAAAAATAAGAATCAGCCAGGTTTAAAAAAAAAAGTCGTATTGTTGCTGAGGAGGTTAATAACTGTCTGACAGTACAGTTCTGATATTATGCAGTTTGAGGAGCATGAAGGCCACAGTAAACTATAAAAAATCAGTTTATTTAACTGGTAGAGAGGTCAGAGCTGAACAAAGCAAACACTAAATTTGTATAATATCTACGTTAAATTATTACCACACTTTTTGATGTACAGGTTGTTTAGGTATTTTATCTGTATTTCAGGCCCAAGAGGGTAAGTTGTACATCCCACATCTCATTTTGGCAATACAAACATTATAGAGAAACAATATTACCTGGTTTATTGTGGTGACAAATTTGTTTTGAGTTGGAGACTATGTCTTTAATGGGGATATGGCTATAATGTTGTAGTTCTCTGTTTGCTTCCCTGAAGTCACAAGCTACTTGCTGAGTTGTACTATAAAGCTTAAATACAGTGAATCTCCAGTGAGGTATCTCTAGGATTCTCAGAACCAAAAGAAAGAGTAAGCGTAGAAATTTGGAACGGTTACCTCCAGACAGTATTTCATATATGGCATTTTCAACTTTAAGAGCTATCAAATATCCCATGGCAACGACCCTGCATTCCCTCAGTCAGCCCACCTTTACATCAGCAGGTGCCCTGAGATGATGGAGTTTCTATCATAGTTTTGTCTTTGCTACATTTTTAAACAATACCTCAGATCTCAACATATTCAACCTACAATATTGTTTGCACAGTGAACACATGAACTGTTGCTCTTTGGCAGCCTAGTTGCTATTGAATTAATTGTGGCTTTAGGTTTATTAACTATATGACTATGCATAAGTAGTAGCAATCTATCCACAAAACTTTAGTAATACTAAAAGCTCACACCATACAATACTTTTCATTTTAACAAACAAAAGACCCATCTGTGCCACCTTCCTGTTTTACATATACATAAGTTTTCTGCAGATTTTTTCAAAGATTCAATAAGACATTTATGCTAATGAGGCCAGAGTTTGGGCCTACACAACCACTGAGTGAAAAATAACAACATAAAATTGGCATATATTCACATGCTGAGTTTAAATCAAATGGAAAAAAAGTTACTCTCATCAAGGAGAATGTTGGCTGCTCAAAACATAAAAGGAAAGTGAACAGTTATCGTGTTACAATACCTTGTAGGAGAGGAAAATATTTTTTGCATGTTATCTTATGTCTTTTCAGTTCTTAATTTTACTGTACATGAAATACATCAGATCTTATAGTACCACTAAGTTATATGAACCCCTGGGGAGTTACATTGAATGACAGCATAAAGTTTAATATTTCACTGGGAAAATTCTGACATTTCTAAAGAAAAAATTAATATGATATTAATTATAAATTTCCCTGTGAATGTTCACAAATGTGAGAGATTTCCCTATCAGTGCATTTGATATCAGCTATATTAAACATAAGTTGTTTTTTTCATGTAGATGGCCTTAAGAAAATAGAACATCATCTAGCATATTCTGATTTTGAAAGCTATTCATATTTTGTGTTTGTAGCTTTACATATTTGTAACTCCCAAGAATTTTAAGAGGTAGAACTCGTTAGGTATGACTTGTCTTTCAGTGGAACCTGCAGGGCTGTTATCACTATTGAATTCAATACTAGTTTCAGGTATTAGTTCCACATGTCTAGTATTGTTACCTCTTCTGGTTTAAGTTCATAAACCATAACCTCATGTGTAATTTAAATCAGTCTTTTCTGGAAGTTCATAAATATGTATTTGATGCAAGGGATAGACCAGAACTCACTCCCAAGATGCTGTTCGAGCTAAGTGGAATCTCCTTAGGAACCGCTTCAAAGATCAATTCCTCTTGTCCATAAAAAATAAGTTTAAATTGTCTTCTATGAGCCTGCTGTTAGCAATTGTACTGTTACATTATGTATGACTCTTTGACTGCTCATTGCTTCAACAAACTGCACAGTGCTCCATTAGTGATTTTCAATTTCATGCTAAGCTTTGCAATTTATTAGTGTTGTTTAGGCTAATGTACTATTATTTTGCATATTTTATATCATATTTCATTTGCTATTCATATGACCTAACAGTTAAGTATTGGGGATCAATAAGCCCTCTAAATGTTTTCATATTCATATTAGGAAAAAGAGGGAAATCATGCAAGCAGCCCAATACATAGTTGATTGGGACCAACTTAAACTTTTTTAGCAACATTCAGTTTTCCCTCCAGTTTGTCTGCAGATTTGACTGCAGGTTTCCAAGCAATGATATAATGGCCAGATGCACTTATTAATGCAAATAATTTATTCAAGTAATGATCCTCTAATTGTAGATACCTGGGCCACATTCATGTGGATTCTTTGCCAGTGTGCTCTCTCTGTGTATATAAATACTAAGATTAAGTTCTTACTTCCAAGAAGCAGGTGCGGTTCCACATTTATTTTGGTTTTGATTTTGTCTTTCCCAGAGCTATGCAGTGTTTCAGAAAGGGAAATATTCAGGATTAGTCTGAGGAAAACACAATCCTTCTCCTTCAGAAGACTGTATAAACTTAAAACTTTTGTGCGGTCAGTAGCTGTATCTAGTAGAAAAGCACAAAAAAATCAACAGGTACCAATGCATATTTTCAAATTAATTGGCTTCACACCTTTTAGAGTCCCTTTTCTTAAAATACAGAGGTTTAGAAAGCAGCAGTGCTACAAAACTAGACTTTTGAGAGTATTAATAAGGTGGTTTGAAGTGTTCAAAGAAAATATGTATGTAAACGTGTTAGAATTGCTAAAACGTGCATGCAAGCAAGGAATAAAATCTCAAGTGCCTTACTGGTATGTTGCAAATGGTGAGTAGGACTGAAATTTTCAATGCTCCTGAGGATGTGGATCGAGGCACTAATGACTGCTCAGTAAAGACTATAGTAGAATTAGCATTTAAGAGAATTATAGAGACTTGATACTCCCATTTTCTGTTTGAACATTTGTCTTCTATATAAAATTTAGCTTATGTAGTTTTTCAACACAGAACCAAAGATACAAGAAATTTTTTGAAAACACAAGATAGGCATTAGTTGATAAGCACTAGGTAACCTCACAAGGTATCTACTTTCCATTATTTAGATATTACATCTTAACTGCTAAAAATTCATCAGAGGATTTTTATTCATATTCAGCAAAGAAAATAATAAAGGCTTAATTTCAACTGGATTTGCCCCAAAAATTCATCATCAGCATAACCTGTATGTGATTTTTGGGTAGAATTTTTTAGATTATGAAAACTGACTTCAGTATTTTCATGTCTAAAACCTCTACATTCATAATGGAAATCAAAATTACTTACCTTCAACCTAAGCAAATAGTTTTCCAAAATAAGTTCTCTTCATTGACTTCCAAAAGTCATGTTATGAGGGAAAACTTCCATTTACCTGAAGGCCCAGTATTTGCAGGATTCAGATTTAGTTGCTTTTTGGAATCACCACGTGCCTGATTCTCCTGCCTGGGGGCTTTGGAGTCCTTTGTGTCCCCAGCTGTGAGCAACCAACACAGCCAGACAGTCCTGGGAGCAAGACTGGCAAAATCATAAGTATCAAACAAATCTCCACGTAGCTGGTAGGAAATAAGGCCTTGTCCTTTTCAGTTCGGTTAACAAGTTTATACCACAAACTGCATGTATCCACAATTTCTAGTTTGGCAAGTTATCATAGTCAAATTAAATTGCATCTAATTTTCTCAGTCAGCCATGTGTACGCACACTGACACAGAGTTATAGATATATAAGGCCTGTGTTTTCAAAGCTATAATTTGGAAGTTCATTTGTTGTTAACTTTTAGGCATTTTACTAGTACACTTTCCAGCTCCATATGTTTCCCGTACTTGTATATAGGAATGCAATAGGCATATGATGACATGAGTAGTAAAATCTCTGACTACTTTCCGTTATATCTCGTCTTCCCCATTTAGACAGCCAGTCAGAGCTTCTTGGCATGCCAGTGGCTTCTTTCTCTGTCAGCATATGGAGAAGATAGAGCTCCCTTCTCTATTCCCCTCTGACACACACAGCCCTCGTTTTACCCATCTGGATTTGCTGTGATTCCTTATAAATGCCCAGCACATTTCCTTCCCAGGGCCAATGTAGTGAGAGTAGTGACGTATTGCCAAGTGACAAAACTCCCTCTAATGAGAGAAAAGATTCCTTCATAAAGGCAGTTTGTTCATGGCATTGTTTAAACTCGAGATAGTCTGAAGATGCCAGAGCAGCATAAAGAGAGATTAAGTTCCTATTTACAAAAGGAAATACTTTCTCAAAATCTTTAAATAGCAGCAAAAGCTGCAGCTTTGTCAGACTACAGAAAGGGTTGCAACTGGTATGGCTGGGCAGGGCATAGTTAAACATGTAAATATTTGGAGGTTTGTATAGATCTGCAATGATTAAAGATCTGCTTTAAAGAATTATTTTGGGGTTTTGCTTTCTATTTTGATGAAAAATATACACATATGTATAACAGTGGGTCAAGCAGATATAGACTATTAAGAATGAAAAAGTAAAGCAGGCGTCTGTGCTGAGAGATAAATGGTTGTGGTTCACAGCACTAACAATCTCTGCTGATGCAGCTGGTAGAGCTCGTAAACCCCACGATGAAAATGTCTCCGTATCCATATTATGATGCTCTAAAGCGCTGCAGGCACAGATGGCAGAACTTGTAAGTTCTCTTGGAAACATAGTTATGGTTCACAACATATTCAGATTCTTCTGAAAGAGCAAGTATAGCTTGTAAGCCCTGAGGAGCAGTTGATGGCACTTACAAACTATGCCAGTTCAGGTGGCAGACCTCGTAGACATTGGAAGAAAAAATAACTGTGATTCACAATGCCTATCAGAGAAGTGCTAGCATTTGCAAGCTCTGATGACGCAGTCAGCAAAGCAGAGTTTTGGCATGTTTATTTCAGGTTGGCATCTCAAAAAAAAAGGAGGAAAAAAACCCACCATACAGTAAAGTGCCTTATATTTCTGGTTAGCCATCTCAGGTAGATAAAAGACTAAATCAGTTTTCCTAGAGCTTCACCTGTCAGTCCTAGGCAGTCTTATTAGTTCTACTTGTACCTTTAACAATATGTCCAATACAAAACTATACAAAGCTTTATTATATTATGCAAAATGCCGAGTTACATAAGATGTAAATGAAAGAGTAGCACCCTGTAATTAAATGTTCTCATCTAAATACCTTGTTTAGAGAGAAATACATGGATATTTGAGTACCTTTGTAAAAAAAAGTACATATCAAAGGCCATTAATTTCTTGGAAAATGTATTCATAAAACTTCTATTGACTTCATTGTGAATTGAATAGGATCTGTAATGAGGTGACCTAAAAGTTTGAAAACTCTTAATTTTTCTTTCTTCTACATAGCTATTTTGTCTTTGGAAACAGATTTATAATCATTTCTTTTTTAATCTTTGTATTAATGTTTTAATCTGAATATATATTTAAAACTGTAGTGATTAAGATAAGTAATTGAGTCAGCAGTAGTTGTTGGTTTGTAGAGCTAGTTCAGAAGACTATTGAAGATAGAAATTATTAAAAACCATTGGAAAAACAGGGAAAAGTCTCCAAGACGTGCAGTATTGCTCTGCCAAACAGACTTTACTACTTGAGTGCTACCCAAGAGCAGATGCTGACCAGTTGGAAGCACTGAGGCAGGAGCTGTTGTATGTGATGTAAGAAGAGTAGTTTTGATAATTTGGTGTTCTTGAGTACCTAGAGAGATGTGAAAATTAAGTAGCTGTGATGTAACAAGTGTGAGATTGTTATTTGCCATACTAAAGGAAATATATATATGTTTTATTGAGACTATTTGCAATATATACATAACACATTTTGTATGTTTCTATTGTTATTTAAAATATACATAAATGCCTGTATGGACCACTGTTATTGAACATTGTTCTTCAACTAATAGGAGTACACAAGTGGATATTATGAAAATTTTTCTGATTTTCTTTGGTGTTTGAAGAACAACATATGAGTGATACAAATACTCTTTTGTGGCTAAAAACAGATTGAAAATAGTAAAACAAATTTACAGAATCACAGAATCACAGATTAAATAATGAAACCAATTTAGACCACTTTTTTTAAAAGCTACAGAAACTTGCTGTAATTATTTAACATTGAAAAATAAAACCAAAAAAACCAGAACACATTCCCCCCAAAACAAACCCAAAACCAAAACAATTAATAAATAAACAAAATGAAAATAAAAATTTGAAAAAATATGTTCCCTGGGGGTGGAAAAGATTAAAGCAGGAAAAAGTAAGCCATAAGTAATACTGACAAGTATTGCCACAATACCAAAAGGAATAATTTAACAGTTCAAAATTAATATCTGAAGTTTAAATCACATCCTGTTGTCAGGCAATGTGGAAATTTTGAAAGATGAATGTGAAAAGCTTACTAGTATGTAGAAAACTATTTATTTTCAAATTCTAAGAGATGTTATTTTCTCTCTTAGATGGAAATGGTATTTTTCTGTTTTCTCAGCACTTGCCCAATCTTCATTATTATTATACATTTTGCATGTAATTAGAAAAATATTATTAAATTTAGGATGTATTTTATCATCCTATTTTTAGTTTCACTGACTTATTTTTAAAAAATTAAGTGATGTTGTGACAGAATGCTTGGCAGATACAACCTTCCATATTTACATTCGGGGAATAAAATTCTGTCTGGGTTCACAGGTTCAATTGTGTAGACCACATACCTGTCTTCATTTATGTAGGATAACCTCCTTTCCCCTTCTTCAGCTACAAATCTATTTTTAGACTCAATACAAATCTAAAAGAAGTGCCTTTTTGGGATTGAAGGAGAGATGGTCAGAGCACCAGTATTGGATTTTTGTTTGAAATATCCAAAACCAAGTTTGAGGTAGATCTCAGTCTCTTTCCGTGTGACTATAAAACTCAGATGCAGCACAGAACATACTGAAACAGTTTTGGAAGGAATTAACTAGAAGAGAGAGAGAGTTTAGTCTCTGCTTTTATTTTAACTAAAAACATGTAACCTGTATGAACTGATAGAAGACTAAATGCATTAGTAGTATTTAAATATACTACTTGTCCTATGCACATGAGGTTTTTGTTGTCAGATATATATGGCTTTTCATTCACTCTCTGAAAGATACTTTTATGCTTTAATTTCTGCTCTCCAATAAAATTTCTTCATATATTGCTCTCATATACATCTGTAATATTATTAAGAGCTAGAGAAAAATAAAAAGATGGTTTAATTCCCCTCTCCCCAGTAAAATATCTTCACATATTGTTTTCGTATGAATGTGCCATTTTATTAAGGGACAATGAAAAAAAAAAGTTATATTATTTCCCAAGGCAGTGTTCAGGATTTCATGAGAATTTCAGTTGAGATACTATATAATACTTCTCAAGCATAGCTGAAATACTAATTAATATACTTCTGCAAAAGCTATTTGAGCATATTGAGTAAATTGTTTTATTTTTCTCATATATGTGGAAATAGAGGTGCAACAAGGTTAAATAGCATGCGTAAGGCATAGTCAAAACATTTAAGTCAAATTGTTGCAACATATTTCCAAACATTCCTTTGATGCTCCAGAGGAAATGTTTGTAAATGGAAATGCCTCTTGTTACTGAATCCTCTTCCTGTGATAGTCACTACCCTCAACTCTAAAAGATCCCCAGGGGAAAAGATTAATTAGATTTCAATTATGCTACAGAAAAATGTACTTTACATACAATCTGAACAGCATTGTAGTGTTTCTCTAATGTGTTTAAAAATTCAAAAATATTTTTAAAAGCCACTTAAAAAGTCAAGCCAAACTCAGGCTAATGGAACATGGTGTCATCCTTGAAGGTGATGTATTCTCTATTCTTCTAGGCCTTGCTGTATGACATTAAACAGATATTGTCTGAAATTTCTGTGAATCGTTATTGAAATTTTTCTAGTAGATTAATCAAAACAGTTGTTAGATGGAGGGGATTATTTCTGCAGCTTTGTATGGCTTTTAAAAAGAAACAAACGTCCAAACCCCAAATGTTAGGAAAGCACCCTCAATTATCTTTGGTTCTATATACAAAAGTTCTTGCTTGTCTCAACATTTTATTAGCACTTGTGTTTTCTAACATCTGATATTTCAGTCTTTTTCTCAGGAGAAAATTGGACTTCTAGGCATGTCAAATATATATTATTAGCTAGTAAAAAGTACAATATAACTCTATGACATTAAAGCAAAGTTACAGAAAGGGGTTTTTTTTGTTTTATAGTGGGGTTTCTGTTTATCTGTTTTGGGTTTTTTTTAAACTAAGTATTAGAGAGTTTCAAATACCTTCTCAAGTCTTCTCATAAGTAAAAACACATGTGAAACATGAGAAAACAGAAAAATTTTAAAAATTAGCTTAAAGTTGACTATTCTAGTTGAATAATACAGCACTGTGATTACATTTTTGTGGAGATTTATTCTATTTATCACTGAAGAATGCACCCAGAGTGTACAAAACTGATTTAGCATCTATATTTTAATCTGTTTTTTTTTCAAACTTCTGCACTGGGCCTGGCTGATCTGTGTAGAAAAGTATTTATCCCAGAAAACTGGTTGTTCCCAGCAAACACCCCTTTATTTGTCTGTTCTTGTGTGGCTTAAAGCTTTTCTCCTTCAACATTTTCATTTTTGTATTATTCACCTTATCCAAGGGCTTGCATCAAGCTTTTTCTGTTCATCTAATATGCCTGACATTATTGGATTCTTAAATTATTGTTCAAGTGACAGTGCTGAAGTTCAAAACCTTTCAATCGCTTAGAGGGGTCAACACACTGGTGTGTAAAACCAGTGCATAGACATTGAGTGGTTTTGATTTGTTTTAAGTAGGTCTCTAATCTCTGCAGATAATAAGTGTGCATTTGTCACAGAAATTTGTTTCCAGCCTAGATCACAAGATGTTAGACAAGAATTTTCTTCTGTCATAAAGAAGAGAAAGACATTTATTATGTTTTTATTAAATCACAAACTTGTTTACTTTAATAGTCAACAGAAAATGTCTGGTTCATTTCCAAGCAGTTCAAAATTGTAGACAGAGAAACTTTATAATCATTGATAGAAACAATACGTTCCCTTTTTTTAAAAAGGCTGTGTTAAATTTTGTTATCAATAACCTGATCCCAAAGGGGGCTGAGTAATCTGAAGGCCAACTGAAAAAATAAGTAAAAGATTACAAGGAATAGTTGTATGAAACAAACACTTCTTGAAAGAGAGGCAGGTTGCTGTGGACATTTGGGACCTTTTGGTCATGCAGGTCATTACCTGGAGCTCTAGTATAGAGCTCAACCATTTTAAATGAAGCTTTATGAAGGCTCTCTAAGATCTTAAAAAAAATGAGGTACACTGAAATTCTGGACTTAATATACTGCAGAATATTCGGTGAAAACATTTCACCAGTGGCAGCACTGAAGACTTATTGCAGCTCCTCTAATTTTACAGAGGAGAGGAGAGGAGAGGAGAGGAGAGGAGAGGAGAGGAGAGGAGAGGAGAGGAGAGGAGAGGAGAGGAGAGGAGAGGAGAGGAGAGGAGAGGAGAGGAGAGGAGAGGAGAGGAGAGGAGAGGAGAGGAGAGGAGAGGAGAGGAGAGGAGAGGAGAGGAGAGGAGAGGAGAATTTCAGCTGGAAGGTATCTACAGCAATCATCTTGTCCAACTGCTTGGCCATTTCAGGCATATATGAAGTACATTCATTTGCTTTTTTTCATAGAAATCTTTCTCATCCTTCTCAATAAAAAATCTAGCTAAGATTGATGGTACTTTTAACGGTACTGGACAGCTCTGTGTCCTTAGCACAGAGGACTATTTCTTTTTATTACAGCAATTTGGAAATTTCTTATTAATTGCTAGGAGAGCTCACTTTTTGTTAAACTCTATAACGCTTACCCCTCCAGGAAATGTAGTTGACCCTTTCTGCCCTCATCACCCTGAGTGTACAGTCCATCACTGCCAAAGTGCCTTCCAAATGACAAATCCTCAAATTGCATAGTGGCTGTTTCACTCTTTTAACAGCTGGAAAGTTTTCTGGATCTTCTCTAGAATTTTAGCATATATAAAATAAGATTATTAAAAGCTTTCTTTTATGCAGTTAAATTCTGCTACTGGACTACTGTTTTCACAGGCTAGCTGCATACACTCCTGTATGTGCAGGCCAGCATTGGTAGCCAGCACGCTAGCTCTGCCTCCCTGCACCAGTGGGGTTACCCGCCTACTTCTCCTTGAAAAGCCAGGAACTGAGAACTGGTTCTGCCTTTCATTATCTGGAGAAAGAAAGAACAAAATAACACAACTTTTTATTTTAAATCTGTTGTGTCTATACTTACTATGCCCTTTCCCTTCCAGATGACCAGTTCTCTTTTCCTATCATCCAGGCTACTAAGGCACTTGTACAAGTGAGCGAGCAAAATGTAATTGGAAGAGACCTGACAACAGGATAGGATGTATTACAGGTCTGTTTAGATACATTTATTGTACATTTATTATCTGCTACTGCAATAAATTTAAAAAATGAATTTACAGTTGTAAATTTGAATATTTGTTTATAACCTTGAAGCTCTTCAGTAAAATAATAGAAAAGTTTTGCTCTTGTTAGACAGAAAACATTAAAGAAAGTTGCTCTGTAGTTTCTGTCTATTTTTCCATTGCTTTGAGGCCAGAAGGATTCATGTCTCTATAATTTAGATTTTTTGCCAGAGTTTTTGGAATAGTGCATTGGAATTGAGCCCACAGAATGCTATATATTCTGTAGAAATGGGATAGCTCAGAAACTACAGATCAAAAGAGGATGTTCTTCCTCATCTTAAATATGAACCTGCCATTTGGAAATTGGAAAGGAAAAAGAGGGAAAGAGAATTCTAGGGATGAGCTTAGCTATATCAGGTTATTGTTACAGTATTTGTAATACTTTGTTCAGGTCAGCAAAACCCTCTCCTATTGCAAAAGACCTTCCTCAAAGCCAAATGTCATAAAAATTCTGTGGAAAACAAAGACGAGTGCTCAGTCCATCTGCTTTAGGTATCTAATTTAAGGTGTATGGATAAATTAGACTCACTGTCTCCGTAGTCGGTCAAGAGAGGGAGGCTGCTCTAGGAGCTGATTCAAGCGCTCGTGCTCTACGCCGTACGGTGGCGCAGCCTGTCTCTTCCGACTGGCTGCCTGCAGAACTTGGCTCCTGATTTAGAAACCTAAAGTTAAATGCATAAATTAGATGTTGCGAATACCAAAAAGAGTACTTTGTGACTTAATTCATACCCATGTTGTATATGTATATGTTTTAGCCTTTTACTTATGTCTGACATAAAGGTAACCGTGGCAAGTTAGAGTTCATGTTGTCATCAATGTTTTGTTTATAGAAAAAGGCATATAATTACCGAACATTTTTCAAATACTAGATACTTGCATATATGGTGTCTTTCTACTGTGCTAACAAAATAAGAAAGAAACCAAAAATCACTGAGCTACTGAGCTACACAGCAAAAGAGGAAATACACATATTTTTAAAGAGTCTAGTAGAGCTAATGAGTTTCTTTGACAGATTGCTTTACCCAGCAAGTTATTTTGTTCCAGAGCATACTGGCAAATTATGCTGAACCATCTGATAAGAAAATTTTAATTTAAATATTCCAAGGACAAAATTGTCACCTTTTTCTGGGGAAAAGTTTTGTCAAAAGTACTCTATTACAGTCCCGGCGGATCTTTATTTGGTTAGAGATTATTTTACTGTTGAAAATATTTTTAAATATTCTTAGAAATACATTTTAAAATCACAGCCTGTGCTTCTGTCCCTCAGTTACCCAGGCTGTGTAATATCAGGAATGCTACCTTGGTAAATTACTGATGTCATGATGATTATGGAAATGGTAATTGACTGATCATCAATCACAATTTATTTCAAATCAATGTCCACAGTTTGCAGCATGAATCAGAGTTTTATCAAAATCTTTTTGGTGTGGTACAGCTCTTCCTAGAAAACTTCTTCCCAAGAGTATTACAGCCTTGTTGGGCATCATCTAATGTGCATGAATGAAAGCATTGAAAGACCACATGGCCTCAGGCAGTCCAGAGTAGTTAGAAGATCACTGGGCTACCACATACTCATAGGAAAACCATTGGCAAAACACATTAATTTAAGAACAGCAAATGTGCAAAATGCAAAATCTCTCTCTCAAAACAGAGAATTTCTTTTTTTTTTCCCTATCCAATTGACGATAAATGATAGTGTATGACTCTAATTTGCTATTAAATTGAAAGTTTTTGCTGAATCATGGCAAAATGGTCTTTTATATCTCTCAAACTTTCTGTAGCAGGAAATGTAATTTGTACATTTTTGCAGAGACAATGTAGTGTTTATTTCTTTCCAACACATTTAATAATTGTAGTAATTTTAGGTAAGTGAAGCCCAAGTAAATGACTCCCAGTGGTATTATTGCTCACTATTTTTCTAATTTCTAGTTCTTTACCATTTTCAAAGGATTATCTACCTATGAAACAAAGAATAAATAACCCATGTAAAGATTCTCTTTTAAATGGGGGAAGGGGGGACTTAAGGCCTCATTTTCTTATTTGTCATTTGAATTCAGCTGCTCTGGACTCTCTCCAGCTGATCTTCAGAATGAGTTTTGAAGAAAAACAATTCTTTATTTTAAGGAAGAAGATGCTATCTCACTTTAACAGTTATCAAAATTCCTTTTACTCTAGTAGTTTTTGCCAATCAAAAGGTACAAAAGATGTCCAGAAAACACAAAAGAGATAAGGTTGCTCCTCGGAACTTCTCCAGCTGCTCAGCAAGACATGACATCTTTCTTATATATTTACTATAAGATAGATATGTAAGACAACAGATGGGCAAGAGAAAGAACTAATTAAAAGAAACGAACATATAATGGAATCAAGTAGAAAAGACATTTTAAAAATTGTCATCATTCCATTAGTGGAAATATGAATAGGTAATAGTTTTCCTGAATGTCAGTTTTATTTGCAAACAATTTCCCAGTCATTTTAAACCACTTTCATTTGCTTTGTGTTTATTATAAACAAAAAATAATTTCAATAATTTATTTCATTTTTGCTTAATAATACTACTTACTTCAAACTTGTTACAAAAAAGGAAAATAAAATTTTCTTTATTACAATTTTTTTAAATACAAAGAAAGAAGAAATATAATCAAGCATATACAATTTTCTTAGAGCAGAAAGCTATGAGGAGCTTATCCATTCTCTTTCCCCACAAAATACTGGTATTTTGTCTTATGTAATGAATTTTCTTTTCATTCATAGTTTCAGTTTTGGTCTGTATAGCTAACAATTTTTACACAGATGAAAGGAAGATGTTGGAATTATGACTTCCTTATTTAAATGATTTTTTCTTCAAATTTCCCTAAATATAAATAAAGTAAAAATTTTAATTGAAGTATCTTGTTTGGAAATCTTTGGAGAATGGATCTCTTTTCTAAAAAAATCAATATAATCTTTCTATGTAGTTAGAGGATTGAAACATAAGAGGAAAGGTAGATTCTGATTCTTTTTCAGTCGAAGGTGGGTTCAAAAAAACCCACCTTTGACTCCGTGGCTAAACTGCTATCTGACATTGGGAAGAAAGATAGCGAAACAGTTCATTATAGTGTTCAACAATATAAATAGTCATAAGCTATCTGGTTCATTATTTTGGGCACAGAAAATCTATAATAATAAAAAATTATATATATTCATTTCCAAGTTTTACCTCTTTGGAGTTTTCTGAGATCTTGTGAGAACATATCCGAGAACAGACTATGAAGTGAAAACTTCTGTTTGGTTTTGGGTTTTTTTGTCTGAAACTCAATTATGTGTCTCATTTTCTGTGGAGAAACCCAAAATACAAGTACACTTAGGAAAAACTCAGCTGTTGCATAAAGATTCCCTAGCACAAGTTGAAATCAGGGAAGATAAAAGTTATGCCAATCAGAAAGGAAAATGCTTTAAGAGTTAGATAAAATCCCTATTAATTTCGAGGTCTAACTGGACTTTTACTACACTTTAATAATGAGGTTCTTACGGATCTCAAAATAGTTCCTTTTCCTTCCAGCTTGCTAGAAAATGTCTCTCATGCTTCTGGATGAAGAACTGGCCTTTTTGAGCTGTGCATCTCTTATCCCTGAACTGGATTACTGAAACTCACTGTATCAGATGCTTAGTGTGTAGTCATAAACAGATAAAGAGCACTTTCTCCATTGCATCTGTGCACATAAACTGCTTATGTCTTCTAATGGCTTTCAGTAAGCTTCCAATGCCAGTCTGAGGCTTTGATCTTCAAACTAAACTTCAAAGCAATTAATGGATTAATTCTTAGCTAAATTATGAGAATTACTTTTGATGTACATAACTCCATTCTTGTTGCTCTCCTGTAAAACAAAACAGATTATTAAATCTAAGGTGAGAATAAAGGGTCCACAAGGGTCCACAATCAAGAGGATCCATCTACAGAAAGAGCAAAAATCCAGGTAAAAACAGATGTGTCTAGAGCTTTATGAACGTCTTTGAAAAGACATTTCCGTCATAAACAGAGTTGTGATATCATGACAGCTCTTTTCACCTAATAAATCCCTGCCAAAAAGAAAACAAAGGAAAATAAGAAGTCTTTAAGGGACTGGAGAAAATTCTGGAGACTCTTTGCAATCCACTAGGGACTTGGTTGTCACTATTTATTTCATGTAGAAGGAACTCAAATAGTTCAGTAAAGGTAGCTGTCTTTAAAAGAGGTGACTTACCGATTTTATCACTAAATACTATAGTGATAGATCACTATAGTATCAGTCACAATAAATATTGACTGAGACTTAAATTACAACCCATTATTCTTCCATGAAAGGGGAAAATGTTAATTAAATGTTAGGCAGAGCATATCCTTTACAAAGTAAGAAATAATAGTTTTTTCACAAAGCAAAAAGTATATATAATCACACCACTGGATGCATCCCTTTTAATTTGCTTATGCCTTTCTCATAGTTAATAGCGTATTATTTTACTGGCATTAGAAAAAGAAAGGCAAGAGAAGAAAGAAGGAAAAGAAAGAAGAAAGTCTTTCTTCACAGAAGGGGGAAACAAAAATTCAGCACAGTGTTTCTGGCTTTATAAGCACAGCCAGCAAAAGAAACAAAGAACCTTTCAAGCTTCTTGTAAATTTGACTACTGTGACTCAAAAATAGAATTTTAGGAGAGAAGACTCCACAGAAGTAGGTGACTTACCAGAGAGTTTTACCTTCCTATGCTGTGCTGTTCATCTCCTAGACAAGTACAGCCCAGTCTTTACTTAGTCAAAATCCTGTCCCTTGTCTGGTGCCCACATCTTATAGGACAGTTATGTAGTGAATGTGCATTTTGTCACATAATGAGAAATGAAATGTAAGACGGTTATGAAAAACATGACCGTTTCATTGCCTATAGTTAGAAGACTCAGGAAGGATTCCCAAGAATCGGCTGTGAAGCAGACTGTTCTGGCATGTCAAATGAAGTATGCAGAGAATAGCATGGGCAGTCCTCACCTATGGAGCTTGTTCCAGTGTTTTGAGTGAGCCAAAGAGGGAGAAAAATGAACATTTTTAATAATTAAATATGCCTATTTAAGTCTTGCTAGAGACCTTTTGTTTACCTGAATGAAATGTGAATTAGGTATTGAAAAATGAATTTAACCTGGAAGTAACCAGTGATTTCCTATCTTCTGACCAGTCTCCATCAAGCTACTCAGAAGTCAAGCAGCTGCGCTTTATTAGTACGTACAGTCTGGTATTCTGACTAGACCAAGGAAAAACTTTCCAGTTGTGCAGTCCAGAGGTAATAATAGATGATTCAAAGACTATATAGAGATTTTTAGGCATAATATCACAAAGAAGAAAAATAGTATTCTTATTCTTGCAAACCAAGTATGCAAAAGACCAGAAAATTATAGTCTTTTTTGAGGGCCTCTATATTAGTGCTTTTGTTGAGTTCAGGATGTGTGCTTTTGAATTAAATGTCCTGACCCATGCCACCCACTGTTCAGGTGGTTCATATTCAGTAGCTATTCAGAATTCCTGAAATGGATTAAAACTAAGCTAGAAGATGCAATAAAGTACACCTGAGGCACCCCTACCGTAACGGACATTCAGTCCATGGAACCAGTCTACAGCTAGTCCTGACAACTACATCTTCCATGAAATGCCTAATATGGACATTAGGACCTGAACACCAATGGTTTGACTTTGCATTTTCCTTCTGTTGGGCTGCTTTAATTGCTGATGATACGCATAACCTTTGACAATAGCTGAAGCAATGCCACCTTAATACCTAGAGCAGTAGATTTCTTTGGCTGCTAAGAAGCACTTCCTACATCAGTGAGCACAATGTCTGCTTCCCTGGATCAAATTTCTTCCATGTGGCTTTCATCCATCACACGGTCCAAAACAAACATCAAGAAAGATGTCTAGAAAATAAGAGTGTGTGAGTCAAGCAATGTGCAGAATATTCAACACAAGTATGAAGCATAATGTTCCCTATCCAAGATAAAGAGTCATTTTGTAAAACTGAGTAAAACTTGGGTAAAATGTTGGATGCCATTTGCTATAAGCCTAAAGCATGGCATAATTAAGTATATTTTCTTTCTTTTATTTTGTTCCAGATCTTTTCAGATATTAATCATCTGTTCAATGTAACAATGTCTGATTAGTTATCACAATGAGAGTGGAAGTCTTTTGTTGACTTCGGAGGCTTGCAATGTCACTTACGCTGCTCCTCTGCCAATATAAACAGAATAACGAAAGCAATATGATAAATTAAATAAAAAAGGATAGCTGAAGTGCTGAATGTGCACCTAGAAATCAAAAAGTAGTGCGTACTAATTATAATATATGCTACATATCATAGCAATTGCCAGCATCAATAGATTAGATTTTACGTGTTACATGATAACCATTTATTTTTAGTACATATATTTAGATTTTTATAATATATAGACGTACCATGTTTTTCTCATGCAAATTCTATAACATTCCAAGCCAGTGACCAACTAAATAAATGATAGGTAGCTAGAGATACAAGTGGATTTAAGAATATTATAGAGGTTTACAAACCTTCAGATTTGTCAGGGAATTCCATTTGGTAAAAAGTAAAGGACTCATGCAATTGAAAAGGTGGTACAGTATACTTACCTTAAATGCCATGAGATAATTCTCAAGTGAGACAGTATAGTGTGTGTTTCTGTGTAAAAAAAGGAAACAGCCACTAGAAGTCATGCTGTAGCATACTGTCCTCAATGGGCATTACTTGTTACATAGGTATTTTCAGGTACTTGCATGGGTTTACAGTTGATACAGATATCTGAATTTCACCTGTTTTTTTATGAGCAATGACCAGCATTTGGACCAGCCCTGTCACCCACTTAGCTGCATGATTAGCAGCAGCAGCAACAACAGCCAGTCTCAAATTTCAGGAGTAATAAACAGTAACTCAAACTCCCACACAGAAAATTGGGAAAATTAAAATAGTCTTTCTGTTGCTCAGTCAGCTAATTTTCTCTCCTTGCAAATATGAATCAGATGGCTTAGCCAAGAGCGCTTTATTGAAAGGAGAAACAAAAAGATCAGCAGGGAAACACTGCAACATACAATATGTAATTACTCCATCCCCACCATGGAACCATAACTGTTTACTCTTCTGCTTGGTTTCTTGGTGAAGCAAGTGCTAGGCCAGCTGGCCGCTGCCTACCTCCTGCAGTAAATCCTCACTCACAGTTTAATATTCTCAAGTTTCATGGCTTGGTCCCCTATCCAGCTGGGTCGCGAGGCTTTATCCAAGATGCTTATGATTCTTCTAGCCACACTGTTTTATCTTACTGGTAGACTCAAATTCTGTTAATTCCTTTTTGCTCTTATTAAAAAAACGAAACAAAAAAACAACAAAACAACAACGGATCAACACAGATGCCCTCATTTCCTACCACTCACTTGCACTGAACTTGCACTGAACAGACTCCTGTCCACCCTTTTCACCACACTAAGGCTTAATTGTTCAAGATATTTGCATACTGTTACAAGATTCTTGCAAGGTGAAAACAGCTTTTTTTATTGTTCTGCCTAAAAAACATGATGTTTGAAATACACTATTCAGTTTACATTAGAATAGTAAAGCAACTTATGATATATATGTCAAACTTTACTGTTATACTGCTTATCAAAACATACTTCCAGTCTATAAAACCAAATAAGAATCTGTTTTTACTGCTCAAATATGAATATTAAACCATGTAAGTATCGTTAGACTGAAATCTTAATAACCTAAAACAGATTCCTGGCATTTTGAAAGGAAGGATGTATGTGCCAAATTCCAGTAGTGAATGTTCTCCCTTTCACAAAATATTCACAGCAAATCTAGCAGCCTATTCAGAAGACATCTGAATCAAGAGGAAGCAATACTTGCTCTCACTTTATGTTGTAGCATAGCCCTTCCTGGTTGCATACCATTTTAAAATTGCAGACTTGTGCGACCCTCTCTGTTTTTTCAAGAGGGTGCATATATGCATAATTAGCAGTATACTTCACTCAACATGCAAGGTTTGAATGACTGCCTATAGCATATTAAAAGGTCTTTTAAGCAAAGTGACTTTCCAAAACAAAAATTATTCATGTGACTATTAAACTACAGTCTGCTAGTTTCAACTCACTCTATGAAAGAGAATGTCTGCGATTGATTTGGGCATGATGCCACTGCTTAATTTACTTTGGCTTGATTTTTTTTTCACCCTTCTTCTGGCCACTCTAGCAAAAGACAGTATTTAACACAGCAGTTAGCCCTTCAGAAGGGAAAGATAAACTGAATTCCCAGGAATGCATTTTTAGTTCACTTTAGAAAGTGTTACATGACTATGCTGCATTTCTTCAGCCACTGATAATGAGAAACAGGCAATTCAATGGCAAATACAACTGAGGGATTTGCAGTAGCAGGAGGTTTATGAAACACATATGATTGTAAATGGATATTGAGATAATGTGGTTTATGAGATGAAAACTGTATTCATTTAGCTTAGTTTTTTAGTACTTTATCAGGTTTCCAAGTTTTTATAAGGTTTTTAGTGTTTTACAATGTTTGCAAATACAAAGGTCCTATGTAAAATTAATAATATAATTGTTTCTATGATGCAGCAATGCCTTCTAGGTCTTTTTATCAGAAAAGTTTAGTTAGACTTTTACAAAGGAGCTTTTTTGTTTTCACATAATTTTCAGGTTGTCATGCTAGACATTATGTATGTATGAGTGTCTGCTGTTCAGCTTACTTCAGAGATTTAAATAACATTTGGGGATTCATGTGCCTATGACTTACTCCATAAAATATATACACATAGATAGAAACAAAACATACTTTGAACAGTTAACTTAAACTTAAAGTTTTTTAAAATTAATAAACAGCCCATTCAAAAGATTGTGAGATAGAGGACCTACTACATATGTCACTAATATCATTGTTGTCATTTGCAATTGTCAGATTTGAATTTGCCAGTGCAAAAAGCACTTGATATTGTACCACATTTTTTTCAGGGTAGGTTGTAAACAAAACCTCTCTAATACTATTGTGATCATATGTGTCAAATAAAACCTTTTCCACTCTCCAAGAATAATAGTTTAATAGTCCTTAGAGCCATATAATTTTGTCCAGAGCTATTAGTGGCACTTTATGTCATATAGTCATCAAATGCATTTCTATGAAAGAGAAAAGAATAAATATTTCATGTCTACAGCTTTTGAAGAATACTCTGTCTTTCAAACTCGGGCCAGTCTTTCAACATATGTGCCAATCAGAAGTCTTTAGCAGATGCAAAATGCATATTTTCTCCTTGTCAGTGAAGAATGTAAAGATCGCAGGATGTATCTGAAATATTCATCACATAGACAAAAATCTGAGCATTGCAAGGAATTGCTGAGCCCTGTAATCACAACTTACCCATTTGTTCTTATCTCCTTCTCTTCCTAAAAAGGTGAAGAGTATGGCTAGTCACAATGTTTTGGTGACTTAATATATTTTGACAATCAGTGATAGTATTTAACACAGTAACTGTACACCTTTTATCTTATTACTTCCTTTGCTTTGGACATGATATTGAGATACCTCTGTGTGAAATCATGCCTACATCATTTTCTAATTGTAACCTTTTAAAGTCATTTCCACTCATAATGACACTTTGCTATATAACTGCTTCCACTGTGTTTCTGGAAGAATTTTCTGATCTTCATTCATGGACTGAAGTAGGATTGCTGCAGATGGTTAGAGTAGATCATACACGGTCTCTTCCTGTTATTCTAGCTCTCAGCTAAATCCAAGGCTGATAGAATCAACCATAACGCCTGTGTGGTTGCATCTAGTCAAATCAAATCTACTTTTGGCCTGTTACCCTGTGAGAAGTTTTACGTGCACCATGCCCTTTGAATGAACCTGTGACCTTCTGTTGCAATCTGGGCTAGCCACTCCATCACTGGGCACTGCTGGAAGCTATTAAATCTTGTGTTGCTTTATCTCAGTTAAATGTGGTTAAGTGAAAGGACATTATTTTAACTGGCTGCTGTGTCAATGGAATTTCGTAAAGCACTAGCTCACAGCATTTCAGCTCTAATATTGTGCTCTGAAAAGTTGGGAAAATTGAAGCTTTAGAAAGAATTAAAGCTTTGATTAAATGCATTAGTTTTTTCATAAAGAAAAGAAAGGTTGAATTCTCTTTCTGTACTCCCAGTTCTACACCTTAAATAGTATTTTTAATGTCTTTTTTTACATCTATTCACATTCTTTAGAATATGAAATTTCTTCATAGAGACAAAAGCAATGCATTTTTAACAAAAACATCATTCATTCCATTATATTAGTGATTTATCATTACTAATACAATGATATAGAAACATGGAAAATTGGAAATAAATGTAGAAAGAATGCTGAAACATGTTTATTTAATGAAAGCTACCCATGAAAAATGAACCACTGAGATCATGAATATGGGAAAATTATGTACATGTGGAAAATGTGACACATTCAAATTTCCAAATCTACATTTTCCTAAATGCAGATTTATCAACTGAAGTCAGTAAAGCTTCTCACATTTTTCTAGCACCTAAAAGCAAGAAACCACAGAGGTACAAAAGTATTTCATGAGCTTGGCAAAGACAGGTCTTAAGCTTGTTTTGTGGCACATCTGTCTGCAGGTAACATGAGAACCTGTGTATACTGTGCCTGATCATTTCTAAACTTTCAGGGAGCATTCTTAGCACTAGTGATTATTTAATTTAATTGAGAATTGGAAGATCTGAGATACTTGATTAAAAATGACTATGCAGTGATGCAGATGAGAAGGCATTTTCTTCATGAAAGATACAACCTTTGCCAGCTGGGGAAGAAGGGACTCGAAAAACAGTAAGGAGAAATAATTGCCTGGGAAGGTGTGGTACAGAAAGGGTAAGACACAGAGGCTGGTCATGAGGAGTCTTGCCATGATCAGAAGGATAACAAAAACTCCATTAAATATCTAGACTGTATGTATCAAGCAGACAAAAAAAGAAAAAAGAAAAAAGAAAAAAAAAAAAGATGTAGAGAAACCTAGGATCTAGGGAAGACGTTGATTTGAAGCAGATTTTGCTGATTACAGAATTGGTTAATTTTAAGTGGAGTTTAAAGAAACTGATTCTGGAAGAAGGCGTGTGTGGCTGGAGCGATTTTCTGCAAGGACTTTGAGAGAAGATTTTCCTGTGGGGCAAGTGTGAATTTCTGTTGTGGCAGGAGAAAGTGAAGGGACAGGATAGTGAGGAAGTTGGGGGTAAAAGTCACCCTGAGGGAAGGAGCTGAAGCATATCTGTAACTCACTACATACCCTGCATCAGTGCCCTCAGTTGGTCCATGCAACCCAGCCCCTCTCCCTGCAAAAGTCTTCCCCCTTGCTGCATTCAAAAGCCTCTCTTAAATCCCTCAGCTGCCAGCACGTATCAGAAGCAGATTTCTGTGCCATTCAGGCTCATTGGGAATAAAGCCCAACATGCTGAAGCAATGCTTTTTGCTAACTTCTAGCAATTTATGGTTTTACTGCTTTCCTGCTATGATAATTTTCCTTCATGATATTTGAAAACCCATAACAGCTGTTTGTGAATGTAACCCTAAGAAGCCATCAAACAAAAAACCCCTGTGCTCAGTTAACTGAAGCTACATGATGTAACTCATTTATTGGAAATGCATTAATATCCATGTAGAATTTAAATGAGAATTTAAACTATTTTCCTTCTGTTTTGATTTAAGTGATTCCTGATCACCACATTGTCTTTGGTCTCTGTCAACTAGGAATCCAGTCACTGTACTTTCCTTACAGTTCTTTTTAGCTTGGCTGCCTAATGAAATGAGATTCATCTGTAAGCATTCTGTTTGTCATTCTAGCCTCAAAGTAGAAAATGGTCCCTTGCACTTAGGAGTGTCCACACACAGGAGTGCTTCGGTGAGCCTAATCCACTGTAAACTTGCACTTTACCTTACTAACAGTAACTTCCCTGTGTAGATAGTCCCGGTATCTGTTCTGCCTCTGGAAGCCTCCAGGTCACTGAAGGCTTTCTCAAACGTAGAAATGATTGACTTCTACAGAACAAAGATCATACATTTCCCGTAAATCTGTATAAGCATTTTTTATTTCAGGATATTAAGAACTAATCTATTTTATTTTTTGGAAATGAAATGTTCTGAGGAAACAAACAAACAAAAAAACCCAACCCTGAAGAAATAGTGCAGGCAGCCTAACATACTATTCTAGCCATTTCACTTAATGTGTCAGTTTACTTGTTTAAAAAATTGACATTTCCTTGGGCCAGCCAACATAAGGGCCTGCTATTAGGTCTGCACAGACTGAATTTTTCTTCTTCCAAATTCACACTCATGTCAGCTTTTCTGTCCACACACTGAATTAGACTCAATCATATTATCTGAGCAAAATCATCTTCAGCTACCATACGAGTATTCAAATTTTTTATCTATATAGTGTAATTACTTGGAAACATATTGTGCAGTATTTTCATTGTATGTCCATTGGAAAAATAAAGCTTTTTAGATTTGATTGGACTCTATGAATGGAAAACTTAAAAATAACAAAATGTTTTTCCAATTTTGTAATTCTTAAAGATTCCCACTGTTTCTCTGTAAATCACTCAAACCATGCTCAGCATCTTTTGTTATTAATCATAGAAAGACAAAGGTAAAAGGCACCTCAGGAGGTCACCTAGTCATTCCCTGTTGTCCAAAACAGAATCAGCCATATCTTTGTCATTCTTCATAGTTGACTTCCAGTACTGCAAACTCCATAATCTTCCTGCACAGTGTGTTCCTAATCCTTTCCAACACAATTTCTTTTTTCCTGATGCCTGAACAAAACCTTTCTTATTGCAGTTTAACTGCCTTATCTCTGGTTGTATTCATCATATGATATGAAGAATAGAGTTTCTTTTCTCCTGTTTGTAACAGCCTTTTCTATTTATAAAACCCCTCTTCAGCCCCTCCTCTCTCCTTTTTTTTTGGGGGGGGGGAGGGGCAGGGGTGGGGGCTAAATGATCCCAATCTTTTCTCATAGATCATGTTTTCTAGATTATTCTTTGTATTCTGAAGTATTTCCAATCAGATCTCTTTGCTTGGTTTATGGCACTCAAAGTGAAAACATGATCTTGCTTGAGCTATTACTGATTCTGAAAACAGCATAAGAAAGATACCCACTATCTTGTCAGCTGTACTGTTGTTTATATATCCCAGTCCTGTCATTTGCCTTTTTCACAGTATAAGGTTGTTGGCATATTCATTGCTAACTCATCACTTTCCACTTCAGCCCTGAGATCCTTTTCTGAATAATTACTACCTAATTAATTTATCCCTTTCCATACTTGTGCAGTTGGATATACCTGACTGTCTGTAATACTTTTCATCTGTCCCTATTGCAAAGTCATCCTTTCTTTTCCAGTCCACTCTTCAATCTGTAAGACATGTAACTGCCCACTCCCCAAGATATTTACAGTCTCTCCAGCTTTGTGGTGTCTGCAAATTTAATAAGCACACTTTCTTTCCTAATGTTGAACAATATTGGACTTAGGATAGAGAGATCAAAACTAAGTACACCAGACTATTCTCTTTTTTCCCTTTTAAAAATAGGAATCCATTTGCTCTTTTTCAGTCCTCCAGCATCTCGTCTGTCGTCCATAATTTTTCAAAGACCAATAAGCCTTCTGAGTCTATTTTAGTCAGATAAGTCCCCTAAGATGTATGAAGTTTATCAGCACAGATGATCTGAGAATATCTGTGTTATTTAAGCACTATGTAACCTTTCCTCTTCCTATTATGGAGAAAGATCTTATCCCTTTTTGCTGGTATTAATTGTGTCTGCTTGCAGTTGGATCTTTTCAAGAAGGCTAATGCAAAAGGGGTATTAAATTGTTTTTACTATGTTTTGAATCCACATTTTACCCTCTTTGTTGAGTAGCAAACCAACATTTTCCTTGATTTTCCTTGATGAGTCTGATAGCCAGAACCTTCTAAGCTTCCGTCAAAATTTGCTCCTGGCTACATCATACTGGTGGCTCATAACTGGCCTGTGCTTGATTCATTCATCCAGACTTTCCTTTTCTGAGGCTGCCAGATTATGGCAGGATTTTTTGTTCTACAACCTAAGTAAATTTAGCCCAGGACTTTTGTTTTAAAGGCATTCTCCTCTGCAGTATTAAAAGTAAATATTCCACAGCCATTATATTAAAATTTTAACTTTACAGTAGATCAACTATTAATGAATGAAATATCATAAAATTTTGAACTAACTTGATTTTATTTGGTGTTCGTTTCAGAAATACACATCTCCTTTATACAGTCTTTTGTGGGCCAAATTCTCAACTGGCTTTCATCAGTGGTATGCTTCTTAAAATCATGACTTACACTAATTTTTAATCTAACTTTAAGAGCATATTAGCCAAAAAAATACAATTACTTCTAATGTAGGATGTTCTGACTTAGTTTAATGACATAGGAGTCATACTTTCGACAGACACTGGAGATCAAGATGAGCACTGAAAAGAAGCCTACTGCTGCTAACAGAGCACTTTGTGTTATATCAAGAGCTTCATAGTTTCACAAATTAGTAGACTTGGGCACATCAGTAAAGAACAGAAGAGAGCACTTTTACAAAAATATTTCAAAAAGTATGCTTCATTTATATAATAATAAAATAAGGTGCAAGCTGGCATGCAGGGTTTAAAGCCCCATACTGTTTCATAGCAGAGAGATGGCTAAATTAAATTGACCTGTGTTATCAATTTGTTAGTTGCTGGGATGAAACAGCATTATTTGTTCTAATATTTTCTTTTAACAGCTAAGAAGTCATTTGCAAAATAGTATTCTTTGCCAGGATATGAGTTGCTACAAATTGGAGTGCAGTAATACATGTGCAAGTATAGAAGTAACAATCCTCTCAAAGGATCTTTTTTGGAGATATTGTAAGAACTCTGCAATTACACACAGGCTAAATGTTCTTTTACTAACATGTTCTGAGCTCTTTCTACCCTGTGACTCTGCTGTGGCTCAGGAAGGCGTCCCTCCAGCCTCCTTCCTCAGCTCTGTTCAGGTGCACTACTCTGCAGTGGAGAGGCAGAATACTGCCTTCAACTGGAGACAGACACCTGCCATGGGGGTAGCAAAGAGCTTCCAGGCAGGGTGGTCAGAGGCCCGCGGGAGCTCCAGGAGATGCCTTCAGTGACATTTTTTCCCTGTTTCAGAGTTGTCAAGTTATGTTACCTCCTGAGGAGGAAAGGCCAAAGCCAGGCTTTTCTGTTTAGGCAGCAGAAAAGCAAAAGAAGTGAAAATGCAGCTGACTCTTAAGATTGCGGGGAAGCCTCCTTTACTGTATTTCAGGTCATTATATCTGCAAGTGGAACCATAAATCTAACTGAAGTAATTTCAGGTAAAAGCAAAATTAAAAGATGGATTTGAAATTGCAGACACTGTTCTTACTTCTCATTTTTTAAATCAGATGATCTAGAGTTCCATTCAGCTTCAGCTCAGTGCATGTGCTCAGTGCCAATAAAACTTCAAGTCATAATTTGTAAAAGCCATTTGCTATAAAAGAAATACTGTGCATGAATGAACAATGTTTATAAAACTGTAGTAACTCAGCCAAGACAAAACAGATTTACAGCACAGAATGTTGAGAACATTTCTAACTTATGCACCAAATCTTGGGATTTTTTTATTTTTTTTTACTCTTTCTGGGTGAAAATCTAGAACTACCCAAAGACTAACCCAAAGTTTCTAGGTATAACAAAAACACATTTTTCCCCTCAGCACTCTCCCCTGCTCCCGGGTGGGGTCCCTATCACGGGAGACAGTCCTTCACAAACTTCTCCTACGTAAGTCCTTCCCATTAACAACAGTTCTTCAAGAACTGCTCCATCATGGGTCCATTCCATGGTGTGCAGTCCTTCAGGAAGGGACTGCTCCAGTGTGAGTCCCCCACGGGGTCACAAGTCCTGCCAGTGAACCTGCTCCAGTGTGGGATCCTCTTTCCACAGGGCCACAGGTCCTGTCAGGAGCCTGCTCCTGCACAGGCTTCCCATGCAGTCACAGCCTCTATCAAGCACCCAATTGCTCTGGTGTGTAGTCCTCCACAGGCTGCAGGTGGATATCAGCTCCACCATGGACCTACATGGACTGCAGGGCAACATTCTGCCTCATCATGGTCTTCACCACAAGTTGCAGGGGAATCTGCTCCAGCACCAGGAGCACCTCCTCCCCCTCCTTCTTCACTGACCTTGGTGTCTGCAGAATTGTTTCTCTCACATCTTCTCACTCCTCTCTCCATCAAAATGTGCAGGCTTTTTCCTCTTCCTCTTCTTAATGATGCTATCACAGAGGCGTTACCATCATTACTGATTGGCTCAGCCTTGGCCAGCGGCGTGTCCATCTCAGAGCCAGCTGGCATTGGCTCTATCAGACATGGGACCAAAACCCTTCCATACAAACCTAATACACTTTGCGTGTAATAAAACATGTGTTAATTACTTCTGTTATTCTGTTCTGGCAATCCAGGTAAAGCAGTAAGTGTTTCAGAAAAATTTTAGCTATCTTCATCCTTTTATTTTTGAGTTCATGACTTCTTGGTTTTAATATTGTTAATACAAGAACTGAAGACCTCATCAGGAATGATCTGCCCAGAAAGGGAGCTATTACAAGAAGCAATGTCCTTGAACAATTTCTGAATTAAAAAAAAAAAAACAACAACAAAACCAAAACCATATCAGCATGAAAACTTTAGTTGAAAGAACATATGTTTTCAAGGACTTCCTCCCTCAGTCATGCTGTTTCCCTTGCAAGGTAAGCTGGTGTATTCTGACTCCCTAGGTTGTGGTGCTGCAACATTAGGAAAACCCTTTACAGTGGGCATCTGTTCAGTTGTAGTTTGTACACACCTGAAAGATACTCTGAACTCCAGATATTAATTCATCAAGTAAGTATTCCTTTGCAATTTGACCGGGAATTAATTAATTAATTATAGTTGCCACTAATTTTTTGTTATTTTAACTCACTCTCAGCAATTCTGGCCATGAGATATATTAGTATTTATATTACTAAATAAGAAATATTTACAGCTTGAAAAATAGTGAAGAATTTGGTTTCATTCAGTTTTACTGTAAAAACCAGTATGTTTTTCAAACTCTAATGATTACCATAGTTTATTCAACAAGTGTAAAGTACGTATGATTGAATCTAAGCACAAAATATTATTAATTATTAAATACAAGATTTTAAAATGCCAGGGAAATTGTAGTGGTTTTAAAATGTTGAGATTATCAACATAACTGTGGAAAAAAAATTTGTTGCTACGAAATATGGAACTAAAGTGCAGTCCCATTGCCTGCTATAACAGGCTGCAGGAGTTCCCTACAGCATTTTCTTCCTATGGTTATTGCTTTAGGTTCACCCTTCCCATGAAGATCTAAGAGCAGTGAGGTTTCAAATAAAAAGAAGAAAATAATTCCCTGCTTTTAACTGATAAACTTATGTCAACACAACAGGAAAAGGAATTAGTAAGTAGTCCAAAATGCTCTATGATACTTATTTTATTCAATTACATATTTTCCATAGCTGATGTCTTTTGTTAAGTTAGGAATACATACAGCAGATTAATTAACACAACTAAGGTTCCTGTGTTATCCATGCCAGTTTCATAAACTGAGTTTCACAAGTTTTAAATTAACATATGTTCTACACAGTGTGTTTTAGTGTGTACGATCTACTGTGACATATTGTTCTAGTAAGTTTATTATTTTCAATTCTTGCTTCATTCACCAAGACACTCCTGTTCTGTGGTATTGAAGGGGCCTTTTTGTTTTGTTTTTTATTTCATATTTGACATTCCTCTCAGGAACTGACTTATGCTGAATGTGTATTTCGATGACAGAGAGATTGCTCCCTTGAGCCAACATAAATGAAATCTGAAAATGAGACATATATGGAAGAACTATCCAAAAGTCCTTTGACTAGTCAGCATGCTGAATATTCTTCAAATACCTTACTGCACATTCTCTTACAGTCTGCTGCAATAAACTGGGATTGGATGGTTTATGTTTAGTCTGTAGGTTTTCTGCTGCAGTGTATGAAGTTCTATGTTATTTCATGTTGTAGGCATAATGTAACATGACACAGCCTAATGTTAAAGGCATGCAGTAATAACAAGCTACTGCAATACAGACAGGGAAACCTCCTGCATGAATATAATCTGACAGATGCAAGCTTACTCTGCCCAGTCTTAAACTGACGGGACATGAGCCAGCTATAGTCAGGAAACCACATCAGTGTGTTAGTAGAGGGATTTCAGCAGCAGTTCAGGGGCTGCAAATCAGAACCAGCTTTTGTCCATCAGGACCAGGGCAAGGCAAATCAAACAGCTCTGTGAACATGTTGCTGTCATTACTGCATCTAGATGTAGTTATTTTCATTAGTTGCATGCAGTCCACATATTTTGTTCATGTTTTTCTATTTCATTATTCCATGGTTTAAATCAGATACCTAACAAAAATAATTATCCACAGCTGTATATTGATTTCACTGTAACATGTATTTTAAAGTCTACGAAGCCTTGTAAATTACTTTCTTAATCAATGCAAAACAGGGAACTTCTTTCCAAGACCATCATAATATTTGCTTCCTCTTTGCACCAAAAAAAAAGAGTAATATGCCAAGTAAGTGGTATCCTCCAAAAATACATTCTGAAATATTCACAATAAGAAATACCACTTTCAAAGTTAGAGTATGAACAATATTGTAACCACTTTTCCCTGTGTGGTTTTTTTTAATATCAGTGTACAATTGTAATATAAATAAGAGAATTTTGAAATATTTCTACAGAATTCCTTGCAAAAAGCTGTGCAAGCTAAAATATTACCCTCTCATAAGAAAGGTTAGTGAATATGACTTTTTAAGATCCCATTTTGTTAATCTGTAGGATACATTAGTGGAATTTTCCTCACAGTAAAATGTTAGCAGTTCTTGCTGGCTGTTTACTATTTTTAATTCCTCTCACTTCCCTCACTGCCAACTATTTCAAAGAGAAGATCAAACCAACATAATAGCATTGTGGCCCTAATACTTTCTCCTCTTCTTCTCCTTCACTCCTTCACCTATATCAAAGGTGTTCTTATATCCTTTAAAGGCACCACTTGTCCCAATAATGTCATGTACTGTTGCCATCTAACATTACTTAGACCCAGCTGTACCTTTTCCTTTTTCTTCAGTTTCTTTCTCTTTCTTTTACACATATTATAATAATGGTCTCAGCAAAAGCAAAGTAAAAGCTCAGCTACTTTTGTCAGGGTCTTCTGTCTCATAAAATATCCTTTTAACTCTTCCCTTTACACTCTTACCTTTTCCAGTGCCTCACTCAATGACCTATTCTTCACCCTTCTTTCACAGGAGCCAAAGACTGTACTTCTTCCCCCTTTCATTATTTGTCCCACTCTGTTTTACTGCCAGAGATTCACAAACCTTACTCTTCCATTCATTTAACTTTGGTTAATTCTACATTTTCCTGCCCTGTTTTGCCAAAAATAAATAAATTGCCAAAAGCCCAACTCTTCTTCTTTCATCCAGTCATTCATTTCTCTGCTTCCAAAGATGTAAACACTATGATATACTTCCCACTCACTCAGCTTTATAATCTGGCTCTCAGCTGAAACTCTGTCCGCACTTTGAGATGAGGGTCCTGAGCAGATTTCAGGAACAAAGTCTTCATTAATGGACAGATGATAAATAAGCAAGAGAGTTACACATTACCAGCTGGCAGGTGATAAACCTATCAAAAATACAGCAAACAAGATTTACAAAGGCAGCTCTTTCCTGTTCCCAGCTGTTGCTGAGTTCCTCACTCAGTGGGAATTTGTGTCACCCATGCTGATAGCTGGGACATTATCTCCAGCAGTGACAGAGGTTCCTGCAAAAAACTTCGTCCATCTCTTTTTCCTCATTTTAACCACAAGCTGCTAGCTGACTTACTTAGAGAATAGTCCCTGTATTTTTTCCTCCTTCTCTGTAAAATTACATAAGAAATTCTGATTTATGATACTCTCCCACTCATTCCACAGAAAATGTAGAAGCCAGCTTTTGGTACCAAGTTCACTGGTGTATAATGAAATTAATTGTGTAAAAGCAAATTGAATTTAAGTGCAGTAAAGAACAAGGATAGATAGGAGGAGGACTATGGTCATAGATGTTATCTTTTTTCAGAACTAGGGATTTTGGTTACAGTTAGATGTTATTTGAATTCAGAGGGACCTTTGAAAGAACAGATAGCATATGTTAATATAGGAATTCTTTAATCCTGAATACTCACCTTATTTTTAACCTGCTCAGCTGTTTTAGAATAGATTTTTTTTTTTAAGGTTTGTTTTCTTTTCCTAGTGTGCTGTTATATATGTATAGGTATGTATTCTGAGATTATCAGGTCAACTGAAATAAAATACTAATTATGTTGGGACACAGCTGCACTATATGTGTAGTAGACAGATAATTGAATTTTTTTTTTCACCTATAGGAAACTCCCAGTGCAATAAAATATCTGTGGACTAAACACATAAAAATCAATCCTATAAATTCCAACTGTGGCTTAGAGAGACAATTTTGCAAAGTTCTAAAAGCTCCTTTTAACACCATGGCTCTCCTGGTTGTGTTGCTGAGACTCCCCACAATCATGCTCTCATTTACAGGCCTGACATACTGATTTCACCAGAAAAGTTATCCATTATTGGATGGCAGGAGATAAACCCATCAAAAGGTGTAACAAACAAATAAGAACTTATTTGAAGAGTTGCATTATCCTATTTCTGTCAGGAAGTGTGAGCAAATAGCCAAGAGTTTATCGTATTTATAAAGAGGAAGAGTGTTTGGAAGTAGATTTTTTTTCTTCTTCTTTTAAGGTCGTGTCTTTAATCTGGAGCTGCAGCAGTGGATTTGATTTTTTATAAATGGTAGGTTTTATCAGGAATACAGTAAAGCATTTTACCAAGTTATCTTCCTCACATCAGTGACATGAAACTAGAAGACTGAAAATTCTTTTCCCCTCTAGTTTCCAATAACACATGTCAGTATTTGTAGTCACAAATAGATGGTGGCTTCACTCTTCTTGCCCCTCCCCTGCAAGACAACAAGTTTATAAGCATATGTATATAACCATATATAAAGCATGCATGTACATTAGACAAGCTGTTTAGTTTGTCTTCTTGTTTCAATATGTGTTTGATGTTCCAAACATTTTTGCCCATAGGAGTAACTCAGTTTAAATGTACAGGATAGTATCACATCTAGTAAAAGCAAAATTTCAGAAGTAACAACTAAATAAAGTTGAGATAATTTTTAAAGTTTCTGTTTCTTATATTTACTTTAAAATACTCTGATAGTTTTTTATCCAGTTTCAAAAAATATTTTATTGCCTGTTTAATTTTTCTCCAAAGATTTTGTTTCTCTGTACGTAAAAGGGGCTCAACACCCCCTCAACCAAAGCAGATCTTCTTTACCAGAAATTATTTTGTGCTTATCACAGAAAAATTTTCTTTTTCTATACTTGAGATTTATATACCTTGCCTTGTCCAAGTGACAAGCCTATCAGTATATTTTGTCGTTAAATCATTATGATCCTGATGCCTATTTTGGACTTCGTTCGCACGTTCTTCATATGTTGGCTTTAAATGGCAGTTGTTCAGGAGTACCATCAGCAGGATTTTCTGCCGCTATTTATGACTGGAGAACCAGATCAAGCCTGGGATTCGGGGCTTTAAAGGACTCCCGCTGTATTTGTAGCACAGCTGTAGTTCTTCTCGAACTGCAGAACTAATGGTGTTGTGGTCATCTCTGATAGTCATGCCATTCCTTGTAGAGAAGATACTTACTGAATGGCCTGCAGCTTAAGGGTGTGGCTTTAGAAAATCTATCTGCTTCTGCTACATACCCTTTGCAGAATTTTTATCACTTTTGTTAATCATTGAGTCCCACTGTCTCTTTCTGTTTGTATAGCCTTTAGTGTCCTGGGAGTGGAGGGAGTATACACATAAAGTTTTATTTATATCAAATAATATTTATGGGCCCTTCTAAGATCTGCCAGCTGAGACTGGCAAAGTGAAAACAGGAACCAGAAAAATTGAAACAGTATTTCTGTGCTTCCCCAAGAGTATCTGTGAAAAGCTTTGTACAGAAGAGCACTACTTCTAGGATCTCTATAATCAATGTTACATTTGTAGAATCTCACAGGTTTCTTGCTAAAACAATTCAGGAGTCTCTACTGTTGATGTACATGAGGTACATCATATGTGAGGAATCAGTAGTAAGAGATACAGATGTTGTGGTTCAGCCTCTGCTAGGTGTGCCGGAGGTAGTTTCAGTGAAAGCTGTGATCAGGTTGTCCTGGGATGTGCTCCCCTGTTGTGTCTCAGTTTCAGAGGATGTAGCCTTGCTGAACATTGATCACTCCATTGAAACTAGGAATATCACAGCTTGCAGAAAATTACAAATAATGTGAATATTAAACAGTTGCTCTATCTGGAACTCTCAGTTCTCAGCTGAGGACATTTATTATAAAGGACCTCTACTTGTTTAGGTAGTAGCACTGCGGTTTTGAAATGCCATGAAGGAATTACACTGCTTGATATACACCTGTAATGCAATTATCTCACAAAACAAACAAAGATGATGCGATAAAAAGCACCAAAGACTTGAAGAGATTGGATTAGTAAATCAACTCATTCAAATAAAAATGTATTTCTCACTGGCTTCCAAAAGACAGTAGATTATACTTCTATATAACACTTACATATTATAGATATGTTTATATAATACCTATAATGTTATATATCTATTATTGTATATAATACTACATAATGTCTGGAGGGTTAGGAAAAAAAAAGTATAGCTGTGAGGAACAAGTCTGATCAAATTCTGAAGCCATATGTTGGTACACAGAAAGATAATGCTTGTGGAGAAATTAAACATTATCAAAACTGTAGTTTCAGTACTCTTCATGGTTACTGTATAAAGTTATAAAACAAGTTATAAAACTTTCCTGCAAAATAAGAATCTTTCTTTAAAGTTACTTGCGTAGGAGAGGTCTGGACAGCAACATAAAGTGTTTAATGACATGGGCTTGAACATCAAAAGCTTAAAAGAGTAATTGGAGTCCTTATGCAAACCTTTTAAGATCCTTTTGCTTCTCTGTCTCCCATCTTTATATAGTCTTTATATTTCTCAGTGATCATGGTTTTACTCCACTCTGTTACATTTTGTGCCACAAGGATTTCAGATGATTGCTTATGCACTTGAAGTTTCAAACCGTATTTGATTTTACAGACAGAAAGAAAAGTGGGGAAAAATATAAACAAAGATACATAAATATCATCATTATATTTGTTCTGTTTATTCTGTTTTCTTTATCTATTTGACAAGTAGAATACATGTCAAAGTAGATTTGTGTTCTACTTTCTAAATAATATCTTCTAATTATTTTAGGAAAAAACCCTAATTTTCCCCCCAGGAATAACTGCTAATTTTACTACCTCTATATGCAGTTCTTATCAGGAAGGCAGAACATCTTCAAGATGGACAGCATTTCTTTTTTGTGTAACTGAAGACACAGACAGAAAGACACATATACCTATACCATCTTTTTACAAAAGAGATGAACAAAGGTCAAATTTTAAAAGGGACATAGATAGCCTTAAATTCTGTTCCTGTCTTGACAAGAGGAGACAGTGCCTATCTGTTTGATATTAAAAGTGAAGAGAAAAAAAGAAAAGAAAATAACTGTACCCAATCCCATCAGTTACCTGAAGGTGAATAAGCTGAAAGATTGAGGATCCTTTCCAGCAGTGCCATTCAGTTTATAGCAATGGGGGGTTTCGTTAAAACAATAACAGGTTTTAGAAATTCTACAGAAATGTGACTTTGTTGGTTGACATCCTTTTACATTTGGTGAGGAATATTCATGTCTGAAGGTAAGCGTCACTGATTATTGTGTAAATGTGGTTATCTGTCTCACAGATACTCACAGAAGCCAGGCAATAATCTCAAGTAAATACCATTGGTTTCATTTCCTTAAAAATTATTATTAAATCTTGTAACAGTCTTGTAACCAACTTTGTCTCCATAAGGACTTCCAAAGAAAAATAATTTTGCATTATTTATACATGTGAATGAAGCCCCTGGCCCTGAATTCCTTTGTATGTGAATGGATTTCTGTAGCAACAAGCCTAGATTTATCCCAGAGCTTCTGGATTTTGACCAGAAATAATCTCCATTCATGAAGGTGCCAAAGATACTTTTTAATAGTACGTGTCATAGTTTTGCCATCATTTCTATTTTAGTCTTCTGCAATTTCCAGTATAAAGCTTGTGGTACATATACACATGCATACAGTGAAATAAAGGCGCTGCACACTGTATACAGATCTTGTGAACTCCACAGATTGTAAATTAAATAATTTAATATTTGAATTTTAGACTGGGCAATATTTTCTTTGGTTAGGACAGCAGTTTTCTGATTAATGTTTTTAATTTTAAGCAATGTCTAATGCACCCAATAATAAAAGTGACAGTTCAGCTTACAATGAGTTAAGGATGTTTCCGAGAATACACAAGAGGTTTTTAAGAGACTTACAAAGTTTATGTTTACAGAACAGAAGCCCACAAATTAACTCAAATACATTTTTCTCATCTTTTACTATGTTCGCATATCTCTAGCTTTAATAATCTCAACACTGCATCTATGAATAGTGCTTGCACTTTCAAGGCTGTGTTCTGGTTAAAATGGTAAAATAACATTAAAAGGGTAAAATAATATTTGCAGTTGACTGCAGTGATAACTAGGAGGAAAGATGGTACAATTTCATGAAAGTTAATAACAAAAATAATCTATACTGAAAGAATGAAAGTAACCACTTTTTTGTAACCCCCACAACTTTGATGTATGTCAGTGATGCTGCCCTTCATACACAGAATCCAAATGTTCCCATTTGGACCTGCTTTATACCTTTCTGTATTGACTTGCTTGTCTGGTGCTGGAGAAGGAAGGGCTCCTTTTTGCCCTTTCACCTCAGTCCTTAACTGATGTGGAGGATCTCTCTTCTGTGAGGTGCCTCCCAGCATTGTCCTCACATCTTCATCCCAGACTCTGGGTCTGTTCAGTTCCAAACAAGCAAGATGAATTTCCTGCAGTACAAAGAAGTGTCTTAAAACCAGTTGTCCAATAAAATTGTTCTGTTTAATACTGTTAGGTTTACAAACCTAGCTTTTCAGATGTTAGTCCTTTCTCAGAAGAGTTCACAGACAATGTCAGGAAACAATAGCCTGTGTCAGTGGAGATTGTACCTTGTGGAAGTAAATGTATTACATGTAGGGTGGACAGGCAGCCTCCATCCCCATGCAGAGGTAAACATCAATAAACACCCACTGTGTTTTTTCTGTTTTCCCTGGCTGACCTCCACTGTTGTAGCTGAGCTTTCCTCTTGTGATATTTGCCAGGTTATATAAAAAAAGATGTGCCTCCTGGCTGAAATGATGAAACATAAAGCCTGTTCTCAGGCTGTGGAAGCCTGATGGATGTGAAACAGCTGGCGGTCTGCGGCTGGGCTCTGAAAGAAGTCTGAGAGATGCAATTGGTTCTGTGGTTAAAAGTAAAAGATGAATAAATTTTTCTGCTTTAGACTGATGCATAGAAATCTGGACAATGTAAATTTGCTGATTCAGATATTTTAAAGAACATATATAGAGATGATTTATTGGAGTGGAACGTTAGAATTGGGTATTTCCTGGTAAATTAAACTGGCATTTAACATACAAAGGGGGCAATATATTAAAAAAATATAATATTTTTGCTTTTTAAATCTCTGACATCTGAGGTAGTCTGTGCTGCAAATAACTGAGGTATGCAGATCTTAGTGGGAAAAAAAGTACAAAGTTACCAGGAAAGCAAAGGAGAGTGAAACATTTGATATGAAGAGGACAGAAAGTGGAAGTCTGTGATGCAGCCATGAAGTGATGAGAGAGAATGAGGAAGAGCCACAAAAGAAAGCAGAGAAGTGATGTCACTGACAATGGCCAGAAGGCACAAAAGCCAAGCAAAGACAGTGTTGAGATGCCCAAGCTACAAATAACATAGTACTGGCTGTTGGTTTATGTAGCAAGAGATATTCAAGTTTCCTATGAAGCCAATTTCATAGAAGAAAGAAAGTGAGAGTATGTTAACAGGGAATTATAGAAATGAAAAGCTTAGAGAGCTTTAAGAGCAACTAAAATGATTCATGAAGTAAGTGGGGCAGAGGTAAGACTTCTTTTTCTAAGGGGAAAAAGTTGGTCAGATAGCAAAATAAGAGACAGAAAAGTATTAATTGAGGAATCACATCTCATGGAAGAAATAAGGATAAAATTAAATAATTTAGATTTATTCTGAGAATATTTTGGAATATTCAGATAAGGAGCAGGCAGGTTAGAAATACAGAATTCTTGACACATATATTTACCTCACTGGACAGAGGAGACTGTAAAAAAGAGAGCTCGATTAAGTAAAATCAGGGTTCTGCTGAAGTCAGTGTCCAAAATCTTCAACAAAGCCAGGATTTCACTCAAAGGACACAAAAACATGCAGAAGAACTTATCAGAAATCAGCAGATAGCATCCTAATGCGCTAATAAAAATGAGAAAATTGTTTAGAAGTGTGAAGACAGAAAAGGGAATAAACTTGAATTAGAAACTTCAGAACACTGATCTCAAGGCTCAGAAAAGTTGCCTCTTTTCCTGGTGTTATACAATTACAATTTCACACCAATGAAACTGATGAATGGAGATTTAAAATGTTTTTTTCTTTTCATGTATATACAAAGCTGAATACGTATTATTTATATTCAGATAGGTGTGTTCTGCATGTGTGTGTATTTTTAGCAAATTTAAATAAGGGCTGATATTTAAGTAGGCATTACAGTAGACCTCAGTTAAAATCACTCATGCTTCAAAGCTTATAGAAATCACTTATGTGCAGATTTAGAGTACAATTGCAGAAATCATCTTTTCCAGAATATTCTAAAAAGTAGAAATGTACTATAAAAAGTTATTACCCTTCAAATAGATTATACTTATTATTTTTGTTTAGTCAGCATAAATTGGCTGGTAAATAGTCGAATCTCTAAAAATCTCCTAATCTGCAGATACACTAAAGGACCTGGGGATCCTACATGGAACATATATGAAGTGCAGATACCTGCCTACAATAATGACCTGCAAAATCCCTTTTCAGACAAGTTGAATCCTGCAGAATTTTCAGCTCTCTAGAATTTTCTGGTTTGGTTTTGGTCTTATTCATAATAATCTCACCATTTCAGATGTGAGAAGCTTCACAGTCTTCAAACTTACTCATTCTCCCTATTTCTCTTGAAAAGTTGAATCCAGGTAAACTCAGACCTCAAAATGTAGATGCAGCCACATCTTTCATTCAGCAAAGTACTTCCATGACTTGCACACCACTTTCCTGTGCATAACTACATTTTACTTGATATCTAACAAGGTTTTATCAGGAGCTCACCCATTTTAAGACTATGGACACCCAGAAAAGAGTTGCTAGAAAGACCTTTTGTGGCAAAATGGGATCTACATCTGTTAAAGCATGACAAGGATTTTCCAACAGTATTTCTTCTCTATGGATTCCATGTGCAATCATGGTACATATTCTTGAGAGGACATGAGTAGGATCTTTCTTCTGTCTGTCTGACTTCATGAGGCATTTAGGAGTGTCTTTGAGAAACTTTGTCTTTCCATCAAGCTGGTTAAAAGTAGCCAACAAGTTCAAAAGTTACAAGGTGGAGACTAGAAGAAAAGTAAATAGATGGTACAATAATGAAAAACTAATTCCCTGTAATTTATTTCATCATAGTCATAAGTAGAAAACTCATCCCATCATAGAGAAAATAGAATATAGAGAAAATGGAATAGTTTTTAAAAAATAATATGGAGTAATTTCTATCACATTTCTGTAATCTTTGTTTTCTTAATGGAAAAAAATCAGATTGAATGTTGGCTGCAGCTTATGACCTTTCTGTCCTGTGCATGTTGTGTTTCCAGCCACATTTAACTTAGAAGTCTTGCATTTAATTTATAAAAGAAGCTATAATATGATGCATTCCCAGCTTTCTAGATTCATAGGTATCATGTAGCTGAAATGAGACAGCAACTATTATGGTTCTACATATATATTTCTGGATTTATCTAAAATATTGTTTATTTATCCTTTATACAATGCAGGAAATTAAGAGAAAGTATGTGTATATGTAGAAAAGTATCCTTATGTTTCCTTTTCATAAAATGTTTTTACTAGTGAAATAGTCAGATTAAATGCTCATATCCATAACACACAGTTCCCCTCTGAATTAGGGAAAGTGTAATTATTATTTATTATTTGTATTTCATGCTGGGCAGTTGTAACACTGACTGGAACGGGGTTTAAGTATTACTTTAACTGACTACGCATGCCCGACCAGGAAAAAAAAAGACGCTGAAAGGTGGATGTAGTAGGAGTATCCCGTCCACGGGAGGCCGGGCAGCTTCTAACGGCGTCTTGTCTCCGAGCTGGAGCTGCCGCAGCGCAGCGCCGGGAGGTCTGACCCGGCCGTGCCCTTGCGGGGAGGCGGACGGGCAGGGCACGGCCCGGGGCGGGCCACGGGGGCGCCAGCCCCGCGCTGCGCCCTGGGCCCTGCGGGCTGAGCAGCCGGTCCCGGCCTGGCGGTGAGGCCTGACAGGGCCGGGAGCTCCGCGGCAGATTCTCTCGGTTCTTGCAGAGCGGGGTCCGAGGTGTCACAGCTGTCCCGCGGCCGCGGCCCGTGTCAGGGGCGCTCCTGAGCCGCTCGTCCGTGTCAGGGCTGCGGACACCCTCTGGCCTCTGTGTTCCCAGTAACTCGAGGGGCGAGCAGCGTGCCCGCACACCTGGGATCCCTCCTGTGCTCCCCGCAGCGCCGTGTCGCTGCTGCCCCGGCGCTGAGCCCTGGGTCCGAGGCGTTTTAGGCATTGTGTTAGAGCTGGAGTGTATTTGCCTCCTTGTTGGCTCATCTGAAATCGTAGATGCTTCCTTGCACTTTCAAATAGCAGCTGACCTTTTCCTGTACAAAAGTCACATAACTGGTGGGCTTTTATAGATAGGATTGCTCAAAGTCCCGGCAACACTTTGTACTCACAACTGCATCACTTTACCCCACGTTTCTACCCAAGTTTCCTGACAATGCAGAAAAGACGATGGCAGGGAATTTTTGTTCAATTTTTGCAGTATAGACCTTGGCATATTAAGTTAAATAACTAATGAGCAGAGACTCACTCTGCTACAGGAGGGTATAACCTGAAGAATCTGAAGTGCTCCGTTCAGCTGTTTGTTCCTCTCAGCAGTCCATCCCACAGGACAAGACACTGTCTGCAGACATTTGAGGCAGTCAGTTGAGTTTACATCCTGAAATATCCCAGGAAGACTGAACAGAGGACAGTTTTCAGAGCCCTTCGAGCACTTCCAGAGGGAAATGCTAATAGGTATGCAAAAACATACAATATGAAGTAGAGCTGAAAATAAGCATGCTTTCAAGAGTCATAATAATGATTTGCGTGTGTATAAATTGCAGCCAGTTTAAACACAGACGAACAGATTGAACTTTGATTGTTGTGAATACAGAACACATTCTCATTCATATTGTTTGATTGAAAATCGTTATTACTTTGCCTGTAATTGCCATAATTTATCACATTTGCCAGTTAAAATTTGCCAGTAATATGGTACTATTTGTCTACAGATACACTCTAATTGCACATAATTAATTATTCACATTGTTCAGTTGCTAATTGCCCTTAACATACACTTAAATACAAACATTAAAATATCACTTCAAAGAGAATAGAAAAATAATTTGTTAATCTTCTTATATCAGTTATAACCCTGGTTTCTTAGAGTGAGGGGTGGGTAAAACTATTGAAACAGTAGATGATTACTTTGTAAATGATGAGGGAAGAATTCCCATGGTCAGTTTCTATACACTAGAGTTTACTTCAGAGCTACATAACCAGGTAAATTAGTCTATGAGGTGACAGGTTATAAGGAGGAATAAATAAAAAATCTGGTCTAAAATGTCAATAATCTTATTCTTACCCCTTTGAAAATAGTGCCTTTATTGTCCTGAGGCTGAAGGAGGGAAGGCCCCAACCTTGACATAACAACACTTGCTAATGAAAGACTGGTTTACAGCACTGTCAGATCCATGGTTTTGCCCTTTCTGGTGAAGGGGTCTTGTGCAGCTCTAGATAAAGCAAAACACTTAAGGCTTTCATCAGCATGAAGAAATAAGACTTTGTATGATTTAGCTCAAAATTACACCTTTAATGTAATTTATAACACCATGCTTTAGAAAGAATGAGGCAATAGTCAAGCAGAAAAAAATAATAGCATTCAAATATAAATAATTTGCTTGAAATCAACTATCTCTAGAACTTAGAAGTGTTTCACAGGTAGTTGTTATAATCCAACATATAACTGTTATCCTTGGTGCATCTGTATATGCATATCACATGTAGGTGTACATTTCTAGTCCTGCAATCTGGGATAAGCTTGAGAGTTTATCCAGTCCAGATTTAGTATGCGGTGTATCAGTAATTAGTTTGCATTACTAGTATGTCTCAGGTATCACTAAGAAAGGCTGTTGCAAGAGAGCTCATTGGCAAAGCTGTGGGTTTTTATTAGCTTAAAAATACAAAAAACATGTACATGTATTTTGTAAGAATTATTTTGAGAGCAATACTAATTGGAGAAAATAGTTTAATGGACTTATAAATGCACAGGAACAAACTGTACCTCAAAGATGATTGCAGTTCGTTTAGGATTCAGAATGCCATCCCATTTTCATTCTCAGTATGAATTGAGATTGTATTGTACAGTACATAAATGATTTTCCTCAGCTTTTTAAAAGGCAATATGTATTAATATTTTAAACTGAAGTAATTGCTTCTTGTTCAGCAATGGGTTTCATTTATGAGTGTTTATCCCTAGCAAATGGAAAGTATGGTTAATCTAAGTTAAAAATGGATTCTTTAAATAGCTCTAATTACATTCTGTTTATATTTGTATGTTGTAGACACTTAAGATTTAATCGGTAGCATTTCTAACAAACCGTAATGTTTATTAGCTGGTTTAAAATTATTGTTATGGATGGTAGTTCAATGAAAATAAATGATGATTTGTCTACTATAATGCATGGTAAATAAAAGATGGAGCAACACTGAAAAGAGAAATTATGCATTATATAATTTGATTTTTATATTAGATACACAGAAAAAATGTAAGAAAACTTGAAAAAATGAAGGGAACAGCTTCCATTTCTCATTTCACCTACACATATTCTTTGTAATTTTGCTTGTTTGAATCAAAACTTTGGAGTGTTATTGTTCTTTTGACTTTGTTTTGCATCAGTCATAGTTTGTTACTAGATACTAGCACTCTCTTAAACACTATTAACCGTACACTCCCAAATCATATATTGTAAACTAGATTTTCTGCAACAATTGCAATTATTATTATAAATTATATAGTATTGAAGGGATCAGGTACAAAATTATTACCAAAGCATTTATTTTATTATCTTACATAAAAATGGTGCAAGTAAGGAGATGAGTTCTTAAATAACCAAAAGATTTTTTTGCAATGAACTGTTAACATCAGTAGAAAGACATGTGGCAAAGCGCATAGTAATCTTAAATCCTCCTTCAGCTAGAGCTGTCTGGATAATGTATAAGGACTGACTGAAAACTAATTATCATAGTTTGACTATTATATGATATTTAATAAGATCACTTTTAAAAAATAAACTATCAAAATATTTTTAAGTCAAATACTTTAAAGTGCAGTACTCAAACATATTAAATGTTGAAAGGTAAAAGTCTCAGTTCTTATAACTAAAAAGTAATGAATCCAAAGTGAAAGTTTAGTAGAGTTCTGCTGTTCAGAGTAATACTGGAATCAAAACCTGGCTACTTAAACCCATGGAGCCAGATTCCCTGGTTGGCTTTGCAATGTTCTTGTGATTTCTGGAAACAGGTTAGAAAGAGGCTATTTCAGTACATGTTTGCCTAGCAGTACTCCAAAAGGTTGGGCTGTTCAGGATTATGAGAATACCCTGCCAAGAAATGCCTGACATGCTGTGTGTGAGCGGGCAGGGTGTGCCAGCTCCAGATCAGTATAATTCTTCTTCCATAAGGGAAGTGTTCAGCAGAGTTGTATTTGCCTTTTTTAAATATGATTGTATGCTTTTTTTGATATAACTGAATTATATCAATCTAAAAATGGGCAGCAGTACTATATATTTATTTAATTTTTTCAAATTATTTTCTATGGACACAAGATCTTGCAGTCACATTATGCTCTTCTGTGTTTCCATCTGCTTCTCTCCCACTTCTTCAATAACTTTGAAACATGAGTGCTTCAACTGAATTTAACAGGGGCTATTTCAAAAATAATTGTGTTCTTAAAAGCTCCAGGAAAGACAACACATATAACTTCCGAGTGCCCCGTTATGGAGAAAACAGGCAACAGGAGACAAATCCCAGTTAGACCTTGGAGAATCTATGGGACAGAAAAAAAGCATTGGAAACCTCATATCTGCAGGAAAACCTTCAGAGTTTCCACCTTCTTAAATGTTAAATTAACCACAAGTCACAGGCATATTGGAAAACAGTTTGGTTTTTTCTGGTACTTCAGAGTCAGTATGTTATGAACATTTAGAGGAAAAGAATACCTCTGAATTGGTTAAAAAAATAATTCTAACATATTCACTGGTGATATTAAAAGCATTATTTGAAATATGCAATTTTTACAATCTGTAGAATTATTCTGCTTCTTTTGTAGTTATACTGTGTACTCAGATAATAAATGGAATAGCTCTTTTCTCCTGGTTAAGCTTATTTGATCTGAAAAAATTAACGAGGTTTACTAAAATCTAACTGTGAATTAGTTGATTAAAGATGAATCACTTAAAATATATGATTTCCCTCTGTGGTTCAGATAATCTTCTTTTCTTATCTGATCTAGAGTTGTTTAAGGCTTTATGGAGATTTCCAAGTTACTGGTAGAACATAAAATTAATTTACACAAATCTATTTTGCTTTAATTTCCCCTAACAAAATGGTCAATTTCTGATTGTAAAGTAAGGGTTTGTCTTTGTGTATATGAATAATCTTGGTTTTCTTACTGAAAGTTGACTGTGGCAGGGATTGTCTGCTGTTAAAATAAGTGCTGTCAGAAAATATTTAGGGCTTGCTTATTCTCTTTCACAAAAAAAGATTAATAAAGTTGTTAAAATCAATAAAGTTACTAGATTATGTCTTCTCCCCTGTAGGGGGAGAGATTTTTACTTAAATTGAAGAGGAATATTTAGACAGGATTCCTTTACAAAGATGACAACAGTTGTACAGCTGGAAGAGCTGAGCTTTGCTCTTACAAATAAATACTCATGGAATACTAAAACATTGTATATGCTTCTTTAATTTAGCTTTGAATCTGGTTGCCAGATATGTAAAATAGATGCCGACATCTCCCAAATGTGAAAGGCTTAACCTTGCTCGAACTTGATTCTAGAAATTTCTTCCTTCTTTAGATCTCGGCATTTTTTCCATTATAGTGAAAGTAAAAAACTTTCCAATTTTAAAGAAAGATAATGGAATGTGAAAGGTCTGGCCACAGAAAGCATCAGCTCCTGCTCAGGGAGACACTGGCCAATAACTTGCTGGAGGCTAACCCAGGCTTCTGGAAAAGCATTGCAATACATCTGCCCTATGCTTATACACTTCCAAAAGTGTCTGTTGTTGGCCACTACTGGAGGCACAACATCAGGTTAGGTCAAGCATAAGTCTAACACACTGCATCTGATTTTATATTATATTTCATGGTCAGGGTCAGTGTCTCAGGACCTGTCTCTTTTTGTTTTGCTTTCTGAATGACTCTGGGGAGATATATTCCAGATCTCCTCAGTGAAGATGTAATCGGGAATTAAACCTATTGGGAATTCCTTAAACAACAGTCCGCCATTACAGGAGGGGTGGTCTTTCTCAATGTATTCATGTTGGAACTGTTCTATTTTGTATAAATATTTAATATCATTATAAAAAGGGAAAACTGGTTGCCTTAATGGGTGTAGTACTCAATTGAGGTGTTTGGTCTGATTTAAGGAGAGAGAGAGGACTTCAAATCCTTGCCATATGGTTGCCCAAATCATTGGCCTCTTTTATGGCTTTGGCAATCAATTCCATTCTTAGAAATTTTCTAATTGACATTAGGTCAGGTTCCTTGGTGTATGTGGTAGTTGTTTTCCCAACACAGCAAAGGTACAATTTTCAAAGCCTTAGAGGAAGCATAAAAATCACTTGGGCTCTACTCTCATTTATTCAGGAAAAATTATGAAGAATTGATTAAGATTAAAGGTCTTAACTCTAGGGAAACATGCATGGGGAGAAGGAAACGTCTTGAATCATCTGAAAATATTGTAGAAAAGTGCCACTGCATATGTGTTTAGGGAGGCATGCTAGTGGCCACATGAAAAAGGAGAGGTGGCAAAGAATTTGCAACCGAATCATGTATGCTGTCTAGCTTAATTTCTGTCAAAATCCTATATAAAGTAAACAGGCCAAAATTAAACCAACAGTTATCACATTTGCAATATTATTCTGTCTCTATGTACTTATATCTAACACATATTGAATCTCATCTAGACAGGGACATTTTTTTAAATTATGGTTGCATTGTTTCCCTTTATATTTACTTTTTTTCAACAAATTCTGTGTACCCAAGACCATATTTTTAAGTCTGTTCTCCATGCCGTTGCCTCTAATGACCAATGCTCATGGATTCTGTATTGACTCAAATTAGGACACTTTGCCATACCTGATATGTTTCTTCGACCTACCTTGGAAGTTACATTAGCTCACTATAGATTTTGCACAGAAGATCAAATAGATTTAAATTTATTCATATGCCCTATGAATCTGGTGATGTTTTCCTCTTTTGTTTTGCAAACATGACATTTGCTTTCCAGTCCCCAAGCTTGAATAGATTTTGCAGTTTGAGAAAAGCAGAGCGAAAAACATGACAGTACCCCTTACCACTTCTTTCTGATTATTCTTTTTTGTTGTTCTCTTCATTTGTCCTATGTTACAGAATCAAATCCTTCATCACTGACACTAGAAATTACTAAAAACTCTTAATTTTAATTGAACGGACTCTGCTATGCCAGAATTATTTGCCTTTTAAAACAGTTAATTGCGGTTAGTATTCCTTGTCATATCTGCCTGCATTCATCAAATTCTGTGTGAAAAATGTTACAAGACAAAGACTTATTTTCAGCATTTTAGAAAGCTGTTCGGATAGTGCATTGATAACATCTCAGCGGGTGGAGGTCCCATATGATTCCACCATTCAACAGAAATTCTTTCATATGTGATTAATTCCAAGACCCATTTAATCCACCACATTATGGTGGTCAATTTGGGGCATCTGTGCTGATGAAAATGACTTTTGATTGTACCTAGATGGCTTTTACATGCGGTACTCCATGCCGGTTTACTCTCCAGTTCAAAGTGAGATAAAATAGAGTCCATTTTCTGGATAGGGCTTTTTTTTCCTGGCTAGCTAATCAGCATTTGTATGTCTTATATTGAATTAGCTGGTTTGTAATCTCTGATTTAGAAAAGTTCCTAGAAACTTCTAGGTATTTTGCTTTTCAAAATTCAAAAAAGACCAATAGAATTTTGCTTTTATTTATCATCACTTTTTCTATGGTACATATGAACATGTATCTGTGCATTAATAAACAAATAATCCATCATACGCATATTGGCTCAAATAAGCATGTACACGTGCAGAAAAACAGGTGACCTGACCTGTTTAGAGAGTTTAGTAGGTTATGTATTAGAAGTGGACTGCATGAATAAATTATTCTTTAAAGCCAGCATGTGTTAGAGAGTTTACATTGTTCCTCCCTTCCTAAACTCTGAAATTCACTTTTCAAACTGATGTCCAATGTGCTGGCCATCTGGGTGTGACCTGAATTGCTATTTCAGCCAAAGGCTAAACTGCAAAATGACTCTGTTAGGATTAAGCCCTGGGTGAGACTACCTGATTGAATGATGCAGTTTGTCTTAACTGATAAATTCAGCTGATATTACTCAAAAAAGGGGGGAAAAAGGTAGATTCAAACTTAATTTCCAGCTTTAGTTTATCTAGTAGTAATTCTCACATTCTTCTCCCAGAAGATTCTTACAGTCTCTCAGGCTTCTGAACAAATTATAATTCTGGTTGCTAGTCTGCATAAGGATTAGAAAGAGAGAGAAGAAAGAGAAGAGAGTTTGATGATATCTTTCAGAAATGTAGCAGAGGAATTTGAAGTGTTATTTTATTCTTTATTTAATATTTAGACATTAAAAAATCAAGTATTGCAAATTAATAAAAATGTATTTGTGTGCTCAGTTCTTCCAGAAACTTTAATCTAAATTTAAAGACTAAAATTTTGTAAGGTCATGACATCTGGAAAGTATTAAAAAAACCCAAATATGGAAATGTAAACATTAAGGTTTTGGGGAAAAGCTGAAATGGGAAAATGCTCAGAGAAGTGTATTAGGATTTTTTTTTTAGCGGTTATTAGTGGGTTGACAGTCTATAATGGAAAGTATGAATTCAGTGTCAAGTATAGCTAACAACAGTACTTTGAAAATGTTTATTGTGTACACTTGCATTGTTTTATAGTAATTTGAAACATATCATGAGAGATTAATATCTTGATTTCAGGCATTGATGGTTAATTAATACCTCTAAGTTTTATTATGATTACCGTTTATACAAAATAGATAATATCTGGGATCTCTTTGTACTTCTAATTTTGTTTTTCAGACTCTGAAATCCATCTCCTGAGGTTATCCATACAGAGGTTAAAATAGTGCTTATTGAGTCCTATGATCATAGCCTATGCAATATCTCTTATATTTGGCATATTCACTGATAAACACTTGAGGTAAATATGATACAGGTCTCAGTTACTGTTCAGATTTCTACAGTTTTGAGAAACAGTATTGCTTTTAAAAAACCCATGTAAAAGCTCTTGCTGAAAAGATCACCAATTAGCAACCATACTGCACAAACAAGAGTCAATCCTTTTTTTAAAAAGTGAAAAAGTACAAGGGAAGAAAAAGAAATTTGAGCATTAAGTGTAAAATACTCTTTCTAAAAATGGGTTTTCCTTAAGAAATCACAAAAATTGCATGCAATTTCCCATTTTGTACTGTGGAATGTATTAGCAGACTCCATTCTTTGCAGTGAAGCCACAGCCAGCTTAGAAAGTATTTTAAAACAATTTTTTTTTTTTTTAAACAGTAGAATGTGTCACCACATGCAGCTTTCTTTTACTGATCACTGTATGTTTGTTTCAGTCTCAGTATTCAGGAACAAGAATTGCTTAGTGATGCCATTTATTATGGTCAGTGTCCTGAGATTAGAAAAGACCTCTGCTTCCAGTTCTTTATTAGTAGGCTGCTTGAATGAGCAGGAGACAGAAGAATGTGACCATAGTTTTTTGGCATTTGGGAATTTGACTGAGAAGTCAAATATATCATTATATAAAGGAATTTCCAGGAGAAATCAGAGCCTTCCTTTGAATTTCTTTGAATCTTTAATAACACTCTTTCTAGGTTGCACATATCATACTTATTGGAGAGGTGTCCTGTCTGAAAATTTAGACTGGCCATTAAGATGATCTTTCAACAGCCTGAAGGACCCTGTATACTGGCTTAAGCTTTTTAATTTTATCTTAAGCAGTGTATAGAAGTACATTACCTTTCCTGTGAAATTCAGTATTCTGCTTAAAAATTGGTCTTAGAACTGTACTATCCAGGTAATTTATATATATATATATATATATATATATATATATATATATATATTTGAAGAAGGTATTTTTAATGTGTCTAAAAGCCAAAAGGAATACCTCGTTATTAATCTCTTGAATATTTGAAGCCACCTAATAGCACCAGCTATTTAGGCTTGTGCTTAACCCAACAATTTTTCTGGCTAAAACAGTTTTGCAGGTACAGCTTGTATTTTTGCACTGAGAACATAACACGTTGTCCTGCTGTTCATTCTACTGTCTGGTTTACTGATACCTCTTTTTAACTGTCAATGGCTATTACATCTTACTTACATTAAGATGATGACAAGTCTCTTCTAGTAGATTCTGTCTTAAGAACCATGAAATGTTCTACCTTTTAAGTCTTCTTTTGGCCTTGAGAGGCCACCTAGCAATCAAGAAAATTCAAGGAAAGTAGACTGATTTTTTAAAAATCAATTTTTATTTTAAACAGACAATATGACACACAAATAAAGATCAATTTAATGAAGGTATAATATGGAAGATTCATGTGTTAGTTTGCATGGAATTAATGCATTTTAGGATTAGGGAGATAATAAGGAAAACAAAAACAGAAGGTGGAGTAGGTGTTCATGTTTAAAACTGGAAATTTACTTCCAAGAATACTAATATGAAATGAAGCCATAAGGGAGTGTCTTGTTTAACTAAATTCAGAACGTAAGTTTCAAAGAAGGTTACTGGGCAGACCATGCAGATCATTTATTTTTCTCGTGAAAACAGGTTAAATACCAGATGAACACAGTCTCAGTTCAGAAAACTTATCACTAATATAAAATGATCCTAATCCATTATTAAATTAAGTTATCCCAAGGTAATGACTATATCCCACAGACAACATAATGTCATCCAAGTCAAAAATCAAATTCATCTATTGGCTAGTTTGCAACAGCTGGCTTTTTGCCTTTTCTCTTTTAAAATACAAGCTCATTTCTGATAGTCTTTTCATCTCTAGCGTTTCTTGGTCATCTTATTTTCTTTTACTATAATTAAGGTAAACTGCGTAATTCTTCCCAACAGTTGTCCCTTGTAATTGCTAAGGTAATAACATGTGTTATCTTGTTCCATCTCTTAATATAGTCCTATATTGATTCCTATGTTATCTGAAGGTAAGCAATGGATGCAGGCCTCCTGAAAGGCTGAAGATTAAATGGGAGGTGCCCAGACCTCTATCTTTCCGATTCCATCCTTTAATGATAAGTTCTTCACCAGGATTTGATGTCTTGGTAAGCGTGAACATCTTCTGGCTATCTCCTCTCTGCAATCCCTCATCTCAAATTAACACGTTGCTTTCCTAACCCCTACTCTTCAGGACTTTCCCTTCAGGATATTAGCCATATCTCTGTCACACAGCAGCTGCTGCAACTCCCCTGCTGCAGCTCCTGGACACTGACTTAGACATTTGGCTATATAGTATGCTCTACCTTAGACATTTGGCTATATAGTATGCTCTACCTTAGACATTTGGCCACATGGCATAATCTACCTTAATCATCCAAAACACATTAAGTGTTCAGATGCTGAATGTATCTCACAGACAAGTCAAGTTTAAACACCAGACTAAATAATATTAATTCTACACAGTGACATTTACTTCAGTTTTACTAAAGGCATTGTAGGTGACTCAGTGCAAGTTAGCAGGTAGGCTAATCCATTTCACTGTGGGGTTTTTTTTAAATATAAGATGTAATTTATTATAAAATGAATACCAATTTTTTATTTCAAATATTAAAATTGACTCATCCATTTCATAAGTATCACCATGGGAGGTGTGGAAACAATTACAGTTTTCTTTAATCTCAAATCATAAATTTGACAAAAATAGAAGTATTTGTATTCTTATAGATCTCCATTATCTAAGCAACTGCAGCTGTTTTCCTGAGTGGTTTCATGTCATACAAATAGATGGATACTGTATCAATTTTAATTTTGCATGATCTGAAAACAGGAGAAAGTTAAATAAAAGTATGATTCTGAATCATACTCAGAATGAATTTTATTTTCTTGTTGTGGGTGTTTACCACAGGGTAAAACAGTCTCAAGTCGGGAATATTCACTTAATTTATTGCCAGTTAACGTAAGCTTTTAATTACTGATTCCAGTATTGAGAAAGAAAGAAAGGAAACAAACAAGAAGTTAGAGAAAATAGCTCACCTGCACTCCAGACACCTCTTCTTTCCTCAGCTCCAGTGCCTTATGGCACGCGATCCCTTCGATGAGGTGATGGGTAGTCCCAGAGATTGCGGTCAGTGTGCAGCAGCTCCTTCCTCTTGCCACTCTTTGTTTCTTACTCCTTCCACCTGGTCTGGCATTAATTCCTCCACCAGCTACAGGCCCTTTGTGGGGCATGTGCCCCACATCTTTCCTCCATGGGAACAGCTCCCTTCAGAAGTGTGCCTTGTCCTGGGTCATCTTCCATATGTCTTCCCCTGCTTGGTTGTCTCCTGCCCCTTTTTCACTCTTTCTTAAACATGTTTTAACAGAGGTGCTGTATGATCCCGTGATGGGATACAGATTTGGCAGGCGGTAGGTCAGTTTTGTCCGTGACATAGCCTTCAGGAACCAACAGTGCCTGGAGCAGAGCATGTCTGGCTTTCCTCCCTCACATGGTACTCTGCAGATCCCCACTAGCAAAGCTCTGCCCATTATGTCAAACACAGCATTGTAGTCCATTTATAAAGAGTGCACTGTTAAAATCTTGGAATATCTTTTTCCATCATGGTCATAGTTTTTGCAAGAGCAAAACAAGCCTTGTGGTAAGAAAATAATTAGAAATGTGAACTTTAGAAAGAATTTTTGTTAATGAACTTCTGTGATTTTAAAATTTAAATAATTTGTGTTTTCAAATCCAAATCTTAATCTCTCACAAGATAAACAAATAAGACATTTTGTTTTCATTAGTCATCACCTCATTGACTAGCATGATATATCAAGCATAGTAAACATTTTTTGTAGGTTATTTATTCCTGCTTCCAATGGGTTACCAAATGTGGGAAATTCTCTACTTGTATTACTACTGCAGTGTGCAGAAAGCAAAGTTTATGGCAGTCATTGCTTAATGATATTTTCACACATCATTCATTGTTTAAATGATAGAGACAAGCTTGGTGCCTAAATATTTTGTACCACTCTTTCCCAAGCCAAGACTCAACCTGTGAACCCGTGATATCAAGCTTTTGTATTATGAATGAGACAAAGTGGAAATCCCAGCTAGATGCTGGTTTTGGAAGGGGAAGGGAAAAAAACAAACAAAAACCAAACAAAACCAGCAAATGGGTTTTTTAAGGCTTATTTTATTTTCCAAAGAACATATCCATGTGGATGATTTCCTATTGGGGCAGCTGTTCATATAATGTTTTTAACTACAGTTGCTATCAGGCCAGCTACAACTCTGTGATTTCTACATCCTCAGACTAATATATTCTCCTGCTGATCCTTGCAGAGTATCCTAGAGCAATATGTAATAACTCCCCAGGCTGGGCAGTGAGACAGGTAGGATGGGCAGAATTTACACATTTTCAAATATGCTACTCAAAATTTTCCCTGTTAGATGATCAATAAAAATGCTAATTAAACACTGAAAGCCTAGTTAATTGTTTAGATTAACAAGGTGAGCATGTTCTTCTTCATCCAGCCTTAGGGAGGCTGTGTTAGGAGCATCTCTTTTGTTAAGGAAAGAACAGTAGTTTGATGCTTCTGACAGTTACCTTAATTCTCTGAAGGATATCGATATGACAGGCAGCATTTATAAGCCTAGGCTGCCACTTCGCCTGTGTCCATAAACAAAGCTGTTGCAAGGCCAGTCAAGTCTCCAAGACTCTTCCAAACTGCAGCAGAATGTAGAAGGCAAATTGGTACATTGCATTTTTTTATGTTAGCATAACTTTAAAATATAGATGATATGCCTCATTAATGACATGAGAAAATACTCTTTTAACTAATTTAAGTTTTAATGAGTTTTAACTAATTTAACTCATTAACTCATGAGGTTCATAATATGTCTTAATTCTTTCCTCTGTTCACACTGTAAAAGTATGTATATCATATATGAATGATACATGCATTACTGTCTGCAAAAAGCCAGACATATAAACATTTCAAAATGTTTATACTGTAGCCTTTATAAAGATGATGCTCTTTCTGGTATTTTTTTGTTTGTGTTTTTTGACTTTTTTCCATATTACACAAAATCTGATTGTTATTATTGTGTGCAAGAGACTTAGAATCCAAAGAGTCTGGGCTACAATCAGTATCACACCCAAGTTAATACTCTTGTTATTTTTGCTGTTAGCATGCATTCTTTTTTACAAAGCTACTTCAGCAAGACGCTGGATCAAAAATTGCAGAATTAATTGTGTTTAGACTCCAGTAATGTGTATGTCTTTAATTTTGCAATATATGTTATGTATAAGAACAAAACAAACTAATAAACAAAAGGGTTACACTTTTGTATATCTGTTAGTATCTGAATGCTTAATAAAACTCTTATTTTCTTTTTTGTTCAGTTAGGCAGAAAACTATCAATGCAATGAGTTACACATCGTAATATACTACTATGCTTGTAACACTTAATATTAGTGTGAAGTACTGTAAATTAAGATGTTGATGAACCATGTCTAACATCCAAACAATTCAAGCATGTCTACTCATACTACTGTGGAAAAACTGAACTCTAAAGCCGCTGAGTCCGGTGGTACTTTTGGTGGAATTTGATGAAAAGTAATAGATTAAACTTGTTATAACACTATGTGTTAATATTTCCTTTTTATTTTGTCCTTCATGGATTCAGATCCCAATTGAAATTCTAACTTATTATAAGATTATGTTGATTTTTTAAAATTATTTTTTATTAAGTTTATTGATTTGGGAGGGGATTATATTAACAGTAGATGTAATTATGAGTTTTTTCACTTATGCTTAACATTTATCAAGGAAAGTAACAAGTTAACATTATTCTTTGGGAAACATTAGAAAATGCCATTGAACTTTGATCCAGTGCATTTTTCTGGATGATGTTGTACCACTGTGTGTTGCACACTTCAGTAAAAACGAAGTCAGTGTTTATTACTGTGAGGAAAACACAAGACGAAAACCAGGTCATTCCTCAGTGAAATAATATATTCTTTCTTGACTTACTGGTCTTGTGATTGTTCCTGTTCTACCTAACTAGCATGAGCTAGTTCTATCCTACAGGATATTCTGAGATTTACAGCCCTTTCCCAGAAAACCTGAAGGGTTTTAAGGTGGGAAGCTTAAATGTGTAAAGAAAGCAAGCCAGTCAACACAGTCAATGTAACTAGAAGCGGTTGGGAGGCAGAAAGAAAATAATGAGGAGAAATGTCAGCTGCTAAAGAAAGCAAACTTTTTCCTGCCATCCTCCCTAGACGAGGTAGTGAACCCTTTCACGCTACCTGCAAAGATGGTGCATAATATTTGAGATATGGGGAAGTGAACAGTTATGCCACTGGAAGTAATACAAAAGAACCAGAAAATTTGTAATTATCACATATGTTTTTGCAATACTTATGTTGTTAAGGTGAACAAAAACCTGCAGAAAAAAGTAAATTAATAAGAGGAGAGCAAGGTAATTCACTTTATTATTGAATAGTCCACCATACACAATTATTAGGCATGAGGGTGCAAGCCCTTTCACTGGTAGGATAAACAGTCTTGCTGTGAGAATATGAAGTAAGCTTATTCTTCATTATCATTTTGTTATGATAAAGAATTATTATTCTAAAGCTAACTGTGTCTGAGCAGTACTGTCTGTAACTTCTTTTAGAGAGCAATTACTTTAATTAGGCTATACTCTAATTCCGGAAGAGATGCTAATTCTATTATGTTGGATGACATTCATGCCTTCAGGCACCCCAGTCAGGTTAAGGATTCCCCAGGAAGCCACAGGTCAGTTGTACAGCAGGGAGCAGGCAGCAAGCTGGTAGAAAGGGATTCCAGCTGGAGAATCCAAACCAAACATGTCACTTACTCTGAACCTTTCACACCACATTATGGAAAGATAGAAAGACCTTTTGCTCCTTGGAACCCTATGGGTTCATTGCAGAAGTACTTGTGTTAGTAGAGTCATTTAGAGACCAGTCTTTTGGCTGCTTCAACTTCCAAGAAAATGAAGAGTCACTGAGGAATGTAAAGTGATACCACTGAAAATAGCCTGCCATCTCTTCCTCTACTATACTGGAGTTAATCACTCTCTGAGTGGGAAATCTATCATAGCTGTTTCCTCTGTCATTGTCAGTTTTAGCAGTTTTAGACTATTTCTTAGCTGTGAATCTTATGATGTGATAAGAGGTTGTATAGCAAGAAATATCTGCACATCTGTATGGTATATTTTTAGTGTCTAAATGTTTGGGTCCCCAGAAGAGCATCAGTTGCTTTAGCAATTGTGCTAAAGGGTTGATTCTTTGCTCTACTCTTGAGGAAATATCACAATTCTAAATATGTGCAGCAAACCCTATAGCTATAGTTTGATGTATGCTTGATAGCATCTTAGGAATGGAAAGATAAACAGTCTTTATTCCTGCTCTTTCGTATATTTAATATTAACATTGTAGGAGAAGGTTTTACAACAAGTAGAACAAATTGCTTAAAATGACACCACCACTTCTGAATGCTCTTTTGTGCTTTTATACTAACTTAATGAATTGTCTAACAATAGAACACCTTTTCAAAATCACTCAGAAGATTTTAACAACGTATAACCAGAAGGTCAAGAGTAAGAGACAGCAGAGCAGATTCCAAAGCTATTTAGTACATTTTATGACTGCCAACTGTTTTCTGTGTATGCATTTTAAATCCAAGTCAAGTTGCAAATGAATTGATTCTGGTGATCTCCACTTAGTGTTATAAAACAGTATGTAAATTGCAGAATTACTGCACATTTTGGCACAGTTATGGGAAATAGTTATGTCTATAACTGAGTGAAGAAGGCTGATGTTTGCTCAGGCAATGAGGAAGTTTCCCAATGTCTGTAATTTTTTACTTTAACAGAAGATACCGGCTTCCAAGCTACCAGGATTCCTCTCTGTGATTATTGTTCAGGAAGGAGCTTGTGTGAGAACCTGTGAACATCTGTTGATAACTTCAAAAAATATATTGTTTTATTAGACTTTTTTCCACTGATGTGTTATACTCGAATTTCTTTTTCTAGTGAGGATGATTGTGCAGAATACCACCTGTTGTTCTCAGTTCTTTGAAAGGTTTTCAAGCTTTTTGTTAGTTATAACACCTTTCCTGTGAATATCATTCCAACTGGGTAATCCAGCCAAAGGGATACAAAGGTCTCACCAGGAGGAAGACATGAGAGAGCACCTAGTTCTAGCTACGTACATATAAACAATTATCCATGGCTACTCAGTATGTCAAAATAATTGGATCAACAGTATGTTTTCTTTAAGAACAGAATAACTCTTACTGCTAGTTTTTTGCCATACATTGGTTCCTGTTGTAAACAAGGCATGTCTCATACATTATGGAAGTTCAGAGTAAGCTAGAAAAAGAGGTAATTTTTTATCTAGTATGATAACTGTTCTAATTATAGATTACTTCAAATGTATACTTTACTCTTGCTTTTTTTTTTTTTGTATGCTGGATCTTAAGAAATACAAATGAATATAAAATTTCTTCTTCAGCAATGAAATAAGATTCTACTGTTTGGAGATACTAATTTCTGTGCAAAAAATTGTGTGCTTCCATTTTAATGTACAAAGGTTCTGAACTCTCCCTCCAAATGTAAAGCTGACTTGCAAATAGAGTTAATTAAAAATGTGATAGCTTCAAGAAATTTCTGATTATAAACTGAATGCTTTCAATTAACTCAAGTAGGAAGAACACTGAATTACATTTAAAATGTATTTTTTTAACATATGGATTAGGTAGCATATCATACGTGCTTTAGAGACTATGTATCTCTTTAAAGAAGGAATAATTTCGTTTCTTTGGGTAAGAAGAACTAAATCTATGTTTATTAGGACTATTGCCAGCTGTTTTTATGACACCATTAATAAACATTAAAAATAGTAAGCATCCATAGGTTTAGAGAAGAGTTTGCAACCCAGTATATAACAACTAAATGCAATACTATTCCCTTTGCTACAGCCTTATTTTATCATTATGAGAAACCTAGAGAGGATCTTGGGTCTAAAAACACTGAATTCTTTTTTTCCACTGTGTTCATACGATACTATTTTAGAAAGACTTGATTCTCTTTTTCCCTTGTCTTCATGGACATGATGCCACCTGTTCCACCTGTATACAATGAGAACTACAGAGATATGTTTTAAGGTTTTTTTTCTTCAAAGTTTCCTTGTTTCTTGTAATCATTTGCTGCCTGTATCTAGTGATATGTTAGGGTAATGCATTTTTAACAACGAAATTATAAAACTCATACTTCTATCCCTGTTTTTTAAAATCAACAGCAGTAAGACTCAAAGCTAATGCTTTTGATTAGAACTTCAATATTTGGTTTGATTCCCACAATCCATATTAACCATTTTGGTAACTGGGAGTAGTGTTGTTACTGGTTGGTCTTGGTGGTGTTTTGCCAGGACTGGCATTATTCCAAAGATTGTGACTCCAAGCTTCAGAGAGATTAAGAGTAAGAACTTGTTTTTGCAACACAGCCATAAAATTTATGCCAAAGTGAGTCTTGCTGTAATGTTTGAGTGTATATTACTTCATATTGCCTTCTCTTTTTAGAATTATCTGTTAAAAAAAAAAAATTCAAACCAGAGCTGAATACACAAAATACCACCGCTGATCTGTGCGGTGCTGACTTTTTGCTGAGCATGTCTCATCTCTCATTCAGATGTCAGTTCTCTAATTCCAGGCACCAGAGGAAGAACACAGTGTGTGATGTGACACACTGAAAATGCAAACACTTGAGGTGTGACCTATATGAAATAATCTGAATATTCTTTTTGTGCTTTTGTGATCATTCTTTTCTCTTAAGAGTTAAGTTTTAGTCAGTGAACTTTCTGCTTATTTTCCCAGATCTCTTTCTGATGAACCATGCAGCCAGCAAAATCTGTCTATTCACAGAATGCTTATGATACATTCATTTTTTTTCTAATGAAGTACTTTTTGAAAATTATTTTTTCTGGTTACAGCATGGTATTGCCATAATAATGAAAAAATAAAACAGATCTCAAATTTTTTGTCTGTAAGAGTCTCACCCTGTGACTGAAATGATTCATTTTTCTTTTTTAAACTAATTTAAGAATTGCATATAAATTTTTACTCTTATTGGAGTTTAAAAAAAAAACAACAATGAAAAGCACTAATATTAATCCATAATATGTGTACATTACTTCTAAAAATATTGGTCTTTTCAGTGTCAATATGAATGAATGTTTAGCTTTTTGTTGGTGGCAGGTTCAATATTTTTTTATTATTAGATAATAGCTTATTTGTGGTTTTGTTCATTTGTGAGCTTAGTGGAGATGAAGGTGGATAGCACTGCACCAAGATTTCAGTATAAATCTTTTTTCTGAGGAGTGGAGTCAACAGAACTGGTTCCTAGTTGTCTTGTGTTCTGCCGTTTGAATCGGAGCAGAGTTTGCATAAAATGCTGATAACAAGTGACTATTAGAGTTGCTAGGCTTTTGTATTTATTTACACAGATGTAATTAAACAATGTGCAGCACGATGGAGAGTTTAGTCCAGTAGCCTTAACAGCAAAATTAGTTTATGCTGCTCTAACTTTTAAAGTAATGCAAGGACAGTGGAAAGTATATGAGGAAATATGAAGAAGCAAAGTTCCCATTTGCCTTGGATAGCCTTTAGCAAATTGTTCTAAGTGTAAAGGATTCAACAAAAAAAAAAAAATAAAAAAATATAAAAAGTTAATGGAACTTAGATTTGATAAATCATGCCATTAGGAAGCAGAGGCCTTAAAAGAGCATAACTAAATCATTCTTAAGGAAAATGTAAAGAAGCTGTACCTGTCATCATGGTCATGATGACAAAGTTTCATAGTAGTAAGGCTTGTACTGAGCAGGGCACTAAGATTTCAGGTCGCAAGCTTCTGTTTTAGATAGCCATGTCAGGAACTTCAGGAGGATCCATTGAAGGTTGAAGACTGATTTTGCTATCCCTATTTCATCAGCTAGTCAGCCCTGACTTTCATTTAGTTCCGAGCCTCATCCTTTCATTTGCTTGTTTTGGACCTGATGGCTCTGTCTAGAACTGTTGTTTGACATCTATTCAATCTGAAGATATTGCTCATTGGTGCCTTCTCTTTTGTCACTAATGTGCCCATGAAGCACAATTTCATTCCTTCTCTTTTCTCCAGGTTTTTTTAACACTGAAATCTGGGCAAAGAATCTGAGATAAAATCATGAATGCTGATGCATTTTTCTCCCCTTATCTGTATGAAGTTGTTAGAATACTCTATGCGCTGTTGAATATTGTCAGCGTATGACAAGTACCAGCAGAGGCTTAGTTGGCTTTCAGCTAGAAAACATGCATTAACCACAGTTCACAGAATAAACATAGATATAGGAAAAACATTCAGAAGGAAAGCATGAAAATTAACATATGCACACACAACAAATTTTTATAAAGTACACATTAACTCTCTCAGTGCTATCTTATAAGACGTACTGATGAGTGGCATGAGAGCCTGGAGCAATTTCAAGTCCTGAGTGATCTTATAATACACCTTCTACACAACAGTGCCTCTGTACAGTTCTGCAGGGATGGGCATTGTCCTAAATCTGGTATTAGATCTAGAGAAGTTACAGCAAGGAAAGGAAATATGAAGCACTGCTGGAACTCACTAGCCCTTACAGAATGCATATGCATGGCACATCTCTTCAGCACATACTGCCCTGGGAAGAACATTAAGCTAACAAGGCTGTAAAAATGGCACGATTATACTCAACAGAGCTGCTTGTGTGTCATTTATAGTTGGTATCCTGAGAGGCAGAGGTGGTAAGATTTACCAGTGGTCACACGGAAACCTGTATCAAAAGCTGAAACTCAACCCAGACCATTCTGTGCCTAAGTTAGATTCCTGTGTGCTTTGTCCCCACAGTGATTATTACTGCTTTTATCTTAGTGCTGCCTCATTTGAATGTGGTAAATAGAAGGTTAGATAACAAGTTAGGAAAGAAATTTAGCTCAATCGAACTTGCAGATTTTCTTGAAGCATCACTAAAGAGCAAGGTAGCAGCAGAGAATAGATTTATTTAGTAAAAAAATACAGTGTTAAATTCTATTGTATTTAAAATAACTATTGCAAAAAGAGATTTTTGCTTTTAAAACATTCAGCATTTCTCTGAGAATATGCATGATTTATTCCTTATTAGAAGGTGAGCTAAAAAGTCCTTTTGCAGAATTTGTTTTGCTCAGGGTTCATAAAAACATGGCTATAGATGTACAGTCTTTAAGCAGAAACTTATTCTTTTTTTCAGATTTATTTTTATTTCAGTTATTAGTGTGGGTTTTGGTCTATTAGAAAAGTGACTTACAAATCTGAACTTCAAAAGATTCATAGTGTGAGCAGATGCAGGGTATATCATGAATCATGGAGAAAGCTGTGAGGGGAAAGGGGGAATCTCAAGGAGAGTTTTAAAAACTGCTTGATATTAAACATATATATTGTATTTTAAGTTAAGCCTTAGGGAGCTTAGGTTTTAAGTTAGTATCCAGAAGTTTTGTTTTCTGTTGGGTGTGTATATGACATCCTTCTGCAGAGAAAAAGAAGAGGTTTCAGGTGGGTAAAATTGAATTTGCTGGATTAAAGATTAAAGGTATTGTGGTGCTGAAGCATAAACATACACTAAGTCACTGCAGCTCTTATCAGTATATTGTTTATTACACTCAGCATATATTGATACTTCAACAGACAGAAATACAGAAGGGTGTACAGTTGGCTGTATTGTAGGACCCATGTGTATTGCTTCTCTCAGAAGCAGCTTTTTCTTCTAAATGATGACAGATAGTAGATCTCTTTCTCTTAGAACAGTAAAGAGCCAGAAAACCATAACTGACAGCAGGCTCATTGCATTTCTCTTTTACAACAATTTGCATAGATCACCAGTTCTCTGGAAAATATCTCTGGAGTTTTAGAAATTTCTGATATACAGGAACACTATCTAGAATTAACTAGATTAAATAAGCATTTCTGTGTGGCAGCGCTTTTACACACCAGTGTAGCACATTGAAAATCAGCAAAATTTATTCCAAACTATAATTTATTTAGGCTTTTTTTTAGCCTTAGCAAAAGCTAAAACAAAGAGTAATCAACTCCATCTTCTTTTTCGGAATCTTCAATTAATAAATTAATTACAGTGTTCCTAATAATTTCCCTTCATTACTGGGGAAATATCACATTCATGAAATGGAATGCAAGTGCTGAAGTTCAAAAAAATAGCAGTTCTAAATATTGTCTACCTATCTCTCAGGATTATTATAAAGAGAAGTTTCAGCAATATTGAAAAAAGTAAACATTAATTTTAAAAAATAAGAAAGAAATCCAGTGACCCTTAAAGAACTGAAGATAGAAATACAGTAATAAAGACACTAGAGAATTGACTCAAAAGATCTGTTATACTCCTACCTTTTCTAATGTTTTCCTGTGTAGTTGTAGGCAAATCTCTTTGTCCATATTTTCATTAACCTTCAAAAAACAGCAGTACTGATTACTGCATTGTTTTTGTTGTTTACTTAAGCATGCTTAGTTGTTGCATTGGAGAAAAAATAACCATTTTTCCATAATTTCCTGGCTTATTATTCCTACACTAGCTTTTATTTGCTTTCCTACCATAGAAATCAAATATAGATCCTGCAGATCTACCAGCTGCAGGAAAAGAAGTTTGGCTCTCTCTTTCCAGGAGGCCAGTTTGACAATAATTTTAATCACTTTATAACCCACAGTGTGCCATTAGTTGGAGAATGGAACATAGATCTGAATTAAATAAAATGCCACTCATAGTCAGGAGTCCTTTAGAGCTGTTACCATTACAATAAGTTATTTTTATTACTGCATGAACGTATTGATTTATGAGCACACAATAAATCCAAAGAATAGACACATTTATAACAGAAGAAAGAAGTATGAGGAAAAAGAGATATATAAATTCCTTCACATTGTGACTTTTAGAACAGGCAATGTTTTTAATGAATAAAAGAAAATATAGATCATAAAAGTGAAATGATAGGTGTAATAGCTAGCAGCAAGACAATAGCATCATATAAAATCTCCTGGAAGACAATAGGATTTAAGTTCTTAACTGACAGATCAGATTTCAAAACAGGCCAAATATCCTTTGTCTTTCCCACAGTTTCAGGGGAATCACCTGAACAGTTCCAATGTGGTTCCACTCTTACACCTTGGTGCAATGTTGACACAGAATTCTGTCTGAACCACACAGCAGACTGCCTCCCGATTGGCATTTATCAGTATTAACCCTACTGTTCTATCAGTATTCTGAATGGATTTTTTATTTTGTGGAAGTTATGAAGACCATATATCCGTTACTGACCAGATGTCAACTCAGCACGCAGATTGCTTTTTATCTGGATGTAGCAAGCCCTTTATTAAAGGTACTTTGTCACTACTGCTCCCATTTTACAAATCATAAAACAGAAACATGGAACGCTTAAGTTGTTGAAAGGTTTGCTGGCACAACACAGCTGTTCTGTATGGTTACTTGTTAGCAGGGCACACTACTTGATTTCCCCCAGATTTTCTGGTGATAATCATAGTATAAAAGGCTGGCCTAGCACATAGAGTAGATAATTTATCACTTCAAGGTGGAAATATAGATTTTTCTATCCCATTGTTTTCCAACTGTTCTCACTTTCATACACACACAACTGAGGTCTCACTTGTGGATTGTTCCATTTTTAGATGGAAAATAGGTGAACTTCCAAATACTCTTTCATTGTCTGTAAACAATTCAGAAATGAAACAAATACACTGACACTGTATTGTGTATTCATGGCACTGAAATGAAAAGATTGAAAGGTCTTTTATTATCAAAAAAATGAAAAGTAGTTGTTCAGGCATCCTGAAACATGTCATTTTGATTAAATAAAACCGTTTTAAAATCTTTCAATTTAAACAAAGATTTTAGAAAGTTTGAAAGAAAATGAAGTTCCAAGCTATACTTCTAATGTTCTGAGAACACAATCATGAGTTCTTCAAGTTCTACAGATCTTAGGGGAAAAAAAGAAATAAAATGCTTTAGGAAATTCTTCACTGGTGACATTCACTAGTTTTAGAAGAAATAATTTTGTTTCAGTGCTGCACTTTAACCTAGTGCTCCTTGCCTGACATTGGTAAAAATCTCTGCCAAATACCACAAGGTTTTAAGCACTGCTTAAGCCTTTGAAGGTTTTAGTGGAGCTTAAGTAGTGCCACAGTCCTTATTCTGGCACATAGCCAGGATGAATTTCTCTTTTGATGGCAACAGCTGTGTATCTATCAGGTTTCTGAATGTACAAGGAGGGCAGAGCAGGGTGCTGCACTCCCCAGGCAGCTGCCAAAAGTGGGTGAACAGAACTGCTGCTCTGGGATCAGGGCTACCAAGTAACCAAGCACCGGCTGGGATTTTCTGTGCTTTGACACTTGACCCTCCTTATTCTGCTCCAAAGCTTTCCTGAAGTTTTAGGTGTATTGGAAGGCACATTTCTGCCATTTGGACCACCTTTGTTCCAGGTGTCAGCCCTAGAAATATAAACATTGCTTCTTTTTCTCCTCTTAGTAGTTCCCCTGATAGTCACAATTTGACTTGTAAATGTGGCAACTAGTGGTTACACTCAGGAGTCTTGCAAGTAGGAAGATTCTGGGAAAAAAGCTTTACAAATAAAAAATTATAAATATTGAAATGCTTTGATTATAGAAAAATCAAGAAATGGCATCTTTTATGCAATAAACATGCATTTAAATAATGTACTGAACTTTTATGCTTCACAGAAGATACATGACATCTTGTTCTTTATTACTATTACTATGAATGTTTATCTTCATATTTCTGAAGATTCAGCTCTGTTCTTTGACAGGCTTTTCAAGAATGGACAATGAGCAAAGCTGAGATCTTTTCTGCTTCCCCAAGAGTTTAAAAACAAGGAAAAGGAAACATATAGTTTTGAATGTTTCTTAGAATTTTATTTTTATTGCCTATTATTGAGTAATGTTTTCTTTGCTTTTTGTCATGTGGAGACTGAGTGACCTGATGATTATTTCGCTAAGAATAGGTACAGTAAAGTAAATCAGATGTTTTGGGAGTTATCAAGATCTGGGCTTACTTATTGTAAGACTGCTGATCAGTACACCTTCAGGATTTTTCTCAGTGATTCATGGCCCCTCCACACTGGCCATGTAATCTAACACTACCTCAGAGCTATCGGGAAGGGGGAGGCAGCAGGGCTGCTCCATCTCAGTCTCTCTCACTGCACAATACGCAGAAGCTGCAGCACCTCCTACATGCTGTTCTCTGTTCAAATACAGGTAAAGTTGGGAGGCCCCCACGAGTCTGGGAGCTGTCAGGTCTGTGGCTGGTACCTTGAGAGAGGGGAAGGAAGTAGGGCTGAATTTTGCACCGTACATTTATATCTAGTCTGTTTGCAAAATAGCACAAGTGCTGCTTTAAAGTAGTGATCTCTAGTTCAAGTAAGAATAAAACCTTTCTTGACAATTGATGAAATGGAAAAAGGGGGAGAGAAAGGTATAAAAGCAGAAATTATACTTCAAGTTAGACTTTGGGGGTGATTTAGGTGGTTTGTTATCAACATACCTCTTTTTATCTATTGAAGAATACCCACTGGGAACAAGATACCTTCCTGAAAAACTGCTCTAGTTTACTTTCTATCAGAATAGAGAAATAACTGTATTGCAGTTTCTCTATGTAGGGAACTTTTCTCTGCATTCTATTGTCTCACCCTGTATATCCTGGAAATCAAAAACTCAGTGAAGTGTCTTAAGAATGGGGTAGTTACCCGCTGCTTTAAGGCACCTCATATATAGACCTAGTCATTCCTAATCTCCTCTTTCTCCCTTGTTCAAGTGTTTCAGGCAGACCTTTAAGGTCAACTGACCCACATTTTTGTATTTAGTTCCTTTTCTGCCATGTTTTATGGTTTTATCACTGGGACATTTTGACTGCCAGTAAAATACTCCTTGTGGCCACTCTGCATCTCGTCACTCTCACCCTCTTCATGTTTCTGTGATCCTTACAAAGTGTCTTGTGTTCCCTTTAATCCTTTCTCACTTTTCTGAACTCTATTTTGATCTTCCACCAGTTCCCTTGTGCCATTCCCATTCTGTCGGCTCCCTTAGAGAATATTTTTCTTTCTTGCTCTCATGCTTTCCCTTCTCCTTACCCTCTTCCTTCTCTTGCACATAAAGCATACCTGATTGTCTACTTGCATTTTTTCCCAATAAACACTATCAAATACACAAAATCCCATAACCAGAGGAAGATTGCTCAGCTTTTATGATTTTCAGCAGCAATATTTGCAACCTTGACATGAATTTATTGGCTTTTACTGTGGAGGTTACCAATACAGGATTTGATTCTCCTTTCGTTGACACCTATTTTAATATAATTGTTTGATTCAGTGAAGTTATTCTTAATTACAACAATATAATTGAGAGAATAGTTGAACTAGCGGGTAAAAAATTTGGATCTATCTCTCTCCAATCCTTTGTAATAAAAGATGGAATATTTCTAGGGAGAAGTTAAATAGAAGAAATAGCACAACTTCAGAATAGCTTTTTTCTAAATAGCTTTTTATAAAAATTATTTGCAGGGCTGTTGGCTATGTATACATTTCTTTTGCCTCTTAGGTTTTTTCCTTTCTGTTGACATAAATCCTGGATGTAGTATGAGATTTTGAGTGCTGGGGATAGCATATATCCATTTTGTTGGGAACATTTTCAGTGGGTAGATATGAGAAGAGAAAGTGAACTGTGAGCCATATATTTGATCAAAACCTAATTAATTTATTTAGGCTGCAAAAGGAAATTTGTCTATCATCTTCACATACATCTTGTTTCCTGCTGATGTTTCTGATCATGTTAGTTCTACATAGAAACAGGAAGTAAAAAATGAAAAATCTCAAATAGCTTAAAAGGCAGAAGAAGTTTCCAGAATGTGTGCAATAGAAGCAACTTGGTGCTGTAAGTTTTCAGATTTGTGTTTTCCAAGACAAAAACTTGATGCTGATTAACACAGATTTTGCTTCATATTTAATTTTCTGCTTATATTAAGTCATGAAATATATTTGTTTTATAAATAGATTTGTTTTTTAATTCTATCAGTGCCAATCATTACATAAGTGCAGACAACAAAAACTGTATAGCTTACTAGAATCCATGGAGACTTCAGCTCTGGTAATTTAAAGGAAATGACTGTAGTTTCTGCAATTTATAACATGAAAATATTTACTCAGATAGGTATTTACTTCAGAATTACCTAATAGACTTAATAGACTCCTATCTGGATGGCTGCTTGACAGAAAAAGGGATGGTTCATAAAAATACTTGATAAATAGTAAATAATTTTTCAGCTATTAAATTAAAAATATACTAGTAGATGTGCTACTGAAATGCAAGCAGAGAGAGTTTGAGAAACAAAAGGAAAAGGAGTAGGTGCTGAAAACTGAATAGAAAAGAGACAAAGTGAGGGAAATGTTCTTGGGGATAAGGAAGAAGATAAAGTAAGCACTCCCTGTGAATGCATTACCATGTGCAAGATTGTGAAAAACTATCACTAGATCTTCATAATAAACATAAATAGTAACTAAATAAAATCCAGGATCTGAATTTTTCAGTTCTGATTCTTGTCACCCTTCTACTTCTCCTTTGCAGTATCTTGTAGTAAGTGTTGAAAGAATTGTTTAGCTCATAAAAATGGCTAAAAGGGTACCTTGTTCCAGTACTTTTAATCTTAACTCTCCCGTTATCTAACTTTATTCACATTTGGACAACAAAGTATTTTTCCAGTTTTTGTCTCATTCCTGGTCTTGTCCAGTACTATATTGTCTCTTATTCGGCTTTGCCATAGTTTTACCATGTTCTTCAGTGTCATCTCAAATCCAGAAAAGTTCATAGTCTTCCAGATGCAGTTTGTAAAAGAGATTAATGCATATGTTACAATCACATGCTTCACCTATACTGCATATTATCTTGATATTTTGCAAATCTGTGTTTTATGGAAAACTCAACATGCAGGTCAGTTTTCTCACTGTTTTCCCCATGTGCTGCAAAATGTCACTTTGAGAGATGTAAAGCAATGTGTATATATGCTACTTCATATGCTTGAGATTTAAGAAACCATAAGTAGTGTGAAAAAACAGGAAAACCAAGAGTCTCTTCTTACTCACTTTTAACACTAATTATTCTTTGACCTTTCAGGTTAATTTAGTTGTTGCTATGGTGGAAGATTAGTGCTCAATTCAACAACAATATTTCATATTTGTTCCTTATTATGTCATTTCACTCATTATCATGTTGTGATTCCTTTGCTGGCTAAAAATTGCACTCTCCTTTAAAAACAGCTCCTTTTTTAAGTCTATTACAAAAAGGAAAGATATAAAAACAAGGAAAAGAGAGGAGGCTTAATAGTAGGCAGCCTGCTCCATTTCTGGCAAATTTGATTAATGTTGTTTTGAGAAATTGGACTGTTCAAATAAAACTTCTGCCTAAATAATGTAAAAATACTTGAAGCAAATTTAAAGCTGTTACTAAATGTCTGTTCCTTACCAAAAGGAACAAAAACACAGTCTTGTCCTACGTTAATATTCATTTTGCTAATATGAGGACAACTACCATAGCTAATATTAATAAAGCAGTTCAGGAATAGGAAATCTACAGTAATCTGTGGGAATCTTTCTTCTTATAGAATGTCTTTGGGTAAAAATGTGTTTGGATATGGACAAAAAAAGCAAAACTGACTGGTGTCCTGGATAAACTGGGAATGAAACACTTTAAATGCAAATAGAACTACTGAATAATTAAATGACTCATAAATAGAGAAATAAACATTCTTACTGAAGAGCAGAAATACCTCTTTTCTTTTAGAGTCACCTTAAAATAGAGCATTCCTAGAACCAGCTTTTTTACAGTATAAAGCGTTCTGGTTTCATGCAAATCTTAGAGCCCACTCAGCCCTAAGAGATACTACAGCTATCAGATGCATATATTGTATATTGAGATGAATCTGTAAAGCAATCAACCACAGGTCATGAAAAATGTAGAATATTTGGCATAGCTACAAAGTATTCTTTTCAAGTTATCTGTTACTAATATTGTAATAAGCTTTATTTTTTTTCTTTTAAAATAATTAAAATTTCCTCTGGTTTTCAGATTAAAACATCATAACCTTTAGATATTTTTGGCTTTCAAATGTTCTAAAGTTTTCTGGTTTATTGGGTTTTGGTGGCTTTTGTTTAAACAAAAGCAACAGATGTCCATTCCTTAGTAGTGTCTAAAAATTAACCATGAGAATTTTGCTTAATTTTGCAACCAGGACCATATAACAAACTTCACCTTCAAGATGGCAAAAACCTAGTTGTAAGACTTCTAACTTGATTTACATAATTCAGAGATAGCAAGTGAAAGTGGTGATGGATAGCCAACAGCTGTATTTGACTCTGCTATGTCTTTGGAACTAATGCATAGAAATCTCAGTCCACAGTTACTTAAAACCCTTCACTACAAGGTCCATTAGGGAGAATCATCTTAGCTGTAATGCCCTCTGAAAGCTGAGCCAAAAAATTATTTTGCCTAATTTTTTCTTTTTTCCTTTTTCTGGTAGCCCATTCTGTTAAGTATGCCCTGCACAGTTCTGAAAATGGGCTAGAATTTCCAAGAGCCTATCCTATTCAATAATTTATTTTGTATATAATGCTGCTACTAATTTATGTAGATATGAAAGCAGACAGAAAAGCAATAATAGATGTATTGTCCCATTAGTGCAACTGGGACAATTACTAATTCACAAATATTGAAACTAGCACTGATTGAGATAAATTAATTTCTCATAATTTAATAATGCAAATCACACTAGCAGTGAAGACCTACAGCTGTTGGCAGTAGAGCAATGTGAATTTTAGTACAGAAATGTAAAGTAGATAACATTTTTCTCTGTATTATATAAAAATTATGTTGTTAAAGGCATCTTTGGTTTATCTTTATTATTTTGCATTTCTTCTGCTGTTTTATCTGTTCTTAAGTCTTTGCGCCAAGTTCTTCCAGCAGGCAGCCCTATTCTGTTAAAGTCATGAGTGGTTTTGTAGTTGAATGCCAAAGCAATTTCAGGGTTTTATTTTACCCATTCTGTATTCCCAAATGGCACAATGTTAATGTGAATTGGTGTCATTTAGTCGTTCATCAGCTTCTCTAAATTCAGTTCTCTTATTCAACAGAGAGGTTTCTCCATATTGCAAAATGGTGCAGTAACTGTTTCTTTTACAAATATTTAGTAAATTCTGATACATTTAAAACATGAGACAGAAATTTATTTTATAGTCATCCATGGAAGGCTAATGAACAAATTTTGAAAAGGCAAAAATCAGTTTCTTTATAACCTGTACTTCCTAGCTGATAAAATGCCTTATTTTGAACACAGTGTAAATGACCCTGTAAGTCCAAACTTCTACCAAGAAGCTTCATTAAAGTACATAAATTACTGCAACTGTCAGAGATGGCATTAAGTATTCAATAAAAGCAGACTTAACACAATTAATAGCAATTAAAATTATACTTTTATGATGTCAGCCACCAGCACTGTAAAGACATAATTGTCTGTAAGGACTTTTGTACCATATTTATCCTCTAAAACTGTCCAATTTATATGAAAAATGCCAAAAACATATCCCAAATGGGTACCATTATCTTCTTGGATTTTTAAAAGTGATCTGTCTTTATCCAGCCTGTACACATTAAGCTAATTTACTTTAATTAGTTTTTTCCTCGTTGTCTTAATAGGCATGGTGATAAGGAGGGGGTGGGAGGAATGAGGTTATGGGTTTGTTTTTTTCTTTTCCTGACTAGTGATGTTGAACTTTACTCACTAAATATCTTTTAAGAAACTACTAGCTGGAATCCTGCATATGGATTTTCCCTGTTCATATTATCTCCCTTCTGTCCAATTGTCAGTTACAAACTTACTGAATTATAGGATCTTTAGTATTTTTAAGAAATGTAAAGCAGCTGTGCTTTGGTTAATTAACTGGAAATTAAATAAGAAAAAACATGGTTTACTTTGCTGTAAGAAATAAGTTTACTCTGGACATAATAAATCAATTAACTAATTCCTAGAAGAGTCACTTATGTGTCTGACACTATAGAATAGAATATCCCTGAAAAAATGCCACCATTTTCAAGCTATATTAAGAACAAAATGTAATGATGTAATCAACAGGTTAATTGACTTTTGACTTTAAAATCTAGGGTCAGCTTTCTAACTTAAATACCTAGGGTTAAGTGCTTACACCTCCCTGTGTAATTGGGAGCCTTGTGTAATTGGTAGCAAGAGGTAAACTCCTAATCTAGGTCTTTGAAATTGCCATTGGAGACATAGAAATCACTGTATTGACTGTGTAATTGAGTTTCTGGTCTTTCTTTACTGGACTATCTGAAGTCTGGAAGTGTGAAGTTTAATGTGTCTTCCTCTCTGTCTTCTGAAGTGTTCTCTATTGATCGAATAAAGTTTACAAAGGTATGTCCAACGTTTTGACAGCATTTCTACAGGTCTTTTTTTTAAATTGTCTTAATGTTTACATTCTGTAAGTTTTCTTTATACAAAATGTGAGATACCAAACCATGGTTTTATCAGATTAGACTCTGATTTGCCTTTCCAAAAATATTTGAGGTTCAGTGTGCAAATTTTGCAATATGTAAAAGATAAATTGATATCTAATTTATGTTACTGGATGGTTAGTTCAATTTTAAACCAGCATCACCACACAGTCTGAAAATCAATAACCCATAAAGAAAAATGGTCAGAATGGGATTGGATACAAATTTATGAGAGTGAATACTGTTCTGAAACTCAGAAATAGCCATGCATATATTTTAAAGCTGTACAGGTATAAAGTTTTAAGTGTTGAGGATTCTTTAGAAATGAAAACTTCTTTTTTGATTGAAATCCCTCAGAAAAGTGCAGATTTTAATAATGAATAAATATTAAACACTGCAGAATAAGCCCCTGATTCAGCAGATTCATTTAAGAATAAGAAAGTTCAGCTGCATTTTGGAGAGCATCAAGATAACTTGAAGTCACTTCCTGTTCTTAAGCATTTCCATGACGTTTTTTAAGCTATGAAATTATTTTACACTCATGGAATGAATTTATGTTCAAAGAGACTAGAAAGAATTCTTGGTAACTAAAGTATTTTTATGAAGTAAATGTGAAAGACTACTACAGCCTTTTTTTCTTTTTAATTGCTCTAGTAGTATGTTGGTGACATCATATTACAACACATTGGCTTAATTATTCATAATTTATTGGGAATATTTTCTTTCATCATGTCTGATTTTTCAGGATTTTTTGCTTTGCCAGCCCAACTTGAACTTTAATAGGCAAATTTGTCCTTTTCTTGGAGGGAAAAACTATATTGAGAAGATTCAATAAGCTGATGGCTGACATAACAAAATATAAATGTTGAATTAGACATCCAAGATACATTCCATACTCTTATATTAAAAAAAACAAAACAAACAAAAAACCCAACAGAAAACAACAGAACTTTAACTGGTAGTTTTCATTGCTAAAATCCTTTCTTCCAACTTAAATGGAAGGTGAAACATTATTAAACTGAAAATGAAACAAGCTTACAAATAAAATGAGAGTAAGTCAGGATAAAATGATCTTATGTATTGTGCATGTGTAGGTGTGTTTCTGTGTGCGTGTGTGTAAATATGTTTTCATTGCACTATAAAATTCTGCTATTAGCCTCTATAGTAAGTAAACTTTTGAAAATCTAGTTATAGGATATTTTTCAATATAACTATTCCTTGGTAACAAGGAGCAACAAGAAAAAGATTAGTAGAAAAATAAAGCCCTAAGTGTAAGAGTAGCATAGTTCTACTTGCATAATTCAGTTAATGTCTGTGATAGTGCCAGGGTATTGTGAATGAATGTACAATTCTTTCCTGTAAAAGCTAAGATAAAGGCCTGAATTGTCTATTCTTATTACAAATGATAGTGATCCAGAGAAGTAGAGTAGATGTTTGAAATTTTTGGACGAAGTTGTAACAAACTTCCTTTAAAGTTTAATGCACTACAGCCCTGAGATCTAAAAACTTGTAGCTTGTTCTTGTTTTGTGCGAACATCCAAGGCTTAATCATTTTCTTGTCCAAAAACTGAACTTGACACAACACTATCAAGGGAAGGATATGAGCTTCCATATGTAAATTTAGGGGCTCTTCAGTTTAGACTTTTGATATGCTGAATTTGGTATCTGATTTTGCAAGAACATCTTTCCAAATCCATCATCTGTAGAAGTTGCATAGTAAGAGTATAAGAACAGAGCAAGCGAGTACAGCGAATTCCGTGAAATAAATCAAATCAGACTACTAGAGAGTAGCACCTGAGCCCCCTGTAGAAGTTCTCACAGAATGTTTTTTCTATAACTTTTATGCAACTTATGCAAATTACATACCAATTTTATATTGCCTGCCTCTCAGTGATGTGATTTGTAATTCATTTAGACTTCTGCATCTAATATTTATCTAATAAAGTCACTTGTCATAATGGAATTGACAATTGAAAGTTATGACATTGAAAAATAAATTAGCATCAGAAAATAAGTCTGGGGATTTCCTTATGAAATCAAAAGCATTCCAAGGGAAATGGCATAAGGAGACATAAGTATTCCAGGTGGTAAGTTTTTTTTGATATTACATTCAGAGCTATCTCTAAAAGATCAGCTTTTTTTGTACCTATCTTTTAGCTTTTTAGTATTTTCTTTCAGTGATGGAAAGATATCAAGAACTTATTTTCTGTGGCTTATGGTACTGATGTTAATCAGGAGAGGTTTCAGAAAGATCAGTATAACTCTGGAAATCAGAAAAAGCCACCAGTGAGTACGCAACTGTGTACTTAAAACTGAGTTGAGTATTCCTCTGTGTTTGACCCCACAAACACATTTTTCCCATAGTAGTGGCTGAAGTCTGGTAGAACCAAACTAATATATGAACAAAGAGGTGTTGTGACACTGATGACGTTGGAGATGGTTATTTTGCACTTTAATGCTAGGAAATCTGGATAATTTACACTATGTAAGAAGTTTCAGGATAAAACAGGGAACTGAAAGCATAAGTCTAAAGGATTGAGAATTTATGAGCCTTTACTGTTTTATTAGCTTTTACAATGTTGTATCGGGCTGTATGACTATCTTGAAATCAACTAATAAAACAGATTCTTCTCAGTTGTTTCCAGGTATTTAGCTTCCAGTTCCTAATAGAAACACTTTTTGTATATAATCTTGCATTACCTATTGCTAAGGGTCATTCAATTTCTATTACACCAGTCCTCAAGGTCATCTATTGTTTCCTGTGCCATATAACAATCCTCTTCTGTATTGGAGCATCTCCACTTACACTGTGTTATCAATATATCTCATCAGCATGCTCCTACTGTTTTTTCTGTCAAGATCAGTAATGAAAATATTAAATCACATAACTGAAAAATCAAGCTCTGAGAAACTCTTCTATGTCTGGCTTTAGCCACTTTCAGCAGGTATCTCACTTTCAGACAATTCCTTACCTATCTAACCGCTATTATCTTGAGCTCAGTTAATGTGGCATTCCATCAGTTTACTGATGGTGATGGATGAGAGCTACTGTATTTCCTGTTTCCAGAAAGAAAACGGATATTTTCTTGACGAGAGAACCCAAGTTAGTCCAGCATGGTTTAGTTTTGATGCATAAGATACAAACACATTGAGTTGAACAAGTAGGGAACATCTAAAGAAAAAGTACAAGAGAAGGCTTTCTGGGCAATTCTTCCCTGTGTACACCCTCCCGCTGCTTGGCAGTGGCAGTCAGTGGCTTGTTATGTCCGAGGTCAGATTTGAGTCATTGTGTTTCAGAGGTATCAATAAATCCATTAGGCCTTTTGAATTATTCATGTTTTTTGGGCTGCATCCTCTTGCAGTGGTGGCTTGCACAATTTAATTATGGTTTTTGTTAAGGAAACCTTTGTGTTTTATTGTTAGAACTTCTCTCATAACAGTTGAATTGAAAGATCCCTATTCTAATGTCATAGTAATGAGAATTCCCTATATATCATTATATAGGGCTCTATCATATCCTTCAATTCTCTCTTTTTCAAGCTGAAGAACTCTGGTCCATTCCACTGTCTCCTAGTACAAAATTACTTCAAAATTCCTCCATATTCTTCCTCTTTCCTAGATCTGATGCATTTTCTTGAGGTGCAGTGATGAGCAGTTCAGTGTTCAACATGAATATACAGTGGATGGATTGATAGCATTAAAAAATTTTCCTGCTTTTTTTTTTTTTTTTTTTTTTCCCTAATGTTCTAATGCTGCTTTTTTGACTGAGGTTGGAAGCTGGTGCTTTTAGAGAACTAGTCACAATGATTCCCAGATTCTCTTTCTAAGCAGAATTTAGAATCCACTGTTTTGAATGTATAGAAAGGGGTATTATTCCCACACAGATTGTGTTGTATTTATTAACACCATTTTACTCATTCTGCTTCTGTGTACCATTCACAGCTGTTGTTTCAGACAAATAACTCTCCCTGATTAAGGAGCTCATCAGAGATGACTGTTGAATTATGCGTTCCTGGATAAATCCCCAAATTTTTTTTTTAATAAAGGAGGTCACACTACAGTAGTGATGCACCTTTTAAAGTACTCTTAATTAGCAATTTTAAGACAGCCAATTACAGTGATGTAAAATTGCAACTCACACTGCAATGCTATGCAATTGCCATGGAATGAGTAATCTTCACTTGCTTGCTCTTTATGAGAGAGAGAGAATCTTTTTTTTAAATATCATTATAAGATAGGAAAAATAGACTTGGGGCCTGGACATATATAATTTTTACAGATTACTCTGTAGCTGAATGAAAACTTGCATACAAAATAAACCCCAAAGAGTATTAAAACCAAATTGTCTTTCTTTCTATCCTTCCATTTCTATTCACTTTACTTCCTAGTGTCACCTACATCTTAAATATCAGTGTTCAGACTACAAATGCTGTGGAACACACATGGGGTTTTTTTGGTTTAAATTTTGTGGGATTGTTGTGACATTTTCAGGAGTTCTCAGCTAGTCCTACATGTTCCTATATATCTAGTATCTAACCAGCTAATTCAGATAAGCGGAAAAACTTCCATTAGTATCAATGGAGAATCAACCTGATTATATATCTAAAGCTATGCTATTTTTCAGCATGAAAAGTGAAATGCCATGCTATTTGTGCCATGGCACAATAGTTCTGTTGTCTTTCGAAGATACTACAAATCCAAATGCACATAAAAGAATCATACAGAAATCAAGCTCTATTTCTTCCTATGTCCTCATTTATTTTTAATGACTAAAAAATAAACATCAGAACATCTACAAGATCAAATGATCTGCCTTTAGTTACAAGAATCTCTGTCTTGTCTGTAGGAAAAGAAATAGAAGGTATAGAGGATCTTTTTATAGGACTTTACTGTATCTGCTATTAGTTCAGTGATGGTGAAAGACTTAACTTTGATTTAGTATAGAGACTGCCTCATTGACTGCAATTGTTTTGTTAGCAATATATGTTCTATGCACTTTAGTACACAGAAACCTGTATGAGGTTTCTAATTCTGTAATGTGCACATAATAAGAGAATTTATTTCAAAATCCTTTGAAACATCATTAATGTTTTCCCACATTCCAGCTGAACTCGTTGATTCTTGCCTGTGTGAGTTGTATCTATATTGAAAAAAGTTAATCAGATTTTGCTTTCTTTTACAGGAAACATATGAATTTCTTAAGTAACTTCAGACCAATAAAAAGACATAAATTAGATATGGTCTGTGAGCAAACTTTTTTAGAATAGATGCAAGTTTTCCACTGAGACAAACACTATGTTTTGGTTTTCTATTGGTATTTTACTCATAATAACGTGTACATCTCCAGGGTAAAAAGAATAAAATATATTTGCCATTAGGGGAATAGAAATTCTGCCAGTAAAAATCATCATTCAAAAGCAGAAGCGTTACTACTTTGGGGTAAATAATGAAAGCTGGTCTTTGGTGTTCCTGTCACTGAACACTGCAGGAGGAAGGTGAAGACTCCAGTCTACCGAATGTGGCAGTTACTGTTGATTTTTGCACATAATGTTGTTCTCATCTGATGAATCACACATGTGCATAACTTGCTGTCAGTTTACTCTAATTATCGTAGATCATCTTCATGATTTGCCACTTGCAAATGAATATATTATGATAGTTGAAGTAATATGTTCTGTTTATAATTGGTTGCCCACTATTGATATGGGTAATGGATCTCTCCTGTGAAATACAAACAGTAACTAGATGCACAGCATGCAGGTGAGTTAAGTACCCACACTACCCAGGAATCAGCAGGTATTCTTCATGACTTAGTCTCCACACATATTTTTTCTGGAAGCTCAGCATATCTCTAATTGCAATTATATTTTGTGTCCATCTTGTCTCAGATCTTAGAAATGGGGTTTCTGTGCATAAATATTTAAGTATGAAAGTAAAATGCAATACCAAGCACTTTTCTGCAGACTTGGAGAAGTATAACTGGCATAGATCTTTTCACAGAATTCCCATTTATATTAGTAGAGTTGGCCTCAAGGATAATTCACATCCCAAAGAGGAAAATCAAATCTTTAAACTGGAAACTGGGAGCTACATTTTGACGTGACAAATCTTCATATTACATGTTTAGTTGAGTGTAATCAATAGCATTAATAAATCAGTGGATTGACTGAATTCTAGAAGGATTGTAGCTCTCACACAATAAATTGATTTTTGTATTCTCCATGTGAACACAGAAACACTGTAGTTAAGTGCACAGTTGGTGTAATATTGACTTTTTTTCCTGATATTTAGTCACTGTGTGTTCAAGGTTGACAAGGGCAATTATATCCCACTGGTGTCTATCAGTAACGGTATTTGTCTAGGGCACTGGTTTTCACCAAAACACTTATTGGATTTTAAGGACTCCTGTCTTTTCCAAACTTCCAAAATAAACTGGAGACAAAATTTACATCCTCTTAAAGTACTACTAAAGATTTTGATCAAAAAAATAAATGCTTGAGGCAAATGTTGGTGGATCAGCATAAGCTTTTTAAACATTTTACTTGATTTCTTTCAGTAAATCCAGTTATAGGTGTTGAAGAGCAAACTGTCAAAACCTTTAAAGGCTTAGTCCCTCTTTTCTCATCCTTATTGTTTTACACCTTTCTAAAAAGACCTCAAAAATAAAAAGTGTAACATTGCATCCAAAACCACATACAGGTTTAGCCTGGGGTGATTAGTTTTAGTGAACAAGGTCTCATTTGACTTTGCATATTTCAAAACTAACTTAGACTTGGATAATACTTTTGTGACACCCATTGCAAGAAATCTTTGAAAAGAATAAATTCCATTCTATTCAATTCATTTTTATTTATTTGTGGGGTTTATGTTACCTATAAAATATATAAGACACAGCAGTTTTCACCAAATTTTTTGTGCTAGTGATTATATTTCTGCATTACCTTGCAGAGTTGCTGGAAATACATGACACAATACAAATTAAATCATTTGAAGGAAATTTGCAGTTCATTACAATTTATCAGTACAATAGAAATAGGTAAGTAGATATCACGTAGATATCTAAAACATAATAGAGAAGTGAGACAGCTTGGGATTTTGGAGGGGAAGGAGAGTTTGATGTTTTAGAATAGCATTTAAGAGTCTGAATTAACTACTGTGTGTTTCATATGTCTGATTTAAACATGGGAACTGGTGAAATCTGTGTACCACCTTCAGTGATGTTGCATGCTTGGGCAGGGATCAGAGTAGTGAAGGTCTTGGTATTGCAAAACATTAATTTTCAGCACTTTTTGTCTCTTGTTAGAAGTACTGCTTTTGATGGGCCAGAATTTAATCTCAAAACTGATTAAAATAGTAATTATTTGATTAATCAGTGAAGAAATAGAGTTCCTTTAAAAGCTAGACTCCATTTAATTAACAATAATCTTAGATTTTAGACAGTTGAAATCTAAACACTAACATTCTTTGACAACTGGCTTTCAAATGCGTTAGGTTTCTTTCAGAACTGCCAAAATTTCTCCTGCTAAGCATTCAGTGGCAATCTGTCGTAAAAAGCTCCTTGTTATATCATTCCATGGACATCGGCTGTTCTCAGCTTCATGAGAACGTTCATCATGATTTAAACATATGGAATCACAGGAGGGGCAAAAATTGGTCTATGCATACAATAATAATGATGACACAACTTAGTAAAGATGTTTTCTTTATATTTCTAAAATTGTCTTCAAATACACAGTCATCTTTTGACTTTTCAAGAATATATATTGATACTTTTGTATATACAGCCTTGCTAGATAGGATGCATTTTTCATAGTGCCATCAGCAGCAAAACTAATTGTATTACACAATAAATATAAACAGAAAAAATATTCTTTTTAAGGAAGAACCAAGTTGAAATGATAAGGTGTATTATGCAAAGCTTTGTTGAAAAGTTAATAAAGTGCAGAAATTTATGTAGTCTTGTTCACAATAATTTAAGCAATTAGATATTCCAATTACTTTTAAACTTTTACCCTTAGACCTGTTTTTCTTGCATGTTTTACTCTCTCTTTCTGTTAAGAAAAACCCAGTAGATATTTCATAGTGGAAGTGTAGTGTGGTTTTCTGTTTGTTTTTGATAGTGGACTTTGGGGTAAAGTGGTGTGAAGTTGAAGTTGCATGGTATGGTTGAACACATAATTGAAGAGTGGTCTTTTTTTCCTTTTCCTTTTTTTTCTTTCTTTTTTTGCAAGAGCCAGTAGTTATAGCATAAAATTCATGCTTACAAATAGTTTAAGCAATGCCAGGTTTGATATGAAAAGGAATGCACAGTGCTCAAATTATTACACATATTTTTAACATATGTTCTGCATTATATCATAGAGAGACCTGTTCTTTAATGTTACTTTTTGCCATGTTATTTTTCCTATTATACCAATTATTTTAAGCATGTATGACAGGTAACTGGCATCTTTATAGCTGTGAGGTTGCATCTCAGCTGGTTTTATCAGTAATACTGTGAACATGAAAATAATGTTAAGAATCTGTTCTATGGAAAAGGATATAACAGACATAGAAAATGTGGTGAACATCCTTTGACAAAAAGAAAACCCAGTCACTCATGAGCTGAAGTACATAGTTTCTAAGTAATGTGATTTTAAGTTTAAAATGTTGCATAGTCCAAGGCTGTCTTTCAAAACTCTGGCTTCACCAGGGGCAAATCATGCCTGACCAATCTAGTGGACTTTTATGATGGGGTTACAATGTTGGTGGACAAGGCCAAAGCAACTGATGTCATCTACCTGGACTTGTGCAAGGCGTCTGACACCGTCCCACATGGCATTCTAATCTCTAAATTGGAAACATGTGGGTTTGATGGATGGACCACTTGGTGGATAAGGAACTCGCTGGATGGTCACACTCAAAGAGTTGTGATCAACAGCTCAAAGTCTGAGTGGAAAATGGTGACGAGTGGTGTCCCTCCAGGTTCAGTACTGGGACCAGTGCTCTTCAACATCTTTGTCGGAGACATGGACAGTGGGATTGAGTACAACCTCAGCAAGTTTGCTGATAACACCAAGCTGTGTGGTGCAGTTGACACACTGGAGAGACCAGATGCCATCCAGAGGGTTCTTGACAGGCTTGAGAGGTGGGCCTGTGCCAACCTCATGAAGTTCAACAAGGCCAAATCCAAGGTCCTGCACCTGGGTCAGGGCAACCCCAAGCACAAGTACAGGCTGGACAATGAGTGGCTTGAGGCCAGCTCTGAAGAGAAGGACTTGGGAGTGGTGGTAGGCGAGAAGTTCTACATGAGCTGGCAATGTGTGCTTGCAGCCCAGAAGGCCAACCGTATCCTGGGCTGCATCAAGAGAAGTGTGGCCAGCAGGTCAAGGGAGGTGATTCTCCCCTTCTGCTCTGCTCTTGTAAGGCCCCATCTGGAGTCCTGCGTCCAGTTCTGGAGCCTCCAACACAAGAGAGACATGGACCAGTTAGAACGAGCTCAGAGGAGGCCACAAGGATGATCCAAGGGCTGGAGCACCTCTCCTATGAGGACAGGCTGAGAGAGTTGGGGCTGTTCAGCCTTGAGAAGAGACGGCTCTGGGGAGATCTTATAGCGGCCTTCCAGTACCTGGAGGGGGCCTACAGGAAAGCTGGGGAAGGACTTTTCAAAAGGTCAGTTAATGACAGGACAAGGGGAAATGGCTTTAAGCTGAAAGAGGGTAGGTTTAGATTAGATATTAGGAAGAAATTCTTCACTGTGAGGGTGGTGAGACACTGGAACAGGTTGCCCAAGGAAGTTGTGGATGCCCCCTCCCTGGATGTGTTCAAGGCCAGGTTGGATGAGGCTTTGAGCAACCTGGTCTAGAGGAAGGTGACCCTGCTCTTGGCAGGGGAGTTGGAACTAGATGATCTTTAAGGTCTCTTCCAACCCAAACCATTCTATGATTCTATGATTATACATAACAATAGTATTTTATATGTATTTCTATACAAACTTGTTCTATATAAACTATATTAGTTTATACAAATATATAAAACTACAGTTATATATACACATACATAGGTGTTTTTGAGATAACTTTTTTTTTTTTTTAATATGAATTGTACCCAAGTGGATTTACCTGGACTCAAGAAATCTGTTCTCACTATGCCTTTTGGTTTCAGTTAGTTGTTGATGTCAGAGCTTCTATTCTCAGTACAAACACTGTGGTCTCTGGTTCCTTGCCTGGCTGAGATTATGGTAGCAGACTATCGCTTACTGTCGAATGAGGCTGGTGCTGAGAACTTAGCATTATTTATTCTCCATAGAACTGCAGCTCTTGGCTGTTTCTAATTCATTTGTTACCAAGAACTTTGTATCAATTTTGCCAATAATCCAGCTCAATAAACTAGTAAATAAAAATGCCCTACATGATCTTTGGCTCGGAACTCTTTCCAGCTGTGTCTAGGGACATGGCTCAAATACAATTTACAAAAGAGCACTATTCACATAAGTAGCCAAAATGCTTCTTTAAGCTGATGATAAATGTCTAGCCCTATCCATTCTGTTCTATATAACTTTACTGAAATGCTGTGTGTAGTGTCCCATTCTGCGAGAAGGTACTTCCCTGTTCAGTTTCTGTGCTGTGAATTGTTGTTTGTTAGATAACAACATCAACTCTACCTTCTCAATTTACAAACACTTGAGTCATTGTTACTTAGGGTTTTCAAGAGTCCTTACCAACAAAGGTGGAGAGACGATGTTTGTACAGAAAAAGTTCACTACCCATTTTTACCATCTCAACATAAAATTGAGTGGGACATGAAGTTCCAGTTCAATGTCCTGAAACTGAATACTCCTTTCTGATGTGCAAGGTGTTCTTCCCCAATTTAAATCAATGTATGATTTCTCTTAGGTGTTAGCATAGCAATATAATCACTCAGGTTCCAAGATAATAAACTTTTAAAGTTGATAATCAAAGAAAAAGGATGTGACGGATCATTTAAGTGTTTTATCTGGCAGGCAGCAGTAAAGTTTTATAAGCTTTTTTGAGTCACTTTTACATAAAATAGCAGCATTGATGTTTTACTGTCTCTTTTATTTTGCGTTTTCTCCATCGGATGAAATGTTCCATCTCAGTACATATAATAAATTTTCCATTGACTTTGCAAGAGCGGTAAGCAAGAATCAGTATCTCTGGTGAATTCCTAGCAACTGATGCCATTGTCTAACCACATGTGTCTTGTCCCATAGAGATTAGGACCTGTGGGAGACCTACTGCCTCCTAGGAAGGCAACTGAGGCCAGGCAACTGTATTGCTGCCCTGGTGTCTTGACTAGAGTAATTGTACCTGACCTTCTGTTGTCTTCTTCCAGAAGCTAGTTAGGAACAATTAGATGAAATTTTAATTTTCTTGTTGAAGATTGGCAGTTACACATTCTGGTAGCAATAACTTCCTCTTCCTTTTCTGACACAGAAGTGGCTTTCAAGGTGCTGAGATTCTTGTCCCAAGTCTGTTCTGAGAGTTTGTGCAGGAGCTGAACTACAATAGATTAACAGTTCCATTTTTTAATTATAAAATATCCTGATCACAATCCTTCTGCTGATTGGTATCTGTTAAAACCAGCAGACTGGCTAATCAGACTGATTCTGGTGAAACTAAAAAATTCCACGTCTGAGCACCTCAGGAAGAGTTTTTCTGAAATGAGCTTCCATTGCTATTTGTTGGACTTTAACTGGCTGCTATTTTCAGTTTTCCTTCCCAAGTTTCTGAGGACAGCACTCTTTGATCATGCTCCAGTAAATGAAGTTCAGAGCATCAAAGGGAGTTAAATATGTTGGCAGTGAGTGTCACTGAGCTTGACTTTCAAGTGTGCAATGCTAGGAATATATTCAGAAATAGGAGTTAAGTGAATCAGGACAGTTAGGCACCTCAAAATGGAATCACGAAGGGAAGAATTTTGAGCACAGGGTCACCTAAATCTAGAAATAGAAAATATTGAAGGGAGCAGGGTAATAAGAATTCCTGCTTTTTCTTGATTTTTAAATACCTACTCTTGACAGTTGTGAAGTCACCACTTAGAAATCATCTAGCCCACACTCCAGAGGTGGAAGATTAAATTCCTGCAACTGATAATGCATATAGAAAACAAAAGGACAAAATTTAAGATTTTTGCCATAGATTTCTACACATTAATATTTCAGGTTTGCCTTCCAGCTCCGTTCCTGTCTGGGGTTCAGAATTCCTGAAGCAGGCTGTGTTAGAATCTATAATGCAGATATTCTGATTGCACAAATAGGAATGGTTAGACACTCAAATTTGGGAAGTTAGGCACAAGTCTGGTTATCATTTGGTTTTATGCTTGCTTTTAACTAAAAGAATAAATGCAAATACTGTAGTATTTGTGTTTGTACATGAACTACAGGACTTAATGTTACTGATGAACCCCAATCAAGCAGGTCTATACAGTCACAGAATTTTCACTTCATCCAGTTCTTAAATAAACTTTATACCCACAAAAAGATGAAAATAAGTAATGTGCAACACCTCTACATGGAACAGGCATACGTTTAATGGTATAAAATCCTTATTAAAAGTATATTTATGGAACTAGGTTCTCAAACAGTGTGAATCGGTAATTTGGGAACTAGTCACCATGCATCAGGGCATTTTTATTACTGAGCTTTAGTTTTTCGGTACTTTGCCACCATATTGTTACAACTATATTTTACTTTTTAAACTTCTGTCATTTTTACATTGACTGTGCAGTCAAACTATTTATTAATTTTATATATTTTATATATATCTGCACTTTGAGAGACATATGTTGTGTCTCAGTACCATGTGGGAGAGTTTGTATTGACTTTTATTATCCAGTTTTGTATTTACAGATACTACACGAAATGCCTTTTATTGTTCAGGTAGAACTTGGCTGCACAGATCCAGTATCCACCCATTTTTCACACTGTAGAGCCAGTCAGGATTATGATCTAATGTAGTATGCACTCTGGTTTATCAGAAGATAAAAATAGGATGCTTATACTGTTTCTTAATCTCTGCCTGTCAGAAGTTTGAAGACAATGTTAAGAATTTCTTTCATGGTTGTTGTGGATTAACCCTGGTAGGCAGCCAAGCCCCACACAGCCACTTCCTCACTGTCCCCAACTGGGATGGGGAGAGAATCAACAGGGTAAAAGTGAGAAGACTCATGGGCTGAGATAAAGACAGTTTAATAGGGAAAGCAGAAACTACATGTACAAGCAAAGCTAAATAAGGAATTAATTCACTACTTCCCATTGGTAGGCAGATGTTCAGCCATTTCCAGGAAAGCAGGGCTTCATCATGTATAATGGTTACTTGGGAAGACAAACACGATCACTGAACTGTTGTAGAAGCAACTGCTTAGTAACAAAACAGTAAACAAATCAAACCAATAAAAAGCAAGAAGACCTCAGACATTAATATTACTATTGGTCCAAACTTTTGCATGAGGGGTGAGGAACTTGGATTATAAGGGTTTAATTTCCCAGGGATTTCTTTGGGGCTCCTCTTCGGAGGTACCAAGCTTGAGCTATATCGCTATTAATAAAAAGTACTTTCATAAAGGAGTCTCTTTCGGCTTATGCAGAAACCTAGAGTTGAACCCTGTTATGGTGGCTGGCATGTGTAATTTCCAGAACACTCCCTCCTCCTTCCCCTAGCTTTTATCGCTGAGCACAACCTCATATGGAGGTCAGTTGTCCTCTCCTAATTTCTTGGGCACCCCCAGCCCATTCACTGATGGGGCAGTGTGAGAAGCAGAAAAGGCCTTGATGCTGTGTATACCCTGTGCAGCAATAGCTGAAACATCCCTGTGTTACTGATGCACAAATCCAGAACATAGCACCATACAAGCTACTTTGAAGAAAATTAACTCTATCCCAACCTAAGCAATTACACTGCCACTCTTTGGATCACATTGATACTCCTGATTCTTTGATCAGTCAGTCCACTACCTGCATTTTAAAAATTTTTTTTAAATCCCAGAAAATGCTGACTTTTTACATTTCAACTATTTTGCTTGAGATAAAAAAGATTACTGGTTAAAGGTTCCTTCACACTACATTTTTAAAATGCTGAAAGCACAGTGAAATGAAAACATTTTGACATGGGCAAAAGTATTTACACAAACATAGGAAGTGTACACTCTTCACATTTGATCCATCATTGTATGCTATTATTATCAAATGCAAAATCACAGAGTTATTAAAGGCTCAGATTAAAATTTTGTAGGCTGTTTGGATTCTTGTTTAAATAGTAGTTCTAGAAACAAAAAATTGTTGTGCAGTTCAAGACATACTTTTTTTTTCTTATTTTTTTAGCAGAGAGTACAATGTGGAATGTAAGAAAGATAAGAATGAAACATGATTTTCAGATACTATTGTTATTGGCAAGGGCTTTATTCCATGTATCAATTTACTTCATTAATGCTCTGTCTCTATATGTTAAATAGTCCCAAATTCCTGATTATTAAAACAGAAAATAATTTTATAGTTAACTTCAGAACACTATAAGCTTGTAATACCTATAAAAAATAGTGTCTGAAAATAGCTCTTTGTATATATTCTAAGTGCCATTAGGTTTAATAATCATCTTTTACATGTTTTATGTTTATAATTGCTGAATATATTGGCTTTGCGAATCTATGGCGGGGGATTCTTGATAAGTTTGCTGGTGCATACATCAGCAAAATTGCTAAGTTGCAATTGAAATTCATATCATTTGTGTTCAAGCTAGGAAGAGCTTTCTCTTAAATTTTTATATTAAATTCTCAGGACACACGATCAGTTTGCCACAAGAGCACCTTTGCATGTATGACCTGGAGGAACCAAGTGTGAAAGTAAATAAGGTACAATGAACATTGATCTCCAAAATGCCAATTTTAAATCTAGTATTCAACATAAAATCAACACTGCCATATGGTTCAAACAAATAAAATTGCATTTTACAGTGTAGTAACATGACAGTCCAGCAGCAGCTATAATAAATATTTTATTACAGATAATCTGCATCTCATTTAGACTTTAGGAAGCTACACAGTTATGAACACATTGTGTACCAGAATGTGAAAAGGAAAATGGTGGTACAGGAAAAAAATAATCTTCTAATGTTTTTATTTTTTAAGTTACTGTGGTATTTTTTAATAATAATTAAACATTTAAAAAAAATAGGAATATATTTGATGACCCAGTTCTTCATAATCTATTCTCATTGCAGATTTTTGAATCATCGGAGACCCACCAGCAAGCATAACAACACAGAGAAAGCTGAAGGTAAGATGAAACATCCTACAGCCTCAAGCTCTGGTGGGACCCATATATTGCATTGGTGCTTTTTAAATGACACACAGTTGTCTAACTGACAGAACAGAATTAGAACAGAATTACAGTAGGCCAGTATGTGCTCAATACACAATGTTCTACAGACTTACCTGCTATCAATGATTTATGCTGCTGTATCTAATTGAATGTTGTTGCAATAACAGTGTAGGTCAAAATATAAAATGGGGTAAATTCATGTAGTTCTAACTTTAACAGATGTAGGTATTTTGTCCAAGAAGGAAGATCCGGGATGATAAATTCTCTGCCATTACCAGACTTATCAAGAATAAAACATAATTGAATAAATAATTAAATTTTCAAAATGAACTATTAAATATCTTGTAAGAGTTCTGAAGTTTCCACAAGAAACTACTGTTGCCTACGTATACCGTATTGTGATGTTATTTTAATTATACCCCTCTTTAGATTTGCAAATGTAACTTGTAGCCATGACCTCAACTCAGCCAAAAGCATGTAAGGTACCAGAGCTCTGAAATAGCAGCTGTTGGTGCCCACTCAGAAGTTCTTGTATTTGGCAGCGATCTGTCTGATCAGTATTTACACAGCAACTATAATGAATAGAACGAGTATCTGGTTGGTTTTTTGTTTTACTTTGGTTTTAGCTCAGTGATTTTTCTCAATGGTAACCAAATTCAAGTAATTTAAAGCTTGTGAACATCTCAAAAAGGATTCATTTAAACCATATTCTGCATCTTGTGACACCAAATGGAAAGTGTGTTCTTCTATATGACTACAAAAGATTTTAGAACAGTGATCAGATACGCATTCTGCTCATTAATGTTTGTACAGTATCCTGCCTTAAAAGAGCTACAGTTTCCTAGAGCAAGTAATTCAGAATTCGACTACACTCTTCAAGTTTAATGGGTTGAGCTCTTTGAGTTCCCCTACCTCCTCCTGATTGATGGTTTGTTTCTTCTTTTAATACAAAATTCAGTAAAATTTCCCACAGTGAAAAGGGTCTTTTAATTATAAAACACCAGCGTGTGGGAATGATTCAATTTACACATCAGAAAAGTTCAGTTACTTGACCATAATTTATTTTTTGTGCTGATCACTTACAGACCACAGATTCTTCTTTTTCCCCTCCCTCTCTCTCTCCCCTTCCCACTTGCTCTCTCTCTCCATGTAAAAGAATAAAAATCTCAGTAACCTGGAAAAGGCTTTAGATATTGTATCACTTAGTCACCACAACTAGTCTTCATTATCAGACTTCTTTTAGTGGCTTTTATCCCTTTCTCATTTCCTAGTTATATTGTCATATTTAATTTAAATGTGTTCTGTAATTCAAAGGGACAATGTAAGTAAGGAGGAGCAGAGTATCTCACTCATGGAACTGTGAACGTAAGAGATAGATATTACCTAAAAAAGACATTTGCAGTTCTGGTGTTCCATACAACACAGCTGACCACTATGGCTTTCTTCAGTAGCCCACTCCAGCACTTTAACTTGTCTCTTGCAGGGTATAATAAAGCTCTATTTTTTTTGAATTAATTAATACTGAAATAAAGGTCTAGAAGGAATGGAAAAATTCCATAAGCAGTAAAAATGTCCATAATACCATTTTTAAATGTAGCTTTAAATACATTTACAGATATGTTCTTATTTTTATTTTTATTTTAATCAAATGTGGTTTGTGACTGAGAACTATTAGATTATATTATGCTCATTTTAGAATAAAAAAGTACCTGTAGGGAATTGTGGGCATATATCATTTATTCTGGGTTGTATATGTAATTTTGGTATTCAGCTAAGTACCTAACAATGTTTATTGGTTGGCTATTTGTTGCAAAACACATACAAAGACAATGTCTGTGCTACTGAAATACCCCATTGCTGCTTCTTTGCTTTTTTAGCATTTGATTTTGTCTTTTTTCCTCTTTGGAAGAGGTATATGAATGTTACTCTAATAAAACATATCAAACTTGGGGCAGGGGGCAGTTCTTTTCAGCTATTTGAAAGGTGAAATAGAGAACTCCTTTACCCTGGACTAAGCATTTAAGCTAAAATAGCCAACATGAATGTGTGTTTTGTAGAGTCCGTATGAGAGAGAAACTGAAAGGCTTTTTTGGTAATATCTATACCTGCTGCTTTTTGGATATGCTAAGTAAATTCTCACATACCTGATCTCACATATATTCATATGGAAGATGGAATGTACTTTTCTCACACAAAATTAGTATCTGATATATACAGTTATTCTGTATTTTGATTTGTTCCATGTTTAATAGATATCCTGATGATATGGTTTTGTGGCAGAAGTTATTATTGTCACAATTTTTTTTCTTTTTTGCTTTTTTCTTTTCCTTTCGTGACAATGTATAGAAGAGTGTTGAGTGTCAGTAAGACTGCAGTGTTCTCACCTCAGTACAAAGAGTTTATGGCTTCTGCTGTATTGTGTATATTTTTGGACATCCATGGAATTTTTCATTTAGTATACAGGGATTACAGTGACTTAGTCTCTCCTGTTGTAACTTGACTCTGTCTATGCACTAAAAGTCACAGCATCTCAAGTCCTTGCATTGTTGATATAGGAATCAGAGCTGAATTCCCAGCTGATAGTGTGCCCACCTCCCTGATAATACAAATCATTTTTTATTTTGCTTTGGCTTTTTCACTTATGCATCTCTATGATTACTGTTTAAATATTGGTATGGTTCCTCCACATTCCTATGAAAATTTTATCAGGCTACCTGTATTTATGAGCTGTAGAGAGGCTTGCCAGTGGAAATATTTTTTTTCAAATTGTCCTCAATAGAATAAGAACTTATCATACTCAATCACTGAACTATTGTCTTCTCATGGCAATCAGTCAGTGAGTTATGGAGACATGTGTTATTGGATGGATGTTTTTATATTTGCAGACACTTCTATCTTTAGACAAAATTGGCATATTAAATGTTCTTCTGAGAAATGAGTTCTCAGAAAAAATATCTTAGCCACCAGTAGGCAGTGGCAAAGAGAAGTTTGAAATCTTCTCTGCCATCAGAGTGGAGGTCCCTTTCTGAAGTCCTTAGCTGCAAGTCAAGTTAGCCTGGGAGTCACGGGCCTGAATTCCTGGATTTAATTGCCTTTCTGTAGAGACTACTTATCACTCTTTCCATTCAAAATCTAAGGACAGGATTAGTGATGATGCTAGTTCCTGTCTTTAGAAAACAGTTTCCTTGAAAGTGGAAAAACGTCTGTTTCGAGGTCCTTCTCAAAACCATGTATCTCGTTTCTGAGCGGCAGCCCTAAAGACCAGCTGAAAAATGGCATAAAGAGGAAGGATCTCTATTTGGCCCAGTGCTTTGTGTAAATAGTTCTAGAAGGATAGGTTAGGGCCAGGAGTCTCCTCTCCTGGTAAAATCCCACAATTTTCTGCTATGCTTATCAAGGGAAATTTCGCTGTCTCTAGCATTCTTAGTCATCAGAAATTCGGTGTACCCCCGGTGTTCAGCCCCTGTTTAAAACCTTTCTGTGAGATCTATCAGTTTGTGAATTCAACCTCTCAAGCCAATGAAGATATTAAAACTGTTAAATTTTAGTCTGTTATCATCACAATCAACATCATACTTTTAATCAGAAGTGGCCAGAGCTGTTTGATCAGTAATGAGCTCAACTTTGTCAGGCTATTAAGCAGCTCTTGAGCATATCTAACGTAACCTGTTTAATAGCAGAATAAAGGGAAGGGATGCCTCCTTTGTAAAACTCAGATGGCCTTAGGTGGAAAGTGACTGCTAAAACACATTCCTGTTTTGCCACGTGAGCAAGGTCCTGAACCTTTTGGGATGCCAGCAGAAAGGGGAAGTTAGCCCTCACTCTTGAGCCTCAGCACAACCTGCCAGCATAGCCATCAGCAAGAGACAGTAGCTATAGAGTTTGTGCTCTGTTTCATCTAGGCGGGGCTGACCTAATGTGTACAGGTCATCAAGTGACTCAGTATGAAGTGTTCTGGGAAATACACACATTGTAGATATGGTGCTCAGCATTATGCCTTAGTGGTGGACTTGGGAGCATTAGGTTAACAGTTGGACTTGATGATCTTACGGGTCTTATGGTCCTTTCCAACCTAATTGATTCTGTGATTCTATACATTTATTTTTTTTCTTTCAATCTGAAAACATGGAAACTTACCATTGTCCTTAGGAATCATTTCTGTCTTTATTGGTAGGATTCTCCTTTGAAGCGCTTGCAGAGATAACAAGCAAAATCATGAATTCACTTTCACAGTGCAGAGTAATGGGAAAAGCACTGTGCCCAGGGAGATGCTACATCAGTACAATCCAGGATTTTCAGTACTGTCTTTTAGGACCTTTTACTGTTTGGCAAAACTTGCTTTTAGTTCCACAGCTTGTTGATATTAACAGAGATGTTGTGCAATCCAGGAGCAGAGAGTAAATACCCCAGGTTATAAATTCTAGGAGATACTGTTATTGCTGGTCTGTAAAAAAATTTATACTAACTGGATAGTAGAATAGTAATGTTTTACTTTCTATGTAGAAAACCAAGTTATTTTTTCAGGAAAAAAGTTTACAATGAAGTAGAAGTTGGTTTTTTTTCAGATATTATGAATACAGCTGAACTAATTAGAGTATGGGTATTTTGAGTAGTTCATTAGATAAAAAAGAGCAGGAACTTTTTCTTTAATAACTCTCCTTTTTTTCTTGCATTTTTTTTCATTTTCTTTTGCTCATGCTGTTTATAATTTACATGCCAAAGAAGAAGGAAAAAAAATGTAGATTTTGTTGGTTTCTTAAGCAAAATGTTAAATAATGTTGACAGTTTCACTTTTTCAGCATGTTAATAACATGTCCAAAAGTAGTCCAGCTGATGGTTTGGGTTGCCACAAGTATTGCAGCCCTATTATTTTAAGATGCTCAATTATTTTTGAGCCACTGAACTATTGTTTCAAAAAGCATTTTGTTATTTCCCTTCAAGGGGCTAAAATCCCTTTCCTGTGGTTTGTTATGGTGCTTTGAACTACTTTTTAAGGCTAATTTGTGATAGATTTTGTACTGTGATTTTTACATTTAGTCTACCGAATACGTCTAACCTGAATAGCCTGAGGGAGATAAGTCAGGAAGCATAGAAATCAAGAAACCCTGAAGCTGATACTTCAAGCTGAACCAGAAGCTAGTATAACTCAATTTGTCAGTGAGAATTTTTGCTGAAAGAACAAAGAACTTGATTTTTTTTTTCAGTAGTCTGCCTTTGTGTTTTAAAATTGTGATTTCTTCATGTTTTGTGTAAAATAAGAAACATCTGAGTTTTTGCTGGTCTGAGGTGGAGTTTAATGATCTGTATAGGAAGGAGTGATTTCCCAAAACTGAGATTTGACCTCCAGATCTACTCTGATGGGGTTTTGAAGAGGTCTGAGACATTTCTTTCAGTTAACACTGATAGAAAATGACATTTTCATGAATGCTACCCTTGAGTTGATGGCGTACTGATCTCAGGATCAGTTGTCATCTGTATCCTTTTCTCCAGCATCTGACAGATATCAAGAAGAGCTTGTGCACTTCCTCAGTATGCTGGAGGCTACTGTACAAATTGTTGTTCACAAAACTCATTTTAACATTAGAGTAAGACAGGCAGAAAGGTGAACAGAAGCTTTATGTGGGTCATTAAGATGGTCATTGACCTGACGGTCTTTTAATGGGAAAAAACAAAACAAGGACAGATTATTTGAATGCCCCAAGTCAATGAACCAGGTGGAACTCATTAGAAAATAGGAAGCTGGTTGGTTATACATAGACTTCCCAAGAATTGTTCATCAGTATACAAATTCATAGTAAGTACCACAATCCAAATGTAGAAAACAGATGCAAGATACAGGCTCTATGTTAAAATTTTTATTCACTTTATAGTATCTGTGTCAGAGATTATAAAACAGTGTAAAATATGTGCTTCATTTATTCACTTGCTATTAATCACATGGGCAATGCTGCTTATACAAAAGTGAGGATCCTTGACAGGGTCCTCCTGAGTTTGGGGAAAATCTCCAAAACTTGCAGCTCCAGTACATATGAAGCTGAATGTGAGGCCTGAGGTGTACCATACACAGTCCAATTCCAATTTGCTTTTTTTAGTGAAACTTTGATATATACATTTCACATCCCTTTTGTCAGCAACGTTAACTATGCTGTTTAAAAAAATATAATAAAAAGTGAAGGATTGTATGCCTCTAGTCTTCTTGCTACACATTTGACAAGGGTAGTCATATATTCAGTCACAGAGACTAAACCTAATGTAAGAGGCAATGCAAGCTACCTTCCACAAGTATCTACAAGATATGGTAACTGTGTCTGAGTCCAGGAGCTGCAGGTGCGATTTTGGAGACTTCACAAGTATTCCTATTATTGAGTACATATCTATCATGTGGAAAAAAAGGTCTAATCTTAGCTGTAAATGTTGAGAATTACATGTCATTTCCCTTCAAGCAATAAATGCTCTTTTGTCTATCTAGGTTTTGTTATATGTTTTTCACAATAATTCCTAACAGTGCTGCTCTATGTCATTAAAATATCAAAATCTAATAAGTCAGCTGGCAATAAATAGAAAAAATAGAAATCCATAGCCAAGATTAGTGATATCTAAAAGTGGTTTATGGGTCCTAGTGGGATTCTTCCTTTTTTAACAACAAAGCACAGAGTGAAAGAATATGCACAGCTTACTTTGTCTTCCTATTTCTTTTGATCTGAAAGAACAATCAGATAAGGCTGATTTCTGAAGACAGTTCAGAATGAACAGATTTCAGTTGCCCCCAGTGATAACCATCATTGTCAACAGGAGGCATTCCAGGTACTGACACTAGAGCTTTAAATGTTCAGATACTGAACATTTTGTCTTTTATTTTAAAAACTACTGCTGGGAACTCTCTTTATAGAATGCATTGGATGATGAGTATTTAGAAGAAGAATGAACCCTGAAGGAGAATAAAGCCCAAGCCTCAGAGACTGACAGTGAACACCAGAAGGACAGAATAATTTAAGGTTAAGGTGGGGAATTTCATACACACAGAAAACCTGAAGCTGTGGAAAAAGGAAGTATAGAACTCAGGAGATACAGGCTACAAAACCAAAATTAAAATAATTTAGAGGCCCTGGCCCTAATGGGCATTTGTCTAGATTAGTGAATCAGTACACACTCTGTCAGACTTCAACAAAACTAAGTGCTTTTTCATAGGAAAGGATCAGAACTGGAAAATATTGAGGTATTGATAATCAAAGTTAAGGTATCTGGATTAAACCAGTGCACAGAAATGCTAATACCTACCTTCCATATGCTGTGTCATTTAACAAGTGCTATCAGTCCCTTTGATATGCAAGCTTCAGCTCTCAATTTTTGAAGAAAATATTGCTTTTTTTGGCACAGTGTGACAAGTATTGTATATTGTACAAAGCTCACTGAACATGGCACAGTGCTATGCAGTGTATTATGAAAACTGATTGTTTACAAATGTAAAGATAATATTTTACTGATTTAAGGGTATTTACACCCTGCCTGCTGCACAATAATGATGATTAAATAATGATGATTATTTTTTAAGTACTTAAAAAAGTACTTAGTTTTAAGTTTTGGTACTTAGCTATCTTTCTGATTATCTAACTTAGTAATTGATGGCTTAACACACCTCAAAACCAGCATAAAATACACTATTATCACTCATCAAGGATAACTAATTTTGAATTAGCAGATGCAAATGAATTAATAATCGGAGGGTGTGTGTTTATCACTGACACTGCAATTTAAAAATGTGCCTACAAAATTTATTCCTTATCTAGCCTGCCTTCAAATAGTTTGCTCTGTCTACCAAACCCAGATACAGCATTCAAACACATCATCTCCAGTCCCTCCACTGGTGCCATTGTTGCTTTCATGGGTTTTGGACGAAGTCCTTCATCTGTTCTTACATTCATAATTGGGGCAGAGTTGATCAATTTTGGAGAGTTTCCAAATATCATTACTAATGTGACATCAGTACTGTGTGAGGACTGCTTTAGGACACATTCAGTTTGTCTCTTTGGGTTGGCTGTAACTACAGCCTCTCTGAGGCCAGGCTGCCCAGTTTCCTGAGCATACAGGAATGCCTTCTTTTTTTTCCCCGAGTTTCCTCTGTTGGTAAGTTATTGTCAGTTCTGACCTGAAAGGAAAATACCATCCCATAATTTTCCCATATATCTCTTAAACTGCATGAAGATCACAGCAAGTTAGGAAGCACCAGATGACTTTTAGGCAAATCCATGTGTGTCTCTCTAGCATTCATTTTTTCCACCACCCCACAGTGATATCTGTTAGATAATGTTCCAGGAACACAATTTTACACGAAGAGCTGTACATCATGTGCTTTGCCCGTAATTACTTTGCACACTGCACAGACAAGGTTACAATGTTGGCGGGTGTGGAATGTGACTTCTCAGTTATGTACCCTGAAACAGATTTTTCAAATGAAAATGTAATGTACCGGATGCAAAAAGTTAAACAAATATCAGTTTGGCTTATTGTGTTTTACTAAACGGTTTCTAAATAGATGTGCATGAAGGCAATTGAAAAAAACATCTAGAAAACATGTTGAAAATACCTGGAATTTTTAGGATGGGCTCTGGGTTACATAGAATTTGATTTGTGATGATGAAACACATTAAACGTAAAGGCACTTAAACTGTAAATCCAATGAGAGTATCCTCTTTAAATAAGCATAATTCAAATTTTAGCCAACTGAGCCCTTCAGAATTTTGACCAAATGTGTGTGTATTGGGCAGATAAGCGTGAGCATTGCTCTGGTGTCCTCTATTGCTAGCAAACATGCATCATTAGATAACTGGAGATTGAAACTGTACTGTGGGGTTATATAAAACTAGAGAGCTCCATCTTACATCTAAAGTATGTAGAGCAGAAATCTAATGCACAAGAAAAACATATTTTTTCCCATGTATTTTCCCCTAAAAATGCAAAAGCTCTCTTTATACTTCATGTAGCAATTTTTTATCAATGATACTGATCTGAAAGGCCACCTTGCTGATCTTTTTTCATCACTGACATACCTGCACATTGCTTTAATTTTTATGTAAAGTTATGCAGTGTTGACATATTCCATAGCCCTTCCATGACAAGGCAGTATGAAAACCTTTCTTTCCATGCCTACCGAAGAAATCATTGGGGTTAAATGACAGGGCTCTGCCAGTGATTTGCCTGTCACAGAGAACTGTAAATTGCAGCCTGTCTCCAGGATAGTGTTTAGACACATTCTGAGATTAATGGTTTTGCGTAGACACTTTGGACTTAAAATGATTTTGAGATAAGCTCATGAAGAAGATTCTTCCAGTCTGAATTCAGGTGAAAGTGCTTTGCATTGTGGCTATGTTTATATGAAGCTCTATTGGTACCCAACAGACAGTATCTCATATAAAAATGAAATGGTGTCTCTTATGTTCCAGACTACACAAAAATTTTCACCTCTAGCTTAACTCTTTGTGACAGATTTCTTTTTTATAATATTTCTTAACACTTTCAAATAACAGACAACAATGAGACATATTATTTATATCATTGAGCAGGCCATGTTTTTTCTCTTAAAGAAGCATAGCTTGGAAGGAAGGTCTGTATCCTAAATTTAGGAAAGAGGAAGCTAGGTAAGGTGTATGAATCACCTGGGAAAATATCTTCATTTGAGAATGTGCTAATTCATTCATTTTTCAGTTGATCATTGATGTGTGTTCTGCAGTGAATGAGATTGTATGATTCAGGAGCTCATTTAACTGATTAAGTTAAAGACAAAGGTAATAATAAGGTTTATTTTTTGTTTAATGTGGTAAAGAGAAAATATCTATCAGAAGAACGCAACAAATCTAGACATAACTTTTTAATGTGTTCTATAGTCACCTGATTAAAAAAAAAAAACAGGAAGAAAACACTTTTATCATTATTATTAATCAATTTTCAGCTCTTCTGAATATGTACTGAGAATTGCATTGTTTCAGTAGAATATTAGACACTCAGATACCACAGCAGTGGCAGAAGTGTGCAAGAACCAGCATAATGGGCTGTAGGAAAATGGATAAAATATTTGTATGTTTCTCATAGTTAACCTGTAGTTCACATACACTGACTTTCCCTCTGGGCTAAGACAATCAGATATTACTTAAACAGATTAGTCATTGTATCATTGACCACATGTACCCCACCACAGTCTAACAGCTTGTGGCCTCCTTGTCTTGCCTGGGGTAGGAATTTTCCTGTGGATGACACTGGATGTCTTCCATGTTCACCTTAGTATTGGTGTGGTTATATGACCTCAGGTTTCCAAGTTGCATCATGTGGTTAAGAATTAAAAGACTTCTTCAAGGAAAGAGATGTATCTTTTCTTTTACAAATAATATGCAGTTTTGTTCAAACATTTATAGAAAGATCATCTTCATGATTTTTTAATTTCCGTGTTTAAGTTTTTACACACAATATTTGTGAATCTTGTTTATAGTATTGGTGACTGAAACATTGATTAAGATATACAGAACACTGAGGTGAAAACAGAGATGGATTTGAACAGCAGATTAGAAGTTTATTAACTTAATGTACCAAACATTTAGTGGGGTCTGGGCAGGGAGTTATAGGGCTCCTACCATAAAATCCCTCAGCAAATGCAGTGTCTTCAATCAACCTGTCAGTGACTTGAAAACTCCCTTTTTGTCTTCTATGGCAGGTCAATAAGGTAAAAACTGGGCACTATAGCTAGCAGAGACTTCACATCTCTGATTTGAAGAGCCAGGGCCTACCAGAAGAGTGTATGAAAATTCGCACATCTGGGAGCAAACCAACTGGAATTTTATTCATAGTGAGAACTGGCCTGAGCCCCCTACTGACTAAGTGGCAGCCATGCACTTAAAAAGCCATTTAAAAAAAAAAAAAAAATTCTTTCATGACATTTTAGGACAAAAAGATCCAAACCAAGCCAAACTGAAACCAATTTGGGCTTAACTGGGAAAACACTCCTTACAGTACCTGATGTGGCGATTGATTAGAGCCACAAACAGGCACAGACAGACCTATAGCAGAATCATAGTCAGAGCAGGTGAACTTCAGCTTCAGAAGTCCTAGGGTGAAGATTAAATGGTTAATGTAATAAACAAATTCATAAGCTGCTATTAGCCTTTGACCAAGAGATGAGACCATCTTTCAGGTGGAGCCAGGTTTGCGTTACACAGCGTGCATGATTCTCCCCTTTAGAAACTGAGTTGCTCATGTAATGAGGCAGACTGCCATTGCTTTCCCTCACTGAAAAATGGATACACAAGTGATTATTTAACAGAAACAAAATGGAACAAAAAAAAAAAAAGGCAAGGCAATACCCCATATAATATATTAGTGTCAAAATATTTCAGTTGTAATAGCTTAACTTGTTTGTTTTAATGCAGTTATGGAATGTATTTGACACTGTTATATTTTTTTTAACAACAAGAGCCAAGGTTTACAAAAAATATCAAGCACAAAAAAGCGTATGTAAAAAATCCTATCCTGAATGTGATTAGTGCATGCCACTTGCAAATGTCAGCAGTTATTTTTAGAGGAGAGCATTTGTAAGATCTGGCAGAGAACTCTTGAAATGTCAGGAGGGTAAGAGGAAGCAAAGCACAAGCCAGATACATATACAAATATATTAGGATTGTAATAGTAAGTCCATCACTTTTTGGAAGACAAGATGAAGCTGTCTTAAAACCAACCTGATAGATTATAGTTTCCTTCACATGTCATAGGTATTGTGCAGACATGACAAAATCACTTGAATTTTTGAATGAAGTTTGATTTCCTTATAATCTGAGGAAGGAGATATTTCTCCCCTGTCCTTCTTGTTCACAGAAAGATTGGGTATTATTAAATAGTATATTGCACTCTACTTTTAAGAAATGTGTGTTACACATATGTAATTTCCTTGTGATAGATTTATTATTAAGATTTGCCTCAAAATATCTGAGAAGGTATATACTCTATCTTATATCTATATAAAAAAATACACATTCAAACCCCACTGGAAGTTATAGAGGGAAGGGCAGTTCTTTGACAGTATTGTTCACAAGCTCGGTGATGGTGCTGTTCAGTGCTGTTAGCATTTTGCTTGATGCAGGAATAGCTGTAGACTTGCCAATTATACTGTATTTTCGCAGTGAAATATGGGTCAGATTTGTATGCAGCAGTATTTCAGCATATCCTTAATTTCATACATGGTCCTAATTTTCTCTATTGTTTCTACTAAGTCAAATTATTTTTTCTGCTTGAATGTAACAGGAAAGCTGCTGAATTGTTATTAGGGCAAAACTTGATAGGATGAAATAATTTAGGTTTTCATTTGTGCAGGAATAACACTTTCCTCTTTCATAAACATTGTAGTCGCAGATTTCCCGTCATCCAAGCTGAAGTATGACATTTTCACTTTCAGGTTATGTAGGGCTTTTTGTTTGCTGGTTGTTGATTTTTTCCCCAAAACCTCATACCTAGTTCCCATTGTAAAGTAAGTCCATGCCAATCAGTGCTGGTGTCTTTACATCAGAACTCTGTTCTCAGAAATCAATCTGAATTCCTACAATTATTAAGGTCTCCTTGGGCAGACTCAGATTTAGAGGTCACCAGGAACAGAAAGCCTCCCATCCCTTTCTTATTATTCTCTTGTCATTGATTGTTGGAAAATTGTGAGAGGGATACCTCTAAGGAACTAACTTCTTTTGAATCATTTTACAGGTGTTACATACAGGTTTACAGGAAAGGTAATTTTCATCCCTTAAAAGTATATCAGGTTATGGAAAACTACACTCAGAGTTGGAGATAAAATGGACCACCCGTGTAAACAGATGACATACTAATGGCCAAAAAACTCTGAGTCCTCTTCTATTGCTGTGGCTATTCTGAGGATGAAAATATAGGATTCATTGACAGGCCAATTTATTTCTGCCTACAATACAAATGACAGGACTGACAGTGATGGAAAAGCAGAATAAGCAGTAGTTTAATTGCATTAATACAATTAACAACTTTAAATGTGATGCCTTTTTCCTGTTTCCAAACAATTTTAAAAGTGATTTATTTATTTGGCAAATAAAAATTCTGCTCTCTGCCTAATCCTGGAGGATTTAGATAAAATAAATAAGGTCAATAAGGAAGCTTAAGGGACACTGTCAAACTTTAACATATCAAAAATTCAACCTAATGTAAAAAATATTGTTATATTTTTATATATACTCTGAGCCTGAGAATCCTGCCAAGATGAAAGTTTCAATACAAATGAAACATCCCAGCTAGGCAGCCAGCTCACATGAACGCAATTCCTTCTTTGCATTTGCAGACCAATCTCCTTTATCCACTTACTTCCTTCTTGTGCTAAATACTTCAATACACATACACAATATTCTGAAGCATGTACAGAATCTAGCTCTCCTTTGCTCTATTACAATAATACAGCAGGCAAATAGTTAGAAGACTTGTATGTTCCCAAATAACATACTATTATTAAACTATTGTGAAAATGTATGGACAAATTAAGTCAAAGTTTTGAATTTATTTCACAAGTCTAATGTAAAACAGTGTTTTCCTTCTTTGTATAATTATTGTATGAGATTTCAGCTACTTGATATCAAAATCTTTGGACAAACACTGGTTTTGGTTTAGAGCTATATGATGCAATGAATTTTAGGAAAAGGAAAAAAAGACACAATACAAGACCATTTCTTTTTGTTGCATGTTATTCATACAGAATAGTATGAGTTTTATTATTGATGAAGCTAAGAATGAAAGAAGATAGATGTCAGAAGGCAACTCCTTTTGTACTGGTATGAAAGAAAAATGGCTCACATAAAACCAAATAAACCTGGAACTATAAAAATACTGAATATAAAAACATTTTTTCTGGGAGGGCAGGATTTTTTTTTTTTAATGGGCAATGGATAATGGTAAAAGAATGATTCAGAAATTGCCAAAGTCAAAGTACTGTTTCAAGAAAAATATTAAGAGGTAAAATTAGGGCAGGACAAAATTAAAAACAAAATAGCAACCTGAGGTTTGGATCTATATCAAACCCTTTATAGTAGAGTTGATATTTGAAAAGTGCTTAACACTCAAAATTTCCCATTGAGAACAGTATTTTGGAACACTAGGTTCCTAAGAACCTGAGCATGAATATAAACATTTAAGGGGAGGCTCCTGTTTTTGTTACTCTTGATTAGTATATAAATAAGGCATCATAAAAAGGTAGGACAATATAAAATGTAGAGGAAGGATTTGTTGCAGAGGACGGCTGGTTTTCCTCTGAATCCAGAACCCAGAGCAAGAGACAGGAAATTTTAAATTGGCATTACCAAGCAGATCTAGTTACCAGGAGGGATGGACAGGAGATTGTCACTTTTCAAAAGGTGTTGTCTTGGAAAATAAATCAGAGGTGATTTAAGAGGGTCACAAGCGATTAAATCTGGGGGGGTAACCTGCTCATGACATGCTGGAGTTCAAGGATGTCTAGAGCAAGGGATTCAAAATAGAATGAAAAAAAATGCCATGGTAGGGAAAAAAAAATCCGGTATGCAGAGTTCATACGCAGGCAGAATTTGTTCTCCAGAAAATGGCAGTCTAGCACACTCTTATTTGCCTACACATTTTGAGCACTCCATAACCATGATTGCAAAATACAGATATTTGCAAGATACATGTCTGTGATGTGAATATGTAGTTTTAAAAGGAACTGAGAAACTTAGGGCTATGAATCTCATCTTTTCCTATCTCTTATGTCATTCTTGATCTTTACTTGACCAAATGAGCTATGAATATATTTTAGAATTGCTTGAATTGCTGGGGATGCAGGCAGGGAGCAGAAAAGCCTTCAGAGAATTTTTATACATAAATTTGCAGAATTTTTAGTGTGCCACTTTTCAGTTTAGCAGATTGGCTTTCAAGGCACTTGGCCCACACTAATTTTTGAACCTAACAGAAAAAGAACACTGCTGTTGCATTTGTATCTCAGCACAGTGAATATATATTGCTGACAAGCTGGATATTTTGGTTTTTCTCAGGGAGTTCAGGCACTGCTAGTAACTTGGTAACAAAACAATTAAATATGAATATAGTGTTATTTAGCTTGTCAAACAAAAGGCATGCAGCATCATTTTAATTCCCAGAAGAATCAGAATTGTGAAACCACCTGAGCGTATACTTGCCCAGCCCACCTACCTGCTGTGGCTACTCATTGCAAGCTCTGGTATAACTGTACTTCTGTTGATCTTGTGGAACTAGAAAAATTTTCTTCAAGAAAATGTAATAGACAGTAGTCTGGTTCCTTCTGAGATGTCAAATACCTACTTTATTATAACAAGAAAGTGACAGTCAATTTAAACCAGAATTTATTACGAACATTAAGAGCTGGAAAGGTTTTGGCTAATCACTGTAATGTCCCCAACAAATGGTAAATGAAAGCATGAGGAAATTGAGTTAACACAAGTTAAAAGTTCACATACTTACTGAATTACATTAACTAACCCACAACGTAATTCTATTTCATTCTGTCCTGTTGTACTAGTGAATGCACTGGACGGTATTTTCTAGAGACGCATAGCAGTTGACAGGTTTAGCATGAGTCAGATAAAAAGCCAATCAACAAGATAAAAGGGTGAATTATTTACTAATGTGCAATATTCTGAGTAGTTCTGATAATAAGAATATTGTGTTGGTGCTTGTTTATATCTTTCATATTTGTAACTTTATGTGATAGTTTCACTGGGCTAGCCCTTGGCTAGCAGCCAACCGAGCCATTCACCCACTTTCCTCCCCACCCCCAAGGGATAGGGGAGAGGATTGGGGGCAAGGTTTAGGAGGCTTGTAGGTTCAGATAAAAACAGTTTAATAATAGAAATAAAAGAAAACTTTAAAACCCCCCTAATATTAAAATAGTAGTGATAATGATAACAGTAATAAGATATGCAAATGAGTGATAACCCAGTACAACTGCTCACCACCCGCTGACTAAGCTCATCCCGTTCCCAGATAGCAATCCCAGAGGAGCAATAATCCCAATCTGAAACCGAATCCCAGGAGAGTGAGAGCCTGAGCAAAAACCCACGCGAATCCTCCCTTTCCGGTCAGCCGCGGATAATATACTGACATGACGGGATATGATATGGAATATCCCATTGGCACATCCAAATGCCAGTTTGGGGTTGTGCTATTTACTACACTTCTCCCTCCCAGTCCTCATGCAGCTGTGAACCAGCCAAACACGGTGGCCTTGAGCTCCAGCAGCCACTAATAACACCATTACTTTTATCAACATTCTTCTCATAACAAGTCTTACACTGAAACCAAAACACAGCTCTTCTAACTTCTGAGAAGAAAAAAACCAGGACACTTTAAAAAACAGTACTGTCCCAACTAGAATACATGGACAAAATTTATCCATTTCTTCTCCTTTATGGAATTTGGGGGGGAAGAGGAGGCTAAAGAGGATAAAGTAGCATGCAATAGGTATATATCCATAGACACGTATTTCAGGTATGCTGATATCCCTTAAAATTGCAAAAGGCCTACTATCGGTTTACGTACCATTATGCTACTTCACCAAGATGCCTAGATTTTATAGTAAGGTATAACTTTTAAGATAATATTTTCTTAGTTTCTATGTTACCTTACTGGAATAATCTTTCAATTCTTTTTCTTATAATTTAAAATAAAGGGATAAAAATACTTCACTAGTAGAAGTGGCAAATTTTCTGCAGCCCCTCCTACAGATTCAAGGTTTATTGAAAATATAATGGTTAAAGAAACTTTGTGTGGTTTCAGCTTACAGCATAGTAATCTGTATTGGAAACCAGTAGGCAGATCTTTGAGTATCTATGAGAAATTTGATTCAGTAGTCAGATAACATCATGCATGTGCAGTAGCATTCTCACTTCTAGCAGCACATGGGACTGTTTCAAGAGAACTGGATACTGATCAGCAGAAATGTTTGCAATATGCAGAGTTTTAGGGTTTATGCATTTGCTGGCTTTGCTTCCTTGAAATGAAGAAAAACACATAGGATACCATCCAGTCCTTTGGATAATCACAGAGGACGGAACCACCATCTGAGCACCTTTTCTTGGAAAAAGTCAGTGTCAGCACCATAACGGAGTCATCTCTGTCACCTGGCCCACAAATGTGTAAGGAAAGTTATCAGTGACGACAGAAAAAAGAGACAGTTTTCAGCTCTAGGAGGGGGAAAAAAAAGTGATGGTATGGCTGTAATAGAATACCAAGATGGCATTCCAGCAGCATTCAAAGTTGGATTTATCTCATAGCAAGTTTCGTCTTTTATTTCATCTTGAGAATGCATTCTTCTCCCCAGCTGTTACTTAGAAAAATAGTTGCTTTTCAGAGAGAAATATGGTGTCACACACTCGTTTCGAACTGCTTGCTAAAAGAGAAAGGCAAACACACAAATGGAAAATTTGTCCCGCCTTCATAGAAATAATTATTTTATCAAATTGGAAGACTTTTTCACTTTAATACTTCTAAGTACTTGTCCACTAAAACAAAAAGACATCATTGCTGTCATCAAGATTAGAGTCAAAAAATTATGTCAGTTTGGCTTCTGTAAAAGAAGAGCTTCTAAAATTCATAGCAATCATTCATAAGTTTCTGCCCTGATTACTGGTTTAATATTAAGACTTACTAAGAAAGAAACAAAAAGCATTATCCCTTTTTTCCCTACAATATTTGATCCTTTAATATTTCTCCATTTAAGTTTCTTAGTTTTAAACTCTAGCAAAAGTAATATGCATATTGGAAATAAATAATAATTTTTCTGTGTAGCAAAGAACTGCTAGTTTTGGTGCTGATGTTCACACACACACATGCACCAAACAGACAGACAAATGAAAAATAAACACTCTGCCTGTTTTGCCATTTGTGGATAGCTTGAAACAAGCTTTAGGGAAGCCTGATAAAATGAGCATAGGTTTACTTCTTGTAAATGCAGGAAAATCTTCATTTAAAATTGAGACATTTGTACATATTTTCCCTCTTCAGACAGATAAATCCCATCAATTTCTCAATCAAAAGTGAATGGTAGATAAAAGTTTCTGGGAGCACAGACCATCTTAGAAAGCCCATTACAGTCTAAGATGACCGAACCTAAAGTAACTTTCAAATCACTAGTGTACTATAAAAGCATGAAGAGTATTTCCAGAGAATAATCATTTTGGAGGGTTTTTTTTTCTTTCAGTCTGAATGCAAGGAGTTGTTTTTAAGAAATGAAAAGAAGGAAAGAATTGTATGTTATGGCTCTGAAGTGCTTTCTGAAATTCCAGCATCTGAAACAGGTAATCAGATTCCCTTCACTTTAGCTGTAAGCTGCTCACCCTTGGTGATGAATGCCATGTATCTTACAGTCCTGGTCTGCTTCTCTGCTAAGTTCAGAGCTGGTGAAAATCCCAGTGAAATCAATGTGGTTATACTGATCTAAAGCTGGACTCGTGTAATGAAGGAACAAGCTCTAAAACTCAAAATTCCTTATGTGGCTGTCAAGTAAAAATAGTTGCTGCTTTTAAAAACATTTTGCAAAAGATGTTTGTAGATATTTTAATGGGATTTCCCAAGGTCTTTTAACTTACTACTTTTTCTTTTATATTGCCCAAGTGTAGGTCAAAATACCTTCATATATACACTTCATTCTCAATGGCATATATACTACAAATCTTTGTGCTTTCACAGTATTATGCAATTGCTTTTGCGCCTGCAAATCCCTCATAATACAGAAAGAAATATTTTCTAATATATAGTTTATATTAAAGCCATAGCATATAGTATGTCAGATTTCTTATGAGTAAATTCTAATAATGGCTTACATAAAAATGAGAGTATCTGTTTCTCGTAGCTTTGAATTTAAGAAGTATTGCAGTATCTATAAGTATCTCTGCTGCATAGGCATTTGTCATGCTGAAATGATTTGCCATGCCTAAACAAGCTTGAATATGAAATTTTAAAGATACTGCTCTAAACCCAGTCTTTAATTTTACTAAAATAATGAAAAGCATATATTACTTTAGTTCACAAAACACTGAAATGCTAATTCGTATGAAGAGTTTCTTTTCTACACATGTATTGCATTGTTGTATGTGGTATTAAAAGCCGTTCCTCTTTTCATATTTTCAGTTTTTTTCTTTTTTATCTGTTTTGCAATAGGAATTTCTAAAAAGCATGGACTCATTCAAATTTTACCAAAGTTTCTAGACATTATCATCAACATAGGCTTTCTGATATAAGAATATTGAATATGGAACATATTCAACATGAGTTAAATAAGAATATTTATTGTCAACAAGCAGCAGTGAAAAAAGTAGCAATTTAAATATGCAACGTCTATGAGTGTTCAGATAAAGGAAGGAATTAAAATGAGAAAATTACACAACAAACTAGAGATAGGCCCGTATTATTAGTAGGCAAATAGAAAATTTTAGTGTAACTAGAACAAAGGAAACGGAGATGAAAAGTTTTTGAAATGACTATATTCTAACAAAGAAAAAGTCACCATTATTTATGAAAATCAAGTTACAGCCAACTGTGAATTCTGATTATTAATTTTCTAACTGCCTTTTAGGCAACTTTTTGTTAGCCAAAATTAAACATTCAATCTTGTCTTAATTTTTCTCAGCAATGGAACTTTTCTTTTTAGAAAAAGACTATCCAGGACCACTGCTATAATATTTAGGTGTGCAATGAGTTTGATATGACAATATCCTTTTTACAGATTATATTACTTTTCTTTTTTAATAGAACACATTTTGCATGGAATGTGATGTTGTTTTTTTAATGGGTTTCCATCCAGATATCATGTTTTTTCCACAATCACCATTCTGTGTATCTCAGCAATTTGCCTCTCTTTTTTTTCTTAATTAATATAGTTTTGTATTTTTCTCCTTTTTTTTTCCTCTCTTTTTTTTTTTTTTTTTTTCCCTCCAGCACTTTTCTGATCCCTAGAGAGCTCTTCTCCCAGATTGCCTATGTGCAGTTACTGGGACTGAGGGGTAGCTTTTGGAGTTTGTTCTCTATCAATGTAGCGTTAGTCAGGTGTATGAGATTTCTGAGTATCATTATTTGTTTTATTTTGGGGGTTTTTTTCTGGTTGGGGGTGTTGTTTGGTATTTTTTTTCCAAGAGTACATCTAACATTTAAACATAATTTATATGGATTTATACTGGGAATTATATGATAAACTACCATTCCTGCTTTGGGAATTTCTGTGAGAACATTCAAGGGGTTCAGCTAGTAAATTCAATTACCTAGCTGTAGTAACAGAAATGCAGAGCATTGCATATGCAAAGGTCACTATGATTTACAAAAGCAAGAGTTCAGTCTGAGATGCTTATCTGCACAGATTTTCTTGACAGATGTATATACTTCTACTGCTTTTAATAGGACTTCTTGTGAGACTCAGGATTGATACTGCAGCATTTATGTAACTAAACTCATAGTGAACAAACTGGAAGCTTTTTAAGCATATGGACTGCATTACTAATATCTAAACATTTTTTATTGTTGTTTTAAATATACCAGTGTTTTTTTAAAGAAACTTATTTTTCATCTCTTAAACATCTGACCGTATGTTGTTACTTTCAGACCATGAAGTCTGAAGAGACGTTAATGAAACAAAGTTCTTTGTTATCGTGTAAGGCCACAGTTAATAGTTCATAATAATAATACATTACAGAGTGTATTTGATTCTCAAAATGAATACACATGCCTGTTAAGCACTGGATCTCTTTGTCCTGTAAGTTCTTAGCGTGTACCGTACCAGTAAGATGATATTAATATTAATGAAGAATGGAAGCTGAGATACAGTGACTCTCATTCTTTCCCCAGCCCCCTACAAGCTAAATCCATTAGTATAGATAGATCAGCATTAATAAACAGGGAGGAGAAAATAGCTCTCAATGCAGGGACAGTTTTGAGTGACCTTTGGTAGGATAAGCTTGTACTTGGTCATTGTGATGGTCTGAATTGACCTACACAGCAATGTTAAATCTGATGTAACCATAGAGAAATACTATTGGTGCTTCACGTGCGACTTCAGAGTTTCGAGCTGCTGAGTTTTAGCAGAAAGAAGTGTTGAGCTTTTCTGCTTGTGTATCGTTATACTGATTACAAAAAGGTTTCATCCAGGGATCTCAAGTGTAAATCTATAGAAAATTAGTTGTCAGGGACAACTAGACAAAAGATGCAGTTTATCACTTTGTATTAAAAATGAGCACTTTCAATATGTTGCACTATTCATAAAGGCAATACTGACTCAGGATCTAACTTGTTTCTGGACATCCACCGGAAGAATTGTTTTTAATTGTTAAGGCTCAACATACTCCCAACAGATTTCAGTGACTCAATTCCTGATCAAGTTTATACTTCTAGTCGCTGTTTGGAGATTAAAAACACTAAAACCACTAAACTCTTGGTGCATTACAGGTCTGCTGAGAACACTGTTTTCAATAGTTTTGAGAGCTACAAAACTTTCAGAACATTTTTTCTCAGTCTATGGTAAAAAAAAAAAAAAACCAAACATATGAAGTATTATTGGTTTATTTCAGTTCTAAAATTACACAAATTAAGCTTTAAATGTACCTTCCACATCTGCCATTTTATAAAGCTTCTGTCTGGATGCTGCATGGTCGGACAGAGGAGTTGTGAATAAATCTGAATGTTCCAGCAAAGTAACAAAAGTATCTTTGCATTTTAGTGCATACGTAGCAGTAAAAGTGACCATCCTTAACAGTATATTAATGCTTCAAATCATAGTTGGTACTTGTAACTAACAGGGTAATTAACTGTTGTAAAAGAAGGCTGTAAAAGAGGTGAGTACTAATTTTTAAGTGACGTTTAAGTAATCTTTGTGCAAAGCTGCAGGCAGAGTATAGTGAGCATAAGCACAGGGCTAAGCGTGATCCCCTGAACCAGGATTTAGCGTGCTAGTCCCACTTCTTTCCCAAAACTGTTTCATGTATACAGCTATTCTAGCTATGTTAAATGCATACATTTCTAGTTATGCTCTTTGAGTATGTGCTTGTTGTGTGGAGCCATCAACAACATTGCATTTGTGCAGCCTGAGAAGTGCCTGTTTCTTTATTCAGCATAGTAATTTCAACAGTATTGGTTTATGGTTAAACAGTCTTTGAAACCCTGCACTCCAGAAGATTCCCGAGCTTTCCAGGAATTCCAGTTTCATCCCTGTCCTAGTCTGAAAGGTGAGGTGTTGTTTGGTTTTGGTTTTTTTCACAGCAGCTGAGCTTGTCTTTGTTTTTTTTAAACTGCCACAAACCCTCTCTGTCCCCAGCAATTATATTCTTGGTTGATGTGGGGAAATATGGACATAGTCCTACTACAGGTTGCAGCAAAAACTTAAACTCTGACCTTCTGGGGCAAGGGGGAAATCCTGACGGGTTTGTAACTATGAATCTGTCACTAGGCAATATAGCTGGGCTCTGAAGAAATTTCCCTGTGTGTATTTTTCTTCTTATGCATTATTAATGCTGCTTTTTAGATTCAATCTAGCTTCGCTTCCTTTTTTTTTTTTTTTTTTTTTTCCCAATACTTCTGTTTATTTTAATATCTGGACTCTAGCTGGCTTCTTTGACTGGCTGATGGAGGCTGCTGTTTGGAAACTCATAAACTCACCAGCATACTTGACGTTCCTGAAGCACCACCTCTACTGTAGGAGGAAGGGCAGTGCCCTTCCCTGGGTTCAGTCACCAAGAGCTGTGGTAAATATTTTTCAACTGAAAAAATCTTTTTAAAAATATACTTTTAAGGGCTAAAACATCTAGATTACAAAAGACAAATTCAGATCTACAGGAAAGAAGTGAAATGTCATTAACATTGATAAAGTGAGACTCAGACAGATTTGTGTGTTCTGAATCCCTTTTAATTCCATTCCAATCTGCTGAAAAACTTAGGCATGCTCCAGAGGTAAATATATCACTCAAACCACAAACCACTTTGTTAATTTTAAGGCATTTAAAATTAAAACCATGTTAATTTCAGAAATACTACATCGAGAGAACTTCTCAATATTTCTCTCCAGACTGTTTCTTCTATCTGGAGTCTGCTCAGTTTTATGACCAGCAGAAAAATAATCAGCAAACCAGTTGGTCACATCTAGATAGTATTTTGTGAGTCATATGGCAGGAACATGAATGAAAAGATCCATTCTGGATGCCTTGAGAAAGATCCTAATTCACAAAATGCCTTGTAATGTATACTTACCCCAAACATCGTTGTCTTCTGAATGATAGTGTTAGATATTACCTTAGTAAGTTTGAGGCCTGAAACGTTTTAAGTAAATACTAACAAAAAGAGAAAAGAAGGGAAAATGGAAAAAGTCAAGGAAAGGACATAGGTGAATCCTGATCTCATATTATTTGTCTGATTGGTCCTGCATTGGGTACACAAAAGCTACAGCCCCTACTTAACTGTATATTTATGCTTAACAGAGTTCTTGTTCTAATGGAATGCAACAGCTAAAATTTAAAAACACATTTATAAACAAGAGAGTGGAGATTGCTATAACACGTGTTAATCAGCTGGAATAGAGCCCTTGACTCTCTTATTTGGAACAGAAGTCTCCTGCTGCCTGTGTCTGGCCTCCCAACTCTGCTTGAAGAAAGCCTCTGCCTTATAGATAACGACTGTGGATCTCTCTTTCTTTGGGTATTCCATGTTACTAACACCTTCATGCCACTCTGAAAACACTCTCCTTCTTGAAACTGATCCCTCGGTGCTCAGGACTTATGATTTTACAGTAGCAATGTAATTATACAGAAGTACAGTGTTAGCTAACTAATTTGTAATCTTCATTAAGAGGAAAACATCAAAAATGTTATTGCATTTTTTAACTTTTTTTTTTCTTGTCTTAATTTCTTATTCTGCAAAACACACATCCTTTTCTGCTCCTTGCACTATTTCTGTTAGCAATTACAGCAATTTTGTATCTTTCAAGCGGAGAAAGCGAGTTGTCTTTTGAGCAATAGCACACCATAGGTTATTTGAATTAGGATGTTTCAATAATAGTACAGCTGCCCCACCAAGATGAAGTACGTCACCTTGGTAACATGCTTAGTTTCTATCAGCCGTTATTCATTCCTGAACCCAGTTTCAGCTGGTTTTTGAATACAGTCCACTGTGGCACAGGACCAGCTGTTTCTCCATTCATTTAAGTAAAATCTATATTTCTCCTCAGACCTCAAATAATTTGTTTTCTTGTCATACCTAAACTAAATCATGCAGGTACCACAGTGGCCACATTTGAAAACGGTATGTACTTCCAGATTTATTATCTTTTTAAGCCCATGCTTTCAGTGGCATTTTCTGAAGGATCTGTTGAATCTAGGAGGGGCCTTTTTGGTTCGGTAGGAACTTCCAGTATTTTTGTCATAGTGTATATTTGTCTAAAAATTGCTTCAGTCTTTTCAATGCTACAAGGAAAAGACATTGCAGTGGAATCAGAAAATATGTGTATCTTTAACTGTCACCTTTGTAGCTTTTCTTTTAAAAAAATGTACAAGTGATATGCACAATATACTTTTAAAATATCACACTTTTTTCCAGAGAGAGTTGTACATTAATCAGAAATTTAAAAGTCATCTTTGCATTAGTAAGAAAGGGATCCAAACTTTTTTAAAATTCAATGTGCAATTTTTAATCTAACCTCTGTTCTTTAAGTAGATACTTTTCTAATCAGTCTTTTTATATAAGAATTTTTAATTTTATTGGTAAAATTAGTGAAAGCATTTCTGTTTCCACCTGATTAATATTAATACAAGAATATATAAGACCAAAACACTATTTGTGGTATAAGTATGTGGTATTTCTATATGTAAAAAGTTAGATGTCTCCATTAATTAACATGTATCTGGAATACAGGAATATGGTATTTCTTCACTTGGAAATTAATATGGAGGACTGTGGCATTCAAAGAGGCTTGACTAAAGAAAGAATATAACGGAATTTTTCTTATTTTGTAATGATACAGATGAAATACCAAATCACTTCAACAAGTCTATAGACCTTTCATGAAGCTACAGAAACATGTGGGAGCTACTAAATCCATGCTCTCTTGTTTAACTGTGGGGATTACACGTTAGTCAAAGAATATCGCCAAAGAGTTTTGACTCTCCATTTACAGTATTCTAAGGAAAGGGTAGGAAATAAAAAAGCAATTGCTAAGATAAACTGTGCAGATAATTTTATATAATAGGGGAAATATACTGCTGGTTCCTAGCCTCAGTCAAGAGTGACATTTTTACTTGACAACTATCGATTTTTTATAAGTAAAGAGCAAAATTGCATGTGCAAAAAGGTCCTATTCAGATTGGCAACTTTGTGTGAGAAAAGGGCTTGTATCACACTCTGTTCATGTTGTTTCTGATCCTGAGAGATAACATGGGCCCTGAAATTTGAATATCTTGCATATAACCTACAAACCTTAAAAAAAAAAAATAAGCAATTATATGCAAATGCCTATAACAAAAATGTAAAACAGAAAGACAAACTTGTCTGGCATTTTCAAATATTAACAGGAGACAAAAATGAAAACAAGAGCATCTAGTTTTGGAGTCTACACATTTCCATGCTTTGATTACAAGAGCATCTAGTTTTGGTGCCTACATTTTGCCTGCTTTGATTTATGTCATGATTTACATTTGAGGCATACACCCAATAATGATTGATTCTTTAGTCTTCTTTTTATTTAAAAAAAAAAAAATGTTTGTTCATAGTGTACTAAAGAGATGTTGACCAGTATAATACAATTAATCTCAGAGATGTGCATTGAATTAATGTTCTTATTTGGATTCTTAAAATCATACAGTGTATGAATAATTATCTTATAAAAAATTAGTTTGTTTATTTTTACACAATTATACAATCAACTTCAGTGGTTGAAATTGAATTAATTACAAATTATCTCTATAAGCATGAAGTAAGTGAGCTTTTACTCTGGCAAAAGTGATAGCTATCCCATTTATCAATTAAAAAAATAGATGAAAAAAAAATCCTAAATTGTCCAGAGTATGGGATATCATCTGTAACTGAATCAAATTCTTTAAATACTGAAACTTATATTACAAGTCCCTTCTTCATTCTTAAAATAATTAATAAGTAAGGGGAGGAAGTGGAGAGGGTGAGAGAGAAGCTTCTCTAAATCTCCCAGCATTGATTTAGGAATTTTCATACAGTGTCATTTAGGACTTGGTAGACAAATTGAAAAGTGAAAATCCCCTAAAAAAAGGTGTGTCCTTTGTAAATCTTTTTGCTTTTGAAATTCAGGCTCAGTTTTTGGTTTTGGCTTATTTCACATGTAAAAGAAAATATTGATTTCCCTGGTTTACAATGGGAAATTAAATAAAAAAGGATAAATGGAATACAAGCATTAAAATAGCCTATGTTCTTATTTGAAATGGCAAAATTAGTCAGGCCAGGAGTTTTTAAAAATCTGTGAATTTTTATTTTATTTTGCTTTCCCCTCCCACCCCGCGAAGAAGTTCTTCATGCTTGTGGAACATCAGCGTAATAAATGCAATACTGAGAACACATCTTAATTGACTCATCAAAACCTAAATGTTTTTTAAAAAGCAAGCATCTTCATTTCCTGCCTTGTGAGTTGCTAGCTCTTCTGGGTGAATCACCTAAATCCTCATATTTACATATTTTAGAAATATCATTAATTTTAGAACTAAGCAGAATTATTAGACTGGTATTTAACTATCAATCACAAGTTGTGTGAGTTTCTTAGATGTGCCTTTAAAAATAACCGCACTGTAAGGATGTGGGGTTTATGTGGCAGAGCAGCACTGGAAGGTGATTTCACTGCAGTCCATTCTTCCAGGTGCAACCTGGCTGAGCTTTACACTTTTTTTTTTTCCAGTTTGGACAAGTCTTTTACCTACTTTGCATTTTGATTGGCTCCTCAGCGAAATAAAAGCAGTAATATTCTGCTAAGCCTGTTTTTTAAAGCTTGTTTTCTCAAACAGCTTGTGAAATGGGCTTCACTATATTCATAGCTAATAATAGTACTGGTAATAAACTTAAGGAAGAGAACGTTATTAGATGAAGCTGCTAATTTTGGTTTTATTTGTCTTGAATGATAAAGGATGTTGACAGTGTACAGTATTTCAGTGACTGTTTCTACTGATTCTGTATTTATGATGATCTTTTTTGAAAAATAATTAATAGGAAGAAGTCTTAGTACATATTTGAATCCATGTATTACAAAAGAGGCACAACCCATTGTTTAGCTCAGGTGAAGACTTCATTGTAAATGGTAATCAGCATCACTTAGCCTTAAGTGTGCATCTTAAGCCTTTAAGGAGGTTTTCTGGGACATAATATCTTTTGCACATGTGCTAAACAGTTGTAAAACCTCTAGCACATCTGTCTGAGAAACACGGTTACTTTTGTGGTGTTGGCTCAACATTTTCTTCCCCGTCACTACAATGTTAGACAAGTGGTTAAAACAAAAAGTGCTTGAAATTCATAATAACTGATCAAATTTGATCACAATGAGATGCATTCTACTGTATTTTATGTTTGAGTTAAATTAATTTTAGACGATAATTATTAAGCCACAAAAATGAAAGTTTCTAATGTAAATACTGACATAGCTTTAATCATAGTAACATAAATGCAGAACATGTGAAAGATAAAACAAAGGAGTTCACAAATTCCTGTGTGAGCTATGCTGTGTACAAGATAGAGGGATGGATGGATAGACAGACAGGTAGGTAGGTAGATATCAGACATTGTAAGGTATAAATTCCATAGAGCAAAGGAATCTATGATGTCACATTAAATACATGTGTTAATGAGGTAGGGGAACTGTATACATTTAACAGTTGTTCATTTTTCATTCACATGGATGTGTAAATACACAGCATAATAGTACCTGACAAAGAGCTAAGAGGAGGGTTAACATCCAGTGTGAGGTGGAGTGTTTAATGGATTAACTTAAAAGCAGATAACAATATAGCATCGCATGTATACTTTCATAATTGTGGTTCCTCTAGAGATAATGGATATCATTATCAGCAGCGCCTGTCCTAAGAAACTTGGCAAGGTTATGATTGTTTGTTACAGCTTTGGTTATATTAACATACACATTAATATTTATAAATATTTGATGTCATGTTAATTTTTCATATAAGATGATTTATGTAATGCTGCTGTGCCCTGTTAGAGGGCATTTGCAGTGTGCTTCAGAAAGGAAGAGAATTGATGCATGTTCTTTAAGAGGACTTGCTTGTGTATTACAGTGCTCACAGTGCATTATTCTGGAGAACAGTGATTTAAAGATAAATTATCTGAATTGCAGATACACTCCATTAAAATTTTAAATAAAATATAAAGGAAATACTGCTCTAAAAAATACAATAATAATATTAACTTCCCCTTCCCCCTCAAATAATGAAAAAAATAACATTTAACTCCTTAGTTTGACCTACATCCTAAGACCTTTTTGTTATATTGGGGAAGTTAATAATTACTTTCATGATCTATTTGTGGAAATTTTGGGGGGAAATACTGCATCAATTTTATAAGCAGTTATTGAGGAAATAAGAGTTATATATATATTTATATATATGCCCTTTGATGAAGGGGGTAGATAACTTACTATAAATCCAACCATAAAGAAACATAAAATTTAGCTCTATCTCATTGAGTTTGTGAACTAGTGGATATGCAAGCAAATGCAATGCAAGGATAACATATCAGAAAAAGTGGTTTTGTTTATTTGACAGATGTAGTTTAGTTTGAATTGCTCATAATGCTTCATACTTGCAAAAAAAATCTTATAGGATATTTTACAAAACAATAAAAATTATGTAACAGGACATCTCACTTCAGAACATTGCCTGCTAAATCTTTGGGAAATGGGTAAGATCATTTTTTGTGCATTCCCACAGACTTGCAACTAGAAATTAAATTTATTTTAGTGCAGCAGTATCATATAATGTGTTTATTCATATATACATTCTTCTATAGAAAGCCATATTATTAATCCATTCATTTTACTTTCATATACTTGGATCATGAAGCAAAGCTTAAAGAATAAGAAGACAGGTAGAAAAGAAAAAAAAAAGAGAGAGAGAGAGAGAGAAAAAAAAAAACCCACAACCCAACAGCAATGTGTTTGTTTGTTTGTTTATTAACCAAGTTATTTGAAGTCACTTGCAACTTTAAGAACTACTTTATACCAATGTCTGATTTTGTTTCATTGTCTAGAATAGGTGCTGTCAATATTGGGCTATTCCGTTCACAGATTTTGTTTCAAATCCAGGCTTCAAAAAATTTTTACTTTGAAAAAGCCACAGATTTCTGAAATCTTGCACATTGCTGTGGAACATCATCCTACAGGTCTTTCTAGAAGGATCTGCAAGGTGCTGCCACATCCCTAAAACAGCAATAAGCATCTTCCTGGCTGAGCCAGCAGAACTGAGCTTTATATTCTGCCCTCTGCTGAGCAGACCTCCAAAAACTGCTCAGCTGAACCTCCATAAAAATTAACAGCATGATTTGGTAAAATGAGCCTAGTAGCCCCAAGTGAGTGATATATTCATGTAGGTTTGAGTGCAAAACATTCATTCATTATCCTCAAAAAAAAAAAGTAAAACTTACTGGGTTTTTTTTAAGGTTGTAGATTAAAAAAATAACTAAGAGGAACTTCATAAATAGACACAGACTATATTAACCAGTTCTAATCACAGAGGTTTTGGGGTGATAATGAACTATGACCATCTTTGATGTTTTACTTCCCCCACAATGTGCAGTCACCACTCGTCTTAAAATTAAGATATTTTAATATTGCCTTTTGAATAGTAGGGTATGTCGTTAAAATGTGGTTGGCAGGGAGCAGCAAGTCCAGTTTCTGGCTATGTGACAGATTTCCTGGATTATGTCCATCCAGTTATTCAGGGGAGGGTTTCTCTAACTTCATTCCCTATGTTGCATATATCTAGTAGTTGCACATCTGCTTTAATCTAGTTGTGTGAACTTCTGTATCCTTCACAGAGGCAGCGGTCACAGAAAGCAGTTCATCCCTTCTTAAGTGGCAAACAGTGCTGGGATGTATTGTTCATTTCTTTCCATTCCTTGAGTGGAAGTTAGCTAAGAAAAATTCCAACTTCAGTGTCAAAATTTTTTTTTTTTTTAAATAATTAAAATGAGCCTTTGGAAGTCAGGAAGAGTTTGATTCTCAGTATCTGTCACTGGGCCACTTTCAGATCAAGGTACAAACATTGGGAAAAATATAAATTAATTATAATTTAACTCATAAATTACAAACCCAGATCTTTCAAAAAGTGGATATGATGGATTAGTTAGTTTATGGAAAAATAATTTGTTTCTAAGGTGTGACCTACAATTTTCCTTAATAGATAAAATATTATAAATCTCTTTCATCTAAAAAGCAGGTTTTTAACACAAATGGTTCTGGTCATCCCTGCCCATCAGCTTCTGATAGTTGGGAAGTGGTTCCAGGTTAATTCATCTGTATCCAACAACAGTTTTGAAGATCTCATGTTCAGCAACTGATCAGAGCACAGCCTGTAACAGCAGTATACAGGACCATTTGCCTAGAAAAAAAACCTGTAAAGGTTTATAGGCATATGGACATTTCAGAAAAACATTTATGGCTTCCAGACTGAATTGTTAAGGTATATTATCCATGGAACTTCCCTGGAAAATATTTTACAAGTAATGTCAGAGCAAAGGCTTGCTATCAATTTTAACAACAGGAAGCCAATGCATTTTTTTCATAGCACTCAGATGGCACGTGTCATGTATCCTCACTTTGCTATGAGTCTTTAGAATTTCTATAATCTCGACCATAATTACCCAAACACCCACCTTTGTTACTGCAAAGTCTTTTCACTTTTGAAATTGGCTGATGAGATTTCACTTTAAACTGTAGATGTGATTGAATAGTAGCTTTTGATTTTGAGGCATCTGATTTTAAAATATTCCTTCTGCTTGTCCTATGAAATACGAGCACATCTTCAAAAATACATCAGTAATATTACATATTTTGCCTTCAGGAAAAATACTTTGATGAATTTGTGATTGGATTTCTAAATTTATAATCTTTTAAAATAAAAATAAAAAAAAATCTAGCAGCACTTTGACCCACAATTAGATTATGTAGAATGTCATATAAGAATCTATGCTTTAAGCAAGAGTACTGGAGAAGAAAGTATACATGGATTTAGGCTACAATTTCTTAAGTCCTCTTTTCAATTTTCAGTACCAAATGAGAATTTCATCAGAGTTAACTACCATGGAAGGGGAGGGTGAGGAGAAATTACATAGAATCTCTGGGCTGGAAAATGATTAAGTAGACATACAACACAGTAAAGGAAATAGCAGTGGACATTAATTGGTCTTCTCTGTGGGAAATACTAGTATGGACAGCAGATGCTGACAGTGAGAAGCAAAGACAAATTTGCACAAAATGTAAGCATCTATTGTCTAATGAAAATCTTATAATAAATTTCATCTTTTTAATGTGGATATTGATTTTATGCAGGGCTTAAAAAATAAATGTGTTAGGCAAATGTATGTTGATAGTATTATTAGGAGCCTATTTTACACAAAATGCAAGTGTAAGACAAAAATTAAAAAAAATATTCTTATCAATTTTTTTTGACCAGTAAAAACTGTTGTTCTTAATCACCTATTTTATTGATTAGATCTTAATGTTATGATAGAAAGAATATGCAAGGGCAACACTTTATTAACTTTCACTACTCAAAAATTGTGAGAAATTCAAACAATAAATATCGTATATAATGATAAGTACATTGAATAATTAGAGAGGGAAAATTCTATGTAAGTCTTGAGTATTAATAATAGCAAAGGCAGGCATTTGTGGTATATTTTTTTATGTTTTGTAGCCTTTTAAGCTTCTCAGTGCTTAACGCCTGCTTGAGGGCGTGGTCATAACTATGCATTGGCAGTAAGAGGAGCCAAGGAGGCACAGACTCTATTTTAGCCATGAAAGAGCACAGAAGCAAGCATCCTATGTTGGTGTAGCTTGAAGTAAAGCAGCATAATTTCAGTTAACAGCTAAATTCACACATGTCAAGAGAAGTGATAGAGTGAGATGTCCAGTGTTATGTAACTGGGCAGCAGGTAGATTATGAGGGATCTAGGTAAGACTAGATATGGCAGAATGTACCAGAAAAAAGAAAGCAATAAAGCAGTTGTTGAGAGATATTTGTCCTGGTTTTTGCTAGGATAGGGTTCATTTTCTTCTCAGTAGCTAGAAAGCCCTGTGTTTTGGTTTCAGTGAGGACTGTTATGAGAACAATGTTGAGAACTACAAGGGCACTGGACTTCGACAGTTTCCAAGAAGAGAGGACTGGAAGGGAGGGGCAGACAAGAAGAGTGGAGCAGTCAGTAAAACCCAGAATTGACAGCTGGATATGCCAATCAGATATTCCAAATCATATTACGTCATGTTCAGTATATTAGCTGGGGCTGACCAGAAAGGGGGGGATTCTCTCAGGAATCGCTCGGACTCACTTTTCCAGGGTTGTGATTTCGGTTTTGGGGTTCCTTTTCGCTCCTCCGGGATCGTTATCAGCGGGTGGTGAACAACTGTACACTGCATCACTCATATATATATAGTTGTTATCATTATTACTCTTATTATTCTTGTTAGTTTAATTTTATTTTTACTCTAATTATTAAATTGTTCTTATCTCAATCTCCAAGTCTCATGACCTTTACCCCTCCAATTCTCTCCCCATTTCCCTGGGTGAGGGGGGAAGGGGGCAGGAGGGCTGCAAGTGGCTGTGTCTTGTTTGACTGCCAGCTAAGTTAAACTATCAATACTATCAAAGTGCTTATTCTGTACGTGAGAAGTTCCCTAATTGATGTTAAATCAGAATGGAGATGCCTTCCACCGAAGGGTGGTCTGGAACCTGTCCTTAATTTTCAAAATTAGAGGTAGTATAAGACATACAAGAAGAAAGTCCTATCTGTGATATTCTACTACAGTAGACCAAAAGCTGGTCACAGTACTGAAAGGAAGACTATTATAAAAAATAGCAATACTCTTTTTAAGCAATGAGTGATTTTAAATATTCATTTTAATAAAATATTCTAGTAAATAGAAATACTGCAAATGTTCAGTACTCAGTACAAATCAAAGTAAAATACAAATACAAGTAAAATATTTAACATTTCATTATAAAATGGTAATATATACCATAAAAATACACAAACACAAGTTATTAATGCATTGGTGGAAAGGCATCCAACTGTAAATGACATTTCTATGCAACAGCAGCAAAGAAAGGTGACTAATTCTTTTCCATCAACTTAGCAAAAAAAAATCTGAAGTAGGAAAAACATTTAATGGGGCTTTTGCAAGGTAAATTAAAAAAATGGTTCTTTACACTGCTTAATTTTTTGATAGTTTTCTTTTTTTTTTTTTTAAACTGCTGCTAGAAAATTTGGTCCATATTAGTAACTAGTACAAAGTGAAATCAGTAAAGCCATGCTATTTTATTCTAACATAAGTGTCTGAAATTCTCAACTAACATATTTTTCATCCCTTATGCTGATTTTTTAAAATTTATTCTAACTGTATTTTTTTTTCCTGTTTAGGGAGCTGCTTTTTTGTTGAAAAATGTTAAATATTATTATATTACATATAATATATATTAATATATATTATAAAAATATTAAATATTACTCAGACCCTTGCTTTTTATCCTGATATCTATTTGTTTTACTATAAGCTGTACCACAGATAGTGTGAAAATTCAGCCGTAAGTGGGGATAGGCAGAATTTAACAGCCTTCAATATAGTGTGAAAATTAGCCAGTGTGTTGGTTATGACAAGGAACGTTTCCTCTAATCTCTTCAATTACTTGTGCATAGATTGGTATGACAAGTGCTCAGCATCACAAGTTACCACAGCTAATCAAAGGAAGCCCTGTAATGAAATTGCAAACCTCCCATTTCTCTTCCTTTGCGAGCACAGGTCTGTAACTGTAATAGCAAAGCAACAATCTGGCCATTTGAAACTGTTTCCTATATTTGATGCAAACAAGGCAAGAGGATCAGGAGAATAAAAAATAATAGGAGACAGAAGGAGGTCAATGATACATATTTTCTACAATCAACTGCTAGCATTTTGAACAATTGGTTAGGTACATTTATTATGGGTTTACAAGCTGGTAATCACCGTTGCTATTTTTCCTCTTGTTCATTCAGGTCTTCCTCCAGACACTTTCTCAATGATACAGAAAATTTATTCTTCTATTTTCTAATTTTTACCAGCTGTAGAAACAAGGCGGGGAGTATCGCTCCTGTCAGCCATCTGAAAGTACAATATATTCTCCTGAAAGTTTATATCAAAGCGGTGAGAGTTTGTAACTCCACTATTGCATCAGGTCTTCAAAAGAGTAATCTATTTTATCATTTTGTGAGGTAAGTTACAAAATGTATTTGAGAAAAAGTATGAGATTATATTAGGCAAACTAAGCAGTATCACATTTATCTTTCAGTTTGGTACTGAATGCTTGGCACAGCTGAACGAGAAAACAGCCTAAAAAGAAGGTTTAAAACCAACTATTTTTGAATACGATGTTAAAAAAAATTTTACTCTTTCCTAAAACTGTTTTGTTTCCTTTCATTGAGATTTAAAATTTAAAATGAAACCTATTAGACTAGGTCCTCCATTTTTGCAACCTTCAGAGTAAGTGCAGAGAGAAAGGTTTTAAGTCACTTCTGTGTAGTTAAGTGAAGGCTAAAATGGTGGTGGAAAATCTTCCCCTCATTTTCTGGTTATTCTGAATTAAATGAGCTAGAATGATGCCACAAGGGCTACTTGACAAGCCAAGATTAAGCTGAATCTTAGGAACATCTTAGTGCAAACTTTATCAGCTGACAACTAGTAGCAGTGCAGAGATACAGTGGAGCTAAGTTCAGGATAATGTCCCCTGCTGGGAAGAAAATGTCCTCTTTGGAAGGTGAGGTTTCCGAAGATACTGTCTGGACTAAATATTTCCTACTTAAAAATTGCAGAAATTTCATCCCAGCCATTCTGTCTGGTTTCTGAAAGGGTACTTGATGATGAGCAATGGAATATAAAGTAAAAAGATTTTTCTTTTCCCACTGTAGTCTGCTAGTCCCAGCACAGTCATATTTTAGTGAGCTGATATCCACACATCTCCTGTGGTCAATTAAAGTGCAAAACTGAAGAAGAAATATTGCAAGTATGAGAGAGCATTGAGAGGAACTGAGGTGGACAAAGCTGTAGAAAAAAGGCTGGAGCTTAAGGAAGGTAGATTTGGGTCTGACCTGTGAACTGGAAGGGATGTATGTGGGGAGAGCTAGTGAATGCCCCCAGGGAAGCTGGCTGAGTGATCACTGATTTAGTCTGATGTCCAAACAGAAAAAAAATAAAGAGGAGGAGAGGACTGTTTCAAGTAGAACTGAAACAGAATAATGCAAAGTTAAACTTTAAACAGTGACTGGAGAAAGTGGGAATCAGTTTGCTAATGCAAACTTTTTCTTTTTCATGTCAAAAATGAAAAGTCTTCGTTTCCATGCTAAACTTTGTTTAGCATTTTGCTTTCAAGTTGTTGTGGGTTTTTTTCCCCCAAGAAAGGCATTTCAAACTGAAATTTGATATTATTTAATTTTTTTATTATTATTATTATAACATATTCCAAAGTTAAGCATTTTATTTTCAAAATGTTGACCTAGAAAAATTACTTAATATCTTTTCATTTAAAAGCAACTGATAGCTGAAATGGAATAGAAAGAGAATAGAGAGATTTTCCCTTCACTCAGTCCCACAGAGAAACTAGCTACCAATCATACAACTTTATTAGTTGATAAAATTTGTCAACCAAGGGATAAAATTTCTGAGTCCTCACTGTGAAAGCTAGTGTTTTTCCATAGAATATGTTTTTAGTTTTCATGTTTTTTTGCTCAGAAGCTATAAGAAAGTAAATTAATATTAAAACTTAAAAAACTATATTCTACAAGTAAGGAAGTAGCAAAATGTGGGGTGCCTGTGAAATAGTGTATCTGTGGTGGTGTTACATGGCTTAATTAAGTGATCGCTTCATGCACAGAGTGGCCCTTCTGTAGAAATGAATCACTGGTTTGTACTGAACAGGCTTTCCTTAGAGCTCTTGCCTCTTTAGGCAAAAAAATATGAATACATGTTTGTGACAGACTTCAAGGCAAAAGGTGATTTTGTGGTTAGGGAACAGTACATGTCACCTGAAGAACTGAGCAATCGGTTTGCCTTTGCTACAGAATTTTTTAGATGATTCTGGGCAAGTCTCTCAAGCCCAAATGTTCACAGTTGGCTCTACTTCTGGGTCAGGTATTCTCTAGAAACTTCTACATTGCTATGTGCTGCAATGCTCTCTGTCTTCAGCCTCCTTGTGTATTCTAGATTAGGCAGCCAAAATTTCTAGAAAAGTCAGACGATTCTAGAGCTTTAATTCTGGGCCCCAATTTCCAGTGCAAGATACTAAAAACTCCTGCCCTCAGTACCTCAGAACTGCCTACAATAGCACTGATAATGTTTTTATTTAGTGCATCGTTCTAGTGGCACCTAGTAAGGAAGATTAGGCAAAATCTATTGATTTTAGGAGATAAAAATACATAGTGATTAACTACTACAAAAACTAAGTATTTGATCATTAAAGAGAGTATCCTTATATCTAAAAGCAGGATACTGAATTACGGTTACATGGACAGCCTTGATTATTGACGGCATTGGCTGATTTTTGTTTGGTTGATATAGCAACCTCATTGCTCTTTCAATATTGCTTCTCATTTTAATCTGTAATAATAAGTATGCATGTTAAAATAGTCTGATATTTCCATTAGGATTAACACATGCAGATGCACCTCTTTAAGCCACAGTAGTACTTACATGTGTAAAAAACATAGAAAAATGAGGAATATTATCAGCATAGACATGGAACCTATTATCAAATTACCAAAGAAAGTGATGTGTGAATTTGATTATTGCCAATGTTGTTACTTAGTTTTATTGCCATGGCTTTGACGAGCACTCAGACAGTGAGAGCTCTCAGACACACTGCATTAGACACAGCATAAATGGAAAAAGACTTTTCCTGCTTACAGAGAACTTTACTATCTAAGCATAAAACAAAAGCAACAAGGCAGTGTAGCTAATGGCAGCACACGGCAGCACCAGGTCAGCACAATCGCAAATACTGTCCAAGCTTTTTGAAGGTATCACAGGAAAGAAAATCTCTAAGAAGTAGCTAGAAAACAAGTGCCATAGCTAGCTTGGTGGTTTTGACGAAAACATTCTTCCAAATGTGAGATGAATCATGGAGAGAAAGGCAGAGATGCATTTCAGACTAAGAGTTGGCAACAGTGACTGGCATCATATGCCAGGCTGACATGGTGTTGAGCTCTTGACAGCAAGAAAGTGATGACTGGCAGGATGGGAAAGGGCAATGGGAGAATCCTGAAAATGAAGACAAGTAGCTTAAGTTCAATAGTAGAGAACAGGCTGCCAGAGGAAGAAAGTGCTATTGCCACGGTGCCTGAATTAGCCAAAGTGGCAGGCTGTACAAATACAACCTTGCAGGAGCACTCGCGAAGGTTATAAGCCACATAAAACTGAATCAATAGGTTTCTTTGTCTATTCTTTTACTTTCTATGACAGAATTCCTTCTGACAGACATTACAAGTTTATTGTTCTGAGATTACTTTGAGAACTCTTTACTTTAAAACGGAAAAATATAAATTCAGAGCTCCAGTTTTGCCAGCACGAGCTATAGATTTCTGCTGCTACTTCTTTATGATTTTCCATTTCTTTATGATTAGCATAAAAAAAAGAAAAGCTGTATTTTTTAATATGCATGTACAAAGGGTTTCACTAGTTTTCTTTGAATACTGAATGTTTCAGAAAGATGACCTATAGCTGTGTGCTTTAGAAAGCTTCCAAGGAGATTTATGTTGTAAAATGAAGCTGATTAGAACTATTTCCTTTTCCATTTTGCCTTGTTGTAAGTCCTGTTCCCAAAACAGTGAGACAGCTTTTCTCTGAGTCAGCAAATGTTAGGGCTGGCATTAGTGCTGATCTGAGATGTAGGTTTGCTAAGATTCCACCCTTTTGTCTGAATTCAAGAATCAAAGAATCATAGAATTATAGAATGGCTTGGGTTGGAAGGGACCTTAATCATCTAGTTCCACACCCCCTGCCATGAGCAGGGACACCTTTCCACTAGGCCAGGTTGCTCAAAGCCTCATCCAACCTGGCCTTGAACACATCCAGGGAGGGGGCATCCACAACTTCTCTGGGCAACCTGTTCCAGTGTCTCACCACCCTCACAGGAAAGAATTTCTTCCTAATATCTCATCTAAACCTACCCTCTTTCAGCTTAAAGCCATTTCCCCTTGTTCTGTCATTAACTGCCCTTATGAAAAGTCCCTCCCCAGCTTTCCTGTAGGCCCCTTCAGGTACTGGAAGGCCGCTATAAGATCTCCCCAGAGCCGTCTCTTCTTGAGGCTGAACAGCCCCAACTCTCTCAGCCTGTCCTCATAGGAGAGGTGCTCCAGCCCTCGGATCATCCTCGTGGCCTCCTCTGGACTCGTTCTAACTGGTTGATATCTCTCTTGTGTTGGGGGCTCCAGAACTGTACTCAGTACTCCAGGTGGGGCCTTACAAGAGCGGAGTAGAGGGGGAGAATCGCCTCCCTCAACCTGCTGGCCACGCTTCTCCTGATGCAGCCCAGGATGCGGTTGCCAGCTCATGTTGAACTTCTCGTCCACCACCACTCCCAGGTCCTTCTCTTCAGAGCTGGCCTCAAGCCACTCATTGCCCAGCCTGTACTTGTGCTTGGGGTTGTCCCGACCCAGGTGCAGGACCTTGGATTTGGCCTTGTTGAACTTCATGAGGTTGGCACAGGCCCACCTCTCAAGCCTGTCAAGATCCCTGTAGGTGGCGTCCTGTCCCTCCAGTGTGTCAACCACACCACTCAGCTTGGTGTCATCAGCAAACTTGCTGAGGGTGCACTCAATCCCACTGTCCGTGTCACTGGCAAAGATGTTGAAGAGCACTGGTCCCAGTACCGAACCTTGAGGGACACCACTCGTCACCATTTTCCACTCAGACTTTGAGCTGTTGATCACAACTTTTTGAGTGCGACCATCCCGCCAACTCCTTATCCACTGAGTGGTCCATCCATCAAACCCATGTTTCCAATTTGGAGATTAGAATGCCATGTGGGACGGTGTCAAACGCCTTGCACAAGTTCAGGTAGATGACATCAGTGGCTTTAGCCTTGTCCATCAGTGTTGTAACCCCATCATAAAAGGCCACCAGATTGGTCAGGCATAATTTGCCCTTGCAATGGTTTCATCAACAAATCATAAGTATTCAGTGGTCTGATGGCAATTTTATCTTTAAAAAAACTCTTCTGTTGTTCATCTTCTATTGAAAGCTTTGATAAATACACTGGTTTGGATCCAGTCTTGATCCACTGTAATTTAGAAGTAACTCAGAGTCAGACATGCTGTCTGCCATTACACTGCCATGAAATCAGCAACGCAAAAGTTGCACTGCTATGGTAGTAGCTGAGAATGTAAAAAATTAAGATAATGAAAGGAAAAGTTATTTTATTTTGTTTTTCTTTACCCATTCTACTTAATTTTTCAATATTTAAATTCCTGAAAAAAAAAAAAAAAAAAGAACAGAAAGAACTCATGCAACCACAGGCTATGGGTGCTTCAACATCACCTTAACTAATATATGCAGTATTTAATAAATAACTGAAAAAACCCCCCACAAACTGAAGATTGAAAGCATATGATGGAAGGTCTTACGGCAGTCCACATTTATATCAGTGCCAAAACTATCTCCACTATTGGTGGTTCTTCAATGCTCAGGTGAGATGTGTGAAAAAGCAGAGTCCCACTCAAACTGCTATGCTTCTGCATGTGTATATGGAATTCACACCATTCTAAGTACAAGATAAATATGATAGAATCCAAATTTAGGTCACTCTAAGTGACTGCAATAAATTCTGTTCAGAACTGCTATTTGAGAGCAGAATTATCTGGTAGACAATTCTTTTTGTGCATATTTTTCACTGAAGACATTTGAAGTTTTCCATATGTAGTTTCTGGTGAATTAAGAACACTATATACGCAGTTCAATTTATTTCAGTTTAAAAAAATCTGTTATAATTTTTTTCTCAAGAGAGAAAACTAAGCACATTTGAACAGAAAATATTTGGAAATCCAGAATCAGGATAATTTGTATATTTTGAAATAGCATAAATGTTAAGAAATCTGATTCTGATCTAGCAAAGTTGATATAAATGCATCAGTATTAGCATCTGTGGTAGTTTCTGATTGCTCTGTCAGAATATATGACTGCTTGTTTTCCTGTGTCACTTTCTTGGTTTTCCTAAATGGAAATCTCTCTAGAGAGGATTGGCTTTCTGCGTTATATTTCATGTAACTTTTTAAAAGGTGATGCTGATAGGTTGTGCTGCAGTTAACGTGCCTCCATATTAGCAGAATTCTTGATTATAGTTGCCATAGTACAATCGGTCTGGCACCAGATGGAAGGATTAAAAACATCCCTGCCTCGTAAACTACCAGACTTACAACATTCATCTCATACCTGATACCTAAGACAGTGTTGTGGTTGTAGAGCTGACCTACTCTTTATCTGTGTCCTTGCTCCACAAAATAGCAGGCAAGACGTACCTCTGAGGTCTGGAGGGAGGGGAGCGTACAACTTGCCTCCCGGCTAGCACTCTTCTTCTTGAGTTCCTCCATCATCAGATTGCCCTGCTTTTCATAAACAGAAAGAGGACCCCTCGGTTGTTAACAGCATGTGGGGCTCCACATATACATAGCATACCAATATACATAGCATAGTACCATACCAATATGGGAAATTAGCATTTTCAGCTCATGCTGTTTCTTTCACACAAGAATCTTGATTTGAATGCCTAGCAGTATAACCCATTACAACAACAACAAAAAATTAAAATCTTTCACTAAGAAGTTACATTCCATTGCCATGGAAACACATGATAAACCCTACAAACGGATCAAGTAGGAAATACTGTTTAGGAACACAGGTCCAAAACCAGTTGGACTTGTATGCATTGTTCCTCAATAATAGTACACCATTTATATTGCTATAAGTGAGATGTTCTGAGAATGTATGAGAAGCAAGGATTGTAAAAATCAGTTATTTTCTCTGATTAGGTGGTACACTTGGAAAAAGAGCACAAACTTTCAGATACAAGGTTCCTGATCAGCATCCTCTATCAGGTATGGTAGGAAAGTGTTTCCATTTTAAAATATCACTTGACAGGGAAAGTGAATATATTTATTTTTTTATATTTTTTAGTTTTATTAAGAAGCGCTGGAACATTCCAAGCTTTTGTGAAATCAGGGGGAAAGAGAGCTCTATCTTGAGGCTGGAAAGACCCAAGAAAGTTGTGAACTAAACTGATATTTTTTTGCAATATGAAGTTCCATAGTGTCTGCATGCACACAGAGAGGTTGTAGCCCCATGGTAAATGTGTGATGCGCCTCTGTTAGGCTCACTAATCCAGCTCTTCTGAGGCAACTCCTGTGATTCCAAACCTCTGAGCCACTTCAAAGAACTCCTGTTTTAAAAAGTATCAAAGACATGCTGGGGAAAAAAAAAAGTTTTCTCCTCTGAATAGAGAACAGTACCTGTCCAGTGCTTCTAAAGAAAAGTAACTGACAGAGTATTGTATAAAGCAGGCAATATTTAGGCCAGAACAAGTACTTAATTTAGCATTTGCAGCCCCATGACATACCAAGGCCTTTGTACGATTAGAAAAAGAAAGGGAGAGTTCCCTCTGCCAGATACAAATCAGCGTTTGCTTCTGGTGCTGAACACCCACACTGCCATTCAGAGAACAAGAACACTTCTCACCAATGACCTAGAAAGCACACGACTCCAACACAAAATAATCTTTACTCTCCCATACAAGTATTAACAAAACAGAACACAAAAAACCCCACCATTATTTATAATTTTTCTGTGGAAGAAATGTGCGATATGCATAAGCTCTTCACAAGCAGACAAATGCTAAGAGTAGTTTAACAGTTTTCTGCAGAGTATGTGGAATAGTCCAAATACAATAGCTGTGGTAATGGCACTCATTTGGAGCAATCTGCCCACCTCCGTCATGACTTTACTGTTCTGTAGTGTATATCAATAAAACCAATGAGCCACAGCATCGTGCACTTTCCTTTCTGGAAGACAAGGCACCAGCATGAGTTTTTAATATATGTGCATGTTTGTTATAAACAACACATACATTAGTGTAGATATTTTGGGATCTTGTGGCGCAGCTTTTCTGTGCCAGGGCAAAACGATTAGGCTTAAAATTTCTATTTGTAGGAAAAAAACATATCGCCCAATTCTCCTGTAAATTTCTTCATCTATTATTTACTTTTAGGCTGCTACAATTATGCCATATATGATTTGATTATTAGGGTTAGCAGAACCATGGCTAATGGAATCAGTATCATGGCTACAACAAGCTTTGGGAATTCTCCCTGCCCGTTTTCTGCCTAACTACACTTATGTCACTCAAGTGGCACAGGGGTACTCTAACAATTAATTGTAAACCAGGGGGAAACTTTTAATGGACCTCTTCTTGAGATCTTGTGTTAAAAAAAGAAAAGTTCCCATGAGTGAAGTATAAGTTAGCTTTTCCAGCGGGAAAAAAAGGAATGAATTACATTTCTCTTCTTGTCCTTTAAATGAATAGCATAGTTTGGGTGAAATTATCGGGCAATTGCATGCCTTTTATGCAGATAATGCTATTTGATGAAAGCGGTGTTTTGATCTGCTGAGGATAATACAGATCCAGGGTTGGATTCATTGGTGAGAGTAAAGCTGTCTTCTGTGATAACTTCATCTCAGCATGAGGTCAGACGGGGAAAACTGGGATGGGGGATTAAAAAATGACACAGTCGGAGCAGTATTCAGTTCCCTGCTGTGCTCCTGGCTGCACACTATAGCTTATGTTTCTGATCTGTTATGGTATTGTCTGCTTTTCTCTCCCAGAGCAGAAAGAGATTGCTTAAAACTTTTCTTTCTTCAGCTAGAGGGATTAGTTCAGTGCAGCTTTTTTAATTAAAGAAACTGTATCTTTTTCAATGTAATTTAAGGCTGTACAAGAAGGCCATCAGCATTCATAACTTAGCACTATTACCCATAACAAAGCCTAGCTATTAATTTTACATTCAGAACAAGAAATTGCTATTAAGAGTTTTGAGGGTTAAAAATTGATAATTGACCCTGTGATTGAAAGAATCACAGTTAACCGTTATCTCATAAAAGTTTTCTGTGGAGGAACTTCAGACAGCTTTGCTATTAGTTTATCTGGGATTTCTTAATTAAATCTCCATGACATCAGGAGAGTGGTTAAAAAATAGTCCGATATGTGTAAATAGACCTAAGCGTATTTTCTCCACAAAAAACCCCAAAAAACACACTCAAATTTTAAAATGACATCTATTAACAATGTCTCTGTAATACCAGCAAATTCTCTTTAGATCCACATTTATTTTCACTCAACAGATTTCCTAAAAATATTACTACTAGTACCTTTATTAATTAGTAATAATATGCAAGTAATTGATATGTGTTCATGATACCTAACAGTGGTCAGTGTGTATACATGTCTGGAGATGTGTGTTTATGCATATGTGTGTGTGGATGTGTATCTATATTCATACATCCATACAAATTCATATATAGACAAATACACATCCATGTGCACTTATATGTATTTTTCAGCTCAGAGAGTTGAATTTACAGCTCAATTTAAACATGGTTAATGGCTAAAACCTTCAAATGTTTCAAATAAGGCCCATATGGTGATCACTTTACAAAGCATACAGGGACTGTGCTTAGGTTGCAACATACACATTTCCAAGTAAATTCCATGCCAGATCAATTAGAAACAGTTCTCCTGAGCAGACAGGAACAAACACAGATTGTTACCACTCTACTGCCTGAACTCTTGTCTTCCAGGGATGAAAGCAGTCATCTTGAATACAACATATTTTACTACTAACAGCCTAAGAATTTTTTAAACCAATAGTATTTTAATAAAATCTCTGTTTAGGCACATCAGACAGAGCAATTAACATCCAGATTATCAAAATAAAATATCAGATCATTGTCCCTCATTAGAGCTTTTAGTTCGAGAGGTGTGTTTCCCAGACTGCATTTATTACTGATGTCTTCTACTAGGAGAAGTAAGTGGCAGGGGAAAAGGAAAAAGGAAGGAAACATGACAGAAAAGCACATTTGGTTTCTTTTTTCCTCTTTCTATGTGCTTATCTTTTCTTCAAATAAACTTTTCTGTAGACTCCCTTTATTTGAACAGTTAATTGGTGGAATTTCTTACAATGATTTTTTTTTTTTTTTTTCATACATCTTCCAAGCCAGAGAGCTTGAAAATAATAATAATTAAAAAGTTAATTATGGGTAAAAGCTTATTTAAAACAGGGCCTCTTTCCTCTTGTAAAAATAATAAATTCTGAATAAATGTGTCTTTAGTACGTAAACCTCTGCATGTGCACGTAAGGTCTGTATATTGACTTCTGAATTACTATAAATATTTTGCATTCCTGTTGTTAATGGAAAGAACGGATAGATATCCCCAGCTATCATTTGCTGGAAAAGTGTTATATCAGCAAACACAAATCTTAAATTTTTCATGGCCTTGTGTACAAATTCATGCTGATGGCAATAACGGCATTTTGTGATGGCTCCTACTTATGAATACCAGGTGATTAAAGTGATTCTGCGCTTGATTTTAAGGCCCTAAGTTTAGCTCAGACAGTAGTTCCCCGTGCAGTGTTAACACCGTATGAAAGGCATTTTTGTGTTCCAAATCATATGCAAACTCCTTCAGGTTCTTCCTAAGAACCCAATGAAGAGGGTCAGCAGTCGTGCGCAGCTGAAGTGCATCATTTTCACCAGAGGTCAGCTTCCCATATAGCTGTGTTTTATGCAGTGGAACACAAACTAATGTAGTGGAAAAGCATGACCCCCATTTAAAGGTTGATTTGTATGATAATCAGTACATTTAGTGGCTTCAAAATGAATGTGCGTAAGGCCCTATCTTGCTTTAATTAAGGTAATTAAGACATATTTCTCTCTGCAGACAGCTATTTAATTTTATGGCTTTGTCAGTGATCAGATTAGAATATTTGTTTTACAATTTTACCCCAATCCTGCACTCGGGGAAGTGCCTTTCTCCGGCTCCCGGCCGCGGAGCACGCTGCTGGAAAAACAGGCGAGGCAGCGCGGCTGTTTCCGCCGACTTTTGACGTGTGAGTGACGCGTCCCCTCCAGACCCCCTCACTTGGTTACTGGGCGCGCCCCGAGCGCGCGGGGGCTCCCCCTTGTCCGCGGCCCGGCCCGGCCCCTTCTCCCCAAAGTTTCCCCGTTGGCAGAGAGGGAGGGTTCGAGGGGGGAGGGGGGTGGAGTGCAGCTTTTGCCAGGGGTTACGGCAGAGCGTGGTCACGGGCGGCGCGTCACCTTCTGACCCGGTCCAGGCACCTTCTCTCCCGCCGCCCTTCGCTCTCTGCGCTGCGCTGCGAGCGGCGGGGGCTGCGCGGACGGGGAGGGCAGCTCGGCAGCCGTTGGAGCTGCGAGCACTCGAGCATCTGTTAAGTCGGTCCCTTCCCGGGGCTCGCACAGCAACAGGAGCCGTGGGAGAACGGGAATAGTTGCTGCCATGTTAGGATCAGCCAGCAAGGCTGATGGGAGAGTCGAGAGGAGCATTTCTTTTCTTTTCTTTTCCTTTTCTTTTTCTTTTTTTTTTTTTTAATTAGGATTGTGATTATGAAGTATGCTGATGCAGGGTAATGTTGCTAGTTGTTTCTATCACGTCGAGGCAATCCCTAACCTAGCTGCACTAAACCGCATCTTGCCGCTTACCCCGAGGGAAAATGGGTGGTTATAAACAATTTCTTCCTCCATGAGCTGTAGATCAAGCTTTGACAACGCAGAGATTTGAGATGTCTTATTTTCAGACACGCGAGTACCCTAAAGAATGTGGAGTCCTGGGAGCAGAAAGTGCTGCTAAACCTGGCGGAGCCCGAGTTACCGTTCAAGCACGGAAAGACACATTAAGAGCAGTTTAAGAAGTTTGGAAAGAATATGACAATGTCTTGAATTTGTCTTATCTTTTTGGTGTTGCTGGTAGATTAGTGCAGGAGCCGGCATGGCTTGCATCAGAGGACGTCCTGCTCTCTGCTTTCACTAACACCTACCGTCCAAAAAGATTTACCGATAGTCCCATTTAAAAAAAAAAAAAAAAAGTCTCTCTGAGTCGATAAGGAATGCATATTCTTTTTTTTTTTTTTCTTTCTCTGTTGAAACAGGAAGATTATTGGCAATCCAAAAAAGTAAGGAATGTGATTTTTGAGAGTTTGGTCATATTTAATAGTTGACATTAGGAAGACACTTTCCTACAAAGTTCTAACACAAATGTGACTGCACACTTTTCAGACTAGTTTAAACTCTGAAGGCTGGAGTTTAATTAAACCTCGGTAAGCCTGGTAATGCTGCTTCAGTTATGTTCAAGAGCACCATGATAACTTGCTGTGAACTTCAAATGTGTATTAATAAGTAGTCGACGTTTGTTGTTTATCCGGTGGGCTTTGCACAAGGAAGGCATTATATAATCTTTCTATTTATAATAGAGGAGCATCTTAACTCACTGTATTTGGAGGCGGTAAAAAGCTCAAGTTGGCACTAGATGAATGGAATGAGCTAACGTAATGCAAATGGTTGAAATAGTAGTGCAAAAATACACCACGTTATATGTTTGCATTTGCAAAATATAGTTTTAATTTTGTGTTAGAGGACTGTAAACCAAAAATAAGAAAAATCCTGTGTAAAGCCCTGTCTCCACAAGATTTGCTTTTAGTTTATCAGAAATGCTATTTTGTATACTATGAAAGAACAATTACAGCATTTGGCGTAAATTCGAGGTTAAGATTATTCATGTTTTTCTAGCTATATATGTTTTGTAACAAATAATTTTGTGCAATCCACATTTTCACACTTCTACTGCTTTCTTATAAGCACTAAAACCTTTGTAGGATATTTTATATGAAAGACAAGGTCATGACGATTCCGGTTCTACTTATATAGTCTGGGCATTTACCTGCACAGAAGTCTATCTGGAGTGGTCTCTGTGACTCCTACCTTTTAAAATGAAATCCCACCACTTCAGAGTCGCCCCCAAAGTCAGTGCAGATTATTAGTTTCCATCCCATTGGTTTAGTTTTGATATCTTCATAAGAACTTTTCCAAACCTGTATTTAAAAGTAGATACATAGTAATGTTACATCTTTCCTAGGGATAAAGACAAGTTATTTCCGTTATGAAATACCTGTTTTGTTTTCTGTATGCTCAATATTATGAATTACATATTGGCTGTTCACTTAAAAAATGCTTGAAACATTTGTGGTTTTCCATTACACTTGCTGCACAACGGTGCTTTGTGGTGCTGGCGATTTGTGCGTGTGTGTGCGTGCATGCAGTATCTGCTGTAATTCTCAAATGCTGATCTCAGCACTGCCGAGTCACTTCAAATACCCAGGTACCTTGCCTCTCAGGTCGAGCCCATCAAAGTACAAGTGCAATGGAAAACACAGGGGTAAAAAACTCGCATGTGAGATAAAACTGCGGGGCGGACCATAGAAACACCCCTGGCAACGCCTGTCCATAACGCCTGCAGTGAGGTCTCTGTGATTCGGAGGTATTCCCAGTCAGTGCGGGTCAGGGGAATATCGGGCTTTTCCTTGGGAGAGTTTAAGATAACATAGTCGCTCATCTTTCATCACAGAGCTGGAGATGTGGCAGATAAATTGAAGTTTGGAAAAATCAAAGAACTACAGCGGGTAGCCAGCTAAACGTTCAAAGCTGCTCATCTATCGAACTTCCCTGAGTGTTTCGCATCTCGTGTGTGAAACGCCTTTGAGTTTAAAAAGAAAGGATAAAGGAATTAAAAAGGGATAGATAGATAGATAGATAGATAGATAGATAGATAGATACCTAACATCTCAGCGTGTGAAAAGTTACAGCTACTACTTTGAGGCGAGAGGATGCTGAGGAGTCAGGGAGAAAAATAAGCAGAAGCGCCTTCGTACGGGAGGGAGAAACGGCTTTAAGAGCAGACGTTTAAACTGTAATCAGGTCACTCCGCGCCGGCTCCCGCCTAACTCCGAAAATTACCGGGGTGCAAAGGAGCGGCCGGGCGGGGAGGCGGCGGGTGCCCGTGCGAGGGGCGGGCTGCCGGGCCGGGGAGCCCCCCCGGTACCCCTCGGCCCGCCCGGCCGCTGCCTGCGCTGCGCAGCGTTGCGCCGTGCCCCGGCTGCCGGCAGCGGGCGAAGTGCTGCGGCGGGCTGGCCACGGCTCCGGCTCTGCTTGGCGCGGCGCTGCAGGGAGCCGCGGATTATTTCCCCAAATTCTTCCCCTCCCCTCATAAAAATAAGTGGGTCCCCGCGGAAAACGAAATACGGCGGAGGGGAGCGTTCTGCCTCCGCCGGGAGGAGGGAATGCGTAATGAAACCGTGTCAGTTCATTAGTGTTTGCAATCAGAAGCACGCAGACAGCTTCATCAGGGCAGAAAGCTGCGAAGAGCCATTCATCAGCCTGAAGTGTGCTCGCGGATGACCCTTAAATCACCGCCGCCGTCGTCGTGGGTGCACTGATTGGGCACAGCGTGGGAGCCGCGCCACGGCACGGGAACCGGCGGATGGGGGGAGGGGACGGGGAGGGAGGAGGCAAAGGCGCTGGGGCCCGGCGGATCCCGTCCCGGGGCTGCTCGGGGGAGCAGCGGGGCTCTCGGCCGTGTCCCCAGCTCTGGGGCCCCAGCATTGGGGCGCAAGTAAGTGCCGGCGGCGGCGGCTCTGGCTCCACCCCGCGCTCCTCCCCTGCGCGGCACGTTGCTGGGCGCGCACCTTCATCCTCCCCTCCCACAAGAAGAGGGGCCAAACTCCCTGCCTGCCCCGGCGGGGGAGGAGGCGGGGAAAGTGAACTCCGCGGGGCGCGTAAGCCCCCCGCGGCGGGGGGCGCGGGCCGCAACTCGTGGCCCTCCTCCCGCCCGGCCCCCGGCCCTCCCCCCGCTCCCGCCCGCCCTCCGCTCCCGCCCGCCCGGCCTGACAAAGTGCCGGCGTGCGCCGCTCTTCCCCGCGCTGCTGCCGGGGCGCGGAGACGGCGAGACTCGCAGCGCACCCGCGGTAAGTGCTGCGTTCCGCTCTCCGCGCCCGCGGGGGCGGCCGGCCGGCAGTGGGGAGCCGAGGCCGCTGCCCTCCCCCGGCCGAGGGTGGGCGAGCGGGCTGGGAGCCGGTGCGCGGAGAGCGGCGAAGGGTTTCCGCAGCTCAGCCTCCTCCCGCCCTCGCGGTGACACCGCTGGCGGTGGGATCTTCTTCAGGAGGAGGGCGGAGCCGCGGGTCGCCCCGGGACGCGGGGCTGCGGCCGGAGCGCGGGCCCAGGTAGGGCTGCGCGGGCGCGGGGGAGCTGGAGGGAGGGGCCGGGGGCACAACTTGCTCTGGGAACTCCGCGTTGCGGGGCGGAACATTGAGTAGTGGGTGGGGGGGGTGGCTGCCTCTGTTAGCAGCGCTGCGCGGCCTCGGCGGCAACTCGGCTGCGCCCCGCGCTGTGCTGGAGAGCGGGGCCGCTTTCCCCCGCCCCGCGCCCCTCTGGCGGCGTATGCGCGCCCCCGGCGGCCTGTGCGCGCTCCCGGCCGCGCGGGGCGGTGGTAGGACTCGCCGCGGTTTCCCAAGTCGGCATCGCGGCGCTCGGGCGGTAAGCGGGGGTGTCCGTACTGGTGTCTGGGGAGCGCAGCGGCCGGGGCGGAGGTGCGAACGCTCATCCCAGTAAGTTTATGGTGGGTTCGGAACTTGGTGTCACCTCGGGTCCGCGCGCGCGGGGTTCTCCTGCCGCCTGGCTCGCGCGTTTGTACCGGAGGTTTGCGGTGGGCCACCGCCGCGGCTCCAGGGGAGGGGGCTTGTGAGGAAAACCTTCAAGGACAGCGTCTTGAGTGATTTATTCAATAAGTTGTAGTGAAAATAGTGATAGTGTGCGCTGAAAACGCAGGGTGACCAAAAGAAATTGTATGTCACTGTGGTTTGGGGAGAGAAAGGGGTGGTCTCCCTCATGGCACTACAAACATTTCTGGTATCTGGTGGGTTTTTTCTTTACGTGGATGTAGGAAGCAGGTCCGTTGTTCCGTGGGCTTCAAAGTTTTATGTTGTGAAGTTGCTTTAAAGCCAAGTAATGCAACAAGACAAAATACACAAAAGGACATCTTCATGTGCTCACAAGCTGTGAAAAGTTTTAATAGGAGCTATTTCTGTAAGGTATCACTTAGTTTGAGGCTCCTCTAAATTTTTAGTTGTAAAATACTTTTTTTATAAGAAAACTTTAGCAGTTTTATTTTTGTACTTTCAAAATACCATGTCTCCTTTAACTTAAACCTTCCTAGTTGGACGCTTCTTTGGTTTTATTTGGCTGTTACCTGCTGCATTTTATATATACTTCTTAACGCAAAGTATTTTTGCATCATTCCGTTGAAGAGTTACAGTAATATTCTGTGGATGCTTACATCCTACAATTCAGTCTAGTAAAGAGCATATTGAAGTATAAACATTGCTCGTCTGTGGTCAGTTATCTTACAGAAGAGTTAATTGTGAAACACTTAAAGACACTCTCTGATGAAAAATACAGCCGCTCGTCCCTTCTAAAATAATCCAAGTGCTATTCAGAATTATTAATGCATTCATATCTAGGAGATTGGCTTAATATTGTATGTAAGGAAAGATTTTCGGAAGGTGTACTTTGATGTGATGTAAGAATAGTTAGGAAGAATGGACCCTAGATGAGTATGGATATATATGAAATATGTATGACATAAATTTGGAGAAAATACCATAGGTTGAGAAAGAGAATATTATTTTAGAATTTCTAGCTTTGCCGTTGTTAACTTGCTGGTTTATTTTTCAATGATCTGGTGAATTAGGTGAGAAGAAAAAAACAACAGCACTGAAGTATTAGATGCATGCATCAGATTAAAAAATGAAATGAGTTTACATGAGTGAACGCTGAGATGAAAGATATTGTTTGTTAGAAGAAATACTTGACCATGCTAGGAAGATTCTTTTGTTTAATATTTTTTGGAGGAAAAAAAATCGACAATAACATTCATAATCCAGTTAGCAAGCTAAGACTGATACTTCAGTCAAATCTCTTTGAGCCAGGAGTAATTATTCTCTGTTCAAATGGAAAAGGGAAAAAAAAATAGTAATAGAAACTAGATTTAAAGCTACACTTTAATCCACAATAGCTGCTTTCAATAAGCAGCTATTAGATAGGAATGCCATAAAATATCAGAAAATGAAATAATAATCAACCTGAAAGTACATTTTTTGTAATCTCTTAGCCCCAACAATTAACAGATTATAGGTTTGGCTCAGTAAGATTCTGAGTACCTTTACCTCCAGTTGAAATCGGTGAGCCTTACGCAGACTGATACCCATGTAGACTGATGCAAAAACATCCACTGACTTGCATCAGTTTTAGATGAGGCCCAATAAAAACTGCGAGCTCTCAGCAACTTGGAGGATCAGGTGCTGTTTGTGAAGGGGCATTGTGCTATGTAGATTTGAAAGAAAACACCAGACACTTATGCCAAGGCTTCAGGTCAGAAATAATTTTAATTTTGTAGTGATACTGCATTTACTGTACTGAGTGCTGCATTTCAGTTACAGAAAACTCATCTCCCTGGCAGTGTGCGAAAAGAAAATATAAAATTCTTAAAGAGGAATCTTAAAATATTTTTTCAAAATCTTGGCGCACATGTGTTGCACTTGTGTAAGGTTTAGAGGCAAACTTGAGCTGTGGTTCTACACGTTAGAGATTGTTAATCAGATTAATATATGTATATAATACTATTGTCTTTCAAGAATAGCTTTCCTGTAAAGTCTGTGCTATTAAATGAATACCTGTAAATGCTTTAGGTTTCTGGTTTTAGCAAATGTAGTGATAACATGACTTTAGCTCTTACAAGTTTGTCCAGTATCAACTGCACAAAAAATTATGAGAAATAATTTTCGTGTGTTATAATAAAAACCTTGGTTTGTTGAAATAAATTTTTTCTTCCCAGACTAATTGTTTTTTAGGATTCTTGCATGCAGTTCTTCATAGGCTGAAGAGTATCTTGTGTTCTTAAAATAAATGCTTTAACTTTATAATAGTGTAGTATTATTTGCAAAGAGTTTTAGCTTGTGGTCAAGTGTATAAGAAAATCAAAACTAGAGTAGGTATCCACACTGTCAGCTGAGCAGTTAAAACAAACCAAACCTCTAAACATTTAATTTTTTGGAGGTTACAGAGGCTTTAAAGAGTACCGTTGTAAAAGTGTGCTGCTTTAACAACCTTTCCTTTTCTTAGTTCTAAAACTGATTAATTGCTGTGTCTTATAAAACCTGATTTATTTCATACTTTTTTCATACCAAGCATTACCATTATGAAGCTCTCCTTATAATTGAGATTAATGTTTCTGAGCAAAGAAGTGGTTTGGAGGGCTGCATTCATTTTGAGTGCTGTTCTAATCAATTTTAGATACAGCATTTTACATGTATCAGTCTGCATCCAAAGCTGCCTTATTATGTGGAATTAACTTGTTAGTGATTGATAGCAAGCCTGCTCCATCTCCAAAGGTGATTTGTTTCAAAACAAGTGTTACGGCTTCCAAGAGTTTTGAGTACAGGGTCAGGCGACTCGGCTGCCTTTTTGTGGCGTGGCTGGAGCTCGACAGAGTAGTTAGAAAAAGATGGTGTGCTTTTACGGGGGGAAAAACAAAACAAAACACCTCCAAAAACAAAACCCCAAAATCTACACCTATGTTGAATCATGTTCCTTAAACTACAGTCTTGATCTTCACGTACAGCCTGGAATGATAGGTATAACGCACAGGTACTGTCTTTGTGCATCACTATGTACTGTAACAATGTCTGCCTGTTAGATTATTTTGAAGAATAGTTTTAGTCTTTGGAATCAAAACTCAGGTGACAAGGTGTATGTCTACAGTGTATTCCCTGCGTAGTTATGAAAGACGTGCTAGGTTTTGTTTTTAGTTTTTTTGGGGGGTTTTTTATCTTTTAAAGGTAGCAAGGACAGTGCTTGTTTCGATATATACTGAAATATTTGCACATTCCCTCTGTGCACCTTCTGGTCTCAGCTTCAGCACTGTTTCATTCTTAACCATTGTGGTCACACACTACTGAGTGTGATGCATAAATATTTAAAGTTCAGGAATAGCTTGATTTGTTGATAGTGAGAGAAAAAGAAGTAAAAAAGGACAAACTTAAAAAAAATAAGTTCATAACCCTCTGAAAATAATAAACACAATTCTAGGAAGATTTATGTGTGCATCTTTTATCAGGATAGTGATTTCAATCTAAATTGTAGTTAGTTATGTATTTCTTGCAAGACATGCTAATTGCATTCAGTAGGTTTTTTAAGTTTGCATATTGAACTAATTACTTGAGTCTTTTAGTTGAAGTGTGCATGTAAACAATATACAGAACATTGCAACTGAAGCACTGCATAAAGATACTTCTGGTCTTATGCAGATCAGAAGCTAGTAAAGTGACCAAATGTGTAGGAATACCAGTCTGTAAGTGCTCAGCACTACTTAGCTCAGTCTTTTGCTGTGGAAGAAACATTGTTAGTACAGGTTCATTTTAATACTGTAACTGAAATAGCTGCTACTGAACTAATACAAAGGGAATAATCTTTTAAACACATTATAAAATAGAGAATGCGACACAAACTGTATCTCCCTTCGTCTTCTTCGATGGAGGTCTGTCTGCATGATACATACTTTCATCCTACAGTATATTTACTTTTGTTGTTAAATACTTCTTATGCAAAGGTGATGCTTGGATGACACAAGATAGAAAAGTAGTTTAAGCCTGGAACAGTTTTGTGCTGATATACGCCCTGGATCTTGCAAAGGGGTGGGTATACTTTTCTAATTTAGACTGAAATCCAACATATAAGTTCAAGCCTAGCTGACCTAATTATTTTAAATTTTGTGACTTGTGTCTGTGTAACAGATTGAGGTTGCTGATACTTGATGTGTATGTGTCTGCAAAAAAGTTAATTGTAAACAGTAGTGCCTAGAAATACAGAAAGCAAAACAGTAAACTAGAAATTGGAAAGTGCTGTACTAAATTCAGCACTGATTAACATGCCCTGCAAATCCCCTGAAATCAGCAAATTACCTGGATTGCTATGTACTACTGAACTGGGAGTCTGTAGTATTTCCTCATGTTAAAATCTTTTTTCATATATTAAATGTGAATTATAGGTTATAGTGGGAACTTTGATTTAGTTTTACAGTAGGCTTTCATGAGTGCAAATGCAATCTTCATGTATAAAAGAAAACAAAACCAGTTTTCAACATGAGAAATGATGTGTAAATTATTTTTATTGACGTTCCTGGGTTTTTTTTAACATACTTCTGGTAAATGTTTACAATGAGAATCCTAACATGTGCTAGCTATGGATCATAATTATATAATAGTAGAGTCTCTGTTTCTGTCTTTTGTTCTTTTTTTTTTTTTTCCTCCTCCCCTGGAATGATTGCAGAATTTTTTGGTTCAAAGCAGGTTTGCCAACTTTGTTTACTCTTTCAAGTAATTTATTTTAAAAGGAAGTAGAATATCTTTCTATAATGACAGTCTAAAATCTTTATTCTATAAATCTTTTGAATGCAAAATATAACCTTTACATCTGTATTTTTGCATCTGAATATGGAAGTGTAAAATAGCAGTTTAAAAAATCTTAAGCCATTACAACTTTAATTTTTCCTGTGACAGCACAGAAAAATGTTCAGAAAAACAACAAATAGTATCATAAAAGCTCTGTTGGTGTGGAAATTGGAATATGTCATATTGAGATCAGAAGTGCAGTTTTTTCCAACATTGTGATGAATTTCTAATAGTATTTTTTTATGGCAGTTAAGCCAACATACAAAGGAACCAATGTGTCTTGTTTCCTTATTTGAGCCTTGATTTTTTTAGGGTCTTAAGAAAACTCCGGTCAGTGGTAAAATTGGTGAAATATAGATTAAAAATACTTTTTTTTGGCAGGAATTGTAATAGAAAGCTGCACGTTAGAATTTTTAGAAGGTGGAGGAAAAACTGTAATCACCACATGATTTACCATAATACAACAATAGTTTCCTAAGTCATAGAACCCCTTGATACACTTTGTCTGGGTCATGGAGTGGGTGACTGTGTAGTGGTTGAAGAAATCATCATTGCTAATAAGTGTTACTTTAGATTAGCAAATGAAAGACTGCATGATCCTTCAAAGGCCTCATCCATTCTCATTATAATTCTTTGAATGCTTGTCTGACCTTTTTAAAGAAATTGTACCAAAACTTTATGCTTAGAGTGCCACGTAAATAAACTGACCAGCATTGTCTCAAGAAGTTTGAATCTAATGACAGGAGCAATAATACATCTTTTAACAAAAATATCAAGTATTACTTGTCATAGCAAATTATTCATTTATTTTAAAATCTCTTTCCTAATAATGTAAAGCTTATGAGGCTAATGAGCACTGAGTAGCTTTATAAAAGTAAATAGTCTCACAGTTGTCTAACAAAAATATAAGCCAGATTGTATTGCTAATATTTTTCCTCTCAGCTATGTTTCTGCCTATACATTCAGAAATGTTGGGTAGGTGGAGTAGTTCTGGTTTTATGAATGAGAGCGTGAATGTTTGTAAAGCTAGGACATACCCAGCTAAAGCAAACCAGCATCACTGTACTAGCCTCAGTGAAGATACTGTCATTTACCTTGCAGATGAAGTGTAGAGCTTATGCTCATGGAACTCTTTCAGTTTAGATTTCACTGTAGCTCTTCTGTATTTTTGTGAACAGTTTACATTTTCCCTGTTATAAAATACATAGCTAATTTGAATAGGTGCTGGTGCCCTTGAAAAGCGCCATGGCTCAGACATTGTTTTCCACTGAAAGAAAAAAAAAAACCTCATTCTCTTAGTGAACTTGTCAAACCAGAAAATAATTCATGCTATTAAATAATTTTTTCTTAGAAAGACTTTTTTTTTTTCATACTGCTTAATATATAAAGTACTTGATGTCTCCTCACTCCCCTTAAGTGATATTCTTGATTTCAGTGTCAAAAGGTTGAGTGGTGTTGTCCAAACCTATGCCACTGGAACCGAGGAAAGGTTTGATATTCCAATAAATCAACTGGTTGAAATGTTGGTAACAAGTTGTGAGCGTTTGTGTATTATTTTAGTAGCAAAGGCAAAGTAATTGGAAGTTGTAACATTCAGGCAGCAGTTACTAAACTGCTATTTGTTCACTGTTGTTCCCATTTTGGAAGGCAGAAATGTTGTATTTTTAAAGTAATGGTGGAACTTGAGAAATACTGACTCTCCACAAATGGTTGCCTGAGCTTAGACCAAACAAAACCATATTGGGAATAATGCTAGGGAATTTTAGCTTGCATTTGGTAAGTCAGACTGATAGGTGTTAATATAAGTCTTCAAATTTTATTTCCCCTCATCTATAACTAGTTGGAAAATTAAGACTTTGGGCAACAGAGAGCTCCTCGACATTATAGCTTCTCATTTTTCTTTTGGGCTCAATTTAAGAGATCAATTTGAGTTTGTGTAGATGGTGGAAGGATTCTTTTTCATGCCGTGCTTTGCTGCTTGCAGTGGTAATACAAACACCATTTTTAATTGTCTAATCTTCAAAAATAATAATTTTATTTTTATATAAATTGCTGGCAGATGAATGAAAAGCTTTCCTGGCAGCTTTAAAAATATATACGTGTATGTGTGCATGTGTGTTGACCATTCAATACAGTCTGACTAGTAAGCACTACAGTAGAAAAGTATAGGAAGGTTGTTTGTTTTTTTTTTTTTTTCTTCCCTGGTTTATCTGATAATTGCAGAAGTGTGTGATTTCAGCACAGGATGATATGTTGGGAGGTGTCAACAAACCTCTGAAACGCTGAGGGTCTGAGATCTGTAGTGACATCTTGGTGGATGCTGGGAGTAGAAATGCTCATCACGTTTCAGAAGTTTTTCAGTCATTTGTCTATTATTAGACCATGAAACAAGACTCACCTTGTAATTAAATATTCATGTTTGTGGCCTGTTTTCATCTTTCATATGTTTCTTGCAGTCAATAAGAGGTAGCAATCTATCTAAATGTATGATAAACCAGAAATACATCTATCAATGACTGCACTCTACGGGAAACTTAAAAGTAATAAATTATCAGAAAAGCTGAGGGTTTATTTTCTCTCTTGAGTGAGGAATATCTTGGAGTGAAAATGGAGTATCAACTCTTACTTAGCATGACATAGTTATATTTAGAAATGTTTTAAAGTTGCTTAAAAATGCATAACCACTTATATTATTCTTTTGATAATTCTGTGTTAATCGTGGAATGATACCGGGTTAATGATACAAAAAGTTAGCACTTCTAATGATATGTTTAAGAACAGTGCAGTCATTAAATTCAGTAAACTGAATATGTGGGCCTCATAAATAAATGCTGAATTATAATACAAAACACACCATGACCAAATTAATTAGTATGTTTAATCTAGTGAATTCCAGCTAGGCTGCATACAATATGGACATGTATTTAATTTCTAAATTTAATATTAGCTGCATAAGTCAACTCTCATTATTTCAGTGCAGACTTAGTAATATCAATTTAATATCTTCTAGTGTTTTACATAAGCATTTTTTAAACAAGATGTTTTGACTCTGTTAGAGAATTTAAATATTGTCATTAAAAAAGAGATGTGAATGGTGATGTTGCCCCTCGCTCTCCCCATAATATGTCGTCATCAGGAGATAGAATTCCTGAGGTCCAAAATAAGAAATTAATTCAGTCAAAATAGCAACAGTCATTCAAATTAATTTGAGAATCTAGGGCAGAATATTTTGTGTTTACTTATTTGATGTAAACTTTTGTGTTGGTTGCTTTGCACTTGTCCAAAAGGGGCATGATGAGGTTATGCCTATGCTACTGTATTAATCACTGCACTGTGCGTTTCCCACATGCCAGGACACAATCATTTATATAACCTGTTGTGGGGTAAGTTTTTTTCCACCCTGCTTGCATAAGATAGTTCCTATTAATTCATCAAGAGGATTTGTGGGAGTGGACAAGCACATTGAGGACCCTCTGTGTAAGAAACTTCAAGGTATTCCTTGAAAAGAGCTATTTTGCCTTTGGAAGTTAACATTTTTGGTACATTAATCACAAAAAAGAACTGTATTAAAATTATTTTTTCAGCACTTATTTCAAACTCTAGAATCATTGTTAGGAGCAGTAAGTTGCCCTGCACTAGAAACTTGATAAAATGAATTCAAATGTCAAGAAAGAAAAAATGAGCTTAATTTCAGTACACACACCTGCTAATTATTATACCATGCTAACCTGACAGAATTTAAGTTTACTAGTTTATATTAAGTGCACAATAGCTACCATTACTGTTTATGGGCAGTGTAATTTATGGAACCCAGATTAACAGCTTTCTGTTTAAGTTTTTGTTATGAGACTGGATTGAAGATGGTATTAACTGACTTAGGAGAACCTCAAATCTGCAGTTTTTTTCTAAAGGTAATTTTTCCCATGCGGTTTCTTATAGCATAGACAAGAGTAACAAGCCACAGTGCTGTTTTTTTATGTTAATGAAATAAATATTTTTTTAAATGCTCAATAACTCCCAGCTTCTTGGATATGAGGCGACTCTGCTTACCTGTAGCGTATAATGCCTAAACTGAAGCTACATCACTAGATGCCACATTGCTGTAAAGCCACCTACAATCTATAGATTACTTTAAAGCATTTGCTTAACATGAAATTGAACGGCAATTGGGTACCTGAACTGGAAGTGGTGTGGGCTGTAGTCCACTGAGCACAAGCCGTTAACTGAAACCTGCAGGCAGGTGCCTTGTGAAATGCTTTTTCTGCAGTGCTTCAGTTTCATACCCACTCAGTGGACAAAAATAAATGAAATGGCCTATAAGGGATCTTGTCTGCCTGAGGTTGGGCACCCAAACAGGCTATCTTTGTGAAGGTCTCTAAGGCATGTCATGACCTTCTCTCCATTGCTTTGAAAGCTGGATGCTCACCGCAGTAGCACTGCTTTGCGAGATGTAGGCTCAGATTAGTGATCTAAGCTAAACAGACTGGATTCCATCAGTCCTGCCTCAACTAAAACTGCATCCACAGCTATGAGAGCACTATAAAAGTAGTGTGGATGTTAAGAGTTTCTTTGACTGGGACTAAAATAAGTATTTTCAGTTTTGCTTTATTTTTTTAATGTTATAACTGGAATAACATATTTATTTCCAAACTTGTTTCATCATCAATTTGTAGGTTGAATATTATCTCCAGGTCTAAATAAGACCTTAACCTTCTACATTAAGATACGTGAACTGTGCATTAGAAATGAATGTTGCTGCAAATATGTAGAAGTCTTCCTATCTATTTTTTAATGTTCAACTTAGATTGATATTGTTTCAGTGGAAAAAATATTATTTCATTTTAAACAGATTTATAAGCACTGTATTTACTGTTATTTTAATAATTTTTGCTACATCCAACTAAAATAATTTTCAATTAGAAAATGTGCAAAATTGGATTAAGTGCTTTTAACTGTTAAAACTCATCTAGCTCATTGATATTTTCAAAAATGTAAATAGACAATGACTGTAGACTTTTTTTCCTATATAACGTTACCAACATATTTACTTTAATTTCATATCCTACAAATCAAAAGCACTAGGGATTCTGAAAGCTTGGTCTTAGTATTTTTTCCCCCTCCTGTACTGTGCCATTCGTGTGACTCTTTCACTCAGCCCTGTTCTATTTTTCCCTGGTGGCTGAAAAGGATGGTTAGATACCAATTTCTCCTTTCAAAAGATGGGTTATATGATTTTTGTGTGACAGGCGCAGGAACTGCTTGTTCTTTCATCTCCTCTATGGTGGTTCATAACTGTCTTAAAAAACAGTAAGGCTTTGGTTTGATTAACATTTTAAGCTTTCATAAGCTGCCAGTACTTCCTTTAAAAATAAAAAATTGCTATCCTGCATCCTTTACAGCCTGTCCTCTGCTCTGTTGCCCTCTCCCTTGTATAAGCTCAGCTGTTTGCTTGGCCATATACTGAATTCGGAGCAGCAGTACAGTTGAAAAATAACCATTCTGAATATTTTTTAATTTTTGAAATTTTAATTTATTTTTATTTATTTTTCATCATGTTAGTAGTCAACTCACTGACCCAGTTCAGCAGGCAGCCACAGTGTAGAGGTAGGTGCAGGGCAGGAATATAAGGAGAACAGGATTGCCTTTTCAGTTTATTATTTTTAAAAAGAGAGTAGCATACCACCTACATTTTCCTGTCTTATTAAATTATAAGTACCTACAAGAGAAAAGGAGTTCTTAGAAATGTGTTTGTAGCTTAGATTTTTTCCTCTCTGTGAATTGTTTTGTTTCATACTCAGCATCACAGCAGAAAACTTTTGGGACTATGCTAACCAAGAAAACCATAAATAAAAGAGAGGAAATTGAAATAAAAGACTGCCTTTTTAATTATTTTTTTTTCCCTCAAATAACTGTGTGTGTATGTGCATACAGCAGGGCTACATGGATTTTATTTTTATATATACACACAATTTTATGGAAGGAAAAGCAATGATACTGAGATTCCCTTGCTATGTAATTGAATTGCAGTCATTCTCCAGGAGTTCAGCCAGCAGCAGAAGGGATGTCGCAGCAATCAGTGCTTGTTTACAGAGAACATGAGAGGGCTGATTTCTCTAGACCATGCATTTCTGTATTCAAGGGTTTGGTTTTGTTTTGTTTTTTTTTTAAAGAGATGCTGTCAGTCTAGTGTCAATGTCATCAATGTTTGTGTTGGTGGTTTGTGCCTCTTGTAAGTTTCAAGGAAAGAGTAATCTGGAATTGATTGTTTTGTCTGAGAAACAAACCTGAAAGAGCATGATATTTCATAATGCAGCTTCCCCCAAAGTCTTTGCTCATCATTTAGAGCTGGGCTTCAGAGTTGCAAAGAGAAGAGATGCAGCTATTTATGTAGCTTTTCCCTCTGCCCATCTATTTCTCTTTCCAGACATGGATATACAAGGAGATCACAGAGGTTTTCACACTTTAACCCTACCCTTTAGTACCAGCTGATGTGACAGCAGGTAATTCTGCATCCTGTGATGGACTTACGATTATGCTTTGTGCAGCCTTGCTGTTTTGAGGCAGCACAGTTCAGTTCTTGTTTTTTCCTGGAGAAGGTCATCATCACTTAGCTGTAGGTTATGATGCTGATGCTTTTATTTTTCCTGCTGAAGTCGTTCTGCTTCTCATGAAGAACTTAGATTCATTGGATCAGAAGAGGGCAAAGAAAGGGGGATGTGTCATTGCAGCCTGATGCTGCATCTGAGAAGGGGAAAACTTACAGCTTCCTTTAGTCTGCCAGAAGTGTCCTTTTCCTTAATTCCTGCCACTGCTCTGGTGCTGACATGAGTACTGGTGTGCCTTTAGGCTGAGCCAGAATTTATCTGTCTGAAGGATTTCCCTCCACCCCCCCACCCCCCCCAAGTTAATTTTCCTTTTCTTTTTTTGAGTTAGTCTTTGCAAGCTCAATTTTTGAACTGTCTCTTGGTACCACAGTACAGTTGCTAGTGCTGGCACAGAAGAGGAAGGAATCAGAAGCTGACACTGGGAATAAGAAATTGCTAAAGAAGGCTGGGAATGCAGTTTTTAAAGGGATTATATGGGTTTAAAGTGAGCATGTAACTACAACATGAATGCATATATTAAAAAGCTAGGATGGGCAAAATGTGGGCACTTTCTGCTTGTAAGGGTTGTTACCTGCTTCCTAGCCTGAATCTAAATGTCTCTTTTTGGATCTGACTTTTGTCTCTCTCTCAGGAACAGCTGCCAGTTTGAGTTTTGGGTCAGATTATGGTCCTGGATCACACAGGGCTGGTTTTGTACATGCAAAGTGAAGAAATATAAAATGAAAATAATGTGGCGAAGTATACACTTCCAAAATTAAAGATAATAGATTAAAAAACTAAAATTCCTTATTTCTCATGTTGGCAGTGGCACAGTGTTTCTGATGTAATTGAGCAAATTCTTCTTGTATGCAAGAGTATCCTGGGCTCACGCCTGTGTATTTGTCTGCCCTCAGTAAGTGCAGAATGTTGTCATTACAGGTTGAAACACAACTGTCACTACAAACCTTTTTCAGTAGTTCATGAATAAATGTTACCAGAGGAGTTTATTAGATGTGATAAAGCCTATGAATTTTACCCTTATTTTACAAACCTGATTGCTGAGGCAATGAGAGATGATTTGCTTGTAGGACTACAGGAACTTAGAGTAGAGCCCTCGTATAGGCTGACTCCTAATTAGGCTGTATGGAAGATGGTTCATATTCTTTATAGGCTTATTTTTGGCTTGCCTGTGACTTTGACTTGGTGCATTAATTTGTCTAACAGTTTTCTGGAAGCCATCGCACATGTTCTGCATAGAATGAAGATGATGTGTCAAGCTGTGGTTTTGAGTTGCTCGTCCTCAAATATGGCCATGCTTCAAAGCAGAAGACATTTTCATTCAATTTTTTTGGTCTGAAAATCGCCCACCACTGTTGCTTCCTAATTCCAGTATGCATTAATTTCCTTGAAAAGCTTTGCTGGCTATATTTGAAGAAGCGAGGTGCTGACTAACCATGTTGTTAATGTTTTTAGGTGACAGTCTCAGCAGCTCACACATTTTAATACTATGAGCTTCTTGCTCTTGCCATCAGTGAAAACAGTGAATGTTTTTAAGCGCATGTGGTAGCACAGACATGGCCTTAAATTAAGTAGCCTCAAAAATGTTCCCATGAAAGAGCGCAGTGTGCCTTCTAAATGTAGAGTTGTTACGTTTTTCTTAGTTGTATCCTACCTGATAAAGCTATGAACCAAAGACAAAAAAGTCATTGAGGTGAAATGTTTTGTGTCTAGTCACTGACTGAGAACATCCTTTAATTTGGGTAATAGAAGTATGTTGCTTTGGTGTTACAGAACTGTTACTAGGTAGCTGACTTCAGATTTGTATAGATTACAGTTAAAATGGGTATAAAATTAAACTTTTGTCTACCCCTACTCCCTCAAAAGTATAAAAATGTGTATTAACAACTATATGAATGTATTTCTATATGACTTAGAATCTGGTCAAGCAACTCTTAGTAGTAAGAAATAATTAACTTTTAGTTAAAAATAATTTCTCAGGTTCCCTTTCTGGATCACAAGCTTTTATATTTATAGTTGCAACTTAAGAGAATTTTCATGTTGTCTTTTAGATGAGGTAGTTATCAAGGAAAGGAAACATGAGAAAGGTAAAGATACTGACAATATTTGAAGCCTGAGCATGCTTCTCTGTAAGGGGGCATTGAAAGGAAAGGTAATGATGTAGTGTAGAGCAGATGTAGCCTGAATTACCCATTCAAAAGAAGAATAAAACTGTTGTCTAATAAAACTTCTGGAATTTTTCTTCTTTTTGTCTTGTGAACCCAGGCTGAGAAGGTGTTGTTCTAGTCTACCTGCATGTTGTTGAGTCCTAATTGTTTTTTACCCTCTCATATGAGTTTACTCCCTGGAGTAGTTAATATTAACCTGGTTTCAAACAGTGCCTGAGCTGTGCTGAGGTGAGGGAGGCTGGATGGAGGTGGTTGAGCTCCCAGTTGAGTGGTACTCCCCTGGACCCAGGGGAGGATGGCACGTAGCGCTCAGCATCTTCAGGCCCATAATCTGCATCTGTCACCCCTGCTTCCACTTCTGTGTGAAAAGGCTAGGGATGGAGGATGCAGCTCACCAGAAGATATTATTGTTTCATGGGGGAAAAAGGTCTTTTGAGAATTCCTGATCAGGTGATGCATTCACTGTATGTTTACAAAGTTCTTGGACAACAACTGAGATGAAAAAGGCATACTCATTTAGTGCTTAAAACGTTTAGTTTCCAGAGTCTCCTGTGCTTTGTGAGATTAAGGACGGCTTACTTTAACAGAGAGAATGTTTCATCCATCACCTTTCCTCTGATTTCAGTTATGCAATGTCATTGGAGCAACTTGGAAAAGTAAGATTAGAGAAGTAAGATTTTTAAGCTGTCTTTAGGAAGAGAATCATTTGCCCGTGCTGAACTGTGAATCATGAACCGCAGCTTTGCATATTGCTTTGGTCCGTGGGTCGCTGTTCAGAAGACACTGGAGTGAATTCATTGTCTTCCAGAAAAGAGTCAGAAAATTGAATTTCAGTTCGAAGAAATGTTCTTTCTCTTTCTTCCACTGTCAGCTGATCATGAATGATTTGTGTTACATGTCTGATATGGTTGGTTTTGATTTGTCTGTAAGAATGGCTAGATTATTTTGTGGTTCTTTCAGCTTAACTTTTGTAGGCTACTCTGGCTCAATGTCAATTTGGTTTAAATTCTTATTCTTTTCTCCATTTTCTTAGCGTAATTTTTTAGTGCTTTCTCATTTCCATGTGCACTTCTTATTTTGAAGTGATGTACAGAACATCTGTCTCACTGTAGAGTTTTTAGCATTTAGCATTGCTGAAATGTTTAATGTAGTACTTTTCTTCTGGAAAACGTGATGCCTAGTGATCCTATTTAGCTATTGTAGTTGTTATTTCTCATTTTAGGCTTTGAAGTGCCTAGAGGGGCTTTGTGCTCCCCATGATGAGCTCCTGGAGCTGAAGTTTCTTACTGCTATTGCTCAAGGAGTGGGTGTGTTCAGGATGGAGGTAAAAGCTTACTCAGTTGGGTTAATAAACACAGTGGGCAGCGGAAATCGAGCAGCTCTGGTACTGGTGCCAAGCAATCATATTAGATGTTTTTTCAGACTTTGCCAGATTTGAGGACCAGATAATTGTGTCTGCTGACATGCATGTAAAGCATAATGTTGCAGCTCAGTCTCCATGATTTTAGTGAAATGGAAGGATTTCCTCCTGAGGTGAGGAGTCAAGATATTTGGCTAGTTGATTTAGTAACTCAAAAGTCTGAACATGAGAGTATCTGTCAGCTGAAACTGATATTGCACATGTGTGTAAGTATTTGACTGTCAGTGTGGGATATTGTGTCCTTCTTAAGCAATAAGGACATTTTAGTTAAGCTGTCTAGTGTGAAGGTAGACATATGCCTGTGAGGTCTGTGTCAGGGTAACAAGTGTGCTCGAAGTAATATGTCTTCAAAAGCTGACCTAGTCTGAACAGCGATGGTAAAGTGACCTTGCAAGTGTGCATCTGCTCTAACTTTGATACAGGGGTCATTTTATATGCTCTTTCCTTTGTAAATCAGGTTGCCTGCACCTTCTGCAGAGTCTACATTTTCTGTTTCAAAATACTTTGTGTAAACATAATTTTTTACCTTAGATTGCAGAAATAGATGAGATATAGGGTTATACTGGATTTGAAAAGAAACAAAGCTAGTCTTTGTAAATCACCAGCTTCCTCTTTTTAGAGTATTAGGTCACTAAGAAAATATTTCTACTTATTCGTATAGCATGTAAGCAATTATATAAGCATATAAACACTTCTAAAGAAAAGTAATAATTTTATAGGTGCTTGTTCCACTACTCTGCTATCCTGTTTCTTCCCCTAAATTGTTACTGTGCATTACAGTTGGGGTGTGATATGTCAGATGTGCAGAAAACCCCTGAATTTGAAATAAATTAAGGCAGGTTTTGTTTTTTTTTTATCATAGTGATTATATAGCATTTTGCCACAGGACAACTTTCTCGCAATGACAGGGCACTGAACAGCTTGCCTCTGTGGGAAAGTGGTGCCAAAATTGATGGAACAGTCTGTTCCTGCCAATGTTCATTTCGATGCCCCAGAATACGGCTTTCAGTGTCTCTGCTGCTAGAGCGTACCCTAAGTTGATGGGACAAAAGAAACAGTATGGGTCTTCATGTGTTAAGGTGAGGAAATGAAATCCTAAATCTCATTTAGATTTGGAATTAAGTGGGTTGGCAATGCCTGTGGAGCTCAAAAGGGGGAAAAGGTGAATCTCTTATTCCTCCCTATCATGCAACCTTCTGAAAGGGGTTGGAAATGTTCGGTGGAGAGTAGAAGCAGACAAACAGGAGAGCTTTTATTGCAATAGCCAGAACTGAATTGAAAAGTAAGGAAAAGAGGGAAGACATGAAAGTCTAATGAGAAAACACGATGAATTTAAAATGTACCTCAGGAAATATTTAAGAGGAAAAAAATGCTGTGCCATCTGCAAGGAGAAAATATCCCTGGTATTAACTAAGACCAATGAACTCTACATATGATCTGCTGAAATGCTAAACTATCTGGGGCAGCCCTAATTAATCATCTAATTTTTGCAAGAGTTCACAAGAGGGTACCAGGAATCATGTTGCTCGTACGCAGTTTTTTCTTCCACTTCCCATTTCTCCACAGCAATGGGACCTACCTCTGCTCCCATTCAAGCTGGAGAGAGGGCTCCTCTTGGTATGTACAACTTAGGGTCAGGCACTTTTTATAAAGGAGGTTCTTTTCAACAAATGTAAACAAGCAAATTGCAATATTACTTACAAATATCTTCTTCTACTCACTTTTATGTGAAAATGCCATGAAATAGTAGGGTCAGGAATTTGTATAGAACAGGGCTTTCAGACTTGTATATTGCTCAGTGTACATGAAGTGTCTTTGTGTAGAGTGTGTGGATAAAAAGCCACAGCTTTTATTAATTTCTTTAATCCATATAAGATAATTTTATAAAGATGCTGTCTTTGATTCCATTCCCAATCAAAGCTGGTGCTGTTTTTGTTCCCTCAGCCCCACTGAGATGACAAATAAGTGGGTAGGTGCATGTTGCAGACAAGTGCAATGGCCACCTTGCTTCCTGGCAGTATTGGACTGTTTTGGTTTTCTCCCAATGATGATGAGTTGTCGCTCCATCCATCAGCTGTCTAACCAGAAGACTGAAGTAGACAGCTTTGCATCTGATTCCTGGCCTTTGACCTTTCTGTCTTAGGTGAAGATATCAGAGGCTACAACTGTCAGCATGGTTCTTGGTTTCAGTCATGTACCTGGGGCATTCAGTCATATCGAGGACCCTTCCCAAAGAAGACTATTCATAAGTATGCAATTTGATTTACTCATACGATACATCATATGTATAAATGATGTTTTTATATAAGCATACACAGGAAGTGGAACATAAAGATTTTTTTTTTCTAAGTTCATATTGCAGATCTGCATAATGTCATTATTTTAAGATGACATAAAATTATCTAATTTTTTTTTTCTTTAGCCACAAAGTTAGCTTAATATCTCCCACAAACCGCGTGGTATTTAAAAATACCAGTAGGTCTTACATTCCAGCCCTCCCCTAGAATTTCTCCAGAGGAAAGCCAAATGCAGCAACTTTGACCTTTTTGTGTATCAATGAACTAATAAGGCATCTCTATGGTAGTAATAGTCTCTGACGTACCTTACACTGTAGCAGAGCAGGTTTGTTCCATTGGGGGTTAAGAATATTTAATCCTTTAGTGCTGACATATACAACACGTAGCCATGTCAGCTACAGCTGTTTCCAAACATCAGTAACAAAATTATAGATGGTTTTGAAGCTTCTGCGGTAGAAGTGAATGCATTTGAGGATTCAACTTGCTGACAGTGTTTATGTAATTTAATCTTGCCATCTGGAAGAAAGTAAACATTTTTTAGGAAATTAAAGTTAAGGTAGCAAGCCCCTTGTGGTTTCTGGCTGCTGAAAATAAGTTGAACCAAGTTGACGAAAATCTTCAATAGGGAGGGGATCATGGTTATGTTTAAAAGATTGTTAAACAAATGCACTGGTGCGTAGAGTTGTTTCAGAATATCTGCTTTATTTACTTCCCTGTGTATTCAATAGTTAGATGCCTTTCTTTTACTCAGACAAAGCCAGAGTTTTTCAGTGAAAAGTCATAAAGCACAGGGAGCGTATGCACGCAGAATGCATAGGTGTAGCCCAAGCAGTTACATGATTGCTTTTCTCCTCATATTTTTCTGTTCTTTTTTCCTATGCCTCGTTGCTTCTTTCTGTCCTGTATGATGTTTTACTTCTCAGATATCCACTCTTTTTTCCTTTATTCATGTGCTTTATTATTCCACGAGGTCATTATTACTTTCTGTGTTTTAGCTTGGTTTTCTCAAGAAACAGAGTTTACATGATCCTACTATGTATGTATGCGTCAGTTGCACTGTAGTAATTTTGAACCTGTTAGCCAATTTCAAACAAACATGAGAGTCAGAAAAAAGATTCCAAAGGCATTGAGTTCCCATCCTGTTTATGGGTCCAGGTGGCTTGGTAGAGGGGAAACACCTTAACATTGCCCTACAGCATGAGCTATATGGAGGAAGAAGAAAAGACTAGAGATAGCTGTAGCAAACCAGGTTTAACTATGCTGCTCATAAAATGGCTTAAACGCTAGCCCCTTCCCCTCTCTGTTCTGTTCTGTTGTTTTCTACTTGTGCCACCTGATGAGAAGTTTTACATGATGGAGGAAGGCAAGATAATTTTGATAATTGGCATGGCCTAAAACATTTATATATTTACAAGACATTTCTGGTAGGAAGCTGATTTCAGAGGCACATTATTTGAAGGATGGACAGTGTCAGGCACTTTGCACATGGAGATTGTATGATTGATGGGAGAGGCTGGGACAGAATTGAAGTGGAGCACGTGAAAATTTAGTTTGCCTTTAGGTTTTGAGCCTTTAAGATCATCTTTGTTTGTGAAGCATATTTACTTTTTTTTTAATTCTTTAGTGAAATCTTAAATTCTCAGATAAGTTGTTACGTTAAGAAAGTATCTGAACTATGCAGCATTTGTTAAGAAACCTAGGGGTTTGTGACAAATCAACAAGCACACAAGCAAATGGAATGGTAGTGGTGCCCTTGGTTCCTAAGGGGAGGAGAACAGGAAAAAAAAAATTAGCAGAGGTGTGGACTCAGCAGAAATAGCTTGGTAATAGTAAAATGAGAACAACATTTTTTTAGTATTCTGTAAAGGGTTTGTAAAACCAGGATAAAGTGATAGGCTATTCCTGCTTAACTTTGGTGTCTGGTGGTTTCAGCTGGTTCTTTCAACCTCTGTTTTCTCTGCTATTTGAGATCATATTCACCCTTCCTTCTTGATGTCTAAATCCTCTTGCTTTGCTCTCTTCTGCTGGAAGCATTGATTTATTTACTTAGGCTTGTTCAAGCATGCTAATGTTCTGCTAAAGTTAAAAATACTGTTGCCATATAGGAGCTGGTCAAGTAGTGGGATTTTAGACTAAAATATCTAACTTCATATTCAGTAGAAGCTGCCTGTCAGCATCTTTATAGGTCTGAATAGGCTTTTTAAAAGGATCTAGCTCTAAGCCTTAATAATTGAACTTAAGCTCCTAAGTTGCTTATCTACTTTTGAAATTTAAACCTGATCCTTGTTGTAAAACTGCAATGAAGATCTATATAAATATGAAATAGGATGTTAATAGATAATTTTTAATTTAGGTTTGCTTTTTAGCAGTATAAGTCAGAATTTTAGGAATGTTGATCTGATTTTTACCATCTTGAGTATGAATGACTTTATAAAGCTAGCTAGTTGCTGTCCAAATCATCCCACATTCCAACTTTGTCAGTATGACCTAGACATTTTGCTTGAAATAAATACACAGACTGGTGAGTTCATAAACATTTATAGCTGTGCCCTGAGTTAAATAAGGACTGTGCTTTATTTTCATGCAATAAAATTTAATTAGTTGTAAGTCAGGTTTTGCTTTAGTTGTAATTAGTTTAGCATATAATTATTATGTCTAATAGCAATCTGAAATCTGCAAGCATTTTGATCTTATTCCAAGTTAAAAAAAACCCTTCTTAGATGTATTCAATCAGTAGCTATAATAGAATCTTATTAGTCGACCATATTACAGAGTGTGTAAATCTTTAAGTGGCTGAAGCAGTGTTTTCACTGATGCTTGTTATGTGTTGCATTAAGAAGATATAGAAAAATGTTTTATATTGGACTTGTTTTTTTTAGATGATTAGAAAAAAAACCCAATGATTTGGGTTTTCTTGGCAAACAACAATATCTGCTGTTTGATTCTTAGCTTTTTCATTTTTATTTCAAAATTAATTTTAAAGCTCTAGTTTCATAAATTATAACTGGGAACTGTGTGTATGGCAATAATAATCCTCATGTTTTAATGCATAGATATATAGTAAATGTCATAATTTACACATAAATATTATTGTCTGTTAAAAGGTATTATAAAGGTTCATGGGTGTTTTTTGAACATCCACCCAAATGTCTTGTGTCTTCTGTCTTTCGGCTGTGGCTCGCTGGCATTTCTAAAAAAGTTGCCCTGCCAAGAAATCTTCTGTCAGCTCTGCCTGTGAATTTCCTTACGGAGACAGCATTACAGCAAGAGATAAATGCAGAGAGTCTGGCGTGTTATTAACTGCAGTGGAGTAATGGGGAGCAGAGCGTCTGTTCTCACTTCCAGTCCAACCCAGCTTATTTTTTGCAGATATCATAACTAGCAGTGGTTTAAAATATTACTTGCTAGTAATGTTGTTCTAATTTAAATTTCATCTATATTATTAATATTAAGCTTCTATATGTTTGCTCCATAAAAGGGCTCATCTTGTTATCTGCTGATCATTTCATCAGTCTATAGGTCAGGTAATTATGACTAATCAGAGCATAGAGAGTGGCACTTTTTAAGGTATTGAATAAATGAACAGTAAGCAGCCTTGTACTTGATGGATGTTTGTCTTCTGGAAGCTCTGTGGTCTGATTGGGAGAGCTAAATGACTTCACAACTAGGAAAGAGATACTCAGATAATGACATTTGAAAAGGCGTGTGTACTTCAGACTAGGCAGGAATTGCCTCATTTTTAGGGAATGAGATTTTCAGTTCCTTCTATACTTTTGCAATTACCTGCCCTACAGCACTCAAAAATTTAGATATTTCTGTTAAATTAATCAGGCACACCATGTGAATTAACTTGTCATTTACCTTTTTATACTTTCTATTTTAGAAGAATGTGTAGGGGGGTACAGTTCTTAATTCTGTTTCACTCTTTTTTTTAGGGTAATTACATTTATATTATCTGCCGTATTTTTAAAGAATCTTGTAAGAACAGTGTATTTAGTGTGTATTATTACATGGACAATTTTATGCATATAAATACTTGTATATGTGGTTATTATATGCAATTATAGAACTCAATCCTATATCTGTAAGTATGGAAAGATATGCATAATACAGAATTAAGAGCTTAAAATACAGAAAAAATACTGTTAACTTAGTGTTAATCTCTGGAATAGCACTAGGGAAAGTAGAACTTTCCTTGGTGGTTTGTCTTTTTTTTAAACCCCTCAAATTAAACTAATCAAGAAAATATTTTAATTATAAAACAAAAGGGAAAATAATCTTGCTTGTAATAGAGTAGTATATTTTTGTTTTATTTTTTGCATCTAGGCCACTATAAACCTTGGTCTAAAAAGACCCTCTTGACTTCATTAAAGTTAAGGTTAAAGTTCATTTGCAACCCAAATACAATAAAGAAAGCAAAAGTCAAATATATTGCCATTATTGCTCAAGATGCTGTAGTTAGAAAGTGGATGGAGAAATGGCACAAAATATCCAGTTGCTTTACAACAAAGACTAGTCGAAGTATAAATTAATACTTGGAAATATTTTGTCTTTAAATTGAAAGGAGTCTTAAAAAAAACTAAGGTTATTCAGTTCAGTCTGACAAATGAAGTATGAATTCCATTTTGAAAAAAAAAATAAAATGAAGGTTTTTATTTTTGTTCCTTTAACCGTGTTTTACGCAAACACATGAATATTGTATTTAGCACTAAACAGTTTCAGAAGATCAAAGTTGACAATCATTGGAGCCTACATTCATTTTCTAGGCCACAGCCACTGAGCTGACTGAGGGAAGCAGAGAGATGTGAAAATCTGGAATAATAGAAGGCATTCACATCTCATAAACCTGAATTTCAACTGGATACTTGGAATTAGAAAAGGACAAATATGAGGGGAAGTATCATCTCCCCAACTGAGAAACAGTCTCAGAGGGTCTTGCAGTACATTAGGGCACTTCCTATGGATTTTTATTCAGTGCAGTTCTCCACACAAAAAAAATCTGGAATTTTTCTCATGTGATAAACCAAGGCAGAAACTCCACTTTGGTTTCTGTATGATCCTTATATTTTATGTGGCTGCAAAGCATCCTGTACAGAAAATAAATTATTAAATATTAATTTTGAGGAATCAGAATATATAAGTGCCTTTGTTTTTATTTGTATTGGGGTAGCAGTGAGCAGCACCACAGGAAATAAAAGCAATGTTTTGCTGGATATAGTGTAGTAGAACTCAAGAGCAAAATAACAGAAGAAAAATGTTTTATTTTTTAAAAAAAGGTTTTCTAGAGCAAAGATCCAGTCATTCTGTTTTCTTTTGCCCATCCTTTGAGGCAAGACATGATCCTGGCCCTACTATCTAATTAATTTTGAGCAAGAAGTCTTCAGGTTGATTTCTTCAGGGTCCATGTGGGATAATCAAGCTAGAAATTTCCTACTTGGTAACTTGTTTAGGTGTATGGGTTTGGTGTGTGACATTACTTGCATTTTTATTGTTCCTTTCAAGGTATAATAAATTGGAAAACGTTTCAAGGTCTGAAAACTTGCGTGGGATTAAGAGATTATAGGAGCATGTTAAATTTTGGGGACTCATGGTAGAGAAGTAGGTGCACTTCTGGAGAACAAAGGACAGAAAATCCAAAAGAGCAGGCTAGGTGACTAGCTAAAGGAAGATAGATTGGGCACCAGGTGGCAACCTTTTCCCATAACAAGCTTATAGTTGATGAATGGCAAATGCATCAGGTAGTTCATTTTATTGACATCAACATCCTTTCCCCACAGTAGCTTCTCACTTGTCCTTTCTTTGATTTTGGAGTTGTTGGCTTTGGGTCAGCTGTGAAAGAGGCAGCAGATGCTGTGATTGTTGCAGAGCTGCTAGGGTGCTGGTTGGCTTCTTGGTCAGGAGCTAACACATGCGTCCACTGGCCGCTTCCCCAGAGCTGCTGGAGGGGACAACCAAATAGGCAACCAAATGTCTGCATCAGATGAAAAATATGTAGGAGGTGCAGTGGGCTAAGTGAGAAGACAACAGCAAAATCGTTGGGTGAAAGGAGGAGTCAGGAATTTATTAAAAAGGGAAAAATAACTGAAAATCAATTCTGTGGAAGGGAAGTAACATAAAGAAGTAAACAGGTAAGGAGACTATATAGTAAGTTTGAGGGGGAAAAAATCATGGAATGAAGAAACAGCAAATGTTCTGTCTGCTCCTACTTACTTCAGGAGTTTCAATAAAAATGCCTAAAAAAACATGTCAGAGAGAACAAATAGCCATAAGAAGAGAAAGAATCCAAAAGAAGAATGATTGAATCGCATTTTTTTTTTAAGGCAGTTTATGGAGAACCTACTTTAGGCCTTGGTGTGGGAAGGGATACTTGAAACATGAGTGGTGGGTTCCTGATTATATTGATGTTTTATCGTCAGTCCAATCTAGCTTAAACCCCTGGTTGTTCATTGTTATATAGCAGTAGCTTTTCCAGTTGATAGCCAAAGTTTGTGCTCCTCAGACTTGCATCTTCACAATTCAAATGACACAGTTGCTTTTAACTCTTTTCCAAACAGGCTTAAACACATCAAGGTAGAGACTGTAAATATAGAATCTTCCAAGGCAAAATGCATTCTGAACCTATGGTTAAAAAGATCTCTAGTTTCTTGGTAGTACTTCTTGCTGAATCCTGCAGTATCTAAAAGTATCCTACCCTGCTTCAAAAAGATAGAAAAGCATATTTCAGTGTCTGATAACTAAAAAGAAACTTTTCCAAGGCTGCTGACCCAGGTGTTTTAAGACAGGCTTGAATTTAGTTAAACTTAATTTCAGGCTGCTTTTACTGACCTTCCCTCCCCCTCTCCCCTTGTGTATTCCCTCGGTGGTCTTTCAAAAGCCAGGTGTCTGGGATTGTCTCCAGCCTACTCTGAAAGCACCCCAGGCCCTGGATTAATATGTTGAGAGCTGCCTTTTATTTAAGTCCATCCATTTACATAATGCCTGCTTAGTCAAACCCACTTGCAATGTACAGCCAAGTTGAACCAAAACCTTAGCAGGTCAGTAGTGCATGGTCTTGTTTTTTACTGAATTTAAATTAAAATGTTGCACCTTTTTGCAATGAAAATTGAAGATTATTGCAAAGGCATTTTGTATTTCTGATTCACAGAGGGATTTTTTAGAGATCTTTGCTGATCTTTGTGTAAAAGAACTGAAGAAACAACAGTATGTAGAAATGTACTCCTACTTAAAGGGTGTGGGTATAGATCTAATATTAGGGTGTACCAGGGTGAATATTTCATTGTGTATGTCTGGCATTGACAGTATGTTGCCAGTTTCAAAAATACTTTCCATAGTACGAAGAACAGATCTACCTAGACTGCATCAGTGTCTTTCTGTTACATCAACTTATCACAGTGAAAGCACTGTTTCCATTAAATGAAACACTTTAATAAAAACACCTTATTTTCTAAATGCAGTTCTGAATTACCAGTACCTCAAAAAAACCAACTTTCTTCTTATCCTTTGTTCCAAGCATATCAAACTACAGATTGTTTTTTTTGTTGTGGATTTTTTCTTCTTGTTTATTTTTTTTTTCTTTTCTTTCTTGTTTTGGCCTCTTCTGATAATCCTGATTGTAATCTTTTATACCTTGGTATTGCTTTTTATTCAAGGCCTTCTCAGTATTGTTGAAAGTGGGTCACAGGGACCAGTTCAGTTAGGAGTGCAAGGAACAACTGCAGAAAATAGCGAGCCCTGCTTTGAGTGTTTGTTCAAAATGTTCGCACTGCTGAATTTGCAAACAGATGGTATTATTAGTGATCATTTTGATTAGAGGTGCTATCCAAGTTCTCCTGCCTGGTTAACACTTGAGCAGTGAGTAAGCAAAGTGTGGACTTCTATGAAAATAAAAATGATCAGGTAAAAGCGCCAAATTTTAGAATACCTGTTACTTAGTGATAGGCTGTCTTGTCACAGGCTGCTTTGAATGATACAACTTAGTATGCGTGTATTAGAAGGATATTATTTTTTGCAATATTTGTCTCTGCTACTTTATTTTTTTTAACATGAAAACACAGTGTTTGAATAATCAAATAATTCCAAGACTCAGCTGTAATATTGTTGGTACTTACAGAATATGGCTGTGCTTCCTTTCCCTAATGAGCAAACAGTTTTGCTGTGCTTTGTTTGTATATAATTCACATCTTTATGGGTACATTTCTTTAGACTGGAGAACTTTATTAATAAATTGTTGATATGAGATTATTCTTGCTCTTAGTGTACCATGCTGTTGTTTCAAATCACTACTTTGAAATGGTAGTGATTGCATTTTACTACGATTTCTAAATTATCTTGTTGATTAATGCTATCTGACTTAAAATTTTTAATTTTATAGATATTTTAATAATACACATGCAAAAGTCTAAATTTTCTGTTGCTCTTTTTTAACCCTGAATTATCTTTGTCACCTTCAAAGTTCTTTTTTTTCCTCTTGCTATGTTTTCTTAAGAATTTTAAATTTTGTTTGTTCCCTGCATGTATGAATAAAACAAAGATTCATTAGGAACAGCATAAAACCACGCTGTTTACTCTACAAATTAGTTATCTACGCTTTATTGTAAAATTCTAAAATATGTAAGCAGTTAAGTTATACTAAACATTTTTTAAAATAAGAGAGCATATAAATTATTAGTTTTAACAGCTGATCAGATCTAATGTAGGGAAGATAATTGTACGAAATTGGTGCCAGATGGGTCTTGGTCATCTATTACAGGAAATGGCTGGGCTAAGAAGAAAAAAAATACAAATCTTAACATAGATTACGAAAAGAAATATAAATAGGGACTAAGTGTTTATAAATACAGAAGTGTGAAGGTTCTAGATATTAAAAGCTATATTTAAGAGCTTGGGTCACAGTGACAAAGAAATAACAGAAATAAAAATAAGAAATCGTAGATTGGAATAAAAACTCAGTGTATATTGTCAAATAAAAATATTTATTAGGTGGAATTTTCATAATCTGGTGGTGGAATTGTTGTTATGACAGGACATCACATTGCTCACTGATTTCCCTGATTCACCATGGTGTAGAGAGGAAAACATAGAGGATATTAGGATCTCTGCTGGTGTTCTCCTGGATTTTTTTCCATGTTTTACCACACCATAGTTTATCTGAAAGATAAATACTAAAGAAATTATTGTGCCCTTTGCTTGATTTTAATGTTACTGAAAGGTACAGCCTTTCAAGAGGGAACTATCTCCAGTCTAAAATGTTGCTCTGTCAACATCAAAAATGTCTGCATGACAAAATAAACCTTTGAGATCTTAGTATTTCCACTGTACTTGGCAAACTGGGAGCAAGCAGTGATGCACTTAAGAGCAAGTACTGAACTTAGGGAGGCCAAGACGTGATAGTGATGCAAGTCTTGTTTCCAAGGCAGGAGCCATGCTTTGCCTTTCAAAGCACATCTCTTGGCGCATTCTTTAATATCTGTTGATATCACAATACTTCTGAGTACTCGAGGCCCCAACGTATCCAAATAATTCCCTTTTGCCAGTGGCTCCTGAAAAGAGTTGTCTAGAGCAATTGGTGTAGTGGAATGTGGTGAAAGATTTCCAGTGCATGATGGTGATGGCTTTATACTGGCTTTGGCCAGCATCTTCAGCACAAATAGTTCATGGAGCTTGCCATTAACTTCTGTAAATACTCAAGTCCCCTTTTCACTACCACCTGCCAATCATGAGGTCACCATCTGTCATGAGAATTGTTATGTGACCTGCAGAGTTTTACATAATACGGAGTCACTTTACTCCTCCTATTACTTCTGCTGCCTTTTTCTTCTCTGTCTACACTGGTTGAAGGCTTATTTGACATATCTCAGTATGCAAACCTCTGCAAAAAACCAAATACAAGTCACTGACAGTGTGTCAACAGAAGGTGAATGGTGAAAACATGTTCAGTGCCATTTCAGAAAGCTTAAAGTGTGACTCATTTTAAAAAAAAAAAAAAGTCAAAATTTTGATACTCTTGGAAATTTGGTTGTGTGACCATGTTTTGTTGTTGATGATACACCTCATAATCTTGGTTTCAAAATATAATTTAAAAAGGTGAGTTTGTTTTTTTTTTAGTGTATTTCACTAGCACATATTTTAATTAAAAGTAAAAATTCCTGAGCTTAACTAGTTGGAAATAATTGCTATAGAGTCAGTGAGGAAAGGTTGAGTTTGTGAAGATAGCCTGAGGGAATGGGCTTAGACAAAAGTTTGATCATTATAAGTGTGTTGATCAGAGAGAAAAAGATAAACCGTTATGACTAAAGGGGGGGAAAAAAAGGATGAAAAGGAGGGAAAGAGCTAGCAATAAATGGGTCAGAGGTGTTTGGGGAGTGGGGGAGGATTTTCTTGCCAATCTGGCACAGATTCTTAGATACCTGTAGCCTGATTTTTGGGGAGAGAAGATGCTGTTAAATCACTCAGTGAAAACTCTTCAGTCAGAATCTCAAGCACAGACAGTTGTGACTTACACAAACACATTTTTAAAGTGTTTTGTGGTTTGAGATTAGCTGAAAGAATAATATTTAACAGAAATCAAATTTACTTTCTAAGTATTTGGGATTTGACAGAAATACATTAAGGTTCAGACAGTAATTACTTTATTTATCAATGCTTGATTATCTGGCATTTAATATTTGAAAGACGACCATAGAGTTTGATTTTTGGGTTGTTTTTTTTTTTGTTGTTTTGGGATTTTTTAAAAAATAAATAATGCAAAATAACACAAGAATGAGCTATAAAAGTATTCTGTTTTCTGTTGTGGTCTTTAGAGGTTACAGAGCATTATTATTGGGAATTGTGAAAGAATTTTGAGTATGGAAAGGCATGATCCTTGATCTAACTGCTTCAAAGGACATAAATACACTATAAGCAGAAAGGTTATATACAAAGCTGACATGAGCCAATTGTGGCCACAGTATAAAAATTATCTATTTTAAAAAGCTGAAATGCACACAAAGGAAGTGTGTCACTAAACATTTTAAGCAGTTGTGTTTCAGCATGCAAAACAAACAATATTTCCATAGTAGATTTTCTTGTTAAAAGGTAAGTTTTGTGTTAAGAGTATTGGATTTAAATTAACAATGTGCGAAAGGCATCTCTATTGACTTCTTATCTGTCAAAAATTGTCTTTTTAATTTGATTTTTTTATAGCATGTTGCAGTTCTGGTGGTATAAAAATTTCTTAGCAGGCCTTATAACAATATTTGATTTTTCCTTTGGGCTACACAAAACCCAGCAATAACAAGGCAGGTTTTTTAATACGTATTAATAAGACATGTAAACTTTCTTTCCCTCTGCCTCCTTGAGTCATACTGTCAGTTTTGATGTTTTTCTTAAGCTTGCATATGGAGGAAATTTGTGATATGCTTTGGATAAGACAGGAAGGTTTAATGGTCTGTCCTGGAGATACAGACTGGCACCTTTTCAGTTCCTAAGTATAAAGAGCAGACTCAACAATGTGACAGTGGAAGAAAATTAAGCTTGGATTAGCCTGACAATAGGTATTTTGAGATGAAGAAAACATATGGAACTTGCTAACAGAGAAATCCTAGAAGTAGCCAAGCTCAAGAAGGCTTGGGTTGTTACTGTTTTTCTTGGCTGGTGTTGATGCTGTGTAGCAATTACTGAGGAAAGGGTGAAGCTAGAAGTCATGGCTTCCAAGTAGAAACTTGAGTTCAATCTGGTTCTTCAAGGAGAACTATAAAAAGGCCACCATTAGATATGTGATATCTGATACTTTGAGGCATAATGTGTGAAGCTGACCTTGAAAAAAAAAAAAAAAAAGCACACTGACAAAAACCTGCAAATTTTAAACCATATGAGTAATGAAACATTGATATGGTATTTGCAAGAGAGTGGAAGACTGCCTTAAAGAGGTGGACTTTTAAAAATCAAAATAGGGTAGCTTTTGAGCAAGTGCAAGTTGTTCAGCTTTCTGTGGAAACAATTGGGTTATTTTTTGTGGCTTTCTGTGCATGGGCTAAGATTAGTAGTAGTAATGATCTCTTAGAATTAAAAACTGAACCTAATACATGACTCATTAAAAAAAAAAAAAAAGGTGAGTTTTTCTCTTCTGCAGAAGCCTGGGTCTTATTTTACAGTAAGTTAAAATCTGTTTTCAGTCATAGTGGAAGTACAGAGGAGTGTGGATTTAGTTTGTGTATCCTACAGCTGATTGGATTGCTGGTGATCTAAGTATGTAAGTAGGAGTATACATAGTAAAAGAAGACAAGAAGCTATTGTGTAGTAGTTAAATTAAGCAATGGTTTGAATATTTATGCAGCTTTGCATGCTCAGTTGGGTCTGATTCTACTGCATTGAGGGTGGTTTGTATTCTGCAAATGCTACGTGGTATATTCAGGACACCTAAGGCACAGATAATGTAGTCTGTAGGACAAATAATAACTGACCTTAAGAGTGTGCAAATTGTATCTTGGGGCTGGAGGTAAAAAGTCATCTGTTGTCTATTACACCATCTTCAACACACTTTGTCCGTCTTTCTTTTGAATTTGAAGCTCCGTATTACAGCAAGCTATATCTAACATGCTGAGAATACAAATACATTGTTTTCCAAGAACAGTTCTTATTTCTAAAAGTTGCAAATTATCATCTTATCACACTAGATATAAACCATTTGGGACTGAAAATATTTTTTAAAAAATTATAATGGGAATGTACTTGAATATCCCCTGCTTTAGCCTTTAGCTATTTAGAATCTCGCTGCACTGTGACAACAGAGCTCAGACATTAAGGATAGTGCATGAGCAAGTGGAAGGAAGCAAGTAGTGACCAGGTAAAATATTAGATGAATGAAAAATAATGTGTGCTGATTGGTTTGGAATAGGGAGTGTTGAGCACTACAGGTATAATGATTAGCTGTCTGCCTTTGCTAGGCATTTTTTTTAAGAACTTTTTAAAGAAATTAAAATCCTTTGTGGTAAGTTATTTGGTGTTTGGGGTAGGTTTTTTTGTTGTTGTCATTTGTTTTGTTGTTGGTGTGGTGGTGATGGTTTGTGTGTGTGTGTCTGTGCTGGTATATTTTCTAGACCAAAGAAGCACCTTTACGATATTCCTTCAAGGTTGTATTGGAACAAACTGCCTTATTTTCATTATCTATATAATTCCTTATTTTATACAAAACATACTTCTACTATTAATAGTATTTTTCTTCTACAAAAAACTCTTGACATAATCTCAGAATTGTCTGTCAAAAACACTGTTGATTTTGCTGGTTTTAGCACTGCTATGCATTAGATATCATTGCTACCACATATACAGAGTTTTGCAATGCTAATGGTTACACGTAACTAAGCTGGGCTTGCAGTTCAGAGTATGCAATATTTGGCTTTGGGAGCTTTTTATCAGTTTCCATTTCTTAAAACCTTTTGTTCATTACTCACTTATTGTTGTTGTTAATATTGAAAAGTGTTACATCTGAATTGTCTGGTATCTTGATTGCACACTTGTACCTAAGTTGAGTCAGTTTTGTGGAATAAAACAGACTACTGTGTAGACTTCCTTTGTTGTTGAGGTACAGGCCTTAGTATGTGTTCTGTAAAATGCTTTTTTAATTAAAAAACTGATACTAAAAGGTTTAAAAATATAATCAAAATGCGTGCTGCAATTATTTATTTACTGACTTCTCTTTAGCTGGTTGCATGAACCATGTAGCATGTTCATATGTGTGTGTGTGTGTATATATATGTATATCTATATATTAATTTTCAGCTGTTAATCGGAGGTTAATAAGGCTTAAATTGATGGTACAGCAGAATAGACAGCGTAGTCTTTACAAGCACTTGAGTGTTTGACCAGAAAGTGGTTTACATCCTTACAATGATCTATTGTGGAGACCTTATCATGAACCTGATCAAAGGTACTGAGTCACACAGGTTCTTTTGACTTTCAGAACATAAGGTCAGAGTTTGAGTGAAGTCCTCAGATAGCACAAATACTTTCATTTTTACTCAGACAACAAAGGCCTCTTAGCCATTGCTGGGTAGTTAATATTTTCTGAGTGGTCTCCCAAAGACAAAGTGCTTGTCGGTTGCAATTCCATTATTGCTCTTCCACGTGGTCTAACAACCCTCTACCCTTCAAAAGGAGGAGAGCACTGAATAATACCACATGCTGTATATATCCAATCATCTTTCCTGACCAAGTAAGTGAAAAAAATGATGATGTGTAAGATCTTAAAGCAAAATCCTTCAGGATTCTCTTTCAGGAAATTTGTTGCTTCCATTTGCTAAATTGATCTGTGAGTGAAACATACACCTTTATAACTGTGTGTACAATTTACAGTGCAAGATGAAATTGTTTGGAAGAAAATACTATTTGCCTATAGTAAATGCACAAAAATATTCTATCATCTGGCATGTTTTTTAAAAATGACAATGCTTTCAATATGTGCTGCTGCAAGGTAACAGGAGATTTCGTCGTGAGTTAAGAATCTGTCTGAACTGTAAACCCTAGAATAATTGGAATAATCAGTCTCTAGTCTAAAATGTTGCCACTGTATATTTAGTTAATGTGAGATAGGAAACAAAATGTTTCTTTGCTAAGTAGATGATATAAAAATAAAATGTGTTTATTTAATTAAATAGGGATAATATGGAAGAATTTTTGGGGGTTCCAAATATGCAGGTATCAAAGGGGGCAAGGGGAGTAAAACAACTGTTCGAAAGTATTCTATGATGCTTTAAAAGAAAATATGGGGAAAAAAATCTAGAATAGAATAATAATGATGTAAATAAACATTACTTACAATTTTAAATTGTTTTCATGATGATATAAACATATCCTAAGTTTCACTGGCCAGCTTGTTTCTTCTGTGCTTTCATTAAACTAGTAACAGATGTTAGCCCTTTCAGACAGATATGGGTGATATTATATTTCAAAAAGTAAAAGTGTGCCATTTCAAGATATTAAATTTCTTTTATCTAGTACATTCTTGTTTTGAGGTACACAAAAGGGAATATTAAGTTTCAGCTTGCAAGCACTGTATACTAGCTATTTGGGTAAAGTTAAGCATCTTTCCCCTGAAATTAGTATTAATATTACAAATCAGACAGTTAATTAGTATCTAAATATATTAAATTTGATCTATAAAGTACAGTAAAGGTGTGATAATTATCGACTTTGATTACTTTCATGAATGCCACTGAATTTATAAAAACAACCTTTCACCATGGTCTTCCCATTTATGAAATAGGAACAGTACCAGTCCTGGTCAAATGCTCTGGTGCTTGTGCAAGATAAATCTGCTGTGTGTGTGTTCTGTGTTACAAGTAGTAGTATCAGTACGATATCCAGAATTTGTTCAGAAGAAGGTATTTGCAAGGACTTTTTTTTTATCCCCCATTTTGGTTGCATACTTCTTGTTCTGCTTCTTTGTATACAAATTTAAGGCTAAAATGAGGCTCATGTTTCAGCATAATACCTGATCAGCAGAATGTCTTCTGGTGACTAATAGTGCAAAGTATTAACACAATTCCATAAATCTGAAAGGTAATTAGTAGCTTGCTATTTTGAACATAATTTGTGTGTTTTTGACACAGTCATTGCATTCAGAAATATGTTATCTTTCAGTTGCTTCTTATTGATGCTTTATTTTAGCAAGTAGAAATACAAATAACTTCCCAATTTTATTCCAGACAGTGTTAACCTTCTAAAACAATGCACTAAGCTTAAAACAACTTCCAGTAAGTGTGTGGGTTAGATAAATACTTTGGGTTTTCTCCTTTTCGTGTTTTGTGAGAACAGGCATATTGGTGGGAAAATAAATATTCACTGATATGCCTAAGAGATGAAAGATAAACATTTGTAGGGGAAAAAATGAGAAACTTCAGGAAAATATGAAAATCCTCTCGAAATTTCTTTTTCTCCCACATACGACCAAGAGATTATAAATAATAGTGGAAGAGATTTAAAGATGTTAATATGGGAAGAAAAAAAACATAGCCATGCTTAAACAATTATTTTTCCCTATCAAATAAAAAGTTTTGACTTTTTTAATTAAAAAACCCCAAACAACATCCCCTCACAAAAAAAAAAAGGCAAATAAAAAAAAACCCCTACACATGCTGCTTTCACATGGTCTCCCAGAAATCAGTTGCTGAAAATGTAGACTAGGAGAGCTAAGGAATGCCTTCATTTCTACTGCTTAGTTGTAATGTAAAGTAACCAGTATCCAAGTTTAGGACTGGGGTTTGAGATTCTTAGGTAGAAAAATCCAGTACTTGATATCCTAGTTAATTGGTTTGGGCTGCTGCTCTTGTATATGTAGAGTCCTTCAGCTTTGTAGACTCTGAAAGGACAAAGTCTACAGTCCTTCAGCTGTGATAAGGAACTGAGGTTGTATGACAGCTGAAAGTGTGACTAGATCAAGTGCATTGTTTTATCTTTCAGTTTTTGTTGCGGTAATTTGTACGGCAGGACTAATGGATAAGACCCCAAGTTCGGGTGTTTGTTGATAATGGAAGAATAAACATCATAAAAAGATGATAATGACTGAAAAAAGTTATTGTCAGGCTCCTGACAGAACTACTGTAGCTGTAGGTTTCTTGGGATATTGGGATATTGGGATCACCCCCTGAGAACTGTTACAAGCAAATTTTTTAGCTCATTTAGAAATTTTTTTAATAAGGATAATACTGGTAATTCCTTAAAATGCTGGTAAAGCTGTAAAATGGGAAAATAAATGGGAAAGGCTAACACCTTTGCTAGCTGAAATGTCTTTTAATTAACATTTTGCTAAATGTTCTAGTGCGTAGTATTTTGTTTCAGGAGGTTGAAATGGATTCCTTAGGATAGCTACCAATGTACTGTCTGTTGGCTGGTTTATCTCTGTAGAAGAAAAAGAATTAAAGAAAACCTATTTGTGGTGTCTACGGCACAGAAACCACCTGAACATTCTAAAGGCAGTGATGAAATGATGTATTTTTTTCCTACTAGTTTGGCTTAGTTTGCTTCCTTCTTTTTAATAAGAGTAATTGGCAAAAATAGAACGTGCCATTTTGCTCAAGAAAATGCACTAAAATTTTAGTTATGCTTTTATGAAGCATGGTACTTCTCTTATGTAAAAGATGTCAACAATTCGGATGAGGATTACACTAATTAATGTTATGTGGGCTGCATGGCATTTAACAAACAGAATAGTTTTGTTAATGCATCATTAGCAAAAAATTTCTTTCTTTTCATTCCTCACAATTCAGAGCACCTATGCAAATCATGTGTTTGTCATCTTGAATTTTAGGCTTGCTTTTTCAGTCTTGCTAAGTTGCAAATAAGTTTACCTGAGCTAGTACCATGTGCAACATGATAAACAGTTTAGGCACCAGTGTTTAAAGAGATCTCGAATAGGCCAAATCATATTCCTGTCTTAATAACAGTATGTTCTTGTAGATCTCTGTGTAGCAGATTAGAGTACCCCACACAGATACTTGCACTAAGTATTCAATCTAAAGGACTGTCAAATATGCTTCTGAAGGCAGCTGCAGGTGAATATGCAGTACTGCTTGTCTATCTGAACAGCATAAACATGGAAAGATCAACTCCACATTTAGAATGGGATAAAGTAATATCTTACCCGCTGTGATGTTTATGAATGAAGAGACAGTTTCTGTTAATGGTTTGTGCGTGTAGTATGCCTGGTGTTTTGTTTTGAAAGGTAAATAGAAGTTGCTGGAATACTGAGTTGTTTCATTCTTCATGAACAGGTCTAGACTGGCAGGTGTACTTTCATGGGAAAAAAATTTGGCATGTTAGTAGTAAATTTATGGTATTGTCTGTTAGCCACGTGATCCTTCTGCTCTCCCTTTGTAGTCTAGATTAACAGTGTAGATATGTCCATAGAAAATCTACTTTGGAATAAAAATGTACAGTAAAACTAAGTGCTACATACAAATTCATAAGGGGGAAAAGAGGGGGAATTTACATGAGGGTACTTAACATATTGAAATGTTCTCTGGACTGATATTTAATGATTCCCTAAAATTTATAATTGGATAGAGCAATCAAGCTGGTTTTTCACTAGCTTGGAACTTTCCCGTAAAATGTGACAGGAAAAAATTCAAGTTAGGTTTTTCTTTTTGTAGTTCGTAAGGCTGGATCCATTAAGGAATTTAATAAAAAGCAGGGGGGAAATTAGTAAGTATCTAGATTAGTCTAACAACTATACACCATGGAAGAATTATGATGTGATGTTCACAAAAGGAATTAAGTATATTGTCATAGGGCTTTCCCTGAAGTAGGTTCCTACAAATAGAATACAGGTGTCTTGCAAAGATGAGTTAAGGAAAGATTCTCCTTTCTTACGAAGAGCATGTAAGAGCTTCCCAAACACTGGGAGCCTTCCTTCCCATCAAGAATTACTTTGTCAACCAACCCCATTGTCTTTTTTTTTTTTTTTTTTCCTTTGCTCCTTTGAGGTGGAGGAGGAAGGGTATTGAAATTAAATCAGAAACTGTATTGACAAGATGAGAGCATATTCCAGGTGTCCTGGGGACTGTTGTCTCTCTGGGTGTTAATCTCAGAAATCCTAAAATTTACGATTTCTGCTATGTGCTGATCACTTACTAATTTTCCATAGATCTTGAAGGATGCTGTACTCTTTGGGTTACTTGCTATGGCAGTAGTACAGTGAGCCTGAATGCAGAGGTTGTATTACTGGAAAAAGAATTACTGTTATAAATTATTCTGTGGTTGTATGTGAATAGGTATTGAAGTTGGGAGGCACCTCCGAGGTTGCCTTGTTCAGCTCCTTGCTCAGCTCAAAGCAGGTCTGGTTAGGTGGGGTTGCTCAGTGCTACATCCAGCTGAGCCTTGAACACCCGATGGAGACCCCATGGCCTCTCTGAGCAACCTGTGCTGATGTTTGCCTGTCCTTATGGTAAAATTCTTACTGCTTTCAGATGAACTAGCAAGTGAGAACTGGCTTCTTCATCTCTCTGTTACTGTCCCCAGCCCCTTTCCTTCTTCTCTGAACCTAAGCATAAACCAAAGAAGCTGCTTTTGTACTGCAGCTCTTACTAGACTGCTTGCTTCTCCTCACGGGGGAGAACACTTCCTACATTTAATTGCTTTAAAAAGATACAGTCTAGTTGTAGTTTTATGTGTTAGTGAGAAAGAGCGCACTTCCTCCTAGCTGATTCTGCTTCAATAATTGGCTTTCCATTTTCCATAGGAGTCTATTGCAAGGTGAAAGAAAGTCTGAGACACTGGCAACAATCAGGCGACTGTTTAATTGTAGAAGGTAAGCTGTTAAGTGTCCTGTTTGGTATCATATTTGAAGGGAAGTGAGAGGAAACTGGAAGACTAAGAATGGTGGTTAAACATTATACATGGAAAGATGACATTTCCATGTATAAAAATAGTTTGCCCTTTTCTGCGGATGCTTATAACCAAGGTTTGTGCTGATCCTTTACTGATGTTGCATACATTTTAACCTTAATCTATAGAAATGTAGAATTTCCTGATCCCCCACCTCTAGTTGGCAAACAGATGTTTTAAATAAGTATGCTTCTTTCCTGTCTCACTGCCAATAAAAAAAAGAAAAATACTTTAGTATTTGTTCAGTTGTTTAACCACAATGAGAATGGATTTTAAAGGAGTGTATAGATGGGGTTGTAGTTTTTGGCTGAGGCAAGGTGAATGATGCTTTTTGTCAGGAAAGTGTTTCCCCTAGGTTTCTCACAGTGAAAAAACTTTATTGACTGAAGATGTGTTTTACCTGCTTCCAAAATACTGCAGTGCGCAGCCTCTATGCTCCAGTTTTAAAAGCCGGGAACATGTTTGTTGTATAAGGGTTGTAGTAACTCTTGGTTTATGTGTATGGGGGCTACCAGCAGAAGGAACTATTGATTTTTTTTTTTTTTTTTTAAACATCTAAAGTACTTAATTTCTACAATAATACAAATATAGGGAATATAAATTTGAGTAAGATTTCTTTTTTAGAAAGAATTGCATAATATGTTTCTGCACTGTGGAATGCTACAATTTGCTAGGCTAATGATATATAAGAAGGTTAATCAGGTGTCGTCTTTTTCTGAGGCAGCTATTTCTAGGAATAGCAGTTTCTAAGCTTTTAATCCTAATTTCTGTCAACTAGACTTCCACAATGCACAGTCCAAAGGAGCATAAACAACAACTTCTGTTGCACTTCCTTTTTACTTTAAAGCAAGGGTCCTCAAACTACAGCCCGCGGGCTGGATACGGCCCCCTCAGGGTCCTCAATCCGGCTCGCTGGTATTTACAGAACTCCCCGCTACCCGCCCCCCTGCTGGGGGTTGGGGGCGGAAACCAAGCAGCCGCAGGTGACTTCCTGCCGCTTAATCCGCGCGCTGGCCTCCGCAGCCCCCAAGCACCCGCTGGGACTGGGCTGGAACCAGTGCCTCGTCCTCGACCTGCCCCCTGTGGCGGGTGAGAGGCGCGGGCATCTCCTCTGCCGGGCAAGCTCAGTCGGCAGCCTCTGGACTGCGAGGTCCAGCCAGCTCGGGCGAATCGCCAGAGCCCCGGCGCGGCAAAGTTCCTTCAGTCCCTTCTGGCCGCCCTTTCCGGGCTGCGCGGCCGGGCTGAGGAGAGGGGCGGTGGCATCAGTGAGGTGGGCGACTCCCCCGTCTCTCCCTTCCTACCTCCCTCCTGCTCCCAGGCAGGACAAGCAAGCCAGCACCAGTGGGAAGTGCGGGCACCATCACGTCAAAAAACAGAAAAATTGACTCTGAGTGCAGGGCATTCCAAGAGCAGTGGACTTCTGATTATTTTTTCACGGAGCACAAAGAAAGAGCTGTTTGTCTGATATGCCAGCACTCAGTGTCTGTGTTCAAGGAATACCATTCGCGTTGACACTACAAAACTCAACATAAAGATAAATATGATTTTTTTGGTCAGACAAGTGAGAAAAGATAAAATATTAAGACTGAAACATGGATTGACAACTCAGCAGAAGACTTTTATGAAGCAAAAGCAGCTCAATATATCATCACTTCGAGCAAGCTATCAAGTTGCCAAGCTCATAGCGCACTGGCAGAGCATTCATAGAGGGAGAATTTGTTAATCAATAAAAACAAATAATATTTGTTTACAATTGTTCTTCATTTTAAATATTGCATTCTTTTTCCTGTTTTTTTGTGTACTACTACAAATAAAATATTTGCAGTGTGCATAGGAATTCATTCATTTTTTTTCCAAACTATAGTCCAGCCCCCAACAGTGTCTGAGGGACAGTGAACTGGCCCCCTGTTTAAAAAGTTTGAGGACACCTGCTTTAAAGCAATGATCAACCCTTTTTAAAACTTCCTTTTGATGTGACCAAAGAGAGACTCATTGTAGCCCTTTGGGATTTGCCTGCAGTGAACCTGCTTCAAAAAGAATGACCTTGGCTGTCCAAGTGACAAGACTCTGAAGTTGTTAAAGAAGATTTAACTGAGAAAAAAGCAGAAAGTCAAATATGCATATTTGTTGCTGTAGACGTAGTGTAGCAACTAGCAATACTTCATACTAGTTAAAGCACATGCAAGTGTGTTAACCACACAGCTTGTTGCTGACAGGACAGAAAACAAAACTAATACCATGCAACAGTGGAACAAACTATACCAACATCTTTGTATCTGAACATGCAAGCATTTAATGCATAAAAATGAACGTAGGTTATGTTTACTTTTGTCTAGGGGTAGTGATATCAACAGTCTTTCTCTCTTGGTAACAAGGACATTCTTTGTAATGCAGATAGTTGTATACCTTTTTCTTTATAGTCATAGCAACTTCTTGTCATATGAATCAAAAAGTCCCAAGCGAGTTTTTTCCATCACGGTAGAACAAGAACTCAATAACTTGTTATTCAAAACCCTATGAAAGAATACATTTCTGCCTTCAGAAATTGGGTTCTTTACCCATTTCCCTGGGAAAAAATGCACTCCAGTGATCGTTTCAATGTATGCACTGGGTTATAAAGGGAGTTTCAGAGATACTGTGCTTATCAGCTGCACATGAACAGTTTGTGGTTTGAAGAGGGAACTTGGGATGGAGAAATCCAACCTTCTGTATCCAATTTTACCCAGTGGAATATGGCATTAAACAGCACTATTGTGTGTTTAAAATTTCATTTTGTCTGTTGGAACACTAGACCATATGGTTTGTCTGAGAAAGCTTATGGATAGTTTGTTCCTCACTGTTTCCTCATTTTCTACCTTATAAAGCAGATAATGTGAGGGAATGTATTGTGATAATCAAAGGTAAATCTTAAAGTTCAGCATGGTGTAAAACTACACCTTAGGTCTTAATTGTATTATTGAAACACAGAAGTTGTGCCTTTTGATTTAGATTGTACGTTTGAATTAAAGTCAGATTGAACTGAGGACTAAAAATAAGATAACTGAAATATGTAACTAGGAAAGGATATGGATGTTCTGTTTCACAAAAAAGACTTGAAGAATTAAACATCCTCAAGAAAGAAATCATTATTCCTTTTAATGTGTGAATCAGACTTGGGCTATATTTTCTGGTATCAGCCAGTCTTTTCAGTTTTAAAGAATGTGCTGGTGGCTTTTTTTTTTTCTTTTCTGCTGTGACCTACATTTATTTACTCATCTCCTTTTATACATTTTATTTTATGCAGTAGTTTACAAATGGAAGATTTTCTTAAGATGTGTATTTAGGATGTAGTGTAGTTAACCTGTAAAAGTGCATAAGCTATGTAAATATATATATGCCATCTGTGTGAGACAGACTGAAAAACTGTGTATCACTAGTTATTTATATAGCTTTTAGCATTGCTGTTTATTGCAATTTATTTAGATCCATGTTTTGAACATATTGTAGTGTTTCTTGTTTCTGAGACTTAAAGTTTAAGTGGAACAGCCTCACAAAGAAATGTCCTTTCATGGTAAGATTGCAAAGTAAAAATGAATGAGCAGATAAGAGTATGCTAGGACTGTAATAATGTTTGTAACATTCATTAAACTGTTTCTTAAGTAATGTGTTCAGACTGACAAGTGTTTCCCAGCTTCTACATTGCCCATTATGTGTTCTAGTAAATTAAAGCTAGGAAACCTTTGTTGGAGTTGTAATACTTAAACTGACATCTAATTCCCCCAGACAATAGGTACAAGCCTGCAAGCCTCTCTAATTCTTCCCAGTCTTTACATTTATTGATTCTTTTGTAAATGTGTTTCATACAATCTATTATGAACAGCAGAGGTTAGAAGTGTGAAGTTTACCATGTTTGACCTAAGGCACACTAAAAACAATAGCTTTCTGGCATGCGATCATGGATCCCAGACTTACTTTGAATCAGAAGAAGATTTTGATCTGTAACTGCTCGACTGGTTTGATACCCTGCTTTGGTTAGAAGGACCGACATGTTAATTCTTTGATCTTACTGGTTTGGATATTAATTTAGTTCAGCTATCACTCGTATTCTAGGCTCTAAATGTTTTATTACTTGAGTTGGCTTATGTAAGTAGTTTATTTTGATTCAAGACTTCACTTTGTCTAGTCTTGAGTAATGTTTTGCATCTATAGATGTTAGTTTCTTACTGCAAAGTATGGGTGTAATCCTTTTTTACTCAAGATGTCAGGTTTTTTGCATCTGTTATTATTGAAAAGTTACCAAAAAGTCCATTCATCATCTCTGAATGGATAGAAAGAACAGTAAAGTTTAATGACATGAATGTAATATATTTTTATTATTTTATGCATATCTTGTACTGTAAAACTTATGTAATAAATAATTGATAGTAAACAAGCACATCTTACTTTTCCCACCATATTCATCATCAGTTTCAAAGCTTTGAAGTTCAGTAAATAATTTATGATAGTTGTTAGTGTAAGGAAATCAAACTGTCCTCCTGATCCTGTTTACTTCTTGTCCTTGTTGTTTTTGAGCAGAACTTTGATTGGTAGCCAAACTGAATGATTAAGAATGTATGAATAACCGATGGGATTCATTTAACAGACTGAAAAATAAATAATATATTTTTATTTAAAAAAATAATTGAAATACATAATGAACATTTTCTGTATTTTTAAAATTTTGGGTTTTTTTTTTGTTGGTTATTGTGGTGATACATTTCTCCCCCATAAACCTTGTGCAATGAGTTTGGCGGTTAAGCATCCCTTGACTGTATCAAAACCTGTGAATAACTAAGGCAGAGATGGGTGGGGAATGAGGGCAGGAATAATTAATCATTCCCTGATAGCCGTGGAACATAAACGTATCCAACTGTCTAACCATAACTCACATAGATTGCTACCAGTGTTGCTGGAAATCTGAAAATTCCAGTTACTACCAACCCAGATGGTGGCCAGGATAGAAATTTATTGGTGCCTAAAGTCAGTCATCTTGTAATCCTATAGACAGTGGTCCCAAGGGAGACCCTTTGAGCTCTCCTGGACCATAGCAGGCTGCACCCAACGTGTCCCTCTGAGTGGGACACCTCTCAAAGCTCATGAACCCTTCGGTTCGTGAAACTCGGAGGACTGTCTCCAAAGACCTGGGCTGAAACCCTCCACTTGTTGAGGCTCAACCCTCTTCCCTTGAGAAATGCTGAGGCATTTGAAGTGAATATTTCACTGAACTCAAGGGGAATTTTTACCAGGTATACCTTTTAATATCTATCTATAGTTATATCTATATCCATATATGCATATATCTCTATATTCCTATCCATATCTGTATTTCTATTTTTGTATGATTAGAAACATTACTGAATTAGTTGTTTTTAGGTAAATCATATGTTCCAACCTTTGTGATTTATTATAAGCGTTAATGAACCATATATTGCTGCTATTTTAACTTTAAACTGCTGCTATCCCAAAGTCATATAAAACACAATCACAAGTTAAAACACTATACGAAGATACACATACTTAGTCCTTTTAAAACATATACCATTGATCAAATCTGTGACTCTAGTGGATTCAGCTTCACCTAGACTCCTTTCTGAGAAGGAGTTTAGAAAGCAAGGGGGTCCACTCTGAACCTCATGACTGCTCTATGAGAGGGTCTGTCTCCCGTATCTTCTTTCCCTAATCCCTGTATAAATCACACCAACCCAATTTTGACTTGATTGTCCAGTTGTATTCTTCTTCTATTAATAGAGTGAACCTTGCCATTGAACTCTTTTATGAATTCATATTAAAATCACTTTCTCAAATACCTTGGAGCTTAGGTCCTTTCATTTCTACCCACAACAGTTATGAATTGCATAAGACAATGATGGAAGTAAATATTTTTAATACAAAATAGAACACGTTTTCAGCCTGCTTTTGTTCTCCGTACTTCAATCAGGTTGTTTTAGCCTGATTAAATATCTTACTGAGACCTGCTGTATTTACAGAGAATGAAAAAAAAGTGTCAGAGTACAAAAAATACGGAAGAACATGTTTTTGACCTTTAATGAAATGTTTCATAGAATACATGTTCTAATTCCTTTGTTTTCCCATGTTTACATGGAAAAGCCAAAGACTTTGGAGAGATATTTAAGCATTGAAGAGATTTATTTCCAGGTTTTTTGGATTCTTCAGGATGGTTTTTATTTATATGTTCTTTTAAAAGTTCTTAAATACTCCAATAGTGTATAATTAGTTTTCACTTATGTCCTTCCTGACTTCTATAAAACTTAAAATAAAGCAGAAAAACAATATGACTTCAGGCAGAGATGTAAAAATTCTGTGTAATTCTGTAACTTCCAGGTAATGGTTTCTATAATTTCCAGCCCTCAAAACAGAGTGAGATCAGGACGGAGCAGTGATTTGAATCCATCCTCATTTTGGCTGCAAAAAGCACCGCAGCACAAAACCTCACATACAGTTTTCCCAAGCTGGGTGGGAAACTATGACAAAAGTTTTACGTTTCAGATATTTTCTCTGCTATTTTAAAAATAAAAATAAAAAACCCCAAACAACATTGAGTACATATAAATGCAGATGCATGGTAGTACTTAGGCTCAAGGTGACACGACTGCCAAGGAATCTTTAGCATTTCTAACTTCTCCATGTGTGGCTACAACCCACAACACCCATCTTACTGTGTAGTTTCACATATGTGAAGTCCTAGATTTTTGCTTTGTTTCTGACATGGGGTGGGACAGGGAGGAGGAGGAGATATAAATAGGTACTGTTTTGTACAGCTGCTAATTCCAGTGAGACATCACAGTGAAGCTTTACATGATATCTTCAACGTGGAGCTGGATCTATTAGACACTAACAAGAGGAGGCAGTTATTCTATGTGTAGGATCTTCTGGGTCTGAGGTGTAGGCTGCTTTGTGAAGCTTTCTACATAAAGAAAGTGATTTGTTGGTATCAGGTGTTGTCAAACTTACCAAGAACAGCAAGGACAGCTATCTTGTTCTTACCTTTCAGGGGGTTCTCATCTCTCAGAATTTCCTGTATACTACTGTTGTTTCCCTTGAAATTAGTATAGGTCCTGCCTTTTGTTGGCAAGATGACCTTAAGCTAACATCTTACTGTCTCACTAGTTTTTCTGGTGTGTCAGATGACAGAAGAGGAATGTTTTGGAAAGTTTCTATCTTTCACAAATATGGTGGTAATTTCACTTGGCAAAGGCACATTACTACTTTCTCTTGATTGAGTAGTAATAATCTTCTCCAAAAAATGAATTTGTTAGAACATTTAAGGGGGGGGAGGGAAAAAAAAAAGCCACTCTTTTTTATAGCTGAAAGTGTTAGCCTAAATATAGATGTTATCACCAACTGCTCAGTGTTGTTGGACAGTGGCTAATTGTTTCCTTTTGGGATTTGTAAATGATGTGATGAGCAAGTATTCAATCTTCACTTGGTGGTTCTAACTGCTTTTTATGAAGTACTTTGGTTTTGTTCTAAAAGCCGCTCTTTTAATTCTTCCCTGTAGCTTTTGCTGTGCTTTTTTTTTTTTTTTTTCCATTTTTAACTACTACATTGCAAAAGCAGTAATGGCAGTTGATAAAGCTAATGATGTCCACAGATGAACACCAATATTCTTTTTGAAACTTTAAAATTCTTAAAAGAATATCAGCAGAAGCATTGTCCACAAGAAACGCGTGACTGCAATGTGATCTTGTGCATGTTAATTTTTCAGTGCAGGAAGAACCTGTATACTTGCCTGAAGTGTCACTGGCTTTCATAGATCAGCTTGAAGGATTTGGGCTTGCTTTTTGTAAGGAACATGGGAAGTATTTGTCAGCTACTGCTCCCTATTTGCAACAATACATCATCTCTATCTTTCTTTGATCACAGAGAGAATCTGCTGACAGCAGGACTATGATAGAACAGGCTACACACCCCATTGACTCTTTACTTTCAGTGTCACCTTGGGGCATTGTGTCTAGTTTCCAAGCAATGATAATTTCTTAAAGGTTTTTAGTACTTCCCTTTTTTGTTGTCTTGTGCAGTTGACTGCTTCTGCAGAGGCTAAGTTCATGTTTCACAAAGGGCGACAAAAATGCTACAGAAGAAGAAGAAAAATATCTCAATATTTTTCAAGTTTTTTTTTTATAGTTAGATACTTTGAACACTTAAGAATTGTGTAAATTTGTATTAAGCTGTAATATGTTTTTGAAAACTTCTGGTTTTCTTGGCAAGGAAGATGGAGCAAAAGAGGTAGGAAAAAAAGCCAACTTCAAGAAGGCTAAAATTAAACTCAACCAAAGGATAGCAGGTGTAATAAATGACCAAGCCTTGTAATCAAGGTAGGTTTAGTTTTATTTGGGAGGACAAAGTCAGTAAAGCAAAAGCACAGCGCTGGGTGCTTGACCCAAGTCAGAGACACACCGGGAAAGTCACGTTATCCCTTTATATACATTTAGGATTGCATTAGTCACATACATATTCATTTTAAGGTTGGGTTATTATAATTTAGTTTTAAAAAGGGGCAGGGTTATCCTAATTACTTTGAGGGGTCTTATTAAGATAAAATCTTATCTTTTCGTGCATGTGTACTACTGTCTGGTGGTTGTGGGAAAGGTCCTTGGCATGAAGACACACAGTTTTCTTCAGAGTGACTTCTTCACCCCGGTGAAGGGGTTATCTGACCTCCAGACCACCAGTTTGGTTCTCTCCAGATGGTGGATGTAGTGGTGTTTATATCTCCACAGTTCCTCAACTTCCCCCCCTTTGTTCCCCCAGGATTGGTCATTTCAGGCCTCTTCATAAAATTCCTCATATGTCAGCAAAAAAAAGAATTATTATGGCAAAAGCCAACAACACTCTCCCCCATTTTTCACAGCAGGTTAACAATTATCTGTACATTGCCAATGTTCAGGCTAGAATATTTTTCACATACAAACCTCAGTTACTTGCAGAACAAAGGCAGATCTTCAACAACTGTTGTTTCAGAAGGATCACAATAGTAATCTTTGTGACCACTAGTAACTTCATAAAAGGCAAGATATTAATGAATACAATGTTTGGTTTGAAATCTTTAGAGTTAAATTTATAAAACCAACTTGTGTAGCTGTCAGTGAGTGCCTTCTTGAACTCAATGTTCCTTTTTAGGTCACCAGAATCACCAATTACTGAAACTATCAAAACCAATGTGCTTTAATTAAAACTAATTTTTGGTGTAGATCTACTTGATGAAACGAATCATTCATGGTAAGAGAGATCAAAATTAGAGCCTGACAAATGTGTATTTGTACATAACTTTGCTACAAGTGTTGAACTCTGTCTTTAATGTGTATTAATTGCTAAGACAAGTCAGATGTCAGAGGTGAGAACTGGAGAGCTGAGAGCAAATATTCATAGTGGAAGCTGATAACAGCCTTAATTAAGATGCTGCTATCTTTCCATGATAAATTTAGAACTTTTCCATAAGTCATCTGACTTAATGCTCTATTTGCATATAGAAGTGTTTGATTTAGATCAGTTTCTTTGTTAAGAGCCCTGCAGATGTCTCTTTGATAGCTCTGGCTGTCTCATTGAAGAAGAGTGCAGGACCTTTGTTTCTGCTGTGTTGCAATGTAGAAGAGGTGTGTGTATCTTGACCTAAAGCTGACCTCTCAGCATTTAGCTTTTCCAAGACTGACATGTCATCAGAAATATTTTTTCTTTTTTGAAGGACTAATGCTTTCTTCTTCCAGTTCTTGAACCCCAAAATCCTCTCAGTTACTGTAGAAGGTAAAAGGTAAAAAAAAAATGTGGATAATAATTGTCCTTACTAACATTTAGCCATGACGTCTGTTTTACAGAGGCTATTCCATGCAGCTGTGTCATATATGAAACTTTGCACATTGTGTTCTGTGTTATGTTTAGGAAGAAGGACATCCAATTTCTGAGGTCATCGGGCTTTTATTTGGGGAATTCTATACTGAAATAAGCACTTCAGTGTATTTGAAATTATATCGGGGAAGACACTGAAGGTAGGTACTCTCAGAGCTTAAAAAGAGCATTGTAATTTGGATATCATCCAAGATATCATAATCTACCAATTTTACAAAACAAACCTAAAATCTTGATCTTCTGTCATGGTTTAACCCCAGCCAGCAAATAAGTCCCACACAGGTGGTTGCTCACGCCCCACTCAGTAGGATGGGGGACAGAGTCAGAAGAGTAAAAGTGAGAAAAATCATGGGTTGAGATAAAGACAATTTAATAGGGAAAGCAAAAGCAACGCATGCAAGCAAAGACAAGTAATCTGTTCACTACTTCCCATCGGCAGGCAAGTGTTCAGCCATCTCCAAGAATGCAGGGCTCCATCACACGTAATGGTTACTCGGGAAGACAAATGCCATAGCTCTGAACATCTGCCCCTTTTTTCTTCCCTCAGCTTTATATGCTGAGCATGACATTGTATTGTGTGGAGTATCCTTTTGGTCAGCTGGGGTCAGCTCTCCCAGCTGTGTTCCCTCCCATCTTTTTGTGCACCCCAAGCCTTCTTGCTGGTTGTGTGGGATGAGAAGCTGAAAAGGTCTTGACTCTGTGTAAGCCCTGCTCAGCAGTAACTAAGACATCCCTGTGTCATCAACACTGTTTTCAGCACAAATCCAAAACATAGCCCTATACCAACTACTATGAAGAAAATTAACTCCGTCCCAGCCAAACCCAGCACATCTTCTAGACTAAGCTGCAATAGTTGAAGGTAGGAAAAGAATGATAGGTGCTGATCAGCCAGGGTTTTCTCATGATTGTGGCAGGGTTATTCTTAGGATCTGATATTTTGCCCATTTGTCTCATTCCCCTCTGATGTTGATGTCCCCGTAGTTATTAATTTCATCTTCATATTCCTTTACTGCCCAATATCTCTACCTATATGCTAAAGATTAGGAATAGCTGAAGAAAACTGCTGGCACTTGCTTCATTCTAAGAAATTTTATCTTGAAAACTTTGTCTAAAAGGATAATTTCAAGCATATTTTTATAAGCTTTGGTGAGCACAGTCCAAGACAACTGTATTCCTCTTGTGTTAAAGGCAACTAAACTGAAAGGCTTTGAGATAGCAACTTACTTTGTGGATTTTTTGAATAGCATATGTCATCATATTATTTTGATGAATTTATTTTCTCTATGTATTTTGCTTTAGGACATTGTATATATTGTAAATGTGTTACTAAATCATCAAGGACTAAACTCTCCAACAGAGACACTTTTTCATTTTAATGCTTTTCAGGAGAGAATAATTGGAATTGGAAAGTAATTCCTGTATTAGAATTTTTTGATCAGAAAAAAAGCAACATTTTTTCCTGTTATTGTTTCTGAACTAGATATTTTAATAGTATTTTTCAGTATAGTTTACTTAGAAAAATTAGAGGAAACATCTAGTACTACTTCTTCACAAATAGTAAATAAGCAGTATTCAGAAACTGTAATTCTTACAGTTATTGAAACTTGAGAAGTTGGATCATTAAGTTGATTGATATAAATTACAAGCCATCTGCATGTTTGTCTTAAAGTACAGTGTTCATATATTTTATACCAAAACAAACACAATACACCCAAGAGTTGTGTCTTGCCAGAACCTGAGGACTAGTGTGAAAGGAAAAGGACCTCTGAGCAAGAGGTGTGGAAGCTCTGATGTGTATGACCACTTAAAAACAGGCAAAAGAAACAAAGCTTGTTCTGCCATATTTCTGTAGACTGTGCTTCTAACTTTTTTTTTTTTTTTATCCCTCCCTCCCTCCCTCCCTTCCCTCTCCTCCCTCCCCTCCCTCCCCTCCCTACCCTTATCTATCAATTATTAAGGCAGCAGCCAGTTGAGTGGAATAATAATTTTTTGTAGTGACATCTCTGGATGGTGTGTGTAATAAATTAGCTAGTAATGTATATCACAGAAGTAGATGTAAAATACTTTTGCAAAAAAGAAAGTTAGAGTTTACACTTCTCTGGTCTATAATTAATCTGTTATAAAATCTGTTTGTAATCTGATTAGTTGAATTTTTAAGGAGATTGAAACAGACCAAAAATGTAAAAGTTTCTCCATGTAGGATGATGTTATTTTACTGAGACAGTAGGAATGTTTCTGGATAAATAAATATTCTGTTTGAATAGTTCTGCACACCAGCAGGTGTAGGAGCATCAAACAGGAAGATGCAAATCCAGAACACACATGGTGCATACATTATCTGAAGAGATTCTCTGGTTTGGGATTAGAAAGGTGGTGGATGTAGGTAACTCCTACAGATGAGTGGATATCAAAGCTTTACTTTGTTGCCTTGCTCCCCTCAGGTTATGTACTGCCCTCCCTACTCCAATATTTGGCAAACACTTCAGTGAGGTAGCTGTGTTTCCAAAAAGCTTCTGAGAACAGGCGCAGATGGTAGCTCAGTAATTTATCTATCCTGCACTGTTTACTTTATTTCTCTGGAAACCGAGTTAATTGATGTTAAGCTGTAACTTCCTACCCCTTGCTCTCTCTCTTTCTCTCTCTCTCTCTCTTTTTTAAAAGGGGAAAATAGAAACTGTGTTTGGGGGTTTTTTGGGTGTTGTTTTTTCTTTCCTAGTCATGAATATTTCAGAGCTGTAATGAGCAGTCTTTGAGAACTAGTGGAATATGAGGTACCAAAAGACTGAAAATTAGCATAAACAAGTCAGTTTATTCTGTTTCCAGAAGCACTCATGTCAAGATGATGATAAGAGTATGCCTAAAGTACAAATTAGAATTGAAGATTTGGGTGGGGTTTTTTGAGGGGAAGGAGGGAGATAACACCAGTCCAACCTAACTTCCTCCCACATTGCATCTTTTTGATCAGTGTGGATTTTTAAAGACTTTTGATGACTTCTGATGGGAAATAACAATAAACAACAACCTTCCCCTGCAGCAAAAGCTACTCCAGGTGGATTCGGCTCTGCTTGGAGAACTCCACTTGCAAAGTAACTATCAGCAGTTTATTGCCTGCACAGAAGGTTATATCCAGTTAAATCTTGTGTGGTGACCTGAAACACTACTGAATTTTTGTCTGCTTTTTTTCATGAGATAGTGCAAGAGACTAAGCTTTTTTGAACTTTGCCATCAGTCTTTAGTATAAGGTAAGAATCAAATAATGTTAACAAAATTAATTGACGTTCACTCTGATAAGAGAGAAGATTTTTGCTGTTGAGAAAACACTGTTTATTTGGAGTAGTAGACCATTCTGTGAGAACATACTTGATTGGATATATTTAAAGTACTGCTGATGGGCAGGAGGAATAAACTAAATAAATACAGGATGGAGAGCAGATACTGACCATTACTACCATTTCAGTAGAGAAAAATACGTAAGGTTGGAGTAGATTGTTGCCTTACTGCTGAGGGAGAGTTAAAAAAATGCAAACAACTCCAAGGCTGAGCTGAAGTTTATGTCACAGGATCTATAAACTTATCAGTACTGCTAAGTCTTCAGCTAGAGTTGTGTGTCCTCTGTTGGACATAGTCCTTCAAGAAATATTGTGATCATACAAGAGCTATGTGGATAGACTTAATAAGGATTGTTAAATGTGGAGAAGAAGGAGGCAGAGAGAGGTCATTAAAGTAGTAATCAAATACTAAGGTCACTGCAAAATGTTTCAGGCACTGGGGAACAGGCTTATTTACTTCGTTTAGTGTCACTTCTGCCTCACTCAGCTCTGTTAAAGATAACAGTATCTTTCCTAGGGAGAACATCAGACATGGAGCAAGGTGAGTAGTGGGTGTGTTGTGGCAATGCCGAAGTAGATCTAAATTGCTGTTCCTAGAAAGCCTAGGATCCCTCTGCCTTGTGTTCCTGCTCTCACCTCTCAGTTTGCAGGCTGGCTCTTCCCCTCATACACGTTTGTGGAAAAGGTAGTGTGAGTGTGGGAGACCAGACAAAGAGTTTTGATCCACTGGTTTAAAGATTGTTTCTGCGATCTTCTGGGTATCCGTGTTTTCAGCTAGCATGCCACCTTGCACCTGTGATTCAAGCTGCTTGGGAGTGCCTAACTGGTGGTGTTACAGCAGAAGGCAAGCTAACAGTTAGCTGAGCCCTTCCTCAAAAGTCTGCATGGCGCTCAAATTCCCAGTTAGAGAGTTTAATGTGGGGTAAAGAAAACAAAGTGGCTTATTTTGTGAAAGATGGCTACATGCTGCATTGTGAATGTTACAGTGTAAATTTCACCACTGTTTTATGTGAATGCTACTACATTTTAAATATTTTTTTTTCATTGTTTTCCTTCAAATGCGAATCCTGAGCTAGAAGAAAGGGCACAATCCTTGAATGACTGCCCATAACACAGGAAATAGGAGAGGAGGAGGCTGGTCCCATAGGATTACAAAATTCAGCTTCCTTCTCCTCCTGGATCTGATATGAAAAGAACTGTGAAGGCAAGAATTATATTGCCCATAAATTGCCTTACATTCATTCCTATTGCAAATTGGTGTAGCACATGTAAGTGAAAATCTTGGAAATATGTTTGCTAAATCATGTGGTAAATGGTCTTGTTGATGACTGCAGAGTTGCTCTGGGGATGGAGTTGTTAAGCACCTATTATAGGAATCCAACAGGGCAAATTAAGATAAACCTCTGTGTGTGCTTGTTATTTTAGGACTTTTATGCTTGTCTTCTGAGAGACCTCATGTAGGACCTCGTGACCTAAAAAGACTTGATGTCTTTTAGTCACAGGTTAACTTCTGAAATCTCAGTTACTGACCTATCAACAATGAAAATAATCACCTCCAAGGGAGACTTTAGTTTTATTATTCTTTAATGCTAAATAGCTGAATATTGCTGTTAATAATACATATAAAGTAGCTTTTTAGCATTCTGCTTAGTTGTATGTGGTATTTTCACTTATAATGGAGTCTTTTTATACTTGTAAATTAGGGAGAATATTTTATGTTTCATTGTAAGTAACTGCTGAGTGGGTTTCTTACTTGTTTGTAACACCATTGCAAGCATTTCCTTAATCTGTGAGTGTTCAGATACAGTGGGTGGAACTTTAATCTGTTTGCGAGCGTTCCTTGGAAGTACTATTCCAAGTACACAAAAAAAGTGTGCATGGTAGAATTTGCTATTATAATAAATTCTATCGTAGAAGTACCAATGCATGGTATTTTTTGATCGTTTTAACAGTTAGGTTTCAAGACTTAAATGTGCAATTCATTTAAAACAAGTATTGCTGTTGCTTACACTGCTTGCTAGATACTTCTCCAGGTGTATGTCTTCAAGGATTTATCAATTTTTAATGCTAGTATACGAATATATACTTTTACATAAAGTTCAAATTTCAATATGTATGGAACAGGTGAATCATTTTTCTCACTATTTTTTTTCCTAACTCCACTTAACTTTCTCTGAAATTATACTAGCTATCTGAAAAACTGTCATCTTCTGATGCAGTTTTTGCCAGGATCGTAAGCATTTTCTTGAGCTTTGTGGGCAGCTTTACTGACAGATCTTGAGTTCCAGCTGAATCAGTTAAGGCTTTTGATGGCATGATTATTTTGCCAGTCATCATTATTATAACAGTGGATCTCTACTTTGAGGAAAAAAGGGGTCATCCATCTTTTGTGAGATTCATATATGAGCATTATCACTATAATAATAAAATTCATTGCTTGCTTGGTAACCACAAAGGACTCATACCACTGGAAAATGTAACTACACTTACATACATGGCCGTGTGCACAGTTAGGTTAGGTTTACAATAAACACGGGGCAATACAAGTATAGCATCCTAATAAAGAGGGAATGTGTGTTTTGCTTTAATTTGTGAATGCTGGAAACTTTGAACAAAATTTTAAAAATACCTGAAACAACTTTCTGCCCTTTCTGTTTTACATCAGATTCCTTTGGTAAGGTTTATAAACTCGTTGTTTTTTCTTATTATATGTATTTACATCTAATATTTTCAGACCCTATATTGTCTTTAAATAGCGTTTTCCACCATCCTTACAGTTTATTTGTAAGGCTGTATATCTGCAACTTGCATAGCCAGTGCTTAGATGGCTTCTCTGTAAACTATATTCTAACCAGATATATTCACTAATACTCACTTTTGTTCTCATTTTCATATCTCTTATCTTGTTTGTAGTATTAATGAAAATATCTAAAATCAGTTTTATCTGTGGTTACAGAATGATTTATTCATGTAGAAGTTGATATCAATATAACCTCGAAGAAATTCACACTAGTTCATATTGTTCTTGTGAGACTGTAAAACTATCAGCATTAAATTGACTTAAGATGATGGAGAGTATTATTTGCAATTTGGCAAAAAAAACCCCCAAACAAATCATAGGCCTTTTAGCTTGCATAATACTACAGCATGTGGTGTATGGTCCCACTGACTGCATTGTCATCAAGGAATGATTTTCATTCAGTGGCATTTTGGAAAATTTCTAAAATTCTGAATTAACATCTTGGTCTGTGAACTGTAGTAGCTTTGCTTTTGTTACTTCTGTGGGCTATTATCTTCAAGAACAAGGAAGATCAGCCAGTAGTACTGTTTTAAACTGCAGTTGCTAACCCAACCAGATTTGTCTGCTATACAAACCACAGTGTCCTTATGGCTGGCAAATCACATTGACTGTAAACCTTGACAGTGCAGATAGAAGAAAAAAAATAACTGAAATCTAAAAAAGCTGAGTTTAAGACACATCAGGTTTTTTTCTATGGTGACAAGCAATTTTAGTTTGTATTTAAAGAAAAAGGTGTGTAGCATTTTGGAGGTGACATGCAGGGATGCCTGGTAATAGCAGTACAGAACGCTTTCCACTCCCAATGCCTCTTGAAAGGAATTTCAGGCTTCTGTTTAAAAGACAGCAATAGGAAGGGTAAGTGAATGGGATGGAGCAGAAACAACTCCTTTTGTTGTGTATGAGGACATAAAAAGTACTTTTCTAATGAAGATTGTTACTGAATTCATTGTTGATATTTCACATTGAGCCTCTGTGAAGTTAATATTTTTTTAAAAAATAAAGGCAGTTGAACACATGCATCAAATGTGCATTGAGTGCTGAAACAGACACAAGTCATTAGGTGCACTTCTTAATGAAGAGAGTGATGGTGGTGTTGAGAAGTAGAACAGACATGCATTTTAATGAAATTAAGTAAATTTGCACATAACCACTAGCACATTAATCTCTCTAGGTGATATACATCTCCTTAATGTATTCCAAGAGCTACAGGTACCTAGAAAAAAACCAATAAAATTAATTGTGTATGCATTCATCTTTAGTGTTGTTGTCTGACCATTTCCCTCTTTGTTAGAAGCTGATTTGTCTGGAACCTGACAACCTTATAAGTAGATCTTCCACTAAGGCTTTTAAAGAATTCCTGATACCCTAATAAGTAGTCGAAAAATGAGAGACCTTTTAGGCCTGCAGCCCACAGCTTCAGAGTATTTCAGAATATCATGTAACAAATCACTGCAAGCTATTTTATACAAATGATGAGACGTCAGATAAAATACAATATGATGCTGCAGAGTATTTTAAAGAACTTCAATTTCTTGAATGTGCTAAAATATCACTTGCAGATTGACTCAGTCTAATTGGGATTTCACAGTTATATCATCATAAAGAAGAATTTCTGTGCAAGGGAAGTTGTGGGCAAGGGAGAGGGAATCAGACTATAGTACAATATAAACTAGATGGGAATTAACTTTTCCAAAATGCATAACAAACTTGATCATCTGGCAGACTCTTAGCAACACAGTGGGTTTTAAGGTGCTTCTGTAATTTGGATACTCTGATTTGGAGACTAATTAAATTTGTGGGCAGCATTCTTAAGTTCTGTAAAGACTATTTGAAATAATGGGATTGTCATTAACCTTTTAAGTTTCCTTTTTAAAAAATTATTTGAAAATATTTTTGAAATAAGCCTCAGTAGAATTATTAGAGGTTTCAGGAAAAACGCTACTCTTGTGACTTAGACTATAGGTAATAATTCAGTTTGGCTCTGTGTAGTAGATAAAATTTGTATTTTATTTTTTCCTGACCTCTAGTTACCAAGGCAATCTAAGGTGTTAAAAAGCTTCAATTTCATCATGAAGAGAGCAGCTGTCTTGAAATTGAGCCAAAATATTTGGCGTTTAGGCAGTGAATAGTTAAAGAACAACTTAAAATCAGGAAGGCACAGTATATCCAATGATTTTGCATTTCAGGAAGGAGATGCTGGTACTGTTGTGTTGAGTACTTCTAAGACTGTAAAAAATAGCAAGAAATATTTGGCTTTTTTTTTTTTTTAACTAACTCACATTAGTGAGGTTGGTGTTCTGTTGCTGTTCAAGCAGAAGTAAGCCAGTAGTGCACTGTTCTTTTGTATCATTGCTGATGCTTATATGAAACCATGCAAGGCTGGTCCGGAAAGCTGCTCAGAGCAAATATTAACCTTAAGCTCCTTTTATTTCCTCCAGTATTGTAGCTGGTTTCTGAAACACTGCACCTTGCAATCATTAAAATGTCAGAGCAAAGGAGGGACTCTGGACAGGGCAACAGGGGAGAACAACAGAAGTAGTGTCTTGGATTGATTTAAATTGTTACAAAATTTCCTTAACTTCATTAGACTCTGGTGTGTTTGGGATTCTCATCAGTGTGTGGCTGAAAGGATGTGTGATGTGTCAGGTAATCGAATGTCTTCTGTACATTGATTCTGTTTGATACCAGGCTGTGGAAGATGTACAAATATTGGGCTGAAAACATGACAGGAGATAAAACCCACAGGTGGTGATGTGCAGAACTGTCACCTGGCACAGACATAATAATGATGGTAATGTTTGACTTTATTTTTAAAGGGAGCATCCTTGGCAAAGGACTAGCTACTGGGTAGACAAACTGATTTTTCACATCTGAATTCAGAAGCAGTTAATCATGTCTTAGGTAGTTTTGAAGACATTTGTGAGTCTGATCTACAGGTCATCATACAAAGAGAACTGAAAATTGTACTGGGAGAAGTATTTCCCCAAGCATTTGGGGAACACCCTGGGGAAAGAAGTAATCAGTGCAATCTGGTTTCAAGGGAGCTGAGAAATTCCCTGCTGAAAGGGGAAAGCTACATTAAGATAAGTTTGGATATGCAGAATAATTTTGAGTTGAGCAGTTCTTCCTCACTGGTGGGGAAACTGAGACAGGGAAATAAGTGTTTCTTTACACTGTTTTGTTTGCTTGTACTTGTTTTAACATTAGCTGAAGTTAAAAACCAAATTTTGGAATCACTGTGTGTTTTGGTGCTGTCATTTTCACTCATTTTACTGGAGGTATGACCTGTTAATGTAGAATACCTTCAGGTTTTAGAGCCCAGTGAAGGGTTACATGCACAGTGAACAGGATTTTGTGAGGTCAGACTCTTGCTAGGAGGCTTAATCATCTCCACTGCAATGCCTAATTTATGGGAAGGATGAGGACGTTTGCCAGTGAGGCCAAGGAGAGGCACTGTGCCAAAGCCTCTTCAAACAGAGCCTTAAGCTCCTGGGACCTGCAGTCTTTTTTTACTAACTGTGCCAAAGTAGTACATCTCCATTAGTTTACTTCAAGTATTCCAACTGATTTTTGACCAGAAATCACCTTTTCAGGGTAGTTTACCAATATAAATTTTTTTGTTTGGGAAAGTCAGTATTCAGATCCTGAATGTATATTTTGCAGTTCTAACAGCTCTCATTTAATGTCTCATTAAGGGGTTCTCCAGTGTATGGTAAGGTAAATAAGGGAATAATATCAGTTGTAAGGGTATTAAAGTCATCTAGTCCAGTCTTTTACTCAAAGCAGGTCTACCTTCAAAGTGGAGTCAGGTGGCTCAGGGTCTTGTTAAGTCAAGCTCAGAAAATCCCCAAGGATGGAGATACAACAGCCTCCCTTGGCAGGCAGGTCCCGTGTTTAACCGCTCTCATTCTGAAGCTGCAGGAAGGGGAGTTTGCTCTGTATTTTGCAGATTTTGAATCCTAATTCTGATTTGAGTGTCCCATTGTTTTACTTCTGGATAAGATGTAGATTAATTTAACATACCAAACCTGGTTGCCTTGATGTTGAGCTTTTAACTGATGCCCTCTAAGTGTACTTAGTTAATAGACCTTTACTGCTTTTAAATCAGTATTAGAATTTTACTTGCTGGCAACTGTTTTGATATTTTTGAGCCACTATGGAGTGTTTTGTAACTCCCAAAATATTTAGTTCTGTTACCTTATAATGTTGTTTACATAGAATCATAGAATGATATGAGTTGGAAGGGACCTTAAAGATCATCTAGTTCCAATCCCTCTGCCATGAGCAGGGACACCTTCCACTAGACCAGGTTGCTCAAAGCCTTGTCCAACCTGGCCTTGAACACTTCAAGGGAGGGGGCATCTACAGCTTCTCTGGGCAACCTGTTCCAGTGTCTCACCACCCTCACAGTGAAGTATTCCTTCCTAATATCTCATCTAAATCTACCCTCTTCCAGTTGGAAGCCCTTGTCCTGTCATTAACTGCCCTTTCAAAAGGTCCCTCCCCAGCTTTCCTGTAGGCCCCTTCAGGTACTGGAAGGCCGCTATAAGGTCTCCCCTAAGCCTTATTTTCTCCAGGCTGAACAGCCCCAACTCTCTCAGCCTGTCCTCACAGGAGAGGTGCTCCAGCCCTCGGATCATCCTTGTGGCCTCCTCTGGACTCGTTCTATCAGGTCCATGTCTCTCTTGTGTTGGGGGCTCCAGAACCGGACATAGTACTCGAGGTGGGGCCTCATGAGAGTGGAGTACAGGGGGAGAATCACCTCCCTCGACCTGCTGGCCACACTTCTCTTGATGCAGCCCAGGACATGGTTGGCCTTCTGGGCTGCAAGTGCACATTGCCAGCTCATGTTGAGCTTCTTATCCACCACCACTCCCAAGTCCTTTTGTTTGGAGCTGGCCTCAATCTGCTCATCGCCCAGTCTGTATTGATCTTTGAGATTGCCCCAACGCAAGGTGCAGGACCTTGGATTTGGCCTTGTTGAACTTCATGAGGTTGGCACAGGCCCACCTCTCAAGCCTGTCAAGGTCCCTCTGGATGACATCCCTCCAGTGTGTCAACCGCACCACACAGCTTGGTGTCATCAGCAAATGTGCTGAGGGTGCGCTCAGTCCCCCTGTCCATGTCTCGGACAAAGATGTTGAACAGTACTGGCCCCAGTACTGACCCCTGAGAGACACCACTGGTCACCAGTCTCCACTCGGATATCAAGCTGTTGACTGCAACTCTTTGAGTGCGACCATCCAGCCAGTTCCTTATCCACCAAGTGGTTCATCCATCAAACTCGTGTCTCCAATTTAGAGACAAGGATGTTGTGCAGGACGGTGTCAAACGCCTTTCACAAATCCAGGTAGATGACATCAGTTGTTTTAGCCTTATCCATCATTACTGTAACCTTGTCATAAAAGGCCACCAGACTTGTCAGGCATGATTTACCTGGAGCCATGCAGTGAAGCTATGCTGGCTGTCACCAATCATCTTTTCATTTTCCATGTGCCTTAGCATAGTTTCTAGGAGTATGTGCTCCATGATCTTGCCTGGCACTGAGGTGAGACTGGCTAGCCTGTAGTTCCCCGGATCTTCCCTATTTCCCTTTTTAAAAATGGGGGTTATGTTCCCCTTTTTCCAGTCTGCAGGAACTTCACCAGCCTGCCATGACTTCTCAGATATGATGGATAGTGGCTTTGGAACTTCATCTGCCAGTTCCCTCAGGAACTGCAGATGCATCTCATCAAGTTCCATGGACTAGTGCACCTTCAAGTTCCTTAGGTGGTCCCAGACCTGATCTTCTCCTACAGCGGGTGATTCTTCATACATTGATTATTTTCTGTTCCTCAAATGTGTAATTTGAGTCCTCATTCTCTGCTAGTGCTGAGGTTGGGAGCTTACACCCGTCTCTGTTTTATGCGCCTATCTCCGCATAGAGTACCATTATTTTCAGCTGGCTTCAGAAAAAAATAGTGGTGTGGTGTGTGCATCAAGTTGCATAGCTGAAGCATGGTAATATTTCCAAGAGAACAGAGGATCTGAAAGTAGTAGATAACCTAGTTAAAACTGCAATTACTGTGTGTTCTTAGAGGGCAAATAAAAGGGGAAGGTGTAGGGTTTTTTCTCATTTAACTGTCTAGCTAATTAAGGGTTTATAAAAATTAAATAGGTGGTTAAGATAAGGATATCCATAGGATTTAATCTTTTTTCATGTCTTTGGAAATTATTTTTTTCTGTACAGCAGGAACACTACAGTATGAAAGGGACTCAACTGCAATGTTAATGAAGTGTAAGGAACTGAAACTGTCACTGTAAATTGTATTTACAGGAATGAGAAGTTAGTTTACCTGATACCTCATAGCAAGTGTCTTTGAAACTGTAAGGTGCTGTCTTTGTGAATAATGATGAAAATATTGAGAGAGGACATGTTTCTGTAGTCTGTCTTGTACATATTTTCCAAAATATATCACTGGGCACATATTTTGAGAACATACTTTGTTTTAAAGCAAAAGCAGTATATTTGGTACAGATGGGGCACTTGTATTCCCTGAGGTAAGGGAACTCACTACTGGTGAATTGTGCTGGTCATTCCACATACATGCCAGAAAAAAACCATCCAAGTACCATGTTCTGGAAGTTTTGACCATGTGACTTAGAAACTGTTATAAAAAATATTCTAAGAAATATTCTAACATATAATTACAGATATTTCATACTGCAAATAAAGCTAAGCTGTCTTATTTACTATGACTAATTTTGTAGCTTTTGAGAGAAAATAATTTGTGGTGTATTTTTCTAAGACTTTTTTTTTTTTTTTTTTAGAGATCCCTTAATACCTGCTCATACTAGAATCAGAAATTCTTCAAATTTGCTTGTAAAGGTGGTATGTCTGTAGAATATAAACCTAGGAGTTAGACTGTGTTCTGCTTTAGTGGAATATTACAGCACTTCTGTTCACCTAAGGTTAACTTGGTAGGTTGCTGGAACATCATTGCAAGGGACAAAGCAAATAACAGCTGTGCATCTGGTATGCTTATATTTTTATGTCAGTCTCTGATCCTGTTAAAAGCCACTTGAAATCAAAACACTTGAAGTGAATTGCCAAGCATGGACCCAGCCTTGGAAGATGGCAGCACAGCCCCTATTCTGAGTTTCCTTAAGAACCTCTTGTCAAGGGACAAGGGTTAAGACCCTATTTGTAGGTACAGAATTAGATAGCAATTAAGCATTTGTACTTTTGAGAATCCCTGGAGACAACTTGTTAATACCTGAAGGACCCTGAGTATTTTTAATAATCCAGCTGCTAGTCTCCTATTGATTTTTATTTTTTGTCGTGTAAGTAAGTATCTGTCTGTTCTTTGAGACTGAATATTATACAAGAAATAATAAAAATGTAAATCAAATAGATTTTAAAGATTGATAGAGAACTTGTTGCACTGCCTTAGTGTCCTAGTGGATCTGTTATCCAATTCCACTGTTATGATCCCCAGTGACCTTGGCTGACATACTTGAACTTAATGCTTCAGCATTTCTAGTTGATGTGTTTATTTGCCAATAGACCCTTGTGGGAAACAGTTCTGCTGCACTGCATATTGCACAGAGATGAAGATGATACTCCTTGCTTAGGAATACATTGTGTTAAGATAAATCTAGCACATGAAGGGCTCCAACCAGCTATGTGAGTACAGGATGAGAAGGTGGTGTATGTATTACCAAAAACAGTTGATGGTTTTAACATCTAGCTGTATGGAAAGTTCTCTTTTAGTGAATCATATTAAGTACACTGTTACCTAAACTTTTACTAAATAAAACATTGAATCTGAAATGCTGAGTACCAACATTTTTTTCATCATAATACAGTGTTATTTGTATCTTAAAAGCTATGCATTGGAAATACCAGCAAATCCTTAATTTATGCACAATTTTGGTCTCACAATCAAATGTTTCCTGAAAATATGAATAGGTGTCCTGATCATGCATCCAAGTCTCCTCCTTTTCATATTCATCTTCCTTATTTTCTCATCGAAGACTAGGGAAGGTACTTTATTGTTGTGTTGCATAGCCATTTGTTATGGGTTGTTAAAATGCTGCATAGTAATTTGTTATAGTGTTAAAATCTTGTATGGCCATTTGTTACGAAGAGTTAAAATGTTGACTGCAATAGCAAGAAATTGAACTCTACTTGGATTATGAACTCTCTCCCCCCTGCCCCCAAATAATATCTCAAGTGAGAGCTGTCATTTAAAAGTAGTGGGCTGCTCTAACAAGCTCTGACTGTCATGAACTCATAGCCATAATAGAATTACAGTAATATTACAATTATAATGGATAACATCAGAAATTTGGGTGGGGGATTAATAGCTATAATTTACTTTCTGATTATGCTGCCTTTTCTTTTTTAGAAAATAGTACTTTGTTATTTATTGCAGATGTATGTTGCCAAGTGGCAATTAAGTTATGCTTTTTTTTGTGCATAAAAAGTCATAAATTTATTGGAGATTCACTGGGCTATGTGGGAGGGCGAAAGTGTTGTTTTACCTGCCTTTAGTCCCTCTGAACTCCACCTCCTTGCTGACTCCCTTTCTACCGTGGTGTTGGTGGTTTGCCCTCCTGTTTGCTGCAGCCACACATAGCGACTGGGCTCTGCATGCTGTGTCCTGCTTTCCTTCTTTTCAGTTGGATATCTCAGTTTCCTGGTTTTCAAAATGTGCTCTGGTTTAATAGTGCAACAAGTCAGTCCCTGGAGTATCCACTACTCCAGTGCCAGATCAGATGCCCATGCAGTGCAAGTTTTGACTTGGTATTAATTTGCTCTTCTGGTTTGTTTTATTCCAAATTTTTTTGCTTGATTCACTTTCCATAAGCAGATTTTGTGTTGAATCACATGTTACCTAACCATACCATTCTGACTCAGTGCAGAACTGGGTGTCATCTTGCTTAAATTTGCATTTGTAACACTTTTTGGCTAGTTTGGCAGATATAGTAGTTGTATGTCAAAACCCAGTTCTCCAGGTCAAATTAGTACTGCTAGGTGATGGAGCAGTGCTCATCTGTGCTGCCATTGTTGTGGAATCACTGCCTTGTTAGCCTAGTGAACGTTTTTGGAGTGCTGACAGTCTTATCGTGTCAACCACTGACAGAGTTGGCTATTAGTACAGAGAAAAAATTGTCAAGCAAATGTTTTTCTGCATTCTCCCTTTACTCAGTAAAGGCTACAAACTGAATTAAACTTTGGGGTTAGATTCTGTTGAGCTGATGTATAGAAATTCTGGAGCAGTCAGATGTTATTCTGAAAACAAATGTCTAAATAGACTAAAAGAGAGATACTGGAAAGAACTAAATGAATTTTTTTTCTGCTAAAGTGTAGAATTGGTGATAGCAAACTGTTTTATGATTTTGTTGCAAGTTAACCGCATGGTTAATATATGATAGTTAAGCTTTTCTGATTGAGCAGAATTTTCAACTCTATTTCTTAGTGTAAAGAAACTTAAATACTAAATGGAATATTCTTTAATTCTTGTACCAATTTTCTAATGTTACTTTGGGTTGACATAAAACTTATCCATCATATGTATCTCTCATGGGGCATTCCCTCCACCTCATATATTATTACAAAGGTGCGGGATGCATGTTACTGTGATGTTTAAAAGGGTCTCTGTTTTAAAATTTCACAAATTGAAACTGAGAAAGTAGTCCAGGAGATTTTTTTTCTGATTAGTTTCTTTCCTTGTCCCTATGCCCAAGTGAAAAATATTGCACAATTATATACTGAAGTTATCTTAAGTTCCTGGGAGCACTTCACTCCTTTGTTTGTGTCATGTATTATATGGTGTAATTACAGAATTTACCTGGAAAAAAGGAAGTTTCGCTTTTCAAGACTTCCTTTAGTTTTCCACTGTCAATGAAGTAAAGATAGTGGCATTACTAGTCAAGTTGGCTAGACTAATGGGATGCATCCTAGAAAATGTGTCCTCTTCAAGACTGAAAACCACTTTAATATCACTATCTCATTTCTGTTGTTCATGTACAAGTTTTTATGACAGCAATAATTACTACATTTCTTAAATGCAATATATATATTTTATTTAATTTAGGTTTTTAAGTTAAGTACAATAGACACACAGCGTTTAAGAAGTTAAGAAAATGAGAGATTGATGCCTGCAGATACAATTTTATTTCTGATACCATGGGATGCATGTACAGGAAAAGAGTCATAGACTCTGTAGCAAATCTGTGATTATATAATTAAAGATTGCATCATAATACATAAAACTAAAAGAATTTTCATTTTATGTATTAGTATTTAGTTTAAGATTGGAAATCTCACTTGCTATCATATGCACTTTGTTCTATAATTAATAAATGATCAGTTTTGCAGTGCAGATAGTGTAGATTAAGATCAGATTTTGAACTCTTAATTCTTCACCATTGCAATAGTGTCTGCCTTATGAACTGCAGAACTATTTAACAAATAGCTGGAGAAGACCATTTCATTAGGTTTAGGAGATGGATGTGTTTGAGAGAGCTGTTTGAGTTCACTCCTTAATTCATGAGTTTGAATGACTTCTGTTCCTTAAAGGGCTCCCAAATGAGACTGGCAGCATCATATGCCAGAGTGAGTGACTACTGCCTCAGATAAAATCCTGATTGTGCAGGGATTCAGGTGTTCACCGGAAAAAGTGATGCAGTGGCTTGAGGGTTGCTGTTTTCAGTAGCACGGACTCTATGCTTGTGTTCTTAGAGCAGAATCTCCTGCCCCTTTGGCTGTGTTTTTACACTATTAATTGCTTTGGGCCTCCGCACCATGCCTTTAAGGTAAACTGATAATATTCTTGGAATATGTCAGAATGTTACTGACCAAGACACAAAAGAAAATTGTGGATTTTGGCAGGTTATAACCAAGTTGGTGCTGAAACGGCTGAGCTGAAGAAAGAAAAGGTACTTCTGTAGCTTGAGATATGTGTTCATTCAGAGTTTCAAATTCCATCTGCACACAGTGGATCTGTTATATCTTTAAGAAGTTACCATTTTAACTTATAATGACACCTGGCATGCCACCAAAAGCTCAAGTGTTCCCATGCTATGCTGTTCAGCTTTGTTCCGTCACTCTAGCCCTGAAGTGTGCGGAGCATCACCTATGTGTATCAACAAACAGGAGTCCTATGCAGATGAATTAGTGGCTTGTGTGTTACACCATTACCTTTGTCTTGGGTATTTAGCTGGGGGAAAGAAGACTCTACTTAAGCAGAGTCTTCCCTGATTTTTCTGCCATAAAGTAAAAATATGTAATATGGCATAGGTGTCCGAGCTCGAGACAACTGGACCCTTGGTTGTGCTTGGTCTGACAGTGTGATAGCTCTGGCAAGTTCTGTGAGCTGGTGGAAAGAGCAAATGTCACTTTACGTGACCTTCACTTTTCAGTTTATTGCTAAATGACTAGGAACAAGATCAGTACCATTGTTTAAAAATATTTTAGTAATACGTATCACTAGAAAAACATTACCAGTTTCCCAGCACAGAGTTGCTCACTAAGAAGTTTGCTATCTAATGGATAGTTTGGTTGTAAATCTATTTTAAAACAAACAGAATCATTTTAGAATAAAGCTGTTTCTAGTGTACCTTTAAAGATGTAATTTGAGAGATTTGTAACTTTTCAGGGTTCTTTCTCATACAAAAGTATGTTTAATGGTAAGTATCAAAATGAAATAGAATATAGTACAGGAAAAAGAAAAATCTAAGAAATGAGAATTCTCTCCTTTCTTGGTGGCATCTAAGTCTGAACAAGAGCAGTGACTGTCTCATAGCCCTTGTTGCTGAATTATTCAGGTCCTTGACAGCTGGATCATTTACTGACCCTTCTCTTTATATGATTTCTTCTGGGATCAGATAGAGTACTGCCATGCTGAGCATTTTCCAAATGTAGCAGAGCTGAGCAGGAGACAGACTTAGATTGATGACTAGATTGATAGTAAGCAGCGCAGAAGGTTCAAGCCCTGTGCTAGCATGAAATCATTTGACAGATAGAAATATTTGCTTATAAATTGAAAGAGTAGGTAATAATAGTGTTTTTTATGATTATATTACATGATATTTTATGATTACACAGACTAATAGCTAGCAGATGGCAGAGTATACGTTTTACTTGTTTACAAAGATGATGGATGTCAGTGATTGAAAAACATTTTTTTCCTTGTTATGTTACTCTGAAAGCTTGTGGTGGACAGACAATTTAAAATATGAGTCAACAGTAATTTGTATCTACTCTAGATTTTTGGGGGCATCAGTTATTCTGTTTCTTATTTTATTTGATTTTTTTCTTCTTTCAATATTTTATTCTTAAAGGGAGGGGAAAAAAAAAAATCTTGAAAAAATAATCTTTAAAAGGGTACGTGTGTGGCTGACAGCCTACATACAAAAATAACATCTATTTGTATGAAGAATAAATGGTGGGAGGTTTTTTCACTGCTCTATTTCAATGTTTATTATATTACTCGGGCATTTTGATGAAAAGAGATATGCTCTGTCTTTTGTTTAGGCACCTCAACACAAATCTATATTGTTATATTGCATGTTACGAAGATAGTTAAAGCTATCCAGCCACAATAGTAATTGCAGTGTTTTTCATCCCTTTTATTTAATTGGTATTGACTTACTCAAATTATCTATGTGTATGTTTTATATGTATCTGCTGCTTAAGTGTTGGTTTTGTTTCTGGGTTTTTTTCCTTAAGTGCTACGGCTTGAGAATACTCCATAAACATGAATTGCGTTGTTCCATGAGTAGTAGACCTAAAAACTGAATTCATTCTAGGTTTATTCCCTATGTATTTTAGTCTCTAGTGTCAGATGGCCAGCTCCCTGCCATGTGTCTAAAGTCTGCTGTTCCTTTCAGTGTCTCTCAATGGTTTTTGGCTGGGTTAGGAACAGCATGCTTGTGGTTTCAACAAATAGTACCTGAATTCTGTTTAGCTAGTAGATTACTGCCTCTCCAGGGGAAAAAGAACAAAGCTATGACTGCTTTTCTCTCAAGAGTCACTGTGTTGGGTCTTACGTTCTATGAGGTCTCCAACTTCTCTGAAATTTATATCTGAGACATCTATCACTTTGCCAAATTTGATAGAACTTGCACAACATGGTTCAAATGTTACGATTTTTGTGTTTAGTCTTCTCATAATAACATTAGTTTCCTGGAAAGATGATGCTAAAACTCTCAGATGGCACCAGGGTGTGTTTTCTCCTTAAACAACTCAATGAGATCATGCATTTTGCGTGTGTGTCCCCCCCCCCCCCCCCCCCCAAACCCCTTAGTAAAAGGGGAAGTGGAATCATTGCAATAATTACAGACAGCATAAAAACATAACTTGAAATATTTTTTCCAAATAAAATAATCTTTCCTTTCAGACAGAGAATGCTCCGTAACATGTGTCTGATTTCTCATAAAACACTGAGTCTTTTTAAAGCTGTCTCTTAAATTTCCTTTATGAATTTACATACAAGATAATTCTAATGTACATTCAGGTCTTAGGAAGTTCAGTTTTATATCAGTTGTAGTTGGATCCACTGAGTCCCTGTACTTCTACCAACTTAAAACTCCCGTTTCTCAAAGTGTTTTCATCACTGCCAACTGCTACTGGCCTTTCAGCAGGGAGAAAGCCTGTAATATTGTCTCACCTTTTCAGTGTGAAAAGAAAAAAATATACTCACACAGTTACTGTCACCTTTACTGAGCTTGTTTTCCATAGTCTTATTCCCAAGGTGTACTTTTTTCCTGGTCAGTAATTGGTGTTTCTTTTTTATTTCCTCCATCTTCTGCTTTTTCACCTCTGTGTTCAGGTTTGGGTGTCAAATATATATATGTGTATGTGTGTATGTATACATATATGTATGTCAACAATTACTGTCTTGTTCAGGTTCCTTACCTTTAATCTAAATCTTTATTGATCATTATCAATAAGACCCAAGCTTCAGACCAGTATGATAATACAATATTTTCCAGCTTGTATGTGTGAAGATGAAATGGCTTTGGCTGTAAAGAAGAGAATGAGAAGTAAGCAGTAGAAATCTAGCTACCAGGAGCCAAAATTCTCCAAAACGCTCTGACTTTTACATGGAAACCTGAATTCTGTAGCTGAATTGTCACTGGTAAATGCTTGAGGTTGTCAGTATGGGAAAAGACCAGGAGTAGACAAGAGGAGGAAGAGGAATGCTTGTCTGACCTTCTTAAATTTCCATGGTGCCCTTGCTAGGAGAAGATGAGTACTTCAGCAAAAAACAACAGTTGCATCAGAAATGGTTTTCATGTCTGGATGGGTTTGGAATTCACTGCATAATACTTGCTGGTTTCAGATTATGGAGCCAGGTTATGAGGTGAAGATCAGTTTCTTGAACGCTGCAGGTGTCCCTACCTGTGCCCGCTGTACTGCAGCCTCTGCTTGCCCACGCAGGCGTCACAGTGGCTGGGTGCACGCGCAGGCAGGGGAATGGACACAAGTTAAATCTGACTTGGTGAAAATGAGCGTTTAACTCAAATGAGCTCTGGTAACAGGGAAACCACAAACTTCAGTACAGGACAAGAAGCAGGGATGCACAGACCTGGGTAAAAGCGGTGGAACACAGGGTTACTGCTTTCAGGACTATTGTGGGTTTACACTTGTGTACCGTTTCATAAAAACTCATCTTAATCCTGTTATGGAAATCCATAGCAGATTTCTGGATTTGAAGATGACAATGATTGATGTGCATATGCTGTTAGTGTGCAAATCCCAGAATTTTGTCAGGATTATAGATGATAAACTAGGCAATAGGTCTTAGTTAAAGAATATATAAAATGTACAATTTACTTCCATTGTCTTTGCCCAGATGTTTATTAGCTTTCTGTGTTCGCAGCATTCATTCTTAATTATGTATGCAGTTTAAGGACTGCTGGATCTCCTTTGTAAAATTATGTAGCAAAATTTTAAATGGAGGCTTTTTTGGAGTGTGCGCTTGTAATGCGTATCTTACTGCTGCAAAGCTACAGAGTCCTGATTTTTAAAACTATTCAGAGTTAGTCCTTTGTTAAAGCTGCTTTTTTGTATGTGACTCTTTTGTGGTTTTAATAGTTCTGTTGTTGAAATGAAAAGACTTTGCATTTTGTGCTTGTATCTAAATTATGCCTTCATGGTTTCATTACGGTATGTTTGGTTCTATTTTTATCCTGTTTACTTGCCTCATATAAGTCATTTTGAAACCCTTCTAACAGTGTAATACTTCCATTAACCATCATCAATATTCACAAACAGGAGATTTATTCACATTTTGTAACGCATACTTAAATTGTTCCTCAGAAATGTCTCAAATAATATATTGCAGCATTCTTACCCTTTAACTTGGTATGTAAGATAAGAATATTGATCAAATTTCAGAATTGAACCTCTGTATTTTGACAATGTAGTGAAAGTTAACCACAGATTGTCATAACTGATTTGCTGTGTATTTAGTCAGTGAAGTGTGAAGGAATTGAAGAAGTTTATGGAACTTTTTATTTCATATTTTGGAACTTTTAACTGTTGTTTTCCCAGAACCAGATCCTTCCAGGTACATCCTTCTTCAAACAGTTTTATGGGCCAAGGGAAGTTCTTAAGGCCTGTGGAAGGAGGTGCTGTTGTCTGTCCAAAGCAAAAGCCTGCCATGCATGCTTACTCCCAGTTTTGCAAGCATTTGTTCAAGTACCTGCTTGCTGCTAATTTGTATGCTGCTAATGTGCGGGTCTCCAAGGAAGGAAGTTCAAGTGTATCTCAATATTGGTACAAACTGTTTCAGGTTTTCTGACAAGAGCTGGCTACTGTTCAGGTTCTAGCAATAGATTTTACCTCTAATGGGTTTCATAGTAATGATTTTTGTCTCTTAACCATTTATGATCTGGTATAAGTAAAATTTGTTATGGTGTTTGGGGATTTCTGTTTTTACTTTGGGTTCTAGAGAAGACTACCTATTTTATTATTGTCTCTGTGTCAATGAGCGTGCTTCAGCTTCTAACCAAAACCAAAGCTGAAGGTATATAAAATGGTGTACTGGTCCATCAGTATTTTCATCATCACTGCATCAGACTCTTCTAGCTGATCCAGGATGGTTGCTCTTCAGATTTGCAAATTGCTGCTTCATGAGGACAGCCACAGCGATGAAAGGGACATGGGGCAAGGGTTGTGGGGGTTTTGTTTTCGTTTTATTTTTTTAAAAAGGGGGGGGTGGGGGGAAGCAAAAGCCTGCTTTCTCTCTTTAGCAATTACAAAAAAACTATTCACTGCCTGGCATATGACAATGCCTAAGTAACCAATTCAATTTAAAATAAATAATTTACAAATAAATAGTTTTCTGACTTTTGGAATAGAAGTTATCCTTTGTATTCTGTCCTTAGCCAAAAAGCCCTAAGTTCAATACCAGTGCTAATAAAAGGCTGTGAAATTGTATGTATGAAGGAATGGGAGAAAACAAAAAAATACAAGAGGAAAGGTAGTTCATATCTCCAGGAGATATGTTTTTAGTTACAAAAATACTTTGTTCTTTTGTATATTGTGCTTTTTTAGTCACTTTTCAAAATGAGAGTCTGGTATTTACAAAGGATTTTAGTGAAATTTGCATATTGCACACAGAAGAGAGAGTATACAAAGTATATGTGTTTAAGTGAATATTTAACTTCTTACAGCAAATCACTTTAAAGTGTTAGAATTGTACAAATAATACCCAGCCCTGTACTTTAAAAAAAAAAAAAAGTGAGTAAGGGTTTCCCCTGCTGTAGACCCACAAGAGTGTCTAGAAAGGATAAAGGGGAAAAAAATTATTTTTTTTTTCCTTTCCTTCTGTCTGTGTTTCATGGTGTCCAGTCCTTGTTCCCTTTGCAAAGTGACACCGATTGAGTTGTTTATATGTTTTGGTTAGGAAGGTAGGATTGATGTTGCTTATGTTCTAGTGTTTGTGACACAGGAGCAGGCATCTTGCTCAAGGTCACAAAAGGCAAATTCTGGTTCAGGAGCCTGACTCCAAAATTTGTTCTCTCTGTGTAGTTTTTCTCCTTGTCCTGGGAAAAGCTGGCTTGAAAAATCAAGTAGTATCCATTTGAGTGACCAGTTTTCCATGAGAAAAAATAATTGTATTAAAAAATAGGAAATTGATCTGGACAGCTGTCCCAATATGCAAAACATCCACTGACATATCTTGTGTATTACTTAAAAATAAATTTAAAAATTTAAAAAACACTCTTCCCCCCCCCACCTATATAAAATGAGTGACTGTATTAGTTTAGGTTGGTTACACTGTCTTGAGGAAGCTAGAGGGGGAATTCGAGATGCATCCAATGTATCTCTTGTGTAAATTAGTTTTTTGATCACTTTGATAGGAGATAATTGCTTAAACATGACAGTTAATTTGTGTTTTGTGTTCCAATGCATAAGCTTCAGAGAAAGTGTTTTACAGTGTGTACAACTGAGTTTACTTTAGATTTTCTTGAGTTTGTACCAGAGGCATTTTTATCTCAGATTGAAGTGCAGTACTCTACATATTTTTGCAATATGCTAATACAACAGTCTGTGCAAGGAATAGAATCTTGATTTAATCTTATATTAGAAGTTGCTGTCAGTGGCTATGTCATTGCTGTAAAATATTACAAAATTGTGCCAATATAATATTTAATGCCTGACCTTCAGTATGTAGAATCAGAATATCTCAGCTGAAATCAATGTTCCCAAGCAATGAAAAATACAATAAAATTAATTTTCTATCAATAGCCTATAGACAGATTTGGTTAAAAGACTTTTTTTAAACCTCTCTTTATTGGATGTATTCATTTGATATGATATGGATGATTAGAAACAAATCTATTTTTACTTCATAATAAAACCCGTAGTGATTTAACCTCAGATAATAAATTAGATTTCAATTACATATTAAATCAGTGAATAATAGTATTTACAGTTCTGGCTATAAAGGAAGAAATCCAGGTCTTCACCGTTAGTCTGTCTGAATCAGTTCTCAGATTTTGGCATTTGACATATAATTCAGTTATTTAATTTCAATTTAACACAATGCTGTATTGTTACACCTCAGTCTTAAATCATGTTGGTGCTCAGAGTGGTTTGAATAAACTCAGTGTCCATGGAACTGATGCTGTGTGACTCATGAGAAAGTAGTAAGTTGCTGTGTATTAAATGACACCGATTTTGGTGTTGCAGAAGAAATGGAACTGAAAGGAAAGTACCTGAAGGGAGCAAAACAAGCAAGGAGCTTCTGTGTGGCGTTGGTTTGTTGTAGCCCTTTGCAGGGGCTGTGTGTCTCTGCCTCAGTGTGCCCTGCTGAATGAGGAATGCTAGTGCTCTGGGGAACTGTTACACATATAATCCATGTGTTGAGGGTCAGCAGTTCGCTGAATGGCCTCACTGCTCTGCTATTAGACAGTACCATATTTAGATTTAGGAGTGAATTTTTAAATACTGCCTTGACCATCTTTCAGTACCTTTTTGCAAAAGCCTGGTGTTTGTTGTTAATTTATATTTGAAATGATGCTTTGGAGACTCAGTGTGCTTTATCATTATTCATAACAAGAGAAATCTCAGAGATGTTAATGTGGTCACTTCACAGAAACATTGGCAGCTAGACACAAACGTACAAGGAACACTTTCACCACTTCACCATTATGAGCAATGTAGTCTTAATGATTCTGGAGAAAGTGTGTCAAATGAAGCACTAGCTACAGTATCCGCTAAGACCCAAAGGAATTGGATACAGTAGAACAAGTCTAAAGAGAAGTGTTAGGCTTGAGAAAGTGCTGATAATTTATACCCATTGTTTAATGTTTGTCAGTTTGGATTTCTGATTTATGCTCACACAGCCAGTGAGTATGATGGGGCAGGCTGCTCTGTGTAGCCCGTCTTGGGTTCCTGGTAGTTCATTGTGTCAGGGGAGCTGGTGGCTTTTCCTTCTTTCCCCTGCCCTCAGGGAGCATGACGTCAGCAGGGATACACAAACTAGAAGCACAGCACTTTGGCATTTGGAGAACAAGTTTAACTTACCCTTACTGTGCTTATCTTATAATCACTCTACTTGTGAATGAAAGTCTTAGTAATGGTTATAACAGTATTTTGTAATATGATAAAAAGTAATTTAAATCTTAATTTATTTGATTGCTGCTATGGCAGAAATCCTGTAGAACTACCTCTGCTTCTTTTCCTGAATAAATTTATTCTCCTGTAATTGCCAGGTTTTTTGGTTACTGGCCTGAAAGCTCTGCGCAAATGTCAGAGTGGTGCTATATATTAAAATATATCATTATTTCTCTTGGTACCATAGCATGATATATCTGCAGTAAAAGATTTTTAAAGGCACACATACATCTTCCTGAGAGACAGATTTTTGCAAATCTGTCTCCATTTACTCTCATTAGTATTAAATCAGTACAATTGATAACAAATGTCAGACTGTAATGTTTCTGGTGAAGCAGACCATCTGCCTGTTTTGTAATATGAACACTTATGCTTACAATCAGTATACTTCAACAACTGTGCCTGAAATGCCAGGTAGTAATGTCTGTTATTTGAGGTCTCTGAATACATTATGTATATTGGAACAATAATTAATTCCATGCTTTCTGGGAAATGTAGTTATTAAATTAGATTTCTTTCTATGGATTGCTTGTCTCCCTTGAAAATACCATTCTCCTCTTAGCCTCTGTTTTATTTCCCTGTGTTTGTTTTTTTCTTACCAATGTATTTATATTTCAGACTAATTAGCCTCTCTCTGAATAACTGAAATTTGTGAAGGCTGCCAGTCTACCAAGCAAAGTAGTGTTGTGATACTGGAGCAGAATCATGTTTCTATCAACTTACCAGTTTGTTTTGATGGCAAGTTTTTCATTAAAAACAAACACTAAGCAAACTAAAAGAATACAAATATCTGTAAAATCCCACAATAAAGCTTTCAGGACTAGAGTATAACTTGCTGTTCTACACAGGGAGCAATGGAGAGTGAAAAATGAGTTGTAGTTCCGATGACTCATTTTAGTCATCCTTCCAATATTGATGCATGTGCTTTTACTGGGAAAAATGGAAGCTAATGGGCTTCAATCTCCTCAGTTTTCCCTAAATCTGACTTCTTCACATCAGTAGTTGATATCCATGTATTTGTAGCTGGACACTACCCATTCTCAGTTCAGATTGCCATACAATGTGCTGCTCGTTGTGAGGATGGAGTGAAGCCACTGTGTTTGGGAGAGCTGGGCTGAACATGGCCCCTCAATACAAGAAGGACATTGAGGTGCTGGAGTCTGTCCAAAAAAGGGCAACAAAGCTGGTGAAGGGCCTGGAGAACAAGTCTTATGAGGAGCAGCTGAGGGAACTGGGGTTGTTTAGCCTCAAGAAGAGGAGGCTGAGGGGAGACCTTATTTCTCTCTACAACTACCTGAAAGGAGGGTGTAGCGAGGTGGGTGTCAATCTCTTCTCCCAGGTAACAAGTGATAGGACAAGAGGAAATGGCCTCAAGTTGCACCGGGGAAGGCTTAGATTGGAGCAGGCTGCACAGGGAAGTGGTTGAGTCACCATCCCTGGAGGTATTTAAAAGACATGTAGATGTGGCGCTCAGGGACATGGTTTAGTGGGCATGGTGGTATTGGGTTGACAGTTGGGCTTGATAATCTTAGAGTTCTTTTCCAACCTTAATGATTCTATAGTTCCTGCTCACCTTCAGTCCTGCAGCATGGATGTCATGCTGCAACCACAGGACCTGACGTGGGGGAAGCGGGGAAGAGATGAGCACCAGCTCATTTTACAGAAGTGCCGGTCAGTTGCAAAGAAAACAGGCTATGCCCATCTGGGCAGGTCGTTTAATGAGTAATAGGACTTTGTCAAAATCACTGGCAGAGATGAAGAAAAGGTGGGAGAGAGGTGTCTCTGCTTTCCCTAGTCTTCCTCAAACCCTTTTCATGGAAGAGGAGACTCTTCAATGTGGAACCTGTTGAGACTGTGGTATAAAATAGGAGGGTTGGGTTTTTTAAGACCAGTATTAGTATGCCTAAAAGGAAACTGGAAAATTGTGATATATTAATAGCAAAGCTTCATATATTACGCGGACATTTCATCACCAAGAAACATCGTAAATAAAATCAGTGAAAAGGTGCTAGATGTATTCTTTATTCTGTTTTACAGTAACTTATTCAATTTAAATATGAAAAGGTTGTTAACCCTATCCACTTATGATGGATAGAGGTTTGCTGAGTTATTGCTAATGATACATAAACTGATCCATGTATTTACTGAATTTCTTACAAGTTGTGATCTTTCTCCATAGTGATTGATGAATGAAAGCTAAGATAGTTGAGCTATTATTTTGATTTCTCAAGATCAGATAACTTGAAATAGTATTTGACAAGAAGAAACCTTTGTTTTGTTGCAGGGGGGTGGGGGGTTCTTTGTTTTGTTTTTTTGGTTTTGTTTGGTTTTTGTCGTTGTGCTGCTGGTTTTCAAATACTGGCAAAACTACTTGTCCCACTTGTGGCATATCACACTGTATTTTTGACACTCCCCTCTTTGCTGGTTATTTAGTGTTTTCAGAGCAATACGTTACATTTCCAGCTTTCATGTTTGACTTGGAAACTGGCACTGTTTAAAACTTGAAAATAAGCAATATTCATTCATATGTTCATTTGTTCATCTACTTATACTGCAAGGATTCTGATAGTATTATGCGTGAGTAGCTATGTGTGTAACTTGTAGGTATGTAATTAAACATGCATTTATATATTGAATGGCAAGTTTTTCTGTAAGTACGTAGCATGTGTTTGTGTTTACCAGCTGAAGCAGAGTTAGCAATCTGTCTGGTAATATGAGAACATCTATATTTCTGTAAAGTATCTGTATTTCTGATTTATCCGCTGAGTCTTGGTCTGACAATGTAGCAGAAATGTCTTTTTGTGTACTGAGCACTAACAATTTATGGATGCTTCAAATCATCAAGATTTTTAAGCAGAGGAGTTTTGTCAGTGAGAAAAGTCAATTGAACAAAAATTTTGCTTGAGATTTACTTTAGTTCTTGATGCCATGATGCTAAGCAGAAGGTCTGGTAACTTGTATAGAGTTACAATCCTACAATAAAAATCAAGGTTTGCAAGTTCTGCCAAGGTTCTTAGTGAGTAAATATTCAGCAAAATCTGTCATTTGATATTGAAGAATGTAAATGCAGCAGACATGCAAAATTGCAGCAGGTTTTAAAGCTGTAGAGCTGCTTCAAGAGAAATAAAATGTTTCAAGTCACAACAATACATCATATGCATATCCTGATACACTTAAATGTAATCATATTAGGGCGCTATGTTTTTATATGCTCTGTAAAAATGCACATATGATGCATTGTTGTGATTTAAAACATTTTAATCTTCACTTATTCTTTTATTCCTAGTTTTCTTTAATACTCCCATTTTACTGATTTCAGTAATAATTAGGTAGCTTCTGACATGCCATTAGCTTATTTGTTTGAAAGACAAAGTTTTAGCAAAAGGAGGCAGGAGTTTTGAGATTTACTGGCCTACTTGTTAAGATGATCTCTGCTTAATTCCTGTAAAAACTCCGTGACTAGAGAGGACTTTCCCACTGTGACCTCCAGCCCATATGAAGGATATATACAATATACGTATGCCATAAATGTAATACGAGTTATGTGAAACTTAGAACCTAGATCTATTCTCCAGGCTGTGGAGTTAAGCGTCCTACAGTGTTCAACCAGTATCTAGATAGTTAAAAAACAAAAGAAATATTACAAAAACTTGCTGTTAGTTAGGACTCCTTTCTTAGATAGATAGTATTGACTTACTGCTTTAAGTAGGTTTGAGCAATTTAATATAGTCCTAAATTCTCATTAACCATTTTATACTATTATATCACTATACCAATTCTACAATATATTATATCATTATGCCAATATATACTTACAAACCATTTATGTAATAAGTTTTTTCTATGATGACAACTTGGTTTCTTGAAGTGATAAGCACATTCTGTTAAATCTTTAGTTTGAGAGAAATGAGGGAATAATCTAGAAACTGTTCAGGCTCTGAGAGAAGAAAGTTTGGCATAGACTGAGTTGCTAGTTAGTCAGACACTTAGAGAGTCTTCAGTTTTGGTTTATTCGTGAAATGTACAGCACCAATTATAGCTGATATGTGCTGACAAGTGGTATTTTCACTTTACAATTCTGTCTAGTTAGATAATTTAAATAAATGGGGAAATGTACCTGGTACCTGGAGTGAGCTAGCCTACCTGCTGCTTTGCTTTGTAAGGGTTGCTTTAGATTGTTCAGTTAATAAAAGTTTTAAATGTCATATCTATAAAAGGCCTGATATAAAATCATCCAGCTAAGGAACATTTTTATCATTAATTGTTTGGCAGTGAAAAGAGAAGATACTCAGTGCTAGACCTTACTCATAATCTTTTCCAAAATACTTGTTAAGAATTTATATTTGAGATTGACCTAACTCTGGATAATGATGACTGCCCTGAGGAACTCTGTGCAGTCTCTGTGTGCAGGTATTATTTCTTTCATTTTCTCCTCCTTATATAACCACTGCATTTCTACAAATCTCTCATCCAACTGCCTGCCCTGTCCTTTTATTGTGGACATTTTTCTACACATCTCCTAAAAAATAAAAGAAGGTGTGAATTCGTTCACTTCTTATGTGACAAGACCCTTTCTCTCTCGAGTGCCTCTCACAAGGGTCACTTCTTGGCCACCTGCTCTTACCTATATACCATGTCTAAACTATGCTGCTAACTGACAGTTATGTGCTCGTGATTCTCAGCTGTACATATTTCTTGACACCTTTAATGACTCCTCTCTGTTCTCTTTGCCTGCTTGTGTTGACTTTCCCTCTAAATACTTCGCATGAATGTGTTTCTCCTGGGAACAAATCAACTGTTCTGCTTGCATAGTTGCTATTTAGACTTTCTGTGTCTAACCTTGGTATTATGTTTGATCCTGAACTTCTCAACTGATACCTTTTCTCTACCTGCAAATCTCATTTGCTGTATATAACATCAGCATTTCTTTAGTACCTTGTGGTCTGAACTTCCTGTCTTGGCAGTTTCATTTCTCTCTATTCCTTCTTTGTCTCCGTATTTGCTGTGCGTGAAAGAAGCATTCATTCTTTTTCTGGGTGTCCTATAACTCAGCTGGCTTCCCATTAATTTCAGGGATCAATATGAAACCATTCTTGCTCAGAATCTATATATGCTGTCTCATATATTTTACTTTCAATGTTTTCCTTTCATTTTAGCATAGATCTTAATTACATGGGTCAAATGTATTTTAATAGGAGTTCGTGCCATATATATTGCTTCAAGAAAATTCTTAGTCTGTTTTCTTACAGCTAATATATCATGTTACTTGGGTGTATAATTTTCTTAAAACCTAATTTTAAAGTTGTTTGGGGTTGTTTTTATTTGCTAGATTTCAACATGTAAGTACACTTACATAATATTGTATACAGTCTTTCAATTTTTGGAGAATAACAAAAAACAAATTCTCTCTACTGTGATGGCTATTTAGGGTATTCCTGCATTACCAAGTCCAGTGCTGAGGTCCTTGGCTTGTTGAGTGGTTTAGGTCTAGTGATTAAGAATAAAGCATGTATTACTTACTGCTTCTACATTCCTCTGTATAAAGCTTCAAGATATTTGAATCCAGTTTGGGCAGGATGCAAATGTACTTTATCATCTTATTGCATATAAGCATTTCTGAAGCTTTAGAGGTTGTGATGGAACAGCCTTGTTAGACTTGCACATGTACTGCTCACTGGAAACTATTTGAGATCCAGTCTACAAACTCCTCATGACTGCTTTGTGTACTGATTCATATCCCATTCAGTGACTTCTCTTATTTAAAATTCATTCTCAGCTTGCATTTGCATTCAGAGAGTCAATCTGCCTGACCCAGAGGTTCTCCATTCTTACGTATTTACATGGGACTGGTGGGAGCTGGAAGCTGGTGCTTCTTGTGAAAACAAGACCTTGCCTCTCTATGCAGTGCAGCGGAAGCTGGAAGCTTCCACAACAAGCATCAGCCAGTCACGCAAACAAGCTGCAAGAGGCAAGGGAACAACTCCCAAGCCGTGGTGCTGCCTGATACCCATAGAGCTGAATAGAACAGCTCTAGCTTTGAACTTGAGTCTTACCTGTATTGACACTGTATCAGCCCTTACATCTGTAGAGCTGATATAATGCTCCAGGCATGCAGTCAGTAGCTCCTACCATCAGATTCCAGGCAAAGAAAGTGTGGGGTTTTTTTTTCTAAATGTCAGGTGTTACAGCATTTTGGAGACTTTTGAATGCAGGCAAATTGTTCATTAGTGTGTTATTGCTGGCTAAAGCTGCAGAACTTAAGAAGAGGTGATCAGTTACCTGAAGGTCACAGCATATTTGTTTACTTGTGTTTGTTTCACTCAAAATGTTTTAACTTCAAATGCAAACTAAGGAAAATAAGCTCCTACCAAACTGGTGTTTACTTGTCATGACATATTCTGTCAGACTTCACTGACTAACCAGAGAATAGCTCTGAAAGGTATTATGTTTTAAAGTTAATTCTATCCAAACCTTAACAAAATGTCAACAAATTTTCAAATGAAAGAGACAGATTTACCCCAGAAGCCTTTGAGAGACCTTTATGTCTCCTACTTTGTTTCAAAGTTTAAAATGTCCTTTTTTGTTGAAACGTTTTTCCACTTTAATATTTTGTCTACTATATACAATATTTTAATATCCTAGGAATATGCAGAGGTCTGTAGCCTTTTTTCAGAGGTAATTTAGTATCTCCTTAGTAGCCACAGTGTAGGCAGGTAATTATTAGGAAAAGTTATTGCTGGGATTAGTTTTAAAACTTGTGGAATGAATGTTCTTTTAAACAGAAAAGGAGTTTAAATATCCTCAATAGAGACGCTGCAAGGCTCTGACAAGAATTTCTTTGTCACTCAGATACAAAGGCAAGCGTAATAGGACATCCCTAAGAATTGCTTTGGCTTAGGAGCTGGTGACCAAAAATTTCTGGCATAATATGAGTATGAAGTTGTGACACCTCTGTCAATGTAGATATATAGTTATTACACTAATTAAGCTTACTTATAATAATGACTTCTAGTAGAAATAAAATTTTAGGTTTAATTTATGAATTAGATTAGATTAGTTTCTTATGGTAATCTGGAATATTGGAATATGTATGTTGACTTTACATTTTGGGGTAAGATGAAAGAAACTATTCATTTTATTCCATTCTTACTGTTTGTCTGCAGTGGGATGTTATACATGTGAATGCTACTCTAAAGAAAGTGAGTGGTGATTAGCTGAACACCTCCCTTATTCTTTTATGGAAATTAATTTCTGTTGCTCAGTGACAGCCCTTTTCTGTTTCTGAACTAGATTATTTTTTTTCCCCCCTACTGCTGGTTTGCCCTTGTGGAAGCACAGTATATTACTTCTAGAGCTTGTCTTATTTTTCTCACTGACATTTATCAACAACGCTCACTAAAATGTTATGAATCTACTGTTAAAGTTACTTCTTTAAATTTATAAACTGGATAATAACATGCACTACAGTTCTAAAATGCGTTCGGAGGTTCAATGTGAGTGATTCTTTTGTGGCTTTAAAATATGAGCGATAAGGTATAAGTATTTTTTTAGTGTTTTCTAAGGACTGTAGCTTATTTGAACAACTCGAGGATTCCCTTCTATACATGGCTGTGTAATTTTTTTTTTAAGTGTTTTTTGGTTTATTTGTTTTAAGTTCTGGGTTACACTAAGGAATTTAAGGAAAAATTAGTTCTGATTTGATATTCACTATTCCAAAACAGGCTGTGTAGACTTGTGAAAGGGGATTGCTGTTGTTTACTTTTATTTTACTAACTATGTCTTTGAATTATGTTATCATGTCAGGTATGAAACTCATGGGTGAATTTCTCTGGGCTGGCAATTCACAAACCCTTCAGCTACCACTGTGAAAGGCAGTTTGGCATAAATTTGTTGAATCCAGGTATGCTTTTATGATGGTGTAGCCGGTCACAAGATGTGCTACGTTGCTCAGAACTACCGGCGGTGCCGGGTAGTTTACAGTGTGTGTAGTTTAGTTGTTGAAACCTGGGGAGAGCTTCAGGGAAATCTGGGAAATGCCAGGCAAAGTGTCATCTCCAGGACATCGATTATAGCAGCAGGGATGATTCAGTATATCTAGTTTGTATTGTAGTCAGAGCTTTTATGTTTGAGCAACACTGGACACTGGAGCTTTATGATGCTTCTACTGCTGTCATATGTGTATCTGCTGGCCTGCTTGCAGAGCAGTCTGCTGCTGGTGGTGAATGAGAGCATGGGCAGGGACTAGGCAGAACACTTTGATCTCCCATAAGGTATGATATTCAGAGTTTGGGTTTAGAGTTGGTGTTTCTAGTGTACTGTCAGTTTTAGAGCCATTTCAGAAGTACCATTTAGGAGAAAATTCAGTTTCAGACTTGATGCATCCCAGTCAAATCAGGATTTAAGGATGCACAGAGCCATTTTAACATATGTCTGTGCCAACCCCATTTGATGAGGGACAACAGACGTGCTTTGGCTATTAGCAGTAGGGAACTTTTCCATGGGAAACTAGAAAATTCCAGCACTCTGATCTGTTTCTACTGGAAGGCAAAGAGGTACATACATAAGGCTATAAGGAAAGTGTTTACTTCTCACTGTCAGTATGCTTGTGTGATTGTACATACACAGGAACACAGGAGCTCACTGATACTTTCAAATGTATTCATTTCTGGTTGGAACAATTAGTCCTCTGCTAAGTAGAAGTGATTGTATTTTTAATCTCCAGAAAGGGACTTTTCTCTGCTGTGAAGAATATCCTTGATCCATTGTCACTGTCCTGCACAAGAATGATCTAGTTGAGAGATGAGTGAGTCAGTGATACAGCTGCAGATCTGGGGAAGACCTGTCTGTCTTTTTTTCACTCTCTTTTCCCTCCCCATCCCTTTGACCTCTTTCCTGCCTGTCTCTTGCTTCCATTTCTCATAATGATGATCAAGAGACTTGTCTGACAGTATTTCAGGAAACAAACAACTGCAAAGCCTACATGCAGAGCAGAGGCAGACTGGCGTACGTACTGCCTAGCCATAACCTGCAGACATGAAGAAGCAAACCCAAGACAGTTCTTCTCCCTCCTCATTCTTGATTCTTACTCTTTCCCTAAGGTAGTTGCTCTGACAGTCAAAGCAGCACATTGTACACATCAAGGTAACCCCCTCTTACTGTGAGACTTAGATGCAGTGCTGCGTGCTCAGCTCCCCAGGCTGCTTGTGTTGCTCTGACCCAGTGCCTGGTCTGTCCCTGGGAGCACATTCTCCCTCTTCCTGTCTCACAGGTGGCAGGGCTGCAAGTACCAACCTTTGGTACTTGCCACCACTTTGTCATCAAAAGCGCAAGCAGTCTTCTCAGCTCTAGAGTAGCTGCTGTTGTCCTTCACTTTCTTCTACATGGATGAGAGCTTTTCCTACAGCTAGCAGCTGTGTACATTGCATGTGTTTCTATCTTCTGGAAGAAGCTGTTGTAAACAGTATCACTGTGGAGTGTCCAGCAGCTGTGCTCTGAACAATGCTTAGGGTTTGGCAGGTGTTACTGGGAGTGCTCTGAGGAGAAGATGCTGCAGTGTTTTTCACATTTGCAAAGTTAAAAGTGCTAAATGCCTGTGATATACTGGTGGCTGGCATCTGCATCTGGGATCTGCAGGTAAGCGAGAGGGACAAGCCTTCTCCAGCCTGGACAAGAGGATGCCAGTAATCTTAGTGGTTTTGATACCTTCTGTTGACCAAGTTCAGTGACTACCAAACGTTTTGTATTGGTATGGAGAAGATTTTTGTAAAAGCTAGTATTTTCCTGGAAAACATAAAGCTTTAATAGAGGGTAAAGAACTTGGATGATAATTTTTGTTCATAGCTATGCTATTAGTAATCAGTAAGCAGTTTTTGCTTTTCTCTGTGCTTCCTTGCCACCATACTTGGTGTAAGTCTTCATGCAAGAGACTCACACAGACTCTTCATCAAGTTTCATACAGAATATAAATGTAGCAAGTATTTGTAGTGATGTAAACTTATATATTAATAAAGAAATCTGAAATACTTTATTAAACTAGTGGAGGAATCTATAAGCTTGGGAAATCTTATATGCAGTGTCTTTCACCTTGCCTGTCTGTGCATATATAGACCTTTGTCTATAAGGTCTCTGTAATGTAAGTATTTTGCTAGATTGTTCATACAAAATAGATATTTCTGAAGAAGTGTTGCTTCAAGTGTGTGTTCTTCTGAATAGTCATGAAATGAGGAAACTAGAACTGATGTTTTTCATGCTGGTAAAATTCTACTTGGGTCCCCAAATCTAAGAATTATTCTTTTCAAAGGGATAGAAGACATATGTATTTCTCTTAAACTGTAGTCTTCTTTTTGCCTATTTCCATCACATTTCAGCTTGAAACATATTTATGCAGGGATAATGAGATAAGACCAGGACTCTGTCTTGTACTAAATTTTTCTTTTAAGCTTATGGATTTAGTTTTAAAAGCCCTCTCCAAAGTTCAAGATGCACTTTACAGAGTATTATTAAATATCTTAAATCCAAATGCAACTACATTTTGTTGAATTGTAAGTTTGATTTTTTTATATGTGCATTTTCTCTAAATAATACAGTATTGGAAAAAATATTTACAGCTAGGGCAGATAGGGACATAGAAGGCATCTGAGCAGAAATAGATAGTAAGATAATAATCTTGCAAATAGATAGTTCTCAACACTGTTTTCTACCTTAGAAGTAGGAATTAATACAGTAATTAATCAAAATAACTTAATCAGAGCTATGGTTATGATTGTCTCTTTAAAGCTAGACATTGATAAGATCCAGCTCATAATTTTTTTTTTTTTTTATTCTTACACCATTCTCAAAATTAAGATGAATTTGGTCTGCCAGCATGTGACCTTTACAAATCACAACACTACTTTATCACCTGATCCTTTTTTCAAAGAAAAACTACTTAGAGCTACCATCTATTATTGTATTGGAATCAATACATTCCTTGTAAGATTTTCTACTTTCTGAAGTTACTGTAAATAAAAATATATAATATGGAAGTGATTTCATTAGGACAATTGTTGGGAACATAAGATTTGATAAATAGACAATATTTGAAACAAAATGCAAGTAGATTTTAGGAGTCAGACATTATGTAGAAGTTATGAACAGTATTTATTATTTATGAACAGGTTTTATTTTGGAAGTATGGAGTCAAATATTTTCTCAGTGGGTATGATAGTTACTTTCGTTCTGTATGTCTCAAATGATGAGCAGTACACAATTGTAAATCAGCAAGTATGTGTTAGATGAATATGCTTTTCAAGCTAAACAAAATACTTTCTGCATATGAAAAATCTTAACTTACCTGTAAGTTTTCAATTTTTTTCAGTTATTTCCTAAGTCTTCATTGCTTTCTCTGACTTTATCCAGAAAAATGAGTGTTTTGTAACTGCTATTAATAGTGAATAGTGTTAATATTGAAACATATTCTTTAATTTATATACACTGATTCAGGTCTATATGGTGTCTTTTTCAAGTATTTGTTATGGCATTAAATTAAAAAAAAATATATCACAGATATCCTACTGTTTTTTTCGTGTGTTTTCCTCATAAGGATGACCTCAAGATACCAGCACTGACAAATGCAGATGGTGGATTGCCATGCTGAGTTATGCAGCAGGAGCTGCATGAATGATGAATCCTAATGAAAGAGTAGTTGTAACTACTTCATAATATTTTTTGTTCTCACTGACTTCTTCCATCAATAAATAATTTTTAAAAGACATGTTTTTCATATTTATGCCTTTTTTAAAATCCAAATTATAATTTCCCCTTGCTAAAAGAAAAGAGTGGTCTCAACTGGAAGTATTTCCCCCCCCCCCCCCCCCCTTTTTTTAATTTTCTATTTAATGGTGGGGACATGAGAATTAATGAATTCTCTACAGTGTAGTTTGAGTTCTTAGAGAAAGTACCGTATTGTAACCAGCACTCCGAGTCTGCAAGACAGGCTCTCCTGGGACCGCCAGGTCCAAGCATGCTCTGTGGTATCTTACATGCTTCATATCCTTTTTATTTCTTTTCAGTTGCTTGACGATACACATTGTCCTACATAAACTAACATGGAGGCACACTGGGATGTAAGAGAGCAGAGCCAAACTAACTCACCACCACCAAAAGATGCCCTTCTCTGAGCTGTGACATTTCTTTCACTCCTCACACCAGCTCTGGTATTCAGCATGTTAAGATCAACATGGATTTCACTAAGGGGAAATCATGCTTCACCAACTTGATAGCGTTCTAGGATGTCATCACCGGCTGGGTAGATGAGGGGAAAGCAGTGGATGTTGTCTACCTTGATTTCAGCAAGGCTTTTGATACTGTATCCCACAACATCCTTGTAGCAAAGCTTCGAAGGTATGGGATAGATGAGTGGATGGTGAGGTGGATTGAGAACTGGCTGACTGGCAGAGCTCAGAAGGTTGTGATCAGTGACGCAGAATCTAGTTGGAGGCCTGTACCTAGCAGTGTTACCCAGGGGTCAGTACTGGGTCCGGTCTTGTTTAACATCTTCATCAGTGACCTGGATGTAGGGATAGCATCCACCCTCAGCAAGTTTGCTGAGGACAGAAAGTTGGGAGGAGTGGCTGGCACACCAGAAGGCTGGTGTCAATGAGACCTGGACACATGGGAGGGTTGGGCAGAAAGGAGCTTGATGACGTTCAACAGAAGCAAGTGCAGAGTCCTTCACCTGGGGAGGAATAACTGTATGCACCAGTACAGGTCAGGAGCTGACCTGCTGGAAAGGAGCTCTGTGAAAAAGGACCTGGGCGTGCTGGTGGACAGTAGGTTGGCCATGAGCCAGCAGTGTGACCTTGTGGCCAGGAAGGCCAGCAGTATCCTGAGGTGTATTAAAAAGAGCATGGCCAGCAGGTCAAGGGAGGTTCTCCTCCCCCTCTACTCTGCCCTGGTGAGGCCACATCTGGGGTACTGTGTCCAGTTCTGGGCTCCCCAGTTCAAGAGGGACAGGGATCTTCTGGAGAGAGTCCAGTGCAGAGCCACAAAGATGATGAGGGGCCTGGAGCATCTGCTGTATGAGGAGAGGCTGAGAGAGCTGGGACTGTTCAGCCTGGAGAAGAGAAGACTGAGAGGGGATCTTATCAATGTCTATAAATACCTGAAATGTGGGGGTCAAATGGATGGTGCTGAGCTCTTTTTGGTGGTGACTGGTGATAGGACAAGGGGCAATGGGCAAAAGCTGGAACACCAGAAGTTCCAGACAAACTTAAGGAAAAACCTGCCTGGATGCTTTCCTGTGCAACCTGGAGTAGGGAACCTGCTTTGGCAGGTTGGAGGGGGTTGGACTAGATGATCTCCTGAGGTCCCTTCCAACCCCTACCATTCTGTGAGATGCTTCAGCTCACTGACCCAGTACAAGCCTATTTATTTCTTCAAGTTGAGGAGCTTCCACATGTCAGGGCAGAAGGAGAATTTTCTGTAGGTTTCCCTGAGAAATAAACGGGGGATGAAAAAGATCCTGTGTCCTCTTGCAATTATTTTATTGTTCCTGTTTTTGATCCTTTTTTTTTTTTTTTGTAAGGTGTACCAGCCTTGCTGTGTGTAGGGTGAAAGTAGATTTTTCTTATTTAAAATAATAATCTTATAAGATCTCTTAATATAAACATTGTAAAACATTTGCTGTTTTTCTGCTCACAACATTTTGAATGAAGGAAAAAAAGGTTTTACATCCTTTCAGTTACTCAGAATACTCAGGGTCATGTAGCTGGTCTTGGCTTCAACTCTATTCTCAACAAGCTGGTAGAAAACTGTAGAAGTCACATTTTACCCTCAGTATGACACACAGTAGCTACCCATGGTGTTACTTGTTTCAGATTATGATAAAAATGGGATAATTCAGGTCATTTGCCTTGCAGGGAAAGTTTGGAGATCACTAATGAGAAGGCATATATTCTTGTAAACTGAGCAAGCTTTATACGGGAAGTAGCGGGGATATTGAATTCAGAAGCTCTGTAAAAACCTTATACAAAAGACACCTTCCTAACCAGTCCATTGGGTTCTGTGTCTGTAACGTATGCCTGAAATCCTTCTCCTCTCTGCCTGAGTTGAATTCAGTGGTTAGCAGTGAAACCTGAAGAGTATGTGGAGTGGGAAGAGCTGTAGGAAGAGAGGATGCTTGCAGCCCCTTTGCCTTAAGCTTGGCTTTGGGGGTTTTTGAGTTGTAGCAAATCCTGACCTGCTGTGGAGGTTGGAAGGAAAACTACCCTCCACTTCCTCCAGCAAATGCTGCTGGCTCCTGCTGGGAGAAAAAACGGTGAAGAAGGTATATAAATTGATAAAGATTCCAAGATTGGGAAAGACAGGCTTATTTTGGCACATAAGGGTAAATTTGTATATATTTAAATAATTTACATTTCTGAGAGCACTTCAAGCTCTAATTTATATGTTGCATCTTTTACTGAAGGTTGTGATTTATTATTGTTATCTCTATTTGAAACATAGATTTCAAAGCATTACACACCAGTGGAGCTTCACTAACAAGTATTTTTTTATGCTAAATGAGCTTGATATAATGTGTTCTTTATGTAGTTGTTTATAATATAACTGCTAAAAAAGGGAAAATTTGTCATAAATCTTAATCTATGTTGTCTGTTAGGTTTGCTTTGTTGTAATGAAAAAGTGTATTTGGAAAACTCTTGAGAGGCACTATGAACCTGAATAGCTAGATACAAAAATATTAGGGGCTTTGTATTAGGTGCTGTGGACATTTTCATACAATTCTGTTCAAGAATTTTCTGTGTGTGTGTAGAATGCCCAGCTGCATGTGGATTGTAAATGATTATGGGAGGCAATTAAATAGCCATGAAAGAAACAGCTATGGTAATTATAGATAGTTTCCATACAGTATGTTGCAAACAATGGGGGTTTTTTTTGTACTCATCACGAATTCTCTCTAATCACTCTAAGGTGAGTTGTCAAAGCTTATTTAAAATTGGAATGCTGAAATGTAAATCATTCAGCAAGCAAGACAAATTTTTCACAGCAATAGGCTAACTCATATACCTAAGTGTGTGACCTTGAAAATTGTATGTGTAATCTTATTGCACACATTAAACTCCTCGCTGTAGTGAGATTAAGCATATATGTAAGTATTGGCAAGTTCAGCAGCATATAGATGTGTACGCATTCCAAAAATCCATTTGTTACCATTTTTTATTTAATGCCTGTTTTCTTCTGAGCCTGGATCATTGTACCCTCTTCTTCCCTCCTCCAATGAAAATTAATGAACAATGTTTTTTACTGCTACCAGTAAGCTTTAATGATCTTAGTAAAAAGAGACAAGCAATTAATTTGTTGAAATCCTTCCATTTTTCAGCACACAATTACAAGTGTGGGCACATTAGGAGGAGACAATGAGAATCTGATAAATAACAATTTAAATTCAACTATTTTTTAAGATTTCATGTTGACAACACATTCACTGAACTTACAAATTTTAAAACAATTAATGATACAAATCTTTTGTGTAGGTGTTTTCTATCATTCATCAGTGTTTTCAAACTACTTCAAGATTTAGGAATGAACCTTAAACTGGTATGCTTTACTTTGTTTGATTAGTTACTGACAGTTGTGCATATTTCCTAGATATTTCTTTCAAAAATGCAACTATTGAGATGTAAAAAAAACTAAAATCAGTATCAAAATTGATAGTGTCTTACATTAATATTACTGTTATATGTACTGGCTGTGTTTTAACAACAAATTAGAAATATATAATTTTTTTTTTTTTTCTTAGTATATTGGTGCTTGCTGGTATGAGTGACATAACACAATAAATGAGTTGTACATGGCAGTCATACCAGCTGGTATTTCTTGTTCACAGCTGAAGATAAGCTCTCACTTCTTAATTTTTGTTCGCTTTCTTTTTTCAGTATGGTGTGCCATGAAGATTACTGGTGGTAAGCAAGCCCAGCAAAAACGTTCATGTTCGTGAACGCTGGTTATTGGTGTTCATCACAGTAGCCCAGAAGAACAGGGCTCTGAGCTGGACAGTACAATCTGCTGGTAGAAATTTATTTAAATTAATTTGATTTAATGAAATGCCTCTTCTCCTGTGCTGCTCAGTGTCCTTCCACACTTTACCAGTACAAGTGTGAGAAACCCAAACTTTGGCTCTCTTCCCAACAAGGAAAATCACCAAAATTGTACAGAGCACTGTGGTGTTACTGGTTGTTATTGGCTTGAGACAAAACATTGGGATAAAGGAGTTAATTACTTCAATTTCTTAGTTAAAAGTCTTGGTCTAAATGGGAGCTACTGTGCCTATTGATCTCTTGAACATAAGTCTATATTGAGCTTGCCTTATTCTTTTTTGTCTCTTGTTTATAAAAGCTAAGTAGCTGCAGTAAATTACTGAACTTACACTGTGAATTTCTAGCTATGCCTCGTGTATGCTGGCTGTCTTACTCTGCCTTTGAGGAGGTATTTTGTCCTGAAGAGGAAGGCTGGCTTCTAAGACTTCAGTGTTCATTTAGGACAAGAGGAAACACCCTAAAGTTGCACCAGGGAGATTTAGATTGGATATTAGGAAAAATTTTTTCACTGAACAGGTTATCAAGCATTGAAACAGGCTGCCTAGGGAAGTGGTTAAATCACCATCCCTGGAGGTATTTAAAAGACATGTAGATGTGGTGCTAGGGACATGGTTTAGAGGTGGACTTGGCAGTGTTAACAGATGGACTCAATGATCTTAAAGGTCTTTTCCAATCTAAATGATTCAATGATTCTATAGGTTGTGTTGCTTAGGAGAGCCTGCAGCTGCCTTTTGTGGACTGCAGCTCATATTATTCCTGACTGTAAGTGGAGTAGCTGCTGTGTTAATTGATAGGAGAGTAGCTTAACAGTAACTCATCTGAAGTGTTCCCAATGTTCTCCCTCTCTGTTAAATATAGAGGCAGCATACCTGTCTGAAGTAATAAATAAATAAATAAATTGATGTATAATTTAGAATATATAGAGTATGTGTAAATTTTACCACAAAAAACAAATGCTTGATTTATTTCCTTTACCAGGCACATAAGAATATATTTTTACCCTAGAGTTGTGCAAAGGTTACCCTCCTCAGTATAGAGTGCTCCTGTTCTTTCTGCTGAAGTCTGAGAGAGGAGTTCATTGATCTCAATAATGAAGACATTGAAAAGTCCTTCAGCAAAGCCAGAGAGACCAGATTTGACATTTTGTGATATATCTGAAGTTATTTGGCGAGAGGAAGGAAATGGGGAAAAGATGTCAAGTAACAAACACTAGGGCTTGGGGAGGGAGGTGGCTTGTTCCCTGTGGAGGGGGTTTGGAGTTTGGGTTTTTTAATGTTTTTTATTTTTTGTTTGAGAGAGGAAGCATTGTAATCTTTCATTCTCCCTTAGGTGGTCATCTTCCTTGACCATGAAGTTGATTTCATCTAGAGGAAAAAAAAAGAACGAAACAGATGGATAAAAATACATAGATGCTATTCTTTGCTATATTAACTGACAGATTTTTTTAGTATCAAAGAATACTCAAGCACAAACTTGTGGTTCAGTGCAGAAGCCTTCAACAGGGTGCGTGTTAGAGTTCAGTAAAATTTTAAGTTGAAAAAATTTTAACCAATCAACTTTATTTGGAAGATGAAACATTCCCTATAATACAGATCCTTTGCATATGTCTTTAAAACAGGATTTCTTGGTCAAAAAGGGTTATAATTTAAGTGAAGGGAGGAGAAGGTTCAAGTAAATAGTAATTAATCCTTTAAATACTATATAGCATATGTTTGTCTTGCTCTGACAGATACCATTTTCTGTCAGAGAAAACTGCATATTGTATGTGTATATATTGACAATCTTCCAGTGTACTTGTTAATCACAAGATTAAAGAGGAAGTGGCAGTGAATTTACAGTCTTTTCAAAAAGGCCTGAAGGGGAGTAGTCTCAAGTGTTAGTCTTCAGAAAACAGGTGATTATACTGCTCATATTTATTTTTAATAGATGTTTTTCAAGTACCACTGTTCCTGTGCATCAGTACTAGATTGCCTGCTTACAATACATGTGCTGACATCTGTCTATTTTATAATTAAACATAGGCCTACTGTACATCAAGTATCTGAAATAGCTACAGCAAATGTGAGTGCTGGTACTGTGTGTAAAACCACTGAAACTTGTCATTCCTTTGTGCTCATATTGTTTTTGTACTCTTAAGCTAAACAGACTAACTGCTGCTAAGAAGCTGTCAGGGGATGCATGTCAAACATGAGGTGTATCATGCGATTGGACCAGTGCTGGGATGGAGAAGTCAGTCTTTGGAAGGGGAAAAAAAGTGACCTTTTTCTCTCAACATTGTCTTTACACTGAAAGGAACAGATGAGATGCTGAATTATTCACGGTACTGAAAGCTTACAATTGTTAGCACCGGTGGCAGCAGCAGAGTATAGAGACAGAAGTTGTTTGGATATTTTTTTGTGAAAATGCCTGATTCTGAAGCTCATCAAAGGATTAATTTCACAAAGCTGTCTCTGGGAATTTGGGTATTTAAGTTCTGTGAAAGTGAGGGCAGTTTCTTCCAAAGGATCAAGAAATAGAATTATTTTATTCTTACTTTTGTAAGTATCTGTTGAAATAAAGTTTAATATTTATCACAGTTCTTATACAGCAATGGAACAAAGAAGCTCCATGAAAAGGGTCTGCTGTTTCAGCAAGTAATCTTCATGAGTCAATTACAGTGTTAGTAATAAAGCAGACCTTTTAATCCATAATATAATTACTAGGTGTATAAATTATCTATCTGTCTATCTAAACAAATAAACCAATTCCCATAGTAGTAAAATGTATTTCAAAGGTAGGCAGTAAGATTGTTTTGGTTATAACTGATATGTGGTGGAAGGTAAGGCCTTTCTTGATGTCATGGAGAGTTTTGTCTACTTAAAATACATCCTATTTATAGTTTCCTTGAAGAAATTAGCTTTTAACGGTATAGTGTTTAAAATTCTTTCAGTAGGTCAAATTTCATATTATATTCTCTAAAGCTTCTTCTTTTTTTATTCTGAATGCTATTGATGCATATTATGAATTTGGAAAGTGAACACTTGGATGCAGTGTGTAATAATTATGCCATGATTTAGCATGCATATCATTAGTGTCCTATGACAAACACTCGTCAGTCAGATGCTATTGCACAAATGAGAGCTTGTGTGGCAGCATTCATTATTATCATTATTCTGTACTACATGTTATTAAAGACAAAGGTTTTACATACGGAAAGAGTGAGGAAAAAACAGTGGAAAGTGGCAGGAGAGACAATGATCTATAGCTCTCAGGAACCCAAGTTTTTAAAAATCTTCCAAAGCTTTTACAGCTTTCTATTTCTATTTTACAGCTATTCCTTGTGGATGGGAAGATTTGCTTTATTGATACACTCTGAATCTTCTTAAGATAAAAGGGCAGAAGCCATAGATAAAGAACTAAGAATTTCCTAGCAGTCCAGTTAATTTTTTAATGGTCTAATAATCTATAATAATGTAGAAAAGCCTCTTTTAATAATACATTTAAAATTGTTAAACAAAACTTCCAGGTGCCTACCACTTTGTGGTGTTATGCTCTCCCTTCCAGTGTTTCTCTGGCTTGTGAGGGTGGAAACAAAATGGCAGGTGTGGGGGATGTTTCCGTGCTCTTCACCAGGGATCATGGTGTTCATGGCGAGGCTGGCTTCCTTCTTGATCTAGGTCTGCTTGGGGCTGTTTTGATATGTTTTACTGTAGCCTGCTTTATTCTCATTAGTTCCCAGCTCAGGGTTTGGAAGTTTCCTCAAAGCCTTCCCCAGCCTCAGCTGATATAAAGGGCTTCTATCTGTTACCCAGTGACAACTACAGGGTGTTAGACTTTCCCCATGGTATTTTCAGGGACAGGTGAGGCAATAATTGCTCAACTACCTAGCAAATGTTAAAACCAGCTCAGGTCAAGACAACCCCAGACAACTGCTGACACCCAGAGCTGCCAGTCAGTGCAAAACCTCTGGCCTTTCACTAGCATTGGCAAGAATCATATTTATTGGGCTATAGAAATATAATTAGATTAAAGCTTTCTGAAGTCATGAGCATCTGGCTCATACTTCCTGCCTGAGAGAACTGTGTCGGTCAACTCTACCAAATGTACTCAAACAGACTGACTGAAGTAATAGCTGCAGATCAGAAATTTATTATTTAAACCTGGCAAAAAAAAGGTATATATTTTTTAATGATAAACTAGCTAGATATGAGCAATAAGCTATTGCTGTGCTGTCTAAGGTGAAAAGGTAGTCTTCCCGTTTTCTCCAAACCCTATCAGACTCCTCCTTTGTTGCTGTCCTGGCTTTATGACTCTCCTACATGCCACACCAAGGCCCAGCTTCAGCAGCAGTGTGGGATGGTCCCATGTGTGCTTAGACCTGTTTGGTTGTGGAGTGCTGGAGCACAGGTTTGCTTCTCTTGGAGTGTTCAAACACACAGGGCATCTGCAAAAGGGAGAGAAGGGAAAGCTGTTACAGTTGGTATTGCCCTTCTTCTTCCTTTTTTAAGAAAAAAAAACAAAACAAGAAAAGCTGTTCTGTTTGATTTTTTTTTTTTTTAAGAAGTTTTAAACTTAGTTTCTTGTAAGCATCTACCAAAACCTGTTGGCTTTCTCTTCAGTAAATAGGGAGAACATAGACTCCCTTAAAAGACTCACAAGTCTTTTTTTCTGTCATTGCATGAAAACCTACAATCCAAAATTTTATCACCAGGATTCTGGCAAATGTACTTTGCAAATCTGAATTATGTCTCATTTGATGCAGCCAACCTGCTTCATGATTTTATGGATAAGGCATTCAGAAATTGAGACTGACAGACTGCTTTCTAAGAAAACTGTATTGTGTCCTGTCACAAGCGTGGCGCACGCTGAACTGGTACACTTAAGCTTTCAGGACTGACATCCTAGTGAGGTAAGATGGGAAGATACTACTTCATTAGTTCCTTATGTCATAGCTGTTACTGAATCACTGTGACATAATCTCTAATTTAACAATTCTGCAGGACAGTCAGTGCTCTTTAAACCAGTCATGTACCAGCCGGCTGGGTGTGTGGTGTTCTTGTTGCTGTGTTGTTGAGAAAGGTAACTAAATGCTTAAACAGGAGGTAGAAGATGCTTTCCTCTTTGAGACAGCAGCTCCTGATAAATGTGGCAGCTCTGCCAAAAGCTTCTAATTTCTCCTTCAGGTACACAGGAGCATAACCCTGTGGGGATAACAGGTAAAACAATACAGAGCCATACATAGTTAGTAATATTTCACTATTATTAGTGATGCTGATTTTGTTTCCATTAAAAAAATCATTTTAATTAAATAAATAGATAAAAGAAATTTGGAGGTAATTACAGTTTTATGTTTTTATGGCTTCAAAACCAGCATAGAATTTATCTCCACGATGGCATTTTGCACATTTGAGTAGTTGCTTTGTCACCTAAATTTAAAAATTTCCACACATGTTTATTTGGATGAGGGAGATTCCCCTGTTTTTTTCAGTGGAGGGGGAAGAGAGACTATTAAAAACTGAACTTACGTAGTTATAAGAACATTCCTGCCTTGCCATTTCCTTCAGTACTCCCTGGTTGTCATGGTTTGATCACTTTTACCATAAATAACTCATTATTGTGAAGAAACAAATTATCAGCATGAAAGTGTTTTGGAATATACAATTGCTGGAGGAGTAAGGGAGTCAAATTAGTGACGTCAGTTTCCTAAGCTGGCTTGATTTAGGTTAGCTACATAGTGATTTTTGTTATTCAAAAGAAGGTTACTTCTAATAAAACTTTCCCCACAACATGTCCTTCATAGATGTTTTATATATTTTTTTATATATATATGTGTGTGTGCATATTTGTAACATTTATTTTTATATATGTATATATTTATATGTTCACGTACACATTTCACTATCTTTGTAATGTTCAATTAAACTTTTTAAGCATTAGGGAAGCAAGATCTGCACATCAGTTAAGATCTGATGATTATGTACCTTGTCAGGCCACAGAGCTATAAAATGTCTCCTCATCTTTCCAATCTCTCTTTTACCTGCTTTGCTCTGGTCTCCATCACAATGTTGCAAACTCCCTGTGCAAGTCTATTACAGCTGTGCTTGATTGTCTTGGGTTTGTTTGGAAATTTCTTTTGTTTGCACTACTTACTATCTGTGTATGAGAATTCTTTGATTATGTATAGTTAAATTGAGTTATATGGAGGTGCTGACTGACATAAAGGAATATTAAGATTTCCTTTATCCCTCCTGTTCCCCCATATGAAAAATAAACTCCCCAAATGCTGGCATATGTCCTATGTTAAATCTTTTTCTTTCTGACACCTGCTTCTTGGAAACCTACATGCAAATTGTATCACTAATCCTGCCCTTCAGTTCTGTGCAGCACAACAGCGCAGTCTGTGCATGAATTGGAGGTGTGGAGCCCATTCATTGTTTCCAGCTGAATGAAACTCCCCCTGAAGATGAGTATGTCCAGAGATGATAGCTGAGCAGTGTGAACCCCTTCATTCACCCTTCTGGGTGTGCTCATCCTTTCACCTGGATGCATTAATAGCCTGTGATATTCATCAGACTGGCTCCAGTCTCAGGACTTATCTACATCAGTGGTTTTAAAAGTGCAGTCTTCCATCAGCATCGCTGTATCTGCACAATAAATTTTGCTAGCTTAAGCTATGGCTTCTAGTAAATTCAACTGTGTTGGCAAAACTTTTCAGTACAGACTGGATCTCCCAGTACTGTGCAATTTTTAAGCATACTCCTCAGCTGTGCAAATACAGAGACAAGATTTTGATGCCGTGAAGTTCAGGTACAGGTGCCAGGTGTTTTCTCCCTTTTCTGATGCCTGCATTTCTTCGGCCTGGGCCCACCTCTCAGGAGTAGGAGAGAAAGATCAGAATTTTCCTAAAAGTGTAAATGCTTCTGAATGTAGCTAATACAGTTAAAGGAACTTCTTGGACTTCCTACTGTGCTTATAGGTTCCTTCACTTCAGAATGGACATGAGCCCCTCTGCTCCATTGTGTAGACCAAGAAACCTTCCAGACCTTGCCTTCTTATGTATCTCGTGAATGCATCTCATGCCCTCTTTCTGTTCCCACAAAAAATATCTTATCAAGACAATTCAGGAGAAAGTTAATGCTTGGCAGAGCCTGTACTGGAATGGCGTTTGTGTCCTTAACTACAGAGTAAGAAAATCACAAATAGTTTCATAGTAGGTATAAGACCATGCAAATAATGAATTAGTGATACTTCCACTCTGTTTCATATTAAAATGAAATTGGAAATATTTGAAACAGAATGGAAATTAAACTACCTGTTCATCCACCCAGGTAGTCGATATGGACTTGTCTGAGGCATCTTGATTGTCACTGTGGGAAAGATACTCTTCCTTGTTCTGCTTACGCTTTCCTTCTCCTCTAAATAAGCCAGAGTTTTCTGGCTTTCGGTCTTGCACCTGTGCTTGCTAAACTTACTTGGTAAGAAAAACAATTACATATAGTTTAGTTCTGGAGTAACTGTACTGTGGAACTTCCCTACAAACGTGTATTAGATAAAAAAGGATTTCATTGATAATTGTTCAATATTTTACTTATTCAGTTATACTTAATTGTCCATGTGTTTGGAGTCAAACTTTCCATTTACTTTACTAAGAGACTTTTTTAAAGGATAGAAATTGCCCATCCTTTAAAGGTTACCATTGCATCTGTTGCTGAAGTGAATTGTTACTTTAGTTAGAAGAATTTTTAATCAATGATGGTACTAAGAAATTCTGAGTGTTATCTTAAATGGGAATTTAAAGCATTTAAAGAATTAACTCCCCTCCCCTTTAAAAGCACAGTGTGAAGCTGCTCAACACTTAATGTAGAAGCTTGTGGTTTTTTTGCAAAATTGGGGTCGTCTGGCAAAGGAGCATTTTTCACAAGTCGAGACTGGTTTCTCTCAGAGATGTGAGTGCAGTGGACCAGGTGCTGTCATTGGGTAGAAATTTGGCAGCATGTGGAAGCAGAGCTGGGTGCTTTACCTACAGGTAGCACACCAACGGAAGAGGAGGTCAGCAGGAGGTGGTTCTTTGGTTACCTTCCTAGCTTCCTGAAGGAGGCTTTGCATTATTAAAGGTTAATTGTTTGTTCTTTAAATACTGTTAGCAGAGAGGATCTTGGCTGGTAGTCAGCTAAGGCCATGTCAGAGTAGGCTGGGTGGACACTTTCAGAGAAGCATGGTCCTTTGAACAAAATTGCTAAGTACTGTGGGAAATTTTGTCTCACATTGTTAGCCGAAGAACTTGTTTTAAAATGCATTATTCTTTTGTTTGCCCTAATCAAAGTCTTAGTTCTGTTGAAATTAGAGGCAAAACCTTGGAGTTAAGAGTGGAATGGGGTGATTACAAGACAAAAAGGTTTTGTGTGACCTTTAAGGTAAGGCTAAAAATCTGGTGCTATCAAAGGGGATGGTTTGAAAGAGAAGTAGAACAGGGATTACAGAAAGGAAGTGATTCAGCAGGGCAAACAACCTCCAGCCTTTACTGTCTGTGATGCTGGATAGTGCTGCGGAAGAAACAATTAGAGGCTGTGACAAGAAGATACAGGTTGTGCAAAGAGGGAAGCAGGAACCTGGGGAGAATAGAGGGACACATGACCGCTGATACAGTCTGAATAGATGGGAGGGTTAAATACCATAGTAGGGATTGCTTATATACGCTTAATCAAGTTAAACTGTATGTTATGTAGGCATTAGCTAATAAATTTTCACTCTGCAGTGTTAGGGGAGTAAATTAATGTTGTGACAAGATGAATATAAAGTGCTCCACATGTTTCTGGGTATTTCTCATCATATGTGGTACTCTTCTTGTTTGTGTCTGGTTGTCTTTGATTCGTTGCTGTTTTGAGAAGGGACAAGGGGATAAGTTTGAGCAGAGTTCTTGAGCATTAAAAAAATTGGCAGCATCCCTTATATGCATCTTTCTAGTTGCTCTATATTGAGGTGAGTCACCAATAAGTCTTCAAGTTTCCAGGCTGTAACAGTATGCTAATTATAATGTGACTGGGACTGAAAAATCTGGTTACCTGTCAGATTATTGTGAAAATAAAAATATCTTGAATGTCTCCTGTTTATGTGGAATTTCAGCGGTCACTTTGAGGAGTTATACCTGGACACCAAGGCTGATGGTGCTTGTTTATCACATCATGTGACCAAAGCAATAGTTCTGGCACCAGCCCTTTGCTCTTTTTATTTCCTTCTCCTGCATGTCTTCAATGACATCCTCATTGCAGTTTCCTCAGGTCCTCCTTTCATTTCCAGACACCTTCACAATTATATTTTCAGCTCAGTCCTGTGACTGTATGCTCAGCTCTTGCATGCCACATGTAATATAGTTCATTTCCCTTGTAATGACTTGAGAGATATATTATTTTTGAAACCTCACTACTGTCAGTTGTTGAAATTAAGTCTTAAGTTGTTGAAGGGGGAGTTGAATGATCAACAGCCTGTTCTGATGGTAAAGCTGACATACCATGATGGTGGTAGCTTTGTTCTCCAAACAGAAATGCAGAAACCATTGTGCTGTGATCTCTGCTTGGAGGCTTGGGGACTGTTGCACCTTTGATGATTCTCATGGCTTCTGACATGTTGTTCCTATCCCACTTTTTTTAGTTTTATAAATCCCTAGATTTCTGTGGCTTTGTTCCTGAACAAAAGTGGACTATGCAGAAGAGGTCTGAGCAAGTGCAGAAATAAGCTTGGGAGGTACAGTTCAAGAAGGAATTATACTTGCATAAATCAGGAGACCATTGAAATAGGTTGAGTAAGAAGTCAGAGGGGAGAAAAATTTTTGTCAAAAAGCTAGTGAAAGGAAGGAGAGGAGTTGATGGCATAAAGAATGAATTTAAACAAGTGGAGGAAAGTATTTAGGCCTTTTTAGTTGCCGCTGCTGAATAATGAATTACCCAGTGCTAACTCTCTCAGAGTTTATTACTTTGCTCTGAAGTAATGAGGCACAAAGTTTCTCCCTTCTGAAGTTTTCTTTTTTCTCTTCCTCGGCTCAGTTTTTCCTTTGAGACTCTTCTCCCTTTCTAGGCTTTCTGTATCACTTCTGCTCCCCAGTGTTGACATACTGGGTGCTAATTATTTTGTCTCTCTCCACTTTCTGTCCTGAGCATATTTTGGTGTTAATTTTTTCTTTATACTGCAGCATTTTCTGCTCTTCTAACTTCCTTTGCCTCTCCATCTTTTCATAGAACTTTTCATCACATATTCTTACCCTCATTCTTTCTACAGGAGCACACCACATTATTTCACTTTTTCAGTCTTCATGTTCCATTTCTCACTTAGCTCTCTCGACCCTTCAAGAAAAAGCACATCTTATTCAAATCAAAATTGGAGTCAGACATTTCCTCTCAATCAGAGTTCATGACAGTTCCTGCAAATTGTTTCCCCCAAGGAGGAACAGAAATTGTCAGTGTAACCCTGTACTGAGTTCCTCCAAAGAGATTGTTCTTGTTCATGGAGCACCTTACCCAGTTTCTTAGCCCTCCTTCCTTGTAAGTTGTGGTTTTGGTTTTTTTTCCAGAGCCTGCTTGGCAACTTAATAGCCAGCAGAGCCCCAGGCTATGTGCATGCCAGCCAACTTCTGGCTATTTTCAGTTTCCTCTTCTGGAGGTTTGCCTCCTTGCTGTGTGGAGGGCTTCCAGCAAGCACAAATAGGTGTAGCTCCATCTCCAATGCTGCTGTACGGTCTTTGTACCCTCACAGGAAAACGTCATCCACAGAAGTACTCCCTGCACTCCCATCGTTGCAGGGGTGCACCATCTCTTTCTGCCCATATGAGGGAAGGCATGAGGTGTTCTTCCCCTCTCCCAGCCCCACCAAGGGTTTCATTTTTAAGTAATGGCAGCTAAATTGTTAGGCAGATGTCAACCTCTGTGACTAACCAGGATCCCACAGAACTCTTCTACCTTGCTAATTTTCCTGACTTTTATTGCAAGAAACTTTTATAATGAACATAGAATACATTTATTTGTTGTTTATTCTGTCTCCAATTAAGTTGAGATTTTTAGATAGACTATGTGAAGTAACCTTTTATTAACATTACATCCTGTAGTGATGGTAGACACAAGTGCTCTGTTCCCCTGACTAATGCAGAAAAATGCTTGAAGAATATGCAATATTTTTTACTGGTCTTCCGTTTTCTTTTTTTTTTTTCTTTTTTTTGTTTGTAATCTCATTCTAAAACGCAGGCTAGTTAGTGACTTAAGGAAGCTTTTTTAAAATTTTAGTTTGTGAACTGCCTGTCTGGCAGGCCATCTGTTTCCCACTCCCCCTCAAGAATACTGACTTTGGATGCATCCTCTCTAGTTTCTGTGCTGGAAGACAGACTTTTAATATTAAAAAGTGAGTTTCTAGATATGATGTCCTGAAATATCCATGTATTAAGAGTCATCAGTTTGAATAATGGCACACCATGGCTACAGATCATCCTAAGCACCTCTTCAAAGTGTCATTTTTCCAGCTCAGTTGATTTCTGACATATCTCACTTTATCAGCCATTGAAGTGGAAATTTCATCACTCTTTTATGCCTTTTGAGTTTTTCTTAGTATTTGTTTGTAATAGGTTTTATGGGTGATTAGTTGTGAGCATTGTGAATATTTATTTGTGAACAGATTTTCTTAATTTTTGTTTGATTTCTGCATATTGCACATAAACTTTTTATTCTGCTTGTTACATATATCAGCTGAATTTGCTTTATTTTTTTTTATTCAAAGGCAGAGAAGTACTATACCTAGTGCAAATTGTAATAAATTCAATATTTACATTAATAATTACAGATTAAAAGGAAATTGATATTAAATTAAAATGATTGCACTTGCATTAATGTATCTATTCAGCACCACTATTTTGATGTTATTTTCAGCAAATGTTGTCCGTGCTGAGAATAGGCACTGTCTTGACTCACAGCCCATAGAATCCTTTGCTCTTATTTCAGACAGGATTTCGAGCCTGCTTCTTCTCCCAAAAGTATTACAATTCTTTTGCTGCCTGTATTTATGTAGTAGTGTGTCACAAAAGGAATTTGTTCCTGATCTCAGCAAGTGTTCAGGCTGTTTTTGTATTAAGGGATCAATATGGAAAGATCAATGATTCTTAATTCATAATAATAGTAATTAGTAATAAAAATAATAGTAATTCAATAATAATGCAGGCTTTTGAATGCAACTGGGAATGCTGTCATTCTTAGGAATCTCTAAATTGTTAGATTTATATGTTGGGCGGGAAGCTTGTGGTAGGTAGTGTGTAAGTCCTCTCCCCGGTTCAGTTCTGCTCAACTCAACGAAGGAAGAAGCTCTGAGCTGCATGCTGCTTTCCTTACTATTCCTTCTCCTTGTGAGGCTGAGTAGGAGAGGGCTTGTTTGGACTTCATTCAGAGAACAGTATTTCGTTCTCTGCTACTGTTCTTCTGTAACAAAAAATTCTGCAAGTTCTTTTTGAAACCTTTTCTATTCCAGCACTGCCTATATTAAAATAATTGCTCTATTTATTCTCAAAACTAATTCCATTTTTGCTTTGTATATGGAGATGTCTGAAATGGCTATACACATTGAAAGGCAATATAATACACACTACAGTCGATCCATAAATTGACTTCAGCGGTGACATAATCTTTTCTATAAATTATCTCTTTACTTTGCTAACAAACGTGTTTCATTTCTTTTTACTACTTTATGCCTGTGTAGCTGTTTAGATATAAAAGGGCATAAAATATTGATGTATATTTACACTTCTTCATCAGTTAGTTTAGTGTTCACTGAGCCAGCTTTAATGCTGGAAGAAGATTCTCTGAGAGAAAGATGGGAAGGGAGCATGGTCTATGTCAGGCAGGATTGCCATCCTGTTGCCAAATTGTAATAACCCTTTGGAAAACTCAAGAGTTGAAGCTGATGAATGAAATGCAATAATTTTCTGTAACAGATTAAAAGGCCTACAGGCTTGCTAAAGTTGTAGCTAGATGTTTTAGATAACACTCTGTAGCATGACCCTAAAGCTTCGTTTACATCTTGGCAATTATAATATATACTACATTTTACATCTCTTTTCCTATATTGCAGTGCAGGGCTCTAGCATTGAGGCTTTTTTGTTGTAGAAAAGGTAAGTAACTTCCTTTTCCTTTTTACACTACAGTGACTTTATTTCATGTTGCAATAAGTGATTAAGAAGAACTGCTGAAAGGGTGTTCTGGAGTATTTTTAAATACAGTGTAAAACTTCTACTGCTGCATCAGTCGGGTTTGTCTGAAGTCAGAAGTCTGAGACTTCAGTCATTACAGCTCCCATGGCAGCGTCGACACATGTCTGCGAATATGCTTTGTGCTCTGTTTTGGTATTTTGGAAGGCCAGTGGCATCCTGGGGTGCATTAGAAGGGCTGTGGTTAGTAGGTCCAGAGAGGTTCTCCTCCCTTTCTACTCTGCCCTAGTGAGGCTGCATCTGGAATATTGTGTCCAGTTCTGGGCCCCACAGTTCAAGAAGGACAGGGAACTGCTTGAGAGAGTCCAGCACAGAGCCACCAAAATGATTAAGGGAGTGGAACATCTCCCTTATGAGGAAAGGCTGAGGGAGCTGGGCCTCTTTAGCTTGGGGAAGAGGAGAATGAGGGGTGACCTCATTAATGTTTATAAATATATGAAGGGTGAGTGTCAGGAGGATGAAGCCAGGCCCTTCACAGTGGTGTCCAGTGATAGGACAAGGGGCAATGGGTGCAAGCTGGAACACAGGAGGTTCTGCTTAAACTTGAGAAGGAACTTCTTTACTGTGAGAGTAACAGAGCACTGGAACAGGCTGCCCAGGGAGGTTGTGGAGTCTCCTTCTCTGGAGGCATTCAAGACCCGCCTGGACGCCTTCCTGTGTGATCTCATCTAGGTGTTCCTGCTCTGGCAGGGGGATTGGACTGGATGATCTTTTGAGGTCCCTTCCAATCCCTAACATTCTGTGATTCTGTGACTTACACTCAGATTCTCTACAGCACTTAGAGTAAAAGAAAGAATTTTGATAACAGTTTAATTGTTTTAATTACTATTTGTACATACCTTATCTGACTTGATAATTAAATATTGTGTTAAATGTGATAATGATGTCAGAGGTCTTCAAAGTAACCTGGCACATTTGGGAAGAAGCTCTATGGTTGTGTACAAGAGATGCTTCTCTGGTTTTCCTGCTTACCTTCTAAATTAAGTTTAAAAGAAATATGTAAGCATTAATTTAAAACCAGACATCTCCTCTTTACCGTTTTGAGCTGGTTTTAAAATTTGGAGTGACACTGGGAAAGTGCAGTCTGACTGAGGCTGCAATCAGCTAAGCTGTGTACACAAATGGGATGGGCATGACTATATAAGATCTGACATGTCAGTCTGGTGATTAGAGTACACTCTCCTGTTTAATCCAGCCACGAGCCTGTAACATTGAACAGATCACTGAAAAGGTCACGAGAGATCCCAATGCTCAGTGACACAGATGAGCATCCTCAGTTTTTATACTTAGGAAAACATTAGACAGAAACCTGAAGTAGTGGCATGCACCAGCGAAATCTTTTTTTATTTTCTTCAGTATATGCAGGCCTTTTCACATTAGCATTGTAATGCAACATGTAACAGTATTTAGCACAGCTGTTCTGACATCCTTTTGTGAGTGGGCCAGTTAGTAGTTCAATAGATTTGTAAATAGTGCTATGTGAAAATTCTTTCATTTAATTGGAGCGAAGCTATTTGATGGACCATAAATATTGACATATGGGCAGAAATTACTTGCAGATGAAGGCATGTGTTTTTGTAACATGTCACAAAATAAATTTAATTTTATTTGGTTTCAAATTTTAATCTGATTTTCAAAAAAACTGTTCATGCATCAAATTAGTTGCTGTGTTCCCCTGAGTTTGCATTTTACTCATTACCAGTATTTCATCTGAGCTTCTTCTAAGGCTTAGTAAAAGAATGCTAGTCAGTGCATTCAGGTAACTCCCCCTGGGATGCAGCTTTTAAGTTATGGGAAACAGAGGAGAAGAAAAAATGAAATCTGTTCAAATTTATGCAACAGTGGTTCATTTCAACTTGAAGATTTGAGTGGGAAAACTTGTTCATATTTTAACTACAATGATCTTTATAAGAAAGGAGCTGAGCAGATACAGTAACTGAGTTTGGGGTTTTTCTTAAAATGCTTATCTCAATAATTGTAAATATTTCTCTAAAGTTTGGGGTGAGGGGTGTTTTTTTATGGGGTGGGGGTGGGGGGGAATATTCATGATGAGACAAGTAAGTCCTGCACAGTCCCGAGCCTGTAAAACATCCCACTGCAGTAATAAGTCTTACAGTTCAGATCCTGTAAAGCCATCTGCGACTCTTCCTTTGTTTGACTTGTCATTGCTGGCTTACTCCTTAAATCTTAACACTAATATCTGTTTCTGTATTCTGCAAATATGTTTGTGTTCTCTCTTTCTGTTTGTGTTCTGATCATGGTAGGGAACATTTATTTGTAGACAGATCTTTAAGATAGCTTTTACTCTATCTCCTTCTTTCCAATATGTGTATTAATTCACTGATGAAATAATTTCAAAGGCATGAGCCTGAAGATGTGAAGTGTTTCCTAAAATTTGCTGACAGATACTATGAATTTTTAAAGTTAAAGGTTACCAAAGGTAAACAGGTGTTTTGCATAATGCCAGATTCAAAAAGATTAGGTTCTTAAATCTTACAAGAATTTTTTTTTTTCCCAAAAATGCCCACAAAAAATCCACCAGTCTTCATTATTGTGGCAGTGTAGTCACTGTTCAAGTGTCTCCATAACATGGTGCTATTAATGAATTTGTATTTTTTTTAACCTTTTCATTCTTTGCCTTGAGAGGCAATAGATAGCCCAGAAAACTGCCTTTTGAAGTTTTATTGAATTCATTGACTTCTGTGGGAAACAAATCAGTACTTCCTCATGCTACAGCACAGATTACATCTTTGAGGATTTTAGCTTGGTATAGTAACAAAGGACTGTGCACAGAAGGGTTTGGATGTTTTGGGTTTTTTTTTTTTTTACATTCTAAAGGAGCTTGGAAACTTGAAAAAAAATCTAAATTATTTAATCTTTGATGATGAATAGTGTATGTCATTTTTCCTATGGCACAATTTAGAGACATTAGGAATTAGTGGCCCTCTAAAATCTTGAAACGCTTCAGTGAAAAGGGAGGTATGCTTCCACATGAAGTCTTTACCCTGCCAAAGAATACTTGTGTGTATCTGTTAATAACAATTTTTGAAGATTACCATTCGGTTTAATGTTAATAAAACACAGTTTATAAAAAGTCTAGAAAATTGTTTTTTCATGGAAAGGACTTGCATTCATTAGTCAATAAAATATTTTAAAATCTGAGTGTTTCGTATAATTTAGAAAGTTGTGCTACATGGGCATGCAAACATCTAAATAAGCATAAATTTAATAGACAATTCTGTTACAAAACTTTGTTTTTTCTGATCATGTACAAATATTTCAGTTTCTTTTAACCACTTTATGTTTGAAAATCTAATAAGTATAAAAGAGTGTTAGTTTTAAGGGAAGACTTTGTAGCTTTGTCTTTCACTCTAAATTGAGATTCACAGAGATCAAGAAATGCAGGAGCTTTTTGGAGAGTTTCAAAACAGAATGATAAAATACCAGCTGCCATTCACAAACTTGAATTACAATTCTGTAGTAAATTAAATACTCTCTGAAAATCTTTTCAGGAGTGACAACTAATTAGTTTGTTTGTTATTAAATGTTTAAAATGAAATAGGTGAAGAGTTCTAAAGCATCCATGTTTTAGCTGAACAGAGTGCAAATGGAGTTGGCTGTTGCTTTGTGATATGTGCTGTAAACTGTCATTTTAATTCTGCATCACAAAGGACTTGATTGATGATACTTCGTAACATGATCAGTTGTGATATTTAAGTACTTAAAACTGAGGGGAGCACCCAGGAGAAAGTTCTCTTTGAGATAAAGGAGAAAAGCCTAACATCTAAGGTGTTAAACAAGAACTACCGAGGCCTTAGTTCACAGGTGCAGCTGCAAAGTATGAAAATAATCTGAACTGTTCTTTATAGATGTTTTGTCAACTGTTTAAAGATACAAAATATATTCTTCATTTTAGCACTCTTCTTTAAAAAAACAAAAGCAAAATTTCCAAACTATTTCTTACTCTGTCAGAAACATAAATATTTTGGTTGTGTGCAGGACCCAAGAGACGAAACTGAGAAGCCTTGTTTTGAAAACTAAGTGGAATGAAACAGTAAAGAAAAATAAATAGTAATAGCAATAATATTCTTACTGTAATACTCCTTTGAAAACTTGAGGGAAGGAAAAGCTATTTCTACTGTCGTTTACAAATTAAATAGTCATTTGCTTTCTAGCACAAGTTATATAGAATATACTGCCTTGGAGAAGTCTTCTTCTGTATCACCTATAGTGTTTTTGTGGCTTGCTGTGAAATTCTGTGTGTATGTTCTTGATGGGAACAATTTTCTTAGAATAGAAATGACAGTAAAAAGTTGTAAAAAACAGATATTAAAAACCAGAAGTTTCTGACAAACAGAAGGAAGTCAGACTTGCCATTAAAACATACATCTTTCTCAGAAAAAGAGAAAACAACTTACCTACAGATAGACTTTAGGTGAGTAACACATTCTTAAATCTGAAAAGCTACTTTTTTTCCGTCCAATTCTCAGTCTGCTTTTGATCTTCTAATCTGTTGTATAAAGATGAGAAGTATTGTGGTGTTGTTCACAAGAATTTCTTTGCTAGTTTTTTTGGTCAGGGTAGGTAGCGCTTTCATGGAATCTCACCTGTTGTTGATCAGATCTATCTTTCTCTTCCAGACAGTGAGGAAGCAATCACAGCAATTAGAGAACATTGTAACACACCGGTCTTTCTAATTTTCTTGTAGGTGAATGTAAGCTGGGTGTAGAGAAGACTTCCAAGTAAGCTGGACTGATGTGCACAGAGAAGGAATGAAGTATGGATGTGAAGGAACGTAGGCCTTATTGCTCCCTGACAAAGAGCAGACGGGACAAGGAACGGCGCTATACAAATTCTTCTGCAGAAAATGAGGAGTGCAGAGTGCCTACGCAGAAGTCTTACAGCTCCAGTGAGACCTTGAAAGCTTTTGATCATGATTCCTCTAGGTTGCTGTATGGAAACCGGGTAAAAGACTTGGTCCACAGAGAAGCAGATGAGTATACCAGACAAGGTAGGCAAGACGTTTTAATTCAGACTGTATAATTCATTAGTACCAAGTAACAAGGCATTCTTGCCGCGGGAATAGTATGTTGTTACACCAGTTTCATCAATTTTAGTAATACTGTACACACAAAGTACACTTCACTTGCATCTCGTTAATGGTTTACGAAGACAGGAAAGCATTGTGTACCATCTTTGAAATAAATTATATATGATGCACCAGGAAGTTAAGTAAACAGCCCACGCTGGGAAATGGGTCAATGACAACATTGCAAACTCAAGTGTGAAGTATTCAGGCCTTACAGTTTAAAAGCTAGACCCCCAGCATAAATTCAACTCATTAACAAATTGCCCAAAAGTTTGCCACTCCAATATGCCCAAAATGTAAATAGTTTAAAAATGAATCAAAAATAAACAAATGCAACTGTTCCAGGAAAGCCAAGCATTACAAAGAGATTTGGGGAAACATAGTATATGTGGATGAGCATACAAATACTGCATTAGCTCCGTGCCTTTATCTTTTAGCTTGCAAGGGCAGTAACAGAGCACTGTATGGTCAGTAAGGTAAATGAGTTCACAATTAATGCATTTGGATTCCTCGAGGGAGACTTTTTTAGAGGATATCTAACCAGATGCTAAGAGGTTGCTTCAGCTCACTTGTGTTTCTGAGTCTAGGACTGGAGAGACGTGAGAGATCTAAATATCCATGGAGATGCTCAAAACTTGACTGGATAGATGCTCAAAACCTGGGCAGCTTGCTGTAGCTGACTGTATTTGAGCAGAGGGTTTGGACTAAACGATTTCAAGAGGTCCCTTTGGACCTCAGTGATTCTGGGAGATTGCACTTGGCTCCAGTTACAGTTAAGCACTTACAAATCACTTTTGGATTCAGAATTGCAGTCTCCAGCATTGGCATTTCTACATTTCCACAACTAAACTACTTAATGTAAGGAGGGTAAGAAAAAGTTACAAAATGTATGGAGGACTGCAGCTCAGCTATCTAAAAGGATAAAGCTAGGCCAAGAGCTGTGTGTACTTACACCTCGGTCTGCTGTATAAAGCTATCTTGTGTTTTATGAAGAAACAAGAATAAATTTAGGGGTAGAAAGTTTCCTCCTCGTGAGGAAGTCCTAAGTTTTAATTTTAGAAATGTTTAAAAATATTTTCTCCTTCGGTGGTATTCCTTTGTTCCAAGTAGAATAACTTTACATTAGAATTAGAGCTGGGCAGATGGTGTTGACTTTCCCTACAAATGTTTGCAAGGGAAATAAAAATGTTTCTCTTAGACTCATGTAACTGAGGCTTGCTGTGCTACTGTAGTTTACCTTCTTTCTGCTGTGTATTTTTGGTTTCTGTGATGTGTTGAAACTTCAGGTCATCACTACTTCCTAGTTTTTAAATCACTGGTCACCTCAATCTCATTACTTTGATAAAGCAAAATCAAGAGGAAGTTTTTTAAGACCTGTACTGTAAACACTCTCTTAGTACTAGTGACAAAATTATATCAAAATAGACACCATTTATTTAATGAATTAATAAAGTACTGCCTGAATTAGAGTACTATTCTTTTTAAATAGCAGTAATGAAATGGAAGAAGTTATGTAGTCCAGCATGTCACGTATGATGGTGTGCTTCGGTTTTTTTCCCCTCTTAATTTTCTTCAGAAAAGTACATAATATTTAACTAATACTTACTGCCCAGTATGGAATAGATTACACATCTATAGGTCTAAAATGGCAGTCTGGCAGTCTGGGATGTGTAGTGTCGCCTTCACCTTTCAGTGGTCTCAGCACTGTCATCAGTGTCCATTTGATTTTCCTCATTGTCCTTTCAATTCTTTTTGTGTGTCTTATTGGCTTCCTCTAATGCATGCTGGTTTAGCACCTTTAGGGACTACCTGCAGGTTTGATGGGGTCAGGTTAGAAAGGGCTTGTTTTGCAGTCTTAGATAGTGTGTTCCTTTGATTCGTCTTTGACTGGGAGAATTTACTGCTTCTGGCATGGGAAGCATTTTGTGGAAAAGGTGTTCCAGGTCATTCCAACGTTTTTTAGATAATATATAAAACACCCTTCTGTTTTTCCCCCTCTGTCTAGAAATAGAGTGCATATATGTGGCTTTGACAGTCTTAATTAGATTCTAGCCTACTAAATCAAAAGATAATAAAATCTTTAAGCAAAAAAGGGCAAGTTTTAATAAATACATTTAATTGGAAGTTAATTTAAAAAATTAATCATGACCAGTGTTTCTTTTTTTTTTTTCCCAGATTCTGTAAAATAACAATATCAAATTTTCAGTGTCTGCTGGAAAGCTACTGGAGCAGTTACATTAGTTTCTCAAGTCTCTCAAACATGACACAGTTTAAAAATGTCAGTAGGTTTTTTATGGCTGATATTTTGGGGTAAAGCCCTTCAAAGCTTTCTGGTAATGGATCAAAACTTTCCCACCTCTTCTTCCTGAGTTGTCTCAGTACATGTCTTTGTGCTTTCTGCTTCCCAAAATCCCACGATAGTAATTCAGAAGGGGATGCTGCTGTAGGAGATCGGTGTGCCCTGTTCAGTGGTAGCTTTATCCCAGGTGGTCTTTCCTTGTGGAGAGGAAGTTCTCCAATTGTCAGTTCCAGTCACAGAATCTTTTTCCTCGTCTGTTGAATTTCTGTTGCTTGAGATTAATTGTGTAAATAGAAATAAGAACCTAGAAATACATAAGACCTTAATTGTAATTCTGAAAACAACATTTAAAACACATAGTAAAATATTTGAACATAAAATTATTGTATACCTGGGATTATTTTATTAATTTTGAAACCCAGCTGACAAAACTGGAAAAGCGGGTGTGCTTGTTTAGGAAATTTTAACTTCATCTAGGCAACATGCTTTCAGTTAACATCAATGAGAGATAAGATCTACTGTGATCTGCTTCCCTTCTTCTCAAGCTCCTTCATCTGTTGCAAGACTGGTTTTGGTTTTGAACTCTTAGACTGCTATTTTTAGAACTTCTAATTTAGTTACTTATTTTTCATTTGTTGTTAATCCCCACATAAGATTTTTTTAAAAAAAGGTAAGCCTGTGAATAATTAAACTCAGCGCCTAGCCGTGTAAATTAAGACCATGAGCTTTTTTATTTAGAAGTATATTTAAGCTAGATCCTCAATTTTATGTTGCATGTTTGAGAAGATACCTAATCTCATCCTTGACAACAGATGAAGCACCATGAAAGACTATTTACTTTCTAAGGTGACATGATAGGATTGTTTGCTGTTTATATGTTAGGGAGGAAGAAGATACCTCTTTTCCTATGCTTCAAAGTATCTAACTATAATGAGCAGCCTGATTTAAATGTACAACTTCTCTAAGTGAATTCAGCAGCCTAAATGCTTGTATTTTGGAATATACCCAAGTAACTTGCTGAATTTAGGATTAAAGCTGACTGTATAAAGTTGAATTGCTCTATTGTACAGAGAGAAATTCCTGTGTTTATGAAAGTGAACTGCTGTGTGAAGTGATATGATGTACATAGGAGAATGCTATGCAGAAATATGAGTCTGACATGACTATGGAGTGGAAGGGAAAGATTTTAGAAATATAGAAAGTAAGTAGCATTTTTAAAATTGCATTTGGAAAAAAAGGAGATAATGAATCAAACTTGAACTTAAAAGACCTGAGAAACTTTTTATACAGGTACATTAAGTTAGTAAGAAAACTACAGGCATGCAAAAACTGTATTTTATTTACTGTCAGATACATGTTAAAGGGAAGAGAGAAATACATGATACCTCTTAAGGAGTCATTGTTCCATTTCAAATAATTTTGTTGTAACAGGACAGTATAGTGATCCTGTAGAGTGATCCATGTATCACATCAGTGAGTTTTTCTTCAGGAGTGAGAGGCTGACCCACAAGCATGGGTAGCAACATGCGCTGCAGATTTGTGTGTTTGTGTTTTCATACAAAATAATTGCAGCACTGTTTGCGAACTAAGTGAATTGAAAAGCTGAGCTGCAGAACATCTTTTGTAGAACAGCTTTTGAAATAGACCCAATGAGATAGAGTAGGTTTCGTTAAATATTTACTTTTTGAAAACTTGACTCAACTATGGTTTAACCTGCAGGTAAAGTTGTTTGGTCTTTCTAGTTGGCAGTGAGAATGAGTTCACCATGTTTATCAGTCAGAACAATTCATTGTCAGCCAAGCCTCAATATCAGTTTCTTTTCTTGCTACTCCTTTCAGTTTTGAAGGAGAAAGTACTTGTATGTATGGTTTTGTACTTTTACTCTTCTGGAATACTTAAGTGCCTAAAATAGATTAAATGCCCTAAAAACTCCTTGGAGTTGCAAAAAGAGGGGCTGAACAAGCAGTGAAAAATAATCTTGTTCCTTCACAATACAGTGGATCACTGATACTAGGTTGCTGAAAAGCAACTGTGTACAGTTCGTTACCCTGTGTAGATGTAGCATAGCTATCATTCAGCTGCCACTCCCGTGACAATTAGATTTAGGTGCTAAAAAAAATCTCACCATTCAGTGAAAGAGGTTCCTGAAATAGTGATATATATGCTTCAACAATTTTATTTTATTATTTAAGATATTAAACACTGCCAGGGATTCATTTTTAAGACTTTAGAAAACTGAAACATTAATAGCAACTTTTATCTTAATGTAATATGACTCCAAATTCTATTGCTTTTAAATGCTAGCTGCTCAAAATTAGTTATTTGGAGAGCAAAATGATTAATCTTTTTAGTCACTATAAATTTCAACTGTAGTGTTAATGGATTTAAATGGTCATATTTTTAAACCTGAAGCTTGAGTACTTTAAACTTACCTATCTAAAGCAGTGGAAGGATGGGTATGTAAGACCATTTTTGACCTTCCACTATCTATGCCTTATTGATGAGCTGATTTTGACTATTGAATAGGCAAGTGATTCTCAATAGAACTGAATCAGCCTGCTTTGTAGATTATTTACAAGAAAATTAAATGATATATAAGTGACTCTGTGATCTCCTGATAAGCAAATAAATCACCTTTCAGTGATATGGCGAGTGCTGTCTCTCAATCTGAGGCAGATATTAGAATTAAGTGTTTTATGTTCCTGGCTGCAGTGCAAGAAGCAAGAAGTGTTCTGGTTGTCTTTGTGACAGATACTTTTTTGTTATGCAAAAACACGGCCACCTGCAGTATCTGCCCGATTTGAGTGGGTAATTTCCGTAAGCAGCATACAGTGCCAGTATGTTGTGGATAATTTTGTGGCCTTGAGCTAAGCACATAACCTTCTGCCAGAGGTGGTTTTTTTCCCTCTGTAATACAGGAATAATAACACTTACCCACCTCACAGGCGTGTTGGGAAGATTAATTAGTTTATGTTTGCAAAATGCTTTGAAGATGAAAAGCGCTGTAAGTGCTAAGTAATATTATCATCTTTCTTTGCTATGCTAGTTACTTCTTAAAGCAACAATAAGAAGTTAATTGGTTTTCAGGTTCCAGGTGATAAGGATCTGTTGACTTCTAAAGTTATTCTATTAGCTACGGAGTGGTATTAGGAAAAACATTTCACTTTTATTTGATTGGGAGTATATTTAGCTCACACTCAGTGATACACACACTTGCTTTAAGGTATTCATCTACTTGAAATTGGCCCCTTGTGGGTCATGGTCTGTAGATGAGCTACGAATCTGGAGACAAAGGGCAATTGTGAATCCCCAGGGAAAAATCAACCTTGGTTATTGGCAGTAGACTGCTTGATCAGGAATTTCTACACAGCCTTGGTCCACAGAGTAAAAACCTTGTCTTTGATTAGTCTAGTTGCAAAATAAGAGAATTAAGTTCTTGATCATAATGATTAAGGATTTATAAGGTGAGCAGGAGGCCTTCACAAGGACTTTTGGCCTTGTGGAAATGAAGGTACTGTAGAGGGTCTGTAATTCCTGTTACATCTTTCCATAGCTCATATTCTGAGATGTGTGTGCTGCTCCTGTTCATAATAAAAACTAAAGTGAGGACTGGGCAGATCAATGGATCATACGCATGGCTATGAAAGATTACTTCAGTGTGTTAGCATCTATGGAGAGAATAAAGCTGGAAAAGTGTGCAGCTAGAGGTGGGATAAGGAGAGGAATGTAGGAGGCTGAAGAGTCAGGTCTGTCCCATATGTTGATTTAGTGCTTAGGGCTGTAGGCCAAACAGTGAGTGATTGCTTATGTCATCACTGGCAAATAAATGCAGAAAGTGAAGCAGAGATGTAAAGTAGGAATAATTCCTCAGAAAGTTCCTTGATACTTTCTGCAATTAGGTTGTAAAATGTCACAATTTACTGGCTTGAGAGCTAGCACTCAGTATTACCAAGCTTATTGAAGCCAAAAGAGGAAATGGCAGAGGCAAGGCAACACATTTGCCTCAATTGTTGTGTTTCTACTTTTTTGCTTTGCAGTGCCCTAAATATAACTGAGTCATAAATCCTTTCTTGTCTTCAGCATGATGGACATTTTGCTAGAAAATCTAAATTAAGACAGTGCTACACTACATTTATTATGGTGTTTTAAAGAATGGAAACCCTTTTGCAGGGGATGTGATTGAAAGTGTGAGTGAGGGCATAAAAAAGGTTTTCATTTCTGCAGAAATGTCTGTATTCTCCGTTTTTTTTCTTGCACTTACATTCTGAGCACCTCATTCTGTCCATGCATTGCAGAGCTGATTCCCGTGCATGTGGGGTACTTGTTTATGAAATCCTACAAATAGAAATGTATGGGCTACTCTGAATAAGTATGTTGGGTATTTTCTTTATACCTGAAGTTCCGAGCCTGTTGAACTAATCAAGTTTCCTACCATGCTGTGAGACATGTGGGTCTATCTGCTCACTTGTGGTGGCAAATATGCCTTTCCCTTGTGGAGAGAGAGAAATAATGACAGAGTTTTCTCTCCCTCCCATATGGAGGAATAGCAGTGAGCCTGAGCTCTGTTTTGCATGCTTCTTTTCATGCTGCTTCCTTCTTCCTCACCTTCTTTCCCCATTTCAAGTCATATGTCATGTCATTAGCATTGTACTGACCTTAATGTGACAGTTCATATCTGTCAGATCTGTGGTTGTAGGCTCTTTACAGACTATATATCCATCATCTCTACATTGCTTACCCTTGGGTCATATTTGCTTCACATCTATCAAATTTAGGCTTTATTTGTATTTTGTAATAAATGGATGCTGAGATGTTGATGATTTAGTCCCAGGATACAAAGATTAAGATAGAGACCTAAAATATCTGTACTGGCATTCTGGTCATGATCAAGACTTTGTGTTCCTTGCTACTCATGGAGTGGTTTTTCTTTTTTAAATCCACAGAACTCCTTCCCCCCCACCTCCCCCCCCGCTTTTTCTTTTCCCCTTGCAGACCACTAACAACTGTGTTAGTTTCTCTTAATTTAGTTTGTATATTATGTAATCATAGTCACAAACCCAGATTTTTATATAAAATCCCCAAATTTGGAACCATAATGTTTAAATTATTAGTTCATTTACCAGAACATGATTGCTGATGCTGTAGCTTGAAGCTTTGAATTATGTAATTGTGAAGTCATCTTCAGCTGACTTTAATCTTACTCTGCAGTAACTTCAGAAGGCTTGATGAACAGTCCTTTATCCTTATACTGGATTAAGAAGTGCTTCTTATGTTCTGGTCTGTGGATTAATACTGAGGATCCCCTGCCACCCTCAAGCCTAACGGAATAAAATTATGGGTCTCCCATGCTGCACAGAAGAGTCTGCATGTTTGAACCAGGATTTGGAAAACCAGTGGCAGGAAGATACTGTGTTTCATTTGCATTGATTCTGCTCTATTTCTTAAAATAAAAACTTTCCCAGGCTATCATTTCAGTCAATGTCTCCTTGTGATTCTATAGTTTAATGCTAGTAAAAATACATGACTGGTATAAATATCAGGTTTGAAATACTTTATTTCCCACAAAACGATAACTGTGGGGAGTTTTCTTTGTTAGAATTGACTCAGGTTTTGAGTCTTACGTCAAGCTCTTCTATCAAGAGTGGCACAGTAAACGCAGCTCAGAGAAATCACGGCATCTGGCACCGACTCTTTCAGAAGTCACTTAGACCATGACGTAGCTCCCCATACACTTTTGAAAGCCCATAAAGAATGGGAGAACCATGTCATTAATGTTTGGTAAGAATAACGAGCACTTGAAAATTATATGCACAGTTGCTAAGATTTAGTATAATTTAATGCTCTTTGTTGTGTAGTTTACTGGATATGTTAAGAGAAGCAACTGTTTGTATGAATCTTACAGCTCCACTGTAAATCAGATAATGTCAAGAAAAGGAGGTTAAGATGGAAAAGTTAATAGAACAGAAAGGTCAAGAAAGGGGGATTAAGAGGTGACAAGCAAGAAGGCTGTGATGAGTGAAGAGAAAAACATAGGAATTAAAAACAGGAGGAAAATGTGATACAGTGGATTAGGATGGTTTAAATTTCACAGATTATTTAAAAAAACAAAAGGGAAAGGCTGATGTAATAATAAAATACTTTGCTAAATCAGAAAGAAAAAATGTTAATATAGGCAAAGCTCATTACTTGTCCATCTTTGCTCTGATTTCTTGCATCTTAGCAAACAGAACTTTGCAAGTACAGCTTTTAAAAACTCCTTTTTAGTAAACATACTGTGAAGTTTTTGTGACAGAATGGATGGTGTCACATCTATTACTCGTTCTGTCTTTTGTATAATTGTATTCTACCCACCTAACATTCTGACTTCTGGAGACAGCATTTGTACACTTCTTGTAAGAGTTTTATAGAGCATCCAAGGCCTCTGTTTTGCTATTTTCTTTTTAAAAATCCTTGTCCTTTCATTTCCAGAAAATTTGTTATCCTACTGTACATTTACTTCCAATTCTGTGTCCTTCCTCTCAAGACATTTCTTCCAAATGACCACCTTTTTTTAAATGTGCCACACCATATTTACCTCAGTAAATGGAGAACAAATAATATTTTATTTACAAAGAAGTTACATAATTTTCCTTAAGTAACCAGCTAAAATAGACACTTGAAAGTAGATGATGTTTAAGATCCCATAGGTTTGTGTGGAATTCTTGCTAAACCAGTCCAGCTCTGCTTTGATCATCTAGGAAGATGACATCTACCTCACGTTCTCAGTGGTCCTGTAGTGACTGGCTAGTGCCCTGAGAACAGAAAGGACAGTTATAAACAGAGAAGCTCCTTTTTCCATCTTTGACTAGCACATAATACAACTCTTTATTTTTCAGGAATTAGTAAAGTGAACAGGCCAGCCAATTCGCAGTTAAGAGAGCTATTCCTTTGTAGCTGTCCTGTGCATGCGTTAGGAAGGCAGGGTACTCTTGAATCAGGTCAGTAGTCTTGAACTCTTGGTTTTACAGTAGTGATGAAGCATTTCAAAGATGTGGTGCAGCTGTGTGCTGACTTCTGCTCTACAGAAAGTTTTCCAGATGTATTGAGAATGAGCTCGAGGTAAGGAGCTTCAAACAGGAAAAACATGCCCACTATACAGTGTCTAAACATAGATACAAAAGGAAAGAAGTACTTTTCTGTATCAAAATAGCAGAAAACAGCACAGTCCTTGCAGTAGCACTTTGACATCAGTGCTGCTCATACAATAAGCTTGTATGATAAGCCTTGTATTATGAGGACATGTTTTTATGCAGTAGTCTGCAGACAGAAAATAAAAGCCTGAGAAAAATACTTTTCCTCATTTACTTTTGAAATAAATGAGACTTCTTTGAATTAAGAAAAAAAAATCAGGATGAAGTAGGAAACGGAGGAAATGTAAGGGAGGAGATTGGTTCTCCTACAGACCATGGTCATAGTTTTGCATCTGTATAGCTTCAGTTGTTTCACAATTTTTTGAAGTTTACTATAAATGTTTTTGTCATGTGTTATCACAGAGTGATTATAGGGGAAATGGACTTCATTTTTGAATGGCATGAAGGTGTTAGAGGCAGACAGAAGAAGGCAAGATACAAAGTAGGAATAAATTAGAAAGGGGATTGGCAAGTAACGATGGAAGCAGAGACAGCAGACATGGCATGAAGCTTCATCAGAAACTTAAGCAAGAGCCAAGCTAAACAGAATTTTGAGTATGGGCTTGCATGGATTTGGGACCTCTGCCTTTTGTCTGTCCTCTTATGACAAAACCAAGCTCAACAAAGGCACTAAAGCTATAATACCTCTAGTTTAAAAGGTAGAGGTGTGGCTATATTTTTATATTGACTAGGCAGATGCTTTGGATGCTTCTCAGATTTTTTTTTTTTCCTTTCCCTCTTTTACAAAATAGTCTATTGTTGATAAAACCTGATTAGATTTGTCAGTGGTTAATGAATTACTAAAGAAGGTGCTGATGTCTGGAGATGCTGACAAATTCTCTATTTGATATTTTTTGTTCATTGCTTTTGTTTGTTCCTTTTCCCTTTCATCATTTTTAAGATAATATCTCTGTATATATTTAGTATAGATCTAAATTAGAGGAAGATCTGGCAACTGAAGAACCATGGGGCCTTCTCTTTTGTTTAGTAGTTCTCTTCAAACAGCTATTTCCACAGGTAACATTTACAACTTGAAAATTAAGTTATTATGGATGTTTAATAACTCCCCCAATTTAGGCCAGGGAAAAAAATGTGGCACAAGTGCCGCAGGTTTCCATTGCATTCAAGCTGTGAACTTCCTTACTTTCTAAAATAATACATAATTCCTGCATACATCAAGCTTGCTTATATGCAGTGTTTGATTGAACTAAAAGAAGTAATTTACATTTTTAGACAATATAACCTGTGTGATTCTGGCAGATAAATATATATATATATACACATACACACTCAAATTCTATTTAAAAAATATAAGTATATATATATATTAACACACATATATATATATATATATAATTAAAATTATGTTGGTATACTTTTTTGTATGTATTTGACTAAAGTAGTAAGGAGGTACACCAATCATACGTAGATCGTTGCTTACACAGAAAGTCGTTGCAACAGAACAGATGTGTAAGGTTACTGTTGGCAAATGCTGTGTTTTTGACAGTGATTGCTGCAGAAGCTCCTGAAAGTTAAGAGTTGTTACATTAATTTTGTTCTTGTCTGCACAAGTGGAGGGTGTCTGCCTTCTTTATATTATCTACAAACTGATATTCCTAGCCAAGAGAAATGCAGTGTCTAATGATAGAGTAGTAGTAAACAGCATTATTGTCAGTTTTTAAAATGTAACTTTATGATACATCATCCCAAATAGTCCAAAACCACCAAAGATGTCTCCAGAACAAGTCTCCTTGAAACGTTTTGTCTGATTTTTTTTCTGTTTTACACTTCATAGTTTTTTAAAAGGAAAGGAAAAAAAAAACATGAAGCATTATGCCTGTTTATTCTGTATCAACATTTTCTTCTCAGGAATTAGTTCATTATAATCACCACATTGTTTTTAAGTCTTTATGAACTGTTGAGGCACTTACTGTCAGTGGGAGAAATTGCAAATGTGTGTATAGTGTAAGAAAGCAACGATTAAATCCCGCACATTGCAGTCATCCTGGAAAGGTTAATTAGAAACTCTAAGAATGTAAGAAGGAGAACATCCTCCCTTCATATTCTTTTTTCCACTGGGCTCCTACAACTTCCTTTTCAGTTTTTATTTTTATTTTGTAGTATTATTCATTCTCAGGTGTAAAAGCCCCCAGCTGTTCTGCTGCACACTAGGTCTGTGTCCCAGCCATGTTCAGCTTCTCCTAGATCTGGAAGACTTCTTGTTTTCATTGTTCAGGAATCTTAAGATGATGTAAAATATTTTGAAATCACATATGCATTTGTATCCTTGGGATATAAATTCCCTTGCAAATACCTATTTTTCCATGTCAGCTTTTTGGTTTGGGTTTTATATTGTTTGGCTTTTTTTGGGTTTGGGTTTTTTTGGGGGTTGGGTAGGTTTTTTTTTTTTTCATTTGTGTAGGCAACTTACATGGAGTACAATCCTCTTACTAAAGCTCTTAGGAAAGCTTTAATTCAGAAGATTATTTAGTCTGATATTTCTAAAGCTGTTACAACGTTTCTGGGCTATGCTGTAGAATTTCTTAGTGTAGGAAAAAGCTCTAATATTTTGAATGTGATGAGAGCAATACACAAACCTGCCCCCCTTTTATGTTTTTGCCCTGTGACATGCCATTTGTTTTCTTACCATTCATAAGCAGGACAAAAAAGAAAAAATATATTTTACATACAGGTAGGCTGTTGTAAATTTAAAGTAAAAAATAAAATCCATTAATAGATCGTAGGTGGTATGTTGTGCCTGAGACCGAGTCTCCTAGAGAGTGATCATGGAGGAAGTTCTGTAAAATGCCCTAAGCAGTTTATTTTTAAAATTATAGTTTGGTTTAAGGAGAGAAAATAAATAAATAAATAAAAAGGTGTGGAGGGGAATAGTCTCTTCAAATTGATGTGTCTGCACAGATGTTTCCTTGAGTGATTCTCTGAGTACAAAGGGGTCCTTCTTGCAGTGGGGGAAGCACAGGGCTGTATGATGCCGCATGGCCAGGATGCTCACCCACTGCAGCTTGTCTAACTGTGGCTCGAGAGGCAGCATCTGTGTCTGTCCGTGGCCTTCCTCACCTCCAGGTCTCAGTTCTGTGAGGTTACAGGGACAAGAGGTGTAACATGTTTGTAGCGTGGAAGTCAACAGCAGTTGTGTTACTGACTGAAGTAACCTTGTCTTTGGTCAAAAATGCTTCTTTTCATTTTGCTTCCCAAACCCCTGTTCTTAGAACCAATAAGGTGCTGCACGTACAACTGTGCATACACCTTAACTGCTTCATGTGTGTGTAGGTGCACCTGTATACATACACACATGCACTTAGGCTTCTCCCATATTTGATTCTGACTTTAGGTGACTTTGAAAATGTAAATTCATGTAATAATGTACCAAACACATAAAACCTGTTCTAGACTGTCACCCTTAGTGTATATTTACCAAAATGCCAAATAATAAGTGTTTTAGACGCTTCACTACTTTCAACTCTGATCCTATTACCACTGGGCGGTTTGTTTGGCCTGTTTGCTTCTCTGATTAGTTTCAACTCTCACAAAACCTGAAAATTCACCTGGTGTGATGGCTTTAGAAAAGTACAAGGTGCTATCAGTGTGCCTAGTAATCCCCTGTTCTTATACTCTTCACACTGTTCAGATGTAGTCATCAGTATGCTTACCCTTTCTATACTTACCTCCCCAGCTGTATTTTTGTTCAAATATTTATTCATAGCTGCATAATAAATACAGTTTGATTTGTACCTAATTGTAGTAACTGATTTTCATTATTTATGAAAGTCATTGTCAGAATATGTTTATGGTTCTCACTGCAAAGAAACTTATAGCAACAACTTCATATGACTGCAGCAATAAAATAATCAACTGCCTCACTTAAAGTCAATGGCCAGGGCATTAACTCTTAATGTTTCAGGAATTATTTACAGTTCTGTATACACACTTCTGTAATTCTATTGCTTTCTGATTGATAGGATTCTGTTCTTGTTGTATTATAAGCTTGAATTATCTTATTAATGTATTTTTATGTTAAATGACTAATTTTTGAGAAATTAGCATGCCTGTCAGATTCAGAAATTGAATGTGTGTTCTAATTTGTTCCCAGAGCTATGATATAACTGTGGGCAAGGGTGGAAAAGCATTATGTGTATCGGCATGCAAATGAGCTTGCCAAGTGTCTGTATATCATAAAATGTCTTAAATCTACAGACATAAAAGTAGGATGAAGACATAGCCATTAAAAAGGCAGTCATTTTTGAGTGTCGCATAATTTAGATGCTTTAAGTTATTGAAGTGTCGGAGTTTATTGCACCTAATTTATTAATACAATCATTTGGGATTCACTTATGTCTCTTGCTCTGCCCCAAAACAGAGGCTAAAAGTCTATTTAAAATGCACAGACTCTGCTTCAGTAGTAAAAGCCTAAAATATTTCTCAAAATATGGAAACATGAAGAATAACAACTTTACTGTAGTCCTTGCAGGTAACGGGTGGCCGTGTTCCTGTTTGTTTATATTTGTGTATGAAAGTAGGGCAGAAAGATACAATAAAGACCAAGTGAGTTTGGTTCCTATTTAATTTTCTCATTGCTACATTAGATGACATCTGTACAGGGAAAATAGCTTGTTGCTTTGGCCTCTAACCAGGACAAAAAAATCCTGACATGCTTTGAAAAATTACAAAAAAGAAAATAAAATAAAAAAATTGTTATTTATTTTTAATCTTTTCATGTGCTGAATTGGCTTTTCTTAGTTTGCAGGTTCTGTTGTGTTTCTTTCCTGCCCGGGAGAACTTTTGATGTGTTTAAGCAGTTGACAAAACAGTGCCAAGGTGCAGTATGAATTAAAAGGGGTACTGCAGAGAGCTGGAGACAAAAGAATCCACTTGATTGTACATGCAGAGTTTAGAGTTACACCCTGTGTGTTATCTGAGACAATTATACACATGAAGAGTTTTTACTTTTAGGGTCTTTAAAAATAAAAAATTAAAAAAAAAAAATCTCACCTTTTGTTATCTTTTTTTCCCCTAATCAGGACAGAATTTTACCCTAAGACAGTTAGGAGTTTGTGAACCAGCAACTCGTCGAGGACTGGCATTTTGTGCGGAAATGGGGCTCCCCCACAGAGGTTACTCTATCAGTGCAGGGTCAGATGCTGATACTGAAAATGAAGGAGTGATGTCTCCAGAGCATGCCATGAGACTTTGGGGCAGGGGGGTCAAATCAGGGCGCAGTTCCTGTCTGTCGAGCCGTTCCAACTCAGCCCTCACTCTGACTGATACCGAACACGAAAACAAGTCCGACAGTGAAAATGGTAAGTTCTTATCCATATGCACGTATATAAACCAATGTTTTATTTGCCATTTTGATTGACACTCAATAATTTTAAATCATTAAAGGAATGGCCTTGAATTATTTACCTAATCATTTTTTTCCTCCTACTCCCACAAAAGTCAATATTCAGTATCAGTCCTAACTAATGCAAGATTTGGGTGTGATGCTTTAGCTGTAATTTTGAAAGAGTTTAATCGCAAAAAAGATTAGCTCTTCTTTATCTCAGGCCATGTCACCTGTTACCCTTTGGGGAACAGCTAAGTAAATAGTGATAAAGTTGATCCCCAGGGCCAGCTTGCAGTCAAAGGTTTCATTGTAAACTCTTCTTCAAGACATCCTGGATAAGTTGCAGAGTCTTAGAATGGATAAATGAATGCAAAGAATAGCTTATTAACGGGATTCATGTGACTGGAAAACAAATTTGATTGTGCTTTAAACTTCCTAGTCAACGAGAGCAATTGGGATTGTGGTGAAGAGGGATATATGGCCTTTGATGTGCCTTGGGGACTGGATTACTGTGCAATTAAAATCTGCAAAAGAAATCTAAACAGCAGCTTTGTAGGATGTGAGGTATGACCATTGTATGTTAAGGTTTAGTGTTTAAATGAAAATATTTTAAACAATTAGCTGATTCATTTTTAAAGCTTTTCTTTTTTTCTTTTTTTTTTTTTTTTTTTTACCTTCACTTGAGGTTATGGACAGAACCTAATGTGTTAAATGCTAAATGCACAAATGATACAAAACATTTTACTTTTAACTCCTTTTTATTTGCAGAAGATTTTCAGCTTTACTAGAATTAAAATGATTGTTCTATTACATGACTTCCTATATGACAAATTCAAAAGAAGAATAAAGAAAAATGTATAAAAATGATAATTAGAGTGATGGCTGTTGCCTGCATGGCTGCACTCCATTTTATTAATTTAATAAACCTGTCTGCTCAGCTATACAGAAGTCAGAGCAATTTTATTTCTATCCTCTGGCAATAACTGTAACTCATTGTGGGAAACAGCAGTGTAGGTGTGTATGTATGGTAATCCTTTTTTTTTAAAAAAAAAATGCACTTTTCTTTTAAACAACAAGTAATAATGTTTAGTCCTACATATTTACTGTTTTAACTTAAGTTTGAGAAGACAAAACCAAAGCTATATTTTGGTATTGCTCATACTTGTTGCCTTTCTGCTGATGGTTGGTTCTAACTGAAGATGCCTGTGCAAGGCGACTGTCTCAGATGGGATTCTCCTTTTTGTGTTGGACTTAATGCTGCATAGTACCTGAGGAGACAGCTCTCAGTGTTTGCAGGTGTCTTGTCTCAGGCTTGAAAAACTTGTTTTGAGTCAGAGGCCAGTTTTGAACGAGGCAAACAGGTGTACTTGCCTACCTCCTTTTGGCAGTGGAGTTTCTGTTGAATAACTTCTGATATTTTAGCTACAAAGCAAACTAAAATAAATTGTTGAGCAGTCCTGTCATTTTTCTTTTGAAAGGTCTATGCTGAAAGAAGTTCTCTTGAGTCTTGTAAAACCCTGGGTTAATGATCTTGAAAATACATATTTATATATACACACATGCGTACACACATTTTCCTTAGATAATTGTACCTTTGCATTCCAAAGAGGTGACTGCTTCAGAAGTACAAGTGGTTTGGTATACTTTTTAATAAACTATATATTTACATTTTTTTAAAAAGCAAAATGTCTGTTTACGATCTGCCAAAACTTCCTCCATGAGCTTAAAGTTCGAGTTTTATTTTATTTTTTCATGTGTGGTGACTATAAATATGTTAGAAAAGACATTATTTCTCACTGGTTAAAATTATGCAAGGAACGTCTGATGTTTGATACAACTTCAAAGAAGAGTTTAGTCACTAAAAAGGATTACAGTTGGTTTATTTATTGATAGGGAGGCCAGCAGTCCAGCTTAAGAAGTTACTAGGACTGCTGTGAGGCTAATGAAATTTTGATGGCTTGAGAGTCCCCCAGGGCTATGAAACATATATAACTCAGACCATGTCATGGCTTGCCATTTCAGTGAAGATGTTAGAGGAGTGGTGAAAAGCTTAATCTTCTTTGGTAGTTTTCTCTGTATTTGTATTTCCACTGAACATGGAAGATTTGGCTGAGAAATGTTTTTATACACGTAGTTGGAACTCAGTATGTTAAATCCTCACAATAGAATGGAAAATATAATTTAAAGCCAGGGAAGCCATATCAGCCTGGCAGGCACAGGTGCTCTAATCAAAGGACCAAGCTACAGGTGTGTGTTTTGTTAATTTATGGCCTGAAGTTAATAGCTGTATACTGTTAAAATCTGACAAATCTGATAAAGCTTTGAAAGCAAAGTTAAGAGTTACTACAAGTCCTCTCTACTGCATCCCTCTTTGCTGTGTGTAAAAGCTTCCTGACTGAATTTTTGATGGAACTGTTTTGCACATAAATGCATTTCTGTACAGCATGTTTACCTCTAAGGTTACATAAGGAGCAACAGGTTATGATGAGTAAAACACAACACCAAGATCGTACTTTCCACACCTAAAGGCCCAGGTTCTTGAGCAATCCAGCTATTCACACAGTAAAACTATTCACTGTTTAAATAGTCCATAACCATAAGCAAACCTTATTGGAGTTAAAGGGACTATTCACAATTATGAGAACTGCAACTTAGCCTACAGGGTTATGAACTCAGGATTACCCATTTGTTGGATGTACTTGGATTTTTCTTTCTCACCAGTTAGGCAAGAAGAGAAGCTTGGCATCAAGGCACTATTTCCATTCCTTCTTTGTAACTGTTGTGTGTAATTTGCTCTTCCAAAATAGTTGTGGATTGCATATCCCTCGGGAAGGCAGAACTTGAGGTTCTGTTCTGTAATTACAGTGCATAAGCAGAAATAGTTTGTTGACACTATTAGCTTTTATTTGTCAAAGTCTTAACATTATGTTTCTAAGACCCCACAAAAGAAACCTAAATTTGTGAGTAATATTGGCAGAATTAGAAATTTCTTTAAAAAAATATTTCACATTATTAAGTCGCAGAATTTTAAATATAAGTAATAACATACCATGAGTGCCAGCAGAATTTTTTTTTTTCCTAATAAAACATCAGAGCTGTTTTCCAAACATAACATTTATAGATGTATTCTCACATCAAAGTTTTAGGTTACTGCTCAGTAAATCTTTCTGAAGATAAATATTTTTCTTTGAGCTCATTCAACTTCCACTCTTGGCATCATATTCTGAGAGATTTGTCATGTCAGCCTCCCTGAAGGAGGACCTGCATCTGTTAATCTGGGCAACCTACCAGTGTCACATACAGAATGTTGTATCAATTGGAGCATACTGAGCATTTATGTGCCTCTTCAAGCTTTCTTCTCCATTCCCATTGCAAGTGATTTCATAAATGCTGTATCAAATAATTTATGTTAGTAATTGTTCTAGGAGCTGTGGCTTTGAAATACAAGCAGCCCATCTTTTACATACTTGCCAGTAACTTTATGTTGTTAACCTGTTCTAAAATGACTAAAGTTTGTCTTTTAAACTTCATAAATATTCTAACAGTGTATGAGCTAGAAGTTACAGTTAGGCTTCAAATTGCTCTTTTACTTAAAAGGGTCAATATATTTTTAAGGTATCTTAGAATCCATTTAGTTATTTAAATTATTTTTAAATCCATTAAACTGCAATCCCTGACTTAACGAGACATCAGAAAGCTAATAAGCAAAACATGAAAGTTAGCTGAGCAAGTTATTCCTAAAGTCCATCTCCTTATGGAGTTATTTATTTATTGTAAAGTAATATGACCAATTTTGTAGGCAATTTTTGTGCCAGCCTGAAACTCAGGGTCTGGCAGTGATTGTGACTGGAAAGTCACTCATTTAGGACTTAGACAAGTCCACGTCACTTTCTATCCCTTTGGAAGCAGTGTTGACAGTGCTTCTGAAAAAAGAGTTTAGCACTCCAGATAGGTGCGTGCCACATAGTTGACTCTGCCCGTAGCCACAAAGACAAGTTGGGTGTAAAAAAAAAATAGTTCTGATGGCACTAGAATGTGCGCTATTATTTTCTTATTTAGTGAAAGTTTTGCCTTGATAGGGGTTTGTTAGATGACTAAAGGAAATCAGAATGGAGCAAAATAAAAAGAAGAAAAGGAGAGAAGTATGAGATCATGGCATCTGACAGTTTGTGGTGGTTTAACCCACAGTAGGACCAGGTGGTCCTGCACTCACTCCTCCCACCCAGTGGGATGGGAATCACAGCAAAGGGTACACAGATTAGGATGGGGACAGGGATGGCTCACTCACCAGTTAGGGTCATGGGCAAAACAGACTCAACTTGGGGAAGAAAAATTAATTTAATTAGTTACACTGAACTGGTTAGATAAACAATTTGAAAGTTGGACCTATTTTTCACATACAGAAAAGCAGATATTGTTGTTAGACTGTTCATTGCTGAGGATTTCTGTAAAGAGAATATGTCAGTTTATCAGCTGTGTGGGCTGCTGCTTGCTTCCTCTCCAATTTAGCCAGTTTCTAAGACAGGATTCTTGTGAACTTAATACTCTCTTGTCCTTCCAGAGTGGTGAATTTTCTGGCATTCAGATCTCTGAAAACCAAGAAATACATTGGTAAGATACTCATCAAGACATTTTAAATCTGTTCTCTCTAACCCAGTACATCTATAACATATACTTGAACTCTGCATTCTTAAATAATGCACATCATTCAGCAAGTAGTGTGACACATTTTCACCTGTTTAACATCCTTCTTTATGCTAAGGCAAAACTTGACTTAGATGAAGTCTGCTGAAGAATCTGATTGATACCTGCTAGCCAAATGCTGAGCCTACTGATCAAAACCAGCCACATAGCTGGTGAATTAATATTCATCTTACTGCCATACCACCATTTACAGCTTCTTCACTCTTTCCCACGGTATTCCATCTAGCAATTACCTACCCCTCATTAAGCATGCCAATATCTCTTGAATTCTGCTTTGCTGCTAAGAAATTTCACAGCTAGGAAATCAGTCTGGTTTATTGTTGACAGAAATAAGCTCTGAAATAATACTTAATATCTAAACAGGCATACAAATTTTTCTTTGGTTACAGACACATGCAACAGAAATCTATACACAAAAGTAGTTATGCCTGGTTTTCTGCAATATTATCACAAGTTTTCTGTAGTTATGCCAATTTTCAGATTCTGTTATATTATGATTGTAGTTCTGTGGATATATTTCAGTAAATCTTCCTAGCATTCACTGTTAATGCAGTTGAGAATCATGTTAATAATTCCTTTAGCTACTGGCAGCCAAAGAGGGGACAGCTTGGCTAACCTTTTGCCAGTAATGTTTTGGGATCTCCCAGATTTCAGAGGTTTGAGTGGCGCTGAACTTGCTGTTGAGCGAAGGCATGAGATTCCAACAGGCCATCTTAATGATGCTTTTCTGATGGGAGTCTGGTACAGAACATCAGGCTAGAGGATGAGACTCTTTTTGAAAACTAAATCCTGAAAACTCTTTGCAACTAAATCTTATGATACACAGGAGCTGTAGGCTTAACAACAGCTGACAGCAATAAAATTAGAGTTGGGATCTGCAAGGAAAAACAAACCTAAGAAGAGAATTTCACATAATTCACTAGGCTTATAAATCCTTCTAATTTTAAGGAGTTTCAGGTGAAAGAGGTGTTTAAAAACTGTCATAGCTCAGGATTTCCCCAGAGATCTGAATTTCAAGAAAGTACCATGCAGAAAATGGAAGGAAGGTCAAATTTATGAAAAGCAGCTTACAAAGATGCAACTGGGGAGGTCCAGGCATACAAATAAAATTGAGACATAATCAGCAAAAAAGCAGAGTTGTACAGAAACATGAATGCTAAAAAGAGGGAAAAGAGGGAGTTGATTATTACTTAACAGTGAAGGAAGACTGGTAATATATTGCTGATATGTTTTCTTCTGGTTGTTTTTGCTTCACAATTTACTACCTGAGTAACTGGTCACAGATCTGACATTTATATTATTAAATAAAGCATTAGAGGTTACTTAAGTAAATAAAATTTGTCCTGCATGTATAGAGTGTCTACAGCCTCTGGGCTTTTTATGACTCATGTCTGAGAAATCACTGAGGATGGATATGATTCTGGAAGACAAAAACAAACAAACAACTTTACAAGGGGAAAAGAGAAGGAGGAGGAACTGGCCTAACTAGTTAGTGAGGAAACATCCTAGGAAAAAAAATATGTAAAAAGCTTATGCTTTATAACAATAAGCATGTGTTTGTACGAAATTACTCTTGTCAAGCTATACTGATTTCCTTCAGTGATAGTGTAAGCCACTCCTTGATAAGGAAAAGGGAGCAGATGCTAACAGTAACATATTTTGATATTAGTAAGGCTTCTGACACTGCCTCACTCCTGACATACTCAAAAATAGAGACACAAAGTCTAGGTTCATTATTGAAAGATAAATGTACAGCTTACTGGAAAAAATCCATAAAGAATGATTATCAGTATTTTATAAACTGGCAAGTTGAGTCAAATAGTACTCCACATCGTGTATCAAAGTTTTCTTAATGACTTGGTTAATGCAAATAGAACATTGTAACATGGAAAGAATTGCATACGCTTTGTAGGACAGGATGAAAGCTGGAGACATAATTCCACATTAAAAAATGCAGTTCAGTAAATACAAGTGCAAAGACCTATACTTAAGAGAGAATACTGAAATTTCCCAAATGTGAGAAAAACAAGTGGCTGTATCACAATCCTTTAGAAAATCATATAATAATTCTGCTTAGAAGAGATCTTTTGAGGGCATGTGGTTCAACCATTTTCTTAGAACTGGACTAGCATTAATTTAGAAGAAGTTACTCAAGGCATTGTTCAGTTGCATTTTGAAAATTTACAAGGAGAGAGATTCCACATCACCTCTGGGCAACTGTTCCAGTGCTTAACCAACTTTATTGTGATTTTTTTTTTCCCTCTCTTTATATATATTCAGAGTTTCCCTTGCTGCAGTTGTGATCATTGCCTTGGGTAGTGGAAGACCAGAGTTAGATTTCCATCTTTTGCCTTTTCCGGGCTCTCTCAGCTTCTCCTCAGGTTGTATGCCTCAGCACTCCAGTCATCATGGTCACTGACGATTGAATTCATTCCAGTTTGTCAATGTTGTGTGAGTACTAGCAAGCCCCAAACTGAATATTGTACACTAGACATGGTCTTCAAATGCTGAATAAAAGGGACTAATCACTTCCCAGGGTATGATGCCTCCGTTCTTCTGAGTGAAACCCAGTATGTGGTTAGGCCTTATTATTGAAAGGGCACACTGCTGAACTTGTTGTCCATGTTGACTCTGCAGGTCCTTTAGTACAAAGCTGCTTTCCAGTAGGCTCCCAGCTAGTACTTTTAGATGAGGTTATTCTGCCTGTGGAATTCGTGAGGTTTTTTTCCAGCCAATTCTTCAGCCTGTTGAGATCCCTCTGAAAGGCAATCTTGCCCTGCAGTGTGTTGATCACTCTCTCTGGCTTAGTGTCATCCACAAACTTCCTGAAGGCACATTCCATCCTATTCATTCTTAATATGTTAAATGTAGTACAGGCATAAAACAGCATTAGCCCCAGTATTAGCCTCTGAGGAATGCTATTACTATGAGTCAACAATTGGTCTTTGCACTGCAAAACACTATTCTTTCAGCCTCTTCATTCAACTGGTTTTCCACAAACAGCGCTTTGTAGCTCACCTCTCTACCTCTCTCTGCTCTCTCTGGAGAGAGTCCATCTCTCTCCAGCTTGATTACTAGGATACCATGGGAGACCATGCTGAAAGCCTTGCTAAAGTCAAGGAAAATAACATTCGTTGCTCTCCTTTTGTCCGCTGAGACAATTATCTGTTCATAGAAAGCAATCAGGTTGTTTGAGTGTGATTTATCTTTGGTAAAAAAACACTGGCTGTTCTCAGTCATTTTCTCTTCCTGGAGCCTTATCCAGGCATATGAAGGATAACTCCAACAGTATTTGTTCCATAATCTTCCCTGGGAGACTGGGATGAGGCTGGCTGGCTCTGCTTCTCCACATACTCCTTGCTCTTCCTAAAGATAACAAGATCTTTATAATCTCAAAAGTCATCAGGAACCATCTTCCATTACCATAACCTTTCAAGGAATCACAGAGTGGCCTTTCAGTGACATTGGTCAGCTCTGCCAGCACCTGTGGATGCCTCCTGTCTAGTCCCCTGGACTTGTATATGCTCAGCTTGTGAAAGGGGTACCTTAACAGCTCGCTCTTCCTCTGCAGTGGTAGGGCTTCTCAACTGTGCTTTGGCTTCCCTATTCTCTTCCTGCATGTCAAAGGAAATATTTCTGTATTCCTTCTGGGTAGCTATCAGATGAAGGTCATAGTAGTTATTTATCAACGGTGTTTCTTCACCCACACACAAAAGTGTCTTTTGTATACAGAGCTGCTGAAATAATCCTGGTACTGCACTCGTCAGGGCTAAGACAGAAATTCTGTGTCTCTGGTTTTGGGACTATGTTTTGAGGAGAATGCCAGCCAACTGGAGGCCTAGAGAAAGATTAACAAGATTGATCTGAAGTTTTAAACATTTGACTCTGGAAGAGATTGGGAGAATTCAGACTTTTGGGCCTAGTGTGTTCTGTCTAGATGTTGCTGCTATTCTAAAGTCGACATATGGCAAATAGGACTAGAAGAAAATTACGCAAATAGCAAAAAGTAGAAGTTAGCTCAGACAGGGTATTCCAAGGATAACTTGGTGAAAGAGATTGCTGAGGACCATGTGAATATTTAATCATCTAACATATTTTCCAAAATAATTCTAAAATGTAGGTGTAGTTCCTGTCAGTCCCGAATTGTGGGAGAGGATGGACAAAACAAAATCTTCACTTCTTTTCTGGTTTTGTTTTCTGTGAGTCAGTTGTATTAGTAAACCCCAAAATTAATGAGCAGGAAATGTGTTAGGAAAGTTAAGGTTATAAAAATGTTGCTCTGCAATTTACTATAATATTAATATTAATATTATTTATGTCTTGTTTTTTCTTCTAATTGGAAATGGTTAAGTTTTAATCGATATCTTTTTTTCTCCTAATTTTAAGTTTGATATAAATATATTGCTGTCCTCCTAAACAAAATGTGTTCTTCTGGACTTGCTTGCACAAGGAAATCTGAAAGAAAACAGCTCTTTTTAATTTAAGTTGCGTTTTAATTATGAGGTTGCCATGAAAGCAAAGCATGCTTTGCACATCTCTAAACTGATGATCTCTGCTGTTTTGATTTGGAATGTGGTTTTGATGTCCTTGAAAAATCACAGTGGTAGCAGTAAATTGTTTTAATTAATGAATTAGAGAGCAATAGAATTGCTGAATCAGGTTTATTGACGTAATTATCACTGGAATAAAAAGGAGGAAAAAAAAAACTGTCAGAGCTGTGAGATTATTTGGTTTGTTGTCATTCAAAAGCAAGTTTCCCAGCCACTGCTTCCTTTATTTCCTGTATAGTCATGTGGATGTGGGTGGTGGGGAAGGGTACACGTATATGCATACACACGTATACACATACATTTATATATTCATTAGACAAAGCCAAATTAATGGTAGTGATAAAGTCTAAATGATACCAGTTCTGTATAAATTTAGAGTAGGCTTATTCATATTCAGTCGTGTTAAGTTTTTAAAGCTTCATCTAACTTTGATTTTAAATAAGATTTTTATTGCATTTACCTGTATAATTGAACGTCTTTAAAGTAAATATAGGCTGTGCTATTGCCAGAGTATCAGTAATAATTATAGATGACAGCCTTTGTATGCTGATCAAATAACAGCTGGAGAAATTTTGTCAACATGATGTTGTTTTAATAAAAAACTGCAAAGGCTTTTGGAATAGATAGTGCTTTAAACTAACATCAAAATAAGTCTTTACATGGATTTAATGTTTCATGGATAAAAAGTTCTATTTATTTGATTCAGATGAGAATTCAGTTTGAAATTAAGTTTCAAGTCAAATTTTAAAATTAATAACTTTTACAATTATTAAAAGTATTTTTTAATTGAATTGATCAGAACTTTTTTTAGTCTGTATAATGTGCCGCCTGATCTGTTGAAAAACCTTAAGCTTTTTTTTCTTAATTTAGGGTGGGAAGAAGATGAGATCTCAAATCTCAGGAAAGAAATGCATGTTAAGATGCTGTGGTTTTGTTTTTTATTCCAGTCCCCCTCACTGAGTGTACAGTTTTCTTCCTAAATTATATAGGATTTGTGTTTAGTTATCTGTTGTTTTCACTTTTATATTGTAGGGAAGAAGTGTGCTAAACACACTTTTTAGCACACTGAAACCAAAGAGAATAATACTTTTTTTTTTTAACTCTACATTAGAAAACTTTCAGTGGCAGGGCTTTTGAGGTCTGCTGCAATCATTGTGGATTAGTTCAGATGTCTGTACCTCGGAATTTGCAAAATAATTATCAATATCTTGCTTTGCTGCCTCTTTGCTTTGCTGCCTTTTTTTTTTTTAATTTCACAATTGTGAACCCACAGCATCAGACTAGGAGAGGTGAAGGGGAGCAGTGTAAATTAATTATGGATTAAATTATGAATATGCAAATGGTTAATAGGCATATCTCTCACATCTTCTATAAGAGCATCCATAACAGATAACAGTTTTCTTGGAGTTTGAAGGTTCTGTGCAGCTGCCGTGCCAGTGCTGCCACTGCCTGTGCTGCTGCTTACAAATCCCTCCCTGGGGTACTGTGGCTGCTGAGTAGGTATGTCTGAGACAAAATGTGAGCATTTCTACCTCTGGTGCAGCATTCACAGCAGAAAAAGAAGCAACTGACCTGGGAAACCCTGTTTTAGATTGTCAGGCCACAACAGAGTAAAGACTGACAACAGGATGATTTCTGTGGTTAACTATATTGTTTTTTGTCCTTTGTGGAGAAATAGATGCATAAATGTGTGTATATGGCTATGTATGCATATATATGTGGCTGTCTTTACAAGACCATTTCTTAAACAGTTTTGTTTTCACAGTTTACACACATAGTTTTCTTACAGATTAAACATACAGTGTTGAAGACCGGTTTCTTCTTCTTCCAATGACCTAGAAACTTCAAAGCCTTTTCAGAGCAAATCCATGGGCAGTCAGGAGCATAGGTAAAAGAAAGTTATTCTGATGTTACACACACTGCCACTGACCTACTGTATGCTGGAGAGAGAAATTGATGGAGGGTTTTTTCCCCCCAATTGCTTGTTTTATAAATGTAGTACTTCTGAAAACTTCTTCATAGTTACAAATAAAATGTCTTACATAATTTTTGATAACTGATGGTATGGAGTCTCAGTCTGCACCTGTGGCAGACAGTCTGAAGAATTTGGGTTGCTTTGTCTCTCTACAAAACTTGAAAATTTTTTTGTAGTGGGTTTCACTAAACAAAACTGTATTGGTTATTTGTGCAGTTTGTAGAAAAGTAACAGAAAAGAGCAATCTAAGGTCCTTTTTGGCAAAAGTTAGATCTTGGAGAAGGTTTCAGGGTTGTCTTTTCTGTCTGCTGTTGAAGATGAATGTTGAATGTATCAAGATAGTTTATAATCTTTGAAGTTCTTTTGAATAGTCAAAATTTCCAAGATACCTGTCAAAATTACTTTGAGAAGAATGATCTCTATCATCACTATTTGGTTATATGGATAGTATTTAGTCAACTTCCATGTAGAGCTAACCAGAGTTGTTCAAGCTGATAAGTTCTTCATTGCATGATTGCTGTATCTTCTATGAGGAGATTTATTTAAAATTGCTTAAAAGCTCCACTCAGTGGGGAACTCTGCTACTTGTTCCCTTAACTGCTTTAGCTGCAGAGAATATATGACGTCTTTTTCATTAACTGTCTTTGCTGCTTGTTTCCTTTCAGTGGAGTTCTAGGAGATTGTTATATTGTTTTGTAAACTCAATATTGCTGGGTCCTGGCTGCTTATGGCAATTGAGATGAGATTAGATGCTTTTGTTAACAGGCTCCAGACTTTAAATTTATAGGGACTAGGCACCATCTGCTTTCAATTAAAGGTCTTGAGCTCTGAAATTAATTCCTTCCATTGGTCCATTAGACTCAGTCTTTTGACCTGAAGTCATGATAAGGTTATATTAGCCTCTCGAGCCTTGGAAAAGTGAGGAGTTCATGCAGGGACAGTACGGCATATTCCTTTTAGTCTTTGTCTCAGTGTAGTTAATAGGTAGAAAGTAATGATTGATTTTCCATTCTATAGGTAGAGTGAGATTTTTGAAAAGCGCCCTGGAAACTTAGAGCTCACATCCTCATGAATTGTAATAGGAATTGTGCTCCTGAATTATATAAGTGCTATTGCCAATTTTTCCCAGAAAATTCAAATTAATATAGAGAATGTTAACTAAATTCACAGAAAGACTTGACACAGAAGTGGGTTGAGTGTAGAAGTCTGTTGTTCCCAGACTCACACTTGCTTGTTAGATTAGCTGTGTTTTGCCTCAGCTGTCTTTCATTGATTCCATCTGGAGCTGCAAAATGATGGGGGTTCTTACCAGAAATCCTTGCCCTAGAATCGTTCTGCCAGTGCTTTCGTGAATTTATATCTGTCCTGTGGTGTGTAGAGAAGAAATAAATGGATGGACAAATTGGTTCATGTTTTTGAGGTTTTAACTCCTTCCCCATCCCCTTCTCATTTCCTTTCTGTTTTTAGCTGAAAATTGAGGTTTGTCAAAATACAGCAAGGAATACTGTGGAGTGCGGAGAACCTACAGCCACAAGCTTTTTGGTTCCAAATGAAAAAGCTCTAAGATGCTAAATAACTATGCTGGTGGTTTAAATTTAACATCAGTTCCTCATGCTCATGAAAATGTATTTTAAAGGTTTCAGGATCTGATAGTTCCTCAGTAGACTTTGGTTTAATTTTTACAGTAATAGTAATTTTCTGGAAGACAGCTTGTAATAGTATTGGTTTTGAGACAAAAATCTCTTCAATGTCTAAGAGAATTCCTGTCTTACCCCAAAATGCAATTTATTAGAATGTTTTGGAATCTGCTGGCCATTAGACTAGGAGTAGAAATAAGCAAGGAGAGAGTTCATATACCTCTTCTTATTCCTATCTAACAATGCCCGTGCCATAAAAAATGCAGAAGTGTTTGACTTCATACAGGGAGCAAACAAAGTCAAAGTGACTGCCTTCTCAGTGTGGAAGGAATGACTTGTGACTGCTCCACCTAAATATTGCTTGTTGGCAACTTGTCAGCCAGAGGTTATTTTTATTACTCTTTCTCAATATCTTCCTTAAGTTCACCTAACTCTCTGTCCAACTTGTAAATTTTTTATTCACAGGGCCGTGAGGATACTTATCCACTGCCAGTGCTGCCAAGGTTTATACTTTCAAGGCTTACTGCAGTGCCATTTCCTTCTGCCATCTTGATGCTGCCAAGACAGTTTTATGTAGTTGTGTCACTCCTCTGTTGTTTTTCAGGTTGCCAGAAGATGGCTGTACCTGCCAGCTGAGCCCTGTAACTGCTGGTTGAAAAAGGCTGAAATACTTTTTCACGTCCATGGGGAAAACCACTCTTCTTGCTATTCTAGCAGTTGCAATTCTTATTTTCAATAAGGCCAAGTCTCAAGCAGATAAGAACCCGTTGTCTTTAAAAAGTAGGTTTCACTTGAGTCTAGGTGTAGCCATGTAACAGCTTTTTAATTGGGTTCATAAACAGCTAGGTAAAAATATTTGTCTGCTGCCTGCAATTAGGAGCTCATAAAGTTTAATAACTTGGAAGATACCTATTTTTCAACATTATCTAAACTAGAATAATGTTGGAGTCCCCATGATATTAGACATTATTTGTCAAGTGTGGCTTAGATGTCTCTGTGACACATACATACATTTCAGAATTCAGTTTTAGTTGTTACAAATACCCTGCTACATTTTTGAAAATATAAGTCAGAGTTCTTACCTTTTTCTCAAATATAGTATATAAACCTATTAAATGAACTTATCCAGAAAATGCTGAAAAGTCCACTTTGCATACATTAATAACATTCTTCTTATCCAGAGACTCATCTCTGCACTGCTGACTTAGGTAATACATATAAACAACTATAATAATATTGAAAATAGGTAACAGAGTCTGTTAGCAATTTGCTTTAAAAAAACCACAAATTCATTTCTTGTTTTCTTACAAGTTCTTTGTTCTTTGCAGTATCAAATATATTGATTTTTATGAAAAAGTTAATCAGCTTACCTTTGTTCAGAGTGGATTTTTTGTTCCTCTGATCAGCTCTACACAATTGAATTTTTGATCCTCTTTTCTGAGGTATTTCAGTGTTATGAAAAAAGCATTAAAGAGAATTCTGATAAATTATTCTTTCAAAAAAGAATCTTCTGCAATGCACTTTTGTTGAGGCTGGAGAGTTAATTGAACTCAAAGATTTCTGTTTTGTTTTCAATGAGAAAGATATCTATGCTTGGTAAATACAAGAGGAATTAGGTTACATGGTTCCCTGCTGATCCTGGTTACCCCAGAATTCATAATATGAATTTGAAGTAAACATTTAGGTGGTACTATTGATTATCGCAAAATCCAGTTTTCCTTGTGATTTAAAACATTTTAAAATGGAGTTTGAATACATTACACTAAAAGATATGGAAAAAATATTTCATACTCATATCCAGAAAAATAAATTATTTCTGTATTTTTTAATCATTCTCTGTGACTCTGCTTTTATGAAACAATGGTTCTCCATGTAATATGTTTTTATGCAAAATGTGTGATTATCCTGTTTTGCTTTAAGAAAAAACCTTTTTTTAAAAAAAACCCAAAACAACAAAAACAAACACCACCACCACTAAAACCCAACCCAAAAAACCCCATAACTTTTTCTTCCATTGTGGTCCTACTTTATTTTTCCTTGTTAAATCTAGCCTGACCTAATCCTTTATGAGTTGTTTTTGTGTCTGTATTACCTCAGGCTGTGCTCTCATCAGACTTCACAAGCTAAGTGGACTTGAGTTTTGGACAGTCTGTGGAAATAATCAAAGAAAATGTACTGTACTACTGGATGTGATGATAATGGTTCATTATGTCCATTAAATTTAGTACTGAATCAGTTCTGAGTGATCTGCTGTGAATTCAGGTTAGACTCAGTGTCCTGATCACTTGTAATTACTAAAGCGCAACTGTTAGCTCGGCTAAACTCCAATCCCAGTGACTTTTGTTCTGCTTATCAATTTCTTCTGAACTTTACATGTGGGAAGCCTTCAAAGTATTAACTTTGAAGTCAGAGATACGGCACTGAAAACCTGATTTGGTCACTAATTTGCTCTTTCCATTTTTGCACATTACTTCATCTTTCTGATTTTGTTTTCCTGCTTATAAAAGGGCATTGTAATAATTCTTTTCTATCAAACTTCCTAACTCTGCCTTTTTTACGCTCTTGAAAGAAATAAATTGAAAAGGTTGGGTATCTTTTTTATGTATCCATATAGGTATGTGTATATTCATATATAAATAAAAATACATTTGCAGTAACTTTAAAAAAGACATAACTTTTATAAATTCAGAAGCGCCTCTGTATCCTGCAGATAATCTCACTGAATTTCACTGGATTTTATCCAATTAAAAAAATAAGGTGAATGCAAAATCACAGCCAATCTGGTAATTTAAGAAGAGATTGCAGTAAAACTACTGCACAAATTATAAGCAGCTTTAAGATGCTTGCTTTTACATATTTTTAATAAATGCAAGTAGTTTTGTATGTTCTTAAAGTGTATGTCAAATTGCTATTACTGGAAATATGTTTTTTATCTACTTGTACAAGAGTAAAAAAAGCAGAGAAGATGTTATGGCCCTTTCTTTGGTTGCGTGCCACTTCCCATTATAGCAGAGTACAGCTGAGCTAGTGTTCTTGTCCATGCTTTGGCTAAATTGCTACGAACTTCCTGAATTGATTCTTTTGATTTTTGATTATATCAGTACTCTTAGATCAAGTACTGACATTTTTCACAGTCATCTATAATACCGTTTTTATGTTTTCCCTTATCTCTTGTTCAGGGCTCTCCAACCTGAGGCTTCAAGTTCTATCCATTCACTAGCAGATTAATTTTCTTTTTTTGGAAAAAGTGTCTGTCTCCTGTTTTGGAGAGGTGCACATACTGCCATGCTCTGTGTGCTTGATGTTTTCCCATAGGATGCACACAAAGCATGAGAGAGAGAGAGAGAGAGAGAGAGAGAGAGATGCCTGAAGACTGGAGGAAAGCCAATGTCACTCTAGTCTTCAAACAGGGCAAGAAGGAGGATCCGGGTAACCACAGGCCAGTCAGCCTCACCTCCATCCCTTGGAAGGTTATGGAACAGCTCATTCTTGGTCCCATCTCTAAGCAGTTGGAAGAAAAGAAGGTTCTCAGGAGTAGTCAGCATGGTTTCACTAAGGGGAAATCATGCTTGACCAATCTGGTAGCCTTATATGATGTCATCACCAGCTGGGTAGATGAGGGGACAGCAGTGGATGTTGTCTACCTTGATTTTAGCAAAGCTTTTGATACAGTCTCCCACAACATCCTTGTAGCAAAGCTTCGAAGGTATGGGATAGATGAGTGGACGGTGAGGTGGATTGAGAACTGGCTGACTGGCAGAGCTTAGAAGGTTGTGATCAGTGGCACAGAATCTAGTAGGAGGCCTGTACCTAGCAGTGTTCTCCAGGGGTCAGTACTGGGTCCGGTCTTGTTTAACATCTTCATCAATGACCTGGATGTAGGGATAGCATCCACCCTCAGCAAGTTTGCTGAGAACACGAAGTTGGGAGGAGTGGCTGACACATCACAAGGCTGGTGTCAATGAGACCTGGACACACGGGAGGGTTGGGCGGAAAGGAGCCTGATGAGGTTCAACAGGAGCAAGTGCAGAGTCCTTCACCTGGGGAGGAATAACCACATGCACCAGTAGAGGTCAGGAGCTGACCTGCTGGAGAGGAGCTCTGTGGAAAGGATCTGGGTGTGCTGGTGGACAGTAGGTTGGCCATGAGCCAGCAGTGTGACCATGTGGCCAGGAAGGCCAACAGTATCCTGGGGTGCATTAAAAAGAGCTTGGCCAGCAGGTCAAGGGAGGTTCTTCTCCCCCTCTACTCTGCCCTGGTGAGGCCACATCTGGAGTTCTGTGTCCAGTTCTGGGCTCCCCAGTTCAAGAGGGACAGGGATCTTCTGGAGAGAGTCCAGTGCAGAGCCACAAAGATGCTGAGGGGCCTGGAGCATCTGCTGTATGAGGAGAGGCTGAGAGAGCTGGGGCTGTTCAGCCTGGAGAAGAGAAGACTGAGAGGGGATATATAAATGTCTATAAATATCTGAAATGTGGGGGTCAAATGGATGGTGCTGGACTCTTTTTGATGGTGACTGGTGACAGGACAAGGGGCAATGGGCAAAAGCTGGAACACCAGAAGTTCCAGACAAACTTATGGAAATGCTTCTTTACTGCAGGGGTGGTAGAACACTGGAACAGGCTGCCCAGAGAGGTGGTGGAGTCTCCATCTCTGGAGATGTTCAAAACCTGCCTGGATGCTTTCCTGTGCAACCTGTTGTAGAGAACCTGCTTTGGCAGGGGGGTTGGACTAGATGATCTCCTGAGGTCCCTTCCAACCCCTCCATTCTGTGATTCTGTGAAGTTAACTTTCTGAAGCTATTTGTACTGATCTCATCAGATCTGAATGAAGCAGTGCCCTTTCCTTAATTCTTCTCTCATCCCACCAAAACCATGAGAACAATTTGTCATCAGGTAGACAAGCCAGAATCCATTCTTGTGCAAAATGAACATGCCACAGTATAGGCAACCACTGATCCTTGTAGAAAAGAGGCATTTGCTTGCATTTTTGGCGTCATAAGTGAGTATAAAGAAGGAGCATGCTTAAGCATGCAGAGGCATTGGATGGAGCTTTACTCCTTGCCTTTTTTTGCTCTGCTCTCAGAGTGCTCAGACACCATGCTAAACATGATGTCTGCCATGCTTTATTTTCTATGCAATACCTTCCTGGTCCCTCCTCAGAGTCTACTGTAACCAGAAGTGGCCTTGTTTTCTGTGTTTAGGAGCTATAGATGATGACACAGAAGTAATCAAGAGAAAATGCTTGTGTTCATATAGTATTTCTCATTCTGAAATGTAGGATGGCTTTAGCCCATCATGTGTCTGCATTTGAGGAGATTCAAGAAATCCATAGGTTTCTTGTTAGCCCTTCACATTTTGATGCTCCCATTTTTCAGATTCTTCTGGTAAACAGCTTTTTAACTTGCAAGTCATTTGGCCACCTTCTGAGTCTGTAAGAAGTACTCCATTTGCGATTTCACTGCATGGCCTGTAGCACGAATAAAAGGATTTTCCAGACAGCTAAGCACTGTGATACATATATCAGTTTTGGAAGCATGCTTGAGGAGTGACAAAATCCATATGCAGATTGACTGTCGTTGTCAGAAGTCATGTAAAGCCTGCAGCATCAACTAGGATATTATGAAAGCTGTAATATGTCAGCTCACACTATTCTAGATTATAGACTGGTTGAAGCCATCACCTATCAAGCAACTAAAAAAAAAGTGTAGTTCTATGAAGGTGGTATGTGGATAGCTGGAGATCTTAAATCATACATGCATATGTAATGTGCTTTCAAGACTTCACTCATAACATTTACAGGTTTGGCTGGAGTTTGTGTACTGCCTTTCTGGGTACCACCTGAACATGCTGATTTTATGGAGCAAGATCTGGCTTGGTGGATGGATCCCATGAACACGTGGAGATTCTTTGTTCTTTACCTTGTTGTGACTATTTGCATCAAATGCACCAGGCAGACTGAATAAGAGCAGATACAGGGGATGTGATGTTGGGATGAACTCAAATTATGTAGTCTTTCTTCCTGGTTTTGAAGTTTGTCACGCTATCTTGCACGGTGTTGTTCTGCATCTCATTTTTGTGCCTGACTTCAGAGAAGAAGTCCTGAACAACACCACACTGGAAAGCTGGAGGACGTGACATTCATTCATCTCATCAATGCAAGGAAGCAGTCTTTCTCACAGGGAGATCTTGTCATATAAACTCTCTATTTCCATGGGTTCTGCAGTGATCTGGCATTTTCAAAGTAGTCAAATGATGACTTGGGAGCAGCTGCTGAAGGGGATTGTGTGGGCACTGTGAGGGAGAGACCTACTTGTGAAAGACTCATTTGCCACAGAGGAGAATACCAAATTCATAATGTCTACTTCATTGTGAATTGAGTTTATTGCCAGATACCTTTGGTTTTAATAATCCTAAACTCATTTCTGTGCTGGTTTTTTTTGCCTTTTTTTTCCCCTTGATTGCCTGAGTAGTGTCCAAGCTTCACTGGGACAAGGCTGCAGGGTTATTGTTGCAGCCAATTTCCGATACCAGAGCTATCACCAGTTACCTCACATGCAGTCTTGTGTCCTGCGCAGGGTGTAGTCTTGCAGAACTAAGGTCCCATCTGATCCAGTCATTGGGGATGGTCTTGAATGTCAGCGGTTTGAGCACCGCTAAGAGTTACCGTACCTTGCAGATTCGAGGAACCCCTTTACAAAGCAGAAAGCATGAGGACTTCTTCCTCAGAGTGAAGGATTTTACAATTGAGATTCAGAATATTTGGATCCGAAGAGAGTTTCAGTGGCATAGAGCCTAGTCAGGTGAACTGAGTTTCATGTCTTTGTAGTATTTGGTAATGAAACTCCAGTACTCTAGTGGTCAGTGGGTCAATGTCCAGGCAGAAGACAGTGACAAGCAGTGTCACTCAAGGGTCCGTACTGGGACCAGTGCTGTTTAATATCTTCGTTAATGGTATTGACAGTGGGATTGAGTGCATCCTCAGCAAGTTCACTGACAATACCAAGCTAGGTGGTGCAGTCAATGTGCCAGAGGGACAGGATGCCATCCAGAGGGACCTGGACAGGCTGAAGAAGTGGGCCCAGGTGAACCTCATGAGGTTCTGCTGCACCTCGGTTGGGACAGACCTCATTATCAATACAGGCTAGGAGATGAGGTGCTGAGAAGCAGCCCTGAGGAAAAGGACTTGAAGGTAGTAGTGGATGAAAAGCTGGACATGAGCCACCAGTGTGCATCTGCAGCCCAGAAGGCCAACCACATCCTGGGCTGCATCAAAAGAAGTGTTGCCAGCAGATAGAGAGAGGTCATTCTGCCCCTCTACTCTTCTCTGGTGAGACCTCACCTGGAATACTGCATCCAGTTTTGAAGCCCTCAACACAAGAAGGACGTGTACCTGTTGGAGCGTGTCCAGAGGAGGGCCACAAAAATGATCTGAGGGCTGGAGCATCTCACCTATGAGGACAGGCTGAGAGAGTTGGGGTTATTCTGCCTGGAGAAGATAAGGCTCTGTGGGGACCTTATAGCAGCCTTCCAGTACCTGAAAGGTGCCTATAAGAAAGCTGGGGAAGAACTGTTCATAAGGGCACTAGGATGAGAGGTAATGGTTTCAAACTAGAAAAGGGTAGATTTAGGTTGGATATTAGGAAAAAGTTCTTCAATATGAGGGTGGTGGTTCATTGGAACAAGTTGCCCAGAGGGAGTGGAGGCCCCGTCCCTGGAGATATTCAAGGTCAGGCTTGATGGGGCTCTGAGCAACCTGATCTAGTAAAGATGTCCCTGCTCACTGCAGCTGGGTTGGACTAGATGACCAACCCAATACATTCTATGATTCTGTGATTCTACCAGAATTCCTTAGGGATCTCTTTCAAACAAAATTAGAGACAGCTAAGCTGTGGAATACTGTGCATGTGTTCAGTAGGTTAGTGTCTAGAGTTTTGCATTTGTCAAGTAACATATAAGATTAAGTTAAATATGAAGACAATGGACTTCTTTATTCCACTTCAGAATCAGTAAAGTAAAAGTACCACAGTTTACTGACAAAATACAATTAAAATCAGTAAGCATATAGCTAGATGTGAAATACATCAATTTAAAGCCTTTGTGCTGAAGAACTCGTAACTAGAAGTCTTTAAAGTAGGCAGTAGACTATTAGAAGGCTAAGCAAACTGCTGACTAAATTCATTCAGAGGCTAAATTATTTAACAGCATCCAATACACATTGTCATAGCGTGAATTTATATCTAGCTGCTCTTCTTGGGAGCATTTTGTGCAATTGCTATAACTTGAATATTAAGAACTAGATTATTCAATCTTATTTCAAACTGGTCTGCAATATCTGCAGAAATTGGATATGCATATCTCAGAGTCCCTGGCTTTTCTTAAATTGAAAGAAAGTATTCACATATGTAAATGTGAGTATGGGCAGAAGACAATGCAAGGCTGTAACCTATAGACTTTAGTGATATTTGCATGCTAGCATACTTTATAGAAACACAAATATGAATCTTAACATATAGAGAATACCTAAAGGGTATTTAAAAATTGGTATCTACACCTTGTTTCATTCTAATGAACTGTAATAGAAATTATCTCGTCTTTCAGAACAACATTCACATATCATGCTATTGTACTGAAGGTATTGTAGTTTAAAAGCTTTATAGAAAGCATTTCAATATGTCTATGGATATATTAAAAACTTAATATTGAAGAATACATCAAGGAGTAAAAAAGTTACTAAAGCACTCCCCTGTGCTGCGATTAATTTGTATATTATCAAGGTCTTTATTATGAATGCAGTTCCTAATGTAGGCCTGTAATAAACAGAGTGTAATTGAATTTTCAATATTTTGCCACCAGGGAGTAATTTTCTTACAAGACCTCTGCTCCATCTTCTGGCTAATTGTCAGCAGTTACTCAGTATTACTGCATGAATGTCACCAAACAGTAAAAATGGAAGCTACCTGCTTCCGTTACGTGTGAGGACACGTAATTCCAAGCCTTGTCTATTTACCGATTTTGAGTTGTACACCATTATCTCTTGCACCTTTATTAACATCATGAAGTTTTTTAAAAAGACAGTCTTGGAGACAAACCAAACTTCTTATAAATTTGGCTTGGTGTAAGGTTTCAATCAATTGGAGTATTTCACATAGTAAAAATAGAAACATCCACAGAATTAGGATTTTCAGACATGCTAGTGAGAAGAGCATTTTACGTAACCTGTGAGTGACTGAATATTTTGTTTTGTTTCTCAGCAAATGGAGTAATGAATTTGTGAATGTCCATTTTCTTTCACTTCTAATGCACATTGTGTTATATCACAAATATAACAAGAACAGAATTATAGACTGCTTTATGTGCAAAGGAAGGCTGATCCAGCTAAGCAACCAGTGGCTGAGGTTTTAAGATCTTGGTTCCATTCCTGGTCAATATTTTAATGAAGATTTTGAATGTTTGGAGTAGTTTTACTAACTTTTGCTAGCACTGCCAGCCTAGGAGGAGCCACAAACACTTTGCTGGAAGTGATTAGCATTACAATCTTCATACATTGGACTTATGAGCAAAAAATTGCATTAAATAAGCTGCAATTCAGTAGGAGAAACTATGGGTGCAATTCTGAAGTAATGATAATTAATTAATTCACACCTTCAAGGTGGGAGAACCGCTTGCCTGGCAGAAGTTACGTAGGAAAAGAGCCAAGTACTACAAGGGATTATTCATAAAGTGTGACTCAACCAAGTAATCGTTTTGTGAAGGGGAAGAAAAAAAGAAATCTGTTGGGACATGAGCATGAGTGTCATATAAAATAGTCATAAAGTAATTCCTTCAGCATCTCTTAGCACTTGTAAGGCCTCACCTATATAACTGTCCACCACTGGGATTCACAAATCAATAAAGTTTTTAACCCGAGACCATTGGGAAAAATCCAAACCAAAACAAAAAACAAACAGACAGTATTAGCTGAAATCCAAAATGGAGAGTATGTCCTCTGGAGAAACAGTGGCCAAACTGGACTTTGGAATCCAGAGAAGGGAAAATGATGGAAAAAACTTGTACATTTTCAGGTACGCACAAGACCGATGGTAAGGAGCAGGGAACAACTTTGTGGGTCATTGTCTGCAGGTCAAGAAATAACATGCTAATTGTTGTGAGAGAGATTTTGTTTAAGCATTAGGGTAGCTAAGCACTGGTTGGGATGCCTTGGGAAGGCTGTGAAATCTGTCACACAGAGGTTTTAAGAACATGTTAGTGTTCTATTAAGAATGGATAATCCTTCTCACTGTCTTGTTCATTCCTGTGAATCTGTGGTCCCTGCAGATGGCTATGAACAATGCCTAAGAAAAGTTGCATTTTGAAAGCTGATAAAAATAAAACATCTAGCATCATCCACCTATCTCAGTTGCTTAGCTGTCCTTAAGTACTATTTAGTAACAATGCATATCTGTTATTTTTAACACTTTTGCAAGCTGGACTGCTGAGAATTGTTTTGATAATTTATTTATTTTCTCTAATACCTGTCAGTTGGGGAATTTGCCAGGTTTCCTGACATCCAAGTGCTATATTTCAAATTCCAGACCAAACTTCTATATTAGCATGAGAAAAAATAACCCCAGACCAGCAAATGTTTTACAGGATTCTACTGGCAAATATGTTAAGTGTTTTTACAACCTAACAAATGAGCATCATTCTACAGTTATCTAAATCACTGACTACATTTATCTAAATCAGTAACTTTCCTCCCCCCTTCTTTCAAGTGGGAAAGACAAAGAAATGTGAAGACAAAGAATGTGCTAGAGCAGGAATTGCTACCTGTGCTGCCATCGTGCTCTCTTCACCTTTGCACACCTTCTATCCCATGCTTTTTCATCTTAGCTGCCATTCAGAAAATCCCATACTGGGGCAGGAGCAGTGTGAAAAGTGCTGGGAAAACACGGTGCAAACAAAACAGGAGGAGAGAATTAAGTGCAAGTGCTGCTGGGTGGTTTGGTGTATTGGCAAAATGGGGGCTGGTGCTTGTGCTCATAGATGTGGAATAGCTGGGATGGATTCAGAATTGAGTCAAGAGAAGTTTTAAGTCTGTACAGTCTTAGAACAACGGAAGAAACTTGGACATGCTTTTAAGATGAAGAAGTTGACAATTCTCTTTGTAGTGAAAAAATTGGAATAATAACTTTGCATTAAATTTATTAGAAATATTATATGATGATATAGTTGTTAATAATGTATAAAAAATAACATAAGACATGAATTCAGACTCAGTAGATGTATCTTAGCTATAATATCCTTTAAAATGTGTTCAGTATAATTTTGAAAGTCAGAATTAAGGTAGAGGCCACAGTCTATGTTCTTGTCATCCATTAAGAATTGCACTTTGGTACCAAATATAGTCAATATGATTATCTTTAAAACATAAGTCTGAAATTCTGTGTACTACATGCTAATTTTACCTCAGCTGTTCCTCCAGCATAAAAAACCTCCAGGCTTTTGATTCTTTCATGATACTGTGCAAATAATATGTGCCCTGAAAAGGCATTGTGATAACTCTGTAGCATTCACTTGCCTCATGGAAACCTTACAAGAGATTCAAAGTGAGGAAATACCTTAATTTCCCCCTGGTCTCTTTTGGGATGAGGACTAGGACTATTTGTAAGTTTTGAAGTGCTTCATACTTCTTTTTTTTTCAAGGTTTCACAATTCAACTTCTCTACAAAGTGGATGATGGTATGGCCCTTTTTCAGATCACAGCAGAAATGTAAGGACTGGTTTACTAATTGGTGCTTAACTCAGATTTCTTCCTTGAGGATGCCAGTCAAGGCATTTGTTATAGGGAAAGCAAGTATATAAGTAGTTAGGAGTATTGTATTTTTCAGCTAAGGAGTTAAGAATTGCTTGTCAAGTAGTACGTGGACAGTTGGAAGGCACATGTGAAGATAAATGTGAAGATTTTAGTATCTGTTTCTTGGATGAAATGTATTTGCTTTAGGAGGAATGGGAAACCGTTTCAGCTGAGATCTATCCACTTATCGCCAATAAAAATAATTTTTAAAAATCACTGAAAATCACTGCAAGGTTTTGAGGTGTATTCTTACAAGTCCTCAGCAGCAGGATGGTTTTGGTAGCCAGTAGACAAGACAGTAAATGGACTAAAAGTTGGATGCTGAGGTCATTTACGATGACAACACATAGAATGAGAATTACTACTTTGGTTGTGAGTGTACAGTATGTTTTTTTGCAGCAGATGTAAATTAAAAGAGAAGTTCACAAGTGGTCAGAGGCTTAAAGCAGCTCTTGTTTTGCCAGCCTGGTTCACTTCCATGGAACGGGGGAGGTGTAATGTCAGATCTGTTGGAAACTACTAGAAATTCTCAAACTATCCTTGAAATGAATTTACATAGCTCTTATTGAAATACCAAGGACATGCAAATATCAGTTTGAGATTTAGATGTGTTCTGTGTATTTTTGCTTTTCAGGTGGATAATGAGTCTCTTTTGACCCATAGAGTAAGAATAGTAAGATATATAATGCAGAGAAGACGATCAAACTAGGAGTGAGGTGGAGGTAGGGGAATTAGCTGGGCTTCTTAGGGCCCGTGCTATATAATTAAGGTCTAGTGTGCATAAGGGACATGGTATAACCCCGGTTAAGAGCTCAAAATGTAAAGTTTGGCAGTTAAGTTTTCTTTTTTTTCATGTCACTTAAAGCTGTTACAGATTTAGCAGACAATATGCACTTGGTATCCAGCCTATGAAACAGAAAGTGTATCTCAAAAATTGTCAGTAACATGTGTAAAAAACCACTTATATAACAAATAATCTTGCCTATTGAAAGGATAAACTGCTCTTTACTTGTTATTTGGAGGCTGGGAAAAATATATTGATAAAATGCAGGTATTATGTCTTCTTGATATATGTTTTCATATATTATTCTAAACAAACATACAAATAGATCTTGTGCATTTCCTGATTCCTTTAAGAAATAGTGTTATTAAGGTGCCAGTAAAACTGCCTTGAAAATAAGATCAGCACCGAGTGTTTTCTCCTCCCCCCTTATTCTTTCTCTTGAGGAATATGTTAATATAAGAGTAGTCTGTGTTTTCTTTGTTTTTAAGATGTAAGGTGTTGTCAGTTAAGGTGGTGTGTGTTTGATGTCACTTGCAGTTTTTTAAATTGCTTTTTCCCCACTCTTTCTAAATACCGTGTCTCATTCTCTCATAGCATCTCTGCATTATCACTGCTTTCCTAGCTCCCTGATATCTTGTCTATATTAGCACAGTCCCTCTGATAGGTGTTTCTATTTAATCTACTTAACTAATGCTTTCCAAATGCATTGAAGCAGATGGGTGAATTCTGTTTGACTTAAAGTATCAGTATAAGTGAGATTCATCTCCCTGCACATTCCACAGAATCACAGAATGTCAGGGATTGGAAGGGACCTCGAAAGATCATCCAGTCCAATCCCCCTGCCAGAGCAGGAACACCTAGATGAGATCACACAGGAAGGCGTCCAGGCGGGTCTTGAATGTCTCCAGAGAAGGAGACTCCACAACCTCCCTGGGCAGCCTGTTCCAGGGCTCTGTCACCCTCACAGTAAAGAAGTTCCCTCTCAAATTTAAGCGGAACCTCCCATGTTCCAGCTTACACCCATTGCCCCTTGTCCTATCATTGGACACCACTGAGAAGAGCCTGGCCCCATCCTCCTGACACTCACCCTTCATATATTTATAAACATTAATAAGGTCCCCCCTCAGCCTCCTCTTCTCCAAGCTAAAGAAGCCATTTAGTGACGTTTGTCACTTCTCTGTTCTTCAGCAGGTCTTGTTCAAAGGCAATCACTTCCCCACCCCTCTTTTTTTTTTTTTCTTTCATATGAGTATTGAGTAAACTGGGATATTTATATGCTCCATCCCTAACCAAAAAAAGACTAATGATTTTTTAGTCATTAGATTTATGTCAGCTGTTTTTTTCTTATGGTTACTGCTACATTGTTTTGTGTTACTTCAAAGAAATCAGTGATTTTAAAGATTTAACATCTAGGAGTATTTTTACAAGCATAAGTTTTGTGTGTGCCAATGTAAATCTTATTTGTCAAAGTTAGCACAGGAAGGATTTGTCTGAATGGAGTCTATGTCTGTATCCACTTTATAATCAAAACAGAGGAACTCCAGAATGTGGTTCATGTACTTTGGGGCAGAAGTACATTCCCAGCTTATATCAGGTCATTTACTCATAAGAGTGTGTGTCTGGCTGTGGAGGAAGCATTAAAAAGCATTATACCTGAGTTAGTTGCATGTCTGGATTACTGGGATCTTAAGTCAGTTTAAAAGAAATAGGACTTTTCTATTTTCCCCTAGTGCAGACTGCCCTCTTTTCTAAGAAAAATGGACAAAAATTTCTTCACAGCTTGCTTGGGAAAATATTATTTTCATAAATTATACTAGAGGAATTGAGTAAGCCCATTGCTAACACAATGCAGCAAACCCAAACAAACCCACCACAACCCTCCTCCCAGCAACCACCATTGACAATAAAACTGAGAAAGATGTGGAGAAAAGAAAGGGTTCAGGTGGTAATGATAGTGAAGAAGACATGGATAATTTGGGGCAAAAATATCATTAAAGTGTAATTGTTCCAAAGACTGAAAATAGCAAAGAATGAAGAAGGAAAACGATAGAATCCAATACAACTCTTATTATAATGGATTACTTCCTAAATGCTCCTTGTTTTATTGGGAAGGAATATGTCTGTTTGCTTTTTTTTCCCTAGTTCAGCCTATGTATTGTAGGGGCCACAGATGTTGTGCATAGCACAGGAGCCAGGATAGCACAGACGCTCTGTGCTGTAGTCAAATGTGTGCATTTTTTCACCCCTCAAAGAATAGTCTAGATCAAGGTATCACTCACCAATTTAAAGCTTAGAAATCAGTTTGGTGAATTCTTCAGCATTCAGGGATGTAGCATTAGAAAGTGTTTATGTGGCTTTGCAGTGGATTTAGTGTACTAGTAGTATTTTTTATATTCCTTACAAAATTTGTAGCATCTAGCCTTAAAGTTGGAAATATTAATTAGTATCAATTAAGCTATTTTAGATTAATAAATTTATTCCAAACCCACCTGCAGAAATTATTTTTCTACTTTTCCTGCAAAGGTTAACTTTGCAGACAGACATTGAAATTCCGTAAAATTTTCTTACCTCTGAAAAAATGCACAGAAAATTTTGGTATCAAATGGCCTCGATTTTTTGTTGTGTTCCCATGTACTGTAATTCAGGCAGGGTTCACTTCAAAGAAAGTCATTAGTATGAAGTCTCAAAACTTGTAATGGTTTGGGAAAGTTGTGGTCCACTATCTTCCATATGCTATTGTAATGTTGACAGCCCTCTTTCAGATAGAACTAAATGCAATTTTACAGGTGATGGAATGGAATTGTAGTAGCATTCAGTAAAAATTGGAAGGCCAATAACATACTAGAGCTTTAATATCTGCATACAAAGTTATTAGAGCAGTATTTTTAATAGATTTGGTTTCTACTGCTTACAAAATGTAAAGTAGTAAACATTGTTAAAAATATAATTGCAGTCATTTCCTTATAACGGGAGGATTTGAGGCTTGACATAGATCTTTTTCTGCATGAGTACATGTGCTGGTGCTGCTGCTGGCGTTGTCAGGATGTGACACACTTCTTTTTCCTCTGGTAGTAATTGCTAAGCAATCCAAATTTGTAAACCTGTGCATTGTGTCCAAGATGAGCAAGGACAGGTAGGGCAGAATGCTAAATTTAATTTGGCTTTCTGGGGTTTTTGTGGCTTTGGTATGGCCAAGGACTTCTCAGCTCTGTAGCTTTGAGGAACAGTTCTCTCTGAAATGCCAATATTATAAACATTTTTTTTTCTTTTTTTTTTCCCCCTAGCAAATAATATTAGGCATGCAATACACAAGGGTCAGGTCTGTTGGAAACACAGTGTTGGGATTTGATTTTCACTTGTTCTGCTTTAAAGTGTGTTTCTAGCTTGTTTGCATATTTTTACGACTTTTTCCCATGTGATTTCACAAACATATACTTCTTCTCATATCATACACATAGTTTTCACCCTGACCTATTCCTAATAAAGAAATTTTCTTTAGCAAGATCATACAAGGAATCATGTTTGTTTATCATGTTTCTCATGATAGTAGCCATCAAAACCAGGCTATTGAATGTTGTTTCAATAAAATAAGAGAATGTGTTTGCTTGTTCTACTGATAAAACTAATTGGTAAGAAAATGTTTCCACAGGCAATGCAAATCTGATTTTTAAAACAAACCAAATTAATTTCTGGGCTTTCAGTTGCTTCTGAAAAACCACTGACTGCAATATTTTTAAATTAATCACTTTAGCAACTAAAACCTGAAGTGCTGAAGTGTCAAAATATAAAATGCAAAGAAAACCCGAACAAATATACATACATATATGGTAGTTCAGTAGAAAGAGTGCCAACGTAATGCATGTATGCCATTAGGAACAAATGACAAACATCACGGTATTTTTGCAGATGCAGGGAGCTGTAGTTTAATTTTCTGTCAGAAGGTGACTGCTTAAAGGTCATTTCCCAGAGCATAAGTCAGATTCTTTGGGGATATATCCTTTAGCTTCATCTAATGTTTCATTGACTGTATAAGCATTAAACTCGGCAAGAATGACAGGCTGTAGTAAGTGGATCCCAGGTGGGCCTTGGGATCTGCAGAGCCAGCTGTTCCACAGCTCCGATAACTCTTTCAGATTTGCAGATCCTTTTGCATCTGACATGGCATGCCTTTGTACTGCCCAGTGCTGATGTTTTAAAGGAGAACGACTTAATAATTTATTAACTGCTACATTTCCTTTGGGCTTATATCTGTGTGATGCTGTTGAGTCACTGAGAAGTGTAAATACAGAGGAGCTAACAGAAGCACAGTCTTTAAGAAAGCCAAAGCTTTTTTTTTTTTTTTTTTTTTTTTTTAAAGGACTCCTCAGAGAATTTATTGTTGCTCTGCCTAGTTCTGAAAGAAAAGTAGTTTTGCTTTTTAAATCGGGGCTGAACCAAGTTTTGAGGTTTAACATCGTACCTTTCTCAAAATAATGATAATTAACAGTATAATGACAGAGTATTTTCCTGCTTTTATGCATTTTTAGCTACTGATATTTTTTCAACATATTACTGATATCAGCCTTTTCTAATCTCTATCTCAGCATGCAGTGTGTACAGCTATCATCTCTTTCCCTTCAAAGTAAGGAAATACATTCTTGTCCATCACCTGTGCCTTCCTAATATGTTAGTGTAGGCTTCTGCCAAGCTGTTAGATCTCCCTAAGGCCACCTGCTCCTCTGCGCCACAGCTTTAGAAAAAGATGATGAAGAAACAGTAATACTTCTTCAACATTTCCTGGCTAAGAGAAATCAAATTCTGTCTTCTGGTTCCATGAATAAATACCCAGAAAAATGGGTAAAATTGGATCATTTTCACACTTGTTTCTTTAATCATAGAACCCAACCCTCCAATCTCTACTGTCCGCTCCTGGAAAATCAAAGCATAATGCAGTCTTGTCTGTGCATATGTGTATTTGGTTTGCATGGCAAGGTTTTGGTAGTGGGGAGGGGACATAGGGGTGGCTTCTGTGAGAAGCTGCCAGAAGCTTCCCCCAGCTCCGACACAGCCAATGCCAGCGGCTCCAAGACAGACCCACCACTGGCCAAGGCTGAGCCCATCAGTAACGCTTCTGTGATATCATTAAGATAGGAATTAAGATATCATTAAGATAGGGGAAAGGAAAAAAAGGACACACTTTTTAGATGGAGAGAGAGGAGTGAGAAGATGTGAGAGAAACAACTCTGCAGAGACCAAGCTCAGTGAAGAAGGAAGGGGAGGAGGTGCTTCATGTGCTGGAGCAGCGATTCCCCTGTAACTTGTGGTGAAGACCAAGGTGAGGCAGGCTGTCCCCCTGCAGCCCATGGTGGTCCATGGTGAAGCAGATGACCACCTGTAGCCCATGGAGGACCCCACACTGGAGCAGGTGGATGCCTGAAGGAGGCTGACACCCCACAGGAAGCCCACGTTGGAGCAGGTTTGCTGGCAGGACTTGTGACCCCGTGGGGGACCCACACTGGAGCAGTCTGTTCCTGAAGGACTGCACCCCATGGAAAGGACCCATGATGGAGCAGTTTGTGAAGAACTGTTGTTAATGGGAAGGACTCACGCTGGAGAAGTTTGTGGAGGACTGTCTCCCATGAGAGGGACCCCACGCTGGTGCGGGGGAAGGAGTCCTCCCGGTGAGGAGGAGGGAGTGGCAGAAACAACGTGTGATGAACTGACCCCAACCCCCATTCCCTGTCCCCCTGTGCTGCTGTGGGGAGGAGGTGGAAATCAGGAGAGAAGTTAAGCCTGGGAAGAAGGGAGGGGTGGGGAGAGGTGTTTTAAGATTTGATTTTATTTTTCATTATCCTCTTGTCTGATTGCTAATAAATTAAAACTCATTTTTTCCCCCAAGTCGAGTCTGTTTTGCCCATGCCAGTAACTGGTGAGTGATCTCTCTCTCGCTGTCCTTATCTCCACCCACGAGCCTTTTGTTATATTTTCTCTCCCCTGTCCAGTTGAGGAGGGGGAGTGATAGGGTGGGCTTTGGTGGGCATCTGGCATCCAGCCAGGGTCAACCTTCCACCATATGGATTTATGATATCCATTTAAATATCAGTCCATATTTTCTGTTATATATTTATAAGAGTTATGACACAGGATTACAGAACTTTGATATCACTATTTTCAGTGGAATTACTCCCATAAGCTGGAGTAGTAAAGTTGTGAATTAGGACCTTTGCAATGTTTATTTCTCAGATGCAAAAACAGTATAGTGCTGTATTTAAATAATAATTTTGTTTAGATATTTAATATAAAGACCCCTCCAAAATAGAGGTCATGAGGGGTTTTCTTAGTAGAATAATACAATGGAGCGAAGACAGACTTCCTCTATTTCCTTTGTTTTATTTAAGACATATGAGCTTGAAGAAGTTACTGTATGTTTAAAATATTAATTGCCTCTAATACTAAAAATTAATATGAATATGAATAGTAAAGTATTAAGAAGAGAGGTTTTAAGTGAAAAAAGCTTTTCTATTGACTTCCAGTAAAAATTTTGCTATTTGAATACTCTTTAATTTTAGCAGTAAAATACTTACTTGGACAGAGGCACCAGAGACTGCCTTTAAATACAGTTTAATTTCATTCTTCATCCACTTATTTAAAAAAAAAAAAAAAAAAAGATTGCCAGCTAGAAGTTCTTTTCTGTCAGGACTCCACTTAAACTCCGTCTGTAGAAGAAACAAAAGAAATGGGCTTTTTACATTTGTGGAAATCAGTCAAAGAGTGTCTGAGTACCTTCAAATATGTGGTAAATAGTGTGGTAGAATAAAGTGATAGAAGTTAATCCTGATTCAACTGAGTTTTCCAACTCCAGCGAGGGCTTTCATTCTCGGCATCCCCTAAGTTTGGGGATGATGCTGTGCAGATTTTCACATGCTATGTTACTACTTTTATTTCTGTGAAATCAACAATGCTTCATTACTAAAAAGCTGAGATAATGATTATATGGCACTTGCAGACTTCATGCTGATTTGAGCATCAGGATATGATAACGTGAATTATTTTTCATCTGTTCAGCAGCATTTCAACTCTGTGGAGGCTGAGAGCACTGTGAAAGCTTTCCATATCAAAAAAAGAGTAGACCAAACCTGATAGGTAATCAACATCCAACAGAACTCGTTCCTAAAGTAAAGAACAATATATTATTTCCTTTAGATGAAGCAAGTGAACAAGTCTTGCAGTTGAAAGGCATTCAAGATTTCCCTGAATAAGCTTAGGTTTTACAGCAAAGGTTTGAAGTGTAGCTCTACGATGAGAAGAGGCCCTATGGAAATGACCATTTCTGACTCAACTGCTGGGAGCCTAATATGTGCTTACAGTTCTGTTTAGTAATCAAAATACTTATTTATACATCCTTTGGTCTTGCAAAGTTAACATAGACTTGGATTAGTGAATTGTGCCCTAATCTTGCTTGTAAATTAACAAAATTAGGTAACTTTAAGTACATCTCCAAACTCCTCCCTTAATTGCTTTCCCAAAGGTGTTCACAATGGCATTTCACTGATGCAGCTGAGATTGAATTTACCAGAGAGAACAGATCTGGTTTAGATCCAGGAGGAGTTTATAGCATTGACATCTCTAAAGATATTTTATTCTTTGCAAAGGCAACAAATCCAGCGTAGAAATTACTGAAGTAGAATTAATACAGAGTTCTACAATGAATATTCAAAATGAAATCTCTTTTTTTTTTTAAAAAAAGCCAAACAAACAGCCTCATATTATATCTCTGTGGGTTTCCACAGTTTCCAAAATGACAAGTGACTTTACAGACACCCAAATGAAAATACAAAACTGTAGAGATCGTTGCTCATTACTGTATTTGTTCTTTATGTTCAAAACTTAAAACATCCTTTTTCTTTGTGAATGAAGTTTACAAGCCAGCATTTTTCTTTTAATAGACTTCTAACGCTGTTGGATCAAACATTGCTTCAGATGAGACTCCACCTACAAGCATGTGTCTCACTATTAGATATCCAGAAAGCCAAAGATAAACTTGGTAACACAGTTAAAGAGCTCATTCATTCATTAAGTTCATTAATTTCTCTTACTGGAAAAGACCATATTAAAATGGAAAAATGTGGATGTACAGTAGAGACTGAACTATAAGAGGATCTGTTGGCTGATCAGGGATTAGCTCCCCAGGCTAATTGTTGGACAGACAATAAAGGATGGAAATAATGAATGATTACTCTCAAAGGTACACATGGGTTTGGTTTTTTAAAAAAATTAGGGAAGTGCATTTTTTTTCTGAAGTTACTGTTTGGTTCAGTACCATTGCTACTTTAAAAGTACTGTCTTATTGAACAAAAAGTATGTTTGATATGTATTTACCTATGCACAAAAATGTTATCTTAGAAAAGCCCAAAATCTTATCTGGAAGAACTGACTTCCTCACTTGGCTTTGTAAGGATTGTAAACCAATCTCACCTTATTCAGTAGAAGATTTTCATTCATTTAGTAGACTTTAGATAATGTTCCTACCTTGCTGTTGCTTAGCTGGGGTCCTTAGAGATGTGATACTATGGAGAAAATTTTATAGAAATAGGTTATATATTTCTTTAAGATACTATTTTTTTCCCCGATTTGTTATATCACCTACAGACAGTCAGTATCAGTAATGAAGCAATTCTGCATTCATTAAAAAAAAAAAATAATCCACTACTGTAAGCATTAACTCATATGTTATGCTTGGATATGTCTACATATACTATTCTCATTGTCTCTTGCCGGAGTGATCAACACAGGCTCAATAATAAAGTTTGGTCCTTTCTTATTTATGTTGCAGCATCACAATATTATAAACCGAAGAAGTTGTTCTTGTTTTGTCATTCTTCGTAACGTTCTGTTTTGATTTGGGCTTGCTTAATTCTGTTCATTTCTGATCCATTGATCTGTAACCCAGCAGAAATGAAATTCACTCATGAAAAAGAAGTAAAATTTTCATCTTAATCAGTCAAGTGCAGCCACCGCTGGGCTGCTCGGCTTACCTACTCTACTACCACATCACTTTCAGATAAAAAAATTTTATTAGCTCAATGCAGAAGAATTATTATGAGGGGAAAAATACAGTTGTAAAATGACAAATTTAGAAGCCCTGTTTAAAATCTATTGGTTAGATTTTTAAAAAATTATTACAGTTAATCTACTGAGGCAGAGTGGATGGAGTACCTGTGATAATATCCAAATACCACGTCTTTTGTGACCAGTTTTCATGTTAAGAGATCTCAGAATGTTTTCTTGATGAGACTGGTTGGAATTTGTGTCTTATATTGGCTAACAAATACTACTGAGACTTCATTAATAAATATCAATAGTCTCAGTCAAGAAAAGTATTGTTCCTACCTGGGGGATGCTAATTTCCAAAGCACAGTTAGGTACCATGAAATAAACGGACAGAAAATTGTACTTGAAGTCAAGCATGGCTATATGTTTTCTCTCTGATTTGGGAGATTTACTCCTAGCAGGTAGATAGGTGATATTAATTGCTGATTATTTTCTGTGTGTCTCCCACCACAGTGCATCATGGAATACTTGCTAGTATATGAGTTTATCTAGGACAACCATGTCCACTCTAGCACCTACCTTGAAAACTTACCAGATTGTGTCAGAGGGTGTGAGCAAAAGATATGGGTCTACTTAGTTGGTGGTCTCTGAGGTCTTAATGGCCTTCAGCCCTGTCAGGCTTGATATCACTATGTGCTTATACTGATTTTTTTTTCTTCTGCAAAGAAGCAGCAATACATTTCTTTTGAAAATTAAATTGCGAAATAATCTCTTAGCAAGTCTTAAAATGGCATCGACCTGCTGGTTTAGTTGGGCTGATCTGATTTTCAGAGTATTTTATTTGTGTTTTGTTAATTAGTTAAAGCTTTATTTCTGTTCACCTTGCCACTGTTGTTTAGAAATGCATTTGTGAAAATGGAATTCATTTTTCATTTAGGAGCCTTTATTTTCAGCTACAGGTAAGCCAAATTAACCCATATTATTCTTAAGGCATATGCAGTGGATTGTTTGAATTCCTAAACTGTCATGTCAGGTACTTTGCTAATGTGGAATTGATCAATCTACAGACCCCAAACTGTGTAGAAGTGATAGCAGTATTGGCCACAGAATGTACTATGGGCCAGAAAGATAAATTGTTTGGGTTGTCTTTTTGCAAGTTTAAGGTCACAATTCATTCATCTTGTTACTTTGCTGTATTCCTTTAGTGGCTTCAATTGCAGGATTAAATATTGAATGGTGGCAGATCATTCAATATATGGCTTTTCTACTTTGGTATTAGGAGGCTTTTCATGCTTAAAATGGAACAATACACACACAGAATGACAAAGGTAGTCGTGCCGACAATCTGTTCTGTAAGATTAATCCCACAACAACATTATCAGGCAATTCTTAACACATTGATTTATTCCTGATATGACACTTCTGAAACAAATGGATAAATGCTTGGCATATACTCAGCATCCTAGGAGGGAGAATGTGGAATTGAACCCTCTACAGAAAAAAATCCATATTTAAAATTAACCCATTAAAAGCTTAGTGAGGAAAATTTAAAACTTTTAGACTGGCCTTTTGTACAAAGCTGGTTCATAAGAAACAAGAACAAGATAAGAGGCATGATTCTTCCCCAGAGACTAGATCATAGTCTGCAGATTCACCACATATCTTGTTTACAGTAATGGTGGTGCCACTATACTTCTCAGCTAGAGAAATGCTTCATGTTTCAGTGCCTCTGGCTTCCCACAGAAAGGCTCCTCTCTGCACCACTGCAAAGCCCCCAGGAAGGTGCAAGGTCTCTTGCAGACCTTTGCCTTACTGCTCTCCTCTTACGATTAGCGAGCAAGTGTAGGCTTTGCAAAGATTTGGGTTTCTGCACTGGTGAAAAGAGCAAGAGCATTTTGCCTCTAATGATTGTCACTTGTACCAGCTGTATAAAAAACTTCTGTAGTTTCAAACAATATTATATACAAAATGTGAAAAGAAGCACAGCTGTTCAAGTAGGTGCATTGGCAGATTTTGTAACTAGCATTATTTGTAGTACAAACCAGCTAAAGGAAGGAAATGAGTTGCTATTGATTCTTAGCTTTAGTGCTGTTTTATATAAGGTTTCTAAATTGGCATTGTATTTTGTATGTTACAGAGGTTTTTGTTAAATCTATCTGCAAGTTAAGAGAGAAGCTCTGGATTTCAAAAGCACATGATTAATTTCAGCAAGTAAGAAGTACCTCTGGGGGCGAAAATGTAGTTTTGCTTTTTAAAATCATATCTAATGATTAAATGTGTTACATATGAGCTGGGACAAAAGTAAGATCCAGTCTCAGTCCTGCATCTGACTTGTGAATACTCTGTCATTCAGTGGAATTAAAAGCCTCAGGTTAAGTGCATGCACTTCCTAACGGTGTATTAATTACACTGCCTATGCAGATGTCTTACAGTGATACTCACAAAAGGCTGAGCAATTCTGTGGCATCACTCATGTAGCCAAGCGAGTGCCAAAGAAGATGTTGCAGAAGTAATACCCAGAACAGAACTTACACCCTGGGCTGTAAGGTGACACCTGAACATTCAAGTTCCTAATAAAGGAATTTCTCCTTTGTGTTTGAGTGCTCCAAGCATGTTTATGCTTTCCTGCAAAATTAGGAGAAAGAAATGTCTTCTGTAGTGCAGTCTTTTGGGATCCTTCAAAAGTGTTTAGAGATGGTTAGATTACTTATTCATACATATATATATCTAATACATGTATGTATTAAAGCCGTGTTTTTCCAAACCAATCTGAACCCAGGTGTCTCATCTCACGAGGAACATTTGAGGCTGCTGGCATCTCAGTAGTTCTGTCAGTCATCCAGGATGTGGAGTATGGTACAAGTCTCATATGCAACTAGAATTTGCTTATGCAAGGTAGCACAGTTTCAATAGAGAAAGAAGGCTGACAGAGACATGACCAAAGATGTCCAGTGTGGTAGTCTGTCAGAGCACATTTCTTAAAAGTCAGAGAAAGAGCACTTGCTTCAGGAGGATTTGATTCTGAATCACTCTTGTGCCACATAAAAGGTATAAGAAGGATCCTCTCATTAGCTTGTTCGTGATTCAGTCTCTGTGTGTCCATAAGCAAAGTATATCCTTGGTGCACTTTTCAAAATAGAAGTTATTGACTTGTTAAAGAGATGAGCTTAGTGAAACCAGCTGACTAGAGATATTAGGAGAAAATTGTTTTTAAGATTTATTATCAACCATTATTTGGGCTGTGGTCTTAAGTATGAAAAATATATGCTAGTGCTTTTGATCGTGTTGCACTTATATATATATTAAGATGTATCAATTCTGGTTGCCTGCCTGCCAAAATCTAATCTGGATATGGTTACTACATATATACACCTACTGTGCATGTGCTAATGGCTGTAAATATTCAGACTAGCTAACAAGACTTGCTTTCTTTGCAGTTTCTACATGTAAGTGATTCTTTTAACTGACCATCTTAACACATTTCAACTTTAAATATTTGTTGAATTGAATGAGTTGAATTGAGAGTTGAAGCTTATTGATATTCAACATTTTTTCCTAATGCCAGTAAAATGTTTTTGTTATATACAACACCGTTTACAGTTTCCTTTAAACTGCTAATGCGCTTGTTTATTTCTAGTACCACTATAATGAAAGCTTACTTGGCAATGGTTTTTGCTGGAAAATAGCATGTATTAAGTGCTTCATGGCTAGTCATATGTGTGTTTGAAAAAGTAACTTTTATGTGGATGTGAACAGTTGTCTTAGTTATTAAAAATTGGCATCCTGTTTCCTCTGAATTTGGTGACAAGTGATGATATTCAAAGCTTTGTTACTAGAATCCCAAATAGTTTTGAGCATAGAATTAATATATATATATATATATATAATTAGGACTTATTTTTTTCTGTAGTCAAAATCCTTGCTTCTGCCAAAGGTATATTTTAATTCATTTGGCTGTTGTTGGTACCATAATACCATCAAAGTCAACATAAAATACAAGCAAAAGATCCTTTTTGGGGGTCAACACTCTTTTCCAGTATTTGTGCTGTAGATTTAATTTTTATACTATCCACCTATCATTGTGCAAGATTCCTTTTGATCTCATGGACAATTACAGACAAGAATAAACTGCAGAATAACTAGTAATTCAGATTAAAAAGAAAAATTTCTCCTTGGTATTTGCAGTATAATTTTTTTAATATCTTCCTGATGCAATCAGATCCCACATGAGGACATTCTTAGATAGCTGCACAAGCTCCCTAAGTACGTAATTCCCTGTAACATAGATTACAGATAAATTGCTGCATAGGTGTCATGGTGTAGACACCACAAATTATCATGAAATTCTAATTTTTTTTTTTTTTTTTTGTGAAAATGTTTCTACTGGGCTTGAAGATTAAATAGCCAAGATGAGAAAAACAGCATGTTACATTCTTAAATCTACAGGGTGATAAAGTCACAGATTAGATGAAAAAAAAAATGGCTGGAATGATTTTCCTTATTTCAAAAAAACCCCAAAACCACTTTCACTTAAATGTTGTTTTTTCCTTGGTTAGAAAGTGACTTAATCTGCTCATTCCTTTGTCTAGATTTTTTTTTAGCACCATAAAATTAGTAACCCCATTATCACCTACTCACTAGCCTTATTTTTCATTGTTCTACATTTTTGTCTGTCAGATTGGCATAAAATTCAAAGTGCAACTTTGGAGGTGAAAAGCATTGCTGGCCTGGAGATTTGGCTTCTGATATATATAAATGTGAAACCAACACTCCTCTGTTGATAAGCAGTGTATGTGACCCATGACGGGCAGCTTGCTGTTCTGGTGGAGCAAAGTATTACAGCTAGAGCATGCAGGCTTCTGCTCCAGTGGACCTGGAATAGATTAGTAAAGTGCTCTCACAGCTCAAAGAGTTTAGTTTGTTGGTTTTGTTTGTTTTTTCCTCCACATGCTGGATTATAGATTAATTCATATGCAAGTTTATTGCAAGATTCCTCTGAGACTCCTAGCTTTTTATGAATAGAAAGGTCATTTATAAATGATCAACATCATTGTATTTTATTATTTTTCCCATAGGACAAGATTGCTATGTTTCCTGTAAGAGACTGCAATCAGATTTTACAACCACACAGATTTAATGTTTTGTATATTACTTGGGTTTAGATAATTCAAGACTCTCTATTGAAAAATATGTTTGATTTCAGCTCATGGAGGTCTCTTCTGTTCATTTGTTACAATCTTCAAACCAGAACATAAAACTTTGACATGGCCAGAAGTCTTCAATTCTAAGTTAACCATGCAGGGCCAATCTTTGCCTAGCATGTGGTTTTCTGTAACGCTATAAACTTCCAAACAGTTTTCTCTGACGCATCTGATGATACTTCTTTGTCAATGTGTCTTAGAAGTTCACTGCTAGTAGAGCTCTATCTGAACCATGGGATCATACTGATGCTTGGTTTGGTCACTCAGTTGTGCTTCATATTTGTACTTGCTGGTCTTAGTTCCTGAATCTTATTCCTTTGGACATAACACATCTTTCAGTCACTATAACATCTAGTTTGTTAAAATCTATTTAAAAGTATTAATATTAACTAGAAAAATCTTTACCCAGGGAAAGTCCAAGACTTGAACATGTGCAGCTGTAAAGTGCATTAATTATTACAATATAAAATGACAATTAGTAAATTTTAGAGTTAAAGCAATGAAACATCTCTGTGATCTGATAGATTCAGTGTCAGGCACTGAAATTCTTCAAGAATTTCTTCCCTGGCTTAAAGCTCGAAAGACAACTTGGGTTTTAATAGTAAGGCTTGGGAGCAAAGTATTTTCCTGTATTTGTGTTATCACTACATCCAGAAGCTCTCGCACTGCAAGAGACACCATCTCCAACTGCAAAGCTGTCTATCAGCATTTAGAGGAGCATCACCAAAGTTTAGAAGCAATTTCCCAAGATCTTGGGAAAAGCGTGAGGGAAGGAAGAGTTCCTCATTCATTGTGGAGTATTTTGCATATAGAAGAGGAAATAATCTTTCCGTAGTCCAAAGCATACCATCGGTGAGAACCCCAGCTATACTTGAGAGAGCTTCTAAAAGGTTTGTGTGGAGTACCTATCCATGACTAATGCCCTGCTATAAATTTTTTCCATAAAAAAGAATGGCTAGATTTCTTATGAAGTCCAAGGTGCAGGACTGTACTCTCAGCTCAAGGCTATAGTAATTTGGAGTGGGAAAGAGAATGTGTAGTATCTTACTCTCACACATCAATGTGGGAATACCTGGCAGCTCAAACTCACAAGATTTCCTCTTTGAGAGGTTTAGGAAAGATGGTTTCTCTTAAACAAGAAGATGTGTTTGTCAGTGGTGCATGTGTGTGTTAAGTACCAACTTTGTAAAGTATTCAGTGGCCCATGAGGCTTTAGATGTGTAGATTCATCTCAGTGTGTAGTGCCAGACACAGATGTTAGATAGCTCTATTATATTAGTATTTAAGTGGTGCACAGGTAGGACTCCAACATACTTTACCAGAAGCATCTAATTGGTGTTTTGCCTGTTTATAAATTGCATCATACCAGTGGTTTTACCCCATGCAATACCATATTTTCGGATGCTGTTTAACACAATCAATTGTCCAAAGAGAAGCGAGTCTGCTGTTTCACAGTGGGGTCTGTGATTTCACAGAGTAGTACAATGATTCCTTGTTCATTTGTTAGTGTTCTAAGACAAGTTGATTTATTGCCATGAAGGGAGAGAATTATGGGTCTGTAGTATATTTAATAGCTTCAGAAATGTCAATTTTTTGTGTATGAAATCTAGTAGCTCTTTTCTCTGAGAGACTTCTCAGATTTTTATGTTGAAATTCTGTACATACCAGGGTATAGACCAGGTTCTTGCAAGTACTCATGAAGCATTATTTTCATAAGACGTTCTGAAGCTAAAGGATTTTGAGGCATGGCTTGTGGGGAGTATTGGCAATGAGAATATAATGAGATCAAGAGGCAACTGTCAGCTGGCAAAGAAAGTAGTCTTATTCAAGAAAGTGTCAAAAGTGACAATATTTGAAAGGGGCAAAACTTACTTTTCCTTCCTCCTTTGCATTTTCCATAGTTTGTTGCCATCTAGCAATAGTCTAGAAACAGTTCATGTTTCCCTTCAAATGCCTAGACTCAACCTTGCACACACAGACACATGCCCATACTGTTTTTCCTAGTGAGTGTCTTGAGTAGACAGGATATAAACCAGCCTGTTTGGAGACACCAGAGAATAACTGTCCATATTCCCCTGAAAATAACAGTGTTGTGCCTTCTAAATAAGGACAATGGGCATTCATGTGTAGGTGTGTAATAAAATACTTGTATACATGAGTGTATTGTGTACCTGTTTTAATATATCTCTGATTGCTGTAACTTGCAATTTCTGACTGCTGTCTTTTGTCCCTGAAATTGTACATATGGGCAAGTACACAGTGGTTTATTACACGGCAAATACATAAGTTTGTTGCTTTCTGTAGTATTTGTTCATGGATGGTACATAGAGCTGGCTAGGGGAACAAATTGGAAATGAAATTCAGTGTCACAGCTTATTTTGCACATTTCTTGCTGTGAGATCCCTTCTCTTCCTTTCCTCTTTCTTCCCCTTTCTTCATACTAGTACAACTTAAATCTGTTGTCTTGGGAGTTTGCTGGAGAAGTGAAGTTCTCCACAGTATAACTTTACATATGAACCACACTGGATGTTAATGAAGCTTCAGGCATGTAGCGACCAGACAAGCTTTGCCAGTGCTGGTTCACCACCTTCTGTATGTTCATCGGTGTGCTGTAATATGACAATGTTAGGCATGGTTTCTCCTTATCACTCCTTCGCACTAGCAAGATTTGTTTTAGCTCTGTTTTTACAATCCTCTTTTCTGAAAGTCAAGTTGTAATAAACCCAGCCAAGGCTTTCTCCCATAGCTCAGCTGCTCCTAGAATGTACCCCTCAGAACTGCTGAGTCCACTCAACAGTCTGTAGTTTTCAATTACGGGCCACAGATGACTTTTAAGAGACTTGACAAAGGTAACTAAGAAAATTGAGCTTGGCAAGATTAAATTTGCTGTATAGGGATCTTCCCAGGAAAATTCTTAAGGCTCTGTGAAGAAAAACATAATAAAAAAGGCTGGAAACTACATATACCTTCTCTGAAAGTGATTTTTATATCATGATAGTTCAAAAAAAATCATCTGGCCTCTAGCTACCAGAATACACTATCTGTTGGCAGGTGGAAGAGAAGAACCTTTAGTAGGTTATTAGGGTTGTATTTATTACATAGTTACATGGTTTATAGGTTTCTTCATCCTGTATGAATTTATGTCAGGCTGTATTGATATTCACTAGACATTAGTTTGTTCTAAAATGAACAAACGTGTTTTTGTGTCTGATGGCTTAAGATGAGACATTGTGTATCTAGCTCTTACTGTTATGGATTTCTCATTCTTAAAATGATGAATATAAGAATTTCTCTTTTATCTTAAAATATTTGTACAACTGTTGTGTATGTACTATCATGTTTATGGAGTATATCCTCTGGATGCTTCTAAACTAGTGACATGAATATATTTTACAGATACAGAAAACTGGAAGTGGAAATAGTGATATTTGAATAGTAGAAGTGTTTCTCATATTCACTAAGAGACACTATGCAAAGGTTTTTATAAAGTGGTATTAAACAGAATGGATTTCTTACCTCTGTAAGGGCCCATATATGCACTTACACCAGTACAGTTACTCATATTTGTAAGCATATTGAAACAACCATTATAGTAGTAATATTAAGTATATTATATTATTAAGTATATTATGTTATTTAGTATATTATATACTCTTTCTCCCTTCTTTTTTTTTTTTGTCCCCAAATATTTTCTAATCTGTATTTCCTATACAGGGAAGAGGCAGAAATCAGATTTAGGGCATAAGGAACTGCTGCTTTCCCCTTTGGCATGAGGGATAAAGCACTCCAGTTACCAACTGAGCAAAATATTGATAGAGGCATACAGTTTGCATCAGTTTAACATTTGTGATATTTTGTGGCTGCAGCTAAGATTCAACTCTGGATGGCAATGGAAATACACACCCAATCTGCTGAGGTGGTGCTGACCTGTATCAGGAGAGGGCTTACTTGGAATTAATTTCCATTAGTTGCTTTCTCAGTTTGTCTCTTCCAGCCATGCCTCATGTGAGTTATTCTTACAAAATGCAAGTATATTTTTTGACAGCAAGGCTACAGGAAGTGCAGCTTGTAGCAGACAGTTTTAGTATTTTGCCTTAACAGTCTAAAAAATTATAATATATCCCCAGACACCAGTAAGTGTAGCCAGAATGCAATTCTCCCACCTACAGAAAGCTCTGCAGTTGTTTTTCCCGACAGCTGGCAGCCTGTAGGCCTGAGTCATTATGGCCTCACCCCTTCCTTTGTCACTTGGGCCTGATCTGCCTTGCTTGGAAAACCTCCTCATTCAGTAGCGCCCAGTGTTTGTATCTGCTTACTCTCTGGGTTCCACCAGCGTTTGTCACCAAAGATTCTGGCCCACCATTCTGCTGCTGATGCCATTTATATTTATGGCTGAATTTAACTGAGGGAATTACCAATTGAACTTAGATACCCTCAGACACACTTGCTTATAACTCCTGAAATATCGGAACGGTCATTGCGAGACTATGTGAAGCACCAAGAGGAGACATCTGAGAAATTATGAAGCATTCAGATGCCAGACCACTTCACAACATTTAAATGTAGTACAAAATCATGTTTAAAATGTTTTTCCCAAGTTGTGTGAACAAAATCTTTATTAAGTGAAATCAAATCAGATATAAAAGAACTCATAAATCATCTTTTAAGATCTTCTGTTCATTGTCAGGAGCAGTAGATGCTTATACATTACATAAAATAATATCTTTACTCCCCTCTCCAGTTACTTTTCAGCTATTTTTTTCTAACTAATTGGCTTTTCATAGATTCATTTTATTGTACTTGAGTTTTAATATTTAAACTGCTTAACATGCTAATCGATTAGTTGAGGGCCGGAGCCTGCTGCATGTTTCTGTCATGTAATTCTATAGAACTATCTGCACCTAGTTAATATGTTTCCCTTGCGAACCCAATCAAATTGCCTATATCTGAACTACTTGCAGTTCCTTAAAGGCACAGATTTTTGCTGGAGATCTCCAGTCTCATTGTGGTTGATGATTCTGGCAATTTTATTTTTATGTGGTGTAGTCCTCTAGTCCACTAGGGCTGAAGACGTGTGAACTAAGACATAAGGGTTTTTGTTGCTCTTCTAGAAATTAAAGTCTCCAAAATCCAGTTTTTGTATATTTGTCAACTGTGATATAGGTGCTGAGTTCCTAATTTACTCCTTAATGAGCTTCAGGAGAGTACTCTGTAATGCTGGGTAAGAAACCTGGTATCTACTCCACAGTGAGCCCAGTCTGCCAGAAAAATTAAGGACCCGAGGTGGGTGCAAGTCTGAGCATCAAGAAGTATGAACGTGGTGCATTTCCCTCGTTAGCATATATCCCTCTAAGAAACACCATGGGTTTTCTTAGAGGGATGTAAGCACTGTGGTATCTGGTAATCCTTGCTTGGAGGATCTTCCTACTGGCAGCACTGAGAGTTGCGTGTGACCCTGGTTCAAAGAGGGAGTGGGGACATACATGAGTTTGGGACAAGAAATTGTGTTTAAGGTGGAATGGTTTTGCATGGTGCTCTAAGAGAAGTGCTGAGCAGGGAGGGCACATTGTGTCAGTGCAGGGGGCATGGCACGAGATGGCTGCAGTGTGTTTGGATGTGGGTGGACAGCACTGCAGGGACTTGCAGGAAGCTTTCAGGCAGAATGGGCTTGGGAAGCAAGAGGTCAGGCTACTGTGACATGGGGAAAGGATACAGGTGTCATATATGGAGTGGGAACAATATGTACAGTGAAGTGGCAAAAGTGTTGTGGCTTTTGTTCCTTTAAAATCTGGAATTGCTTTTGAAAAAATAGGGTACCCTAGACTTGAGCCAGCATGGTATTCCTTTTTTCTTTTCTATTGCAACTTTCTGACCCCCAGAAACAGAAGAAAAAAATGCTTTAGTGAGTTTGTGAACAAGAAGTCAGGAAAAATGTATTTAAGTGTTTTGATTTCAAATTAATTTAGTGATATAATCAGCCAAACTTACTTTTGAAACTGGAAAGGATTGCTATTTCACAACTTAGAAATATTATTCCTTTCCAAGTATTATCAGGCTGTTAATTCCAGTCATATACTTAGCAAAATGCAGAAAACCCGAGTTTAATTGCAAATCCCATTTTTCTTTGCAAGGGCTCATAATATTTTTCAGGCAGCAAGTCAAATCGGAAGCATTTATGTAGCTTCCTCCCCACTAAGCGCATTATGTCTGTCTTTGGTCATGGGTTTGCTCTGTTAATATGTCATAGACAGAGCAAGCAGGTTACTAATCAGAAGGTTAAAGGTGAATTGCTAAAATGGAACTACATAAGCCAGACTTAATGTGAAAAGACAAAGAAAAGCAGGAAAGAGACAAAGAAGAGAGCACAGCAACAGCTTTTTCTACAATCTGTGCATCGAGGATGAAGTTAGCCTGCATGTTCTCAGCTTATTTTGGTCCAATTTGCCCTGTTTCAGCATACCTGAAACATACCTATTCCAGCACAGGTTATTTTGTTAGGTGTTTGTCTAACATCAAACATTTCCTTAAGTCTGTATTTGTAATAGGTAAATAAAATGAAGGTAGCAGTGTTTCAGAGAAATGGATGAAAACACGGGCTTATTTACCCTGAGCAATGAAGAGCAGAAATGTCCCAGTTTGTACTGACTCCAGTTGGTAGATCTGCATGTTAAAAAGCAACACTCTGCAGACTTGCCACTTCGGGTGCAGAAGTCTGCCTGCATTAGCCAGGAGTTTCACCCAGACTAATAGACCTTGTCAAGAGGTATGGCACAGTGCTAACACGCTTTGATGTTTTGCAGCTCAGAGGTACTTGCATACTTGCCAGGTCAGGTATTTTAGCATCCATATGTAGACAGACTTCCTTAGATGTGTAATTTGATTTTTTATTTTTTTTTAATAAATGGAAGGCATGTCCCTATTTTACAGACTCAGTAGGAAATACTTGAAAGTGAGTAAGATTTTGTTAAGCACGTTTGTTTTTAAACCTGCTCTGGTTTCTGAAAACAAAGAGTAATCAAGAAATTCAAGAATGGATATGCAAGTTGCAGATTCTTATTATCTTTTCATTACAATAGTTACTTGCATATTGGTCATATGATAATTATTGTTAACATCCCACTGATTTTACTGAGAAATGAGATTTGTTTTCCATATAGAAAATTAATGAAAGCTAGCATATAAATACTAAGATAGAATGAAATACACTCCTACCCTTTTTAACAAGTGATAAAACATTTTATTATTAGCACCCATGTAGCTAGTGTATCTAATATTTTTCGAGTCATTAAAATAATTACTAGTGAATAATGCATTGTGAAAAGGCATTGTAAAACAATCGTAGCCTTTCAGCTGAATTCTTTCATGTCATTTTATTCAGTTTAAACCAGTTTGACATTGTCCGAGTTAACAAGTTACTCTCTTCTGTTCAGCACCTACTGGTGGCAACCCATAAATCAACGTTTCATCCAGAAGCATGAAAGACCTCATTAAAACTATTTTTGTGTGAGTTAACAGATCTCCATATTAACCTTTCTTTAAAAAATAAAATAAAATAAGATAGTAAAGGTCAGCCTTTTTGTACAACAAAGTTTACCAACCACGGAGATTTTCAAGCCTGATGGCACATTTGACTGCACAATTTTCTCATCAATTTGGCAGTGATCTGTTTGATGCCAGTGAGGAATGCTAAGACTCTAACTGTCTGAATTGTGTTAACATGTAGGGGTTTTTTTTTTTAAGCAGAAAGTGAGAAGTGGAAGAGAAAATATCTTTACATTCATTTTTTTTCCAACAGTAGTAAATTATTGAGGTGCTCATCTCTCCATTCACTTGCCAACTCATTGAATGGCAGTACAGTCTTGCATTTTATGTTTGATTTATTCTGTTAAAATTCTCTTTATTTCACTAATAGGTAAATACAAATAAATGTGTTTTGACACAATAGCTGCAGAAAGACTATGTAAGAAACACATCTTACTTGAATGTGGACTGTTAACAGTTTAAGGCAATTAACTAGACCTCTGAAGGCAAAAAGAAGCCCTTATATGCTTGTAGTCATAATGATATTCAGGTATGCCTGAAGATAACAGTGAAAATTTATTTTAAGCACATTACTTTTTCAGTATAGAGTATAGAAGCTAATATGCTTCCAACAGAAATCACAAATATAACTCACCTACGTTATACATAAAAGACAAGTGACAAATTTTTCAAAAATTTGCAAATGGGAATGTGTATTAATAAAAACACTTCAGTAACATAAAATAAAAGCATAAGAAAAAAGATAATAAAGCATTAAAAAGAAAAATGAAGGTGCTAAGAGTGCAAATAGCATTTTAGTAACAACAGTATTACAACAACATCTATACTTTTGAGTTTGAGTATGTCTTATCTAAAATCTGATTATAAAATATGTCAATTAATGGACAGTGCAGAATGCATATATTTGTAGCAAGGTGCAAGACTATTTATTACAATTATTAAAATTACTGCTACAACGAACCAGATTAATTTTTTCTTGTCATTTTTATTTCAGTTTACACAACGTAAATAACAAATAATAGCCTTCCATTATGGGAGTGCATTGTATGGTCAAGGTGGGGTCTTCCCCCTTTTATCACTCCCTAGTAGAACATGTTAGCATTAGTTAAAGCATTTGAGGGTTGGTTCTGAAAACCCATTCAATGTTGAACTTGATCAAGCATCTATGACATAAAATCACACCAGGGGACAATGTGACTCATTAAGAACCTACCTGTAATATCTTTGTGGAAAAAACAATTGTATTGTAATGGGAACTTCAATGGAGAGATTGTGTTCTGTATGTCTTGTGCTGTCAGTACTAAAATAACCCTGACATTTAAAGAATCATAGATACCTAAAATACTGGTGCAATAAATTCTTTATTAAACATCAAATTGATGGCTAAAAAGAAGGAAAAAAATCAGTTAATGTTGGCTTAGGTGAGCAAACAGATTAATTTATGACTTTATTAAATAGAGGAAAATGAAAAGCAGGAAATATTCTCTGTGTGAAAAACTGTAATGTAAAATATGTCTCAGTAAATTAAAAACCCATTTTACAAACCCCAAAAAATATTCAAACCCAAAACCTGAAATCATTCTTTCAAGTTTGTGCTGAAAACTGCCTTAGGAAACAAAAAACCTGTTAAATAATCAGTTTTGAGAGGATGCATATTGAAAAACAACTCGAGGAGAACATAATTTGATGATAATGAGTATATATCAGCCGAGAAATTCGTAAAACTGAAAGGGCAGGAGGACAAATGAGGGAGAAATCCATGGCCAGTAAGTTTGGTGGGTTTTTTTTTCTTTTCTTTCCTTTAATGGAGTGGATGTTGGGCTTCTTGTTGTGGCTGTTAAGATGAAAAGGAATGAGAGGAATCCTAACAATGTTAACCAAATCTAGGCAAAAAGAGAATTCCCCAGAGTAAGGCAGAAAATGCTGAAGTATTCAGTAAATATTGATCTTCTGTACTCAGATGAAGGAAGAGGAGGCAAAGAGGACAGTTAGATCATATGATAAAATATTTACTTTTCCTATGGAAGTATTAAATTGTAGATATTAATATTGGATGTTTTCAAGCACTATGGCCAGATAACTTCATTCAGGAGTGCAAAAATATGTGATGAAACAACAGGTAGACATAAAGCAGATGGGTTAAGACTGCCAACACAGATGCCAATTTCTAGTAAAGTTCCATTAAGAATATTAAAAGAGCTGGCTGAAGAGTTTTTGCAGTTGTTAACGTTGACTTCTATGAAGTAGTCTAACACTGGAAAACTTTTAAAGAAATTAAAGCAAGACCGTGCTTTTCCCTATGCTTTATAAGTACTGACTATGTATAGTTTTACAAGGCTGACTTGTAAACTGACTTTTGCAGTAACTGACTGAATGATGCAGGAATAATTCATGTGAGTTTTAATGTTAATGTTTAACATTCAGTGCCATTTAATTAGCTACTAATTAACCACTGAAGCCATCTCTGTGGTTTTATGGAAGATCATCAATTGCCAGAAGTTTAAATCATTATTTTTTTCTCCTAGAATCAAGTTAAAACAGAAACGTAACTAATGGTAGTTCTGTGGCCAATGTTCTGCGTGCTTGCAGTGATATCTTTGAGGCCGACTTCCAATTTTAGCATGCAAGATATGCAAAACCATAAACCTTTGGAGGTTTATGTCATGTTACAATTGCATTCTTTATTTTAAAATCTTAATGAAGGAAGATAGTAGGAAACTTCTGTAATGTCTCTTTTATTTCCAGCAGCTGTCTTTATGCTGTTCTTTTAGAGGCATACTTAAAATAATTGATATAAAACCTTTTGAGCTGGTAAGGAATGTGATACTTCAGACCATCTGCGAAATGGTGGCCTTACAGTAAAAATGAAATGAATAAAAGAAGGACTTGGTACTCACTGTATTAATCTTTTTTTCTCTGTTTATGATCTTTTTTCTTTTACCTGTAATAGAGCTCTAACCTTTAAATGTTCTCCGAGTTGAACAATTTTTCATAATCCAGCTGTCTCAGGATTGTTTTATTTCAGTTTAATATTTCTTTTGATTCACTGTTGGGTTTGTTGGTTGTTTTTTTTTCTGGGGGGAGCTATTTATGGGATTTAACTCCTGTGCCAGACAGGGGTTAATAAATCATTATTTGAATAATTATAAAATGTTTCCAGTTGAATAAATGAGTATGTTCTCATTAGGAGAAAAACCTCTTAAGGCCACTGTTTTTTCCCCAAAAATATCTGTTTGATGTTACTTTTCCATACCCATTCTCCCAATAAAATAGAAACATACCAAATCTCTGCTTCAAAGATTAAAAAAAAAAAAAAAGCTGAATTGAAGCATATTGATGTTTCTTGATCTATTGATGTAACAGTTTTTCCCCTATGTTGTTATAATGGAAAATACAGTTTATTTTTAAGGATGAGACTTCGTACTATAGGTAAGCCAATCCAGTATCTGTATGAATCAGAAGAGGATGATCCCATCCCGCTTGACTCCAGCCAGATGCTGTGGACATTTCTTTTGCAGACTTAGCACTTAATTACACAGACACAGCACGTCAGTTCCCTGAATGATCCAGGGGTGATGGTCGATGGTAGCGTACACTGTGCTGCTACTGCCTTGATCCTGAGTCTTGCTATGCAGTGGCTGTTATTTCTTTGTATTGGGGCAGGCTTTCATCCAATTTCTTAATGATCTAGTTGAGGCCATTGAGACAGCAAAGTACTATTCCCACTCCCCATCTCTCTACCCCCTCTACCCCAATTTATTTGGATAGTTTGCTGAAGATTTAGTAGCTTGAACTTGCTCCCTGCAGTCAGATGAACAGCACAGTTGACACAACACAGGAGGCAGGGTTTGGAGAAGATGGACATAACTGCAGCAGCGCTAAATATTTTAATGTCAACTTTAATGGACCTGTATCCTAACCCTGAAAAAAATTCCCTTCCATCACCAGCCAGCTGAACCAACTCACCCTGCAGCTGCACAGGCTGATCTAACAAAACGGGGGAGGAGGGAGGCAGGCAGGAATCCACGGCTTCAAGGAGTGGGAAGTGGGACCTCCCCTTTTGGCAGCCTTAGACTGGCAGAGCTGTAATATGAAACTGCTTAAGGCTTACTGAAGAATCTGGAAGTGTCTGATTCAGTTTTACATCATCTAATTTGTGCTTACATATACTTTCTCATCTCTTACTGCAATTCATATTTACATTACAGATTTTGTGAAGCAGAGAAAGGAAGAAAATAGTCCAAAACCAAAATTTAAAAGTGCAAATAGTAAATAATTATACTGTCAAAATATCTACTTCAGAACTAAATGTAAATTTATTTTGGATCCTGATAGTATTCCCCTGTACTCTTGTAGTATGCATAGCATGTTGTACTATTGTACCTGCTTATTTGACCTCCCCTTCCTAAGAGGGCACAAGGCATAACAGGAATTCCCTGTCTATTCAGTTTTTTTGTTCCACCTCTATTTTCTCAGGCTTCAGAAACTGGGGTCTCAAGTTAGAAGGAAGAAGTAGATCTTACCATTTTGATCTGGTGCTTGGATCAGGAAAGTAAGGGCCATTAAATAGGAGGGAGCAGGGCAGTTATGTCTAACGTAAGTTATTGCTGCTCAGAGTGTCACTCACCTCTTTCCTTTACTGATTCTCTTTTGTGTCTGTGTAAGCATCATTCAGATATTTCAGAATGACACCTTTGTTTCCACAGTCTTTCTTAGCATTGCTGATGTCCACGTAGGCTCCCAGCGGAGTGGGCTTACTGTTGAACAATCCAGACATCCCTGTACGCATGAGCAATGCGTATAGGACTTCACAAGTTTTGTTCATTGAAATGGACAGGCGTCAGTCTGCTTCAGGTAAATCTGATGACATCAGGACAGGTCTGAGGAAAAGCAACTCATTGTGTTAGCTTGTTTATTCTGGGAGCAGTTATAATTTTCCAGCCATAGAAAGAGTTACTGACTTCAGCCTAGTCTAGCTCATTGGCCTCATCTGGTATAACATAGCTTTCCGAACCGGTTATCCAGAAAATAATCTTTTGTTAGGGAGGGTGAAGAACATAGACTTGTTGGAAGCTACAGTTTTAACTTCCAGTTAAGGAAGCTTTTAATACTTAAGTTTGTAACTTTCCAGATTACCATCTCCTTGTCCTTAGGCAGATACTGGAACACCCATTTTAGAGGTGAGGTAACATTAGTCATCCCATATACATTGATGAATTATGAGTCAATGCTGCATCATGTGAAAGTAGCTGTGAGATTTGTGAGATTCATAAAAGTTGCTTTTTTTTCCTTCATTGTTCGTCAGGGGTTTGAGTAAGGAGTCAGTACGCGTTAGTAATTATACTTTCAGGTATCTGGAATTGCAGGCCCAGGTTCAGAAATTAATGGTCAATATTATGTTAAAATAAGAATGTTACTTTATAACTGAGAACAAATAGTGTATCAAATTAAAAATAAACTTGTCCTTCTGTAAGATTTGTTCAAACAATTTTACTGGTGGGTTTGTGGAGTTCGCTGGGGTACGCACCAAGTCCTGTACTTAAAAGATAATAGCCACTTATTCTCCAGAGTCCTACTAAAGAAATAATGTTAAAAATTATTTCTTTTTCTGCTAGTTTTGTCAAGCTGTAGTAATTACCTATATTTCACCTGAAAGCATCCTTGCCTTTTCCCTAAGTTTTGACACCAAGACAGGTTTTGTAGTTTTAAAACTGAATGGTCTAGCTCTGTGTTCTTGAGAATTAAATACTTCCATTTGTCTTAAGTCTGAAATTCAAAATTAAAAGTCTGAAATTCAAAATTAATCAATACAAAATCAGTAACTTCAAAATTACTAATATAAAATATTTAGCTAGTGATGAATTTTTGTCTCCAGCCTATAATAAGTGACAAATCCATGAATAAAGACACTGCTACAAATATAACCTTTCCTCTTATGATTTCAAAAATAAGTATAATTGCTTTACACATTTCAGTTTCTGCAAAAGCATTAAAGTGATGTATAGTCATTACTTACACAACTGTTAGTATCACTGGTGTAAGGACTTAACACTGGTTAAGAGCCTGCCAGTTGGTCCAGGCACCATATGAAGGCTTGGGGTGAGCTTGGATCCTCCTTATCTTGTCATGGAGCTTTTAGGAGGGCATAGAGAAATCTGAGCTCACCCTCTGAGCTCAGCAGCCAACTGCTTTAGCATGTCCAGCGTAACTGTATCATCTTGCTATTTTCTCTGGATCCTACATTCATCTACCTCAGCCTGAGGCCTGAGCCACTATACTTACAGAAGTGTTTCTGCCCTTGCCATGAGGTCATACAGCCTTATTGCTCACACCTTTTCATGTGGGAAGACTTTTCTGCTAGTACTGAATTACTTCAAGTAGATTTCCCATAGCAGAAAAATAAAAAGATTATGTAATTCATTGAGAAAAGGAATTGCAGCAGTCTCTCGAAGCAAGCAGAGTTCCCTTTATACTTGCTTATATATGGGTACTGCTGGAGTCTGGAAACAAATAAATAAATATTTTAAAGTGTCTATTTGTAGCTAAATTGACCTTAAAGACAGTAGTAGCATTTACAATTATACATATTTGGCTATGAGCTTTCTCAGTACCATGGGGTAAGAATTCTTGTCAAATGCTGTACACCTGTATGTGCTTGTAAACCAGTAGAGCTGAATTAATTATGCTGCATTTTATTCAGCTGTCTATATCAGGTAATTGTGCTTTGTCATTAGTTCTCTACATGTGTCACTCTGTATGTTCTTTTTTTCCTCCTGCTTCCCATGTTATTCACAGGAAATGTAGGTTTACCCATCAAGAACTGCACTGTTGCTCTTATATATAATTATAAATGAACTTTCAGATTATTACAGTCAATATCCTTCAATGAAATTACCACTTTTCACTGGCAATTTAGCAAAGCACAAGGAACGAGGTAGAGGTGAATCTAGGACATTCTGTGAGTTTATCTGCATGTAGGCTATTGGGTCACAGGTTTATTCACAAATTAGATTTATTTTGGTTTATTTTGCAGCTCTAGGCACGAATACAGTAGGATTGTTAATGCACTGTATCTTTTAAAAAAAACAAAACTTCCCAATTAGTTTTCTAAGATCACCTGAGCACCACAGAATGTGTGTAAAAGCAAGTATGTAGGTAAACAAATAAAGAATATTGATAGCAATATGACTGAAGTCTTTTGCCTCTCTCTTCCCTCCCCCTCCCCCCGCTTTGTGTGTGTGGGATAGTATTTTGTTTGGCAAGGTACTTTAAGAATAAATGGTAATTTGTGGATGAGAAATGGTAATTCGGCTAGGAGGCCTTTCTTCTTGTAGTTATAAAACACAACAAACTGAGAATGTAGAATTGCCTAAAGCCAGGGCTGGAAGGGATCCCTGGAGATATCAGGTCCAACCTGCTGTTGAAAGCAGGGACTTAAGACTTAGATGATCCAGGCTGTCTCCAGCAGAGACTGAAATAATCTCCACCAAGTGAAATACCACCTCTTATCTGAGCAACTTATTCAAATTTTTAATTGTTCTTATAGTGAAGTTTTTTTAATATCCAGACAGTATATCCCCTGAAGCAGCTTGGACCTGTTGTCCTGTCACCACACACCCCCGTGAAGACTACCTCCATCTTCTCCATAACCGTTTTGTAGGCATTGGGAGACTGATTAGCTTCGAGCCCTCTTTTCCCTAGGCTACATGAATCCCTTCTTCCAGCCTTTCTTCATGTGGCAAGTTCTTCAATACTTAAATCATCCTGGTGGCTCTCCACCTGACTCTCTCCAGCTTGAGCTGGAGGGACCGAATTCTTGGATGTTTTTCTACAATCATCTCCTTGAAAGTAATTTAAGAAGACAATGTGAATGACTGTGAAACCCATCAGTTTAGTGCTACACTGTAGTGTGTTAGCAATGTTTAAACCTGTGATTTCTGTGGTTTTGTATATGTCCTAAATAGGCTATGAGATTGTATTTATTTTATCTAAAGACATCTATGTTTTGGTGAAATGTTTAGCAGAGTTAAATAATTTTAATTACGTATGTCCATGCTTTTTCTTTTGCACTTTATATGGTGTGGGTACTAGGGTTTGGAGGGGTGGGAGGGATAGCTGTGCCTTTTCTTTAAACAAAGAAAAAGGGAAAAACTATTAATTTGCTCTTTGTTCTCTTTTGTTTCCCACAATGCAAAACTGCTGTTGTACCAACTAGTGCTGAACAGTGAGTGCTGGTTTTAAATAATCAGCTACATAACTGAACATATTTTGAAGCACAAACATGTCACGAGTAGAGTTGTGTACTGGAATTGAACTGCAATCCCAGAAGTAATATAAAAGATTCTTTTCAAGAAAATCCAACAAACAAAATTGTGCTATCATCTTAAGACAATGACTGACAGCATTTGTATTACTTATATATTCTAAACTCTGATGTTCCCTGGTTCATATTAACCTCCTTCACAAGGATCACAAATCTTCAGAGGATCTCCTATATCTATGTAATTTACTCTCTGTCAAACATATAAAACAAATCTCAGTAATATTTTCCATTAGGGGAAAAAAGTAGCTTGGAAAGGAAATCTTTATCATGCCTGGCCCAGCTGCTTGACTGTCCAGATCAGAGAGATGTGAAAATCCTTGTTTCAACACCTATAACCATGGTTAGATTGGTTCTTGGTTAAATACATTAGCTTAGTGAGTCTGTTATGGTTTTGTTCTGCTTTGGTTTGGGGTTTTTTGGTTTGGTTTGTTTTTTTTGCAGGGGGAATTGTTCTGTGACAAGATTATTGATAGAGACTTTTAAAAATTACATTAAATAAGCCAGGGTAAGATTAAGCATCTAAAAATTTGATATTTTTTTCTGTACAGCTATTGGTGGTTAGTTTTAGCTCCCTTTTAAAAATAAAGTCAGCAGAAATCCTGGGAGCCATAATATTTGGGAAAGTTTTAATTCTCTTAAGTACTTTCTTAATTGTTGCTCTTATTTCTTACTGTGCCATGCTCCACTTTTTGAATTGTAGCTTATCCTACTTCACTTATAGTTCTAGATCTCCCCTGTATCTTCTCCCTATTTCCTGCTTTTTAACACAGATCTTTGCTTATGAGTAGTTAATTTTTAACTTCCCATGTAATAAATATTTCTGTATGATGACTAATAGCACAGTGGGTAGACATATTTTATCTATGTCCTTCTTCTTGCTTATGAGCTTACTTTTGTCCTTTTCGTTATAGCTATACAAAAACATGTCTATCTTTGCCTTACAATGTAATTATTTTAAACATATGTTCATCCATAGTTTTGAATCTCACTCTGTTGGCATTAGAGTAGAATTTGACAGCTGGGTAAGTCCTATTTAAGAGCATATTTTGCTAGAACTACTTCATGCAAAGAAAAACATTTAAACCAAAAAACTGAAAGAGAACAACTCTTCAGCACCAAATTTTCTAAACTTCCTTTCCAATACATAATCAAAACCTAGGAAAAGTCATTTGGGATTACACTTGTAGCTTCATTCCAGGCTGCTGCTCTTTTTTGCATTTTCTCTATATTAGTAGAAAATCTGTGTACCCATGTGTTTAGATTAAAGACTAGTTTTGGTAGTGGAGTAAGATGTAGATGTCTCCTTTCATCACTATCAGGAGAGGGGTTAAATGCCTCATTCAGGGGAGTATGACCTATGTAAAATCCAGTGTTTAATCACAATCCTACTTATACCACTCAGTTACAGTATCACCAGAGCAATTACAGCAACATCCAGGCTTACCACGAGTCTGTGCAGAACAAAGTCCAGAGGTATTCACTTACCCTAGAAGTTGCACTAGCTCAAATCTGAGAGCTCTGAAAACAACCGCATAACTGCTGCTGTTATTGTAGCTGGGCCGTGGACAAATGTAATTTTAGTCTCTGGTGCTGTCAGTCTGGCATCTTTTGCAAGTAGTGATTTTATTATATAAAAATTTAATCTGTCTGCTGTGTTTTACAGGGTGGTTATGTAGAAAATGATGCGTTAAAAAAAATGTTGTTAGAAGAGAATTAGGGCAAAGACTCCTAAAAAGTTGCTAACTCTGGGAGGACAGACTTTTGAAAGCCAGTACACACTGCCAGACTCTTGTATTGAAAAGTGTTGGCTGAAATACTGGGATGTATAGATAATATGGTTGCAGAAAACTTGCCAAGGAAACTGCAGTCAGAAATGTAGGAAACTGTCCAAGATTAGGCCTCAAACATGCTGCATTCATTACCAGCAGCTGTGCATGTAAGAAGTGTTTCTTTATACCACATAACCAACACCACTGTGGCCTGTCATTGTCATTTTTGTAGCAATTTGCTGACTTTTTAAGAAACAGGAAAACATTTAGCTAAAACAGAAGTTGAAATGACTGACAGAAGATAATTTAAGGGAATTTTAATGGCTGCTGAGAACTATTCTGCAGTGCGCGTATATTTAAGATTTTCCTTTATGTAATAAAACTAAGAATTTTTTTTTAAAGTGTTGATAATGGTTTAATATTTACTGTAAATCACAGATGCATACCTTAAAAGATTCCTTAAAAAGCCAGAAATGGGAAAGCAATATGACAGTAGTAGTATTATTTTGAATATTAGAATTTTAAGTTGTTGAGCTTTTTAAAAGACAAATTCAAATATGCCTCCATTAGGGGGAGTTACACATGCATTACAAGTGCTTCAGATTTTCAGACACTGTTTGATATGATAGATTTTCTCTTGGATGTTTTTGTTAATGTCTAAAATGCTCTGTTACCACTAGTACTGCCTTGTTGCTCTGTCATGGGACATGTTTTTAACTTGTTTAATCAGCATGCAAAAATTTGCAGCAAAGAAGAAGGTCTAACTTTATCAATTTTTGAATACTTCAGAATGAAAAAAACCCTGTTATAATAATAAAAATATCTTTATTAATTGGAAGATTTTCCATAATGAAATGCAGATGGTAAGATTTAGAAAACCGGGAGCAAAATTCTTTCTCTAGCAGGTTCTCCCTTGCCCATCTTTTTTTTTTTTTTTTTTTTTTTGTCTGTGAAACTGCTTTTGCCTCAGGGTAGTTCAGGAAATCTATCAGTGTCTGGTTTGTTTACTTTGGTGCAGGAGAGTTTTAAACAGCAATGTGACCCTTGTGCTGGATGTTAGCATGAGTGTTATCAAAAAGGCAAAGCATACTGATGGACTTCAGCTGATAAAATTCTTGTGCCAGGCTTTAGAGTATAATAGTTTTAGATGAGGTATTGAAATCATGTAGTTACGTGCCTAAGCACTCTCCATCTAGCTAAGCCACTGTGTAATGCGGGTAGTGACAAATCCCTTTCCTTTATGTTCTCCCTTTAGAGAACTGAGAACCACAACCAGTTGAATTCTCTGTGGAATAAGTCCCGTGCACATTTGCCCTACAGTCACAGTAGCAGCCACTGTAGTCTTGCATAGCCCTTGGAGTACTTTTCTGTGGTCCAGCTGCAGGAGGCACAGGCCCCTGGGAAACTTCAGGAGAATTTCTGGGAGTCAGTATGATAGAAAAAAGGATTTTAAACACCTACAATCTAGGATTCTGTATACCACATTCGAGAGCTCATCTCAAGATGTATGCCAGTATCAGTACTCTGCTCTTCAGGACAGAGCTCTACTGGAGACTTTCTACCTCCCCCCTGCAAAGTTATTACAGAAGTAGGTGGACAAGTTAAGAATGGACAATTCGAAGTGGAGAGGAAAGAAGGGGAGACAGATGGAGGAACTGATGTCAGCAGTTCCTGAAGTTCAACACTCACTGTCTTTGCCTAGATAGATGACTGACTTGTATATGCATAGATCATCTCCATTGTAGAAAAAAGTATTTGTGTCTCTGGGTGGTGGACACAGAGACTTGAGAACAACTTGTTTACCAAAGGTGGATTGAGACATTAAATGTGGAATAGAGATCTTTCTTGTAGTAAAATTATTTTTTGCATACATTTTCCAGGCAATTTTAAGAACAAGCTGGTTTCCCTACTTTTCTACTATTTTGACCCCACTGCAACTGAGCAAATGTGGTAAGATGAGTATTGAAACTCTAACGAAGCACAAACACCCCCAGCAAATGTGAAGGAGGGAAGAGTAATCCCAAAGTATGGGAACTTCCAGATTCTTGAAAAAGGGCTGATGATGCTTCTTGCAGTATAATAGATGGCAAGGGGAAGCTAAGGCAAGTTAAGAAATACTTCAGGAAACACTGCTGTAGAAAGAAGAGTGAACTCTTGGAGACAGTAGTAATGCTATATCTGCCTTTTAACCAATATTAAGGACAGCTTCTATAAATTTGATTATCTTCAGGACATTTGCAATAGAAGCTGCATTTTACTAAATGCTTTTCTTATCTTTGAATCCTTCTCCAGCAGGCTCAGCTCTGACCATCATAGATTTTTGGCCTCAGAACTGATCCAGTTGTGCTGGCGTTTTCAATCCTAAATGTGGCTCCACTCTTCCATGTAGATTTTCATTTAGGCTTTCATTTTGTGCGCTTTGCTCTTAAAGTGTAAGCATATGGTGAGTGGGAAGAAAAGGGGGGAAAAAACCCTTTCCTTTGACTTCTGCTGATTCATCAGCAGTCTAAAAACTCCCGTGTCGTGCCATTGGCTCTTGTGTACCCTCAGTATATACATACTATATTTAATTTCTTTATTTTCTTTGAGAAATACCTTTTATGCTAAACATTCTACCACTTGCTCACAGTTTAAAGGGCTCTTGTACAAGAAAATTCAGCGGGCATTTCCGTTCCTTCTCTTGGCAGGTAACACCAGAGCCTGCAAATCTGGCAGTGCTTGTGGGAAGCTCTTTAGTAAAATGCACGGTTAGTGAAATCATTTAGATGATGGAATTAGGAGAAACGATAGTGATAAAAGTGGCTGCTGTGAAAATAGCAACTGAACGACAGAGCTGAACTCTGTGATTTCTGAAGCTGTTTAACACACATGGATCCATGGCAGTCTGACATCTATGCTGTGGCGTGCTGAGCAGATGAATAGAGTCTGGGGAAGGGGTAGTGGGAAGAAGGACTTTAGGGACTATTACATGTGATAACCTCTACATAATATACTGTATTCTGGAAACTTGTGTGGTGGTTAGCCTTGTTTGACATAAATCAAGCCCAAGTGGTGGTTTTAAGACCTGCAGTACAAGCTCATGGCTCTGTGTGTGAGCACAAGGTAAACAGGCTCACTAAAACATGGTGAGCACATAAAAAATTCCTGAAGTATGGATAAAATGAAGGAAAAAATATTTGCTTCTCCTTTCTCCTCTTTTAAGTAAACTGTAACTTAAAATTCTTGATGGTGTCTACGCCCTCTTTCTGAATATGCCATGTCTGTTGGTATGGAGTAAAATTATTTCACTAGCAGCCTGGCATGTTGGCAAGTATTAAGTGTGTTGGGTTGAATGTGGAAAAGTATCATCTGCTCTCTAGGAGAATTAATATCCAATAAATCTCTTCAAGGTGTGCCATAAATGCAATTCTACATGCAGTACAGCACTTAGTCTTGTGCCTAAAACCCCACCTATCACCAGGCATTCATCATCTGCCTGAATGTGTACCACGGGAAAGTTTGTTCATGTAGGCAGTTATGAGTGTACATGAAGTGTATTTAAACCCTATTCCTATGGTTTATGAAAACCTCTTCTTTTTTTTTTTCCTGGAAAAGGTGATAAGGTGTCTACTTAACAGCAGCCTGCAATGCATTTTTTTTTTTCTCTATAAATGCAATTTAATATTTTGGAAAGCATTTATTTCATTTTAAATGTATGATTTTTATAACCATTTTGTATATAGACCACTTGCAGACTCATACTAGGTGTCAGAGTAGTGTGAAATAATTTTTATGTCACCTTTCTAAGGCAATAAATGTCATACAAGCATACACAAGTGCAGATATAGTACTTTAGATCAACATTCTCAAACTGTATGTTCGAAATCTGTTTGACAGACTTACCCAAAGGATGACGTTTTTTTCTGATCTTGCCAAAGCAGCAACTGTGTAAAAAGAAAATACTTTCTGGTGGTTGTTTTGTTTTGTTTTTGTTTTTTTCCCCAAAGAGTTACAATGTAAAGGGAGGGAGGATAGGCTGTAATTAGGAGAAATGGTTTCTTTCCACTGAGAAGAAAAAGAAATTTCTGACCAAAATGATACAGCGAGTTTTCAATCATCCACCCTACAATAAAAAGATAAAATAGAAGATGAAGGACAGCAGCAGCTGAACCCACAGTCCTGGCCACGTAGCTTCTGTCCTGATCAGTATAATGCTTAGTCCAAGAAATATGTGAAATATTTTTTGTGGGAATCACATGGGTATGGTATTTATTTTTTTTGGCCTCTGTTTTTAAAAGCTCTTTCTAAAGATGTCATTTCTGAGAAGTACCTTGAACTTTTTTTTTTTTTTTAAGATGATCAGAATACAATTTAAAGTTTTATAGAAGTACGAGTTTCCAGCTTCATAATTAAGAAGAATGGAGTGGTTTTTCGTAGACCTTGTTGTCTTACACCAAGTGCTTTGCTGGTGGTCTTTACCAATTCTAAGAGATTCTCAATAGGGTAGTTTTTTCACAAAAGGCAATTCTCATTGTCAGACCTCTATACAAAGCTATTTTACTCTAAATAGATTGTTTCAAACAGCCTACAGATACCTTGTTTGTTATGAGATGTCCTATATCTCATGAGCTTACATACCAAATTGACCTCTTTTTCTTTTCTGTTACTTTTTTATGTCACTTTCATTTGCAGTAAATATCTTCCTCTTTTTCTTTCTGACAAAAGTGTAAAAATTTAATTAAAAAAAAATGCCTAGTAATCCCAGAGGGATTTATTGCTGTGGACCCAGGTATTAAATGTAAATCAAAACTTAGTCATTTGGAAGCTGCTTATTACGAAGATTAGACACTCAGTCTCCAGTTTGGAGCATTAGCTGTGCAAGCAACTGCTTCTTTGCTTTCTTTTCCAGATGAAAGCCAGTGAGTAGCAGCTGCTGATAGAGGTCTCTGAAAAAATGAGAAAGCAATATGAAAAATTAAGGGAGAAGGGTACCACAACTGTGCACGTTTCAGGTTCTTTAATAGTTTTCTTTTTAGGGTTCTAAAGTGTGATGATGCGCTGAAGTGAGTCTTGCCAGATATAAAGAGGATTCAAATTCACAAGAAGTTCAGTCTAAAGAGAGATATAAGGCTCAGATTATAGTTGGATTTTTGTATCTTCAGGGAAGAGTTTAAACATTTTCCTAAAATATTACTGCTTTTTCCTCTAGAATTAGGTAAAATAACCTGAAAACATCAGAGCATTACTTTTTATTGCTTCATCTCACTACTGTTATTCGTATAGCAGTTCTTCTGAAACAAATAGGATTAACCTTTTTTGGGGGGAGGAGGTGGGGCTGGGGTGGAACACTGTTTCTTACCAAGGGCTCATGGATACATCCTCTGATCTCCCAGAACTTCCATGAAAATATCTTCCTCCTCATCACTTGGCTGTACTAGAAGATAAGGAAAGCATGTATGCTTTATGTTTTCCAAGAACTGTGTTAATCATTCAAAGCGTATGTGCTCTTTTTCTCTGTAGTCTGCTGGCTGACTGTTACGGTCTGCATTCAAACACAGGAATGTCTTGGTGAAAAAGTAACTAAAACTATATAAGTACTATGAAAAGCATCATGATCAATATTTGTGTCTTCAATAATTCAGATTTTGAATACCAAGATATTCAATTGGTATAACTGTAAATTTGTATTTTTCCATACTTTTATTTATGACAGAAAGTAATGTAGAGTAGGGTGATTCTAAGCAGGGCATTATACTGTTAAACAGCAAAATTCTAGGTATTGTTACAAAAAAAATTTGCATATTGTAGCTTGCCTGATACTGCATTGAGGTTGCTGGGAAATTTGTCAAAGAGCTGAGAGATATTATGTACTTCAATATATTAATCTGCAGCAGTCAAAAATCACAGTACAAACATATGCTAAGTGGTTTTGTATTGCTTCTTAGAAAAAAAAAATAATGTATTATTCACTTACATTAAAGAAACTTGTCATAATTCAGTCATTTTTTTGAAAAGACTATGCTTTTGCTATAACTTTGGCCATACCCCAGTTTCTTAATGCACTCTTGAAGGTGTTATAAAAAATAAAGTTAGGCTTTATCTATATGAATGAAAAGAAAAAAATATTGTTTTCCGATCTGAACACTGAATCTGTGATCTCATCATGGTCTTAGTCTGTTCTCATTTAAATCAGTGTCATTACTGCATGAAAAATGGATCATCTTAAATCTATATTTGTTAGATAATTCTAGTCCATGTAGTGTACTAGAATTTAGTACTATTACTACATACTTATTTAAGTACTTAAGAGCTACAAGATATCCTACATGTAAATATATTTGTCCACATGTGTGGACAAACACATTATGTGTTCCCATGTATAATTTTGTTGATATCAGAAAATATTCTTAGACTTTTATTTCTAGATAAGAATTTGCCTTTTTTAAATATACTTCCAGCAGGAACTGGAAAGCTAAATTCTAAACATTTTACTTGATTAAGTCTGTTTTGTAAAACAGATGTGAGAATGTATGTTGCTATTATAAATGATAACTTATCTGATAAAAATCTTTATCCTAGGCAATGTCTAAATTTCATAGCTTAATACTCTGCTTTTTTGTAGCGTCGTAAGAAAAACAGGTTCCAAAGTGATATACTGATGCCATGTTATTTTGGCTTCTGTGCAGATATTCCGTTCATGCTTGTTTGTAATGCACATGTAGACAAAAGTATTTATTTAAAGTACATCTAGCATTTCAGTACAAGTAGCTGTAACACTAATTAACTATTCATGGTAGGATGTCTTAACAGGGTACTTAGGCTACTACTGTTCAAATAGGTAAGTATTTGGCTAAAAAGGTGTTTGTCCCCTTTTAATAAAAAAGTCACTGGTCATCATTAATGTTGATAAATAGCTGAAATTAGTGCCTCGATGATCAGAAGAAGAAAGGTTCAATGATTAGGATAGGCCTCAGAAGACTATCCGAGGCGTCAGGTTTTCCTTCTCCCATGGTACTGCTTTTGTGGTATTGACACAAAATGGAGTTTTGTGACTCCATTTCCCATGTTAAAAATGGGCATAAGAAAGTTTTCTACTTTGGCATGATGGTGTTCAGAGAAGATAATAGTAAGGACTGAATTGTTATGTGTTCTGCAAGGAGCACAGCTGCTCCTACCTGGCACTCTCTAGTCTAATGACTATCCAGAGTCAACCTCCAGCGTAACCTCTCAAGTTCTTTCCTGGCATCAGCCTGAAGTGATGGAATTGCTGATGTGTCAGTTCTTCATGATAATATTTAACAGAGTGAGTATGGCTGTTTGTTACTACCTTTAAATTCCTGAAAACCTGACACAAATTCAAATTCAAATGTAAAATTAATCATTGTGACTAAGCTGTGATAGCCCACCCTCCTCAACCAAATGCAAACCAGACAGTCTGAAAGCTGAAACAAAGCCCTGACTCCAGAAACTAACCACATTGACAGTTCTCCCCTGTTTTCACACGCTCTGGAAAAATATGAACCATGCAATGTGCTATGAAGGCCATAAAATTTGAGCTCTTCTGGATCAGGGAAGAGGAATTGGTTCCAAAAGCTCTGAGTTCTCACAAAGAACATCCTGTTAGCAGTTCCTCACCCTTTTATACCAGCAAAGCCCCAGCTCAGTTGTTTTCACTGATCTAAATTGTGGCAACATGACAAAGTGAGAAAGAGAAATTCTTTCACATATGTCAAGGCCAGCTAGAAAAAAGGTAAGTTTTCAAGTGACCCTGACAGTGAACTGAAAAGACCACCATGACTTGAGTTCAGCAGCGGATGAGTCTCTGTTGCCCATGAAATGCAGCTTCCAGTAAAAAGAATAAAAGTGGCTACCATAGTGATAAATGTACCTGCAGATAGCTGCATGAATTAACACAGCTCTAATTTATTCCACATTAAGAAAAAGGACTATAATGAGTTATTAATAAAGAAAGACTAAAAATGGGTTCAAATTCAATGGTTAATGCTCTGCATAATTTACTGTAATAATCTTTCTGACCAAATAATTAAAAAAAAAGTGCTTTTCCCTTTTCCTATGAATGAAACATATATGCTATTCCCCCCACCTCCCTACATCCAAGGTTTTGTTTGATCTTTCTACTGTTTAGGTGTGAGTGATGTCAGCATAAAGTGTGGTATCTGTGCTGGAGATTGTTTCACTCCCATTTGTCTACTCCATAAAAATATTTTCCTAAGCAAACATCTATGTTTCAGATGTCTTTAGTGTTGCACCTAATAGATTTCATAAATCATTTGTTCTGGCATTAATGGGACAGTAGAATTGCAGCACAGGGGGCATCAAAGCAAAGGAAAATTCCATTGCAGCTGGCTGAAACTGGGAGAGAAGAGGATCCACTGCAGTGATGACCAGGTCTGTTTCTGGATCTGGATGGAGAGCTTGGGGCCAGCCAGGTAAAGGAAGAAGGTCAGCACTGGCATAATTAGCGGAGGCACAATCCTACTTTTTTGATAGACTACAGTCCTCATATAATGAATGTATGGTTGGATGTATTTGTCAAAAAATGGTATAGAACATATGAGTGGGTAGTCAAAAGGTAGCTTTCTTTTGGAAAGAGGATCGTTTGAATACCTCATGTCTTAGATAGCACCTGGGAGGATCCTGCTTCCTGCATGAGTCCACAACAGCCTTCTGTAGAGGGAGTGCAATTACAGGTGCTCTCTAAGGGCTGTAATTCTTAAAAGAGCTCTAGATAGAGCTCGGCATGAGGTGATTCCAAGCATCCAGTTCCCATTCCTCTTTCTTTCAAGGTCTGTAAGGGTATATGCCTGAATTAATTACCTACTTAGTAGTTTTTCCATTCAAGCAGTTTGGAAAATGATATTTGCATGATCTAATACCCCATTTATTACAACTAGACTTCTTTGAAGAGGTGCAGAGAATATGAGTGCTGCTGTGGCATTGCTAGAGACTTCCTTCCATAACTGACTGTATTTGTTCATTATTTCATCTCATACTTCTCTTCTTGGCTGATGTTGCAGCTATCACAGATGTGACAGTCTGTCCAGAATTTGAACTGCAAAGCTTCCAATTTTCAGCACAAATCCCTGAAGCTGGAACAAAGTATAAGTCCATGGTGACTGTATTACAGTTTATTTTTTGTGCTAAGTCAAAGATGCGCAACAAAGTCTGTTGCATTTCCAACTCAAAGAGCTTACGTTCAACATATGTAGTATTAGTGCTATTACTCCTGCATGTTTTTCAGTATTTTTTCCTCATTGCCAGCCAAGACTGCCCTCATCAGGACCTGGCTACTTAGCTCATTGTTTTCCCCCATTTCACAGAATTCTAATATTTCAGTCTGTGTAGTCTTTGTTTCTCTTGGAAGTTGCAGAAGAGCACTAATTGTGTAAGCTTTTTCAATGTTACTAAATTTCTTATGAATAATACATCTAAAATATGTGCTTTTATTGCAGTCTTCTACATAACAGTGTTGAAACATATTCTGGAATGGTATTATCTTCCCTGGAAGTAGTCATTAACAATATCTTGATCTGATTTTTGGCAAAACATAGCTTCTGGGTAGCTGCTGTGGTACCTTGGCCTGTGTCAGCAATGGTTCTTGTAATAGGGCAAGGAGAGTTAAGGTTAGTTGGTATTAGCAAAGGTCCAGGGTGAAAAAAAGCATGATAGGAGAAGTTTTGTAAGAATTACTAAATATCGCTGTATTTTCTAAGCCAACTCAGAAGAAGGTTCTCTGTGTAGTGATGTTAAGAATGAAGCTGGAGGTATTATTCCCACAAACATTTTAAAGGGGTTCCATGTTCCACAAGGGGGTAATTAAAAAAAAAATAAATCTGGTTCTTTTACTAAAAACAAAGGCACCAACTTCAGTTTGCTTGCCAGCTGAAAATAGGATTTCTTTTGAATGAGTATATTTGAATCTGCATATTTTGTAGGCATCTAGTTGTTCTGGCTCTCTACAGTATTTCAGGAATTATTGGTGAGTAATGTGAATGGTGTTATCTGTTATTTGATAGCTTTATCTGACAGCGGAGATGCATTAATGCAATGCACCTGATTCTGTGTCCAGTCACATCAGGCTGCAACTCCAATGGCTTCATAAGGTGCAGACATCATTATAAATTGTCAAGTAGAGTATTTTGAAGTAAGCTGAGTTTGTTATATTCCTGCCCATACAGATGTGAAGAAAAACTGTCTCCTGAGGTGGTAAACGGAGGGGGAGGTGTTTCTGTTCCAGGTGAAGCACCGGCGGTGCGTGATGAGCGGGGGCTGTGACTCCTGTCCGCCGCCACCCGCACTCCGGCCCAGGCCCTGGTTTAAAGAGGGTCTCCTGGCCCCGCGCGGGGAAAGGCGTCTCGCCGTGCCTGCTGCCGCAGACCTAGGTGTCCGCATCCGAACGGGAATCCGCCTTCTGTAAGTACGGGCTTCATCTCACTGCCGTCAGCGCCTTACAGACCCTGGTGACTATTGCCGCGGGGGGAGTGCTGAGGAGAGAGTTCGTGTCGTGGGTCGGAGAATCTCCGCGCTACGATGACTCCCTGCGAGCCGCTCGGCCCCGAAGCGGCCCCCCCTGCCCACTCCCCCACCCGCCCGTAAACCGCCTGCCGGGCTGGGCCATGGCCGGGCCATACGGGCAGAGCTGCAGCAGCGGCTGCCCTGGCCGTTCTCCGGGAAGGATCCTTCTGCCTTTCCCCGGAGGTCCCGACCTCCAGCTGTAAACGCTCACGGCTGTTTCGCGGCAAACCGGCCGCCGCGGCCCCGAAAGGGTTACGCGGTGCCAGGCCCGGCCCCCGCTCCCCGCCGGGGAGTAAACGCCGCCGCCTCAGCCTATCGCGGCGGCCGGCTGCGCGGGACCGGGGGCGAGCGGAGCTCCGCCGGGCGGGCCGCCACAGACGGGGCCGGGCGGCAGCACGGAGCGGCAGGGAACGGCGAGGTGGGGCGCGGGGCGGGGCTGGGGCTGGGGCCGGGCGGCGGTGGCGGCGGCGGCTGCGCGGGGCGGGCGCGGGTCGGTGGCGGTCCCCCCCCCGCGGCGCGGGCCGGCGCTGGCTGATCCCGCAGCTCGGTCAGCCCGGCGAGGAGCCGGCGGCAGCCGGGAGCGCGGATCTTGTGTCGGCAGTGCTGCTGAGCCGAGAGGGGACCGCTTTTGTCCTGCTCCCTGCCCGGCTGCTAAAAGAGCCCGGCCCCGCGGCTCTTTGGGATGCGGTAGGATCGATTTGCGCAGTCGGAGATGTGAGAAATGAGAAGTTTTTGCATAATTTGCATTCGAGGTGTTGCATCTGGCTGCAGGGCGTAAGGCTGTGAGTTCCCTCGCCTAACTCTGTATGCTTCTACGGTGGAAAAGTATAAAGTCCTTCTAATGGTTACGCTTCCTAGAGGCTACGGTACCTGCCGTACTGGGGGGGTGTGGAAGAGCTGGTGCCAGTTCAGAAGTGTAGAAAGAAAAAGGTAACTTTATAACAGTGCAAATTATGCAAATAAAAGTATGGAGGGAAAAAAGAAATCAGCCGAGGTTCATTTCTAAAGGATTCCAGAATCTGGCATTTAAAGCTTAATGTAGTCTTTGACGTTTATGTCGGCACCTGGGAGGGTGGGAGGGGGGAAGACAACAAACCAAACCCTAAAGCAGAGCTGTGGTGTAGAAGTAGAGTGCTGCTGTGAGCAGCCACATTTCTGTCTGCTTCTCATTTAAAGTGCTAGATCCTTTTTTGTATACCTAATAAATGATACGTCTAGAATATACAGCTATGTCACAAAGTCATTCAGTATTAGTAAAGCTTAATATAATCAAATTCATTGCCTAAAGATGGTGTAGTTGAAGATTTGATCCTTTTTCACTGAAGTGGAAATACTTTCAGTAATTGAAAGCAGATTCACGTCTGGAGTTGTACATGCCAAGGTTTTCATTTTTAAAATAAACCTTTTGTTCCCCAGCTTTAAATGTTTCAGTGAGCCATCCGGAGACCTCTGTTAATTGCTAGAGTAGACTTTAAGGAAGGATTGGAGGTAAAAAAAAAACCCAAACAAACAAAACTGAGAAAGGTATGTCAGCAATTAAATTTACTTAAATTTATAATGTCTGTATTCCAGTGCATTAACATACCGCTGCAGCTTTTGTGCCCACTACATTTTAGTTTTCCTGTTGATTCACATGAATCTGAATTACCCATCTGTCCATAAAGTGTTTTGTTTTAAATCATTTTAGCTTATGTTCACCTTAGTTAGCCCATTTGTGCTTTTTTTTTTTTTTTTACAGTTTATTAAACAACAAACCTGAACTTAGAAGATTTGAGCAAATACTGATCTGCTCCAGTAAATAAACCTGATACTTTGTGGTGATAGCTCCCCTTTGTTAACTTTGTGCTTGTTTTTCTGGCCACTACTATGGAAAGCTTTCAGAAACCTTGCTTTCCATATTTCAGAAATGGGAAGAGAAACTTAGGATGTGAACTACCAGACCCTCAGACAAAGACTGAGCTGCTCTTGATCTGTTAGCAGCTTTGAAGGTAGAGAACAATGGAGGGAGAGGAAGGGAAGCACCTTCTTTCCTAAGCTCTCTAATCAGCAGAATAAATTTGCTAAAAATGTGTGGACAAGTTATTGAAGATGGCAAGAATCTCCCCTATCCATTAGAAAGTGTATTAATTGCTTAATGGACATGAGGATCTGATTGCCTGATGTTAAATACAGGCTATCATTAAGATAAGAATTTGTACATTTGTATAATGGAGCTAAATAGGCCAGGTTTATTTTTGTGAGCTTCTTGGTGGTGTACACATAGCCAGTGTAGTTCACTTTTCCCTCTTTTCTTTCAAAAGATAAATCTTTTAATATAGTCTCAGTAAGCTCATGTGAAAGTATTTGAGTAAAGCCTGGGAACGGGTAAGCGTTCAAACTAGAACAGAAAATCTAGCTTACCATTTTTTTCATCCATCAGATTGGGGGTCCAAACTGCCAAGCCCCTCGGTGACTACAAATGACGTTACAAATTTTTTTTATTAATCACTTTGCAACTCTATGTTGAAAATAGCCTCCTATATGTCACAGTACAGGTATTTTCCTTTCAAGGAGTTATAAAAAGCCTATGCCACAACTTAGCAAGAAACCTACAACAGCAGAACCTTTACAACAAACATTTGATGTTTAGATGGTTTTGGCTTACTTGTCATTTTTACTTCCTAACCTCTTTGCAGTAGAATTGAGAACACATGAAGTAATACATTCCGTGCAGGGATACATTCTCACTTTTTTTCATTTTGAATAAAAGCATCTGACATGGTAGCTGTCTAAAAAATTTATAACTGATGCTGTTAAAAAAATGTAAAATGTCATGTCAGGTATGCGTTAATTTTAGTGGTCCACAGTAAGAATGCTGCTAATTTCTCATCAGTGTGTGATGCCAGCTGGCCCAACTTATATGATTTGTCTTGAGCTATATTCTTGTGTTTCTTTGTGCATCTATGAAGATATAGCATGATTTATCAAATTACTTAAATTGTCTGATAAGCATTTATGAGCTCAGACTTTACAACTTTTCTTTCTGTAACTTGTTTTGCATCTCAATTCACTTGTTGAATTACACAAGGAAAAATAAAAGGTCACAATACATACGCTTTGTATAATGTAGGCATTTAAGCAGTGATACAAGAAAATACCGCACTGTATTGTTTTCCAGATGAGAAAAGACATTAGCTTTCCTGTCTTTTCTGCATGCCTACAAAGATCTTATTGCTTGTTCTTTCATTCTAAATACGGCTATAGGCTTCACTCTGTGTGGGTTTGAAAGGCTTTCTCAAGAGGCAGTTACAGATTTATGCGTTTCAGAATTGCAAGAGGGCTTCTGTATGTTCCGTGGCTTATGGAGAGATAATGCTGTGAGCTGGTGGCCTCGCTGGTTGTGTGAAGATGTATGCATCTTTTAGGTTTGAACACTTGAAGATTTTAATACAAAATAAAGAATCAGGTTGAAATAAAGTAACTACTAGTAAAATGCTTCTGTAGCTTTCCATCTTGAGTGTGTTAAGCTTTTTAAATGTTAGGAACAAATGGAAAAAGTGGTGCTTGTGTTTCTTTAGAAGGCTTCACTCATTTTAAACTCTGAACAGAGTAGGTAGGGGGCTGAAATATTCTGATTTGAGTGTAAAATAATCGTTCACCTTCTTTGCCTAAGATTGAAAGAACTGATAGTAAAATTGTACAGGGAAACTTCAAAATTCACTGGGAGTAACAACAAGGTGCGTAGTCTTTTGGAACTGGCTAGGGCAACCATTTATCCAACCTTGAAATTTAAATAATTGTTTTGTATAAACTGCTATCAAGTAGATGGTTTATTAAGCAAGTAAGAAAGGAATAGAGTTCTCTTATCTGGATACAGTATATAATTCTAGTGGGATTTACATAGAAAACAAAACACGGGGGTTACAATTTTGAGACCTAGCTCAAAAGTGAAAGGTTTATTTATGACTTGCTACATACAGCAGAAAGGATCTTGCATAGCAATAGTATATGGATCATTGCAAACTTCAGGTACTTGATGTGGTAATCAGTGATGGTAGAAGCACTGATTCTACTGATAGTAGAATGTATCTTTAGAGGAGGTTTAAATTCTGGTGTATTCAGAATTCAGGAGTTGAGTCTGGATTAAGAAGCGTTACTGCAAAAGATTTCTCCAAAGACCTGAATACTTTGTAATTTGGATAAACTATGTCTACAACTCAAAGTAATGGTGGTCTCACAAAATGGCAAAGGTAGATATTGTTGTCATTTCTGAACATCTGTGTTATGGTAACACTGATTAAATGCATTACAGGTTTTCTGCTTAGTGTATCTCCTGTGGCAAAGGAGAGCAATTTTTGCAGTAGCAGTAAGCTCACATATCTAGTATCACGTCGACAGTGAGTTAACATGGTTTTATCTTTCTGATACAACTTGTTGTTCTGACTCTTTCTGTCTCTTGCAGAGGATTCAGGCCTACGCAACAGTATTTCTAAGATGCTTTAAAAAAAGGGATTTAGAAGAAAAAAAGATAAATCTCAAATAAGATCTCTTGCATGCAACTACAAAAAGAACGTCCAACTGCTTTGCCTGCTTTTTTTTTTTTTTAATCCTGTTTCAGTTGTTACTAGTCCAAGTGCTGTTGAAGTGGGTTGTTGTTTTTTTTTTTCTTGGTATGAAGAAACATCAGTGTCCTGAAGAGTGCTTTGGAATGCAAGAATATATATGACTAAAAATTAAAGAAGAAAGTGACTGCTATTATAGAAAGATATTATTTGGTTGTTTTTCATCACTGTATAAATAATGACAAAGCATTACCTTAAGCTTCCAAATTGTCAGAACTGCCAAACTAATTTTTAAAATACTTTAATTTGCATCTCTAGTATAGCTGCTGGCCACACATAAAGTAAATATGAACCAAAATGCTTTTTGTAGAGCAGCTCTTGGTTTAATCGTATAGACCTGCTTTTTCATAAATATGTGTATGAAATATAGCCAGTTCCAAATCTGCAGAAATTTCAGGAGTTGTTAATTTTTGCAGAACATTTTTCCTCTTAGTCAAAAACTGCGTTAAAGAAAATACTGTTGTCCAGGGAGTTGTAAAAAGTAGTCTGGAAAGCCTTTTATGCTCTTTCTTTTAAATAAAAGAGAATTGCCTTATGTAACAAAATTAACTTTGTTAACCTTTTATAATTATTTAACCATTATTTCGTTTTACCCCCTGCTTAAACATTGTACATTAATGCAATAGACACCTGGCTGAGGTCTTAAAAGTTTATTTGTCTTTCAATTCCTGTGATAGTAGGGGGCAGTATATCTCCTTAATTATCTTTGCTCAGGGAAATGTTGAAAGGCCAGGGTAGTTAAACAAGGCCATTTGGATTTGCAATAAGGTCGAAGTCAGATGCAAGGAAAGTGGTTAAATGCATTATCATCTTATTGAGCACATCATCAGTAAAGTGACCTTGATGGAGGTGGAAAAAGCTATTTGGCTATTTTATGACAGCCACCTCTCTGCTGGCGTTATCCCTGCCAGAGAGTACTTCAAATAGCTTTTTCACAGTCTCCTCTTGTTGCTTTGAAATCTGATTTTTCTTAATTACAGATAATGAGTTAGAGGCTGAGCCTTGAAATGAACTTTTCTAATAACGGCACATTTTAGTACTTAAGAGTTTATCCTTTGGCTTGGGAGATACAGAAATATCTCTAAACAGAATATTAAGGTGACTTTAATGTTGACTGTTATATACCTGCCTTTAAGGATCTCTTAATGATAGTCATTGTTTTCTGTTCATATAGGCTTTTATTCTACTACTTTTTAAACTGTTTTTAAGTTACTGTGAGGACAGGAGAGCGAACTTCCAGACTTAGCAGCAGGGACACTATTTGTTTTAATGTGTATATTTATGTTTTTATAAAGATACTCAAATGATGGGAGGCATGTAGCTAAGCTGGAAACAAATAGTTTAGGAAATGTATAACTAATGCTTAAATTCCTGTGTTGCTTATGCTATGTAATGGCAGTCGATACTGATGCCTTAAAAGCTTACAAAAATAAAATTTCAGCTTTTGCTTGTCAATATAAGTATTTAATAAACGTACTCTCAACCGTCTATCTTCCCCTCCCTCCTTTTTAACTGTCTTTTCTCATTCAAAAATGGTTTCTTTCTTTGGTGTAAAACTGCACTGATTTGGAACAAACAGTGTCATTTTAAATTTCTGGCTTTGAAAAGAGCTCAGTGCTAGCTGTGCTTTTCATAGTGCTTTCTGTACAGGCATTGGCATAATTATTAAGGGAATATTAAAGCAAATGTACAAAATACAAGGGAAGACAATATCAGGAAAATTGGATCTAAATTTGAGCACCTTGATATATAGGTTAATTGTCTGAAACTCACAGCAGAGCATTAAAAACTATTGGAGACTAGAAGATAAGAAAATATCAAAGAAAAAATATATAGCATAGACACATGACAGATCTGCACTGGTGGAAGAGCCATCTGCAAGAGTTTTAAAGACCATGTGGATTGAGGTGGTGTATCTAGATGCAATAGAAAAAAATTAAGGACCAGAAAAATATCAGCTGCATATCAGGACCCATTTTGTAATAGTAACATCCTGGAGGTTATGGAAAATAATCTCAGCACAATTGATAGAAGTCTTTTGAAAGAACAAATATGACTTGTTTTATGGCAGAGTGTGGAGTGTGGCTTTTATACCTTTTGTTCCTAAGTTTTGATTAAATGTTGCCATTTTGAAGGTAGATGTATTTAACTTCCACTTTGCAGCCAGTGATCTCTTGTTCTTTAACACGTAGGTGGTCTCCCAAGAAGAGAGCAGGGTTCTTCCTGTCATCATCTATCTTCAGAGCTGGGAAAGATCTCACACTTGTGTCTCCTCACAACTTTTACAGCAGCAAGAAGGCACGTTACCCCTGGGTACACACTACATTTCTGAGACCTTTTACTTCAGTCAGTTGAGATTTTAAAGTTGCCGGCTGCCTGGAATGTTTTGGTGTGCTCTTTAGCCCTGGGTTGTAGAGTGAGAGCGTGTACTCAGCATGAAGCATTGTCCAGATGGAGAGAGAATCTCCCTTTTCATTCATGCCAAGTTCTCCTTGTTCCTCGCAGACTTGCCCTATTGATCTACTCACCTATATGATGGAAGTGCCCTTCATCTTTGTAGTCTAAAGAGTTTTCTTACATTTCCTTTCTGTTTAATTACTCTTGCTTCCTCTTCAGCACTCTTCTTGTACTTATCAATCATGCTCTGCCATAAAGGAGGGGGATTATCCGTATGTGCGTGTGTTTCCATATGCTCATCCGGAAGACAAGCTTTTTGAAGGCAGACACATAGAGTCAGAGTTTGAAAATGTAATTTTGCCTTCTTCCTCTGTTGAACTCACTTTTTCATCAGGTAACTCCAGGAAGGTCGCCACACAGATAGGCCTGTCCGTTGTCTTGTAATGATACTGAATCTTATGATCTCTGCCGTCAGCCTAGAGACAAGTAGTGAGCTGATAGATCTTGTGCTGGAGTATCTCACTGTTCCTTGACAAGTGTACCAAAAGCACTGTCAATATTTGAGTCTTTTTCATAGTCTACAAATACCTCAAAGAATTTTTCTTTTCCTCCCCCTTCTTTTCTTTTGCTTTTCCATTAACCATTTTGGTTTATGGAGCCAGGCATGTATGTCACTCCCAGGAGAGTTTTTTTAACAGCTGTCCTTTCTCCAAAACACACAGTAAGGTTCATGACACTAAATGGGCATCTTCAGAGCATTTCAAATAGTCTTATTCTGCAAGTCCTTCTACTCCTTATTTGTGTGAGATTTCAGTATTTACCACTCTCTTTTTCCCTTGAGATCAAGGAATCTCAGACTTTTCAGACAGATGATTCCTCTCTGAGTGTAAACCCTTCTCCCCAGATGTTTTTTCTTTTTTTCTTTTTTTTTTTTTCTGTCAGTGGCATTTGGATACTATTTCCTGTTATTCCTCAGCAGCTCTGCCAGCTTTTCACAGAAGAGACCTGTGTATTATTTAGCAGTTCTCTTTTCTCATTCCTGCCCTCCAGCTTTTACATTACCCCCTCATCCTAGTCCTTTCTACCTAATCCTAATTTACTGCTGATCAGAGCCATGGCAGGAGAACCAGTTACATGAGGTAAAAATAAAATAAAATAAAAACCGACATCAGACAAAATTATGTTTTTTGCCTTTGAGGTAATTGGTTTTGCTTGCAGTGATCTCTGTGAAATCAGGCAGAGCTGAGTGTTCATCTCACTTGTATAGTGTCTGCCTTTGTTTCCTGCAGTGTAACTGCACCCCATAAAATAACCGGTAACAAATCGGTCTTTCTGAGTGTTTGGTTTCTCTCTGCAGCATAGAACAGAGCTTGTGCTAGAATCTGTTCTTTGTTGTTTCTCCCTCCTCCCCCCCATCCTTTTGCATGCAATTTTATATGTGGGTGGAGTTTCCATGTGTGTTCTTGTGCTAAATGGGGTCAGTATTAAATTCATATGCAATAACTACATGGAGGTCTTTTAACAAGGAATATGGAAGTGTACTGTGGGTCCTACTTTAGCAGACTGTGAATTACCATAGTTCCATGTAAGTATGTTTATTGGATATAGTCTGGAATCATGACCTTTATTAATGTAATTTGTAGAGTGAGCTGTATTAGTCTGAAATAGCATATGCATGCATGTGCATAGGTTTGCATTTTAGCCAAGGGAAGGAGTCCCCTGCACTCAGCTATTCCCCTTGTGTTCATGGCTACAATACAGCAACTTTTTAACACTACACTGGATTGCTGCCAGAAACTGTTAAAAAGTGTCCTAGGATTCAGTAGGTGGAAAGCCGTGGATGTTGATAAATCCAGAAGCCTGGCAAAGCAGTAATACTGGAGAAGTATTGGAAAGAATCAGTTCTGTCTGCCTGCTGAGAACTGCTTGCAGCTGTAGGGTGGTGTGCTGCTGGCTGGCAGCTACAGCCACGAGGCGTTCCCTCCTTTCTTGGGTTTCCCAAATCCTGCAATGGGGTGGAAGAGGTCAATGAAAAGGGAGAGAAGAGACCAGCCGGGTGCCTTTCTTTTTCACTGTAGAGAGTAAAATTAGATTGTAAGAGGAAGAGAAACAGATGCATAGCATGTGTTTACACTAACAAAGGGAACAAGCCAAGGTCTATTTTCTGACTGTAAAGGTACAAGTAACACTGATGTACACATGCCCTTCACCAACAGCCCAAGTACCATGTTCATGTGATCTACCGGGAGCAGTCTGTGGTCTGTACCCTTCCCTGAAGTGGGTGGGTGTTATCTGAGATAGCACTGAGAGAGTGCCAAAGTTAGAGCCCAAAATTAAGGCAGGAAAAATTATCAATTACAAGTTATTGATGATTGTATGCCAGTGCTTGCACTAAACGGCTTCTGTTGAGTTAGTACAGATGTAAGCATTGAGCCTCAGGCTCATGGTAGGGATAAGAGTAAAACAAAGGCCCTTGCAGGGACACACCTGTCTGCTTGTGGCAGGTTAACCCTGGCTGGATGCCAGGTGCCCACCAAAGCTGATCTATTGTTCCCCTTCCTCAGCTGGGCAGGGAGAGAGAAAAGATATCAAAAGGCTCATGCGTCAAGATAAGGACAAGGAAATCACTCAGCAGTTATTGTCATGTGCAGAACAGACTTGACTTGGGAAAATTAATGGAATTTGTTACCAATCAAATCAGAGTAAGATAATGAGAAATAAAAACAATTCTTAAAACACCTTTCCCCTGTCCTTCCTTTCTTCCCAGGCTTAACTTTACTCCCAATTTCTCTACCTTCTACCCTGCGGCTGCACAGGGGGATGAGGAATAGGGGTCGTGGTCAGTTCATCACATGTTGTCTCTGCTGTTCCTTCCTCCTCAGGGGGAGGACTCCTCACGCTCTACCACTGCTCCAGTGTGGAGTCCCTCCCATGGGAGACAGTCCTGCATGATACGTCTCTGGTGTGAGCCTTTCTCATAGGCTACAGTTCTTCACAAACTGCTCCATTATGGGTCCTTTCTGTGGGGTGCAGTCTTTCAGGAAGGGACTGTTCCAGCGCAGGTTCCCCACAAGATCACAAGTCCTGCCAGCAAACCTGCTCCAGTGTGGGTTTCTTTCTCCACGGGGACCACAGGTCCTGCCAGAGCCTGCTCCAGCACAGCGTTCCCATGGGGGTCACAGCCCCCTTTGGGCATCTACCTGCTCCAGCATAGGGTTCTCCATGGGCTGCAGGGGGACAGCCTGCTTCACCATGGTCTTTACCCCAAGTTGCAGGAGAATCTATGCTTTGGTGCCTGGAACACCTCCTCCCCCTCCTTCTTCACTGACCTTGGTGTCTGTGGAGTTGTTTCTCTCGCATATTCTCACTCCTCTCTCTGTCTTCAGTTGCACAGGGGTTTTTTTTTCCCTTTCTTGAATATGTTATCACAGAGGTGCTGTCACTGTCACTGATGGGCTTGGGCTTGGCCTTGGCTAGCAGTGGGTCCATCTTGGAACTGGCTGGCATTGGCTGTGTCGGACATGGGGGAAACTTCTAGCAGCTTCTCACAGAAGCCACCCCTGTAGCTTTCCCATTACCACAACCTTTTGATGCAAACTCAATACGCTGCTTTAAACTAATTTGTGTTTGACAGAAGCCATTAACACTTTCAAGCATAGCAGTGCAAATTAACTACAAATTCACCCAGTATGTCTGCCTCAGAATATTTTTCACACCACAATCCCAGTTAGATCTGGATTTATTTTTTCATTTTTTCTCATGGGTGGTTTTTGTATGGGGCTGTTGAGTGGAAACCCTTTTCCGTGTTGTCCTGACAGACCTGGAGCAAATGTCTCCGTTTTCTTAAAAGATAGCAGTTATCTCTGTTTTACTAACTCTTGATTCCACATATTCACTTAAAGCTCTAGGGACAAATTATGCATTTCCTTCCAGGTTTCTTTGTCATATAGTTATTAATTTAGAATAATGAGATTTTTTCATTACTCTTTTTTTTTTTTAAAAAAAAAAAGAGAAAACCACACAAGAATATGAAATGTCAGTTCCTGTTCAACACTCAACCTAGTTGAGTAGCTGCAAGTAACTACCTTGGATGTACCAGTTCTTCCCAGATTTGTCACTCCTTTATCAATTAAATAAGCTTGAAAAAAAATTGGCTTGGCTTTATTTTCACATAAATTCCTATATTTTTTTGAGACACTTGGAAGTATTCTAGCTAATATGAGTGGTCACACTTCATTTCTTAAGTGAAATGATTAAGCAGCAAGAAGTGTTTTGATGTGTTTTCTGCTGGGCGTAGATGTATGCAGTATGGGTTTTTTGTAGGTTTTTTTTAGTTCACAGAAACAAGCTTGTCCCTTACACACTGTTCTAAAAGTCATAAACTTCTGTATCATTATATTATTATTGCTGGATTTTTAAGTTGGTTGAAAAATTTATAGATACTCCCTTTTGGCTACCCATCTGAAGAGCCTAAAGAAATGTACTCAACTCTGTTCTAAGTCAATTATAATTCACACTAAATAAATTGATTTGGTATCTCTCTGTGGCAAAGGAATAACCTAGCTAACTTTTGTTTTGGATGGAACTACATCCTCTTTTATAAAGCTACCATTTCTCTGTTTAAAGAAAATTATTAGCATGGAAGCCAGATTTTTGTAAGAGTGGACACTGCCAGCTGAACTATTAATCAGTCATTTATAGCTCTCCCTTTCATTCAGATGCTGTGGACAGACCTTCTACCTTTGCTGCTCATAACTCTGGGTATCTCTTCTCCACTTCAGTAAGATTAAAATAGAGCAGAAAGAAAATATTTGTTTACTTTTCACAGCCAAACAGGTAATAGGCAATTTACTGTGACTGTGGCCAGCCTGTAAGATGTGTCGTACTTTGAGGTGACACAGGGTCTATTCTGTGAAGCAGACGTGTGTACGCTTGTGCAGTTGACGTGCCTTCTGTCCAGACAGGTTGGCATTTTCAAAAGAAGTTGCCATGGTAGATGTCTCACTAACTGAGTGGAAGGAGAGTTAGCTTATTGGTCTAATCAATTAGGAAAGTGTACCGATAGCAAAAATAGCAATAATAATAGTGTACACTTTTCTCTGAAATATCTTTGCAAGTATCTGTGATGTAAAGCAAATTTTGTCAAGTTGCTGTGCTCTTCCAGTTGGGGAACTTGCTTCTTTCCTTTATATATAGTGTAAGTTGATGTGCCGGTGCGGGGGAGCAGGATGACCCTGTCAAAGAGGAATGAAAGCTTCATCTATAATAAAATGCATGGAAAACTTTAGAATTTAATATTGATGTTATACACAGTGTTTATGGAATCATTGTAAATACATAGCTGTGGTATAAGCAAACTGGTATCATATCAATACATATAAGTTATGTATGACTTAACTGCATACATTTGTTTTTCTGTTACTTTATTCTTGTAATTTCATGAGTCGTGCCAAAGAGAAACTAGAGAAACTATAAAGATACTACCATAAAAGATACTACTGTTAGTTTCCAGTTACTTCAGATATCCATACTTAAAATCTCTGCAGTTGTGAGCTGTTGTGTGTCTACTAACAGAAAACCTGAAAGTAATTTAGATGCAGCCTCATAAGATAGAAATCCTTATGTTGTTCAGACTATGCCTGGTGTTCCAGTGAGCTTAATGAACTTGCTTTTGAATACAAAAAGTGATAGACGTTATTAGAATATATTATATATGTGTTCAAACTTTGGGAGTATGTGGGAGTTATTTGAGGAATGTGTTAATAAGACTTTGTCATAATGCTTAAGTGACAGCTCAAGTTCCCTGTGCAACCTGAATTAAACTAAGAAACCTGTGGAGGTCATAGATAGGATCTGAAGTCTGAGTTTTTGGAGTTTCTAGCTCCTATTGCAAAATAGGGATCGTTGCCTCCCAGAATTATTCCAAGATAGCATGAACTAGTTGGTTGGGAGCACCCATCCCTATTGCATTCAGACGTCTCTGTAAAGATATATCCTGGTGTTCCCAGTTTCACACTGCTGCACAGAGCAGCCTAATAAGGCACAGGGCCAGCATAGCTTTGGTACAGTTTAGGTTGGAAACCACTAAGCCAGATTGTTGGGCCAAGGCATTGATAATTAAAATAAAATTTTATTATAAATTGAAACATTATTAACTTTTATTAAAATAGCTTAGACTCTTAAGGTTAACAAGCTGGAAGAAGTTTGAAGCTTTTTATTTTTCCCAACCTTTTCAGAAAAAAATTGTGTGCAAGCTGACTAATGTACCAAATTTCAGCGAGATGTGAATTAAAACTGCTAAGTTACAAATGCTTGAGCAACGGAGTGCATAGTGGAAATGACAGCTCCAGCACAGGAATGCCAGGAGCTGCTATAATAACTTAATATTTAAAATGCAATAAAATCCAAAACAAGCAAATTTAGATTTTCATGTTTCTGAAGAAGATTGACTGAGATGCATGGCTTCTGTAGACAAATTCCCTGCTATGTTACAGCTACAGCACTAGCAGGTCTTTACATGCCTATGAGAGTAAATCAGTTTTTAAAGAGGTAGTGCATTTGAAACTAGTAATCAGCTTTTTGCTTTTTTTCCTGTCTTTATTACAAACATCTGTAAGCTTTGAAGTGCTGTCTACTGGAGTAGAGTTCCAGAAACAGATATCTTGGTTGTGTTTAATGTGTCTAATACCTTGCTTGGTCCTTCTCAGATCAGGAACTCTTAAAATCATCAGATAAAAAAATGTTTGTTTATTTTATGGGTTATGGTGATATTAATGGCAGGTACCATTCAGATAGTCAGCACTTGAGGTTTGTTATCCTTTTCATTCTATGAAAACCTTCAGAAAGGAGAAAAAGATGTTTACTGAGAGAGTTGTTCTGAGGCATCCTCTTCAGTCTTTCACACTTTGTAATTGATCACAAGCACTCAAATGTGGGTTTTCTTTTTTTTTTTCCTCTCCTGTCACAAAACACTCTTGAAAGAAGGATCTGGAAAGCAGTTTTGCAGGAAGCAGGGTAGTGAGAATATTTGAAACTCCTTCATTCACATAAAGGAAAAGGATGTTTCAAGTCGTTATTTTCATTATAACGTATGAATAATAAAATACTGCCAACAGTATTAGGCAGCAGACTACAATCTCATTTTATTGGATAGCAACAGGTTACAAGCATGGCTACATTTCAAATCACAAATAGTTATAATATTTATGACAGTAAATGTAGTCAAAGCAGTAGTCCTTGTTATCCCTTAGAGAATATTGAACAGTTTTTAATCCCAAGAGATTTAGAAATTCAAATATTATGGGATATGCCTTATCCTGGTAATGCATTTTCCTCCCATATTTCCTAGTAAAATTTAAACATAATCTGGGTAGTAGTTTTCATACTTGTCTGTGACCGATGTTAAAACTTGCATCTTACATGTTAGGATATTAAAACTTACACCTGTAGCCAATAAAATAAATAATCTTTGATAATATGAGTGGGGAAATGGGTAATAAAATTATGTTCATTAGTAACAAACAGAACTTAAATGTGTAGGTCTCCAAGGACCAGAAGAGTATTTTCCTTTCATCCTTTCTAAAAGGTGTTTTGTGTAATGCCAAAATTTCTGCATGAATGCAGGTATAAAAAAATCAACTAGTCAGAGTAGTCAGCTGAAATATTGAGTTGATGATATTTTTCTTCATGCTGTAGAGCTGTGAGAGGAATTGCAGACACTGGGTTCTTGAATATAACATAAAACAATCTTAAAATTGTTGAAGAATCTGTCATTTAGTAGCCTGTGTAAATTTACGTCAATATGTAGAGTGACACATTTGTTACTTTGTGGAGTAACAGCATTTTAGTTACAAACTTAAAATTTCTAAATACCAAGAGTATGTTAAAACTGTAGCACCTTTTTTTTAAAAAAAAAAAAAAACAACAAAAAAAAACCCAAAAAAACAAAACAACTTTAAAAGTTCCTAACTGACTACTACAGATGGATTTCCAGAAGTAAACAGTGGATCAATTCTTGTGAGAGGTTGTAAGTTTAGGATTACTGCAGAAAACATGTTCAGGATATAATGGAAAAAACCATAAACTGTTTGCTTTCAGTTCTCACAGATGGTAAGTCTTACAGGAACATGCGTTACAAGCTTATTTTTCCCAAAATGTTTGTCAGCAGAGATGTGTCAGCAAGCCCTGCCGACTCTTTACAGTGGTAGAAGTATCTGTTATTTTGGTGAAAGAATTTTTGCTTCTGTAGTTTTAACTGAGTTCTGTTTCTGATCATGATGATATATATATTTGTATCTATGGTAGAATGTTTACTGGCATAAGTGTGTTTATTTGGAGGTGTCATTACTTTTTTCCCCATTTCTGTTAAGAAACTAGTGTACTATCACGTGCATACTCATCTGTTTCTTGCAGGTTTTATAACAAATAATATCTAAGTGGTAAATATTTTGCTGACTATTACACATTATTATTTTCCCTGGGAACTTTGTGAAGGTATTTTAAACCAAGAAAAAATCTAATTTGCTATGCAGAGAAAATACTGACAGTGGCCACACACACAAACGTTGTCAAACCAAAGCATTACCCTATCTTCCTTAAGTGTAGTGAGTTTGCTATAGTGGTGCTCCAGTGACGCAATGCTTGCAGATGCTTGCAGAAAGAAGCTGAGCTTTTGCATGTTACTTTTTCTCCTGCATGCACTATCACAGTTATATCCAGCCCTGAAAGTCTTATTGCCACTGTATTGGCAGTTGAAACTAGGTTTTGTCCCTAAAGCTTTTCAGTGCAAAAAAACCCCATTCTGAGCTAAATCCTGGTTTAACTTTAATCTAGCTGGCTCCTGGGATGGGGTGGAGGGTTGTAGCACATGGAGGAGGAGGATGAAGGTCGAAGTATATGTTGATGTGCTGTAATAAAGGTGAAGTATCTGGATTTACAAGTTTATGTAATGGTGATTCATGGACACTGAGCTAGTACTCTGTGTAGTGCATGCTGTTTCTCACGATGGCTAGCATAGCTGAGAGGCATTGATGACAAGCTCTTGCTTCAGATGTATTTGGTGTAGGCATCACTTGTCTCTGTTATGAAAACATTTTATGGCAGGATTTGTCTGTGTTTGATTTCTTTAAATCATAGTTTGAAAAAAACCCAGGACAAATCCAAGTAGCTGGAACAAGGTACTGTTTTAGAGTTTGTGTAATTTATTTGTCACACAGTGAGCTGGCCTGTATTTATTTCAAAAATATGCTTAAAATATGTTTTAAATGAGAAGAAAATAGTAATACATTCTCAAGTTAAAATATCTTCAATGCATGCAGTTTACATTTAATAACTTAATGTGCTATGCATTCATTAATTTAATACAAAAACACCATCTGTATAAAAAAGAGCAAATAAAATAACTGCTGTTTTTTCCTCATATTGAACAAAGTAGTTGCCAGATAGTATACAGCAGGAAGAGCAAATCCCTTCCGCCTCCTTCCCCCACCTCTGGTTCTGGTTCAGACCAGTGGCTTAGCAACTAGACATATTTTTCAAACAATATAGGCTGGTTTAAAGGGGAGAGCAGGAGAAAGGCTTGGGCACCTCTGGAGTTTCAGGGACATGTGAGCAACGATGTCTCCCTTCTTCCAGCCCTCCTCTCCGTCCCTACTTTCTTCTCTAGTTCATAATCACCTTTTTGTGAGTTTGGTTTATATTTAGTGAAAACTTGAGGTTATGAGACAAGCTCTATTACTTTTCAGGAAACAAAAAAACCCCTCAAACTGACTTTCAGTTCAATGCTCTGCTAGAAAACATACTGACTTAAGAGATCACAGATTTCCATCTAGATCCTGTCTTGGGTGAAGTCAGTCTCACCAGTCAGAGAGCAAAAGCTGTGCTTTGGCAGCCCTTTGAGAGTTACACGTACTGGCTTCAGCAAGAGCAGGACTGGTTGCAGGATTAACTTTAAAGAAGTTCCTCACTACTTAATCCACAGCAGCTGCTGATGTGGTGTTTGGTGCATCTCCTTTTACTGATACTGCTCTTCTCCTCAGTCCTGGCCTTTCCTAATCCAAAGTCAGTATTGGTGTGGATGCCGAGGTTGGAAAATACTGATTTGGGAAATGAAAGGTAGTTTATTTGTTATCTTGAGGAACCAAGACCTTGATACTTTGCCCTGGAACCTATATGTTTATGCTTTAGGCTTTCAAGTTGATGTGGGAGGGAGGAAGGATCAAATCCTCTTCAAATTTTAGATAACTATTATGTAACTTATCCTGAGATTAAATTTACATTTTTAAAGGAAAGCTATGAGCCTTGAAACATTTCAATTAGTAATACTTTTTGGCTTCAAAATGCTTTCGGATTACCTGTGAGCACCTCTAAAGAGATACTGTGGAGGTTGTGGCTCATGATGAGAACTACATATTAGTACTGTAATTGGCTACCTTTGCCTTCCTCAAATGATAAAAAAATCCCCAACCAAAAACCAAAAAAACCTAAATCCAGACTTCTTGCACAGTGTCTGTATCTGTGAAGTAAGATAAAAGGAAAGTATTTTTAAGAGCAAATAATAAATGGTGTATATCTAAGTAGTTACATTTCAATATCCCAATTCTAGAACTACTTTATTATTACTTCCCTTTTTGCTTCAACACCTGATCAGGAACATAGAATGACTGACATAAAATACTGGATTTTATTTGCAAATAAAGATGGTTGGTATGCTAGAAAATGAAGATGGCCAACTGAACTTTATTTGCTTCCCAAATAACCTTAGTTTCTAGCTTGCCATTTACTTGTAACTCCTTCTCAAGCTTGTCACCCACAGTTTTAGAGCAGCTCACACTGCTGCTTCTAGCTGCTCTGTAGACCTGCAGGCTACTCAAGGCTTTACCCAAGGTTTTTTTTTTTTATTTATCAAGCATTGCTTTATTACTGTGTCCTGCTAGTTAATAATATTAGGTAGGAAGTACAGTTCCTGCTCATGTAAATAAAACTTTGGCAAAGGCCTCACCTACACTGGCAGTGTAAGAAATGCAAACCATACAGTCTGGTACTAAAACAGACAAGTTCTTTACTAACACAAATTTGCAAGGGCTTGGTTTTTGCAAGTGGAACAAGATTTTGTACAAGTATTCAACACCTTTCTGTCATATGAGCTCCCTATATGAGAGTAATACACAAGATTTTCAGAGAAGTCTGTGCTCGGGGACAGGAGAGGACAAGAAAGGAAAGTTGTTCCCCCCAGTAATACCCTAAATCTTGGGGTAGAATTGCACTTAGATTTGAGCCAACCTCGAGCTGACAGTTTGCTGCTGCCAAAAAAACATAACCCAGAAGAAAACAGGTAGAAGAAAAAAGGCATAGTTTTCTGTTGGGTTAGCAAGTCAAATCAGCTTCCATGCAGATAGGTGGGTAGTAAAGGGCAGGGAGGGCAAGGAATGGCTGGCTTAAGCCGGAGGAAGGGGTGGGTTGTCTCCTTTTCAGTGGCAGACTGTGAGAATATCTCAGCCTTAAACTATGACTTCAACCTTTGTTTGCAGCACTGATGTCTAATACTTGTGATCTTTTAAAAACCTGCATCCTATTTTGCATCTTTTTTAACGTTCAACTGGAGGCATTCATGGTGACTGAATGAACTGAGTTATGACAGTGTGATACCTGATTTTGTGCCCCACCTTAATCACTTGTTCTTTAAGACTTTTTCCTTGCACTTGGAACATCTGTACGGCACAGTCATATAGTTAAATGTGTACATTGATGGTTGCAGTACCAATGAAAGTGAAGGTTTCAGTGCTGACTTACAGTGTATTTGCTATTTATTTACTTTTCAGGCTACCCAGTGGGATATGAGAGTGAACTTGTCCTGCTCTTGTTTGAGCCTCAGTATGCTTACTGTGCACATTTGTGCAATTGCTGTGAAGAAAAAAATCACTACAATAGACTTGTAAACCTGAGCAGCTGTAGGGGCTTTCTCCACAGAAAAATAAAAGGAGTCTATCCCAGTCACCCTGTGAGTTTGCACTCTGTGGCTTGCCACTACTGTGCCCTGGCAGCACAGGAGCATGGTCCTGGCTGAAAAACATGCTGCATTGCAATCTAGACTGCAGTTGGTCCTCTCGGCAAAACCCTGCTGCTCAATCTTGCCCCCCTCTTGCTTTCAGGGACCATTTACTCCTTAAAAACACCTCTCAAAGAGCTGCACAAGGTGCATGCAGGCAAGCACTTTTAAATAACATGGCTCCTTTAATAGCTAGTCTTTAGAGCAGAGTGAGATGAGCTAAGCTTCTTCATTTTCAGAGCTGCGTGTTTGCCCAGTTCCTCTGTAGCATACACCCCTAAGGTAGAATGACAGTCTGCAATCACTTTGGCATAGCTGCATGCCATGTAAGTGTCATACAGTGGCCAAAGTTGGTTACTCACAGGTTATGAGGAGACTGCTTTTTGTTATAACTACACTGCTATTTGCTTATTGTTCTTGAAAAGACTAGTTGTATTGCTTGGCTTCAGGTGCCTCTTCTGTACTTCTGTTTCTTGATACTCATAGTTGTGCATGTTCATAGTAATATGTAGCTTCCCATTTCTATGAGAGATGATGAGGAAATATTTTGAAAGAATGAGAAATTAAAGGCCTAAACCTTTATTCTAAAAAAAGGAAAAAAAACCAAAAACAAAACCAACTTTGCTCTCAAGGTACGAGTCTTTTTGCCATTGCTTCCTCAACATTACTGCTGTGGTGATTTTAAAGTCTCTTAGACAAAACTGAGCAATGATTCCAAAACTGAACAGTGAACCAACAAAGAATTAATTGCTCAATTTTTATTTTTTTCTAAATAAACAAAAGGTTTTATGTTGAGTCATCTCTGCTTTCTTCTAGCACTTCATTTGTGCAAGTCTGCAAGGGAGATGGAGAGGGCAAAATTCAGGGAAGAGATATCATCTAATCCTGTAGCCTACCAGGGAGAAAAGGCTGGGCAGAAGGAAAGTGTGCATTCCTGGCGTGTTCATTTATAGCAGTTTAGCTTTATTATTTGCCAACCAAACAGATATTTAAAAGAGAAGATGAATAGTGGAGAACATAATCTCAAACCTACCCTGGCTGTTTAAAATAAGGCTTATTTGATAAACAGTGTCTCTGGAAGGTCATTCTGCATTTTAGTTGTTTTACTGCAGGCTCTTGCTAATTGATTTAAAACTTGGCTTGAGAGGTCAGGTTTGTTCCTTGGTTTTGTTAAGAGTGAGAGCTGCTAGACAGACATGACATGAGGCTGTACAGCCTTTTTTGGCAGCAAATCCTGCTAAAAGACCTCCTGTTGTCAGTGTTACAGGAATATGTTCCTGATGTGTGCACCTGTAGACCAGTGCATAGGGACAGCACACTGCCTCTTGGCACTAAGCCTGTACTGGTGGTTGTTCTGAAGCTTGCTTTTATTTTCAGTGAGTGCATGAATGTCTCTGTCTTGAAGCTCAGTTTGTTTCAAAAGCAAATGCCCTAAGAAACATATTTCTTCAGGTATTGTTTAGCTTCAAATATTTAGTTAATTTTAATGACAGTAAAGTAAAGAGTGTGTGAAATGGCAGCAAACTAACTAGTTTTTCTTTAGAGAACATACTAATAATATTGAGCAAAGAATTGAAATATCTCATGTGGATTCCTGTTCTGCAAAGAATCAAGATACTGTGTATATTTGGTGCAATATTTGTATTTCATTGCCTTTGCTGCGGTTCAGATAAAGTGTAAAGTTAAGAATATGCTGAACTATTTTGCAGAATTAGGTGGGAGATAAACACCAACTTTAGTACACTGAGGTACCTGTTTATTGGTAAAACTAAGATTACTATCAGCTGATAAAATTTTGTATTTTCCACAATACTCATTTTCCAATTTTAATATAAAATTTAATTTGATTTCATTGAGACAAGAAAAAAGTGAAGAGATTTTTTAAAATGTATTTTTAACATTTGTTTAGCTTGTTTTTTACTTGACTATCGTTTTGTAGTGAATCATCCACTCTGTTTCTCACTAGATGAAAGAGCGTCAGTCAGGAGGTATTAACTCTTAATTCAGAGGAGGACAAACAAGGCAATTCCATGTGTAAGTCAGTTCTTAGTGAAGTAGGAGATATTTATAAAGAGAGTAGATAATCCAGATAAATTGCAGGTTCAGAGCAGCTGCTGCCTTGTACTTAATATTTGCTGAGAGTACATGAGGAAACCAAGTTAAATAAAACTTGTGTGTTTTCATTTCTGGGGTTTCATTCCAGGCTCACGCCAAGCAAGAAAACGCTGGTTGCCATTTCATGGGGTCCGGGCTGCTGGATCCACAAATTCTTACCAGGGCCTTTCACTGGCATATGCGGAGTTTTTATCAGTATTTCAGAAATGCTCCCAAATCCCCTACTGGAAACACTTCATAAGTACCAATGCCCTGTTAAATCTCTACGTGAGAATTTTACTGTGCTTTTTTTCTAACCAAACCAGATGTAATCTGAGGAGGAATCTTCCAAGTTCTCCATGATAGTCTCTTGCCATGCTGCATGTGGTTTCACTGCTGGTTCTCAGCAGGTTCACAGAAACAGAGATTACCCTCCATTTAGAGGGGGCTGCACGATCTCCTTAAAATAGCAGTTGTGGAAGAGATCACTGGACAATGTGTCAGCAAGACTTTTTTTAAAAAACAAACAAAACACAAAAAAAACCTCCAAAAAACTGGATAAGAAGCTTTTGTAGGCTCAAAGTGGCATAGACCATATTGTGGAAGGTGGAAGTCCTCATCTGGACAACTATTTCTTCAAGGCCTTTTACCGTCAGCAAAATCTCTTTACATTTTCCTGCCAGAGGTGGGGATCCCACAGGCAGTGTCTGTAGCCTCCTGAAGCCTCAAAAGGCTGTGAGTATTCTCTGTGTTTGGCCTGTTGTTGGTAGCTCATTTTTATGGGGGCTGTGTACAGCGCTGATACCTTGGTGGGGCTGGTTTTTATGGGTTTTTTATGCCAAATACTGCTGTACGGTTACTGCTGCTGCAGCCCCAAATGGCAGTGAAGAGTGCAGACGTTGGACCCCACTGCTCAGTCGCGCACGTTTGTGAAGTTCATTTTGATAAGTAACCTTCATTATTTCACATATTCAAAATCATTTTGTGTTTTAACCATGATAACATTAATCTGGTTGAATTCGGTACTTTATGAAAGCATATCTTTAAAATTCTCTGTCATTACATAAATCCACAGAGGGAAAAATGTGTGTCAGTGCACATCACCCCGCAGTGTTCAGTGAAGGCCTTTTTGTCACTCTTGTGCGGGAGTAAAATGACGTGCCAATACTCAGGCAAAGTAAACTGAGTAATTTGGGGAACTCTAGTCTTGATGCTTTTAACTGCCCTACTTGTGGCATGTTTAATAGTAAAAAAAACAACTTTGTACTACTTCATGGAAGGCTTATAGGTGCAGTGGCAGAAGGATATGACTGAAAGATGGGCTTATTTTTGGAAACCTAATTATAACAGGATCATTTTACTTTTCCGTTATTGTTGCCCAAGGTTTGTCATGTTTCTAGTGTTGCTATTAATGTCTTCTTAAATGTCAAATTGAAACTGCTGATGATGATCATCTCATATCCTATTGCTAAATATATACAAGCTGTTGAGAATGTCTGATGTAAATGTTATGCCAGACCCTCAATATATGCATATTAGAAGTCTTCTTATGCTAAATAGCTGCTATCAAATATATATTTAACTATTTTTCTAAGTGGTATATGAAACAAATTGAGATTTGTTGTTTTTTTGTTTTTTTTTGTTTTCAGGAGACCTCATACTATGTATTATTTTAAATTATCTGTGGTAGGGAAGATCTTGCTTCTGGATAATCGTGACACTAAATGCTGCGTGTAAGAAATTCCAAATATATCTTCACTGATGAAATGAAAGCTAATGTCATTTCCTTCTAAGTGTTGCTCTGTGAGATCTAGGTGCATGACCTAGCAACTAGCAGTCAAATGAGGAAAACAAAAAAATGCCTCAGGGACATAGTTAGTAAAACTTTATTATATAAAAAAAGTAAGTTGCCCTTTGTAGCCTGGTACATTCAGTACAGTTTCAATTACTAATGATAAATAGCTCTTCACTTTCTTTTAAATGAGTCATATTGGAAATGAAAAGTCACTTTAACATATAGGTTCTTGCAGTCCTTAAATTAGTTGTCTGTTTAATTGTACGTGCATGACTGCCGTGTGCACCTTAGGTTTTGGTGTTCAGTTTACTACCTCTTGGAAGCAGAATGTGCAAAGTATTCCTCTGATATATATTGAATTTCATGCATTTAAGCTATTTGAAGTATACAGTATTTGTAATTTGGATTAAAACATCAATTACATGATGTTGGAGCTGTTCTTTAAACTCTTTTCATTGTAAGAAATCACCTGTAGCTTCAATGTGTAAATAAGATTGCAAACATAACTGAAAAATGAGTTGGTATCTTGTTGCTTCTAAAAGTATTTGCAAATGACTGTGGAGATTACATGCCAAGGGAATAAGATTTCACCTTTACAATGGTTTTGTAATGTTTACAGTGGCCTTTAATATCTGCCATTATGCTTTTTTCATGCTTCAAAAGCAAGGTCTTGAAATTTTAGAGTTATAAATATTTTTACTATGTTCACCCACATTTGTGGAAAAAGATATGTCTGACTTCTGGCACGTGAATACATAATTGTGGGATTTCAAAGTGCTTGTATCTTGTTAGAACAGCAAACCTTTAGATATCAAATACGCCATTTTGAAGAAATTAGGGACGCTATTTGTTTTATTAAGCTGGGATTTGAATGTTTAGAGAAAGCATTGGGGGAGGCATTTATTTTGAAATGGAAGTAATATTCCTAATTTGTGATGTTAAAAAATATTATTTTTGGCATAGTTACATTCTTTATAAATAAACGTAGGAATCTGTGGCTAAAAGAAGTACGCTTATTTTCCATGTGTACTTATTTTCATTTTCATGAGGGTTTCTGTGTAACAGCAAAACCTGAATTGAATATACTGTTCTCTGAATACGCCATCATTGCTTTGTGCCTTTGCCCCACTGCCTCTCCTGTGCAGTGCAGCCACACATGCTACACCACAGGCTCCCCTTGGAACAGTTTACTCCACACCCTTAAGTCATCCAAATTAACACTTGACCACCAGAAAATGGCATTTTATTTCTAGTTGTCAAATGTAGTAATTTGAATCAGCATCTGTTTTTAAACAATTACAAAAAATCTGGATCCCAGATCTGGAATCAATTTGTACTGTCATCAATTTGACTAAAGACAGCAAAATTTAGCTATAAAAGGCATTTTTCTAGCATCGGGATAGCCTCCAGACGGTAAAAATATAAGACAGGAGCAGCCAGGAACGTGACCTATAAATTTGATTCTCTTTAGTATTTTTATTATTACATCTGAAATTATTTTTTTTAAATTGAGAAGCTACAAGCTTTTATGAATTACAGAAATGTGCAAAAGTAGGAAGGAAGAGCAAGCAGACACAAACCTACATCTATTTGCAGTTTCTCTTTACAAATCAGCCAACCAACAGCTAGATTGAAGAGAAAATAGGAACATTTGGTATTTTAATCATAAATTAAAATAAAAGTATATAATACAGATATGTGATTGAGTCAGCCTTCTTCATCTTTCATACATCCTATGTTTTATATTACAGGCTCTTCGGGACAAGGCTGTGCCTCTACATTGTAGAAAAGTGCTTAGTACAAAGAGGGCCTAAAAATGTGTGGAGACTTGTGTGACTACTAAAATATTAATATTTTATACTTAATTTTAATATTTAATATTAACAATATCAAGAGCAGCAACAAATAGCTCTGTGGGGCTGTCATAAGTGTAATCTTGGCAAGGGAGGGAAAGTTCAGAAAGACAAAATACTTGCTGCATGGCAAGAGCCCTCTTAACATCCTTCCTGCTGTACATGGTAGCTGCCATTGATTGTATTTCCCACCACAACATGCAGGCTTGACAAGATCTGCATTGGCACTATGCAACTTTAAACAAAAAAAAAAAAGGAAAAAAAAATTAAAGAAAAAACAAAGAAAAAAGAAAAAAAGAAAAAATAATGCCTGTACTCAACAGTGACCCACCAAATGCTCTTGTGCAAGGATTCTCATGCATTTTCACACATGCACTGTTGTCTTTACCATTAGGCTAACTCTTCTACACTCACCACAAAAAAATTTACACGAAATTAATGTCAGAAAGTTATTGAATGCCCTAAAGTTATCTACCCAATGCAAAAGAGGGCTATCATGTGCCCAGCTGCTTCTGATTCACAGTTTAGGGCATGGTGAAGCACATACTGCTCTTAGATCTGCAGCACAGGTTTCACTTTCAACTGAATCTCATTTACAGGCTAAAGCTGTAAGTTAGAGACAGAAAAAACTTACTAAATTGCCCCTCTCTCTCCTTGCTTCTATATGTGTTATTTCTCAGTCTTGTGTAGAGTCTACTCTTAAAAAAAATTCCAGGCTTTAGAGAACTTCCTCCAGAAAAATGCTACACCGATTGTATTCTCCAATATGTTTTTTTCCTAACATACACTGTAATTTCCCCCCTTATTTCTATTATTACTGGCTATATATAACTTTAAATAATTTTCTTTCATTTTCTGCTAATTGCATCTCTCTGTATTTGCCAGTTTCTCCATAGTAGTTTGTCCTCCTCCAGAATATTGACTTCTTCCAAGAATTCTTCATAACAAAACAAACATCCTCATGCTTACACTGAAATACAAGGCATCAGAATGAGGATCATCTAAACAATTATAATGCTGAATTCATAAAGCCATCCTTAATCCCAAACACACTTGGGAATAACCATATTTGCCATGAACATTGCACTAAGATTGTAAGCCTGAGCTAGAATACATTTTACTGAATTCTTAATTTAATTTTACAGCAGACCACTGCTATTACTGTATGAAGAAGAGTACACTGGCTTTACCTTACTAAATGATACAACTTCCTTGTAACCAAACACAACCCACCAAAAAAGAACTAATTCTTCGCACATCCTGTACTGAAGAGCAACCTTTATGAAAAGATTTCCCTAAGTGTTTCCCCAAATACCACTTCATAAGCATAATCAGAGGAATAGTAGAAAAATGCCTCAAGGTCAGACACTGTGAAAAACGTACAAGAGAATTAAAATTTCTTGTGGTGATGAAGACCGGTCAGGATCTAAGACAGGTCTAAACCCATAAACTTCTGTGGCACCATCTACATTTATTGTACACTATCTCTACCATCATACAAGTATTTTGGGTTTTGTAAATTTAAGTTGACCAACCAAAACCTTAATCTTCCATAGGAAGTGCAAGTTTTTCGGGATACAAAACCGTACTTATACAAAAATTGGTATTAAGAATATGTGAATAACCAAAAAGACAAGAGTGGAAAGCTGCACAAAAGATGGAAATGTGTTCACTGAAAAAAACAAAGAGAGGTAACGGCTGAATTCCAAGCTTTATTGTCCCTGTCTTTTTCTTTGTTTGTGGTCAGCTAAATAGTTAATTTTAACTTTACTCTGCAGTTCCTTGCCTGAAAAATATCACTCACTGATTTTCTTTATGACTTAATAATAGAATTAAGAGTTTCCAATGCATCAGTATTCTGTAATCAATACATTGGCCTTTCCATCACAAAGCAATGATGGCAGGATTGTGACAGGATGGTCCTGCAAACTGTCTTGCTTTGGTAAGCTGGAGATGCTCTGTCCATCAGTGCAGATGGACAGAAGTTGGGCTGTGATTGCTTGTGGTTGCAGTGATCAGGAAGAAAACCTTTTGTTTAGGTAAGATGACCTGAGGCTAGTGAGTTTTTTCTGACTTCTTTATAGTATCGGCTGAGCAGAAGCAGGTCTGGGAAGGTAAATTCTTTAATTTGTAATGACTTGTGAGGATTATTACAGTCCCTAATATGCAAGACCCGGCAATGCGCTTTGATGACCAAGGATCTCCTTTACAGAATAACTGCACAATTCATTCATACAAAACATGCACACAATAGAAATATACACCAACCCCAGTAAAAGAAATATCGTAGACTGGTAAGATGTGGGTCCTGAAAGGGCAGCAGAGACTTGGCTTTCATTAGGATTTCTCCTACTACTGAAGAAGTGCCTGAACCTATAAAGATCGGGGGAACTCCCTCCATGGGCATCTGGCATAGTTCCTGCTTAAAGGCAGGTAGATTATTCACTTCTGTGTCTTAGCCTTTGTAATTTTACTTTGTTACCTAGCCCAGGAATGCTTGTGTCTACTTCTGTGTGCATGTGGCTTTGAAGGTTTGGTTCTTCTGTGTGCTTGGGATTCCTCATTTGCAGAACTCTTTTTCTTCCGCCCTCCTGTTACAAAGTACAATGAATCAATCTGCTCCATAAAATTAACAATAATGCCATGATTGAGCTTGTTTCCTTTTGTGTTGTTAGAACAGTGTGAAAAGTTCCTGACCACACTCCCTGGCCTGCTGGCAGGCATGTCTGTTTTGTATGGCACTCTTGCCTCTTTCCTTTTTCTCAGGAAGGGACTCAATCCATCCATACTTCTGACTTTTCTGCATGCTGTATTTACTCTTCTGGGGGGTTTTCCAATTCATTTTCTTCCACTAACCTTAACCTGTCATATCAATGCTGTAGAAGTTCATAATTTCTTGAAGTATTTTTGCTTTCTGTGAGGCCTAAATATCAAAAAGTGGTATTTTAAGTATTGTGTCTTATTCTACTTACTGACTATATATTTTGCACATATTAGTATTTCTAATGTTGTCTGTGCTTTTGAACTGTTAGAGTTTTTCTAAGACTCTACCCTTTTTAAGATTAAAACAGTCATCTTGTCCTGTATATAGCCATTGCATAGTGACATCTGGTTTTTCATGAAATTACAAGCAGTGTCAGCATTTTGTATTGTGTATTTGTGAAAAAAGTATCTTCGTGAAAACACTGGTTAGTGTTTAAGTGCTTTGGTTATTTGAGGCTTCTAAGTATTGCACATTTTTTAATCAGTTTGCTTATGGTTACATCAGGCCATATTTTTTTTATGATGTCTTGCATTGATTTACACATGTTATAGCAAAGCTTGTAGTTCTGTGGTCTCTTTTTTGCTGCCACAGTCCTTGAAATAAATCAATATGAATAAGGTTTAAATCTATGTGATGGCAAATGGGACTGCAATGTTTTCAAATTGATGTCTTCTCAAAGCAAAACAGAGGCATGGCCATTCTGTCCAGCAAAGCAGACTGCTAGTCACATAAGCTCCTTGTGGTGTCACTCTTCTCCTACTCTTCCTTACTTCAGTTACCATGACTGATCATCATAATTTTATAATGGTCCAACATCTCTAGCTCTTTTTATTGCTTCTATTACTGTAATGCTATGCAATTCCATGGTGTCCTTCATGTGTTTCCAGCTTCTTGTTCTTGTCTCTGTGCAAACCAGCATTCCTGAACTCTACAAAGTACAGCAGAGCTTGCTGGAAGCCTATCACTGAGTTGTAGATGTTGAGACACAAGGTGTTGATGCCCCCAAACATTATTTATATCTTGTGTTGCTACGCCTTGCGCTTTCTCTGTGGTGGGTTCTTCCTCCACTGCCTTCCACACTCCTGGCAATATGTGAACTTTGTGTTCGTGTATTTGTTAAATAACTGGAACAGGGAGCTGTAAAACAATTCAAGTGAACTTTGTGCTCTCATTTGCTCAGTCACTAGTGCCCTAAGGGGTATCTTCTTGGAGCTTTTGTTTCCTTTTTCAGAGTTAATCAGAGACATAAAGACTATTTTATCTCAAGACCTATAACCGCTGAAATGCAACAAAGGATCAGCACAAATCACTAAACTTCTTATGGCATATAAGACTTGGTCATCTCATTAAGTATTTATGTATGCTCTCTTCCGCCCCCCCCAGTAGCTGTCATATTTCTCAGGGGGAACACAGTACCTTATCACCACATCTACTTGTCTTTATGCCTCTTTGTGAAGCTGCAGTGGGAAGCTCTATTTTTTTTAGTGAGTCAGACATAGTAGAACTGCTTTTAGTTTAAGGATTTTACAGTCTTGCAGGAAAATATTCTGGGTGTGAGCTGTATAGATTCTGTTTGCCTTAGTATGAGCTGGCTTTCATAATTCATTATTCCAGGGGTTTTGTTTCTGGTGTCTTGGTTTGAGGGTTTTTTTGTTTGACTTTTTGGTTGGGTTTGAGGTTTTTGTTGGGGTGTTTTTTGTTAGCCTTATAGTCTGCAACATTAGTACGGTTTAAACCTTAACTTAATGAAGCATTTCCCCTTCAGTCTCATTTCTTTTCTGAATAAAGGATTTCAATCATGGGAGATTAATATCTGGCTTTGTACAGTTCCATAGAGGTTCCTTATACTCTTCATATTGTGCTTGGTGCTGAGCATTGTTGCAACCTAGACTGTGTTGGCAGCAAGCACATTGCTCTTCTGCCATGTGGGTCACTATGTATTCAAAAAGTACTAAACTTCAGTATATCCAAAAGGGTACTTTCTGACCCAAATGCAGGAATGAAAGTACAGATTTTGGAAGTTTGCTGCAAAAAGCAGCTAAATTTGTCTTCTGGCAACATCTATATGTACTATGTACTGAAGATTTTTTTTTTTTAAACTTTCCCCACAGGGTGAAATATTAATATTATGTTTTCTGTGTTCTTAGCTTTTGAGGGTCAGTGCAAAGCTGTGCTCTGTTTTTCCTTTGTTACTGTGTATTGAATTTTCTGGCTTTTCCGTTTCCTAAGTTATCCATAGATATATTTGTGATCTTTTCTAGCCTTGTTTTTAGAAAGCTTATAAAATGTATTAAAGGACCTGTATGCAGGGCTCAGAATACAACCACAGCTTCTTACTGTGCAGACTCAAAATTAGTGAAGCTTTCTCATGGCTATGTATACCTGATTTTGTTAGGAGGTTTGCTGGCTGCTCACTCCTGTATGTTGTTGTGGACAGTTGTATTTCAATAACTTTCTGTCCCAGGACTGGGACAACCATTCAGTAATTTGCTGCACTTCTAACCTTGGTAACGTTGCTACTAGAATTTACTTTTCATTGTGTGTTCTCAATTTTGGCCGAAAACTGACTGTTTCTGTACTCAAAAAAAAAAAAGATATTTTTGTGTGTGTGACACTTAACCTTTAACTTTTTTTTTTTACTTTCTATTTGAATGAATTTATTTTATTCTGATGACTGATACTCTGCTTTATGTGGAAAATTCAGTGAGTAGCTTGTCTGAGAAATTCACACTAAAATGCAAGTAGATGAGACAATTTCTCTGAGTAAGCCAAAATGTGTTGCATAAAGGAAAATCCTTGACAGAGAAACCTGCAGAGAAAGTTGTATCTCTGAAATTGTGAAAGACGGTTTCAGTTGTCAGCTATTTTGAAGAAAAATAAAAAGTTGAGGTGAGAAAATAAGGAAAACAAGCATCAGCAGTTGTTACCAGAAATATTTGTGTGTGATTCCATATTTTTCTCCTCCCTCATGGGTCATGAATGTCGACAGTGGCCATAATACAGAAATTTCACAGGAGTTTTACCAGAACCTTTTCTGATGCTGAAAACTTATTTCTGGAGTTGTTGTCTAGATCCACTGTAGTGCTCGAATCATTAAGTTCTCTAATCTATTGGTATGTGAGTGAAATTAGATTAACAGGACTTTAAAATGTGCTTAATCTTATGGCTAGGAGTGAATTAGGTCCTGTGTTAAGGGTACAGCAGACTTGAATGGCTCCTTTGAAGGAATCCTACCCTAGAGGGCTGAGCAACTTCATGCTCATTAAACTAAGAATCATAACTTGACCTTTGGCCATAGATTCTGTACGCGTTTGACTGTGCTTTCGATGCAGCAAATAAATGCAGTGCTTTAGATGCTGGTGCATTTCATATGGAGTAATGAAAGAAAAACTTGTCTCCTGCTACGGAAAGACACTTTCTCTCCCACCGTTGCTACTGCTACACATTCAACTTCACTGGCATAGAAAAGAGTGGCATTACCGAGGTCAGCGAGACCTTGGGGACCACTGTTATTTTAACTAGTGCGACTGAAACATGCTCTGAACAAGGTGAGAGGACAGTAGTCTGGAAACCTCTCGTATCTGCCCCTTTCTCAGCAATGCAATCGCTGGTGGGAAATGTCACCGACATCACTTGATGCTGTTGGCAGCCTTTACAGTCCTGGATGGCTGCAGGCAGCTCTAATTATTTGTTAAAATCCGCTGATAGCACAGCAGGTTGTGTCTCATAACGATGCCGCTCAACTTCACAATTTGCTTCCTGCTCAAAGGTGAGAGAAGAGCTATTGAACAAGAGCTGTAGGTTTATCAGAGGTGTTGGGAGGAACTGCTGCCTAGAGGAGATGACTGTTTGTTTTGTAGAGTTGTTTTTATTTGAAGGCACATTTTAGCAACCATTTCTGTATTAGTTTCACTAAATATTTGAAGATATATCTGCTTCTCGGGTGGAAAATGGCTATAAAGTAATCTCAAGGTATTTACCAAACCTTTGTGGCTTTTTTCCCTTCTCTCTTTGTCCTCTTTTCATCTTCCAAATTGCATTTTCTGGGAATTAAATAATAATGGGCCTGTTTTGTCAAAACTCCCTAGCTGCTGCAGTATTGCAGCCCAAAGAGAGTGTGGGAGTTTTCTAGCAGTACATTGAATTTCTGGTCTGACAATTCTCAGCAACAAAAGTATGATTTCAGTTGCTCAAATCCCAACTGCCATATTTTCAGGTAATTACTGGAAAAAAATTATCTTGCTGTATGGGAAATGGTGACTGAATGTACCCTAATTTTCAACTACAAGTAAGTTTAGAGAATGCCTCCTATAATAGGGATATCTATTGCTCTTATATAGTGGTTAGATAAGTTATATAATAGTCTCTGAGATGTTATTTCATCTCCCTGATCAATTTGTGATAAAGTTAGGGAGCTTTTATTCTGTTGGAATGTATAATTGAGTTTTTACAGTTATATCTTTATTTCCTTCCCCTTCCTTTCCCTTTTTTTCTTTTTCTATTCTGTTATGTTCATACAGTCATTAAAGAAACAGAATTTATGGTATTTTGTAGTGTCTCTAGACCATGTTGTGTATAATACCATAAACACAGTAGCAAACGTCATATGGTATTTTTAGGGAAAAGTTGCATTAAAAATTACTGCAGACATTAAATAGTAGCATTGTCATGTACTTCTGACTTTGACGGATATTTGGTCCTAATTGTAGCCTGTCTGTAAAGATTTTGTATCTCATAGTTAAGAAATAAAATATGTAATTATCACATAACAGTCAGTGCATGTAAAATTGTTTTGTATGTTTTAACACTGTTAATACTTGTTAACATTGACTTTGGTGCTTACCAGTTTATAAGTATTTTCTAATTCTGATGAGGATTATCTATATAATAACTTCTACGTTCTTGCAAAAATGGAAAAATTAAAAAAATATTAATTCTGATTCTGGCCAAGGTTCAGATCTAGGTTTCTTGCCTGGTTCTTTTGTGGGTAACTTCTGACTTTAGGTACACTCTTTAGCCTTCCATCCTCCCAAAGGCTTAGGTAAGCTGCCCCAAACCTTATTTTCTCTCCTGTCACTGGCAGTGCTCTCCATAGGTGGTGGCAGGGACATGCCCTGCCTTATTGTCACTTCAAGATCCTACAGATTTTGCATTTAGCACTGTCTTGAGTGCCACAGCTTCTATTAAAAGAAGGAAAAGGATTTCTTTTAATAATTAAAAAGGCTCATGTTTCCTCTCCTGGTGCTGATTTGAACGAACAGGGAATGGTGCTGAACTCTGTGTCATTTGTGAGTGAGGGTTGAAGTCAGACAAGCCCCGCTGGCAGCAGCTGAGCTTCAGGGGTTTCTGCTGCCAGCTGCTTGTCCCAGCCTTCCTGCCATGCATGCCAGCTATCTGCCCAGGTAGCTGCTCCCTAACCTGGCCTGTACAGACAGTCCCCATTCCCTCACACATTTCCAATAACAGAGCCTTTTTAGCCTGTCATTTTGACATCGGGGGTTAGGACACAAGTGCGTGGTTGTGATGCTGAGGGCTGATGTTCCCCCCGACCTGGTGACGATCAGCAGGAAGCAATAACCTCTTCACCCCGCTTTGATGCATCCAGGGCAGCGTATCTGACGATGGCCTTAGGCAGTCAGAGCTTTCTGAGGACTCGGGAGCCTCAGGGGATATTGGCCATTCTCATTTGTGGGTAGCGAATGGCCTGGAGATGCAATATATTCAGTAAGAGTAAGATAAGATAATGCTAAGGTATTCAGTAGCAGAATTCAGGACACTCTTGCAGCTTTGCTGGTGAAAACTTGGACCTCTGCAAGTCCTCAGGCACTTAAAAGTAGGGTTTGGGGTTTTTTTGATGCCATTCCTGCACTGAGGCACAGAAATTCCCATTGTAAGAATATACAAGTTTTTATAGCTCTCACCTGAGACCCAGTCCCCCCATATGTATAGGCAGATGACTTAACTGTGATTTAACTGTGTACCTGAGGTACATACTTCTAAGCAGGCTATGCCATGGCTCGTTTTCCCCTTCTTACAATTTGAATTATGTTGCATGCTCATCAGGCAACAGAAATAATCTGCATAAATATTCTGAATAGAACTGAAGAAAAAACATCTTTAGTGTTTCAGCAGGAATATTCCTATTCTAGATCAGGGCAAAGAAGTCCTCAAAATTTTCATGATTGGTAATACAAAAAAAAAAAAAAATCAATTTCACTGTAGTTCATTGGAAACATTTCCCAAAGATGATTTTGAAATGCATTGTTTAGATTTAAATTATATAAAATAACTTTTAATACTGGTTAGAATACATTTGGAATCAATATGTTTTAAGTAGGCAAGCTGGAATATTTCTGAGATATTTTAAACTTATCACAGAGGAAGTGCTTTTGAGTGTACATCTTTGTAGTGTCTCCAGAAAGCTTTACAAGTGAAGTGTCTTCTCCAAAATTGAGGAACCTTTAAGTATAGCATTCAGGACTTTTAAATCCCTTTTGGAAAGAGGGGTTTTATGCAAAAACCTGGAAACCAGGATAGGATTATTACAAGGCCACAGTCATTTTTTTCAGTATAATGGCACTTCAAAATACATTCTCTCTACAGCTATAGATTTACAAAATACTGTTTCAGAATATGTGGTGTTAGGTATCAATGTGTACTCTGTAAAAAAAAACAAAAAAACAAAAAAAAAAAAAAAACAAAAAAAACCCCAAAACAAAACAAAAAACCCCAAACAACAAACAAACAAAAACAAAACCAAAAATCCACCCAAGAGTGTTTAATGTTGTTGCATAACTGAAGCTTCATAATTGGATTTTTTCCATCCTTCCACTTTGCTCCCTTTTTTTTTGTTACTCTGATATCTGAGTACTCTAAATGCAGTGGCATAAAATTATAGTAAGTGGAGCTAAACTAAAATGTCTGTTCTTAAACCGTGCAACATAGTTTTAGCATCATTTCTCTTATCTTTCCCCTGGGATTTATCAAAGCAAAGAGCAATCCCTTCTTACCTGGCTGTTGCAGATTACCTTTAACAAGGTGTTCTAATGTGTGAGGTGTACGCTTGCATGTTTCCTTCAGAAACCACAACTAAATGCTGAGGTGGAGAAAAGGGTTCTGATCTGTTAGTTTCATCTGCTTGTCAGTTAGTGCATCTCCCTTTATAATACTGAAATGTGTGTTTAGAGAGGTCACGCTAGACTGAAAAGGTTGAAGGAAGATTTCTGTTAGTGTGCGTTTGCATCCACGTAGGGAAACATTTTGATACTTTTAGGGGAATTATAAATGGGAGAATAACAACGTGTAATTTCCTTTTGTGTACTAAAACATGCATGTTTAAAAACAAAAGCATTTTCCATACTTCCAGATACAATACATCAGACTACTTGTTTAAATTCTGTTTTACTGAAGGAGGAAGAAAAGAGTGGGGAAAAGAAGAAAATGTATTTCATTCTGCCAAAGCTACTCTCCCCTCTGAAGTAAGAGTACTGCTGCAATTTCATATTCAAGCTTTTAGCAGTGCCCGTCAGTGTTTGTTACAATCTACTGAGGTTGCACTAACAGTCACCTTATTTTATCTAATATTGGCATTGTCTGACAGGGTTATGATGTGGCTGTAGACCACTGGCTTGTTGTGGCTTCAGGGAACAGTCCTAGCTTAGCAGCATCGGCCTGAATGGCCACGCACCTGAGATGCTGAGTGAGCCGTAGGGACCAGTATTGGACTGAGTCAGGGCTGAAACTGGTCTAGACTGACTGACTTTTTTTTCCCACTTGCACAATATTGTTCAATACTGAAAATAATTATTTACAGGTAGATAAATGTAAAGTAAGTTATTTCTCTAAAATTAGAGGCTGCATGCTTGGTTTTAATGCCTAGCTTTTTTGTCAACTGTGCTAAAGAGGAACTTGTTCTTCAGTTTAACAAGACATGTCTCTGCCTTTTCCACTGAAGGCTGTAGGCAGAGCTGATTGAGCCTGAGTAACTTAGCTAACTTGAACCTTTGTTTTCAGTTTTGATAACTTTGCCATACAGATCTTCAAATTTGGGTTGGTAAAAGCCAGTGTGTTAACTATGTTGCACTAACAAGAAAAAAAAAGGAAGCAGGTCTATCTGAAACTGTGTCTATGCCTCTGAACGGAGCCCCTGTCTTTCTGGCTTATTGCATCTGGGATTTTAATGACAATTAAGTGGTTCTATCGAACAGTATTTTTCTCATGCATGTTGTTTTCTGAATTGAAAAAAAAATCAGACTATAGGCTGTACTCACTCACCAAAGAAAGTAAATAAACCAATGAGCTTCACGGCAAAGCCACTCCTAGCAGAATGAAGGGTTGCAGACCAAGAGTACTGATTTAAATCTGGAATAATTACTGCTGCTTTCTGAATTTAAATCCTTAAAAATCACTATACCTTTTCACAAGAGCAGTGATTGAGAATTTTCCCTAGTGCTGCAAATGGTTTGCTAGTCCTTGAGAATACATATCTTTGGCAAATGGCTTGAAGAGGTAAGTAAAAAGTTCATAGTGCCCAGCTTTAAAATAGGCAGGGATGGTGGGCCTGGGAAAAAGCGGACAGGAGGATTTTTTCTATATGTTGCAATTTCTATTGTTCTTTTAAATGTATTGACAATGAAAAATTAAAAAAATACAGGAAGCACATCTGTAAATGGCTACAGCCTTGTGTAACCCACTGAATTAAATGGAGTTCCCTACAGGCACATGGAAGAAAGTGTGGGACTGAGCCACAGTTAGAGGACTTAGAATATTAGTTATATTAATATAAATTGACATAAAAACAAACCAAGTTAAAATTATGCTGTTGAAATGATTTTATTTTATTTTTTTTTACATTTTTGTTTCATTTTGTTTGCTTCATACCCACATCCCCTAGGACTCCTTTTTCCTTTTTTTTTTTTTTTTTTAAGTTAGAAAAAACTGTTATCTGGTCTTGTGAGTAAAGCTACAATTACCTCATTAGAAGAAGATAATCCATGCGAGCACAAGTGAGATCTTTGAGCATGTAAGCTAAGGAGAAGCATATACACTTACATATGAAAACAGAAATAAAACTCATGATTTCTGAGAGCAATATAGTTTTACTCTGATTATCCAATATTTTTATCCTGATTATTCTATTAAGAAGTTTTGTTAAAAGTTGAACTGCTGACTGGAATATGGTTTTTAATTTTCAGTCTTTTTCCTAGTTTTATGCCTGAATTTTATAGTTTGGAAAGATTTTTTTTTTTTTCCAGTTGGATTTTTTTTTTTTTAAGAATAATTTATTAAACCTTTGAAGAACTTATGTTGGCTTCTGTTGAATGGACTGTAAATGTCTAAATTCAAAGTATTTTCAGACTACAGTCTGCCTGAAATGGTGAATCCAAACTAACAAGGCCTTGAAAGTAAACTGTTGTGTTCTGGCTTGCTGGGCTAAGGGAGATGAATGAGCAGAAGCAGGCAGCTTTCGTAGCCTGATGGATTAAAATAAAATCTGTTTTTTTCAAGCTTTGCCTTCTTGTCTGGTGATATGGTAAACCAGGCTTGCTAGAAGGCTTGTGCTTCCTTTGCTCTCTGAAGTGGATAGGTACCTGGCAAATAAGTGCATGGTTTAAAAAAAACTCAAATGCCCATTCATATTAATAGAGCCAAAAATAATCAATGACTAATCTTGTCAAATATACCAACTTCCAGAAGCATAATTAAAATTCAGAAATAGCAATAAGCATATTGCTTAAGTACTATATTGTTAAAGTTTGTTTTCTTTTAGTATTTTTAATGGATATCTGTATCTCCTTTCGCATTTTTCCCATTTGATGGTACGGTCAAGAAGTCTGAATATGCAGAGCCAGGCTCAGATTTGGTTTTTGGTTTTGTTTTGTTTTGTTTTTTCCTAAGCACAGTCCCCATATAACAGTTTGTAGCCTATAAAATGTCTTTTCTGCCCAACACATCCCAGACATGTATTTTTCAAACAAGAAGTTTGTGTTTCAAGTTTCTATTTGAATTTAAATGTAATAAGATGGAATGTCTTGAAGAGAGCAGGAATAGCTTATTTTATCTGTATCTGATTATGAAGGGGAGGAAGAAAAGCCTATTATCTAATCAGACATATTTTTAGCAGACTTCCATAACTGGCATGAGACCCTCAATCTAAGTACTTGTTTTAGAATGGAGATGAGCTGATCCTTTCATGTTCACTGGTTAGCTGGAATACAATTTCAGTTCACACAGAGATTTATGATACTTTCTCGTTTAGGGACTTGTGCCTAAACAAGGTCCAAGTCTCTAACATTATCAGTTCTTATAAGAAACTACTTGCTTATTTAATGTAGTAATTGCAGTAAATTAAATAATTCCATTATTCTGGTTGTATTTCTTTTTTATTTAATTTTATTAATTAGTGTATTTTATTGTAGGATTGTCATTTTAATTTAGCTAGATTAATTTGTAAGTCTTGGAACATATATGTTTTGATGCTTCTTCTCCAGATACTGCTACTCTGAGTAGATCTAAATATGTCTTTAATTAATCCACAAAGAATTTGCTGCAGAGGTACCCAAGCTACTGTCCAAATCCAAAGTAGTGCATCCATGTGAGCTCATTACAGTGCCTGAGATAATCAGAAGCAAGGCTTAATAGCCTGCACTCAGTACTGCAGTGAGGTAGTTAAACTGATCCCAAGATGCAAGCTACTGTTTTGCGCATTTGACATTGTGTTGAATTGTACAAATACACTGGCTCTCTCAAATAGCCTTTTTTTTCCTGTTTGTGCTGTAGTCTTCTGTACTGTAGAAGTGATCAGAGATAGTTCAGACAACCTTAGTGTGTTGCCTCCATTTTAGTATTTAATTCAAGTACATGTAAATAACTGTAGAAAGCTTGCTTTACAGTTGTGGTCCAAAATAACTTCTTTCTTCATTGAGAATCTTGTATGTGCTCTGTGCCAAAACGCACTTAACACGTTTTACACAGTAAGTGAACAGGCCATAAGTTTTAAAATTGGGCCAAAGCTTTGTCATATAACAATGTTTAATTGTGAAACAATCATCTGGAAATATAAATATATCCCTTCAACTGTTTCCAAAGTACTTATTTTCTAAAGGATTAATCTTGTAACCCAAAAGTTGCCCAGGAAAGTGTCGCCTGTGGTGACAGGATGAAATAAGTGAAGCCCATAGCTGGGTGTGTTCATTGTGCATTCCTAATAAGAAGCTCCATATTCACTGTCAGACTTAATTAACGTGCTTTGAGAGATGTCTTGCAGGTTAGTTTTGAATCAGTGTTCATCCGTCATCCATCAGCTACTACAATTGTCTCCTGCTTACTTGAGCTATGATACCTTTCAACCTCTAATCAAAACCAACCCAGGCAGAGTAATCTGAAGCGTATGGTGGGTGATAGTCACTCAGAAACCCTCCCAAGCTTTAAATCTTCTCCACTGCTTCAGTAAAAAGTGAAACATCTGCATGCTCCCTTTGGTCTCTGAGACTTTGGAGGAAGAGGCTATTGGACTCTAAAGACAGCTGTGAATAAAACCTAAGCACTATGAGTTACTAGCACATAGGGCTTTTTATTTTTATGTTGGGTTTTTGTTTGGTTGATTTTCTTTAAAGTCACCAAATTTCACTGCAGTTCTTTACGTGTAGTAGCACCTTGTTTTTCACTGAACTGTCTTTGTACTTTGCGCCACTGTTTCTATGCAGATATGCGTTTGACCAGACGGTTATGTGTCTGACATCAGTAAAGGCTGTCAGGAGCGTGTCTCCAGACTGAATATTGCTGATTGTCCTCCACAAGCCTTGTATCTCAACTTCCCAACTCTGCCCAGTGTGAGATTGGCTAAAATAACTATGCTGAACTAGAGGATTTCTGCTATCTTTTCCAATAGCTAAGAATTCTTAAATGACAAATCATCCTCTTCTCTTTGAGATTTGATATGTAGTCATCTTGGGGTTTTTTTTATTTAGGTTTTCAATTAGGGAAAAAGAGTTGTGATATAGATCTTAGGGCAAAAATACTTTCAGACAGATTTGTGAGCTTTGATCTAAAGTAATGCACCACAAGTAATAAAATATTAAATGGCCACAAACTTTAATGTCAGGTTTAGTAGTCATTAAGATCTTTCAGGTATTCTGTAATCGTTAATTCAGTTCTTTGTTCATTAAATATATATATTTGTTTAATTTGCAATTTCATTGGGACTTCAGAATTATTTTGTTAGTTGCAAAACTTCTGTCCCCTCTGTGTCGTGGCTGCCATTAAGCATTTCCAAATACAACATTTTCTACAAAGCACAGTCACTCCTGTATTTAAAAGTTCTCTTTCATGAATAAAAAGTGCAACTAAAAGACCTGTATCAGAAGCACTATATGTGCTACATATTTCCATGTGCCTGAGGGCAGGCTCCCAGCTTCCCTCACTCCCACAAACCCTGGCATGTCAGAGTGATGTGTCATTTCTCTTTTTTTCTGAAGATTTTGCAGACGACAAAATATCAATATATATGATTTTGCAAATGTGGAAATACCAAGGTGAACTTATGGAGGAGTAATGTAACTGTTCATAATACTCTAACTTTGAATAATGTCTTGCCAAATATCTTTACCAGGAGTTCCTGTGGGTTTCTCTTCTGTTGTATTCTCTAGCTGTTGAAGGGTAAATAAGCTAACTGAATATTCAATGTAATCAGCGGGGTGTTTTATTCAGGTAGTCATTCGATCAGTACAGTCACATAGGTATTTTAGAAGATGTTGTGTTTATTATGAGAGAATCTACAGTAAAGAGACGATCAAATAATATTTTTTTTTTGTTATTGTCAAACTAGAATGTTTGGTGCTGAAAAAATGAGATGATACACAGAAAGACTTTTTATCAAGTATTAAAATTTCTTAGTACATTTTGTTTAGAAAACCAGAGTATCTCTTGAGTACTCTGAGCTGAAATAGGAGACCTAAATTCAGAGCTAAACATGACTGTTTCTGGAAGAACGCAGATGAGTATCTTGGGCTTTCAAAGCTTAAATAAATAATCCTATTTTAGTTCTGTGATTTAATAGATTTTTATAATGTAATGAACTGAACATTAGCTTGTACCCACATGCACACACAGAAGAAATCCCTTTCTCCAGTGTTTTATGTAAATTTTAATGAGAAAGAGCAGATGAATGTAAAGCAGGGTCTCCTAGATTCTAATACTTTGTGTTTAAAAGCAGTTTCTCACAGGTAATGCACAATAAGTAGAGTGTGCCCATACATTTGGTATTTAAAAATTTTAAAAAAAAGTTTTTTTCATGTTGTGATGCAGCCACAGTGTCTTCAAGATGGAAATAGTCACACATCTGCAAATAGAATATGCAGACTGGAACAACAGTTGTGTGGTGTAAGTTTGACTCCTAGAAGATTAAAATTATGTGTTTGATTTGACTATGTCAGTTGTAATTTCTGTAAATTTTAGGAAGCTCCTTTTTAGAGTGCCATTATTTCAAATATCTCAGTTGTTTTCAGTGCATTCTTCAAAGAAGCGTATACATGGTATGATTCATGTATATACATATATGAGTATTTTCATTGATTTACATGGTTACATACATAAAATATTCATACCTTAATAGAAACTAAAAACAGTCATTATTGAGTTAAGTTGTGAATGTGGACACCAGGCTGCAAAAATGATTGATGGTTTTCTTACCACCTGTAATAGCCTACTAGGATTTCACAAAACCTTTGTTCACACACTTAAAAATTACTAGAATGTTTCCTTAAAGTGAAGAAGAGAGAGTATAATCTTAAACTTCTGCTTCTGTATTTCAGGGAGATTTTCCTAAATGTTGCTTCAAAAGATAGGTCTGGAATTAAAGGACTTTTTTTGTGTAAACAAATGCTGTAGATTGCAGTTGCATTTAGACCGAAATCTGTTGTGTTCATTTTGTTGAATAGAGTTCATTCATTGCATCATAACTTGATTGGGGATTTTTTAACAAATACTTTCCAGCAGAGAAATTGGAAGTAAGATTAATTATAAATTATGATAAATTATGATTCTATTATTTTTGTTTGTTTGTTTCTGTGTGGAAATTACTTGCAAGTATCTTGAGAAACAGTCCCAGTCAGTTTTCATCATTTGTTAAAAACCTCTTAAGCCTGCCCTGCTGCCTTTTCCTCTTAAGGTCCCTGCCCCTTACATCCATATTACAAAGTTGCCACTGTTGCTTCCTTGGCCTCTGCTTTACTGGAGTGAACTCTGCCTCTCACTGATGGTGTTATACCTCCCCTATGATGTGCCTGCTATATTTGTGTGTTAGTGTGGGTCGGGAGTGTGGCCTTTCAGCACATCTCCTGGCTTACTATACTTTGATTTATCTCACAGTGTGGTACCAGAGCACACGCGCCAATTCCTGCTGGGCAGCAGTAAGCTGGGGAACGTGCCCCAGAAGTGTTCTTCCCCCTCAGCTTTGCATGTGCTCCTGCCCATGGGACCCTGCTGGAACTAGCTCAAAGCAAAACCCTTAAAACACAAGTCACGTGGCTGTCGGGTTCTCAGCAGCAGCTGCTCTGCACAGCAGACCCACTCCTGTCAGCATGCTTTGCTTTACAGTGTCTAATGTCACCATGGCCCATGAGCCCTGCATCCCCAGTGGGAGACCTTCTTACCTAGGATAGCAGGGTCCTCCTCTGATCCCATCAGTGCTGGCAACAACACAGCCATGATCCTGGGAACAAGAATTTGAGATGGGGCACTTTAAGATGGGTACCAGGAATTCATGCTGTTCATCAGAGAGGAGTCTTCATGTTGTATGTGGTAATCGCTATTTTGCCGTGGGTAGCGCCCTCCTGGTATTTTTTTCTACCCCTCCTTTTTCTCAGGCTTCTCTGTCCTCAGAAGTGAAATTATTCATGGCCAATGTACTCACTCTTGTATCACCCCAGTAATTTACTACAACTTCTCTGTTCCTTGTTCCCCTTTGATTGGCCTCTCCATGTAGTCATGTAGCATGTAACACAAAGATGGATTGTATGGCATTCTCTGCTGGGCATAATCAACACATAGAGCAGGCTCACTGCCAAGATGCTCATAATTAAACTGTTGCTACGGACAGGATTACATCAGCGTTTCTATCAATCATTTGCTGCAGTTTTGTGGCTATTGATACTTGGATTTCTTAGATTTTAGCTTCCTTCTGCTTCCTCATTTTTCTAGTGAAGTGTTGCAGCACACAGAGATGTACAAATAAAAATAATTATCGGAATTCATAGGAGAGGAGAAAAAAAATATAAGCCAATTGCATCATTCTGACTCTGCTTGAGGATGGTATCTGTGTGAGGTGTCTGCATTTATTCAGCTAATAGAAATGGCCAGATGCAGTCATTCCCATTCAGAAATCAGCATCTTGTGACCTAAGAGTCTGTTGCAAAACTACATGATATCGTAACAGTTTGTACAGCCAGAATGTTACCAGTTTGCATTTAAATGTTAAAAATGCAGTAGAACAGCATGTGTAATAGAAAACCAACAGAAAAGTGGTTAAACTTAATTTATTTTTTTGTCCCTCATCCCCTCTGATTCATGTGCAGTAACTTGTGAGATGGACTAATGACAGGATAGCATGAAATAGACTGATGTATTGGAACAGTTCACTTGCCCAAATACAATGGCTGTACTTCACCTGCTACTGTATCATTGCTATTGTTATCCCCTATTACATTGATCTTCAGTGAGTAATTCCTTTTGGTGGCACTCAAAATGTTTGGTATTACAGCTAACTAGTGTGCAGTGCATTAAATGTAGAGAGGTCCAGGATTATAGCACAAATAAGGTAGTCTGAAGGGTAACAAATGATATCGAGTGCAGCTGAGATCACTGTAACGAGATAAACAGTGTGGTGTCACAAAATTGTCTCCCAGTTGACAAAACAATCCATATTTTATAGATTACCTTAAAAATTGAAGGATGGAGTCAATTATAGCCAATTATGATGCTACATTTACTGGAGGAGTTTTTATATCCTTTGGGGAAGAATAAGGAAATATTCAAGTCAGTCAAAAAAGCTTTTGCATTTGCCTTCCTTGTTTTATCTGAACGCAGTTTTTTCCTATTTCTTCAGGTGAAAACTGCCTATGAAAGCTGGGATCGAATTATCTTTAGGAAATAGATTGGGTTTTTTAGTTCTTTCATTTTTCTTCATGTTGGGCATAAAATTGTGGTAGATAATATGGTAAATAAAATAAGAAACTCAAACATCACCTCCCCTCACTTATATTTAGGTTTACTCCGAAGTAATTGTAAATGCAGCCTGGCGATGGCAAAGCCTATTTAAACATTGCATATTAACATCTTTAATTTGACTTGCTTCTTTCCGAAAAAGGAGCCTTCGTGTCACCAAAGATACACCTAATAGATACTGCATATTTCTGCATTTAGTCTATTAAAGTAAAAATAAAGAAATGAGAGCGTGGAATAGTTTGTTGTGACTTACAGTTGCTTTTTGGTGAATGGATGTAAATAGGACACAAAAGCAGTGTATTGTAGATGAACAGACAGATACCCATATTCTAGTCATAGTCTCAGTGGCTGAGAGGCAAGCATTCACTTAATGCCGTAGTAGCCTTTCATTTGTATTATCTTCCTTCTCCCATTCTGATTCTCAGGTAGCATATTGGGCAGCTGCGCGTCCCGTCGGCCTCATGCTGTAGGACTGACTGTGAGGAGTAGTTTCCCTTCCCTAGTGAAGCATGCTGTTGGTAATTAATTAAAGATTCAGATACATAGATAAAGGTATATTTAGAGACAAAAGCTGACAGTAAACAAGTTGTTCGAGTAATGGTTCTAAATGTTATCCTCCTTCTATGTCAGGCTTTCATTTTACCAGCTAGCTTCAGAGGGTGACCTAGTACATGTGCCAATGACAAAAACCGCTTGTAACAATTCAGATCATGCTTTCTCCTTTGTGAAATGGGATTGTAAAAATCCTCTCAAAAATGACATCTGAAATAGCATTAAAACACAATTTCCCTTTGATAAGGTTTTAAGGCATTTGTATGAAAAGTGACACTGCTTTGACTGGCTCTGTGTCAGCATTATGCAATGTGTTGCACATAAGTGACATTAATCCATTAAGGGTGTGAGGGTCACTTATTTTTCTCATGAAGTCATTAAATACCTTTATTGATTTCTGTTCAATCAGTTCCATCCTGCTGGCATACAGCAATCTCCAGACATGCTAATAGTGCTATTTCTAATAATGTTTATAGACCATAGTTTTAAAGACAGATACTACATTCAAAATAAATTATCATACCGAAGTGAAACACAGAGGAGCTTAAGGAAGTAATAATATTACACTGTTTACAAATTACCCAAACCTACTTTATTGCAGAAGACTATGTTGTGACACAGATGTTCTAAAATCAATAATTACCCAACTTCAGTACATTTGTTGCTTTTTATGAATGTACAAAATTAATTTAGATATATTTGGACTGTTTCCATGATGTGGTGATGATAAAGCATCTTTTAAAAATAGAATGCAAACCTGGAAACCCTGTCACAGTAAATACAAAATTTATAATAGCAGTTTTATGCTGAAGACTGTTTAAACCTTGGATCATACAAATGCTGTATGTTGAGCTGGCTGGTACTTACTATATTACTAGAATATTTTGTCATTTGAAGCAGTGTTGTGTATATGAAATGCTTGTGGAACAAATGCCCATATGAGTACGTTTCTTCATTTCTTCATGATGAACAGATCTCATAGGAGGAAGTGCGTAAGACTCAATTAAACATATCAAGTGCATTTTAGCTCTGTATGAATGGATGTGCACTGGGGAGGGGGGGGAGGAGAGGGGAGGAAAGGGAAGAAAAAACAGTCATGTTCTGCCCTCCCTACTTTGATGCCATCCTAATGACTTTAGCTTGACAATTAGCCTGAGCTTGTTTCTTTACCTAACAGATAACTTCAATTGTATTTTCTATTTTTCCTACTTAGAAGGAAATGAGGCTTCAGATGAGTTTAAAATCTGATGGAAGAGTTGTGATAGTCCTGTTAATTTTTGCAATAATCTGATATTGTCGTTTACCTCACCTCTTCTGGCTTTTTTGCCTTTGGATGCAAATGGTTGATCAGAGTAGATGGCCAGCTTTGCCCTGGGCATAGCAAAAGCAGATCAGGAGATTTATCTTTGCAGCTAAAATGCGAAGTCTTCACTTCCAAGCACTGAATTGCATTGTGATGAAGAATTACTGTTTGCGTTGTGAGTTTCTTTGCTAGAACTCTTACGGTGCTCTGACAGGTCTTGTCGAATAGCGTTGATCATCCTTGTCTCAGACACCAAACGATGCCAAGTAGTGGCAAGTTTATTGCCTTGTCTCTGTTGTTCAGTCAGCGTTTTCTTCATCGGCTGCCTGCCTGATTTCATTGAAGGAAACCTGAGCAAGGCTGTGTTATTAATGAGTTATGACAAGCCTTTTGACTATGAGGCAGAGAGGTTCCTGCTATCTCCTTTTAAGACAAAAACTTAATGGAAGATGCTCAGCTGGGCAAGCTCTGCGATGATTGTCCTTAAGTGCTCATCCCAGGCTGATGCGAATACGCAGAGAGCCGTGAAGCTGCAAGTGGCAGCGTTTAATACCGTCTCCCTCATAATGCCTGAATAATTTTCTGGAGAGCGATCGCCGCAGCTGCTGTGAACGTGGTGATTTGTTTATTTTTCACCTTGGTCCTGGCGGATTGCTGACCTAGCTAATCTGCTGCTCGTGTGGGGCCAGCAGGGGGGGGGACACGACAACGTTCCCCTGCTCAGAGCGCCGGCACTCTCCTAAATGTGACAGGATCAGCAGCCGGAGCCTGAGACGGGCTCCCGAAGCCTGGCGGAGTTAGGCGGGCTGGCTCCCGGGTCCGCTCTGCGAGGGGAGCTGCGTGATGCTGGCCAAGGATGGGAAGGAGGCGATGAGGGAGCCCGCTTATGTTTTTCTTAATGGATGTTTGTGAGCGGGAAGGAGATGGCATGGGCTGTCGGGGTGAGTTATGGAGCGCGTTTTGCAATCTCCCTCCGGTCGTGCGGCTCATTATGTTAAACAGTGCGGCTTTTAAAGCGCCGTAGCTCTCCTTTTATGTGCCTTGGCCTTCATTTGCTGAAATGCTTCGAGTTCACGGTGCTCAAGTCATTTTGGAAACAGGATGTAATTACAAAGGTTTCTTATGCTTACCAACAGCTTTTTTGGACCACTGTAATTATCATTACTTGTGGATACTGTAAATTGAAAATCTCCTCCCTAATTACATTAAACTCAAGGGTTGGCTGCTTAAACAGCCAAATAAGAAAAGTTCACCCTTTACTATAAATAGCAAAATTGTTCTTTTGCTTCTGCTGACCTTTAAAGCGAAGTGCTTTACATGATGTCGTCAGGTGTACATTATAAAGATAGCTTGTAATTAGATCTGTAATGAGGAGCTCAGTTAGAATGGCTTTCTGGAAAACTTCATTTATTCAGCATTTTCTAACTGCATGACAGAATTAAAGTTTCAGGGTGCATCAAGACTTTTAAAGGGGCCACCTGCCATTTCGCAGTTCAGGTGCTCTGCATTGGTGATTTGTAGCTGCCCAGTGCTACTGCCAGTGCTCAAAGCAGCTGCCACAGCTGTGGCAACTTAGCCTTCCCTGCCCTTTGAAAACAACATGGGGTCAAAGGAATGATTTATTTAGCAGTCCAAGGGTTTCTGTGATAAATTAATGTTTCTTCTCTCACTTCAGGAGACAGCTAATGACTTAACTTGTAGTGAACAGCAGAATAAAGAGAGGGGAACCTGATTTTAGTTTGGTTTTCTCCAGTTAACGCAACTGTAGTTGTGCTGAAACATAAGTAGTTTCATCTGACAGAAGGACGCAGAACTTCAGTGAGTGAGTTGATGTGCCTGCCTTGCGTTCAGTCTGCTGCCTGTCACAGCTTCACCAATTCTGTGCATTGCTTTAAGAACACTGAAGGCATTACTCTGAGAAATTTGATTGACTTCCACCTGTGGTGATGGAAAATTTTAGTGCGTTGCTACCAACTAGTATGTACTCTGCTTTCTTCATTCTCCTTTAATTAAAATCATGCTGTTTATTCCCTCTAGAAGCCTTTTTGTAAGTTGGGACCACTTATTTTCCCAGAGCACTTCCTGCTGAGTGTCCTTCATGATTTGTCATAAAAACATGCTTGGACAGGACAAATCTAAAAGTGTGCCTTCAGAAAAGAAAGAAACTTCAATTACAGTTCAGTGGTAGAGAATTACGGATATAGGAAAAGAACAGGAAAAAAGTCCTTATTGCATAATAGAATGCTGTAACATTTGAGTTGAAATAACTACTAAGTTATTTTTAATGAAATGTAAAGCTAGAAAAAAGGCAAAAAATAATTAGTGACTTGGTCTATTTTATAGCATGTGTTATTAGTCCATCCACACTCTCCTGTAGCAACTGTTAGCTGACAGTTTAAAGTTAATTAAATAACCTGCATAGTTTTATTTCTTGTTGAAAAATACTTACGTTCATATTTGATACATTTATGAGTTTAAAATTAAAGAATAATTAATTATTCATCACAGTTCTGTTTGTTTTTTCTTCCAACATATTTTCTACATTTCTGTATGTATTCTATTACATGATAGGCAAAGCTACTGTATAGATTGTTTATAGATTGTGGCAGTAGTGCATTTCTCTTCTATCCGTGTGTGTATGTGTGAGGTGAGTAGACAGTATTGGATGCAAGTAAGTAAATAAAGAGTGTACTATCCTTAGCCAGTATTGATAGATAAATTCTGTGTCTGATATTTAACAATCTAAATGAAAACCAGAACAGTCTCATGGCTCCTGCAATTACACAAAGATACAAGTAGTATCAGTCCATTAGCAGACAGGCAAGTCCTTTCTCATAAAAGCAAGAAGTAGATGTTTTAGTAGAGATGTGTAGAGATTAGCTAGAAATCTGAAGGCCGAGACTTAATTTAGTTATTCCCTGTTACAGAACCTCAGTGGGTAAAAACATTTGTGTGTTGTTCAGGCACCAAAGAGTCTGTTTCCAGAGGCAGGTTGAACAGGCTACCTGATAGGAAAGAAAATGAGGAAAAAAGAGCAGTGAGAAAGGCAAGACTAAAGATTTTTAAGATTCATTTGTTTCTACCTACCCTTTTTTGGGCACTTGTGCTTACCCTTAGGGCTTAAAATCTTTAGTCGCTTCAAAATGGCAAAGCAAAGTGATTTTTAGCTGGCTGTATACTGCTAGAGTGAAGGCAAATCTTCAAACTTGTCTTTTCCTCCCTAGTTCGAATACTAGTAAAGCTTGTGCATTTAGCAATAGCTAAGCTTTCGATATGCAGTAATGCTTTTTAATAGAGCTCATGTGTGTGTAATTTGTAAGCCTCTTTTGAATGGTTTATCAGCAAGTACCTAGAAGGTGCTGTCTCCTTGAATTTGGCTATGGTCTCACGGCAAACTCTTAAGAAACTGCATTGCAAACAGTATTAAAACTGCTGTCTTTGTCCCCCTAATTATAGGCCACCCTTCTGCACTGAGCTTCTTTCTGTTTCACTCCTACCTTTGTAAAAGTACAAAATACTCAGTGATAAAGCATGTCCCCTAAACTCCTCCCTGCTGAAAGCAGGGACAGCAGGGACAGTGGCATTACAAAGTGGCATGAGTGTGTTCTCTGATTTGCTTCCTGTTCAGTTCCTAACTATGCCTAATAGTTGGGCTGCTTTCCTTTGGCAGCTGAGCACTGAGCTGACATTTTGATGGCACTATTTATTGCAACCCGGAGTCTCCCTCTTGAGCTGTAATGTTCAGCTCGGAGCCCGTCACTGTACATGTGTGACTTAAGGTTATATTTTCCCATGTACATCACTGTACACTTATCCACACTGAATTTAATTTGCCATTTCATTGTCTAGTCACTCAATTTCATAAGGTCTTGTGATTCTTTACCATTTGCCCTCATCCTTACTGCCTTGAATAAGTTTCTATCATCTGCAACCTGGTTGCTTCAGTGCTCAGCTACCTTTCTAGGTCAATTACAGGTATGGAAAGAGTAGCAGGTCTCGGTGCAGATCCCCGTGGTACTCCACAGGTAGGCTTCCTCTGCTATGCAGGTTTGACCATTTGACACTAATTTCTGGTTAGGTCTTTTAAATAGTTATGTAGCTGTGCGGGGATCTCTCTTTTGAGTCAGTTACTTAGCTCCTTAACAAGTACTTCACCAAAGGCTTATAAAAAGCCTTTTGGCAACTCACATAGGCTGCCTTGACTGGATCACTGGTTTCACACGTTTGTTTGAGCTATTCAAAGAATTGGTTAATTTTGTAAGACAGGACTTCATGAAAACAAAAATTTGACTCTTCTGAAACATATGCCCACTTAGTGTATTTGTTATAGTTTTATTAACTTAACTAACATATAGACATGAGACTTGCAGATTGATGTTCCCTGGAGCTTTTCTGGAACACGTATTAGAAGCTGGCGGCACGTTAGCCACATTGGAGACCTTGAGTAGCAAGGCACTGGGGAGAGGGCTGGCACATCATGATTAGTAATTCAGCCTTTGAATTTTTGCTTTCAGGTGAACACTGTCTGGTGCCAGCCATTTGTTACTTCATACAGAGAAAGGACTAGGGGGTTTTTTTGTTATACACTTATGTAATGCCCAGCACAAGAGTTCCTTGTACCCACCAACATAATAATACTCATAAATTAAAATCAGTTCAGTTGTTAAAAAAATGTGATTCTCACTTCTACTATTATTTGCAAGTTTTAGTAATATACACAAAACCAGAGAGAACAAAACAGAACAGTACTTTTATTTCCCTTGCTGGCATTTGAGAGAGTAATGCCAATGGCTGAAGAAAGGGCAAGATTTCATTTACAGAGAATGAGACTTTTAAAATGCTGAAAATATATAGAGTGGTTATTTCAGTTATATAAATCTGAGATGTTATTGGAAACTATAGTACTCTAGAAAAAGTCAGATGGAAGCAGTATTTTTAATTTGACTGTTTCCGTTTAATAAAAACACATGTGGCCTCCATCAGTAATTATCAGTCTTAAATTACATTAGTCAAATTTTAGCTCATGGATAATAAATGTGCACCAGTGCCATGCCTGGTTTCTGAGTGACGCTTCTGTGATGTTTCAATTTTAGAGAATATTCCTTTGGCATTCCTCATTACACAGCTCTTGTTCAAAGCTGAGCAAAGTTATGAATTATTTAAAAAATTACTGAAGGAGAAGTTTGGGGTCACAATCTACCATTTCTTTGGAAAAAGCTGTATCAGTGTTCGTATTATATATTCAGATTTTAGGGATTCAGAGCTGGTTTCTAGTCACACTGGGCTTAAACTTTGAATCCATCAGGTTTTTGAGCTCTTTTAACTCCCTGAAGTGGGGTTTCCACCCCACAAGGCAGAAGAATATTACGGGTGAAATGTTTGACAGCAGGTCCTTTTTGCAGCTTGAAAGCAGAAAGCAATAAGGCTCCTCAGGTGTCTGCAGAAGCATAGCCATGATTTTACTGCAAAGCTCAACTGAAGAAAGCTCCATCCCACTCAGGGTGGAGGCAGAGCAAAAGATTGTCTGTTCTTCTGTTTTTATCTTAAGGAAATGGGCTTTGTGGTTCTTTATAGGGTCCCATGTGATGTAAAAACTAGCAGCTCTGATCCTCCAACTTCACTTTGCCTCTGTATTTCATGTCCTGTCAGTCCTCAGTGGGAGAAATGACTGATCCTCTTTTTCTTCTGCCATGGGTGTTCAGGGGCATGGGATATGATTCATCACAGCCGTGCCACTCAGTCTGATATTCCATCATGCTCGTATTGGAGGTATGAGAAAAGAATACCGTTTTAACTGGAATTAGAACATTTTTCCAGTTATCCTTAAGGATTTTGACAGTTATAGGAAGGAACAATTTCTATATCAGAAAGTTTTCAGTTTGTCAAGATGAAGGTAGGAAAGGTGGAGAGAGAGAAAAACAAGGCAAAAATTATGAGGTAATGGGGTAAAATGAATTACAAATTATACATAGAACTAACATGATATGCATTTACCTTAAATTGTTTGTCAGGCAAAGATTAAATGGAAATTAACCTATAGTACTGAGTTCTGCTTATATAGGGGTTTTGATAGTGTTTTCATACTGTTCTTTAATGGTTTTTTTTCCAATTACTGTGGATAGACCATGGAATTAAAGCACCCTCATAATTCTTCACCAGCACAAGGAAATACGGTGTAGAAGAACTGCCAAATTCTAATCCAAGCCTACTTTTTAAATGATCTATACATGCACTTTACAGAATTGCAGGCTTCAGGAACTTCCCCATGTCTCTCCCCACCACATGAATAGCTTGTAGAGAAATCTCCTGAGTTTTGTCTTCAAAAAGACCTCTTTGGCAAAGATCTTAGGAGCATCTGAAACAGGGCAAGGAACAAGTTGGATATCAGTGCTCCAGTTTGCTTGGACGTTGGCAAGACCCAGATATTTTGTGTAGGGAGTTTGAGTGTTATTTCAGCTCCTTTCTATAGTTCAGGGATGCTCAGCTCATAGCCTACGTGATAGATGTGCAGCCCAGTGGTTACTTCAGTCAGTTGTCTGCTGCCTTTCAAGGCCTTAATGAAATCTTTTGGTGCTTGGCTTTCTTTTCTCAAGCTCACACTTCTTCGATGCACAGCAGGCTAGCCTAGCTTGCAGCCAGTATGCTTTCTGCTCCAGAAAGGCCTTTGGTGAGGAGCGTAACCAAGGCCAAACTGTGTGAATTATTCTTTAGTTGCTGCTTGCTCCCAACCACCCCCTTTCCTGGCAGCAAGGGAGCAGGCAGGGACTCAGTTGGGCACAAACCCAGGGGTAATGCATGTGCAGAATAGTCATTGTGTGCATGTTTATTAAGTTCAGCCTTTTTGGAAAGCATTATACCTTCTTCTCTGGCTGTGCACTTGCAGTCTAGCTGATTCTCCCAGGTTCAGCCCCAGTTTTCTCAGCCCACAGATGATGCCGCTTCTGCCGTGGTGTGGAGCAGAATCCCACTGCAGTAGCTGACAGGGCTTGATGGGTTTGTTGCCAAATGCACCATCTATTCACTGACGACACTGAGAATAATTTCCAGACTTTACTGATGTAAGCACTGCCTCCTTAAAACGTAGACTGGGAGAACAACTAGAAGATTCCTCCTTTTTGCCTGTTTATTTTAGGTCTTAATAGACTTAAGTATTTCAGGACTCTGTAGTAAAATAAATGCCTGAGGGAGCTTAAAATGTTCACACATAACTAGGGCTGGCAGGAGAACAAGAATTCAGTGTCATGAAAAATTTAGCAGGCTTAGCATTCATCTTGATGAGGAACTAAACACAGTTCTTCAGAGATTTTAATGAAAAGAGAGAGGGAGAACAAGTTGCTCTGCTATTAGCTGAGGGCTCATTAGCTGGGGCACTCACCTGGAAGATGGGAGACTGGACTTAATCCTCTGGCCTGAATCAGGCAAAATGTTAAAGTGGCTTTTCTCTGATTAGATGCTATCTCTGCCTGTTTGTTTTTCTTAGGTTGGCCAAAAGTTGGGTTAACCATCTGAGGTGCCTGTCCAGTAGCAGGTGGTTTTTAAGTTAGTTCTGAGTCTATTCCCATGCTGCAGAGACTGCAGTGCTTTTTCTGTAAATAGTTGGGGGTTAATCCATAAAGAAGTGTCCAGTTGTGTCCATGAAGCACTTTTTTTTTTCCCCAAACATGTCTGAGTTTGCTTTCAACAAAAGAAACAATGGCATTGCCAGTGTTACCTGTGTATTTCTGTGATTCCATGTACATGTCACAAAATACTGTAAATGATCTCTAAGGGTTTTTTTTAATGCCAGTGGTTTACATTAAATAGCATAGTTATTTAACTGGTGCTACATTCAACACTGCCACACGTCCTTGTCTTCGTAAATTTTTAGTGGATAGTTCCCTTCCTTTTCAACGATATTTAAATTTATAACAGAAGAAGCATATGAAACTTCTTAATTGCAATGTGAGGGAAAATTAAAAAGGTGCATGAAAATAAAAGGGCAAGGAGAGGTAAGATGGAAGAACAGAACATCGAGAGGTAGAGATTTCTTTGTCTGTAAAAGAGAAGACTGGGACATCAGAGGCCTTGTCTCTAGGGGGCCATAGATTCTGTGATGTAGGTGGCACTGCCTTGACTTTATATATATTGTGCAATTCTCAGGGGTACACTGCCTGCCAGCTTTGCAGCATTCAATTCATAACTTTTGCAGCGGATAGGAGTCATGCAAGATAAAAATATAGTATTTTGCAAAAGCAAAAAGGAAAGGAAACATGTGTTTCTGCCCCCAAACTGAGATCCTGGTAGGAGATGCCTGAAGCAAGAAGATAATTTGGTACATTCTGTTCAGCAACTGTATATTCAACTAGCATGGGAAACCCTTCTTCAAAGCCTGGTTTATAGAAACTAGAGGGGTTTTTTGTTTTTTTTTTTATGGATAACATCAGTGAAGACTAATATGAGCTGGGGGTAGGAAGGGAAGAGTTGTATGCGTTTTATTCCAATGGATTCCATGAAAACAGACTGTAACCATAAAAATGTCAAATAAAGCAGCCGTGTTGTATATTATTGTTTATAATGAATTGTTTTCTGCTTTTTCTGCTAATCAGGCATTTTCATAAATGTATTTTCCTTCCAAATGGATATGTTGTTGTTCCCATGGAGCAGCTGTGGAAACATATTGTACTTGCATGCTAGGATTTTTTCTTTCAAATGGAATGATGTACTATTCATTTATGCCTAAAACATAGTAAAACTTATTATACCATCATTCATACCATATCTTCTGAAATAAACAGATCCAAAAAGACACTTGCGGTGGAAGTTGGATTCGTGAGAGTTTGCATGGACTGATTTATGTTACGGGCTGATGCATCATTTTTATTCAAAATAAATTTGTGTATGGTTCTTAATATTGCTGCCTGCTCACCTCAGCACACATAATCTTAACAGCAGTGTGACAGAGGCGTTTGCATTAAACTGCATTGATTAACATCCTCCTCTATTTGACAGGATCTGACTTTGAAGTATCCTGTGATTTGTTTTCTACTTGTGGATGTAAAAATTCTGACCAAGAGTTGGCTTTGGCTGTAACTGCTTCAGAAAACACATGATGAATGGTAACTGCTTCAGAAAACATGGAATGAATCATTATTTGGACTACTAGAATACCTCAAAGATAAATAACAAATACAAATAACACAAAGGAAAGAAAGCATCTCAGATAACTGAACAAGAGAGCTAAGACTATTCCTTTGTCTTTATATCTTCATGTAGATACTATGGCATTTAGAGTGTAGGAGACTAAATCGAGTACCATGTAGTAACAGCAGCTACATCAGAAAACTGCATGCGTGTTAGGCATAAACATGCCAAAGTACAAAAGGAATGAAATGTGGGTAAACCCAGTTTCAATTCCATGTTTCTCTTTTTTTCCTGTGCTTATAAACTGCATTTTACAAGGTCCGATCCTCTCAGAATGAGTATGTCAGCTTGTAAGTGTTCCTGGGTAATCTCTTCCTTACATAGTGCTGCATTATCAAGCATCATATAAAATTAGCTACTTTGTGCTGATATGAATGTGAACTAAGTCAAGCCATTAGTTGACTTTTTCAGGGACTGCTCTCATAATTGGTTGCATTACTTCCTTTTATAAACAGAGCATTGTGAGAATACAATTGTAATCGTGGCCAAGAACCTGTTAAAAAGTGTCTTTTTCAGAGGGTAAAAAAGCAGTTGAATAAGAAATTTCTTCATGTCTTATCAGTAAGTGCTTTGGTAGATGTTTTGGCAGCGGAGATTTATGAAGGTTGATGTGAGAGAGTGGATAATCTTGGAAAGCATGTGCAATAAAGTATATGGGGAATTTTAGTTTTACAGGGCAGGGCTTCCAGACTGATGCCTTTAAACGCTTTCTGTGTAGTATTTGGCTTTTATCTCGCAGGTTTTAGAGGTACTGAGAGGTGCATCTTGAAAGTATAATGCTTCAACATTAATAATTTTTCAGTAACTCAGAAGCTTATACAGCTTCTGCTGGCAATCCTACTGTTTAGATGAAGAGCAGTTGTTTCAGAGTTTGCAAAGCGCTCAGGGGAGAATTTCCTTTCATCTCTTTTCAAAGAGAGAGAGATAACCTCTGTCTCTTAGCAGATTTGGATGGCCCAGCTGGCATTTCACTTGTCCTTGGACAAGGGCCCAAGAATTCTGGAAGCAGCTTGGTAGCTTGGTAAAGAGGGTTTGTTACCCTTGGCTCCAGCCGGGTGTAAACACGTGTTTTCTCTATTTTGGATTTTTCCTTATATGTATTTTGGCCCAGTCTTTGGTGTCTTTTCTGCTTTCATTGAGATAAAACCTCTTAGAAGTAACCAGTGTGGTTTACTTTGTTTTTTACTATTCTGAAGTGGTCAAATTGGCAAAGAAATAAAGATTATGTTATTACTGTTGGGTTTTATAGCTAACATTTAATGAAACTTTATTAGAACCCCCTTTTGTTCATTAGCTCAGAACTTTATGAAAAGCACTTTTGGACTGAAATTTTCTGTTTAGTCTGAGGCCAAAGGGATTTTTTTACCTCTATTCAGCATTTTCTGACCTACCTAAGCTAATATGAGGAGTTTGTATATTTTTTTAAGAAATGTTAGTCTGTGTTCTTCTGAACTTGAACGGATAACTAACCGTATTTGAAATTTAAGGTTTTAAATTCTATACATAGCTAGAGCACAATGCAGTCCTGCCAAGTATAAACACAGATAAAATGTTACAAAATTAAAAGCTATCAAATATGGGGTTTATATGACTAGTCAAAATATATTATTTTTTAGATTGCAATAATATTGTACTGTGAAAAAGAGTGGCTACAAATGTGCAACTTTGTAGTGCTTTACAAACACTGTAGAAATTTTCTGACCAGTTAAAACAACAATGTTGATATAATCAGGCAAAAATAAGGGATTTTGATGCGAGTTTTCTGTTTAATGCTGGATTTCTAGCGACACTATTAAATAGAGTCCAGTTTTCTCTGAGTTCTCAGTACCCAACAGTTTTATTGTTCTCTGTTTTCTAAATCATCCTTCAACAAGACTAGGCTTTGTCAAGAATTTGGCCCTGAAGGGCCACCTCCAGCCCATTTCAACACCACTGCCGTACTGGCTTTGGTAGCACGCTAGCTCTGATGATCGTGCGGTGGATTTTCATTTAAGCTTTCCAGCTTCCTGCCTGTGGTGGTCTATTTGTTTCTAAGGTAAGAACATTTTCTCCACATGGGCAAAGCTGATAAGTTCTGTTCCAGCAGAGAAATAAATTACATACTAGATGTAATGAGACATCAATGTCCAGTAAATGTCCTGTTGTTTGTGAGTGTGGTACTGTGTGACACAGTTGATAATTTTCTGGTAATTCTCTTAATTCCTCCCCTCCCCAAAATTCCTTTGTTAAGGAGTTACATCTAATATAACAGGAAAAAAAGCCCCAATGAGGAACAAAACTTGAAAGTGTGGTAAGAATGGAAGGGCTTTTGAAAATGGAGCAACAAAGAACTAGCAAAAATACCTACTCAGTTGTGTTACCTTCAGGCGTACAAATCCTATGAAGTTCAAGACTACTTTCCTGGTTAGACAAGTATGATGTTTCTTTAGCAGAACTACTTTCTCCTTTCTCATCACTAAACTTAGGGTTTTGTAAGCATCATCTGATTCTTTAGTTTTATGGGAAATGTTACTAGTTTATTGGGAAAACACAGGGTGTAGTGACATGGTGTTTTCTTTCATAATGGAGGGCTCTGGCAGTAGTGCTGCTTGTTCTGGTGGCTGCCCAACAGTGTGCTGGTCCCTGCAGGGCTGTGCTGGGAGACACATGGAGCTCACACTGGGGAGTGTGCCAGTCCATGGGGCAGGTTTCCATCAGGAGCTGGTGAAGATGGCGACAGTCATCACATCCTTCCTCATCATCATCATCCTCCTTCTCTTTTGCTATGCCACATCCCTGATCTTTTGAAATAGTTAATGGTCTAAAACATGCAGCTAACAGGGATATAAATAACGACACTAAAAGAACTAATTTGAATATTGAGAAAGAAGACCTTATTTTTATAGGTGAATTTTATGGAATGCTTTTTCAGCAGTTTGTTGATCTTTGTCAGCTTCTATCAAAATCTGTTTTAATTGCCATGTTCCCTTCTAAGAAAACAAATCATATTCTGTCATCTGCAAGCATAGTCAATCTGATGTCATTAAGAGTTTCTCTGGATGTGTTGCTTCAAAGTTATGGTTCCCTTCATAACAGACTGCAAGGCAGTGGCCACACTGGTAGCAAAAGTAGGCAAAACTGGCATCCCTACCATTGCTTTTCTCATGTAGGGCCTGGTAGAATTAAGAAAAACAAATTTGGTTTATTAGTGTTTATTTTTACTCCTCTAGACTATTCCTTACCAGGGTGGGAGGAATGAGGGTGGGAAATTGCCTGATTCTGAAAACTGGATGATTTGTGAGTCATTTTCAGAAGATTTATTTTCTCTTTAACAACCCTCTCCCCAACTCCCTTCCCAAAAAACCCCAAGTCCTCTTGTGCTCTTCAAGATGCATTACCTGTCCTATTTCTGTCTTATTTTTCCGTGCCTCCCCCCTAATTTAGCCCAGAGCAACACTGAAAATACAAAGTATGTAGGCTACCACAGAGTCATGCTGGAAGAAAAATAAACCAGGTGAGACATGGCTCAATCCATTTCACCTCTAACAGTAAAAAGTCACGGATAGGAAGAATAAAGAAGCACTTCTTTAAAGGTTACTTTTTAGGCGATTGCTCTTTATGAATTACCATCTGAAAGAATATCAGCATCGAAAAAAATTACAGCCTTCTACAAAGGTTAGGATTGAGAGCGGAAACTTGGTGAACTCTTCAGCTTCATCACTGAGTGAATATAATACACACAGAGACTGAGAGTTGTTATCTTCCATACATCAATTGCAGTATATGCTAGCAGCTCCATTTTTTATGCTTAGTTCACAGAATGGGAGGGGTTGGAAGGGATCTCTGGAGATCATCTAGTCCAGCCCCCTGCCAAAGCAGGTTCACCTACAGCAGGTTGCACAGGAAGGCATCCAGGAGGGTCTTCAATATCTCCAGAGAAGGAGACTCCACAACCTCTCTGGGCAGCCTGTTCCAGTGCTCTGTCACCCTCACAGTAAAGTTTTTCCTCATCTTCAGATGGAACTTCCTGTGTTCAAGTTTGTGCCCATTCCCCCTTGTCCTGTCACTGAAAAGAGTCTGGCCCCATCCTCTTGACACCCGCCCTTTATGTATTTATAAACACCGGTAAGATCCCCTCTCAGTCTTTTCCATTTCGGGGGGAGGGGGGGGTGGGAAGTGGGGTTTTTTTCCTGGTTTTTGCTTGTGTCTGTGATGGGTTTGTAGTTTGGGGGGTTTTAACAGGAAAATCCTGTCGGGTTTTTGAGAAAGGCTGGATTCTGCCTGCAGCACTGTGAGATGCTGACTTAGTTCATCGTTCTGCACGTGAATGGATGGAGTAGAGAATGACTGACTGCACACCTCCTCCACTCGAGATCTCTGCCGCCCTCTCCCACCCGCAGCAGGCCCAGGCCAATGAGTGCAGCAGTGCGGGGCTGTGACGGAGGCAGGAGTTTTTAGCTGCAAGCGGGTGCCTTTTGCGTTGCATCCATATGCAGCTGTGTATTCGTGCCTGTGTGTAGAGAGACCGTGCACCTCTGTCATTTGGCTGGATTTGAGCAGGTGCCAGCTTGGTGGCTGTGGTAGGATGGGGCCAGGTCTGTGGCCAAGCCGCACAGGGTCCAGATTGGGAGCCCTAGGAGCTCCTCTGCCTGCATAGTCTGAGCACTGTGTGCCCTTGGAGAGCTCCTGGCCACAGTGCTCCAGCTGCCCTGTGCTTACTGCCAGGGCTTGTGGGTTGGTTGCAAGTGGCAGTGGCGTGGCCAAAACTGGGAGCATGTGACTTGTAAAGCTGAGGTGGTGGTTGAGCTGGTGCCTCCTTGCCCTGACTGTGCTGGGTGAGGCTGTTATCACAAGGCAGAGGAGCCTGAATCCCAGCTGATGCTCTAAATGGAGAGGTGACATTTTCGTGTGAGAACTTTTACGTCTCAAGTGGAGAGATGAGTTAATCGAAACATTTTGCAATCTGGTGTTGATTTCATCAGCTTGCTTCTGTCGAAATACACCACTCACCACCCCACCCCCTTAAAAAAAAAAAAAAAGAATTAGACATCTTTTTATAAGAATATAGAGACCTGTTACTTAAAATGATTTTTCTCAGTGGTATGAGGATTTTCACTCTTCTGGAAATAGCTTTCTGTTCCCCTTCCAACATTTTGTGTGCCCACTTTTAATTAATATTGGGGGAAATAAAGTGGAAAGTTCAGTTGAGCTGAGCAGAATAGCCCCTAAAAATAAAACCTGGATGCTAGAAATGTCTGAGTTTTTAGTTCAGCTCAGGAACTTTCTGCCTAGCTGAGTGGACCTTTGCTCTGCACCTGGCTCTTGTAAGGTAATTCCTTTTGAAAATAATAATAATAAAATAAAAAAGGCAGTGAGAGCAATGCACTTCAGTTAGGATAATCTGTCAGTTAAGGCTCAGATTCTGCAATTTCTTTACAGACAAAACTCCTATTTAAACGAAGATGAGCACTGCCTGAACTTGGGATTGAAGAAGGAGCCATTGTGATCATGTAGTCTGACCCCTGTAAGAACAGGGCACTCCTTTTCATTTAGCAATCTGCTGAGCAGCAGCTGTTAAATTTCTGAAACCACCAAAATGCCTCAAAACACAAAGGCTTTGCTTCAGAAATGAATGTCAGTTCTAATGCATAACCATTTTTCTTAAGAAATCTTTCTCATTTTCAGAAGACAATTACAAGCTTTATATTATAGACTGTGATTATTATACTACGCTTCCAAGAAGAAAAAACAAAACTAAAACCCAACCAAATTACAGTATTTCCAGCCAGCATTTCTCTTGCTTTCTAATGGATTACTTTTGTTTTCAAATCAATATCGTCTGATTATAGTCTCGTAAAGTTTCAGCTTTCAGTCTACAGAAGCAATGGCAACTTTGTGAGTTAAAATGTGTGTCAAGAAAATGCACCTATTTTGTTTAGAAGCAATAACTTTTCAAGGAAATCTAGGAAAGGTAGGTGTCATTTGTATTTAAGATTTGCATCTGAGATGTAGTCACAGTTCATCAGCAGTTGGAGGGATTTTAAGCTTGGAAAATACACTTCCCAATTCAGGGGTAAAAGGGTCATTATCTGTTATGTGTACAAACAAAACAAAAACAATTAAATGGAAAACCCACTGTAGATTGCAAACATCATTTTTATGCATTTTAAAGCATTTATTTTAAAAATAATTCTTGGCACGTAGTTCTCACTGGAGTGTTTTTCAATGTAGATGGATTTCACACAGAATCACAGAGATTTATTTATGTATGTGTAAATGTGCACGTGTATATATTTGAAAGACTGTCTATCAATATATTTCCTTGGTGAGATCTTCACAGTAACTACAATGGTCAACTCTGGTATAAGTAGATAAAAAGAACCTCATTGGTTATAAATAATAGTTCTTTGTGTGCTATGCCACAACACTTTTCAGTAGTTCTATTTGCATGTGGAGTTTTAATTAAGAGATAACTGTCACTGCAGGTTGACTGCAGAAGGCTGCAGTATCCAGCAGAGAGATAAATGCCAATGCCAAGTCATACAGGTTGGAGAGTGTACAGGGAGTCCATAATAAAATATGGGTTTACAATTAAAAACTCACTTATTACTAATTTACTGTGTTATATGCAGAGATAAAGAGATCCAAATGTGGTTGCTTAGGGTTGTACATACCACATGTGAGGTTTGGGGTTTTTTAGAGGGCTTTTTTGACTCAATGTACATGTGATACATTGGAAATTGAAACTTTGGAATGTGATCAGTAAACTCATTAGGAGGGTATAGGTGCCATATTTAACAAGAGTGTATTATAGCTTTCAGCATGCTGGGAAGTCCTAGAACAGATTGCAAAGATTCATCTCAGCTTGATTCAGAAGGGCTATAAGTGCCCTTCTGCCTGTTTAAAGGTGTTTTGGTTTCTAATTAATTTAGCCAGAAGACATGTTGTTTCTGACCTTCAAAAACCACTGCCTGTCTGATCCCAGTTTTAAAAGATCCCATTAACTGTTTTATTAAAAAAAAAAAAAAGGCAACTTGTCTTTTCCTGTTGTGAGAAGCAAAGTACTAAATGGATATATATATAGCTACTGTTAGTGAGCCATTATATGTATAACATATTTTTCCACAGTATGTGGTATGTTTTTGGGTTTATATGACAGAATAGTGCCATTTAAAATAACATGAAATCTTCATTTTTATGAAGTCAACAGCAAAAATCCTATTAACTTAAGTAAAGAAAGGAGATATCTACCTTGCAATTTGTAATTTAATAGCATTTTCTTACTGACATTGAAGTCAGTAAGTAGTCTTTACCACTAACTTCAAAACAAGACTCTTCCCCTCTGTCTTTGAGATGCAGATAGAGGAATTTTTTTCTTCAGTTTCAGTGACAAGGACTGCCAAGACTGTGAAAAGAAAAATGCGCTCTTTGCCATAGCTAAACAGCCTAAACAGAGCTGACTACTCTTGTATTGCCTTAAGCAGCCATCAGAAGCTGTATGTAAGAGTTAGGTGTAGGATTTATGCATACTGATTGAGATGAAGATAACAGCCCTTCAAATTTTTAAAGTGAAATTACTTTTGCAAAGTGTGTAACTCACAATACATCTTACGCAAAGTGAATTGACACCAGGTTTTGAGAACTAATCTAGATATATGAACAGTGTTAAAGAAATTCATGAAGCAACAAAGACTTTACTGAACTAAAACATGATCTTAAGAATGTGTAGATTTATAATTACAAAAGAAAATAAACAAGGTTTTTCCTTTCTTGTTGCTATCATATTGCCTGCAAAATATTTTAAGAGTTTGAATCTGTTGGAAAGTTTTTGTAAGTGCATGTATTTTAGGGCTCTGCAGAGACTTTCTGGGTCATCTATTCCAGCTCGCCCACCCTGCATCTGCAGGAGATCGTTACTGTTGCTTCTCCTCCATCCTACTTTTCTCTAAATGCCATGTTCCAAAAGTGTCCAATACTATTTCCTCTAAAATACATCTAGTGAAGATGGAGTGTGTAATTAATTTGTGTATCCATCAGTGTTGAAGCAAAGTGCTTCTTTAGCATGTGGTAACAGATAAAAGATGAAAGCTGAGCAGTTGTTGGATTAATTCTTCATAATATGATACAAATAAGCTTAAGTACTGCTAATGGCTTTTTTCTTAAGGGAAAGAGTGTAGGTGACCTGTACACGACTGTAAGCTGAGGGTTGTGGCTGGGTGGAAGTGTCCCTGAGGCTCTGGGCACTGCCCCGGCCCTTTCTGGGCTCTACTGCAGAGCAACCCTCCTTGCTTCCCTGCTCTCTTACCCACCATGTTCTGCAGCAGCAATTGCCAGAGGCTCAGCCTTAGGCTTACTTAAGCCTTAACATACTTAATATAGAAAGTCCCACGCAGCTCTATGCCTCCCATTACTACCAGTCCATTGGTGGTTTATTTGCTACCTTTTTATGGGTTGTGCTTATCATACTTGTGCCTTTCAGCTTTTCCATATGTGACATCAGTTCTTCTTCCAACTCTTATTTTATACCATCTTTTAGATCAGTGCTGATCTTTGCACAGAACAGTACAATTGTTTTAACATCATTACCTTCTACATCTATTTAATGTATCCATGATTAGCTCAGGTGTATTTCTTTGTTAATGTTCTTACAACCAGTTGTCTTTGGGTTTTACTTCCTTTGGGGACTCCTCTATTATTTCCTTAGCAAGTTCATTTGCATATTCACATAGTGAGTCTGTTTCTGCTGGAGTTTGCCTGTATTTGTTGCAAATCTTTCTTGCATTTTCCTGTGAGATAATTTGTTCAGAAGTACGTAAAGATAATTGGAAGTCATGTATATTCAATTATGAAAATGGCAACAAATTAAAGTGTATTTATCTTAAATCTCATCTTTTAGGTTAGTTATAAAGTACTCTTAAGCCCAGTATACATTCTCATGAAAAATAGCTTACTATCTTAAATCCGTGTCACACAGTAAAAACAAGAGCATTTGCTTTTTTAAAAGTATGGGTAACAAAAACAAAGCAGAACAATGGAAATTTTTGCTAGAGTTATACCAGAAGAAGCAGAATGGAGGGAAACAGCAATATTTGTATTTGTATGGTTTTCCATAGAATGAAATATTCTTTGCATTATCATGTGCCTCTAGGCTATATGGAGAAAGTTTTATAATCAGTATAATTAGCTTTTGTCATACTTAATGATTTTTGTGATTTATAAATATTTTGTTAAGACTTCAATAAGAGATATTACCAAATATTGTTAAATGCCTTTTATTCCATGTAAAAAAACAAAACAAAACAAAACAAAAAACAAACCACAAAACCACCCCCCCCCCCCCAAAAAAAAAAAAAAAAAAAAAAAAAAAAAAAAAACCAACCAAACAAACAAAACACTGGAGAGGAATAAGCACATAATTTATGATCCCTCTTTCTAGCAGGATTTTTTTTTAAGGATTTTTTTTCTTAATGTGTAGATTATTCTATAAATGGCAGTATAGATAGCTGTCTGTCTTTTCACTTGGAATCAAAGAGCAACTCACTGCAGAAATCTGCCAGTGCTGAATGAAATTGTAGAGAAATATGTGTCCCAGCTGGTTGGCCCAGGGTTCTTGTCAAGAATTGGCTGATAGTGTAACCAGCTCCCTTTTCTCTGCAGCCCATGTAGTTTTTTTGACAAGAAAGACCTGCCTGCCAGCGTTAAGTTTATTTATAAAAATCAAATCACCAAGGCTGCATGATTTCCTGGTGGTGTTACAGCCCTAATCACCTGATTTTTGCAGAAGCAGAGATCTATCCCCCTGAGTGTAGCAGCGGGAGCTTTGCTGATAGCCCCACGCTTCCAGCTGGCACCTGACACGCGATGTTTTCTGAACTGAGAAACTCGGTGAGCCAGAGCACCCAAGTGATGCTTTTTCCAGATGGCTGCTCCTCAGTGCAGTTCAGTGTCAACTAGCCACCTAACACTGAGACAATTAATAAATTTAGATTAATGAGGGAATTTACAAAATAATTAAGGGACTTTGGACATGACACATTTTCAGGCAATAGGATATTTTGTATCATTATGGTTTGTGTAGTCACAGCTCTGTTGTTTATGGAAGTTAGTAGGTGTAAATTGAGAACGATGGAGGAAGCGTATTGAGAACAGTGTTGTGCTTAAGCTCCATAGGTATTACTGAGATGCTGGTTTGCTTCAGAGAGTGTAAATCTGAAAGATACTACTACAGTGCTCCCCTCTAGTCAGAGAAGTCCAAAACAAGTAAAGGAGATCTTGATCCAAGCTCAATAAATAAATAAAAATCATAGAGCCTATTTGTGTTTTTTTAAAAAGCACTGTTAACTATTATTGGAATTATTAAAAAATGAAATATAATGGCTATCTAAATTGACATACATAACACATTAAATACTCCATCAAGAAATAACCACAAATCCAGGTTACTGAAGCAAGCAATGTAAAAAATCAAGATGTAGCAAGAAAATCTGGTGGCACTTTATCTTGAACTTGAATATGTTCCACTCTTTATTTCCAGATTCCTAAGTTGAACCCTGTAAAATGTCATTCCTCCATCCTTGTTATTTCCCTGGCTACAAACATTGAGTTTCACACAGGAGTTACTTTAGTAATGGTTAAGTGCTCCCTTTCCTTCCTCTTCACAAACCTGAGTCTTAAATTCTGCCGTGCACTACAAGTTTGAGAAGATGTAAATGACACGTGAAAGAATTAAGCAAAGTTTGTGGTGAGGCTGTCGTGGGTGAAACTTTCCAGGGAAACCAATTGATTAGGACTTAGCAATGTGTTCTAGAGATCTTTAAGATACTATGTGATGGGATAAACTGAACGTGGGAAAAAAAAAAAAAATCAGCATGATTCTAGCAGTTTACAAGGGAGATGGAGGGAATGTACTTCAAGCTATTGGTGCTGATATGATTTATTATATGAAACTTAAGTACAATATTGAGAGGTGCTGCACCTCTCCAGCATAACTGCTACTGAGTACCGTAAAACCAAATCATTATATGATGGGAAAAGAAGCCTTTTTTCCTTTAATTTAAATTTAGATTCATAGTTATGAATTATATCCATGCATGTTAATCTAATTTTTTTAACATAAAATATGTAATAAGACTACTTCATTTTCTGGCACAATTCCCCACCTACAGGCAACATAATACTTTATTCAAAAGTAGTCCAACAGTCTTTACTCTCACAGAGTGAGATCTGTGCTGACTAAATATTATAAAGAACTGATATATTCACAGAATAAATTAGGTAACTCTTCCTCTGCTGCTTACTGGGTTTAATTACTGTTTCATTGAAGGACTAAATGCGGTTATGATACACTAAAGCTTTATTTAAATCTGTCTTCCTCTATGGTGTCTTTATGATACTTTGAAGACACAGAAATGGGATGTAGTCATTGCATGTGTATGTTTTAAAACAGCTTGTGTAGGTGGACTCAAGTTTGCGATGTGAAGCATTTTAATAGGTTTTAAATAGTATATTAGTCTGAGAAACACTTCTAAAAACTTAAATTCCTGTCAAAATAACTCATAGGTTAGAAATGTAAGACTGTGAGTTTCCCTGTGTGTGTGAGCTTGGAAATCTGTTCCTGTTTCTTCGCTTACCTATTATTTTGTTCCATAAGTAGATTTTAGGCAGGAGTGTCCCACTGAAAGAAACATCCTTGTATTTGGTCATGTATTGGGCATATATTTCAGTACTTTTGTTCTGCTTAAAGGCTTGAAAAATAGAAAATTCTGTGTTTTTCAGATTGTTGTACAACAAATATTTCATTTCAGTTGGCACCTGTTCCTCTGTCATTCTGTGTTTCAGAGGCATTGGAATTCCAAGTAGGGATAGATAATGTCCATTGAAATAGCAAGTCATTGTGTTGTTTTCTAAAGCACTTAAGTTTATTACAGGTACTTGTCATGCTTTCTTTGTCCATCTCTTTTTATTGTTTGAAGTAGACTGTTCACCTTTCCATGATGCAAAAAATTATTTTTTGTTCATGTGATATCTTGACCCATATTTTAATTTTTTTTTTATTTTTTCTCATAGGTCCTCCCATGCCATCCTCCTCATCTAGTCCATCAGTTACTGAACATTTACACTCCCCTCCTCCATCACCCAATCTCCATGACAACCAGAGGTGGTTATTAAGTAATAATGCCAGCCAGCCAGTTCAGGACTCTGATACAGATGAGGACTATACTGCCAGCTCATATCTAGTACAGACCAGTACTGTTTCAGTGTCTGTCCCAGGTCATGGTAAGAAGAGGACACTTTGTCCATAGTTTGAATAACCTTTTATTTTCCATCCTGTTACAAAATTGCCTAATAAAAATTAAAGGTATCAAAATTATTTTGTATTTTAAACCGATTTTCCTTTAAATGTTGCAAATTATGTTTCTACTTTACTGTAGGTTAAGCAAGAGTAGAAAGTAACTTCAAATATATAAAAGCTCATTTAAGTTGTTTTAAAGTGCCGTACTTATATGAAGCAATAGCCATTAATGATTTATGTAATGTAATTTGTAGCAAGTGACTAACCTTTGGTTGTACTTTTTAAAGGGTAGGCTCAAGGTGGTTAAACTGTGATGATATTTAGCTTCAGAATAATGTAAAAGTTATCTCTTACTACTTCATCAAGTTCAGCAGGTTCCAGCAGTTCCTTTAGTTTCCCTAGGGCAGGAGAAGGGGATTTGCACAGTATTGGACAGGGCACTCTAAAATGAGGAAAGAGATCTAGAAGAGCGCTGTGTGGTGAGAGAAGCTAACAGTGGCTCCTGAGATATGATTCCATGTTTCTCATCCTCCCAACCAGTGTAAGTAACCAACAGGAGTGGCATGTACTTGAAACAGCAGTGCCCACCTCTATATCATGCCATAGGAAACCACATTTTTACTTCTTTCTTTTTTTCCCCAACATAAAAAATAATAGCCACAAGGTTGCATTTTTTGTTGCATGATTGAACAGATTTTCTTGGAGTAGGCAGACTGGAATGATAATTTGTTAATTCACAGCCGTTCCCCAGTAGATCAGCAAAGCTTGGACCAAGCCTCTTCATTTTCAAAGAACTATTTCTGCTTTAGATTGTAAAGAACTCTCCTACAGTTGGACCACTAGAGGGAGTTTGGATAAATATTTTCCCCCCAGATTGCACATCAGTTGGTTGGACAGAATTGTTTTGCAGAGCAAAAACAGAGCTTTGAGCTTCTCTTCTTATCTCTGAGTGCAACTTTGGGCTTGGATCTAAAATGCCAAGCTGCTAAGAGCAGCTGTATGTGAATTTGACAACTTTTTTTTTTTTTTTCCCATGTTAGGGGCTTGGATTAAGATATTTAAAATTAAGAATAAATTTTTTTGGTATATTCACCCTCCTTAATATTTAATCTGTGAGGAACTAAAAAAAAAAGTTAATACATTGTCATAATCAGAATATGTTGTGAAGATGTGTCCTTCCCTTATGTCTAGGAATATGAAATCTCCCCAAGATGAGACCTGTTCTTAGAAGTACTACAACTTGCTAACCATGGATACTATGTTTGTGATTGCCATAATTTAAGTAGGGTTTGTTTGCTTTTCTGCTGGACAAGAAGACCATAGGTATTCTAGTAGCAGGCTTCCATCTCTGCAGTCAGCTGCAGGATCAGGGTTTGCACTACATGAAGAAAGGATGCTTTCATCCAGCACATATATGAATATTTCTTGGAATATCTACTGGATTTGCTTATGGTTGGTTTCTCATATCCTATACTGTTGGCCCATTGATTATGCCTTTGTAGAACAGGCAAGAGCAGAATTTAATAATTAAGGTAATAATTTCTAAAGTTAATTACCACTTTCTTCTGTTCGATGATTTGCATTGTTGTGTAGCCTTTTTACCAGTATGCGAGTCTCTCCAAATCTACCCTAGAATGTAAATATCATTTAGTCGTGGCCTTTGATAGAGTCTTACTTGAGTATTGCATTTTCTTTAGCTAAAACGGTAATACAGCATGTGTAGCACTTTCACAGAAGGAAGTCGTTTGTTTGGGTTTTTTAACAGTTGTCTTTTAATTCATCCAGATGCAAAAGAAGCTTTCCATGCTACTTAATGTTAATGGGTACAAAATAACTCCAGTGCAATATTCTGGGTGAATTTTTCCAGTGTTTATATTGTCAGGGAGTGGGGTATTACTTCTGAAGCATTTAGGATAAAAAAGGTACTGACCAAAAATAATTATATTATTGAACTGTTTTCAGTTATATTGTCTTTGTGTGAATAGCAAGTTAAATTACCCTCTCCTTAGTCTATGCAAACATCTGTTTGTTTTCCTTTAGTCTGAGTTCATTTGATCAATGTAGTTTGTTTGATCAACTCCCTCAAAATTTAAAGGAACTGATTATGTATTTAGAATGGTATTATTCTAAGACTTTGAGTTTGATTGGTTTGTTTTGTTGACCAATGGGAATTACCTTTCATTTGAGGGATTAGCTAAAAGAGAAATGAGAATTACTAAAATCGGTTATCAGATGCTTACCACATGAGACGAAAAGGTCTTCTTGGAGGTATTGCTAATAGCTTTAAAAATTCAGATCAAGCAAGGACTGTTGTGAACAGTTTACTATTAATCTTGTAATTTCTCTAAAATCAGTGTGTTAATAGGTTGTAAAATTCAGGAAAATATAAATTTTAGGACCATCAGTCATAAAAATGTTCCTTTACATAGCACCTACTCTATTTGTTGCTCCTTTTCTCCACGATGCAGCTCAGTATACTGAGTCTGTTCCAGCAGTCAACCTATTTGTCAGCTGATTCCAGAGCAATTTACCAGTTTTATTGTTTTTACAAAGAAGAGTGAAGTGATTTATAAGAAACACAGGCATCTGAATATGTCTGCATGGAAGAGGAAGAGTTGTTTAAGCAAGAGGTAGAATGAAGTAGGAGCTGAGAGGAGAGGACTCTTGAATCTGACTGAGGTGTAGAGTTTCTTTATGTAATAAAGTCTGCTTATAAACAATAAAAGTCATGTAGTCTGTATTTGAGCATTTTGATAAGCTTCTTAATCTTTTTCCATCAAAAATCATAGATTAGTCATAATTTAGAGGGGAATTTATTGAAATTAGTTGTAGCTTATCTTTCAACACAGACGTTGAGAGATGATGAGAGAAATACAGTGCTAAATTCTTAGGTTAGGGAGAGACTATGAAGAAACAAGACAGCTAAATGTTGTATGCTTACTACTGATAATGGAGATGAAGAGTCTGAATTAGAAATTTAGATTTGAGGATTTTTACCCCCTAAACTGGAAACATTATGACAGAACCATCAAATGCAAAATAGAGAAAGATTTATTGCATAGCAGCGTTCGTACAGTGTATTTGAACATTTAAGTTGTACAAGTTTCTCATGTTTCTTAATAACAGTTTGTGATGATAGTTGATCTGATGGGAAGATCTGAAAAAAATTTCGGTATAACATAAAATGTTTTTCAGTTGTCCTTGATCTCAAAGATCTGCCAGGTGATGCACAATAAACAATATTTTTTTCCAGCCACATGGGAGTTGCAGATTGATGGGCTTTTCAGTTCAAAATGGCTAAGCTTTCCTGCAAGGAGAAAAAAATTTGGAAATCTAGGGCATGACTCTGAATTTCAATTTGTGAAAGAGAAAAAACAATCTAATAAGGCTGGCTTGAATGATAACATACAAGAATTCTTCATATTCAGAGGCCTCATTGTAGGACCTCTCGCTCTACAGGCACCAAATGTTCTGTAACATAAATCTCCTATAAACATAACTTGAGGACTTTAGTCCATGATGATTCATTAGAATTTGATGGGAGAGGTTATACAAAAGAATCTGTCTTACAGAAGTTATTACTGTTTTATCATGCCACAGCGTCAGGAAGCCAAAGTCAGAACCTTCTGCTTTGTACAAGCACTTGAGAGAATGCAGGCCAAATGCTCAAGTCTGGCAGTAGTTATGACCAAATGCAACACATACACAAAGCATAGGTGTGAATTTTGTTAGAGATTTGTTGGGGTTTTTTTTATACTTCAGATTTTCCCTCCAACTATCATGTTTTATTTTTCTGCATGGATGTCTCGACGTATAATCACCATAACTCAGCAATCTGCCATTTCCTCTTCTCCTGACTTCTGCCTTTTCCTTCCCACCAGAAGCAAATGAAGTTGAAGTGTGAGTGGAAGTACACACAGGAATTTGTGTTAAAAGTTAGTGGAACAGGCATATGACTTTAAGGCATCTTTTCTTCCTTTGCAACTCTTGCTCTTGCTCCTGTGAGGATGGGAAGAGGACAATGGGATTTTCCCCTTCATATCCCAGTGGCTTGTGAGAAGGTTGGAAATAATGTGTAAATGTTGAAAGACCCATAGCAGATTAAGTCAGTCCTAGTCAACAGCTTGGAAGTACCTCATGTAACTTTCTGTCAGTCCTGCTTTAGTGCCTACTAAACACTTCCTAGCTCTTGTTTTGTCCCTGCTTTGCCATAGTTATTCATACACAAAGGAAACTGCATGTGCTTCTGAACTATAACTTAGCAGCCAGGCTGTCACTTGCTGTGTAACCGACAGCAGTTTAGTTCTGATTATTGGGGAACAAAAGCAGGGGGCAGGGAAGAGGGCTGGGGGAAAAGGAAACACAAATATGATGGCGTGAGTTCAAATGCTTAAAAGCTGTTTGGGCTTCTTTTTTTTTTTTTGTGAAGTGTAAAATTGCTTTTTATTTTCTCCATCATTCTGAGAAATGGCAGCCATTTGAATTCTCTGGTAGCTCTTTGGGTATCCACACACCTTATTTTCATTGTCATCTTACACATTGTCTAATGAGATTTCTTTACCTCTTATAACTCATGATAAATTAAGTTTTGTCATTGTTGTGTCAGTACATACAATTTGTTTTCAGATCTGACACTGGTCCTAAGGTGTGATGCTTGAAAAATGAATTCAGTCCTGTTTGGCTTGGGATAGTCTGATAATTAATTAAGAATAATAGATAAAACTAAGTTGTGTTGAAGAACATCACCGGGATATGCTATAATCTTGGTTTTATTTAACATCATCATTGGTTATATGGATGAAGGAGTAAAAATGCCATTAATAAAATTTCACAATGATACTAAATAGTGAGAGTTCTGAGTGCCAACTGGGGACAAAATGTTAATAGAAAAGGACAAGGAAAGATCATTAATTGTATGGCCAGAAACTAATAAAGTGAAATTAGAACTGAAAAATGTAACCTGGTCTGAAATACAGAATATTCAGGAAAAATCTGAGGAGAGATAGCGATATAGAGAATTTTAATCTAACGTAAATCTGCAACATGACCTGGCTAACAAGTAGTTTCAGATGGATATGCAAATACATCAGCAAAGAGAGGAATCATAAACATAGCATCAATTGAATGTAAGTTTTGAATTTGGACCTCTTGCTTTTTCAAAGTTCCTGTCAAATTGTCTTATTACTTCTAGAATTATTGCTATTTTTTCCTACGGTTCAGATGTATTTGGATGAAAACAATTAGGAGGTTAGAGGTATTATATATGGGAATAGTTAAGAGAATAAAATTTTTACTCAGTATGTAGCCTTAGCAATACGTAAGTGCTGACAGAGGGAAACCAATAACCCAAGGTGGAATGGAGCATGTTGTATATCATGTAGCGATACAATTAAAAGCAATAGGATGAAAATAAGGAAAGGAAAGATCAGGCATATTACAGGAAAAACTATCTGTGAGCTGTACTGAGGTGTCTGTGCCAAGGGAAGTGACGCAACCTCTGTCACTTTGTAACACTAAGTTAAAAGAAATAAGAACCTTAGTAATACTGCTGAGAACAAACCTACATTTACTTAGGAGCAAGTGGACTGAGGTAACCTCCTGGAGCTTTTCTAGTGATACCTGTGTGCATTTCAAATCAGATATACATGAGTATGTAGTTTATAACAGTTTATCATACTAATCTGTGCCAAGTGTGTTTCATTAGCAGTGTGCACGTTGCAATGCATTGTCTTCTGTTTAAAGATAACAGAAAACTACAATTTGTCCTATAACCCAGACTTCACTCTAAAATTGTCCACACCTTCCACAATAAATCATCTGCAAAACAGATACTTTCCCTTGCCATTTGCTGCACCATTTTATATCCTGGAAAATTACAAAATAAGGTTGCCTGTTCTCAGTGGAAACTGCCAATGTCTTCTGGGATTGTGCATACTCATGTAAATATTTTATAGGTGAAAATGTTTAATATCCATAAATTCAAAATGCCCATGATGCTGAATAGAGGATTTGACAAGCTTTCTGTAAATATATAATAAGTTCATGCTATAAAAATACATGCTGACTTTTTTTCTGAGGCCAGAGACTGTTATATTTCAACTACCGTGTAGCAGTGCTTGCAGGCTTCCTCAGTAGCTGCAGAAACACTTAATCTCTTCCAGTGAAAAATCGGACAATACAGGAAGGCCAATATTCTTTAGGTACAGATCAACAAATTTATCTGTTCCACCTGCTTGGGGCAAATATAGTTGCTTTAAAAACTTGAAAAAAATGTTTCTTGAATGAGAGCAAATTTATTTTTGATCCCTTTTTTATATTTGATTTCAATTTCTTGAATCTTTCTTTTTAATCCTCTTTCTTTGGTTTTTAAGCCAAACTTCTGTCAACATTGTTCCCTTAATGTACAAAAATGTACATTTGTTCAGTTTAATTAAGCATTCAGTCTGTTTGCCAAGAGCAAATTACTGTTCCCCAATCTCACCCTCACCCCACCGAAATCAAATTTTGCAAAGTGGTGGGCAATTAGTTCTCATGTCTGATTGTTATAAGTCATGTTTTTGTCAAAGATTTTTGTAGTTTTCGATCTCTGTTACTTAATAGAAGAGCCAAGACCAATTACTTCTCCTCAAATTGTGGCTTTTGTAGCCTTCAAAGAACAGTCTCCCCCACACCTCCTGTATCACTAGCTGCAAAATATCTTTCCAAAGATGATTTTGGCCTCTTCACAAATCAAAGGATTCAGAGTGACAAATTATCCATCTTATACTCGAATGCATGCCAGATGGGACAACCTGCCAACTGGGTATCGTACTGCGGAGATGATCTGATGTAGAGACGCTTCCTCCCCTCCTGCCTTCCCCGTGAAAAAGCATATTACAAAATATCATGCAAGTTGAGAATATCTGTGAATATAAATTTATTCTGAAATACAGTGCAATATAAAAGCAGAATGTGGTTTTATCAAAGGCAGAAAGCTGCATCCAAATGTCACATCACTTAAACTGAACAAACGTGTACCTGGCAGTATATATGAACATGAGAGTCAAAAATGCATCCCTTCCCTGCTTGCCAGTGCTTGCGCACACATCGTTTCCTTTCACTAGCTTGATTACAGAACAGACATTCCTAATTACAAGCTAAGGAGCTTGAATTTAAATTCTGTCGCAGTTTGTTAACGGAAAAACCCTGAAGTCACAATCAGGAATGAGGATGTACTGCTCTTGTGGGGAAAAGTAGACTCTAACAAATTTATGGTAGAAGTTAATTTATAATACAGAAAGTAAAAGGAGAAGGAAACAGTCACATAGAGTTTATTTTCATTATAAATTACAAAGCTGGGGCCTTTACCAAGCTACTGCTTAGGCTTCCAGAGGTATAAATGGTGTGCAGGCACACAGCAAATAATTAGTGTGAGGTCAGGATGAGACACAAGTGTCTTGCGTCATCACATTAAACTCTTGTTATTTATGATTTTTCATTATTTGATTTCAGGGAAAGGTCTAATACTTTAAACTCTGTACCACAATACAAAATCTTTTTTTTTTTTTAAAGCTTTATTTAGGAAGAGATCATTGAAGAGCTTACACATGCTCCCACTGGTTCACCACTCAGTGGCAACAGCCCAAATTTACAGTTTTAAAAGCCCATCTCAGCTCTAATGATCACCAAGCCTTGATAGCTTTACGAATAGAGAAGTTCTTCCAGAAACATAGAATGAGTTGAAAGTATTGATAAAATCTTGATTTATTCTTTAATATATATTTTTTAAATCTTCTTGTTTCTTAGTCTTTAGGCTGCTCTCATTGGAAGTTGGGTTGGTTTTTATATGTTGGTTTGTTGGGTGGCTTTTTTAAGAAAAGCGAAAGCTTAGGTTATTTAGTCATGATCATTGTAAGGAGCTGGTGCTTTGGAGAGCACTAAATGTCTACCAGCTTGGTACAAGATGTATAAATTTAATAAAGATAACATGTACTGTCTTGTCCTGTTGATCGTGGAAAAGTTTCTTCCTTCAGCTAAGACAGAGTCTTTTGTTACCATTGAAGAAAAAGAGCCATGCAAATACATTAAATACCTAATTTATTCCTTAGTTCTGCTGAACACTGATGATTGCCTGATTCTGAGCTTCTGAGTAAAGCCAGGTTGCTGTTGGATTAAACAGATTAACCAGTTGGATTAACCAGTGAGGGTTAATGCAGGAGTCAAGTCATTGTGATGCAACTGCAACACACTTTTTATTCTATAGGGTTGAAAAAGTCCCTGTAGGAAAAAAAAAAAATAATAATAGAGCATTTGACAAAAATAAAAAATCTGACTTGCCTGCTTGTTGGCTTTTGGCTTCCACTTGAACTCTGTTCTGGCTAGCTGTAAATTGGAGGATGATGTTTTAGTGCTTTAAACATGCTGCTTGCTGTAAGTAAACAGGACTCTCTCAAATTCTGCTGGCAGATGCTTGTCACAGTCTTTCATAGAAGAAATACTGAGGATTTTGTGCTTGAGTCACTAAGCAAAAAATAAATAGATGTGCACTGGATGATAGTGAAAACAGACTTTATCTCCAGGTTGCTTTGAAAAGTAAAAGGCTAAACATTTAGCACCTTTAAGTTAGCATCCTTTATCTTTTAAAATATTATCAATGATTTTAAAAGCTTAAGGACTGTGCTTAAACCATAATTTATCTGCTCTTCTACTTCCTACACAAAAGGCTTCTCCATTTAGTATCTTTCTGCATCTAGATGTAGCATTGACATGAATTTCTTTGTCACTAACCCATTAGGAGTACACAGGAGTACTAACCCTACTTTTTAAGGATGCAGAGATCTGACTAGAAGGCACATCAGCCTTCCTCTCTCATGCAAGGCCAAGGATTCCTATTGTCAGATGCAGTGGGCATGAAAGCAGCAATTTTACAGCACAAAAACTCCAATAACATTTACTGCGGTTGGCTGAGATTGCAATGCACACAGGCACTGCTCAGTCTTGGTTGCTTAAGCACCAGCTTCCCTTGGCTTTTTGCCAGCCCGCACGCTCTAAAGAGACAAGTCCTTTAAGAGGGAAGAATTTTCCTTGTAACTTGCTGTGGGGTAAACAGACCATTCAGGCATAGTTTATTGCATTACATACTTGACTATGCATACTGGAATGTAGCAAAGTAAATGGTATAATTATTTTAATCGTTAGAATTCGTAGGTATGAGATATGTTTTCTGAGCCAAGAGATTAAAAAAAAAAAAAAGGGGTGGTTTCTGTCTGCTAAGTTGCTGATCATTTATTACAAAGGGCTAAAAATATTCTCTCCATGGGAATTCTGTATGTTTACACTAGTATCCCTGCTATGGTTGCAGAAAGCTGAATTAATTTGCCTCTTTATTGCTATTCTTCTCTTGAAGATAAATCCCATAACGGTAGCAAGTTACAGTGTAAAAGAACATTTCTGTGTATGTAACAGGATACTTTGTCATTAAAAAATGCCCTCAATTTGGAAATATTCTTAAGTGCAGGGTACTTGCAAATTAAAAGGAAGTCAGTTACTGTAAGTTCTGCCATCAGTCCAACTCATCTTTGTGTTGATACATGCTCTGTTTTGCAGCAGTCAGCAGTAAACTTATCCCATCATTGCCATAACCTGGAGACTCCACATGAAATATTCTGTTAATTTTATTTTATATGCCTTTCTTTATGCTTTAATTTAAAACTGCAGTACCTATTCAAACAGCATAGAATTTCTTTGTCAAAAATGTATCTTATGATAGCTGAATATACAGAAGACTGAGTTGGCCATCACTGAGTACAAAATAACAGCTGCTGCTGTTTCAATCTTTTAGTTCATTTAGAAAGCCTCAAAGAAGGGTAAAACTTTCCCTTGATTTTGTTGCTAGTAGTTGGTATAAGGGGACTTGTTCTGTTCATTCTTAAATGCAAAGTCTGCAAGGTTTTTTTGTCGTATGCTCCGTTCTTTCTCCTCAGTGGTGTCCTACAGTGTGTTCAGGAAAGGTTTAAAGTACTGTCTGTAGTATTTCTTGAGTTTCTGGGTTACTTTCTGGTATCTTGTAGTCTGTTGAGTGGTGAAAAGGCAAGGATAGGAGTGACTTTGCAGCCCGCTCTGTGTGGATGCCAGCATTGAAAATCCTTCAGAAAGCAAGTGAAGCACTTCTAATGAATTGTGCTTTTGATTCCCTGAATCTGCACAGCAACTCCATCAGGTTTTTACAGCTGGACTTTTGCTGTAATTGCTACTGGGATGAGATGCACAACATGGGGTTTTGGAGCTAAGTACTTATATTGTTTTACTGGCTGAAAGTATGTAGCATAGTGGGAGCAACAGACTTTGTGAAATTCACACTTGTGTATCTTCATGATTTTCACTCATTTCCAACATGCTGCTGATTTGCCAGCAGGCATTCTAGATGGGGGTGATAAAAATGGAACAGCTGGAAGATACAGTTTCTTAAAGCAGTGATATATTAGTAAAGAAGTTACTTGTGATTACAAATGTGTGATAAGTGTCCAAGGATATGTTTTTCATTAATTAACTTAAAAGTAATTTTCACTGGTACTGAAAAATTAGAAAGAAGCACTTCACCATTTTAATCTTCTTGACATCAGTATATAAAATGATGCTCATATAAAAAATATCTACTGATAGAAACAATAATAGGCTCCTCATAAGCTTCAGTTTCCAAGTCCTTTAGATCTTACATGTCTCCAGGTATGCATAATTTTTGGCATATTTACCTGGCTAATTCAAAGATAATATTTCTTTTTCAAGTCTTTGTGATGTATTTTTCAAGACATACACTATAAGGTTGTTACTTATATCCTGTAATGTATAGTTTTCAAAATTCACTGCCATGTTTTTCTTCAAATGCCCTTCCTGATCTATTTCCTCAAGGCCTTTAATCAGTGGCTTGTAATGTGGAATATTTTTCCGTTTGTTTACAGTTTTGTATGAATAACTCAAAATAATTGGCATCAGAATGCTCCACAGCATCAGTATGGATCTCTTCCTTGCTCAAGTTGGATTATTTCTTATTTTAATCTAGTCTCCCATTTAAAAGTCTTTGTTGTCTCCCCTAATTGCAGTGAATTCTGGCTACTGTGTGCATAACCCAATAATCCTGAAGGCAGAGAAGGAGGATGGGTTAGATATTTTTATAACTCCTTTCTTCTAAAAAGCCTTCTAGAATAAACTGCTTTGCAAGCCTTCTGGGACAGGAGGCCTGGAGGGACATTCCTGGGCAGGGTGGAGGAATCAGCCAGTGTACTTGCATTGTTTTGAGCCTGAAAGGGAAATTCTTCCCTCCCCTATTGCAGTTATTTATACTGTTAGCTAGACATTAAAATGGATAGTGTTGCATAAAAAGATGAGCAGAATAATAGCTGAGGAAAACAGTACAGCCTGCCCAGATTTATCCAGTTGTTTTACTATTAGTAATACTCAGATAGATTAAAGTACTGTTAAATAAATTTATCTGGAAGTTCTTTTGATTAAAGCTTGAATTTTGGATGCAGCTTTGCTTCATTACCATATAATAATTTTTTATGATCATGGCCACAACATACCAGATTATTTTTTCCCCCTTTTTGTGTGAAAATTCCTTAAGACAGCTAAAATACAAGCTAGTAAGGAATAAAGTTCTTAAACTTGAGTTCTTAAACTACACAGCTCCAGAAGTAAGTACCCCGTAGTACTAGTTCCATGCTAGGGAAGTTGGGGACGCTTCCATATCCTTCATGTATGCTTTAGCAATGTGGATGTTCTTGTATGGTGTTTTGCCCCAGATTTAATCTGTTCTGTCATATCTTAAAGAAGCAGATTGTGACTGTGAATTTTGCACCTGGAATTTTAAACTAGCAGGTACTTATGTACATATTTTGGAGTGATAGGTAGGATGTTGCTTCCACTAGAAATTCAGGAAATTCAAAGACGGAAAGAAAGATTTTTAGCCTTTTTTGTATATACTTAGTAGTATAGAATTTTTCTCTGACATTGATCCAGAAATGATAAAATGTGAATAGTAAATAGTCTATAATCAATACACTAAGTTTTCATCTTAGTGATGATAATTAGTGACTCTCAATTTACTCAAGTACAAATAAAAACTTAAATCCTGGCAGACTTTCAGTTGTAGCTACTGTATGCTTATGTTTCTGGTTCCTGTCACGGCATTCACGTGATTACAACAGAACTTAAAATGTATTTAAAGAAAGATGAAAAGTATACTCCTGTGATTAAAAAGACTTGAACAATTCAATGGCATCTGCAGAAGGTCTTTGGGAAAAGCTCTTAAGAGTTACAAAGTATGGGAACCTTAGGATTCAGTGCTTTCTTTCTTGCTGCCTCATCAATGCTGCTCTAGTTCTGTTTGGTTCCTTGGGAAATGTTCAGTTGCAAGGGAAAAAAATAGTAGCTGGTCTAGTATTTCCACCACTTGAAGACATGCTTTCTGCAGACATAAGTATCAGACAGGTTCTTTACCATGATTTCTTCCTCCAAGAGCAAAGCTCTGCTGCTGCTTTGTGGGTTAATAGTCTTAAAGTAGTGTGCTTTTCCCATTACACTATATGAATCTCTGGAGAGAAAGAAGATGCCCCTTGACATATCTGTCTGTTAATAGTGACTATGAGATATGGGCGAAGCCAATTGGTGATGCATCAAAGCCTCTCATTTTGAATCCACAGAAGGCACTGAAAATGTTTCCTTTTTCTTGGTGTATTCATTGGTTACTGTAGTATGAATGATGGTTTCCATTGCTATGTTACTGCTGAGGAGTGTCAACAGGCGTCGTGAGCATGGTTCTTCCATGTGGAAAAGTAAATTAATGAATAATAGAGACTGCCACCTCACATCAATTTCTGGTGTTATCCCATGTTCAGATCTCTTACACAGAGGCAGGCATGAATCCTCTATTCCAGTAGCAGCATATGCAAATGATTAGAGGACGTCTTTTTCTGATACCACCCCTCACCTTGGAAAAATAGGCAGGGAAATGTTCCAGGCTCTTTCTGAGCCTAACTGTTGGTAGCTACTTTGAGGCAAAGCAGGGAAGAGCTCAAGTGTAGGTGAGAAAGTAGAGATCATCCTGGACTCACCTGCCCTTACCTCCATCCCTGATGACTTATTTTTTAATGCCCCTTAAGCAGTCATAAGTGCTGAGGAATGCCACGTAGTCAAATGTATGACACAACAGATGCAAATGGGCATGAACCTTTTGCTTCCTGAAGTGTTCTATATGCATGGACATGATTTTTTTGCTTTTTCCCATTCTTTGAAGAGACTGCTTTTTTTTTTTCTTCTTGTTCCATCTTAGTTTTAATCCTTCTCATCCTTTAAGTGTGTTCTTTTAATTTTCTCCTTTCCCTCTTTTTGCCCCTTCTCCTTTGAAGGCTTCTTTTTCTTATTGATTAAGTCATTTAACCTTTATTAGACCATACCATGCCACTCCATCCCACTTCTTACTTTCTCTTTTATCCTTTTTTCTCTTTTCTAATGGACTCTTTTCATGTAATTCTCTCCTTGTTCAGGCTTCCTACCTCCCCTTCCTTATTCTCTTTGTTGTTCTCTCCATGGGACAGGTATATCTCATGAAAAGGTGCTTTGTTCAGAATGTATCTGCCTTGGAGCAGGTATTTAATGAAAAAATCAGCTTTCCATCCCATGCTCCTATCCCTCTGAAGCCCTATGCGATAAATACCAATTACAGTTTTACTTAATTAAAGTAACCATGTTGTATTTCCTTTCTAAATATTAGTGTCTTCACATTAAAGGAATGGAATGCTATGCAGCATGTATGGTTTTTGAAATTAAAAAATAAAAATTATGCTTAAAATGCATATTACAGCCCTCGTTATCCAGAATTTTCTTTAGCCCTTCTTTTCTGTTCTGATTATATTCCAGCCATCTGTAGAAGAGTCAGCAAAAACACAAACATTGAATGCTTATAAAAAGTCTAGTTCCTTTATAATTGGGGATAAAACTAAAATCTCACCTACTTCTGATCCCATTTATGGTCTTACAGCAGGAAGCTGTTAGAAGGGATGAAAATTGATGAAAAAAAACCCCAGCAGACTATTCTCTTGATGGCTGGTGTGTTTATTGGGAGAATTTGCAGCTGCAGAGAGGACAATGGGAGCTAAAGATACAGAAAAGTATCATTCTTGGCTGGTTTAAACAGTGCAGGATAATCTTAACCTTTTGGGTGCTGGGCTACTCATCCTGTCCCAGGGAACTGAGATATTTCTAGATACATTAAAATCCTTATAAAAGTGTTAAAAGCAGAAATGAAGGAGATGTTGGTACCCGTAGTGGTGCTAATTTCCAGAAATGTGACCACTTTTACTATAGAGAGTAGCTGATTTCAGACTTCTCGGTGAAATGTTCCCACTTAACCTGAAATGCCACAGTCTTTAATGTGCGAGTTTGAGATCAAGTGGCTCTTCGCACTCACTGTGTGAAAGTTAACATCTGGATTTGTGCTTTTCCCCAACAATTTTCTCAATCTCTCTTATTTCCACTTTATGCAGTTTTGTACTCCTGCTCACAGTGCAGTGTGCAAACAGCTAGACTTTAAGTAGCTGAAGCTGATGATAGGTACAGAAATTAATATGTTTTAGAATTAAGGATCTTACATTTTTTGCCTCAGAATTTTGTTAATGTTATTAGGTAGTATTTTTAAAGTCAGGTTTGGAATTGCAGTTTTCTCTGAAGAGATTAATGATATAAAGGAATTATTGAAAGCAGTTTTAGGAACTGTAGTGTTTCATGCTCAGGTAATCCCATCAGAGAATATTTTTGTTCAAGAGGTGACAGGCAGTCGGCAAGTAGGACTTCAACAGTATCGCTGTATGCAAAAGATTGCTTTTGCTTGCATAAGTGGAAGGATCGTAATATTAGAGTGGCATCAGGATATGATTGCAATGACGGTGACATGTTTGTGCTACATGTGAGATGAATCATTAATTGATGGACAATGGATAAAGAGAGTTAGACATACTGGGAAAAACTATCAGCATTTTATCTAGTGCACGGCAGCTTTTACAAAAAATTACTGTGTGTAGGTGCATACCACCGCTTTGGTGACTCCCACACTGCATGCAAGTGCAGTCACACCTGAGTCCCTCTGGAGTGGAGGAGCTATGTACCTCCTCAGAGGAAGCTCAGTAATTTTGCCCAGCATTTGATTCAATAGTTCTTCTCCCAGTATCCTAACTAGTCATCCAGCAGCATCTAAGTGAGCCTGATGTGCCTTCTCGTCTGGCCCAAGGTGCACAGTGCCCTCAGCCACGTACCCTCACAGCACGAGTACGGCAGCCCTGCAAAGCAGCCCTCTGGATGTGCTGGTGGTTTCCAAAGGGCTTGAGTGGTCAGAGGGAATTAGCTGGCGTTGTGACACAGAGCAGGTGAATGTTTGTGTCATAGGTAACCGATCCCAGGATCTCTTCCAATGCTCCAGTAGCGTGGATGGCACCAGTCCACTTTAAAGGAAAGAAAATATGAGTAGTTTAGTTCTGAGGCACCCTGGAACATGGTAAAAAAACAAAAGCCAAAACCAAAAACTATAATTCCTTTTTGAAACAAATGGCAAAAACAGGCTAGTTACTGCTTTTATGTCCTAGGGCGGAAGTTTCTCATGGGTGCCTTCATCCTTCCCTTGACAATCTTTTCTCTCTCTCTCTTTTTTTTTTTTAAAAAAAAAAACCCATCCTTCACTATTCTCTCTTCGGTGTTTTTTAATTCTCTTACATGCTAGTAGAAGCATTTTTGACATGTCTTAGTGGTTGTCTTTACGTATTTACCATTGTGCTTTGTTTTTTCCTTTTCCAGATGTTTGCATTTTTAAGGGATTTAATTGCCTAGAGGCTGTTATTTCCACCCCCACAAAAAGTTTTTTTTTTCTTAAAGCACAAGGAAAATAACTTAAAATTGTTTTCTCCTGTGATATTTTAGAAACTTGTGAGAAATCTGCTTGTGATTATATTCTCGGTTTATCAGTCTAGGAATTTCTCAATTGTATTTCTCAACCATATGTTCAGTATGTTGTCATTACATATATGGTACAAAAATACTGTGTAACATAACAATGGAAATTACCCAGGGTATATTAAAATTTACAATCAATCACATAAAGAGATTTTTAAAAAAAAAGAAAAAAGAAAAAAATACAGACTGAGTTTCACATTTAGTATTATAATCCTTCCTCTTTAGTTTGTTTAATTGCAAATATTTCCTTTTGTTGTCTTCTTACTTAGTATGTAGAAAGGAGACACTGTGACTCTGTAGAAGAAGCTACCTTGTAAAAGAAACACCTTACTTGGAAGTAATTTCCATTCATTAATGCAACACATTGAACTGATTAATGAGACCAATATAATTTTGTATTTCAGAAGTAATGGCTTGAATTATTTTTTTCCAAATTGTTCATATTTTATTGGCTGTTTGTTTTGCATTGCATTACTTTTCAGATTTATGGAATTGTAATTATCATATCCTTCATTTGATGCAATGAATATGTTTTACTGGACAACTTTATGCTTGCAGTGTCACATTTTAATTTTGCAGCTGAAGACCAATTTCCTAATTACACTTATGCATAAAGTTGGTTAGAGAAGTTTTGGTTTTGTTCTTAGTATCTTGAAGTCTTTTTCCAAGCTGCTGTGAATTTTGCAATTATGTGTTCGGCACATGTAATGCAGGACTAAGTCTATGATTTCACAAGCTATAAGTCTAAAACAAGCTCTCACTTGTAGTTCTGAAGATTGCAACTTATCATTGTACCTTATATCAGCAATTTATTTTTAAATAATAACCGCTAGGTCAATACCCAGTAGTTGCTGATATGAAAGCAAAATCAGAATCCCAGAATGGTAGGGGTTGGAAGGGACCTCAGGAGACCACCTAGTCCAACCCCCCTGCTAAAGCAAGAGGTTGCACAGGAAAGCGTCCAGGCAGGTTTTGAACATCTCCAGAGATGGAGACTCCACCACCTCTCTGGGCAGCCTGTTCCAGTGCTCTGACACCCTCGCAGTAAAGTTTTTCCTTAAGTTTGTCTGGAACTTCTGGTGTTCCAGTTTGTGCCCATTGCCCCTTGTCCTGTCACTGGGCACCAACAAAAAGATCCTGGCCCCGTCTGTTTGGTCCCCATACTTCAAGTATTTATAGACATTGATAAGATCCCCTCTCAGTCTTCTCTTCTCCAGGCTGAAGAGTCCCAGCTCTCTCAGCCTCTCCTCATACAGCAGATGCTCCAGGCCCCTCATCATCTTTGTGGCTCTGCACTGGACTCTCTCCAGAAGATCCCTGTCCCTCTTGAACTGGGGAACCCAGAACTGGACACAGTACTCCAGATGTGGCCTCACCAGGGCAGAGTAGAGGGGGAGGAGAACCTCCTTTGACCTGCTGGCCATGCTCTTTTTAATGCATCCCAGGATACTGTTGGCCTTCCTGGCTACAAGGGCACACTGCTGGCTCATGGCCAGCCTGCTGTCCACCAGGACACCCAGGTCCTTTTCTACAGAGCTCCTCTCCAGCAGGTCAGCCCCCAATGTGTACTGGCACATGTGGTTATTCCTCCCCAGGTGAAGGACTCTGCACTTGCTCTTGTTGAACCTCATCAGGCTCCTTTCTGCCCAACCCTCCAGTATGTCCAGGTCTCATTGACACCAGCCTTGTGATGTGTCAGCCACTCCTCCCAACTTCGTGTCCTCAGCAAACTTGCTGAGGGCAGACTCTATTCCTACATCCAGGTTGTTGATGAAGATGTTAAACAAGACCAGACCCAGTACCAACCCCTGGGTAACACTGCTAGGTACAGGCCCCCAAGTAGATTCTGTGCCACTGATCACAACCTTCTAAGCTCTGCCAGTCAGCCAGTTCTCAATCCACCTCACTGTCCACTCATCTATCCCATACCTTCTAAGCTTTGCTGCAAGGATGTTGTGGGATACAGTATCAAAAGCTTTACTGAAATCAAGGTGGACAACATCCACTGCTGTCCCCTCATCTACCCAGCTGGTGATGACATCCTAGAAGGCTACTGGATTGGTCAAGCATGATTTCCCCTTAGTGAATCCATGTTGACTACTCCTGAGAACCTTCTTTTCTTCCAACTGCTTAGAGATGGTGTCTCTAAGAATGAGCTGTTCCATCACCTTCCCAGGGATGGAAGTGAGGCTGACTGGCCTGTGGTTGCCCAGGTCCTCCTTCTTGCCCTTTTGAAGACTGGAGTGATGTTAGCTATCCTCTAGTCCTCAGGCACCTCTCCCATTCTCCAAGACATTTCAAAGATGATAGAAAGCAGTTTAGCCATCAATTCCACCAGCTCCTTTAGCACTCGTGGGTGCATCCCATCGGGGCCCATGGATTTGTGTATATTGATTTTATTTGGGCTATCTCTGATCAGTTCCTCCTCAACCAAGGGGCAGTATTCCTCTCTCCAGACTCTCTTACCTCTAGCATCTGGGATTCCCAAGGGGCACTTTTAGCCGTAAAGACTGAAGCAAATAAGGCATTCAGTATCTCTGCCTTCTCAGCGTCTCCTGTTACCAGGGCACCCTCCTGATTCAACAGCAGGCCCACATTTTCCCTGGTCTGCCTTTTGTTATTGACATACTTAAAAAAGCCTTTTTTGTTGTCTCTAACCTTCTTTGCCAGATTCAGTTCCAAGTGGGCCTTTGCCTTCCTAGTTGCATCCCTGCAGGCCCTGACCACATTCCTATATTCCTATATAAATGTTTGTGGAAACTTCCAAACTGTTGATTGAAATTTCTGTAGTACCTCTGTCCTGCTAAGAGAAAGAACAAGAAAAGAATACTTTTCTGCCTGGGGCTTTTACACTTAGATGCCATGGAGATAGGGAGCTGTATACAAATTAAAGTTTGTCATTTATAGCCAGAACTTTGGTTTTTGTCTGGACCCAGTGATATTAAAACATCATAGCAGGAGTCATTTTCCTCTTGCAAGTAATAAACATGCCACATCCTTAAAAGACAAAGTGTTAGGCATAGCTGTAATTGCTCAGTTTTGGTGCCAAAAACAAGTGGTTTGTAGAAAGCTTAGCACCCTTGCCCTTAGGGAGATGTAAATTATCACAGGCAACAACAGACACAGTAACTTCTCACTTGAGTTCTAGTAAACAGCAAGGACATGTCACAAGTATAATAGATATTAATGAAGTAATATTAACAGGTACTTCTTTTGACACATATTTACATTTTTATTAAGAGTAATTTTGTATGCATGTGCACAAATACCTTGAGTGTAGTGCAAAGTATTCATATGCCAAGAGCTGTAACAGTGCTGCAAGTATCAAAGACAACATGAATTATTCTTTTATTCTGTAAGAATAGATGCCTTTCCTAGAGCTGTGTGCTCCTCAATGTGTTTCTATCTAAGGGATAAAGAAATGGTGGGTCAAGAGAAATGGTGGGGACCTTCTTACTGTCATAGCAGTAAGACTGAACCTAGTAGCTTTCTTGAATAATCTTTCTTGAGGTTTGCTTTTCAAATAAGTTTTTTATTTGTTCAAGAATTATTTTTGTGTGTGCATGTTTCCTTATGCCTGCCAAAAAACATGAGTAAATACAGCAGAAGAATGGCAAATATGGTTAAGCTCAGTCTTTAATGAAATGGCGTTAAGCAACTAATGGATAGACACTGAGGATACTTTCTGTAAGTGGTGAGAAACCCATCCACATAGAAAGTAGTCTGCCATTCTCTCTTGTTCTGTGCATTCAAATCAAAAGAATACTCAAAATGCATCTCTCTGTTCAGTGAAAGTTGTTTCTGATCTGGAAGAGACACACACCAGCTGAGGTTGGCTTTTATGGAGTGTGTACCAGTGACCAGAATTCCTCTGTTTTTTATCAGGAAGAGGAAACTATTAAAAAGCTCATTGAGACTACTGCTACTAGCAAAAGACCAGGCCATTAAAAACCTGAGTGCTAACTCTTAGGGGTAGGAAATCTGGCATCTGTGCCTATGTTCAGTAAAGATCTGTACCAAGTACAAATACAACTTGGAATATGTAGAGAGTTTATCGAGGGGGTTTCACACATCCTGTTGTACACAAATCTGATGAGTTGATCAGCTGGGACAATGAAAACTGACATGAGATTAGCTGTATATGTAACTGTTACAGAAAACCACACTGGCATGAGCAGCAGCACATCAGTCATCAAATTTCTTTCTTGGGATTTGCTAGAGAAGAGCTACCATTGTCTCCCACTTCAGTCTATATGAGTCACTTATTTTGATGGCCCAAGCAGACTATTTTCATCTGTATTCTCATAGTGTGAGGAATATTCAGTAGTGCCCCCACAGTCTACATTTGGGTGAGGACTGAATATAAACAGTCATAAAGCAGGAATTATGCCTCTGGCAGTTGTGATGTTTTTCTGCAGCTTCATGTTCTGGAGACATGATAAAAATAATCAACTGGCATTTACTTAAAGAAGCTACAAGGGTCCTACTGGAAATAAACAATGAAGAAGATTTATGTCAGGTCTCTGAGCTTAAATGAAGCATGAGGCCCAGGGGCATTGCAAGTGTCTTCCTTTTGTATACTTTCCTACCACTCTGATTGATCCCCCTCATTGTTATCGGAGCTAGTCAAAACCAGGACGTGCTCATCCATGTAGTTGTCTGTTGGCCAAGGGTAGACTTTTTGCATGTCAGCAACCACAGCCAGATGGGTTCCAGAACAAGAATATCCATCGTCTTTCATGGGAGGAGAGCTTAAGTTTCTTCTTGTGTCCAGACACATTAAGGTCTGTCTGGTGGCTAGGCAGGTATTTTGAAGATAAATTATTCCTTACCTTTTTGAGAAGTTGCGTATAGTTGGAAAAGGTTCTTAATACAAATTGCTAATGTAAAAATTCTTCAGATTTTCCAATAGTCTTTAAAGAAGAGCATATAATATATGTAACATGCCATGAAGAATTCCATACTTACCAAAATTCATTAGGTGGTCTTCACCCAAACTTTACTGAAAGCCATAAAATATTTTGGAATCTAGACTTCAGGTTTTCACTGTTATGGAAGAATACTGCAGTGCAAGCGTCTTATTTTGTAACTGTGGCAGCAAACTAAAATAGCTCTTATCCTCCATTAAGTATCTCACTGATATTTGAAAAGTCTTTTTGAGGCTATGTGCAAAGTCAGGTATTTACTTTTAAAGGTTCTAAAAAATTAAAAGAGCAGTTTTATTCAGTGATTATTATTAAATGGTAACAACTAAAAGAGGAAAACTTGGAACCAAAACATACCTATTTAAAAATAAGTATTCACACATACAGGGCTTTACACAGTTTTTATTGCCAGTTTAGTCTACACATTTAATCAGTGCTTCTGTTATCTTGGTAATCTGTCTGCTTGCTGTTGTAAATAACTTACACTTGCAAGTGGAGTTGCTAACAGCTATTTAGACTTTCAGTTTTCAGAAATGCTACTAATTGTCCGTGTTTGTGGCTTCTAAAAGCATTTGATTCTGAGGTAATTTTTGCAGCTAATGTACCTCAAAGTCTTCGCTGTTTGTTTGTATTCATTTTCTTTAGATGTGTATTTCCAAAGTGTGAATCTCTCTAATAGATTTAATTCACCTGAGACTATAAAGCCACCTAGTAGCTTTTGCTGAGAATGTTACCTTGTTTGTGACTTGGTTTGTCTTTGTAGAAGACAAAACATTTTCCTGTAAGACCCCATGTAACCTGTGAAACCTGACACCTTGGGGAAGAATGCACATGTGAAATTTTCACATTTAACACCTGCAGGGAGCCAGGGAAATTGGGCTGCAGGGAGCAGGTGGGATGGGTTGCATTAACTTCCTCACCCACAGGCTCTCTCTGTGGAAAAGTGATGAAAATTTGACTCATATCAGAAACAAAACTTGTATTCCAAATGTCCCCTCCAGTTCCCCACTTTGACATTGGTGTGTGGTCACCACTTAGCAGAGCACAAAGCATACCCTTCCTCTTGCTCCGCAAACACGTTGGTCTGTGTGCTCTTTGTCATAAATTCAGTCTGAGGGCAGAGCACCTTTACTCACCTCTGACACATCTGTTCAAGTTTCACCAGAAGATCATCTTTCATTTCAAGAGCAGTGAAGAGCTATTGGGCATGTAATTCATTCCTGCAGCCCCCTGCACCTTGGCTTCAGTGGTGACACTGTTGGACATACAAAAGTTCTGACTTGCTTGTGATCATGATGTAAGGAACTGGCTGGGCCAGGAATAAAAAAAAGAGATTTCCTGACTTACTGTGCTTTGATTTTACCACAAGACAATTCTCCCTCCTGAAATGTTTGGTTTCAGTCCCTGGTAGTAGTTATAAAAGCGTGTTAAATATCGGAGACGATCTGTTCCCCTCACAATCATCTACCTCCTCCACACATGCATTGATTGTCACCAGTGTTGGGATTACAGCAGAAGACAAAAAGGAAGGCATTTTCCCATATGATAGTTTAACCAGAAGATGGACCAGGGAGATGTTCAGGCAGAGGGGGCGTAATTATGCCAGAAATAGAGGGGTTTCCCCTCAAGTGGAAGGCAGCAAGCCTCCAGGAACTCCAGTCACTCAGGTATCCTCTGGCCCTACATCTGTGTAAGATTTTGTCCCCCTTGATTGTGGCATAGCTTCCTTTATAAATCAGCAATGTTATTTGGTGAGCAAGCTGTCTTTGTAAGTCCTCTCCGAGCATACCAAGAAGTGCTTTTACCAAATTTGTTACTGGTGAAATGACAGCTCTTAGGTATAAAGGGAGATTACACACTTTCTACAGATTAAATAATTAGAAACTCAAATTCTATTGATGTAGAAATCAGGTTACTAGTAGGAGGTTTTTGATCAGGCTTTTTTTAAGAACCGAGTAATATGCAGAATTGGTAATTCTGCCAGCAAGACATAGAATTTTAATGAATAACTTTATTTAGCCTTTGCTTACCCCAAAAGAAGCAGCAACGTCTCTTGTGCTGCTGCAATTGCCTGGAAGGAAGGAGCATCATGGAATCCAACTTGCATTTGCTAAGAGTGTATGGGAGGTTTCATCACTTTTCAGTGCACCATGGTGGTTATTTACTTTGTGCTTATTTGTGTATTTTTGCCATTGTTTCAAAAATATTTATTGTAGATCATTCTGGATCTCTATATGTATGCTATCCAGTTGGATACTTAAAGGGTGTGGTTGTGAGCTGTGATTTCTCTACCTTTTATCTGTTCCGTCAGTGTCTGTCTTAGAACTACAGCAATGTTATTAAAAGGAAGAGCTTACTATGACATGAATCAGCTATGGGTTTTTTTAAGGAGCTTGGTTCAGGCGAGAAGCTGTAAAGTTTAGCTATAAACTGATGTGAAAGATCATCTACTGGAAACAGCCTTGGAGCAGCGACACAATAGGACACAATGAAAATATGTATGGGGAAAGGCAAAGCCTATAGTCATTTATGAAAATGTATATGGAATTTAAGAGTAAGAAAGACTGATTTTCACAATTTGTTGTGTTATGCATTAAAAAAATATTTCTGGACTTTTTGTTTATTTTCTGATATAATTGTTTATTAGTATTAATTCTATTACAAACAAAGCTGCTCAGCATACTGCTGTTCTTCACAGCATTTGCAGAGTAAATTGTGAACACGTACAAATGTCTGATTAAATCACTCTCCATGTCCACTGATACCTTTGAAATTACCATTGATTTACTTCAAATGCTGTGCTAGATATGGAAGAGTTTTGTTGATGAGTTACATGAACTAAGACAGTCAGACTGAAAAAGCTTTTGTTTCAACCTTAGCAATTCAAAGTTTGTCTGATTTGAGGGTTAATGACTCTATCTGCCTTTTGAAAAGGGAACCAGCTGTACTGGAAACCCAGAACATCTTTTAAGAAATCTTTTGCAATGGATTTTTTCTTTTGATTGATACCTAACTAGACTTGATTGTCACTAGAATAGAATAATATCTTACTAAAATCAAGAGGAGTTTTTTATCATTATTATTTTAAACGTAGGGAAGAGCAAAATTCTAATTCATGTATAAGCCTAAAGAGCTTATTTAAAGTCATTAGAGAACAATAGTTCCTCAGTGTGCTCTTGTGGAGGCCTCCCCCTCTTATGCATGTTTCTTCCCTGGCACAGTTTGAAGAAAAAAAAATTATAAGCTACTTTTAAAGCTTGGTTCCCTGTTCTTTTCCTTTCTTTCATGACCTGCATATTCCTTATACGTGTTAACATATAGATGAATTAATTAGAGAAAAAAATTCCTTTAGTAACCTACTGCTTAATTTCTGTCTTCCTCTGAGGTCCAAGCTGCAGTCGATACGTATTTTTACCTTTAACTCTAGAGGCCAGGTTAAACTCCTTTTTTAATAGTCAAGGCTGTAGAGTAAGGATCTGACTTCTGTGTTTTGCATAAAAGTTTGGTTATTATGATTTTCTAATAAAATTGCATGTGCTTTCTCATTTATCTTAGAATTTTTCTCTTAGCTGTTCACTTTTGTGTCTCCTCTGTGTATTATTCATTTAACCTCTTTTCTGTGCAATTGTACCATTTTTTCCCCCATGGTTTTCTTTTCATCTCACTGCCCTGTTCCTTTTTCATTTCCTCCAAAGCAAAACATGAATCCCTCTTATCTGAGTTCTTTCAGATCTGATGAAACAAACTCACCTATTTGTGCTTAGAAGTTCTATATTGTGTTTTCCCATTCCTAGCTTATCTTTCACAGATTTTATTAGTATGGCCTTGTGTTCCCAGACATGGCTGAAGCATGCAGAAGTTGGTCAGGAATTTAATTGCTTATAATGAACTAATTTGGGGGCCTTTCAAACTACTTTTGGATTTGTAAATTTACAAAATGTTCAGGAAGCACTATTAACCTTAAGAAGCCCATGACAAAAAAAATCAGTTGACTTAATTAGTGAGGAATTTTCTCCCTGACTCTTGGAATTGATAAAATCTAGTGGTTTGCTCCTTCTTCATGAATGTTAGCTGTACGTTGGTAGAAGTCAGGTTTAGTATGTAGTAAAAGACCCTTTAGATGCTGCTTCTTTTTTTTTTTTTTTTTACGAAGAAAGGCAGTTTATTGCAGCACTGGTTGTCAGCTGTAAGCATTACATAATCATGACTTGTGAGTGTATTTTTTAAGGTTAAAGATTTTGGAAGTTTGGGGTTTTTTAACCTGTACAGTAGTAACTGTGCTTCTAAAGTAAATGGCTTTGGCAAATTGTTTTTCTTGGAAGCGTTAGTAAAATCAGAAGACAGAGAAAAACATACAGTCGTAGCTCACTTTCGATTAAGGATTTTGGATGGGAACCAAAATTATCTAACACTCGAAAATGCTAGGAAATCTATTAAGAAGTCATACATCAAACTTTGCAATCCATACCACACTCCTGTTAAACGTATGATATGAAATGAGTACATATATTAACACACTGTCATTTTCCCTGAATCAGCATTATAGAATTTATGCAGCTTCCAGATGAAGCATGATACTTCTTTTTTTATATAATTTTTTTATCAATCACATTTTTTGCAGTCAAAATTAAGTGGCTATCTGTATTTGATAGAAACATAAGGTGTCAGATGATCAAAGCAGGAAACGGGATATTCCACATCATTTTACCTGTGTTTTACAGGAAGGCTTTGGCTATGTACTCAAAGAGTTTTCAGATTAATTCCAATAATTCAAATTTATCTTTGGAAAGCTGAATTTTTCTTTCACCTACGAAGTCTTTCAGCCAGACTTCTGCATTTTTGTTTTATGTTCTGTTTTCTTTCGATGAAAACCTGAATTCTCTGGTTAAAAAGCCGACCTACAATTTGTGAACTCAAAACTTATTTCTTCACTGATTGCCATGAGTTATCAGCAAAGAAGGTTATCTGAAGCTAGCAGTATTTGCATAACTTTCTTACTTCTGACTCTAAACAAGGAGGAAGGATGGTCTGATTTATAAAGATGCAGAAAAGTCTATTGTGAGTAGAAACAAGCATGACTTTAAGGGAACCCTATGAGCTTGGTGATCACCAGCCCCAGGGAGCATTGCTCTGGGAGACTGCTGTCCCCTGGAGAAAAAAAAATGGGCCTACTGTCCTGCAAAACATCTAAATCCCACTGCCAGGAAGCCAGGCCAGGAGCACACCACTAAAGGTTGCATTATTATATTTTGAATCTCTGCATAATGTAAGCTGAATGTCATTTTTATCTCTCAAGTGAGCAAGCTTTTGTCATTTCTTACTGTGTGATAGCATCTTTTCCCAGTTTGATCACCAGATAAATTGTTAGAAAAAAGTCAATGACATTTTTATCATTGAAGGATTCTGTTTGGTTTCACAGACCTCTGGTCCTAAAAAGAGAATAGAAATAATGTCTGTTAGTATCCCTTCTAACTGCTGTGTGGGTTAGCCTCAGGTGGAAGGAGATGGTGTTCACGTAATATGACAGCAGGTTGTAAGTAACTGTTGCTTCTGGTTCATTCGGTATGCATAGTTGCCATCATGCATTTTATGTTATCTTTTTTATTTCTTTTTCTTGTAAAGCAAGGTCCATAAGTATGTTACCCCAGCAGGCTAAATTTCAATTTGCTTTAGCAGTGTTTCTGTACTTTTCTTTTTTCATCTTTCTTCTTAAATCCCTCTGGGGATAAAGAGGTCATTGTCAGGAAGGTTGTTTGCTGAACTAGTTCCACTATAGCTTTTTTCACTGAAGCCGAAATATTTATCTGTTTCAGTTTTCATAAGGTGATTAGGCCATCCTCAACTTAGTTTAAAACCTGCAAAGTTTCCATTTACTTTTTTACTTAAAGTGTCTGCCTTGTGGATGGCAGCATCATCATCGTTTTTCCTTGATCCAGGTGAATTTGTTCCCTCAGTGTGAGCTCTTTCACCCCATGTGCTTTTGTAACTACCTTCTATTAGATGGTCTCTTATATGGTACCATGGACAAGAAGGCATGTATCATTATATGGTGTTTAAATTAAACAGATTTTGCCTGCCATGATGTTGACTGTGTGTTACGCGTGTATGAAAAGGGTTAATGGAGCAGTTGCAGGCTGGAGGTGGATACGTTGGAATCTTTGAGAATCGATTCCAGCTAATGGAAAAAAATGTTTTAAAAGTGAGCTGGTTCAGTTCCCATAGTGAACAACAGAGAGTGGAAACAACATTTAATAAACCTTTCAGAAGTAAATCCTCTGATTTTTCCTTTCACTACCATCTGTAGAAGAAATGCCTGCTTTCTTCTCAATGGGCAGTATTTCTTCCTACAGTGTATTTGCCCTACTCTGTTAGGTATCAAGAAAAAGCTCTTTATGTCTTTGGACAAAAAAGTATTTGAAAAATATGTTGCGTTCATATGTCCTCTAAGACTTAAGTTTTATTGACTTTGCACGTTTTTGTTTAAACAGCATGTTGACCAAAAATAAACAACCCTAAGATTCTTTCTCAGCTGCCCCTGACTATCTAGTTTCCAGTAAATTGAAGAAGTTTTAACTATACACATCGTGTTTTCCAATGATGGATGCTGCAAATAAAAATGTCTGTTGTACTTCGATTATGTGGGAATGTTGCTTCTTCTGATTTATCCATGTCAGATAAATGTCACCTCCATTTTAAAAATTAAGGCACATATAAGATTTGGCAAACATAATCTGTTACTTGTGAAAATAATTACTACATGTGGTGGTGGTGGTGGTGTTTGGGGTTTTATTGCTATATAGTTCTCATGCAGAGTTTAAGGTCTTAGAGTAATATTTTTGCATTGCTAATTAAGATTATTATATACAGATATAAATTAAGAGAGAGTTTTTGTTCTATCAACAAACCTCATTGAAAAATCCAAATTTTATTTTGCATTTGAGAATTGGTGTGATTTTAAATGCAGGACATTTGTTGTGAGCCATGAGCAGTCTTTATGAAACCTGAAGATTTGTGAAAACAGCCTGTAATAAAAATCACACATGCTTCATAAAACACTACTTGATAGATATCACTTGCACCATTAAGAACTAAACGACAAAGGATGTAATTTCAGCTCTGGCATGCAATATTAATCGAAAGCCTTTAAAGCATCTTGCTGATGGGAACGATGACAACATGACATTGAAGAATTACGAACTAGAGACATCTATCTTAATCAGATTTTCAAAGTAAATGCCATAAAATAGAAAGTTATTTTATCTATCTTCACAGGGTCACATATCATGTAGGGGTATATAGCTTTTTAGCTTGTTTATGCTAAAAATATCAGGGACAAAAAATTCTGCCTTTCAAGTAAGTTTAAAGTTCAGTTCATATACTTTAGAAAGTTTTTGTGAAAAGATTGTTAGTAACTGATGGTTTCTGTTTGCTGCAGTAAGATTTCTAAAATATTATGGAGACTGAATTACAACACGTAGCTAAGCATACAAAGATATTATCAGTATGAAGTTGTTGAGGGGGAAATACTTTGCTAAATTGATGTGAATTGGAAAGACAAAATTACAGGTGTACCTTTATCTTGAAGTAACACTGCTCTAGATAGCACATCTGAAAGACACAACTGAAAGGTGTTGGTAAAAATATTTTTACTTCAGTTCCTAAAGATTGCATTTTTTCTGTGCAACTCATTTCTTTGTCTTCCAACATATGTTTAACTGGTGAAGAACAGCTTCCTTATATTATAGGATATAGGAAATTATCAGCATGTACTTCGTGATTTAAAATACCAATGTTACATGTTACAGACTATCGTACTGCCCTCCAGGCAGCTCTTGCTGCTCCTCTCCTCTTGTCTTCCGTTAGATCTCAGACAGATACTTACCATGCGTGCACCATGAGACCCTTTTGAGTTTCTCCATAATCAAGTAAATCTTTCTTCCCTTTCACAGCAGAAGGCTTTATTTCTCTTTAAAAAGTAAAATAATGTTAAGATTTAAAGAGAAATATGTAATGTGAACAACAAAATTCAGATTTTTCTTTATCATTTCTTCAAAACTTAGCATGCATAAGCAAGGCAATGAAATCTTTCAGAGCATATCCTGCAGTTAAATTCGCTGGTAGTTTCTCACTCCCGGTAGTCTGACAGGTTGTCAGACCCTACAGGCAGTGCACTGATGAGGAGACAAACACTGGCCCACTTTGATCAAGCTCCTTGTATGACTCTTTCACATTTTATATTATAATAGTATACACACACACACACAAGATGCATATCTTGATCAAAGTGTCCTTGTCACTTCTCCACATTCTTGTCACCACATAGCTAGCACAGAAGCACAGAGTGCTTCAAGAGGAAGTCAGCAGCAGTGGCTGTGAATTAATTCTGTTTCCATCTGTATGTCCACTAATTGTAAAGGAAGCAGAAAGGGATATTGCAGGCTGGCAAATCAAAGTGAAAGGGCTCTCCTATGGTGGTAGGCACTGTGTCACCTCATTCCTTGGGTTGAGTGTGTGGTTCGGATCCTTAAAGCAGTTGACAGGGCAGAGCCAGTTTGGACATGGATAAGATTAAACAAATACTTGGGGTTAACCACAAAATGAGCAGATGCAGCAGGTTATCTTGGATTGCCACTGTAGCTTGTCGTAAATGGTCTGAAAGGAAGCACTGAGTCTTGCACACCTTGGCAGTAGTAGTACACTGAAGCATTGGTTAATCCGAAAGACTGATCTGCCTAATTACAAATGAACACTTAAATACACAGTTTTTCTCTAAACCCATAATCTTTTTGTTTTCATTAAACACAGCTTTTCGTGGAAGATGCTCTCAGACCAAAAACTTCTGGAGTGAATGGTTTTACTTGCCTACAGAATGACAGAAGCCCTGGCTGTAGCAGTGCAGGTAGCCTGTCTTACCCCTCTGTAAGCAGGGACTTAAAAAAAAGTACTCCTTTGGGAGCTCTAGGAATAATTAAGCAATAAAACCCACTCTCTTCAATTTACAGGGATTTCCAAGGTAAATCCCACTTTTGTATACAGTACTGTTGGAGATATGTCCGTGTGTCAATTAGGTAAAATTTCAAGTCCATCAAAGTGTTTTATAGAGGAAATCAAATCAGTACTTATGGAAATTACTCTTGACTGCTAGCAGTCAGAGGCTAGCAGATTGGGGACCGGTGACCTGGAAATTAAAGGTTATCTTTCTTTGTTAACAGTTTTATAAATCATTTTATTTACTCCAGCTGCTTTACTTCTGGTGTATTTTGTGGATACTTGCTTTCCCATGGCAGAAACTCTTCTAAAAAGAAAGGAAAAAAGGAGCAACTGACTAGAAAGAGTTAAGGCTCTCACAGACATAGGAATTGAATTACATTATATTCACATTTGAAATGTTTATATCATAATGGAGGTCTTCACTTTTGTGTTTGTCATGGAAACTCAAAGTTAATGTTAATTATACACTATTAAAAACCCTAATCTTTATCAAATGGAAATCACCTCTTTTTCCTAGATAAGTAGCTAGCTGACAGTTCTCAGTGATCTGTTTGTTACAGAAAGGCTATCACACAAAATGTGCAACTAATTACTTTTCTTCATGGATACTTGGTCTGCTTTTCTCCTTCCAAATTAACCCCTTTCCCACAAACGGCAGTAGTTATTTTGTAAGTGTCTCTCTCTCCTTACTGTTTACTTTCACATATGCGTTTTTTTGTATTCAGTCATATGCTGTTCAATTTCTGTAACAATTAAATGATAAAATTAATTAAATGTAAATTACTTTTTGAAAAGGAAAAGAGAAAAAGGTTTTGTGAAAGGCTACAGAGCGCATATCATTTACCTCTACAATTGAAATGGCTGCTTTGCTTCACTGTGGTTCCCTAGGGTAAATAACAATTTGAATATGTTTTGAAAAATTCATATAACTGTAGTAAGACAGCTTTCTACCCGATTTCTTGTGACTTCTTGGAGTTCTGTACGTGTGTTTGCATGCATAATTATCTGATGCTGACTTATGCAGCAAATGCCTCAAAAGTAAGGGGCTTTTTTTGTTTTACCTGAAAAACTTGAATGTGAAGACTGATTGCTGGGCCAATTTACACTTGCTTCTTGCTGCAGAAATCTTCTCTGTAAGATGAATGGGATTGGTCTACAGTCATTAAGGTCTAAACTGAACAGGAAAGTTTTAATTAAAACTTAACCGTTTTTAGACATAAACCCACCTATACCGGTACCTGCTTATTTTTAGTGTAAACCAGACATTCCCATTTAAATTAAATAAATTAGGATAGCACTTTAAATCCAATTTAAAGCAAAGCAACTGTAGCTTTCTGCAGTAGTTTTTAAGTATTACAACACCTTTGTGCTTTATCAGATTTGAATGCTCTTTCTTCTTCCTGATAGTCTATGAGAAGGAAATTTCTAATAAGTGGTTTGTTGTGAGGACCCTGGCCAAGGCCCAGGACTGCTATTTTTTTCCTCTAACCAAGGGAAGAACTGTTTCCCTCCAAGATTTCCATTTTCCAAAAAGTTGATGGATAGAGAGAGAGGAAGAGTTACAGGGTCTCAGTACTGGCCTTTGTGGCACATGGAGGAGTTTTTTCACCGAGAGCAGTCTCTAGTGTTGCAGAGCTCATGAAGTCATGAAATTCCCACTGTCTTTACCAGTTCCTTAATTATGAAAAGCAAAAATCCAATTTTTTTTTCTGGCTGTAATGCTGATTTCTCAGGAGACCTGTATGAATCATTTAACATCTATACCTCGGTTTCCCTGCATGTACAGTGAGAATATTTTCATAATGTCACAGGGATGTTGAGAGGCTTAGTTACTACCTAGGACTGATCACTTTCTGGGAAAGCCATAGTAATACTGTAAAAGTTATACTTTAGCTATTAACTCATTTAAAAGAGGAGGAAAAAAGGGAATCTGACTTCGGCTTCAGAGCAGCATTCAAAACATGACTGTTGTGATGATTGTATCTTCCTCACAAGTCAGTGGTGTGAGATTGAAGTTCCTGTTAGAAATTGCATGGCAATCAAAAGAGCTGTGGATTCAGGAAATCTGGCAGGTTGAAGAAAAGATCAAAAGAGCAGTCCTCAGTGATCTGTCATTCAGAATGACAATACAGGACTTAGGAAATTTAGAGGAATACAGATTTTAGCTCTATTGATTTATGGAAAATCTAATCTTGTTAGGCTCAATTCTACCTGTCACTCCTGGACAATTAGAAGAGGAATAAATCATTCCAGATTTTTCAGGCATTTCTGGTTCTGTGGAGGCCATAGATTCCCTGCCAATTGAAGTCACCCTCGGACACTAGAAAATATCATCAGCCAGCATTTTATGGATAGAGCAAGTGGGATTCAAGAATGTGTGATCTTTGTGAAGGTGCACTTGCTATGCTCTTCTATCTCCCTTCTAGCCTGCATCTTATGGTTATGAGCTCTTCTTGCAACTCTTAATTTATTTTGCATGTTACTCTGTAGTTGCAGCATCAGTAATGTTTATATGTTATATTGCAGAAGGGCTTTGGAGTTTCATAGTAAATTTCTAGGGGAATAATCTAAATCCCAAACAGTGGCCTGAGTAGGTGGCCTAATGGGCTGAGGATCACTTCTCCAGTGTGTTATCGGTGAACTTACTAGATCAAAGCATTTATTTGGGGAGTGCATAAGTATAATTTACAGAGCCTTTACTATCCCCATCCCTCACTGGTAGAGTGTGTAGGAAGGCCTGATGTCTACCTGAGACAAGCTTGCAGGTCTGGCATAGTCCCCTTACTTGCACCCTCCTTCGTGCAAGAGAAGAACATTATTTTATCCTCTCCTTTGTCTTTAGCAGTGGATGGTGCAAAATATTGAGTAGTAAAAATGATAGAGTAAAAGATTTCTTTTCAGCTGAGTTTTTAAATGAGAAGAGAAATTAACGAAGAAAAGGGACATCAGAATAACGTTTCAGCCAGTAGGAGCTGCAGAGAAGGATGGTGTTGCACTGATCATGGCAACACTATTCAACAAGACTAGGCAGGTAGGAGAGTCAAAAAAGGGAATACCAAAGACAAAAATTCAAGTCCTTTGGACATTTTTTAATAAATAATTTATCTGATTAAAATGAAATTAATTAAAATTATTTAATTTCACTTGTAATTTTTTTCTGTCATGTAATTAATCATTTATACATATATATTTTTACACATGTACATGTATAAACATTTACAGACACATGTGTATATATATATATTTATATATACCCATATGCCTGTGTATTATAAAATATAGAGCCGCAGTTAATTCTGTGCCAGCTGATAAACAGCTTGTAATCTTGTAATCAGATAAAATTTTAAGTAGACATGGTCAAAAAACCTTTGTTAGTGTTAGTCTGTTAACTTTCCTTTAGGTGGCTTGTTGAAACGTGGCCATTGATAGTGAATGTAATCACGTGTAGTGACACCAATTGTGTCAGTAAAGACAAAGCTGATCAGTTGCATTCTTCCTGAAAAGTTAGTTTTAATTAATGTATTAGGGAGTTGGTGTTGAAAACCTTATTGGCAATGTAAATGCTGTCATTATTTTTTATGACAGATTCAGCATTGCTGCTGTTTGTGACAAAAGTTGCATTGACCACAAAAGATAACTGGAAAAGAGAAGGGAATTATTCTAAAGGCTGGATTTTCTGTTTAAGCTTAGCACATCTATTCCTTAACATTCTCAGATTTTCTTTTGTGCACATCATGAGGAATTACTGAGTTATTTTTATAGTAGTCACCTGTAAGTTATTGAAAACATCTGTTTCAACAGAAATACTTTTCCTGTGTTCTCTATACTGAGGTATTATTATTGAGTTTATTCTAATTCATCGTTATAACCAGTTCCAAACAGGGAATTGCTTATAAAGATGAAACAACTAATTTAAAAACTACGTGAAAGCATTTACAGTGGGAGCAAAGTGCAGGCCCTATATCTTCTGTTCTGCTTAAGGCTTGCATTATATTATTAAATATGTTCTACTGCGTTAGTTTAGGAAATAGGTTGCAATTTGAGTTACATTTTGTTAAGTGTTACATTTTTAAGTGTCATCAGTCATTGCTAAATCATGATAAATGAGGTGTCTGAGGTTTTTTTAATTTTGTGTTCATTGTGTTGTATGGCAAGATTTGTCTTCTGTTTATGACTTACTACTGATATTACAGAACAGATTGTTAAAACCTAACATTAATGGAGGTATTTGTTTGTGTTTTGAGATGGGTTTTTTAAGTTCTATGGGTGCTATGCAATTTGGTTAAGTAAAAAAACATTTCCTTTTGTTTTGATGGCCTGACTCTGATCACCTGTGACTTCATTCAGACTGTAGTTATATTGCATAGTGTGAAATTGGAAAATCTGTTCTGTGTGTGTTCTAATGGATGTGACGGTCATTAAGTATATGAGTCTTCTGACGTTGTAGTCAGATGTGATTCAGTCTGTTAAATATCCATGAAGCAACATCTGCTTCACAGAGTGACCTTCTGCTAAAAAATACTTAGCATCTATTAGCAGATCATAGTGCAGATCTGCCTTATTTGAAATGCACTAAACTAGTCTACTGCTGTTTAGCAACTAGCTTGTAATAATTTATTGCAGTTAAATAAAGCTTAAAAAACTCCATTAAATAATTATAGGGATTATATGCATTTTGAAAACCTTTGTGTTGTACTGAAATTACCCATTTAATTTCAGGGTTGGTTTGTTAAAAAAAGCTGAAATCTGAAGGCACATTAGGGGATCTGTCAGATGCTATTTTCTGTAGGTGTTAATAAAACCAGATTAAAAAAAAAACCCTGAAACAAATTAAAACCAAAAGCAATTTTACCATCTGTTGTATATTAATTAGAACTTTGTGTATCAAGGGTAAACTTGCTCTTAGAGAATGTCGCTGAATGTCTGCTAATAGAATAATGTGCAAATATATTAGATGATAGGATTATATTGAATTTCTCATTCTGCTTTGGTTGTAGCAAATGCTAAGATGGTGTATAATGAACTTTAATTTTCTTTCTTCTTAGAACAACCTCCAAATAACCAAGGCCAGTCGACCCTGCAGCCCTTGCCACCTTCTCACAAGCAACATTCAGCACAGCATCACCCATCCATCACCTCACTTAACAGAAACTCACTGACAAATAGGAGGAATCAGAGTCCGGCCCCGCCGGCTGCTTTGCCCGCCGAGCTGCAAACCACACCTGAGTCAGTCCAGCTGCAGGACAGCTGGGTCCTTGGCAGTAATGCACCACTGGAAAGCAGGTAATTACTCTAGGTACTACTATAGACTGTGGCACTTCTAAAGAAAACATGTAACTTGATGAAAGATGACCAGCAACTAATACTTCCCCTCATTCAGCAAACAAAACTGAAAACCTTTCAGTACTGAAAAAATCTGTCCTCTCTAAAATCCACAATGACACTCTTTTCCCTTATGATGCCTATTGCAGAGTAATTGAACTCGGAGAGTATATTAATTTTTCCAGACAAGGATTTTCCTTCCTGATCATAATCTGTGACTTTTGACTGTTTGAAGAAATTTCTTGCCTTGCTTGCCAAATGTTATGTGTCAAATATATACTGCCATACAGATCAAATGTCAAGGAACTTTCAGTAATACTTTTAAACTCTTGTGCTTGGTCCCTCTAAAGAAATACCCATGCGAGGCTAGGTGTTTTGTCTAGGATTTGGTGAGACACAAGAACTTCCTCAGTTCTGGCATAAGTATAAATTTGTCCTCATTCTTTTTTGTCTTTTAGAATTGGCTCTAGGAAAGAATCAGCTAATAGGTGACACCAGCTTCTTTGGATGCAGAATGACCTGTAAAACAATTTTACAGGACTTACTAGTACAGAACTGAATTTACCTACAATGATTAATTAATACCCTTGTAACAGTCAGCACTAATTTTTTATTAACAAAAGCCATAATATTCCCATTTAGTTATCACACTGAGCATTTATAACTATATTGAAGTGGACAGTAATTTTTGAAAATGTTTATGAAGTCACTTCAGTTCATTCTTTGAATCGCTTTAAGTTATGCTTTGTAGCAAAGTAGAGATAGCCTAGCTGATTTTGACTAATTTCAAACATATATGAGCTTAAGATTCTCTATAAGGTAGTTTTATCCCAGTAGATGTTTCAGGCAGCTGTTCAGGCAGACTGTTGGGAATGGCTATTCCTTTTCTTTGTTTTCTTGAACCCTCCTGTACTGCTTATGAGACATAGACACTGTGGAATAGGATTTCACTGAAGGGATTTCATCGTCATACTCAGATGATTTAGTATATTGACAAAGAGTTTTCTTATAGTACAAATAAGTTTGTAGTGAGAATAAAATGTTCGACATTTTCCAGACACCAGTTAATCTTCAGGAGATGGGTAAGGTCTTTGATGTTTGCTTCTTTGCCATACATGTTTTTATTGTGTTTATAAAGAAAAAGACATAGGACATGAATGAGAATACCACTTCCAACCTGGAGTAAATATTTTTTGCTGAGTAGCGTCTTTTAATCTTTTAAATGTTCCTGATGAAAAGCTAGGGGTATTTGAGTATTCAAGTTTTGAACACTTGTGGATGAGCTGAAATGTGAAAATTTCACATAAAAACTGACAGAGCCCTACTGTAGTTTCTCTAATAGTCTCACTTGGTTGGAACTCTGGAGGTGAGGAACCCATCTTATTTGTCATTGATTTTTCCTTTTTTGGTTAAGTATCCCTACTGAGTATGATTCTTACACTCGGTTTCAACTGTATGAACAACTCTGTGATAGGTCTCTTCCTTCATCCTTTTCTCAGTCTAAAAGAAAGCTTCTTTAATCTTTGACAATATTTTAACTTATGCTCATAGTCAGCTGCTCTTTTTTTTCCTCCTTTTTTAATCTGACTTAGATGATGGCCATTTAGAGGTACAGAATGTGAATGTCAGCAGATATACATAGCTATCTTTCTGTCTCTGTGGGCTCATATTGGTGATGGGTGGCATAAAAATGACATACAATGTGCTGTCATGGATAGCTGGATAGTGAATAGGCTGGTTTTGTGTATGTGCATGTAGGTGAGAGGGATGTATTTGCAAAGCCTGAGGGAGGTTTTAGTCCCTGTCATTTTGCAGCAGTAATGGAGGTGACTTCGAAGTATATATTTCATAATATTGGATTCAGTTGTATATTTAATAGCATATTTTACAATTTGGGTCTGTGTAGAGTTAATACTTTTGTGTTAAGCATTGCTGCTACTGGTTAAACGGGTAAACTGTGAGGTGACAGATCAGTAACATCCAACAGAAATTTCAGTTTTGCTTAAAATTTTATGAGGGTCTAAAACTGTAACTTGGATTATGTGAGTGCTTTTTTCATCTTTGATGCCATCTTTAAATGACAATGAGGTTACTGAGCAGGGGCAGAAATTGTCTTTGCTCTATTAAGACTAAATAAAATCTACATTTTTTTTAAAAAAAGACAGAGAGTAAGAAAATATTTCCTGCAGACTGCAGGACCTTTTCTTGGGACATTTAATGATTTGTAGTATTTGATTCTTCCCCAACCTGCTGCGAGGTAGAAGCAATAGATCTACCTAGCAATAGACCAACTGTAGAAGCAATAGATCTGCAGAAGCCAGAACCATAGAATAATATTAACTTTTGAAGAAATAAAAAAGCAGGACTATATTGAATAACATTCCATTTTGTTCTTTGAATTACTGGTTGGACAGCCAAAATAATGCAAATGCATTAACTGCATGTCAGGTGTCTGAATATTATAAATGTTGATTAAGTAATTAAATGTTAGTAGGATTTTTGTTATCATTGATCTTTAAGTTTTTATTCACCTAGTAGTTTTACTAGTGAGCTCTTGAGCACCAAGATCATTAGTTACATTCTCATGGCTTTATGTTCTAGTAGGGTCTAAATTACTTGTATTTAAAAGTATTTAGTAAATCACCTCTTTAAATGCTTTCTCTGTTACATTTTGAATGGGCAGAATTTTTTTAAGGCACAATGAGTTATATATTGAGAAGTGCAGACAAAACCTATGTTAGAATTCTTAAAACTGTTGATAAAATCTGGTAGCATCTTTTAGTGCATTTCTGAGGCAATATTTAATTAATTTTAGGCATTGGATGTCTAAGATAAATTTCTTGGCAAGAGGAAATTTACATATTCTCGTCAAAGGATAGATCTCAGAATATTACATAACTTTATTCAGAATCTGTGCTAAAGTGTCAGTGAATCAAAGAAGAGCTTTGATTTTTCTTTCTTGATTTGCTGCTGTGTAAAATACCTCATTTTCTGAAAGATGACTGTATTTTGTGTGATGGACTGTGAATTTTTTATAGAGACTAACCAAGAAACTAACAAGTTTTTCATAGTCTATACTGAGACTGCTTAGTCTTCTCTTATTCCTAATTGATACTTAAAAATAGAGTGGGTAGGAACATTACTGTATTCAGTTACTCATCTACTAGCTTTACTAAAAGAAAGAGGGGTCTGGTTGAAGAAATACTTGATGGCTGGAAAATATTTCAGCATTTTGAAGGATTTAATTAAAGTACTAGAATACCTCAAAAGTGGTACAGACAAAACAATTCCTTGAATGTGATACTTCAAAACCATTTTGCAAGCTTGATCCAAACTTAATTTTGCATTCATAGAATGTGAAGATTTTCAAAACTCCTGAAGTGTGATGAGCATACCCCTATGTCTTTATTGGGATGGATTGGCAATGGAACTAGCACCTTCAGTATTGATTAAGGTGTGGAAAGGGTGTTGATAGTTCCCAGGGAAGTCTTAAATCAATTTTTGGAGAGGCTGATTGATTGTCTGAAAAAGCACAGTGTTGCTGGAGGTTAAAGTGTGCTCAAAGCAGCTATTTTATGCGTTAGACCCACAAAAACACTGCTTGGTTCAATCAAATTCAAAATTGTTCCATTCTGTAAGTCTCCCAGGTTTTCACATGTGGACTTGATTAAATATGTTGCTAATACTGAGAAGGCATGGTACAAAATAAAGGCAGAAACTGGGGATGGAGTTCAAGTCCTGCTCTTCTGAAGACCCTGTGTGGACATGCCACATTGCTGGTCTGCAAGTTGAGGAAACAGGACTCTACTTTACTTAGATTGCTGAGACCATGAAGGCATTTTTAAAGATAGATGTACTGTAATTATGACATCAGTATATACACATTAGGCATGTTCATTATGTCAAACCAATGCTGAATTAAAAGAAAGTTCTATTTTGTTCTGACAGTCTCATGCACTCGGGTGCTCACCAAACATCTCTGTTTGAATCCTATCACACTGGGCCCATATGCTTATAAGGTTCCTTTGGTGTCAGTAGTGTCTTACTTTAGATTTTTGCTTGACCTCTCTGGCATCCTTCCTTTTCAAAAATCCCTTGCTGTCACCACGAATGCTTGGGATTTGATCACACTGTGTATTTCATCCTCTCTCTCTTAGGCAAGCACTGATAGTCCAGAATTCAGATGTATTTGCACATTATTCCTTGAGTTTATCATTCCCCTCTTCAGAGATATGCAGCCATTGAAGCAAGCATGGACACAATTGGTTGGTTTGGGGGTTTTTTGCAAAACTCCTCTTTTCCTCTTTTAAATAGGACAAAAGAAATACACAGTTCTAAACAAAATAATAGTGCCTAGCTTTGTTTTTCCCCCTTAATTTTCTTGCCAATCCCTGAGAGAGACAAAGTCTGTGATTCTTCCTTTCCCTTCCCTGCTGCTGTGCAGTGTCATTTGCAGAACACGAGAACTCCAGTCTTTCTGGTAGCCAGCCGTCTGCATATTTTCTCGTTGACTGGCTCTTATTAGTCTCAGTTCACTTTTATTACTTCATCTCTGGTCCAGCCTCATCAAGTAAACAACTTCCCCCCCTACACACTGTTCAGTCATGAAGCCTGTCTTGCCACAGGAAGCAGCCAGGAATTTTATTCAAGGGCTGGCACATAAATAAGGGATCACCAAAGGGTAGTGACTACCTAATGGTAGTCTTGTGACACCATGTCTTCAAGTTACAATCCAGCATATAGTTCAGAGGACAGCATGGAAGACAGATAAATCTCACATTCAAAGTGCAGTTGCAGTTTTGCACATCTGTGGAAAAAGAAAGTTATGAAACAGAATTAGTGTGTTCATTTTGTGGGATCATCCCATTCTTTAATTTGAAATTGCCACTCTAATTTCCTCTTTTTGTATCTTTGTGTATAGAGAATTAGGAAATCAAGCAGTCCTTGCAAATGGTCATGACAACCTTATAGAGATGGATGTGTTTTCTCCAACATATCACGATAGCAGTTATGGGTATGTGACTCTAAGTGTTTGCATGATGCTCACTGTTGACACAGAAGACAAAATGTGATTTAAAAAATATTTTTATTACAATCATCAAAAACATCTGGGACAGACTTCCTCATCTTTATATTGATTTTTAAAAAAATATACTTTAAACAACTTATGCTGATTCATGGTAAATACAAAATGGTAAACTTTGATAAATCTTGTTTGCTTTCACTTAAGAAAATAAAGAGTGCAGTTGAGGTTGTGTTAATTCTCTATGGCCTGATTCTGCAAGCTGTTGCAAAATATTTGTATGCTTACACATTTGCCAGATTTGATCCTTAGTTTGTAATGTATTTGCTACTTAGCAAATGTTTGTTTTAGAAATATTATGACATTTTTATATAGCATAAGGAATGACCAATCAAAGAAGTCAAAGAGAATTATATGTCTAATCTGTAATACATTTACCAGCTAGTTTGAAATCAGAACTGCTGATAAATATACATAACTGGAAATAGAGAATTCCATATAAATTAATATTTCAATTTGTTTAAATAAAATTTATGTTATAGGACTGTTCCATATCTACTTAACTTTGTCATTATTATAAGTCTTATATTTGAACCATGTTTTGGCACTCTTATACCAAATCAGTATATTAGGTTCTGATCTTCACCAAAAAAACCTCAAACAAACAAAACAAAACCAAAACAAAGAAATTACAAAGCTATATGATTTCTAATGTGTTCCAGCCTGTTGATCAGCACAGTATGCTAAATTTTAATAAATAATTATTAGTCATAAATTCACCTTTTCTCTTTTTTGTTTATACTGTGGTAAAAATCAGAGCTTTATGTCCAAATTTTGTTTTGCTAATTGTGACTCTTAACATTATAAAAGGGATAAGGTGCTGTTTGATTACATGAAGAGAGCAGCATCTGCCCGTTAATAACTAATTAATCTGTAAAATATATTGACAATGTACATTGATTTGCTTTGTGTTCCAAAACCTCTTAAATTTTCATTTAGCCAGAAATTAAAGTCAACAGCAGAAAGAGAATCGTATGTTAAATTCAATTAGTTAATCGTTATCAGCAAACTCGGATACTGCAGCTATTTACCCGAAGACCCTAATATATTTAAAGTAAAAATGTAAGCGTATTGTATTAAAAAAGAACAAAACCAAATATTATTGTTCCCTGTACACCAACTACCACACAATACATAATTGCTGAAGTAGATTTAATAGAACCATGCCTGGTTTATGCTTTATATGTTTGTAATGGGACCACCAAATGCAAATATTTTAGCAAATGGACTATATTATATGAAATTCCTGTTAGCTGATACTAATTCAGGTAACAATACAATGAAATTTATCTTGTTTATAATCCCTTCATTTTTAAAATTATGCTAGAAGGGATCATCTCCTGGTGTGAAAGTTGTCCAGAGATAATAACACATCAGTTCCAGAGCATAATAGATTTGAGCCTACAACATGCTATCAGCATGAAGATTCAGTTTATCAGCCTCACTAACATACTGCGTCACAGCTAGAATCGTTATATATTTGTTTCTTTGTTTTCATATCATGCGTGTGTTACATTATGATATACTGTTTCTTAGTTTTTATGCCTTATGGAGAGAATATTAATCTAATGAATTTGACAATTTTAATGTTAATAATAATAATAATAATAGAAAAGACATTTCACATAGAAATTCTGATGATTCATAGGCCTAGACCTAAAGAATATTTGTTTATAGCTTCAAGAGATTTGTGCACAGTGCATTAATTATCATAAGACAGCTGGAAATCTCAAAGTATTTTAATGATATGTTTTGTTGGCTTTACTTGGTACCACTATTCTTTTCTCACATACGTAAACATATGTTAGTATACATGTTGACAGATCAGCTTAGTTCAAATAAAAAGTCTGTTTTTCTTTTACCTAGCCTGATAATTCTCTCCCCAAGTTAACTAGATGTCAAAATCTGAAAAAAAAAAAGTAAGATTCACTATTAGCGAATCACCATATTTGTATTTCTTACAGATAAAGCTTCCTAGCATTTCCTATTTCAATAGAATCTCCGAATTTTCTTAACAGTTCATATTTTTGCAGGGTTGGAGTTTGAAAACTCCCTGTTGTACTTCAGAAATCTTTGCAAGGAGATTGGCTGGGAATTTTTGTCATCTGTAGGGGAAAAAAGTTCAGGAGAGTTGAGTTTAAAAGAAGTCAGGTTGTTATAAGGGCCTAGTGAACTAAATTATAAGAGGGGAGGAAGCCAGGAGTGGAGAGGGGAAAACGAGGCATGAAAGGTGTAGTAGTGGGTGTGCAATCATGTAGATGTAGTAGTACAGAAGGAGAAACTGAGTGGTTGGTTGGATAAGATAGAACTTAGATAAAATGCTAGAGGACTAAAGTCTGAGTATGTACAATGAAAACCAAGATTATTCCTTGTCCTTTGTGATTACTTGTGAAATCCCTTTGAATAGCATGCACCTCATAACCTAGAAGACTAACTCAAGATGAGAAACCTTGGCTGCTGGCATGTGCTCTACTAGTGACAGAAGTCAGAAATAATCAAACCCAAGATTTTGTATCTGTGATGGCCTATGCTCGTAAGAAACCATTGAATGCAATCTCTCAAGTTTCTTCAAACTTGCTTAAAAAAATTGCAAACTAAACAAAAAACCACTTTATTGTGTTGATGACTTTTTTTTTTTTTACAAAAGTTAAGCACACAAAACTTACAAAGTTGAAAGCTAACCTTTTTCTGTGCTTGCATGGCTGCAGTCAAGCCTGCCATCCCAATAAGTGCAGCTCACGTTGAACCAGAAAGGAATTTTAACAGCATCTGGAGATTCTTTCTGTCACATTCAAACAGGCAAGAAAACAGCACCAAATATCATGGCAAAGGAAAAACCTGGATGACTGCAGAGTGCCAGCATCCAGTATCTGATAATGTTGGTTGCCCAAAGGGAAGTCCAGCTCCAAAAAGGCATGTGGAAATGAGTACCATTAAAGATAAACTGTCACCCTCTTCTGGGCACAAGGTGTAATCCTCGGCCTTGTTGAATCCCTGAACACTGATCTCTTAAGTCTACAAATGTTGGCATGTTGCATATGAGAGAGTATGCAAGTGTGGTACACAAGTTTTCACCAAGAAACAATAAGGACTGGAAAACAGGAGTGACAATTGCATCACATGTACATGCACAGTTGCCATGTCGATGCTAGCGGCTGTAACTCAGAGGTTATGACAGGGCTGTCACTGTGGTGACATGAATCTGGCTGTTTGAGTGACTGCTGGTACTGTAGTAGTGGCAGCACAGGGTTCATCATGGGTTATCACAAGCTCCAAATTGCAAGAGAACTACAGCAATGAACATGAATAAGTGAGCTAAGGTTCACAAATCCATTATGGTAGAAACTTCAGCCTGCTTGCAGCTTGAGGCAGAATCGTGTCCTGTCAGTCACTGGCAGAATAATACTTCACTTCTTTAACTTCCCTCTGTTTTTTTCTCCTTTTAAAATGTCCAGTAGCTCAGTCAGGTCTTTCAGCTGCAAATAGAATTTCAGCCTTTGTTCCTACTTCTGAATTAATCTTTGGGTAGATAATGCAGCTCTGAGTCTCTCTTAAGCCATACTTGCTTTTTGAAATTGTCTCCATGCGCCTTTTGAGACATTTAGAGCAATTTGTCTCTTTCAGCTTTCTGAAGACAGCAAGGATAGTAAAAGAGATTGGAGGAGTACTTGTGCCCTACCTTTCTTCTTTGATTTTCTCCTTGGAAAGCTTAATGTATTCAATATTCAAGACAGGAACTGTCCAAGATTAGAATACCTCATCTCAGAGACAGCTTTCTCTCTTTCTGTCTCTATCTTGGTAGGAATATGATTCCAGAAAAGCAAAGAACAAAACAAGGAATTGGAATATAAATTCTTACTGCTTACATGAGCATTTCCAGGCCTCACTGCAAAATTTGGATGCTTTCCTCTACCCTCTCTTCCTTTGGAGAGAGGAGAACTGAAATAGCATGAACACTCAGTATCAGAAAGTGCACTAAGGGGCTGTCAAGTCCACTCCCAACTGCAGCCTCCTTCAGAAGTATCACCAACAATATCCTGAGCCAAGTCACTTACTATAACCTAGATGGAAGTCTATGTAAGTACTAGTCCTCTGAGAGACCCAGAAGATCTCTCTAAGGAGAACAGAGCCACTTAATATTTTTTCAGCAATACATAAGTCTAGTTTCACTCTCCTCTGGAAGGTAGGTAATGTGACAATCCTGCAACAAAGAGTATGAGTAACTAAAATTGTGGCAGGTTTCTTTGCTTGGCCACCAGCACCATGAGTCATTCTTTGCATCTGACGCTCCTGCTCACTTCTTCAAATTGTAGCTTAGTGTTGTTTGTTTCCCTTGTTCATCTTCACAGAGTGCAGCATAGCAGAGAGGAGCACAAAAGAGCAGGCTCAGCAGAGCCATGAGATTATACTGGTTCTTTTGCTCCTAGACATATATGTACATATCATAGAAGTGAAGTCCTCTTTTTCCAGGGGAGAGAGCTACCAGCCCAAATCTGAATTTGGAGGAACAAATAATAGGATGTTTACAAGTGGCCACTACATTCTTAGACCACCAAGGAAGGTGCATTGCAGAGGAAGAGATGTACTATTGTACACATAAAGAGGGGAAGTTTGGGGCTCTTGTTGGTATCCAGTCCTTCAAGTCACCATGTCCTGGTGGCTTTAACAGCAGACTGGGTTACTGTTGTTTGAAGCTTCAGCTGCAGGTTGCCATGCCTGACTTCTCCAGTCCTGAGCAGCAGCCAGCAGTGGAGCGGTAACCTGCCAGGGGCCAGATGTGAAAGAATGCACAGGCAGTAAGAAAAGCACTTGCAGACCTAGTAGTACTTTTATTTATTTTTTTCTTCCTTGGCTTTCAGACTTCAGTTTGTAAAGAAACTAGGTCTTCAGTGTAAACCCACCCAAATTCAAGCAAGTGTTACCATATGTAAAGTGTTTTTCTGAAACATTTGAATAAGCTGTTAGAAGAGGCTTATCTCCAGTTTCGACAGATGTTTCCTCTGTTTTTGCATATGGATAATAGCTCTCTTCTCTTTCTTTCTTCCCCCCAAACTTTGATCATCATCTGATCTGATGTGATCTTCGAACTTTTTCCTGGGATTAGGGTTGTATTAATATTGGCTCTGAGGAAGTGGAAATTCACTTTTATCTCTTCCTAAACAATTTTTTAATTGCAATTCTGCACAGAAAATAAACTGAGACAAATTTGCAGCACAGTGTAGTTTCTGTGCTGGCTTGGATTTATGTTAAGTGCAGCCATATGGTTCTGTGGAAGTCAGTCATAAGCCTGTGCTAAGGGCAAACACCACCAGCTACAAGGTTTCATCTCAGAAGAATGTTAACAGAAGATGAAGACAGGCATAAAGCGGTCATGGAGAAACAAAAATCCAATTCCTTCTGGAGCCTACTGGGAAAGCTGATCTCATGCATCAGTGAACCAGGGTTCATATGAGACCTAGCCAGTAATTTCTGTTATCTTTTACATCTTCCTTATAACACAGTCAGCAGAGATTAATCTTCTCTTTCCACCTGCTTCCTCAAGTCAGTGCAAGGAATCAGATTTATTGATGTGATCTATCCATTAGTGAACCAGGCAGAGCTCTCTAATATCAAGTGGCAGGTGAGGGTCATGGTCTCACTCAGAGAACCCAGTTCAATCCAGCATGAACGGGGTCTGTCAGCAGAGAGAGTGCACACCAGTCAGTGCAATAATTGATTGCGATCTCAGACTACCTTTTTTTCCACAGTTAATGGTTTTCTTCTGATTCTGACAGTTAATGTATCTGGTAGGGTTTTTGTAAACAAACAAAAAGCATGATAACCTATTCCCAGGAGGGAAAAATCCAGCTGGTTTACATTAAGGAAAGTCAGGGAGAAATAAATACAAAAAGTTGAAGGAGAGAAGTGGCAGGAAACTAAAATAGCTGCAGCTGGATGGATTCATCCTCTCTTGAAGGATGGATAAGAATCTTCTCAAGATTAATTGATTTCTTTATATGGCAAATAAAATGCTAGGTCACACAGAGATCAGCACATACTATCTCTGCATAATGACATATTTGAAGTAGAGTGAGAGGTCACAAACATCAGAAATTTATTCTGTCTGACTTCCCTATGCCTCTTTGAACCTTCAGAAAAACTAAAAGGTAAAGCTGTAGCTACCCTTATGTCTTGCTTGCTTACATTGCCTTTATGGTGCTGCCAAGCTGTTGTACAAGGTGCCATTATACTTTTGAAAAGCATAATTACTAATTGCTGCTGTCTCTAGATAGATGTATTTTGAATTGGAACCATTTTTGGACAAAATCTGGTATTTTATTTTTAGTTCAGGTGAGCAACCATTATAGTAGTATACATTACAAAAAAGAATAATTACAGTTTTTATTCCCAGAAATTCAATAATACAATAATTCAATATTAAACATCAAAACCAAGTCATTAGGAATACTGTCAAATTCCAAGCGGAGAAGTCATGTCTCCTGAGGCATTGGTCCTGAGAGGTCACCAAAACATAATTTCACAAAAATTTACATTTATCTCAACTTGCTTTTACTCAAAGTTGATTCAATAGAAGTTTTTTCTACCTCTTGAGACTTAGGAGAATATGAATAACGTGTTCCTAATTCTAGATGTCTAGAGCTGTAGATATTACTACTTCATTGCTTGAAGTGAAACCAGGGAAACGGATTGAGGACCTTAGCGCAATGCATAAGACCATTTACCTGGGCCTGCTTACGAATGTCTTAATTCATATAATAGTGTCCACAGATTCAACACACCGTAGAGGCAAATGGGTAATTTTTAATAAGAGTTAAGTTTCATAAGGGCAGTTAATCACAGAACAAGGGGAGATGGCTATAAGTTGAAAGAGGGTAGGTTTAGATTAGATATTAGGAAGAAATTCTCCATTGTGAGGGTGGTCAGACACTGGAACAGGTTGCCCAGAGAAGTTGTGGATACCCCCTCCCTGGAAGTGTTCAAGGCCAGGTTGGATGAGGCTTTGAGCAACCTGGTCTAGTGGAAGGTGTCCCTGCTCATGGCAGGGGGGTTGAAACTAGATGATCTGGGAGATGATCTACTAGAGAGCAGTGTAGGGGAAAAGGATCTGGGAGTCCTGGTGGACAGCAGGATGACCATGAACCAGCACTGTGCCCTTGTGGCCAGGAAGGCCAATGGCATCCTGGGGTGCAATAGAAGGGCTGTGGTTAGTAGGTCAAGAGAGGTTCTCCTTCCCCTCTACTCTGCCCTGGTGAGGCCACATCTGGAATATTGTATCCAGTTCTGGGCCCCACAGTTCAAGAAGGACAGGGAGCTGCTTGAGAGAGTCCAGCACAGAGCCACCAAGGAGATTAAGGGAGTGGAGCACCTCCCTTATGAGGAAAGGCTGAGGGAGCTGGGCCTCTTTAGCTTGGGGAAGAGGAGACTGAGGGGTGACCTCATTAATGTTTATAAATATTTGAAGGGTGAGTGTCAGGAGGATGGAGCCAGGCCCTTCACAGTGGTGTCCAGTGGTAGGACAAGGGGCAGTGGGTGTAAGCTGGAACACGGGAGGTTCCACTTAAACTTGAGAAGAAACTTCTTTACTGTGAGTGTGACAGAGCACTGAAACAGGCTGCCCAGGGAGGTTGTGGAGTCTCCTTCTCTGGAGACATTCAAGACCCGCCTGGACGCCTTCCTGTGTGATCTCATCTAGGTGTTCCTGCTCTGGCAGGGGGATTGGACTAGATGATCTTTCGAGGTCCCTTCCAATCCCTAACATTCTGTGATTTTGTGATCTTTAAGGTCCCTTCCAACTCAAACCATTCTATGATTCTATGATTATATACTGATAGATTTGAGTTGGTTTGGGGGAAAGATTAACCTATGCTCCACAATGTAAAGATTAGTGTGTTCATTTCCTGAAGTATTTAACCTGTGATTAGAGGAGATAGAATGGTATTGCCTTGTCTGGAAGAATCAAGTAAGTACAATGATCTTTTGAGCCAGCAGTGGTCCCCTGTGCTGGTAATTGCCAGTATGTTTTTCTCAAAATGTAAAGAGAACATATGAGTCAAATACAACAGGTTATTTGACCTGTCACTTACATGAAATAAATTTTGAGTGTCACAGATATTAAATATTTGGAGGTCTTTTGGAACCTAGAAGAAACAAATTCACAAAATGTTAGGCATAGTTTTTCTTTCTTCTTCTACCTCTCCTGGAGTCACTTTCTATTCTGTCATCTTCTGGATGTCTGTTTTTTTATATTCTGCACTGAAACAACAGGTATCTGAGAATAGCTTTTGTCAATTCCACAGTTGCCTTTGCCTGACCCATAAAGAGCCTAATTTTTGCTTTTTTGCTTTAGGCAATTACTTTTTAATGCTTTTGTATGATTTGCCCTAAAAATAAAGTGAATCAAAGAGTAATATTATAAAAATTTTCTCTTTGTCTACTGCAGGGCAAACTGTACATACTCATTATACAAGAACAAGGGAACAATCAGTTGAATTTAAATTGAAATTTAGAGAAGAAAATTCATTTTGACATGATGCACGTTTAGCCTACAGAATGAAACACCACAAGATATAAGTGAGAGCGTGAGTTTTGGACTGTTTACAGAAAGAGGGAGCTGTTAGTGAATAAGTAAACTGGAAGACATTCATCCCTTCCATACATCCAGTACTGGCCACTTTCAGACAGGGTGTTGTTCCTGGTGATCTGCACTACTGCAGTAGTTCCAGTTTCTGCTTATTTGGTTACAGTTACACACAGATTTTTGCACATGTAACAGTTCTTTGTGAAATAAGATTATCCTCCTCCACAATTTTTTCAATGAACTTGCTTGCTTATTGTACTGCATATGCTTGTAGGAATCCTACCCCTTACACTGATTTTTAGGCAGAGACTGTCTTCAAAAGTCTGGGTCAGAGAGAATTTCTAACATTTAATGCCTTTTATAGTGCTGTCTTCTGAGTGTTATAGCTGTTCTTCCTCAGTGGTCTTCTGGTAATAGTCTGTAATGATCTGAAGAGCCACCTATCATTAACACCATCATGGAACTGACCAGACTGCGTTTAGGATAGTATAGGAGACAGTACTGCAAGAAAACCTGTACTGCAGTGACACTATGACATTTGTTACTGATCGTGGTGAAATCTCTCTATTCAGAAACATGACCAAACTAACAGATTTATTCTGCTCCACATTCTTCAGTTGCTGGTAGTGTACAACAATACACAAGATTCAAAGATTTAGGAGGGTTGAAGGGATTTAGACTTTTTAAGCACATATATGCTAAATACAGTTTTATTCTGGATCAATGGCATTGTAGCTTTTAGGGTGAGGAGTGCTTTGTTGTTTTATATGCATCAGGCTTAGCGATATTGACCTTTATTCTGTGACAGCATCATCATCTAAATAATAACGTTGCACAAAATAACAGTAGCTCCCTTTAAATCTCACTGGTGAGGTGATAAAATATGATGCATATTCTATGTACTTAAGAGAAGTTCAATAGAACTTGGCTGGACCTTGTTCACAGTTCTGTATTTAGTACAGATTTTGTAGAAGTTCTGTGTGACTCTTAATATATTGTGACATATTCAGCACTGTATTGGTGTGGTTGTGCTATATGAAATACTTTAAAACAATGAAAATGCTGCCAAGAAAGTTGTTGGAAATGATAAGGTAGGCTCTTTCACATGTTTTCCAAGTATATGCAAAGCATTCTACATATGATGCCCAATACCAGAGAAATCGTAGCTACAGATTACAATGAATCTTTTGAAAGGTGAATCAATTTCAGCATAAGCTAAAAAAAAAAAGTATCTAATGTAAAAAATTCTATTAGGAATGTTAAAATTATGCAATAATTCTATACAAATTGAAACCAATCTGTTTAAAAGTAATGTGGAATACTCCTTTTTGTTTGGTGATTTGTGTAGTAGCTATGCTTCTGGCAGTCTGGAGTTTAGGGCCTTCCAGACGTGTTCATGTGATTTTGCCTTTATTGATGCATAGTATCCATTTTCTTCTAAACAGAGGTCAAAAGTTTTTATCACAGATCCTTTCATAAAGAAAGTTGCTCTAAGTGACATTTCTGCTGCTGGACAGCTGGCTATCTTATATCAGAAGTATTTGGGCTTATGGTCTTGAATGTGTTGATAATCTGTCTCTGTTTCTCTGAAGACACAGTTTTCGGTTAACTTAATCTTTCTGCCCAACTCGCAGGGGTTTTTTTTATCACTTTTTTCCCCTCCTGCTTTCTCATTTACTGAATTTAGTAGAGGATGCTTCAATTTTATTTTGCACAGAGGAAGTGGCAGCACAGAGAAAATCTTATTCAGTATAAATCTTCCCCCCCTGAATGAGAACGAAGAAAACCATCTGCATGTCAGCAAGTGCACACCAGCACTTAGTGCTCAGAGAGTATGAAGTTAAATTAAAAGCATGATTATTTTAGTTGTATTTGTATACTTCTGTTTTCTGAGTTGACTTCTTTGAGGTTTTTGATGCTGGATTTGTGTCTTATTTTTTAAGGGCAGAGGCTTAGGTAAAATGCCTACCATTTGTGAAATAAGGGTATATTCCCAGCTCTCTTTGAATCCAAGGGTTAGTTTGTGACATAACTTTGCATTTTGCTACTGTTCCATAGTTTAGTTTTGTCAGATACTGAATTCTTCCCTCCTAAAATGTTACTATTAACTGCACTTTTTTAATAGAAACATATATTGAATAAGCAGACAGGAATATATATTGAATAAACATAAAGTAGAAGATTACTTGCTTTAAAAAGTGAATTGAATTATTTAATAAAAACAGAGTTAGCTTGTCTTGTAAAATGTTAGCATGATTCACTGGATTTTTGTACTCTGAAGCTTAATAAAATATTTGAAGCGCTGCTTACTTGTAAGTCAGTGCCTAGTCAAGTAGTGCAAAAAGTTAAGGGTTTAGAAATTAGCTATTTGAGTTCTGTGGTTTGAAAAGACAAGGTAGATGGATAAATAGATAATTAAAATCATTTGTAGATAGATTATATTTCAAGAGCATAAGAATTTCAGCATTATCTAATAGCAACCTGGATTTGTTATCAGATACCGTATCCTTCTGAGTGTCTCATAGGAGCACTGTTTGACATGGCTCAGTGAGGCACACAAGATGTGCAAGTCTGATAGCATTACACTTTAAATACTTATCACTTAAAGTTAATGTAGCAGGAGAGTCCCTGACAACTTTGTTAGTAACTCTATTCATTAGGAATAGAGAGATCCAAATTTTCTTAACCCAGAGGAAGATGCCAGGCTGGGCTTTTTGAGTCATTATTTTTCTCTCGGCATTCTCCTCTCAGCTGGTGCAACCACTCTGGCATTGTGTTCATGGGATTTGAAGCAGAGGAGGAATAATTTATTAACGTGAGGATTCGTGCTGTGTGCTGCCCAGGACTACACACTGCTGAATTCACATATAAAAGTTACCATTTTCTTTCATTGCCTTGATGCCTGAGGTGAACTGTCACAGCTATGACAGCTCACACCACCGCAGATGGGCAGCCATCTCCGAGTTTATCTGTGGGATTAACTCCTCAAAGGCTTTGAGAATACGGATTACAGTGTCTAGTAGGCTGTGCTGTACCAAAGCCAATGTCTCAGCTCTCTCTTTCTTGGAGGGAAAAAAAAAAAAAAAAAAAAAAAAAAAAAAAAAAAAAAAAAAAAAAAAGGAAAAGATCAGAGGCTGACTGTTTTGTAGAATTACTTTGTTAAAGCTTAGAGTATATGGAGTTCCATTCAAGTGCTGGTATAATGTCAGTTTCCATTTTTAGTCTGTTGGGCCTAACAGAAAGAGCAGGATGTGAAAATTGCGTGTTGGTCAGGCAGCTTCTTGTTTTTAACATGGAAGCTGATGTTTAGGAGGAGTAGGAGTATATCTACTGTATGGCTTTCCTTCAGTCCCCCAGAACACTACACATTGCACATGGCAGAGGAAACAGCCACCTTTGTGTCTGGCATTTTCTTGAGATCAATGTAGATATTGTTTGTGAAATACACCTGGACATGTCATTTACTATATGTAGCCAGAAATGAAAGAGCAGTAAAGGTCAAGTGGATAAGACACTTTTATCAAGACTTAATGAATCTACATGCTTCTGTGAGTTGGTAAAATCAAAGTAATGGTGTTGTAAAGTGCAAAACATTTTTTACATAGGGCTAGTTATTGTTATTTTGGTGTTTGCTACATAGAAAATTTTACAACTTTTAATGAAGTACCTTCTTAGAGAGGATTTAAGCCACAAGGGCTTTGTCTTTTGAAATCGTTGGTAATCCTCTGAGCTCAGAAGCCAAGAAAAATTGGGATGTGCTGTTGTGCATCAGTGGGTCCAGTGCATACCCTTCTGTTGTTTCTGCCAGCAAGTTTATTATTGTTCAAAATGAAGTAACCTATGTAGCATATTTCATGGGATTGTGTTTCTTATGCAAATTTTTTCAAGGAGAGGGCTTATGCTAAGATGTTCTAGTTCATCTCTTAACCTCCCTGAGCAAAATCATCTGCAAATAACAAACCTTGTTTATCAACTGCTGGTATTTTTCTCAGGCTGCAGTGGGGCAAATTAATTTCTAGTGTCTCTACAGCACATTTCTGACAAAGCTGCTATACCTGTATAGGTTGGTCCATTACTATGCAAGGATCCAAGCCTGGGTCCAGGAGGATGAAAATCCCATCAGCTGAGTAGCAGTTCACAATGCCACATGGTGTAACTAGAGGGTTTTCCCCTGCACAGCTAGCTAGTTTGGTGCTAGATCCTCTGACCCATACTGTATAGGTGACATGCAGTAGGCAAACACAGTGTAGGCATGCGCTTGGCTTCAGGAGGACCTGGGTATCAGCAATTCATGAGTGTGTCTTGCCTATTAAAAAAATGCAAACATCTCTCTAGTTCTGTTTAGCTGTTCATGCACTTGGTAAGTTCAAAATTCTCCACAATGTGCTTTCTTACCATTTTTAGCTATAATGTATTCATTTTGCAAAGCTGTATTAGGTAAGGCCAAAGCCTTGCGCTACAGAGCTGCCAACATAACAAACTGGTGGAAAAACTCCTGGTGCAGAGATCTTTGTTTGGCTGAGGTTTTGTTGTTCCTGGAGTTGTATATGTGAGTCAGGAGAAAAACTCCAGATAGTATATACCATGCTTAGAGGCTCTTCCAAAATAGTTATGCTTGCATGAACAAAAATTAAAGGATTCTACTGTAGATAGGCTCAGGTAGTAATACTTCTTTTGGAAATTTAACAAAATTAAGTTTACTGGTAACTCACAAGGGTGTGTCTTCAGCTTTGCTTTTCATTTCTGTTGCTGGTTAGGGCTCTTTTTGAGCACTTATGGAATGTATTTCTTTAGAATACTTCCCAGGCTGTTACTAGCTGCTGTATGCATAATCAGATCTTGCTATGGTAAGATCACATGTGAGGAGATATGAATTAGTGAACTGAATATTTAGGCCCCCAAAAAAATCTTTAAACTGACTCATTTTGGCAAAGTTGCAAAAAGTTTGTATCTGAAAGATTGCTGTTTTCTTTGTACTTAACCCAGGAAAGCTGTGATAAGTAGTGTGGGCTATAGTCAGATTGCTCATTATTGACTTTTTAATGGAGTTCCCTGTAGTCGTAGCGGAAGCCAACAAAAATAAACAGCAGCAGAAAGCCTGTCCCTACTTGTTGGATAAACTCTGAGAGACCTCCTCCCTACCATGCAGTATTTTGAGTAGTTCTGTTTCCTGTCTGGATACCAGTGTGTTACTAATGTTTGGGGATTTTTGGTGTTTTCTTAAAGGGAAAGTGCCTTTTTTATGTGTGAGCGTCATGACAAGTATTGCTTCTATGACCCTTTGTAGATGGGATGTTGTTAGCTATTTGAAACGTAGGCAACATTAAACAAAAGAGATATGACTGTCTGTGCTCCAGCTTTATTTACTTTTATACTTTACCATACACTCTTTCTTCCACAGGCATTTCCTATTCAAAACAGGAACAGGCACCACACCACTGTTCAGTACTGCAACGCCAGGGTACACAATGGCATCCGGCTCTGTTTATTCCCCTCCTACTCGGCCATTACCTAGGAACACCCTGTCCAGAAGTGCTTTTAAATTCAAGAAGTCATCGAAGTACTGTAGCTGGAAATGTACTGCACTCTGTGCCGTAGGGGTCTCAGTGCTGCTGGCAATACTGCTGTCCTACTTTATAGGTGAGTCCCATTCTTTATAATTGTCACCGTGATTAGGGATGTCTGGTGGATTGTATGTGGGCTGTGACTTACTAACCTTTAACTGGCAAAGTGTTTGGTAACAGTAAAAACCACAACAATGATTTAATGAAAATTCCCAATTGTTTAGAGGAAATAGAAAATTTGAATATTTTGCATTCTGCAGCATGATAGTGGGTGAATTAACTTCAAAGAAATGTTTGAACTGTAATTAAGCTGTGTGGTGTCTAGTTCTTATAAAAGTATGTGTAAAATATAGACTGTGAAAATTCCATAATGTGAATATAACTTGCGGCATATCCATGGAACTCTTTTCCTCTCATTTTACATGAAATATAACTAATACAGCAGTTAGGAATGTTACCTGTCGCTTACTTCATCATTGCATACATGTATGTTTGTGTATAGAACTAGAGCAAAAGTCTAATACAGAATTTTGATTGCAAGATAGGGACAACAGGACAGCATGCGGAGAGGATGGAGACTTCTCTTGTGGGTTGTTTATTTTTAGTTATTCTCTCTTTCTTCTATTTGTTCATTAAATTCCATTTCCCAATTTTTCTTTTAGAGGATTTACTTTATTTCTTAATCTCTTTAATTGTTTAATTTTATAAATGTTTGCTATAAATATTATATAAATTTAGTTTTAGGCAGTTAATGGGGGTAGTGCTTGTCTGTGAGAAAAATGTCATTGACTTTAATAAGGGAACAGAAGAGACTCTTTTTTTACTTGTAACAACTTCTGCCACCTTGTCCAGATTATAAATTTTTTCACCTCTGAGACCATAAATGGTCTTCAAATGCTTTCTTTTAACTAATTTGTTAATTAGAAGTTTAAGTCACCACAGTTATGGAAATACAAATGTAAGGGTTTGTTTTTTGGTGTCGGTCTTAAAAAGTCAAGGAAAGAAAATAGAAAGAGGATAATCAATCTCTCCTTCCCTCCCTCTTTTTAAAATCAGTGTAAATTAATAATAAAGCCTAGAAGGCCTTATGATCCGTAAATCTTCATTGTCTTTGTTGAAACAGGCTTGCTACATTTCAATCCAAGGCACAGTGTAAGGTGTATAAAGCCTTTGAAATAGTTCTTACTGGGCTGAAGCTCCTGTGAACAATGTAAGAAACTGGGTTGCTGAATAGCCAGAGAAATTCTGCTCTGCCCTGGCAGGACAGAGCTCCCTGAGCACCCTTGCTGCTACTGCTGTCCAGCCCCTTTTGGTCATTGGATTTGTGGTTATTTTGTGTGAATTTGCACAGGAGTATAAAGTTGTAGTTTAGAGGTAAGCTTTGACACTATGTCTTTTTTTAAAGTGGAATTGAAATAATCCCATCTATGAAATGCAGTAATTGTACTCAGTCTCCATAATACTGCTTCATATGTCATCAGAAGCAAACATTTAAATAAATACATAAATACGAAAGAAGGAATTCGGTATAAAGTATCACTGTCAGGAGCTGGGAAAAACGGCTGTACAGAAAGTAAAATATTGAAGGCCTGATTCTGAGCTGAGTTCTACAGTTTGCTAGTCCCAAAGAGCCAGATTACTTATGAATCTGAGGGGCACAAGAAGATAGCTGTACCGACTTATTTCTCCCACAGGCACGTTAAGAAATATAAGCATGTCTAATGCAGCTCTCTTCCTGTATTTGGGAAAAAGAGCCGAGCTTTGCAGTGAGTGAGAGCCTTCAGTTCCACACATCATTTATTCACATACCCTGTAAAAAACCAAATATATATATAAATATATAGCTGTACAACATTTCATGGGTGCACTCCAGCTCACATCCTTGCTGAAGTAAACAATGCAAGTGGGCCTTCCTCTGCCCGTAGTCAATAGGGAGCTCTTTGCCTACTGGTGATATTACACGTATTCCAGCTAACTCAGCAATCTAAATGTAAAATCCAGCACTCAGGAACACTCTCTAGAGAACTTCAGGTCCATAAAACAATGAATGGATTACACTCATTCATGTATGTGGTTTTCCCATCTCTACAGATGTAATATCAGAAATACTCTCCATTTAATAGGCCATCCAAGTATAAATCGGTGGAAATCATTTATGTATGATGGAAACAGTCCTTCATCTTGGTTAACCATTTCATAGCATAGGTGTTAAGGGCCAGACTGAGTAGGAGATTGGTCATAACATTAAAAGATAGGAAGGGCTGCAATATTTTGTGATCTCTGGCATATCATGACATGCCTCTAACACGGTGGTCTGGCTTGTCTGCTGAGGTTTACAGCAGCCGAGGTGGCATGTCACGTTTGTAAAGCCAGTTTGAGATCACAGAATCATCACAGAATATTAGGGATTAGAAGGGACCTCAAAAGATCATCTAGTCCAATCCCCCTGCCGGAACACCTAGATGAGTTCACACAGGAAGGCGTCCAGGCAGGTCTTGAATGTCTCCAGAGAAGGAGACTGCACAACCTCCCTGGGCAGCCTGTTCCAGTGCTCTGTCACCCTTACTGTAAAGAAGTTCTTTCTCAAGATGTTATGAACTTCACAGAGAGACATTGCCACAAGCATGAAAATGCTACAGCCTCTGCTGCAAAATATGCTGGTACACATGGATAAGGAACATAGTGTGGCTGATGCCCACTGCATGACTGTGGCAGCTGCAGATTGAAGAACTAAGAGGACCGGTGAATGGTAGTGTAACCAGGCCCTTCTCAGAAAAGCAGAGTGGTGAACGTGTCATGCCCAGGCTTATTTTAATTGCATTGGATGTGATGTAGAGAAAGTGACTTCAGATCCTGCTGCCTCTGCTTAGGCAGCATAAGGCAGAAGAGACAGTTTGCTAGACTTCATGCCTGTCTTTGCAGAACTGCTCAGTCGATTACTGCTCTGTCAATTAGCCCAGCCAGAGTAAGGAGCTGCATGGAGAGTCTGGTCTGTCTTGCACTTCTTCCATCACTCTTGGCAGGAAAGACTCCTACATTTACAAAGTCTGCAAGAAGGAGGCGAGAGCAGAGGATGTCAGCACAGGGAGAAACCAGAGCAAATGCTGCATTGTAAAGCCACTTAATGCAGTCTTGGGGGTCACATGCAATTGAAAACATTCAGTCTAGAGGAAAGAAAGTCTCACTTCCAGCTTCCCCGCATATTCTTGCTTTTCTAGCCCTAATGGTCTCTCTCAACTAGTTTGCAATGTACAAAATGTTTGAGTTGTGGAAAATGTTGGTCCTTTGTTTAGAGGCTTCATCTACTGTTAAATGGTTGAGAAACAAGTAATTAAGCAACAGAAACATGCAAGTGCTGAACCAAAAGATAGTGCAGCAACATATAGAAGAGTGGAATTTAAAAAATAGCTCTAGTTTAGAGTAAAGGATTTGAAGAAAAACTCCCTGAAATAATGGGTTAAAAAGATGGAGAATAAAGAATTGTACTGCCTCATTTTGAGGTCAAGATTACAACAGAATTTCTTCAAGCGGCTCATTTGCTTAACTGCTATCCATAATCGGACTTGCAACCAGGGAATAAGGGAATCCATTTTTTTCCAACATGAACATTTTAGAATCTTTTTCCCTCTTTGGAAGGCTAGGAAGAGCAGTATTAAATATAAGCCATGAAAGAGTAAGAAATATGAAGTTGCCTTAGTTTGACCTTGTTTTATATACACTTTAATAGCTTTACCCAAACTTTGTACAGGGGGTCTGTGTCAGAGACAGAAATTGAATCCAGCTTTACAATGTGCAAGACAAAGGAGAACTTTGGCTTTCTTCTCCCCATGGCTTACTGCCTCATTCACCGTCCATCATCGGCAGTGAATGAATGAAGGGAAAGTTCTGTAGAGCAACTCCTAGATCAAACATGGGCATCAAATCAAAGTTTTGTATGTCTTTTGGGATCTTCTCTGTCCACTCTTGCTTTTATTAAGGGGAGGAGTTGTTCTTGGGTGTGTTTTTTTCTAACAGAAAAATCCACTGTGCAATTATAGAGAACTACATCTGTGAGGAGGACTTGTTTGCAATATGTTGCATAGCACAGACTCTACTAGGTATATTAACAGATTGCTTGGTACAGTACTAATTATTCATTCTTTAGTGTGGATTCAATAACTGGATGAAATTAATGAGAATTTGAGAATTTGACATCAAGACTTTTCTTTCTTCCCCAAGAATTGCTTTGGCAATTGATTGTCCATTGCCAATGGCACTATCTTGACGTTGTCTAAGTCAATACAAGAAGTTAGTGCTACTGTCACTGTGCGTGGAGCCAAAGACATGAGCAGTCTTCCTCGGTCAGTGCTGGAATTGCAAAACACTAGATTGGGTCAGCTAGGCTTGAAGAGTTGCACACTGAAAAAGCACATGCATATGTCATGAATCACAGATGGTCAATGAATGTTGTTTTATGTCTACTAAATAGGTTTACACAGAATTACACAGAATGGCAGGAGTTGGAAAGGACCTCTGGAGATCATCTAGTCCGACCCCCCTGCCAAAGCAGGTTCCCTACAGCAAGTTGCACAGGACTGACTGCATCCAGGCGGGTTTTGAATATCTCCAAAGAGGGAGACTCCACAGCCTCTCTGAGCAGCCTGTTCCAGTGCTTTGTCACCCTTACAGCAAATAAGTTTTTCCTCATATTTAAGGTTTCTATCAACATAAAGTGTTCTTTGAATACACAGTGAGACCTGGCCTATTTAGTCAGACCTCTGCTGTCCTGAATTCTTCACAACAATCTGTCATACTTCCAAGTCTGTTGAGCATTTTACCTTCTGTGTACTTTGGGACTGATTATTTTGGTGGCCTTAGCTATGCAGCCAATGGTCAGAGCAAGAATATACACCAGACAGCTATTCTTTGTGGTAAAGCATATATTTCAGTATCAGTGATAACAGAAGGACATACTTCCTGTAGGAGTAGGGGAGGAGGAAAGGGAAAAGGTGAATTTTATTTCATTAGAAAGGCCACAGGACTATTTTTATGACTACTGCTTGCTTTGAAGCATTAAGCAAAATCCATTTTGGACAGAAAAGGAAGCTAAAATTTAGACTTAACAACTGAAATATCTTCTGGGAAAACATATTGCAGTTTATATTTCATTCTATGAGAAACAGTAGAAAAACTGTTGTTCTGCTATGACACAGAGATGACCGTAGAGTTATAACGCAAATTGCAAATTAAATGTGAAAGGAAGAGATAGCAGACTTGAAAGCTATGTTTGATAATTACAGATAATTCATATTTTCCAAATTTGTATAAAAATAGAAACGTTGTGCTTATTCTGTGGTTATTATGTTGTGGATTCATGCTTTTTGTCCATCTGAAAATTTTGCTGTTTTATCATCATCTCAGGATTCTTAAAGCTGAAAATGTGTATGCTAATAGATTTCTAATAATGGACAACTATCTTCAGAATTATTTCAGAAACTTATTGAGAATAATACTAGAGCAACTTAAAATAAGAAGTTTTAAGGTAGAGAGAGAAGAAGGAGGTGGCCAGGAAAAATAGCAAACAAATTTCATTATTAGAGGAGACCACAGAAGAATGCAGAGTGAAAATTATAGCTGAGGGTTAATTAACTATCCTGCAGGTGAGTTTTAAATAACCCTTAAAAATTAGAAAATTATCTGTTTCTCCGGACCGAGGTTAACTTTCCATGTTGCCAGTGCTGTTTCTGAGTTTGTCGTCTGTGGTTCTCCCTTATTACTCAGGATTTAGTGTGACAGCAGCTGGCATTCATATCTGCTCCCAGATTGCAGAGAACCAGATGCCTTTCCTGTTGGGCTCGGTGTCAGAACTCATAATAGGGTAGAACCTCCCCAAAACTAATGGAATTAAAACTGTGACAATTGCAGAGCTGGATTTTTGTGACTAAAGCAATTACTAAATATACCTGTAATCAAAAGGAATCTATTTTACTTTATCAATAAAGAAAAATATAATATTTCTTTTTGATTGCAATGCCAAGTTAACATTATTCTGCTATTTGTAAAGCTCAATTACTGCCAGGAATGAGGAAAACAACTTAATTAATAATGCCATTGAAATGGACTTTTTATTGCAATACCCAGCATAGGTATAGTAATTAACAGGCATGAGGGAGAATATAGTTTAGTTGCCATTAATCACCTTTACTTTCATTATGTGTTTATAGAAACTGTTTTTCTCTTTGACCTGCATTTAATTTTGAGTGTTGTAATGCTATTGTCTCTGTGAGCTTCATCAAAAACTTCTTCTTTTTTCTGCATTCTCTCCCCATTTTTGTCTGTTTCCCCACATCGTGCTGGGACCTTAGCTGTGACTAGAGCTTCACTGAGATGTGTGGGTTGGAAATATTTTCCCTGTTTGCAGATATGTGGCAGATTTTTTCAGTTTGACAGGTTTGTACTCTCACTCCATTCCTCATTCCATCAAATTAGAGATGTTGAGGTAAACTAATATATTTTCATGTATGATTTAAATATTTTCCCTTTCTTCTTGGTCTGTTGTCATCTTTTAAATAAAGTACTCTCAGATTTTACAGTTCACCAAATCCACATAACACAATGTATTCAAACTACCATCCAAAAATCTACAGGAGAGAAACTTCTCTTCTATGAACCTTTCTGAGAAAGCATATCAGCTATGTAAGCACGGCTTCTTAGTGTTTCCTGGTTCCACGAAGCACTTGGGAGGACAACATCAATTTCTCATGTTCTTGCTCAGTGTGTGCCTATATCTGGAGCTGTGAAGACAGCCAATGTCTCCAGCACTACAGAAAGTGCATCAGGCAAAGTTGTAGGAAACTTCGCATAAAACGATCCATGGGGCTTTTAGGGAAGGCTCTGGTGTCTCTGGTGCATCTGGAGGCAGCAGCAGTGTTCCCTGTCATCTTTTCCCAAATTAAAGGTTTCCAGTATCAGTTCAGGCCTGGTGAGAGTTGGAAGTGGCAGCTTCCAAAAGTAGAAAGCTGCAGATTAGGTCTATAGTAATGTCTTGCTTCTGTCCAGAATGGATGTTTCCAGGTCTCGCTCAGCTCCAAATGTCACGGGCAGCCAGAAGCTGGCTGCCTCTCAGGGCAACGCCATGTGTAGGGTTCTGCCTCCCCAGCGTGTGTGGCTCTGCTCTGCACCTGTCAAAATCCACTTGCCTCCTGTTTTAGACATCAGTGCCACATGTTACTCTTCTCTGACAGAAGAGCAGGTATATGGTCTTAACTACAAAGCATGACCGAAGGGTGTATAGTCTCTTCACCTGGGCCTTCAGTGTGTGGTCACATACCTGGTGAATACCAGGTAGAAACCACCTTCTGAAATTTCCAAAGGGTTTTAGCATCCTGAATGGACCTGAGGAAAGTCCTCGAAGTCTGAAGTACCAATGTCCTAGTTCCATTTCAGTGCTTCATAATCTTTAAAAACAGAACTATATAAGCCATGTAATTGGTATTTGTAGGCCATGCCTTACTAACCTTGGTTCTGCTTTCAGACAATTCTGACACGTGCTTTGTGAATGGCAGTGTTCAGATACACATGTGACTATCCACACTGTTTTTATGCTTTAATGTGAAGCTTTATGTTACAGCTAGTACTTCCATTCCTTTCTGCATTGCAGAGATTTTCAGTTATGTCCAACATGAGATAAATTTATTTTCCTTGTTATCCCATAGCTATGACTTTTAGATATCTGCATGAGTTTCAGATAATGTTTACAGCATTGCTGATGAGCTCATTGTGCCTCCTTAGTGTGGAAATATTTTGTAAACAATAATGTCATTTCTTATGTTTACCACATTCTCTTCTTTCAAAGCTGGGAGACAGAGAGAATGACTAGTCAGAAAATGAAGTTGTTATGCTTCACCACCTTATTGGGCTGCATTGGGCTGAAAATGTTTTTAACATCTTTCATTGAAATATTACAAAATCTAAACATGTTGAACATCTATGTCTTGAAGCATGAGCATTAAATATACTTTCTTGTCTCTTGCAACAATACTATTATGGATATAACTTTGGTTGACATTTTTTAAGCAAAGATCTTGTTACTGTGTTTCAGATTAAGTGCAAAGTATAATGTAATATTTACTATTTCAGGAGTGCATAGTATTAATATTTGATTGGTGTTGTGGGTGTCACATGCTGTTATTGTTAGTGGCGCTGAGAGTGAAACATTCATTGAGAAAGATAATCCTCACACATAAGGATGTAGGAACATGTAATTGGCAGTCAGGAGGTTAAAAGAGACTTGACAAGATTTCAAGGGATTAAAAAAGTTAATCCGTCAGGGAGCATACCCACCTCTGCTCTGAAAAAGGCGTGTATTCTAATTAAGATTTATCACAAGGGTTTTGGCAATAGTCCTGTCACCCTTCCACTTGTGCCCAGTGGAGCAAATTGAAACTCAATAATCCTGGCAATATAGCAGCTGTAGTAATAAACTGCAAGATGTTATGATGTCATTGTCCCACACTGTGTGGATCTATGTCGTACTGTGATGCAATATGACATTTTTTCAGAGTCTGGATGGTGTTTTCAGGAATACTGAATTCTTTTGCAAGCACATTATGTAGAGATGTGGGCCATTCTCACTCCTCCCATCATCTTCTGGCAGAGTCCCAAATAGTAGCAATTTTTCAGTCTAATGAGAAATGAAGTTAAATTGCACTAGCTACTTTATTTGGATAAATAGCAAGCTTAGAGTAATTTAGAGATGTAGTTCCTATTTTATCAAGGGAGGTAAACAAGTAGTGTATATATTAGTAGTATGTAAGCCTATGTAATACTTCAAATGTATGCTTATGTTTAAGACATTTTGCAAAGCAGAGATGAAATTACTTAGGTGATTACTCAAGTTGTTGTGAACATAGGGTTACAGTCTTCTCTTCTTTGCTAGTGGTTTCGATTAATTTCTAACTCATGTCTGTGAAGAAAGCAGCCAACCCTTAGATATGTGCTTTCTGCTGCGATATGTGGATTATAAGATGTATTAAAACTGGTAGTTTTGTGTATAAATTGCATCTTTTCTGTAAATGACAATCTTTTCTTGAATCTTTTATGTGACGAGAACTGCCTGCTCTCTTTTTGAATGCTTTCAAAAATTCATGCCGTTAAAAATGTCTGAATTAGATGAGATTTTGGTACACCTCACCATACACAAGCACTTTAAAATAAAAAGGTCAAGTACATGTGTCTAAACTTGCTGTGAGCAGTATAATTTCATGTTACATTTATGACTGAGATCACAAGAATACATGGGGTTTTAGATAGGTATAATTACCCCACTGCAGTGATTAATTATGGATTAAAGTTAGGTGTCCTCTGAAGTAGACAGGAATCTTTAAATATGAGATCCTTCTTTTTCACATTGATGCCGTTTCAGATAACTTTATTCATACAAAAATAAAAAGCCAGAGAGTGGTGGTCAATGGGGCAGAGTCTAGTTGGAGACCTGTGTCTAGTGGAGTCCCTCAAGGGTCGGTACAGGGACTGGTACTATTCAATATATTCATTAACGACCTGGATGAGGGAACAGAATGCACTGTCAGCAAGTTTGCTGATGACACAAAGCTGGGAGGAGTGGCTGACACGCCAGCAGGCTGTGCTGCCATCCAGAGAGACCTGGACAGGCTGGAGAGCTGGGCGGGGAAAAACTTGATGAAATATAATAAGGGCAAGTGTAGGGTGTTGCACCTGGGCAGGAACAACCCCAGGTTACAGTATAGGTTGGGAGATGATCTACTAGAGAGCAGTGTAGGGGAAAGGGATGTGGGAGTCCTGGTGGACAGCAGGATGACCATGAGCCAGCACTGTGCCCTTGTGGCCAGGAAGGCCAGTGGCATCCTGGGGTGTATTAGAAGGGGTGTGGTTAGTAGGTCAAGAGAGGTTTTCTTCCCCTCTACTCTGCCCTGGTGTGGCCACATCTGGAATATTGTGTCCAGTTCTGGGCCCCACAGTTCAAGAAGGACAGGGAACTGCTTGAGAGAGTCCAGCACAGAGCCACCAAGATGATAGAGGAAGTGGAGCATCTCCCTTATGAGGAAAGGCTGAGGGAGCTGGGCCTCTTTAGCTTGGAGAAGAGGAGACTGAGGGGTGACCTCATTAATGTTTGTAATTATATAAAGGGTGAGTGTCAGGAGGATGGAGCCAGGCCCTACACAGTGGTGTCCAATGATAGGACAAGGGGCAACGGGTGTAAGCTGGAACACAGGAGGTTCTGCTTAAACTTGAGAAGGAACTTCTTTACTGTGAGGGTAACAGAGCACTGAAACAGGCTGCCCAGGGAGGTTGTGGAGGCTCCTTCTCTTGAGACATTCAAGACCCGCCTGGATGCCTTCCTGTGTGATTGCATCTAGGTGTTCCTGCTCCGGCAGGGGGTTGGACTGGATGATCTTTTGAGGTCCCTTCCAATGCCTGACATTCTGTGATTCTTAACAATCATCACCTATAACAGCATTTGTATTTTCATAATCCAGGAAAAACAAATGTGCTACAAATGTTAGATAATGTGGATGTTTGCATTTGAAATTTGCTTATTTTTCCTCAATAATAAAACAAATCAAACAAAACCAGGGTGATTTTGACAACAGTTGATGAAATAGGATCACATAAAAGAATCTCTTTTAACAACTCTATTATAAGGGCCGGGGAGTGGCTTAGGTATTGTAAATAAGTATCAGCAGTTTGGAAAATTATCTAGCTCCAGAAACTTTTAAATAAAGAAACAGGTATGTTTCCTGTGTTTTGGTTTTTTTAAAAATACTTCTGAGTTACCATTACTATGGTACAGGGTCATATTTTTGTTTCAATAATACTCATTGAAAACTCTAAGATGTAACAGAGTAACTGGGTACAATAAAGGTATCTTCACTTGTGAAAGCTCCTTACTCATCTATTGTTTAATCTTGTCTTTCATCTTTGAACTGCCAAGTTTGACACCATTCTTTATTGAGGTATTTTTGCTGGACAGCGGGCCCTTACTTGACTCATTCCAAATATTTTCACACTGGCAATGAATAGTTCTTTATGTTTTCAAGTTATATGCCATGTTTTTGTTCCCAGGCAGCTTCTTTTCTGTTTCTCTCCTGTTAGTAATCTCAAGTAGACGTAATGATATTGAGGTATCCACATGTTTGAAAAGGAGAGGTACAATCCTTCATGTTGTTCCAATTCGGCTCAAGCCAGAAGTAGAGGGTAATTTTAAAACACATCCTTATTACTGATCCAGTATCTTTTCACACAGTAAAAGGAGTAATTGGTTTTCTCCACCAATTTTATAAGTGACTGTTACTTTAGAGCTAAGACTACCTCTTCTTAATACCACCTTTAAGATTTTATAGTTCAGTGTCACGGCTGATTTTATTTTAAGTGGGGGAAAAAAATCAATGTGAAAGTGTGATCCTGACTTGTTTTTCCCAAGGCTTACATAACTCAAAATACAAAGTGGCTTGCAAGCAACAAATCACTGGCCTTACAAACAATTAACAGTAAGATTGTCTTTATGTCATAGGTTCCTTTCATATATCATATATGATAAATTATTTTTTCTATTTGCTTCTTATTAGTAGGTTTTTTTCATGTACTTACAGTATATCCTTGCTCACAGGAATAGTTTCATAAAGGCCAAGTCTCGCTTCAGTGAGGCCTGTAGAGGAACATGGTTTGTTATTCCACTGCAAATAAAACACATTAATGACTGTAAAATCAAAGTTGCTCCATCTAGTAGCCAGTCCCTCCTGTGTGTCTCTGGCCCAGATACACAGCTACTTAGGCAGTCCTGATCCCTGGTGATGTCATGGGGAAATATGTCCCTGAGCTAAAACAGAGGATGGTGGCGAGATTTCAGTAGGGGAATACCTACAGTCACTGAGCTGACTTAAACCTGGTTTTTTTTGAACCAAGGATTTGCACAAGGTTGGTTGCTTAGGCAGACAGCTAATGGCTTACAAGTTTATATTTAAAGTGTTGATTTAAGATAGAGCTGTGTAAAAAGGCCTCTTCGATAGTGAACTAAGCATATCCATTCTGTTTTTAAATATGAATTTCAGTGGAAATCTTTCATCTTTGAACTGCCAAGTTTGACACCATTTTTTATTGAGGCATTTTTGCTGGACAGTGGGTCCTTACTTGACTCATTCCAAATATTTTCACACTGGCAATGAATAGTTCTTTATGTTTTCAAGTTATATGCCATGTTTTTGTTCCCCGGCAGTGGAAATATTTCAGTGGAAATTCATATTTCTGAGGATTTGCAAGTTGATCTGCATGTAGTGGTTGGTTTATGCATCTGCATAATTGCATAGTTCAGGTAGGTGAGTGGTAATTATAATCTATAGATCTGAATCACCATGAAGAAGTTTTGTGAAGAGGTTATTGATTATTCTGTTTTGGCTTCAATCGTGTACCTTTGATCTACAAGTGGACCACAGTAATCGTGATATCATGAAGCCTAACAAACAGCAAAGGATTAGAAAACCTATATATTGACTTGTACATTCAATCAACTTGCATATGATCTCAGCAGGAAATTCAAAACAAAAGCTAATTTATGGAAAAATATGTAGTTCTAATCACAGTTTAGCTCCGTGGGGTTCCAAATAACACACTACAATCTCTACATGCAGATGCTTTCATCTTGCATCCCAGATTTGGTGACATTCCAAAAGTTCTTATCAAACCTTATTATCATCTTTTATTAAAGCTTATTACATTTCTCCTTATTACATGTTTGCTGTAATATTCTGTCATTCTTAATAGGGAATAAAAAAGCTTTGATCTTTTTTAGCCAGTCATGAGTTGGAAATGTGCAACACAAGTATTTCACTATATACTATATACTCTAAAATCCCAGCTCAGTGTGTCCTTTGAACATCACATTAATTGGCCTCTGTTTCTTTTTCCTTTGGTTCTTAAATCTTTTCATCACTTCTCTGTACCATCAACATGCAAATAGGTTGTGCATGATCATATAGTGCCATTTCATTATTATTATACCCCTCAAGAGATTTGTGGGGTTTTGTGGGATTTAGCTTTTGGTTGGTTGTTTTGGGGTTTTTTTGCAGTTTGTTTGAGGGTTTTGGGGGGTTTTTAATAAATAAGTCTTTTGAACTATAAACATAGTTGGACCCATTCATTGATGCTCTTTCCTAAGAGAGATGTTTCCAGTAAATTTTGAGACGTTACATCTGCACTGCTTTTCTTAACACTTCTGGTTTTTGAGGGCTGCGATCTAAATGATATCACCCTGAACAAGGCTTTGCTTGGAGTTGTGGAAAAAAAACTAAAACAGATAAGCACAAGCCTGAGTCTCAGCTGTTTTCCAGAAAGTGAATTTAAGGGAGGAAAGGGTGAGGGTTAAAGACTGAGAAGGAAGAGAGTAAAGAAATGCCTGGAGGAATACAAAGAAGTAATTATTTTGCAGTCTTAACCCAGTCTTGAAAAGCGTAAATCAGAGGATTTTTTTTTCCTCCCCCACAGTACTCAACAACAGTCATTGATTATGACTTTATTAGATAGAAACAAAATTTATGGAATATTTTTCATGCCTTTGTATGAACTAGAGGCGACAAAACAACCCCTGTCTCTAAGGAGTCAGCAATCTAATATGCACTTCCCCATAATTTCTGTACTAGTAATGATTTTTCACTATCTTGTTAACTGTGAACAACATTATCTGGAAAAAAATAAGCTATGTTCAGGAGAAAGCCCAGGATAATACTAAAGACACTTTTGGTGATACTGGAGACTATTACATAATGGGGAATGTTGGATCATCATCAGAATAAATAGACAAATCTGAAACAAGACATAACAGGTATTTCTTATTTAAATTAGAGGCTACTGAACTTTGTTTCCATTTTAAGAAATTTGGATTCCCTCTTAAGCTTTAAATGTGCCTCATATAACACTGTTGACAGAATTAGACCGTTATTATATAAAAGTCCCTGGCTTGACAACTAAAGTGAGACATCTAGCCATACAAGTTTTCAGAGGAATAAATGTTCCATTTTTGTGTGAATGGAGTAAAAATAGTTACACCAAGACTACCACGCATCTCTCTTAACAGTTCAAATGCAACAATACTTTAGAATGCCATATAATGATTTTTGATTAGTAGTCAAAGAAAGTAAGTTTATCCATAGTAGACAGCTGATATATCTCCGTTCTTATATTTTTTCTAAGCAATTTTTTGTTATGTGTTTTGCAAATTCTTTGTTAAAAGTTTCCAAGAGAAAATGAGGAATAGAATATAAAGGTTGGATTTTTTTTTTGCAAGTGAAACAGTAAAATCAATGGACACATTCAACAGTTCAGGATAAAAGGAGGGAGACCATACTTTTTCCGTTACTGTATTGATCTTGATGAGTATCATTAAGTTTTTCATATAATGCTATACTGAAATGTTTTACATTCAGAATATAGGTTCAGAAACTTTTATAAGATGCTCCTGGTGGCTAACCTTTTGAAGATGTTCAAAAGCATGTACTTTTAAGATATTTTAAGTTTAGAAATAACAAGCTTTTTGTTGATTTGAGAAAAACAGTAATAAATAAAGAACTTGCCTTTGTAACTTTTAATTCACTTTATTTAAAATTTTAATTAAGTATTTTTAATTCACTATTTGATCTGCAGCCACATCCAAGGCATCCTATTACCTTTGAAAAAAGCAAATGAATGCAAATCACTGACAGCTGATTTGCACATCTTCCGGTCCACTCCAGGTCCTTCAGAATAAAATAGGTTTAGATTCTAATTATAGCTGCAAGAAAAATATATGGGAGATAATTTTAAAAACCACTTCAATGTTCAAATATTTCATTTGAAAATGTATTGCCAACAGGGAGATGAACTAGAAGATAATCCTTCAACAAGATTGAGCAATAATTGCAATTTGCTTAGTTTAAAATATAATCTTTTTGCATTGCTTTAAATATAAATGATATTCACTTTTCCTTATGTGCAAGTGTGCATATATATTATTCTATTAATTCTAGGGAAGCAATTTTGTAAATCATGGTTTGAAAGCACCAGCACCCAGAAATACATAGCAGTTGCAATCTTGAAAGATGAGTTCAATATCTTAGCAAGAAGCTCATCCTCAAGCACAGCTTCATGAATAATAAGACTTGATTACCCTACCTTGTACAACACATGGGAGAAAGGAAGGAGGGTCACCAGTATCATTCAATTCCTCTTACCAGCTTTCCCCACACCATCTAGTTCTTTATAGAACATATGCCACAGGCCTTACCTCCAGAGGTCTTGAGGAGATGCGTGCTACTTAGAGATAGACAGTGTTTTTTCTTTCTGCAGTCTAGTCTTAATTTTTCATCTGTCATTATTCTAAGACTTGGAGGAACAGTAGAAGTCCATTTCCCAATTCGGGCAACTGTTTCTGCTTCTTTCTACTTAAAATAATCCTCCTATCTGTGAATTCTTGCTCTCCTGAAATGTACCGTGTCACCTTTAGAGTTCTTTCACTGATGAAAAGAAGTTTACCAAATTCAGAATGCAAGCTGTTGAGCTTTTGGTTACCTCTCCAGTTACTGTAGGGCACGGCAACTTCTGTGAATAAGGCCCCTGCTTATATGCATATGATTTTGCTTGTTCATCCTGACTGCTTGAATCTTTAATGCTTTCACTTGCACAGTTCATCGGGTGTTTGCTGTGCCCTTTGTTTTTCATATGAACCTATTTGTCCTTTACAATACTTTACAAAAATAGGTGTGTTTGATCCTGGTGAGTTATGATAGAGACACCCTTGAATTTTGTCCAGGACAATAAATTTATCTGGTTTTTACTGCACACTGCTCCTCTTTCCTACAAAGAAAAAAAATTCTTTCTTTCTGATATCAATCATAAGCCTGTATGCTCACATCTGTGTCTAAACTTTGTTTTCTGTTCAGAGCTACATCCTGGATACTGGAAGATGCTAACCCCTGTCTAATCTTTATCAACTAGCTGTCCCTATCCTCCTACCATTCAGGTGTATGAGAAGAAAAAAATAAAATCCAGACAAGGCCAATTTTTGCTAAATTAAGAAAGAGCTGCATAAGCTGGTTTTCTGTTACAGTTTATTTTGTGCCTCTCATAACGTTGGCAGAAGAGGTCTTTGAGCCAGCGAGCAAGGCAGCAAAGGGAAAACACTCCCAAGTCAAATGCAGCAGGTAGTTGTCAGCTCTCACTGTTCTGGTTCTGCCACATAGTTACATAAATTATGCGTTTCTCTTACCACCTACAAAAAAGGGACTGATTTCTTTTTGGCTTGCTTAATAAAGTCTTGAAGAGGGATTTGAAGTGATACTACAGTGCGTTTGCTCAAGATCAAGTTCCCTGTAAAGAGGAATGTATAAAGCACAGCAGTACTAGCTTGAGAAAGGAGCACGCAAGACAAATGGGCTGCAAACATAAAAAAAATTAAAGGGCCTGGTAGCAGGATAACAGCAACTTCTTCCTGAAGCAGATTATTGTGAAATGTTTTACATGGTATAAACTAGTCATTATATTTTTTCAAGTATCTGCTGTGAAATGCATTCTTAGTTGCTGTTTTAATTATTTAGTGGATAGGAAAGCCTTGTAGACTGATTACAAACTAAAATAACTAGACCTCCATTGCGAAGTGAAAGGTAAGATCAACCAAGCTTGAAAAAGCATTTCAGGGTGGTTCAGAAACCCTTCAGTGAACTGTGTGGTGGCAGATGGTAAGGTTACCGGATAACCTCAAGAAATGATAGCATTTTTGTGTTAACATCAATGCTACTGTAGGTATAAACTCACTCCTTTAATCTGAGCTCTGAATCTTTTTAATCCAGTCCATTTGACATCTTTGCAGAAATATAAAGGGAGAGGTCAAAAGCCCAACTGTTAGTTTGGTTACTGCTTACATGTTTGAGATTTGTTCTGGAGAAAGCCATATCCACCAGCACCACCCAGACACTGGTGCTTTGTTCATGGAAAGATCAGCACAGATCCTAGAAGACTTTTTCTGCTCTGATGCCTCTCCTTCCCACTTTCTTAGAGGGAATGGAGTCCTCACCATTTAAACTATCACCACAACCTAAAGGCTGGCCATAATGCTGATAATTTGGCCAGTAGCAGTACAAATACCACCTTAAACAATTCCATCAGTCCTAGGGTAAAATGCTATCATAACTCCAGCAAGTGAAGAGGATCTGTTGGTACCTAGAGATTACTTTGCAGAATAGAGATGGGGACTGAAACAGCAGAATAGACAGAGGATATGATCATCCATTTCTCTGCTTAAAAAGTCATCCTGTTCCACAATGGGAGCAATCATCCCAGTCTTGATACACATAAAAGAAGGCTTTTGTTAGGGTTTGTGGGTACATTTGGAATTGCGACAACCTGTCTTTTCTCTCATCGCCTGAGGGTTCATTCGTGCTTGCAGCTGTGGTTTGTTTGGATTGAGTTGTTGTGGTCTATGACCGCAACCATCACAAGCTGCATGCCTTCTGGTTAGAGGCATCTGGCATTCTCAGAGAAGTCCTTGCTGCCATCAAACATATACCAGTATTTAAAGTTGTTCCAGTGTTAGTACCCTCATAGATTTGGCAGACTCAGAGCTAGTTACTCTAGAAAAGGTCTCTTGTCTTTATTAACACCAAATAAATGCCAAATTGAATGGGAATAAACCAGACCTGGCAGGCAATAGCCAATCCAAAAATCAAGAAACTGCTTTATATTAGATTTGGGGCTAAAATAGCAGCTGAGAATAGAGAAATATATTTTGCTTTAATTTTGCTTCATATGGCAGATTCTTTCTATAAAAGGTTCTGCTTATCGGACTAATGAGGGCATCAAGAATATTTAACAGGTGACTCACTGTCCTTCTAACAATGATAAGAGCTTAAAGTTTGCTTTTATACAGATGGCTGGCTGAGAAGAGACCAGTCTTAATCGATAAAATAGTGCCTAAATTTGTCTTAATCAGTCAAAATTTGCCCATGTTCTTAAAGTTACCCATCTCTAAAGAAATTGTGCATTGTATTTTGGTCCTGTATCAGCAAGCCTAATTCTTTCATGTTGTTCTCATATGTTTGTAGTGAAAGGAGAATTCTCAGAATTCTGCACTGCTGTCTCAGAGAGATTACATAGTTGAATTATTTAGTGTATTAGTACACACTGTTAGTTTTGGGTTGTCATTGGAGTTGTCAAGCAACATTTTTTTGTCTACTTCAAAAAATATTCTGATATTCACAATCTATGAAACAGGTGCATGTATCCATCTGTTCATTTTTATTAAACATTATTTATTGAACTTGGTGGTAGTTCAGTGTCAAATTTGAGAGAGCAGTAGTATTTTTTGAGGGATACAATTATTATTCCCCACCTTTAACAGTGAACTACAGTGGGACTCGCATCAGTACAAACACGAAGAAAAGGTAATTGTCACTTACCTTGTCGTAACTATGGTTCTTTGAGATGTAATCAATATGGGTCCCACAGTTCTTGCCTTTGAAGGTTTCAAATTCCAGCTGTTTTGAATTATGAGGAAATGGCTAGAAGGTCATGTTGGAGCTTCCCCTTCTGATCTTCCAGTGGAGCATGAAGAGGCACAGGGCATATACAGAGACAGAGTTAATGATGTTCTAAGCTCATTTGTTTGGAAGGGATGCATTTCTAGAGTTACAAAATGAATGCCACTTTTTTTCACCTCAAGAGAATTACTTCTCTTATCACTTAAAAGTGATAAGAATCCAGCAAAGTTAGGAGAAGTGACTTAGTCCTCTGTACTGAAGACAAGAAATTTACTGGGTTTGAATCATGAAATATGTAGCTACTTGCAGTCTTTCATTGCTGCTAGTGAAGTGAACTAGTATAACAGATAGTAGAGTTTGACCCTAGGGATTTTGATGAAATATACTAAAACAGATGCAATCATCAGATGATTAATACATAAATAAGAATTTCAGCTGAGGTAGGGCCAAAATAATAATGGCTAATTCTAGTGATGTGCCAAAAATGGTGGTGGTCAGATTTATGGTTTAACAAGAGACGAGAGGGGAAGAAAGAAATAAGGTTTTAGGGTCAAGGAACATTCTACATTATCAGGCTTTGACAGGCAATCTAAGGTCTGAGAAAGAAGACTTAACTGTAGAGTCAGAGACTTGAAACAAAGAGAATATGTCATCTATAGTGAGGATTTCGGTCTTTGAAACTTTCAGTAATAGGTCTTTGCTTGCACTCTGGGTTTTTTTGAGGGTAAGGGGGAGGGTTCAAGGCAAAGACCTGGCAGAGAGGGTCTTTCTGCAGTGTTTGCTGTCTGCCTGACTAAACTTCCACTGATGCCTGTTCGTCTTGAGTAAGGGTTGCCATGGTTAATACGGGGAGATTGAAAGATCAGAGATGAAACCAAAAGGCATGAAGAATTGTAGGTCATTTGGATAGAAGGAATAAATTAATAACGTTGACTATAGCAGTGATGTGTTTCAGAGACAGGAGCAGAAGCAACAAGATACAGTGAATTATCTTCCTTATATTTTGCAATAATAGATAAAATACGTTATTACAGAATTTTTTCAGCTGTGTTTTTATTCCCCAGTAGCACTGAAAGACTATTTTAGCTTTGAAGATAACTGCTGTAGTAGAATGAGCAAACCCATGTCATACCAAATGCAAATTAGAGTAATTACAATAAAATTAATTTTGGTGGTATCGTAGAGTCATTGGAAGAGAAGCAAATACACCACAGATAGCAAAAAAAATTGCATATCTTATGTGTATCTCAATATAGCACTAAGGTGATTTTTTTTCCCCCATATTTTTACTCCAAAAATTTAGACGGGGGTTCATTCATTAATGCCTGGTGATGTCAAGGTTCCTTAAGTAGTTCCCCCTAACACCGTGGATGGTTGACTGTCTTTCATAATTAGCTTAGCTAAACTTTTTAACATGGCATCACCTTTCTAATAAAGGTGGCTGTAGTTCAGAAACCTAATTTATGCATTATCATTATCGGAGCAGAGTGCTCCAGTGTCTCCAGCTCTGCTAATGGACTTGGCCTTGTTCTGTAGACTAGAGTGGGGAATGGGCATGTAACTGGTGGTTGCACAGCGTGTTGGTGACAGCATGAAGAGGAGTGTTCATGTCTTAGGTTAGCCCTGTAACACCCACAGCACCCTCCTTCCTCTCCTCTTGTGTTGTTTCTTTTCCCTTTCTGGCTAACCAGAATGGATCCATCTGCTGGTGAGATAATTTATTTTAGTAGGTCATTCAGGAGCTCACTTAAATGATTTGACTCTTCAGAAGGATCAAAAATGAAAAAAGAGAAAAGAACATAATTACTGCCTATCCTTTTGAAAATTGATTTGGGACCAGTAAAAGACTCAAAATGAGACTGGTGAGCTTTCTGTCAGCTGCATTCACCAAAAGCACTGTATCATTAAAGGACAGTGGTAGTAATTGCTTAGTGCCATTGCTAAGTTGAACTATTAGTCTGTGAATGCTTGTTCCTGTAATTTAATTTTTTAATGTATGAGTTGCTTTTCTGCTGCAAAGCATGAAAAGCCATTATTTGTGTGATTTGTCATTGTGGTTAAGAGCATCAAATAACCTGTATCCTTTACCACCAGCAATGCATCTGTTTGGCCTCAACTGGCAGTTGCAGCAAACTGAAAATGATACATTTGAGAATGGAAAAGTGAATTCTGATACTGTGCCAACGCATCCTGTAACAGTACCTGCTGGAGAAAATGGTAAGTGAAATAGGCACCAATTTCTCTTCTTCTTCCAGAACATTTCTTTTCTTTGTGTCTTATTTGCATTGCCAGACTTTAACGCTTTTCCTCCAAAACTCTGTATATTTAATGGAAGTACAGAGCATTTGTAAATAACAGTAATTTTAAATCGACATGTAGATATTAAACAGGAGTTGTATTTCAGTTGACAAGAGTGCAGCATCCCTCCTACCTACCCTGTGAAGGAAATGAGGAATCCTGGGCAATAATGTTGATCTTACTAGGAAAGTTGGCTGTCAACCAAAATTCCTCAGGGAAATTTACATGTATTCTTTGGTGAGGATAGAAGAGTTCTCATCACATCCAGAGAAGCAGAACCTCTGCTTACTCTAAAATCTTTGATAACGTAAGGATTGTTGTGGGGTCCTCAGAGGTAGCAAGATGGTGCTGAGGCTGGCTTGGTGCTGAGGAGCTGAGGTGGCTGCCATCTCATGCTGCAGAAGTTGCCACAGCAGAGCCAGGGAGGTGACGGGACACGCGATTTCATAAGGGAGACCTGATACCAAGATTCAATCTTTGTGAATCCCAGCGAGCTCTGGATAGTTTTCCAACAAAAGCCTTATCTGTGACAGGGGAGACACAATCTCTTTTTCAGAAGAGTTGGCAGCAGAAAAGGCACTTCAGGAAGGTTTTGCATGTTTCCAAAGCTTCTCTTTTAGCTGTGTTTAGAAGGCAGCTCATGATCAAGGGGCTTCCTATGGCATGATGACCTCGCTATGGAATGGCTTGTCTTTTTCTCTACAGATGATGATTTCTTCTTCTTTTTTTTTTTTAAGTTTCCATCTGAAATTTAATAGGTCATGTATAATATGTTCATTTGTTTTCTCCAAGTCTCTAGCATATAATATTAAGTCTGAATCATCCAACCAATATATAAAATAAAAAAAAACCCACCAAAACCCACACACACACACTAAAAAAAAAAAGGAAAAAAGAAAAAAAAACCCACTTTATCCACTTTATTAATTTTGTTGTAGGAGCTTTTAAAATACAAACCACATAAAGGGATTATTTTTTATCGACCTTTTTCAAGTTGCCCTTTAAGATTCTCAAAACATTCAAGAGCCTGTGCACTTTTGGCTAACAGAGGCTTTAAAATCAATAGGTTTTGAATGGAAAACTTGATTTAAATGGTTGATGAATGCGGTGTTTGCTTCATTACACAAAAATCCATTTTCCCTTTCACAAGGTGGAGCTGACCTCCTTACCACTGAGGAGGAGGAAGCCTCTGCCAAGCAGTTGACAACTGCAAAATTTTTTAAGTTCTCACAGCTCCAAGTTACAGAAAAGATAGGGTTAAGTTCATTCTTTTTGTCATCTTTGTAAGAACCTGAAACTTCTCCAGTAGGACTTTTTCTTTTTTCATTTCCTTTGCCCTACTGCCTTGTTCTTGCACTTAGATATTCATTATATCTTTCTGTGTTCTTACTTGTTTTGAATTAATATCAAAAAGCTACGGTATGGTTAATGAATATTGATGCAGCAGTGACAGGTCATCATCCTACTGTCTTCTGCCCTCAGTAGCCAATACACTTTCTTGTATAAAATGTATATATAATTTTTTTTAATATTTTATAAATAAAAATTGTTCTTTTTCCTTTTTTTTTTTTTTTTACAAATTAAAACCTTCTGTACTTTACCTCAAAAATAAAAGGAAATAACAAGTTTGTCAAATCCCATTTTTTCTTCCCTATGTCCCTAAATACTATACAAGAGAACAGGGTTAATTTCATCCACAGTTAAAATGCTGTCCTCTGCAGAATAAGGTAAGTGTTCATTTATCAACATACATCAATACTAAACAACAGACAGAACAGACAATACGCATTTGAAACCACAAAAGGAGGGTTAAGCAGAAAGGAAAGTGTGATGACTAGATGTGAAATTTAAGGAGGGGGCCCCTGCACTATCATACTGGTTATTGAAAACTGCAAGGAAGAATCAGTAAAGCCTTAGTTTAGACACTTCAACAGCTGAACAACTTTCAGCACAGCCCCTCTTTAGCCCTCTGATAATATCCTGATATTCTGATTTAGAAGGGAGAAATTCCCAGTGTTGTACAGGCCAGGCATTTTCCTAGAAAAGAAAGGCTTAAAACCAGCTTGTTTAACTGTTGTATTCTAGCAGTTGGTCACATCTCACATGTCGCTGGCTTTATTTTATGTCATATGGAATCTATGTGCAATTTGGAAATATCTTATAATAGTATATGCTTAATTGCAGATTTTAAAAAAATGCAAGAGAGGAAAAAAGTGAAAGGGAAAAGTTGCATTTCTTTTGGCTTACTTAGATATACTTTTTGAGATTATACTCATTAAAATACATAATACTTGCTTTAACTGATACATGTTGAGCTTTTTTGTTTTTGTTTAGTTTCTCATGTTAACTAAAGCTATAGTAACTTCTTTAATTAGATGTTATGTTGGTGGCTTTTTCTTAAAAAAGTATGTTTTTAAGGAGGATTTTTATTTCATTTCTTGAAACAGTTGTGGAAGGATATATAGCAAATATCTCAAAGAAAAAGATCTGAATACAGGGTTACTCAGTGGAATGGGAGAACATGCTATTGACTGTAAATCTAGCTGTGCAACCTAATATTCTGATTAGTACTGCCTTTGAAGGATGGAAAATGATATTATATATGACAATATACAGCAATTGTTTTTGAGCATTTTTGAGTTTTGGTTGTGCATTCATTTTTGTTCTGTGTTACAGATACTCAGTTATTCAAAGTGTATCTTTTGTTTTAATTTATAGAATGTTTGCAAAGAAGGAGAGGAGTTTTGACTTCATGTAATTCTAGTGATATTTGTGAATTACTTTTCTTGTATAATAAATATTGTTTATTGCTTTAAATGTTTGGCTTAGGATTTTGTATAACCTCAAACAGTTGAAACACCATTTACAAATACTAAGTATAACAAATATTTTACTTATTAATTAGCCATAATGCATTGGATTATCAGTATTACAAATGCATCATATAATGATTATATATATATTAGATAGTATGTTATATAGCAAATTAATGTACTTTGTAAATTAAATAATAGTATATCTAGCAATATAAGTACCAATCATTATAAAAATACTATTTACCTATAAATATTTATGTGTATTTGTATTGCTGTCTTTTGGGGAGTGTTTGTGCAAGAAGAAATTTTGGGGATAGAGATGAAGTGTAGTGAAAAAGTATATTCAGGAGGCTAGGTATTTTTAAATTTGTTTTTTATTTGGACTGTTATGTCATTATGGAATTGTATGAATGAATGTGACATTTCATATTTTGATTTAAAGCTGTTTATAAAAGCTGTTACTGTTTAGAAAGTGAAAAGGAAATGATGACACTACTAACATTTTTTTTATGCCCATTGAGATACAACAGGGAACAAAGAATAATCGATGTCCTGTTCTTATGAGGGCAAGCAACTAGTGATGATTTTGAGAGAGGTGGTGTGATGTTAAAGGGGCATGTGGCTACAGAGTAAAACTGCCTCTTTTTTGGTGAAGAAAATGGGAGTCTGTAGGATCGTTAACTGCTAAGGATAAGTGTTGAAGCCCAGTGATAGGCATTCTGGCAAGTTGGTGAAAATGTTTGATAAAGTGCACCTGCTCAAGCTGTCGAGTTCATCTTTTGAGCAGTAAGAAGCAGCTGTTTTTCATTTCAAATGCAGAAATAGGGGAAGCTGCAGATCAATACTGCAAACAAATGTTTATTGTTTAGTGTTTACCAGTCATCAGTGTGTGAATTTATATAACACAACATGCTTAAATTTGAAGGAAGTAGTAAGAAACAAATGCTTAAATGAACTGAAATAGTGAATACAGATCCATCTTCTAGAATAACATATGAATATTGTGAAAGGTTAAGTCCAAAGTTAGAAAAGCATCAGACTCATCCTGAAAACTGTAAAAAAAAAATTCTTTAAAGTCCAATATTTCACTGTCTCTTCTCAGCAGAACACTGATCAATATGATGATCCTGTAAGTGAGGCATTTTCAGTGACAGCAGCACCATTGTGGCACAGCTCTGATGATGATACAAGCCCCCACTCAAGGCCTCTCAGTAGTGCTTCTGTACCTGTTTAATTCAGCAGCAGTCTATGTTCATCTTGGATGCACGAAAAGTGGCGAGGATCAATCTGTGACCTCACCTGGCATTTCAGATTTTAATCTAGTTTTTTAAAGTCTAAATGTTTGCAAAAAGGTTGTGTCAGTTTGTTCCGTCAAATGATGAATAATGTAGAATTTGAACATAAAAGACAGGGCAGCGACAGAGTGTTGTCAGTTCTTCAGAATACTTGTACGCAAACAAGTCAGTGTCACTTGAACATGCTTATCACATTCAGATGGGTTTAGCTGAATCTTTATAATAGACTTAGCTGCTGAAAAAAACAGTATAAATTGATAAAAACACAATGGACTGTAAGATTGTAACTACAGTTCCATTTTTCTTTATATTGCTTCACTCAAGGCTCCCCTTGATGTGCCAACTGCTTAAATGCAACATTGCTTGCTTACTCCAGAGTTGACATGTGTCAGTAAGGAAGTTCTTATGCACATCTTTGCATCTTAGTCTAGATTTGACGGTGCTGATTCCATCAGATTGAAGGAGGCTTTGATGCTGGTGCCAGCTTCCAAGACTGCCTATGTCCAGCCACATGGCATGGAGTTAGTGCCTGAACTGAGTCTTTGGCCTTCAACAGACTCAATGCAAACTCATCTACACCATCCCAGATTTTAAAGCTGGGTGGTGGCAGTTTGTACAAACCCCTTCTTTAGTGCATCAGTCTTAGTAGTTCTGTTTCCTATGCATCTGGCAGGTAGAAGTCACTACCACAACTAAACCACAATTTTTTTGCTGATGAGCTTTGAGAAAGGTTTGTAATCGTGGGCAGATTTAGCATGTGCCTGTGCGGTACAACCAAGGGAGATCTCAGAGATACCACAGACCTGTACTGTCCATGGCGTCCAGCCCCATGCCTTGCAGGGTCATTGGCTTGGGCTGGAACTGGTTTTCCCCTTTCATTCATTTGACGGTGGTTCACCAGGATGAGCCTTGAAGATTGGATGATAATGTTCTGTACTCAAGCTGCAGTGTAGGTTCAGTCTCTGTTTGCTGGACTTACCCACTTGAATGAAAAGTTTGTTGGGGGTATCTAAAGTTTTTTACTTTATTTTCTTCTTTCTTAATGCTGCAACCAGTAGTCCAGTTTTTCGGTGCTAGCATTTGATATCATGTGTCTTTTCCATGTTAGCATCTTTTTTTCTTCTTCTGAGCATTTCCAAGCCATCATTGCTGGCCTCCTACAGCTAACTGATAGTTGCATAAATGCTTTATAGAGAAAAATCATTAATGCCCTTCAGTGCTATGTTCTTATTGCTAGCAATTGGCCTGCAGGATAAATACGTATTCATGATACAGAAAATAGTGAAAGTACCAGACTTTGACATGCTATTATACATTTTAGTCAGGAAACAGTGTGGACAATGAGGTGATAACAAATGTGAGGCTCAGGCTAGGGAGTGCAGAGGATGTAGGCATTATAGGGGGCAAAAACATAAGAGTATAGGCACAATGGAGCAAGAAACATTGCAGTTCTTTTTGGGGAACACAAAAGTAAAAAATAAGAAACCAAAGCTGTAGACATTGTTAGTATTGTATAAATGCTCTGGTATTTAATGGAGAAAAGACTGTATATTAGTTCTCTTGACTGCTTATCACAGAATCACAGAATGGGAGGGGTTGGAAGAGATCTCTGGAGATCATCTAGTCCAACCTCCCTGCCAAAGCAGGTACATCCAGAGCAGGTTGCACAGGACTGCATCCAGGTGGGGTTTGAATATTTCCAGAGAGGGAGACTCCACAGTCTGGCAGCTTGTTCCAGTGCTCTGTCACCCTCACAGTAAAGAAGTTTTTCCTCATCTTCAGATGGAACTTCCTGTGTTTGAGTTTGTGCCCATTCCCCCTTGTCCTGTCACTGAAAAGAGTCTGGGCCCATCCTCTTGACATCTGCCCTTTAGGTATTTGTACACATTGGTAAGATCCCCTCCTAGTCTCCTCCAGGCTAAGCGGAGCTAGGTCTTTCAGCCTTTCCTCATAGGAGAGATGCTTATGTATTTAATACTCTTAAAATCTGTATGCTTCATTTACCTTTACCTTAATTTTTTTTAGTGTGATACTTTATGCTGGAAAACTCCTGTCAAAATATTTTAATAATTTAATGCAGATCCTAAAACAGTTTCTGTAATGCTAGTGCTTAGGGAAGTTACAGTATTTTTATTCTGTAGGTATTTGTGGTGTCTTTGTCTTTTTATGTCCAAATCATTGGATTCCCTGGGATCTTATATTCAGAAAGACTGTAAGGTAACATTTTATCTGAGGTAATTCTAAATATTTGATGGTTTATATGAAGGATGATTGAAAACAAGAAAGGAATACTAATTTTTGGTCTCTTATTATTCTAACCTGTCAGGAAAATTAGGGGGATTTGCACAAGAAAACAACACTATAGATTCTGGAGAACTTGATATAGGCCGAAGAGCAATACAAGAAGTTCCTCCTGGGATTTTTTGGAGATCACAACTCTTCATTGATCAACCACAATTTCTAAAATTCAATATATCCCTTCAGAAAGATGCACTGATTGGAGTATATGGCCGAAAAGGCTTACCACCTTCACACACTCAGGTGAGAACTCTTGCATTAAAAGTAGGACACATTATTGAAAGCTATGAGCTGGTATCTTTTTTCTTTCTCAGGATTACATCCTTTTCCATTTTGCTGATTTTTTTTTTTATTTTTACTTTTTATACTTTATTGATCTCACATGATGTCTAAAACATTTATAATACTGTAAGTGATAGGATCTAAAATGTGGGATTGTTCTTATGAGCTGTTCTGAATGCTGCAAGCAATGATGATGCTTAGGTATGGAGTTGTTTCATGCAGAACATGTACGTACTTTTTTTTTTTGTGGTATATAGACATATCTTTATAAATATAAGCAAACTAATATAGCATCTTATGGCCACACGTGGGGTTGAGAGTGCCTGGTAAAGACCACATTAGACAAATTTCCAAACAAGAAGACAATAGTATTTTAAAAGAAGTTTCAGTTTGTTCTACAAACAAGTGCTACAGTATTTACAGCTTGGGGTCTCACTAAATAAATACATAAAAGAAAAAATACATAATATGTGTCTATGAGGATACAGTGAACTGGGATTGTAAAAGTGTCAGTCTTCACTAGACATCTAGTGTCTTGAAACTTTGTTCTCAGGTATGCTAGAGGATTTATTCTGCTCCACCCCTCAGAAGGTTTCTAACGACACTTTTTATTGCATATGATCATGTCTTTGCCCAGTAACAAAAAACATTTTTTATCCATATTTATAGAAAATTTAAAGTATAAAAGAATTAATAGTTGCTTGCATTGGCAGCAGAAAGGAAGAATCATTGTCTGAGATGGTATTTTTAGAATCAGTTTTATTCAGATTTTATTTTTAAGATTTAAGAACCTCCAAGTTTAGATTTCTTTCTGCTCAATATTTGTCCAGGTGCTGGCTCTGAACCATTTTTCCACCTGAAAAGGGAGTTGAGCTCATGCTCTTCTACCCCATTTAGAGAATTATGCAACACCTTACTGATTTTTATTTTAAGTGTATGGATTTGCCCTGCACACAGCTCTTAAATATCACAACCTAATAGTATAATTCAAAGTAAGCTTGACTGAGTATGCCTGATGCACAGTTGCAACAGCAAATCCATAACTGCAAAATTCAAATATTTTATTTTAATACCACTTTTTTTTTTATTTGCATGCTACTGCACTATTTAATTTTTTTTTTCTTCAGATGTAACTTTTTAAAGACCCAGAACATAGAAAACTTGCTAATTGTATCACCTATTTACTAGTCGCAAACCACAGAGGAAGAATTAGGGTCAGCAAAGGAGTTTCATGCAGATAAAATCCCAGAAAATTACATTAGCTTTATTTTTGGTTTAGTTTCCATTAAACAACAAACAGTTTACTGAATGCAGAACTGCACTTATGTTTATTTAAAAATTTGATCATCATAAAAATAATTAAATGGATTTTTTTCAGACCTTCACATATAAATGCCCACCCTCAGGCTGACAACATGCATGAGAAATTCTAGCTCAAAGAAAATTGATTCAGAAAGTTATCAGCCATTGAAATAGGGGTTTGGAATACAAATGCAATCTCAGTGATAACAATAATAACAGGAGCTAGGGGAATATATGTGTGGCAAGAGTGATCTGGACTGTGCATTTATGTCAGAAGTTATGCAAGTAGATAAATCTATGAAAAATGATCCTTATTTGATTCCTTATCATGGCAAAAGACTGAAGTAGGGGTGCCCTTTGTCAAAAAACTTGGGAAAAGCAGATAACTAAATCTGTTTCCCATCATCTGTCTTTCAAAGACTCCTTTCCCTTTGGATTCCTACTGCCCAAGTACTTATTCATGTTTAGGTATGATACAACGGAAAGAATCATATGCGAATCCTGCTGCTATATCTTCTGTAGTTTCTGTGGCATTTTGGATATATTGTTCCCAGGATATAGGTCAAGCTCTCCTGTCCTATTTTTGCCTGGTATATAATTAGAGTATTTTTTACAAACCATTTGACTGACACTTGATACATTGAAAAATTGGCATGCTTACTTATCATTGCCCTAGAGAACTTTTAGGGCTGCTGAAGATTCCCAAGAGTGCAGGGTTATCAGAATGTTTATATGGCCTTGGAGCCAATGATGTCTTGCTTAGGTGCTAGAAATAAAGCATGTATGTAATCTCCTTAAAATGCAGTTCCAGTGAGCAGTTGGGGTTTTCTTTGTGACTGTGCTCCTGCACATGGAGGGGGAAAAAAATGCAGTAAAGTATTTCTCAACAGTTTAGGCCTTTCTGCAGCAATGTCCTAATCACAGGAACTGGTGAAAACACAACTCGTAGTAGTGAAATCTATTTTACCATAGTGACTTACATAACAAAATAGAGTACTTGGGCAAAAGGGCATCTAATGAAATAGAACATTGAAGGGTTTGCAAGCAAGGGCAGACTAACAGCTAATTCTGGGCTTCACTGCATCCTTCCATTGAACAAGGCAGCTTACTCATATAGCTCCAAGTGTCATAGGAACATACTAGAAAAACACATGAATGTCCACACTGGGTCTGATTAAAGGTCCATCTAGCCCAGTATTCTGTCTGTGATGGTGGCCATTAGCAGACACATGGAGATTAATATAGCAGCATGACAGACTTGTAGTTATTCTTCCTACAGTACACTCCTGGCCTCCAGCTTTTGAAGGCTTAAGGACTTCCTGAGTCAGAGGTACTGTCTTTGTAGTTTGCAACCTTTGGTAGATTCTTTTTTCCTGTGAATTTGCATAGTCGCCTTCAAACCTATGTAAGCTTTTAGCATCCGTGACATTTGCAGCAAGGAGTTTCATGGCTTAACTACACATCTCACACTATACTTCTCAGTGTGCTTTGAGTCAGCCTCCCGGTAGTGCTAGTTTGACACCCTGTTGGTAGTGTTTTAGAAGTGGCAGTGAAGAGTTTGTCACCGATTTCTTCTCCATGCCAATCTTGGTTTATAGATTTCTTGTGTCCTCATTGAGTTGTATCTTTTCCAGTCTGTTTCAACATTCTTTGTGTGAAAGTTGCTTCAATCCTTTCATCATCCTTGTCCTTTTCTGAAAGTCCTCCAGTTTTACTGCAGCTTTTTCAAGATGGGGAGACCAGAAGAGCGCAGAATGCAGCAGATGTTTAACTACAATGCTTTCATACAATGCCTTAATGATGCCTGCTTATTTTTTTTTAATTGTAGAACTGATATTTCTGTAGATCTGTCTACCATAGCTCCAAGATCTCATCCCAGAATGATAAAAGTTGGCTCAGAGCCCATCTCTGGATGTGTAAAGCTAGGATTGTTTCCTGAGGACTTTGAAAAGTAGGATCTCACCCATATATATCACTTCACGTCTGTGTCTCTCATGCTATCTGCCCTTATCTCCTACTCACAGAGTGACAGTGACAAGTGCTAATAACAAAATTTATGCAAATGAGCAACTGCTGCCTGTTTCTCAAACATCAGTATTTGAATTTTCAGATCTTATGTTAAATAATAGAGAACTGATTACTACCTGCACTCTGCCAGCACTTGTAAAGTTTCCTTACCAGCTGTCCCCCTCCGATATCTTTGCTCGTATGCTTGTGATACTCTACATGTGTAACCACGCACCACCATCTTTAGTTCCCTCCTTACCGTTTCAGTGGTTCTGTGAAGTTCTGCCTTCTCTCTATGTCACCTTTGTCTGTAATGCAAAACTTGCATATTGCATTTGCCACCTTGTTCTCCATTTCTCTCCCAGACCCTTTGCCTATTTATCCACCTCTTCTTTGTATCCCATAAAAAACAGACTATGGTGAGGAAGAGGAAGCAGGACTCTATCTTTCCATAGCTGTACAACCTCTGATGCCAATTATCCTACCACTGCAAGAGACAATGAAAGTATGATAGAAATGAGCTTGGGAAAGATTTCAAGAAGTCTTTTAGTTTACAGCCTCATCCTAGAACAAGTTCAACTGTATCTAAACCATTCCTATCAGTTACTTAGCATTTCATCATAAAATAATAACAGAATGCAGAAGATTTAAGTCTCCTTCTGTCCCATAATCCAAAATAATAGGGATGCAGCGTGTAGGAAACGGTTTGATATATTTTAATTGGGACAAAATTTTTGGTTGTGTTTCTGTATTTTCTTTAGGTACCGAAATTAGTCTCAAGAACAGCTACTATATGTGTGTCATAGACTGATCTGAGATGCATAGTTCTCTCTTTCTGGAGAATCATAAATAAATCAACCAGAAATAATTGACGGTGGCTGTCCATTCAAAACCCAATCAATGCAAGGCTGAAAGTCTTTGTGACACTTTCTAAAAATGTCAGTTCCATTGCAGCCAGAGAATCAATATGTTTATTTAAAGAGACTTTAAGAATAAAAAAAGGACTTTGGTTTAAAGCAAAATTGAATGTAATGGTAGAGCAAATCAGTGCATTTAGACTCAATATAAAGGTAATTAATTTATCCTGCTAGGAGGAAAATAAAATTGGTATGTTTTTTGCTTATGAAGGTAATTGTTTTTCCAGACTATTTCTGTTATCGTGTCCTAAATATAAAAAACCAGCCTTTAAAAGGGTTAAGATCAATTATTGTTTTTTGCTGGGGGACAGAATGAACAGTAAATTCCCCTCTGTATGGGTTTTAAAATGTAGTCTAAAATGGTGTTCTGAAACAGCATATGTCCTTATTACATTACAAATACAAAATCATTAATTGTACCATGCTTGTCAGCTGTTAGTAGTCAACCAAGTAGTATAATCACTTGTTCCTGTATCAGCAATACAGTTTTAATCTGAAATTTTCCTCCTACAAAAAATGATTCTCTGCAGTATACAAATTACAAGGTCTCTCCTAATGTCCATAAATGACTTGTTAAGACTCAGAACTCCCTGAGCTTTCTCTTTTTTAAAATACTGGTGAAAAACACAACCAGAAAGAAGAGTTCTTGAGTCAGGCAGGAGGAAAAAAAAAAAATTGTTTTTCTCTCACAAAATAAAATAAATATTTAATTATCTGACAAATGCGAATGTTGAATGGCTTTGAACAATTGATGCTCTCCCAAAACAGTTGCATTCATTTTCATGGAGTGCAGCATGTACAGCATACCAAGGTACTGACTTCTGCACATCCTAATCACAGTATGTTCTATTCTGCTGGTTCAGACATAGCTGCGAAAGTGTCTTGGGTGTTGATAGTGGCATATTAACTATGTATTTCCTTCCCATCCTGACTGGGAAGAAGGTAATTTTGATTACTGGGGAGAAACATTCTTACAATCACAGTGAATTTTGGCCTCCAATTTCAAGAAGAGGACGTAAATACTTAAACCCTTTTTCCAGGACAAAGGCTATCATGTTTTCTTTTGTCCTGGGAGCAGCTTTGTCCTGGGTCACAAGTCAGGGTATAAAACCACTGATTCTGTGGTCCCAGTAACCGATGTTATCCTAGCTCAGGTAAATCAGTGGTTTCACATACTAGTCTTTAATAGGCCCTGGCTGTAATTGCATTTGAGAGAGATCTCCAGCGTGTGGGAAGATGGAAGGTTTATGTCTTACAGTTCACTTCATACAATAAACATGTTTCAGAGTAAAAGAGAAACTGTGAACAGACCCAGCAGGAAAAGCAGAGTGGTCTTTAATTTTCCTATCTGTTTAATTTTGCTGTATACACATTGATCTTTACATTATAAACATGCAGGAGACCTCTTTCAAGCATGAGAGCAGACTCCCAGATAGTGCTAATCAGTGCAGAGCCCGGAGCAGGTTTAGCCCCCTGGGTGCTATCAGCCCTAGTTAAGATTAACATGCATAAAACCTTGTGTTGTGAGTTTGCTTGATGTATCAGTGACATTTTTCCAAGTCCCAGTGATGGTTGTTAACAAGGCAATATATACTGACCACTGACCTGAGGTACCATATTTTTTCTCAGCTTGTCTTTTTCAACAGTTGCAATGTATTATGCTTTCCATCTCCTCTCTCTGGCTTCTGTGATAGGAAGTAAAGCTCTTACTCTCCCTCCTCCAGAAATCTAAACTGTCCACAAAGGGGATTGAGCAGTTTAATTCTTCATCTGAAACTCAATGAAAAGCAAAATAGATTATTAGTGTTGGGTAATATTATTATATGCATATAACTCACTTTAAAAGTTAGCTCTCATTTGTAATTGAGCTGGCAGTCTTGACTGCAGATTCATTTCAACTGATGTTTTCTTCTCCCCAATATATGTAACAGGTTCATTGGCCATTCATCACAAAAAAAAAAATATTCTAATAAGCATGAGGACTAGTTGGTATTTTTATTTGAAGTTTTATCAAGGGGCAAAGAAATAAGCAAGGATTGGTTTCAGCTCCTGCTTCCCTGCTCCAAAAAAGAAACTCTTGGTCAAAACACAAGCATATTGTTAGGTTGTTGTGGGGAAGCTGGCAGTGCCATGGGTCATTCTATGACTTGTCAAGGTCCTGTCTGTTCCTCCCTGCAGTATGACTTTGTGGAGCTTCTGGATGGCAGCCGGCTGATTGCAAGGGAGCAACGCAACCTGCTGGAGTCAGAGCGAGCAGGGCGGCAGGCGAGGTCTGTCAGTCTCCACGAGGCAGGTTTTATCCAGTATTTGGATTCTGGCATCTGGCACCTGGCCTTTTATAATGATGGAAAAAATGCAGAACAGGTGTCTTTTAATACCATAATTATAGGTAAGCATACTCTTCAAACCTCTTACCAAATGCTAGGCTCTGGTCAGTTTTTTTAGGAATACAGAGATAAGTTTTCTTAATTAAACGATATAACTTTTTTCCACAGGTTTTCCATTCATAGTGTTTCTTTTGCTGCTCAGAATAAAATGCAGAAAACATATTTTAATTACTTGATGTAAGGCATAAAGAGTGTACCTTCTTGTAAAACAGCACTTGAATAGAGGACACTGTTTTGAAGTATTTGTTAAATGGCTCAGGGCTGGATTTTAAGTATGGAGCTTGTATGGTTTTACCATTATAATTTTAGCCTTTTTGTTATCATGTAATGTCCTAAGATACTAGAGGCGTGAAAATCACAGATATCTGTGCTCTTTGAACAAACCAAACGTAAACACTTCTCTTGGAGCGAGAGCACCCTGTCAGTTAATAGTGGTTCAAATGATAGGTACTTCATGTGGTGGGCGTCTGTGAATTACCCTCCTTTTTTTTCCCTTTAGAGTCCGTGGTGGAATGCCCCCGAAATTGCCATGGTAACGGCGAATGTGTTTCTGGATCCTGCCATTGTTTCCCTGGGTTTCTGGGCCCTGATTGTTCAAGAGGTAAATCAATCCAATGCTTTTCCCAGGTCAGTTTAAGCAAGCATGAAGACAAATACATCAGGAAAGCAATTGGCATGTGATTTGCTTCTTAGATATTCTTCTTTGTAAAGCTTTGGTGAAGAACTTGGTTTTAATTTTTCTGCTGTATTTTCCTTCACAGCAGCCTGCCCTGTGCTGTGTAGTGGCAATGGGCAGTACTCCAAAGGACGCTGCCTGTGTTACAGCGGCTGGAAGGGCACTGAGTGTGACGTGCCTACAACTCAGTGCATCGATCCTCAGTGTGGGGGTCGAGGCATTTGCATCATGGGCTCTTGTGCCTGCAACTCTGGATACAAAGGAGAAAACTGTGAAGAAGGTAAATGAGTAAATATTTACCCAAGCACCTGCTGTTGTTGGCCAGGTTTCCAGCTGGCACATCTAGCTCTATTGATTTTGCTGGATTTAGGTCATACGTGCTACAAGTTTGGGGAATCACTGAATTCTACAGAATTATTATACTTTATTCTCAAGTAATCAGTGGCAAAATTCTTACTAATGTGTGATATCTTTTTGCTTGCCAGTATATTTTTCTTTATTTTTTTCTGTCTGAGGTCAGCTAGGAAGAAATCACACAAAAAACAGATGTCAGAATACAGAAATTACTGAATTTTCACAGTGTAGAATAAATCATTAATGTATTGCATTTGTTAATGAACTTTTCCACCAGCCACATTCTGGAAAGTGCTGATTCAAATGCATCAGAGTGAAAAACGATGCATCATTTTTGTATTCCAAAAATGTGCATAATAATATTCGTTCTGGTGTGCTGCAAAATGCAGTTCATTTTCCATTCTATTTTTTTAGGGAGTAAAAAGCACCATTTTCTTCCTCAATCAAATTGATTTTATTGATCTCCACATACAAAGTAATGCAATTAAGTCTCTGGAATTAAATTTTCAGACCATTGACCCTACAAGTGTAACATTTTATTGAGTCAAATTGCTAAATTAAATCTCGTCATCTAAAGCACATTAAAGTGAATTAAGACAGATAGACAGTATGCAACTCATTTTTTTCTGAAACAAGTTGAGGGTCCTATACAGCTGTCAAAACTCTGTTCATGTCAGTTGATACCAAGTGCTGCAGGGAATCCAGCACTTGTTACACTGGGTTTAGGCAGAACGAAGATCAGTGGCCCAAGACCCAAAGCCAATCTTCTTGTAATTCAGAAGAATTAGCAAGCTTTGAAAGCTTCTCTGTTAACACAGTGGGAGCCTGTAATGTCTTGATGCCAGTTATGTGTGCACACAAATTTTACAATACCAGAAAGTGATGTGGAAGTGAGGTGTTTTTACAAAAATTGCTGCTACGCAATTAGTGACGATAAATAGTGATTTACCTTGTAGCCAGAGAAGGGGGGCTGACACCAAGATACCTTGGTCAGCTCTGTCTTTTCCTTACTCATTGCAATGAAACAAAGGTAAATCATCTTCAACCTACTAATATTTACTGTTAAGATGAGTGCAATGCTGCCTGTTTCACTAAGGTTTTAAAATGTGGATTAAGCCCAAAAATGCCATGAGCACCTAGGAGTTGATTGCTGTTCTTAGGAATGACAAGTTTAAGCTGATCTTTCTTCTCTCCCTGCAGCGGATTGCTTAGACCCAGCCTGCTCTAGCCATGGTGTGTGCATCCATGGTGAGTGCCACTGCAACCCGGGCTGGGGTGGCAACAACTGTGAAATCCTGAAGACTATGTGCCCTGACCAGTGCTCTGGCCATGGCACCTACCTTCAAGAGAGCGGTAGCTGCACATGCGACCCCAACTGGACAGGTCCAGATTGCTCCAATGGTAAGGGTTAAAAGCACTCACATTTTGTAAAATGATGACATCTTGAATAGCAGCATTTTAATAACATTCTTCTGTTAAGAACTGACCTGCTGAGCTGATGGAAGTCTTTGAGTTGACTTCATCATGAACTGTGAATTGATTCAAAGGTTCAAAATAATTGGTGAATTTTAAGTATTTGAAAATCAATGTATTTGTTGGTATCTTTTAGCTACCCTCACCTGGTAGCTTCATGTACTTCACATGCAAGTACAGAATGTTCTTTGTATGGTATGTGGATCTAAGTATCACTTTACTTAATACATCTATTTAGAAACTTAAAACTGCATAGTGAAACTAGAGACAGACACATTTTAAAAATCTGTCCAGCTAATTGGAGGCATTTTTCTTGAAAATCAGACAGCATTCCAGTTTGAAGGCAAAAGGAATGCAAGAATGAATTCTAAACAGCTTTCAAGGAAGGGCACAGGCTGCTAGGATGGAAGGACTTGGTAGGAGTGAAGAAGCAGAGGGATTTCTTGAAGTCTGAGACTGAGCTTATTAAAACCATAGTCTGAGCTCAGAAACAAAAGGAGAAAATTACTGGAGGTACTATCACAGAGACCAGAATCTAAATATTTATAAAGTATGACAGCAGCCTTTTGACAAATACGAGTTTTTAGAATATTGTTTGGTAGCCACATATCAAAAGAGAAATCATGTCTAACTGTGAGACATGTATTTGTCTAAAACAGTTCATCTAACAACTCGGATGATTTTGTTGATGAAAACTGAACACATGGGCTAGCTGGGTTTGTGCCAGCTTATGAATAAATATAACTTTTTCATGAGGAACCATATTTTTTTAAAAAACGTACTTCCTAACCAGGACCTGTGATACTCCATAATGATTTATGCATATGAGAGTGATAGAACAAAGTTCCAAACATTTAGGAAAAAGTGACAGAGAGAAGAAAATGTTGTCTTCTGTTAAATTTGTTTAGAAAAAAAAAAATTATTCTATGAACATTTCTAGCACTAAAATGGCTGTGAGAGCTCTTTTCTAGTTCTCAAGAAAAACATGGATCTTCTATTTCTTGACACGGTGTCCTCTATGCTATTTTTGATGATTTAATTATGCTCCATCTTTTACTTATATGTCAAGGAATAATTTGTCATTAAAATAACATAAAATATTTCTGACGACCTCAAATATTTCAAAAGTGTCAAATTCACAAAAGAGCTTTGTGAAAAATATGCACAGACTATTTGCTGAAGTTGTGCAAAATGACCTTCAGAGTGGTACACTAAAAAAATAAATCTTACCCATAAACATTTTGTTAAGCTGCTAGAAGAAAAAAAGAATGAGTTATTTCCATCAGAGGGCTTTATAGGTTTGAAATCAGCAGAGCTTTCCTCTATCTTCATCAGCAGTTTGTCCGTTAATTAGCCCTTCAATTCCACTTCAATTAAATTATCTCTAATTAATAAGTTCATTACGAAGATTGACGCACCTTGCTCAAAGCTAGTGTGCTAAAAGCTGATAAACACCTTCACCCTAATGAAAAATTGATTAGATTGAAGAGAAATAAACCTTTCTTTCTTGGAGCTGCGTTGACGTTTTGTGTCTCTTAAGTTAATCAAACCATCTTTCATCTCTTAATCAAAAATTTAATTCAAAGTAGATATAAAATGCTGTATGGGGCGGGGAAAAAAAGGGAGAGAAATTGCAACTGTCTTTCTCCATAAAGGTTTCAGGTTGTTTCTTGGGGCAAATGTCACAGCTCCTTGATACCATGTTTAATGTTCCACTGCACTTAGAGACAGAAGGTTATATTCCATGAGGGAAGAAAGACACTATTGAGTGGGAAGCTGGAAACCTTTCTTGCGCTGAATGCATCTTTCTTTTGCTGTTGAAAATTATTTCAGTCTTTTATCACTAAACTGTTTGTTGTCTTTCACAAGACAACAAAAACTACATACAATACTTGTATGCACCAGTATGCGGTTACAGCCAGCAGTATGCCAAGGAACTGAAGTCCCTCAGGCTGTATTGTATCTTCTCTTGTTTTTCTGTTGTCTGCTTAGCAGAAGCAAAGTTTGCTGGAGTCTGACTAAATGAACCAAAACTGTAAATGCAAAATCTGGCAGTCTAAATTATCATCTTGTATTAGCTGAGACTTAACATGTGTTGTTTGGCCTCTGACTACCTTTGGCTGTTAACGTATTTTTCAATTACTCTATCAGTTACAAGATCCTGTTACTATATGTAAATGACAAGTTAAATTGCTGTATGTTGATTTATTTTTTTTAACAATCTATTATTTAAACCAGACCGTTCAGAGCTGTCACTGATACAAATTTACTGAAAGTAAAAGAGAATCATCTTTTATATTTAACAGATGTGTCAGTATGTCAGCATAGTACTAATTTGTCTCACTAAGGCTGATTTTTTATAATGAAAAAATGTGTCAGAAATGGCACATTTTTACTTTGAAAGAAAACAGGGAGCAGGGCAGGGAGGGGAGGCCTTGTTAAAGTGAACTTTCATTAATACTAGATTTTCACTCACAACACACAACGATCTAGGTATGTGGTACATTTAGTTAGTAGGAGTACACTGTAAGTTCTAGTAGGTCTAAGTGCCATATGATCTAAGTTACAAAAGGTTATTCTTAAGACATACGTGATCATAAAAAAACGTGACTGAGAATTACTCAGCTAACAGAAGAGCTGTGGACACTTAAGCGCTGCTAAGTCTGCTGGATAGCTAAGTGAGCATTATCATAGAGATAAAACTCTGTACCCCATGTTCTGTTGGGTCCTACCTGAAATTGCCTTTCACAGTAAATTCCTTTGATTTAATTTTCAAAAATTTTGCCTTTCTTATTCTTGACGTGTTGAATTAAAAAGCAGCACTGTTAATTAACGCGTACACTCTTTCCCCTGTGTGCACTCTCTGCCTCCCTTTCTCCCCCTCTCTCCTCTCAAATCCAGAGATCTGTTCGGCGGACTGCGGCGCGCATGGTGTGTGCGTGGGGGGCACGTGTCGCTGCGAAGAAGGCTGGACGGGCGCGGCCTGCAACCAGAGAGCCTGCCATCCCCGCTGCGCGGAGCATGGCACCTGTAAAGACGGGAAGTGTGAATGTAGCCAGGGATGGAACGGAGAGCACTGTACCATTGGTAGGCTGGCTATGCTTTCCCCTGTCTTCACTGCAGAATTCAAACAGCCGGTACTACTGGCCACGTATGAATAAGTGTGTTACTTTGAAGCTTGTTTCTTCAAAAAGAGTATCTGCACGTGTCAGTCTGTGTAAAGGAGTTGATATTTTGAGAAAGGAAATGGTTATATAATGGCTCATCAGTTCTTCATACTTAGTTTACCAGGAAAAGGAGGTGGAAGAATTTCCTTTTCAATCTTTTCTCTCTAACTACCTTTTGCTGAGAGGGAGGTTAATTTTATTATAAACTGTAAATACATTATTTGATTTGTGCTTTTCTATTTTTATATGATAGCTTTATGTCTTTTGGAAATGAAGCTTCCTATTGTTTTTGTGGCTTTTTTTTTTCTTTTATGGAGAAGAAGCTTTAAAAAGTGACTTGCGTACACAAGAATGTCACTTCCATCTTGCAATAAATGTGATCTAGCTGCCCAAAATTATCTTTTTGTCAACATAATGCTCTATTTTAGAATTACAGCAGATTTCTTACATGTAAATAGTGTAACAGCAGTTTCATACAGCTGATTGAGAAGAAGCCATCCTTATTACCATTTCTATGTTTCTGTAATCAAGTTAGCTCTATTGCCTGGAAACATTTGAAAATATCCTTTATCATTGGAGCTTTTCTTACTCAATTATTTACAGTCTGTATGTCCCATATAAAGCAGGATATCCCTCTCCACTGCACAGGGCTTGACAGTGAGCTAGCGTGAGAAATTATGCACATAAATAAGGAGACTAAGAAAAAGTGGAGGAGGAGTTGACAAAAGGTTTATCATTTTTATATTGATTTTGTATAGCTGTAGTGCTAAGAAATTCCCTTCCACACTAATCCTGCAAGACCCTGCGGGTCTGTACCAGAGGAGGAGGATTCTATCCAAACAATTTTGATCTCAGCATAAGTACACAGAGAAACTATTGAATGACAACAGTTAGGAAGCACAGACAAAGGAACTGACCATGGTCTAATTGTAAGAGATGATTAGCTTGTACTTATGTGTGTGGGGAGCATTGCACAAAGCTCAGCAAAGGCTGTGACAGGAGTAACAACATGGCTCTGCAGATAGTTGTGGGACACATCTCCGAAGTGTGAGAAGTATCATGGCTAAGCACATAAATGTGGATTAAATAAACAATGAAAGAGGTAGCCACAGGTCAGACAAAGGCAAGAGTAGTACTGAGTGATGGGGAAGTCACGGATAATCCAAATAGTAAAAAAAAATTCCAATAAGTAAAAAAAAAACCCCATTGTTCTATGGAGGAGAGTCAGTTAAAAGGTGACATAGCCAAAGCAACAGGATAAGACAGTAAGTCTAATAGTGGTAGAGCTGATGGATGTGAATATAGCATGTTTTGCTATTGCCAAAAGCTAAAAAGAGGATGGAGAATTTAACTTTAGTGCGTGTTTTAGAAGGGCTGTAACTCCAAATGTGTTAGCACAGCTAAGCGATGACTGGGGCATGAGTATCTAGAAAATAGTAAAACCCAAGCTGCATTCCCAGGTAGGTTACAGCCCTGACTGGGAGGTGGGGTGGTGGTGCGCTTGGAGATCATGGGAAACAGCGATGTGAGCTTTCATGGCAGGGAAAAATGAGGGCCTATTACAGCTTTATTAACTGATACCCACATCATTGCACCGGGAAGATGAAGCGAGGTTTTCTTTTGTAGAAGGGAGTCAGGTGTGAAGTAGTCAGATTGATTTGTGAATTATTTTTTACAGAAATCACAATCGATTTTTTTGTTGTTTACTAATGAGATTGCTCAGACACATGAGGGAGACAGAACCAAGGTGCATCTGCAGAATCCCAGGGAGAATTGGTATGGTTAACATTTTTGAGGAGCTTCCAGAAAACATGCTGACAAAGAGAGTAGAGAGTTGGGGAGAGAACTGCTTTCTGAACAATAAAATAAAGTAAATCTTTAGAAGTAGGATAAAGCCTTTCCCTTGACCGCTTTAACTTGCCAACGAGCAATTACTCAGCAGATCGCTCTGCTGTTGGTCTCACTGACCTTGGCAGCATTTCAAGGGTTGTAGTTATATACGGATGAACTGCTCTTGAACAATTTTTTCAACATATTAAGCACAAACAAGTTTTTCCTCAGCGCTGGGCGAGCAGGTCTGTCTTCCCACCTGTTTATTCTTTAAATGGGTGTTTACTTTGTGGCTGCTGCTATAAAGATAGTTTGATTTGTTTATATTGCCCTTACAACCTCCAAGACAAGTAGTGAGGTACAGGCTCTAGCCTGTTGTTATATTTATTTTTCTTAGAGCTGTTTTCTTCAGGAGCTGAGTGTCACAGAGAAACCAGGTCATTTTATTGTGCATTTCCAAGAGTATTTCCACTTAGTGAAGTAAAAATTGTTGCCTTCTCAGCATGGCAAATGAAGAGTCAAATTGCTTTTTTCTCGCTTGCCCTAGAGTAGACAGTAGCTCTTTCTGAGCAATAAATTTCAAAACATAAGGGACATCAGAATGTTTCTCCATATTTTTTATTGTCACTGTCCATTTGTAACCCAGGCGTTTTTATGCCAGTTACAACTCTCAACTTCATAGCAGAGTATTTATGTAATTTGTGTTGTGTATATGAAAGACTTCCACTCTCCCTTTTTATGTCTAAAAATAAACAATTGAATCATGCTTACTTCTAAAAGTCATTAACCATTTAGCTGCAGTAGTGTGAAGTATTTTAGAAATGCAGATATATTTGTTTGATGCAGCTGTTAGCTGGGAGTCACATGAAGTGCAGTGGCCTAAATTTGCAACTTCTTTGGGAAAGGAATATTCCAAAGAAGTTGTAAACTTTAAGGGCAATGCGCTTTATTCACCTTTTGGGAAAGGAATAGCCCACTAGATCTCTGGCTGGATGCACAAAATGGGGGAGATATGTATGGGTTAATCACAGAAGCACTAACTGGAATGTGTACTGAATCATCTAAATCCAGAACTCATTTGATCAAACAGATTATGGTATTCTTGTGAAGCATGAATGCTGTTCAAAATGTTTAGCACCTGAACTAACGATTTGTATGTATTTCTAAATGCTGACTATCTCTTCAGTCTCATTTTCAGGTAGCCCACTGTTTGTATTGTTAGTTGACGTGTGTTAAAGAGTAGAAAGAAGGAAAGAACAAACCTGTCTCTTTAATTAAAATACAGTAGTCCTTAATTTTATTCCTCTCTAATATCTTTTAAACTCCAAATTGCTTCTTGAGTTATGTTGATTTTTATGTATACTTAAAGATATTCAAAAGGGAACTTGGCCAAAGGAAATCCTAATTACTCTAAACTTCCAGAGTTGTTTTTATTTCAATACTTCAGGACATTGGGAAGCAAAATCAGAAGTGATTGCAGAGGTTTGCTTTCTTGTTCAGAAAAAATGTAGACATCTGCTTACCTGGGTTAAGCATCAGCATTTCCCTAAGGCTGAGAATTGCAAGACTGGTTTGGGGAGTTTTTTTTAAGTAATGTGTTTAATAAGTTGGGTAAGATTGTTTTGACTAATGTGATAAGTCTGTTCTATGTTGCTGATATCCACTGCTCCATTGTGCATCTCTGGCACAGGGTGGCTCCAGCTTCAATACCACACCTGATGTGGGCCACACTTCTGAGCCATCGCTTTTGCTCTGAACACATACTTTCAGAGATCTGTATCAAAGGTGTTCAGCAGATAACTACATGCTCAGTGTTGTGATGAAATGAATCTAATAAGAATTAACAAAACTCAAGATTTATTGCTATTATTTAGCATCTTACAGGTTTGAACTAAATGCTGGCAATATATGTTTCAAATACTGAACAATTTGAGGCATCTAAATTGCTTACTGTCTTTTTCCTCCTGAGAACTGGAATGTTTTACTATTTCCTGTATCCACTTGAGAAGAGGTTAAATCAACAGTTTACTGCAAAGCTATGGTAAATCGCTTATCAATTGTTTGTTTGGTCTGGCAGTGACATTCATGGGTCTGAGGTGAACAACCATATATTATTTTGTGAAGCTCAACCTGCATCTCAGTCTGATGATACAAGACTGCATATGCACAGCTGGTGTCCAGGTGATAGCCTGGGTGAAAATTTGCTCTGTAATTAAGTTTTCATAACACAGTTGTGCTAAAATATGTTTTTGTTTCCTTTCTGTCCTGGCTTGTAATGAGTTCAGTGACCCTCTCCTGTCTGGGTAGTTGTTTTGCAAGATTGGAACAGATATTATTTCAGAAAGTCTGTTATTTTTTGTGATATAACTAGCATGTACCATGAGTAAATTAAGTAACTGTCGTAGGAAGCCCATAAATATGAATACTTTTCCAGCTGCTTTTCCATTAAACTCTGTTAGCTGAATGAAATTAGTAAATAATTATGTTGGTGGGGAATCTGCTATATCCATGTGCTGTGTAACATCTCATTTTACAATGCAGCTTAATTTTTTCTATAGACCAAATTAGTTTTAGACAAATCTAAATTGCAAATTGGCCAATCTGCATTAAAACTATGCCTTCTTGTTCAGATTTGTCAACACCTCTTTTTTAAAAATCTTTAACATTAAGCATGGGTGGGTAAGACCATCTGTTTATGGAGCTTGCCTGCAGCTCCATTACTTAACACATGAGACAGGTTACAGCTGTTTAATTGTTATCGTGTTGAACGATTATCTTTCAGTCCAAAATTAATATTTATATATGTAAGCATGTTGTTAAACGTAAGTTATCTAAATGTGGATTAATGTCATTAAGCGCTCATATTAATCCTGCAAGAGGGCTAAAGTTAGCATTGTGGTACTTCCATGCTGATTTTGGGTGCTGCATGAGGCTACTTTCCCTGGTACACAGAACTGAAATTCAGATCCAGTGGTGGTTCACTGTAGAAGTGTGTAGTTTGTAATGAGTTTCTATTTCAGTGAGAATTGGGATCTAGTTGGTTTATCTTCTAAGAAGTTCCACCAAAGTTTAGTTGAGAAGAAAATAACAAGGAACAGTAAAGTATTTATTTTAACCTTTTTCTTTGCATGAAAAGACACTAACATGGCATTCAAACCAAAAACCTATTTTCTTCAGCAAGAAATTTCTGGTTTCAGCTATTATAGCTGTAAAAACCAGAAAGTCATCTGGTTTAGGTATTCAAAATTGTGGGGAAAGAATAAATAACATCTAGAGCTCACTCCCATAAGTGTGTTTCTGTTAGTACAGGACAGTGTCCTGGTGACTGATTAAAATGGTTTTGTGACTAGGAACAAACATGGAGGCATTTGTGTGCTGGTTTTCTATGTGACCATGAGCAATGTCAGCTCAGAAGTACTGCTGGTGTTGAAGAATGCTAAGGAGTAATCTCCTTCACTAAGTTATATGGTCTGCACCTGCTCTCTTCAGCACGTGTTTAGCTTAGGGCACCTTATATTATAGATTTCAAATATGACTACAGGGAAATGACACTTTTATCTTTTTATAAGATCAGAGAGCAAGTCAAGACAAATTTGTTCCTCCTGATAATTAAAGGCAGTGCTTACTGAAATCTTGATATGGCTATATATCGTTACACTATATATTTTTGAAGTATGGGCTTGACAAAGTAAGTCATGCACCAATCTGAGGGCTTGATTGATCTTCACGTTTGCAGGTTAGAGGGAGAGCAGCATAGATAACTAGTATTATGATGACCACCATCATTTTAGTATTGATGTCAAGTTGCCAAGTATGGTTTACTTTTCTCCACAGTTCAAATTACTGAGAATATTCACATTTCATAGTTTTTTAATGAGTCACATATTTAATGTACCTTAATGCATTCATGCCAAGAATTCCTCATAAATTTTAAGATTCTTTTGAGATTTTTGAATTTTGATCAGAAGGAATTTTTTGTCCTTCAAATTAGAATAATTACTGCTGTATTAATATATTCTGTAATTATCAATATTCTTCAATTTATTTTTTTCCTTAGTTTCGAGTTCATGGAATTATACAACAATACAAATTTAATCTTAAAAGTAAGATTGTATCTGAATGAAGGTATGACCTTTGACATTCAAACAGTTTATTATCAGATAAAATTAACCCAAAATTGAGAACTAATTACATCAAATATCAGTTCATTCACCACAATATTGTGAGTGAAATCCTACTTTCAAAACACCTGGCTACACTGGAATCAGGATTTCACCACAGTATTTATAACTGTATCCACGATGCAAAATCTTTATGGAAAAGAGAAGATTAATTTCTTGGCACTGAGGGCTGATAACCACAGTTTAAGAAGATTTCATGAAATTTAGTACAAGTATGTTTTTGATCTTTCCTGTGCCTGAAGAGCATGTTATTAATTTGCCAGGCCAAGCCTTGAATATGCAAAATATTTGTACAGTTTGGTAACTATAAAAATATTCAATTACCGGGTAAATTTAAAGTGGTGCATACATATCTGAAGCTGTGAAAAAAATTGAGTTACTGGTCAGGCCTTAACACATTTCAAGACCAAGTATCTCAAATACAGATTATCTGTTAGCATACTTTAAATTGCTAATTGGTTGATTTGCATTTAAATGAGGACTACATGTGAAGTTCAAGTTAGGCACAGTTTTCCGAAAACAGCAGAATCCTCTGAGATGTGAAGAATTTTAAAGAATGTTGCAAAGCTTACTGGAGCTGAAGTGGCCAGAAAGTGCGTGATTTGTACGTTGTATAGTTGCATGCTGCTCAGACACACTCTGAAAGTACTTCCAGTCAGAAGGAAAGATGGAAACAGAAGTGCTTCCTGTCCCGTTCCATCACCTAATACATTTTCAAGCCAAATTTATCTTTCATGCAGTTCTTAATGTAAGTGTCAGGTTTTACCTGCATCTGTCTGAGGCAGGTCTTTGAGAGCTTGTCAAAGGTCTCAAACACGTGTGAACTTTTTCAGCCTGTACATGTGAGACAATTTTAAATCCTTAGTGGTGTATACCCTTTCCTCTAAATCCTGTTCCAGGTAAATAGCTGTTAAATAGGAAACAACACTGCTCAAGAATATATCAGCAGTCCCAAACTTCTTATGTCTATTACGTCCTTAAAAGCAACTGAGCCTTTTATTCTTAGATACATGAGGTTTTCCAGTAATAATGATGAGAGATCTTGCTTTATAGTAAAATTGGGATGGATTCCAAAACAAAAAATCTAAAGGGTAGTGGACTTATGTGACTTGTACATAAAAACCCATAAATGGTTGCTACAAAGAATGGTTGCTGTTTTGGCAAGGGATAAATTGCAGTGAATTCGTTTCTCTCTGCAGAAGTGTACGCAGCAGATACCTCTGCTGTAGGTCTGCATAGACATTGGAGAAGAGTGCAGAAATGATGGTGTGATTTCAGGTTAAGGATTAAGTTTTGGCCTATGTAGGGAGGAAAACAAAGAAAATTGCCTGAAACTATTATTCCATCCATGTGTTCTCCTTTACAAGAAGGGCAAGATGGGAATTTATGCGTTAAAAAGTATCAAAAAGAAAGAGTGTTTGTAATCCTCCTCTATTGGCAGCAATGCTCTGAACATACGGTATGTCTAAGACAAGGTTCTTGTAAACTCAGAGAAAGGATGACGACCATGAGCTGCTTACGGTGGAAGAACATGTGCTTTCAGTACTGTTCAGTGATGAATAGAGAGAATTACATTTGCAAATGATACCAAAGCACACTGCCCCAAAGCGCTTTGGAAGACAGGACAAGAATTTAAAATTACTTTAACAAATAACACAGGCTATGCGGAAAAATAAGGTGCAGTTCAGCAAATGCTGGGTTCTGTGCTTAAGTAAGAATAATCAACTGCACAAATTCAAGTTAGGAGGCAGCTTGCCAGGCAGAAGAGATTCAGAAAAGGCTGTAGTGGATGATGACATGAGTGAACTGCTCTGAAGACAGGCTAGAATAGTGGCTTTAAAATTTTATGAATTCTGGGCGTCTGTAAGTTTTTTGGTAGAGGTATGGAGCTCCTCAGAAACTGCACATGGATGCATGGTGCTTTTTTTTTTTTTTTTTTTTTTTTTTGGTCACTTTATGGGAGTAAAAGCAGTTGTTTAAAGGAATCAATATACTATTCTCTAAGTCTGCTGTGTGTAGGATGGGAAATACTGGGTTTAAATACCACAAGGGATATTTGGTTCAAGATGTTTTAATTGTCAAGATAGTTAAACTTGGTGGAAATGGAAGGAGATTAAGGGTGATCTGGTAGCCAGGTCAGGAGAACTAAACCACTATGGACTAAGTCTTGACTAGGTCAAGGGGTCATGCCAGAGCCATCAACTCTGATTTTTGTACCAGTTCCCCCAAAACAAGCACAAAAGCCTGTTTACACAAACTGCATTCTCCCTAAAGCTTGCCATGCTTTTGGAGAATTTCTTCGTTTCTCTTCTGTTGGCAAGTGTCTGTGAAACCACTGATAAAGCGTGTGCCTCATTCCTTGTTACTTTTTGGCTGTGCGGGGAGTAAGAAATAATGTTCGTAACACTTTGTTAGCACAAATTGCATAAACGTAGGTTCTTCATCTAAGCTTCCCTTTTGCTCACCATGGAAAAAGATGTAATGTCACCGAATGGAATATCTATTTTTTTTTCTTCTTTTTTTTTCAGTTTACTTTATGTACATAGGACTTGAAAACTTTTAAATGCACAAAAAACATGTTAGAAGAACATTAGTAAAGTTACAAAATTAAGAACACAAAGTTAGGAAGCCACAGACAGCAGTGTTGTGTGTCATCATTATATCATATAACAGAAGTTATATATTATGGCACTTGTGTACAGTTGTAAAAAAAATACAGTGCTCTTTTTAACTACTTTCTCTCTGCACCTGACGGACCTGATTTAAGAATGTTGCAAGGCTGTGAAGGTCTGTCTCATGCAGAAACTCCACTAAATTTGTGCCAGAGACTGGTGCACAGGGTGATGATCTCATGATTAAGAATGACTTTGAAGAACTTCGTTCCACTCTTGCTTTTACCCAGTATTTTCTGTTAGTCAGTCACAAGGGCAAACTTTAAGAGTGTCCTCTGACCACTCTTCATGTTGCGGGAGCCTGACTTGCTTCTGTGTGAATTGCTAAAATGCTAGTTTGTATATGAAATCCTATATTATAGATATTCTGGAAAACCACATCATAGGTGTTTGCAGCCAAGTGGGTGGAGACTTCTTACTTTAAGCTTCCTATGCCTTATTTACCCACCTGTAAAATTAGATAAGAATACATTCTCTGCTCACACCAGTAGTGTGAAGATACTTTACTAAATAATTTCTGTACATTGACAAAGGAAGAAGGGTAAAAAGATTGCACAGGTAGCCATAAACCTGGCATTGCCTAAATTCTGGGTGTTTAACTTGGCCACCCTCATGATATTCTTATAATCTAGGAGGTTATTGGTTGTCCTGTGGATCATAAACAAAGTTTTATACAAATATTAAAAATATGACACTTAGTGAAAAGTTATGCAGAAGTCTGAACATGACCGATACAAGATCATTGTTCACATCTTCCTCTGAATCTGTGTCTGGGAGCTTGAAGTTTGTTTAGCGGCAGAGATATGTATGCAGTTGTTCACCAGAGAATGGGAATTGCTGTCCTGAATTGTGGGAGATGAGAAGAGTAAGCAACGCTGAGCTTGGTAGGAAAGGAGCAGGACAGTGTTCTTCATTGTTGCTGCATACTGAAATTATTTCTTCATCTTTTTATTTTTTTCTTTCCTTTGCCCCTTTGCCTGTCTTCTCTCTTTCTAATTTCTGCTTACTGTTTTCTTTTAGAGGGAGAGGCTGTAACAGTAAGGAAGGGAGAAAGCTGGTATTAGTGGATAGGAGATGGGTTCAGCTCACACTTTCAAGGTGGAGGAAGCAAAAACCTTAAAGTTTTTAATTTAGGCAGTCCTTGATCGACCTGGCTTTGGTCACATTCTTTGCATTTTTGCTTCACATCTGGTGGTGCTATGAGGTCAAATTCTGCTCTTGCAGCAAAGTAACTCATGACTCCAGTGGAGCTGTTGTGAGTTGACACTGTAATGTCACTATATATACCCTACAAAAAAATACATGGTATGTTGTAGTCTAGTGTACAGGCTACAAAGATTATGAAGGGTGAAGATGTCTGGTGGAGGATAATAATGTAAACTAATAGAAATGCATATTTGCTATACAGTATTTAAAAGCATGTCACCATTACAATCCTTTCTGAAAGAATCATAAGAATAAAGCAGTGTTAGAAGTACAAATTAAGGAACTTCAAATCAGTGGGTATATGACTTATGCTGATTTAAACAAGAGCTGATTAGGATAAGTGGATTTAATATATACTTGTATTCTGTGGCTATTCTGTCATACCTGGAGGAAGTAGCATATGAATAATCTAAGGAAGGCACTGACTTACATCTCTGATAGGAGACTCATGGGAGACATTAAATTTAACCAAAAAAAAAGTCTGGGTTCTGACTGGTTATGAAATATGCCATATTAAATGTGAATTTGCCTGTTATCAGGTCTTTGTCAAATATATTTGTCTGCCACATATTTATATAAATATCCACACACATTATTAACACCATTTATATTTTACATTGTATGAATTTTGAATGCCATTTACATCTTCTTGGATCTTGACTATCCTAGGAAATGTACAAATTTTGCATCTTAATTTTTGTTTTTTGTCATTCCATTTGGAGCTATGTGAAGTCCCCCTACTTCTGGAAATAATAGCAGGATTTAAAATTTCACGGTCTTAAACCCTGCAAGAAAACCCTTTTAGGTATATTGTCTGGTCTATAATTAGACTTTTTAAGGACTTAACCCACATGTGCCAGATGTGTAAATATCTTGCCAAGGAGCACCTGCTGAGTTGCTCCATCTTAATGAATTGCTCCAAATCTCACCTAGAATTTTCTATGCAGAGGGGAAAAAGACTTGTATTTCGTACTTCCACAGAGCTGGCTTTATTCCTGTTTCAGTTGCAGTGCTGTGAAGATAAGGAAGACAGGATGGCTGGTTAAACTTCACTGAAAAGTTACACTTGTTTTGGTCACTTGTTTTCTACTTTTTAATTCTTCTAGGATGCTGCATGTTAAGCCAAATAGTTTCTAACTTTGTTCTTAATGCCAACTGACCATCAGTAAAAGGATGCTGGAAGGTAGAACTTGTTTTCCAAGCATTAGAAAAGGTTCATGGGCTGGAACTGACTTCTTATAAGGCTGCGGGATACAAAAGAGCATTTTCTTAAGTCTTTTTATTTTAAATGCAGTGTAGATTTCTGCATGGATATAGCATGTGTGGGCCTGGGATTGCAGGGGCTGTTTCCAGTTGCCTAGAAGGTTTTTTTTATGTTCTGTTTTGTTACCTATCCCTACGTTTGTAGAGGCATTTAATGTTTCACTGGTGGACAGATCCATTCCCCAGACAGACCTAATTGCTTCCATTTTATGAAATAAAGCTTGATATTTCCTCCACTCATACTACACTGTGTTCTAAGAGCAGCTGTGTAGGAGTAAGAGGAATTAAATTGGATGAGTAAGAGAAGAATTTGATCCACCCTGAAATGCAGCTGTATCACTTTACTTTTTGTTTGTGGTTAATGTGAAAAGCTATTTAGTTTGTTGCTGCTGTTCTAAATGTTCTGTAATTGATGTTTTCATCTTCTTACTTTGTCTCCCTTTAACCTCACTGTTATTGGGGAAAGGGGGCAGGGGGAATCCACCGCTATGCAGTGGACATCTGACACTTCAAGAGAGGGGGACTAGAAAGTTTCCACCTCTTAGCTGTAGCAGTGACAGTGGCTTCTGTGAGGCTACGTATCTCATCACCTCCCTCCTTGGGCTCAGAAAGAGCTTTTTGCCATTCATCCAAACTGGAGGAAAGGCCATGGTTGGAAATGCCTTTCTTGGCCATCCAATACACGAAGTTTAGAGTTAATAGCAAGTGACAAAGTACTTGCTAGACAAGGGCCATCATCCCCCAGGGATTTAGAAGTGGTCAGATTTTGAAAGTAAAAGAGCCCATGTGGGCTCTGTTGAGAGCCCTTGTCCACAGCAAAACTAGGGGACTGAACCCAACATTTTGACTCAGTTTGTCATGTCCTACTACAATAGTCTGTAATATGCCATCACCTTATGTGAAGGTGGCTGGGTTTGGTAGCTTGCAATGAACCTGGCCTAGGTGGTTTTGCTATATGACATTAACCCCTTTAACACAACTGAATTTGATGTCTGTTTCCTGAAAGGAGGGAAGATATAACCCATCTCAGCTGTGTTGCATGTATTAAAAGTAGGGCCTGCTGCTTTAAATCCATCTTGTGCTGTCTTTCATCCATCTATATCCTCAAACTTTTTGTGATATTTTAAGTGTCATAACTTAACAAAAAAAAGTCTTCCTATTCTTGTTACACCATGTTATTTATTTTTATACATCTAAAGCCTAAGTTTAATTTTAACCTGTTTTTCCAAATGAAATGGATCTTCGTGCTACTAACCCCACTACACCCTCTTCCACCCGTATATATGGTCTAACTTTATTTTACGTAATTTGTTTGTGTGCTTGAAAGAATAACTGTGGCTGAACTGAAGCAGAGGAAAAATATTCCTCCTAAAAATTCTGTTAATCCAGTAGGAACTAAGATAGTGTGCTGGTTATGCCGTCAGAGTCATATATGACCTGCCCAGCATGTTCAGTGTTTTAAAGCTCGTAAGCAAGTAATTACTCTTACATTGTGTTGAAAAGCTTTGATTATATTTTTGTTATATGTGAAAATCAAAGCATGTGAAGAAGAAGAAAAATGTAGTCTCAGAAAGGCAGCATCTCTTTCTCCTGCAGGCCTCCTTTCTAAAATAGTTTCATTGAATTCTGACGATGTTTGCTGAAAATAAAATTTCTTGCATTTTTAAAAGCATTGAAATACATTCTCATTTTCTAAGAGATGTAAGACCTCTCATGTCAGGTGCATTTGCTTGATTTGCATGTGAATTCTGAACAATTCTTGTTTTATGTGACACTTCTGAAATGTCTGTCTGTTTTTTTTTTTTCTTTTTAATTCTCAAGCTCACTATTTGGATAAGATAGTGAAAGGTACTGTATATTTGCTCTTTGATGACATGCCTATACCTACGTGTACTTTTTTGTATGAATATATAGTTACAAACCTACTAGTCTGGGCAAAAGAATCTTCTCTTCCATACATTCCATGGATTATAGATTTAATTTATATGACTTTCAACTCATCTCAAATTAAAAATGAAATTTTGCTTATGTTATATAGTAACATTTTATCGTTAATTCTACGTTTATATAAAAACTATATACATGTATGAGATTTTGTTTGAACCAAAAACTGAAGATAGCATTAATTTGCTGTTTGGAGCTTTTTATTTGTTAGTTTTGTCATTGGACCTCTACCTACAAAACTGTAAATATTTAGGAAGCAAAGCAAAGTGATCCTCTTGTCACAGAACAAATGTCCTTAGTTCTAAAGAACAGATTAACTATAGATATATGTGTGTTTTTATATAGACAGATCAGTAGAATACCCCAGGCTTTTAAGCTTTTGTTTATCTCAATGTAGAAAATCTAAAGGAAATTATTACTTGTATTTTGTATGAAGCTAGAAATAGCTTGCATATGCAGTGCAACATTTTCAATTAAAAGGTTCAAGGATGTGAAAGTCTAACATGAAACAGCAAAGATTCTTGTATCTTCAGTTATGGTGAAAATTTGATTTAGAAAAATGTTTAAAATATTCCTACCCCTCTTTCCCTGAGTATCTTTCTCTATTCCTTACTTGTGGTTTGTTTGGTTTGGTTTTTTTTTTCGTTAGAATATTGCAATATTCATGGCAATATCCAGGCTTTCACACAATAAGTCTTGAGTGTACCCACTTGACTCCTAAAACACTCTATCATTATTGCAATTAAATATGTAAGTCTTCCATAAAGTAAACAGAAGAAAGATTAAGAAAAAAATAGCTCTCAGTGCATCAACAAATGCTACCAGCAGCTACAGTCTGAAAGAATAAGAGTAGGAAGACTAATCTCAGCCTGGCATAATGGCACAATATCCATAGCTGTATCATCACCATACTTCCTCACAAGAGGTTTTCCTGATTCTCTGCCTTCTAAGAGTAATTTGACAAGAGTTAAGCACCCTCTATAACTTTATTTCTAGGAATGTTTGTAATTTGGAAATACATGGTTGAAAGGAGTCAGTAAATTCAAAAGTCTTTAGAAGAAAAAAATAGCTATTACTTCTGAAAGACTATTCTAAGCTCAACTAAGCTTAACCAAAACAGGTCAGTAGATTAGTTCATGAAGACACTAGTTCTACAAAGTGAAGAAGTGTTTAGCCAGTTACTTAGATTTTTTGGATACAAGTTTACAGAAAATTGTTGTGTCCCAAACTACCTGATTTGTAGTCACCTTCTCATAAGATACTTAGTGCCATATCTGTACTTGCTTCTGTCAGTGTCTTATCATAGCCATAGATAAGGAACACCAGAATCTGCATATTTATAGTGTTGTCATCCTCATACAGATCATGTTGGCTGCATGCCAGATTTCATCACTAGAAAGTGACAGATACTGTTTTTTTAATGCAATGTTAGACTGAAAACAACGATTTTGGATATATTAAATTATTTTAATTGTTTCCCAAATTTTCCCTCCTTGGCCATAAAAGCAGACAAGATAGGATATAAAGGTAACAGCACAAAAGCCTTAGGGAGATTGTCACAAAAAATCACTCTCTGCTCTCTGTCTTGAAGCACGTCACTACCGTGTTTTTGTTCAGTCTATCAATGTTTTATTGTGGTCCTTATGGTATTTCATTTTGTCCGTCCTAAGTAATCAAATACGCACAGCTATTACATTTAGTTGGAAATCCTGTTGGTCCTGTCCCATCCGTATGCAGCCTGAATCCTAATGTTTGTTAGAATAGATGCTAAGCTGCTTCACTATTTCCTGGGCTTTGCTTATTCTGTGAAAAGGAATGTATTTTTGGCATAAAGTATAGTCATTAAAACTGGCCTATACTTTGTGCAATTATTTAACGCACTGTAATTTCACATGAATATACGGCAACTCTGAGACCAGATAAAGTTAATGTTCTCTTCTATTACGTGCCTAAAATCATATCCATTTTCCTACTTAAGAATTTGGAGGGATTTGTTCATAGTAACAGGGAGCTTAAACTTTGTGCCAGTAAGTAACCAGTACTGCATAGAGCAAATAATGATTTATTCTATGAGCACAGAAAAATGTATCATTTTATGCAGCTGTGTTTGCACTATGCACTCATCTCTTGTTACTTTGCCCAAAAAGAAAAAAAAAAAAAATTAAAAAGCAAACTTAATTTTGTCTGGCCTGCAGGTATTTAGAGGATTGATGCTTTTATTTCCTGCCTGTACAGGTAAGTGGTGTCTCAAGCGTCAGGCCAATCAAAGATGCCACTTTGTTAAGAATTACGTTCCCCAGGTAATGTTGCTGTTCCACTCCATGTGCAATTACAGTATTTGTGCTGTTCCTAAGGCCTGTTCCTAGTAAGTGTCCCTTGTTTGTATTTTTTTTTCTTTTTATATAATTGCAATATTTAAATCACTTGTGATTTTTCTTCTTTGTCTGTTTCAACAGAGGGCTGCCCTGGTTTGTGCAACAGCAATGGGAGGTGCACGCTGGACCAGAATGGCTGGCACTGCGTCTGCCAGCCGGGATGGAGGGGAGCGGGCTGTGACGTAGCCATGGAAACTCTCTGCACTGACAGTAAGGACAACGAAGGAGGTAAGATATACCAGTTGGATCTTTAACACTGAGGAGAACATAATGAGGAACAGAGATTTTACAGTCAGGTGATGAAATACTGCCATGAGAACTAGGCACACATTTTACTAGCTCATGCCTGTAAAAAATATGCTGTGATATTCAGTACTTTTATACTGCCTATCAGCAAAGCCTTACAAGGTGCTTGTGGCAGGTGAGATGTGTACTTAGAAAATGATGGTCATCACCTTAGTTTCCCTGTAATGTTCTTTTATACTGGAATAAAGCATAGTTTCAACTCAGTGAACTGTAGTGGAGGGGAAGAAAAGAACTCATTTTCAGTGACCTCACAAGGAAATTATCCCAAGAGAAGAGGCTGAATGGGGAGTTTACATTTTAATCTATGATACTATTGCTGGAAACAATTGCTTGCCCAGTCTATAGAGATCTTGTCCCTCTGTAGCCTGTGAATGCTTAGATTACTGACAGGATGCTCCCAGAAGTCATTTTTTTTAGCTTACTTTTCCACAGTCTGTCATTCAGGTGACAGGTAACAATCTGCAGCAAGACACAGGCAGCATTGTTGACTTAAGGAATCAATCTGCAGTCACAGTTAAAACAGTGCTGCTGTTTATTGCTTTGCATGTCATTTGATTTGTCATCCTTCTCTGTTACATGTTTTATATTTTGAGTCAGTTTTGCATATTTAGGAGCCTAACGAATCTGGCGCAATCTGATATACGCAATCTGAGCTAGTGTGGAGCTGAATTTCTGTAAGTAAGGAAGGGAGTGAGAGGAACAATCAGCTATAGCATTTCCATACAGAGGTGTGCTCTTTAGGGAGTTAAGTTTAAGTGGACCAGGGGATTGTGCACATGAGGAAGAAAGAGAAACCTGCAGGCATGAAAGGAGATGAAGCAAGGAGAAGGAGAAACCAGGTTAGAGCATAAACAGCTTGGAGGAAAAAAAATAGGTTCTGTAGGGAAAGAAGGGGGAAAAATGTTGAAAGTTCAATGATAAACTAAAGCAGATTCAGTAAATGTTAAAGATGCTCGTAACATGACATATCAGAGTGAGAGTCAAGAGCAGATAACGGAGCAGTGGGAGAAAGAGGAGCAAGGTGAACAGGAATGCATGTGAACAGAAGGGCAAAGAAGGTGCTCCTTCAGACTGAAAACAATAATAACTTTGTGAGGAAAAGGGGGAGAGTAGCAAGGAATTGAAGCAGAAGGATCTAACAGGATGACTTAAAGTTTAAGAAGAAAGTATAATATTGAGGGGGGAGTCTAATGCTGGTATTTTGTTGCCTTTTTTCTCTCAATTTTTTTCATCATTTCCTTTACAGACATTATGCAGCTATGTATGAGGAAGGGATAGGCCAAACAGTTGTTTTGCTATGATTGACCTATATAATGCTATTTGTCATTGGCATTTCTCTTACAGTGAAACTTATTTTAATTTATATCCTTCAGTACAGAGCATATTCACTTCAGTCTTTGACTAGTGGCTGAGGAAAAGGGTTAAAATATAAAATTAAATTAAATACTGGAAGCATACCAAACAAAACTGGGAAAAGAAAGTCATCTTTGCCAGAAACCCACCTGGAAGAGAAGCAGTGTTTCTTCCCTTTCCAAGAGGACCTGCAGTCAGCCCACTCATCTCTCAAGCAAGCCATTTAAATTCCAGACAGCTACAGGGAATGGCACAAGGATGCCTCTGCTGTATTTGTTTATTGTGGGAGATTAGGTTGTCTGAGTACTTACACTGAATTTATACCGATGACTGCAGGTAGTGTGATTTACATCACACTAGTCTCAGTGGTTATATAATTAAAGTTATCTTGGTGGTTAGCTAATTGATATGCTGTGGTTAATGTCTATGTTTCATCCTACACTGGATAAAATATATTTCATATATTAGTATGAGTATAACTCATTTATAAGAGTGTCTGCTGGTCCTTTGATTCTTTCAGCTCTTTCTGGCACCGATTGTTCAAAATGTGGGAACATGAGCATCCCAAGGACCACAGTGTGAACACTCTCCATAGGAAATGCTAATGACAGCAAGGCATACTTCACCATTTTCCCTTCTAGATACTATTGACATGACGATTATTAATCATCTTCCTTTTAGCACAGATTTCTGAAGGTCTTGCAGATCATTTTCTTTCTCTTTAAGGATCACTCTATTTTTCCATGTGTTTGATTTGGATAATAAAACACAGAATTTTCTTTACATTGTAGCAACACCCAGGAATGTCTGTGCAACAAGCAGACCTTAGGCTGAATTAAACTGATAATGACTTTCTGGGGAGAGGAGAAGTCAGAGTTGTCTGTGGGTGGAATAAGCCTAACTTCTTTATTTGGGAAAAAAATGTGTATACTTTAACAATGTGGGCTTTTTTTGTCATCACTGTAGGAACAATAAGCTGCTTACTCTTTAGTTTAGGTAGGTCTTTATTGAACAGATTCCTTTGTTAAGTTTGCTTTTCGTTAGCTCCTATCCAATTATTAAGAGTAGTTACACGTATCAAGCAGCAGGAGTTAAGGAATTATTAATACTCTTTTATTGCCAAAATGAAAATAAATACTTTAATAAAGCAAAGTGTACTTAGCACTACTGTATTTTTGTAATTACTTGCATAGGCTAGGCTAGCCTGCTCCTGGTAAGCATTGTCACAGGGTAGTACAAATTCAGCCTAAAGATTACCTGAACCTGGGCCTCTTCTCTCTGATAGTGGCTAATAGCAAATGCTTAACAAAATAATATAATAGGACAAATGTGAACTTAGAAATTTTTTTGTATATTAGCAGACTGATAATTAAAGTAGGAAATTACTGCCACAGAATGTTTTGAATGTGAGAAGGGTTACCAAGTACAAAGATAACCCAAGCGCAGGAAATTTCAGGAAGTTTGTACTTGAATTAGGATGATGCAGTGGCATGCTCACGTTCTCTGGTTTGTGGTCCAACAACTCCTATTATTATTCAACTTTTTGTTTGCATCTGTGGTTGCTGGGGAGTGCTGGGTTGATAAATCCATAGCATTTTTCCATGATGACTCCAGGATTTCTTTCTGGAGTGACAGCTCATTTAGAACCCAGCACTTTATATTTTAGGCTTCTTTGCTCCAACAGGAATGCTGAATTTGAGTACCCTATAGGTATGCTTGTAGAGGTGCTGCAGCAGTCACATTGAACAAGGCCCTTGTGCACTGCTCAGGAATAAATCAAGGGCTATTTCTGCTTTTGTGGCTTTTCCAACCAGCTGCTCTTACAGGCAGTCATTTTTGGTATCTATAATTGAGTCCATTCATTATAGCCTGTTGTAAATTGAGCTATGTGAGGATAACTGAGGTTTGTTAATACAATTTTCTGTACTTTCCAGCCTCTTGTCTTAGTGTGCCACAGTCACCAAAACCATCCTGGTGGGATGGCAAGCATCATATTCTTCCTATGTAGGCACTGAATTTCACTTCATGGAGATTTTTTGTTGCCTAAATATATGACCAGCTTGTTTACCAAGAATGCGATTTATGTAGGTCCTTGTCCACGATCTCCCCTTGATGCTGTCAGAACTTGTGCCCAGGACTTATTTTGTCCCCCTATTTTTCTTTCTTCCAGCAGTTTTATACACACTGTTTAAATTCCATTCAAAAGCAAACATGCCCACTGATACATTCTATTTTTTAGACATCCGTAAGTGTGGGAATGCTCCTCTCATTTAATGTTTTGAGGGTTTTATTAGTCTCTCCAAATTAGCAATCTTGTCACCAGACCATGCTCCGTTGCAATTCTGTGCATTTTGCAACACAGGGAAAAGTAAAATTAGTCAAGATTTTTACAGTAGATTTTAGCTTTTGAGGAAGAAAACAATAATGTAGTTATTATATCTTCTGTACATGGAAGGACCACTTCCATCTAGAACAAAAAAAACCAAACAAAATAGCCTTCTGAGACTGATGATTGTCCAGTTGGCTGTAGGAGTTTCTATTTTCTTTATAATTTCACTATCATATTTGAGTGATATAACTATAAGCCAGTGTTGAGCTAAGTCTCATATTTTTCAGGCTAAACAAAATTCATCAATAATTTTGCAGAGCCATTTCACAAAAGAAATTTTACTCTGCTTCACACAGTGCAATAGAGTACTCAACTTAGTGGTACTAGATAGCTCTAGCCACATAAGTACAGAGAAGGAATGAAAAATGTTTTCTCAAGTTATAAGGAGCCAGATTCATAACCATCCGTCACTCGCCTGGGCAAGTTGCTGATAAACTCCACAGAAAAATAACAAACAGCGTATCCCTGTATCTTAGCTGGTGAAAATGAGATTCTTTCTCTGATTGATGTTAGTGGAGAGGCTTGTAAAAATGCATTTCCAGCTGATTAGTTCAGAAGGTGTCAATCTCATGCAGTTTTATGACCTGCAGACTATACTCCAGATGTACATTTGCTTTTTATAAACTAACAGAGATGAATGACGAAATTTGAGCATTTATTTGGCAACTGCACCAGATATTGCCTGGGAGACCATACAGAGATATAAAACCCCAAAACTGTGCTTTTAACCATCAGTACCCCCAACTTAGACACTGATCCAAGCTTCTACAGTTAATATCAGTAGGGGAGGTCAGTACTTCAGCTAGGAAAGAGTTTCATATTGTATAAGAATGTGACTAGAAAATCACAGGAGTCACAGACTATTTGAGGTTGGAAAGGACTCTGGAAATCATCTAGTCCCACTCCCATGTCAAAGCAGGGTCAACTAGAGCAGGTTGCTTAGGGCTGTGTCCAGTTGGATTTTGAATGTCTCCAAGGCTGGAGACTCCACAACTTCCATGGGCGACCTATTGTAGTGTCCAACCTCTTTCACAGTACAAAAAGTTTTTCTGATGTTTAGACAAAATTTCTTGTTGCAGTCTGTGCCCATTGTCTCTTGCCCTTTGGCTGGGCACCACTGGAAGATTGGTCTTTTTTACACCTTTTTTACAATTAGATATCTGTACACATTGATGAGGTTCCCTCCCTGAGCTTTCTCTTCTCCCAGCTAAGCAGTCTTAGCTCTTTCAGCTAAGGAGAGATGTGTCAAGCCCTTAACCATCTTCATGGCCCTTCACTGAACTTTCTCTAGTATGTCTGTGTCTCTCTTGGACTGGAAAGCCTAGCCTGCACACAGCACTCCAGGTGTGGCCTTACCAGTGCTGAGAGGGCAAGGATCACTTCCCTTGACCTGCTTGGCAACACTCCTCTTAATGCAGCCCAGGATGTCACTGACACCTTCTTTGCTGCAAGGGCAGGTTGCTGTCTCATGTTCAATTTAGTGTCCACCAGGACTCTCAAGATCTCCACAAAGCTGCCATGCTACCAGTTGTCCCCCAGCATACACTGGTGCATGGGGCTGTTCCTCCCCAGGTGCAGGATTTTGCACTTCTTGTTCTTTGTTGAACTGCATGAGGTTCCTGTCAGCCCATTTCTCCAGACTGTCGAGGTCTATCTGAATGGCAACGTTCTCCTCCCAGGAAAAATCAGTGTTCTTTTTTGTCTCTTAAAATAGTTTAAACTTTGTTATACTTATCATTTTTTTTCATCCCTTTAATTTTCCCTGAACTGACTCAATGTTAGCCAAGTTAAATAAGAATTTTAGATGTGCAGAAGAACAGAAATCCTAGTCCTTTACTATTTTGCCAGTCCTCTAACTGATCCACATAGTACAGCAATCCTTAGAGGAATCCTTTAGAAGATCTCTGTTTACTTACACTCTTTCAACATACGATTGAACAAAAATGGATGATATTTTTCCCTTCAGAAAGAAGTTTTATTCTAAAGCTAGCTTCTTTTGTGAGAGAAGCAGTCATGGGCTTCCTCTGAGTGCTGCACTGGTATATTTTTCAGTTCAGTGCAGCAAGCAAAACTCCTTCTCTAATCTGAATGGAATAATGAAATGTTTGAGCTATTTCAGTCTTGCTGTTCTTTTGGGGAAACAATTATCAGCTATGTGATACCATATTGCATTCATCTAGACATTTTCTCTAGCTGACATTTCCAGGATGATTCTCCTTATGACTTTACTTACAGCAAATTAGTAGTTATCAATTTGATCTTGATTTTAATCTTTCACCAAATTAAATTTCCAGTGATGTGACAGATCTAATGCTCATTATATGTGAATATTTCAGCACATACGCGTAAAAGCAGCCATGTGTTTAAATCTTGTTTCTACTGGCCAGCATTCATCATCAGTTTATTCAAAATAAAATCTAAATGTTAAATACAGATTTTGTTCTCTCATACATTTTCATGCAAAATGGTTGTGGAAATTGCCTTTGCCATTAGCAACAAAATCGTTCTGCTATGGTATAAAGGAATCCACCTTGATAAATGTTGTGAAATATTTAAAACTACTTGCAGCACAGATAGTCTAAAAAAACTTCAGGAAAACAGCAGAAGGGGAGTTACTTGTTTCTTTTTTTCAGCAAGCCAAATAACCTCAGATAAAAGCTACTTAGACCCACCTGAAGTGTTTAATATTTATAAGTTAACAGTGTATGTAGAGCTTGAGTGCCTTCATTTTCTGGTTTGTTCAACATGTTTTTAGAAAAGTATTGAATAAATAGGTTTAATTTTTACATGATACTGAGTGTATTCAGCTTGCATGGATTTCCATGGGAGTTTAAGAACTCAGTGGAACCAAACTTCCTTTAATTGAAAGTAAATTCATTAAAATATTAATTATTGTTATTCTTTTATACTACATAATTTTTTTAATCACTCTGCTGGCTGGTTCATTCACATGCAAAGGGGCAGGAGGAAGAGTTTGTTCATTTGTCTGACTTTCTGCCAACAGATGGGCTAGTTGACTGCATGGATCCTGACTGCTGTTTGCAGAGTTCTTGCCAAAACCAGCCTTTCTGTCGTGGACTACCTGATCCCCAAGACATTATCAGCCAAAGCCAACAGTCACCATCTCAGCAAGCTGCCAAAGCATTTTATGACCGGATCAGTTTTCTCATCGGAACAGACAGCACTCATGTCATACCTGGGGAAAGTCCTTTTAATAAGAGGTGAGCATGACTCATCATTTACTCATGAATACAAAAGAAACTGTGGCTGCAAATTTCATGGCATGGTCTTTCAGGAGAGACCTTTTCTTTTAAAATATCAAAGTGCTTATTTCATTCCTGCAAAATACAAATTGTCGGTGCCAGTAGGTTACAGAAGGTATTTGCCGTGCTCAGTACCTGTATTCTAACGGGGCACTTCATTAATGATTAAATAAATCTTTATTTAACCAGTTGATTTGGGCTAGCACAGTTGGAAGTACATCAAAGCAATGAAAACACTTCAAAAGGAAAAGCAAAGCTGCACTTTTAAAACTGAGCTCACTAAATAATATAAATTATGAATTAATGTAATAGAACTGTTAAGTGCACGACAGTATAATTGCATAAACTATTTGACTGGTGCTCTACGAAGCAGTAATGACCTAAAATAAACCAGCAACAGGAAGCAGGTGTCTGGGATCTCACTGAGTGAAGGAAGATGATTTACACTAGAACTACTGTGTCTGCAGTAATTTAACAGCGTTAATGTGTTTGGGCACAGCAGTTGATTAAAAGTTGTTGCACAAATGTTCCTTATTGCTCTTATAAATTTTGTACTTCATAGTCCCTGCAGTTTTACAGATTGCTTTGATACTAATTGAAAAGTACGTTGTTCTTTAAGAGTCTGCCAGAGGTATGACTTACAGTGAGAACATTTAGAGTTTATAAGTTCTTAAAATTCTTAAGTGAATTTCTGGTCTTAGCAACTCAGTACATAGAAAATGAACTAAAGTAAAATCAACAATATTGAAACAGAATTATTATCTGCAGATTTCGAGGCATTTGTTTACACAGTGTAAATTATGTGAACTTGTAAAAGGGTCTCAGGAATGTTTTTTTTAATGGTAGTTGATACCATGTAGAGATGTGTGTGTGCGTTCACTCTACTAGCTTTTATTAATTCAAAAGAGAATGAAAAAAAGCCAATTTGTAATTTGATTCTGCCTCTTTTTCACAGTCTTGCATCTGTCATAAGGGGCCAAGTATTAACTGCTGATGGAACACCACTCATTGGCGTCAACGTCTCCTTTCTACACTATCCAGACTATGGATATACAATCACTCGCCAAGATGGAATGTAAGTTCCCTTTGAAGCACTTCTAAGTCACAAAGACAGCAAAGGTGCTACTGAAGAGCTGCTTGTAAAAATAAGATAATAATAAAATAATGGAAACAAAAGACATGAAAAAGTGATTGACTGTAGTTGTACTTTGTACATTCTTCCAGTGTTAAAACATGCTGATTATATACTTCAGGAGTGAAGGACTTGCTTAATTTAAATGCAGCATCCCAAACTGTCCATTGTTTTAGTGCAGTATTGTGTAATATAATTTAACTGATCTCTCCATTGTTCCCAGTAGAGCCATTCTGCCCTCAAAGCAGTACAATGGAATGAAGAATCAATCCATAAAATGGAGGCTGTGGATGGCTTTAGGAATTTGCTGACTAGCTAGCCCTGTTGTTTTTGTTTGGTTTTTTTCTAGGTTTGACCTGGTAGCAAATGGTGGTGCCTCTCTGACACTGGTGTTTGAGCGATCACCGTTCCTGACACAGTATCACACAGTATGGATTCCCTGGAATGTCTTTTATGTCATGGATACCTTGGTTATGAAGAAGGAAGAGAATGACATTCCTAGTTGTGATCTGAGTGGGTTTGTAAGGCCAAACCCTGTTATTGTGTCATCACCTTTATCCACCTTCTTTAGAATTTCTCCTGAAGATAGTCCTGTCATCCCAGAGACACAGGTAAAGTGTGCTTCAAACAAACAACATTTTATCACAGGCTAGTATTAAGGACCCATAATGAAAAGAGTGCAAACTGCTGTTGAAAAATACATAATTCTGTCTTAAGTGCTAAGAATATCCAACGTGATTATTGTCAGACCAATTTATTTATTCTATGGCATGAGTTTTAACATTTCATCTCAGGGGAAAAAAAAAAAAGAAAGCTTAATGTACACCAGTGTCTGTTTTTACATTTGTTTGCATCATTTAATTTACAGATTGTCTTCAGCAATCAGGCACTGGCACATCAAAATAGAGACACTAAGTACATCTGAGTTTTTTCACTGCCTTCTTGTTAGAAGTGCGCCTCAGAAACTGAAAAAAGAAAGGTGTTTTTCCACAGTGTCTGAAAGACCCATACAGTTCAATTTATCTGTTTAGTTGTAATAAATAGCGTGGCACTCAGATTTTTGTAAACTAAAAGAACTCTCTGTAACACTGAGGACAGGCTTACAAGCCAATGAGCATGTGTGCTAATCTGCTTCTTCAGAACTTGTAATACCGAAAGTAGGACTTAACATCAAGACCTTGCTTTAAACAGATAAAGCTGCAGCTGGAATGTTTTTTTCTCAAACACAGATGAATTAAATTCCTCTATCTCAAATAACTGATCACTAATATCATTCTTCTGAACTCTTAAAGCAGAGTTGCATGTCAAGAAGTAATATTTAACTCATTATTGATTTATGATAAAACTTGTCATAGTGAGACAGAAGTCTTTCTGCCTCCCTCTTTCTCTCCCTCTCCTTTCTCTCTTTTTCCCTCCCTCACCTTCACAATGTCATGATTACATAGGGCACTCTTCTTCCCATTCACTAAGAAATGTCATGTCTCTTCAAGGGAAGCATAGAAAATGTATTCAAATGTTTTCATGCAGAGCTCTTAAGAAAAGAGCAAAATCATTAAGCAATTCATGGTAGGAGCAGGTTTAAAGTAAAGATGTAAGGAAATTACAACTAAACACTCATACAAATCTAGACTGTGCTAGAAAATTGTTGCTTTTATCCTCACTATCATTTCTGTGCCTTTGATAGTTGCAAGTCAATTAAAATAAAGTATTTGCAAAACACAGTCCACTGAAAAACAGCTCTGATTTACTTGTTTTGGCAACAGATGATAGATTCAGTTCCTGAAGTGATTAAAAATGGTTTAGATAGATGGGGTATAAATCAAGAAAAAAGTAATCATAGAAGAATGTCAGAAAATACATATTTTCAAAAAACATTTGTAGTGTCTAGGTAAACAAGTCATTTCATGAGCAGTGGGACTAATGAAGTCTGGATTCCTACTAATTCCCACCCATTGCTATAATTCCAGCTATCTGCTACGTCCAGCCCTTCCCCCACAGACTGCATTCAGCCTTTTTCTCATGGGAGTACCAACTTGACTACTTTTTCCTTACCTGAACCCTTTTTTTTTAATGAACCCTAGAGGAACTGAATTATCATTAGAGATTTCTACTGTTATATCAAATGTGTCTGAAATTGGCTAGCAGGTTCAAAAGTTGTGAGGTAAGAGGTCTGACAAGCAGGGCTGTTGAGTCAAGCTGATTTCCGTCGAAAACCAGCAGGAAAGAAAGATCATCCGTTCAGCGGATCCTAGGCAGTTGATGTTATAGGTCATTTGTAACGAGAACTGTCATTATGTATGCAAAAATGTGGTTCCAGTATTGTGTATAAAAAAACATCAAGGAGTATTTTCTTTTCTATTCTTTGCTCATCACACACGTAATCCCCCACTTCAGCAAGTGGGAGCTGCACAGCCGTGGCCTGGGATGTATCCCTTTAGGGTCAGGCTCCCCTCAGAAATGCATAACACTCAACAGTCTGTCTCCCAAAAAATTCACTACTCTGATAAAAGATGGGTAGAACCAGATTCCATTTAAAACTGTCTGTTCAGCTCTGGAGGACCTGCTGTAGATCTTTTCATTAAAAAGTGGCAATACCAGTTTAAAGTGTGGGAGACTGGTTGAAGGCCCAGAGAAAGAAACTGTTCCCCATGTTCCTTCAGTCAGTATTAGTCACCCTGTTTGTGTGGTGTGGCAGCACTCACTGTCACATACTACAGGAGAAAATTATGTGCTGCTGCAATCATCATCCCTTGAAGTGCTTCATCATCCCTTGGACATAATGTTTCCAAAAGAGTGTATGCAGTGGCTTATGAATTCCAAATTGATAAGAGGGGGAATTAAAGTCTACACTGAAGAAGCAGCACAAAAGAAAACTGAAAAAAGAAGGCAAGCAAGGGGAAAGAACAAATGCAGTGTGTAAAGGGTTGATCTGTGTAAAGGAGTGATCACAAACTCAACAGATCATTACTCAAGAGGGATGATAATAAATAATGTTAATTAAATTTGGACTACTTGGACATGACTTTATCTACTTTCAATTGCAAGTTAGCACGTTCTACCTAGATGTAACTAGCTGAGATTAATCAGTAAACTGCATGCAGATGAGGAAGATCAGGTTAATCTGGAACTGCTTATGTGTGTTAGATAATATTGTTGCCGTCCTTTTCATAATATAATAAATATCTGTTTAATGCATTCTACAGTGTGGTCTAGCAGAAACGCATATGTGAGTCACAATGAGAAACTCTTATGTTGAGTTTTTGGGGCTTTCCTTCTCCTAAACTTCTGTTATCCTCTGTTACATACGCTTGCAAGATGCCTTCTGCAGGTCCCAAGCAGCTTGTTTCTGTCACCTCAAGTGTGTGAGAGAATGAAGAATGAAAATTTTTCCTTCAAATTTTATGTTCAAGGTTGCCCACTTTTTTTTTTTCCTCTCCCCTGACTTTCTCTCACTACTGGCAATACTATACACCAGAAGTCAGCAAAATTTATTTACCCAGAGGAATTCAAGGTAAAATACAAGTCTCAGTGATTTAATAAAAATGATTGTTTGTAACTTTGGGTGGCCCGATTTTCAGCAAATAAATCAACCAATTTTATCATTTAAACAGAGATTATAATAAGTTGTCTAGATAGTCCAGTGTTACATGGATGCTGCATTCTCGTTCCACTTAGCTAAAATCTCCAGAACTTCTAGTTTGTACTCAGAAAAAAATGGAGATTACTCTTGGAGCCAAATATCTCAATTTACGCATCCTTGTTTACAGCAGGTTTTCTGGTCTTCTTTTCCTTTACTTTCTGTTTGAAATTTTGTATACACTTCTTGATTTATTATTTTATGGATACATTTTAAGGTTTATACATGTGTATGGCTTTTTGCTATCCTTCTTCTCCATGGTATCACATCAATGTTTTTAGGTCTAGAAAAAATAAGTATTTTTTCCCTTTTCATTTCTCCTTGCTTTATATTGTTAACTCAAGGTTATTTCTTTACGATTGTATTGAAAAGCCTCATTTCTAGGGGAAGTCTTTTTTTAAAAGGAAGATATTTTTCCATCTTGGAATAAGCAGTTTCAGCTTCTACTTAAATAAGTATGATTCTAGTATTCCTTGTTCTCAACCTTTGTGTAATAGTGGTAGTTGCAAATATCTACCTGTATCTAAAAATGCCATCTTCACCTGTCTCAAACCAAGATGGTGTTACATTTTAATGCAGCAGTTCAGTTGTTATTTCTTGTCAAAGAACCATTTTCTGACATTAGGACTCAAGTTCACACTCATTTGTGAAATTTGTTCTCAAGTCCTCTATTGAAGTTGCTCGTTTTACCAAAAAAAATCATGTCACTGCAGTGGGAGTTTTTCCCCTAATTGAATTAAATTCCTTATTCAGGGATTTTAATACCATCAGAGTTTGTCACCTGAGTCATATTATGTTTTGGAGCAGGAAAGCACTCCAGAGCCTGGACGGCTTTATTCCTGCTGGCCACAAGAGATGAGGAGCCCTGCACAATTCATGTGACTCAGTCACCAGCTTGAACTCTCAAGACAACAAACTCTGTCCTTGTGAAAATTGAGAAAATTTAACCTTTAGGTTAAATATTTCATAGCTGTCTTTCCAAGAAGCTTGATCATCCATAAATAAAATGTCAACTGCTAGAATTTGGTGGTTGAGCTGTAACTCAGTCCCCTAAGGGTATCAGCCTTTCTGAAGGTAGTTTGATACTCCATCTGGAAGAGGTAAAATACGGACAGCTTGGTTGTGTTGGCGATTCCTGATGTGACTTTTATACCCAGTGACTTTCCTGATTGCTTTACAATTGATGTGTTGTCATGGCTCCCATAGGATGCTGTCTGCTGTGCCTGGTGATTTCACTTTTGGGTTGATCATTAAACTGTTTCATTCTCTTTGTAATGCTTGATTCTGGGAGAGAGATTGAGATGCATAACCTTACATCTACATTTCTAAACTTCTCAAGAAAATAAGTTACTACAAGGGATGTTTTATGGACAGAAGGAAGTTATAAGTCAGATTTCCAGCAGATATTTGAGGCTTCTGCAGAAACTAATAATAGGCATTCAGCTTTTGTTTTAAACCTCACTGAGAACTGTGTGAGTGTCCTAGTTTCTAATTTGGTAGTAATCCAAATACACAGTGGAATTTCTTGGAAATTGAAACTTCAAGGTGTCCTCTTTATTGCCTCTTATCTCAGCCAAGAGTACTGGAAGACCACCTAAGTGTTTAACGCTGCTCTTGCACAGTTGCGGTTGCAAAAGAAGCAATGGTCTTAACAGGAGACCAGTGAAGTCCATTAAATTGTGTCCTATTACAAGGATATTATTTCTTTTTCTCCTCTCCTAGTTTTAATGTGCAGTATATGATAGTCCTGCTGATGTCTTGAGGAGGATTTTGTCTTTTGTTCCTAGGTGGTTTGTGTTTTTCCTTCAAAGTCTTAGGAAAGGAATATGTTCACAATCACTTATCTCTCTAGAGAGAGGAGGTTTTCTCTGTGTAGAAGAGATTTGCTTGTTCTCTGCCTTAGATACTGTGCATATATTGGACTGCGGGAGAGCAGGCTAGATTTACAAACAGAAATGATGCCACTCTCACCTCCTTCCACGTGAGGGTACTGCTTGTCATTTCTTCTCAGTGATGGCAGGTTTTTATTAGGGGGGTGGGGGGCAGAAAGAAACATTCAAAGGCTTAAGAATTTTTAAATCTGAATTTAATTTGTCTAGTACCTTTCAGTTCCTCCTTTACTTCCTACTCTTCTACTATAGTCTTACTGGAGAAGAAGTTGCATGCCTACGTATATCAGATGTAAATAACCATTCATGCCAGACAATAAGCAAAATACTATTTCTGATGTTTTGTTACTGTTATTGGGAAGGAGATAGATATAATTAATACCATGTGAATCTTTCTTTATATCCCAGCAAAAGTGCTAGCATAGAGGATGATGTAAGCACCTGTTTCCCTCCTCAAAAGCGTAAACCACAGTATTTGACCCTATTCAACACAGACAGTTAGTTGTTTAAAAGCAGTGTCTGAGGATTTCTCTAACATAGAAAGCTAACTTAGCACTTACTTAGTAGCCAGCTTTTGACCCCACTGAAGTCTTAAGCCACATATTTGTGACATTGTGACAGTGATCTCCCCGAAGTCTGCTTTCCACTGATATTAGGGTTTGGTCTTCAGACTCCAAGACTAGGAGACAAGAAAGTAAAATAAAGCTTTCCAAATTTACTTCACCAAAAGTGCTCCATGGACACCACCAAGGCTCTGGGCTTGTGCTTCAGTGTCCTTTCCCCTCTCTTTCCACCAGAGAAACATTATATTTACAAATGTGTCTAGATATTCTTTTCTTTTCTTTTCTTTTCTTTTCTTTTCTTTTCTTTTCTTTTCTTTTCTTTTCTTTTCTTTTCTTTTCTTTTCTTTTCTTTTCTTTTCTTTTCTTTTCTTTTCTTTTCTTTTCTTTTCTTTTCTTTTCTTTTCTTTTCTTTTCTTTTCTTTTCTTTTCTTTTCTTTTCTTTTCTTTTCTTTTCTTTTCTTTTCTTTTCTTTTCTTTTCTTTGCCAGGATGCATGGTAGGTGTTCACCTGAAGTGCAGGCGCTCAGTGTTTGTGTCCTGGCTGCAGTATAGAACAGTATAGGCTGTCTTCATTCATGTTACACAGAAACCTTTCACATCCATCCATCACCACAAAAGCTCCCCAGCTCAGAGGAAAAGACAGGGCAGAGGAGGGTAGAAACCTTTTAAAAATGAAATTGAATCATTGCACCTCTCTGAAATGAGAAAGTGGTGAGCTGATGTCTGAGTAGTGAATATTGATTAGGAAATATGGAAAAGCTTTCCCTGAGGCATCCTACTTATCTATCTTTGAAATAAATGGAAGAATGCTCTAGTTTAAAGTATTTACAATCCACAGGTAATGCAAATAATAAACCATCTAAAAGTCCTTCCTGCTCTTACAGGAGCAATTAGACTTCCCAACTCAAATGTGAAGCTTTTTGGTGCTTAGAGGCTCAACTGCCTTTATTACGTATCCATAGCTGGGACATGGGTGGCAGCATAAGAAGGGGCTGTTTTCACTTAGATGAAAGATGCTTTTCTGTCTTTTTTGGAAAAAGCAGTTGTGAATGTTTTGCCTGTCCTGCATGCTTCCTTTTCCCCCACAAAAATAAAGGAGAGAGCTTTGAAATCCTTCAGCAGAAAGTATCAGCTAAGTAACTTCAGTATAACAAAGAATTTAGATTTTGCTTTTCAGAAAAAAAGGTGAAATGTTATTTATTTATGTATTTTCTACATAAGGCCAGATTGAAATGATACTTCCTAATGGATTGCCATGTAGCATCATGTCAGGCCTCCTTTTATGATAGCTGCATTGTTCTGTTTAATTTCAAAATCATTCAAATATTGTATTTTTTCTTACCAATGCATAGGTACTTCATGAAGAAACAACAATACCAGGAACTGATTTGAAGTTATCATACTTAAGCTCCAGGGCTGCAGGATATAAATCTGTTCTGAAGATTACTATGACCCAATCTGTTATACCATTTAATTTAATGAAGGTTCATCTTATGGTGGCAGTGGTGGGAAGACTTTTCCAAAAATGGTTCCCTGCATCCCCAAATCTGGCTTACACTTTTATATGGGATAAAACTGATGCATACAACCAGAGAGTCTATGGATTATCTGAAGCTGTTGGTATGTGTATTACAGAGCTTTTTTAATTTTTACTGTTGTCTTGAAAATAGAGGAGCACGTCTTAAGTACTTGTATCCATGAAGTAGAAAATAGAAGTAGCAGAATAAGATGAGAAATAACAATTGATATTAAAATATATTAGAAAATCCTCATGTAAACATCAAATTACAAGAAAAAAAATTCCTTCAAAAGGAAAAAGAGACCACAGTCATTTTTCACTTCTAGTTCTTCCCCAAAAGGTAGCCCTCAGCCTAATAATACAGTATGGTATTTAGTCTGCATGCTCCTTGTACTTTAAAGCACAATAGCATTCTGACATACTTCACAAGATGGTTTTCTTCTGTACCTGTCCTAAACTACTTACTGTTAATAACTAAAATCATTTTAATAACCCAAGATCACTTTGTAAAGGATTTTGGAATTCTGTTTAGTATTTTCAATACATCTAAGGAAGCCATAGGGATTTTCAGGTAGCCTGGGAGAGCAGAAAAAAGTATGTAGCTTAAGGAAATCACATTCTTTAAACTCTTCTTTTGAAATGATCCTGTACTTAATGAGGAAATTTATTGTTATTTCAGTGTCTGTAGGTTATGAATATGAGTCTTGCTTGGATCTAACCCTCTGGGAAAAGCGGACTGCCATTTTGCAGGGCTATGAACTGGATGCCTCCAACATGGGCGGCTGGACATTAGATAAACATCATGTATTGGATGTTCAGAATGGTAAGGAGTTCAATTTCTTCTTGCTAATTTAAATACTCAACTGCCCTGCCTTTTGGATGTCACACTGTAATTTTTCCAAATTTTTGCTTTGTTATTTTAAAAAAGGAAATTATAGAATGTTTTGCATATGGTAAATGCTTTAAGCTTTACAGTGTGTGTCATGTTTCTTCATCCTATAAATACATACACATTAATAATTTAATCTAACAGGGTCAACCTGTGTTAGATGTGCTTACCAAAAAACCCCAACCCCAAAGTTTTGAAATTTATTTTCAAAAATTGAACGATGCTAAGGTGATGCTATTTCTAAAGCAATTGTAGGTGTCAGCATAGTTACTGGGATTAACTGTTTGTATGTTAACAGTATCTTGAACAATGTTTTCACTTCCAGTTTTCACAATGATTGAAAATTAAACAGCAATAAGACACATTCCTGACAAAATGAGAGCTCTTCACTCCCAGTATTAAATCCCTCATTTATACAGGAGAAGTTCCCCTTCATGTCACGATATCCCCAGCCCCAGCATGATTGCTCATGGGAGCAGTTAGCACATGGGTACCATCTCTTCTGGAGGATGAGCACTCATTTACACTCTCCTCTTGTTTAAATCCTTAATCTGAGTGAATCCCTCCTGGGCTGCTGTGATTGGCTCAGTCAGCACAGCAGGTGATGAGTGATGCTGCCTTGAGTTAGTGAGGGCGCTTGTGCTCCTTGTTTCAGGGCAGAGTCCAGTCACTAGTTAGTGAGTCTTCCTTAATTTCAGTGAAAAGTTGAGGAGCAATACACATTTATAAGAACTGTACCTTGGCACCAAGGTAAATTTGTCCAGTGTGCTACTCAGCAACTGTCTGAAAGGTGCCATGGTAAGGACACCCCAGCTCAGTGTTGAACAGGAGGAAATCCAGAAAAATTTGTCTGGAAGCAAGTAAGGAAGGTGAAATAAACAGAGTCGCATGGCTTAAGGTGGGAGTTGGTTGCACTGGGTTTTTATGCAAAGGAGGAGCCCAGAAGTAATGCAGTGGGAAGAACATAATTTCTGCAGTACCTGGTGTCCTTTGGAGGTCTCCCACTAGTACATGAGCTTATTTTGTGTGCTATGCTAATCACCACCTAAAACATTGCTTCTGACTCGTAGAAAAACAGGGTAACTAAATCAAGGGAAAGGTATCATTGTACCTAATTTAAAATGTCAAAAAAAGCCCATGCAAATTATTGTGAGGTAATCCATCTAAAAATGTAAAGAGCTATAATTATAAATATATATATAAGATTGATTCTGTTCACAAGGTAAATTGATGGTGGCTTTAAATTATGTTCAAGAGTACATTTGACAAGTAATGACTTTTCAAAGTGACGTGTGTCTAATTGAACAAATGAAGTGGAGAGTTGTAATGACAAGGTGGATGAGCTGGAGAAATTTATTCAGAAGAGAGTGCAGTCAGTGTTTGTACGGACATCCCGAACTACTGCAGTAAATAGTCTAATGTACATCTTTTAGTCTGTGATAATAGAGGAGAAGTGTGAAGGACCAATTTTTCAAGGGAATGACAGAATAAATCAGGTGCAATAGTGCACTGTGCTGACTTGTAGAATTCCTCTGATGAAAATTATAGAACTCAGCTATTTCAGGCAAAATTATGGTGCCATGATTGTCATAAATGATGTAATCATAGGAGAGGGGGTTTCGTATACTGTTAATGCATTCTAGCTTTAACTATTCATGAAAAATACATTCTCCCGCTTTTGATTTAGATTACTTATTTAGATTACTTGCTGTTAGGTTTCCATAAACCATTTTCATTCTTCCTGATTTTATCATGTATATTGATTTTACATTTATCATCTCCTAAATTTTATAACATGAAAAAATAGTGAAGATACCTAAAACATTTAAAGAGGAAAACAGAGTCTTTTTTACCATAAAGAGTGAATTTTGGGGCTGGGGAGAAAAAGATAAATGCATCTGAAATTTCTTCTAAGCATCTCAAAGGAGGAATGTATCCATCAGCCCCAAACTGCCTCTGAAATTCTGGGCACACAATCAATAAAACATGTATCACTCCTAAGTATAAAGTGACATGTGGTTTACATGGATTATACCATGGAAAGACATGTTATAACTTACAAGTATAACCATAATAGCTGACCATTTGTAGACTACACCTCGCTGGATTCATTGAGAGATATAATAGTGAGGGTCCCAGCAAAATTTTAACACACTGTACATTCACACTTTTTTCCCTAAAACTGAAGATTTAACATAAAGCATGCATTTTTCTTCTCAAATTTCCTATGGAGGCTATAAGGAAGAAAAATACTGCTGGCACATTGCTTTGTCTTCACGAAATTATTGTTCCTTTCATGCCTCAAAGGAGAATTAAGTTTAAGAGGCAGGTTTGCCTGGCACCACATTTTTTTTGTTGTTTTGACATTTTTAATAACTGCCTATAACTGCAGACATGGTATTGAGGCAGACTTTGTTGCCAGAGGTACATTTTTATTGTGAGCTGAGTAAAGAGTCTTTTATAATGTAAAATTGAGGCAATCTCCAACTTTCTGAAGTAAATCTTTAATTAATATTTACAATTTGCAGCAGTAATCCACTTTAGATTACATTTGACATCATATTCATAATTAGTTATAGTAGGACTTTAGGAATACAATTTGCAAGTACCATTTTTTTTTTATAATATATGCACAGTTAGAATTTCAGTCATTTCTGAGGAATTTGAAAACTGAAAGGATTTAAGAAGAAAGACCTTGATTTCAGTCAGTACACCTTGCATTTCCTTCACAGGACAATTTTTTTTCTGAGTTAAAATTATTAATGTTTCAAAATAACAACTGAAAACTTGTTTGGGTTTTAAATGCTGGTATTTTTTCTACTACATATTGTGGAAAAGATAATTTAATGCTTTGTGTGTATTTTAGTGTGTCTGTGGTTTAAATATAACTATAAATGCTTTAATGAAGTTCTGTTACTTGTAGTGAGAAAAATAGGGTGGTAAAGCAATTAAAAATCCATTAAATTCTATTAATCAACCGAAAGAGAATATTTAAAATACTTATGCATCATTTTACATACATATATTCAAAGTTTTTATAAAGTATTTTTTATTTTGTGTTTTTTATATTATCTGCCAGGAATCCTCTACAAAGGAAATGGTGAAAACCAATTTATATCTCAGCAACCCCCAGTTGTTAGTAGCATTATGGGCAATGGAAGACGACGCAGCATCTCCTGTCCAAGTTGTAATGGTCAAGCAGATGGTAATAAATTATTGGCTCCGGTTGCCTTAGCTTGTGGGATAGATGGCAGTCTTTATGTGGGGGATTTCAACTATGTTCGGCGGATATTCCCATCTGGAAATGTAACTAGTGTTCTGGAGCTAAGGTATGTTCTTCTCTCATCTTGGACTTCTGGAGTTGTGAATGACTGTTGCATGCTAAAGTATGGAATAGATTTCTGACATTGTATGAATTAGAGTTTCCAAATGCTTTTAGGAACAAAAAAAGGTTTGAATATCTTTGAAAAAGTATTTAAAACTGAAATGAAAAAACAAAATTACCTTGGTAAAATATTTGAGCTATGTAAATCTAAGGTGTGAAAATTGAATCTACCCGAAGTACTTATCCTGTGGACTTTAAGAGTTAACTACATAGTCAGCGTGAGTGGCCAAACACAGTCATTCACCACTTCACTAATGATAAGATGTAAATGTTACCTTCTTTACATCTTTTAACACCCTTTCTGAATGTTTTTCTAATAATGTTTTTCTGTTCTTTTTTACTTGCTCCCACCAAGAAATAAAGATTTTAGACATAGGTAAGCATTCCTTAAAGAAGATTTATATTTTTCTAACTGTTCTTTTTTCTTTCTTAACAAATGAATGGTTATAATGGAGAAGTCATTCCTGAGATGTATTATTAGAAAAGAGGAGTATTTTTCAAAAATAATGAGTTCATATGTTTTAGTTATGTCAGCTGTCAGGCTGTATCGTCCTTTCAAATAAGAGTTCCTCTTTTCTCATCACTCTCTGTCCACAGTCAGGCTTCTTTTTATGCTTCTCTATGCCCACCTTTGCTGGCCCCTTGTCTCTGCTCATTCCTATTCCTTGCTGGCAGCACTTTTGCTGATCCTATCAAAACTCACTCATTAATCAGATACCCCAATATGATGAGAATGGCATGTAAGTAATAAAATTATAAAGGTAGCAAGTGAGTTCGTTTCATTAGCCTTTGATGTTGAATCTTTTCAGGCTCACATTTAACAGATTTGTTTCTTTAAAGGTGAACTTCTCTTAATAATAAAAATTGAAATTGTCTTATAATAATACAACTCCAGGAGTTAAGATTTTAAAGTACACCAAGATTCATAAGACTGGTTATAAAAAAAATAGTAATCAGAAGGATTGTAATACAGCATTCATCCTGGCATTGCTACAATAGGGGCAAGAACAGAAGAGAAGAAAATGGATGCTTAGAACTGCTTTGCCACAGCAGCCAGTGCTGATAAGGAGACAAAACCAGAGTTACGCTAAAATCTTGTTGGATACATGAAACTCTGCAAGACTTTGTGGTAGAACTGCTAAGTACAGGGCTTAGCAGCCCCACTGGTCCTTTTCTCTCCTTTTTTGCTGCCAATCGTTTTCCTTCCCTGTTTTTAAACAAATCCCAGAGAGTCATATCTCAATTCTCCTTTTTTTTTTTTTTAATTCACTTTGCTTTGGACTTCCTCTTATGAGGAAGGGTTTTATGTTTAAAGATAGGTTTCAAACATGTTTCCAAAATTCCATGATAAAATAAGGTGTTTGCATCGGCACTAATGATCGGAACTGGGAGTTGATGCACAGTCTCGCTGCTTTTACATTATTTCCCACTTGTGACTCCAAGGCAGTCTCTTCTACTTGGCAGTTTTAGTTTTGCACTATTACATTTAATTTGCATTTGTTCCACTGCTCTTAAAGGAATTATATCCCTCATGGTATCACCAAGTTGTCATTACAGCTGGGTAAGACATTGTCTTGGCAAATGTGTGGAATATGAAATAATACAGAAAATTGGAATTTGGAAAGGACAAACTGGATTAAGGAACGGATCCATAGGGAGGTTTGTTTTCCTGTGATTTGGTAGTGACGCTCTCTTCTGTCTCTGGCAGAACTTTAGTCACAGGCTCAACTGCAGTGTTGCAGAAACTAGATCACTGCATGTCAGAAAAGTTGGTGAGGGAGCAGCACATTGAAGCTTTTCTCCTTTATTCATGCCTACACATGCAGAAGCTCCAGGTAGCAATATTACAATCATACTGCACAAATTAGTGTAACAGCATTTTCATGGGCCCTTGTAGCAGCTATGAAGTGGGGGTTTCTCCTGAGGTAGAAGGAGGTGTAGAGGACTGTGCAGAACTGGCTCTGCAGGAGCAGGAGCAGGAGGTGTGGAGCCCACTGTGCAGCCTGACACTGTCTACTATGAGTTTGAGTTTTCTCTCCCATCATAAAATGTTTTCCCAGTGTCCACTCTTAGCCTAACAGATTTGCTGCTTGTGGCTTCCTAAAACAATAGTGACATATTCATGCTTAATATCCCCTGTCAACTTTTTATTCTATTAATTTAACTGATTTTTATTTAACCCATGTAAACTTTCAGGATCCACCAAATCCTGTGGGCATGGGTTCCCTAGCTTAAGGACAAACCTTGAGACCAAATAGCTTCTTTTGCCTGTGTGAAGTTCGGCAAAGCCCTGTGAAATGCGAGGAGATTTCTATTTAAGGTGCAGTTTAGAAAACAGCCCTTGACAGACCACTTTGCAATATATAATTACTAGGTAGTGGAACTAAGAAAATGCCCTAAAATATCCATTCCCCAAGTAAAACTAATGAACAAGTCTAAATACTAGTTCAGATCAATTATCTGGTCAAGTATTCCCCTTTCCTCACCTCTAAACACAGTGCTTCAGCACAGAGGGTGATGTGCCTCCCACCTCAAGGAGCCCGTACTCTAAATTAGAGACACTGCAGATCAAGTTTATCCTCTCGTGTACCAGTGGCCTAACATTCTTTCAGTCTCAAAGCTAAACCGATATCTGAATACACACTGCTGCCTGTGGGTGATTAATGCTGATAGGCGTTCATGGAAGAAGTAATTTTTAGAAGGACTTTGAAGACAGGGAGGTCATCTGTAGGCTGTGGTGGTATCTCAGGTCTGTAGAGAGCCAGAAAAAAGTTTAGCGAAACATAAAAACAGCTTTGAGGGCGTATCGTTTAGAAGGCACAGAGTGAATGGGAGAGAGGGGGGCACCGAAGCAGGAAGAGGATTTTTTTTTAATTCACACATGGAGAGTGATGCAGGTGATCTGACAGCTGAAGAATTAAAAGGTCAGTGTAAGCAAGATAAAATTCTGCAGTGGGAAATGGATCATTGCAGCTCCGTGCACGTGTGTGTGTATCTGCGCACGTGTGTGTGCACTTCAGATCTGAAGCACTCTTGCTGTTATTTGGTGTAGAGAGAACAAGTTAATTTATAGTCCATACTGGTATGTCACTGCATGTTTTTTAGCGCTACTGACAGCAATCAGGCGATACCGAATGAGTCAAGAAGTCATTGACCGTAGATTTTACTTCGTGTTCGTTGGTATTGCAGGAAGGCAGAAGCTTAGTATTGTTTCAAGCTATTTCAATAAACTCTGTGCAGCTTTCCAGCTGGTGGCTGCTTAGCACTATACTATTTTTGAGATCTTCATAGTGTGTTTACGTGTTTTCTGACTAGAAAATAAACGTGGTTTTCACTGGACAGTTATTCAGCTCCTCAAACTGTGCCTTGCTACTGTGAATTAATGCAGTTTTTTTCTATCAACTAAAGCTACCTCAGCTTTTTACCCTTCACTTGAAAAGAAACGCTGAAGTTTAGCCTGTTGTGTTATCTCAGAAAGGAGCCTTTACCCATATGTATAACAAACTGGAGAGTTTATACTGATTCAAAAATAATATTCTATGCATTCAAAAACTTTGGAAAGTACTTTTAGTGAAATGAGAAAATATCCTTGAAAGATCAGCTGTATTTTTTTGTTTTGATGAGGATACATTACTTACTATGAGAACTCATCCCAAAGATGACCTTTTTCATTTTTGTTAGAATTAAGTAAACCATAGAAGTGTATTCATGTTTATGAAGAAAACAGCTTTTCAAATTCTTTTTAGAAAGAAATAATTGTGTTAGGCATAAATTATTCAGTTACTGATTTTTATGACTTTTTATTCCAACAATTGAAAAATATGATGGAGACAATGTTAAGATGAGATATAGAGAAGCACTTTAATTTAGATTTTAGTAGTATCAGAAAGGACTTTATTTTAGATTTCTATGAAATAAAATTTAATTGCACATTTCACATTTTGTAATGTGTTTGTATTTGAAGTTTCTGCAAAGTTTGTTAGAGACCAAAGTAATCATGTGAATGAGTATAATTTAATTTGCAGTCTGTGGAGGTATAAATAATTTGTACACTACATAGTGATCATATTAAATGATTTCTGCATAAACTAAGGTTTCAGAAATGCCTTTCACTGTTTAGTATGTTGGCAATAATAGATTCCTAACAGACAGAAGTTTAAAGTAAGCCTACATTTAATTGTTTTCAGACGTGCTGTACTACCCTTAGCTCTATAGCAGAGCTTTTTAAGAGGTGCGAACCACTATGTATTTAATTTCATTAGTCTGCTTCACTTGGTTTCTTCATTATGAACCAGCATATTAAAAGTCTTAAAATCAAAGAAAATCCTATTTATGCAACATTTTTTTTCTGTATTTTTGTAACTGGATAGCTATAAAAATCTGTCCCTGCTGAAAGACATAATTTGTTCACAAGTTGTTCGTGTTGGTATCTTGTTGCTTTTTCCAAGAGGCACTACATAAAAATGTGTTACATTAGCACAGTGACGTATTTACAAAACATGAGGTAGAGCGTTCTGCAAGCAGATGTTTGGCTATCACCAAGACTGGTAGCTCTGTTCAAGCAGCGCTTTTGCAAACATCGGAAGTGGGACTGACTGTTCCAACACTCTGCTTCAATCCATTAGGAGAGAATCTGAAATTACCTCCTCTATTTACATGACCTTATTTCAGCTCTTCATGCCATAAATTAGGTCAGGAATCCCAACTGCAGTGGGTTAAGTTTCTACATCATAATATATCAACCCAAAAGGTACTCTCCAGGGCTGTTTTTTTCACCAGCAGGAGAGAAAAGATAGTAATTCTCAATTATGTGGCAACAGTGGAGAGACAAAATGTACATTTCTGGGAAAATGGTTAGCAATGTATATTTTCACTGTAATAAAGACTGTGCTGGCATAGTTAGCAGTTTTGTGCCAATGGTACAGTTATTTGAAATACAACTCTGTTAAGAAGAACGGAAAAGCTCTGCTTGGTGCTTTGGTGGAAAAGATGACATTTCCTAATGCATTAAATCATGCGTATCATGTCTTTGAAAGCAGTGGATTAAACAAATACTTATGAAGGATATCTTATCTCTTGCCTATGAACTAATAAGATGAACTCTGCCTTATCTGTTTATGAATTATATAAACCATGCACCCCAGCAGCCTTATAGAAATCATAATAAAACAGATGGGCTGATAACAGCAACAAAGTGTAAGCAGGAGTTGGGGTCCTGCTGCAAAGTTTGGAATTGGATGAAGCCTGGGAGCTTTTAGACTCCAGGATTTTGATCTGGCCTGTTACAGACAGGCGCTGTCTCTAATTACAGAGCACAGGACCATCACCAACAAAATGGATTTTCTGTCCCAAAAGGATGAGTAGTCTAGATTGGACCGTCTGTGACCCAATGTCACCAATGTGAATGGAATGTGAACCAATAAAGGTTTTGGGGCCACAACCTGTGCTATTTATGCCGAGAGCATCACCATTAATTACTTATGCATTACTGCACACTGCATATGAACTAAAGCCTTTTATTCTTGATCCAGAGTTAGGTGCAATTAATTACAGCATATGCAATGTTTAATTCCATTTTACAGCAACAACCCAGCTCACAGATACTACCTCGCAACTGACCCCGTGACAGGAGATTTGTACGTTTCCGACACAAACACCCGCAGGATTTATCGGCCCAAGTCACTCACGGGTGCGAAAGACCTGACCAAAAATGCTGAGGTAATAGGAGGAACAGGGGAGCAGTGCCTTCCATTTGATGAGGCAAGGTGTGGTGATGGAGGCAAGGCGGTGGAGGCAACTCTCATGAGCCCTAAAGGTAAAAAGAGTTATCCCTCCGTAACTTTCAAAATAATATGGGAGTTCAGAGCTGGGGGTGTTCTAGTGTTTAACTACTGAACCCAGTAGTTGGCTCAAAAATGTTTTGAGTAATTTTTTCCAACTGGAAAGACCATTGAGGCAGAGAGCTATGGGGTACTTGGGTTGATTTTTTAGGAAATGTTTGTCTTTCATGGTTATTGAGCATTTTTAAATGCTTGTTTAGACTACACGTTGGTCAGGCAATGGTGAAGATTTAAAATCAGTGTAGCTTTTAGTCTCCCTTCACCCATTTTTCAGGTTAACTTAAAAGCTACACCCTTCTCAGCATACTTGCCAATGAACAGCAAATGCGATCAACTGGAGTAGGTTTCATACTGAACATTGGCTTTTTATGCAAAATATGCTTACAAGCTGGTTTACTACCTACTGCCTGAGATCATATTTTCTACCCTTAATTTCCAGCAGATACATACCACTTATGCCCTTAGTTGTGGATAATCCATTCACTGCTAGTGCAAAAAGCTAATTTTTATTCTCTTCACTAAAGGAATAGCAATCGACAAGAATGGGTTAATCTACTTTGTTGATGGGACCATGATCAGAAAAGTGGATCAGAACGGAATAATATCCACTTTGCTCGGCTCCAACGACCTGACCTCCGCACGACCTCTAACCTGCGATACCAGCATGCATATCAGCCAGGTACTTTTTAGCTGCTGCTAATTTGGAAAGCTGAGCTGGGGCTCAAAATGCAAATACAGCTTTCTTGACCCTTAAAACTGGGTGGAGTGTGTAATGGATATTTAACAGCAGAATCTGGGGAGAAAGAAACCTATTCCAAGGGCATGAATTGCAGTATATGCTCTTAGCTATACATGCTCCTGTATTCAATTTTTCTGCCCATAAAGTTCAGTTTGGTTTAGAACAGCAAAACTATCAGCAGGAAATGTTAAGTCTGGTAATAAATACTGGGAGAATGGCAGATCTGTTAGAACTATCTTGGCATGTTGATGTTTTCTGAATCACTAACATCCTTAGCCTGCTAGAGTGAATGAGAGGATATATACAAAAAACCTATATTTTTCTATTTGTCTCAAGAAGCTTGAGTAGGTATGAGGGGAGATCACTAGTGGTATGTTTAAAAATGGAGTACAGTGCGGTGTTCTATAATCTGGAAGGTAGTAAGTTGGTTTTGATATTACAAGAGTAAAAGATGAGTACTGTCCTTAAAGTATGTATTTAGACTTCAGATCTGTCTCTATTTTTATTTATGCATTTGTGATACAGAAAAGTATAGCATTTATTGGAGGGGGAATTTAACTTGTATTATAGTTCCAATGCAACTGGCTTTTTTTTTTTTTTCCCCAATAAAACAGATAACTGAAGATTATTCCCCTCACCTCCCTGACAAGCTTTAGTTTGCTGCATGTATTTTCATACAAGTCCTTTTGTCATGATTGGTTCCAGCAGATGAAAAATATCCTTACAGCAGTGTCTAAAACTGAAGGTGAATTAATTCACTTAATCTGTACTGGTTAACTGTTTAACAAAACACTTCTGTTTCTTAAGGTTCGTCTGGAATGGCCGACAGACTTGGCTATCAACCCCATGGATAACTCCATTTATGTTTTGGATAACAACGTCATTTTGCAGATCACTGAAAACCGCCAGGTTCGCATTGCTGCAGGGAGGCCAATGCATTGCCAGGTTCCTGGAGTGGAGTACACGGTGGGAAAGCACGCTGTGCAGACCACGCTCGAGTCAGCCACTGCCATTGCCGTCTCCTACAGTGGCGTACTCTACATTACAGAAACTGATGAAAAAAAGATTAATAGGATAAGACAGGTCACAACTGAGGGAGAGATCTCCTTAGTTGCTGGAATACCTTCAGAGTGTGATTGCAAAAACGACGTCAACTGTGACTGTTACCAAAATGGAGATGGCTATGCTAAAGATGCCAAACTTAATGCCCCTTCCTCCTTAGCTGTGTCTCCGGATGGCACCCTATATATTGCTGATCTGGGAAATATTAGGATACGGGCTGTGTCAAAGAATAAACCCTTACTGAATTCAGTGAACTTCTATGAAGTTGCTTCTCCAACTGACCAAGAGCTTTATATCTTTGATGTCAATGGTACTCACCAGTACACTGTGAGTTTAGTCACCGGAGACTATCTGTACAATTTTAGCTACAGTAATGACAATGATATTACTGCGGTAACGGATAGCAATGGGAATACTCTTCGTATCAGACGGGATCCCAACCGGATGCCAGTAAGAGTGGTCTCTCCTGACAACCAAGTCATCTGGTTGACGATAGGCACTAATGGATGTTTGAAAAGCATGACTGCACAAGGGCAGGAGCTTGTTTTATTTACCTACCATGGCAACAGTGGACTTCTGGCAACTAAAAGTGATGAGACTGGATGGACCACTTTTTTTGAGTAAGTACATAAAATAAAGTCAGATGCCTTATAGTTTTATTGTCATACAGTATCATTTGAAATATTTCTGGAGACTGATGAAGTAACTGTAAAAATTACCCTCGATAACAAAAAGCACAGAAAGATACTTTTTGTTTCCCATGCTGCCTTCCTCTGTCTAACTTCTTCTAAATATTGGGTCTAAATTTTAAATTCATTATTTTGAATTTCAGTTTAATGTCTTGAAATAATAGTGAGACAACATTTCACTCTTGACAAGAAATCTGTAATTCATGCAACCATGTTTTTGTAGATTTGCATCAAAAACTAGATTTTCATCCCACTGGTTCATTGGATTGACATTGTTCTGCAGCAAATACTGACAAGAAATTTGTCTTTGCTGCTTGATTATTTTTCTCTTTTTTTTTTTCCTAAGTAAAAGTATGTCTGCATGGTCCTTTATCAAAAAAAAAAAAAGGCTGGGTGGCTATTTTTTTGAAGTTGTAAAATGTTGTGTTTCACTGAGTGGTGAATATGCAGGAAGGATCTCCTGGATGACATGGCAGGCCTTCATGCAGGTGGACTGAGGCAGAAGGAGCTGAGAAAAGAAACATGGGCTGTGGGGGGAAATGTCATTCCTGTAGGAATAAACTGAAAACACAGAGACCACCAGCAACATGTGGTGTACAGGTGTGAGTTATTAGTGGAACAGTAGGACCTGGTAATTTTTCCAGCCTCAGAAAAAAATCTTTTCATTGAATTGCTTTACCCTGTGTTACGGTCATTAAGTCATCAGCGCCTGTTCATAACAGCCAGATTAGCAAAATGTTTTACAAAATCCACAATTGAATAAGGAAGGTCATGACAATTTATAGATAAAGTAGTAGAACCTGAGAGATCACATATGGGTTTTATAGGCAACTTCATCCTCAAATGAGCTGAACTATAAACTGATAGCCAAACAAAACAGAACAAAAATGCAGCTTAAAACATAAATAATTTATTTCAAAAAAGATCGATGTAGAATTAACACAAATTTTTTCCAGTCATCTCTGTCAACTGTGTATTTTTAAATCACGTGAAAGACATGCTAAGGTTGGGTAAAAATGTGTCTATGCAGGAGTGGAAAATGTAGAGTTAGTATGATAAGTAAAAGTGTTAGAGGGCCCTCAGCTGAAGTAGTCAGGATTACAAAGGGCATCATGAAAATCCAGTAAGTTCCTCTTCTTTTTTTTTTTTTTTCCCCCTCTTCTTTTCTCCTATCTTTATGATGAAATACAGTAGCAACTGCTGCCAAGGTCAGGGCCTAAAAAAAAGCTTTCAAGTCAACACACACGATAAAGAAAATAAAGTGCCAGTGTCAGGCAGTGGCAGCAGAGCCAAACATCTGTGTTCAGAGATAACTTCACTCTTCTGTCAGTGTACGTTTGGCCGAGTCAGCGTGCAGGAGGACTCTGAGCACCTGTATCTACTCCCCAGCCTTTACAGACGCCCGTCGGAGACAGGAGAGCAGCAGGTGCTGCTTCACTCCATATCGTGTCCTGAAGTGGAGACAGGGCTAGAAATGCTGATCCCTAACAAAGACAGCAGGTGGAACAGTGCTGCTGCCAGTTTTAAGGTATTCTGACAATAATCTGTAAATTGGCAGAGCTTTGGTAGCGGGCACATTCCCAAAGCACTAGCGCATGTCTGTAATATTTAATTGTGCATTGGTGCATCCGCTGCGTATCTTTTTAGGTCCTGCCAAGAGGACACAGAAGCACAGCGAGGATACACAGAGGAATGAGAAACTGTTCAGCTGGAAGGGCATGTGTTCTTCTCAGGAGTTAGCCCTGTCCTGTATGCTGAGAGACCAGAGCACAGCTTCGGATGCGCTGGGCACAGTCATCCATTTCCACAGGGAGCACATTCAGTGGTTAACTGTGACACACACACACCGCTTGTTTCCAGCAGGCGAGGTGGGCAAAGCAGTCAGTTTGGGGGAAAGTGAAGTCCCTTACTGAATTAAGGCATCTGCTGGGTACAGCAGGCACTTTAAATCTTGCTGGCATTCATACTGGCTAATTGAGGACCTAGAGTTTTAATCAGAGCAGTAATTTCTCACTATATTGCCTGTAGTTTTTGTGTAGCCTACTGTGGTGTACTGCAGAAATAGCTGATGGCTCCTGAACATATCTTAATGGCGTCTGCGTGGTTGAAAAAAAAATTGGATACTATATTCACTATTAAGTGGCTGATAGGCCTGTATTTTTCATCATAGGGAGAATTTAGGGTACTGCGAGTCATAAAGTGCATAGTTATTTTCCGAGTCTGTAAATAGCCATCTTCCACACCCGATCTGCTTTCATGCAGACTTTCTGGTCTGAGTTAGGTTGTGTCCAGCTGGCTTACGGAGAACCCAGAGGGCAGGCTATTCCCCTCAGTAAGTATTAGTATTATTTCCAAGCTGCTGTTCATGCACTTCCTAAACAATTACCTCCAACCAATGTCTCGTTAGAATTCTCAAGCTGAAATAATTATGGAGAAGGCTAGGCAATTTCACTCACCTCAGATTTGCAAGTGTATGAAGCTTTTGCTGAAGCAAAGATATTAATCTCCTCTCCGTAGCCATGGTGAAGAAGTAATCTGTTTAATTGCAACAAGGAAGATTCAGATTAGATATTTGGAAAAACTTCACAGTGAAGATTTTGGAGCCCTGGAGCAGAAAGATGACGATAGTGACCCCTCGCCCTTCACAGCCTGTCTTTAAGAACAGATTAGATGTCTTTCAGGTCCAACGAAGGAAGAGCAGATCCTGCCCTGGGGTAGGGGTTGGAGCACATGACCTCTCAAGGTCCCTTCCAGTCATCTTTTCTGTGATGCTCTGTACAATTTAATACTGAAAATAAAAAATTGCACTGATTATGTAAAGCTACAGGGAATAAGTGAAAAAAAGCATCGTGTTACTTTTCTTGCCAAAACAGCATTCTTGAAAACATCCATTGGGCATCATAGCTGCTTATTTCTTTTTAACATAAAGTCCCCATGCACCAAATTTGTGTCTATATTTCCCTTTTGAAGAAAAAGTAGATATAAACACAACGATCTTGGCATTTTTTATTCTAGGATCAGCAAACCTTTGTGACTTTGCTTTTCAGTGCTGATGATTTGTAATATTAAATCTGACTCGGTCTGGGTTTCCAGAGGCTTCTGCAACTGTTGCCAAAATGGATGGAAACCATGTGTATCATATAAGGGTTTGTGTGTGTGTGTATCTTTGTCCCAGCTTTTGCATATTCATATTTGTAGGTAGTGTGGGCTAAAAATCTTTCAGCTGAACAGTTTTCTGTGGAAAAAAATGAGGTCTTGATAAAACAGAAAGGTTTCCCTTGAACGTCAGGCAAGGAATAGGAAATTAGGAGAAGAAATCATTCTGACTTTCTCATTCTGTTTTAGTAATAGCAGAATATTTCCGTTTCATCGCTGGATGCATTTTCTTTTATTATCAGAGTTTATTTATGTATTTTATTTACTCTATTCTATTATTCATATTCTCAAAATATTTTGGGAAGGTGACAGAATTTTTATTCCATGGTGAATTTAAAACTTTCTTCCCACTAAGAGTTAAAACTTTTCAACTGTTAGATTTTCCAATGGACTAGAAATGTCATTTTTTACCTAACTCTGAGTATGATTGGGTTGTTTCACCCTTTGGTTCTCACACATCTGTTTAAATGGCAGAAGTTACATTGGAGTGAAAAATACTGTGTTTTTAGTAAAAAAAAAAGATCAGTCTTTGGAGCCAATTCAGTAAAAGTTTCATTAACTATTCCCTTGTGCAAATCTGTTTGTATAACCGGAGTGTGGATCCAAAAAACTTAATCATTTCAGTTGAGTTCTCAGTGATTTGAGAGCAGATTTAAGAAAACTATTTAATATTTTTTTTCCTCTTTTAGAACAACCTTTAGTGAAAAGAGGAAGTCTTTGAAAAAACATTGCATCCCAAAAATTGGCAATCACTGCTCTGGCACATATTAAAGCATTTGGACTTGTTTCTTTTCATGGCTTTTTTCCACAGACTAAATCATGCTAATATCAGATCCAAAAGAAGTTTGCTTTTTTAATTTCATTTAGTTTGGATGCTAATTAATCTAGAATTTATTTTATTTAGTCTCCAGTTTGCCTGAAGAAGGGAAGAACTGACATACAGGAATTATTTTTTTTTATACTCTTTGTGGTTTTTACAGTGAAAATTGTTAGTGTCTGGAGTTTAGGATATCATATAATCTCATTTCTGTATTTGGTTACAGACTTAAGGTTTTTTGTATCTTTAGGGCAAAAAGGATTTCTAAATTTCTATTTTTTTAAGGGATATAGTCTGATCAGAATTGACACTTTACATTTCAAGAATGCGACCTTTTATAAAGTACTGTTACTAAAATTTGTAGTAAGTGTTACCTGTTACTGAAGGTCTAAGAACTTGCTGAATAAAAAAAGGTATTAACAGAGCATTCACAAAAAGGATTGAAAATACATGCATGCTAAAAAACCAGTGGAGCCATATGAAGCTAAAAGTCCTTCAGATGAGGTTTTATAATTAAATTATAATGTTAAACAAGGTATAAGAGTAATCAACCTAATCAAATTCTGTTGTTCTAAAATTGTGAAATACCTGAGCTGGAAACTGGTAACTATAACTGCACATTATGTATGCATAATACGAACATTTAAACAGATAAATCTTAAAAATTGAACTAATTATATGCATATTAGCATTTGGAAGTGACGCTTCCTGGCTAGTCTATATTGCATTCTTTTTGTGCAGCAGGTTCCATTCTGCTTTCACAAGAGACCTAAGCCAGGTGCACAGAAGGAACATTTTCTCTGGACCTGAAGTTTTGAAGTATTAGAAATAAACTCCTAAAAAACCCTGAAGTGCCCCTGTGCAATCACTCACTCAGGTAGGAGGTCAGACACCCCCAGCCTGCAATGCCAGGTCTCCCTCAAAGCCCTTGCCAGTCACACTTTAAATTCAGCTGAAAATGGGTAAAAAGCTCACTATTAATTGCATGTTTGACAATGCTTAGGAGGGTAAATTATTCCAGAGAAAAAGCTGCTATTACTCATGATACTTAATCTGACCAGAAGTGTAAGGCACCCCTCTGAGATGGTCCCTAGCATTTCGTTGAGCCCCACTTCTGAATCATCTCACTGTCCTGAGTCACTCCCTGGGAACCACTGGAAGCTGCAGACACTTGAGGGGCTGTCACAACCTGGTTGCTCTCCTTCAGGCTGCTCCACAGCTACTTTGTGTAACGTCAGGCGGGACATTACAGGGAAGTCCTTTGACTGAATCATTGGCCTGCTGCCCTGCCAGCCTCTGGCTGCTTTGTGCTCCTCGGTTTGCTCGAGGAACTGTCAGAGCCTGCTCTGCAAGGGAGGATCCCTCCAGAGCGTGAAGACAGCCTTAGTTGTCTGGGCAGCACCTGCTGAGGTTGGGCTGTGCTGCTGAGGTTGCAGTCTACATACCTACTGGTGTGTTGAGAACTCAGGGGATCTCTGGCAGCCACACAGTCCTTGTGATTTAGATCAAATCATGGTCAGCCCACTGTCAAGCATCTGGGATCCATCCCTCTGTGGTCCCAGCCCAGGTGCTTCTGCAGGCTCCTCTGGAAAGAGACAACTGTTCCTCTATCTCACAGCCTCCCTGGAAGGTGCAGGCTGTGTGTGCCCTCCTTTGGCCTCCTCTAACCCCTTTGGTTAAACTCTGATACCTTTCCTCCCTTAGCCATGGATTCATTCCAATAGCCACTGTTTCATATCTCTTTCCTGCCTTCTCTCTTCTTGCCTTCCTTTCCTTCTAGGAGAAATATCAGCAGGTAGATATCTTACCCAGACTAAGACACCTCCTCCTCCTCCTCCTTGCAAATTCACTATCTATCTTACATTTATCTTTTTCGCTCTTCAGACCTTGCCCTCGTACCGTGTTTCCTTACTTTCTTACCTTGTAACTTGCTCCTTCCCATGTCTCCCATCATTTCTCTAAGGCTTGTTTGGCTTCCCTGCCTTTTACTTTCCCAGCGGTGCACTTCTTCTCAATCCCCTCTTGAATCTCTTGACATCTATCCAATGTTTCCCCAGGCACTTCATGCCCTGAGATCATTTGTCTTCTCCTTCCCCTCCTCCCTTTCCCACTCAATTCTTGTCTCCCAGGGAATGCAAGAGAAATCAAAGAGAGTGACATTAGCAAGCAGGGCCCTTGCAAGTTTACTTTGCTCCCACAGTTAAATTAACAAGCTTTCCAGCCACTCTGTAAAGGTGGTGTAATCATGCAGAATATGAAATCCTTACAATAATGTACAGACTAGAGAGAATCGCAGGTAAAAATCTGTTTTCACTGCAGGCTGCAGAGTTATCACTCTTCCCATATTACACTTGTATTAACAATGCATTCACTGTTGTGGTTTCCTTAAAATTCTGTGATGTAGAGTAAGATACTGACTCTGGCTTGGACTTGTTTAGTTTCCCCACGTACCAGGCACATCATCTGTAACTGTCGGCATCTGGCAACAGGGAACAGATGATATTTTGCAGTTTTCCTCTTGCTTCATCTCAATGCACTGCTTGTGGAGTCTGACTTGGAAATACTGAGATTTGGCTTGTAAAATGTCTATGGAAATTCTACTGAAAGATTTCATTTAGATAAAAGCAAGTATTTAATTTTGAACAGATAAAAATTATCAGCCAATAGTACTGTCAATTCACTTGCACTCTTACGGTATATTAAGATGTTCACAGTTTAGTTTTCATAATTAATATTTCTATACCATTTCCTGTAACATTTGTGGAGTTTTATTTTCCCATAACATTTGTGTTTCTGTGTTCATTTTTTGATCACATTTATGTTTCAGTAATATGAATATCTAAAAATGCCTAGTTGTCTTTTTTATTCCAGTTTGAGGGCTTTCATTCCAATTTGATTCTCTTTTCTTACAAATAACCAAACTTTGTACAAAATTGTAATCTGGATTTTTTTATCACCTCTAAGCAGCATTATCTGAATGTCCTTGGTATCATAGTGCTTTATAGATATTTTTATCCCTTTACCATCAACAACTTTCTGTACTTTCTGCTTTTACTGCTGCTGCTTCTTGCTTCATCAGTCTAAAACATAGTTGCTAAAAAGTAATTAACCATACTCATTAAAACAGTTTTGTTCAGCCGATTATTATATTCTTGCATTGATTTTTGTGGCATCACATGAGCCCTTGATTGCAAACCATGACTTACAAGTGCAACGTCTTTCATCTTCCCATATTATATTTACTGAAGCAACAAAAGACATATCCTCTTCATTCTTAACCATCTCTGAACTGTCTTTTTGGGAATATTTTTGATATGCATTCCTTGTGTAAATGCCTCTCTATCAACCTTGCCTGTCTCAATCCAGCTCGCAATACGTGTATTTCTCTCGTAAAGCACATTTCAGGAACCAGCTGGTTCTCTGTTAGGATTTGGTGCTTCTCCTCCTCTCAACATGGGACAAATTGAAATTCTAGCAGGCATAACCCTCTCACCACTTCATGTAAACCCATGGAGGCAAGGCTGGCTAAAAGCCGATTAAAACATTTCCTGCTATTCAAACAAGCTACGTATTCTCCCTACCCAAAAAGAACTTGGAGGGAAAAATATAAAGCTGACATGTTCGATGTCTGCATGGCCACAAGCTGAAGAATGACAAGGGTTTTTTAAACCTTGCCATAAATACATCAATGCTACACAAATGCATCACCATGTTTCATGCAACATGCAGTTTCTGAGAGGAGCTTAGTGACAGTTGTGCTTTCTGACTGTATTTAACCATCTTTCTTCTTCAGATAAATCGTTACAGACATTTTTTAAATGACTAACTTCAACTTCCTTTTACTAAGAATAGAAGCTATTTTTTTCTAAACTAGAAGTGTAACTCAACTTTACAGTAGATTTCATAATTATAATAGAACATACTGTTATATACTCTAGTCTTGTAAGACTTGTGTTGACAGTGGAACACACAGCCTTGCTGTTTCAGACTCATCCTGCTTAATAACAAAGCAGCCATAATAAAAATAATCCATTAATAGATACCATTAGATATCAATGTGAAATTTTTTAGAGAACTGTAGCTTGTCCCCTAATTGCTGTGATATCAGTAGTATATCTTGTATAACAGACATTTACCTATTTTTTCATTCTTGAATGTTTACTGTTCCCTGTCCTTAGAATTAGGCTAAGTAATAAAAGCAGAACTGAGGAACCATTGAATAGGTAATAAAATCAAAATAGCAATGCTGAAGACATATCAACATTATTACATCTTACATGTGCAAGAAAGGAAGAAGTGCTTTGATTTCTGTCAAGGAAATTAGCGTGTGATGTCTCTGTGCTTTTGGAAAGCACTTGGAAGTAAGGATAGTTCAGCAAAAAAAATAGTATTGTTCCTATGAATGACATAAATGCATGTCCTGCATTGTCAGTCCAGTCAGCTCTGCTCAGGCTCCTGAAAGTATCCATCACTTCTGGCTTTATCAGGGGCTTAATAATACCATTTGTTCAGTTATTGACATGTTAATGTTCTTGTCCCATGTTAATTTTCTTTGTCAAACAGAAGTTAGGGAGGCTATAGCCATGCTAGCTTGCTCTCCTTTGCATTCACTTCACGGGGAGTCTGGTATGGTGAGTGTGGAAGGGCAGCTCTGGACTGAACATGGAAAGGCAGCTCTATTTTCAGTCATGCTGCATTTGAACACACAGTCCTTGTTTTCAAGCTTCACCAAGAGATTTGGTCTTCCTTGGTGTACTCAGTGAGGCCAGACTGATCAGGTCTTCAGGGAGCCTACAAGGCACCTAGAGTTGAAAGTCCTACCTAATTCCCTCCAAAGAGGGGGAAGAGTCTGTCACTTCTGAATCCTGCATCAGTGGAGTGTGACTGGTGCTCTGAAGAAATAAGGATGTTATTCTGAATTAACCATAGAAACTGAATCTAGCAATATTTGTTTACCATCTTGGTATAGAATCATAGAATAGTTTGGTTGGAAAAGTCCATAGCGATCATCTAGTCCAACCATAAACCTACCATTGCCAAGTTCACCACTAAACCATGTCCCCAGGTACCACATCTACATGTCCTTTAAATACCTCCAGGGATGGTGACTCCACCACTTCCCTGGGCAGCCTGTTCCCATACTTGACAACCCTTTCAGTGAATAATTTTTTCCTAATTTCCTAAACCTCCCCTGGGGCAACTTAAGGCCATTCCCTCTTGTCCTATTACTTGTTATTTGGGAGAAGAGACCAACACCCACCTCACTACAACCTCCAGAGAGAAATAAGGCTCCCCTGAGCCTCCTCTTCTCCAGACTAAACAATTCCAGTTCCCTCAGCCACTCCTCATAAGACTTGTTCTCCAGGCTTCATGGCTCTTCTCTGGACATGCTCCAGTGCCTCAATGTCCTTCTTGTAGTGAGGGGCCCAAAACTGAACACAGTACTCGAGGTGCAGCCTCACCAGTGCCCAGTACAGGGGCACAATCACTTCCCTACTCCTGCTGGCCACACTGTTTCTGATACAGGCCAGGCTGCTGTTGACCAACAACCCCAGGTCCTTTTCTGCCATGCAGCTTTTCAGCCACGCCTCCCCAAGCTTGTAACGTTGCACAGGGTTGTTGTGACCCAAGTGCAGGACACAGCACTTGGCCTTGTTAAACCTCATACAGTTGGCCTCGGCCCATCGATCCAACCTGTCCGGCTCCCTCTGCAGAGCCTTCCTACTCTCCAGCAGATCAACACTCCCGCTCAGCTTGGTGTCATCTGCAAACTTACTGAGGGTGCACTCAATCCCCTCATCCAGATCATTGATAAAGATGTTAAACAGGACTGGCCCCAAAACTGAGCCCTGGGGAACACCACTTGTGACCAGCCGCCAAGTGGATTCTGCTCCATTCACCACAACTCTCTGGGCTTGGCCATGCAGCCAGTTTTTTACCCAGCGAAGAGTGCACCTGTCTGAGTCTTGAGCTTCTCCTTAGCTTCTGTAGGAGAAAGCTGTGGGAGACAGTGTCAAAGGCCTTGCTGAAGTGCAGGTAGACAACATCCACAGCCTTACCCTCATCCACTAGGCAGGTCACCTGATCACAGAAGGAGATCACGTTGGTCAAGCAGGACCTGCCTTTTATGAACCCATGGTGGCTGGGCCTGATTGCCTGGTTGTCCTGCATATGCCGCATGAGCACACTCAAGATGAATCACTCCATGATCTTCCCCGATACCAAAGTCAGATTTACAGGTCTGTAGTTCCCTGGATCCTCCTTCCAGCCGTTCTTGTAGATGGGCATCACATTGGCAAGCCTCTACTCTTCTGGGACCTCCCCTGTTAGCCAGGACTGTTGATAAATGGAGAGGTGCTTGGCACTTGGAGTATTCCACTGTCCTAAAAGAAAAAAAAATACACCCATATAATTTTGCTTTCCTTTTGCTAAATTTGCTTTTCAAACATAATGCAATTTAATAAGTTCATTATGTCCACTTTTTGTGACCCTATAAAAACATCTTCAAAGACTTTTTACCTGTCAAAATGAAGGTAAAAAAAAAAAAAAAAAAGAAGGATTAAGGGGAAGAAAGCAATATTACAGCTTATTCTGTGAACAAAATGGCTGGCCAAACAGACCAGTTTTACGTCCTTTTTTCACTAAGGCCTATGTACTCAGCTCTGATAGTGTAAGCAGACCTCACAGCGAGGGACAATCTATCATACAAAGTCTATATACACCAACATTTATTTTATTTGAAAGGCCATACTCTTGTATTTATATCAACAAGGCACACAGTTTATTTGTACAGTAATAGATGGGCTAAGAAGGAGGTGAGAGGGAGGAGGGGAGTGACACAGAAACAAGCCAGCAGCCTTAGGGAGCCCTGAGATTAAAGACATGACGCACGGGAAGCAGCTGCGGGGCAGGAGCTCACTCTGCACACCCTGGCAAAAGCCAGAGTCCAGCCCCTGCAGACTCTGCACGGCACAAGGGCACTGAATTCCCATTAGAGAGAAGCTGAAAAGTAAGAGATGAGTGTTGAGGTCTTGTAGATAAAAGGCTGGCTACTGTAATTTAGTGTCATCTTCTTAAGGACAAGCCCCCTTCAATCAGCCTTAAATTGGCTGCACTCAGTTCAGAAGGGTACGTGCTGCTGAGGAACACCCCCAGCCCTGGAAAGCTGCTCTGTCCCCAGATAACGCCTCACATTTAAGCCACTCCACCTCCATCCTACTGCTCCCAGTGCTTCCTTCCCCCTTGCGCATGCACCGGAGGGGTTTTTCCTGCTCTTCAGAAGCACCATCATCATTAATGCCAGTTAGTTGTGCAGGTTCTTGTGCGTGTAAGGTGTGTGTCAGAAAGGCAGGGTATGAAAGAATTCTTGGTTTTGTGAATCCTCACGAGAATATACATGGCAGGTGCTTATCGCAGCGAACAGCACGGTGTGGGAGGATCGCAGCACCGCACAGCAACGCGTGAGAAGTTTGGCAGTCTTCTGGCAAAAAGTAAAGAAACAGCCCCAGCATGATAAATTCATGTATAGCTTCTTGAATTGCAAATCACTGCTCTCCCCAAATACCTGTCTCTGGGAGTTATTTTGGATTAGCCTGTGAAGGTGGTCAGTCTTTCTTACTACAGCATAAGCACTGAACTCGTGCTTGTTTGCCTGGCTGTGCAATGAAGTGGAAAATGAGCATCAAAAACTTCTCCGTACAGAAGTGAGCGAGCTATTGCAAGGGAAGGTGTTGATTCATTTCTTTGAGCTCTCTTTCCAACAGACACATTTCCTGCAGCAATTTTCATTTACAGTGTGCCTGTTGTTTTGCAGATGAGTTATGGCTGTCAAGAATGGCCTATTTATGTTCACATCTGGTGTGCTGAATGCCACTTTGCAAAAAAAGACCCAAAACTATCCTTTTAACATTATGACAAAACAGACACACAAAAGAAGCCTCAAAAGCTGCAGTTATAACAGGAGTAGGTGAAAAAAGAAATTGTCAGTCACTTTGCAGCTGAGGAAGACTCTTCATTAAACTTGGGCTTAAAAATTTGTCCTGCCCATGTTGCTAACATAAAAGACCACTACCTGAATTATTTAACCAGCTGTGCAAACAGTTGTGTAACAATTTCCCAGATGAAAACAGGATAAAGACCCTTTCTCCATGGAAGGCAGCCATCAGATAAAGGAACAGGAAAAGCAGACCAGCTGCTCGAATTTAAGCTTGAGTTGTCTGACACTTGGTTGAGCAGGACAGAGAAATTTAGCTGATACTAATATTTCCAGGCCCTTCCAGCCTGTGTGGTTTTGCGAGTTTGCATTTTCTGCCTAAATTCCATTAAAAAAACAAGTAGGTAGGTAAATTCCTGTCCAGAATTGGACTTTGAGCTGCAGTTTTCTTTAGCTCCTTCTTAGAATATCACTCCTGGACCTATTTTCTGTAATTCCTATTCATCACTATTTTCTCAGAGCTAGGCACAGCAGAAAGGAAAAGGGAGAGGGGAGAGGGAAAAGGAGCAGAGCAGGAAGGAAAGGGAAAAGGAGGGAAAGAAGCTTTTTTTTTTTTTTCATATATTTAACATTCTGTAAGACAGGAAAGAATACTGATTTTTTTTCTCATGCTTAACAATATCTCAGATAAGAACAAAGGAAAAATGCAGCTCTTCTTAGACAATAGTCAAGTTTAAAAAAAAAGAAAACCAATCCACTTGTCATAATTTACAAGCCTACTAACATACATCAAATTGTCATTTATGACAAATTTTCTTCCTTCTTGTTAAGCAAAACAAAACACTATAAGCAAGACATACAGCTATCTTATTGTTTATGGCTTGATTTTTTAAAAAATATATATCTGTTATAACTCAAAAGGAAGTTATAGTTTAATATTTTGGATTTCCTGATATATTTGTAACATGAATTCACCAGCAAGATGCTAAACCTTTTAAGATGTCAGATATACTATGTGGAAATAAAGGAATATGTGCATAAGGTATTTCAATTAATATTATTATTTAAAAAGCAGGTTATAAATGAGTAGTTATGCATCTACTGAAGTGTGTATTACAATGAGACTAAAGAATAAATGCCAAAAAAAAGGAGAAATAATTTGTCTATCCATGCATCTGAAAATTATTTTCTCTTTTTTTTCATTCTTAGCAGGCTCACTTAGTCACTCTTCAGACAAAAAGCAAAAATGCATACCAAAATGAGGAAAGTAGCTCAGAAAAAATGCATATCAAAATGAGGAAAGTAGCTCAGAAATGGAGTAAAGGGAAAAAAATAATAAATTTCATTATGTTGAAGTTAAGAGTCTTTTCCTCTCATTCAAGAACCCACATAATGGTTAAAGATGGACAAATCTGGAGCTCTCAGTAAGTTTCTGTGCCCTATTTTAAACCAGTGGAGAACAGGAGAGCTCTATATGGGTGATGAAATGATAATAAAAGTCATGGTATATAAACTATGAGTTTGGTTCCTTTTGGTCAGCAAGATAACTGTTCTGTTATTGGTTTAGCAATGCAGTGATATCCTGTCTTTACTGTAGTGAATTCACTATCTAGGAGGGACTAAACTTGCAGTGTGCTTCGGGAGGCTGAATATAAGGGAAAGAATGTATTTACAGACCAACACTCTTTAATGTTAAAGACAATGGTCCTCTATGTAAATGTGAACTTAATGGCCTCAACAGACTGAAGGAGACATTTCATTGCTGAGGTAGGACAGATTTTTCAGTATGTGTCAATACGGTTGAGTACACACCTAAAACAACAGCACGCTGCACTTCTGAAAGTCAACTTTGAACCTTCTGTTCTCACCTGCCAAGAAGCAGCACCTTGGTATATAAGGCTTTTTGCTAGGATAGGGTTAATTTTCTTCTCAGTAGCTAGAAAGATCTGTGTTTTGGTTTCAGTGAGGATTGTTATGAGAACAGTGTTGATAACTACAAGGACACTGGGCTTGGGCAGTTTCTGAGAAGAGAGGACTGGAAGGGGGGAGTGGAGAAGAAAAATGAGGTAGGTAGTGAAACCCAGAATTGACAGCTGGATATGCCAATCAGATATTCCAAATCATATTATGTCATGTTCAGTATATTAGCTGGGACTGACCAGAAAGGGGGGGATTCTCTCAGGAATTGCTCGGGCTCGCTTTTCCAGGACTGCAATTTCGGTTTCAGGGTTCCTTTTCGCTCCTCCGGGATCGTTATCAGCAGGTGGTGAACAACTGTACTCTGCAGCACTCATATATATATAGTTGTTATCATTATTACTCCTATTATTCTTATTATTTTAATTTTATTTAATTATTAAACTGTTCTTATCTCAACCTCCAAGTCTCCTCACCTCCAATTGTCTCCCCAATTCCCTGGGTGCGGGGAAGGGGGCAGGGGGCAGGGGAGACGGGGGGCTGCGAGTGGCTGTGTCTTGTTTGGCTGCCAGCTAAGTTAAACTATCACAGGCTTCCAATGAATACTTTGAAACAAGTAGAGTAATGTTCCATAAATTCTTTAGCTACTCCTAATAATTTGAGATGCATAGAAGAAATGCCTGAGTGAGAATGTAGCAGTACTTTTCATTTTATTGTCAAAACTATACATGTCTATATTATGAAATGCATTCATGCCTCATTTCTTTATTACAGTATCCCAACTAATAGTATAATCTGTAACCAGTCTTTAAAGAAATATGTAATACACATTTGCACTGTATGTCTTGTTATCTGAAATGTGCAGGAACTGGCATGCCTTCCTCTTCAACCTGACATGTTTACAGTAGCGAAAAGAAAAAAAAACAGAATTTATTTCATTAAGGGAGTGTGCTGCAGAGGTCTGTGGAAAAACAGCAATTGGCTTTAGCAGCAACCTTTACTATGCACTTCATTTCTACAGCTCACTATTTTACATTGAAGTAACTTCTGACATAAAACATTAATAATGCTCTGTAAGTTGGGGTTGAACTAAGTGCTCCAAACTAAGACCAATGCACATGAGAAACAAGTCAGAAATAAAGAAAGTAGGGCATTTCTGTCTGTGGCAAGGCTTACCAGAGTTACCACTGCAAAGTGAAGTGTCCTACATAGACTAGAACAGAAAATGGTCTGGGAAGGAATGTAATTAAAACTAAAGGAGATGAACAATGGAAGAGAGACTTCCAGCAGGGGAAGAGCAAAAGGTCAAGAATCTGGGAAGCTGATAATCATTATCTCTGAGAAATTCTCACTGCAGAGGGGAAAGCTATCTAGCAGTGGCAGATCATCCTAAAGAAGAAAAAGAATTTGATCTAAGAGGAACTTCACCTAGCAGTGGTGGCAGCTACCCCTGCTGCTGTCTTCTTTGGTTATTGACCAAATATGAAGATTGTTATGCTAATGTGAATGGAAATGAGTTAATAGATTAATGCACATGAGGTCACACCCAGTGAGCAAGTTTCCGTTTTAGGTTCTTGAAAAGTTTATGTGTGACTTGCTCTTGAGGAATTGAAGAGGTTGTTAGAATGGTTTTGCTGTGGAGCCTTGGCATAGAAGATCAGAGGGCTCCGTGGTAACAATGTTTGGATTAAAAGATCAAAGAGGCTGTGAAATGCCAAATATAGGCACTCACCCTCCAGACTTTAGATGTCACTCCTTTTAGGGCAATTTCAATATTAGAACACTAGGCAGATAAAAGAAATCTCTCAGTCTAAAACTGACAATCTTGGATGAATAAATTCACCTTGGCAGCAAAATGCAAAGATATTTGGATGTAATAAGAAACATGGCAGAGGAATGCCCAAAGGTATGAGTGATGTTGCTATGCTGAGCACTGATAAGACTTTCAGGGTGGGCAAAAACATCAAGTATAAAGTAAGTTTAGTATTCGATGTGCTATGAACAAAATGAAGGACACACATTACAATCCATCATAAAATGGAATACGTAGTAAATTGTAGAAAGACCAATTTCCCTTCTTTCTTTTTGTTCCTGGGTATAGAAGTATGAGAAATCCTATTCTTACCTTCAACATTTCAGTCACATTTTCTTCTTGCACTAGGATGCCTGAACCAAGCAATCATGGCTTTTAAGATTCTTTCAGCTTTAAAGTCATGTTTTTAAGAACATGAATGTGCAGCATGATTTTTTGCTGATCTTTGAACTCTCCCACACTGTAATGATATTAGCTGCTTATCTCAAATTCATGATGTGCTTTCATGTATTTGTGAAAGAAGAGACCAGTTCAAGAACTATAGGCACGGAGTCAAAAACAATAATGAGGAAGCAAGAACACATAAAATAAGAAGAGTGATGTTCAGCACTGCATACTGCAGTGAGGCCACACACTGTACTGAATATTACTGATGTGTAGCATTTTTCAACGCTAGTGGTATACTCAGAAATATTATAATTAATTTCTCACAATATTGTGATTCAAAGGGTGAAAAGTTCCTTTTACAAGGAAATCTTACCTTCTGCAGCTTTAGTAAGCATTGCTTGAAATAAAGACCAGTACTTGGTTACTGGAATCAGAGGACACAAGTAATTCCCAACAAAATAATTTGATACCATTTCCAAACATAAAGTGGAAAACAGAAAAGGACACTTATTGGACAATATATGTTCCCCTGGGAATTGAAAAGGGAAGTTGTGCATGAAAAGAAAATAAGTTAGCAAAACTGAGGAATGAGACCGAAGGTTATGAATAGGCTAACAGTCACATGCATGCACAAGGAACGGTGGTGTGTTTGTTTTGGTCTCCCACATAAATGCAGTACCTCAGCTTGCCAAGTCCAGTATGTGAAAAAGAGCCAAAATTAAGGCTAAGAACACACTGGAAGAAACTTCATTATCTTGAAATATACTTAACTTCAAAAAAAAGTTTCCCCACTTGATTTCCCTGGCTTGCAGTATGGTTTCTGATTTTTAAACGTTCTTTTCTTTTTCCTGTTGCTAAGTGAAAGTCTTAAATAAACAAAGGAAATCAGCTGTGTTAAAAGGATGGAAATGACTGTATGCAAAAAGCTGTCAAATCTACAGAGTAAGCAAACTGGAAAAAAAACACTTCTTAACCTAATTCTTTCAGTTACAGCAATGCTTTGCAGTACTTGTGCTGTTCAGAGAAAGTTGGTGTGTTGTGGGTTAAAACCGTTTGGAATTAATTCTCTCAATTTAAGAAAAAGAGTTTCTGTAGTCTCAGTGATGTGCTTCGGGCTTTTTTTTTTGTTGTTGTTTGGTTGGTTGGTTTGTTGCGTTTGCATTTCTTTCCCAGAAGGAACAATTTTGATGATAATTGTAAGCATGAAATGTCTAGTACACTGTGAGGACCTGCAGGGTCATGCTCTAGTTACTTTAAGAGACTAAAGCTTTCTTCAGCTTCCCACTACACAGTCACAGGAGAGGGATGGAAAACTCCTGAGAGCAAACAGGTCATATGTGGGTTGAATCACCCATTGGATACTTGTTCCTCATAGCTGCAGGTGCAGGCAGGCTATATTTCTAACCAAGGAGCCTCAGCTGAACACCTAGGCTGACAAATTCAGGCTGTAGTACTGGAGGAGCTACTCTTAAGGGCAGTTTTATGACCTGAAGCTCACATAATGCTTTATTTCTCTATAGTGTGACAACAATGCATGTTTGGAGGTGAGCATGGTCTTGGGTCTTGTATCAATGGCGTATACCTGACTTAGCATAGAAAAAGACATGATTTAAATGTCATACGTCTACTTCAATTACATAAATTGTATCTATCTATTCATATTAAATAGATATATAGCTGTTGATTTAAAGAAATTTCAGTAGAGCCATAAAGTATCTCCTGCATGGCTTATGTGACAATTCTTAAACTATAATCTGCAAGCCATGTATGTCATATGTGCTGTATATGTTACATAGGTTATATATGCTGGCTGTTCCAATTTCCAGCTACAAGCAGCTTAAGTAGATAAAATATTACCTTAGATTCTTTCTCTTAATAATACAAGGGATGTTGAGCACTTGGGAACAGGAGGGCAGGTGGTCTGCATAATCATGGAACAGGTAAGGCCCCAGAGACACTCTTATTAAGATAACCTTTTTATGAAAAATTTTTAGGATTCCTACAATAACAGCAAAATCTAATCCAATAATAGGGAGTGAGTACAGAATGCTACAGAATTTAGCACCAATAAATATGCTGCCTTTGAAATGGTGAATTAGATGTGCAGCAGGATCTGGTCACACTTCAAAGAATAATATCCACAGTTGAAGATCCATCTGTTTGCTCTTGCTAGCACCACTGAGGCTCCTGTATGTTAAGCAGTCTTTTGACTACTTCAAAGCACATTTGAAGTCTTTGGTGTGCCTATCCCGTGCACAAAAAAGCAAACGTGCCTTAACAATATGAGTAGCTGGTATTTTTGTTCATTTTACTTGTAAATGAAAACAATTTGTTCCTGCTATGCATCATTTCTGGACTCTTTTTTTTTTATATATATATATATAGCTATGATAGCGAGGGCCGTCTAACAAACGTTACATTCCCGACTGGAGTTGTCACTAACCTTCATGGGGAAATGGAAAGGGCCATTACAGTGGACATTGAGTCATCCAGCAGAGAGGAAGATGTCAGCATCACTTCCAACTTATCATCAATTGATTCTTTCTATACCATGGTTCAAGGTAGGACAAACAAAAGTATTCTCAGTAGATACTAACCTGAAAACTGTTTTCTTATGCTAAAAGCAGCTGAAATCAGATGCGGTAGAGGAAAATTTTAGAAGCGTAGTGTTTGGAGGAAGGGGTGATGCATAAATGTTTTTATACATATATAGAAACAACTGTTCAGGGAAAGAAAGAGTTGCAATGAAAGTAGAATAAAGTACATTTTCTAACCAAATAGCTTTTGTAAACAGCTATGGGAAATAGTCAGAATACCTACTTTGCATTAACAGGGAATCTTGGAAAGGAGAGAGAAATGGATTGAAAGGGAAATAGATGCAGAAGTAGCGTGAGGTGAGATTATAGCTTTAAAACAGCTAAAATGTGGTGTCCCAGCAGCCACATCCTTGTAAAAGTCAGTAGTCAGTATGTTTAGGATGAGGCCAAAACCGCCTGATGAAACAGCAGAAAATGTGTTTTGTGCCAGTCCAAAGAATATTCTCTGAGGGTGGGATTTTCTTAAGTGTTTAAGGGACTGTGAAGATAGGTCCCAAAGGCATTTGTGCTCTCATTTGATAAAGATATTCTTACCAGTCTCACCCTGAGTGTTTATGACCGTTGGGTCAGTTAATGTGAAGTCAAAGCATTACATGCACGTATTGCATAAAGTATGGAGGACAAAGGCAGACTCTCAACCCACACAGGTAACCTCTGCTTCTCTTTTCTGCCTTTCCAGATCAGTTAAGAAATAGCTACCAGATTGGCTATGATGGCTCACTGAGAATCCTGTACGCCAGCGGCCTGGACTCACACTATCAGACAGAGCCGCACGTGTTGGCTGGCACTGCCAACCCAACAATGGCAAAGAGAAACATGACCCTTCCTGGGGAGAACGGGCAGAACCTGGTGGAGTGGCGATTCCGGAAAGAGCAAGCCCAGGGAAAAGTCAACGTGTTTGGCCGAAAGCTTCGGGTAAGCATGCGCGCATGCGTGTTATCTACTGCATTCTCATTCAGTGGGAGGAAATGTAAATGCACTCCTGTAGGCATTGCCATCCAACAACCACAGAATATTTACTGTAGGCAATCTTACTGTAGAGCTGGAAGTACTTGCTTTTATTACTTCATTTATTGGCTATTTTTCCTTAGTAACTGCTCTTTTCTGTGGACTAAACTGTTGTTCTTAGCCTGGAATGCATTGGAATGGATCAAGATAAAAGAATAATTTTCTGCTTTCCTTCACTGTTTTTGTTTCTGGTACTGAATTCACACACCTGATTTTGAATCTTGTTTTAAATTATTATACCATAAGTTAGCACAGTCCTAGATTTTTCTTTCTTTTTGATTTTAAATAAAAATTGGACTAATACTTATTTCTGGTAGAAAGGGTTTAACAATGTGTGCATGTGTACAGCATATTCCCCTAACATATGTCTTTACCATTTTGTTGGTATTTCTTCTTCCTATATAGTGAGTGAAATATAAGTAGGAAGCAAACTATGATTTATGACAGCCACTTGGTAAAGACAGCATAGATTAAGCATTTAAAATTGGGTTGCCAGGAGACCATTTCAAGACCACATCGGAGGTCTGACTTACTATTATAACTGAACTCAGTTGTTTATTTTAAACAACTAGGCAGTATATCAAATGAAGGTAAGTAATTTCAAACCACTTGACTTCTAAGAGGTTACATGCTATTGAAAATCTTAAAATATTTTATATATTCTTTTGGGATGAGAAAGGAGGGAATGCCATCATGAACCTTATATTCGTCTCTACCACTTCTCTGCAAAAATAATGGGTTTTTCCCGAAAACAAAGACTGACTACACACAGCAGCTACTGCTCAGTAACAACAGACTTGCGCCTAGCTATGCTAGCTGTCTTATATCGATAAGAAAGAGAGAAAGGAAGCCGTGCTTCTGGGGCACATCTTTGTGGTTCTGGTTCATAGGCATGTCATTATGTATCCCCCCCATTACAGTGGGATAATACACCTGCCAATTCATTCATGAAGGAAGCCCAAGAGAAAATAAAATAACCATACATACCAATGGCATTTGGTTTTGGCAGTGAAACAAACCACCATGAGTCCAGTTCTCAAAACTGAAGCAAAATCTTGGCATTCAAGTGCAGAGGAGGTAAAAGAAATGTCATGGGCAACTTTAACTTGGAAGAGTTAACAGGAAAAAAACTAACAGCAGATGAAAGTGAAAGATTTAACAAGATGGAGGGGAAACATAGAATCATAGAATAGTTTAGTTGGAAAAGACCATAGCGATCATCTAGTCCAACCATAAACCATTGCCAAGTTCACCACTAAACCATGTCCCCAAGTATCACACCTTCACGTCCTTTAAATACCCCCAGGGATGGTGACTCCACCACCTCCCTGGGCAGCCTGTTCCAACACTTGACAACCCTTTCAGTGAAGAATTTTTTTCTTAATATCCAACCTAAACCTCCCCTGGTGCAACTTAAGGCCATTCCTTCTTGTCCTATTACTTGTTATTTGGGAGAAGAGACCAATGCCCACCTCACCACAGCCTCCTTTCAGGTAGTTGTAGAGAGAAATAAGGTCTCCCCTGAGCCTCCTCTTCTCCAGACTAAACAATTCCAGTTCCCTCAGCTGCTCCTCATAAAACTTGTTCTCCAGGAAACAGGAAAGACTTTTCTCCAGGAAAGTGAGAGATTATGATAAAATAGTAGTTAAAAGTGTATATGCAAGGTGGAGAACATAGGCTAATAAGAGAAGAACGCATAAAACAAAGTTAAGAAACTCATCAGCAAAGAAAAAAAAGGAAGATTTTTTTAAATTTTATTTACATGGGAAGATATTACAGAAATGTCACTGGGGGGTTGGGGGGAATATAGGAAAGTAGAGAAAGAAAACAACAGAAAAAACAGGAATAACTTAGGGAGCTTATAATTTCCATCTACTGATGTGTCAGTAACATTTTGCTGCAAAGAAAACAAATATAGACAAAAAACAGTGACAAAATGTATTGCCAGTAAATCTACTCATATATATGACACTTTCACTGTGCTACATATATGCAGTATCTAACATTACAAAGTACACTCTCAGGTATTCTCTTGTTTTTCTATCTTGTATTAGTTCTACCCACTACTAATAGTCTTTATAAAGAAATTAATTAGGAATTACATCACCGTTCCTTAACAAAACAATCCTCTGTCAATCATACTTTTGCTCAGACTTGTTTCGTATTTGTTCAATAAGCTCGTTCTGTCCCTGGATCTGTATGTCTGGTCTGTAGGCTGGCCTTTGGCAGAGGTTCTGGCAGTCCTCTACATGAAAGAGCCTTTCTAAGGCATTTGTGTTGAGGCCAGACAGACCCTCACTCACAAGGGTCTCAAATAAAGGAACTGGTATGAGCTCTATCTCAAGGGGTGGACCCACAGTAGACAGGTAACACAGACAAGTGAGCTCACAGGAAGAGTTTACTCTGCCTCCTCCTGAGACCAGACATGCTCCAAGCTCTGCAGAGGTCCCCAGTTTTCACATTACCTCTTGAATCTGTCTGTAAGGCACAGCAATATACTCCTCCTCATGGGGGAATCACAGTCAGATTTCATGCTTCTCACTGGAAAGAAAAGCAAGAGTTAAAGCAGAGCAGGATAGGTGGACACCTATATTACTGAAACATAGCAGGACAGTAGGTAGGGACTGTCAGGAGACTCCGCTTTATGTCTTTAAGTGCTTCTTCACTGAAAATTTCCTGAATTACTGCTTTTATCATAATATTTCAAATATATTGGAAGTGTGACTGTCTTAGACGCAATAAAAATGTTCAAGTTTTGCTGAAAAGTGTTCTGGTAGCAGAGCTGTTGTTAAGAAACACTTCAGCTGAAGGCAGTACTTTAGCTGACATAGTTATTCCAGCCGCATACTGCCCAATGAAAAAAGCTGTATCACCAAAACTTGTTGTTATTGTAATTGCTGTCTGTATTACAAGATTATGCAAGCACAGCCAAAATTTCACCAAAAGCTCACGTCTGAAAGCAAGAGCTCTGCCAGCAGAATCTGGAAGCACGAGTCTGGCTGGAGAAAGAGGCATTTCCTCTCTTTCCCCTTGTATCCTGCCCTTACACAGAGCAGACAGATGGAAAGTGAGAAGGCAAGGGATGTTATTATCCCATTTAGCAGATAAGGCAGTGAGACAGCCAGATTAAGTACTTTCCTGCAATTTACACCGGAAGGATGTGCTTAGCCAAGAAATTAACCACAGTTGCTTGGACATCTGCCTTACCCATAAATCGACCCTTCCCTCTCTGCCAATTCAGAAATCAGAAGTGCCCATTCTCACTTCAGTGTCCGAGAGGTAGACAAGAAAATTAATAAAAATCATAATTAAATGTAAAATAAGGAAGGGAAGATGGACAGAAAGGGAGGGAAAAAAATCAGAGAAGCAAAACAGGCAGGGAGATGCAGAGATGAGTGCAGGCATGTGTGGGAGAGGCCAAGAAAGAAAAGCTAGAGATGAACAAGATTTAAGAGTGAATTTAGGCAAAGGAGCAAATAATAGATGTTGGAAATTTAAAGAAAAGCTACCTGAAAACAAAAAGTCAAAAAAAACAACAAAAAGAAAGTAAAGGGGAATACTTAACAGTTAGGTTTAACCTACTTCTAGAATCAGTCTTGTAGCGTTAATTTTTCAAAGTATGTTTAAATAACATTTGATGGCTTATTAAATAGATACAGTAACTGTTCTGCATCTGCTAGATTTTGTGTTTCTTCCTTAGAAGATTTATATGAAAACATTATTTTTGTTCCTAAATTGATAGTGTACATTGTTCTCATGCCAATGATTTATATTAAAAAAAGTAATATAGATAGACAGACAGACAGATATAAACAAAGCTGCGCATTTGTAGGATTTTTTTTTTCATATCTGCCTATGACCCATCACCAGCATTTTAATACCTTTTGTGCCAGTAATAAAGAATCTAATTTATATTGATCTTTTAGAAGCTTATCAGCCTCAAGGTATAAGTACCAACATCCACGATGTATGGATTTTTGAACACACAGCCCTGAAAATGCAAAAATCCTCAAGTAATTTCTTTGGTCAGGATATCTATTTTCTTGTTCTTTTACGAATGCTATTTAGCCATCTTTCTTCACGTCTTTGAAATATGCATCAAGTACTTGAAAAGGAATTTTTAAAAAATTCTAGATACACATAGGTGTATGTCCATTTGTCCCCTACTTCCCATATGTTAGCAAAATACGGTGTTGCAAACTCTTAGTTATCAGTGTTTTATCCCCACCTGGAATAACTTTAAAGAGACACAGAAGATAGAGAAATGGTTTGCAGATGAACAAAGAAATCCTAGGGGCTTGTTTGAGAACACTGAAAAACAGTTCAATGCAGAGGGGGTATGGAGAAGTACAAAGATAGCAGCGTGGGAAAAGAAAAACAGACATTTTCCTCTCAGAAATACAAAAAATGAGAGCCGATTCAATGAAACTGAAAGCATATTTAGAAAACTAAAGGGCCAGGAGGACTTCAATGTAAAAAGCATTATAGAAATCACTACCCACCACTATAGTTTACATATAGAAATAATACAGTTTTCAACATAAAAAGTAAGGCTTTAATTTCAAATTGAAATAGTTTTAAACTTCAAAGAATTCATAACTGTTTTTCAGTGGGTCAGTAGTCTTGCACTATTTTTTGTCTTTAAGTGGTCAGTTAACTAGGTGAAAGACATAATCCTCTACTGAGGATTTCAGCTGCAGAAATGTATTGCAGCAGTGGATGGTATACTGAGTTAAACTTCCATTTGATCCAGAAGGGGAAAGCCCATGTTCTAAAAACTGTTTCATCTTAATTTCAAGATTTAACATGGTTTTGAAGATCTTAATATTGTATTTATCATTTTGAAAAATACTTGCTGTGAAGGATTAGGATTCAGTTCTTTCTTAGCATGATTGTTCGCTGAAATGGTACCATTTATTACAGTTTTCAGTACACGTCTTTCAGTATTTTCTTAACAGTTGACTAAGATTCAAGAAAGAACACACTGCAACAAATTCAGCAGCCATCTTTTCATATAATGAGAGCTTCTAAAGTAGATGCTAATATAGTGCCTTACATTTATATCAAGAAGTTGCTAAAATAATTTACGCACACAGCAAATCAATCACTGTAAATGGTATTTAAAGAATAGGTAGCTTTGTGGAAATAATAGGTGGCTAGGGTTTGAACAGCGTGATTGATTGTGTCATTTTGTTTGCTTTAAAAAGGTTAATGGCAGAAACCTCCTTTCAGTTGACTTTGATCGAACCACAAAGACGGAAAAGATCTACGACGACCACCGTAAATTTCTGCTGAGGATTGCCTACGACACGTCAGGGCACCCCACCCTGTGGCTACCGAGCAGCAAGCTGATGGCTGTCAACGTTACCTATTCATCCACAGGTCAAATAGGCAGCATACAGCGAGGGACAACTAGTGAAAAAATAGAGTATGATGGACAGGGAAGGATAGTGTCTAGAGTGTTTGCTGATGGGAAAACTTGGAGTTACACGTACTTGGAAAAGGTAAAGATCACTCAGGCTTTAAAAAATGCTTTGAATGTCCTGAAATTCTGCAGCATCTGACTGCTGCACACAAAGCAAAAACAGGTAGTGGAAGCACATTTCAATTATTCTGAGTATCAACATGTGATTCCTAGGGGAATGTTTTATACAATAGACATGTAATCTCACTGTAGCTAATTGCTAAGAATTGATATCTTTTTAAATTATTTAGACCAATGACTAACAAGAAGCATCTGTATTTACCTTATATCTTAACACTTAAAATAAGGTACAGGGACTAGATCTCTGCAGTGTAATTCAGTTAAAAATAATTTGTTTGTAAATTCTTCACTGTTGTTTTTTTTCACTACCAAGAAAAGCTCTTGTTTCTAAATAGTTACAGCTGTCAATTTGTACTTGCTGTATGTTGTAGCATCAAAATAAACAATAGGGAATCGGGAATCTGCATTATATATAACGATTGTGGAATGATAGCTCTCCCTCTAGAAATACCTTTGAAAATTCCCCTTGTGAGATCTCATGCTTGCTATGGAAAAAGAGAATCCATCTCTTTCTGGGCTTTAAATATATTTCTATTGAAGCTGTTGCTCAGCAAATACAGTTCACTAGTCATTGCAGGCATAATTTAATCAAGACTTATGATACATAATAGCCACACATCAGAAAAATGTCAGAATAATTCCAAGTAGCTCCTTTTGATATAAATAATCAAACAATTGTTTTGTCTATGTCTTAAAAGCTTACAGAAGAACACGGTATTCAGGGATCTCAGGCTATTCAAATTCTTCAAAAATAACCTCTTAATTGTAGGGAAGAAATTGTGTCTCCCATATGTTGTTCTCCTTGTGAGTTAATGGCTCTAAGACAGTTTTACTTCTTCCCATATTAAACATGACTTATCTGAATCCATTGACAATCTGCTGTTTAGCTGTGAGTGCTTGATAAAAGAGTGATACCATCATAACAAGTAGCATATTATGAATGTGGAACTACTAATTACAGAACCCCTTACAATTAAGCAACCAAGTAAATTAGGCAGGGAGATGTTAACAACGTGTAAGGTCAAGGATAACTCAATTAAAGAGGAGATAATTTTCTCAAGTGGGAATGTCACATTTGTGTGAAGAAACAGTGTCAGGATATGTGGGGGAGGAGTACTCCACCATTTGTCACATGGTAAAAATCTGTTCTTAATTTTCAGTCAATGGTTCTTCTGCTTCATAGCCAACGGCAGTATATCTTCGAATACGATTTGTTGGATCGGCTTTCTGCTGTCACCATGCCCAGTGTTGCTCGTCATACCATGCAGACCATCCGCTCCATTGGCTATTACCGGAATATATACAACCCCCCGGAAAGTAACGCTTCTGTTATAATGGACTACAATGAAGAAGGGCAGCTCCTTCAAACTGCTTTCTTGGGGACAAGCCGAAGAGTATTATTCAAGTACAGACGGCAGACCAAGCTCTCAGAAATTTTATATGATAGCACCAGAGTTAGTTTCACTTATGATGAGACAGCAGGAGTCCTGAAAACAGTAAACCTCCAAAGCGATGGTTTTATCTGCACCATTAGATACAGGCAAATTGGCCCCTTGATTGACAGACAGATCTTCCGCTTTAGTGAAGACGGAATGGTAAATGCCCGATTTGACTACAGCTATGACAATAGCTTCAGAGTGACTAGCATGCAAGGTGTCATCAATGAGACCCCATTGCCTATCGATCTCTACCAGTTTGATGATATCTCTGGCAAAGTTGAACAATTTGGAAAATTTGGAGTTATATATTATGATATTAACCAGATCATTTCGACAGCTGTAATGACCTACACAAAACACTTTGATGCACACGGCCGCATCAAGGAAATTCAGTATGAAATATTTAGGTCATTAATGTATTGGATTACAATTCAGTACGATAACATGGGACGAGTGACAAAAAGAGAAATTAAGATCGGGCCATTTGCCAACACCACGAAATACGCTTATGAATATGATGTAGATGGTCAGCTCCAGACAGTTTATCTGAATGAAAAAATAATGTGGCGATACAACTATGACCTGAATGGCAACCTCCACTTGCTCAACCCCAGTAGCAGTGCACGTTTGACACCACTTCGCTATGACCTGAGAGACAGAATAACTCGACTAGGTGATGTTCAGTACCGGTTAGATGAAGATGGATTTCTGCGTCAGAGGGGTACTGAAATCTTTGAGTACAGTTCAAAGGGCCTTCTTACTCGAGTTTATAGCAAAGGCAGTGGGTGGACGGTGATTTACCGTTACGATGGACTCGGACGACGAGTTTCCAGTAAAACTAGCCTTGGACAGCATCTCCAGTTTTTTTACGCAGACCTTACTTATCCAACCAGGATAACTCATGTCTATAACCACTCAAGTTCTGAAATCACATCTCTTTACTATGATCTGCAAGGACACCTTTTTGCCATGGAAATTAGCAGTGGAGACGAGTTTTACATTGCATCAGACAATACGGGGACACCACTGGCTGTTTTCAGTAGCAATGGCCTCATGCTTAAACAAATTCAATACACTGCTTATGGAGAGATCTATTTCGACTCTAACCTTGACTTCCAGCTGGTAATAGGATTTCATGGAGGCTTATACGACCCACTGACCAAGCTAGTGCACTTTGGAGAAAGAGATTATGACATACTGGCAGGCCGGTGGACAACACCCGATATTGAAATCTGGAAGAGAATTGGGAAGGATCCAGCTCCTTTTAATTTGTACATGTTTAGAAATAACAATCCAGCCAGTAAAATACACGATGTGAAGGATTATATCACAGGTAAAAGAAGGTTACTTAATTTCAAGACTGACTCTCACTTGCTCAAAAAATTCCCTTTCTCTGCTCTCATCATCTGGAATCTGATTATCTGGGTTACAGGTTGAGGATATTGTATGGGGAAGGTTAGTAAAGAAATTCTCAGGGAAGATAATTGTTTAGAAAAGTACTTGGCATTTAGAACCAGATCAATGAAGTGATTTTAGCTTGAGGGTGCCGGACCTAGAGACCCAATTTAGACTGGAATTCACAATTTTGGTAAAGTACCTAAATATGCCCTATTTGGAAAAGTTCTTTATGAGGAAGCATTAAGCACTTAACAATGAGAATAATTACAGGAATAGTGAAATAGCAAATGGAAGATCTTGAAAATCTCTCATCTAGCTTTAGACTTTAAGTACCTTATTAAGAGATTAAGAACCACAGACTGTGATTAGCTTTCAAGTTTAGGTAACTAAACCTAAGCCTCGTGCCCTACACAGTCCTTACGGTGCTTTAATATTGGACTGTTGACCCAAAAAGATAATTCAAAGCATCTCAGTTGGGTTTGGTTGGGTTTTCCAAAATACATTTTGGAATACCCGTAGAATACATCTCTTCCCCTCCAAGTGTAACACAAAGTGCCTCAGCTAGAGATCTCCGTGCATTGGGAGAGGAAAGAGGAGTCCTAGGTTCTCCTTGCAACACTGTTACACATTGCCCAGTGCTCTTATAATGAAAAATAATATAGACTCCTTCAGCAAAAACCAGAGTGAGAACCCCTAAAGACTATTCATGAGAGTCTCCTTACATGTGGATTAGAGTCAGGCTTCATGGCTCTGGGCTACTGAGCAGTAAAAAGTGCATATTCATGGACCAAAAAGACCAAAGACATGAGGGAGTGAGACTGTAAGGTAGCAAGGGCAGGAAGGATCTCTCTGTGACCAATTTAACTCATTAACATGGCACATACTCACTAGAAGTTGGATGATATTTGCCAGGGTAGGTTTTTGCAAGGCTACTAATTTAATTGAGCTAAGAAAAAAAAGTCCAGTAAGCTCCAGGGTTGGCATAAATTAATGACTACACAGCCAGGAGCAGGGAAGAAAGAGCAGGATATGGAAAAAGGAGTGAGTTTCTCTTTTGGCAACAAAAAGCTGCTAATGTGCACTTCTTCCAACAAAACAAAAATGTGATTCCTTGTTCCACTTATTTGGGTTTTTCTTAAATGAAGGCTACTAGACTTGGTAAGGAACACTCTGACAACTTCTGCTAAACTCAGTATTTGTGAAAGATAAGAGTAGAAAGACAGAAGTTGAGTTCTTAGAGAACCTGTATGGTTTTTGTGGGTCTAGAGTTAGTGATGTGTAGTGTTTTCCATTATTTTACATCCCAAAAAATGTGATTGCATGTCACCAGGAGTTTCTGAAAAATACATTGCTCAGATACGTTTGAATTTTCGTATTTAAAAAGATGTCAATAATCCAAAATATTTTACACAGACAGTGCCAGACTACAGGAGAGGCTCAGCCCCACTTACTTACGAGTCATGAGACTGCCACTCAGAAAAGCATCCTGGGAATCAAGTGGGTTTGCATTAATTTAGCAAGCAGCAGGGTTGCTAACAGGCTGCCTGGGAGCACGGATAATAACAGACCTTTGAATCCATCCTCTTTTAGCAGCATGTGCTGTAGGGGATGCAGTTGCAATCAGATTGTTTGTGGCATTGAAAATGAAGCATGTAGTTCAAAAATTTCCCTTAAAATACAGTTTTATTTCTTTTCTTAACATCTTTGATGTAGGAATACATAGGCACACAGTGCTCATATGAGGTTATCATTACAACGAGTAATTTGGCTGACTGGCAGTTTTAGATGCAGAGCCTCATGAGCCGTATTCTTTATCTGGAAAGGTTAGAAATTATTTTAAGGTAAATATTTTTTGTTCTTTTAACATTTTGAAAAATTTGGTTCCTTGTTCCACTTATTTGGGTTTGTCTTAAATGAAAACTACTAGACTTGGTAAGGAACACTCTGACAACTTCTGCTAAGCTCAGTATTTGTGAAAGATAAGAGTAGAAAGACAGAAACAAGGCACAGCACGCATTCTTGCCCAACAGTTGTTAACTTATTAATTTTTGGCATCCCTATTGTATTTATTTTTAACAGAACATAAAATATATCATAAATAATGTTATCTAATACTAATTTAGTATCCTGTCTGCTTATTGATGCAACTGTAGTACATTTCATTAGCTTTTAATTTCATCAGCCCAACTTCATCTTGAAGAGGGGAGATTTCTCTTGAATTAATGTACAATATCTGCCAAATAATTTAAAAGGTAATTTACCTCATAGGTGTTATTTCAGGGGTAGTTTGAAGACATTACAATAGCACATACATAACATAAGGACAGGATGTGCTCTGCAGTACTTTTCCTTTCTTGCTTTGTTTTAAAGTATTGATGACGAAGGTGCAACATAGTGTGTTCAACCTGACCATGAAATCCCAATTAGTTTACGCTATATTAGAAGGAAATCTCACTTTAATTGTGCTCCTGTAGTTGTTCTGGAAGACACTGAGGCCTTCAGAGTTGTTGAAACACGCAATGCCTTTCAAACAAGTATAGTGTAACTCTTACATAGAACAAAAGTTTTCTTGTAAGTTGAGAACTTCAGGTTTTCTGCATAGGTTTGCTGTTCTAGCTGTAGCACAAATCTAAATCCATCCATATCAAAATGAAGACTGTTGAATAATGTTCATGTTACAGAAGGAAATCAACTATGCCAAAAACTATTCCACGTAAACGGCTACGATTGCAAGCTACAGAACAATTCTAATATTTTTCTCTTTTTTAAAAATAATTCTCTTTCAGATGTTAACAGCTGGCTGGTGACGTTCGGCTTCCATCTGCACAATGCCATTCCTGGTTTCCCTGTTCCGAAATTTGATTTAACAGAACCTTCTTATGAACTTGTGAAGAGCCAGCAATGGGAGGACATACCAGTAAGAAACAAAACTAAACATACAAATGGAAATGACAGAATGTTCCCTTCTATTCAGATCTTATTAGGCATGGATAATCCTGACAGGGTTACTTACTAAGTTAAATCTGAACAGTGCTTTTCAAACCTCTTAATTTTTATCTACTTTCAAAAGAATTTAATAAATTACGGATGGTGGTTTTTTTTCTTACAGATTTGCTAAGTTACGTCCCATTTTAAATAAGCTTTTGTTTGCTTTCAGCCATAATAAAAGTGCAGAAAGACAATAATCAATGCAAAGAAGTTTAAGACCCTTTAAAGATGTCTACGTTTTGTAGCAGAAACTACAGAGATTAGATTTGTACTAACACTCTGCCTGAAGGCAGAAACTGAACACTGTAGTAAAAAATAGACTGTGAAATAAACAGAAGAACAGGTGACATAAATTATGCATACCAGGCACCACAATTTTACTTCTCTTTAATATTAACTATGTTTAATATGTAAAGATAAAATATTGAAAATGAAATTACTTGAGGTAAAACCTATTACATTACAGAAAACCAAAACTCAAGTGCTTATGAAGTTCTTCAGGAAGAAAAAAATAACTTCAGTCCTGAAAACCTGCTACAATTTTAAATGATGGAAGAAATAAATGTGGAAGTTAAAATCTAAATCTGCTATTTAAGAAAATTATATTTATAAATCAAACTTACTGAAAGATCAAAGATGTATGCCCTCAAAAATCCTACAGTTCTCAGTTAAGAAGAAGTGTTAAGAGACAATAAAATGGGTAATCCCATTGTAAGCAGTCAAAATCAGATCTTTTTTTGCAAGAATCATGATCAAGAACTTTACAAGATTAAAAGATGATATGATCTTGAAGAACCTTAATAACTAATTTAGACAAAAAATCATCAGAAGGGTGGCCAAGCAGAAGGGAGCATATGGAAGCTAATTTTGCATGCATGAAGTGACCTGCTATATATATATATATATATATATATTTAATAGCCAGGGATTGAGTAACAGGGAAAGACCTTAGAGCACAGCGTAAGAATAGTGTCTCCCATGAACAGTGGCAGTAAAGGAGGAGCATTGCAAGTTCTCCAGAAGAGATGGTTGTATCAGGAGATAAGAGGCCTGTCATCAGGCATGGCTGCAAAGAACTGTCACAGGTTGTTTATTTATATGTCAAACAGTAAAGAATGCAATTATCCACTAACATCAGGAAAGGTGCATCAGGAAAAGAATCAGTCTGGTCAAAGAGATGAGAACAGATAGCTAGTTGTCAAAAATCTTCAGGAAAGAGCTCAAAAACGTGAGGAGTGACAGGGGCATGTGACAGGATAGAGAGAGATGTGGGAGGAAAACAAAGATTCGGAATTCTCAGGTAGGAAGAAGCTGTGACTGATATTTACTGTTGAACAAGCAAATGCAATCAGGAGCCAGAACTAAATGCACAAACTACTTAGTATTTTGAAGTACTCTGGAGTTAGTGAGCTTTACTGAGCTCTAAGGTTTTGCTTCAGAGCTCTGAGGATACATGTTAAAAATAAACAAACTTTGTCATTATGAAGTTGCTATAGTATCTTGCTGTTCTCACTGATGAGCATGCTGTCTAGAATGTATTTTGTGCTCAACAGGATTTTTCACATAGGATTTACAACAGCTGAAATCCATATTTGTTAGCAAGTGCAGGCAGGAATCTGCCACATTCAGGAAGAGTTGAGAGTCCAAGTCAATTCGTAATTCCTTTAGGAATTATCCCCTCCAGAAAGCCGCCCTCATGGCAGAGCAGAGAAGCCTGTGCAAATGTTTTGCCAGGTTTTGATTAGCAGCAAGGCTGAATTAAGGTTGTAGGAGTCTGTTAATGACTCCTGCTTGGTCTTCCACCCAGAAATTTGTCAAAAATTTTGCCTCTTTTGTCAGCAGTGACTCAAGTGGGTTAAACAGTATTTTACTAAAGGGAGAAAGGGTCAGTTGGAAGATAAACTGGATCATCTACAGAAACTAAGTACTCCTTTTCAAAAGTGCAGCCAAAGCTATTTAAACCTTTCTGTTTTCTGCTGAGACAACTGCAAGGGCAGCTGTCTGCTCCCCACCTCTGTCAATATTAGCTCATTCACAGCTTGTAGCTGTTAAGACCCAGGGTTAAACAGGTAAGATTTGCCTATTCTGAGCAGTTGTAAGGTCTCACCCCAACCACAGTTGACTCCATAACTGAGCTGCCCCGCTATCTAGCTGCACTAGCTAACCATTCCTGCTAGCTGCTCCTGCTCTTCTGTCCGTTCTGGCTCACCACAGCAGTTAAGCTGACAGGTCCCATTCCCCAGCTACCTTTTGAATTTTTGCGCCTGGCTTACTGGGCTCCACATAGCTCTTAACAGTCACTAAAAACTTCTTTAACAGATTCTCCTATTCTAGCTTTTCCATCTTGTGCTTTTGTGCCTCACAATTGCACCTCTTATTTCCTCCCCTTTACAGCACACCTACCTTTTCAACAAGAACACCCCAGATACAGTAAAACATGAAATACCAAGCCTGTTGGTTCTTTTCATTCATTGCCCCTTGTCTTCACTAGCTGTCAACAAAGCACTCTGCTCTATTCAGGATAGCACTTGTCTGAAGTTCTAGGCAGAGAAGCTGCTCACCTCTTCTAGGCAGCATGCCGATACTTGGAGTGAAATGGAAGCTCATGCATCTGAATTGGCCACAGCCTTTTCACACGTACCCTTTTAGCAGTATTTGCAGGAAGGGGCATCAGTCCCCAGTATTCCACCTCCCTGCTCTCTACCGTTTACTTCCTTCTCTTTTACAGTAAAGACTACCAATACAATTGGAGTCCCCTCCTTCCTTTAGCAGCTTGAGGGGTTATGAGAGCCTCCTTGCAGTTTGGTCTTGGACTGCAGCCACCTGAGAGACTCTTATCTCCTGACTCACCGTAAAGAAGGGCTTGTTCCTGTTCTAAAGTGCAGCTTCGTGACCGGTAAAAAATCTCAATTTGGATGGACTCATGCTAGGCAGGAATCGTAGTCAAACAAGCTCAGAGGATGAGATGACACTGTAGTAAGATAGCTCTTACCCATATTTAGTATTGCAAAGGTCTGTCCTGTGCAGCCCAGTAAGTAGCCTGTGAAGTTAAATCTTATTTTTATGCAAGTTCTTGGGGAGACAAAAAGTACTGAACGTTATCAAACAAAATAGTCTTGTAACTCAGCAGAACAAGCAGTATGTAGATTTAATTAACTCTTTGGCACTGTCAGTTGTGGCATATCCAGTTGTCGTTCACGGGCAGCACACCAAGAAAGCCTGGTTGTTTGGCATCCAGAGGGCTACAGATGGCTGGTAAAACTTCTGTCTGTTCTTGTTTACAGCCAATTTCTGGAGTGCAGCAACAAGTGGTGAGACAAGCAAAGGCTTTCCTTTCCCTGGGAAAGATGGCAGAAGTGCAGGTCAGCAGACGGAAATCCAGTGGAGAGAAGTCATGGCTGTGGTTTGCTACAGTGAAGTCTCTGATTGGGAAAGGGGTGATGCTTGCTGTCAATCAAGGTAAAGTGCAAACAAACGTGCTCAACATTGCAAATGAGGACTGCATAAAAGTGGCAGCTGTTCTGAACAACGCCTACTACCTAGAAAACTTGCATTTCACCGTTGAGGGAAAGGACACACACTATTTTATCAAGACCACCTCGCCGGAGAGTGACCTTGGGACACTGAGGCTGACAAGTGGGCGGAAGGCCCTGGAGAACGGCATCAACGTCACCGTTTCCCAGTCCACCACTGTGGTAAATGGCAGGACTCGTAGGTTTGCTGATGTTGAAATGCAGTATGGTGCTTTAGCGCTTCATGTCCGCTACGGCATGACGCTCGATGAGGAAAAGGCCCGAATACTGGAGCAAGCCAGGCAAAGAGCTCTTTCCAGTGCCTGGGCCAGAGAACAACAGAGAGTAAGAGATGGAGAAGAAGGCGCCAGGTTGTGGACAGAAGGAGAAAAGAGGCAGTTGCTGAGTGCTGGAAAGGTACAAGGATACGATGGGTACTATGTACTCTCTGTGGAGCAATATCCAGAATTAGCAGACAGTGCTAACAATATACAGTTCCTCAGACAAAGTGAGATAGGAAAGAGGTAACACACTGGCTTAGCTCAGGCTGCCAAAGAGACTGTACCAGTGTCTTCTAAAAAGGAGACCAAACTGTTTTGCTGCATTACTACTTGAGCCTAAGCTTACATCTTTGCTCAGATTTTTTCTGTGGCACAATCCCAACGGACTCTGTGACGAAAAGAGCGCCTTCCTGAAGAATGATACTGCTAATGACAAAACTTTTTTTTTTTTTTTCTCAATGACCTTAAAGGTGATCTGCTTTAAAGAATATGTTTACATATGCGTATCGCTGCACTCAAGTTGGACTGAAAAGTATTAAAAAAAAAGAAGAAAAAAGAAAAGAAAAAGGCCTACAGATTTTGCAACAGGCTGTCTGTTCCTTTGAGGCACTGTATTCAATTAAGATTAAAAGCCCATACAGTGTTTCCAAATATTACTGAATTGTTGACCTTTGCTTACGAGAAGTAGTCTCTTTCTCTCTCTCTCTCTTTTTCTCTCTCTCTTTCTCACTGCATAGGATGTGGTATATATCTGTTAATTTTAAAATGTGGGGCAAAAATTACTGTTTATAGACAACCCAACTGCTTTAAACTGTGCTGCTTTCTAAAAGGACATTGGCACAAGTGACTTATGCTACCATGGGAATTTAATAATGGATTTTACAATGCTAACGTGGTTTACCTTGGGGGGAAAATGGCAAGTAGAATCCTTGTTGCAGATAAGCAAAGGAAACCCTGATTTTTTTGTAAATTATGTGAGACAAGTTGTTTATGGATTTTTATATGAATTACAATTTACTGTACATCAAATATTAGTCTCAGAGGAGTTAATTTATGTAAAGTGTTTAAAAAAGTTTATACTTAAAAATAAAATGATAAAAACATGTGCTGTGTGTGATTTTTTTAAAAGAAAAAGGAATTGCACCTTTTATGTTATAGCTGTACAGTATAAAGGATTATATTGTAGAGATATAACAGTGATGACTAATGTCCAAAAGTGTTAATATTTTTGTATTAGGTTTAAAGCTGTGCATCTGTCACTCTGCTGATAGGATGGGACACTCCAAAGTGGCTGGCTGCATCAGACCGCAGCTCCCTCCCCTCCTGTACCTCTCCTGTCACCCAGGCCAGTGCCACTTCATCAGTCATTGTTAGAAGGCACAGTAACCAAATAAGTCTCGTTTATTATGATGGAAGACTTTAATAGGTTGGGTTTTCCTTGTCTTTTTCCAGCCCTAATGTAATAAATGGACATTTATTCATACCAGGTGGGGTTTCTGTTCGTTTTTTAGAAGCTTTGTTTCACAATGGAGAGAATAGTTTCTCAGGTGCTTGGCAAATTGTATGTAGAAGAAGAAGAAATGATGTAGTTTCATCCAGTTATGTCAACTTTGTCTTCTGTATAATACAGCTCTTTTAGATGTTAATAATTCCAGATAGAAGAAGCGTACCTCTGACCTGATGCTATGGAATTGTTCTTTAGGCAGGCAGGCTGTTCAGTCAGTTCACCTCCTGGCCTTCAGCTGGCAGATCAAATCCCATTACTGTGAACACTGAGCCTGGGGATGGAGAGGAAGGTCCAGTTCTAGTGCCTAGTCTGCATCTCCACACCGCCGCATGGTTTGGCATACTCTGCTCCAAGGCCCAGTATATTTGCTGCAGGATAGAACTGAAGTGTGCAGCTGGTTCCTTACAGGAAGCCTGTGGTGGCATCCTAGGCATCTGTTCTACATTTTGGCTGAAACCATTCTTAGAGCTTTACTCTCATGAGCACTAAATTCAGCCACAAAAATAAATATTTTTAAGATGAGACAAAATTGGGGGGTTTTGATGTTCATTGGAATATACACAGTATTTCTATCCATGTATTATAATGACAAAACATCGTAAGTGAACGTGTCTTAACTATGAATGGTTCAAGTGGATGTAATAAAAATAGTTTTCTAACTGCTTTGTATTCTGAGAGTCTATGGTATTACATACTCTAAATTGCACATTAGGATTGTTTGATAAACAGATTTTAATTTCTCCCAGCCAAGTCGCTACCGAATCTACGGTATCAGTGCTATTACTGTATGTGTGTATTTGGTAGAGCATACAGAACTAATTACACATATAATGAATGCTAATCATCTATTAGAATGAAAGCACAGATTAGTTGTTAGTATTTCTACCCTTGAAGTCTTGAGGGCCCTAAATTTAGAGAGGATGAAATGTCAGACCCCAGAGGCGTGTCATTGATCTACGTATTCTTTTTAAAGATGTGAAATGCTAGGTGTTTGCAGTTCTGTTGGGTGGCTCTTCCACAGCACTGTATTTAGCATGCTGTAAGTGCTCTCTGTTGAAATAGGCTCATATTCTAAATTATGTCAAATGTTTCTGTTCTGTTTGAATATGAAAAGCTTGTACAACATGTCAACAATGAAATATATCTTCTACTTGACGCATACCAGTTCCTTCTCCTTTGTTCTGGCACCAATAAACAACAAATTACAGTATCTGTCGGTGATCATTTTAGATAAAGTCAAATCAAGCCAATTAGTGGCCTTGTTGGTAGGTATAATGAGCCTATTTCTTGCTAAAAAAGACCTGCGATCTGGACATGCTCCTGCAGGAAATAGTGACCTTGGGGAATATATAAACAAAAGATCTTTTTAAAGAAAAAAATATGTATAATTAAAAGAAGCATATTACAAAAAGAAAAAAGAAAGGAGATTCTAAGTATTTTAGGCAATGCCAGTCAAAGTGCTATCCTGATATTTTGAGATGTATATTTCGTCTGATTTGTATTGTTCTTTTTATTTGCCTTCTTAACTTTATATGTGTCCTGAATTTTCCACAAATTGGTAACTATAGATTGCATCTAGGCTTTCTACAATAAAAGCCAACCCAATGTGTGTGTGTGTGCGTGCATTTATATTTGGTTTTTAAATCTGTATGTCAGATATTGCAGCTGTGCTATTGCTTTTTTTGTAGTATTGGAAGAAGCAAACTGATGTATTGATGCATTTGCTTCACAGTTGGCAGTATCTTTTTTACTCTATCCAGTGGCCTTGTCTGCTAACGCAGCAAAGTGAATTACTCCATGGGATCTCTCAGGTGGCCTACTTTAGAGAAAATATTAAATACATCTCACAAAGCCAAATCTTTTATAGGGAAGGAAAAGCTGAAAAACAAAAAAAAAATCACTTCGAACTGTTTTTTCTCATGTCCTCCTGAGTAAAAATATGATTAAAAGTATTTGATTATAAATAATTAGGTTAGCCCTGGTAGTTACATGCATACACAGAAGAGATCCTTCAATCTGCATTTAGACCCACGTACAGAAACTGCTGACTTCAGCACTGCTACATGTCAAGAGGCTGCTTTGATTTTACTTGGAACAGGCAGACTTCACCACACTTACTTTGTAGTGACAACCTCAAGTTGATAACATGTTGATCCAGCAGAAATCCGGTCACTCTGCTTAGTTAACTGTGGCCTAATTTTGTTATTTAAAAAAAAAAACAAACCAAAACAACAAACAAACAACAAAACCATGCACCAGTAAGAGAGCTTTGTATGTTCACACTTGGGAAGTGAGAGATTTGCATTTGACAAGGGCAAAAAAACCCCACCAGTTACCACTGACACTCTTCAGAGGCACTTTTAAGTTATAGCTGAAAGACTGTAAAAGAAAAAAAGCTGCATAAAATAACAGTTTAAACTTATTGTCTACGAGAGAATGGGAGGTTGCATTTGCAGAGAATCTGAAATGACAAAATGTTTTAATTCTGTTTTCAGAAAACCAAGAAAAATAGTCTAGAAGTGTTAATACCTTGGCTTACTGCTAACTCCAGCATGGCAAGCTACAGCTATACATATGGCCAGCTTGAGAACCTTTAAGAAAAAGAGGAAGCAACTAATGTGTAATTCTTTGGGGATGGGAAACACAAAGCAAAGACACTTATTAGAAACAGCTTCTAAGCAGCTTATTAGAAGCTGCTTATTTTACACTTATTAGAAGCTGCCACAGTTAAAAATAAGCCAAAGCAGAGAGCATCACACAGCATAAACTGAACAGCACAAGCACAGTGAAATCTTACCCCTAACTGCAAAGCCACATCCAAACCAACCAGACTGATCAGCTTCTCATCTACAGCCAATTAGTGCTAAGGACTAAACATGCAATGCTTGTAAAATTAAATTGATCTTTGACTGCAAACACAAGTTTCTGGGGCTCAGTGATTAAAAAAAAAAAAAAAAAAAAAAAAAGAAAACCAGTTAATTGATGGGTATGTGCCAGTTTTTTCCCCCTGGGAAAAAAAGAACACATGGTCTATAGCTGTCACTGACAGACAGAGCTTAAGACTTTAATTTTTCTCTGAAGTTTTCAGCTTTGTGACAGAGTGACCATATGAGGCAAATTTAACTGTGTCAGTGCCTAGGCTAGACCTATTAAAAAAGTCAAAAAACTAATAATAGATAAAGCCCCGCTCCTCTCCCCAGCCCATTTTTCAACAAGAATAGCATAAATAAGGATGCCAGCACTTCATTAAGTGCACCACTAAAATATGAAAAAATGCAGCCCATCTGTTCATCCAGCCCAGAAACCTGAGTATTTGTTGCAGATCACTAAAAATGTCTTAGGCCTTTCAGGGTGAAAAGGTTTGTTTCTCATGCCATCTCCTAATCACAAGATATACTATTGGCTATTGCAGTTGGCACTGCGAGGGTGACAGAGGAACAAGAGCACACATAATGTCTGATCTTGGGCAGTCTGCCCTGCCTTAGTCATGGGATGTGCTGGGGAGGGAGAGAGAAAGGGAGGTGGCTTGGCATTAGGTGGTCTGAAAAGCAACAGCGAGAGGGAGGTCCCCTCATGCTCCCTCATGCTGGCATGGGGACTATCGTAACTGCATTATTTGTAAAAATGCCTTAAAAAAAAAAAAAAGAAAACAAACCCAAGTCCTGGTCTGACTTCCAGCATCACAAATGCATGCAATTCAGAGCTATGCAGGAATGACATAAAGTGCATCCCTAAATAAAGATAAATATACTAAATATTGGTCCTCACTTCTAAACAAAGCAAGTTAAACTAAACAGCAACACCCTCCCTTTCTTTAAGTACGAGTCATATGCAGTTTGGAAGGTGAAGAACAAGCATAGTAACATGGCAGCTCACTAGAGCATCATGTTTTCACAGAAGCAACCTTACTGCGTGTAGTAGTTCTGCGGGTAAAGTCTCTCACTGTTAGTTACTATAACTTTCTAGGTAAACTGAGTAAACCTTTTAACTTACTAAGTTAAAATTCTGTCATTGAGGAATATAAATTTCTAGAGATGCATGCTTTTTTTTTTTCCCCCCTATTATAAACTAAGTCATAGTAACGTAATTATGCAGCACAGAGTTAATGGTTCCCACAAAGCTGTCTTAATAAAGCCTTTTGGGATTCGGGAGGAAAAGGAGGAAATTCAGAAACTGAGAACAGGCTGGAAGGCGACAACATGTTTCAACTGGCTCTAGTTACTCAATCACACTTAAGCTGTCTGAGACGGCAGGGTGAGCACCATGCATTACAGAGGCATGCAGGAAATTGTTATCCCAATGCAATGAAGAATTTCCACATTCCAAGACCAGGAATCATTTTAAAACTAAAATTACAAGAATGCATATCTAATGAACCAATTAACCTTACATCAATTAAAAAACAAACAAACAAACAAAAAACCCCACAACATTAACTATAAGCATGTGAAGCTGTAGAAAAGTCTATCCAGTGTTTGCTGACAAGAACCAGTGGGGAAAAAAAAATGAGATGGAAGGGCTGGAGGGGAGTGCACAAAACCATAATCCCAGGACCAGGTGCTAGTCACCATTTTCCACAACGATGGGGAAGTGCATATAAAAAAAAAAAAAATTAGTGATGCCAACATCTTCAGATGACAAAAAATTGATGGAGTGGCAAATAATAGCTACGACAGAGCAGTCATACAGAACAATATGGATCACTCGCTGAAATAAGCCCATTCAAACAAAATGCATTTTAATACAAGCAGCTCCAGAAGTAAAATATCTCAGTATAAGAAATGCAAATCTTGCTATGAAAGGTCTGTAGCCGCCCACAAGAAAGCAATGACTGGAAAGAATGAGAAGTGCGTAATAGACAAATAACTCATTGTGAGATTCCAGTACAATAGTGGTGACAATGAAAAGCTCATGGGGTGGAGAAGCTTAATGAGATTACTGGCCTTGTTAAATAAGGCAAATAGGAAGGCAATATTACCTCTGCATATGGTATCAGCAACACTCGCATTCAGGCCTGGAGCACACATCGTGAAGATGCTGTTAAAAACCCTGGAGAGATAGTGCACAAGGAGACATGACACATAAATCTGAGGTTTGTCAAAAAAACAAACAGCTCCCCAACACCCCCTGCCCCCCCCTCCCCCAAAAAAACCCAACCACCATAGGATGCCTTGACAATAGACTCTAAATGCCTTTGCAGAAAAAAAAGCACATTGTAGTTCAGTAATTCTAAGTGGTGGAGGAGGGAAGAGGCAGTGGGTGGAAATGCAATTCTGGTAAAATTCACATTAGAAATTGTGTACTATGACCACTAGAACAAACTACAGGAGAAGAGTTTCCAGAGGCAAAATAGCTGTTTCTTGCAATTACATGCTATGGATGCTGGTGATGGGAGTTCTGACCAGAGGACAGCACCATCTACTTAGCCTCACAGAAGGTATCAAAGTGAAAACTTTGTAACTCTAGTAAATGCCAGGGCAGAGGACTTGGATTTATCTTCCCCTCATCCCCTCCCCTTTTCCAACCCCTAAATAGTCAAATTTATTTGATAGAGACTGAGGCCAACCAAGGTTACTCTAAAAGCTTTGAATTTTTAAATGGACAGCACAAGGCTGAGGTGTTTTAAAAACATCCCTTGGTTTCCACAGCAGAATGTGCTGTTTCTATTACTTTTTATAGCAGCTGATTATTAAAACTAACTAAAATAAATCTCCTTGCTCTCTATTAAATTCTTTTCACGGGCATAGTAGGAGCCAATATACCTCTATGTTTATGTCTCCAAGGCATCCAGAGGCAAGTGTTTATTTAAAAAAAAAAAAAAAAAAAGTAAAATAAAATAATAAAACCTTGTCTGCACCAACAGTGACTGCTCTTTGCCCTGAGCGTACATTGCCCTCAATTACCGACGCTGCCTTCCCAGGTGTTTCATGCTCTGTCAGCTCTGGTGAAGGTGGGACAGTATCAAGCCATTACTCGGTGCAAAACGGGGAGCTGCTGCTTACAGCGTCGCCAGGGCGGCCTTGTGCTGGCACCCAGACCGCGGCGATGGCCCTGCCTTACCCAGGGACAGGACATTCCCCCCTCCCGGCTCCTGCCCAACCTCACAACGAAGCTCAGACTTTAGGGAAGCGATTAAAGGGCGCTCCCGCCTGCCCGGGCGCAGCAGCCCGACAGGCTGTCCGGGTCGGGACGAACACGAGCTCCCGTAACTGCTCGGCCCCGCGCCGTCAGCGAGCAGGGCCGCAGCGAGCCCCTAAACGCGGCGGCCCGACCTCGGGCAGGGGTCTGAGGCCGCTCACCTTGCCCCTCGGCACCTGCTGTCCCTTCCTCTGCCCCGCGGCAGGCGGCGGCAGAGGGCGGCCCCGCCGCGGGGACGGGACAGGACAGGGCGCGACACGGCACGGCACGGCACCGCCCGACCACCCTCTGCGCCGCTCAGCCGTGCCTCGCGCGCCCCCTGGCGGGCAGGGGAGGAGCGGCAGCCCCGAGCCGCAGCCCTGGCGCGTGGGGGTCTTGGCCGCCATTTTAACGGCTCGGTGCCACCCGCGCAGCGCGGCGGCTGCGGGCCAGTGCTGCTGCTCCCCGGTGCAGCTCGCTGCGGCGGGATTACAGCGAAAAATAAATAAAAGCAGTAAAAATCACGGCTTTAAAGTGCCACGTCCCCTGGAGCAGCACCTTATGTTGGCCCACAGCATGGCACCTGGCTGACCCAAGCTGGGTGGGCAGCCTCGCACGGTATGCTGGGCCCACCACCACCCTCTCCGGTCTCCCTGTGGTGTGCCACACCTCAGCCCTGCAGAGGAGGTGGCAGCTGCTCCAGAAAGGCAGCACTGCATGTGGGACCCTACCTGCTGTCCTCACCCCAGCCCCTGCTGTGTCACCCAGCTGCAATGGTGAGCCCTGCTCTGCCATCCTAAAGCAGGGCCCTTCCAGTGGCAATTCAGCCCAACTTGTCACACATGACGATGGGTAGCTGCACTAATACCACCCTGTTCCTTTTTAAATGCAATCAAAGGATGCCAGCTTGACTCCTGGTATACGCATTTAGGAAAATACATGGGGATTTTTTGTTTTTAACGGCACAAAAGGTACTTGCAGATGGCTTTCATCTGCAGCCAGTGAAATGCAACAGCATAGCGATCAACTGCTTCAAACAAAGAGCAGCCTGTTTCTCATCTTAGCTGGAGGGGACGTGCTCTGGCTGGAGGCAGCCCCAGGGTAGCTGACCATGGCCCTGGGCACTGCCGCAGTCCAGTACCAGCGCAGGGCTGATAGCTTGGCCAGCTACCACAAGGCAACAGCGGCTTCAGCCGGGAGGGCGGAGGAGAAGGGCTCAGTCTAGTATTGTGCAGCAAACCGTGTGCGTGCACCTACCTTGGAAGTTAATTTGCAATTTTTTGCTCCTCACTATGTCAAGGCAGATGCCCTTATAAATCCTGCTTCTCAGGAAGAAAGCAGAAAGCCAGACACTGCATGGAGTAGAGAACAGGGCTATTTTTCTTTTCAGTGCCACGAGCACATTGGTGGCACTCAGTGCTGTGCTGGGTCAGGCCTTCACCCTCTGCTAAGTTAATACCCACAACTCCTTCATCTAAAGGGCAGACAAGAACAGTGGGGCCCTCCTCGCACTTTTCTGCCTTTCTTTCCTCCTGTTGCAGTAGCAATAACCTCTGAAGGAGCTGCACTAATTAGTTGCTATTACACTTCTTGGGTGGCTGGAAGAACACACTGCCTCTGACCTCATGCTCTGCAATGTGCCTTAAGAGCTTATTACTGCTATTGCATGGCAGCAATGGTTCATTTTATAGTTACTTTGAAAGAGCCATTCCTCTACTGCTGAAAAATAATCTAAGACTAATGCGCAGTCTCTCCAGAAGACTGCTGTTAAACTGTCTATAACCAAGTGTCCAAACACTGCACAAAGCTGTTTCATTTGCTTAACATCGACTCACTAGCAATTAATATGCCTGACATAACAGCGCACTACAAGGCCCATAAAATCTGTAGCAGTAGGGGTGTTAAATGATTATAACATTTTTTTTCTTTTTTCAATAATACCAGACTACAGTTTGTGCACTGTAATCTTTTCAAAGCAAGAAGCTGAGCTGCATCTGAACAGCTGTTGTTTACTGAAGCAATAATTAGCAATGAACCAGTCAAAATACCTGCTACCTTCCTCAGCAGCTCAGCGGTCACTTACACCCTGTGCCTGGAAGCAAAGAGGCTCTCAGCTTCACATACTCAATGAAAATCTCAACTAACTTTAAGAAAGGAAATATTTGAAACGGCAGCATCAGCCTGCCTTATGCATACAAGTAATCCCACTGAACTCATTCTGAGCTGGGAGGCACAGACTTCAGTTCATACCAGATGTCCCTAACACAATAGTTTTCAGCTGGTGGGGGACAGGACATGCTGCAAATAAGGTGTTACGTGCAGTCCTGTTGAATGGGCCCTACTGGCTCCAGGCAAGGCCAGTTGCACCCTGCTGCTGGGAGGGAAACCTCTGGGGAAGCATGTGTGCAAAGCCAATTGCCAGGTCTACAAGTCTCCTGGTCTTACATGGCCTTTTAGCTTAGTTTGAGAGAGCAGCAGACCTGCAATAGGAGGCAGGAAGAAGGCTGCAGAAGACAAGAGAGCAAAGAGGTAGCCATGGACCAAGTTAAAGATGGACCTCCTGATTCCACACCTGGATGAAACCTAGAGATCTCAATGTTCTTTGAGTGGAGGAAATCACTGGAGAGAAAGCAAGACATCCTGAAGTAGCTATTTGTTTCTTGATTAGGGCATGCTGCTGGTACCTATGTGTTTACAACCAGCAATCTGAGCCTGAGTGTTACATGTTTTCAGCTCACATGCTAAGCACTTGGTTACTGCCAGCTCTGGTATGTGTATTCATCCCTCTGAGACTGAATGAAAACATTGGTACACAGCTGTGTGTGTATATATACACACACACACAAAGCTGTATACATCCCAGGTAAGGCTTAGAAATCAGGGTACCAAACAAGGCTATAGCTAACCATTCTAATGGCCTGCTGGTGTCCGAAGGGATTGTTGTATGCCCTTCTCCCACCTTTTCTCAGCTAAAGCTTCCCATCGCTTGTGTACATCTGATCCTGTTGTGAGCCACAAACTCTGAGGACCTAAATGCCCTTCTCCTCCGAGATTTATTCTCTGTGGATCTTAGCTTTCTGGTATGCCTTCAGGTAGCATGGGACTAGCATGACTGTGGACCCAAGTGAGAGGATAGGAACTTGCAGCCAGGCTCGGTGTGAAGGGGAGATAGGGACAAGACCTCACTGACCAGAGTCAGTTTAAGTGTCTGTCTCATAACAGTTTCAACTACCTGCTCCCCTCTCTGGCCCAGTAAATACTGAATTACTTAGTTAAACACAAAGTAGAAGTAACTCAAGACAGAAAGCCATACCTCATACTAGCCATAGCAGCCTGAAACTCTCCTGTCTGTGCTATTAGAGATGGAAGTTTAAGCCTCCAGGTTTTAAGTCTCCAGGCCAGCAGAGCACTGGAAGCAGTCAGTCTCCAAGGACCCAGCGAGGGCTGCTGGCCACACCAGGGCAAGCGGGATGCTCTGCGGCCAGGCATCTGCCCTGCTCCAGAGATTCCTTCTCCTGCATGAGAAGACTTGCCTGCCAAAACTGATAGGTACATTTCCACTAACAACTGTCAAGTAAGTGGCTCCTGACTAGGGAAAATAAAAACATTCTGACAGAAATTTCCTGACCAGCACTACAGGATAAGCCAGAAACTGACTTACTCATTACACCTGTAGTGCCTTAGAGCACCCTTTTCTGGCTAGTCAAGTTGTCCTTTTGAGATGGAGCCCTGATGTTAGAGACACAAAGATCTGGGATAGTCAGTTATGAGCTTAAGGAGTTTCAGTTAAATTAAAGAAAATGTACTTGAAAGTTTAATTTTTTGTTGGAATTATATTTTTTCATATTATCGAGAAATGACAGCTGTCATTGGAAATGCAACTAGAGTCACTGCGCTAGTCAAAAAAAACAAAAGCAGGAGACCAGTACAGACCAGACAACAGACCAGTGTAGTTCCACTGGATGAGCTCAGCAAAGTAAGAAATGGCTAACAGTAAGCATGATTTTAAGTGAGATATTCTAGATTTAGATGATAGGAACCTAATTGGCCTTTCAGCAACCTTTGCCAACCCAGAGCTGCAACTGCAGAAGTTCAGTCACTCTAAAATAAACATAGTGATATTTACATAAATGTAAATAAAATCAAGTCACAGCATGCCGTACCTTTCAGGTCTATTAAGACATACCCCATGTGGTCTTGTGAGGCACAAGGCCAAATGAGTTCAACAATCCAAGAAACAGAATAGTGGCCTCAAAGTGGCTGGTCTGGGGTGTTATTAAACAGAAACCTGAAATATCTGGAAGCAGAAAGGATTTGCAGTTTCTCATCCCTGTTGGCATGTGTATAAATCGCTGCAATTCAAGAAAGAAGCACTATTTGTTTTCCAGAGTTTTTCTGAGAGTTTTTCCAGAGTTTCAACTTTTATCAGTCAGGGCAGATGTGGTGGGTTGACCCTGGCTAGAGGCCGGATGCCCACCAAAGCCCACTCTATCACTCCCCCTCCTCAAATGGGCAGGGGGAGAAAATTATAACAAAAAGCTCGTGGGTGGAGATAAGGACAGAGAGAGATCACTCACCAATTACTGGCACGGGCAAAACAGACTCGACTTGGGGGAAAAAAACAAATTTACTTTATTACCAATCAAAATCAGAGGAGAATGAGAAGTAAAACCAAATCTTAAAACACCTCCCCCATCCCTCCCTTCTTCCCGGGCTTAATCTCTTTCCCAATTTTTCCACCTCCTCCCCCCAGCAGCACAGGGGGACAGGGAATGGGGTTGGGGTCAGTTCATCACACGTTGTTTCTGCTGCTCCTTCTTCCTCAGGGGGAGGTCTCCTTCCCCCGCACCAGCGTGGGGTCCCTCTCACGGGAGACAGTCCTCCACAAACTTCTCCAATGTGAGTCCTTCCCATGACTGACAGTTCTTCACAAACTGCTCCAGCCTGGGTCCCTTCCATGGGGTGCAGTCCTTCAGGAAGGGACTGCTCCAGCGCAGGTCCCCCACGGGGTCACAAGTCCTGCCAGCAAACCTGCTCTGGCGTGGGCTCCTCTCTCCACAGGCTACAGGTCCTGACAGGAACCTGCTCCAGCGTGGGCTTCCCGCGGGGTCACAGCCTCCTTCGGCATCCACCTGCTCTGGCGTGGGGTCCTCTCTCCGCGGGCTACAGGTGGTCATCTGCACCACCATGGACCTCCAGGGGCTGCAGGGGGACAGCCTGTCTCACCATGGTCTTCACCACAGGCTGCAGGGGAATCTCTGCTCCGGCACCTGGAGCACCTCCTCCCCCTCCTTCTTCATTGACCTTGGTGTCTGCGGAGTTGTTTTCTCTTACATCTTCTCACTCCTCTCTCTAGCTGCAAAGTGTGCAGCTTTTTTTTCTTCCCTCTCTTCCTTTTTTTTCTTAATTATGTTATCACAGAGGCGTTACTGATTGGCTCGGCCTTGGCCAGCGGCGGGTCTGTTCTTGTAGCCGGCTGGCATTGGCTGTGTCGGGTCGGACATGGGGGAAGCTTCTGGCAGCTTCTCTCACAGAAGCCACCCCATGTCCCCCCCCACTGCCACCAAAACCTTGCCACGCAAACCCAATACAGCAGACAAGAAAGATTCATCCAAAATGCTGCAAATGTGATGCTAGCTGACAAACAAGGGAGATGTGGAGCTGACGTCCCATAGTTAAGAAAGGCTGGTGAGCCTGGATCTTGCAGCCCACACATTGCATCAGATCACACCATACCTCAGCCAAACAGAACATGCAGCCAGAGGAGCTCAAATAAAAGTGTATCTACACACAGAAGGTGCAAGCTGGAATGGTACTGCAGGAATTAGGTGATACAAGCCCCATCAGAGAGTTCACACAGGTTGAGCCACTGTGACTAATGGGATTTATACAACCTTTGGTCAAAACAGTTCCATTGCCAAAACATTTGTACTGTACAAAATGTGTAATATCAGTTAGGTTATGGCAAGCCTTCCACTGAAATACCTGTATTGTGTTGCAGGGTTCAGAGGCTTTTTTCCAAAAAAACCCCAAACAAACAAAAAAACTCCACATCAACTGCATATTGTAGTGAAAACCTCCCCATTGCTTACAAGTAAACATGAACAGTACAGTAGTTAATGGTCAGGTATATTCTGTCTCAATATCCCCACCACAGAAGTGCTTTAGCAGTGTGTAGTGTGAGCATCTTTCTAATAGGGAGGAAAGGTGGAGGCTGTAGACAGGATGGCTCAAACAGCATAACCTTAGCTTTGTACTGTATTCCAGACCAGAGGATGGAGGAGGCATAAAGCCACTCGGCTTTGCTCCTTACCCAGAGCAACTCTTAACATCACTGCCTGGGAGAGCAGTTTCTCTGCACCACGTTGCAGGCTTGGGACCTCAAAAGACGTTGCCCTGCAAATTATTTGCCTCAGAGTCTTGTCTGGCAAGAGCAAAAATCATCACTCCAGCTTGTGCTGTGGCATACGTACCGAACCTTTGTCACAGCACAGGTATGGTGCAAAAGCAGATGGTGTCCCAGTGCTGGTGACACACACAGCCTCAACAGGGTGGAGCAGGATCACGTCCTCAATGGGAGGGGAAGCAAAGTGGAAAACAATTGAAAAGAAAAGGAAATACTAGCAAAAGAAGAGAACATTGATTAAATAAAACACCAGTAGCAAGGAAAGGAGCAGGAAGAAAGCCTCTGTACCTTCGTGTAGCACAGAGGAGGCAGTGTCACAAGGGTTGGAGCAGGGGAGAAGGCTCGAGGCCCTGATCTCTTGAGCAGACATGTACCATACAGGACTTTCTCTCCATCTGCCCCTCAGGCACTGTCTTCTCTCCCTAGTATGTCTCCACAAGCCCAAAGAATAGTCACAGGCTGAAGACCAGGGATCTCTGAGATGTACAGGGCTGTCCTACCATCTAACCAGAGTTACAAACTTCTGCTTGTCATTTCCAAGCCACCCTAAGCCTCAGTGGGAGTGGCAGAGGGGCAGGGTTCTTTTTTCCATCTCCAAGCCACCAGGCTTTTCCCTTGTGTGCTTTGCAAATGCCTGACAAGACCTATGCACCACATACTCACAGGAGCAGCAAACAAATCTTGTTAATGGTTGCTTGAAAATCTGCATGCCCAGAGAGAGCACTTATTACTTCCTTGGACTGAGAAGCATCATCTAAGAGCTTTATTCCCATTTATTTTAGAACATACTCTCTCACTACTCTGCTGGGGAAAGCCAAGGTGAAACTGTTCCCTCTTCCCCCTCCCAATCTTTTGATTCAGGCTGCAATGACTTTAGAATATCTGTCTAGGGTATTACCCTAGGCAGAAGTGGAAAGTTTCCTAGGGTGAAACTATACAATTACTGGCCCACTGCTCAGTGCTCCTGCTAGGCAAGCTGGCCTCAGAAACAGCAGCGACAGGCTCATGAGAGAGCTTACACACCTTCCAAGGCCACAGGTCTCCTAATATTTCAAACTGCAGGGGAGAGGAGAAGGTGAGAACAACAGAGGTTCTTAATAAAACTTAGTTCTTTTGAAACATCAGTCTTTGAAGTGCTTGTAACATCGTAGAAAAGAAGCCAAGCTTTATCTCCATTTTACAGAGAGATGGTAAGAGTTTGCGGGCACCAGCAGGCCCGGAGCAGAGTCAAGAAACAGCCCCCAGGCCTCCCAGTTTCTACAGGTCTAATAGTGGGAACAGGCTGCCGTCATGGGAATCTTCTCTTAATGCAGTTTCTCCACAAAGGCACTGACATTTTAGCACTAATTTTAAAAACATTTCCACCAACAGCAGAGAAAGACTTAAATGCTGATGTAATTTTCATGGAAATGAGATTTGAAACAGGATCCTTAGCTCCCTGCAAGAGCCTCAAATGTTAGCATGTGTTACAGCTGCCTTTCAATGAGCATTCAAGCCACTTTTCAAACATCAGTTTAGAAGCTTTTCGTACTCAGGCATGTCTTAAGCCATTTGGAACATGCTTTTAGGAAGTTTTGCACTTGTGTGAGATCCTATAGAGAAAAAGGAGATCCTCAAAGGGATAATAGTATCAACTTGTGATTAAAAGCCTAGCTTAGAATGCTGCTTGAACACCACTGGGTGCATCCTGATCAGCAATGCATTGAACATTCAGAAGAAATTTTTTTTTTGGTCCTGTTTATATGAAGTTTAGGAATTTAAATGGTTCTTGTCTGAAACACAAGTACTGTGCAGCCAGCAGAGACAGCCCTGAACTGACTCTGTTCAAAATCGGTCACTCCTGCTCTACACCTCCCATCCCAAGGGTACAAGGATAGACAGCAAAGATCCTCTAGTTTTCCAGTGGCGTTTGTTGTTGCAATGGCCAGGCAATGGTTAGCTATCAGCAGCTCCCAGACCTTAGAGCAAGTACTTGGGCAAGCCCAAGTCAGATTTTATAGTCAGTGTTGAATGCTGCATTTACAACTCTCCCATTCTGTGCTGCATCAAATGCTGTGCCACTATAGCAGGAGCCTAGGCTCCTAACATTTATGAACAGTGTGTTGAAAATCGACTCAAATCACATTGTAAATGATGTGACCTATGCTTCTATATTTTAAGCATCAAGTGTGATTTCCTTATGAGCTACTACCAAAGTCTTCCTGTCCTCTAAGTAACCTGCAGACTAGTCCTCTCTTGTTCTTCCATAAAAGAAGCTGCACTGCAACAGCCCTTGCAAAGGGCTCCTATGTCATGCCTCTGATTGCCCCAAGGTTGTTAGGAGTCCAGCCAGATCCCCACATCTCCTAGCAATGCTGACTTCCTCAGCGATTTGGGGGCCTGTTGGCAGCTTGCCTGTATGTTCATGTAATAGACTGTTAGGAGAGCAAACCTCAGCTAAAGCTTAGATGTTTGTTTTATTAGCACAGGTTTTTCTACCACTTCTCCAGGGAGAAAAGAGGGAAGTTTCTTCCCCACAAGTGTAAGTATTCAGACTAAGTAGAAAGAAAGCGTAAAAGCTGCTGCTACTGCTTAAACAAGAATAACAATGGTAGGAACATGAGAAGCCAGGAGAGACATTTTGTATCTAGTGAAACTCATGTAAGCTACAGATCCTGACATCTAATGGAGGAAGGGCCAATGAAGGTCAAAAAAATTACCCTGGGAATCTCTGCACTACTTTTAAACTAGAAGTGTTGCCTGTTGCCAGTGGCCTTTGGTGTAGTTTTCACTGTGTTCATATGGTAGCTATTCATTGTTGGGTAATTATCTTGTTTTATTTTTCTATTTATTTATCGAGTAAATCAAACTAATAAAAATCCAGCCCACGATTGCCATGGGAACACTCCAACAAGGACAGATGCAGTGTGTAGCTGCGAGGAAAGAAAGCAGGCTTCAACTTTATTAAATTATACACAAGGCAATCAATACAACTTAACACAAACAGCCCTTGCAGGCTCTGCACTAACCATCCAGAAGGCTCAGCTAGAAACTTTAGAGCCTCTTGCAACCAAACCTTAACAAACCATGCCAAGTTTCTGTAAGGGCACACGCTCTAGAGTGCAGTCTTTCTTCCCTTTCCCTCTCATCCTTCTAAAAGGAATTGTAGAAATCATTTACTCTACTTTTCCACCCCATAGACATGCCAGGTGGGGTTTTTTTTTTCCCTTCCCTAAATCCAGTAGATCAGTGTTGAATTCTTGCTCTGGCTATCCCAGAGTTTTCATTGAAAATTTAGTCCTCATTAAAATAATACATTTAGACAACTTTGAATGGTTTTCTGAAAGCAGAAATCAAACCAGTCACAAACAAATCTAAATTGTTGTTTTGTTTAACTTGGTCACTGTCTCTGAAGAGATAGATGACAAGAGGCAGGAAAACAGAAAGCAGAGAGCAGAGGAGATTAAAGCGATAAAGGGCCTACAAAGCTCATAGCAATTTTTCTCCTTAATTTCCTCATATTCAAGGTAATGCCACTGCAAGAAAGCCAACAAAAAGAATTACATGCACTGCCCAGACTGTATTTGTAAAAGGCAGTCTCATCACTCCTGATCCTTTGTATTGCTTGGCAGGGAGGGTTGTCTTTCTGGACACGGCAGGGAGAGAAGGTGCCAGGCATTTGATTAGGCCAGATCACAGTCTCCTTAAGTCCCCCAGCTGGGAGCCATCTGGCAGTAACTCACTCTGTGCAGGTCATCCTTTCTATTGCAATGCCTTCCCACCTGCCAGAGTGCTGTGATTATCCTCCCTGCTCACATCCTCTTAAACTAGTCCCAGCAGTGCTGACAAGACCCCCCTCACACCTCATTGCAGAGTTAGGAACAGGCCCCATCACCTTTCTGTTCCGGGCATCCTGAAGCATTCCTAAGATCCCTCATCTTTATTTCTAGTCCTCTTCTGATGACAGTTTATCATGAATCAGCTCTGCAATGAAACAATACCTATACCAAGAACTTTGCAGAATAAAAGATAATGCTTTGCTCCCTCTACCCGTGCTCTGCCTGCTTCTGGGATTATTGACCATTTCATTTCCAGTTCCAGCCAGCATTGTTTCCAGTCCCTAGACAGAAAGGTTTACTGGCTCTGCCTGGCACAACTGCAGCAGACTATGCAACTTCAAACCAGGCACAAACCCATCATCCCTATTCAAGTTATTTAAGCCACCAGTGGATGTCACCTCTTGTGACATTGTTCATCCAGGACAGCCATCCAGCTTCCACCCACATTCTCTTGTACCATCTCCAGGACAGAGCTTGATTCTATCCATAATACCTTTGCCTTATCTACTCTCCCTATAAGAAATTCTACACGGTGCTATTTCTTCCCTCAGCTGTTCCTCCACACATACAGATACACCTAGGTGCATTGAGATAAGCTTTCCTCAGCTACAAGAACTGTGCCTTCTTTTATTAAATGCAAGTAGTCTGCCATCTGTATTGCATCGTTCCTATTGCATTTCTCAGTACTTTTGTGTTCTCAGTCACTATTACACTGCACACCAGAGTGACTGTCCGGCAAATTATGCCACTGCTGCAGTGGAAGGAAGGCTTCTGATTGTGATGCTTTGAAACAACCTTTTAATTCATAAACAAACACAACTCCAACTTGGGAGGGGTTTTGTTCACTTCTGTGTGTTCTACTTTGAGCTTTCTGAATGGCAGTGGATGCAGAGTGACACACTCAGAATTACAACTGTTGCTTCCTATTCCAACCTGTTTAGGATGTTGTTTGTCTCTCATTTTCTCATCCATGAGGTATTTAAGCAAAGACTTAAGAGTAATATCATTACTGCTAACAAGATTGTGTTTATATTCCATTGCAATGTGCAAGCACAGAGTTACAGATAAATTGAGCACTGCATGATTTACCTTTACCATACTATTAAGTTATTGCAACATCTTAATTTTCATCTCTTCTGAACAAACAGTTTTAGTTAAGTTAAAGTAACAAGTCAATTGCTTCCTTTCTGCTTAACCCTCTAAAGTATATTTCATCCTTGAGGCTGAATTACCAATGAGTGGCATTTGTTAGCAAAACGGAATTTTTCCAAAATTTTGGTTCACTTTTCTTTTTGTTTGAGCCTATTTATGATAGCTGGCTGGCCATAATGGAGATATCATAGTTCTGTAAGTGAAATGTGTTTCTCATGTAAGCATAGGGTTGTGATAAACATTTCCATATAAAATTGTTGTTTTCTGATTAGTATTTCAAAGTTGGTATCATTTAGATTGCTAAAGTCTGTCTTTAAAATAAAATATGAATATGTATTTTGTCACAAAATCAAGGTAATAAAATTTTCTGTAGCAGCAACTTGATGATTATGTGGCAAGGCATATGGTTTTAATACTGATTTAGCTAAAAACAGTGACTGATAGTGACTCACGAGGAAGACAGCCTGCACAGCTTACTTTCTTCATTGCAGAATTTGATTCCAATGAGGACTGTCCAGTAGATCAAAATGCTTGCAAAGACACAATTCCTAGCAGAGCAGGGCCAAAAAAAAAAAAAGTACAGTTAGAGAATTGTTGAATCTGAGGAAGTGCTGATCTGGAACCTGACTTTACAGTGACTCCCAGCCTCAGCCTGGAACCAGAATCCAAGCTCTGAAAAGCCTTGAACTCTGCAAGTTCACATCTGGGTCCAATCAGACAGCTCAAGCCCATTTCCAAGCAGAGGCAAACTGAAATGCATGTGGTATGCTGGGGAGACAAACCACAGATGTTTATCGTGCTCTTGCGCCCTTAGCAATTGTTTTAATGGGTTGGAGCTCCTAGGAGACCATTTGACTTTTGCTCATGTCTGTACTGTTCTCTTATAATGCTGACTATGCAGAAGCCTGAAGCTGTCAACAATCTGCTTCCAGTATTATTTCAAGGGAAGAAAAGTGAAGTGACATCTGATCTGCTGAGAGAGGACGGGGAGGGGGAGTATTTTTAAAATATAAAGCAACAACAAAAATCTGTATGGAATCGATATTGCAATCAATACCTTCTGCCCCTTTGGAAAGCACAGCTTAATCTGAAACACAAGTTTCTCCCTCTCTGTTGCAACAACTATCCATTAAAAAGACTACTACTTACTTTGGCAAGACCACATTGTCAGTAAGTGTTTTGAAGTGCTGCAATAATGATTATTGTGCAGTATTGCATTTTAATAATTCAAATAAACCATGGAACATGATGATCTCTATGACTAAGTAAATATTTCTTTGCAACTGCAGACTTGGAAAGCATCCTCCATTTCAATAGAATTGTCTCTTTGCAGAAAGGAGCATTTTGGAAACATTGCCTGCCTTCACAAAGAGCAACTCTGGCTGCTGCCAGTCTCCTCCAGTCTGTGCAGAGGGAAGAATCTATGTTTGTGAAGATCATCATCATGCGAGAATTGTAGGTAAGTGATCTTTTGCAGTCTGTCGTACCATGACACCTGTGCCCATATGTGCTGGGCATTCAGCTCCTTTCCTCTGTTCTTCAGTTGTTAAAATTTGTAACTGGAACCTAGTCAATGCCAACAAGAAACAACTGCCTGTTCAGGCAGGAATGACACCATGGCACTTCATTTTCTAAATGGCCCTACAAGAAGCTGGTTTCAACACAGAGAATGTGAACTGCAGAAGTTACTGGGGTGAGGTACTTAGCACTAGCCCTGAGTTTCCCTAGTCCTTCCTGCGGCAGAGAAGGAAAGGACCGTCCTTCCTCTTTGAGATGAAGCACAGATGGTAAGAGACAGAGGCTTTCTCAAGGGCACTAGTGAAGGATGAATGGATCAGGAAGAGATGAAAGACTCAAGGACAGGTGAAGAAATGCCGCAATTTCACAGGAATGAGTAGAGCCCTCCAGGAAAGAAAAAAAATGGACAAAATTAAAAGAGAAAATAGAGGGCAGGATTAAAAAAAAGCAGTGTGATTACTCAAGGGCATTGGCTTCAGGTGGAGAAGGGTTAGAAAATATATTGCTGAGGCTGGAAAGTACACTAGGGAAGGCTGTCAAACATGGATGTCAGCTATGTAAAAATATACTGGTAGTATTGTTCAACTGGACTATCATACGGCACACAAATTCCTGGATCTCCCTATTCACTGGGAATTTTATAGCCTACTTAAAAGTTTGTATATTTGCATTGGGCAACTCCAGTACTAAAAGTCTGGTGAGGCTGTCTGCCCTATTTAGAGTGGACCTGTAAAGACAAAGGATATTTTCTAATCTGCTAAATCACATAGCCCAAAGATCTTCTCCACTGTTATACACGTGGTTTTCTACATCCCTCAAAAGATACGATGAGATTAGATGGAATATTATCGGAACTAAAATTACTAATGTAGCACTAGAAAATGAAAGAAGAAGTTGCCGTCTATTAAAGTGGAACCAAACTACTAAACAGGAAATGGATGACTGACTACAATAAATCAAAGCTTAATAAGGCTTTCAATCTATGTGGGGTTTTTTTTTGTAGCAGAGAACTGAATAGGCTAATATTTCTCATTCAAATTTTTTTTTTTTACTGTCTGGTAGGTCACACAGAGCCCTCGTAAGTGCGGACACAATTCCCCTGGCTTCTGAGACGTCAAAGTAACCATGCTTTTGAGGAATGTGTTGCTCTGACAAACAGCAGAGTCAAAAGTACTCTATGAGAGGTAGAAAATTTGCATTTCCATTAGTGAGGCCTTTGTCAAATGAAGTCCCTAAAGGCAATGAAGAATGTGTGTGGAAGGAAAATGCAGTGTTTTAATTTACCACCACCCCAAAAAATTTCACTGTATCATTCAATGAAACGTAAGTTAAAAGGAAGAAAGAAAAGATTTACATTCCAGGGGGCCATACAATAAAGGGATAGTGATTTACATATGCTTTTGCTATGGGATAGCCCAGAAAAGACATGTTTTTAGATAGCTCGGCTGACTGGTAATTTATCAAGGACTCAGTTCTTCTACCCTGTTCAAAATTAGCATCTGCTCAAGTAATGCCATTAATATGTACAAGTATGTATATATCCTACTAGTGCTTCATCTTTTTGGCTGTCTTTTAGAAATTAATGAAAATACTGATTTTAATAAAATTGCTATTCTTTTATACTCTGTAACCCCTGTTTTTCATGGATGCAATTCATACTAGAAACTAACGGATAATCAGCAGAATTATGGATAAAACAAAATACTATTTAATGTGAATAAAAATGTCAGAAATTGGTCCTAATTTTGATTTGGCAAGCCTTTAAAGCTCATTAACATTATCACAACTAACCTTGATTAGTTTAGGATGTCTATATCCTGCATTAGCTCTTCATTTGTATTCCAGACATTTGTCATCAAGGGTCACTTTATCTTGAGACTGGTGGAATTAAAGTCACAGATTTGGCATGAGGAATGTCCAAAGAAACACAATAACTTATTAGTTGATATTGGTTTCCCCAGGTATGTTTGAGCATTTCAGGAGAATATGCATTATAAAGACTAACTTAAGACCATACAGAATGAATGTTTTCAGATCTTACTAGTTTATTAGTGTGTTCTTGTCTTCCACAGCCCATTGCATTGAGAGGTGGCCCTTTCCTCAGTATTGCCTTCCCTTCTGGCATCCCTTCATTCTGGCACATGTGGCTGTACAGCATGTTAGCTGAACTTGTTGCAGTCCTTACCAAAATTTACTTTAGCTTATTTGCATTATTGTTTCTGTGCAACACCAACAGTGTGCCTAGACTTCTACATTCAGATGTGGAAACAAGATCCCAGCTCCAAGGCATTCAGGGAGAATATTTTTGCCTCTGTGTGCACTGTCATTAGCTTTAGGAGTACATGCATTCTCTTTACCAGGTCAGCTAAAGAAAGTACATTTCTTTCACCAGGAAGTCTTTTCAAGAACAGCTCAAGTATTTACATGCTCATTATCATGCAAAACTTTCACAGGCTGACTCTGTTGATCACAGCTCAGAGAAGACGATTGCCAAGTAAAATGATAGTAACTCTTGTATAGGTATTCTTCTAGTTTATTTCTCCTCCTGCGTACAGCCATGTTGTACTGGCACATACCCCTGTGTGATATGGGGTACTTGCAAACTATTCCATCAAAGAAAATACAAAAACTTGACCCCAACCAAAACAGTCATATTGGAACAAAGCTTATGAGTTAACTGGGTTCAGAAGCATAAGTCCTAATATCTTCCCCTTCAATGCAATTTATGCTCTAAAGTAATCTACGAGGTTTCAAGAAGTGTTTCCAAGAATAAATTAGTGAGTTGTGTGACCATCATCCCCCTCCAAACACAAAAAAATTGTAACCCTGCCAGACTGAGAGTGCATGTTCTGAGCTGCAGTGAAGCTGTTTTTTCCCAACCATTAAGAAGTATCTCCCCAGATGAATTAAAGAACTGAGAGACCATGCACACTGGGTAGCATCCTATTTTCTATTTGTTCAGAAACAGGTGTAAATTGCTTTCATTATGTTTTTATAAAACAGTGGGTTTTCTACAGGCTCTACTATTACTTTATGGTTTGGGCTCTTTCCACCTCTATTTGTATTTATTCCTGCCTCACTAACTTTATTGCTAGCAAAGTTTTCAGCATTTATTTCTTTTTTTCTCTCCCTTTTTCATGCAGCAATAAAAATTATTCAGTTCAACAAATGCATACAAATGGTTTCCATTAGAATTTTAATCTACTCTCAAAATGAAAGAAAAGCTTTGTATAAATCTTTTTAAATTACCAGAACATAAATTCAGACAGGGACATCTCCACCTAGGCTGAGCTGGGGAGTTCACAGCCTGCTGTCCTCGTTCATAAATTAATTGAGGTCTCTAGCTGCTGTAAATGAACAGTGCATCCTGCAAAAGATCGTATCTGTCAAGATTGCAGATTGGTTTCTATCAGAGTTTGCAAAAGTCAGAGCACACAATGCTTTCATTATGTCTATGAGTATGGCTTCCCAACTGGAAAGAAATGTGTGTTTTGTTCTGTTGGGCCAAGATTTACAGAAAGCAATTTTCCTCCATGCTCCAGGTATGACAAACCTGCTGAAAAATGTCATTTTGTTACTTTTTTCATTCAGTCACCTTTTTACTGAAAAATGTATATTCTTTCTGCTTCATGTGTATGAACCAACTGTGACATTTAATGGCCAAGGAAGGTTAATCACAGATGAGTACATATCCCTCTTGAATATGGCAAGCTATACTGCATTCACTGCCGCTTCTCCATTATAAAGTAAGCACGGCCTTAGCTGGCTCACACAACTACCTGTTTTATATTACAAATTCATAAATTTTTTAAAAGGCTCCCTAAGATTCTGAGCATCAGCCAGCATATCCGTGAATACCTCTTAGGTTTCTTAAATTACAGTAAGTCTGTGACAGAGCGTGAAGAGAGAGAGTCAAAGGCACGGTATAATTTTGTTTCTTCCCCTTTGACTTTGCACTGTGCGTCTGCAGGCACATGAGGGGTGGAATAAAGGACAGACAGAGCATGAGATCCCAGAAGTGGAGGTGGGTTGCTTTTTTTTTTTTTTTTTTTTTCCAGTCAGTGTTTTATGTGACAGTGATGGCAGGGACCCTAGACACATAAACACTGTTTGTGAGACTTTGGAAATTAAAAGGAGGGTAGGATTGACCAAAATAGCTTTTTACACAAGTGAGTAGAATTGGTACTATTTCAGTTTACCAAACCCAAACACGGCACAGGCACACATTTCCTTCATTGCCTATCTTGGCTGTGCTAGACCTTCTCTCTTCACAGTTGAAGCTGTAGAGCAGACACCCCCAAAGCATCTCAACACCACCCTTTCATTCCTACCTCTCTTTTTTAAGAGAAGAAAAATCTCCCTGTTGGAGGGCAGTGAGTATTGCCCAACAACTGAGTGTGGATGTTCTCTGGAAGCAGTGGAAAGCCGGTGTACCAGCTCTTAAAAACAATGGGGAGATTCGCCACAACTACAAACACCAGTCACAGAGAAGTCTTGGTGATCTTGGTACACAAAAGACTAGCAAGCAAGGCTGGAATACTATGGCATTTTGTTCTGTAAATACACATAGAACCTTTTAAAGAATGCAGATTATTTAATGTGCTAAAAGTTACCATGCCTGTTAATCTCTGTATAAAGGCTTCTGCCCTAGTCTAATAGTGTCAACCAGTTATGGTTCATGAAATAAAGGTGGCTGCCAGCCTCAAGAGCCAAAAACGTACTGGAAATTAATTATTTACTTGGCAGGCTCAGCAGCCACTTTATTATCAAAGCAATTGGGGCAATTCAGCAGTTTTATTAAATACTCAATAGCTCTGACCTGTATCACACAGGTGACATTTGGTGACATGGTGCTGCCTCTTCCCACCATGAGTCACAAGCACCACGCTGTCAAACTCTTCTTCAGGAAAAATACTTGCAGGTGCAAACATCAGCAGTTGTCCTGGTAGTCTAGTTTAGAAGGCATTTAAAATAAGTATTTTAAATGTACAACTGCTTTGTGCTGGGCTCACACAACAGGAGGGAAATTTCAGGCTGGAAGTTTTTATTGCAACAAATTACAGACTCTTGAAGATGTGGATTGCAGTAGAAACCCTGATAACATGTTAATCATAGCAGGGACAAGTCAATATGGTGTGAAACAAGATCTCTCCTAAGCAAATACTCATGCCAATGTTTTCTGTTATATCAGTCTAGACCTGATACATACTAGCGTATAGGTATGTCCATCACTCCACTGAACAGCAGCAGAAAAAGGAAAAGGAAAAAAGAGAGAAAAAAGAAGATCAAACCCTCAAGTGTCTGTGCATTTGGAACACAAATCAAACTGCAGAAATTTTTGTTCAACAACAAAGCTGTGTTGTTGCAGTGATGCTATCAGAACAAAATTCCTCCAAATATTCAATTTTCCCTCTTCCTTTATTTTAACATACTGTCCCTAGTTACAGTCTTTTGAACTGAGAAGTCCCTCCCTATACCTTCAAATATTTGGAAACATCTTAGTGCCATTTTAGGCATCATGTAAAGAGGTTACTTGTTTCAACTTTTTCTCTCATCCCCGGGTACCTAATCATTGTTAGGTATTACTAACTAATTACTAATTACTAATTACTCTCTGCATTACTCAAAGCAGAAACTGCCCTAGGCAGGACCCTAGCATCTAACCACGTGCAGAACACCCAGCAGAACAGTCCTGTGAGGAAGGATACCTTTTCTCTTCTCCATGACAGACACAGTCCAAAAGTCATGCTTGTTTTTTGGGCTGCTATGACCCATTGCAAACTCATCTATTGTGTACTACTGACTAACTCTTTCACTACTTAATAACTTTTCCCAAAATTTCTCTCTCTCAGGAGCTTCCTGTGTTACAGACTATTTTTCCCCAGATGCAATGATTTTCTTTTCTCTTGTGTCCAGGTCAAAAATGTTAGAAGAGTGGTTAAGGAGTCTCACAATGGACCCAATCTTGAGAAAAATTACCTGTGCGAGCCTGGAGCAGGACCCAGTCAGCCTAACTAGCTCCTCATTCATGCTGAGAAGTCTAACACAATTGAATGTGATACCTTTGTCAGACACAACTGATGAGAGAAACTATCACACTTCAGCCACATCAGTTTCATATACCACCTTGGTTAGTAAATGTTTGACCTGGATTTGTCCACAATCTGAGACATGAAGGAAAAAAGTCAATGAGATTTAACAAGCCTCTTTCCTTCCCTGTCTCCTTCTCCTACTAAGGATCAGCTATGAATATCTTTGCCTTCAGGTGACTAGGGTACATTCCTTATTAGACTACACCAAACAATAATCTAGAGACAACCAACCGTGATGCAGGATATAAAACAAACAGTAACTGCCTGAGTTTACAGGAAGACAGTCCTCATAATATGTTGTTATGTATATTTTCATCAAATCGGGGTGGGGGGGGGTTAGCACTGATTTGAATAACACAATGCTGATCCCTTTTAGAGTATTCAGCTAAATGGACCATATGTTTATTTGATTAGGTTGTAGACAGTTCCAATGTTCCAGACAACTCCCCTAATGAAGGTCTTGCCTACCCGATGGATCAAAACTCCATCAGCTCTAGTGACTGGCATCAATCCCTCTGTGTTCATGCAGTGCCTTTGTTTTCAGCAACAGGGTCATGGTGCTTTCCATATTAGTAACTGAGGATCTAACGACCACAGTACGAGGCAATAATTTTGTTCTTTTTTTTTTTTTTTTAATTTAGAGATGGTTAATGTGTGTGACTATGGCAACACTTTTATTAAGGTCTTGCTTAGGAGACCTAGGAGGACAGCCTGCTCACACAGCTGGTGCATGTGTTTCTGTCCTATAAGCATTCTTAAAAAGTGGCACAGGAAGGGATTTGAAGATCTTGATTATCAAAACAACAAAAAAGGGGGTTTTGGTCAAGCAACTGCATTTCTTTGTGGCAAGTTTCCTACTACTGCTATCTATTCAAGGACTCATAATAACCTCTACTTCACTGAAGCTTCCATCCATAGTTTTCAAGAGAGACAGGATTCAGGAAGCCCATTTTAGGAAATTAATCTACACCTTTGCCTGTGCAGAAACACAGACTGGAGCACCATCCCACTTCAGCAGCCTTCATGAGAATGTGCTAGCAGCAGGACAGAAAGCAAGTGTTCATATCAGTGCAGGTAAATTCTGAACTTGGGAATACAAATACTACAGTCTTTTGAGTACTGAGCTGCTCACATTTAAGAGCAGAGAGAAAGATAGGATTTTAGTGCATTATTGAGGGGGCACAGAGAGACAGTTTGCATGAGACATGGAAGAATACACCAGTCACCAATGTCCAGCCCCTACTGAGCATTTCATCTCTCTTTCAATCTGGCTTTTAAAAGAAAGGTGCCTGCTCTTTCTGAGGTTATTGGTTTGTATTCTGACAATAAAGTTAAATTACACAAGGAGTATCCAGAATGTTTCATAACAAAATCAATATGCATTATTTTAAACTTTGCTTTCTTCATCATAACTTGCATACACACACACTGATCTAGGAAAGTTTGTGTTCAGTAAGAACACAATTTCAAAAACCTACTGCTGCCTCGAGGAAAATACTGAAATATATTCTAAGACAGAAATAATTCTATTTATCAATCATTTTTCTTCCTCACCTCTTTGCTATTTAGAATATTTGCATGAAAATGGGATCTTTATTTCCCAAGAGTTCATCAGCTGCTCCTGCTATGATATAATTTCCATGGATACCAATTGTATGTGAAGTTGCAAGCATATGACTAAAGGATAAAGAATAAGGAAGAGAGAAGTCGATTGCTTTATGCATTGGCTATGCTTTTAGGCAACTCCATAAACAAAACCTAAAGCTTTATCTTACCAATTCTCCACCCACACGAATAACCCATTCAACCCCTCTCCTTCCCAAGCCTTCTTAGCAAAAATGTCCCCACTTAAATGTGTTCAGTCTTCCAAATATTACCTACTACTCAATGAGAACAAGACTCAGGACTTTAGAAGGTGACAGAGAAAAAAGCCCTTTTACTTTGCAATTTTTTAAGCTAAACTTTAAAACTTGCTAATTCAGAAATTTAAGTGATAGATTTCTTCATTAAAAATTTTTGGTAGGGTATTACTTTTGGTAAAATTCCTAGCATCACAGAATTATAGATATGATAAAAATCTGTCTAGTAAGGGGGGAAGAAATAACAAAGAAAATACTAAGTTTCGGAATGTGTTTGTTTCATTAGTAGGTACGGCGATTTAATGCAATGTGCCTGCACAACTATACAAGACTGAGTTACTTCACAGTCTGATGTGGATTTTTATACCCATGTCTTGTTAAAAATCATTTGAAGAATATGTTATCTTTGGTTTAAAGCCATTTCCAATAACAGGCTTTGGATGAACAAGTTTTCTCATTTTGTAACTATACAAAAGATATTTTTCAGATAAGCTTGATCAGACTGTGATCCAGGGATTTCAATTTAGCTCACAAGAGGAAGGTCCAGAAGCAAACAGCAGAGTAGGAAGAGAGACGTGTAGTCTTCGTTCATCCAGGGAACCCTGATGTGACTTGCAGGCAAGTCCTTGCAATATTTTGATGTAATGACCTATAGAGATGCAGGAAGACAGTCATAAATATAAAGCCCTCACCATTATCTATGATCACTCTTCCCAACATCTCAAAGCCAAGGAAAAAATACTGTTTCACAAGGAAGGAAACACACATTGACAGTGAGATCAAGAAAATTGGCCAGAGTCAAAGGCAGGGCTGGGAGCAGAGCTACAGAGAGAGGTCCCACAGGAGAGCACTAGCCACTGAGGCAGACTCCTAGACTAGTGGTGGTCAGAGCACAGCAGCTGGGAGCACCAGAAACATCTCACTCACTATATTTCTTGAAGCCCTAATAGCATCTCCCCCAGCATCTTGCAAGTCACTCCTTAGTTACACTTTGCAAGCAACTTCAAATTTCTCTGCCAGCAGCTAAAAGTCACTGATCCTCTTGGAGTCCCCACTGCTTCTGCTTTTGTTTTTTCCAAGCTCAGGCAGCATGCTGAAGGGCAACCACAAAAAGCCTCCCTGTAGCTTGGAGGCTCCTGACTCACGAGCCCATTCACCAGCTAAGGAGAAATGGATGTGAACCCTCAGCACAGCCAGAGGGAGGGCAATTTAAAGTTTTCACATCCTCCCTTCTGGGATAGAAGATTCAACGCAGATATCAGGCTGGGGTGACACACACTGGCTGTGGCTCAGCCCCATGGGCAGGCAGAGTGTCCTGCAATTTTGTAGTCTTCTCTCAGAAACTGAAATCCAAGGTAAGCATACCCTGCAACACACAGGGGCAAGGCTCGAAGTACGTATTTTCTGTTTGTTCTCTACTTCTCAGCAGCTTTAACATTATCTCTGGGGTAGATGTAAACTTTTTTTTTTTCAACTTTGCTTATCTGTCAAGTCTCATTGCCTGACATCATGGAGATCAATCTGCCTTCCTTAAACAAGACTCCTGGCTCTTTTGAGAGACTTCTCTTTTTAGATGTTGGTCTCCTAAGCTCCTCTCTGCAGCCTGTCTCCCTTGCTGCATCCTTCAGCAGATTTTTTTTAAATCAGAACAGACAGCCCGTACAGGCTGACATGCTTTTTGCAGCGCTCGCTGCTCACATCTGAATGTTACTAACCAATCTGCCTGCATTCCCGGGCAGCACAGCAGCGGAGACTGGGGACCAGAGGTGTCTGCTACATGTGTATAGGCATGCACCTTGGAAAGGACTCTTCTCCTGCAGTCAGTAAAAATGACATGGGTGAGGAAATGCATAAACATTACTGCCAGGTAGCTTTAAGCACCAGGACCGGAAGATTTCTATGGGAGAAAAAATAAAAGGAAACCAAGAAAAATCCCCCAGACATTATGAGAATCTGCCCTCTCTTTTGGAGATTTTTCCTTAGAAATAAAACACATTTGGGTGTGCAAGCTCATGACCTGCTCCCTCAAACACCAGATTCTCAGAAACATAATTAATCTTCCTAGATATTGCTTCTCTGCCTGAGGTGAAGTCAGTCAGTGCTGCGTGCCCAGTGCTGGCAGTTATGCCTTTACCTTACAAAATAAAGCAAATATGGAAGCTCCAGTACCACACAGTTATTTTGACTTTTATAGGGAGTTACCTATTAGAGAAGACTGTGACCTGAAATAGCTCTCCTTTGCTCTCCCCTAGTCCATTCCTACCTCCTCCCCACGGGATATGTAAAAGAACACCTTAGTTACATCAATCTGAGCTAAAAGTGCATTTAAAATCAATCCAGGAAATGCGTAGCTCCCACTTGAGGGTAGAATCTCAAATCAGAATATTTATTACTGAGCTGTAAAGCTATGTTTTCACAGATTTTGTCAGGAAGGCATTATTTGAATGCCAATAGGGACGTCAGGCTCCGTCCCTTTATAGACCTCAGGCCAGGAAAGGATGTGAGCACGTCGCCAGCTTGAGTCCCACTGACTTAAAGGATGGTTAAGCACATATTTTACGTTCTGTCATGAACAGGAAATATGTAGTACTGTAGTCACCTTAGCTGCGAGGGGAATACACCCACGTACTTACACAGGCTACCTAGCTCACTGCAAAGGATGGTTACAGCTTTTCTTGCACTCTAAGCTGTGATCAACAGAATCAAAAGGAACTGGCCAGAAGGTACCATTTTATTATGCCTCACAGCAAGAGAGGCTGTGGACAGACATTGGTGACCTTTCCTGCAGGCTTAGGTCAGTCCTAGGGGTCTAGGATCCCAAAGGCCCAACCCCAGGGACATGCATCCTGCCAGGCACTGACTGGCTCACTCGTGCTCATGCAGCAGCATTTCCAGCCAGGGAGATAGATCAGCCAGCATGAGCAATGAGGGGAAGAGCAGCAGGAACATCCTATTTCCAGAGCCATCCTACCTGAACCAAGCCATGGTGTTGCTCCAGGCAAGGACAAGTGTCCCTCAGATGGAGATGCTTACCATGGCTCCCAGTCTGCTCCACACAACATGGCCCTGAGGAGGCAGTTATAGTGCTGCAAGAGCCCACATTTCAGGGAGGGGGAGTGGAAGGAGCAAAGACCCACAGCCCTGCCAGATGAAGGATGACCCATGCTGCTTCTGCCATGTTCATGCCATTTCTGCCATGCAGCCTGCTTGCTCACACCTCTGCAAATCCCTGGAGGGAAACAGATTGTGGAAGAGATGATGGGAGCTGCAGGAAGAGACAGTGAGAGGATGTGAGAGAGCAAGGAGAGGAGGAGGAGGCAGCAGTTAAAACATACACCTGTAAATCACCGGGAGCCACTGCGCTGTGAAAGCCATTAGTAAGTTTTATATTTAGAGTAGAGATGCTGACTCTCAGTGGGATACAGTCGCCCTCCCTCGCAGTCCCCTAGGTTACTGGCTCTCCATGGGACTCCCTGGAGCAGAGGCTGTAGTCCAGCTGCAATCAAGTCTACACAGTAATTCCAGCGTACTCCTATAAACAAATCACCTAGGTGCTCTGCCATGACCTCTTAGTGGCCAGGCACACCAGAAGCACTTATGAAGCCCATCAGTTTCAAAGGACAATGACTCTAGTAGCCCAAGAGAAACAGTTTCAGCACACATGTTCCCTAGGCACTTTGAAAAGCTCCTTCAGTTTAGAACAGGGTCATCTGACATGCTCAGCTCTCCACTCTCCTTCTTACTCCATTTTTTTCTCCAAATCACGGGGAGTTTCTTTATCTCCCTGTTTCCAGACAGCTTCCTTTGTCCTTGAAGGGCCTGATAGGTAAACAGACCTCTGGTGCAAACGCATGCTTCCTCCTCTTCCTTCCACCCTCAAGACATCAACATCCCATCACAAATTTGCTTTGCTGTAGAAGACCTTCTAGTCTCCCCTGTGCCTTTCCTAAGTGCAAGTCTCCAAGCACCAGCCAACACGTAGAAGGTGTAAGGTGTTTCCACACCTAATTAGCTTCTCTTTTTTCTCCTCAGGAAAATAGATAAGCAACATTAACAGCAACAGTAGATTCATATAGACAAGGCATTCATGATGTGGCTGTTTCTTGCAGTGTAATGTTCCCAGTTGTCACAAAAACATTTCTTCCCCATGAGATTTAAAACCAGAAAGAATAAATAGGGTACCAATATCCATTATAATTAAGTACAGTCACCCTTGCAAAAGGGAATACATGGAATACAAAATCCTGGCATATGAATGTGAAGCTCTCTACCAAAACTTGTCAGCGCTTCAAGAAATAAATGTGAAAACTGTACCACAACATACTAGATACATCATTATTAGTACCTTTAATAACAGTACAAATATCAAAGTGTCATATTGTTTACAGTACAAAATTAAAATTTTAATTTTAATCAGTCCCATTTACCCAGAAACTTTCTGATTAGCAGTCAGAGTTGATTGAACAGTGGAGGAAAAAAAACCAAACCCATTCACAACAAGATATGCCACATAAAAGACTTCAGCACAAGTCAACATCCAGCAACAGCAGAGTTACACAGCCAACTAAAGAATGTAACCAAGTCTCTGGCAAACCAAGACATGACTTATACCAGTGAAGCAGTGATTTGAATATATTTCGTTTCCTCTCCTTTGCTGCAGGGAGCCCTTCTGCATATTTGCATGGCAGAATTGAAATACACATTAGCTTGAAACAATGAAGGGAAAGGGAAGTAGAGAGCACAGAGTAAGAAATCCCAGGAAACCATAGGCAATTGCTTCTTTATTATGCATATTTTGCTGCTGGAGCACATTATTCTCATTCTCCTTGGGGCACCGTTTGTTAAGAGCACAGTAAATAATGTCAACAACTAAGAATCTAGCACATTGAGCTTGATTTTTTTTTTTTAATCTCATATTTGGATGAGAGGAGAGGAAGTGCCCTGACAGAGACCATGTTGTCCAGCACAAACCTTAAAGCGCAGAAGACAGAAGTAGCAGTTTCCCATTCCCCTGCTTCTTAATTCCTCCTAAAAAAAAAACCCAGAAAAAACAGGTAGGGACACAAAACGAATCAGTGTAATTCATGTACCCTGTCACACCTGTCTCTGTTTTAAGCATTGCCCTTCTGCTGCACAGTTCACAGAAAGATGGTGCCCTTCCTGTTCGCTACTCGGAGCGACAGGCAGCAGCAGCCCTCCCGCCAGTTATCTGGTGGTGCCTCACAGGCATGGAGCTGCCCCCAGAACCTTCCTCCCCCATACCTCCTCAGCAGGGAAAGGGCTCAAAGCCCAGCCACATCAACATGATGGAAGCATTTGGGCAATGTAAATCCGCCACTCCTGAAGATGAGCAGCACTGGGAAGCAAGCTACTGCGATTAAGCTCCTGCTCCAGCAAAATAAAATAAAATGCTGCACTCTTCCGTAGCCTGATTAAACCACACGCTTCATTAAAGCTTTTGCTGCCGTTTAACTGAGCTGTAAATACTGGGAAGATGTGTTATTTTTTTTAATGAGGCAGAGAGAGTTCACAAATCCTTTTTTTTCCCCTCCTTTTTCCATAATTTCCTTCAAGCCAGAGAAAGTAAACAGGCGAGTTAAGTGTAAAAGCAAGGGAACGTGGATTTAAAGGTTTTTTAGACAGTCAGTCCCATTTAATGCTTTTCCACTGTGTGCCTTTCCCTAGTTCCCAAGGCTGAGAACATGGAGCAGATGCAGACTATGCACTTGAAACGAGTTTTATCCCTCTGTTCTCAAATCAGAGAGTTTTACATTAGATAAACCCAGATTTTAAAGGGAAGGGACAGAGAAATCTGCTCAAAGAGGCTTTAGTGGAGCAAACCCTTTGAGCCATCACCGCTGAAGAGAGAAAGAGCTGGTACCTCTCACACTTTCAGCCCTATACTGTATAAATCCTTTTCTTACCTACAACTGAGAAGAAACAGCTGCAAATAAATGGCCTTTCAGTTGTGGTCACTTCTGTACTTCATCCTGAAGGGTAGCTGAAACCCAAGCCAGCCCAGTGGAATTACTAGAGCACTGCTTGCTGCTCCTTCGTGAGTCTCACACCACCCGACAGCAGCTTCCAGGCTCCCTGCAGCCCACCTGCTCCCCGCAGCCCCAGCCGCACCTCGTAAACTTATCCCAGGTCCTCGGATGAGATCTAGCCCTGTGTAATTGCTACTTTAGGGCCATCAGTCGAGGCCTCTGCTCTTCATCCCACCTCACTTGCAGAAAGACTCCCAACCCTCAGCTTCAGAGAGAAAAGCCAAAAGTGGCAAGTCAGAATTTTTGTTTATTCTGCTTGTTTGTAACAGTTTGAAATTCCTGCAAGATTCATTTTGGTAGCTGATGAACTACTGCAGCTTCTGCAGTTATGCACATAAGGTTTTCATCTGAGTGATGCACCAGGAGAGCTTTTATTGCCAATGTTATCATAGGCTATTTTGGAAATCAGAACAATCGTACTGGTCACAGCACACTTTTTGTTATCTTTGTGAAAATATTCCTAATATACAAGGCAATAAAATGCTCAGTCAGTGATCAAAGCTTCGAAGATGGAGATTATGCTCTCATTCAGTATGCCAGGCTGTGAAACCACACTTTCTTAAATGAAACTTATGTAAATAAGATTGCCAGTTCCTTGACAGGGGAACAGAATAATATTTAGAAAGAAAATCTATACGACAGCAGGATTTTTATTTAGCCTTTAAGATAATGTTATATTGAACTGGATCGGATCTCAGATTTTTATTTGAATGTGACTTCTTCCTCCAATTAACGCTGCTCAAGTAACTACCAAAGTGCTCCCCAGTCTCCTTTCAGCTTCCTGTTCTGGGTTTTTCGAGCAATCCTTAATGAAGCCTCAGCCTGTAGTCACCTCCCCTTCCCTCAGCAAGCTGGAGGGGTGGTTTACCATGGGAGTGGTGCAGGTGACCACAATGGGATCTGTGAAGTTTCGGGTTGGTGAGCCATCAGGCTCAAAGGGTAGGGGTCAGTGCTCCAAAGTCCAGCTGTACCAACATCTGATTACTAATGGCTGGAGGAATGGGTTGCTGGAAACACAGTGAAGTCCTGCACCAAAAACAGAACAGCTCCATGCTGGCTGGGTGCCCACTAGGTGGAAGGCACCTTGGAAGAAAGGGACTCAGGAATCCAGGTGGACAAGAAGATTAAGTGCCCTAGCAACAAAGGCGGCCAGGTTCTACTAGAAAGTGTGTAGCCAGCAGGTCAACAGAAGTGATGATTCGTGCCTCTCTATTCAGCTTGTGTAAGAGCACATCTGGAGTAGTCTCATCTTTGGGCACCCTGTATAAGACAAGACAGTGAGGAAACACCAAGATGGTGAGAGGATGGCACACATGATGCATGAGAAAGGATGAGAGCACGGGATTTGTTCAGCCTGGAGAAGAGGTTGAAGGTGGGGTGAACCTAACTGTTGACTTCAGCTACCTAACGGGTGGTTATAATAGAGAAGACAGACAGACCCTTTTCAGACACGTACAACAGAAGGATGAGAGGCAACAGACATAGGCTGCAGCAATGGAAATGCTGACTGAAGAAAAAAGACAAAGATGCAGTGAGTGTAGGACAAGTATTGGAATGGATGACCAGAAAGGCTGCAGAATATCAGTTCTTGGAGATACTCACCTGGACAAAGCCTGAGCAACTGGATCTAACTTGTAAGTCAAAGGTGCTTTCAGCAAGGGGCAAGAGTAAATGCCCTCCAGAGGTCCTTCCAGACAAATGGTTCTATTCATCTGGAACTTGAGCTTCAGGAGCAGAAACACAATTTCTTATATTTACCTGTATTCATTGTTTCCTCTAGTAATTACTCTTTATTTGGAAGTCAAAGCACTATCTCCTGAGCTCAAACCAAAAAAAAGCCAGAAGCATACAGATTTCCAGAGAGGAACACAAAGTGAGGATCAAACCTGCTTTAAGATTTGCTGTAAAACATTAATGTCAACTCCTGAGACAGTGTGTGCTTAGTTTGTGCACATGCTTTTTCTCTTTCCATAAAGTTGCCCTGGAAATCAGAGAGCCCATTTCCTCAGCCTGAGTCAACTGATAATTACACTGAATACTTGTATATGTGGCTCTATCAGATCAAAAACTGACTGGAAGAAATCTAAAATCCTATCACATTCTCCAGGACTGCTCTTTTGTTAAACAAACAGAAAAGCCCTGGTGAAAAGAAAGAGTCATTATAAAAAATAGTACATTCCTAAAAATACCTGGATATTGGTTCAAAAAACTCCTCAGTTTTTATGCACATTATACATTCCCATTATCCAAGGCCTGACACAAAAATACTTAAGCTAACCAGAACCACAAGACATACACCTTTTAGGTCTGAACATAGATCAGCAATTATCTCTGAAGAAAACAGCAATTTTGCTGTTCAAACCAAAAACCTCTGCTTCTTCTCCCCTCTCTGTCCCATTGTCAGACCAGTATAAGTCAAAATGCTTCTACTTATTAATTCAGGCCAAAGAAAAAGATGTGCATAAGCTGTTTTAGTGACATTTTATTAAAGTAATTTTTCAGGTTTCACCCTCCCCCTCCACATATGTGCAAATTTCTTCTTCTGGCAGTAAGCCACAGACCAATTTTGAGGTGGAAAACAGTTGTAGGAAAAAAAGAGAAAGTCAGAAATTACTTTATAAACGGACACATCTTATAATACATTACAATGCTCCCTTTAGTAGGCAAATGGTTCATGAACATTACACTTTATGTAATATCACAAATGCACAAAATACGCTTTGCATATGATTGCAAAAACAGCAGCACTCTGGAGCCAAGCACATGGCTTAATATTATAATAATGAGTCTACTTCAATGTAGTGGATTTTAATAGGAGTTTAATAATACTGGTATGAAGCCAAATTACATAATGTCCCAAAACATGAAACAAAGCTTTTATAGAGAAAATAAAAGCTCATTGAAGTATAACCATATTTTTTTTTAAAAAAACCCAACCACTGATGTTATCTAAACAAAGCCATTAGGCATATTTAATTTAAAAAAAATCAAACTAGAGAAAAGGAACTCAAATCTATTCCCAGACCTCAAGATAAAATTAAAAAGGATATTATTTTAGGCAACATTTATGCCAATGAAGTTACTACACCAGCACTGGGAAACGAGCTAATACTATAATTACCTCTTTTGGCACAGATACAGATATGGCTTGACTATCTCCCATTTCTCTCAAAGGACAAAAAATGATTCAGTTACCTTACAGGTTGATTTTAAGACTGAGCTATGTTGGATTGTCTAGAAACAGCTTAGGCCAATAAAATAATTTCCTTCTATACATGAAAACCAACTCCAAGTAAGAGTCCCAAAGGTAAAGATCTAAATGATTTATATGCTCAACCCCCTCCAATTCTGGAGTCTTGGGGAAAACAAGGACTTGAAAGCACCTGTAAAGCTCGGTCCAGCAGGGACCATTCTCAGAACAACTTCTTCTCTCACCACCTCCATGTAGGACAGCATTAGATAGCAATTAAAAGAAAAACCAGCATTTCATTTGTTGGATAATGCATGCAGAATATAACGCAGTCTTAAAGCTGTATAACCTTTTAAATATTAGTGTTATGCTAGTTGGAAGATTAGTATTTGCATGGATAACATTTTTTGTCCTTTATGAGGAGCAACTATTTAGATCCACATATCCAGTCGAGAGACCAACACATATTAGCGCACTCCCATGTAATACTGATTACAATAAGTACTACTGAGTCCAAATCAGTGCTGACAGCCTATCAGAGCATGTGGTGATGAATGCAGCAAGAATCAGAACAGTTCTCTTTACATACATTATATTGTCTCATCTACATATCTCTAGACTTTTTAAGCAGTTTTGATAAAGGCATTAAAAATTTTAAGTAGATTTAGATTCCACATGACAAGATGAAGTGAGGGGGACATTTTATGCCTTGGATTTCTTAGAAGTCTACTTTAGCTACAGAAGCCATTAAAAAGTTGCAAGTAACTTCAAGATGAAAGGCATTAGCAGCTTTTTAGAAAAGGATAATGACACTCTTCTAGAGACTTAATGAGACTTAATTCACAGAAGCTTTTGACTTGGTCTGCTGTTAATTGAATCAAAGTCAATGATGATCTTGTTACACTTTGGCTTGAATTCCCTAAAATAAAGAAAAATACAGATATTAGTTAGTGAGTAGTTAAAACATTTTGCTTGCTGTAGCTCCAGCTAAATTTTTGAAGGAATAAAAAAAAAAAACCTCTCCTTGGATTCATATAGTTTTCATCTCTATGGGAGCCAATTATAGTGCATCACACTGCGAGAAACCTGGACAAGAAAGACTAAGACAAAAAGACACATGGGGTGGGTTAGCCTGTGCATTCTTCGGCTATTGGAGTTCACAAATTATCCAGGAGTCAAAGGACTTTTAACAACTTAGCTGCAGGTGGTGGCATCATGTTACCAGGGCTGGGAGTTTTGTTCATATATATTTATATTTCAAATATTTTTAATATATGTTTACAGACACAGGTACACACATATACAGATCCATAAAAATATTTTAATATACTCTAGATGCATTATATATACACGTATATGTATACATAAAAGATATTTGGAATATATTTTGATAACTATTTTGATCCCTTTTTTCCTGCCAAGTTTTCAAAGCACTCTTTCAAACTCTGCCTCGGTATATTAAAATATTTTTTGAGCTAGGGGAATAGATCACATTATGCATCATACTGAGTAAAAACCAAACTAGTTAAGAGGGAATAATTTAAAAACTGTAACTTTAGAACTGTTAAATTAATACTGCCACAAAATGTTTCCTTTTATTATCATTAGAGCATCTGCTACAGCAATTAGCAAGGAAGGTATTTGGGGACTGAGCATATATTTTCCAGTCTACCAGTAAACAAAGGATTATGCAAATAGTGTGGATTTAGTGCCTAATTAAGCTCTGCAGTTTAGTTCAACAGATTCATTAAGTACCACCTACATCCCTAATAATCAATACAAGAATGAGTAACAGTCAACACAGAAAAGCACATGCTGCTGACCACAGAAACTCAGAATACTTTCCCCAGAATGGCAATCTGAAATGCAAGAAACATTTCTCACCCTGGAGAAGTTACAAGATTTGACTTGCAAGAGAATGATCTATGCTTCTTAGTCAAACAGTCTTAGTAGACAGGAAATACACTGAAGAACTGAAATTGAATTTCAAGTGCTGCTGTGTTTTTTCATGGATGTTTCTCAGCCCAGTAGGTACTTTTCATCCTAAAATTTTATCTGTCAGAATTGTTATGTTTGCAAATTTTTTGAAGCCTTTATATTAATATTGTAGAACTTTTTAGAGTTGCAAAGCCTTCCTGACTGCATAATTAGCCTCACCCACAGCATGTTATTGCTATTAAACTAGCAGTTGAACAGATTGTCTTTAGGTATCTCTGTCAGTGTCTTTTAAAACCCCACTCTTCAAACATTTTTCAGATTCTCATTACTTTAAGGCAAATATTCAAAGTTTTATCCTTTTCTCAAAAGAAAAGCTGACCAAAGAAGACTGGATAGCTATAGGCACCAAGAATTAATTATGGGTGGCTGGTTTGACACCTTCCTAAATTGACTGCAACAAAAAGATACTAAAGTCTCAATAAGGATCAAGTAATCCACACACACACAAAAAAAAAAAAAAATCAACTGGTCATTTCAGTCCAACTCATATGATCACAGGAAAATTCAAGTTGTAAGCGACTTCGGGAGATCATCAAGTCTAACCTCCTGCTCGAAGCAGGGTCAGCAATGACTCTCCTGAGTACAATGCAACAAATAACCATCACATTTGCAATTTCACTTGCAGTCCAGGAATGAAATGAGTATTCAAAATGGACCATTTTCTCATATAAACGTTATGAAATTGAAATTTAACCATACACAAGGCAAAAAGAGTGGTGCAACAGTCTGTCAATCCAGTATCTTTTGCAGACATACAGAGCAAGCCAGCTACAAACACTAACAAAGAATAAAATGCTGCACAATGCAAAGAAGAAATCTTTTGCCTTAAAGTCAATCTCCTTCACACACCATTTTCTTCCTTTCCAAAATAAAAATAAAGTTAATCCAAAGTTCTCTTACCTGTATATAACACCTGCTAAATCAAACATCCGCCGTGCAGCTGTCATTTCTGTAGTGTCATGATACTTATCAGACATGAAAATAACTTCCTTTATGCCTAAAAAAGCCATACAGAAAAAATGCTAGAATTACAATGGGAAAAAAAAAAGAGCAATTTCATACAAAAACTAGTGCCAAAATCAGAAAAGACAGCATTCATCCACATACTCTGGGACTCCTTGGTACACCCCTACTTCCCAAAATACTATAGACTGTACTTCAGAATAATGCTACGGATGGACAGTAGAGCTGTTTAGGAACAGTTCTTTCAAAACTGAACCAAGTTTAACTCAGAAAAACAGAGCAAAAAAACTCGCAGGCAAACACACAAGAAAGACAGACCAGAAATTAAGCATTTTTAAAAACTAATTGAAAAGTTACCTTTCTATCTCTTTAACATAGATAAAACACCCCAGAAAGAACTTAAACTCCAAATCCTATTCCCTTTCTAAATGCACAATTATAAAAGGATGCTTTTTCCTTTTGTTCTCTGTTTTATAAATATTTCCCAGTCTCAGCTTCCAATACAAACCAATGCATGCTATCTCAAAATTGTTGAATGAACTATGCCTAAATTACTTAAGCAGGAGACAAGTGTAAAGGCTGACCCAAGAGAATTTGCAAGTGTTTCAGAGCCTATCAACATCTTACTGTATTTATCAGATAACATAAATATCAATACATTGCAATTTAGTGCTGACCTAAGTGCATAAGGATGAGTGACTACATTGAGAACAAGCAGCCAGCCTACCTGGAAGACCATTTGATTTTGATTTTGTTAGTAAGAGAAACACAGCACAAATACAGAGTATCATCAGCTTTCCCCCTTCACCTCTCTTCATTTCAAACCTTACTGACCAAAATAAAGAAGCATTCTGTTTGCTACTTTCTTCCTAGATTCCCATAGCCATTAGTGGGGCAAGAAACTCTCCCCAAACAGCAATCCACGCTAGGATTGCAAGACTTTCCTCAATAAGCAAAATATATGCTACCTTAAGCAGAGATTTTTACGGAACTGAAGCCTACTGCAGATACACCTAATCTGAAAAAAGGCGACACATTTAGGCCAGCACACTTGCAGCAGTGGCACAGATTTATAACAGTTGTAATGAAAGACATAATTAAAGTAGGATCATAGAAGTCTTATGACATTTATGAGCAAAGATATTTTAAAATCTTCAAATATCTACCATGCGTCACATTCAAATTAAATTTTCATGTATACACTCCCAACAGACCTTTTGTCATGCAGAAGTTTATTTCTTTCTGCTCTACTCTATTCAATGTGTCAGAGCACAGTAAAACTGACAGTAATTATATGCAAAGCCTGTGTTGTTCTTTGGCAGCTCCTGGTCTAAGAAGTTACAAACTTAAATTAGAAGCACGCTTAGAATCACAGAAGATGCAATTAGCACTGGAAAAATCTGGCACCATTCAGATGCAAAAAAAACCCCACAAGTAGCATCTTAGGAAGTTGATGGTGCAATTAATTTAGATCTAACAGCAGCAATTTAACATCAAATACATTTGTGATAAGATACCAACGAGTAGGCAGCAATGCAACCCTGACAAATCAAGCTGGCACTACTCCTTACCTGCCTGGATGATAAGCTTTGCACATTCATTACATGGAAATAAGGCAACATACATGCTGCAGCCTTTAACATCAGCTGAGTTTTTGTTCATGATGGCATTCAGTTCAGCATGGCACACTGATTTAAAACAAAAGAAAAAAGAAACAATTCATAATACCATTCATTAAAATAAATGAGTCAAACTAAAATTAAAGTGTTGCAATATAACTGCTTACATCCTTTCAAAGGCAAATAGCTTGCACAGCTTGTCACAAAGGGCTGAGGAAGAAATAAAAGCAGAAATACCAAGATCAATGAAGGTCAATTGTTCTGACCAGGCTGCTGATTAGTAATGATATCATTAAGTGCATTAGCATTGCCATTTGCTAACACCTATTGCAGGCAACAAAGCCGTAGGCTGTGGGCCAAGTAGTTGCAACCACCCTAAGTGAAGCAATATCTCACAGCTTCACAACTCTCTGGAGTATCTAATTGCCAGTATAAAACAGCTCATTTATGTGTTTACATGCACAGATAGGAACAATCTCATGGTTACAAGAGTGCGCTGTGCGCTCTTAAAGGCAGGAGAATCGCGAAGTAAAACTGAGCAGCTCTGTCCTCTGGGTCTCAGAACGGCTCAGCGCTGCTGCATGATTCTCTCACCCCAAGAATACACAAGACACACTGAACCATAAAAATGTCCCAGCTTTAATACTGAAGTGAGTTTACTGCTTATTAAAAGGTGCCAGACTTCCCAAGCAGGAAAACAAAGTCCCCCATTTCTCCATGGATTTGAGATAGGCCAGGTAGCAACAGACTAGCCTGCCTTATTCCACCATAACACAATAGGTTTTTCTGGACAGATCGTCCCTCAGGGTTTAAGTTTTTATGTTGTACATATCAGCAAATTATCTAATATGTTGCCAACACAGGTGAGAAAAGCACAGTTTTTGTGTCATTCACCATGAACCTCTGAAAAAAACATCAGTATCTCTGCAAGAACTTCCTGTTTACTCCCAGGAATGACAGCAAGTTGCATAATTTATATATCTTCCTACTCCGAAGCTGCCTGCTGCCCTGACTTACTTCATAAACAGATGCTGAAGTGTGGTGTGGGTTTGAGCTTATCTGGAGACCTGCATGTACAGACAACATCAAGTTTTTCCACTACTTGTTTTGAAGAATGGATTGAAAAAAAAAAAAAAAGTTCTCCTGTCCCCTGAATACATGGAAAAATTTAAAAAGGCAAAGTTATGAGCACAAGCTCATAGTATACTTGCTACTTGTGCTGACCTCTGTGTGAGTGATCTCACCACACAAAGAATAAATGAGTGCAGCACCTTCAAAACGCAGGAATCCTTACTGAATGGGAATGTTTTCCGTATGTGCTAAATGTCTACACGGAATTTTCTATATAACAGCTAATGCACTAAAAATTTACAGCCTAACTTAGAGTACACAAGTTTTCCCATGCAGACAAGTCACAAAGGACCAAACACTTGCTAAAGAAAGCTCAGCATCAACTTCCACAAGCAGTCCCCAGCATCACCATGACCATGCTGTCCACATACCTTCTCATAAACAGTAAAGCCAGAAACTAACATTAAAAAATAGGAAATCAACATAACAAAAATAAACCCCAAGCACCATCACATTTCTATTACTATTATTATTGTTTCTATTGCAACTGTAATTGGGTCACACTGTATTTTAAACATATGCCATTAAGTGTACAAGATATACAACTACATGAGTCGATACATTTAGAAAATCCAGAAAATACATTTAACTCCAAGTATATTACTGACTTGCACTCATCTTATGTACCCTTTGCAACAAATAGTCAGAAAGTTACTCTTCCGGGATTACGGAGGATTGAGTGAAAGAGAGTATCATTATTTCTGCAATTGGAACTAGGTTATGTCAACAGGACAGAAACATGACTTCTAAGTTTCTTTGAACAATATACTTATGTCCTAGGCAGTAGTCCAAAATATGGAAGGCCTCCAGAAAGAACAACGAGGGAATGTTTTCAAAGGCTCATAGAATGAAAGAAATAAAACATCCTAATTCCTTCAGTAAATATTTTTCCTTCACTAAAACTCAGAAATCTTCAGCCATAAAACCAGGCAATTTCATTATAAGTACCGCAACAAGTTTCGCTCCTGCACTGATGAGAAAGATGGGCTCTGCAGATTTCTACAAACTTTCAACAAACCTCTTCCCAAGTTCAGGCGAAAAATAATTTATAGAAGATAATCAGCTGGAGCAAGGGAAGAGAGAAATTTTGCCTCCTGGTCATCTTAACATAACCTGCAGTTAAGAGTAATTACAACTCTAGTATGGAAAGAAGACACAGAGACAGTAATAAGGAAGAAACAGACGAATCATTCCAAGACAAAAAGTAGTGGGGTCTCCAACAAACCCGGCAGGCTTTCATTTCAAAAAGAAAAGGAGGTAGGCTTTTCATGCACACTGTAGCCTGAGTATTTCTCACTGTGGAAAGCAGCAAGGGACTAGAAGTTTGCATTGATTCCAGAAGTCACCTTTTTCCTTCCAATATTTCTTTTTTTTTAATCTACTAGGCTATTAAATACAAAGCCATTTCAGCTCAGTTGTTGAAACTTGGAAGAATATTCTGAGGTACAATCATTACACGTACCTTTGTTTTATTCGTTTCCCTGGGCATCTGCTACTGGCCCCTGTAAGGGATATTACGCTAGATGGTCCTTAAGAAGGTAAAGGCATCAGACAGATATTTTTAGACTTTGTCCCATCACTCTTCATTCCCTCTTCCTCATATTCCCCTCTCTCTGGCAGATAAGCATTGACTGTTAACTGATTTATAGATAAGTCTGTTATCCTCAGATTTTTCTTATACACCCGCCCAGCTTTGTACAGAGCACTAGTGAGAAACAGAAAACAAATCCAGGATTCCAAAAGCTCTCTTGCTAATAACGAAGTAGTTCATATTTGGGGTGTTAGGAAGTTTTCTAACCTGTTAAGAGCTCTTAGCAATAGTTACATATTGTTCTCTCTCAGATGATAAGAAGCTAACTTAAAATAACCTTTCACAGGTGTACAGTATTCAGAACTGTGTATTTAAATACACTAGTCAAACTAAGAATTTTTACAATACCCTATGGGGGGGGCCCCAGTGTTTTGTTTTTTTTGAAAACTAATACTCATGTATAGCCAACATAATATTAAGTCTGCAGCACTGGTTTCCATTCTGGAAAAGTGGCTTGAAAAGTATTCTCAAAAGGCTTCATTAGCTGAAGAAATAACCGTGCAATGAGAAGTTAGTGTGTGCTCTGACATTCCCACCACCTGCTACTATATTCACAAGAGAGGGAAGAAAAAAAACCCCAAAACCAGAGGAATGACTGCTTTATTACTGGTAGTATTAATTACTAGTGTTTCAATCTTTTCTCATTGCATGCTGCTTTGTGTTGCCTATATGAGGTAGCACTCATCCTTAATCCCTCCTGCAAATAAGAGCCCTCTACTTACTCTAGTAATGGTCATTTTTCAGGCTTAGCCACTTAACATGAACATGCTCTTAGTGGGTTGCTGAGTCGGAATTACTCTTCCCACCTACTAAAAGTGTTCTGACTAGTGATTTTATAAGAACTTCGGGACTAGTCAAAGTGTTTCTTACCACTGTTTAAAGGCTTACATGCTTGATGAAGAGCTTGGAGTAGGGACCATCATGACATGTCACTTGTTAAGAAGCAATCAAAGGAGGGGCTGGGGGAGCAACCTTTCTATATGATTAATTACTAACCGGGTGAGACTAGGAATTTTGAGAAATTATGCACTAAATACGGTGTTACATTTGAGAAGAATACATTTCAATGCATATAGACTGTGACACAGAAAGTTTTGACTTATTTATTAACATAAGTTTTTATACTGCTATGTTAACCAACTTGACAAATATTACAGGTTCCTAATGCAGATATATGGCAATAGCATGGCATTCAACATAAACCTGGCACAGAAATGGTTACAGGGAGTTCTGTAATTTGGCCCACTTCTGCTCAGTCTCTTGATGAAACCTTCACCTTTTCATGTTCATCCCTTGTCTATCCCGTATCTCTCCAAGCTCCACCTACCAGTTATCCTTTACTCACTGGAACCCTGACACTGGATCATGGAAAGGACTGAAATATTATTGAAAGGAACGGGGTCTGGAGTGACAACCACGGGCTGATGGATCTGGAATTTGTAGAATGACATCAATCTTTTCTGGCCTTTATGAAAGCCTAGGGATGGTTGCTGAGCACTGCATTAGGGGAAGGCAGGACACTGATGTTATGCTGACACTGCCCTCAGCCATTCCTGCTGCTCTCTTCCTTGCTCTGTGTGCTGGAGGAAGAGCAGTTGCTGTGGTAAGGGCAGGGAGGCAAGGATAACACCACCAGACTTCATTGGAGTCACAGCCTCTTCAGACTGCAGTCAGAAAAAGGGAACAGCCCCAGCTTTACTGCTTTCTTCCATGAAAAAGGAGAATTAGGAAGTGAAGGTGGGAAGCGCTCAGCCATTTATGAGCATCACAAAATCTGCCAGGGGCAGACCAGAGAAGCCCCTCTCAAAACCTGAGAAGCATTAGCTAATCCACTCCACTTTATAGTTCCTCCCATCCTGCTCCAAGTTTGTTCTACTCTTAGCAGAAGACAGAGGCATTTCTTAGTGGGCAAGCAGAGTGACAGAAATTATTCTTGGTGTTTCCAAATCAATAAACTTTCTAGAGATTTGATGTATGACACCAGAATTGGACAGAAATTCATACAGCAGAACAGAGTGAGTGGCTGTAAGAGGAGACTGTCTCCTACAGATCCCCTTTCCAGCTGAAGCCTCAGCTCTGCACTGCCAACTGGAGAGAGAGCATCACACTTCTTCATAGTGCCTTATCAAGTTTTCTGCTGTCAAAATAACAGCTTCTACAAAACTAACATTTGCCTGCGTATCTTCAAGTGTTCATCTCTAAAAAATTGACAAAAAACTCATAATCCTAACACAGGGAAATGCTGATAACAGTTTGTTTCATTTTACACAGCAGGTACTGTTCAATTAGAGCATACTTTTTGCCACAGCACATATTTTATTGTATCTGAACCTGTATAAATATTTGTAAGCATATTTACTCAATATTTTCTCTATTGCTCTGAGGTTTCTAAATTTGCCAGTCATTTTAATTTAAAACTCTCTTAATTAGAGACTAGTTGTCAAATTAATGTTCTTTGATTACAGTGGAGACAGAGGGCATAACAGGAGCACAGCAACTAGCATGAGTGGGAAGACTTCCATTAATAGGAGAAAAATGTAATATTTTAAATGATAGGTGAGAGGAAACTGAGCATCATCAAATTCTTATTCATCTAATAGAAACAGAGGGCACTCACTTTTGACTCTGAAAGCCAGCATTTTGTCTAATTATTAAGAAGCTTCTGCACACAGTACCGAACACAGTGCTTCAGGAAGAGCTCTTAATAAAATCTTAGTAAAGTAGGTATTCAAAACCAGCCTTCCATTTTTCTCATGTGCGCAGAAACATCCCCACTCCTGCCACTGACTGGCAGCCTGGAGAGAACCAGTTCCAACACAACAACGGAAGCTCGATTTCGTGCTGCGAAAAATGGCACTCTGCAAAATAGCCAATGCTTTCTGACGTTACAAGGCTATGCTACTAAACTGCTCAAATATACACCACAATTAAAAAGAAAAAAGTTTTAATCTGCTTGAAGATTCTCATAAGGAATGCACAGTATCAATACAGGTGACCAAATATCCAAATATTTCTGTAATATCCAATTGCCTTGCAAACATTTGCACCCTCTAAGGTAAACTGAGCTCTACCTACCACATTTGGATTATTTCTTTCAGTAGCAGCTGAAGTTACACTTAGATATGGGCAAATAACATTTTTTTAATCCAGCATGACCCTTTCCCTAACTCTGAGCTGAGCAGAACCCACACGTGAGGGTGCAGGTTAGATAGATACAGTATATTGCAGCAGGCACAGATAACATAAAAAATAAGAGTGACAGGAATTGTTTAGCCTTAGAACAAAAGTTCAAAAGGTTATTGTTATCAGTAAGCGCACAGGGGAAGGGGGGAAAGGAGGAAGGGTTAATTGCAGCGAATAAGAAAAGCTAAAAGAACAATGCCAGCACACACAAGAATGTATGAACTAACCACAAATAAATTTAGGGTGAAAACTGGAAGTTTTCTAGCCATGAAACAGGGAACCTGGTCAGAGCTGTGGGGTCAATGAATCCATCTGTTCTGCTGGAGCCCAATAAATTTATTATAAGATCATCTAACACACTTCTGCAAAGATAGCCTCTAGGTGCAATCCCCTGCTATGTCTGCGCTGCTAAACACAGACAGGGCCAGGGACTGACCCTTGGCCCTGAGGCCAACTGGTGTAGACTGGCTCATGTACTTCTTACTCAGGGCTCCATCAGCATTACACAGCACTTGGCCCTGGGTTTCCTCAAGGCTCCACATCTCAAGAGTCCCACAGCACCACATACTTATTTTGTATGTCTCAGTTCAAAGTGCATAAAAAAGTGAGATGACTCTTTTGCAGCCCACCGGAGTGGTATTTTCACAGCATGAAACAGAGTATGCCTTGCACATCCCGCAGTAAGGCCTGAGGGAGGGAGGAGGGTTAAGCATACTGTCTCAGCAGGTTCTGCATTATAGGCCTACATAGGATGACAGTTTTCTTGCAGCCTTTTTTCCACCCTGCCCTCCGGAGCAGCCTTTGAGTGAACCATTGGCAGAGCAATACTCAGGCTTTGTTCTGGCATAAGCTAGACAGAGCGGTCCAAAACAGATGGGAAGTGAGCTAATGTTTATGCCTAGCCTACAACAGGACATAAAACCGGGAGGTCAGCATTCGGATCCACCCTCAGCCCTTTTCTGTAGCGCTGCAGACGCACAAAGTAACTCCAGGAGACATCTTGCAAGTTAGTGTGGTGGTACAGGTAAATTGCCATCAGCTTTACCTAAGAGGCTACACTGCAGCTCTAGTGACGAAGGTGCCAGCCTTCCCATGACAAGCTAATGCAGCACACAGTAAGATTGTACCACCTCTGAACAAGCTAGTCAGGAAAAAGCAAGGATAAAAAGTTCAATTTACACAAACGCTGTGATGATTAGCGAAAGCGGAAAGGAAAACATGACAGTTTAATGAGATTTTAGCAGCAATTCTATGTGTCTCTTTGCATCTACCAGAATTTTTTAAAGCAGAAGATTTTTTGATTTTTTTTTTTTACATATACTTGTCTGGTCTGTCAACTGTGCTATCAAGATTAATAAGAAACTGGTAGAGTTTAAATGATCTGTAAATTACAAAATAGGTCATTTATTCATCACAGTAGACAGTTTACGTTACAAAGTTGTGATTTTTTTTAATGAGGTGAAGACTGAGATTCTTGGGGGGTAGGGCAGTAGTTAGACCAACTCCTAGAAACGAACTCATCTCTCCAGGCTGTTAGATCAGTTAGTGCATTTTTAAAATACATATTATAGATTTTTGCTTTACTCCTCATCTTTTGGAGTCAGAGTTAAAAAAAAAAAATTAAATTCTCAGGTCATCTTGTACAAAGGTTCCTCACAAATTCATAAAGCATTTTTAGTTTAAACTGGTCAGCTTAGATTTTAGTGCCTGGGACACGCTTGTCCCAGAGACCACCCACACTGATCTTAGTTCAGAACTGAGACCTTAGAGCAGCATAAAGATTCAAACAAAATCAATACTCTGTTTTCAGTACTTTATATTTAATCAATGAGCTAACACTTGTTTCCTCACCCTATAAATAAAGAGCAGTCAGATCAAGTTGTACCATTATGGTACCATCATTATATGTGAAAACCAGTGTTCCTGTGCTTTAGAGCACTTACAATTTGGCAGGAGCCGGCCCTAGGATCAGGAACACGTCTCTTACGGAACATAATATGAAACTGTCTCAAGCTTACGAGTTAACATTAGAGGTTTTATAACAAATTGGTAAAGTGAACAAGGACAAAGCTCTGGGGTTTTAAGAACTTAAATATGAAACTGATGAATTATGTGCTGAACCACTGCATATCATCTTTCACTTCAATGCTATGGGAAACCAGGGAACGTCATGCTTGTTCTTAGAGAGCTCTGGGTGAACACAGGGAACATCAAAACTCAAGGAAGTTAATTTCTGTATCAGACCAATTGTGAGAAGTTACAGGTAAAAAACCAGAATAGGCAGAGATAAATACTGTACAATGTATCTCTGCAAAAGCTGAACTCTGGTGCTCATTTTCCCCGACCCATGCAGGAGGAAGGGAAAATTTCTTACGGCTCTTGCTCAGTTTTATGATTCTTTCCCTGCCACTCCTGAGCACGGGACAGGCTGAGATGCAGAAGCTCCCAATACCCATTTTTCCTGTGCCTCTGGCTTCTGCTGCATTGGTCTCACCCCACACAGGTGCAGGAGGAGCTGGTGTGGAAGCAGAAAGATGGAGAAGGGGGATTTAAGAAAGCACATGCTCCCTGCTTCCTTATCAGTCCTAACCACAGCTCTTCCCCAACATCAGCTACTGCAGGCCACAGGGCAGCTCTCAACTCCAGCTCCACGCCCACAGACAGCACTCATGGCATGAAGCCTGAGGAAGCCCAGCAGGTTGTCTCCTTGGTTCCTGCAAACCACACCTGGCCCAGAGGAACGGCTGCACAGCCCTGTTGACAGATGCACAAAGATTCACAGAGGACCCTTCAAAGCAGGCTTGCAGAAGGCAAACCTACACCTGCTGCAAGGACAAAGACAGGACCCAAAGCAGCACTCAGCCACATTTACCGTGAAACCATCCCCGCTCTTCACTCCTTTTGCTCATTTAGTAAATGTGAATCAAATCAGAGGCTGAAATAAACAATGAAAGTCACCTCACCCATAGCAGGGTAGATCTGCTGCATACCAGATGAGGCAAAAATGGCATGGATGACAAAATGCAATCACATACTTCAAACAGAATTCAGTTCCTCCATATGTATTGCCTACACCACCAACACCTGAACACTGGAATTTCCCACAACCACTGGAGTTTACAATTTTAATACCTGTATTTTAGATTCAATTATTTGTTTGCATGTACATGCTTACTGTAATTTCTGTGGAGATGAACACACAGAAGCAGCAATCATCTGCATACACTGCAACTATCTGCTAATGAGCTGCATATTTACAAGTTTTCACTACACAATCCAAAATGGCTAATCATTTATGAACATACTTCAGCAGGAAGTCAGTCCTTTATAAAGGACTTCATATATGTATCACATATGGGCACATTAACAAAATCAGGTGAGTGGAAGAAAAACTGATTTGATATTTTACAGCTGAACTTTCAAACATATATGAAGTCTGACCTGTTAACCACAAGAAGCCTTACCATAAGGGTACTTTGTGTCTAGTCTGTGTGCTGCTGTTCTTGTCCAGGGTAGTACATCATCACTGCAGCCATTAGGCATCCCATTGTATCCAATTCCAACAATCTTGTTTTCTGAATTTACAATGCAAGCACCAACCTAAATAAAATCAGATTTATATAGTACCAACAGCATGCAAAATGAGGTATCAGCAAGAAAAATGGGACCTGAAAAGTCAGTCCTACAATTTTCATTTCAGAGATACAAGCTTCACCTTGTATTAAATCCCACCACCGAGTCAGCAAGGCTACAGTTGTACCTAAGTGGTGGAGCCTCAAAATAAATGTGGGCAGATGCAACTCTGCAACCCCTCTGGTCATGCAGTCCTATTCCCAGCCTGCCAGCACTGTTCCTTATCCAACTATGAAGAGAACCTAGTTCAGGGAGCAGAACTGGCACTGAACTAACCCTAGTAAACATAAGTTTTCTGTCAGTTAACCTCCCCAAACTAGCTTTTCCAGCAGCAGCACAAGCAGCAGCAGCAAAAGAAAAAGGTATGGAAGATGGAACAGAAATACAGTACTTTGACCTAGGCAGAAATAGGCTCACAAACCTTTGTGGCTTGTTTACACAAATGTGCACCAAAATACCAGACCTTTTAACTCCCACCCTTTATTACATCAATCCAAGTCTGCACAGGGACTTTTCTTATAGAATGATGAAGTGTTCCATTTTTATGTTTTCTGTTCAGATCTATTTATTGAAATGGCAATGAAGTGATGAATGGCAATGGTACTGATTTTAATTCACATAATGTGTTTATCAACCAGCTCCTCGGTAACAAAAAAATTAGCCTTAAGTGAATAACCTTCAGAGAACCAGGAGCCACAATGTACAGAAGCCAGAGAGTAATTCAGCAGACTGGGAACATGCATTTTACGCCACGGCTTTGCTAGGATTTGTTTCCCAAACTTTTCCACACAAAGGATGACTGGGTCCTGCAGAAGAGCATGTTTCAGGAGATGTATCAATTGCTTCAAACCAATATTGAACAGAGGCACATGAAAGAAGCAAAGAATGGGGACAGTGAAGCATAGGGGGGAGGGAAATCTGAAGGAGGAACCAAACTAGAAGAAAACTCCAGTCAACCCAAGAACAAACAAAAGGGAATTTTTATATTCTTACAGGTGAGGAATAGGAACTTGTAAAATGCTGTGTCATTAAAAAAAAGACAATTGAAAACTTTTAGTAGTTATATCCTCCTCTAACAGGATCTATATTTACTGGAAAAAGGAGAGAAAATGTGTGTGTTATTTTAACCTCCAGATGAAAAGCTTTACAAAACTCCAAGCCATGAAAGTACACATAGAATTATACACGAGGTCAGGCCCAGTAAGAGAATTTCTATAACAAAAGCTGCTGACCATGTTAAAAATTGAATAGCTATATACTGAAATATCTTTTAATAAGAAAGCCCTAAAAGTGCTACATGTGCATCTGATACGATGTGCAATATAGATTAGGTTATGTTAATCTTATACGTCGGCTTCTTACCTGAGAACTTGGATCCTTGCTTCTTTGTGCTGACAAAAAAGCTACTGCCATAAAATATTCAGGCCATTCCAAATAATCTTCTCGTTTTTTGCAGGATGCTTCACAGCCGAAACTATTGTATATGGGAAAAAAACAGCCATCAGCAAACAACACATAGCTGGAGGGAGGGACTTAGCAATAGGATGAGGGGAAATGGCTTTAAACTGGAAGGGGGCAGGTTTAGATTAGATATGAGGAAGAAATTCTTCACTGTGGGGGTGGTCAGACACTGGAACAGGTTGCCCAGAGAAGTTGCGGATGTCCCCTCCCTGGAAGTGTTCAAGGCCAGGTTGGACGAGGCTTTGAGCAACCTGGTCTAGCGGGGTTGTCCCTGCTCATGGCAGGCTAGATTATCTTTAAGGTCCCTTCTAACCCAAACCATTCTATGATTCTATAATTCTAGATGGTATTATTTTAATGTGCACAAGTTTAAAGTAACAAGGATCAGAATCTGGCTAAGACGACTGCACTTTCCCTAATATTTTAACAGTAAAACCATCAGTGTTACGTGCTTTCCAGGAACTTATATATGCAACATTTCCTTTCACAGGAAAGGCACCCAAGTGAAGTTGCAAATTTCAGTTCGAGATAAGAAGGCTGAGCTATTCAGAGCACTGAACTATTTAAAGACAGAGCAATTTATCCTTTATAGATAACACCTTGTGTACTTCCAAGATTCCAGTATATCATGTACTGGCATTCTTTCACCTAAACAACATAATCTTTTTTATGATGACTGCACTACCTGCAAGCCTCTAATCTAAGCTATTTTGTACTTCTGCCTACAAGTGCTCACTAGATTTTTGTTTGGTAGCTTCCTGTGCAGTCATCCATTTCTGCCTGTACAGTTATTGCCATGAATTTGCCTCTCATTACAACACTTAACAGCCAAAATCTGAGCCTGTAAAGCATTCTGATAGTCCCCTGCTAAGTTTCTCTTGAGATTACGTCCTATGAAAGCCTTCTAAAAACTGAGACAAGATGGGTTCAAGAACTTTTCCCTTAGATATAATGTATAAAAGTGGCACAAAAGATTGCTTCCTTCCCTTAACTGAGGGGTTGATCTGCTGGAAGAAGGGAGGGAAAAAGAAAAAAACATTACCCATCATTTTTTCTTGTCTGCTTACAGTTGAAAGACTGCTCGTATAGTGCAAGATGCAACAGGGGAATTTCAGCTCAAAGAGAGCAAAGAAAGATCTCTCTCTTCCTGCCCACTCCTCCACATTTAAGATTTGCAAATTTCAAGGAAAAGATAAAATTCAAAGGAATTTCCCCAAACTCTCACCTATCATTACTACACTTGAAAACCAAAACAATATCTCAGATACAATAACTGGCCTATCAAAACACAAGGGGCACAGTACTCTTCTTGGGCTTCTCTTACCAAGGAATACAGTTTAAGATGGAGATACCCTTCTAGCAATGTACAGCCATGCAGAAAAACACATCATAGGAAACTACAAGCAGCAAGATATCTCCTAGCAACTCTAGTACCAGCACTTTCGGAAGACAAACATTAGAAGACAAGTATTTTGTTAATTTGTATTTTTACAACCAAAAATATAAAATGGCATGTATTAGAGGCTTGCAGTTAGCTTGTTATAAAGAGGCTACGCTACCTGAGTGAAGACAGTGCCAGCAAATGATAAAATTGCACTTTATAAACCTACAGAGTGCTAAAGAGAAATTGTTGGTTTTGAATAGTTTTTATATGGCACATTACAAGTTAGCGATTTTTACTTGTTCTTGAAATTAATGAGGATCATCTTTAAGACTATCCTCTCAATGTGAGAAGGGAGAAATGCACAGGTGTAGCCAGCAGACCTCTCTCACACTTTGACAACACTGTAAAAAGTGCCCAGAACCATCTTTTGTCAAAGCAATCACAAAAATCAAGTATGTGATTCTGAGCGTGCCCAAACTGATCTTGAATCATCATAACTAAAAGGTTGGGGCTGTATCTACTAACAGACAAAGGTGTTTAAAGAAGCTCACAGTAAAAAAGGAGAAAATAAAGACGTGCTCCCACATCTCTCCATGCCAAACTGAACTTTGACAGGTTAATGGAAATGCCAAGAAATTGCTGCAGCTACTTTGAGTGATTATTTAAAATCCAAAACACCATCAGACTTTAAATGATCAGTTTAATACATTTCTCACTACGTGATACTCACAGTGATGTCTTTGGAGAGGCATACAACACACAATGTAGAACTACACTGAACAAAACCTTCTGGGCAAGGACTCCAGAAAGACAATAGTACTCTGAACTAAGAGATTGTGAGATCCCCTTTTGTTAAATTATTCCCTAGCAACTCTATTTATTCAAAACACAACAAAAGCTACTATTTACTCTTCTCATAAATACAGAACTGTATGTAAGTGGAAGTCCCTCAGAGTACCAACTTTACAGGGAGAGGAGCATATCTGAAAAATGAGCAGAAGGCTTACACCAAAGAGAACATAAAAAAAGTCCCCTTACTCAATTACTTCTACTTAACATCACCGTGTTTGGCAAGATAATTCCCTCAACTCAATGCACAGAAAGCAAGAGTGTGAAATGGGTATAAAACACTTAATTTCTGATTGAGCAGAAGCCAAGGCCTTGGCTAGCAGTCAAGCACACACAGAAAAATTAACTTGATGGATTTAGGGCGGCTGGTCATCTTCCTTATGATTATTTGTAGGTTCTGGAACTGCATGAATGAAAGCTACTCTAGAAAATACTACACCTACCTGTAAAATAAGCAATTAAGGCTTATCCTTGAGATAACTCATAAGAACTTATGAATAAAAATAATAGGAACTGAAAACCATGAAGATAACACTGCTCAGGAAGAAAGGGAAAAAAAAATCCTTAAATTCTATAGTCATTAGTAGTCTGTAAAAAAGTCTATGTAAACAATATTTCAAAGGAAAATAGAGAAAAAGATTCTGCAATTAGAGGACAGTGCCTCCCTTTTCAGTTGTTTTTCATCCATCTCGGCTTCAAGTAAGCTGTAAAACCATCTGAAAAGGAAGAAATTTAATTCAGCTACTCAAAAAAACAAAGGTCTATTTAGTTGCGAATCCTAAAACAGAAAACATCACCTCAAAGGTTTTCATAGGACAATTATGATGGTCAGCTACACAACAATATAGTACAACTAGAAAACTGGTAGGTATCAAACTTTCTTCCCTTTTCCCTCTTTTAAAAGTTTTTTCTCTGCTTTCTTACCTAGGATGCCATGTGCATTATGTTCCAACTCTGTTGTGTTATTTTCCCCAGTATCAAGTATGCTATTGAAGATCAACTCTCAATATTTTGTCACTCAACTCACAGAATTTAAGGTTACAAAAAAGAGGTAAAGGGTGTATTAAAAATTAAACATTTTCAGCGATGCTTTTGTTCCCCAAAAGCCAAACAGCATGTGTTCTTGATGACTTTCAATAATAGACTCTTAAGTCTCATAATTTTGTTTACAATTGCTGTTATATCAAATGAATGTCCCACTTCCTTTACTTGGGGCTTGTCATCTTTCCCCTCACGTAGACACTGAGATATGGTCATTGCCTCTTCCTTACTGGGAGGTAAGGTTTTGAGAGAGAGACACAGAGAAAAATCAACCTTCCTACAGAAAAATGATACTCTGTGCACTGAAAATTAACCACATTAATTTTTTTCCTAAGAGATAACCCACCAAACCTGTAAATATAAACACTTTGTAAAAATATCGAGCCCCAGTTGAGCAGTACAAGAATCCTTCATTGAATTTATTTTGCTTTTACAGCATCACTTCTTAAATTAACTACATATGGCTCACTCTGGTCTGCATTTCAGCAAATAACGGGTACAAGATACTCGACCTGCTCCTTTTCCTACCCCAATGATTACAAAAAATACAAATAAAGCAGGCCACACCCTGACGACAGGGCCTCCAGAGCCTCCAAGAAACACCTCCCTGCAGGGCCGCGGCCCTTCCCTCCGCACGGCCACAGCCCTCGCTGCCGAGACCGACCCCGCTCCCGCACCGCCGGGCCCGACCGCCACGGGGGGGCCTTCGCCTGCAGTCCGGCGCGGGGTAAGGGCCCAGCTGCCTCTGCCGTTGTACCCTGCCCCGCTGGGAGCCTCCCAGCCAGGACCGGGGGGCACCGGCCGGACGGTGACCGCGGCGAGGGCCGCCGCTCTCCCCGCCTCACACGCCAGGGCCGGCCGCGTGGCGCAGGCAGCGGCTGCCAGGACCGCGGCCCCGCCAGCCCCCCGCCACCAGGGGATAAAGCCCGAGGCGGGAGCGGGCCGGCCGAGCAGGGAGTGAGCTTAGTCAGTCAGGGGTGCGTGGGGAGCACAAAAGGGGGAACCGCCGGCGGGCGGATGGGCGGGAAGAGCCTGGAAACGGCACCACGGACCCCCCACGCACTCTCCAGGCCACCACCCCCTCGGCGGCAGGGGCGAGGCGAGTCGGGGCCGAAGCCGGGCAGCGTACCCGTTCAGGTGGCGGCTGGGCTGGTGGCTGCTCATCCTGCCGCGGCCCCGATCTCTTTCGCCGCTTGGCGCCAAAGCGGAGCGGGCGGGGAAAGGGGCGGGCGGCGGGGAGGAGCGCAGCAGGGGGTGGGGCGTCCACCCGCCATGTCGCGCCGCGGCCTCGGGCTGAGGGCAGGTGCGGAGGGTTCTCGCTGTTGCTCCGATGGGGTCTGGTTTTACTGTGTCTGCCGTGCCCGAGCACCGATCTCGCTGACCCGGGGGAGGCCACTTCCACCCTGTGAGCCTCCGCGGTACTTTAAATTTAGAGTTACTTTAATATCTGTTCTCGCAGTTTCCAGTTTTCTGACAGACGCTGCTTCAAAAGTTGTGCCTTGACACAAGCTTACAGGTTTTTGCCTAGCTCACAGTCTTGAGGTAAATGCTGTTTATTAAAGCTTGCCATTAACATATTAAAATGTCTGTAAATTTTGTTGTCTGGTTATGAAATTGATGTGGAAAGCTGAGTTATGGTTTATTAAAACCTCCAGCTGCTGCCAGGTGTTAGAGGTCTCCCAGGAAGCTTAGCTGAACACACATGCACACACACACACATGTGTGTATATATATATGTATGTATGTAGCCCATTACAGTGCAAAGTAAGTGCTATAGTGATAGGTGCCTGTATGGTGTGTTTGCCTTCCTGCCATGAGGAGCTTCCTACCGTAGCTGGCTGGTTGCCACAGGGCCCTGCACTCAAATGGAAGCAAGGTACAGATGTTTGCTCCACAGGGCTGTGAGACATCAGGTGGAGAGGGCCCAAAGCCACAGAAGGAAGGGTTTTTTGGGAAACTGGACACACAGTAGTCCTATTGCAGAAGCTGTCTTTATAGTTCCTCCTTACTGAGCATATGCATAGCAAGCTGCACAGGTGACTACACCATGTAAGTTCAACATGTGTGCAAGAAGATGGCTAAATCAATGAACCTGCCATGCTCATAGTTACTCTCAGCTGTGCCAAAAGAGAGAGAGCCTGCAGTGATCAAAACAGAGGAATGCACTGCTAATGCATTTTCATATTTAGATTGCTGTATCAGCTAGCTATCTTTTTCTTTGAAACAACTGACAAACCATCAAGTATGAAAATGTTACTTAATTTCACAGATATTCCCATTAAGTTATAATTAGCAAACTGGGGAAAAGCAGCCTGTTATATTTCAATTGACAAGTTTTCCAGCCCTCAGAGTAGGAAAACAAACAGCTATTTCAGTTTGCAAGACTTGTATTATCAGAATTTCATATGGACAACAAATGTTTATGTACGGTTTGTTAATGAATGAAAAGGAACAATTTAAATGCAAGAAAAAGAATTTAACAAAAGTAGCATTACTCAGGTAAGCATAAGCCTGAAGGTGAAATGAAAGGCCTGATTATGGTTGATCACGAAGAGAATTAGAGAGCCCTCATTTAATTAATCTGGAGAAAAAAGCTACTGTAATTCAGAAAGTTTTCTACTGTCTGTATAGGTGTTTCTGCACTCTTGAAATATGAAATAAAATTAATAGTGCTACAATTACGCATGCCAAATTTGTTATTTTTCATAATTAAGATTCTGAGGAAAAACAATAACAACCACTAACCTTTAAAAAGCAATGCTTATATGCTGATCATACACAGCAAATGATGGATTTTCTATTCAGTGAACACTGATTAGGAGTTCTTACAAACTATTCCATTCCTCTGAATTTATCACATCTTCCAGCTAATATCTATCAATCAGCCAGAACCAAATTCAGAATAATACAATCCCCATTTCTCAAAAAGAAACCACCAGACAAGATTCTTGCTCCCTTTTCTTTCTTTATTATCACAGAAGAAAGAAATATGCATTGCAAAATAACTGTTTATATTATTAAACAATGAGTTTTTTTAAATTTGGAGTGCAGTTTTAAACTTTCTGTAAAATTACATAAGAATTATATTATTTTTGAAAAGCAAAACTTAAATGTTTTTGTCATGCCTAGCAAATAAGTTTCCATAATAAATTGAAACTTCTCTTATATCTCCATCTGTTAAGTCCACAAATGTATAATTTTTTTAAAAAAATTTTTCAAAGGTTATTGACTCTTTCATCTTTTTCTTCCTTTAAAGCAGAACAACAAATTTCAACATTTCTGATAATTCAACAGCGATATATGGCCTGAGAAGGAAATCTTATGGTGGGATTTTAGACTCCTATATTGTTGCTAAATGACACATTTTCTGGAAACCTAGCTACATGGTTTTCTGGTTTTCTCCTGGGTTTTTTTTAGAATTATACTGAAAACTTCTCTTGTGGCCAAGTTGTGACTGCTCTTCTGACAACGTGATATGGAGGTGGTACCTGACATGACAGCCTCTTTCTTCATGCACCCATCAGAAGTAGTTTATGTGGTTTCAGATATCTAGAGGAAGTCACACATGGATTAGGTGAGATTTAAGCCAGGATCCTCTGGTCTAAACACAGGGTTGTGCTTAAGGCAGGTAGCTTGACTTGCTACAGGTGTGGGACAAAGTCCTGCTGCCTGGTAGGTTCCATAAGACTTCTCTGGCAGCTGCCTGCTTTGCAAAAGCAGCAGCTTTGGATCTGCTGTCTGAATCATCTGAATGCGTTAATTTTGTTTTATGCTGTCATCTCGAAGCTTATTTGTGCCCTTCATCTGTCTCAGGACCATTCAGATCTCTGACAGAACTGGAGTGTTCTGACGCAAAGCCCCTGTTAATACAGGCCTGCACTCAAATAGGCTGAATTTCTTGTAATTTTGTGTCTGACCCTCTAGCCCTGTCCTTACACATTCATCTTTTATTCCACAGAAGGAGGGTGTATGTGAAAAGGCATGCAGTACCTCAGGTAGTCTTTTATAGTTTCTTTGTTTGTTTGTTTCTCTCTCATTTCCTAGGTGAAAGACCTGAGCATGGACTACAGTGACCTTGCTGTATAGATGTCAATAAACAATGAGCTGATTACAATTATTTTAGATGCTCTTATTAATGAGAAGTTTGAAAGACATGCTCAATATATAACCATCTGCCAAGATGCTTATATTTTTAGGTTACTGCTTCTGAAATTTTCACATTTTCTACCTTTTGTCAGTTTTGATAAAAGCAAACTAAGTTGAGTTTGGGGAAACCTCAGGTTTCAGACCCTCTCCCCACTTTCTTTCTGCTTGCCAACAGGCTCTTTTAACTTTGGTGGCAAGCAAGATCTCTCCCCAAATGTAGCATACATACAAGTTGTCACTCAGGGAGTAATGTTTGCTGTTTGCTATTTGCCAGGATATGGAGTATACAATTTGTTAGACGACCCTGAAATCACTCTCAAAACTTAAGGGAAAAGTAAAAATAAATTGATAATGAGCTGTTATCTTTTTCTCTAATAGAATGAATTTTTCAGAAACGAATTACTAGATTTTGAGAGAAAAATAAATAAATATGACAATATGTCTTATATCTCTAACATCTGGTTCTTATCTGTGTTTCAGAGAAGTACTGCTTGCTGATGGGCTAATTTTCATAGTTAGAGAAGGAGATTCATTTTTAGGCAAGTCTCATCTTCCAAATATTTTTCAAAATAGGAATTTCTGCTTGAGTTAAACTTCTCCTCCTGTACTTGCTTACACACTGAGAACATATTACATACAAATGCAGCTGCTGATATATGCTGCAGTACTCAATTTCTTTATCTAATTTAATCAAGACTTTGAATTTATGGCTTCCTCACTGATCAAATGACTTTTATTGCAAGGTCAGACTTTGTTCTGTGAACAGTCCTCTTGATGGAACCCCCTCGCTGGAAGACCTAAAGAGGGTTAGCTGCAGCACCTTGTTACTAAACCAGTCCATTAATAGACTGCAATAAACTGTTAGATTCTTATATTGTAGTATTTTGTATAGGGAGCATAAGTATTTCAGAATTGCTGCAGGAGTTTTAACTCAGCATGTAACTCTTTATATTATATAATTTTGAAACTACATTAATAAAGATGGTAAGAAATGCAAGTTATTACCAGCCTTTGATCAAAACCTAATAGGATGGTATGGTAATTTTGGTGCAGATGGAAGCCTGTCACAAATCCAGTGTTTTGAAACTCGAGTGCCAGAATTCAGAACATCGAAATCTGTGTTGAGATGCCTACATTTTTACAGATCTGCAAACACTGAATGCCAGAAGCTCTTGTGCATGATAAGCATCTCTGACAGACTCCATCCAATACTAAGGTATTTTTATTATTTTTATGTCCTAGTGGAAGCCTTTTCTCTTCTCTGTTCTTAGATTTCGATGTCTTTGTGTATTACCTTACCTTTCTATAGCATCTGTTCCTTGAAAACTAGAATCAAGTGCTGGATTTAGGTTTTCTTACTTCCTGTCAAGGTCTAACGGTATTTTGAGTATCACATTCTCAGTCTTCCAGAGTCAAAATTTCTGCAGTTTACTTAAAACTTCCTAAACCCAGAACTCCCTAAATCCAGCTTCCCACCGAGGTGAACAGCAAGAGTTTTCTCTGAGAGATGTCTTTTATTTGCACTTTATTCTAAGTGGGGTCACAAATGAGTATATAAATAAAACTCTTTAAAAAGTCTTCTGTTCCATTTTTAACATTACAGCTATTTTTTGTCTCATCTAAAATTTTTATGAACATATGGTGGTTTTTGTAATTTTGACTGTTTTCTTGTTTTATTCATACTGACAGTTCCTGTAATAGGCAAGTATTATCTTCCCAGTACCCTGATCACCTCGTCATTTCTTTGATATCAGTATATTCTTCAGCTAGATTTGTTCTTTCTGTATGTTATTTGCTGATGCTTCCTCTGTTTGGGTTTTTTTTTTTTAATGTTTATATCTATGTGTCTGACCAGTCCTCTACTTTTTAAACTCCTTGTTCCATTCGTACCTGCCTTTGTATCCAAATTTCCTGTTGTAGGCAAGCAAGTGCAATTGACAGGACAAAGACAAATACTAGAAAAACAAAAGATATTTCATGTGATCTTTTCTCCTATAATCTTGCTAACTCATCCTTTGGAAAGTAAACTGAGACATAAAGTCTCCCAGTAACCCTAGTGTTTTCTTCCAAAGTATGAATTACCTTCTTTGCCCACCCATACTAGTCATGATCACAGCTATTCCCTAATTAGAAGTGAGAAATTAATTTTCTGCTTTCAGTATAAAACTTCACTTTCTTGGCATGCTGCTTCTGTACTCAGCACCTGCCTACATACTTCACAACCTTCTATTTCTTCTGTTACCTTCCCCGTATTTCTCAAGGCTATTTTTAATATCTAAGATTATTTTCTATTTCCATCCCTTCTGATTCAGCTTTATTTTCCTGTTGTGATGCAGTAGCTTTTCATATTACTTCCATTAACTTTCCCTAACTCCCGAAATCTGTTGCATTGTATCAACTTGCAAAAAGTCCAACTGTACAATAGCATTACCTGTAATCAGTACCTCAGACACATTCTGAAGAAAGAAAACTTTACTCTTTCATCACATACAAATAATCTTGAGTGCGTGTATCCCTTCATATCTGAGCAAGTAGTTTGCTCTTTGTAGTCTTTTTTTTTTTCTGATACAAATTCCTTTTATGCTTGTCTCCTTTAACCTTAGTGGAGTTTCTCTCCAAGTTTCTTCTTGTTCTTTTCAAATTTTTCTTTGTTTATGAGAAGCTTTAGATTTCTTCTACAGAGAATTTTCCTGGGTTTATGTATAATTTCCTGTCATTTATCTTAGATGTCTCTTTAGATTTCATTATTATGGTGTGATAATGCTTAGATCTTCATATAAAAGCTGCTGTACAGAATCATTTTCTTACATCTTTATATGGGATTTAGCACGGAAGATTTTAAGTAAATGTGGTAAATCCATTCTGTGATAAGAGATGAATTTACCCTTTCAGCTAACCTGTGGATTGGGGTAAAAAAAAACAACCAAAGACAAATATTTCAGGATTCTTAGATATACCACTTTAGCTAGCAAAATTAAACTAAGTTAAGAGAGACAAAAAGAACTGCTGCAATCACCCTGTTTTTCTCCTGTATCTCACCTCAGCACAATGACATCCTTTTGACTTACTTGCCTTTCAGGTTTGCCAATATTCCCATCTCCCCAAATACCCATTAGCACCAAAGGCATTTTCCTTCCTCAGTAATAACTGCTCCATTCCTAGGACATAGCACCAAGAAAACTGTGAAACAAGAGGCATGAAGCCTTAATTTTCTAACATCCTGAGTGTTAGCTTGGCAGCAAGGCAGTGGCAGCTGAGGTGCCACTATTAATATCATATGTGTCTTCTTTTCATCTCTTCTGACTAAGCTCTGTCTGTTTCCTAAACTCATTGAACTAATTACAGAAGAGCAGCTAACAGCCACACTGCTTTAATTTATCAATAATGAAAAGTGAGCTGGAGCTCTCAGGAAATACATTTGACATCCCAACTTCGAAGAACAGGAACTCTGTGCTCCCTCTGTAGATATAAGGGGAAATAAAATCATTAGTAAACGTAATTTATTTCATAATCATTGCTGGCAGTGTGATTCCTTTTCAAGATTTCCTGGCACTTCTCTATTATAAGATTTTGCTTTTAGTTGTCCACATCAGACAAACATGACTTGTTCAGGCTGAAATAACCCAAGCTGAGCATTTGCTTCTACTAAGATTATTTTGTATCTTTCTCTTCAGGTTGTATCCATATTTTTAATGCTATTTTAACTTTAAACCCATTAGAAATAAAAGCATATTCATATTAGGAAGGCATCGACTTGGATGGCAAAGACAGTATATCGTAAATGAGGAATTCTAGCATGGAACCACAGAAAACAGACAATTACGTAAAGAAGGCAAAAAGCAAGAAGTGATCTTTCAAGCAGGAATCATTAAGGAATTCAAGGTGGAAGATTGTGGAAGGGAAAGACAGACATTGGTTAGATATTTCCAATTCATATTCTCTGAATACAACAGAATATTATTAGGGTTAAAAAATTGTCTTTTGAGGTCAGACTTGACAGTCGCCTAGGGAGATGACGAAATTAAATAACAGATGTACTTTGGGTTTTTTTTCAAAACTGAGGAAGGAACTGAAATGTTATATTCTTCATTTACAGGAAAGTAAACTAAAACACTCCCTATATTACTTCTACAAAAAATTCAGTGGGTTCTATAGAAACAGCGACAAGGAGAACTCCAAATCTCACCACTGCTATATATGTCCTCTGGGGTGAGCATTTTTCCACATAAGATTAATGTCTTACACAAGCAAAATAAGAAACAGGCCAAAAATCCTAAAAATTTTATGGGCTTTGTGAAAACTGGCTACTCTTGTTAGCACAACTTTTTAGGGTAAAATGTTTCCATGCAAAGAGTCTGTTAAATTGACTAACGTTTTTTTAAAGGATTAGAGAACAGAGGATTCTTGTTGGGAGATATTATATAGGTCATTTTGTTTGTGCATTTTGTTTTAGAAAATTCTTCAAGATTTTGAACAGCACTCCAGCTGATCTGCAGTGTGAGAACCTGAAATTAGCTAGCACAATGGAACCAATATCAAGCAGTATTTTGTCTCTGAAAGAAATTCAGTCTGACAGAGAAGAGCAGTTTAAGAAAACCAGGACTCTGGCTAAAAAGCTGGATACAGAAATTCCCTGTAAAGCAGTGCAAATTAGTTGATGTCACCAGAGCAAGAAAACCATAGCGACAGAATAAAATGTTATCCAGGTTCCAGAATACTTTATTATCACCACCTTAGGTCACTTAGCTTCACAAGCTATATCCATCAAGTTTGATAGCAGTATATATACTCACAGCTGAAGCTAGAAGGTGCAGTGCTTTAATGTACTAATGATTTACATTAAGACACCTGGGTTCAAAGTCAGTTTACGACAAGAACAAAATGGGGTTTTTTTGGTCTCAGCCTGCTCTCTAGTGGACAATTGCACATAAACCCAGTCCTGAGAAGAATCCCAAGAATTAGATTTGTTGGCCAAGACAGATGATGAAATTCCTATTCTCTGAACAACATTACATTATTAAAAATAAAACTAAACTGGATATTTGTGCATTCTGTGCTATTCTGAAATGCTATAAGATGAGACATTTCATCAGCATCTATTGAATATTGTGTTCAGTATTCTTGTTACCAGGATTTGAAAGGATACACCAGAAGAGGGAACAGTACAATGGAAGGCAGGAAAGGCAATGAGCTTCTTCCGTGTTAAGGGAAAATGAAGATAAGATGACATACTGCCATAACAGACATATATAATGTTTATGACTAGGTCTTTGTTTTCCCTTTTTCATAACACAAGACACTGAGAAACATAAAATTGACACACATAATAATGATAAAATGAAATATTTTCTTGATTCATAATTAACCCCTAAACTGATGCCTGAAAGACATCTTAGAGACAAGAGCTAAATAGGACTTTAAAAAAGATTATGCTTTCATATGAATAATAAGAATAGCAAGAGTTATGTTAGATAGTATTAAAATGTATGAGGGATATAAACTCTCATGATTCAGGATATAAAACAAACGTAAATTGCCTAGAGCATGGGAAGAAACTACACCCACAGATGTTTTATTTCATCAGTGTATCCCACACAATGGTTCAGTAGGCAGGCAGTAGAATGCTGGAGTCTTAGATTTGTGTAGTCTGTGGTATTTCCTATGCTTCCAAGAGAAATTCCTTAGTGACTCATTTGCAGAAATCAGCCGCAAAAAATTGTCTGGAACCCTGATCCCATTTCAGGTTATTCCCCTTTACATTGCTTAACCTTTTATTAGTCAGGAGAATAATACTCATTTATAGCCAAACATTTACAATTACAATCACATGCCAACTACAGAGGCAAAGTAAAAATTTTATTGAGTTAAAGTCTCTTTTCAAACCTTTTTTAAAAATATAAAAAATAATGTTATCACTAACTTCTAATTGACCATTATATATTATATATATATAAAACATGTTGACATATATATATACTCTATTAACACCCACTGGTTTTTACAGTCTTGTGCTTTGTCTTAGTCTAAGCTGACTATTCCATTGTTTTTCATCATGCCACCTACCTCACTTATTTGCAGGAATGTTTGAACACTCTGTGTTATCCAAGGCTGCATTTCAAGTTCAATATACATTTAAAATTCAATTCTTATCCAAATAAAGTTCACCTTACGGAGTGGCTACTGTTCACCATGTTTAGAATGCTAGATTCCTAGATATTACGTGATAAAAAAGCAGTTTCTTTTTCAGTCTCTTAATGTCAGAACAGCCTCTCTGACATTATTCTGATTCTAAATTTAGAGTATCATAATTTTTTATAAGAAAATAGTTTTACCCTCAATTTTGCAAATAAATGCTACTTCAGCTATACTTTAAAGTGCAATTTATCAGAAATTAATTTCTATTGCTCTCTCAGTTACTGATTTTAACATTAGTTTATCAAAGCTCTTCTTTCTATGGTGCTTTCTTAAATTACCACTTCTGATTATTTTATTTCCAATCTTCTGATAGTTGATGGTTTAAGGTTGAGCCACTGAATGCTAGTGTGAAAATGAGAGTTATCAGTTACAGAAAAACATTTTTGCTAGACTTTATAGATAAAAAGTGAATTTTAACTACTTTTTAAAAGTGAACTAAGTGAATCTGAAAGCCTCTAAAAGCACATGGCAAATAAAGTCAAACCTTAATTTATTGGGGAAGGGAGATGACTCATCATTTCTGCTTATGTGAAGATGACAATATGCTTCTATGAATAAATTCTTACTCTAAAATTAAGTATTTATGGAATAGCTTGACAAGTGTAATTTCCTTGAAGATAAAAAAAAAATAATTAGAAATGTTAAATAGAACCTAAATTTGTCAAGCATAATGCAGAGGAATGAAACAGCTCAGACTCATATAACTTCAAAAGAATTTGAATTACTCATTTAAATTCACACTTGTGGCATGAACTAAGATAATTACCAAGAAAATAGCAGCTTTTGCAGTCAATAACAGACATTGGATTGAGTTTGTCAATTTTTTTGAGCTGACAAATGAAAGATGATGGCTGCTGAAATGAGCTGCAGATTATATGAGAACTACTATAGTCCATAAGAGCTATTGCTTATATTCTCAAAGCCTTAAGCTGTAAGAAAAATATCATAAAGCTGTTTATATTTAGCTAGTTGTAATGCATCAGGTACCCAGTAAAGAAAGGTTTCTTGATGGGGGTAGTCTTCTGTTTCCACTTGGCATCAAACACAGTTTTCTAAAAATGTTTTTCTGCTCCATTCTCCTGATAATGCAACAGCAGTAGGGACCAAAAAATCCTGTCAGAAGTACCGACTGCTTGCACAGAATTTCTGTTGTACTCATGACCACCTGCTGGCAAATACTAATAGAACACAGAACAAAAATAAGTAAGATAGCTATAGCTCAAAATGGATAGTGCTGGAAATGGGACATAGCAATTGTACTGGCAAAGGAGAAATCCCACCCATAATAGTGGTGCCTCACTGTTAGAGGACACATAAATAAAAACCAGTATTTATGTGATGCAAAATCGTAATCTTTATTTGTGATCTTACAAAAGAGCTTAAAATCCTTTACTTTGTACAGAGCAGAGATCTGTGCATACTAAAGGAAGAACATACTGTAACCATGACTATATATTCCAGGGATATAAACCACTGAATAACAGCTCAGGATCAGCCAAAGCTGATCAAAGCCTGAGGAATCTTATCTCCCCAACTTCTGTGGGAGCCCACTGTGACAAGCTTATCTCTTTGATCCCAAATTCAGAATATGTCCAAATGGGTTAATACTACATGTTTATTTTCACATTTGACAATATTTTTTAATTAAAATGGTAGCCAGAACCCAAGCTTTCAATTTTCTCACTGGTTTCCATCACTTCAAAATGCCATGAGAAAAGTTCTATACTTCTGTATTTCAGCTGAAAGCTGAAATATTTTCAGTTTTTCCTTAGTTCTTCTTCAAAAGGTTTCAGAACTGTGTTGCAGAGAAACCTGAGTAGTAAAGAACCTTAGCAGTCTGAAAAAGTAACATAGAAAGGAAGTTAGAAAAATCCCAATCTCTTATTATTTTTGCACCTCATGATTTTGAAAAGTCATTGATTTCGAATGCCATAATTTAACTGTCTTAGCCATGACACAGATTTCCCAGACCAGATGGCCAGTTCACCTGTACCCAAGGGTACACTTCAGACAAGCAGACCATCACCCTGAGCAATGGATATTCCTATGAGAATGGCTGGTGGCTGAGTTCCCCAAGGCATGCAAGGTTCCTCATGTGAGGCTGATGAGAGGAGAGCCTTCCACCTTCCTTCTGCACAGTCTTGTAACCATTCACTGCAGTCATCACAACTGACTTCTGCATAGACGCCTCAGTACTGAGCCATTCCCTTTGGTTCTGCTGACCCTATGTGTGCAAGACTCATGAAACACCTGGGTCACTGAACAGATACCATGAAGAATTATCCCTGTTGCTTTAGCAGAGAAGCTTGAGGCACGTGCTACTATTTATAGCCTTACTTTGCAGAGCATCACTCTGATTATCATTGTCATTCCAGACATGATGTCAGAGAAGTCCAGTTAGTCCCCACTACCATGGTCCCAAAATGTCCATAAGAGTGCCACAGAAATACAAATAGGAACAACTGTTCACCAAAGTTGACAGTGGTATGAGGGAGAGAAGCACAGGGCGGGTGGATTAATTAGTTATCCATAGGAGTAGGGGAAAAAGGAAGGACAGGTAAGAACACAGAAAGTCATAGAACAGCACATGCGCGTATCTCCCCATATCTCCCTGCATTTTCATTTCTTTGTTATCTGCAGACCCAGCTCTGAGCAAGGGAACCCTCCCAGGAATCTTCAACAACACCTAGACTAGATATTGGTCAAGGAACAGTGGGGCTTACGCCCAAGCACTTCTCTACAGTTTTGTTTTAATTCAAACAAGATTAACAAAGTCACAAAGACGTTTGCTAGAAGGAAGCAAAGGGTAGCTCAGAGTCTCAACTCTATACTGGCACCAAGGAACTCATTTAAGGATTTGTAGTAGAAATATATACTTTCTCTAAATAAAGACTTCAGAAAGGACAAAAGGAATCTGGTGTAGCCAACCAGCAAGGTAAATGAGGTTGTTAGAAACAAATATACATCTTTGAAAATGCTGAAGTCATGTTCAAATGACACAAGAAGAAAGAGTTACAAACTCTGGCAGGTCAAATGTGAAAACATAATAAGGCAGACCAAAAAACATCTGACGAATAACTAACAAAGGAATCAAAACTAATAATCCTTTTCTCTACAAAACACATCAGGAGCAGGAAGTTTGCTAGAATCTGTAAGGCCAGTTGGTTTTCAGGTCGTAAAAGAGTACTCAGAGAAGACAAGGTTGTTGTAGAGAAGCTAAGTTAACTCTTTGCACTGGTGTTTGCTGTGGAAGGGACGGGGAAGATTCCAAAACCAGAACCCTTCTTGGCAGGGGACCCATCTGAAGATTAGTCTAAAATTGAAATTACTGTAGAAGAGATTATGAAATAAATAGACAAAGTGAAATATCACCTGGACTGTGTAGTATTCACTCCAAATTTCTAAAGGAACTCAAGGACAAAAGAGCTGAATTACTCACAGCAGGGTGTAACCTATTGCTTAAAATCGTCTTGCTTCTGGAAGGCAGCTGATGTGACATCAGTTCTTTAAAAAGGTTCCAGGGAAAATCCGGGGAATGGTAGGAACACAAGTCTGACACATACTGGGCAAACTACTAGAAACCATGATAAGGAACAGAATTAGGGGACACCTGGCTAAATGTGATTTATTTGGGAAGAGTTAGCAGTCTGTTGAGGAAAATACCACTTTACAATTCTGATAAAAGTTCTTCAAAAGAACCAAAAAAGATATGGATAATATAGGGGTGATTATGTCAATACAGTCTACTTTGATTTCCAAAAGACTTGAGTTCAGGTTAGAATTAGGGTTTGCTAAACTGGAATGTCTACAGGGACAGTGAGACTGAAGGTAGAAAAAAAGATCACTGAGGAAGTGTAAGGCAGGACTCGATGGTTTAAAGGCAGAACATTATGGGAGGGCCTGGCCTAACATTAGCCTTGGGTCAAGACTGAGGAAAAGTAGTTGGAAAGAGTGTGTCTCTTGTTCCCAGATGCAAGAAAAGCCCAAGAAAAGCAGACTGGTAAAATGAGACAATATTCACTATGTTATTTTTTTCAGTGCATTCATCTGTAGCTCAGTAAATATATTTTTGCCAATACTATTAAAAGGCCAGAGACTCTGTAGTGACCTAACAGTGCAGGGTCTCAAGAGCTCTCTGCACTTGTCTTGACTTGAGCTGATTTTAATTTGGGTTTTTTTCAGTGTATGACAGTCATTTAGTGGTCAAGTGGGTATTGCCTAATTGGGTTGAGCTTGGTCTGTGAATACTTTATATTGTAAAAGCCTAACTGCCCCATTGTATCTGTGGCTCTTTACATTGAAAAGGCCTGTGGGAGGCTGTGTGGCAAATTTCAGACGTCAGCAATGAGAGGAGGGATGTAGACTGTAGTAGGAAAAGCCAAGGAGACCCCAAAACAGAGGGGAAAGAAACAGCTACTGTGAACATCAAACTCTTTCCAGCAAAGGACACAGGAGGCCAGTGACTCATGACACCTCAATTTCTGATGCAATCTTTTTAAGGAAGATGGAAGTTGTCGACCTTAGGACCCAGTGGGACAAACAGAAGGTGAGCACAGCACCAGGGAAACTGGGTAGCAGTAACAAAGGAGTTTATATACAACAATTTTAAGTCTATTGTTAATGTATTCTTTCTGTATTAATAGCATAATTTGTACCATTAGATTGTTACGAGTCCAGCCTCAGGTTAGGACTGGTCCTAAGGGCTAGGGTTAAGGTTTGAAAGACCAGAAAGCTTACAGGGGCTGATGAGACTGATGGCAGAAAAAGGACTGCAAGGAAGTGCAGGGCAAGTGTTGAGGGGGTTCCCAGAGAGAACATTATACAAGGGGCTTTAACCATGCTGTGATGCTTCAGTCTGAGCCTAGTGCTAGCCTTTGACAAAGTTCAGAAAAGGTGGTGGAAAAGAGTGTGCTTCTTGATTCAATGTGGAAGAAAATGTCTAGAAAAGCAGAAAAAACCTATCACATGTCAAATCCAAGACAACATCTGCTATATTTCTCTTTTTGGTGCACTTAAACCCGAGCTCTGGCTAGGTTATAATTAAGGTTTGTTTCAATACAATGCTGACAAGGATGGTGGGACTGACAGTAAGAAATGCAACTCTATGTGAGTGGAGGGCAGGTCTTAAGAGGTTGCTCAGTGACAATGTTAGGCTAGGGGATCCTAAACATAACTAAACAAGGGCATTAAAGGGAAGCTTCTTGCATGGATAAATAGTTGCTTAAAAGATAAAAAAGAAAGCATCAGAGTGAATGGTCAGTTTTCAGAGTGGAGGAGGTCACAAGTGGAGATTCACAGTGGTCTGCCTGAGATAGGTTCTTCAGCATATTCACAATTACTTTGAAATGGGAGCCAATAATGAGATGAAAATGTGTGCTGCTGATAGCATAAAATTAATGGTAAAAGGGACAAAGGTTTGTTGTGAGGAACTGCTGAAGTCCCAGAGACTGGTAAAGTCCTTAAACATACAATACAAACTATGTCTCATCTTTGAAGGGAGTGAAAGAGAATATTCCAGGAAGGATACTCACTAGATTATTATTAGAGAGAGATGTCAACTCTGTCACTTCATTATTTGGCCCCACAGTTACAACTATATCTAGTGTGGTTCAGGAACCTTTGGGCTTGCATGGTCCAAGAGAACAATTGTCTTGAAGGACAATCACCAGGGGCCAGAAAACCTCAAGAAGCAATGGTAGGACACGTCAGCCAGTGTGGTAAAAGCATTAAGTCATGTGAATGGCTGGAGAATCAGCCCTCTCAGCTAGAGTCTGAGGTTTTTAGTACCAATTTGTGAGCAGTGATCAAGTTTTTGGGACCATATGCAATACAACTATATTCTCTCTGCATGGGGAGTCACAGACTTGGGCTTTGTTCTTCTTATTTCATGCAGTCAAAAGAGAAGATGCTCACATTTTTCTGTTGCTTTGTTGTCATTATTTAAAATCCATATCAATTAATAAAGCACCAAAAAAATGAAGTATGAAGTATGTAAGGAAAAAAAAGTGTTTTTAACAAAGTCTATATTGCCCTTAATGTGCCCACAAAGTTTTCAGTGAAGTCAAAAGACTCAAATCAGACTTCTTTTCACAATTAATCCCTGTTGAATTCATAGGGGTTTCAGTGGCAAGGAAATTTACAGAAATTCCAGTTCTAAATATATAATAGCCTAATAGGTTGGAACAGTAATTCTTCTTCCGTCCAATTTAATGGGCACTTTTTAGATTTAATGTGTTTGTGACATTTTTGCAGACTCATATTTCCTTTGTTGTCTTCACATTGCTACAGAGTCGCACCCGAGGGTACTTTATGAAACTGTAACTGATGTAAAAACTTGATTGGCAGATTTTTGTGTGTAAAATATATGTTTCATGACATTTTAAAGTCTTGATGGAATCTACTTTGTTCTCTATTAGGCTGTAGTTCCTTTCTGTTATGTGAAAATGTATTTTTGCATTGGGTACAGTACCAAATACATTGCTTTATGAACTGTCAGTAAAATGTTAAATATTGCTTATGGCATTATGACAGGTATCTAAAAATACAAGAGGAACATTTCTATTTTGGTAAACTGCACAGACCTTTCATGCAAACAGTATTTTTAATATTTCGGTGTGAAGATTACCAAAATGGAAATAATGCATAACAAAATAGCTTAATTTATTTGAGGAAATGGCAATAAAAGCAGACAAGAGTTAAGAAGTATACATTATTCACTTGGATTCCAAGGAAGTTTTTAATCCAGTACTAAATACATTATTAATGAACAGGGTAAGAAGGTAAGGAAGCAATACTCAACTGGATAACAAACTGGGTTGCTTACAAAGTCAAGGAATGACCATAAATGTAAAAGGAAGATGACAAATGCAGCACAACAGATCTTAGCATTAGCTCCTCATCTCTGTAATACTAATGAACTGGAAAACTGACAGAGCTTCAAGGTGTGCAATTTGATGTGTCAGGAATACAGGTAACAGCTGGTCATGAACAGAAAGAAGGAAAATATAGTTCAAACTGATTGGAATAAAAAGTGGTTATGTATATGCCATAGAAGTGAAAATCTAAGATGTATTAAAGTAAGCATAAGGAAGTTAAAAAAATAACAGAGATTATACCCTAAATTATGGGCCATACTGAGCATGTCAAAGACCTGTAAGTGTTCAATACAAAGTTTAAAACATCAGATAAATTATTATCTTAAATTATGTTCAAACCATTTGGTAAGAATGTAAAATACTGCATAAATACAATTAGCCATTCAATATCTGGCAGCAGCTAGAAAGGACAAAAATTATATGCAGAAGATGGAGAATGCTAAATCCTATAATACAAAGGAGTGCAAAAAGAATTGAAAACTAGACTATTAGCTTGAGTCTGTCCCAGGATGGCAAAGATTATCAGTTCTTTCTATCAGCTTACTTGTTTGGCTGTCTTTGTGCGGTGAACTGGTAATTATGCCAGCAGACACATTAGTGACTGACAGAATTGCAAAATGATTTTTTTCTCTTATCTTCCAGTTATTCTCAGAAAATCAGAAGGAGGTATACAGGTAGAGGAAGACTGCTTGGAAGACTGCTGTGATACTTCTGGGAATAAAGAGGGATTTAGTGCACTGTATTTCAAAACTGCATATATTAAGCACTAAGTGATGTTCGTCATTGCTGTACTCTCTAACTAGTGCACTATATGCTAAATTAATCACTGCTGTATGTCTCCCTGCACTTTGAGTGTTGCAGTGCGAGTTCCCCCCTCCCCCTGAGGGTGCATACTCAAGAACAGTGAGCAGTAGCAGTGCTATTGCTGCCAAATCCTCCATTTACCTGTCATGTGGAGGTTTAGTCCCCCACCTGCCTTTTCAGTTCCCAAATGCAGCCTTTAGGAGAACCAGTTAGACAAGATGAAGACAACAAGTGAGAGCTACACTTCACCGCATCTGACCATACTCATTAGCATCAAGATGGCTTATTCTGTCGACAGCATCAGCTCACAAGTAAACATTTGGGTGAAGCTGAAGCAAAGATATAAGCAATGCTACTTGAAGAGCTCACAGAAGCACTAAGTCTACTCTGACTGAAAATACAAAAGTGTAAGTGGCCAACTCATTATTAGGGACTGTTTGTGGATTCTTCCATCTTCACATTTGGGAATAATGCCTGCTCTCAGGCAGTTGTCTTTGCTGAACTGTGCTAGATGATGGTCTTGGTTTGTTATTCACACTTCGGTCTAGATGACAGCAAAGCAGTATGAAACCTGCAGCTCTCCAGAAGCTCTAACCTGTTACTAATCTTCTGAGAATCAGAGTAAATTCTGGACACACAGAACTCATTCTCCACTCTCTGTATTGCTTTTTCATAGATTTGAAGTCTGAAGATCTGAAATCTCAATATTCTGCAACCTTGGGCCGAGATAGCTGAAAGCAAGAGGATGAAGAATGTGAGCTTATGGCTTGACAGAGCTGCTTCTTTGTCAGCCTCTATCAGGCTGACATGTATGAAAAAAAATGTAGAGGGAATGAGGGTAGGGGGAAGAAAAAAATATAGAATCGATTCTTGTAGAAAGAAAAGACTTTCACACAGGGTCACTGCCTTCTGTTTCATGTGGAAGACCAGCTAAACCATAGAACAGACCCCTCCTCAACAAAGCAAAACCAAAAGATGCCTATATGTTTCCTTAGTATTCTTAGGGCAGAGGTTAAATGAGGATAGTCATCACACCTCATTATTGGAAGGCATTAAAATAGTAAGATAGTAAGTGCAGCATAAGAAAGAGAAGGGAAGAGAAGAGAAGAGAAGAGAAGAGAAGAGAAGAGAAGAGAAGAGAAGAGAAGAGAAGAGAAGAGAAGAGAAGAGAAGAGAAAGAAGAGAAGAGAAGAGAAGAGAAGAGAAGAGAAGAGAAGAGAAGAGAAGAGAAGAGAAGAGAAGAGAAGAGAAGAGAAGAGAAGAGAAGAGAAGAGAAGAGAAGAGAAGAGACGATAATTGTCTTTTTTCACAGTGAGTCCTGACCTTCACTACCTAGAGCAATACAGCTGCCTATGGATAAAGTGAGACTAAAAGCAGTGATTATGGGGGATCCTTTCTCAGAGGATCAAGGTACTGAGAAGAAAATAAACCTTTTCCATGCCCTATCTGAATCCTTCTCATTGCAAGGGGATGAACTAATTTCTATCGTGCTCGCTTGTTCTGTGTTGGTCTGTGTAGATCCTCTGTGTTATTAAATCTTTCTAAGTCAGTATGGAGGCTATTCATGGTTTTATGATTCTCTTGAATTAGCCTACGGCTGTTCTTGCTTAATTCTTAACATAGCTCAGATATTTTCATCATCTTACTGGGTGACAGTACTATAAAGGTGCTGTCAAACTCTCTGATGAATCTTAGATCTATACTTCATATCTAATATTTTCATAAAGAATTTTTCCTCAAAGACATTCAGATATTCATCTTTGCTACATTTCCAGATTTTGTATCCACACATTAAGATGCAAGTTATCCCTACTCTCCCTCCTTAAAGCAATGCTTCTTTTTATAACATTGTCAGTTTCTAACTTTTGAATTCTCAGTTTTGCAATACTGGTGACCATTTTTTTTGGTAGAATATGCAAAACAGAGCAATCTGCTGTTAGCACATCTGGCATAAGTGGTATTATTCCTACTCTTTGTGAGTACAATGATGAATAGAAATAGGCCCAATGCATTTGAGAATAGTTTCTTGGGATCCTGTTCTGGACAATTTTACATTTAATTGTTTCTTTTACAAAGCTTTCAAGATATCCAGAAATGGTGTACAAGTCTTTCTAATAGTTTGGAAGAAATATAATAATGCTTTTAACAAGCATGTAGTGAATGAAGCTATGAAAATTAAATTAGGGTAGAAGCGGAAATGGAAGCATCTTTACAACCATACTGTAAAAAAGGCCATACTGCAAGTTCCTTGCTTTATGTTATTAGATGGAGAAGAATTGCTATATCAAATGTACTTATTGGTAGCTCATTTACAACTAAATGGTCATCAGCTGTGGTCTATATGGTGGTCTTGAAAATTGTATTGTATATTCTATACTTTTATGAACAATCTGTTTCATCCCCTCAAATAATAATTGACAAAAGTGATGTTTCATCCGTGATGTTTGCAATAAAAATAATATGGCTTCAGGCATCAACTAACAACATTATTTTCTGAGCACAGGGGAATCATTAATCTTGAGAGACAATCAACTACTATATCAATTATAAAAATATAGGTGCTTTCAGTTAGCTTTAATTGTCCATTATCACATGAAACTCCAACACTTGGTATAGCTGCCTAAGGCACCAGCTAAGCAAACCTATGATGAAGTTCCAATAGTTTGCATGCAAGTGAAGCTAAAATATTTGAGTAAATCTTATCCAGGAACAAATTAATAGAGCATAGGTTGCCATACCCATCATAGCTACACTCAACCTCTATTAGCCTCTGCCACTTCTTAATTCCACTGAAATCTGAAGCACTGAAATGGAGTGATAGGTCCAATTCATAGCATTGAGAGAGTCATGGTTTTCCATAGAGCTGCCTCACTTTTTTCTTGTGGTCCACCTCCCTCTCCTAGGAAAAAAACCAAAACACCAAAACCAAGCCAGAAATGCAAAGGAAGAAAGAATTAGCTGATGCAGATGGGGCATTACCAAGTCCCTATGAAGTCCATGGGCTGCACCTCAGCCTGCTGCACAAGAAATTCTAGTTACAAGCATTAGTGAATGAATTTTTCCAGGTATTACTGCAAATCACAATATTCCCTTTAGATTATCACTGACAGAATTTTAAAATATTTACATTATTTATCAACTCCTGCATCTTCTCATCTAAATGTAAGCTGTAATCAATAAATCATCAATACCTCACTACGTTTTTATTCTGAGGGATCTAAATTATGCAGCTTTCCATTGTTTATCTATATGTATGTGCATGTGTGTGTATATATATATGTAATGCCCAGCATTTCCAAATCCATCAGAAATAAACATTTCCAATCAAAAAAGATGCATCTATCATTTGGGAGCTGTGACTACTTCTATATACTGAGTAAAGAATTTAAATAGCATAGGATAAAATGGCAGTTGCTGTTTATGCATTCCAACCCTGTAACCTTACAACTTTGAAGATGACTAGAACTAGGTCCAATGCTTAGGCAATTATTTCATTTTATTGTGAACTGTGCACTTCTCACTCTCTTCATGTGTCATGAGAATTGAGAATGCTCAAGGTCTCAAACTCTATTTTAATGTAGACAGAGAATAGAACAGAATAGAGTAGAGTAGAGCAGAGCAGAGCAGAGTAGAGTAGGTGTAAGTTAAACCTCTATCAATTTCTGCAGAGGTTTTGAAAGAATAGAATTGTGGGATGCATTACTACCACAAATGATCTCCACCTTCCTGATTTTGTAAGCTTTAAAGTGATTAATAAGGAATGGTAAAGCTTAAAAACAGTGTTTTCCAGTAAAATGATTCCTTCAGGAAAGGTGAGATTGTTAATGAAGCAATAGTAAATATTGAAGATACAGCTTGGCATACTTTCCATAGCAGAAGTCATGTGGGGCTTGTAATACGCCTTATCCTGGCTTCTTGAGTACAGCTATACTTCACTCACACACTTGAATGGAAGTTCAGTTTACTTATGAATTTAATTAACTTTATTTCAAACCACAGGGAAAAAAAGCCTTTTAAACTTCTTACTATTACCCCTAAACTTATTTTAAAGGTGTCTTTTAATAAGAAAAACTAACCCATTAAGCTGAATGATAATTATTACTGTTCTCAAAACTAAACCACTTAAAGAATCCAGGAGTTCTTATGGAAAAGTTTTAAACTATTATACTTTAAATTAAAACTGAAGGTATTGCATATTGAGTTGCCTTTTTTCCCCCTCCCATTGTTTTTAATTACTAGTACATTTGCATGAAAATAGGATCTTTATTTCTTGAAAGCTCATCTGCTCCTGCTGCTTATTCTTCATTGAAGATGTCACATGCAAAGGGTTAGATCTTCAGGTGAGGTCTTCTAATGTGCTTAGAAGAAAGAAAGATTTTTATGCAAATATTATTTTTAATAAAACAGAAAAAAAAAAATGAAAACACATGCTCTGAAAGCAAAATTCCAATATGTCTTGCAGGAGACAGATGTCCCTTCAAGCAAAAGCAATTCTGAATTTTAAAACTGAATATAGAACACGAAAATACAATATAAAATGCTAAAGATTCACTAGATCACTGTTTACCCAAAAAACACCTCTAGTTTGATACTGAAGCCCTTACTGTACAACAGGGAAACACAAGGCTCAGGCAGTTAGGTTCATTTAAGCCCTCAAAATAAGACTTTTCCTATACAGTCCTTTCTGAAACAAATGACTGAGTTCTGTCCAAAGAGAGGCATTTATGTTGTAAAAATCAACCAGTCAAATACTTGCACTTTGGTGTGAAGAAACCATGAGCACCTGATACTGAATGAACATGAACTATGAACTATTGGTCCTCCATGTGCAGATTCAGTTGAAACATGGCAGCACAACACTTTGAGGGAGTTTGCACCACCATGTGTCTGTGCTTTCAAACAGGACTAAAGTTATTTAACAATGTATTTAATATACAACCCCTGCTTCTATTTCTTGACAATGCAGCTTGACTTCAGCTACCAACAAAATTGAGTACATGAAAATAGTAATGAGAGCCTGGGCTGTATTAGAAGTAAGAGAAAAGCCATCAAAGGCTCACACACTAAAATAAAACTGTTCTACTTTAAAAGAGCTCTTGTGCTCTACCAAATGTAACATTGAAGAGTAACTGGTCTTCAGATAGCTCTGCACAGTTAGGTAATAAATGCAACTGTTATGTTTGACAATCATTGCAACTGTCTGCAGCCTATCTGGGAAGCATCCTGAAGTTCATCATACTCCAGGCACCAGCCTGGTGACGACAGTAAATGACTTGTTATTTATCAGGTATTCCAAAATGGTACACAAAACTTTGGTTGTATAAATAACATTTTGGATGACAAAATGGCACTAATGATTTCATAGAACCATAGAATGGTTTGGGTTGGAAGGGACCTTAAAGATCATCTAGTTCCAACCCCCCTGCTATGAGCAGGGACACCCCCCACTAGGCCAGGTTGCTCAAAGCCTCATCCAACCTGGCCTTGAACACTTCCAGGGAGGGGCATCCACAGCTTCTCTGGGCAACCTGTTCCAGTGTCTCACCACCCTCACAGTGAAGAATTGCTTCCTAATACCTAATCTAAACCTGCCCTCTTCCAGTTTAAAGCCATTTCCCCTTGTTCTCTCATTAACTGCCCTTATTTATAAGTCCCTCCCCAGCTTTCTTGTAGGCCCCTTCAGGTACTGGAAAGCTGCTGTAAGATCTCCCCTATTTCCATGGTCAGATCACCAGTCCATATAGAGTAAACTCCCTGCTGAAAGGGGGCACCACTGGGAAGGGAAGGGGAAGGGGAACCATTGGGAAGGGGAAGGGGAACCACTGGAAAGGGGAAGGGGAAGGGAATGACAGTTGGGTTTATAACATGAGTCCTACTAAGAAAAATGCAGCTCTGCCAAAGTTCCAGGAGTGGTATTTGACCTAATTTCTTCTGGTACAGAAAATGCCACAGAGGCAGAGTCAAGGCCCAGAGAGTATTTTACCTGCAGCCAGGAAAAACTGACAGTGCACTCAGACACTCAGATTGAAATCTGCAACACAAATGAATTGCTACTAATAAAAACAAAGCACGGAGTCCCTTTTACATTGTTTTAACCTGTTCAAAAGACAAACATTTGCACACTGCAAGCCTCAAATGGATAAAAGCTACCATGAGAACTTATAAGCCATCTGCTAGCTTCCTAATGAAGCCAGTAACTATTATTGTTTACAGTTGAACACCGGGGGTCATGTGTATTTGCTGTAATGAAAGAATCAATGCATCACTGCAGATGCTAAAATAGGAACTTTTTTTTTTCCAGACGGCTAATTATAAATACAATAAAATAGCAAATTAAAAAAAAATCTGTTCATCTCCATAGAGAAATAGTGCTTGGCACACCAAAACGCAGCACGATTCTGTTTTCTAGTAGTCTCCACTTGACAGACTCAGCTTACAGAAACAGAATCACAAGAAGTTACTCTTCGATACTTAGCGAATAGCTGATCACCAAGGAATGCTTAACCCTTAATTCTCTAATCTTTACAAACTTTCTACATTATTTAATTGTATTGTTTATTTGAATGTAATTATGAAGTGCACATCAGCAGGTATCTCTCTGTTGCTGTTTCACTCAGTTTTTCTTGCTTGAAGAAGACATTATGACACAAGAAAACTTGGCTCAGCTGAGCTATGAAAAATGTCCTGAAGTTTCTTGCATTTTTTAAATGTTGGTTGAAGGGAAACTGATACACAGCAGTGATACAATAGATTTCTGGCTTACTATTTCATCACTCGAACAAAAAAACACACAAAAACTTACACAATAATACACAATAATATTAATTCCCAACTTTTAGCAAAAGCAAATAATGATAAATAATTGGGCCTTTGTACATTATAGAATTCTTAAATTCACTGAAAACAAGCCATTCAATTTGAAATCTTGTTACTGGCCTTTATTTGCTGTAAAAAAAAGTATCTTAATTTCAGAAAATTTCCTAAAGCCTGAGTCAAGAGAGCTTACTTGCTTTGCTGAGTACAAATACTGCAAATGATTCCTCATTGTCCTCTGATACTATCAGGACCATGGCTCAGCCTTCTTGCAGCTCGTACTCTCCTGCTTCCACCTGCAGCACATGCAGAGGTACTTACCTATCATATGGCTAAAATGCAGTATAACATTGTGGCTAGATGGGTTGCACTAGACAGGAAAGCTGTATTATTGTAGGCAACGAACCATAGGAAAGAAAGGGAACAAACAATGTTCCTCTTTTACATTAACAAATACTTGGAGCATGTTGTACTGAAGGCAGACATAAAGCAAGCTGTCAGCAGGAGAATACTGCTGGTTTTTTAAATTTTGTCTTGTATTGTGGTGATGGCCAGGAAGAGCTAACACCAGGCAGCCCAGAGTAGGCAGAGTTTGAGTCACCATCCCTGGAGGTGTTTAAAAGATAGGTAGATGGGTTGCTCAGAGACATGGTTTAGTAGTGGACAGGTATGGTTGGACTCGATGATCTCAGAGGTCTTTTCCAACCAGGCAATTCTATGATTCTAGGAGTTCATTAGCAAGGCCAGAGAGCCCAGAGGAGCATCCCTGGGAGAGCCCTATTAACTGCAACCTGCTTTGTCCCCTCCTTGTCCGATGGCTGCATGCCTGTGGCATGCAAACCTGTCATGTGAACCACCACACGCGTTCCTGAGGTAGGTATGTGCCACGAGTGAGTGGCCTGAGACGCTGGGTAAAGAGAAGACGGAGGGACCTGCTTAGCACCCAAAGCTTTGCTTTGGCAGACCTGGCTGGACTTCCCCAGAGAAAATTAGTGAAAGAGCCAAGTGACTGGAGTACAGAAGAGGATGATGAGAATAGTATCAGTTCCTACTCTGACATTGTTTCCATCTTTGTGAAATTAAGTGAATAAATTTATATGTCATAATTCTCTATTTCATCAAATGTCTGAAATAACACTGTCTTCCCTAAACCATAGGCAAATGTATATGAATATACTTGCTTCCCCAAATTACAGGGGAGCTGCAAGAATTAATTAGTTAATGTTTGCAAAGTGCTTTGAAGGCAGAAAGCACTCTATAAATGCTAATTATTAAATCAAAGGTTTATCTGACTTTATTACAAAACCAGTAATAAAATAAGTTACATAGCTGTTGCAGGTTGGAAAAGGCACTTTTACTGTCTAAAAGATATAAAGGTTTTAATTAGCAAATGTTTTGAAAGCACTTTGCTGAGGAAAAAAATGCTAACTGTTAATAAAGGTTTTCCCTAATGAAAACAGCTACAAAATATGAACTCCTGGATGCTATTGTAACTTCTGCATATATTATCTAAAGTTTTGTCCCATGACAACAATATTTTTATTTGAGGCACATTTTTTGTAATATTGATGAACAAAACTGTGGTTATGTTTGTCAAATAAATGTTCAGATGCAGCAGGAGATTAAAGGTATCATTCTTATCAGAGAATAACAAAACCTAATGTATTGTCAAATTATACATACATACATATACCATTATTTTTGCTATTTAACTTAAAAGTTGTATTTTGCTAAGCTTCCAAGCTTCTGCTAATTTACAAGGTTCAGCTCTTCCAAATGCTGTATTCTACCTGCACATATATGACTTGTTATCTACATGTTACCTTAAAATTTAAGCATGCAAACAGATCTGAATCTTTTACACATAGGCATTTTGAAAAACTGAATTCTGAAAGTGCCTCAAGCCTTCTGAAACACTGCAGATCTTTAGGTTCACATAGTTTCATCCTACCCAGAGAAACCTTTTGTTCACCTGTTTGTGACACTTCCTTCCCCTCTGGATTTAATAATATAAACCTGGGTATAATAATATGAGCATGTTAATTTATTAATATAATAATTAATGTATTAACATAATTGGTTCTGATTCATCCCCTTCCTACATACATTTTAGACATAAACTTGCTTTTAGAGCCTTCTAGGCTCATATTATTGTTATTTCAAAGTTATCAGATGGTATCAGTCTTTCTCAAGTGCCTAGGCTAGAGGTTTGAAAAGAAGTTTGAAAGTAGATCTTGATATGCTTAATACCTGTTGTAATGTCTGCCTGCGGTTGTAGAAAACATGAAACCTTGAGCAATAAGGAAAGTCTTATTAATCTGCTTTGCTGAGAGGGAAGAGGCATGCCAACATCCTCCCTACTTAAAACTCTGCTGATGGCAGGAGGGTGAGGATGTGATCAGCCAGGCCTGCTCAGTGCAGCAATGCAGCCTGGCTGCCAAGGCAGAAGCTGCCCATTTCCACAGTCCAGGAAAAAAAATCCCTTGTGCTGCCCTTAGTGCTCCCAGCAGGAAGGAGGGGTCCAGGTCTTGCTCCTACAGAAACCAAAGGGGTCTGCTGCTTTCAGATGTCACAGACTCGTGGTTCCAAAAGGTCCCTCTCAAACAGCCCTGAGGGAGGCGGTAGTATATGTTCATTGAGTCATAAATCACAATGCCATATGGCAGGAAAATGTCCAGAAGATTATATGCTACAGCAATGGGTTATGTCTATTTCTGTGCTCTTACTATATAGCTCTTCTAGGCAGATGGGGAGAGTCAGAGCAGCAGCAGGAGTGATAAACCTTTATCACTGCATCCATTTGTCAAGCTGTCCCTGAAGGAAAGATGACTGAGATTTTTTGGCAAGGTGGCAGGGTTCAGTGCTGGGGACTGGAAGGGCCGTCTAGGAATAGATGGAAAATTGAAAGTGTTTGGGAGACTTGTTAAAATGTCAAAGGGGTCCTTAGCAGAAGAAACTAAAAATTACTGAATTTCTTTAAGCCTGGGGTTCTTTGAGTGTGTTTTCTGGGGTTCTTTCTTTTCATATTTACCTTATAAAAACATAATTATTATATCTCTACAAAACAATTCCAGACTAATAAACAGATAGTCCAAATTATTTTGTAATCAGTCTAAAATTACACATTGTGAAATAAAGTACCAATGACACAAAGCAAGAGCAGTAGTGCTGAAGTAAGGCCTTGAATGATATTATTGTTATTATTATATCTATTAGCCTTTATTTAAAAAAATATAGGAAATTGGGTGGCCTTTCTGGAGAAAATTTACAGATTTTAAGATTAATGGACAGTATTAAGATTATACTAAAAATTGAGACAAAAGAATATTTGGTCAAGATTTTTAATGCTACATTAATTAAATCAAACTGGACTCTGGTAAAATAAAGGTACACACAAATCTTTGTATGTCAACTTCCATTGAATAATTTTGATGGCATCAGAATTAAAAAAGACAGGTATTCAGTCCTGTATTTTGACTGTGTAGTTTAGCTTTTCACATTCTGATGATTACCAGCAGTATTGGTCCACTCATGGATGGTAACGACAGAATTAGAAATAATGCAGAAAAAAGCAGACATGCTCAAGTAGTACTTCTGTCTTGTAGGTGGGGAAAAGGCAAATTAAGTATTAATAAATGATGCTGATAAAATACTCCCTGCTGTGACAGTAAATTGTGAAAAAACAGGCGTGATGGCACGAGGACAGGCATTAGAGCTTTGGAATATGATGGCCAAAAGTAAACAATATGAGATTCAATAGGAAAAATATAACATCATGTATCTGCGACACAAGTATGCAGAGGATGGCTGCCTTAGTCCTGGAAGTCCCTGTCACAGGAGAAGAGTTTAGGTCACAGTAGCAATCCTTGGGCACAAGTCTCAGTGAGGTGCTGTGGCAGAAGGAGTTAATCTAATCTATGACCAAAAAACTGTGGAAACTATAGTAGAAGTGAATAAACGCCACATATTCCTATGCTTGGCATTAGTGTGACTATTGCTGGAGAGTTAGTTCTGTTTCTGATATTTCAAACTGAAGAAAGATCTTTAGTTGGAGTGGAGTCAGAGAAGAGAAATGAAAATGATTAAGGGACTGGAAAGTGGGCTTTATAGTGAAAACTTACCAAAGATGAGATTAAGAAGTGATTTGATCATATTATATACATTTGCAAAACACAAATAGTCATTTCCACTTGTGCAAGATGAGGTGTAAACACATCTGATAAAATACAAGAGTGAAAAACTCTGACATGGAAATGGTTTCCTCTTTATAGCCATGTTTAATTCTACTATGTATAGAGCACTAAAACTAAAATCCAATATTTGAAGAGAATGCAAAAATCAGCTGCTTGACTTGCTTCAAATAGAAATTCAAGTTACTAACATTCAGCTCTTTGTGTTTCCTGTAATCATTTGAAGGCAACCCTAAAAATTATTTTTTCTATTTGGTTTGGTATTCCATTATCCTTGCTTACTTTAGCAACGTAGTTTTCATTCTACCTGCTAGGTGTTTGCTTTCAAGAAAGTCTCTCTTGTGACTTGTCCCAGAACAATTTGCTTATACAGGTACATAGATTAAAAATATGAATAAGCTTAGCTACACATTGAGACAATCTCACGTCTCAAAATCATGTGTAGCAATCCCTGTCGATTATATCACAGTGTTGGTCAGGAAAAGCTTTGCAAAGGTTAAGAAGCTCTGTCATACCCTGGAGTTGATAACTGTTTGCCCTGTACCTAGCTAGATGGCATATGGAATAGGGGATCATGTTAAGAATTTAAATCATTGGAGTAACAGGACCTCACTGGTGCTGCACAAGTATCAACTGTCAGGTAAAGCAGCAGAGAAAACATAAAGTTTTGACATGCTCATTATGGGTTGTCTTTCATCCATCACTGTTTGGCTTTGGGGTTTTTTGCTATTTCTTAGTTTTCTGCAAGTCCTTCAGTTCAGTATTTGACATTGTTTCAAAAATATGACATGACAAGACATCATAATTATTCTGTCATGATGATTCCGTATATTTGAACATATGAATCCTCTGTAAATAAAGTGAAGGGATATGAAAGAGAATTTTAGCTCTGCAGTCTGGTTTAAGGCCTTTGATTTTACTTTGATTTAGAAATGTCATGGTTCACTGCAAGCTCACCAGAGTGAGTTTAATGGATTAGAATATGTTATTAAAATGAGATTGCTGGAGAAGTGTATTCCACAGATGTAGAATACTGAGAAGGGAGACTGAACAAAACGACTGGTGAAAGGCCTCCAGTGCATTAAAAGGCAGTATACTCTACTTTTTCTTTCTTGCCTTACAGCATAAAGGGCAGGAGCAGCACTACAGGTTCACGACAGCAGACAAATTTTCTGGTTTTAGCTTTTCTTCATTTATGTTGATGCATCAAAAAAGATCTCTTAAAGATATATACAGCAAAGCATTAATCTTTCATAAGGTGCTACAGACACAAAATGTGCATATATGTGTTCTTGAGAATTTTTTATGTTCTTTTTGAGATTTTTTTTCTGAAACATGATTTCCTTTGAGGCTTCACTTGATTCAAGAAAACCTCTTTTCACAAACAGCTCCTTACCTTCTTCTCCCCTGCCCCAATGTATTTCTTTCTTTCTCTTACCAAAGCAAAACAAATGCTTGTTAGCCTGCTCATGATCTATGAAAACCATGTAAAACTTAAAAAAAAGAAGTATTTAATTGCTCACATCTTTGCTTTCTCTTCGCATCTTGGCACCTGTGATAAGTGATGTTACTTGCAATTTGAGAACAGCTCTTTCCCTGCAACGAGTGTAGAAGGCACACCGATTCCCACGGGGAAAACGGCTTTCAGCTTCCAGTTGCTTCTTCTTCTTCTTCCAGCTGTCACCGGATGGAGCTGCTGATGTGGCTGTTGGTGCTGTTTCGAGGCCACCCAAAGACATGCAACATACTCACCTCCCCTCAGAGCCCTTCCCCAGCAGAATCCAGAGGTGAACGCTCCTGTTTTGGCTTTGACCCTATTTTTCTGTCTCACAAGAGTAGGATTGTTTGAGTGGCAACCCCAGCCACGACTCTAACAGCAGATGTCACTGTCGGCAGCACAGTCCTTTGCTGGCTGTTCACAGCAACAGGTACGGAGGTGACTTACAGCCACTGACCAGACTGTTCCAGGGAGTGGGGATGTGGGATGCTCCAGAGAAGGGAGCAGCATGGTTGATACAAGTATGACAGCACACCTTGGGGAGCACAGCATGGAGACTCATCAGCTGTGTGGAGTAAGCCCGGTCCATTAGTGTCAGCTCTGCTGCAGCCCTAGCAGGTCAGAGCTGATGGCTGCTGAACAACGGCAGCATGAGAGAGACCAGGTGTAAGAAGAAAGGAGTTGGGAAGCGGAAGGCAAGGAAAAGAGCAGGAGCCAGCACCTGCCATGGAAAAAGGTGACACTACTTTTCCTGCCCCCACCTCATTCAGTGATATATCAAAAATTACGATGAATCTTGGTTTAAATGTATGGAGTGAAAACTAGGTGGAAGCTGCAGAACAACCAACCCTTGTTCTGCTACATTTTGAGGATACACTCCACTTTATTTCCTAGGGTTGAAAGGCCTAATTCTGCAATCTGAAAAAAAGACCAAATGAATTGTTTCTGAGTTCCTGGAGTGGGAAGCAGGCTGCTGCCTAAGAGTATTTTACTTCTTTCACATTTGTTATGTTCTGGAAAAAAAGGTATCAATGGTTAAGTAATCAGAGAGTTTCTGAGCTAGTGCTTGAAAACATCATTTTTCTTCTTTATATACAAGAACACTCATAGTTGTTTCTATTGCTGAAGGTGGCATATTGAGTTGTACAAATGTATTAATTCTTCCATAGAAGAACCAAGGTCTTTTGTGAGTGATAATGTCCACGATACCACAGAAGGGTGCAGAGACTGGAGTCCTGAGGAGGTTTCTCTCTTGTTCTGATTGTCTAGCAAGACTAAAAGGAAAGTAGCACTGATTCTAAACACCTGGCTGCTCACTTGCAGGGGCACCTCTGGCCTGGAGTTCAAGAATCCAGTTTGCAGTGTAGTAGTTTCTTTATTTTGGTATGTTTGAATTATGTGGCATGTTTTTGTGCTCTTTAAAGATGTGGATAGATGAGCAAACAGGAGTCTCATGAAGTCCAACAAACAGAAATGCAATGTCCTGCACCTGAAGAGGTACCATGCACCAGTACACACTCCAGGCCAACTGGCTGGGAAGCAGGTTTGAAGAAAAAGACCTGGAGGTTCCTGTGGACAAAAAGCTGATCAAAAGCCAGCAAAGTGCCCTTGCAGCAAAGGCAGACAGCAGCATCTTGGATTAGTAGTGTTGCTGAGGTGATCCTTGGTGATCTGAGGTGATCCTTGCCCTCTACTCACATTGGTGAGTCCACACATGGTGTGCTGGGTCCAGTTCTGGGCTTCCCTGTACAGGAGACATGCACGTGACATACTGGAGAGAGTCCAACAAAGGGCCACGAGGATGATTAAGGGACTGGAGCACCTCACCTGTGAGGAAAGGTTGAGAATGCTGGGACTGTTCAGCCTGGAGAAGAGAAGGCTCAGAGGCATCTCATCAATGTATATAAATACGTGAAGGGAAGGTGCAAAGAAGATGGAGCCAGGCTCTTGGCAGTGGTATACAGTGACAGTGCGAGTGGCAATAGGCACAAAATGGAACAAGGAGGTTCCCTCTGAACATTAGGAAACATTTATTTCCTGTGAGGGTGACCAAGCACCAGAGCAGATTGCCCTGAGAGGTTGTGGAATTTCCATCCTTGAAGATATTAAAGCATCATCTGGACATGGTCCTGGGCAACTGTCTCTAGGTGGCCATGCTTAACCAGGAAGGTTGAACAAGTTTCCCTCCAGAGGTCCCTTCCAATCTCTACCATCCTGTGATTCCTTTGGTATAGGCATCAACTGTGTATCCTTTGGCTTTGGAGTCACACCTTTACAGAACAGCTGATTATCACCAACAGCTCTGACATTTCATAGTTCAATGATTATGTTTTAATACTTAAATTTTGCAGAGTTCAAATTATTTACTTTGAATTATTGTTCAGTACAATCTTTTCATGCTGTTGGAGGTTGTTTCTTTATTAGTGTATTTAATTTATGAACACATGAGTACAGATAACTACAATTTCTCCATTTGCTGTGTTTCTCCATCAAGAAATTCAAAGGAGAGAGCTGTTAAAACGTTGTCATATGTCTCTCATGTAGACACAAACATTTCATAACATATTCTTGACCATATGGAATTGATAACTTTTATACACCACATTTTACCTGGGAATGAGATACTGAATAAAAGGAATTTTTTGTATTAATTATAATCTTTTCCTTGTGAGAAGAGAAACCTTACCCCAAGTATTTCTGACACCACATATTGAAATAATAAAAATGACACAATGCAGTTCAACAGATTCAGTTCAGGAACTGAAAGCTTCCTATGTTCTCACCCCTATCCTGTTTAATTTAGGTATTTTGTACTCCTCCAAGTCACTTAACACTTTTTTTAAAATGTCCACTGCAAAGTGGACATAATAATATCTTACTGTGTTCTTTAAATTTTTTTCAGTCCTCCAAAAAGTGCATACATCAGGATTCTGGGTTTTGGATAACCAGACTAGAATGAAAATTGCCATACAATTGCATAAAATTCAGCAACATCTCTAGCAGTCTAGCAGTACTAAATCTTGGTATTGATTCATCAGTCCTATTTTTGCTATAAATTTGTACAGATTCAGATTTTATTTTCACAGCATATTGAGCCTCAGTTAGCAATAAGATAGGACTGAGGTTCCTTTGTTGTTGGCCAGGATAGACATCAAAGTACTTTGCATTCATGCAAAGAAATTGTACTTTTTTGAGGGGAAAGAAGAGATTAAAAGTGGGCAAAAGAAAAAAGAAGCTTTTTTTTTTTCTCTCAGATTATAGTGTGGCAGGTTTGTACCTGTTTTATATTTCAAATAAGATTTTTCATTTGTTAGAAGAAAGGTTCCCTAAGCCTCTCCATCAGTCAGAAGATTGGGTTTTTTTTTGTAATGCAGGTGTTAAATACTCAAGTCAATTAGCCCAGTCTACTTAATTTACTGCACTCTGTTTCTGAAAGTAAATGAAGATAAAGAAGATAAACTTACTTCAGGATGTCATTACTAATACACTCCTTTTTGTATTTCATCTATTGCTGCCCCCTTAGATACAACACAGCAGATGTACATGAAGTCCTCTCTTCTGGCTGTGGTGGGAGCACTTCAGAAAGCTAGATTTGTGTGTACAAGTATCAGAGATATATTAAAAAAATACAGCAAGACTGTATCTGTGGAAGATGTAGCATCAAGGCAATGTACCATGACTGCATCAAGAAATTCCATGGGTATATGGTTCAGAGGCTAATTTGGGCCTCATCAACCCTAGGGTTTTTGGAACAACCAAAATTCTCCATCTTCTTTTTCCTTTCTCCACAGAAATATCAGCAGTATGAATCAGAGTTAACAGAATGGAATGCTGTGTTAGTTTAATGAGTGGTTTGGGGTGAGTTTGAGAAGATTTTACCATGAAAATATTACTCACCATTCCATAGTTAGGTTTGAGGCAAAGCTCTTACCACACCATTTCCATTCTACCTACCCTGAACTTTTAATCAGACTAATAATCAGTTAAAATTGTTCTGTGCACTTATTTTCAGATTTATAGGATTATAATTATGTCTGCAAAGACTTGAAACATGTAACTGCTCATTACTTTCTCCTACGCATGCCTGAAGGCAAAAATAAGGCCAAAATTCTGGAAGAAAAAAAAAAAACCCTAATCCTAAAAACCCTAGTATATATTCATTTGAAGCAGAACCTGGTATGGTCTTTTTCACTTGATACTCTTGGAAGTCTTTACAGGACATCCTATTTTAGCAGCAAGCTGTCCAGTTGAATATCAGTGGAAAGAGCAGGCTTTGGATGAAAGAGAAAAGTTAAATGAGCATAAACATTATCAGCTTCTGCACAGCTTCATCATAAATTCAACCAGAAACAATATTATTCAAAGATCTTTTACTCTCAGATGTAAACATGCATCAGAAGCTGACAACAGTATACGCAGCACTCCTCCTCCTTTCCCTCCTCATGCACATACACTGTTTTTCTTTATGGGACTTTTAAAACCCTTCATAAAACTAAAAATCTCGTAGCATAAAGGACCATAAACCCCTATTTTTCGTTGGGTTTTTTTTTGGAAAACATAGCTGTCAGATAGAATTTACTTTGTTAAAGAAACACACAAATATTTATAATGCTGAAAATACTGACTATTTTATAGAGTTCTACAGTAACTATACATGAGGGAATTCAGATGACTTGTCCATATTTGGACAACAATAAACACTGTGTTTAAGTGTCTAAAGAAACCCAACATAACCAATACATATTTTCAAACATTTCTGTCAGATGTTTTTAAAAATTCATTATGTCACCATACTTCATAATTCATTCTGCACTCAAAGTCTGTTTGAAAGCATCAGAGGCTGAACTATGTAGATTTTCAGGGAGACAGCTGTGGCTCTTGATTCAGAGCCATTTGCGGATAGTACAAGTTAGAGTTGTAACAGCTGTAAATTTCTTCAGGGACATGACTCTAGTGGATCATCAAGCTAAGGGAGTCTCTTGTTATGGAAGGACAGGGTGCAAAGATGCCTTTTTTAATCACAGTCAGTCCCAAGAACAGATTTACGGTGAAAGACGCAAGCATAGGGTATCAGGAGATTGACTACACTAGTACAGCCTGGAGTAGGGTATGCTTCTTGTTATGGGAGGGGGTGCAACCATTTGCCTTTGCAGACCTCCTTTCTGGATTCAGACATTTCCACACTTGTGTTTCAAACTTTTGCAGACATTTTTTCTCCTAACTGATGACAGTAAGTAAAAAGGACACAAAATAGTTATTATTCTAATTCCCTTTAACTACATACTACTTATAATGTGAACTTCTCCAGACTGGTTAAACATGCATACGTGAAGCAAAAGAGATGAACAATTAGCTTTTTAGTTGAGCATATCTTGTTATTTATCATACTTACTGATAAATAGTTAAGTCATGCCATAGCGACGTTGTTCTGCGCTTTTGAACAACTTCATATGCACCCTTCTGTGTTTGCAATAAAGCATGCTTACATCTTCTGAACTCTGCTGTCTTATGCAATTAAGCCAAACAATCTGTGGTATGCTGTCAGCTGACACTGTCAGCACAAAATGCTAGGCAGGTTATCAGTTGAGATGTAGGAGGTATAGTTGAAAAATTACTTTTCGTTAGAATTTATAGCATATTTTAGGCTAGAAAGGATCATTATGAACATCTGTTCCATCTTCTGGTATTAGACATATGAAAAAATATTTAAGGATAGCAAAAGAAATTATTTTCTACCAGTCCAAATTGCAAAAGAGCAAAAACAGAGAGGATAATTGGATTGTTTTGTACAACACCAGCAGTCCTTCAAAAAGCTAAATGTTTTCACTGGTAATATTAAAGGTCTGGCATTTACTTACACAAATATTACCTACTTTTTATCAGTCTGACTTCAAATATTATTACTCCTAAGCAGTCCTATGCTGGTATTCTGGACTGTATAACTATAAATGCAAACACAATGAAGTACTCAAACAATGGAAAATGGAGGGAGAAAGGGGAGAGCCTAACACCATGCAACAGTTTAAGTGTAAGCACATCTGTATACACACACACACACATATATATACAAATTAGACAATTATGCAATGATGTTAGTATATTTCTTTACAAAAATTAAGAGCTGCAATTTTGATCTATTTGTACAAATGAAAATATTGATGTTTTCTGGTGAAAGTGTTACCCTAGTAAAGATGGTTACAAATCAGATCCAGATCCATGTGGATCTCATCTGACCAATAAGTAAAGATGTGGTTTTGACTGCCTTGGTGGTGACACAGAATAGGATTAAGCATTACCTCAGGTGCCATAATAAGCTTCAGAGGAAGCATTGACATAAATGCAGTTTCAGTTTTGTCTTGGTATTACAGATTTTCTAATCTCATGCTTTCTTTTGTGTGGGTTTATTTAGAGAGTAGGAGTATAGGAGTGCTGCTGTATAACAGGCTTGCTTCTGCAGGATGAAAAAAGCTGTATCATTATGAAAACTCCTTGTTAATGCCAAAGATAAGTAACTGGCAGGTAGTTTCAGAAAGAAAAGTATATCTTCTATAGCTTTTTATCAACTTACAGAACAAAATGTCTTACTGATAACTCAAAATGAACTTTAAAAGAGAAAAGGAAATCCAGTTTATCCTGTCCCACAACTGCCACATGTACTTTCTCACTGTAGGATGTCACCTATAAACGTGTTTACAAAATTAGAGTCAACTATTTAAAAGGACACAAATGTAAAAGGATAATAAAAGTACTTTTTTACACTGATGGAAAACAAGACTGGACTTTATAAGCCAATTAGCTCATTGAAACTTAATGTTTTCAATTAAAATAAATGAGTCTGTCACTTTAATAGGCAATTATACTGTTTCTTTCCCTAAGTGGCTGAACTCTTATGGATATCCAGAAGTTAGAATGGCCTAGGTTTTCTACACTGTTAATCACTGGGGCCGTACTTCATGTACATACTTCCACTGCACAATACTTAATGCAACAGATGAAAAAGAAAATCTTCAAGACAGTCTGGAGCTCAAAATACAGGTATTTTGGGGAGGTATATGAGCCAGTTGAAGAGATAATGTTACAGAATAAAGTAAGTAGAATGACTAAAATATTACAGGTCTTAGCTCTAACAGATTGTCAGTTAGCTAAATCAAAATAATATCTTGCTGGTACTTTTTTCTATTTAGGAGCAGATGCAACAATGGGACTTAGATACCTGTAAATTAGTTACTGCAATGCCTAACTGTCAGCTATGTGGCCTCTGAAGTGTAATCCAAAAACTTGTTATGTTCTGAACAAGTTCAATACTTCATCTCAGAAGAATAATTCATAGAGCTGAATGCCAAAGATAGCTATAATGCAGTAGATAAGCAGATTTTTTTTAAAAAAAAGAAAGAAAAAAAGGACAGCTCTGTTCCCTAGACTTCCTCTCTCAGGAAAATCTTGTTACTTTAAACCAGTAGCTTCAAGGGAAAAGAAAAACACTCTAGGAAACAAGGACTAAAACTTGGGTTACCTAGGAGTCTTAGCCACTAAACTAGGAAGTAATATTACTCCCTCCTCCCCCCCCAGGTGCTCTACTTCTGGTGCCAAACCTTGGGAATCAGATACACATGCAAATTAATAGAGCTCATTAAGTTACCTTCTATCAGCTGAACCATGGTAACCAGCCTGGAGTACTCTTCTCCTGTAGCAAATGCACGATACACGCACAGTAATTCACACCTGGTTTCTATACTTAATGCGGTTTAGCTGTCTGCTTTTTAGGCCAGAAGAGTTCAGGGCACAGATGGTGCGTGCACGTGTTCTCCAGTGGTGCTTCTGTTAAAAAGACCAAAAAAAAAAAAAAAAAGCAGTAAGTTTAGGTACTTCCAGGGTTAAAGAAGGGATCCCTTTTTTATTTAAATTTTGAACTCAGGTATTTTAAATGTTAAGGTCCTTTTCAGGAACCCTTGAGCCTTGCTGGAGTTTAGCGAGAGTTGACAAGGATGTGAAGCGAGGTGAGCGGGACCTGCCTGGCAGGGAAAGGAAACTCTGTCGATAGCACGACGACTCAGGGCCGGGACGCAGCGGCGAGGCTGCCTCTTCCCGGGGCAGGCTCCCCGCGTCCCCCAGGGCCGGGACATCCCCTGCGCCACCTGACGCGGGGCCAGCAGCGAGTTCGCAGACAAAGGGACGGGCGCCGGTCGCGGGCCGGCAGCGCTCGGTGGGCCGGCGGCCCTCACGCCGGGGCGCCGCTTCCCTCACCTCAGCGCGCCGCTCTCTCCCGCGGGGAGGTGGTGGCTGGGGGGCTCCCGCGCCCTCGCAGCTGCCCAGAGCGGCTGCGGGGAGGTGGCCGGGGTGCTTAAGCGCCACGGAGCTGACGGCGCGGCGGCAGCTGGCAGCCCGGCCCGCGAGGCCGCCGTCCCCTCAGGTGGTTGTTTCCTACCCCCGCCCCGGCCAGGCCCCTGCGCGCCGCGGGCAGCGCCCGTTTGGAGGCAGGAGGAAGCAGGAGAGGGTCCCTCGCTGCTTGTCCCCTCTCTCCCGCCCCACGCGCTCCCTGGCTGGACGTTTTCTGTCCCCGGCCCGGGCCTGCCCTGCCCAGCCCGGCAGCGGCGTCGGGCAGCGCCGGCAGGGTTAACCCTGAGGAATGCGGCGGGAGGAATGTGCATGCAGATGAGATGGATGCTAATCTCATGCTAATGAGCGGCGGCCGCGGCCGCCCGGGGCTCAGCCGGGCTCCCCGCGCCCAGACGGCAGCTGGGCTCTGCCGGCAACCCTGACCCGGGCTGCCGCGGCGCGGCCAAGGCGGCAGCCCAGGCATGGTGGACTGAGAGCCGGCCGCGGAGGAGGGCTTTCCTGGGCGTCCGCGAGCGACCCGCTGCCTGCTCCCGGCCCCCCGGCGCGGGTGGGGGCTTTTCCCGCTTCCCGTCGTTCTTTCTGTCCCTATGGAGCAGCTACCCCCGCCGGCCGACCATGCCTAGGAAAGCGGGTAATGGGCAGCTCCCTTTACCCGATGGCTGGGAGGAGGCGAGGGATTACGACGGCAAAGTCTTCTACATCGACCACAACACCAGGCAGACCAGCTGGATTGACCCCCGGGACAGGTGGGTGCGCGGCCAGGGCGGTGGCAAGGCCCGGGGTGAGGGGGTGGGCTGGGGCGGTGCCGGCGGGCCCCTCGCTTCTGGGGCAGCTCCGGCACGGAGAGTCCAGGGGGAAGTGCGGCCGGGGCTGCTCCTCTGCGGCACGGGAGCGCGGGAGAAGCCCCTGTTTGCAGCCGAGCACGCCGTGCCCCCTTCCCGCCGGCATGGGTACGTGTTTGTAAGTCCGCTGCATGAACTGATGTTGGGGGGAAGCCTGTAGAGCCTCTTCTCGGAGGCGACGGGGGCCGCTGGCGTTTGGAGAGTTCCCGACAGGTACCGAAGTTTCCGAGTCCCTCCCAAACCAGAGCCGCTGGCTTTTCGCCATCCCTGTTCCCCAGAGCCGCCTCCCTCCCTCCCGGCCGGCGGAGCGTCCCGGTCGCTTGGCCCTCCCCACCCCCCCGAGATCGCCTGCCCCGCGGCCGGCCCGGCCCGCCCGTCCGGAGAGGTCTCGGATGCTGGCGCAGAAGGAGCCGGGGCGGCGGGAGGCCTCGTGTGCTCGCTAGGCCTCAGCAAGCCCAGATCCCCTCAGCCCCCCGCCAGCCGCAGCCCGGGGCGTTTGCTGCCCTTTCCAGGGCTGAGCGCCGCTGATCGGCAAGTGCCGCCCTGAGCGAGGTAACCGGCGCCAGGGCTTCGCGCCCCGGAGCGGCCGGGGCAGGGCCTTCAGCTGGGGGGGGTTCCGGCTCTTGGGGTCGACTTCAGTGGCTGTTAGTAATAGCTGCATGATAGACGCCCAAGATACCTGTTGTAAAACGTGTGTTTTGTCCAAAGTGGTCCTGAAAAGTAATTAAACTCTGCGTGTATTATGAAATTCATGTTGGTACTGAAAACAGGGCAGTCAAATTATCGAAAACTTGAAAAAGACATTATAAATTTATGGAACAAGCTGTACTGCATTATACATGACGGCCTTGGTTTGTATTTCCCTGGTGAAACTAAAGAGGCAGTTGTGCCGAAGCTTGCTGGCTGTTGGGTAGGTGCACAGGGAAAGTTTTGACAAGCGTGCTGTGCTGCTCTGCCCTGCCCTGCTCTACCCTGCTCTGCCCTGCTTGCCGCTACGGAGTTTACTCTTACAGCAGTACTTAATAAATTCCTTTGTACTTCAAAATGTGTTAAATACTTTGTAAATTTTAGCGAGGTGGCAAGGCATACAGGACCATATTATTTATTACACCCGGCCTTCTCAGATGGTTGAGTATTTATTTTTTTACCTCAGACAATAAAATCATCTGTTTCTACTGTCTCTAGAAATAGTAGATTTGAACTTTTGTTTAGTTTTAGACTTCTAATTTGTGTTTGCAAAGTAGAATACAAGATGGTATGGTTGAGGTAAAGCAAAATGTGACATTGGAGTGTACTCATTATAATACCGCCTTGTGAGTATACTGATATAAATATATTTTTTAAACATATTCTGTAGGCCTTAAAAGTTCAAGAGTATTCATATTTGGTGGTAAAATTTGATTCTTCATGGCAATTAACAAAGTGGATGGCTAAGTGAGTAACACTTGTGTTTGCTATCCTAAAGGGATAGGATAAATATTATTTCATTAATATAATGATTACAGGTGAGAGAGAAATCGAGCTCTGAGACTTGATAATCTGTAATGAGAGCTAAGGAAGTAAAAACCTTTTTCTGAAAGAGTAGTGTTTGAAATAATTGTTAACCTACGTCAGTCATGCAAAACAAACAGAAAGAGGGATTTTGCCCTAGGTGCTTGAGAGAACCTATGCTTCAATGTATATGGCTCAACTGTGAAGCTGAATTGCCTGCACAGAGACTGACAAACCCATTTAATGTGCAGGTTATAGTATTTTTATTTACAAACTGTATTTTATTGGTGACCTGGTTTGGAAAAGTGAATAAGAAATGAATGAAAATCCTGTGATGACTTTGCTTTAGATTCCATTGTATCTTCCAGGTATTTAGAGAACATATGCTCAGAAACCATATAGGACATAATTAGAGCTTGCTGTTAGAAAAAATAAAAAAGTGATCTTCCAAGTTTGTCAATACAATAAAATCTGGATTTGTGCCGTTTCTAAAACTTAACTTAAACTGTCAAAATGAAGATAATGGATTCTACAGGGAGACTGGAAACACATTCCCTTGTTTGATGATACTTTACAACTTTTTTCCCCCAACTCTTGTCTCTGATGGAGGTCATAAAGTTTTCATAATGTACTTGTAGAATATTATGGTACATGGGCTCCTAAAATCTTTCATTGATAAAGCAAGTGTAGAATAGGTAAGTTTTTATGGACGATATTCCTTCTGCTGTTGTTACACTATATTCCCTGGATGGGTACATAGAAAAGTCATGTTTGATGTTTTAAAATAATTTTATCCTTTTTGATTTAGAAAAAACAAATACTGAAGACTAGTGCTGTGAGACATCAGCCATACGTCTGTGGGTTGCCAGGTGTATTTGAGCACAATTGGGAACCTCTTTGTTACTGATCTAAAATATTAGTGTCTAGAAATAAGCTGAGGATTGAAAATGCCATATTGCAAAGCTTCTTTGAAAATTCTGTGGGTTTGGGGTTTTTTTCATATAGTGATGCTTTTTCTAATGTGCTTTTCTAGACTGTTGTGTTAGTACATGTATTTGTAACTGCTTGTGTGGTGCAGGTCTGTTAATATAATGATAACCTTGTGTACAGCTGTGAAAAAAACTTAACATCAGCTACAAGCTTGAGGCTCAGTTTTCAGTTTTGCCCACTTCATTTATCTGAGTAATCCCATTGGCATTAGAGAATCTCACACTTGTAAGGGCAAGAGTGACTTGGCTTGTTGTGTTTTAGGAGTGTTGTGAAAGTTATTTGAATTGCTCTGTTCTTTGGGGATTTTTAATGTTTTGCACTATTCAACAGTGATTTTTCTTCCTAAGCACTTGGGGTACTGTGTTGATTTGCTTTGAAGACTGGTGGCCCAAAAGAGAGGGTACTTTAAGATACAAAGTGTGAGAAAGAGAAATATAAATGCAAGAATGTGCTAGTTGTAGTAACATTTTCACTCACTAAATATATAGATGTTGCTTTCTTATGACTCCTCCAAGCTATAGCAAACGGAGAACTCGCTGATCTTGACAGATCTTCTGAAACTGGTTTATTGTAAGAAGGGAAATAGCCCAAAATATCAATATCCTGCTACTGCTTGACAAAGTTACAAAAAGACAACTATAGACTGAAGAGGATGAGCCAGATGAAAAGGTGAGAAAGGATTAGAGGAATTCCTACCTTTCTTTAAAGTTCCCTTGAAACTCTTTCAAGTTCCTGGGATACTGGGTTACAGTAAGGTGTTGATGTGGGTTTTTTTTCTGATAGACAGTTAAGAGGGGCTTGGGGTGGAGACAGAAGTTTGAAAACAGTTGTTTTTTGTTTTTTTTTTTCCATCGTTCAACACATTTTAAGTAGGCCTCATGTTTGTTACATTCCTTAGGATAACCAACAGAGTAGAGCACCAAGGAGGAGCAGCATAGGCGACACGAATCTCAGTGCCCTCAAATCTTCAGTAGTTGGATGATGTTTGGTTTTCTCACCAGGAATGCGGGGCTTTTGGTTTCTACATAGTAAATTGTCCATGCTCTACTGCTGACAGATTTTTTTTTTTTTTTTTAAATATAGCCTAAAATTAGTTCTGCATCACAAATTCTGACCATGCAAGTGATCTTTATTTAAATGTTTATCTGCACTCCTTATAGAGTGGCAAGGAGTGAGCTGCTATGAAAACAAAACTATGCTTTCTTTGTGTCCCCTTTTCACTTCTCTTTCTACTGAGGAAAAAAATCTGTTTAAAATATATTTATACATTTGAAATAGTTCATAATGTACTTTTGCTAGAATGTTTCTAGAGTACTTGCTAACTATATAATCAAGAAAGTGCTTGAGAAACATCAGATGTGCAGAAACCAGAGAACTTTACAAGTTAAGAGATTGTGAAAGAGTTTTCTTTGTGGTGATGTGGACAGGGAATGCAGTTGGCATTGCTGCTCTATCTTTTGGAAAGGTGAAAACACTACAATTTTTATCATGGAATTCTGTAACTAATGCAAGATTTGTCTGAATTAGAACCTTTATTAGGTTTCAGCAATTAAATGTTACTTTTTCATTGGAATTTGCTTTCTCTTGTCCTGTGAACAGTGGAGGCTGTGAGGAGGGACAATACTGAGGTTGAAGTTACTTGAGAAGGGAGACTTTCATCCTGTCTCTTCCCTGGGCACTACCGTAGCTCGGGGTGTGTGGTTGAAGGCTTCCAGTCACAGTGGAGACTCAGAGAAATCGGACGCATGTAAGATACCATGCTGGTAAAAGTTAAAGGCAGCAAATAAGAGGGAAGCAGAAAAGGAACAGCATGATTGGAGGCACTATCAGAGATTGGGAAATACATTTGGATTGATTCTTTTTTGGGTGGAAGTAAGCTGTGTTGTGACAGATGAGTAGAATAACTTTTGCTATCTGGAGTGTCTGATGTCTAAGGCGAGTACAGTTCTGTGTGAAATGGTGATTGCAGGATGTCAGCTAAAATAGGAAGAAACTCTGAAATGTTAAAATTTCTGGGTGGGTGGGAGGGAACAAAATTTAGGCAAGAAATAGGAATATGATTCATCTGTCTTTTGAATAATAATTATATTAAATTGTGCATTAATAATTACATTTTGAAAGGGATGTATCTTAATTCTGTTTTAAGTGCAAATATCAATATTTCTGATTTAAGGTACAGCTAGAGCAACTACCTGATAAATCCTTTCTTTAGGCTACTGCTTGATAAGAATTTAATGGCAAACTATCACTGAAAGGTTCTCTTTCTCATTTCCTTTCTATTTTGCCTTGCATCTCCTTTATTTGCTAGTAGCTGAGGAGGGAGTGGGGCTTTTACGTTTTTGGTGGTGGGAAGTTGTTAAATGAGTGCCTCAACATACCTTATTAAATTCTAACCTTAATAAGAAATAGTCACCTGACTATTTTGGAGAATCAGTAGAAGATCATTTGATGACTCTCCAAGGTTTACACAGTACCCAGTAGTGAAGTAGCACTTTTTTTTTTCCCCCAGATATCTTTTTTTCTGCCTTGTTTCATCCTTGTTTCATCACTTGCTGGTTTTTATCCTAATTGTACATAATTTGTTCCTGTCTCCTTGTCTGCTCGGGAGTATGCATATTCCCTGTGAAACTGTCTGGTATCTCGTTCTGGTTTCAGTGACAGGTTGGGAACTGCTTTTACTTAATTGATGTATATTTATTCAAAATAAAACCTGTGATGCAAGTACTGAACTCGCAATGAGAGACTAGCTGTGTCTGAACTTCTGACAGCTTCATTTGTTTATCCAGTGTAAAGTAGAATTCTAATATTACAGTGCTAATATAGCTGTGATGGCATCAGACAGTGTTAAAATACATAGTGGTTGTGTATGTGGGTTTTTTAACCACTCTGTCATTGGCTTGGGGCTATGTGTTGTTGATTTTAGCGTTAGTGAAAATGGCTATGGTCACTCTGAGATAACACTTTTATTCTTTATTTCTCTGGAGGTGATAGGGCTGCACTATATCTTTCATCTCAGAGCATGTGAAGTTAACGAGTCAGGAAATGCTATGGAGTATTTGCTTATGTGTGCAAAGTATGTACCACTGGTTAAAGCCAAAGACTGTGACCTGGTATGTGAAGGAGGGCAACTGGTCTAGACTGTGGTTTATCCAGACCTGTGTCTGTAGTACTTGCCTACTGGAGCAATTTTGATTAAAACTTATCTTGGTTTACAAGATAGGATTACTGTAGTTGTCATGCACAACGTAAATCTTAATGAGAAGTTGTACACATGAAGGAAAAAAGACCTTTCCTCAAATGAATGGAGCTGAGCTGTTTGCTAGAGATGTTGTCCTACTACCGTGTCATTAAATGAAGGAATCCTTCAGAACTATCTTACCTGTTCTGAGAGGGGGAACTGGCTTTACTTTGAAGTAGTGACTGTGAAAAGTCTTCATCCTTACAGGTAAGGGTCAATGTAGAGATCAAATGGAGCAAATTATTTACAACTTCAGAGATCTGTGCAGATTACATTAGGAGTTCTCGTTTTCCTCCAGTTAAACAACTTGTGTTCAACCCTTTGGTTAAGATTCTGTGCTTTGAACATATTAAGGTTATTAAAATAAGAAAATTTCTATACTTCCACTTACTGATGTTTGTAACATCTAGAGATAAGTTGAATTTTGTGAAATAGGTTTTATTTTGGCTTTCTCACTACTTTTTTTTCTTTTTAGCTTCAAAAAATGTTATAGGTATTTGAGATTTCACAGTTTTTACATCACAGATGACTAACAACTAGAGGAATAGTCATTAAAGTAATGGAAGGGATTGAAAATGGACCAACATATGGTAATGTTTCCATGGTGAAACATTTTCAGAAAGGCACGAATAGAAAAAGTGCTGAGATTCCACAACTGTTATGCTGGGATGTGTAAATTCTTATTACATCAACCTGCAAGGGAAATGGAAAAAGGTTGTAGTGGGGTGATGCAGCCTTCTGAGTCTGGATTGTCATGCTTCTGTTTACCTGTCCTTCTTCTGCCACTAAATAGTAAACTGATCTCAGGAGATGATTTGGCTAAAAGGAAACCCCTTGTTTTTAGGGCTATTTTCCAGTCAAATCAACTTGTGTCACTGAATGGCTGCTAGTGCTGGTGCAAGGCAGGAGGCAAGTCCAGAGCTGGGGGCAAAAGGAGAGAGTGGTGCTGTAGAAACCAAGATGCAGATCAATCATAGTTACCATGGAAATGTATTCTTAGGTGTCCATTTCTTTTGTTGTCTGTCTCTGTTGTTTTCTTGTGTGTGTCTTTGTGTTCAACACCTTTGCTTTGCTGTGAACCGGCAGTACATCTGTCACAGACATCTTGTCCTAAATGTGTTTTCTGTTACCAATAAACCTTTATGATGTTACAAACTTTTTACTGACTATTCAGATGTTTGTCGTTGTGAAGCAGTTAATGAAGAGAAATTTTATCATTGCACAGTTGCAGAATTAGATTCTGTTTTCCAGGAATGTGCTGCTGTTGACAATGTACTCATAAATAGCTAATTTCTACTGTCTATGAAAGTAGATCAGCAATTCTTTGACTCTGGTGTGATTTTTTTCCCTAATTATTCATAAAACATGTTTTAGACTGTGCTGGAAAGTATCTCACCAGAATGATGATGTAATTCAAGACTTTGAATGTTTTATTGTGTGAAGCAAGCTGGAGCCATTCCTCTTCATGTATTTGAGGGAGTCATCTGTATGGACAAATTGACTTGTCCTTTGTTTGGAAGGAGCAGCTAGTGGCTGAAAAGGGGAGTGAGACAGTAGTTACGGTTTCCCCTTTGTGTTGCTTGAGTATTTTGTAGGGTTTTGCTTGGTGGATGGTGGTTTGGGGTCTTTTCAAATAGTGCATTTTGAGCGTTGCTGAATACTGTTGCTCTTTCCAGTGACTTTTCCTGTGCAAAGCCATTAGTGATGGTGAAGTTCCTGCCTGATGAAGTCAAGCGCTGGCTCTTGTTTTTAAAAGGCTAATGAAACAGCTTCTTGGGAGAGAGATTGCTCCCCCTCATTCTTTAAGTGTATGTTTTTAAGTCTAATTTGCTTTTGGAATTTTTTTGGTTAGTTAGGACTTCTGGGCTAGAGGCAGTCTGTCAGTGTATAAATGTATTCTGTCAACCGAAACAATCATTTCCATCTCATAGAACAAGATGAGATGCTATCCTTTGAACCTGGATACTGTTTGTACTTGAAGAAAGGCAACTTTATCTCATCAACTCTGAATACGTATTGTATTCAAAGTAATTGTTTGGGTATGTAAAGACGTATTGTCTTGGGACAGCAAACTCAAATTTCTGCATACTCTTGCTGCATGCTACACAATACTGTAGGTTGGACCTGCTTTGTTATGTATGTGCTATTTTTCTCAATTCATTAAATCAAACTTCAATCTTCATTTGAAAAACAAGAACAACTGTGCTAGGATGCCTTCCATAATATACTGTTTGTTCTGATAATCAGACTTTCAGTGTCTAGAAATACCTTTTTTGTTGTTGTTTTGGTATAGAGGAAAAGATCTAGAAGAATCTGTATTTTTAACTAAATCCTTCTAGGACGCTCTTTGTACAAGCAACTTTCTGGTGGTATTAATGAAGGTACAAGTACTTTACACACCTATTGTTTCTTTTTAAAGTACTTCTAAGTGCTAAACTGTAGTTTTGTCTAGACAAGCATATTTTATGGCCTACAGATCTGACCTGTGAAGAATTCTTACTCTGATTTAATACCCTGCCCTTCGCTCTTAAGAGCTTACCTCCCTCACAGAGCTAGGAATGCCTGACAAAGAAGTGGGTACTTTTAATTATGTGGCAGATGAACTTTTGATATTCTGCAGATTGTGTACCAGCACATTATGCCATATGGCAGTAAATATGTCCAGTGCATGATGAACGGTGCCCGCCTTTTAGCTATGTGTCAGGCATATGCCTTGGTAGAATCTTGTCAGGTACCAGGCACTGGCCAAAGTGCAGGCATCCCGGGTCATATAACTGCATAGTGGTGTATTTATTGGGATCACACTGTGGAGGAACAATTCTGGTCACTTCTGGTTATCAGAGGACAGGGTGATTTGCTATGTTGTTCTCTATTGCTTCCAGAAGAGGAGATATGGCCCATTTCAGCTGAAAAAGTGGGCATTGTAACCTCACTCGCTGTCTGTGGTGGATTGCAGAAAATTGTCAGGAAAAGGCATTTATTTGTTCTTGATCAGGTAACAACAGGGTGAGGTTTTTTGTTTGTTTAATACTGTCAATTGTTAAACTGTAGTCTAGCGCAGAAATGCCTGTCTCGTGGCCTGATGATCCGACGGAGAAAGAGTACTCTTATTCAAAGCTTAATACCTTCATTCTTAATTCAGTTTCCTTGATTATGCTAAAAATGTTTATGTAGACTTACAGCTTGCTGCATCTTCACCAGTATTAACAAAATGTCTCTATGAAAACTCTTTATCTCCTGTTAGAAATAACCCTGAGCAAAATTTCATTTGGTTAATAAAGAGTTACTGCATGTCAGAGAAAGAGATGTTGTCCCGATCCGATGTCGGGATCATTCAAATATCCCGATCCGATGTCGGGGAAAGGTTTCGATATGTTCCCAAGAGCGAGATTAAGACACAAACGAGGTCAAATGCCGCATTCCCGAAACACCATTTATTACCAAAAATAATAAGGAGGGTAGCGATAGGACAGAATGGAAAGAAAGATGGAAAAGAAGCCAGGAGTCGGGATAGGGCAGCAAGAATAGTCACCACCACGGGTCCAGCGGCGAGGCGACGGTGAAGGGGCGGGTGAGGAGGTCTCAGTAGCGTGTTCCAGCAGTGGTGCAGCGTGGCGTGGTGCAGTCAGGTGGTCGTCCTCTCTGTCCCTCTTCTTCTCTCTCTTTCTTCCCGCTCTTCTGCTGCCCATGCAGGCCTTCCTTAAGTACCCCTTCGAGAGCTGTAGTTACCATAACAATGGCACGTCTCTTTGTGCCCCCCCAGCACTGGGGCAGGGACATGTCTGGGCAGAAGACCTCCTGCGGGCAGGGCATTTCACAAGTCGTTTCCTTCTCAGTGGTCTCGTGAAAACAATCTTGCCAGTGATCTTGCAGACAATCTTTGAGGCAAGATAATGGTGCTGCTCCTCACATCACCCTGTGGCTCAAAGATTGTCTTACAGGCAGGGTGCCTTCACAAGTCGGGGTTTCCAGGACCCAGTGGTCTTGTGACCGTCCTTGCAAGCAATCTTGCAGATTATCTTTGAGGCAAGATAATGGTGCTGCTCCTCACATCACCCCGTGGCTCAAAGATTGTCTTACAGGCCCATGGTGGTTTTGAGAAAAGATAGTTGTCCAGAAAAGGTTGGAAAAGAGCACTTTAAATAATTTGCAAAACTGATGGCTTGGATTGGCGTACAACACAAATTTGTTTAACGCCATCAGGAGTAACAGTAGATATAAATTGCATGTTAGATACAACGTGTTGAATTAATTGTATGAAACACGGGATAATACATGGTAAAAACATTAGCATTGCCAAACCACATAACAAATAAAATAAAACCCTCTTAACCCATGGACCACCTGGAAGCCAAGAAAACATATCAATATCCCATCCTTTCCATGTTTGAACAGGAACATGGGCTAGCTTTCTCATGCCTGCAGTAATTTGCTTAATAACTTTTCCACTGTCATCAATTTTTAAACTACAATTAGAAGCATTAAGTTTACCACAAACACCTCCTTCTTCGGCTAGCAGGTAATCGAGAACCATGCGGTGTTGGTAAATGGCAGTTCGCATTTGTGTTGCTTGATCTGCCAATAGATCAAGGGCCTCAGCAGTTTGATTGGTGACAATTTCTATGACAGCTTGTAGTCGAATTATACGATTTAAATTATAGATAGGTTCTCGAGCACCACTAACCCACTCATTGGGATTCCAGGTGGCAGGTCTATAATGCTGTATAATACGTTGAGGGGTCCATTCATCTGTTCTCCAGGTTTGACTGCTTCCGCTGGCTATAGAAGTATCAATGGATCGCCGATACCGGTTAAGATCATCATACACTTTAATACTTAGTTCATTACTCTCATCCCCAGGGAGCAGAAAAAACAGAGGACGAATTGCCCCCACGTAACACACTCCGGTCCAATTTGGTGGTAGTAGTTTATAGGCATGGTGGCCACACACCCAATAGTGGCCCTTCAAGGCTCGGGCACCATTTTCGAAAGGACCAGTTTCACTGGGATCTGGGTCAAAATAGGGTTTTAGATTATAGTCTCCAAAGGGATTATTAGTCCCAGGTCCATCACGGGTGTCCTCACACCACCATGCTCCTTCCCTATTTTGCCAGGAGCAACTATAAAGTGCTCTAAAATCATCTTCGTGTCTGGGCCCTGAATAATTCTTAAGAGACCAATAACCTTTAAAGTTCACCCTCTTTCCCGCTTCGTCCAGCCATACCCACCTAGGTCGGTTGGCAAAGTGGTATGCTCCTAGGGATAACTCGGGGTCACCAAGAATATTTGGCATGGAAATGTTTTCTTGGATAAGATTAAAGGTATAGTTACATTTGCTGTTTCCTACAAAGACCCCACCTTTTTGTGTTCTGTTTAAACAATATACACCTCGAGTTGGGTATTGCACTGGCCATGGTGGTGGCTCATTTTCCTCCCAGTAAATATTGTTATTGATTTCACTATAATTGCTTACCAACCATTCAGGAGAAAGAGGGGTAGCAGTCCATGGCCAACTTTCTGAACCTAATGGTCCACCACATACCCAACAGGCACTTAGGTTAAAAGCATCGGCCACTTGTTGGCCTAAAGCAATAAACTCATTCTGCCATGGCAAGTCAAAGAGGGGAGCACAGGAGTTTCCCCAGATATTAAAAGCAACAACCATTGTTAACCAAAACAACATTTGTGGTGTTTGTATATTAAACATTCTATAAAATTAATGAAACAATTATCAACAAAAGCACACAGTGAATTAGCAGTCTCGTGGGCTCCTTCAGACAAACTCCAGGGTCTTTACCTGAAAGAGAAAAGAAAACAGACCCGGTTCGCTCTAGGGAACCAGGGGCAAGTTGTTAGAAGGATGGAATAATCCACCTTGTGTTGATTTTGTGTTCTTTTCCACGCGCATCTTTTGCCTTCCAAACATATTTGTTTATTGAGGTTTCTAATACCAGGGGTACGGCTCCTACTGTAGGGAGTTCAACCAAGACTGGTTGGCCTGGGAAGTACTGTGGGTCCTTAGAATGATTTGGTTTGTATGGGTCTGGTATAATGTTTGGGGCCTTTGGACAAAATGCAGTAATTTTCGGGCACCCATTTACTCCCCACCGACTGTTGACACTAGTCACTGCATCCCAGAGCCGTTCAGCCCATCGTGGCTTGTGTGGTTTGAGGAAGCGCTTCAAAAGGCCATTTGTTCTTTCCACAATTCCATTTGCTTGTGGATAATATGGGGTATGGTATACCCACGAGATTCCTTCCTGAGTTGCCCAGTCTTGGACTACTTTAGCAGTAAAGTGGGAACCATTATCTGATTGAATTGACTGTGGTTTGGGGAAGGTACCAAACCACGCTTTTAAGGCTTTTACTGTGTTCTCCCCAGTAGCCCGGGCAAATGCTTCAGCTTGGACTAACCCTGACACTATTTCAACCCCCACTAACACATAACATCTTCCCTCTGATTTTCTGAAGGGACCAATGTAATCCACTTGCCAGGCCTCCCACAGTCCTTTTCTGTCTCTCAAGTGTAGGGGATCCCCTTCCAGGGGGTGTCTTTCTAAGCGAGTACGGCATTGTTCGCAAGCAGACACACAAGTTTTACATTCTTCCCTGGTGACTGGCCAACCTCGAGCATGGGCCTCACAATAGAGATCTTTAACTCCTGAATGTTTTCTCTTTACATGCAGCCATTCTAATAATCGCTCCCAGTCTTCTGCTATTTGGGTGTTCTGCAGGGGTGCCAGTCTGGCTAACTCATCAGCTTTGTCATTCCACCTGCTAACAGGAGTGTTATCCTGCTGATGAGAAGCCACCCAGGCTATTGCAAACTTTCCTTGTCTAGAAACAGCTAGGATGTCTTGCCATTTTTCCTTTTGCCATACAGGTATCCTGTTCACCTCCCACCCATTTTTCTCCCAAAACGGAAGCCATTCAGTGCAGCCTTTAAACACAGCATAAGAATCAGTATAGATATAGACAGGAGAGGTAGATTGAGCTTCATGTTGGAAAACACTCCATACTGCGACCAATTCCCCTACTTGTGCACTACCTTCTCCTTCAGTAATTACCTGCTTTTCCTCATCTACACGGAGAGCTACAGCTCTGTATTTTCAAGTTTTTCCTTCTCTTTTGGAGGACGCATCAGTAAACCAAACATTTTGCAGCTGCTCTGAGAATGGAGGGGCTACAGATATCACTGAGGGGAATTCAATCGTTTCTTTATCTGGACTCACCTCATCTTGAATAGTTAGCATTTTTACAGCCCCCTCAGATACTGCAAAAATGTCACAATAATGTTCTATTTGGGCATACCACTTTCGCACAGAGGCCTTCTGAGCCACCCCGTCAGGGGGTGCAGTCCCTGACAAAACCATTTTAATTACCTTAAATGGGCCCCTAAGCACTACTGGCTGTTGTCGAATGGTTCGTTCAGCCTCTCTCAAGGCTAAACTGACTACAAACAAGCCTTTTTCCCAGGCTGTGTATCTTTTTTCAGCATCTTTAAAACTACGGGAATAGAACCCAATAGGTCGAGTGGGTCCTTCAGGGCCCTTTTGCCACAAATGTATTGATAGCCCAGTGTTGGCAAATCCCCATTCAATATGGACAGGGTCTGTAGGGTGGATAGGACCAAGAGCTTGATGGGTAGTTGCTTCAAATACTAGCAACTGCAAAGCTTCTTCATGGAGCTCAGTCCATTGCCACTGCACCCCTTTTCGCAACAAGTCATATAGGGGTCTTGCAATAATTGAAAAATCAGGAATATGCTTTCTCCAAAACACAAGTAATCCTAGCACATGCTGTAAGTCCTTTTTTGATTCTGGCATCTTAATTAGATCTAATGAGGAAAGAGTGTCTGGTGGAATGCATGTCATTCCTCCTTTCCACCAGATTCCTAAAAACTTCACTTCACCTGACGGTGTTTGTATTTTCTCAGGTGGGATTCTTAGCCCCAAACTTTCCAAGTGGGAGATTATATTATTTTGAGTTGTTCGAACCTTATCTATATCATTCCCTCCCACGAGGATGTCATCGATATATTGGTAAACACTGACTTCTTTCTCTACTTGAATTATTGCTAGTTCTTGTGCCAAAGCATGATGGGCTAAAGTGGGGGAATGCTTATACCCCTGTGGGAGTCGGGTGAAAGTAAATTGCTGACCTTCCCAAGTAAAAGCAAAACGGTCTTGGTCCTCAGGCTGTAGGGGGACCATGAAAAACATATCTTTAACATCCACTGTTGCCATGATTGGGTGAGCTCGTTCCTGAATTGTGGCTATGAGCTCTGCAATGTTTGGTACCGCAGCTGTCAATGGGCCAGTATTTGCATTGAGCCTGCGATAATCTACAGTCAGTCTCCACGTGCCATTAGGTTTGCGTACTGGCCACACTGGAGAGTTAAAAGGAGAATGGGTTGGGATCACTATACCTTGTCCCTTTAAGTCTTCTAGTACAGGTGCTATTCCCTCTCTAGCCCCCAAAGGTATCGGGTAAGGTTTAACATTTGTAAGCTTTGAAGGGGGAAGTAACGGTGCAGCTTGTAGAAGCCGAATATCTATTGTGGGAGTACCAAACGACCACTGTTTCCCTTTATTGTCAACCCAGGTCCTTCCTTTTAAAACATCAAGTCCCAGAAGGTTAACTGGAAATTCCCCCACAACCATAGCTACAGTAGTAGCATCATCTTCTCCAGGCAGACGCAGGCTGACCATTGCCAGTGCCTGGGGCTGAACATTGCCAAAGGCATCTGCCACAAATAGCATCTGTTTGGATGGTGCAATTCCACAACTGGTGGCGTCCTTTATTTTAATGGCTGAGATTTGAGCCCCAGTGTCTACTAAAAATGTTACTGGGACTTGCTTTGGCCCTACAATGCCTGTAATTAATAAATCACCCCGGCCATTTTCAGTGAGCTGTCTGATGTGTATCCAACCTTCACCCCCCCGCCCACCATCAGAGGGTGAAGGATCTAGTTTTCCGCCGGGTTTTTGGAGCTGTTTTGTTCCAACAAGTCAATCAAGGGGGGTGCACTGCGAGTGGTACTTCTACAATCCACTCCTCTATTTACTGTCTTATCAGGCCATTCTGTTATCAGCTTTTCTAATTTGTCTGTTGGTAGCCCGTCCATCAAGTCATGTGGAATCCCTTTTTGTTGTCCTTCCCCCCACAGTCTATTACGTCTGTTCGGGATATCTCTCCCTCCCGGTGGTCTGGCGAGGGGTGGAGTTCTCCTAGAAGGTGGTGGAGTTCTCTTATCACTCCCAGGGTGTGGGGCTATTTTTGCTTCTGCTCGCCTCAAGCCCCGGGAGTCCATTTTGGTGACTGGAGGGTTAATGGGACCATACTTGCGACCATAATTAATCAGTTCTTGGGCTACTTCTCCCCAAGTCCACACCTTCCTATCTGAGGGCTGGCGTTGTGGGGTGCACCCTTCTAAAACAGCTGCAAGTCTACCACCTCGGGGCATTGCTTGTATTCTCCCCTGTAATTGTATGCCAATAGGTTTTAACGAGTCAGGGAGTCCCCTTATAAGGGGAGTTATTTGTTCAGGGTCTACCGGCATCATCATAGGAGACTCCTGTGAAGGTTCTAACCTTCGATCATACATCATCTGCAGACAAGCTGCCTTCTGCACACTCTCCACCAATTGATCAACAGACCCCATAATTGCGAGGGGGTCCCCCCTCTCCAAGGGGTTCAAACCACCAGCCCAGTAGGCTGCCCGTTGAGTCAGAGACCAGGGGGCACGGTAGTTTCCAGTAGTTAAAAACACTCCCGGTCCCCAATACCCTTCTGCCTCTTTTTCACTTAGCAGAATCTGGTCCCCCCCAGACAATGATATTCTCCACACATATTCTGTCTCTGACTCCCTAGGAGTCCGGCCAAATTCCTTTTTCAATTTTGCCAACTCAGTGGCAGTATAGGGGACTTCCTTAGTTGTAACCTGCGGGGACGGGTCTTGTTCATCGTCATAGATATACTCGGTTTTAACCAGGGGTCTCAGAGAGGGTGGTTCAGATTTCTTTGCTTTCTCTTTTGTTTGTGACAAATCGCTAAAAGGGTAACTGATCTCTGGTGGGGGAGGCGTCTTCTCAGGGGCAGTATCAGTGAGGAGACGCTCCTTAAGGGCAATTTGCAGGTCTTTCACCAGGTCTTTTTCTGCTTTAAGTTGTTCCTTTAATTCAGCCACCTGCCCTTGAAGGGACTGGGCGAGGTTTTGCAGTGAAACAATAGTTTGGGACTCCGAGCCGAGACGGAGGTCCCTGTCTTTTACCGCAGCTGCCAAACTGGCCCCGAGAACGGCACAAACAATCGCTTTACCTTTTCCAGCCTTTACTCTGGCATCTTTTTGTAAAGCACGCATCCGATCAACTACACTTTGCAAATTATACCAATTTCCCTGAGCCCAATCTACCCCGGGCACAGAGGGTCGCGCTTTATGCTTTTCTAGAAAATCAAACAAGACTTCTCTTCCCGAAGGAAGGGTCACGGTTCTGTTATCACTCATCTTACTTCACGCACAAATTTCAAACAAAGTCAAAACGGGGGAGCAGTCTCCTCAGGAAGGCAGCACGTTAGTTTTAAACACAGCAAACGGCAAACACAACGAAGCCCACCCCCTTTACTTTCCTGAGGTCTCACTTAGCACACGTCTCAAATCAAGTGGGGAAACGGTCGTCTCAGGAAGGCAGCACGTGAGTTTAAAACACAGATCAAGCCCGCTCCCTTTACTTTCCTGAGAGGTTTCACTCAGCGCACGGAGGCAATAGGAGAAAGAGATTTCACTTAAGCACAGTTGAAGGAGCGGTCATCTCAGGAAGGCAGCACGTGAGTTTAAAACACAGATCAAGCCCGCTCCCTTTACTTTCCTGAGGTCTCACTTAGCATAACAGAGGCAATAGGAGAAAGAGATTTCACTTAAGCACAGTTGAAGGAGCGGTCATCTCAGGAAGGCAGCACGTGAGTTTAAAACACAGATCAAGCCCGCTCCCTTTACTTTCCTGAGAGGTTTCACTCAGCACAACAGGGGCAATGCGGCACTCTCCCTCAAGGGATCCTGTCCGTGACGCCAATTTAAATGTCCCGATCCGATGTCGGGATCATTCAAATATCCCGATCCGATGTCGGGGAAAGGTTTCGATATGTTCCCAAGAGCGAGATTAAGACACAAACGAGGTCAAATGCCGCATTCCCGAAACACCATTTATTACCAAAAATAATAAGGAGGGTAGCGATAGGACAGAATGGAAAGAAAGATGGAAAAGAAGCCAGGAGTCGGGATAGGGCAGCAAGAATAGTCACCACCACGGGTCCAGCGGCGAGGCGACGGTGAAGGGGCGGGTGAGGAGGTCTCAGTAGCGTGTTCCAGCAGTGGTGCAGCGTGGCGTGGTGCAGTCAGGTGGTCGTCCTCTCTGTCCCTCTTCTTCTCTCTCTTTCTTCCCGCTCTTCTGCTGCCCATGCAGGCCTTCCTTAAGTACCCCTTCGAGAGCTGTAGTTACCATAACAATGGCACGTCTCTTTGTGCCCCCCCAGCACTGGGGCAGGGACATGTCTGGGCAGAAGACCTCCTGCGGGCAGGGCATTTCACAAGTCGTTTCCTTCTCAGTGGTCTCGTGAAAACAATCTTGCCAGTGATCTTGCAGACAATCTTTGAGGCAAGATAATGGTGCTGCTCCTCACAGATGTGATTTGGATTTATAAACTAGATTTTTAAAATAGCTGTTATTTAGCAAATTATTACAGTCTTACTCTGTGATTTGATTCATGTTCATGAGCTGTTCTGGCTGTGTAGGATCTCTAGGTACATGCTGCTGTCCTCATTGTAGCCCGACCTATGCAGAGCCCAGCCAAGGGGCTGATTTTGGCTTCCGTTCCACAACGATCCCATGGAGACCAGTGGTGGTGGATAGAGGTTTATAGTGCAGTAAGGCTGGGGTAGCTGGGAGCTGGACTAAGGAGGGAACATTTGAATGCTTTTCTGGCTTTTGGGAAGGTGATGGGGAAAGTGGGACATGTAATGGAATCTAATGGACTTTGAAATAGTCTGTGGTTACTGTTGCTTGTAAAGCTCCTTTGACCTGTATTTGGCCTTTGGTTTTGTCCAAGATGTGTATGATACAAAATTTCCTTGTGAGCTAAGTGACATTTATGTTCCATAAATCATCCACCACTCAAGTGTACTTCTACTTCTCATGTCAAATGTGTTTTGTTAATTGGAATTTGGTTTAATTTTTAAAACATTTTGGCTGTCTTGAGTTATGCTGTGAATACCCAGCTTGAGGTATTATTATAGACATAATTTCTTGGTACAACACCAAATAATGTAATTTAAATTTTTAATTATTTTTGAAGAGATGGCAAGCATCCTGCGAGAAACTCAAGAGTCTTCAGAAGCACAGGAGCTTAGTAGCTTATTTTCTTTAGGAAGTGATGGCTGGGTAGGAACATATTAACACATTATTTCTGTTCTTAATTTGTTGTTAAAACTTTGACAGAAGCTAGATCATGGTTCTGCTGTAAGGGACTATATGGAACTTATTTTTGCTTTTTTGGTACTCTTGGGGATGTATTCCCAGGTGTACCTAAGCCCGCTGTCCATCCACATCTGACCCCCATATTCCCAAGTCTTACACAATGTATTTACATACTACCAAAAAGAAAAATCGAGTCCTTTCCAGCTCATTCTGTTAGTGGCTGTCTTTTAACACATGCCATCTTGTACAACAATTTGTGATAAATTTGCAAGTATGACCTTGCAAATATTATGTATCATTGTATTTTTTCTGAGGCATTGCATTGATTTTAATCACATTCTCAGTAATGGACAATTTTATTGTCTGCAGGATCTGACCTAAGTGGTATTTTGGTTTTTTGTTGCTTGTAGACTTTTAGTGCAAAATGCAAGACTTGCACTTACACCCCCTTTTTAGTTTGGATGGAGTTGTACAGTGGTGAATAATTCTAGTTTGGAGTGCTATGAACTTCTCTCAGAGAGATTTGTAAAATAAGCCATGGTGGGAGTTTAAGGCACAAAACTATTCAGTAGTAAATTCCAGAGTGAACAGTGACAGACTGCCAAAATTGGAACTGGAATGTCCATAGAGTTGAAGTGAAATAGAAAAAAATGGGATACTGCCCAGATAATGTGATCTCTGAGGGTCTGACTTGAATTTCACCCTTCTGAAGTAAATAATAGTGTTCCCTTTAATTTACTGGATTGGAATGTGCAATCATGGAGAAGACCCAGAAATCAAGCTCTTTTATTCTGTGTTTCTGTATCTTAACGTTCCTGGACAGTAGGAGTCTTGCCAAAGTTTTTCATATTTCCCACATTCTTTTGCACTTACCAGCTTTGTTTTCACTAGAAGTGTCAAGCTGAGGTGGTGCTTTAGTGGGTTACAGCATGAAGAAGGATCATTTGGAATGCAAGTATTAAATATTTAAATTACATTTTGCTGAAGCATCGAATGGTAAATGATTGTACATAAGAGGAGGCAATTCAAGATAGTAATGTAACAAGAAGTAAAGGCTTCTTTCTCTCATGTTGTGAGTATTGCAATGTTTGAAACAAACTGTTAGCACGTCTACAAGCATTTTGGTGAATAGTAGAATGCTATGGATGTAAATAATCATCTGAGATCTCTACAGGACATTCCTGAAATAGTGTTCAAATTACTAGAGAAATTATGGGATGCTGCAAAGCACACAAACACTAAGCTTTTGAGTCAGGCTAGTGTAGTCAGTGGTTTACTACTGCAGTAAGTAAGGCTTAGTACACAGGAATTTACACAGTAAACAGATTATTTGTTCACGTTTCTGAGCTTTGCATGTTCCTTTCTGGTTTTCCTCTGTTGTTTATAATCCCTAGGCTCTCTTTTTTATATTTACACTTTGAGAGAAAGACTTTAGTGAACTAAAGTTTGAAGTTTGCTAAGGAGTTGTTAATTGGTTACACTGCTGTGTTAGCTAAATTAATGAAGGTGAATTGCTCATAGCAAAATGAATTATTATGGTGATATGGATTAGGCTTTTTGGTTCTTGTTTACTTTTCTGGTGGTTGTTCTGCCTCACTTGCTAGCTTGGCTTACAGGGATCTAAAATGAGCCTGTGCTGTGGCAGGTTGCTGATTTGTATTCAGGACCTGGTTGGCCCATTTGCTCAGAATACATGAAAGCCATCAAAACTTTATTTTTCCAGGCAAGATTTTTGGCAAGAAAATAAGCTGAATGGTGAAGGGTTTTATCTTAAAAATCTTTAGAACCTCCTATATTTGATACATCATGTCCTTTTTTTGTCAGTCAGGTTTTGCTGAAAAGCTGTAAAATATCTTTCTGGTCATAGTTATGGTGCCTAATGTGGCTAGTATTTTAAAAATGTATGAAGAGTATTAAAACAAACAGACACCCCCCCTCCCCCACCAAAGTAGTGCACTAGATTGTTAAGCAGTTTCAGCCATGCCTGAAGTTCTTGTGAAACACTTTCACTGCAAGTGTCTGGTGCCGAGGGGTGACAGTAGCTACCAGAGGACCCTCCTTGTGGCAGTACTGTTACTGCTTACTGAGGTAGTAGATTTCTAATGGACCTTTTGGGAATAAGCTCTGATTAACAGCTACTTTGTCATACTTTATTTGAAAATTCTTTTTAAAATGGCCAGTATTAGAACTTTATCTGAATGCTCTCTTTTTCCTTAGGTATGGCGAGTACCCATCTGTTTGAGACATGCAGTGATGTTTAAAGCTGATGTTGCACTAGTGGTGAACACAGTAACGCTCAGATATCGTGAAAGGCTTCGTGTGGCATTGATGATGGTGACGTCCTGATGGGGGTATTTTGATTACGTTAAAAACTATATAAGAACTTAAGCACTTAACTTTAAACACAAGATGATTGGATACTTGCAAAAATTTTGAAGGGCAATATGATTAAAGGAAGATGTTACTCCTTTTCAGCCTTTTAGAGCAATAGGGTGGATTTCGTCTTGTCGCAGGAAGTCACCTATGCAGATGCTTTATTAAAAGCAATCTATTGTAAGCAGAGGAACTTGTGAAGCCTGATATAATTATTCCTGTAGATGGTTTTGTGCTAGATTGCAAGCTCTGATTGGAGGTATTCCACTGCAGAATGTTTGTAAACTTCTTTATTGGGCTCTCCCACCTTTCATGTCATGTGGATACTCTGATGTCCAGCAAAAGTTGAACTAACTGTTTTTATACTAATGATAAAAGAGTTAAAAGGACAGAAAGTTTTCATATTAATCTCTTCTACAGCTTCTCCTTCCTATGGTGGCTCCTAATGCCAAGATGTGGTTTGGTCCTGATTTAAGAATGGTTACCTGTAAATGGAAGTGTATGTGTGTCAGGACATACACTGGAAACATAGTCACCTGAACTGTGCTCCTGATCGGAACAGGTCATAGCTCTCTCTTGGTCCAACTCATCCAGAAGTCAGCATTCAGAGGTCAGACTGATACTTAACCAAGTTTCCCTTCATTATAGAGTGTCTGGCAACTCAGGAGCTTGGAAGCAGTCCCAAATCCCACCTTTCTCCATTGAGATGTAACCAGAGTGCTACCTTTCTTACTCTCCTCAGGTATTTTCTTTGGCTGTCAATCAGCCTGACGTTGCTTGATGATGAAGGTAAAAAAGAAATATGGGGATGGCAAAATCTTCCAAACTGTATATTCCTATACTGGGTGATCTGTCCTCTTTTCAGGAATGTCTACACTGAAGTCATAGAATTCTGAGCTAATCAAGAAGGGGGGTGTATGAACTTTTTGCTGCTGTGGACAAACTCATCAAGATCTAAGCTAGATAATTTAGGGACAGGTTTTTTGTCTGTAGTGTTGAGACCTTTGGGTCTACTGTATAAATGATCTAAGAACATAATGGGTAATGGAAATCGGGTATTAAGTTGGAAGAGAGGAGAGTGGGCAGAGAATCTACATGATAACTAGCAGTCTGTTTCTTTTGAATTTTTTTATTAAATAAAAATAAGCAAACCCAGAATTCTACAAGATCCATGTTTACTGTTCTATTTCAGAGAAACAAATCTGTGCATTACTGTATTTCAGTTCTGCCTATCTGGTTGAGATGTGTTTGATTTTCACATGAAGACATCTTTTCAGTTTCTTTCAGAGAATAAAATGGTTTATGATATAATATGATTAGGGCAGTATTTAGCTGATTCTTCTCAGTTTGGGTGGTCTGTTGCTCAGATGAATTCATGAAAAAGAGAAAAGAGACTAGCAGACACTGAAGTTTTGATTTAATTAAGAAATTTTTTGTTCTAGTAAAGGCTGAAGACATTTCCCTCTCTACCTTTTGTTTCTGTTTGACCACCCCTCCCTTCAGTTGTACTACACAGCTGTTTGTGCAGTTTTGCTGTGAACCAGAGTAGAAAGGCTTAAAAACAGCAAGAGTAAAGATGAAAAAGTATCCCATTAAAGATCATATCCCGACAAAGGCTTATAGTACTACTGCATCAGTGAAAAGTGAATTTGCCTCCCCCCCTTTTTTTAATTTTGAAAAGGTGGATCATATTCCTTAAACTAGCTTTGGTACTGAAGACTTCATCTTGAGAAAGTATAATCTCTGGATGGTGTGGAGACTAAGGATAAATTAGCTACAGAATGAGTAGTGAATGAAAACTGACTTTGGTCTTCCATATAGATGGTGAAGTATGTGAAAGTAACAGCAGGCAATGGGTGAAATTTTTATTTTTTTAAATAGAAACTACAGTGTTTTAACATGGAGACAGAATTTATGCTGTTCATTGTGTTGAAACTGATGGGCCAATAGATGATCTGTATTCCAGAAGAGCTTTAAAAATAATTGCAAATGGAATTGCAATGATTTCCTGAAGAAAAAAAAATTGGCAACATAGACCAGGATCTGTGGGCAAACACTAGAACAGGTTGCTCTGAGTGGTTGTGAACATGACTCGGAGCACCATCGCCTGATTTCAGAGTTGTCTTGCACTGGGCAAGATGCTGGACCAGATGAACTCCAGAGGTTCCTTCCCACATACATTATTCTTCGATTACATTTTTTAAAAAGAAAGAATGAAAAAGGGAAAAAATATTTTCTGGGAAAGACAGGCCCCTGCTATTACTAAAAGCAAATATTTCATTATTTTAAACTGGCTTTTTCTTTGTTATTTACCAGGTGTGTATGGGTAAGTGTGGCTTTATCAGAGTTAGATCATCAAATTAACTAAACATCATGTTTTGGAAAGAAGACTAGTTTCAGAGAAGTAGTATTTTGATGTAATTGTTTAAATTGAAGGAGAGCACTTATTGCCATACCCTCACATCAAGTGTTTAATTCTAAACAACTATGCCTTTAATGGAAAAATTAAGTGGTGATCAAGGAGCTGCAGGACAAGGAGACTAAAATGTGCTTTATTGGAATGGGAATTATGAGGGTAGTGGGAAGTTACCAGTGGTGTTTTGCAGTATAATGACATTAACTCAGCCACTGTCCACTTTAGTGATGTCTATAAGATTATCTAAAGCTTCATTTTGTTCTAGCTATCCATCCTTCAAGCAAAAGTATAAAAATTACATTTCTTTCTCACTTTGAAGACCAGCTCTGCTCTATGTAGTATTGGAATAGATCTCCAAAACCCAGGAGTCAGCATGTATTTCTGAGAACTTGAATTTTAGAATTCAATGGAAAAAATGTATGTTAGTTCTAGTGATTGGTTTATTAAATATACCTGTGTGGGGGCTACGTTACTTGCAGTGGAATGCTAAAGTTTCTATTACTAAATGTACTAGAAACATCTAGTTATGATTTTTGTCTGTTCCTTCAAATATGAGTTTGGAAGGGACAGTGTTTTAAAGTTTGTTCCAGAAGGCACTTTCAGAGATGGATGATTGAAAACAACTCTCCTGAATGGCACCTTGCTGTACTTCATAGATCATAACAGCTTTTATTCACCACTGTGATTGTTCTTTAAATTACTACCTGTGGATGAATACTTGAAAGAATTGGCCTGCTGGCTGCATATTTGGTTTGATTGGGGGCTATCTTAAAGTTGCCTTTAAATTACATAGGGTTCTTGATGATCCTAGCATTTTCTAATCTTCTTTGTACTGCATAGTTTGTTTTGTTACGATTTTAGGAAGAACAATAATTCTATTTTTTTTCTTTTTTTTTTCTTTTTTTTTTAAAAAGTGTGTCATTTCAGGCTAAGATATACAGAGATACTTCTAAAAGTTTTAAAGATGCTGTTTATTTTGCATTATTCTTACACAAGAAGCTGTAAATTATGTAATGAATAATTATTGTACTAATAGTTGCTGATGGATTGGAAACTGTTTAATTTATAAGAGATGCATTTGTCATAGGGAAAGCTCCAAGTGACATCCATAACAGTGGTGTACAAAAGCAATACTGCTTTAATGCCTTATTGAAAATATCGATATGGCAGAAGTATGCTACATGTTTTTCCACAGGCAGATGTTTCATTGGACTGTCACTAACAAGACAGGCAGAAGAAAAGAGAGAAAATGAATGTCAAGAGAAAGTGACAGTTGAAGTTGGTTGAAATATTTTGAATAAACACCTTTTTCTTCTTTTTTTTTTTTCTCAGAAGTTGCCATGTTGATTAATTCTTTATCAAATGTCCAGTTCTTCGTTTTGATTATAAATTTTTGTCAGAGGCCCTTTTGGGAACGTAAAAGACTGGGAAGATTTTTTTTTTTTGTTTGTTAGTTAGGGTACTGGTCTGGAATGTGAAAGAATTGGGTTCCAGTCCCTTTTCTGGATGAGAATGACTTGGTGCTGTTGAAAAGCCATCTTCCTTGAATGAATGAGAAGACAAGGCACCCAAACATCCCAGGCCTGTTTCTTGAACTGCCATAACCCAACGCAACAATGAGTTCCAGTTTTGCAAATGGAACATTTAAAAAATTTTCTGTGAGGAAAAGCAGACAAATGAAAAAGAAACAATGCTGTAGAAATTCCTGTAAAGTGTAATTGTTGTCCTCTAGATAGCATTAAAAGGTGTGCCTATCACTGGAAATATTTAACCAATAAATGACTAACTGTAATCTCCATAAATTCCTCTCAGATTTTTATCAACAGCAGTTCCCAGCTTCACTTGCCATGTCCTGTGTGCCCTCTGTTCCTAGCATTTGATCTTTTTTCATTCAGAAAATGCTCAAGTGAATAAGCAGAAGACAGAAGTATGATAGAAAGAGTGGGTCTTAGCCTCTTCAAATGTATCACTCCATCATTATGTATAGTATGGAATAAATAAAAGGTAGGTTAAGGTGATGGTAGCAGGAGAATGCAACATTTCTCAATGCCCTGAAGTCCACAATATGTGTTAGCTTGTTGGCAGTTTAACAACACAACCAGGATTGTTAGCGACGGGCAGGAGGAGCATAATTTGCCCGGTACAGTTTGTGTTGGTTCTGCTTCTTGGGCCACAAAGACATGCTTAGGCAGGCTTTCCTTCTGTAGATCCCCAAAAACTGAATTCAGAAGGCCTTAGGTGTTCTGGGCTACCTTTGTCCTTGGAAATTGCTTTCCCCTTTCTGCTTTCTTTTTTCTGAGGCATATAACAGCTGGAGGAAGCAAAACAGAAGGAAACAAAGACATGAAGGGTCAGAGTTGGGTGTTTCAGTCCTTGTATTGTATTAGTGGGGAATTTGCAGGCTACAGGGATACCTCAGCTCAGGGATTTCCCTGACCCTTCTCTACCTCGTTCTGCACCTAGTGAATGCACATCATGCTCTGCAAGCTACACTCTGTCCCACTTTGTTCTACTGCCAAACAGACTTAACAGTGCTTCTGCCTAATGTGAGTATCACACACGATCACTTTGCCTGTGGCCCTACCATCTGAAGTAGTTATCTGTACTGCAGCACACTCACAGTTACAACCAGTTCACAAGCACTTGGACCAACCATAAAGGACTTTGGTTATAGCTTAAGCATAGTGAGTGTCAGTACAGTAAAGGTCCTTTGGATCTTAGTTAAGCTTTCTAGTCAGGTTTGTGAAAGGAAGAAATTTTGTCTTCCCAAAGCCCATTGAAAGGTTCAAAAAATGCTCTAGCCTGCTTTTTTCAGCTGGCACAGTGCATTGCCATGCTCCATCAACCAGACTAATTCTTTGGCTGCCAGTGAGGGTCACCAAGCACTGCTGCTTCCTTGTGTATCTCCCAGCAGCTGGCTTTAGAGGGACAACAGGAAGAACAATCCAGGCATGGAAAAACAAGACAACACTTAGTTAGTCTGCAAACTCTGTCTGTCTCTGTTGCACAAGGCTGTGCTTTTCTTTTGCAGGCTCCAGTCAAATGAAGCCAGATGTCATTATCAAAACCAAAATGTGGCAGTGTTTCTTTTCTAGGGTTTTTCTGTGGTTCTGGTTTCTAGGATTCCAATTAAAGGATGTCTGCTGTTATGATTAGATTCTTGAAGGCAGAAGTCACTTCTAGACAGAATGTCTTGTATGTGTTGATGCAGAAATTATAATAATGGTTGAAATACTGTAATGTTAAGAAATGAGTAGTATTGTTGCTGCACTGGTACCCAGAGACTGCTCTGGTAGCATTTGGTAGATGTCTCTAGTTCTTTAAAGTGATATTGCTGTTTATGGAAGTTTATTTAAACCAAACCAGAGACCTTGTTACAATCTGTTTATTGTAAATGCAAGTGATAGAAATAAAATTACTTTAACAAAGAGAAAGTAGTAAGGTGAAGGAGAGAAAATGTGATGGGCAAAATGAAATGCTTCTTGTATCTTTGTCATGAAACAGTGAAGTCATCAAAAAAGACAGAACTTGGACCCTTCCACCTTGACTTCCAATAAGGAACAGAGTTTCTTCTAGTTATTCAGTGTAAAAACTGAACCCAGAAGTTGGGTTGGAAGAGGATAAAATTACCATATACTGGAAAAGTCAGTGAAGAGCTATGCAGATCACCTTTAGGAAGGAATGCATGCAAGTGCTTTATTTTATTGCAAAATGTCACCTTTCTTCCTTACTGTTTTTGCCTATAAAAGTTCAGTTTTTCATAGCACAGCAGAAAAAGAGATGCTTGGTGTACTAAGAACTAAAAGCATGAAATTATTAGCCTACAAGTGCGTTAAAAACATTTAGAACTAAATATAAAAGAATGGATTTTCTATTAAACAAGCACACAGTGCTGATGATTCCTCTTAACTTCTACCATTTCAAAGACTTTACAGAAGATCGAATCTCTCTTTTTATGGCTGATTTAAATCAATCATTGTTCTGTCCGGCAAAATTCCAAGCCCATGTTTGAAAGCTCTTTTGAGAGTTATCCTTCCTCCACCCTAGGATATATCTGCCAGATCAGGAAATTCCAGCTTCTTCTCTTAAACTTGCTATGGAATCCCCAGAGTCTAAAACACAGAAAACAGATTTTTGCTGGACTGTGAATAATCACGATCCTCTCTTTCTTCCCTAACGTTTTCACATACTTTCTGAAATAGAACTTTATCCATGCTGAGTGCCTGTAGATAAGCTAAAAGAGAATTGCATGGACTGTCATGAGCTTGGAAATCTGTCCTCTTGTTAGGTCAAACTCCATGCTGATACACATTCTGACTGAATGTCAATTTTCCTTGCATTCGTTTTTGTTGCTTTACTTAATGTACTGTAGAACACTGAAATGTATGCAGGCACCCAATGGCATTTTCAACAGATTAGTAGTTTGACTCCTATTTAATTACAGTGCACCTACTTTTAAGTTTTCCAGTACTTCTGGAAATTGTTTTAGGTTACTGATGTTTATAGGATGAGAGTCGGAAGCCTAGCCTCCAAGTAGATATGTTCTGTTTTAAAAGCTTGAATGATACGTGAAGTACTTTCCCAAAGGAACCTGAGGATATCGTGTAGAATTGGAGGAAAAATATTATCTCAAAGTATTAATATTTATATTAAAGATTTTTCACACAAGCAACTGATGTAGATTGATTTATGAGAGATAGTAAGAGACTTCCATTGAGAAGTTTAAAGAGATTACATAAGTAATTGGATAGCAGAGATTTGTATCTGGACTATCTCTTAAGAGCAATTTTCTCTATTCAGTTTAAAAGAATAATAAATGGCAAATGGAGATGTAATGCTTATCTTGGCAAGAAGTGACTGCATATTTCCACCGTGTGAGCTAATGTTGAGGTTTTTTCATTACTCAAACTGTATAAAAACTTTACATCTAACAAAACACTTAAAGTGATTTTTATGAAGTAATAATTTAAAAATACTGTGTCTAAGAAATTCCAGAAGTCTGTGAAATTGCAGATTTCCAGTCAGCTGAATGTATTGAAACATTGCTTATATGGCAACTTGCATCTTCCAGTACAAAAGATAAATACAGCATGGGAGATCACTGTTTAATCAATTGTTTATGCTTAGGTGTTGTTTTTCTACAAAAGTGCCTCTGCTCAAGGTTTGAGACAGTATTGTAGTTTTTTTGTGTCGTTAGCAATTGTTTTTAAACTCTCTCCTTACTAGAGCCTCATCAAGGAACTAGTTTTGGCTAAAAAAATGCCCAAATGGACAAAGTAAAGCATCTCACAGAAGGGCAAAATATTCATTAGATTTTATCATGGCAAACACGACAGAAGACAGGTAAGTAAAATGTTAGTCACATGCAAAGTTTGCTTCTGTCCTTCTTGAGGCAATGACAAAGCTGCATTGAGGGTGGTGTAGAAGGAGGCTGCACATGGAAAGTTTCCTTGGCTTGTTCTGTGCAGTTGTGTATCCTTTGCAGGATCAGGCACTTCACTGATTTACATTGTTCTTGTTTTGAAATTCAGGTAGCCAGTAGATCAAGGTATTACAATAAATAGAAATTTTCCTAGTTGCCCAAGCACTTCCATTTCATAATACAACAGGAATTAAACACTCTTCTCTGTAATTTCTTCCCTTTCCTCAGAAACAGGGCTTTGCAACTAGTTACGGTTCATTGTTAGGCCAAAAAAATCCTCAGCCTACAAAAATTAATCTCTTAACTTTCACCACATAAAAACTGCACAGGGTAGTTAAAACACCTCTCCAGTTTTGCAGGCTTTGTCTTATCTGTCTGTTTTAATAGCAAGGAGTAGTAGTAGTAATCATGTGTATAGCAGTACTGCCTATCATCTCCATCCAGAACCAGTGTTTCAGTGTCTGTTAAGAACTCTGTTGTTTCATGACCAGTTCATACCAATCTGAGTGGGGACTGCAAATGGTTCCACCATCTCTCTTGCACTGGCACCTGTGCCAGTAGTAGTGAACTGGTTAGGCAGCTAAACGCTTTAAAAAAAAAAATTCAATCTCTTTTACTAGTTTATATCTTTGAACTGACTTACTGTGGAGTCAGATGAGTGCCAACACAAGTAAAAGAGGGGGGGCACATGTAGCATGGAGGAACAGCAGAACTGTGATAGTCAGGTTAGTTTCACTTAAACTGGTACGGAACCTCAGTCTTTGGTGTGATATAGAAAAGTAACAAAGATTATTTTTCTGTAGTTGAGATACACAGTGATGGCATTCTAAGCTCTAAGAAACAAAGAAGGCAAGGCAGGAGTGAGTACACATATGTGTATGTGTGCACACGCTTTGGAAGTGTGGTGATAGCAAAGATTTAAAAATTATATGCAAAAAGCATGATCAGCTGTGAGGTCAGATTACTCAGGTACAACTTCTCAGGATACCTTGCCCTACTGCATGCCTGTCCTCATGGTGAAATTTTTTTCTATATATCCAGTCTGAACTTGTTCCAACTTGTGCCTGTTTTCTCTCATCCTCCCACTGTGCCTGCCCCTGCAAAGATCCTGACACAGTCATCTTGAAAGCTTCCTTGTAGGTAGGTATAGGATGCTGTTGCATCCGCCTGAAGCTGCCTCTTCTCCAGGCTGAACAAACTCCAGTGCCTCAGCGTCTCCTCACAGGGCAAGTGCTCCAGCTCCCACCCATCCTGGTGACCGTCCCCTGGACTTGCCCCAGTTTGTCGATGTTTTTCTTGCCTTAGGAGACCAGAACTGGATGCAGTGTTTGAGATGTACTCTAATGAGTGCCGAGTACAGGAGGTAATCACTTCTCTTTATTTACTTGCTACACTTGCTGATACAGGAGGCTGTTGGCCTTCTCTGCAGCCAAGGCACTGGATCACTGCTAGGTCAGTGCCCACCAGGCCGAGGGGGCTGTTCCACAGCTCATCAGTCCCAGCCTGGATTGCTGTAAGAGACATTTTTTTCCTGGAGGCAGGACTTTGCATTTGTTCTTGCAGAATCTCTGAAGGTTCCTGTTGGAACCTATGTCCTCCTGAATGGTGGTAATGTCCTTGGCAGTGTTGATTGTTCCCCCCCAATTTGGTGTCATCTACAAGTCTGATGAGAGTGCACTCTGATGTCTCCTCCGAATCATTGATGCAAACATTCAACAGGACAGGTCCCTCCAATAATCCACTTCTTACTTGCTTCCAGGTAGAATACAACCTGTCAACCACTAGCCCAAAAGAAGGCAGGCCCGAACTGCAGCCTGCTGTTACAATACTAGGACAGATGAAGCAAATTAGGACCATGTTTTTAGTCAAAAGTGAACCATAGCTATGACTTCTTTCTTTCTTTCCAGTCAAGATGGAACCTGTTGATGTGAGATTTGTGGGAGCTGAACTGCTGAAGTAACTTGTTACTCTTGACTAGGTTAGCTTCCCATTCTTATGAAATTGAATATTGGCCATTGAATTTCACCATATTTGCCATAAATGAGATTAATGTAAATCTAAGAAATGTCAGCTTTAATACTTTGTTTTAAAAAAATCCTTTGTGACTAAAACTCAACAGAAGGAAAAAAAAAAGTTAAGAAAAACTCTAGTGACTCATTGTAAAATGTTAAATAACTAAATATTTATTTAAAAAGAATACATTAAAGGAACATCAAAGATATCTCTGCTTATGAATTGCAGTAGCTCCATAATGTTGTCTATAGTGAGGCAGTTTTAAGAGTTCTTTCTAACAAGGGTCCAGTTTGAAGTGTATGCACAAGGCCAAAGTCTTTTTTTTCTTCTTTTTTTTTTTTCTCCCACTTGGAGTCATTCTCTCTACTTTCATCATTGTAAATTAACTCTTAGAATTGGTCTATTATGTGTTCTTTTCTGTTGCCAAAGAATAAAGATTGTGGCATACTGTTCAGCTGTGCTGCTATTTTAGTAGCTATCTTGAAAAGTATCACCTCTTTTTTTTTTTTTTTGTTTTGTTGTCTTTTTAATCATTAATGTAAAGGTCAGCAGCTTCTGTGTAACTAGAGTCTTTTCTTTATGTTTACTTTAAGACAAGGTACTGTATCTGACATGGTTTCTGTCTTTGGAATTCCAATTTCCAGTCATAACAGACTCAGAAAAGGAAGGAGTGGCAGACTTAATTAATCTTTCTGCATTTGTCAGAAGAAGAGTGAATTTAGAATAGAAATTCCAATAGGAAAATGATTTAATCTGGACTATCATGTTTACTGTCACTGTGGATGTATTATTTGTATTTTTTGTCACTTCTGGTTTTGAAAACAATTATAGTTTTGACCTCCACAAAATGCTGTGGCAGCGAGGGCCAGATATGATTGTGTGTTTTGAGCTTGCTCTTCTGTCCTTTCTGCATGTACCTCCTTGTAGTATGAACAACAGGTAGTAAGTACTGCCTGTTTCTTTCCTTGTATATAATATTTCCACTCTGTAAGCAACTTCAAAAATGAATTATTTTAATCATTTTTCTCTGTATCTTGGTCTGTGGTTTTACTTTCTAGATGATGTTGTGGTGAGGAAGTACAGAGCTATCAGACCTGAACGCAGTATTAAAAAGTAATCACACAATAGCTTTATAGAAATTATATGGTGATGTCTTCTGTTTTGTTTTTATATGTCTTTCCTTGTAACTTGTAAATAAGCTGTTTGGCATTTTGACTTCTGTTAAATACTGAGCTTAGTCGAAGAGCCATCCACAAGGAGCTGAATGACTTCTTCAGTGGTGCTGGCAAAAATACTTAATGTCTCTTCCTCTAATTAGAAGTGGTTCAGTGGTATAAAATATCTTCTCAGATTTTTGTGTATAACCTCATTCCTTTTTTAATTGTGAGTTTCTAAGTGTTAGCTTAAGCAATTAAATTTGAAAAGGTGCAAAATAGCTTTGTTCTGGTGTTCTCATCTTCTTTCCCCTTCTGACATACGCTTTCACCTGACAGGGCTGGCGAAACATTGATGTTACCTACTCATGGGAGTGATGTGAATGTTGTTTTGATATTTGTACACTTATTTGAAGAAACGATGATAATTTACTCTATGCTATTAGTGACCACAGACAGGGATTAGGTTTTAGTATGTACTATCTTCTCTGAAGTAATTCTTTAACCTGGATTAGAATAATCTTTTTAAACCACTGATGCAAATTGCTAATAAACCTGAAGGCAGTGCATTTACATATGTGAGAAAGGTAGACAGCTCTATTCTAGTCTGGTAAGTAGAACATTAGCTAGCTCATCTGGCAGCTCCAGGTTCCCTTTTACAGCATCTCACAGAACTCTTCAGCAATCTTTGCAAATTACTGCCTTGGAAGTATTTCCCCTGTTCTGAACGACTGTTTGTGCCAAATGTACTTTGTAAAGAGGGATGTGTGATAAGCAATTGTATGCTGGGGGGTAGAGGAAAGGCTCATAAGGATTCAATGCTTCCCTCCTCCCTCACCCCCTTTTTTCTTTTTTTCTTTCTTTTTTCTTTTTTTTCTTTTTCGTTCTTTTTTTTTAACTTCTTCCTTCTAGGAACTGAAAAGCATATCTGACCTGAAAGATGTTTAGTCAGTTTGACATGAGAGGCAAAAGTTGGTTTGTTTCTTTCTTTCTTTCTTAATAGAAAGGCAAGCTGCAGTAAACTGCGTATGTACTGTGTTCCTGCCAGTGACTACTAGAAAATTTGCTGCATTTGTTACAGGTTTTGGGATGGTTTTTATTAAGGCAGTTTCTGGGAGTGGATGTGTGGGAAGGAAGTCACAGCAGAACACTTAGATATTTCCTGTTGGATAATTGTTGCATATTTCCCATTCCTCAAACCTTACTGCCACTGGGAATAACTTTAATCTAAAACTTGAATTCAATTTATATTGTGAATAAAGAAATGTAAAAAATGTAGAGGTGCTGAAGGAACTCTGCATTAATTTTGTTTAATATAATACTGTTTTGGGAGTGTCTTGGAATATACAAGAAAGGCAGTTTAATTTTAATAAAAGCATTGTGAACTACAGTTCTACATATTAAAATAATTGGTGGGAGGGGTTAAATGTAGGCCAGAACATATATCTGAAATCTTCTTATAATAGTAATTTTACAGTACCCTTTACACTTGAAGATCTTGCACTTTTAAGTTCAATGTTAGATTTGCATGAAGCGAACGTATTCACTACAGTCCTGAACTCCTTATTTCAGTTTTGTGCCGTTTTACTGATATGTAAGTCAGGCTGTGGCTTCCATCACTCTGATCTCAAGAATGTAAGAATTTTTCTAGAGGTTGTCTTCTGTGAAGCCATAGCTGAAATGATTTGAGGGAAATTTCTGAACTCTTTGCGCCAAGGTTGGCAGATTTTTTTTAATGGTCTCTTATTAATATTAGAATATAAATATGTTCCCCCTTCCTTTTTTTTAATATTATGCTGCTTGCAGCTGTATAAAATCAGTGGTGTGCTTATTCATTTTCCATGTGAAAAACTGTTAATACATTTCAGAGATTTCTTCTACTGCTGTAGCATCTGGAAATAGAGTTTACTAGTGCCCAGAGGTTGGCCAAGCGGTTGTGTACCATCTGAGCTCTGATCTAGCTCAGTCTTTTTGCAACAGGAGCTGCAGTGTACTGCAAAACACATAATGATTTAATAATGTATGCATTAAAAATCCTCCCAAAACAAGTGATTGAATGAGAAGCTAGAAATCGGGGCACAAAGAACTCGGTACTGAGAATCACAGTTAGAGCGGGGCGCTGGCTCCCCTTGGGCGCAGTTTGTAGGTCTGTAACCGAATTGCAGTGACCTTGGACAGTTAACTCAAGATCGCTCTTCTCTGCTTCTGGAATGATTGGTGTACTTGGCTGGAGTGCCTCACAGCACTGAAGTTGAATGTTTGTGAAGTTATTTGAGATGTTCAGATGGATGGTACTTTTCAAAAGTGCTTGTCACAGATTTAAGTTTCCTGCTACTGAAATTGGTAACACTCCTGCTGACTTCAGTGGGAGCAGAGTTAGGTGAGGAGAGTCTTTAAATATCCTCTCTATAAATCCAAAGGTTCCATGCAATGCAAGTGTTTGCTTGGAGGAGGACTGAAGGGCCATTCACAGAACAAAATTTTCAAAATCATTTTCTGTAGCTGATGAGGTGAGTACTGGGGTGATTTGGACTAGTGTGTATAAGAAATTACAGAATGAAAGGAGGGGGAAGATAGGGATAGGGAAGATCTTTTAATGCTGACATTTCTGGTTTTGACTGTGTTCTTTCCTTGAAATGCATTTCTCTTTCCCAGATTTAATTTTCACACTATGGAAATGTCTTATATTTAACCCTTTAGTAATTAACTGTCTGCCATGAAGCTTGCTTTTGATAGTGCCTGACAGATAGCCAAGCTGACAGATCATCCAAAATAACAGAATAAATATTTTAATCCCTTATTATAGGTGTTTCTGTTTTGATTTATTCTAATAAAATATTCCAACCTATGCACATTTTCCTCCCATTGTTTGTTGTATCATGCTTCAACTAAATGGTAAGCTTTTTGGGACAGATGTCCCTGTTTGCATATGAAAATTATTGCAGAGTTTGTGCTCTTTTTTTTTTTAATTTCACAAACCAGTGCTTGACTGGGTTTGGGTTTTGGTTTTGGATTACTTTTTTTTTTGCTTATATATTTCTAAGGGTACATCTTCCTATTGTAGAGGAATAGTTTGATAATAAATGCATGAAATGAGAAGTAGAGTGCTACAAGACAGGTAAAGGAAACGTTTCCTAGTCAAGTTTGCAGGTAGAAATTGTAGGATTGGGAACACTTAAAATTAAGGGAAAAATATCCTGGTGTTTATGCACTTAGATTAAAACTAATCGCTGAGTTTCTTAACAGTGGTCTCTATTGATGACAACGTGGTTTCCCTCTATCAGTGTGCAGTCATGTATATACAAATAATCTATAGCAACAATGCACATAATAGCCTTTTCATAATGTCACTGCATTTCAGCTTTCCAGGGGAAAGCTCAAAGGTCGTATCGTTGGGTTATGGCTGTGGAATTATCCCTGTGCTAGGGTATGGTTATCAGACATTCCTCGCATTCCAGGTGTCTAATATTATAGTGCTTACAAGCCAGCACAGGACCAACTGCTGCGTCAAAGAGAAACGCAGGAGAAAACATCCATGGCATTACCCATTTCTACTCCTCTGCCCCCCCTTCCCCCATAACCTTGCAAAATGTCATCTTTGCACTGAACTTGGCAATGTTAAACAGATAAACAAATTACAAGTAGTGATTTAGTTGGGGGGTTTTGCCCCGCAAAAACAAATAGCTAGTATGCTGAGCTGGAAAATATTAGTTCTTTTCACTATGTGGTTTATTTCAGTACCTTCAGTGATAAAATGATGTAGCAAAATGTATAGCTTTGTTCAGCGTGGGGTTTTTTCTTCACTGATGGTAATTGTCAAGTGGAAAGCCAAAACAGTTTATCATAATCAAGAGGAAAAGGAAACAAAAAAACCCATGCCAGCAGGCAGTTTGACCTGGTCCTGCAACCAGTGGGTGTGGGTCCCCCTTCCTTCCCAAAAGCATTCTTCCCCTTCTGGGTCTCAGCTATTTGGTTCATGTGCCTTTTCAGGAGCACCTGTGAAGGGACAGAGTGAGCTGACATTGAGCTAATGTTAACCCCTTTGTAACTGGGAAGAGGCAATTATGCTCTGCTTCCTTGCTGTTATAATGTATTTTTATGGCAGCCATTAATATGCACACAGCATTTTATGGTGAGCTGGAAGGCAGCGCATTCCCTCTGTGCTCACCTCCCCCTGTCCTCTGCCTCTTGTACTGAAATCTCAAGTTGTGTGTTCTCTGCTTGCTTGCTTGCTTCCTTTTGTGTATGTGTGCGAGAGAGGCATCAGCTCCCCATCTTGTGTTTTTCTGTGGAGGAAAGGGGCAAGATCTTTAGAGGACCTGAAGATATCCATCTTTAACTTTCCTGTATTGCATAAAGCTTAGGGGGTTTGGGGATGCATAGGATCTTTGAACATCGAAAAGAAGTCTTTCAAAATAAAGAAAAAAGGATAGTAGTTTTTGTTAATGTATTGCAAACACTTAATTGTTGATGATATTACAGGACTCTTGCAAAACTGCTAAGTGAAGTAGGGAGGTGATCTTTGGGAAAACTGTGTGTGTTCTGCCGTATAAGTTGTGGGCTTTTTTTCCTTAATTTGTTTTGGTTTGACTGCCCCCCGCTGCCCCCATTCAGTTACTTGGTGGGTTTCTTCCTTTTTAGTTTGGTTCACTACTGCAGATTCTGCTGTCACTCTGAGGCAAAAAATTACAAGATATATGTCCTTTATTTGTCTAAAGGGATAGCATTCGTTCTGTAACAGTCCTTCTGCTCAGCTATTTTTATTATCAGGTTGTGTTTTTGAAGACTTATTTGTGCTGTTGTTAAAATAAGTGGACTTAAATTCTTTGCAGTTATAAGTACATTTTTGTTTTAAAGAACTTGTTGCTCCCAGTGTACAATGCATCTTTTCTGGTAAATACATGGCTGTATTGGCTTATAATGATTATGTTCATAATAGATATCGGGAACTAAAAACTTTGGTCAGATTTCTGGGTTTTGGTGTTGTGCAAATTTAGTAAGTGATATATACATATGTTGAATTTAGGATTTTTTGTTGTAGTGGGGTTGCAGAAAAGTTAGTTGCAGAAAAATGTTTTCATTGTGCCCTGGCAGTTAAATGTTTAACTACATCAAGAAGAGTAGTTTCTGGAAAACATTTGAGGAATGGAGTGCAGTTTTGTACTGTAGTTAGTGCTTGATTCCAAACCCGGTTGTTGGTGAGGTATCAGCTGGCTATTTCTAAGCGGTACTTACTGCCTACGGTGAGCAGCTGTGTGCCACAGCACTGTGTGTGAAACTCTGCCTTGGTCTTCCGGAAGGCCTCTGGCAGTCGGAACAGGTAACGGGCTGATGCTGCCATTTCACGTGGGAGCGTTGCTGCAAGCGTCTCTCTGGAGGGCTCTCGGGGTGCTAAGACGCTGTTCCGCACGCTGCCTCTCTCAGCAAAGCATTTCAAAGTAGCCTTGGGTACTCTGCCTACATTACAGAGAAGAAACTACTTCTTCAGTACTCCAGAAAGCTTTAAAAAAAACCTCCCCAACCTTATGAAGACAGAAAATGATTAGATTTTAGTTTCTGCTTGATCTTTGTGTGCTTCCTGAACACAGTATTGTGTTTGCCTGGGCTGCTGGCTGACTAGATAGGAGTCTTTTAATGGAAATTGTATTTTTTCACTGTCTTAGAGGTTCCCTGAAGCATCATTGAATATGGGCTAGTCCTATCCACGTGAACCCACAGCTCAATTGTAACGTGAGAGATACTGTCAACCACTGTCAGCACGAGTTCAGTACTGGAAAACAAGTTTTAGAGCTTATAAAATTGTTGTGAGAGCCCATAGTGCATACCCAAATTGAGTCCAGCCCTTCTGTGTTGTTGTAAGGTAATGAACTTACTTATGTATGTCTCTTTGTATAATCCTCTGTCTGCATGTATGTACTTTTTTTTTTTTTTACCAAGAAAACCCTGTAAAACCCAAGAAGTGTATTTCTTCTGGTCCTGCTGTCTAAGTATTTAAGGGCCTTAAAGAACTATAGGGTAGAAAATGCATGCTATTAAAAATGATACTATACCTGTATGATTTTTTAGAAAACTAGGATCAGTGCCCACATATTTCAAGTTTCCATTCTTATACAAATTTGACTGTTTTACCCATCTTTGTATTACCAGGAGCAAAATTATTTCAAATCTGGAAAACAGTGACAATTCATTAGATGTATCCAGGAAATGCTTGCTGATGAAGTTAATAAATCTTTGTCTCCTAAAAATGTGTGGCTCTGCTGTTACTTTATTCTCTGCAGTTAGTTTGTGAGTATCCAGTTGTGGTGCGAGGAAGGTGAAGGCATGGCACTACCAGTGTGCTGCTGACTGCTGGGTGTGAATGCCAGGAGCGTGGCTCGGAACCTTTGGCAGTAAACCGATGCTGTTGTGTGCATGCATGGGTAACGTGGCACGAGCAGGTTAATGGTGGGCGTGCTAGTGGCTATAGGCATAAAGCAGCAGCATTTAATGTTATTGGGAGTTGGTCATAATTAAAGAATGGGGTGACGTTTATATTTGATCTACTCAGTAATTCTGTATTGGTGTAGAAAAGGTTACATGCATGTTTGCTGTCTTTTAAATACAGGCATTTGTTAGTGTTTGGCTGCACACATCTTGTGAACAAGGTAAACAGATGCATGACCTTACAGTATTTATTTATTTATTTCACACCACTATTCTAGAACAGGGGCTGCCACCATGCTACTCCTTGTTTGAAGTGTTCTAATGTGGTACTGATATCCACTTAGTTACTCTTTCAAAATAATGCCTGTAATAAAATGTCAGTGTATCTTAATAATACCCTTATTAAAAGAGAATGTACCTAAGCAATACAAAGGTTGTACATAATGTCTTGGCCTGATATCTGAATGGGAGGCACTACTGTGTTAAGAACATGGTGTTTAGAAGCTGAAATACTTGTCAACAGACTCATGAATGAGCTTTTTTGAGGCAGACGGATTGTACATGGGATTTGCTAGTTTATAGAATGGAATGAACAAAGAATATAGCAAAAAGGTTTTATGGGCATGCAAATTCTCCCCCTTTCTACAGGTAAGTGGCACAGTTAGCACTTTTTAAAGTTAGGATAGTGACAGCAATATTATTAATAGAAAGTAAATGTATTTTGTTGCGGCTTCAGCCACTGTAATTTGTAGCAGAGAAAATTGTCTTCCCGAACTTTCACGCTATTAATGGATCCTGACCTCAGCCATAGGTAGAACCAATGCCTCTCTTTAACTCCGACCTGCAATGTGGAGCTACAGCTTGGTCTCTTTTGCCATTCTGTGTGCACTCTGCTGCCTGGTATAGCATTTGTCCCACTTAAATTTAGTTACCTTGTATAGGCTAAGCAGCCTTCCATTCAGACTCCTTCTGTAGTCACTAGAAAAAGAGGGAAATCTTCAGTGTGATTCCTATTCAGTGTGACTAGATGTGCTGATTCAGCCTCTCTAGGGAACCTAAAGGAGTAATTCAGGTTAGATAACTGACTTTTGAAGTTAATGAGATTAAACACACCATTGAGTTTTGTGTAAGAAGTACACTTTGGGTGCTTGAAGTGAGTAAAATCCATCTTTGGGAGGATATTTGGGATGAAAATACAAGACATTGTTTATAGATCCTTCAAAGTCACAATGCCTATAGCATTAGAAAGTTGGGTAATAATTGAATTAATTTTGAGATCCAATTTGAGCACTAAGTTGAGGAGCTCTAGTAAAGAACTTAAAACATTTTTCTTCTTCTATTTATACATTCTTTTCCCTGATCAGTTGATTTAAATTTTTACATTTGCTGGTCTTGAGCTACTGGATCACAAGAAGAATTAAATACTTTCAGTCATCCTTTTGCAAAATAAGAAATTAGCTGATGCTGGTCATATATTCCTATTTTGTGTCATTGTGCTAACTGAAAATATTTGTGGGAAAGGGCTCAGAGGAAACTTTTTGCATTACTGTTGTATTGTATTATTGGTAAGTCATCTGTACACCTTTCTGTATCGGTGTATGTAATTAAATGGGTGAGACTCCCGGTAAGTGTGCATGTAGTCCTTCCATCATTGGTTTTCTTCTGTTATGTTTTAATAGGTGCTCATTCCTGCACATCTAAATAATAACTTGTTTTGTCTTTTTAATTCCTAGAATGTGGGGAAGTAGTGTATTTTTGAGAACAGTTTCTGTCTAGAAAAAGTACTAGCAAGTACTGCATTGCAAGAGAAAATAAATAATATGTAATGTACATCATTATATATGAGAATGAATGGGTGTGAAATTTAATCAGTACAACACTTCATGTAAGTATCACACAAGATCTTGCTACATGGCAAAGAACATAAGATTGTTTTGGGTAGGGCATAATTAGGATTTCAAGGAAGTTTTCAAATGTATGTTGAAGTTGCTATAGAAGTTGAGCATTGACCCTAGTTATAATTGAATTCAAAACTCCAAGTCTTGACTGTAAGTCAAGTACCACACAGCAAAGGAGGTATTCTCGGAAGTCATTTTGAAAGAGATCAAGATGAACCTGTTCATAATTCTCAAGTATTTATTTACCCTTTACCAACTTGCATTTTCTTCCTTTCTAATTAAGGAAAAGAAGTCTCAGATTGTTGTGGTGTTTTGGTTTTTTTTTTGTCTGTTTCTCTTCCTCCTCCCTCATTTTCTGAGATCTGCCTACTGTAACCTTTCTCTCTTCCACACACCCTCTACCACATTTATTATAAATCACAATACAATAAATCAGTCTGACAAAATTGATGCAAATAGTTCCACCTAAGCAAAACATGTCAAGCTGTACTTACATAGTCCTGCAGAGTGTAGATAAAATCAGGTCTGGAAGTATGCTGAGGAGGTCAGCGATGATGGTATCAGCTGAGTTTAGAAAAGAGCAAAGACCGAAGTCCAGAGTTTCCTATTGATAGAGTCCTAGGCATAATATGGACAAAGGAGTCAGAAAGGGATGCAGCAGAATGTAGCATTACTCTTGCATAGACAATATGTTAGAAATTGTGTGTGTGTGTGTGTGTATACATACATACATACATACGCACGCATACACGTTTTTAAGAATGTGCACGTTTATAATCTCAGTTCACAGAAGTATGAAATATTGTGGGCTGTCCATATCTTGACAGAAAGATAGCATTCACTAGTATATATAGTGAATTTATCATTTTTTTGTGGACCCTGACTTTAGGAAGAAACCTTCCTTCTATCTACTTTTGTGGTCTAGGGAATACATCAAGCAAGCAAGTTGTCCAAATAGAACAATACTGCACTGACAATCCATTAGTCTGTAGTTACAGTCCATTTTATAGTACCATCAGCCTCCTTATTTACTTTAGAGGCATATGCAGACTTATTCTTACAGGCATGGCTGCAGATGCAATAGCAACTTTTAATGATACGGATATCATTGTAGAATCTACATGTTAAGATCTTAGCTAACTTTGTATTTTGAAAAATTGAAAGAAAAATGTGGATTTGAGGTGGTAATACAGCTCCTCAATTTGTAAGCTGTATTTGTCTCCTAGGTTTCCCAAGGCGTCTGTGAAGTGATTAGCAATAACATAATTACATACTGTTTACATAATGGAATTACAGAATTCTTCCTGGCTTTCTGAAGAGTAGCCACTTCTGGTTCCACACACCTGCTGCTTGTTCTTGGTCTACAGAGTACACTTCAATCTGTATGTTGAAATGAGAGTGTTGCAGCTGTATATGGTTGAGTAGATCAAAATGTTATATATGTGTTAAAGGCTAATAAATCAGTCTTCACTTGGAAGGAATTTTGTAAGGTTAAAAAAAAAAGCCCATAGATGAGAATACTTGAGCTTAATTATATGCTTTAAAAAATCCCAACCTTTTGTTAACTAATTGAACTTCATGATATACTAAATGTGGACTTTCAGTCATCCTTTTTAGAGTATCAGCATTCTTTTAAGAACATGTAAATTGATGACTACAAACTGAAAAAGTATAAATTACCTCAGAGTATCAGTGCCTGAGACGCAGGACTTAATCCTCTACTGTGATGCAATAAACTTATATTTTCTTGGGTCATGGTTAATGAGTGTAATGGGAGTCTGTTTATCATAGGTTATTATGTCACAGATAATGATCTTCACCGAGACAGGAGTCCTGCAGCCCTTGCTCCTAGGTATTATTGCCTTTCCAGTTAAATCTAGTAACTCTCTTTGCTTTCAACTTTTGACTTGCAAATTTGCATTTTGCTTATCTTCATGTTGTTACTCTCATCCATCGGCCATATGTATATTGAAAGCAAATAGTGTTTGTGTTCAGAACGTTCGGAGGGCCCTAAGCAATCAGATATCACCTGGTGCTGATTGCGGCTCAATTGTGAAAATCTGTGTCAGGCTCAAAAATCTTGTGTTAAAAGACTGAAACAAAAAAGAGTCATGGGGATGTAACAGTCTTAAGGAATTGTGATCTTGTTATGTACAAACCTTTTCATGTTTTTATATCTGGAAGCAGTTCTCCTGATATAGTTCGGGTCTTGATGCTGCGATGTCCACACATGGTTCAGCAGAGCAGAATTCATAATTAATTTGTCCAGTACTGCCTGTATTTCAGGGCCTCTGTCTCCCTCTTCTTTTGTTTAAGGTCCAGAGTGGGTCACTCAAATGCTTTTCCACAGTGTTTTAGTGTCACTTTAATTTACGGTGTGTCTAGTATGAGAGAGTGGCTGCTATTCATTGTCATGGTGTCCGATTTCTGACAGGTGATAATACCTGGACAGAACATCTGCGTGGCCACAGTGGCCTGCAGTCTGACCTGCAGAATGTGCTGTAATAGTAAGAAGTCAGTATTTGATTAAAGGTAAAATTGGTGTGAAGTCCAGATGAAAAGCCAGGATAGTGCTGGGTTTGTATCCTTCCTGTAGAGGTGGTTTAAAAATCACATCTTGTGATTGTTGCTGTGGTGTGTATCTTTGATGAAAGCACTGAATGCTTATGCAGAGTTCTAAATTAATTTATTAGAGACCATCTGGCCTTGTTTATACAAGTTTGTTAAGATCCCAACTCTGCTATATAGTATTTCAAATATTTATTTTCTACTTTCACTACAAGACTTGTGCTTGTAGTATTATAATGTATTATAATGTTAAGGCTCAGGATGACATTGAACTTTTATTTTTATTCAGTTTAAGATGTTTCATGAAAATCCACATTTGTAATCTAACTTGAGGCAGGACTTTCTTCACAGCAAGATGTGCCCTTGTAGTTGGCACGGGTTCCCTTGACTAACCAAACTCACCGAAGGGCTGTTGTTTTTATGTGACTGATGCTTCCCCTGAGCAGTAGCGGCTTGAGAACCCTCTGACGTGGGTGTCCTGTGTTCAGTCCACTGCATGCTGCGGACAGCCTAGCTAGAGCTAGGATTGTGTATGTTATTCTGGATTTAAAAGGCTTCTCCTGCTTTCCTAAGAGCCATCTCTTTCTGTCTCGCTGTTGTTGCTTGCCAGCAAAACAGTAATCTTAGAAGTGATGCTGGTGATTATTAGCAGGTGGCACTTAGGCAGGTGTATTTGATGTGGCAGCTCTAGGCAGCTGCGGCTTTGGGGGCCAGCTGTTGGCCTGCTGGGCTATGTGGCTGCTGTCCTGGCCATGGCAGTACAGCTTCTGCTGCCTGGGGAGGAGCAGAGTGGCAGGTCTGAGCTGGGCTTTCTGGAGAGCTCCTTCTCGGAGCAGCCTCACTCAGAGCAGTGCCACGATGTATTTGGTCTGGCTGAGATGGAGTTAATTTTCCCCACAGCAGCCCTCCTGGTGCTGTGCTTTGTATTAGTAGCTAGGAAGGTGCTGGTAACACACCAGTGTTTTGGTTAGTGCTGAGCAGTGCTGGCACAGCATCAAGGCTGGCTCTCCAACATTTCTCCCTTCCCCATCCCAGTAGGCTGGGAATGGGCAAGATCTTGGGAGGGGAAATAGGCAGGACAACTGACCCAAACTGACCAAAGGGATATTCCATACCATATGATGTCTGCTCAGAAAGAAAAGCTAGAAGAACAGAGGGGGAAGGGGGGCATTTGTTATATACAATGTTTGTCCTCCAGAGCAACCACTACGCTTACTGAAGCCCTGCTTCTGGGGAAGTGACCAGACATCACCTGCTGATGGGAAGTAGAGAATAATATTTTGCTTGTCCTTTGCTTCTGTGTGCGTGGCTTTGCTTTTTGCTTCTATTAAACTGCCTTTATCTCAACCCACAAGTTCTTTTATTTTGTTTTTCCATCTTATTTTCTCCTCTCTCCATCCTGCTGAGGAGAGGAGTGATAGAGTGACTTGGTGAGCACCTGGCGCCCAGCCAAGGTTAACCCACAACACATGTCTGATCTATATAAGTATGTCAGCAGTGGGAGAGGATACAGTGGGTAGGCTCTGCTTACTACAGACCTGGTCTCTCCCTGGAGATCACTGGGGAGTTTACTGCAGTCAGCTTCAGTGGGGTGTCCTCTCCTGCACTGTAATGAAGAGAATGGGTCATGTCCATTTTAAGCTCTTGGACTGAGAGGCAGCATGTAGTGGGTTAAGGCTGAGAAGGAGAACAGGTACTACAGAAGCTACACCTTCTCACTCTACTAAGAAAAGTGTCTCTGTTCTCATGGAGAATCTCTTCCAGTAAACAGAACAACAGAAGTTGTCTCACAGCTTGCTTGTGCTGCTTATAATCCATATTTTGTATCCTACTGATCCAGAAGTAATTCTACACTGGTAATCTCACCTGAATTTTGTAATAGTTTTCAGTGTGTTTACTGGTTTTGCAGAGCAGTTTGTAAGTGGCAATAAATTAACAAATTTGCCTTACATATGTGAATGTGTTCAGGACCTCAAATTAAGCATTTGTAACCTTCACAAGATTATGTTGTAAACCTGGGAGAAATATGCGAAAGTAGATTCATGCTTACAGTTTAAAAAGCTGCTCTTGCTAATCTTATCCTGAGGATTTTTTTAAATTTTTTTTTCAACTCTGGATATATACTAATCTTGTTTTCAGTGTGGTGACAATAAAACCTTGCATCTCTTGTTCCTCCTGTTAAATGGCATGGCTGATATACTGATATATTTATCTGTGGGTTTATCAACAGGAAACTTAATACTCATTTCTTAAAAAAAAAAAAAAAAGTCAAAGAGACGGTGATATAAAGCTTTGCTCAGCCACAGTTGGAAGTGGCTATGTATTATTATTATCAATTTATATTTTGTAAGAAATAGGTACTCCAGTATTAAAATGAAAAACTTGAATTCTCTGTCTTCCTCACCATGTGAACATCTAAGGCCTACTAAATGTTACTTATAAAATGTCTGCTCTGTGCACACTGCTGCTTATTTTATTCCAGTACATGGATTGATAAATGCTGCTGACTGCATCTTAAGTGGCTGTATTCTCTTTTCTGAGTTTCCTGTCTGTGGTCATTACACAAGATGACCTTGAAATCTTGTGCTGTCATCACAGACTCAAGGTTGAAGAGTCCAGTTCTTCTGGGGACAAAAAGGAGTGTAGATTTTTTTTTTTAATACAAGCTATTTGTTATTCTTTAATTTTAAACTGTCAGATGTGAAAGATGTTGCAGTGAATTTCTCACTTGAGTGCCTGTACTGAAAAATGTTTGCAATAACTTATATTATGTTCTTGGAGTTAATGAATTCAGAAGGATGGAATAGGGGAAAAACAATCAAGAGCCTAGACTTTAAGAATGATAAAACAACTTGCTCTTCTTTCTCCCTGCTATCTTTCTTTAGCTTCTGCCATAATAGAAATTAATAGGAATAACAAACACATGTATGGAAGAGATAAAAGCTATACTGTTAATTTGTTTCTTTGTTTTAGGTTAACAAAGCCCTTGTCGTTTGCGGATTGTGTTGGGGATGAACTGCCGTGGGGTTGGGAAGCTGCCTATGATCCTCAGATTGGCGTATACTATATCGATCACATCAACCGTATGTATTTTGCCATTTGCCATATTGATTGTATAAGAAGGCTTGTCACAATTAGACTTTCCTAGGACGTTTTTAAAGCATGACTGGGAGTAAGGAAAGATTTCTTGTGAGAGAAGTGTAGTTAAAGTAACAATTTCTGATTCCCAGTAGACAAATTAGCCCACTTGTGCACATGGGTTTATTGGGGATGGTTACAGGTGTATTATGGCTGCCTCAGCATTACTCCTATGACTCTGATTTTTTGCTGTGGAAGAAGTCCATGTAATGTGTAGTAAATAAAGATGCTTTACATCTCTTGGTATCTGTAAAGTGTATGATGTTTGGTGGCTATTAAATATTCGTCAGTGCGCACTGACAGAGATAGTCTGGTATGAGTAACAAAAACTGGCTTCAGCCTTACTGCTGAGAGGAACTATTGTAGATAAGGTAGTATGGAGTGTGAGGGGGTATTTGTAACTTGTATATGAGGTCTGGCAAATGTACTGTAGTTCTGAAAATGTTGTAGAATACATTTCAGGCTATAAATAACTCTATATTTTGTAGCAATTGGAAAAGGAATGGTGAATCAAAATTATTGGGAAAAATTGCTCTTTGGTATAACATTATTGGCTTTAAAAGGCTTACAACAAAATCTGCTGTTACAAAATGACTACATCTGTTTCTACATATATTTTTAATTGCATGGAAATTATGTTCAAGCCATACAAAACTGTAGCAAAATTTGAAATACAGTGCTTGTTAGACTTATTGAAATTAATATATTCCTGAAAGCATTTCTATTTTTTATGTGCTTGTTGCTTCATATTATTTGATATATTTTTCTATTTTCCTGGAAATTATTTTTGATAACATAAGAGAAGAGGTTTAATTTGAGATCAATACCTGAATACAGGTGTCTGCATCTGTGGTAGCAGTGCTGTGTACTTAAAAACAGTAAGCTATCTTTGGCCATTTGAGATGCTTTAAACTGCATAAGGTCAGTAGATAATGGTGTGGATGGTAAGAGACCAGCAGTCTTCTGGAACAAAGGTGGATACTAGACTTGTTACCCTACGGCATCTCAAATGTACAGGCAAGTGAATCAACTCTGAGACATCTAAGCTGCTTTTGTAGTCAATAGCCATCTAGTCAATAAAGCCAATGTGAGATGTAGCTGCGTGGCTGGGTGTCTGCTTTGAAGATGAGCTGATTTAAGCTCCTTTGGTTGGGTTGTACTGGAACTCTGATAACTAGAAGGAGATGTTAGACATCTACTGTGCTTATTGAACACCTGCAGATAGGCACCTAATCTTGAACTGAATCCCATCCAGTAACCTCACTTGTGATTTTATAGCCCTGCTTTATTTGAATAACAATGTGAGTCCTCTGGTCATATACGTGGTGTAAATGTTTCTGAACTTTAAAAAATAGGGACATACTTGATTGAATTCAAAAGGTGAAGAAAGAAAAGGATTTGCTTCTAAGTCTAAATGCTATTATAAAAGGAAACTTATCTTTATCTTCTACTTATAAAACTTAAAGCTATAAAACTTTGAGCAAGCAATCTGCATTTCTGGGCATTTTGAAAGTGCTTTCAGATCACTACTCTGATAATTGTGCTCTTTTATTCCATACATGCTCAAAATTTTTAATCTCTTCTAAAAACCTTAGCCTTTTAGTTTTGTTGGGTTTGGTTTGGTTTTTTGTCAGAGATCAAATATTTTCCCTATGTTTAAATGCTGTTTCTATGCATTGAAGGTGAATTCCTGAATATTATATGCTGTTTGTGGGTTAAAGTTCTACTCCTTTCCAACCCATACCATTCTGTGATTCACACACATGTCAAATGTTGAGGCTTGGACAGCATTGTCTTGGAATTCTCTTGACAATTGCTAATATACTGCAAACACTAATGCTTCACTTAATAGAGAAGAGTTGTGTATATCCATCTGTACATGTGTCTTTTTTGTGGCCAGAGCAAATAAGTGTGATTAGCTAAGTTTACTTATATTGTGTTGATGCGTGTGATGGATGACAGAGTGGTGCACTTTGGTATACTTCAAGGGTTTCCATCCATTTTTCAGTAGTGCATTTGCATTTGCTTTCTGTTCTGGTATTGTTGTATGTGTTGCTTTGTAGCAATTTCAGTGAAACTTCTTATTTTGTAAAGTGGTATATTTTAGTGAGAATATAACTTCTACTCCATCTGTCTAGGTTCTTTTGATGCTATTAAAATCTCTAGTATAGAGGTCACTAATAATTAGGGGGGAAAAGCCTTCCTAGAAAGCTGGTTTTACACCTTCTTGCCACTTTATTAGCAGTGTAATAATTCAGATGAGTTGAATATGCTTTTTAGATTTGAACTGTTAAAATTCTCAGTCAAGGCAGTGGATATGTTGGAATGAGGAAGACTCCTTTACTCTTTCACCTGTATCAATTGTAACTTTGTTGATTCTCTCTCTTACTGGGCAAAGAAGCCCAATGAGGGAGAAAAACTGCACCTACTGCTAGAAGGACCGAATGGATAGATGCCTGAAAAACAGGTTGGATAAAGCAGAATTTCAGGACCCGTAAATAGCAGCTTGAGGGATAGTGCCTCGAGAAGAAATCTACTCCCTCTGGACAGAGCTGCATTTGATTCAACTGTGAAGTTTCAGGTTGTCCACAGGATTTTGGAGCTGTTGTACTAAAACTGGCCAATGTTAAATATTTCAGACCAACCCAATAAGCTATAAGCAGCAGGCTAGACCTTAGTGCAGTAGACTGTAAATTCATAAGGGCTTACTCATGGTTGTTCCCTTCTTTTCTGTTAAAAACTGAAGTCTGAAAATGTTAAGGATGGAATTTCCATTAGTGGTCAGTGTGGAACTTACTCCACTCCTCTTGAAGGTGGATGTTGGCAAAACTCCCACTGATTTCAAGGAAACGGTTCTAGGCTGGACCCTGCAAAGTTCTAAAAATTCTACCAAATTTCTCTAGTGTCAATTCTTCAAAAATTATTTAAATCAATATACTATTTTGCCCATCTGTGTTATTACCTGTCTTAGTCCTTTACCTTCCCTTTTCCCATCCAAACCTGAGAAAAGCCTACTTTTCCTTAACTGGCAGGAGAAACTCAGTTTCCCCTCCACAGAGAGGTAAGAGTTGGCTGTGAGCAGTCTGCAGTTGTGAAACATTCTCTTACACTTGAGGGACTTGCTTTTGGTGTCAATATGGTTAGGTATAATTTGATTTTATTATCATCACACATTTTCTATAATTTTATATATTTTGATGAGGTATTTTTAAAGTATGGTTTGGTTTTTTTCTGGTTCTTACTGATTGCCTTAGAGCTTTCTCATGATCCTTTTGGATGATGTAACCCACTTTGAGAAACACCAACTTCAATCATTAATTTATTAATATATTACCCCAATTAGGAGTTTTAATGTGATGCTTTCAGCTTCAAGGGAGACCAGATTACAGGCCATCTGGCAAGGCAGAACATGCATATGATGTGGGTAGATAATACTGTAAGACCTAAATGCTTGCCCTGTGGTTCAGTAGCACCCTTTGTTAGAGGGATGGCTGAAGGGATATTATTTGGTGGCAGTCAGGGAGGGAGGAGTTCCTTTCGTGCACAATCCTTATTGTGGTTTAGGAGAGTCCAAAGATTTTATAGCTTATGCTGTTCACTCTTATAATCGTGACTGCATATACGTAGTCATGTGTTCATCTACTTCGGCTGTCTCATTTGCTAATATTTACTAATTCTGATAAATAACACAGGCACTTAAGGCAATACCAAAAATAATGCAAACCTATTACTCCACTTTATTTCGTGTAACTACAGGCAAAGTCATCACTTCCACATTTTTCGAATTCTTCTGCAGGGTTTTCAACATTAGGTGTTAAGTGGCTGAGATGCAAACACTTAGAGCTTGGATTTGCAAACACTTTTAAGCTGATATAATCTCCAAAAGAACTGGTCCTGCTCTGTTGCTACCTCTGGCCTTTTGTTCTGTCCCTGCAATGTTTTTGCTTATACTGGCTCGAACACTTGCATGGCCAGACAGTGAATCAGATCAGGGAGCTCATTCGAGTTGAAACTAAACATGGAAAAAAAAGTTGCTATACATTTTCTTTTCAACACCCCTATTTACGCAAGCAAGAGAGGGAAGGTGACCTGGGGATATGAATGAACAGTCAGGTGGAAGAGACAGGGGACAGCTTTTCATGGTAGCACTGGTTAAAGGTATTTTGAAATGACACCCTTGAAGTTTCATCTGTTCCACACCCTGTGCAGGCTTGGGAGGAAGCAGTTTTGACTCTGGGGCTGTGATTTCCAGGTGCGCTTCTCAGAGTAGTGGTGGCAGCTGAAGTAGCAGTCATTGTTTGCTCTGGTTCCTGCCCGACATAGTGTCAGCCTGAGGTTGTATAGTACACACGGACAATGGGGAAGCACTCTGCTTCCTGAGCTGTGTGAGTTGTTCCCCACCACCTCTTCCCCTCCCTCAGCTGCTCAGGTTTTCTGATCCAGGTCATTGCATGGGATGTGTGCAGATAACAGCTATGGAAGTAATGGGAGCAAGAAAGGGAAACTTCTGGCTTGATAGGAGTAGTCTGAGGGAATCCTGGGCTGGGATAAGTTCTGCCTTGCCTTCAGCACCCTATGTATTCCTAAATAACATCCCCTTTACTTCCAGACTTAGGAATAACCAGACAAGTGGTTGTTTTCTTCATTGCATTGATTTAGTTAACCTATAAAACATGTATTCTGCTGTTAGTAATGTTTAGTGACAAAGATAACAGAAAGGAACAGAATGACAGTATTTAAGGATGGGAAGGAATAGCTACTCTTAGCTCAGTAGTATTTCAGACCATCACATCACTTTTTTTTTTGCCACTCTGTACTTTGTATTCAATATGATGATTTTTCTCCCTGCTCTCCACCACCAGCACTTTTCTTCAAAACAGAGTTGGACATCGACCTCCTTTGCTTCTGCAACTCCTCTCTACTTAATTTTAATTGTCCACTTTGGAAGCATGAATGCACCTCTCCCAGAGACGACTTTCTTCCACTGTTTCATCCACAAAGAAAGAGAAAATTGAGCCAGAGTGATGCTAAAACATCAGGAAGCATAGAGGTAGAGGGGTTTGTGTCTGCTTAGCTATAGAATAGCATTAATTGGAGGTCCCTGTTTCCCCACTTGGTTTCCTTCCTTCTTAAAAATTCAAAGCCTAGCTATTTACCTACAGTGTTTGACACTTATAACTCAGTATTTTAAGCACAGGTATTCTGTTTATTGTAATCTTAAAGGCTTTCATGCCAGTTTACACCTGTGCAACTGGTTTATCTAACACAGGGATTTTAGTGGATAGACTGACTCTTCTCTGCTCCAGCCTGGGACCCTAGTACATCTGCATCTATAAAAGTGTGCCAGACTGTATTTACAGAGAAGGAAGAAGTCTGAAAACCCCACCATGAGACTGCAATTACCATTAGCTTGAGGAAGTCGAATGGTGCATCATGATCATAAATGTGCACGGTTTGTTCCCATGACCCATCACAATCCTCTGTGCAAGTGGTGGCATGCGAGCATTTGGGAAACAATTGTGAAGACTCTTTACCGGCAGCAAATACACATGGTGAAAACCCAAGGGCAGTATATCTTATCTTGAATCTTATCTATAGGTAAGTATCTTCTCTGGCCCTGGCTATAGGAAGGAATTAGATTATTCTGGTGTGTGCTGGCTACAGAAGGAGGGCTTGAGCAATCAGAGCTCTGGATTAAAGATTATTTTAGCTGCTGACTTTTATGTAAAGATCATATTTGCATGTTTTTCTTATGTCTTAGTTCAGATAGCCACAGCAGTAGAACATTACCTACTTATTTGATAACACAGAGCAAAATGCTTAGAGTTTCTACTTCATTTGACGCTGAGATATATAAGCATTTGCTACCCAGTATCTAGAGGAAACTAATGTGCCATAAGGATAACATGTTCAATATTTCTTGGTAAAAATCTCTGAATAAATATTTCTTGGAAATCTGCTCATGCTTGCACAGTATAGCTGGAGAACATTCTCATTTTCTCTCATTACTCAAGTACAAGCAGAGAATTATTTTATAAAGAAGTGAAGAAGGTGTCTGGAAGAGAGGAGGTATTTTTTGTGTGCAAGCTTTGTATTAGGAAACAAACTGCAGAGAGCTCAGTTCAGTGCGTACTCTGAATTACCTAATTTTCCTCCATGTCTCTCCTTAGAACCCATATTCCATCTTACTATGTGGTAGAATGTGGTTTTATGTGAGCGTCCAGTAATGTGTTAGATCAGTTTTAAGACACTACATATGTCATTTTGTTGGGCTGCAGAGTCTTACTGAAACTGCTGTCTCTGTAATGTGCTGTTCTTTATTTTTATGTACCTATTGAACAAATATATCAGTGTGAAATTATGTAATATTTGCTTGTGAATTCTCCCTCAAATTTTGGGTTATGAATTGCTTTTCTTGTTGTTTGTTTTTGAATTTTAAGTATTGTAAAAGTGGGGTGGGAGCAGGGGGAAGGAATAAGAAAAAAAAATGCATTCAGAAAGCCTCTGGTATGTAAACAATAAAGTGCATTCCTTAAGGCAGTCTAGTAGCACTTGGTTATTCTCCCTTAAACTAGTGCTGGTACATTTGCTCCTTTCCTGTTCATTAAGACTTGGATCTCAGTTGCCTGCAATATTTGTTATGCCAGTTGAAGTACAATGAAGTAGTATTTGCACTCTTTTTTTCTAAATGTATTTTTGTCTGATTGCAGACAAAAATACTGGTGATTTGAAAGACAGTTTGTTTATCAAGAAGCGTGGGATATACTTGTAGAATAAATATATCCATAGTGATTACGTAATGTTGATAAAATTGCTTTCACCGCCCATGAGTAAGCTAACTCGCATTATCCTGTGATGGTTGATATCAGAAATTATTTTTCCTCTTCCGATATTATACATTGGAGGGTTGTTGTTGATTTTGTTTGTGCCATCTTGAGACATTTTTGTGCAAGATACCATTGAAATCTTTATTCTCCTTCGCTGGGACTGGCCCCAGTTTAGGCTGCCTGTAGGCCTTTTCCAGGGACTTGCCCTCAGCATGCAGTAGGCTGCTTTCCAGGTATCCCCTCCCTCCCAAACCACCTCTGTGGAGCAGGATGTATTCCTATCACAGCAAAGATGTTGAGGGCTGTTCAAAAACCAGTCTGGATTTCGTTTGCACACTTTCTTCAGCCACTGGTGTTCAGGAGAAGCACCAGTGATGAGGGATCAGCTATTGGGTTTGAGGTTTTGTGGCATGTGTTATTCTCTTGAAGATGAGGTTCTGTTTGGTTGGAAGTGGTAGTATACTTGCAGTTATTATGCAAGATAAGCAGAGACGTCAGATGTAATGGAGTTTTCTTTTCATCACTTATTATTTCAGGCAGAGAAATTGCCACCCTGGCACAGAGTATCTATATCTAGCTGAGTTGTGACATAGTGAAGGCCAGAGCACAGCTGGCTGAGCGTGATACACCTTGGCATCAGTCAGAATCACTGTTTTTTCAGGGCTCAGCCATTACAGTTTTGCCCCTTTTTCTCTTGTAGCCTTAGTTTGCAGGTCTGGAAAATTTTCTGTAAGTTGGTATATGAGGGAGAAGGTGCATGGTATTAATGTGTAGATCCATACTTAAGATTCTAATGGATGAATAGATCCTTAAGAAGGCTTGCTGCTGCCTTAAATAAAGGATGTCTAGTTCCAGACGGGTTCTTCTTCCTCCTTTTTACTGGCTCATTGGACCTTTGGTAACCTGGCACAACTCGCCTAACCTTCCAGAACATGGTGTATCTGCTTCCTTATTATCTTTTGGAGCCAGTGAGAGTTTGAGTGGGTTTAGTGCATCGAATAGGCTTTGTGCTGGCTTTGTGCTGGCTTGAGTGAGCACCAGAGACAATAGAGAACGTGTCTTAAGGTTGGGCAGTGTGGGTTGAGGTCACGTGGTGGAAACCATTACTGCCAAAAAGCAGGGCTATTACAGCAGCTCCAGCTGTGGCACACAGTGCCCCCCTGCTCTCATCCCTACAGATCTTGGGTCTCTGGTCCTTGTTTCTAGACAGATCAACTAGTTTCCCTTGGAATAGCCTCTCTTCTGAGGTGGTGGTTCAGCTATGTTTACAAACTGGAATAATGTGGGTGTGTGTGTAAACAGATGAGAGTTCTTTCTTCAGGATGAGAAGTATAACCTCACAATTTTGTCTCCTCTTGCTATGTATGTTTCCTTCTCAAGTAGCAATCTAGCATCTCCAGCATGTTTTAGTGGGACCCCTTGAGAGTGCTTATTCTCTTTGTTGCCTGAATGCTACGTGTCTGACTGAAGACAGCTTACATGTGGATCATTCGAGAGCCAATCAATGCTATTATTAGTTTGGCAAGGGGACATGTTGGAAGACTATTGCTTCCACATATTGTTAATCCTGTAGTAAAAAGTCCAGTTCTCTCATGTCTAGCAGTAGGGTGTCAGGGATCTGTTCCCTTCCCTCTGGGATTTTCTAGTGGGATTTTAATTTCACATATTTTGGGGAAGTACGATCTACTGCTGATAAGGTAATAGTTTCCTTCTGTTCAAGCACACTGTAAAAATTTGGCAGAGCTTCTTGATAGCAGACAGGAACATAACATATGAAAATATCTCATTTTAAAAAATGGCATGCCTGACTATTGCCTGTATCCTATGGGTAATATGTACTTTATGTATAACTACACAGAGCGTGTGTAACATTGCTGCCCTTGAAGCAAGTTCTAGCCAAAGGAACAAACAAAACTTTCAAGGCTTAAAGTCAGTCCTGGCATTTTGGTTTTGAATTATTGTTTGGGCCAAATTCCTTGCTGAGTTTAAGTGCATCAAACCTGGCTAGCAGTGAGCCAGGAAGGGTGCGTTTCGTGAATAGCAGTATGATTAAAGCCAGCGCAGCTCACTCTTCTACATTACAGGGCTGTGATCATTTCAGTGCACGGGAACGTCCTTGGGTGGAGCATGCCTGTGCCATCCTGCTGCTTGTGTGGTTCTGCTGAGTGAGGCCTCAAGTGTTTTCTATCTCACACAGTTTCCCCCTAGCATGGCTAGTCGCTCAGATCTTTAAAAATAGGAGGAAATAAATTGCTTGTTTATGATTTTTTTTATACATTTATTAGCTATGCACTTGTAGTAATTTGTTTAAAGTTAAATTAATTGGTTTTAAATCAAGATCTCTTAATAGAATTGAGTAATTTTGATCTGCAAGTGGCTTTGCCAAATGATGCTAAAATCAAGTCAAATTAGGAATGTGTAATCTGACTAATGGCAGGCACACCACCATCCCCCTCATTCTGTTACTATGGATCACTGTGATTGGACAGAGGAAGTTGAAATATAAAGATATTTTTTTAAAATCTAAGCAGCACTCTTGATAGAGCCTGATGTACAACTCTTAGTTGTTTAAAGATCCATTGTAAGGAGACTCCTTTAGTTCATACCTAAGTTTATGCCATGGAAAATGATGGCCTACTGGCCGTCGTTTTCATTTTCCCTACAAGAAAGAGCAGAACTCTAGAATTTAACTATCTGGTGATGCAGAAAGTGTTGGAGAGGTCATGCTCAGGGAGGTGGTTTGTTCATTCTCCGCTGCTGCTGATTGAACTATAGTTAGCATTTTCTAGAGCAGATACAGCCCTACAGCTCTGTCTAGTGCTCATAACCAGTGCTTACTCCTCACCTGACCAGCAGCAATAACATCTCCCCATCCTAGTTAGCAATCTCTTTGTTGCATGATTCGTATCTGCTGTAGACAAGGTTGTAAGGCATCCTGTTGCAGTCACCAGCAGAAACATTTGTCTGCCCTAAAAAAGGAGTGAGGTCTCCCAAGTTTGTTTTACATCAGCTCTTGAATAATAAGGGCAGGAAAATGTGTGGATGCCCTTTGTGTTTAAATCTCAGTCTTTGGTTTAAGCATGAAGGGCTTCACATCTCATGTTGAAATGTTCAACAAGCTGTTCCCTCAATGACATACATGTAACTATCCCAATAATATTCTTGTGTATGTAAGTTTGACCTTAGCAGCAGGTGCTTAAAACATTCTCTTCTGAGGAAAAAAATTCTTATCTTTTTTATTATGCTTTACTCTGAGAGGTATAAATATTTGGTTTTGAAAGAACTCTGCTGTTTAAAAAAATGTATTGGCTCTTGGAAGGTAGATGTGTTCAAATGAACATACTTTTCAAAATGCAGCACTACAGTACCAGAAATATTATCTATAGTTCTGTCTTTTTTTTTTTTTTTTTCTTCTGTGGGGTAAACCTACTGATTAAAATTGAGACAACTGAAAATTATAGATGAACAAGCATATGGTGCTGCTATACAGGCACGCATTTATATATATGAGCAACTTGCCAAACAAGTGATAGGCTTTTTTGGGTTTTCCACTTCATAATATTTTAGAAGACATAGAATGAAAAATACTCCAGAGCCTTCTCTGCTTGGTGAAAGTTGAGTAACAATTCTGGGATAGTCACTGCAGTACTGCTTTGCTTTTTCCAGGATTATGTGTTTTCCTGGCTGTTTGTTCCGGAATAAAATACACGCAGATAGAATTGGCTGAGAATAATTTGACCAGTCAATATGACTACACAAGCAAATACCCAAACCCCAGGATGCTGATGTTACAGTGTGCAAGTTTTAAAATGCAGGGTCACCTTTAACTTGTTTATGACTATCAGTGTAAAAGGTGTTAGGATATATAATAATAGTGTTGTTTTGCACATGCAGCTTGGAGAGGCAAAAAGAAAATGCTTGATTGTATTTGTTCACAATACAAAATAATCTGCTGTTGATCAGCTTTGTCCTTCTCTTGCAGTCACAAGGACAGGGCATCTGTAGGCCACATTTTAGGACTCTGCAGGCTACATTTGGTCTTTGGGCTGCATGTTGAGCAATCCTCCCTTAAAACCTATAAAGCAATTACCTACAACATGCTCGAAGATGAGACCTTCCAATCTTGTAAGATTATTCGGTGGCTGCTGGTTGCACTCTTAAAACACAATCACATCATTACATTCTTCTAAAAAACCAACATAACTGCATTTATCCTATTTGATCATTGACCCATGAGAATCCTGCTTCATTCTCTTCATCTTGCTTCACAAAAAAAGGACACCTCTGGAAACCAGCTCTTCTGATCTTGTGTAAATAACTGTAAACGTGGAGGTGTGTTAAAGAACAGCAGCAATAAGTGGTCACAGAAAGGGACATGTGTTGACTGTTTAGGAGAGAGAAGGTATCAATTTGCTTCTTTGTGTGCCTGATATCTTTGTGGAAAAGAGCAGGTGGCTATAAACATGGATATATATGTGTGTGTGTCCGTAGCTATAGTTAGTTTTTTGTAGAGAGTGTTCCTGTTGGTGTTATTGGAAAACCGACTGTGTATAAAGCTTCTCTGCTTTTATCTTTTCTGCACTGCACTTGGGTTTATGTGATTTATACTCTCTAAGCATCCATTGTGTACATCTAAGAAGTACCTTTGCTACATAGAAATACAGTCACTTGTCGTGTTTGTAAATGGTGGCGGGAGTCACCAGCATTGGGATGTGTGTGTGTGTATTTATTTTTGTTTTTAAAAGCATCAGTAGTTCTATAGACATTGTCAGTTTAGGATTCTACAAGGTTAGTTTTATGGGATGTTTCTTTTTATTTGCATGTCTTTTGGTTTATGTGATATTAACACAAAAAAAGGCTTTTGAAAAACTGGTAGTTAATATGGGGAATTGTTATTAACCAGAACCTGTCCTTATCAGCTTCTGCTGTTACAAGATCTGTTTTCATATATGGAGTTGAAAGAGTGCCTTCTCCCTAAGAGTGCCCTTCAGCTGCAGTTTATAGCAATCAGGTTGGTTCTGCTGCAGTTCTTTGCTTCCCCATGTCTTCAGCTGTGTATTCCCGTTCCCCCCCCACCCCCTGCCGAACTGGTTCTCACAGTAAAGCAATTCAGAAACTAATGTTGTGGAAATCTAACCACAGAATAGACTTTTCTTCTCATTTGTGCAGAAAAATTCTGAAGTAAATACTTTGCTAATAAATAGTTTGGTACTGACTCTTACTTTTTATCTATGTAGATTTACAGTACGTAACTTACAAAGAAAATGCATTGTGGTGCATGTTTGCATTTAGATTTCAGACTTTTCATGGCTATGTCCTATGAGACATAGTACAGCTTTGAAGGAAGACTATTCATTGGATAGCTTCAAAAAGTGCTGAGCTAAGTCAGGAAATATTAGTGATAAGATTGAACATTCAGCCTTAACTCTTCTTCTTTGCATTTTACACTAAAAATATCCATAAAAATCTTAAAACCTACAATTAGATTGTTCTCATCACATACTTTCTTAATATGTACTGCTGTGTTATGTCTAACCCTCTTGCCTACACATTCTGTGCAAGTCTGTTGTCTTTGTGGCTGTTGGAGTTAAAAGAGTTGACCTGAAGTGCTTTGTGAATTAAGGGCCTGTTCCAGCCTACTCCTATGTATTACCTGGGGAGTCAGTGGAAAGAAATAGACACCTCAGAAGGGCAGTTTGGGTCCCATATATCGTGGGCACCTGTCTTCAATGGAATGAAGTGCCCTCTGAAGGCGTTCGCTCTGTCTATTGACCTTAAAAGAAAGTTGTCTCTTGGATCAGGTGTCTAGCAGGGATATGGGTAAAGTTAGGTGAGATGATCTGGAGAGTTAATGTTCCATTAGTTCAGTTACAGGGGAAAAGAGAAAACTGTTTTTATAGAGGGAAAGGAGAGAGAGAACCACTATAAAACATGAATAACATATGGCTGTAAAAATTTATGAAGTGGGGAGGAGGGGGCTTGAAAAAATGTAATAGCTAAGATTACTTTTCATTTTTGTTCAGAAATGCATTCAATTTTAAGATGTCATTGAAAGATTTTTATTGATTCAATTATTTCAAAATACTCTGATGGAAAAAATAGGGGTTTTTTTCTTGAGTTTTAAGGTGTTATTAATTCAAGGTTGAAGGTATGGGAATGATCTACATAAGCATTTACCTGTTGTACCCTAATTCCTAATTTTGCAATTGATCCTGTAAATACTGTTTCTTAGACTATTGTGGCAAAGAAAAACTTAAATAAAATTGAGCACCTGCTTAGTAACTAAAGACAAACTATGGTTTACACTTCTATCACTGTGGATTACAGGCAGAGAAACAATTTAGTTATCAACAGATTTCAGCAAAGGTCTCTTTAAATCCTTTCTTTTTCTCCTATAAAGAAACAACACAAATAGAAGATCCCAGGAAACAATGGAGGCAAGAACAAGAGAGAATGTTGAAAGATTATCTTATGGTAGCCCAGGATGCGCTCATTACCCAGAAAGAACTGTACCAGGTGAAAGAACAGAGGCTAGCACTTGCCCTGGATGAATATGTACGGTTGAATGATGCCTACAAAGAAAAATCAAGCTCTCGTACAAGCTGTAAGTACAGTAGAGAATACAATGTAACTTATTTGATCTGTGCCTTGCAGGGAATCCTGTTTCTCTTTAGGAGGAGTTTTCAAGGTTTGCTATGAACACCTTGTGTTCTGGCTTTTTTAGAGGTAGTATTCTGACTTTTTTTTTTTTTAATATAAAGATGTTCTGCTGGAGAGAGCCCTCTTCTCTCTGATACAACTGAACTCCTTTGAGCATTGGTTTAGAGCAGTTGGCTCTGAAGTCTATTTTGTCATGCAGTTTGTCAGAACAAAATTCTGACAAATATAGGTTCAAAGTAAATAGGATCGCTTGCAGTTCGTGGCTGCATACTGAAATGACCCTACTGTGTTGGCAGGTGTCTGCAATAGACCAAGAAGGGAATTTATTGCAACTTTAAAAGAATAGCATAAAATAATTTTGTAGCCTATGTGCAGTGATCAGAGGTGAAGTAGAGATACGTGTTACGGTGTTGGGCAAGGAACTGAGATGCAGTAAAGTGCTGTTGGAGGCCTGTCATTGGCCAAACATCTCTTAAGAAGTAGGTGGTGTGATAAAAGTAACACATACAGCTGTGAAAGAACTGAGTGGCAGACCTCTGAGGCTTCAAAATAAATCTTACACTTTCCAGAAATCTCCTTAGAAATTACAGCTTCCAGAAAGAGGTGATCACAAGATGGTTCAGCTAGAAGAATGGGAACAGAAAGTAAGGGATAGAAAGCCAGGGACAATGAGGTGCTACTTTAGGATCCTGGGATAAGCAAAGGAGGAGAGATACAAAATAGTGGTAGGGGAAACAAGGGCGAAATTTTGATTATTCATTAATTATTGTCATCCTCCAATGCTGACTGCTCTATAAAAGGATATTTTTAAAAAATATTGTTTTCCTGCACTTTGTAGTTCTAGATCAATGTGGATTCATCGATGAAAGGACTGAGTAATGATTTTAAAATACATAAATATTTGTCCTTTTTTCTTTTAAAAAAAGTGTTCTCAGGCTCCTCATCAAGCACAAAGTATGACCCTGACATTCTGAAGGCTGAAATCTCCACTACAAGATTAAGGGTGAGAGTGCCTAACTCGTATTAATTTCTATTCTGTGTGCAAAGTTTATGACTATAGAATGCAAAGCTTGAACTACCAGAGGTATCTTGTACCCTAATACTGAAACCTCCTAATATTCTAAATAAATGCCATTCAGAGATTTTTAATTAACTTTTAAAGCTCTGTCTGTTACTTTCAGATAACACATTTTGGGGAAGACTTGACAGATATTCTAATTAGATATGGGTTTAAATAAGTCTGGTAACTATTTTCACTTGCGTGGTTTTGTTTTAAAAAGAAGACTAAAAAACTTTAGGTGAAAATAGGAGAGTAGTAGGCCAAGGTGAGTTGCAGCTAGATGACTGATTTTGCATGATCTTTCTTCTGAGAGCTACACCATTGGCTACATGAACTGCCTCACAAATTTCTGTTGGTTTAAAAAACACTTTTCAATAATGTGAAATTTCACTCTGTTTTGTCAAATTGGAACAGTTCAGATCAAGAATAAAAATTTATGTTCACATTTGAAATTACCAGCGAACAAAAATCCATTATTTGGTCAACTCTCTTCAGTATGGTCACAAACAGACTCCATGTAAAGAACTTTCATTCATAGGTTAGTCTCTACTGAATTAATCTTGAATAAGGAGGGAATGGTGTGGAAGACGTTTAAAATATATATAAGGAGTTAATTTATTTAAGCTGTGGCATATAACGCTCTGTGGATAGCCTGAGCTTTCTGTAGTTAGTAATGAAAAGAATTAGATGAAACCATGCAGGTTAAAAAGACAGCACCTTGCAGCATAGCCCTTCGATGGGGGCTGGAATACAGACTGTGGGCGCAGAAGCAGCACAAGCAACAGCAGTTACTCAGCTCCTCCATTGCCCTCTCCTGGTTTCCACACAGAGTAGCACTCGAAGGAGCCTCTCAGAGAAACATCCTGCTTCACCTGGAGTAAGAGTTATGATTAGGACTCTAAACAATTAACGTTTAAAAGGAACTGTGGAATAGCTCAGTAAAATTTTAAAACCCAGTATAAATTAGGGCTGGAATACACTAAAACTGGTATTTGGATGCTTCCTTCCTGACTGCTTGTACACCTGTTCATCCTTAACCAATCTCAATTTGTAATCCCTTATCCTTTAAGGAGAAGGGAAGGTGGGTACTGAGAGAACTTATTTCAACACTGGAGGAGGTGGGAGGAAAAATTTTCTAAGTTTAGTAGGGAGAATCAACAGCAGTAAGGACCCTGTCAGGAACAAGAATGAAAAGACAAGGTGAGAGCTTATTCCTAAAATGAGTGGAGCAGGAACAGATGTTCCCTTTGGCAAGGGGATCACTAGTATATTTGGGAAATTAACAGTGTTGTTGAAGAGCAAAACACATGTCCAAATTTAAATGTAGTCACCTACAAGTCAAAGAGGGGAAAATTCAGACATGGTGCTGTGTTCATTTTTTTCCCATTGCTTAGCTCTGATCACCTCCCAGCTCAAGATGCAGAAACACTGAATCACCTCTTGGCTGCAGATCAACAATTTGTCTATTCATTGAGGAGAGAGGCAGGTGTGTTAATCACAGTAATTCATTTTTTGGAGGTGCTTTCTTCTCTTTGTTGTTTCTTGGAGTCAAGGAGCCTAATATCCTGCTGGTTCCCAACACCTTACTGGTGTTGCAAGGTCCAAGTTGTATACGTGCCTAAAACAGGTGACCTGAATCTTGTCTGCAGAGTTTAGAAGGGTGCAGTCCAAGAATGTCTGTATCAGCATAAATTGTGTTGTCATCCAAAATGACTGGATATGAAAATCATTGGAAAAAAAGTAGAGCCCTGTGATGCTAGGGCTGGAAAGTGTTTTTTTTTCATGGAAGATGGCAAGAGAGGTATGACCGTTATCATAGTTGACCCTTATTTGAGTGTTTGAGGATGCTTGCTAATATGTATTTGGCATTTTACAGTATATGCATGCATGGACTTAATGAGAAACAGAGTTAGTCACTAGTAAGCTGCTAGCCAGCTAGTTAGAATTTGCACATTGTTTAGTGAGCTGTTAGGTCAGATATGTTAAACCTGATTATCTCCCTCACACTGGCTGAGGCTTACTGGTATCATCAGGTTAATGGTGGCCGGAGGGGGAAACTCAGCATTTGAGGAAGTTCTGAATTGGCCTTTGGCCTTTTCCTTGTTAGCTGTGCTTAATATGTGCATGTGGAGCCTTTTGGATACATGGATCACCTATTGCGCAACAGGTCATGGAGAAAATGTGACAGAAATCAGACAACTGTTAAATGAAATATGCAGGAGAAGGGAGACCTTTCTCACAAGATTAAAATTGGAGGATCTGATCCTGCAGTGGACTTTGAGTGGGGCCATTTGGAGTCTTAATTACTAATCAGTAAGATAATTCAAGCAACACAAAGCATATGTGATCACAGTGTGTTTTATGCATGTGCAGCAGGGGATGCAGCTTTATAAAATACCCAGGAGGGGTAAGTTTGTCGTGTTTGTTCCGTTAGTACTTGTGTGCTGGAAATAGAAGGGGGTTAGCACAGGAGCCTGCTTGAAGGTGCAGTTAGAAGGAGGAAGCAAAAGGCCTGTCAGGTGACTTAAAATGATGTGCAGAAGCAATAAGAAGGGAGTAAAGGATAAAACAAGTGAAGAGCTGTGAAAAATTAGGAATTATATGAAAGTTTTGAAGGAGAAGACAAGGAGCATAAGAATAGTTTAATGCAAATATGATGCAGTCAACACAGAGTTTTTTTTATTATGTAGGTCACGTCCTTCTAGGATAATGTGCCTAACTCACATTTTCTGATATCGAAATGATGATGAATTACAGTAGAGGACACTCAGAAGATGATCTTGAGGAAAAATGTAAGGGTTTTGGAGAGATCCAGTCCTCTTAAGTTGAAATCAAGTGTGCCTTCTGCTATTACTGTAAATTCACATTTTTGATTAAAAAAAAAAAAAATTTAGCCATTCTCTGTTTCTCAAAAGAGTTGTGGCTTATTTCATATTTTACACATTACTTTACCTGTCACATAAAGGTGATATCTGTTCATTGTCTGTAACCTTGACCAGAACACTTGAGTGATTATTCTTGGGGGTTTCATGCTAGTCACAGAAGAAACGGAATGTGTACTTCAGAGACATTGCATATTTATCATGCTAACTATTCAATAGGGTCAAAATAAAACCAGTTTTCTGTCAAGTAAAGTAACTAGTGATGATAGTTTCCAAAAGCCTGGATCTAACCCCTCATCTAAAGAACAGATTTTGCTTTGGAGAAAATTGAGATTGAAAGCATTTTATTTCTGTAGCAGAAAATTAATTAGCAAGAAGCTACAGACTTGAACACCTAAGTATCATTCACAAACCCATATGAAGACCCCGCCAATCACTGGTTATTTTAGATGTACAAAGGATTTTAAGTCTCTTGGAAAGCTACAGCAGCTATTGATGCTCAGTACTTTTAAGTCACCTGGCACGTTGAGAATCTCACCTTTTTTTTTTTTTTTTTTTTTTAGTTTGTATTTTACGACTAGCATCAAGTAGGAAGTCTTAAGGGAATTTGGATACAAAAAGTTTTGGAGACATATTTTGAAATTAATTTCAGTTAAAGTGGTCAAAATTCTTATTTTAATATAAACCATTTTTCAAAGTAGTTGAGTATTTGAGGACCTATATGAAAACAAGCAAAAATTTCACAGTGGCGGGTGAGAGCAGAGGACTTCCAGCAGGCTTTTTCTATCTTACTGATTGGAGAGTTAAAAAGCCTAGCAATATCTGTCTAGTATGTAGAGTGCAAACAAGCCAGATAATAGATGTATGAATACCAAAATTTCCAACTTCACATTTCAAGGGGGCATTTCTCTCTCTGTGTATGCTGAGGATTAATTTTAATTTATGTTAAAGTACACGCCTTTATAGGTGGTCCAGAAAGTTTGTTTTAGTGTGTGTAGGAAGTATGACATAAAAAATTAAATGGAGGATTTTTTAATTTAATCTGGATTCATAAATATTTTGTAGTGTACTCATATCTGCTAATATCTGAAATAACAATATTAACATTAAAAAGCAATTGAACATGCAAATTTAGGGAAAGAGGGAATGTTTTGCCAAAGACATTTCTATTAAATAGATGCAAATATTTGCGATCCAAATGTGATTAGTGATTGTTGCCTTTGAGTTAGATGAATGAGTTGTATATTTAGGGGTACAATGTCTGTAAAGCTTTATAAGAAAGGATGGTTCAAGGGAGAAAGGAGTCCACACCTTGTCTTTTACAGTGCAAATGACTTGAGAGCTTCCTGGAATGAAAAAATGAAAATATAATAAGCCTAAAAATAAACAGGCATGTCCCTGTAGGACAGTTGGAATGCATGCTTAACAAGTGAGAAGTAAATTACTTGTTAAAGTTCTCTCAGGTTTAATAACACAGTGTGGTATCAATACAAATAAGGAATGTGATTTAATCTGCTTGTGTCTCTTTAATGCTAAAGCATGTTGCCCATAGACATGAGGAAGAGAACAGATCCTTTTGTTTTTAATATGTGTCAGTAGAGCAATTTACTCTCTTTTTCTGGTCTCATCTGATGTAGAGAATACATTAATTCTTCAAAGCTATGTCTTACCCTGTTTAACAAGAGGAATTCTCTAACTCTTGCTTTGATTTAACACACAAGGTTAAGAAGCTGAAGAGGGAACTCTCTCAGATGAAGCAAGAGCTGCTGTACAAAGAACAGGGCTTTGAAACACTGCAACAGTGAGTAAAAGAAAATAGTTGAAACTGACTTAATTCAATCTCCTGATTTCTTTTTTTTTTTTTTGGCATGGAATTGAATCCATCTTATGTGAGAAAATTATTGGGAGAAAAAAAAGATATTCTAATAACTGTTTTTGTTGTAGTTAGGAAACCGGAAATCTGTAAAAATGGCAAACCTATTGTGCAGGTGTTAACATGGCAAATCTGTTCCCCACTCCCATTTTTTTTTTTCCATGAGGTAGCTTGTGTTGCAAAGCGACAGATAGAAGGGCAGTGGTTAAGGGTTCTAAGGAAGAATGTAGCTGCTTTGTGTGTCTTGTTTAAAAAAATAATTTAAAAAAATATTTTTTAACAAGTCATTAGGTCTTTCTTTCCTCTGTTCCCACCTCTGAGCTCAAAAGAGAGGGAAAGGGGTGAGGGGGGGAGAGAGGGGAGACTGCTGTTCTCAGAGGTATAAATGGTGCATAACTGTGCAGGGTTTGAAATGAGTCACAGTTTGAGGATTAGAGAGCTGACTTTCTTTGTTCCAGTTGCTGGATGCCTGGTGTCTAAAGGGCTGATGCTGAACCGGGTGAGCATTCTGGGTATTTAACAATTGGATTATTAGGGAATGAATTTTTTTCAGTCTGAAGACTCCCTGCTGCTCCTGACTTACAAAGTTGGGCCCTAAAACATTAAACATTACTGGAACTGTCACCACAGAGAACTTGCTGCAGAGGAAACCTTGCTAACAAGCATGTTTTCTTGACTAATGTGAACAGAAATTTATTAATGCTAGTCATTTTCCGTATCGTGGTATGTACCCATGCATTAAGGATGCATTTACACAGTAAAATGCTGAACTGTGTGCTCTCAGAACCCTCGTTCCAGTCGCAGAAGCAATGTTGCAGCATTAGCATAATACTGTTTGGATTCATTTACCCTTTTTCTCAGGACCTCCTGTATATGACAGTGTACTGTCAGATAAGTAATAATCTCTGTCCTGGAAAGCTTGCAGAATATATAGGGAAGATGGACGAAAGGTGGGAGAAGGGAAGTGCATTTCCATCTTCCAGGTAGAGTACTAAAATGCAGAGAAGTGATTTGCAAAGGGTGACAGAATGTCTACGTTTGGAGCTGAGAGACTGGGGTTCAGTTCCCAGTTCTAAGCAAAACATTGGCTACGGCCTGTCTATTTTAATAGATCAGTTCTATACAGCAGGATTTTTTATTAAGTGGGAGAATAAAAATCTGGTCCAGGAAGTGGCCAGTCATAACTAGAAACTTATCAAAATGGACAAAAAATATTTTTCTGGTATGAAGAGTTGGAAATCATTTGGGAGCTGAAAACCCTCAGCACCTTAGGAGGCTGCCAGTCAAGTGTCTGTCCTCCTTCATGTTGACTAAAACAGAAATGTAAGATTTGTTTGTTATTTAAATATATAAAGACTAGTGAGGAGTGAAGAGAGAAAAGGATAGTTGATTGAATTTGTTTAACCATAAATCAGATTTCATTTGAAGCAAAATTTAGAAGAAGAAAGACGTATTGATTCTAAAGCTTAAGGTAATAAAAACTCATGCTGCTGTCCCAGGATTAAAGGTTAGCCAATCATGCTGGTTTTATTATATTAATTCAACAATGAAGTATTGTTTTAGAGCAGCTTGCTCACAAGCCATTTTGATAGGAATCCAAAGCATGTTTCAGAAACTGTCAACAGCATTCCACAGAAACACAATGGACATTTGTTTTTAAAATTCAGTCAGCCACTTTCAAACAGTACTAATCCCATTAATTTAAAACAGGAAGATGGAATATCTTGTATGTCAGCGATCCTTCTTGTCCATCTTAATTATATACAGAATAAAGCAGTTGTGATTTGAATGTGGCACATCGTATTACTAGGCAGCATGTGGTGTATTGCCCAACTGTTCATTCATGATCCCAATTGTTGGCACATCCTGTATCTATTTGACCTTAGCAACTTGATAAGTTACTAAAAATGGAGTGTTGTCAGACAGTAAGTAAGAGCCTACCTATGAAAGAGTTTGAGGAAATTTCAAGGTGAAACAAATATATCCTTGAATAGGAATCTGAGTGCTGAGTCACATAGGTAATTTTCTTACACAAATGCAGTTCTAGTTTGCACAAAAACTGAAATGTGGAGAAAGGAAAACAGACATGCTCACAGCTTTAATAACCATGTTAGAACTTTGATATCTTTGTGCACAAAACTGGAAGTAAAATAGAATACTGTTACAGGTGTTTCGTGCGGGTTTCTGTTCTTACAGAGGATGCTTGAGATTGCTTCTGAGCATTAAAATGTTTGTTTATTCCTCACGAGGTTAATGTCTTCTAGCAAAGATGATGGATGATGATAAAAACAGAAAACCAGTTGCATTATAAAATAATGTATTCCCTACTAAATGCTTGGCTTTTGTGAAGATGGCTGTTTTAAATTTTGTGAAGCACAACTGCAGTAATTTCTATAATACTAGGAAATATTCAGTTAAACTAGAGATCGGAGAAGTGTGTTTACAAGCTGTACTTCAAGTGAATAAGAAAATATTAAAATGAAATATCTTTTTATCTCTTAAGTTTGAGGGGGTTTTTGTTTTGTTATTTTCAGGTTACAGTTTTTAAAATCATTGCTAGTCCAGGAATTTAATAAATTGGTTGATGTATGACATATGGTATTACTTATCCAGAGATTTTTTTGAATAAAGAGAGCCTGGTGACTGGCTGAGCAGAACAGCTGTTCTAGACTGTTAATGCTTAGGATTAGGGTGAACAAGAAGGAAGCTGAGACAAGAATGGAGCAGGTTACGTTTCTTCTCTGCAAGGCTGATTACTACCAAGAAGCTTGCCTGTGTGCCAGTGTAATGATGTGGGTCTTGATGGAGGAATACTGCTACTAATAAATTCTGATGCTGTTAAGGATCACAGACAATTAATAATATGAGAGGTGTACCCAAAAGCTGCTTCTGTGCTGCAGAGAGTTGTGGTGGGGATGGGAATTTTGACAGCATTGTCAGCAATACTGCTGTACTCCTGGTAGCATATGTATCAGTCTTTAGTGTTCTATGCCCCTTTATGTTGCTAAAACTGGATCAACTGGCATTGCTTGTGGAGTCTCTGCCTTTGGTAAGACCACAGTAGTTTAGGTGACATGGTTTTAAAGTTAACAGATGTATTTTTTCCTTGAAATTCCCTGATGTCAGCAAAACCCATCCACTGGGCACTGTGTTTGTGTAAGCTTGACATTTTGCCAAGGATTAAGTAGTAAATATTGTAATAGTGACTTCAATGTCCTTTTTCCTCTTTGCATAGCTGTTACAGGAAATGGTGTCTCTTATCTCTTTCCCTTCTGTTCTCTAACTGTCCTTCTGCCTGAAGCAGAACAGTAGAGATGTTAGTAGTATTTTCTGTATCCAGTATTAATGTTCTCTCTTTCCACAGAATTGACCAAAAAATGTCTGGAGGCCAGAGCGGGTATGAGCTATGTGAGGCCAAAGCCATCCTGAGTGAACTGAAATCCATCAGAAAGGCAATAAGTTCAGGGGAGAGAGAAAAACAAGATTTAATGAAGGTATTTTGAACGGTTGGCATAAAATTGTGTGTGGATTTGTTCTAACATGAGTAACTTTCCTGATTATAAACTCTTTGTATTTTATACTTTTAAAGGGATTCTCAAAACTCTTTGAGCCAAACTAGTATTAAAATCAATTTTCAGATGTAGAAACTGAAGTCTGTGACTTTTCTAATTCCACGAGTCAGTATGTCAGTTAGAGAATATAGATTTATGAACTTGTATGTAAGGTACAGTGCAGATGTTACCTCTAAACCACAATTTAAAATATTAAGTGGACAAAATTGAGAGATATGTTTTTGAGATGCATGGCCATTTTCTAACACAGTGAAAATTTTCCAAATCTAAGGTGCCCTATTTCCTTTTCTGACAGCAGATTTTTTTTTTTTTAAATCAGCCAAATATTTAATTAGTTGCCAAGCTTGGGGCGGGGGGAGAGAGAGACAAAACCACTTGAATAGTTTTTATATTGTCACACATGTTGGTCACCCTTTGTATCACTTACCAACTGCTTGGTTAAAAGGATAGTTTGCTTAATATGAAATAAACCCAGAATTTTTACATTAGAGTCCCTTATGTAAACATCTTTTTGGAGATAAACTGGTATAAACCAGTAAAGTACAAAGGAACTTTAACATCACCTCCTTCTCTGTTTCCTGGACAGAGTCTTGCAAAGCTGAGAGAGAAATTCAGTCTTGATCAAACCATTGGGACATCTGAGCCAGACTTGAGTTCCAGCTCTGTAAACTCCCAGCTGTGTTTTTCTAGACAAACTCTGGATGCAGGGTCTCAGACTGACATTTCTGGTGAGGTGAGCTTTTTTCCATTTGTCAGATGTAAAGAGAAATTGGATTCGGAATGCTGCGGTTAATGGAATTGGAATCAAATGGTTTTTTACTGTTGCTGATAGGTGTATATATAAATATACATGTTTAAGAGCTAATTACTTAAATCAGTTATCTGTTTGGTTGGTTGGTTTTTTCTCTTAAAATTTAAATCAAGATTCAGATGAGCTTTATATGTTTGGCATGAAGCGTTTATGACAATTATATTTGATCAAGTAGTTCCAGTACAGTGAAGATGAGTATAAGTAGATAGTACGTTTTTATCTGTCTGTAGGATATGTTTCACCTTAAAGATTTAATTCAATATGAAGATGTTTTTAATTTTCATAAACAAACCAGAATTTAAATGTGCAATTTCATTTCACACAGCTGAAAAACTGTTAGTGGAAGTAGTTGTTCAGTGATTCATTAAAACCTTCTCCGTTTCACTGACGGTGTATTTACATACACAGAAAGCTGTGCTTAATTTTGGTATCTTCTTTGAAGTTCCGAGAGCTAAGTTTATAAGCAAGAGACTGTACAAGGTTTTCCAAACAAAGAGCTAGGCTTGTCTATATTTTGTAGCAAATTTATTGAAGTCTTACTTTGAAATGCACTGACTTAGTTCTGAGTTCAGCAGAGTTCAAAGTAGGAGATCAACATTTTGGGTGCAATCACTGCAATACTTCTTTGAAAATGCTCTTGCATTACTCTGATGGAATATGGACAATTGGTAGTACAGTAGTTAAAAATAGATGAACTGAATCAGAAGAAAACATCACTGTTGTATACGTCTGAGTAGGTTCCTAATTAGATGTTTAACAGCAAGTGTGTGGCTGCAGGTGGGTGTGGCTTTATTTTTTTAAGTCATTATTTTTCTAGCCTGTGCATAGGTTTTGTTGATTCATTTAACACCTTTACACAGTAATGAGGCTTTTTTTTTTTTTCTCAACAGGTTGGAGCAAGAAGTAGATCAAATTTAGCAGAGAAGGTCAGATTAAGTCTTCAATATGAAGAGGCAAAAAGAAGGTAATAGGGTTAGTTGCTTTGTTAAATTACAGTCTTGAGTTTGGAAGGTGTCTGAGCTCTGCAGCACTAACATTGTGCTGTCAGTGACATCTAGTGGACGGCTCTCTGGAGGCACTGTGAGCATTACTACAGAGTGTTGCTTTTCCTTCAGAATGCAAGCAGACTTTTGGGAGCAGCCAGTGCTACTGAACATTAGGTTTTACATTTAATAATAAGTTGAATGTGCTAAGAAAGAAAATGCAGACAGTGATGAGTTAATGACAGTTCCAGGATTGTTTAGGTTGGATAAGACCTTTAAGATCATCAAGTCCAACCATTAACCTAGCAGTGCCAAGTCCACCACTAAACCATGTCCCTAAGCACGACATCTACGTATGATTTAAATACCTCCAGGGATGGTTACTCAACCAGTTCCCTGGGCACCCTGTTTCAGTGCTTGACAACCCTTTCAGCGAAGAAATTTCCCTAATAAATTTTCCTTAAACCTCCCCTGGCACAACTTGAGGCCATTTCCTCTTTTCCTATTGCTTGTTACCTGGGAGAAGAGACCAACACCCACCTCTCTACACCCTCCTTTCAGGTAGTTGTAGAGAGCAATAAGGTCTCCCTTCAGCCTCCTTTTCTCCAGACTCGACAACCTCAGTTCCCTCAGCTGCTCCTGTTCCCTAGACCCACCAGGTTCATTGTCCTTTGGATAAAGGGAATAGAGGAAGCTGGCTTCCTGCTGAAAGGAGTCACCAGGTCATTTATGTCCATTATATCCTTCTTTGGGATCATCATTTCAGTTTACTATGCCACTGAAAGCTCTTCAGTTTTAGAGTTGCTTCAGTGCAGATTTAGTAGGCTTAATTATTTATTTTTTCCTTGGGACTTTTTATAATTTAAATACTTGTTATCACTATGTTTTGTTTTGCTGGGGTTTTTTTAAATGAATGTTACCCGAGGAAAGAAATCAGGAACTGCTCCACTGATGAATGTGGAATGCCTTTCAAATAAAGTTCTGCAGTGATTGCTCATGAAAGCAGTGCCATTTTGATGAATTGCCACAGCACTTGAGGAATGGGCATCAAAAAGAAGAACATTCAGGATTACAGTGACGTCTTCTGGTGCATCAGGGCAAGATTTACCTCTTTTTTTCTTTTTTTTTTTTTTTTTTAAGAAGTGTGTGTGTGTGGTATCCCCCCAAAGTTTCTTTTTTACTATAAAGAAGCAAACAAGGCAATAAAATAAAAAATAGCACTTGTCCCCAGATAAAAACTGCCTAAAATGCCATTTAATCTGAGATTTAAGTATTCTTTCAGTTGGAATACTGTGGCATGGTCAATTAGAAAACTATGAAAAGAAATTTGCAACTTACAAGTAGAAAGTAAAGGTATAGTTAGTTTTTATGTTTTAAAGGCAGGAGGCTGCACAACCAACACTTTTTTGTCTAATTTCAAATATGTACCCTCCTCACACATAGTAGTAGCTACCATCCTTGCCGGTAACAAGTTATCCTTTATATTCTCATTACAGATCATAAAACTTTATTATATAATCAGTGCATTCAACAAAGAGTGCTAAGGCTATTGTGTTCAGTATTGTACATGTATGATTTTGGCTCAGAATCATCATGTGCACAATATTAATTGTAGATGGAGATAGATGACATTTTTTCATAGGCGTAACTGATCCAAAACCAGATCATTCTCTGTTTTGACTATGTCTTGATACCAAGGAGCCTTGGCGTTGTGTTTTATCTCTCCTTTGTAGGAACAAAAAAATACCTGGCAGTAAGTCAATTTACCACTTCTTCCCTCAAAAAAAAAAAAAAAGTACTGTTCAGAGTGTGCAGCACTGCAGGACAAGATCTTACTTTCTTTTGAATTAGCCAAGAATGTAGGTCAACATTTCATTAGCTCATGCACTTACCTTTGCATAACTAAGTATTTGTTCTATATAACATTAGTACGTTTCAAGGTTAAATTATCTCCTTTTAAATGGTATCCTTATTCAGTTTTGTCAGAAAACTGCCCGGTAATAAGTATTCTTTTCACCTTTAAATATGACAATCACATGCCTTGAAGACTCCATTAAGGTACTTAAAGTTTTTGCACATACTGGTTTTATCTGTGACTACAGAGTGAACTTAATAAAGTGTACATATCTTGGAATAATGAAGATACATACTAGTTTGCATATAAAGTTCAGTACCTAATTGCATCCCTCGTAATTATTATGTCCATTGTAATAATCACTGTAGTTTAATAAGTATTGACCATCTTTTCTGAAATATTAAATGTGCAAATTCCTAGTTGTTTTGTGTTAAAATAACTAAGAGAAATAGAGGATCTTGTAAGTGAACTTCTCTACTAGTAAATGATCAGATAATTTTGTATGTTGCATATTTTGTGTTGCTTAGCCAGCAGAATGTATTAAAGAGATGGAATGTTGATGTTAATATGCTACATTCAGTTGCAATTATTATTCAAAGGGATCTGAGATAGCATACTGACAATCCTATCCTAATGTGGTGAAGATCTGGCTAATACTCCTTGTTGATCTGTTGAGCAAGGACTTCCTCAGAAAAGTGAGACTAGTTCAGTTTTCATATCCATCTAGTCCTTTGCCTGTCCGATGAGGCAGCTGAAAAGAGCGTCAGTTACAGCAGCAGGGAATTATCTGTAGCAGAGGGAGCTAAATAACTGTTTGGAGACCGGTATCTCATCCCACAAGCCATCGAACAGCTGTCGGTAGCAGCTACTTTCAGAACAAGGTTAGCTAGAACCAGTGACCTGGAGATGAAAATCTTAACATTTCATTATCCATCTGAAATTATTCTGTTGTTTTCCTTCTGAGTACTGTTTCTCTAAAGGACTGTTGAATATAAATGATATTTGCAACAGCTGCAAAAGAAATTGCAATGCTTCATTTCATTTCATCCCACCATTTGGTTATGGTGGCACTGCTGATAGTGTTTCTATTTGTTTCACATTGTTTTTCTGTGAAAATACCCTGAATCAAACTTGTTCTTTCAGGGGTTTGATGGGAGTTTTCATTTTTGAAGCTGCTGTTTTTATATGGAGGTGCAGATGAGAAGGAAATGTTACCTATGGAAAAAGAAAGGAGGATGGTTCCCCTTAAGCTTGTAGTATAAGCAATGGGATAGTTAGATTCACCATTAACTATTCTTAGCTTTGACCACAAATAAATGTCCTAATGTACTGTAAAATTAATGCTGGAGATGCAAAGTAAGCATGATATTATTAGTTTTGTTAATAATAGGAAACAAACTGGAAATTTAAAAAAAACAACTTTTCTCACAAATTTGTCAGAACTGCAGAAAGATTATACATACCCAACTATCTGTGTGCATTATGAAGCTATGGCATGGGTCATTACCTCAGGTAGTGCCTCAGAACACTGAAGTTGCACAGACTTTTTTTCAGTTGTTGAGCTGACTTAGGTGTATTTAGCTATGGCAGTTACAAATAAAGTAGCAGATCAATTCCTCTTGCCCTAGGTTGTATGGGAACATCTTTTTGTTTTGACTTCTCCTTTCCTGGCCTTTTTCTCAGCCTACTAGAAAGAGGTGCAGAAGGCTAGGAGCTGTTGCGTAGTTCAGAGCTTCCTTATCTCTATCTATGCAGCTGGTTCAGGTGTGGCTAAGACTAGAAGTGACAGTGAAAGTTGTCATCTTGTTAGATACGTGACACCCACGACAGGAATTTTTAGGCTTTCCCAGTGGACAATGAGTCTTTAATGCAAAACTTGCACTTTTAAAGCTATGCTGCTGAACTCAGAATGCCTATGGAGACTGAACACTGGAAGTAGCCTGTCTTCATCAGGACTGACCTGTAGTACAACAATAACGTAGGGAAGTTCCTGCTTGCACTACATGCGTGTACGTGCGCAATATGTGTGGATAACCAAGTCTTGGCTGTCTTAACTCTGTGATTTGACATCTGCAATGGGAACAGCAGTTGCACAAACTCAAGCTTTTGAGTTAATAATCTCCTTTCTTAGGTGGCCACTCGCCTATTACCTTTTATTTTAACCCTATGGAAGAACAACGCTTTTGCATTTTAAGATTTGCATACATGCATGCTGCTGAGCACTTTGCTGTGGTGCACGTTCTTTCACCGAGGTCATTGGTGTTTCTGAGGAGCAGTCAGCCTCCAACAGCTTAGGACAAATCCATTGTACTCCTAGCTAAGTAAAGCATAGTACCACTACTATGGTACCAGACAGATCACTTTCAGTAAAGCTTTTATTAGCAACATGACTTTACTTCAACTCGGTATTTGAACAGGAGTAACTAATTTTTAATGCATATGCATATTGCTGGTGGTCTGCTTTTCTGGCATAGTCTGCATCCTTGTGAAGCAAAACTAATTAAAAGTGTGACTTTCAGTAGAAAATGTTGTATCTTGATACCTTTCAAAACACTGTATTGCTTCTCTCTTTGCTGGGATTTGTGCACTGTGCTGGGCTCAGATAAATCTGCTGTGTTTTATTTTAGCATGGCTAACTTGAAGATCGAACTCTCTAAGCTAGATAGTGAAGCCTGGCCTGGGACACTGGATGTGGAAAAGGAAAAACTGATGTTAATCAATGAAAAAGAAGAGCTTTTAAAGGAACTCCAGTTTATTACACCACGCAAACGTACTCAAGATGAGCTAGAGCAGCTAGAAGCAGAAAGGAAGAGGCTTGAAGAAGAGCTGCTGTCTGTAAAAAGCACACCCAGTCAAGCACTTGCTGAAAGGTAAGGGGTTGTCTTTTGCTAATATTAACCGCTGCTTTCTGCAATCTAACCTTTGTACTCATTATACAGACCCTGAACTATGCCTGGATGGGCTGTTATGGGCTGTTTTCCTTCAGTAACTGTTCTGTGTAGATCTTAATTAAATTTGTTATTAGCCCACTGGGCAGAAACACAAAGAAGTCTTCTGTGCCGTGAGAGAATGTGAACACCCCGTATAAGCTCTGCAATATCAGTTGCTCTGCGTTTGTTACCAGCATGAAAAAGCCTGTGACAGATGTTAAATAACTGAGGAATGTCAGCATACCAGCAGGAGGGCAATACATCATTCACTCGTTTCTGATAATAGCTGTAAACTATTTGAACTCAGGTTACAAAGATTATCTTGATTGTTGCAACATCTGAGGCCTTTCATTATGAGTTTTATTACATACAAAAATTCAACCAACAGAGAGACGAAAAAAAAGACTTCAGAGGAGAAATATAATTGTAACAAAACTTTCCTAACTTGCTGCTACCAAACTGGTAACTGAAGCAGCTCCCACAATAAATTGTTTTAGCCAGATTCAGAGTTTGAGAAAATCAAAGGTGACTGTCACAAATGGACTTTTCATCAGCTGTAAGTGGAAGTAAATATATGGGCACCTCTAGCACACATAAAATGCAATAACCACAAAATGTCATTGCGTGTATCAATGTAGTATGCCTTACTGAAGTAATACAATCAGCACTGTGAGCCTTTCCTACTTCCCTCTGCTAGGAAACACTGGTTGTTGCTCCAGTTTCACTGAATGGCAAAATTCCTGTTAATGGCATTAGAAGTTGGGTCCTAAATTATAGCCGAGTAGTGAGGAAATTTTTGTTTACAAAGTACATGTGTGTGTATTAAGTATGATTTCTAAACATATTTGCATAATTTTGAATAGCTTAAACTGCAGTATATTGATAATCCAAATGTGCTTTAGAAGAAAGGTTGACCCTGAAAATGTGGAATTTTTTCCTGAGGTTACTGTAAGATTTCATGTCATACAGTGCTGGCAGAGGTAGTATTTATGGTGGCTTCTGGTTTGCTTTTTTGCCATTCCAGTGAATCTCCAGTGAATTTCTACCTACAACTCTTTATGATATTAAAAACTGTTTCTCTTTATGACTTCAGAGCACATCAATTCTTTCACATTAGGCTGTTTTGAGGATTATTTCTGGTGTGTCTGCTGTAAACAAAGAAAATTTTCATTTTGTAGGAGGATTTAGATGGTGAAACTTTTCTTGAAATGATAATATGAGAAAAGAATACAGTTAATTGTAGCTCATCAACCATCAGCATTTTCATTCTTGGAGATGAAGAAGATTCTCCTTTCCACTATCCATGGAGCAGCCACACCATCTTCACTGTTGTTGCATTGCTATTTTCTTTCATGAAGTTTCATGAATGTCTTAGGTTTCCAGTGTTTCCACAGGTACTGATAATGAAGCAACAGTGTAAGAAGGTACCGATTGTGTCAGAGCTTGATGTGACAAGGGGATTTTGTTGTGGATTTTTTGTTGTTGTTGTTTTGTGGGGGAGTTTTTGTGGGGGTTTTTTTGTTGTTGTTTTGGTTTTGTTTTTTTTTGTTTGTGGTGGAGAGGGCTGGTTTTTTAGGGGGTTTTGTTTATTTTTTTTTCTAAAGGGGGAAGAAACAGAAGATTTGCTCTGACATTATAGCATAGCCCTGGGTTATTTTGGAGTAGGATGCTGAAATTGCCACTAGTAGATGTACTCAGAATCAATTTACAGAAGGAGGGTATAAATCATAATATATCAGCTTCAAAAAAGCAGAGGCAGGGCATACTCTGACTGCTTTAAGAAGCCTTCCAGCAACTGTATAGAAATATCTGGATTGTGGAACTGTTGAGAACTACTTGTTACTTTCTTGCCTCTGCCTTCATGTCAGGGAGATTCCATTACTGCTTTAGTCCTTGGCAAAATCTTCTGAGTAATCACAGGCATTTAAACAGATGCATGATTTAACTACTTAATTGTGCTGTTGCCTGCAAAACTGACCCCTGCTCTTGTGCCTGTCATTAACAAACAAGCCCACATAAATTTGCAGTGAAAGGTGAGCTATGTGCACTTTAACTTTTTAATATATTTTTAAAATATTCTATGCCACTCTCAGCAATGTTAGGATTTAAGATCAGAACTGGAGAAAGATATCTCCCTACCACTCAAGTTGCTCCTGCAATGAGTAATAGGTTAATTTAGGTAGGAGGGGTGCAAACAGGAGAGATTGAGAGAGGCCCATGTGAGAACAGATAACACAGTGGTTGTTCAGGTGTTTACAAGTTCCTGTTCATACTGTAAAGAAGGAAAGTTCATTGTTTGAAAATTTGGGAGTGTTTTTTTGTTGTTTGTTTGATTGTTTAATTTGCCCTAATGTAGAATTTAAAAATCTTCCTTGAATCTCAGTTTGTTGCGAGATATTAAAATTATTTCCTGTGTGTCTTGGAACTTCCAGGAGTGATTTAATCATTTAGCTTATGCTTGTGGTGTGTGACTAACATCTTTCTGAAATTTACCTACAGGCATTAATATTACTTCTTCAATTAGTAGCAGATCAAATTACATCCAGGAAAGAATTTTTTTTCAGGAGCTATATTATATGGGATAAATTACATTTTGTCAACCTCCTTAAGATAATAAAGGAAAACAATCTTTGGCTTGTGCTTTGGAGTAAAAAACCCCAAACAAATCTTCTAGTTTAGTGGTACAAATTCAGTGGAGCAACTGTAGGTGTCTGTTTTGAGGACTCCAGTCAGAGAAGTTCCTAAGCTTTTAATTTTCTTTCTTGCCTTTTGCCATTAGTAGTTGAACACATACAGCATTTTTTGTGCCTCTTCCTTGAAGATAAAATGATAGTTGGCCCTTGAAAAGCCACAAAAGGGTTAGTGAATAGCACTCTTGCTTGGGAAAGCAGGATAGCTTAGGCTTTAAAAGAAGGCAGAAGGCGATGATAAATAGAAAAGTGATAGGAAAGAGTGTCTGATACCACAGATGAGCATAATTCTTGGTTTGGAAACCCATGTGCACGTCTTCCTGAGCAAAGAATGAAATACAGTGTGTGCTTTTAACAGTGCTAGCAGGTATTGGCAGATGAACACATTATTGCGGTGTAAGAGCACACGCAGTGTAGGCAGTGGAGTGGAAGTTCACACCCTGGCTGACCTCAGGGTAACTTATTCACCTTTGCATAACCCAGATTTGCTCACTGAATAAGCATGGGTGTAAGCAAGTGCTTTTCATGCTTTGCTGAATTGAGGACTTAATGTCTTTTTACTGGTATTTGACACTCAAAGAGACCGAATTCTGGGAACTCTTGAGTGTTTAATTCAGTTTGCATTAGAAAGCAATGGTTGATTTTTGGTTTTTGTTCTTTAAAGTGTTCTCTGTATTTGAATTTTAATTTATACAGCCTTGAGATGCCAGAAAGGCCAAAGGAAAGGCTTCTGAGAGTGAATATCAAACTTTTTTTTTTTTTTTAAAGGAGGAGAGGTAATTTCTTGTCCCTCAGATTGGTTGCTTGAGAACTCAGACATGTGTCAGTTGACTGAGCAAGGGCTAGAAGAGAATATACTAATCCACAACTACAGGAGGGTTTTAGCTGAATCCACTGAGGGGAAGCAATTTATTTGGTGTTGTAAATGGAGTGATAAAAGGGAATTATAAAAGGAAAAATCGCCATAAAGATTAGTGAATCCCTTCTGCTTGCAGCCAGCCAAAAGGAATGGGAGAGTTCTGCCATTTGTGGTTTTAGAGCTAGGCTGAATAACAGTGCAGGAAGCAATAAATCCTGCTTTTTCATAAAGGTAAACCTTGATAATAATGAGCATTCCAGTTCTTCTGTGTGGCTCAGAGGTAATGACAAAGCTGTTGGGGATGTAGAAATCTTTACCAAGGACTCCTAAATATGGTCCATCATCTCAGAACCTTGCACTTGAATGCTGCTTTGATTTACTGTGGTTTGTCTCTATATGAAGACTCTGAAATCAAAGGGAGTGCTTTAATTTCAAACTTCCTGCAGTGCTACCCCAAGTTCTTGCATTATCAGAACTAATAATGGTATTAGTGTTCTTTTGGGGTTTTTTTCTGAAACTATATTAAGTGAGGAGCCAGTCTACAGCATGGCTTTTAAAAAATGTTTTAGTGCAGGTGTTATTTCCCTGAAGTTGTGGCTATTTTCCCAGTGTTCATCTGTTACTCTTCTATTGGGTGCATGTTCCCCTTAGTACAGTGTGGATGTACCAACATTCTGCTTGCTTGTACACTCAGCAGGTTTGTTACAGTGCTTAGTGTTCTGCAGGTAAAGTCACTCTGCTGAAGTGGCTAGGGTTTTACAATAGGACTGAGAGCTAACACAGTCTCTTGGATTTTAGTACTTGGCAACCAGGTGAAAATATGAGGGAACTTCACTTTGTTTCTGTCTCTATAATGTGTTTTAGTCTCTGGATTATTTTGTAATGCTTTCCTATACTTAAATGTGCCTCTCTTTCTAGGTTGAAATTGGAGGAGAGAAGAAAAGAGTTGGTACAGAAACTTGAAGAAACTACCAAGTTAACTACTTATTTGCATTCACAACTTAGGAGGTGAGGCTGTACTGAATAATGTAAAGCCTGTTTTCAGTCTAGTGGACCTGGATGGCTAAACTTCATTTTTAGATTTTTCTTTTAGCTGGAAGCTGAACAAAATTTGTTTAATGTTTAAGTAAGAAAATACAAGTCTAATAGCTTCAAGCATTTTACCACCATATGAACCTGGTGTACTTTTATAATTTCAGTAAGCTCTTGAGACTGGATTGATTGGATTTTTTGTGCAGCTTCTGTAATTAAGCAGGGAGACATTATTTTGCTTCTGTGTAAATAAATGCATCAGGAATTCTCTAACTGATTGTATCTCCAAAATGCTGTCGTTGAGGAGACCAAATGGTTTGTCAGAGTTCTGTCTCAAATAAATTATTAGAACTGTAGACTTTATTCTGTGTAATAACGGGAGACACTCAATGAGTACGTGTATGCATGTAAATACTGAAGTGAATAGTGGATTCTGGTTTTATTCTTCAAGACTGACTTATGCTTTCTGTAGACAGAGAAGTACCCTCAGCAGGATATTTTTTCCTGACAGTCATTGATTCAAAATCTGACTTTGACTTTATGGAATTCACTGTGATAACAAAAAAATTCATGGTAATAACAAAAAAGTAATCAGTTACAGCAACTGTGAACTCAGACTCATAGCTCTGATGGGAATTCTGGTATTTAATGATACTTGTAACTGGTCCTAGGAAAGACTTTCTCTCACTTCTGGACTGTACTCTGGGCTACCAAACCATGAGTCCACCATATTTATTCAGGAAACCCTGAATTTGGTCTAACTCCTTGTGTATTGCAGTGGAACACATCAATCAGACACTGCATTAAAGTTTACCAATTCTCTTAGAAATCAAAATGGGGCTTTAAGAGGAAAAATATTTTTAAGCCTTCTGTAAAGGTACTCTCACAATAAGCCATGCCATCCTGCTCCTGGGATCTAGGCTGGCTTAACCATTTCAAATATCTGAGCCAGACCACATAAGAACAACAGGAAATGGCCTCAGGTTGCACCAAAGGGAAGTTTAGAATGGAAATTAGGCAGAATTTCTTTACTGACAGGGTTATCAGGGCATTGGAATGGGTTGCCCAGGGCAGTGGTGGAGTCTCCATCCCTGGAGGTATTTAAGAGTCTGTAGACATATTGCTTAGGGACATGGCTTAGTGGAGGACTTGTCAGGTGAATGATTGGACTCCATGATCTTAAAGATCTTTTCCAGTCTAGGCGATTCTGTGATTCTGTGATAAATTCCATCTTGATTGGTGATTAGTTAGGGGGTCTTTAAATATTTTTTTTATTTTGTGCTCTTGTTTCTTTGGACTTGTGAGACTTTTTATCCTGTTAAAGGCAATTTTCTAGTCCTGTGGCAAAATTTTTAAAGTTGATAGCTTTGTTATTTTTCAGTAAACATCTCAAGTCTTTAGAAGGGGCTGCCTTGAATTATTTTTCCTGGTATTTTTTCCCAGCAGTCTTCCTGAGCCAAGGCAGTGACACTCAGTTTCTCTGGCCCTGGCAGGGCTCCTTGTCTTCTTTTATTAGCAGGAAAAGATTGCACGTTATGGCCTTTGCCATGGTTAGATAGTTGGATTTATTGTGCATGTGGAGTGTGTATTGTCTTACAGATGTGAAGCAGTTCTGCTGTAAGCCGTCTGCCTCTAGCTGCCATCTTTCCCAGGTGCTTGGGCAGAGGGCAGGCTGCATAAATTGCTTTAGAGGTGGCAGCACTCCTGTGCTGCCGTAACCTCCTTCCTGGGGATCCCTTTCCTGTCACACTGACCCCATCAGCACCCACATCAGGGTGGAACAGTCTTTGAGGGAACATAGCAGCCAAGAATGCTGCTGTTACTGCCACACCAATTTGTCAAATCTGTGGGCTTCTCCGGAAGAAAGGGGGCTTTGGCAACAGGCCATGAGCTGGGTAAATTGCCGTGGGGGTGTGCAGGTTGGGCACACTGATCAAAGCCAGCTATGGGTGCTTAAAATACGTCGTTCCTCAAGCAGCATTCGGTTGTAAATCGTTGCAGTGCAGCTCCAGTCAATCTTATCTCTCCTTGTACCGTTTTGTGCTGGCTCAGTTCAGTAACGTCAGCATTCGTGTTCTGTGCTTTCTCTGCAGCCTCTCAGCTAGTACCTTATCTGTGTCATCAGGGAGCAGCCTGGGGTCTCTGGCATCCAGTCGGGGATCTCTGAACACCTCAAGCAGAGGATCGCTAAACTCGCTCAGCTCCACAGATCTCTACTATAACCAGGGCGACCAAATAACGGATTTGGACTATCAGTATAAACTTGACTTCATATTGCAAGAAAAAAGTGGTTACATTCCTTCGGGGCCTATCACTACTATTCACGAAAATGAAGTGGTCAGTTCCCATGGGAGACTGCGTTACAGTGACACTCCTTCAGCTGCAGACCCTTCCAAACTGACTGAACCTCCCAAATCTGTGACATCACTGTCCTCCAGATCCTCACTGTCCTCCTTGTCCCCTCCGGGCTCCCCTTTGGTTTTAGAAGCTGCGTTTTCGATGTCAGCTCAACATTCCGCTCTGCATCACCACACTGCGGACTTCGAAGACTGTGACATTTTGGGTGATTTTGCAGGCATTAGTCTCTGTGAGAACCAAATATTACTGGACTCTGAAGCCAGAGCAGGATCTCGGATTCCTCCAGGTGATAAAGATCTTAATGAATGTATTAGGCAGCCTCTGCCTTCTCTTCGTGAAGGAAGTTCAGGTAATAAAAAAAAAATAACATCAAATGTATATGTTACATGAAAATTTTGAACTAACAGCTGGCTCTTGAATGGGGAGGTACCTCATGTAACTGAAGAGAATCTTGATCAGTGTACATTTGCCATGGTGGGCAGTCAGTAATTCTGAAGGATGTTACATAACTTCCAGTTTTGGGTGCAGAGAGCTGTGATCATCCTGATTCCACCTACGTTTTTCAATAGCCATCTCAGAAGGAAAGTTCATGTATTGCAGACTCTGTCTAACAGAAAAACCTGAAATTGGATCTTGAAGACACAGAGCATGCATGGTGTTTCTTGGTGTTCCTAGGTATTGTCAGGAACATATGGGGATTGAGCAAAAAAAACCCTCTGGTGGTTGTTGGTAACTTGAAATCAGATACTTTGTTTCTCACTGAAGAATAGTTACAAACAGACATCTGCAGTAAAATAGAGATTTCTGGATTTACAGTTAGAATACGTGTGTATGTGTATCTAGTTATTTGAACCTGCTGTCACTGAAAGATCTGCAGTTCATTTTTTATGTGAGTTGAGAAAGACAAGTGACCACATGCCATGTAAGTTACAGTGAGACTCTCCCCATTTTTAACATGGATTTCGTAGCTTTTAGCTTTTAATCCAAGCTAGAACAGAGCTCCTAAACTAGTTTTGGCTCCCCCCACGGTCTGTGGATAACTTCCAACAGGATGAATCATCTTATCCTAAAACATACTTCCCTTTAAGGAAGATGGGGTGAATGACCCTGTGAGTTATCAAGGTATCCTTAGTAACTAGCTAAGTTTGACTTCGAGTTGGCTGAATTAAGTGTAATGAATTCCACTTCTAGTCTGCAGTAAAAGCCACGCAACATACTTAGTCATCTGATACTGTCAAAGCCTTTGGCAGAGTCAGAACTTCAAAAATCCCAGCTGTCAAGAATTGATGGCTTGTCCTCAGTCTCAGAGCATTGACTTTGCTGCCTTTTGTTGGGGCTGGCAGTATGCTGTGCTTTCTCTACACATTTATTGGCTCTTTCCAGTGCCATTCTGTGTCATTGTCTTCAGCCATTCCTGCCTTTGTTACACAGTGGCTCTGTTTTCCCAAGGAAGAACTGAGGGAGCTGGATTTCCACTAGTGCTGAGCACTGGCAGCCCTATCTGAAACCTGATCAGCACCCAGCACACCCAGCTCCACATTTCTGATAGTGAAGTGGCTAATGGAGGAGTTTGGGTGTCTTAGAATAAATACAGCCTGGCCCTAGTGAGTGCATTGTCCAGTTTTGTTGCAAAGCTTGAACCCTTGTGCCTGGAGTTTGCCTCTTTTTAAAAGAATACCTGGACATACTGATACAGACATATATCTTAATGAGAATTTTATATATATATATATATATGTGTGTGTGTGTATGTGTGTGCATATATATATATATATATATATATAAATAAAGGAATTGTAACATCTGTTGGTTAATTAGGTTAGCTTAGTGCAGTACTGTAGTAATTTCAATACTGACCAGAGCAGTGTGGCACCAGAAGAGGAATGTATGGTATACATAGTACAAGCTGGGAGTACCCCTTCTGTTCTGCTGTGCAGAAATTAGAAAAGAAATTGACTGATGTCCTACTGGTCTGAACCTGTGAAATGAAAAGTGGAAAAACATGGAATGGGATTTGGAGCGGAGGGGTCATTTTGTCCTTTATCTTTTCAGTATAGTGGAACATGGTAGTTATTTTGCTTTAGAGGCATAATAGAAAAGATAGAAAAAAAATTAAATTTCCTGCCTATATTTCAGCAGCATATCCTTTCCAAATTAACAACAGCTTCTGGTCTTTCTTTGCAATCTGCCTGCAGCTCATCTGCTCCGAGAACTGAATTTAAGATGGTTTGGAATCTGAGAACTCATAGGGCTATGAGGAATCAGAATTATTATTTTTTAAATTTATTTCTTTAGATCATTATTTTCAGAGGCATCATGTGGTTGTCTTAACATTTTTGAGCTTTTCTGAGGACCTGTTGTCCTGGATAGTGTCAGGGTATCTTTTACATCTGTAAGTAGTATTCATCCTGTGATTCTTCATACTGATACTTCCTCATGTAAGGTCACATATACTATGCAAGTTATCTTTAAATCTGTATTAAGACTGACAAAGCAAGCACTCAGATTTTGAAAAGCCAGATATTCATTAATTATGCTTCTCTAGTGCCTCTAGTGTCCACAGTAAAATGGGTCTCATGGTAAGGCTTCAGTGCATTAGCAGTGAGACATAGACCTGGGCTTGGTTCAGTGTTTCTACTCCAGTTTCACTCCTGGAACTGCTGTGATGCTGGATGGGAAGGTTTTCAACAAACTCAGCCAGAGGCATAAAACCTTCATGGAAAATTTCAGCCCACACACTTGAGTTTTACAAGACTACAAATCTGAATACTGCTGAATCTTAACTTGGAGGTAGACAAACATACCTGAAGACAGTATAGCTAGTGTCTTTATGTAATAATCTGCATTGGCTCTTTAGATGCAGTGCTCACCTGCTTCTCTGTCTGTCTCTGACTTTTCTGTACAGGTGAACCATACAGATATTTGCTCCTCTGCACATGTCCCTGCTGTCAGAAACCAAGTTGGAATATCATGTAGTTCTTCCACAGTCAGTCTCTGTCATTGTCAAAGTCAATTCAGGCTGCTGTGGTAATTCCTAAGGGTAATCAATAAATCATGTCATCACCTTCACCCCTCTGCATGGTGGGGGAGAAGGGAAAGAGCACTTCATCATCAAAGAAAAAGCATTCCTACTGCCATAAATAAAAGCACAAATGCAGCAATCAATCGTCTAATCTGAAGCCTGAAATTTTAAACATCTTAACAAGATGTAAAGTCATGATTCAGGTGGGGACGATACTGCATACCAATATCCTCATCCACCGGCAGAGAAAAGTACTGCACAGGCCCTCAGCTTACTGAGCTGCAGAGCGTGGCTTTCTGTGAATGCTGCTGCTTCACTGCGTGGCACTAGCGTATGAATGAGAGTCAAAGATTAAAGCTAAGTAGTAGCTGATAGTAAAGAGACCATAGCATGAGAAGTTTTTGATGATAGTAAGCCAGAGGGGATTTCTCATTTCTAACGGATCTATCACCGGGAAGGGGCTGTCTGTCTGACTTCGGAATATTTAATAAAAAGTAGGTAATCGCTTTGCATGTAGCTGAAGTGTAACTACAGTGCAGAACGTGAACACGGCAAATACAGGTTTAAAGATCAGGATAATGAGGGCTAATAATGAAGATAATGAAGGATAGTAACTAGCTGAACAGATATGGGTGATGACAGGAGCCTGCATCTCGGAAGGAATAGTAGTTGTACATTTTCAAGTTCATCGGATTGGTTATGTCCTTAGCCAGAATACGTGGCAACAGCAGTACAGTCTCGGGATGCTTAATGATGTGGAACAAAACTGCTCCGTGTTACTCGGTTAAGGGTCACTGCTTTCAACTCGATAATTTTCTAAGGTATGCGCTTCTCTCTGTCTGACTATTAATCTGTTGGACTAATTTTCATTCTTCTTTCTTCTTGTAGGTGTTGACTTACCGCGAAGAACAGCTCATCACCTGCTTGAGGAGAAAACAGCTTGTGTATCTGCTGCCGTGTCCGATGAGTCTGTAGCTGGAGATAGTGGTGTATATGAAGCTTCTGTGAAACAGTAGGTTTGAGAAATAATGCAGGTCTTTCCACCAAAAAATTAAATATATCTATGAGCAGTTATCAGTCTTGCCTTTTATATAAATATTTTGGCCTTTCATATTGAAAGGAAGGCACATTTGCTAAACAATGAAGTTTGGTTGCTTTTTTAAGCTAATAAATTTGCATTAGACTGCTTGTGTAACTTGGTTGAGTAGCATTAATATGCCACCTTTCAATCCTGTTTTTTTGTCTTGCTAGAAATTTTCCTAGGAGAAAAGCTGTATTTAAACTATACAGGTTCTGCCATGTGGCTGTGTTGGCTCTACTAAGAATGACTCTTGCTACTTCTTGTTTTGTTTAGATGCAATCTTAAGATTGCATAGCACTTTGAGTATTTTCTTTTTTTAAAAAAGAGAATATAGGAAGGTTAAGAAAGTCCTCAATTATCATGCATATAAATAATCCAGGTGAGAGTTTAATATTCACGCTTCACTGTGGTGAACAGGGTACAATAAATGTATTTGCTATTGCTGCTTTTTGGCAAGACATAACTTCTACAGGAGTCTTCGTGCTAGTTTATATAGTATTTTCCAATTTCTGGCAGTGAGAACAGTGAATTTTAGACTGTATAACAGATGACTATTGCTAACTGTGAGAGAAACTAAAATCTTTATTTTCCACCCCATTTTTGGCAAGTTCTTCATATTTAAGAATTTTTTGTCCTTTTGAATATTGAGACCCATATTTCACCCTGAACTCTGAATCAGTGGACATTGTTCCACATCTTCAGTTAGACCTAATGCAACATCTCAGGCTGAAATAAACTCCCATCTCTTAAAAAAACTCAGCCTTCACTTGACTGAGTGGCTGTGGCTGTGTATTTTGTTTCAATAACAATTGTAGTCTTTCCATTTTGTTTCAATTCTGACCACTGTGTTGAAAACTTATCCTCTGCTCTAGTTATAAGCAGAAAATGAACAGACATTGTACCAGAAGCCATGGATGTTTTGTGGAGCAGGTCTTTAGCTGCCCTCTGCAATGGCTACAGGTGGTGGGATAGCTGGAAACCAGAACAAATTCCTGTCTTCTTCTTGTCTTTACTCATGAAAAGACAAAAGACAACAGCTGCATCCCCTAAGCCTGTGTACAAAAGGGAATTATTGCCATTTGTGCAAGCTGAGATTTCCAGACAGTAGTTATTCTGTGACAGCTCCAGGTGTGGATACTCTTAATTCTTACTGAGTAGGAAATAGTGAAGAGGTAATGAGTGTCTCTGTGTGAGTTGCTATGGTTTAGTAGAAGTGTATTTATGAACACTGTGTATGGAATTGCTCATAATTTGTCAGTGTGCTCCTGAAGTTACAGTACAGTGATTTCTACTGTATAGACCAGTCCTTTGTGCTGAGTAATTTAAGGCAGGGGAGAAAATAAATTCACCTTATCAAATTAGCCATCAGTTGGGAAATGAAAAGTAAAAATAAGCTTCTAAATGCAGAGTCTTAAAATAACGCTGTCACGTCTTGATAAAGCATAGGATGTCTGTGTCATTATCCACGTTTCCTATCTTGATCTTGTTTACTGATCCCCACAGTCTAGTTTTTAAAAAAAATCAATGAAACACATTAATACCACATCCTCACTCAAACCTCCCTGAAAATGAATGAAAATTATTTTGCCACATGGATTCTCTGTAATTCCATTCAATATTAGAGTTGCTCTTCAGCTGCAAGACTTGAGTCCCTTTGGTTCTTTGAATGCTTCTGAAAACAGGCTCAGAGGAAAGATGCTTCTTGTTTATCCAGAAACCTCTTCATTTTACAGAGCTTCTGCTTCTCAAATATTCTCCAAAGTAGTGTTTCATATCCAGTTTGCATGTGGTCTGATGTTTATTAGAAACTTGAATTTCCATTTTTGTATTCAAGGGGGTAAAGAAATACTAAGCACGTATAGGAAAATGTCTGAGTATTTTCTCTTGCCTGTTAGTCTGGTCTGCTTCAGTAATCAGCCTAAGGCCTTTCTGACTTGTTACTGCAATTGCCAAACTGTTCAGGCAGTCACTGTCCCTAGGACAGGCCTTGCAGTTGTGTAGACTCTGGGATTCTCACTGGGAGTGCATGCTGTAATTAAGTCGGCCTGTTCAGGAGAAGGTACATACGCTCTGCGTGTAGGCACCTTAATTACTGCTGAAAGCTAACTATAATTTTCCTACATTTGAGTATTCGCCTGTTTGCCCTAGACCAAATGAAACTGAGGACACTGCATATAGTGAAGATGATGCACCAACTCTAGAGGCTGCCCAGGTACAAATAGGACTCAGGTAAGAGAGCAGCAAAGGGAGCATTTCTGTTCATACGTAAATGCGAATTGCAAACTTGCCTGACGCTGTCCTTCCTTCAACAGATACGACCGCGGCAATTCCAGTTTTGTGATAATCATAGTACGGCTCAGAAATCTGCCAGCGTCGTCTGTCCCCCTTGGCTCTAAAGTGTAAGTCAAATAATCACTGAGCAGTAGTGTTGAAATATGAGAGTGTAATAATAAATTGTATAAATTCTCCAAAGGAATGGATTGATTTACTGCTTATCAGCACTAAAATACATATATAACTTTTCAAGCTGTAGTAGTACTTAGCTTTTACATATTCCAGCACTGCTGCCAGAAAAAAGTTATCATAAAATTTGCATGTTCCACTAAAGTGGCACAAAAAGGAATTTTTTTAAATACTACTTCATTTAGTGTTTTTAAACATTCTGTAGCTTTGCAAGTGCAGAACAGCTATTCTGTAGTTACTAAAAAAAAATATTTGTATACTTGGCCATTCTTTCAGCTCAGAATGTTGTCTTTTTACATTTATATGGCATTTTAATGTAAAATTATGTTAAAATAATATGTGAGCTCTTTTAAGTGAGCTTTTAAACGTAAGAGGTAACTTGATGAATTGCAAGCGGACAAGCATAGCCAGGTTGAGATGCACCTTCTCTAACAACTGGGGCTTGGTAGTCAGCCAAGAATTAGTTCTTGTGTTGAATTGGACAGGAAGGGTCTGAAAGTAATTACAGCAGAAATCATACATCAGAAATGAACAAAATGCCTGAATAAGAAAATGTTACCACTGAGATTCTAATCCAGAACTCTCATCTGTACAAATAAGTGCAACTTGCCTTGGCTCCTTAGGGACACTTGTACTTCAATGAGCTGTTTTTAGACTGGAAAGCTATCTCAGACTGTTGAGAAGCTTACTAAACTTAGAGTAGAACATAATCAATCCTTGGAAAATTTGGGTTTCTTGCTGGTTCCCTTCCCCTGGTCTCACATCACCTTGAATTTGACTGGCAGGGGAATAGGAAGCCACTGAATATAGAAAGGATGTATAGGGATACAGGCCTGTGTGCTTGTTGGATTTTTCTGTTTGTTTTTGTTTGGTTTTAATAACAAATGGTTGTCTACTACCATCCTTCCTTCTCTGACCTCCCTGCTGACCTTCCAAATCCATGCAAGAGTATAGAAAAACTATAGAAGAATAAATTGACACAGCTGAGAGGAAAAGCAGATAATGTAGACTATAAAAAGAACATTAACAAAATGTCCAGCAAGATAAAGTTAGGTCACAGCTGGCATCTTTTTAGGAATTAAAGTATGAAGTTGTATTCAGTAATCAAGCATCCTCAGTGCAGAAGTCCAGACCTGCTGCTGCTAAAAAACCTCAAGGTACCCAAAACAAGGAGGAAGAAAGGACAGTGTAAAGGAAGGACCTTGCAAACAGCACTTTTTTCTGTCACTTGCCATTAAGTGTGTATATGTATATACTGTACAGATACATACAGTAATAACAGTCGGGTATAGAAAATGTTGCTATGTTAAAACTATTTTCCAGAACATCAAACTGGGTAGGTTAGTACTTTATTGAACCTTTACATACAGAGGAATAGACCTGACATGAGGTCTTACTCATTATCTGTTTCCACAGTTTGAGAGAGCTGTTCATATTTAGAGTAGGCAGAGCCTAGCCATATACTTATTTGTGTCAGGATCATTTTTTTTAACAGTTGAGAAGCCATAGGTTTGTCACAGCAAAATCTAAGGCATTGGTTGACTTTTTAACTTTTTTAATTAAAATGAAACTAAGTACTTTTGTAAAACAAAGCCAGTGCAATTTCTTTTTTACTTCTCTGTCTGTTCCTCGTTCTGGCCTGATGACAATAAATTGGCTAATAATTATTTTTAAAAAGTGCCAATGAACCACCTTTGAAACATATGTTTAATGTACTTTATCTTCTATTCCTACCTCTCTTCTAAATGTTTCTTAATTGCTTAATCTATTAGAATCACTGTTTTCAGCAGACCAGGCAAATTGCTCACCTACATTTATGTGTAAACAGCAACAGCGTTACTGGAATTACATTACACTGCCACTTAACTTTGGGATTGGTTTGGCAAAATGCTGGAAATTGCTATCCAGGCTGTTCATGGCAACCAAACAACTTGGATCTTACTCTTTATCCCAAGAAGTTTGGCATAATTGGGGAATAAAGGCTATGCCCAAATTCAAATAACAAAATCAGATTTCGCACAGACTTAATTGATTTTGGTTTAATTAATGTAAAACTAAGTTTTTAATAATAGTAGTATGTATGAAGTCATTACCAGAAAGTATAGCAATAGTACTATGAATTTGGGAGAACAGGTTTTTTTTCCAGAATAATTTTCTTTGGCCCACTTTTTCTTCTTGCTTTACCTAGCTTCATTGCATTCTATTCTATGGTGAATATCAATTACATTTAAAGCCAAAACCAGAAATAGACTAATACATAGACACAGAAAAGTTGTAAAACATCTACTGTGCCCATTCGTGTGTATGAGAGGCTGTGCAATAGGTAAATAACATGTACAAACTGCATTAGGAATGTCTTCCTCCATCAAGCTACTGCTAAAGCGAGCCCTGCAGCTATCAGGTATTGCCTTTATCCACATGACAGCCGTTCATATCTGTTCTGTAAGCGCAGCTGCGTAACAATTTCAAGTTATTCCCAGTGTTTAAGTTGAGGCTTGTAAGATGCATTCTTCTAAGTCTCACTTAACATGTTATGAATTGATCTTAAGCAGCTATGGGCCTAGCTATTTTCTTCCTCATTTTCCTTAGTTTTCTGGTTTCCTTGAAGGTTAAAAGACATCACTGCTTTTCAGTGTTGCTCACATAGTTCTAGAAGTTTGTTTTTTTACATCCACTCAAATTTTTCTCATTTTTTTAAATTAACATTAAGATCATGTTTCCTCCCATCTGTGACATGATCCTCAGTGTTCACAGTACTAAACCAGAGGATAAATTTGGATAGAGACAGAAATAGCCATCTCTTGCTACTACTGTACCAAGCACAGAAGTTCCTTTTTGAGAAAAGTTTGTGCAAGGGGCAGGAGGAGTTTCTCACTCTTCTTCTTCACCCCTTTTCCATTCCACCTCTGATTTGTTGCCGTTCCATTTTTCTTGCTATACGGTCCTTCAGTCAATGGGTTCAACTCCTATCGTGCGCCACCAGCAGATGCTCGTTTACATGTGGGTAAGGATTCTGCTTTGTTTCCGGCAGGTACATTAGAGTAGCGGTGCTGCCATCCTCAGCTGATACCAGCTGCCTGTTCCGCACCAAAGTTCATCCTGCCCTGGAAACCATCTTATTCAACGAGATATTCCGAGTAGCCATTTCCCAAGTAACGCTGCTACAGAAGACGCTGAGAGTCGATGTTTGTGCTGTCAGCAGAAGTCGTCGGGAAGAATGCTTGGTATACAGTTTTATTTCTGGCTTTTTTGGCATGCATTTCTTTATAGTGTCCTCTCTTTCTTTGGTGGTGAAGGCAGCTAAAGTGCCACAGTACTTGGAGACAAACTCTGAAGCGTAACTTGGTTGTTTCTGTAGTACTTTAAATACTACCTTTCTTTGAAATTCCTGAGACAGAATCTAATCCTGGATGGAAGTTTTAGGAAGTTTTGGTAATTCTAACACTGCATTACCTTAATCCTTTAATTACACATTGGTATTCCATCTTTGCAGTTTTATATGTAAAAAAATTCCATAAACTTCCTTGCAACATTACTCTAACACTAGATTTTAAAGTAAAACACACAAAAAACACAAACAAACAAACAAACCCCACCCCACCAAAACCACCTCAATATCACAATTTGATACAAAGAACAAACTAAGTTACATTTTTGCACCTTGTTGTAGATTTCCTGCTGGGGGTAGTACTCCCAACTCTTTTTATGTCCACCTTTTTATTCTTTATGGTCTGTAGAAATAATAAAAAGGCATGACATTCATAGACCAGCCTATTGGAAACTGACACTTCTGAAATTTTATTGTTAATTGTGGTCATCACCTAATTAGTGATGCTTCATTTACTTTAAAATTGCTTTTGCATTGTCTGGTACAACTCAGTTCAGTTTTTCACCATGAGCCTGGCTAGCAGAGCAAGATTTTTAGTTACAATGCACTGAAGAGATGCTGGAGTCTGCTGGGGTTCTTCAGCCCCAACTGCTGGAAACAGCCTCTCGCTTTCAAAAATGCAGAAGTTAACTCAATTCCTGGGGAACGTGGTGGCCTTTTTCAGTAAGTAAGAAGTTTTATCTCGGGTAAGGGAAGAGCAGCAGAAAAAAACCGCAACAAAAATAAAGGATACAAAGGTGAAGAAAAAAACCTCAACAACAACAACAACACCCCCTCCCCCCCCCCCCCCCCCCCCCCCCCCCCACCAAAGGCATAAGGATTAATCACAAGATCAAAAGAAAGAGTTGGGAGTACTACCCCCAGCAGAAAGCCCTGGGCAACAGGACCAGAGTCTTGGCAAGAGCTGTGCATGCAGCCCAGTAGCTGTGAAGCTGATTTGCTTTGCCAGAGAACAGAGGATTTAAATCTCCCAAGGCACAGCCCAAACACAAGTGCTTCCTAAGTTTTCCCAGAGTGCCAACTCGGTGGATGTCAGTGCTTGTCCAAATGAAAGGGTTTCTTAATCTCTTTTACTGTCTTTTCATCTGCTTCTTCCCTGGTTAGAGCAAACAAGGTCATCCGTTACTGTTTGCTGTATTGATGATTTTTGTGGTGGAACAACTGAAAAATTGACTGAAACTTGCTGCTCCATGAGTTGATGCTGCAAGTTTCATTGACACTGTATTTTGTTATTGAATGCTAAAGAAAGCAGACGTGTGCATTACAGTGATATAGAGGGGTCTGTGTGTGCACACATGGGGAGAAGTCTGCAGACTGAAATAAAAGGTGGCAGAGTGGGCAATATGAAGGCCCTTTCCATGTACTCCTGTTTGTTTATTTTAACTAGAAGTGGAGGGAAATAAAGTTGTACAGTTAAAAAGGGAATTAAGATTCATGTCAAATCTGTGCTGCCTGTTTTACATGATAAATACTCTAGAATTTCTTTTCAGCTGTCCCGCAAGAAAAAAAACCTACAAATTTAAACAATTTTCTTCCCCTTTCTTACTTTGTGCAGGCTGGGACTCACATCAGTCTGGCAGATTTATCATTTTCTGATGAGACTTGTACTCTGTTGTACAACCTGTTGCCTTGCAAGCAAATTCCTGACAAAAAACCCAAGGAAGAATCCATGTTTCTGTTAAGCAAGCAGTCATCAGAGTCATTGGACTTGGTGAGCAATGTGTTGGCTCTTACTGTGATAGGAAGAAAAAAGCCATAGACTCTAGTTGTGCTGTTGCACTGTGGTTATTGAATATGTGAATTGTCCTCCCCTGAAGGTCCAAGGCCCTGTTGTCTGGCAGGCACTTTTGTCTATAGTGACTTTGTGTGTGAGTAGGTCCTATGTGACTTTCAGACTTGTTATCAAGTGTGGGATAGGGCTGATGCTTCTTACTGGGATGCACTCCAATTTGAAACACTTCAACTGGGTTTTACTTTAAAAAGAATATTACTGAAGAGCTTCCTTAAGTTATCCCTTGATTTTGTTATGCACACATTCAAAATTGCTATTTATTATTTGAATTGGCATACTTACGGCCATTGCACTGAAAATGCTGTTCATGCCAAACACACCAGTTTCTCTGGTTGAATGAGCTTTTCTGCTTTAACACCTCCATGAGAACTAGGCTGAAGTAGGTAGATTTTAAGAACAACCTTTTTTTACCTAGGGATATTACAAGTATAAGAGGGAAGGAGAGATGAGACATTAAAGGATGACAGGAGCATATTGATTGCATTATCATTTTGCAAACAATTATTTTTGATTGAGATTCACTCTGTATAAACACAATGGGTTGATGTGCTACACAGTGACAATTCAAACCCCTTATACTCATGATCCAAGTCATGTTTTTGCTGGCGTCAGGGAGCAGCAGGGTAATGCAGCTCTTGCAGGAGTTGTCATTTTTTTACCCCTGTTATTTATCACTCAGTTCTGGTTTCATCTTCTGTTTTCTTGTAAGCAGGATGCTGTGTCAGCTCTGCTGGAGAGGACATCTGCTGAGCTGGAAGCAGTAGAACAAGAGCTGGCTGAAGAGGAGGAGGAGGAGGAACAGGAGCAGAGGGGCTCTGAAGACGACTGGTAAAGCCACTTTCCTCCCTCACTATTCATGCCTGAATGATTCTGCTCATTCTTCCTATTCTTAGGCAAATGAAAGGGCTGTACTTTCAGAGGAGCTCACAGAATCACAGAGTGCTTTGGGTTGGAAGGGACCTTTAAAGATTATCAAGTCCAGCTCCCCTGCCATGGGCAGGGACAACTTTCATTAGGTAAGGTTGTTCAAAGTCCCATCAATCCTGACCTTGAACAGAGAATCATGGAATCACAGAATCATTTTGGTTAGAAAAGAATTTTAAGATCATCAAGTACAACTGTAAACCTAACACTGCCAAGTCCACCACTGAACCATGTCCCTGAGCAACACATCTACCCATCTTTTAAATACCTCCAGGGATGGTGACTCAACTACTTCCCTGGACAGCCTGTTCCAGTGCTTGACAACCCTTTCAGTGAGGATATTTTTCCTAATATCCAATCTAAACCTCCCTAGTGCAACTTGAGGCCATTTCCTCCAGGGGAGAGGGCATCCACAACTTCTCTGGGCAACCTGTTGCAGTCTCTTACCACCACTGGAACTGGGGTAAAGTCTCATTCTCTTGTGTGGTCAATTCATTCACCTTCTTTTAGGTTTACAGTGTCTTGGCTGCTCTATTAACTCCTACTGCTGATGCTGCTCTATTCCGCTTACATCTTCCTGTGAAACCACTTGGGGAGTCTAAGCTGCTGGAGGTGTACTAGAATGTCTCAGATCAAATATTAGTTGTCTTAATTATAATGAGCAACTAAGAGGTTTTGAAAAGAGAGCTGCTGTCTGACAGAGCCAGTGTGTGTGTGCTTTCATTTATGGTTGTCGTCTTGAAGTTGTGAGCTTTCCCAAGAAACGGATTTCTTGCTGAACTGCTTCGTTGACTTCTGTTCCTGTGCAATTTCTTAGCTGCATTGTAGAAATAAATACATGCTGTGTTGTGGGGGAAGGGAGACTCGTTCATTTGTTTTATTAATTTATTGCAATCAAAGTCCTTCAATGTTATCAGCATACAGGTATTGAAAGTAGTGCGGTGTTGTCATCATGATCTTAGAGGTGAACTGTAGTAGAGCTTGCTGGGTTTTACTGGAGCATGTAATGAAATGTGCCTTCACATGAACAGAATGGAATCATTTGGGTGATACTCTTGTTTTCCTTGTCAGGAAAAGGCATACCTTATACACGAGTGAAAGCCTGGGCCTCTGATACCTTTCTCTGGTGGGCTTTTTCAGTTTGAGAATAAGCCTGGGCTACTTCTGTTCATTCAGGTTAGAAATGCTCGCAGAAGCCTCTGATGAAATTGTGGATGAAGAGGAAGGTGGCATTGAGCTGGCAGGAGAAGGCAACTCTACTGATGACATGAGGTTACTCACTGACGCACCAGAAACAAATGAAGACAAGGACAGAGAGAACAGTGATGAGGCCCGTGAAAGCCAGGAAGCTGCTGTAATACTAACACTGGTGAATATCTCAAGCTACACGTTCCTACGGTACCTCACTGTGTCTAAAGATCTATTTCTAAGCAGTTAACGCAGAAGTCTGCTGCACCTGAGCGTTTACTGTTTGATGTGGCCTTTGCTGTAGCACTTGTCAGCGTGTACTTTTAAAGAAACCTGTGTGGTCACTTCTGAACTATGAAGAAGGCATTTAACAGATGCTAGGCAGAGCTTCTAAGTCAAAGATTAACTAAAAATGTCTGTCTTCACTTTTTTGTTGCATAGGGAAAATATAAGTGCAGTTCAGTGACCTCAACTTGTTCATATTTAAAATATTTCTGCATATCTGTTTAATTGTTTTTTTCCTGATTAATCTGATAAAAAGGAGGAAAGATAGAAGAGGGGTCAAGATCTTTAAACCAATGATGGTATTTCCTTATTTCTTCCCTTTATTTTAGGTTGTGAAATATAAAAACTGGTTTAGCAGAGGAGGAAAGATTAATTAATAGAAAATTCCAAAATGTGTATTAAACTCTGTACTATTGAACTACCTGCACACTGCACATAAATTTTAATTCCATGTTCTTGTTAACTCTTCATTTTAGATTCTCTTCCACCCTTCTGAAAGCACTTTTTGTAAATTTTTAGTAAACATATCCCTGATGTGGTAGCACATACTCTAGAAATAAAATTTTTAGAACACCTTTCTACATCTTAATGACAACACTGTTGCATGTGTTAAACTCACAGGTTCTGTAAAATAGCAAAGGTAAAAAGGCAAAGAATAGCATCTCATTCCTTCACGTTTGTGACAACATAAAAGTTCAACACCTCAGTGGACTTGTTGGAAACTGTAATTAACTTCCAATTAATGTGGCAAGATGCCAAATGAACTAATGCCATGGTATTAAAAGGACTGACAGTCTGCTGGGTAGCAAGCAAATATAGATCAAAGCCCTAACTCGGCAAGGGGAGGCATCAAGGACAGCGTCTGAAGGTTAGGCACGTACAGGAGTGTTTTGCTGGGCCGGGGCTGGATGGACCCGGACAGCGAGTGAAAGACGCAGCAGACCCCATGAAACAGCCACAGTACAGATCTTCACGTGCCAGATCCTCTCAGGGTTGCAGCTGTGCGATGTAGGTCATTGTATTTATCACCTGCATGTTGAAAACCATGAACCTCATTAAATTACTTGAGTTGAAGAAAATGCCCCAGTGCACATCAGGAACATCGGATGTGCCAGCTGCTGCAGTGCTTGTCCTAGCCCAGTGGTCAAGATGATTGCTGCATGTAAGCACAGGCTGTGCTGCCTACAGGGATGTTGGCACCTGGGGCTGCCTGTGGCACGTGTGGGGCAACTGTAGTAGGCAGCAGGCCCTGCTGAGGGACAGGAGCTAGCAGGGTCTTTTCCCTGGGTTCTCAAGGCTGGTGCAGCTCTGCAGATTGCCATGAAGCAGCCCCGCTGCTGGGGTTTGGGGGACAGACAACAGTAGTTCTGGAACAACCTGGGCAATGTGACTTCCCTAGCTGCCCCTTTCAGTGTGCACAGGCGCCATCTCTAGCGTGGCAGAACCTTGCTATTCTGCAAATGAAGAACAAAATAAATAGAAATGCGCAATAATAACAAGGTCTGCAAATGGCAAAGCAAAACATTTGTTGCGCCATGGTTGCATCAGACCATCTGCAGGGCAGCAAAGGCCTTTCTGCAAAAGCTGTGGATTTTTAGTGGATACAAAGAGTACCTTCAAAGATTCCACGCACACTGTTAAGCACTTTGGGAATGTTGTGTTTCTTTACTTAGCCTGGCTTCTCTGTATGTGCAAGATGTTTTTGCTGCTGGTCTTTTCCCATCCACTGCAAAGTAACAAGAATGCTTGTGAAATCCAAAAGCACAAAAACTATGTAGTGGTATGTGTCTGGATGTAGTAGTTCTTATAATCTAAATTCCATTTCACAGGTTGATAAAGAGACTAACACTGAGGAATCGGTTAATGAGAATGCACCAGTCCGACCCAAGGACAGAGCCAGCTGGAGCTCAAGACAGCGTCCTTTTGTCAGGAACAGCATGATAGTGCGCTCACAAACCTTCTCTCCAGGCGAGCGGAACCAATACATCTGTAGGGTAAGAGGAAAAACACTTGGAATGAAGAGCTATTAACTAGAGAGTCATTTAACTTCTTGGGAATGATGCATTAATGACAGTGAGTCATGTACCAATTTTCCCTGCGAGAGGCAGAGCCTGTGCTTTCTCCAGGTCCTTTCTTCCCTAACTAACCTGATGCACAGCAGAGCTGACTTTCAGCAGAGTTGCAGACTTTTGCTAGGGCATGCACCTTTACTCTAGGGCAAAAATACATCCCCCTGGAGAGAAGTAACACAGATTCCTGTGCTGGCTGTCTGCAAAAAGTGTGTTTCACTGCAGGTCACCAACTACAGCTCTTGCACAGCAAAATAATGTTAAAATGTAGAACAGAGTTCACTGAAAACTACCATTGCATTGCCACGTTGTAATAATGTAACCACGTAAAGGTAACAGTGGGGAACGAGCTCAGTCATCATTTAAAGTCCCACTTTGAACCTCAACTGGTTTTAAACCCGGGCAACCCAAATCCTGCTGTAATTACATCTTTCAAAGCTGTGCGAGTGCTGCCTAGGGGCTGAGTTTTAAACATGGCTGTGGTAACAAAGTTCTGTCTCTCTAGATCAGAGGTCCTCAGACTTTTTAAACAGGGGGCCGGTTCACTGTCCCTCAGATACTGTTGGGGGCCGGACTATAATTTGGAAATAAATGAACGAATTCCTATCCACACTGCACATATTTTATTTGTAGTAGTGCACAAAAAACAGGAAAAAGAATGCGATATTTAAAATGAAGAGCAATTGTAATCAACAAAAACAAATAATATTTCAGTGTGAACTATGGGCCTGCTTTTGGGTAATGACATGGTCAATGTTAGATTCCATATTTGTCACTGCCAGTCGTAGCAAGTGATGCAAGTGTTCACCAGTTAGTCTGGGTCTGATTGGAGATTTCAGATGTTTCATTTGGGACAAAGTCTGCTCACAGACAGAGGTGCTGCCAAAGACGGTTGCAATTTTGAGTGCATGGTTCCTGAGATTCTGATATGCCTCTGAGGGGAGAGATGCACAGAAATTAGTAAGGCTGCTTGATTTGAATGCATCTTTCAGCGAGTCACCCCAGTCCAGCTCCAAATCATTCATAGTTTGGCAAACTTTTTCATAGATATCCTCGCCTGTAGTTGTTCCTTTGATGCTTTTCAGTGCAGCAAGCTCCTCTGTAACTTCAAAAGAATCATTTGTCCCACGAATGAAAGTTAGAAGCTGTGCAGAATCACAAACATCATTGCTTTCACCGAGTGCCAATGAGAAATAGCAAAGTTTTTTTGAGGAGTTTTATAGCTGCAGATTCAAATTTTCCCCCATTTCTTCAATCCTTCGTGTAATTGTAGGTCCTGAAAGACTCACTGTACTAAATAAATCCGCCTTCTCTGGACACATCTCTTTGGCAACAGAAAGAAGGCATTCTTCAACAAATTCTCCCTCTATGAATGCTCTGCCAGTGCGCTATGAGCTTGGCAACTTGATAGCTTGCTCGAAGTGATGATATATTGAGCTGCTTTTGCTTCACAAAAGTATTCTGCCGAGTTGTCAATCCATGTTTCAGTCTTAATATTTTATCTTTTCTCACTTGTCCGACCAAAGAATCATCTTTATCATTATGTTGAGTTTTGTAGTGTCAACGCGAATGGTATTCCTTGAACACAGACACTGAATGCTGCCATACCAGACAAACAGCTCTTTCTTTGTGCTCCGTGAAAAAATAATCAGAAGTCCACTGCTCTTGGAATGCCCTGCACTCAGAGTCAATTTTTCTGGGGTTTTTTTTGACATGATGGTGCCCGCGCTTCCCACTGGTGCTGGCTTGCTTGTGCTGCCTGGGAGCTGGAGGGAGAGAGGGAGGGAGAGACGGGGGAGTTGCCCACCTCGCTGATGCCACCGCCCCCTCCTCAGCCCAGCCGTGCAGCCCGGAAAGGGCGGCCAGAAGGGACTGAAGGAACTTTGCCGCGCCAGGGCTCTGGCGATTCGCCCGAGCTGGTTGGGCCTCGCAGTCCAGAGGCTGCCGACTGAGCTTGCCCGGCAGAGGAGATGCCCGTGCCTCTCGCCCACCGCAGGGGGGCAGGTCGAGGACGAGGCGCTGGTTCCAGCCCAGTCCCAGCGGGTGCTTGGGGGCTGCGGAGGCCGGCGGGCGGATTAGGTGGCAGGAAGTCACCTGCAGCTGCTTGGTTTCCGCCCCCAACCTTCGGCGGGCTGGATTGAGGACCCTGGGGGGCCGTATCCAGCCTGCGGGCCGTAGTTTGAGGACCCCTGCTCTAGATCTATGGTAGCATGGAGGGGAAAAGATTTAAATTATCAGCCCTGCTGCTGCTAAACTAACTGTGAAAATAAGGTGTTTAAAGATTTAAGCATGGATTACCAGCTCTATAGATTTTAATTACAGGCATCCTAGAAAAGGCAGTTTATTTTTGATCTTTGGTTTCTACAGGTTACTCATACAAGTATAACTTTTTTTAAAAAATACATATGCTTTAGTTCTTCTCCAGTTCAGTTAGAGGTGGTTGCCTTAATCATTTAGAAACATTAAGGTTGATCACTTCTCTGTGACTATTGTTAGCTTAAAAAAAATAATCTATAGACAGTATCTACATACTTGAATACTTATTCCATATACCCTCCAGAATGAAGCACAGCAGATCGTTTTGTAACACTCTTTACACAATTTGGATAGATTATTGGCTCAATTCAGAACCTAGCCTTCATCTTAATTTCCATACGCTGGAAATTAGTTGTATTGGCAAAAAAAAATAAAGCCTTATCTTAGTGCCTGTGGAGGTCTTCAACAGGAAGTAACACTGGTTGCTCTGATAGTTTAGTGAGTATGAACTCCTGAGGCTTTTGCATCTGGAAAAGTATTGGGCTTTTGTAGCTTTGAAAATTGTTACACTGCTGCTGCCAGAGCCAGAATCTAAAAAAAACCATACCTTGAATAAACCATTCTCTTTCTTACTGCGTGCAGCATCACCTGGAAGCAAAGTAGCCTAGGAAAAACCTGTATTTACCCAGATGAATCTTTTACAGCTTCAGAAATGCTTGAAATCCACTGCTGGGCTCAGGAGTGGGCACTTCCCCACTGCTGGGGCTACAGGAGTAGCTTCATCCGAGTCCACGGAGAGGGCTGAACAACTCGAGTCTCCTCAGTCCTGGTCCCCAGCTTGCACCACAAGCATATCCAGCCTCGCTTGCTTGGTGGTGCTATCCTAGAGGAAGGCATCTGGCTCTGGCTCTGCCTGGCTCTGGCTAACTGCCAAGTGCTCTCTTGAGATGGCCTAGCTTTAAGAAAGCACCTAATCTCATATGATGTTACAGCAAACACAAAGATTCTTCAGGCCTAAAGGACAGACCCGAAGTCTGTTGGTGCTTTTGAAAATATCCTTTGAAAAGTGCTTAAAGGACATGAGTGATGACAGCCACCTGTGCTGCGCAGGGGCGAGTGCCTGAGAGCGGCTCCGTGGTAAAAAGACAGATTTGTCTCTCGAGGTGTATTCATATTGCAAGAGGTTGTATTTCTCACCCCCAGCTCCCAGTCAGTCCCGTGTAAGCATGCTTCAGGGCTCTGGCGTTGGTTATTGAAATGTTAGCAGGATGATTCTTTTAGTCTGTCCTTTTCTGAAGAGGTGAAATAAATATCCTGCAGATAGATGCTTCTGTCTTCTCGGAAGGTTACCACCGTGCATGCTGATGCATCTAACAATCAGTCCACGCTGATGTACATGGAACTGGTGCTGTAATTAAGAAGAAACTATTGCAAAGCTGTGGTGCATATTTTTGAGAAGCAGGAAGTGTTTCTGAAGGAAGCTGCAGGCACACCTCTACTTGTTACAAATAATAATAATAATGCAAAAATACCGTTTATTGGACAGGTGCATGTCTACAGTAATTTACCTTCCCTGTTGTAAAGTTGTTAAAAGCCTGCCCCAGGTAAATGAAATCCCTGGTTTATGACTGCAGATTGTATAAAAGCCAGACAGTGATTTGGCAGTACTTAATAACTGTAGTTACCTTCCTTGCATTCCTAAAGAGTCATTCAGTAGGATCAGTGGTTGTCTTGGTTTAGGAATATAATTTTAGAGTAGACGCGTATTGTGGTTGAAAAATTTTTTTATACTAAGACAGACCTACATGTATATCAACGCTGAGCTTTTCTGACTGGTTATATCAATACAAATGCATTTGCATATGAAGATGCTTTATCTCTCTCTTTGTTCTATATGTTTTGACAGTTGAATCGAAGCGACAGCGACAGCTCAACACTAGCCAAAAAGTCTCTCTTTGTGAGAAATGCCACAGAACGGCGGAGCCTAAGAGTTAAGCGGGTATGTGCGATGTTACCTGGACATGGCTTAGAACAAAGTATGGAGAGAGAAGGAGTGGGGAACAAACTAGATGCTTTATTTCAAGTATTTCAGCAAGAGTGATGCAAGTTCTACACGTAGTCCTGTAGTTTCAGGTTGAAGTCTCAACGCAGTGGTCTGTCCTGCATCTTCCCCCACCACCAAAGCTTTTGTTGTTCTAGTTTTGGCTGAGAAGCCAGCAGCAGGACACTGGTGCCCAGCAGTGTGGCATTTGCTGTTGAACGATAGCTTGTTACTGCTAAAGAACCCAAATATTACCAAGTGACTCAGGGTGGCTTACACTGCACAAAAGTCAATAGCAGCAACATACTTCTCGAGCAAATTTTGGTGGAAATTCCAAGGATTCAGATGTCCTTTTAAAGTGGGTTTACTCTTCTCCAAGAACATTTTAGCAAAAAGATTGAAGGACAAGAGAGTAAGACTGTATTTCTCTTGCATGGAGTTCATACTGATGTACATTGAGAGAGATATATTTTAATCTTGATTGTAACTAAAAAACACTTCAGTGGAAGGGTACCAGGTAGTAGGATTATATTGGGCATAAGAAAGAAATACTGAGTAGTCTGGGATGGCTTCTCCTGCCTTATTCATGCAAAGTCACTGTGAAAGGACATTAAATAAATGTGAAATACACTAAAGAAATGCATGTTTACAGAATTCATAACATTACGTGTTTGCTTAGGCCTTGAAAAATCGAATGTTGATAAAAAATGTAGTTTACATCTGTGGGGAAGTTGGTGTAGTTTTGGTCTTCTGGCTTGTGTTGTCCTGGGGATCAGAATGGGTTTTTTTGTTTTTAACCTGTAAATATATAATGGTGCACCTGACTGGAGAACCTTTTGCACTTATTTCTAGCGACTGAAGAAAAATTCCATAATAGATTAATTTATAGACTTGGATTTCATTATAGCAGCTTTCTGCTAAAGAAAAATTTAAAAATTGAGCTTTTCTGACTGTTTTATGTCAAACCCTACACTAGCCTCTCTAAATACTAATTTTTATTGTTCTGTCTCCCAAATGATTCAGCCTGTTTGCCAGCCAATCATGCGAAGAGCTATGCAAGAGTGCCCCGTACGCACTTCCCTTGACTTGGAGCTGGACCTCCAGGCATCACGCACGAGACAGAATCGTCTGAATGATGAGCTTCAGGCCTTGCGGGATCTTAAACAAAAGCTGGAGGAAATGAAAGGTAGAGGAGAGACAGACCTTCCCCTGTGTGTGCTAGAGGATGAACGATTCCAGAAACTCTTGAAACAAGCTGAAAAGCAGGTATGAGCAGCATACAGATATTGTGTGAATGAATACACACGTGCCCCTACCTTTTCCATAAACTTGTGCAAGAATTTGGTCTGTCGTGTTAAAAATTTTTACAGAAGCTCAAATTTGACTTACACCTCTGAATTACATAGTGTAAACAATGCTTCCTTATTAGTCAATACTACAGGATTTAAACCTAGAATTTGAGGTAGTATTTCTCTAGTGCCCTCTAAATACTTGAGTAATTCAGAGTAGAAACTCTGTTATTTGGAGTAATAGTTATGCTTGATGTAGTAAAATAGTATAGTCTTGTTCTTAAAGGTTAATTTCTAATTCTCATGTCCCAGATGTACTTCTACAGACACGCGTGTTTTTTGTCCTTCGGTGTCAGTTGATTTGCAGCCTGCACAGAGCTTGTAGCCTTGTAACAGATACACAGAGGCAACGACTGTTACTTACAGTGGAAAGGGCACGTGGGAAAGGCAGTACTGCCACTGTGGCTTATTTCCTTGTGCAGGACGTTCTGGTTTTGGCAAAGGAAAGCCAAATTCTATTCTCTGTATGATAATCTCTAAAACAATAAAGTACTATCTCTAAACTAAGGTAAGATGGGATGCCCTCACATGGATAAAAGACAAGAAACAGGATAGAAGGAATGAGAGCTGACAGTGACACGTTGGAACATGCAAAATTCTGACAAGATACATGAAAATGTTGGATGTTGTGGGGTTTTTGATTTGGGGAAGTTGTTTCTTTTTATAAATTGTGAGGGTGATCATACACTGGAGTAGGGGCCTGGAGAGGTTGTTGGAGCAGGAAAAAAGCCCAGCCTCCACAGTTGGAGATACTCGGAACCTAACTGGACAAAACCCTGAGTACCCAGCTCTAGCTTCACCTACTCCTAGCTATTACTGAAGTCTGTAAAATCATGAATGAGGTGGAGGAGAGCAACTTGTCATTGTCTTTTGCAATACAGGAAGTAGGAAATTGAAGAGGTGGCAGGTTGAAATGCAAGCAAACATAGCACAACAGCCAGCCAGCCAGCTCTCAAGGTGGATTGAGAACTGGCTGACTGGCAGAGCTCAGAGGGTTGCAGTCAGCGGTGTGGAATCTACTTGGAGGCCTGTACCTAGCTGTGTTCCCCAGGGGTCAGTACTGGGTCTGGTCTTGTTTAACATCTTCATCAATGACCTGGATGTAGGAATAGAGTCTGCCCTCAGCAAGTTTGTTGATGGCCAGGAGGTTGGGAGGAGTGGCTGGCACACCAGAAGGTCATGTTGCCGTTCAGTGAGACCTGGACACACTGGAGGGTTGGGCAGAAAGGAGCCTGATGAGGTTCAACAAGTGCAGAGTCCTTCACCTGGGGAGGAATAACCACATGCACCAGTACAGGTTGGGAGCTGACCTGCTGGAGAGGAGCTCTGTGGAAAAGGACCTGGGTGTCCTGGTGGGCAGCAGGCTGGCCATGAGCCAGCAGTGTGCCCTTGTAGCCAGGAAGGCCAACAGTATCCTGGGATGCATTAAAAAGAGCTTGGCCAGCAGGTCAAGGGAGGTTCTCCTCCCCCTCTACTCTGCCCTGGTGAGGCCACATCTGGAGTACGGTGTCCAGTTCTGGGCTCCCCAGTTCAAGAGGGACAGGGATCTTCTGGAGAGAGTCCAGTGCAGAGCCACAAAGATGATGAGGGGCCTGGATCATCTGCCTTACGAGGAGAGGCTGAGAGCTTGGATTCTTCAGCCTGGAGAAGAGAAGACTCGGAGGGGATCTTATCAATGTCTATAAATACCTGAAGTGCAGGGACCAAATGGATGGGGCCAGGCTTTTTTCAGTGGTACCCTGTGACAGGACAAGGGGCAACGGGCACAAACTGGAACACCAGAAGTTCCAAACAAACTTGAGGAAAAACTTCTTTACTGTGAGGGTGACAGAGCACTGGAACAGGCTGCCCAGAGAAGTTGTGGAGTCTCCATCTCTGGAGATGTTAAAAACCTGCCTGGACACTTTCCTGTGCAACCTCTTGCTTTAGCAGTGGGGTTGGACTAGGTGGTCTCTGAGGTCCCTTCCAACCCTGCCATTCTGTGATTCTGTGATTTAGAAACTGTAAAAATATTTTCCACGGAACACTTGAGTGCTGCAGGTTTGCAGTTTGATAAATTCATGGAAGGAAAATCCATCAGAGGTCATTAACTGTAATGATATTACCTCCTTCAAGAACTCCCTGATCATCTGATAGCTTAGGAAACAAAACTTTTCCCCATTATATTCTCCCAGGGCTGCGTTTATGCTCTGTTCCGTCCTCTCCACTGTCCTGTCTCTCTTTCCTTGGCATCAGCTGTTTGCTATGGCTAGTGGAGTTCTAAAATGCCTATAAAATACAAGCAGAGTTCAGGCTGAGCACTGGCAAGTGTTCTGAAAAACCCTTGGGCAAAATAGGATAAGACAGAACAACGTTTAAACATCACACAGTGTAACTGTGGGTTTTTTACCATGTGAATTCATTGCATGAATTTGATATTTCTGAGTTTTAACCCATAAAAACAGTAGCTTATATAAAGGAAGCATAGCTAAATTTATTTAGAAGTTCATAGTTTATATCTAATGCTGGATGCATGATAGAAATTATAATTTTTGATTGTTTATTTAATTTTAAAATACTCCCATTCTAAAGCTATTTTCACTAGAATAGAGTATGCCTCTGCAACACTTAATATTATAAATCCTTTGGATTTCTACTTTCTTATTTCAGCTGTCTCTTTCAAGGCAGCAGACAGGTTTGTCATATTTTATATCTCTGGTGTCAGTGGTCAACACCATGACACACACTGCAATCAGGAATAAGGGTAATAATATATATTCCTAAAATATATGCAGGCTGCAGCACAGCATTTAAGTCCTTCTTTCCAAGCTAAAGGTCAGAACAATGGTCACAGCCACCCCCCCTCTTTGAAGAGCACTTGCAAAGTTTCTAGAAATATTTTTACCCTTAAAGTCATTGCAGCCTTCCCCTGTGGAGGAAAACAACCCTGAGAATGCTGTACTCTGCTGTCAGGGCTTCCTCTGGGGTTGGCAAAACACAGCAGCCTAGAGAACATTGTTATAGATTATTTTTTTGGTCCTGCAGCATTATAATGGCGCAGACTAATGCAGCAGCTGGAAGTGCCAGAGAAATTGAGAGAGTCTCAAGTGAAAAATGAAACTGCAGATGTGGGGGATGTTGACAATCAGTGGCTGCTTGCTAGCACGCAGCTACTCTGCTGGAAGCCAAATACACAGACTCTGTACCTTCCCTCCCCTTCCTACCACACGTTCTTAAGTACAGCAGGTACATAAAGCTAATACCTGCAGATCAGAAAACAGTAGGTTTCTGTGCACCAGAAGCATTTTCGCTTATTTAGTTGCATTTTTGTGACAAATCATGCGTCTTAAATCTTCATACAAGTATGTTTTCTGACACCTAGTGTCCTCTAAAGTAGTTCCTCTGTGTATGTCTACAAGATGCCTGTGAATATCTGTAAAGTCATCTTTATTTCTTTTCAGAATATCTTCTCTGTAATCTATAATTATGTCATTAATACTACAAACATGTCCTGGTTCCAATGGTTTGGTGTTTAGCACAGTTAACAGTTTTTCTTTAGATTCACTTTCATTCCTCTACACAAAAACAGGAATTAGTGTTTCAGCTTTTATTTCTATAGTTTTTCTTTGTTATCTCACGCTTAAGCCAAGCACAGATACAGAGATTCCTATCTGGCACTTATTTTTGGCAGATAAGTGCCAGATTTTTGGCACTTACTGAATATATGGCCAATGTATGTGTGCTTTTCTGTATTTTTTTATGATGAAGGATTCACTGTCTTCATAATTCACTCAAGAAACGTGATGTAAATGTCAACGTGGTCATCCACACACCTTCGCACGTGCATATGCTTAGAGACATGGGGCTGAAATCAACATTTCTCCGAGAGCATCTTGAAAAAATAACAGGATTAAAAAATGAAAAAGGAGTACATGGTAATGCAGAGTACTAAAACAAAGTCTTCTGTGGTGTTAACCTGAAATGCAGTAGTCACGAGAATCTCTTGTATAGTTAGGGAAAAGATAAAATTAGAAACTTTTGAAATATTGTTATGTGCAGTGCTTTGGTGATAAATATTAACTAGGGGAGCTGATAAAACATATGGCCAGTGACATATGTAAAATTAATACACTGTGAGTTGTAGATTGCAAATTTATGTTCACTCACTATATAAGGAAAACAATATTTATAGGTTAATTTCATTTTAAAATCGTAGCTATTTTGGAGTTGGGGACTGAAGAAGTTAACAGCAGTACAAGATGACTGGATTTTGAGTGCGTTTTTGAAAGGGTGGTGATTTTTCATGTAAAACACTGGAGCGTGCTTCAGCAGACAGAGGGTACTGCTATCCTGCTGTGAGCAGATTTCTATAAATGCCCAGTATGAAACTGATAGTATGGACTAACTTTGTTGAATTAGTTGGTTTTGTTGTTCGGGAGTCTACTGGGTTGAATTCAGAACTGGAGACATGAGCTGTTAAGTTACAAACTAACTTTGAAGATTGCTATTTCTGGCTTGAGTGTGTGTTTTAATTTGCGGTAACCAAACAGCATTTTCAAGTCCAAGCACCTAAATTTAAGCATCAAAAATTTACTTCTAAAGAACTATAAAATTGATTAAGAACGTGAACTGCTGTCTATTGAATTTTGCTGGCTGGCAGAATTCAAAATGCAGTGAATAACATTTGTCTGACAGTATCTGCAGTCTAGAAATGAAGCTAAGTGCACACACAAGATGGCATTGCCCATACCATGCACCCCACACATGATGGGGGTGATAATGCATGTTATGGGACTCATCTGCATGTTAACAGTGGCCATTTGTCCAAGAAATCCAGGTGACTGCACACCTGAAAATTGCTGCTGTTCAAATTATTGGACATTCAGAAGCCCTTGGTAAAGTCTTTTTTAAAAAAGAAAAAAAGCAAACAAAAAAACCCAAACCAAAACAAAAAAACCCCAACCCAACCAAAACCTAACTGTCAACAGCAGCCTGTCAGCGAAATGGTGGATGGTACAGCTGCAATTGCCCTGTTGATGCAGCAGTGCTTGGTAAAGACATATGGAATAGAGCCAGCAATACTGAAGTACAGAAATACTGTAACTTACTGGTGGGTATGTAGCTGCTCAACAACATTCACATCAAGAAAGATCCTTGATCTCTTGTTACCACTGGTGTTCTGTTCACTTGTCTTGGTTTTTACACCTCTACCATGCAAACAAAAGAAGCAAGTCTCACATATGAAACAGGTGTCATGTCATGAATAAAAGCACGAAAGTTCATTAATATTAACTTAGCAAAGGTCAAGAAGAAGGTCAAACAAGGTCAACAAAATGTGAAACTGTGTTTTGAGAGCATGCTTTCTTTATGTTTCTTGTCTATCATTTTAGAGTGGGTATAGGCAACTTTCCTAAGAGCTTTCACTAGGAAATAAAAGTATTTTCCATGGAAAGAGAATCCCTGTCTCCCAGTTCTGTCTATTTGGATAGACAGCATTCATTCATACAAATTCAGATGTTGTCTAACTATAGCCCTAAGAAATATCTCATCAAAATTTATAACACCTAGTAGCCACTTGTGATGGCATGGGATTTGCTTTATTTATTTATTTATTTATTTATTTTAGGAAAAGCTCTGTTATCTTATTTCATGCCCATGGCTTAGCTTTGTGATGTCAGTCTTGCTGACCCTTTGTATAGGGATTTTCATAGAATCATTTAGGTTGGAAAAGACCTTTAAGATCATTGAGTCCAACTGTAAACCTAACACTGTCAAGTGTTTTGCTTGACACATAAGAATTTGTCATTTCTTTGAAATGAGTAGTTGTTCATTATTAGCAAAATGTAGTTATTTTTCTTGTTTACAGGCTGAACAGTCAAAAGAAGAACAGAAACAAGTTTTAAGTGCTGAGAAATTGATGAGGAAAGCTTCTAAGGATGTGTGCCGGTTACGGGAGCAGAGCCAGAAAGTGCCACTGCAGGTGCAGTCATTCAGGTATGGCCTGTTCTGCTTTTCATGCTCTTTTTATTGTAGTGAAGTGACATGAATTATTTCTAAAAATAATCAGATGTGCCCTGTAATATTGGTAAAAAACCCACACGCCTTTGAATTGCAAGGAGCAACATATTTCTAACACAGCTCAAAGTTGGAGTTTCAAAGGAGTGGGCCTTGGTAACTTGCTCCTGTGGAAGAAGCATCAGTAGTTCAGGTGAGCTGTGTTGGTGAGGAAGCAGAGTGAAAAGTTTCAGACCACTACATGGCATCTGCTGTGGGAAGGCGTGTGTGTGACCATTGCCACGGCTCACCTCACCCACAGCAGACTGACAGGAGGCTTTAAGTGACAGGATCTTCTCTGTTGATGGCAGGTGCCTGAAGCAAGTCACCCCTCACGGAGAAGTGCAACAGTGTATGTCTCATCAGGAAACTGATTCACTTCTACTTGTGCCCTGCTCAAAACTTTACTATTCAAGAGAGATCTGGAATCCCTCTTCCTTGTTGTTTCCCCTTTTGGTTTCAGGAACAGCAGCCGATCACATGAAGCAATTAATCAAGTGTTCTTGTTTAGCATAAGCCAGAATGAACACTTTCTATCTCAAACCTTAATTCTAACTGGTCTAAATGCCTAAAAGGCTGGACAGTAAGTGGCAGGCTAGCAGCCCAAAAGCCATACTTCTGTATAAAAATACACTGCTAATTGAAAAATACAAAGCTTACTCTTCCACATACCAGCAGCAGTGCAAGCTAATTTAACTGTTTTGTCACTAACACAGGCTTTTAAAGTTTGATTTCTGAAATCCTGTATAGAAATTTAAGTCAGCTACTAATACATGTGGGGATTTTTTCCTTTTTTAACCCAATTTAGTGTGAGCACTTTCAGAAGTCCATAAGTAAATAGGGGCCTGTGAGGCACCCACCACAAACCAGAACTGTAAGTGATGTAGAATCAAAGCAAGAGAGAAAGGAAAGGGGTTCCTCAGCAAAGAAGTGTTAGAGCTGAGCTGCTCATATTCACTTTGAAATTTGGAGCATGTTTAGGCAGTTTTTGCTTTCTCTGCAAGTCCTGAGAAAGAGTTTTGGTCAGTGCTTGTTATTTAACAGTCATCACAGACTGCTGCACAAATTTACAGGAACATGTAATAGTGCTCAAGACAATATTCCCCAACAAGAAGGGTATCATGAGACTACATTCTCCTTTATCTTCTAATCACCACTCAATTAGGTAAGGAATCCAGTTTGCATAGTTCATTTTGCTTTGAGCTGCTGCTTTTGATGGGAACTCAGGCTTTGCCAGTGGAAAACACAGTTTAGTTTACTGGACAAATAGTTACCTCCTAAGGCTGAATTGTGCTCACCCTGCTAGTTGGACTTGTTGCAGTGCTGTGGCCTCAAAGACTAATCACACAAAGGCATTTCTGAAGCTCTCAAAAAGAGTCACTCTTCTGAGCTTTAATTTTCAAGCCCCCAATACTTATCATCTGCTTTCTAGGCTGCTGGCAGACAAGCTTGTGTAAACTTGTTATGCTTCAGTAATCTCTCAGTTCATAGGAGATGGAAATAGTAACAGCACAGGGGAAGCAGCTGTAGAACGGGCTGACAATTCTGCTTCTCTGAGTCTTGCCCAGGCCCAATTATTTTTTCTTTCCTCCTTTTTCCCACGTCAGGAGAAAGTGTTTTATTTTGTCTTTTCATCCCCCTACCGAAATATCATCATAGGAAATTCAGTGACTAGATCAATATTTCTGTCTCATTATTTGAGTTATTAATGAAATAGTGATTTTTTTTCTTTTTCAAAATGGGAACTGCTTTTTACATAAATCTGCCTAAGAAGGGAATTATGTCAGAATGCTCTGGCAACCACATTTGTTGTAAATAAATTCACTTTGTATTTTCTTCACTGTATATTCTCCAAACCTGTATTTCAAAGGACTATACTGTAACATTAGCAACTCTACTGCAGATGACATTGGAGTCGTGCCATAAATAGTAAAATAATAACTTTTCTTTTCTGATTTCAAGGGAGAAGATAGCATATTTCACAAGAGCAAAGATCAGTATACCAGCCCTCCCAGCTGATGATGTGTAATTATGCATTTTCATTGAAGTGTTTTTCCACTTGCTCATCTCTTTTCGGATGAACTTTGTAGTTCCAGTGACCTGCTTTTAAAGATCTTCTATTTCACATTCACTATTGATATTTTTATTTGTAAAATATAGTGAATTGAACTGTTGTATGCTTAAAAAATGGCAAAAAAAATCCCAACAACCAGAAAACCAAAGTAGATTAATTTTGGTATACTGATGCTGATTTTGTACAGTTTGTATGTATTGCATGTGTGTTTTTATTTTGTAAAGATGGAACAAAGGCAGTACTGAGCATGTATCCTGTTGGACTGCACTGTGTTGAGAAATATTATGTTCAACAGAAGATTGTTTATCTTTTCACTATTTTCATGTGAGCAGACTGTGAAGATGGCTGTTTTGCCATGCAATATTTTTGTACAAGAGTGTGACTTTTATAGTTTAAAGTTAACTATAAGCTTAAGCTCCTTTCCAAAACATCAAGGCTGCCTCCCAACAGCTGCTGATCGGATTCATCACCCATGTTGGCATTTTGTTTCCAAAACCAAATTTCTTCCGGTTATGTTTTTTAATACTTTGTAGGAAGAGACAGAGTTCAGTTTTGTGAATGTACAGTCCTTAAGCCTGCACTAAAAGGTTTCTTGCATCTGCGGGAGAGGGAGAAAGGCAAGGCAGACAAGTAACCCTAAAAACTTATTGTGAGACTACCAAAAGGGGCAGCTGCTTTCTGAACTGGAAGCTGAATCAAATTTATCATAGCAGCATTGAAATCCACTGTACAGTTAAAAATGAGAGGTTCTTTATGTTAATGTTTTGTCCTAGAGGCTGTCTTGTTGCCAACTACGAATACGTAAAAGTGTGTGCTAGGTTTACAAATAGGAAAGTGTTTCATTAAAGTATTTGTACCAGGAGCAAAATCTGTCACATCCTAACTCAGACATCAGAAGTCTCGTTGGTAAGGTAAACCCTTTCTGAAAAGGAACAGCTCCTGACTCAAAGTATTCACATATTTTGGTACAATAAAGAACATTTTAAAAAATACACAACTGACCCTGTATGTAGTTGAGGGTGCACAGGTCTAATAAATAAATGCATGTGATGACATGGTTCAGATTTGTTTTACATGAAGCTGCCTGCTAGGAAGAAGCATCAACTTGGAGGCATTCTGTTAAAAGTCCAGAACATGAGGTATAGGTGTTTAAGCAGCAGTTGGAGTCTTATCTTCTGTGGGTACTGTGTAAGTAGGTGAACATTGCATCTAACAGAATTAATTCATTTTCTACTTAATATATTGCACTCAGATGTATTTAATTTGCTGTCTAAATTTTCTTCCCCAAGCAACAAGCCACATATGCGTGGACTTCATCTTTCAAAAAGGCTATAATTACTTGATGAGAAAATGGAAACAAATATAACCATAATATGGTAGCAGCTGTCTGAAATTCAAAGTGACAATTCTGTGATGAGAGGTCTGTGTAACACGCAAGGGTTTTCTTATGCACAAATACATCAGTTCACTTAAATGTGCAGCCAAACATGCTGTTTTGGGCAGGATGACTGACTGAACATCCTCTGTGAATGCCCCATTTGTTTCTTGGGTCTGAGATAGCATCCATGTTTGAAAGGTCAATTTTAAAAAAATAAATCTGGAATTATTTAATGTAGAGGTGAAATGAAGGTTGACAGTTTCAACTTCTCCATTTGATTATATAAGTTGTTTGTAGAATGATGTTTAGAGGTGTTATGATTTTCTTTTATTTATTTACAGTCTTATTTATGTTCTGTTTAATATAGTTCAGTTCTGGCCATAAAACTATTTGACATTAAGAATGCTATTGTAAAAAATATTTAGAGCTGTCTAAATTCTTGCCAGATTAGCTGTTTCTCCTCCCATGTTTGAATAATTTTCAAAAAAAGTAGTATTTTCTGATTTTTAAGCATGAGGATGAGGTCAAAATTTTAAAAGTATTGCTGGCTTTAGCTTGCAAAACTCGTTTAAAAATGAGAGATTTTACCAATTTGGAAAATGAGGAGTATGAATATGTTTAAGTTGAACATATTTATAGGCAGCTTTTAACAATTCTGAGTTTGGAGTTTTGGGGGTTTTTTAATAAATCAGATAATTCGCACTTGAAACACTAAACGGAATAAGCTAAAATAATGCATACAAATAAATACCCATCAGTTTAAAAGTATGAATATTACTCCTGAAGTGAAATTTACTCTGCACAGCAGGGTATAACAAATGTAATTAGTTCTATTTCCAGGTACCAATGTCACTGCAGTTGCATATATAAAAATCTAAATATTTCTTGTTACAAGGATATTTAGCCAAATGAGCAAAGTTTAGAAGAAATTGTGATAGAACATAAATCAAATAATTTTAAGATTTTTTTCTTTTTTACTATTGCTATGTTTATACTGTATTAAATATCAAATGCTCAGGACTGAACTAAATATTTAATCAGGTTATATTCTGAATGTGTTTCTGTTCTAATTTTGTCTGTAAGAGTATGCAAGTACATCACATAGATTAACTTGTCTCTGCACTTTCCATGTGTTTCAGTGATTGGAAAATACATTTTTTAACAAAGTTCTTTTCCAGACCAGTGTTTTATTTAATTCTTTTATTGCTGTTCTGTGTGTGTATATGCTCTTTGGAGAAACAGATGGCTGCTACAGCTTTGTCAATGTAAAATCATTGCAATTTATAGAAAATTCAGATCTATCACTGCCAAGTCTTAGGATAAGTTATATAGAAACTGATGCATATACTTGAAGTTAGTTCTTTAGATTCATTAAGTAAAAACTGCAATAGCCATGAACATGGCCAGCTCTCCACTGGACAGCATCTCATTATTATTCAGAAATACTGACTTTCTACAGAGAGAGAGAGAGAGGGTGCAGGGATACATCCAGTCATTCTCTCTCTCACATGATGGAGAATCTTGTATTACATGACATTATGTCTGAGAACATTTAGTTTACTGTACCTGAGGCAGGTCCAGGTTCAAGGTTGTACTGTATTTGGTTTTTGTAATGCATGTTGAGCTGGCACTACAGTTTCAGGACTTAAACTGATATTATTTTTGTAAAATAGACATAGTTTAAAGCAGCCCCAGTAGGAGTTCTCCCATTTAAAATGTGGTCAAGTCTCCACGTGTCCCTAAAATATAAAAATAAAAAAATTAAGACCAACAAACAAAAAAACAACCACTGCTACACAAACCAAAACCAAAATCTGTAATTGACGACATTTTGGAGAAATACAGTGGTGACTTAGTCAGATCTCCATAGCTCATCAATTAATACAATTAAAATTGAAGGTAAGTAATGATTAAAGGAACTACTTAGTAAGAAACAATCCCTCCCCCCGATCTTGTAAACAGTAACCTGTCTGTTCAGCAGCCCTTTCTTACTGCAGTGCAAGAGTAAGAAATCCAAAAGCCCGATATCTACCCTTCTTAAAGTCATCTTCTATTTCCAGTTTCCAGATGTTGATGGGTGTCTTGCATATCTGCCATTGCATACTGCTCTGGTAATTGATGGTCAGATGACAAGCAGATTGTGGAGAGGAGTAGAGATCCCCCTAGAGTTATAAAAAATCCACCAAACCAACCACTGAACAGTGCATCTCCCATTTCCCATCTGGGTACGACCTCTGGGATGTCTTCATCCCAAAATTCCTGGATTATAATGTGGGCAACCCAAGAAACAGGGACTAAGGCCAGAACTCCAGACATCCACAGGAGTATTCCTCCAAGTAGTAACAGCTGTTTCTTTAGCTTCTGCTCTGCATTCTTCATCCTTAGGCAGTCCAAACCAAGACTAGAGATCACAAGGCTCAGAAGTCCTAGTCCATTTGATGTAGATACTAATATCCTGGAAATCTTGAATTCTAGAGGTAACGCTAGGAAAGAATCAAAGTCTTTACACTGTGTTCCTCCTACGTCTTGGACTATACAGGTTTGCCAGAGTCCTATGGTCCAGAACTCCAGTACATTTAAGTCTAAGCTGAGATTTTTCCAGTCTGGTAAATAGTTACAGGTGCCAGTTAAAATCCATCCTACTATAGACAAGAGAAATCCAACTAACTGTAGCCTGTGTCTGTGGACCAAGTTCATTTTTTGCACTCAGAAGTGCTAAACTGCTCGCTTTTGCAGACACTGTTTTGCTCAGTTCTTTGTCATAGTGGACAGAAGCAAGAGTTAAAACAATGCTTTATAAAGCATGAAATACTCCTCCCCTGCCTGGTTCCACGTGCAGTGTCTGGGGAACAGGGAGGTAGTGTGGTAAACCAGTAGCTGAAGGGTGTGGCGACAGCTGCACTCACCTTTCATTAGTTTTGTTTTTGTTATTTTTCAGAATAGCATATACTTTGCTTTCCCTCACTCTGCTAAAGCATTACAGCAGTTCTGCTAGCTTTGGCATCTCACAGGTTGTTTTTAAATTAAGCTTTAATACCACATTGATACGCTTCTTCTGACAGCAAATGAAGCTGTCTGCTTTGTGGACGGTCAAAGGATTTTTTGTTTGACTTTGCTTAAAGTCAAAGGTTACACGTTCAGAACAACAAGTTGCCGTTAGTGAACGGAGCTTAAGGAGCCTTTGACGGGATGCGGAGTGCCTCGATACCGGTGTTGGAAGAAGACAGCGTAAGTATGTTTTAAAGCAGCATTTCTCAGCCTATTTTTGGTGCATAAAGTATGCAGGTGCCAGAAACACTTAGAATAACTTGTACCGGCAGCTTGATGTGCTAGACTGGGAAAACACAACGTACTGAGTATGAAGCACCCACACCATAACACCCCATGCACGAAAAGACATCTGCAAAGCTTGCTAGAATTTCAGAAATCTACTGTTTTCTTAGCATAACAATTTCCAAGTGCACAGAAAAACTGCTTTGATGCAGTGCATGGATTTAGGATGTGAAAACTCTCAAGTTTGTACATCACTGCATTAGGCAAGTAGAAAATTGCAACAGAGAGTCAAGCTTTGAGGCTCATTTAATTGGTTACATATAAAAAGGAAGCCTATTTTGGTTAAAAGCCAAGCTGTAAGAGAACATGCATATTCACTTTCAGGGTTTTACAGTGCAGTTAAGGAAGCAAAAACACCTTTTCTGCGCAGTCTATGAAAACTTCAGCATTCTGCTGTGAAACAAAGTTTTAAACAGTTCTGCAGGTGAGAAAACACACCACCTTCCAGTATCAGTTATGGACACAACAGACATAACTTTAGGAAATCAGGTGACAAAGAGTCCTTTGAATTACTACTGGAGCAAGCTTCTGGCTTGCATTAGAAAGTTTTGAAAAAGATAGGGCAGTCTTTCTGTACTGCTTAAAATCTTCCATTTTAAGGCCTAGTTTCAGTTTCCAAGTGTTGACACTGATCTTGCTGTTCTGCTACTGTGTAACGGACTGAAGATGGATAGACTTCAGTTGAACAGATTGTGCAATTAAGTAGGGATCCTCCTAATAGAAGACAAAATCCAGCCAGCCAGCCCACAAATAATGCTTCCCCAAAATCCCACCTGGGAACAATATCTGGTATATTCTCATCCCAAAATTCCTGGACTGTGGAATGGGCAACCCAAGAGACTGGGACAATAGTTGTAATCCCCGATATCCAGAAGAGCATTCCTCCAAACAGTAATAGCCGTTTCTTTTGTTCCAGTTGTCTTTCACCAATTTTCAAACAGTCCAACCCAAATCCCGAGAGCAAGAGGCCCAACAGCCCCAATCCATTAGAAAAAACCATCAAAATCCTAGAAATCCTGAGCTCTGGAGGCAAAGCTAGGAAAGAATCAAAGTCCTTGCACTGCATTCCCCCTTCTTCCTGGAAAACACAAGCTTGCCAGAGTCCCATGGTCCAGATCTCCAGTTCGTTCAGTTCCAAGTTGAGGTTTTTCCACTGGGGTAGATAGGTGGTGAGACAGGACAGGACCCATCCCAACAGAGAGCTTAGTATGCCACCGAATTGCATCATCGGTCGGTAGACCAAGGCCATTGTAAGAGCAAAGTCCTGAAAGCTTGAGGAGGAAGGTCTCCCGAGCGGTTCTGTAACGACTGCTACCTTGAGGGATGGTGGAAGCTATGATGATTTTAGTTCTCTGCTGCCCCAAATATAAGCCCTTGCTATTAACCCTTTGTAAGCTCTGAAACACTTTTTTGTTCTTCACGAATATAAAGTTTCACATAAAGGACGAAGGACTTCACTAAACTGTGAGTTAGGCTTTCCGATAAGGATTTGATCTGCTACCTTCCAATTTGCTTGGTAAAATTATATCCCAATGCCTGATGATTACAAGCCTGAGGATGAACAAAGAAGGCTCTATGACCCCTCACCCTAAAACACAACAGAAATCTTTGTGCTTCAATACGGATTAATTAGATTTTAAGTGGTGATAAAAAGTCAGCTCTGTGTGCAACAGGACTTCATTGTAATAGCTAAATTTGAGATGTCAGGGATGTAAATCAAGGCCTTATAAAGAAAGGTAGACTGTTTGCCTATAAACTTTATTCTTAGACTTCCTCAACATACATAATGGCTTATCTTCCACTGCCCTGTTTTATGTCCCCTGCACTGTAAAAGACGCTTTGTAAAAGATCCTTACGTTTCACATTTTCTACATTCATTTCTTTTAAAATGGGCTTTGTTTTGACTGACTCTTAAGGGGAAAAGGAGACGGGTATGGTGAAAGTACCATAGAAAATGAAACCCTAGACATCTCTCCACCATAATGAACCCAGGCAGATCATCAGCCAGTGTAAACTTTACCTGCCCCAGGACTTCAGCAACACCATGGTAGCAGCTTACACCAGCTTAGTGTTCCCTTTCCTAGCCCCATGTCCCAGATGGCACAGAGTGTATACACTTAGTGTCGAACAACATTTGGCGCTCAGTGCTCCCAGGGCCAGGAATGCCTAGGACCTTTCTGATCAAAGCAAGATACCACGATGCCATTACCCCATTAGGAACCCTGCTTTTTCCCTGCTCGCGTGTCAGCTACACTTGTGCTTGTCTGCTGGGTCAGCAACAAGAAAAGTTGTCTGCTATTCCCCCCCACAGATGCAACAGCACAGCCTGCACGGGAGAGAGCTGAGCACTGCGAACATGTGCACACACATATGACCCAGAGATGCTTTCCAGCCTTTCTTGACTTCATTTCCTAGGTGCAAAAGTGTACTCATCTGCATATTTTAATTCTCAGTTGCTCAAAATAGGTTATCAGGTGACGGAAAAACTTAACACTGCTTTGGAAGGTTTCCAGAATCCAAAGGGTATCATTAAGAAATGAGAAATGAGAAGATATCTTCTTCCTCATTTGTGTGGAGTCTTAATTTCTAATGCTTGTGTTTTTCCTGTCACAAGCTGTGGACAGCCAACACAAGGAAAGATAGATCTATTTCCCTTTTGCTTGTGTACCAGCCCAGTCACACTTGGTCAAAAAGTTACCATGCACAGGAACAGGAATCACCAAGGATGTTACTGACAACACTGGCAACAAATGGATGCAAGCAAGGCTCTACCTTTGGCAATCCACTAGGCCATAAAGAAGAAGCAAAAAAAAACCCCAACCCTCTAGTCATTCAAACTACAAGTTGTGTTTTCAGATTTGGCAGTGTAATTTCTCTCCCCTTTCTCGGTTTAGAGCAAGAATGCTAGTTCTGAAAATCATCACAACATTGAAAGAGAAACTCCTCAATGCCGTTTGAATAATTTTTCAGATAAACATGGACATGTCAGGAGTGTTTCTGCTCATTCAGGGACTACATGCTTATTTGACTTTTAAATCATGGTTACTATCAGACTATTACTGGAAGCCTGTTGTGCTTCTCTCATCTGTGAACTTTTAATATTTTCTTCTCTCTCCACTCTTAATTGTAACAGTAAATACCACAAGATCAGACATGTGAAGTCCATTTTCTTTTACTAATGTTGGCCACAGCTGGAACAGTGTACCAACCTCTAAATTTTAGCAGTCAGAAGCACTCGGACTGCTGCAGCAGCAAGATCTGCCAATTAAGTTCTGGAATTTACTGTTAAGCAGGCACTAACTTAGAGCAAGCAAAGCTTCCTCATACTATTCTGCTCAAGACTAAAAAAGAATCCTTGTTCTTCTGGGGGAGGGTGGGGAGGTGGAATAGGTAGGACTTGCCTTGTCACCTGGACAGTAACAAGGTCTGAAATGCCTTAACTTGGAACTTATTGATCTTACAAAAATTTCAGCAAACCCACAAACAAAAAAACTTCTAGCTGAACTATGTAAATTCTTGAGTCAGTATCTACCTTAATCCTTTTTCCCTTCTCCTTCTTTCACATTTTTCCTTCCCACTATTATTTATTTATTTCTCTCACATCTAAAAATGTCTCATTCCCAGAATGATTTTATTTTTGTAGACTTGTGCCCACATGGCATGTAACACATTAAGAGTTACTGCAAATCCTAAGGTCTAGAATTCGGCAACATACAGTAACCACAACATATGCACTGCACAGGTTCATGTCTCAGCTGTGCTCAGCACCAGCCAGATGGCCTTCTCCACCACTGAGCCCAGAGTTCCCATCACTTTCTGCCCTGCTGTTCAGGGCAAATAAACCCAGAGTGCACAAAAAACATCTGCCGACATCTGCACAGCCTGAAACAACCGTGGCTGTGCTGGCCTGATCATCTCAAGGGGTTTCAGTGGAGATGGCCATTGTCCCCTAGGCCGGTGGGGCAGGGAAGCTGCCTGCCCGGGATCTCCCCCGCTGGTGCCACAGAGCCCATGCACAAATGAGCTGCTCCAGGACAACTCTGCCCCTTCTCCTTCCCTTGCTCACCTTGCCAGCCTCTGCGGGAAGATCTGTGCTTCCCTAACACAAGCTTGCCAAGAAGAAAAGGAAGAGCAGGTACACCTGTTAGTGACCACTACACTTTCAGGTAAGGGGGGCAAGGATTAATTTAGAGGGGTTTTTGACTGTTTGGTTTTCAAGCTTTATGTATTTATTAATTTATTTATAGACTTTAAATAAAGCCTGATGTATGCAACATTCAGCAATATCGTCCACAGCAGCTTAAGCAACTAAAGGGATCTCAATGTGGGGAACTGAGCTGCAGAGAAGAGAGACTTGCCCAGTATCTGCCTCATGCAGGAGCCAGCAGAGACTCTTGGAGCATCAGCCCCTTGAAGGCAGGCACTTGCCATGGATACAGATTGGTACATCTTACACTTGCTGCTGTTGCCATTTGACTGTTTCAGCAGCAAGTTCTGCAAGACATTAAACTTTTGTACCTCTCATTGCAGGTGATGCCCATGAAGAATATAGTGCAGGTCACAATCAGGTTCCTACAGTTCTGGTAATACTGTTTAAAGCATCACAGATCCCATCATTCATTCAAACTAACTCAAAGCACCATTTTGCAAACTGATTTTGACTAGACTAAAGCAGAATCAGGATGGTCAGCATGCATATCATTTTATGCAGGTAAGCACATTGAATTTTTACTCCTCATTAAACCATTTCAGGCTGAACACAAAGATACTGAATCTTATTGCAAGTAACACATATTTTCTTTAAAAGCTTTAGCACTACACTAACTCTTCTAGGAATCTCCATGGCCAGAGATAGATACAGTAATACTTTACCCCCTGCAAAGGGTATTTGGGAACAGTTGTCTTTACACAGCTCTGCAGCCTACACAATTATCCAAATGTTTTATGTTCAGCATAAGGGGAAAAAATATCAAGCGCAGCAATTTGGGAGCTGATTAGTCAATTTAATCCCACAAAAGCAGTCAGTGTGCTATAAGAGACTGACTCTAGTTCCTATACTTTCAGTTCCTTGGTAAGGCATAAGCATGTTCATGTTGTGGGCTTGTTTATTCTCCTCCAGCAGTCCAAAAGTGTGCTTGTCTGTGAAGTACAATTGTCTCCAATAACATTCCCCAGACACTAGCATAATTTTTGCTAATCTGAAGATAGTTCCCTAAATATTTTTCATTGCTCATTTAAATATATCTTGTATTTTCATTAATCATTCACAGCCCTCTCATCTTTAGATTCCCATCTTATAGATACACAGGCAAAAGACGGAAATAAGAGCCAGTGTATAGATCTCTACAGTTGACTCTTAGTTATAGCCAGTAAAACATAGCTGCTGTCAGAAGTTGGCAAGGTACTGTCTTCAGCATCTTAATACAACTGAAATAATTCATTCAGCTTGGCAGTCTTTTGCTTTCTACCTTATTGCTTGAACTGGAAGTTGTGGCAGCTAGCATTTTCTTACACAACTAAGAACCCATTTCTTTGTGTCCTGGTTTTTCTAGGATAGAGTTAATTTTCTTCTCAGTAATTAGAAGAGCCATGTTTTGATTTCAGTTCAGACTTGCTTTGAGAACATCATTGATAACAGTACTGGTGTTGTGAGTTGCTGCTGGAGCTCAAGACCACCGTGTTTGGCTGTTCACAGCTGCATTAGGACTGGGAGGGAGAAGCGCAGTGAATAGCAAAACCCCAAACTGGCATTTGGATGTGCCAATGGGATATTCCATATCATATCCTTTCATGTTCAGTATGTTATCTGGGGCTGACCAGAAAGCGGGGGGTGGACTGGCAGGGGTTTTCTCTCGGGCTCGGGTTCTTCTGGGTTCGCAGTTTCAGTTCGGGATTGTTGCTCCTCCAGGATCATTATCCGGGAACGGGTCGAGCTTGTCAGTGGGTGGTGAGCAGTTTGCACTGGGTTATCACTCATTTGCATATCTTCTTACTGTTATCATTATCATTACTATTTTAATATTAGTTATCTAGTTGGGGTTTTTTTTGTTGTTGTTGTTGTTTTAAGTTTTCTTTTATTTCTATTATTAAACTGTTTTTATCTCAACCTACAAGCCTCCTTATCCTTGCCCAAATCCTCTCCCCTATCCCCTGGGGGTGAGGAGGAAAAGTGGGTAAACAGCTCGGTTGGCTGCTAGCCAAGGGCTAGCCCAGTGAAACTATTACACTTTGTGATGTTGGAGCATCTTTTGGTTTTGCATATCCAATGTGCTCTTCAGTGAAACCAATAGAAACATCAAGCAAAGAACACAGCCCATACTGTTATCCATATTGGCGTACTCCAGTCTACATTTAAGTGAACTTGGACAAAAACAATTATTTTCATCAGTAGATCCTAAAGTTTCAGGGTGCTTCAGAGAGCATTAGAGAGAGGTTCATTTCTCCCTGAATAATTAATTATCTGTGTGTCTGCAACCACTGAGAATCATAAACTTTGCAACAGAGCACTAGCAAGTACAACCTGGCCTGATAATGAAGTGGACTGATCTGAATTTTATTTATTTATTACTAAAGTTATTATGACTCTGCTTCTGTTTGGTTTCCTCCTTGTTTCCCCCACTGAAATGATAGTACCAAGTTAGATGCAGCCTCATACAGAGCTGGAAGGGTAGATGTAGTGCTCATGGGAGAAGTCCAGTGAATCAAACTGACACAACATCCACAGATACTTTGCACTCCAGTGTACGAGCGGCACTGGTTGTTACACACCTGCCTGAACCTTAGGGCGATCCACAGCAGCAACCCTTAATTATGGACACTTAGAGGCCATTGCAAAAGCAAGAAAGAGAAGCAGTATGGAGAGGGGTACACTGCCTGTGATTAAGGTAATGACATTTTCTGTTTTGGAAGGAGAAAAGAGTAACTTTTAAACACACACACACACACTTAGCTCATGGTGTCATTACACTTTCATAAAACATCGAAGTCAATATTTAGAGGTGATGATTTATGAGACTGCGTTATCTGTTTCTGTATTGCATCTGAAGATAGTGCCCCTCAGTAAACACTAGGATGCTGCTCCAGCAAAGTCACAAAACAAGCAACTCAATATTTTGTAGAGAAGTTACAGCAGAAGGGGACAGTCCAGCAGAGACAAAGCAAGTCATCACAAAGGCCATATCCCCTCTTCCAATGCACCCCCCTGATGCAGGCAGAGAACACACCCCAGCAGTGCAGCCACTGAGGATGATTTTACACCACTGGTGCACCAGAGCCAGCAGGCAGAAAGAACAGCAAAGCTGGGGTGAGGGCAGCAGTGGAAGGTGAGGACTCGAGAGGGCACATGCCATCTCAGCACCTTCCAAAGAGCCAGGAAGGGGCTGCAGAACCTTCCCACATGGGCAAAAGGCAGAGTCATCACTGGCCCTCTGAATAGGACCTCCCTCCTCAAGTGGGCATATTCCCAGCTTTTCAGTGTTGCAAGGACTGCCCAACCCTGCATACCTTCCCCCTTCAAACACTGGATGTAATTCATTAAGCGACTTGAACAAGAGTCTATTCTGTATGCAAACGAAATGTACTTCTGGGAGTGAAAGACCTTGCTAACAGTTCCACTTCTGTAAGACTAATCAAAATCTTGAAATAAGATGTCACGTAGGATTAATGGCAGTCGAGCAAGATCTAGAAGGGAAAGGCATTGAAAGAGTTAAGCACAGCAAGGTGAAACTGCCTATTTCTGCTTTAGGGACTTATTCAAAAGATTGAAATGAGAGAGGGTAGATTTGCCATCATTATACTGGAAGAATAAAGAATGCTTTAAGACTCAGTACTTCAGCCTTAGCAGAAACTTTTCCATTGCCATCCTAACCCAGACTTCAAACTGAGGGTTGACTGGCTTAGAAAATTAGCCGCCTTCTTCAGGGAACTATTTTTGATGTACTGTCAATATAGGAGATTCCTATAAGTATAAAAACTCATGTCACTTGAACAGTGGTTGGAATGTGATTTCCTTGAGTGATGAAAGTCTAAGAAATTAATTTCTGAGCTGCGAAATGTGTAGGCTTCTTTATCATTATCCATCCCTTATTATGAGATTCTGGTTTAATAGTGTGCTACACATGTATTTCTATAATGGTCTTCATTTAACACCTGCAAACAATTATTGTAAGTTTCCCCTCATTTCTTAAGACCTGTTTCTTGGTATCAGTAAACTTTGGATAAATTATTTGTACTACCCAGCTGAACCTACATGAGGAATTGTTATTGTATGACAATAAGGATTACAAAGATAATATGGACTAGTTAACCATAAATTAGAAGACTGCACATACCTTTTAACATCAAGCTAGCCAGAGCATGAAATGAGCCATGAGAATTTCTGGCAAGTGAAAGAAGTGAGGGGCACCTGTGTCGTTTTGCTCATCTGCCAAAACTGAGATTTGGGGGGGAAGGGAGAAAAGAAGCTGAACAAATTTATGGTAGTAATTTGAAACATCATTGTTCTTCAGATTCTAGTGGCTTAAACTCAGTGTTTTACCTTTTAAGGTGCAGGGAGATAGGAGATGCAGAAAGGGAAGGCCTTTCCTGTTCTCTTTAACATTACAGATCTTTCTGGCCACACATACACACACACAAAAAAAAACAACAAACAAAAAAAACCCCACAAGCTTTTCTTCTCTCCCAGGATATAAATATCCCTCCTTCAACTGAAATCTAAGCAAGCTTATAAAGAGTTCATTATATCCTGACATCCTTAAACCATTAACATTTGTCAGTATTAGTTAAAACTTAAATATACACTTTATTGTCATCTTCTGTCATATTCATCCCCACCCCTTCTCTCTACTTCCTCTCCCCTTCCCTACTTTAGATCAAAAAAGCTAAAAGGCCTCTATCTATTCAGGTTCCTTCAGGGGGGCAGTGATAAGGGGATCAAGTAGAGGTGGCTATGGTTACTCCTGAGGGAAGAGATGGGTGCAGAGGGGGAAGAAGGAACACCAGTTTCCTCCCTTCGCTTTCCCCTGGCCCTCCCACTAACTGCAGCCACCAGCAGCATCCTCAGATGTCTACTGCATGCAGAGGTGAAAAAGATGATGCACAGAATCCAATAACACATCTAACGCATGATGTATTACAAAATGAGTGAGACTGCAGGAATGCTGATTAATTCTGCTTGAGATAATGCCTAGCCATGTTCAGTACCAGCCCAGAGAGAGCAAGCTGCTGAAGACTTCTAATATCATGCCTCTTCAATCGTTACGTGACAGTTATTTCTGTTTTAACTAATTGGTGATGACTGCGTATTGGAAAGGTACTAAGTATCTTCTGCAGAGTATCACACACTTTCTAAACATGCTTGTGTAGAGGTGAGGACTACCTCTGTACCATGGATTCAAACATTTACTACAGAGAATGCTTTATCCTAAATGAAAGGCAGTGATGAGGCTTAGGTTCTGACTGCACAAAACCAGTTGTGAAGATTATTGCAACTGGTATTTCCCGATATAAATATAACTTGTGTCGACTTGAGCAGACATCTGCTTTGAATTCTTTGGTCAGTCACAAGAGCCTACTTTTACATAGTACTGAGTAAGAGATACTGGGAAAGCGACTATTCTGCCATATACTCAAGTCTTTGTATTATTTTGTACAAAATCCCATGCAGACAAAAGGCAGTAACTGCTACTGTTAAAGTAATCTATAATATAAAGACAATGCAGACACACATGTCACTGAGCTTGCTATATATTTGCTAAGCTGCATTCACTGATACAAGAATGGCAGTACTAGGCCACATCAAGCCAAAAGTTTATCTAACTCAGCAGGAAAAGAATACAGCAGTATGATAAGAAAAGATTAATATTGTCTCCATCCTACAGTGTAAAGATCCCTGAGCCTGGACTTTAAGTCTGCATCACGATGTTTAGTAGCCTTTGATGAACCCTTCCCCTATGTATTTGCCCCAAAAGCACACACTTGCTGCATCCAAAGCACTTTACAACAATAACTTACACAGTTTAATTTTGCCTTGCGTAATTTTATCCCCTGTAATTATAAACTCGCTGCTAGATCATTTTATCTACTAGTTCCTAGTCCTTATGTGATGTTCATTATTCTTCCTAATTCAGTATCTCAAAACTATTATTTTTGGTATATACCTCTTTAATACCCTTATGCAGAGGTCCTGTCCATGATAAAAGATCCTAGCTTATTGTATATACAATTATCTCTAAACAAATGAAAGAGTCGTGATCTCTCTTGTGGTGATCCCACCTTCCCACTGTCAGGGTTCAATACAGTGTGCACACTCTCATTCCATAAGAGACTTCATGTTGGAAAATAAAACTCTTTTCACACCATTACCATCATGACTGTCATAGTAAATCTTTCTAGAAGCTGGAAATATTGTGAACACCATCTTGTTGGTATATTGGTATCTGCATTTTGCCTTTTTGGGAAAATAAGAACTCTATCCCAAGAAATAAAATGGAAAAAAATGTATTATCTCAACAGTAGTCTGCTTGAAATCTAGTATCTTCCACTGCAAGATATGATCTAAAAATTATTTGGTAATTGTTTTGGTTTTGTTTGTGTTTTTTATTTGTTTGTTTTAATAGGAAAGATATAATCCCAAGTGGATGTACAAATGAGTTTCCTGTAATATTCTGCCAGATGCACAGATGGCATGAGATTAGGAAAGTGCTCCTGGCACCAAGTGCACGATGATTTTCATAAAGTATAGGTTCAGTGGTTGGGAGCAATGCATCTGTATTCATGTGAAAAACCCTTTTTGCTACATCATATTATCATGCCCACAGGGACACCACTGACAGCAGGGTACAGAAATATTTTGAACCTGGGGAGTTTCCCCACAAAGGTGGAATAAAATTACATGTAGTTTCCATGTAAGTTGAAAGACTCATTAAAAGTCATTTTTGTCCATCTTTTTCTTACAAGACAAAATAAAGCAAACCTAGACTATTAGACTTAGCTTCTCTTTAAAAATCTCTGCTGACGGAAAAAACACAGTGTTCCTAAGCAACCTGTTCTAATGAAGCACTGGAGTACAGGTCATATTTCCTAAGGCAATGTTCTTGTTCTTCCCTTTTGTCCTCCCTTATTAAGCAACAGCACCTAGCAGTTAATGTCACAGAGGTGGCCATTGTCTGCTGTCCTACAAACATTCCTCTTGCTGCAATCCCTAAGAGGAAGTAGCTCTTTGTTGCTGACACCACCATTAAATCATAGTCAGTTTATTATTTGCTAGAATTTTGAATTCTCATATAATGTTTACATCCCTTGCAGCACACACAAGTATTCTGTTTTCTGATGGTGTTGAGAGGACAAGGACTTTTCCTAGCCCCTAGCACACGTATGGAAGAAGATGGGGGCTGACAAGTATTTCCCTTCCTCTACTCCTTGCTAAGTGTGATAGAAAACATGCAGGTTATGCCTCCATGCAGCCCTGACAGGAAAGCCTTTGTCTCTCACCTCTAAGTGGTTTGCTTTCAGAAGTGTTTGATGGCTGAGCTCCCTGCTGAACTCCTATTACATTTAGGCTAGAGAGGATCCAAAGAAGGGCCACAGAGATGATCAGATGACTTGGGAAGCCTACCATATGAAGAAAGACTGAGAGAACCGGGTATGTTCAGCCTTGAGAAAAGAAGGCTTACGGGAAACATCATCACCATGTTCCAGTGCTTCAAGGGTGGCTACAAAGAAGATGGAGACGCCCTTTTTACAAGGAGTCACATGGAAAAGATGATGGGTAATGAGTACAAGTTACTCCCGGGGAGATTCCAATTGGACACAAGAGGACAATTTTTCATGATGAAAACAATCAGCCATTGCAATAATCTCCCCAGGGAAGTGGTGGGTTCCCCAGCGTTGGACACTTTCAAGATTCAGCTGGGCCAGGGTGCTGGGCCATCTTGTCTAGACTGCGCTTTTGCCAAGAAAGGTTGGACAGATGATCTTTGAGGTCCCTTCCAACCTTGAATTCGATGACTCTATGATCACCACAAATGCAAGAGAGAGGCAGTCTTTTACATATTTCTGAATTAGAATCAAACTATGTCCAAACTGTGAAAGGCTGGAAGTGGTGTGGCTTGAGGAAAGAGAAAGGAAAGGATATAGCTTGGGAACATCTTGTTAAAGAATTGCTCAGTTCCTAAATACTGTGCCCACGTGAGGTATAGCGCATATCAGAAAAAAAGGTGAGTTGGTATATAGCTGTCCTGTGAGGGTGGTGAGACTGGAACAGGTTGCCCAGAGAAGTTGTGGATGCCCCCTCCCTGGAAGTGTTCAAGGCCAGGTTGGACAAGGCTTTGAGCAACCTGGTCTAGTGGTGGGTGTCCCTACTTATGGCAGGGGTGTTGGAACTAGATGATCTTTAAGGTCCCTTCCAACTCTAACCATTCTATGATTCTATGACCCACTGTTGACTATGGAGCTACACTATACCTGCAAGACGAGGAGAGGTGGACCAGGGAAAAATCTGGGAGCTCTCATGATGAAAAGATAACAAAAATCCTGGTTCCTTTGTCTTTTGTGTGATTTAATTTTTATGTGATTATCAGAAAACAGCAGGAGTGAAAATATACTGCTGGAGCCCAGTAAGTGATGTAAACAACCAATAACAGATAAAAAGATCTTGGAGTGTGATGGAAGTTTCAGTAGAAGGTTCTACACTGTCAAGTACTGCAGCACAGCCTGGGACTGCCACAATCCCCAATGCCAGCTGGAATAGGAATTAAGGGCAGAAAGGAAAGACTCTTGCAAATTAAACAGAAGCTACAGATGCATGATTTGGGAGTTTCCAACAGCTCAGGGAAGGAGCAGTAGCCGATAGAAAGCTGACAACTGCCTAAGAGCTGCCTACTAACATTTCAGCAGTAAAGGCAAGAAATATTACAATCAGTTGGGCAAAGTGGGACAAGAAGCTTTCTTTGAGAGTGTGCCTCACAGAAATGCTGGAAACTAAAGCATAAAAAGATCTTTGAACTGCTATGTATATTAAGTATTAGAAAATTAATACAGAAAACCTGAGACTCTGCACTGCCATGAGCATCCGATATAGATAAAAAACTAATTTATAAAGGCATATCTAGGGCCCTGAATGCAAAAATAAAATAAGTTAGATAATAAAGCAAAGAAACCCCATTGTTAAAATCTGGTATAAGAAGCAGTCAAAGAAGCTGGTTATCACATGATTAAAAAGGCAATTTGTATCTAAGAATATCCTGAACTGTCTTTGACAGCTTTGCTTTACTTCGTTTTCAAATGGGTAGAGGGGTTGGGGAATCAGTTATTTATGAGAGCTCAGAGAGTTTCAACTGAAAACATACTGACAGCCCCAAACAGCAAGAGAAGTCTTCTGTTGCCCTGACACACAGGGATCATGCCAAATCCAAGGAGATGCATTAAGAGCGCAGATTACAGCCATACACCAAAGCACCGCTCCGCCAGTATCCTATTCCTACCAGGGACTGGTAGTAGATGCTAGGAAAGAGCAGAAGAATAGAGCAAGCAGATAGTGCTATTTCCTCAACATCTTCTCCAGCTTCCACCTAAATGCAGGTCAGGAGCTTCACATGTCTAGAGGTGGTGCCTTTGCATTCAACAGACTTACGCTATTCTTGCATAATTTTGTCCAAGCACTTACTGAAATAATATTCAGCTAGAAAAAAACCTTCTAATCTCAGGCCAAGCCTACAGAAAACTCTTGGCCAGTGAAACAGTGTTAACTTGTGAAAGCCAGTCCTTTCCCCCTTTTCTAAAATCAGCACCTAAATAAGCTTTTCTACTTGTACAGCTTATTCCCTTTTGAGAGATTAAAATATATTAGACAACAAGACATAATAGAAGGGTTTTCTAGTTCAGATATCCTAGTTAGCTTATTCTAGCCTTTAGAAAAATAGCCAGATGACAGAAATATGTATATATTTAATAGTGCCCACAGAAATTAAACATATAAATATAAACATGCATATTCCTTTTGGTGTTTCATTTATTTTAAAAAATATATAAGCTGTTACAAATTTCATTTTTTGTGAATCAAAGCTTATGCTTTACTTCCAGAAATTGAATGCTGTTCCCAGTAGCCTCATCTCATCTATCCTTAAAGCATAATACTTACACTGCAAACTACTTCTTGGGGTTCTGGAATAACTGAACAGTGCTTTATGCCTTCTCTTTTTTGTTTTGCAAACTAAACATTAATCCCCTCCAGGCAAAAACCAGACTTACTGGCTCTACGGAAGTGACAAGAACCTCAAAGGTAGCATAAAGTTATTGTACAACAGTAATCAGAACCATGAAGTCAGTCTGAATGCATTGAAATAAGCAGGCAAATCCCCAAAAAGCATTAACAAACAGAGCTTACACAAGCAGCCACGAGAAGACCTGAGCTCAAGTTCTGATCTCCACACAAACTGGATTACTCACAAACAATCACAATTCACAGTTACGTAATATGGTCTGGATTCAGTGGCTCTCTAGCCCAAGCAAAGCAGTACATGACACGCAGAACAAAGACGATCAAGGGCTGGAAGTCAGGCTCTGGTCTTTTTCCCAACTCTGACAATGGACTTACTTTTTAGGAAGCAATTTAACTACATTTTCTATAAGTACTTTGTTTTTCTTCACCTATAAAATGGGATTTAGAGCAGAAAAAAACTATTGCACTTCTAAGGTGGCCAGAAAGAACAGAACAGATACTGTGCAAGATATTTGTACAAGCAGCAATGTTATTTTGCATATTTATAAGGCAAATAATTTCACTTCCAAAAGAAAAAAGGCTATATTGGATGAACATTTTAGTGCACAGCACATTTAGGACTAAGTCTAGCAGTGTCAGTATTCTGATGAGGAAAGTGGTCCTAAGGGTCAATACATCTTATGACTATAGGAGAATTGATAGTAGAGGAGAATTCTTTGATGTTTTATTTAAACGTTTTGCTCAATAATTCAATAAAGAGATCCATTATAAATCAGGAAAGAGTAAAAACGTGCCATGAGTACAATCCAGTAATGAATGAAAAAAACAAACCAACACAAAGACAGCAAGCATCTGTAATTTAGGAAGCATATAATTCACTATTTAACCCTACCAAATTAAGTAACCTGGGGTATAAACCGGCACCCCCTCATCCCGCAAGAGTGAACAGATGAAAATTACACAGCGGCCCCCGTGTTTTGATTAACAGACACGCGATGGTCTAGCTTTTTGATCACAGATTGATGCCAGATTTTTTCAGGATTCCAGGTGAGGCAAACATGAAAAGGAAAAGTGAGATGTACGTGTTTTGTTCTTTATTATCTTTCCCTCTCATCCCTGAACAAGTACTGTCGGATCAGTAAGATACCCCAATGCCTATTAATTAATTAAAACGCTGTTGCACACAAATCTCAAGAACAGGATTCATCCCAAAAAGAGGATTTACCTTTACTTTATAGAAAGATATGTTGCCTTAGTGCTCTCAAGTGTCAAAAAGAATACATGGCATATGTTGGATTTCTAGAATTTCTGGTGAACACACCTTCATGGACACCTCATTTCCCCTGCAAGCTGCCTATAATTAGTCTCACATACAAAAGACTAAAAATACTAATTTCTTACATTCCCACATATCTTGCCATTCTGTATTTTCCAGCAGGAGCTACAAAATTATTTTACATAACCTCACAAAGAATCTGCTAACAGCAAGGAAGCCAAAACAAATTAGAAAATGCATTTCCACAAAGAATCTTCCATCAAAACACAGCAAATATGGAAATTTCCAACAACTCAGCATGTTACTACGTTGCCATTTGCCCATAAATTCAAATAATACATAGCTCTGGGATCCCATTAGCATCCTAGAGAGTGAATAACAAGTGAGCTATAAATCTCAAGCCCTATAATCACAGTCAGGGTTACCTATCTCCAGTCTGAATCCAAAAATATTTTTTAAAATTCCATTAGGTATTTTTACTTTATTTTGTGACAAAATAAGCAATTCTGAACTGAATGACACCCTTTATCAACTTCAGCTCTAACTCTGTACCACTGAGGCACCCAAGGTCAATATCAACACAAGCCAAAACTTAGCAGGATGTGACAGTGGTAATAATTGCAAGGAAACAAGATCTGGCTTTAATCAATCTCCTGCTGCTTCATATTCCTAATCTGAAGGCAAATGCCACTAGGCTGATATGCCTTCAGGTAAAGAAAAGCTGTCTTCATTTTGTTGTCCTAATAGGACTGTGAAAAAAAAAATCAATTAAAAAAATCCATGTCCCTCGAAGATTACTTAGGAACAAGCTCAGAGAATTATATCAAGCTTCCTTACGCTATAAAGGCAGGCATAACTGAAAAGCTAGAAGAAATGGGAAACACACCTGAAGAACTAAATGCAAGTGAAGCAGAACTAAATAATCTTCCCTTAAGCCTCTATTCTAGTTCCCTTTCTCAGTTTTGGAAAGCTGTAGTAGAACTCTGTTCCTTTATAGACATCCTGTAAGTATTCAAATGTAAAACTGTGTAACAAGTCTTCAACCTGAGGCATGAGCTTATATATGGCAATGGAAATTAAGATTTGCTATACTTGCCATTATTTAAATTCTTAAAAGTCAGATCTGGCAATCATCAAAATTATGTTAGGAGCTCAACACCTAGAGGTGCATGTTGCAAAGGGCTGCGGTAGCATTTTTAATCTTAATTTATCTGTAGAATAGGGGGTCTATGCTTATGCTGCCATGGTCTCTAGGCATTCACTTTCACAAAGGCTAGAATCAACTACTGTACCATAAACTGGCCCTGACTTGCCAAATTTACTTCTTTTTCAGTAAGGCTTGTTCTTTTAAGAAAATAACATAGAAAGTTATTCACATACACAGTGTTTTCTGTTGCTGTGTATACTAATACCCTTTAATAAGAATACAATTTTTAAACAAGCAAAATGTAAAAGTGTATTTCTGCAAACCATTATCAAATAGTAGTAAAGCGATGAACAACAGTTCCAGACAGTTTCCCCTCAAGTAAGTTTCCTCTCCACTTAAATGAGAGAAATTTAGGGGGCTATTTTGAGACAGTTTATTTGTATTCATAAACCAAAGCAATCGGTTACATACCTCAGAGAACGTTACAACAGACTATTGATTAACATTATACTTACCTCTCTTACAACTTCTCTTATGTTACAACCTGAGCTGACAGTGTTTTCAAAGATTAAGTTTTCAATTAAATGCAGCTCAAGTTCTTCACTGTCTGAGAGACTCGCTGCTAAACGCCCTTATTAAATAGCTTGCAAACATTTTAACACTAGTGCAATAATGTATGACAAGTTGATTGTTATTGCTCTAACATAAGAAAGGACATATGGTTCCTGTCAGACTATTCTGTTTATTTCATTCTTACAGCTGTTCAGGAAGCAAATAGAAATTTTAGGTAGACCTCTCAAAGCTTTAATTGGTGTCTGTATGCATAGCTATTTATGCTAAAAGCTTTCATTTAAACAAATACCTCAGTGCAGTTAGCACAACGCAAAAGCTATTGAGAGTCATTCACCGTTTGTTTTTCCTTTCATTATGCGACTATTCAGTGATCGTAGGCACAAATGGAGCAGTGCTGCAAGACACGCTATGACAGCATACAAAATGTTAGTGCCTCGTCCTGAAGGATTTTCAGTCAAAAAAAAGATTAAAATCTTCTGTAATAGTTTCCCTGCAGGCCTGATGAAAAAGGCACATTTAATATTACTACAAAAGTTCACTGAGGCTCCAGCTAGTGCACAATAAAACATGACGCTATGCTAAGTAACACACTTGCCTCAACTTTCTTTCTCTGTTCTTAAGCTGGGTCCCCAATCTTACTAGGAGCACAGTCCATGATCAGAAGGGCAGCCTGGGGCTAGTTAAAGAAAACATTCATTCTCCTCAGCTCTATTAGAGCTTTTAAACAAAACAGTTGTTTAAAACCGCTTCCAATTTTGGAACATTAGAAATGGCCTCAGTAAAATAAGATCTGTAAGGCACAGAAGGCTGCCAGCAGTGAGAAACAAGGTGAATCAATAAAATTTACCACCTCTCCATCTGATGGAAGCTACCACATCTCTTCAGACTGTAGCAAATACATGCAAATATGTTCTACTCCAACAAAATATTTATTTAGTCACATCTGGAAAGAGTACAGCATTGTCCTTTCTCTCCCAGCAACCAAAAGCAACAGCCTAGTAGCACACTCAGAGTAGTTTAATGCCTGGAGTACCTGCTTCTGGAGTCCTGCAATTACACCTGAATCTATGCTTCCAGATTTCAATCATCAAATAAAGCAATGCACACCTGAATTTGCAGAAAGCCTAATTCAATTGCTCTGACAAACACAAATATTTTGACCGTGCCTGGGCTGTAACCTCAAGACCCACTGCTGGACCCATAGAACACGCATGCCTCCCAAACCCGAGCCGTACATACACACTGGGCTCAGCCAAAACTGTTGCTCCACAGCCCATATATTATGTTTATCTAGAGTACAGCCTGCTTGCTCCCAGCACCACTCTGTGGGGACATTTGGAAACACATAGGGGCCTCACTGCTTGGTGTGTAATCAAGTTCTCAGGACACCACACTCTTACCAATTTGAGCATGTCCAGCAAGATTCTGGGTGCACTTTGAATTAGCACGTATCTAGCAAGGAAAAAAAATCCTATGACAACACATCCGTGCCCAGACAGTAGTATTAATAACCAGGAGGGATAAGTGTGCTTCACATTTCTATTAGTAATGTATTATCTTGCTGTAAATATCAACTTTGCTGTAGTTTAGACCACTAAATGCAAATTAATAGAAAGCTTATGGGAACATAAAGACACTATACTCTTAATGATCCTCTTAATACTACCTTTCAGCTTACCAGTGGGAATTACGGAGAGATGCATTGTGAGATATTATTTCTAGTGCCATTAGAGCCTTAGGACACACAGATAAAAGTGTAAGAGGACATAAGTATGCATAAGGAGGATTTTAGTGACTTTTTTAATAACTTGTTAACCATAGAAGTGTTTCTAATACAATTGTTTCCAGCATGTAATTTAAATTGAAAGTTAATGCTTAACAGAAATAGATGTAATGAACCAGTTTTAGTATGATTTCTTATTAGAATATCTCAGTTTTACCAATTAGCAGAAGCTAGCATTTTTATGTTATATACTGCCATGGTAGAAGGTGAAAGCTCTGAATAGTTAGAAGATAAATAACACTGCTTCTTTGTTCAGCCCTATTTTGTGATAGAAACCAAATACAATTTCTAATATACACCACTTAAAAGCGTTGAGGTTGCGGGAGAAAAAAAAAAAAAGAGAGGAAAAACTCCCATTTAGAAGTTACTTTGGGAAATGCAGCTGAGAACCTCTATGTGGTGAAACAAAATATTTATCATAGCTACAGGGAGACCATTTTGTTTTTGCAAAAGAGACAATTGCTCAAGACAGGATTGGGATAGATTATCTTTAAATCAAATAAATACTTCCTCTTTAAGCAAAGTAACTTCTAAATGGAAACAGAACAATCTGGTAAAGCTCTGCTGGATAATGTACAAGTTCAAAACAGCAGCCCCTGAGATTACCTAGGCAGATTTCCCAAATTTATATCTGTCCTGGACAAGAGTTTTGCGACAATAGTCAGCTCTTACACCACACTAATATGATGCAAGACACACTCTGTGTCAGCAGCAGTAAACTCTACAACTACAAAAAGGCCTCAGGTAACCTACAGATTTCCCCTCAGTGCCATTATAGGGAAAACTAATTGGCTAAAGAGATAAAATCTTGCATCATTTGTGTCTCTTCTTGAGGGCTGAAGCTAGTTAGAACTATGTGGAGGCAGAGAAAGAAGGGTTCTTTGCTTACATTGACTGATGGGGTGCATAGGGGTATAAGCCACTAGCCCTTTTAAGCCACAAATTCTAGGTTCAGGTATGCCTATGGAGCAAACAACTCCTACGGTCAAAAACTCCCAGTAGCAATGACCAGTCTGTCAGCTATTTTGCCTGTACCCCTTCTGGAAAGCAAAGTTTCAAATGCTTCCGTCTCAGCCATTAGAAAGAAATTCATTAGGAGTAATTTAACACACCTGGTTATCACCAGACATTCACACCAAGGGGATAGACAGGATATTACTTACGAACACCAGGAACCAACTGGAAGTACTGAAACATGAATACCAAAGCTATATAGCACCCACTGCCCTGCCGCGGGCATGCATAGACATTGCTGTGTGTTTCCTCAGGGAGGGAAAAGGTTACTTTGTGGGACAAGGCATTAAAAGAATCAGCCTCTTTCCAAGGAACTGCTCAAGATTTCCCTTTGTTCAGTCTAATCTCTATCTGCAAACAACAACTTTCCACACCAGTGCTGCCATACAAATCCTGCTGGGCTGTGCAAACTGGAACTCCAGTCAGGATTTACTTAAACACAAAACCCCAAAGCCAGAGCTTCCTTCAGGGTACTCACCAAGGCCTTGCTGCAGCACTTCTCCTCAGAGGGGAGCACAGCCTCTCAGCTCTTGCTACCCTTGCTAAACACCACTGCAGAGCAAGTAGGTCTGCCCCTCTCACAGCACAGACCAGAAACTTAAGTTTCTGCTCCCACATGAGTTCCTCCAGCTCCTTGTTTGCTCCTTCATTTCACATGGATCTTATGATTTCCTTGTAGCCAAGCACTGTCACCACAGTGAATTTTCCTCCTCTTGTAGGTCCTTCCTGCTCACCTCCCCTGCTGCAGCCACAGGTTCCTCACACCTCCAAGCACAGCTGAGGGTTTATTAGCTACTCAGGCTCAATTAAGCCTCCTTACTGCAAATTCAGGGGTATACCTCTGCACTGGGTCAATCCCACAACAACTTCCTATCCCTATGGTGAAGAGGGCAGACTCCAACCTCTGTTGTGTACAAAAGACATTCAGGAGGGTTGTTTTTTACTCGGAACAAGACAAGAAAGAAACTGCTTTCTGCCATTACAAAGATTTGCAGCAGTTTCAGAAAAGTATTTTATTTTGCTCTGAGATGGACCTGTATGCTTTAAAAACCTACAGTAATAAAATTAGATAGAAATGCTTGCTCCAGCAGAGTAAACAGTTTTAGTTGTTCAGCTGAGATCAAAGAGACTCTATTCAAACTGATTTTGACCTCTGTCCCTCGGATTTCAAATGAGTGTCCCAGTAGCTTGAGTATGCTCACACACATGTACTTGCTTTTGACCAGGAATGTTATTGACACTGGAGAAGTTTTCAGTGAATGGGTATGTTCTTGTAAAAACTCCTGAGTTACCAAACTAGCACTTTCTACAAACACACAAACAAAACTACTTCCTCCCCTCACAAAACATAGAGATTTTTGCCTTGAATTCAGCAAAACTGAACACAAAGTACTCTCACCACCACACTTCATCAGGTTCAGGAACAGCAGTGAGGAACTGCTCCTCAACCCAGTTTGAAAGTATTCAATTGAATGGCCCAATTTTTAATTTTTGCATGTAAAGACAGTAGCATCTACAGCCTGGTAGTTAGATCTGCACAAGGGAGGACATATGGATTTCAGTCCCCCTTTTTGGCAACTACCCTACGCTAATTATTCGTAAGAACCAGAACCGCCCACTCTCCCTTTCTTTGGGAGTGCTCTCACCAGCAAGTGACACACTCAGTCTTTCTGATCCAAGGCATATTTAATTGTTCCATGCAAAGCTTCACTAAAGGGAATTCAGCAAGCAGAATACTCAAACACTTTATAGCCTGGCAATTAGGGCATTGCCTTTCAAATTCCTACAAGCAGTGAATGAAATGGACTTTGTGTACCTACTGTCTGCATTAATGCTCTAATCATTAAGACCTTGGATAAACAAGGCTAGGGTATAAGCCACTCTTGCCTTTTTAGCAGCCTAAGATAATAAATAAAGCTTTTCTATCTCAACTTCATTTTAAACACAAACAAAAAATATCCATAGCATGTCAACCCACCAAGTAGCAAAACATTCTCTCTACCCTTTCTCTACCTGACTCTTCAGGCCAGAGTGTAGGAATGAGCCACTGTCACGTCGAGTCACGTGGCTACCCACACCTACTGAGTATCCATCCCTTCCAGAGTCAGCCAGCTTTAGCCCACCCACTTCTCCTTCTGGATTGATATCCAATTTACATAGTTGAGTATGAATCAGGCAACCACAAGTTGTTTTACTAAGTATTATGGCTGTTCTCCCAGACCTACAGACTACCCCTTTCTCCATATATTTCCTCTTCTAAAAAGTACCACTACCTGTTCCTGGGATAGCTGTGTTTTACATGGAGCCTGTGCTCGTTAAATCCAGAATGATGGATTAATTTCAATATATGAAGGAGGTACCTCACTGTGAATAGAACCTACATAAATGAGAGAGGCACTGAGCTCTCCAGAGCTACCAAGTCTGAGACACCCCTGGGCACATGCTGTGTGGGGACTTCATTGTCAGAGAAGCTGGTACCTGTGGATTACAGATCCTTCAATGCAATATTGCAGCAGAGTGTAAATTTTAACCTCACATATATAAATACCACATAAATACATTTGTGGATCTAACCTTTAGGCCTTTTTTAAATACAACTAACCTCAGCAGGTATTTTTTGCTCTATGCTACTTTTCTGTTTCCGAGCTAAACAGTTTACAACAAGGCTACAAACCACAGTTTGGAAATAAAGAAGACAGAAGGCCAATTTGCTTAACATCAACCCCACTTGAATGAACCCTAAGTTTGTTGGGTATTTATCCTTAAAGCACACTTGACAATGGGGCAACACAATACTGAAATGCTCAAAGGCAAAACTGTTCTGGGATAACCAGTTTACGCACATTCACAGAGTGTGCCATTCATTGTATGCCCAATACAAACCCCTCTTCTGCGCTAAAAGACAGAAGGGCTCTGGGGGTTTACAGGTTGTAAATGAGAAGTCTTGCCCTGTGTCACAGTGTGAGCTAGCAGATGTATCATGAAGCCACACCAATGCATTACAGTGCAGGATAAAATTAAAAAAACATATCAAGATAGGGCTTTGAAACAATGCAGACTATAAATTCATAGGATAGCTCCTTCACAGATACTGAAAATAAGGGCGAAATGCTAGTTTCAAATCTGTGCAGCAGGCTCCTTGACTAACATTTGGCTCTCAATAAAGAGATTACTGTAGGATTAAGCCTTACCTTGGGAGGTAGCAAAGAAACAAATCTCTAATTATATCTACTCTTGTACTCTGGCCATGATTTCTTTTTCTCTGGAGAAAAATAAGCTTTTTATTGTCTACAGTTTAATGTGTGTATTCTTTCAGAGTTTTAATATATTTTGAAGTATTAATAAGGTAACTTGTAACTTTTATTTTTTAGTTGTTACAAGTAATTTTTAATAGGAATTTTTTTGTAATTGTTCTTGCAGCATATACACATGTTCATGCTAAAAAGACCTCTTTCAAATATTTTACTCTCTAACCTGAAATTCCCTTTAATGTATGACCTAAACCACTTGAACCACTACAGGAGAAGGAATTTTGTATTTGCAATCAAACAGTTTGCTTTTTGTTACTATTTAACTAAACTATTGACAAATATTTGCAAAGCAAACTCTCTTTGTTAATGACTAAACACCATCAAGAACAGAAATAACTTTCCTCATTTAGAGAATGCCAGCCAAGAGGCAACATTTGCTATCTTATTCTTCCTCCTAGGGGCAAAGTTGAAGGTAGAAGAAAAATAACTGAGGAAAAAACCAAAGAAGTCTTGATATAGAAAAATAAAATCATGGCTCTGCTGAGTGGAGTGAAGAGGGAAGGAAACTAAAGGACCTGCTTTTTAATAACGTGAGCGAAAACATAACTCGGTATGTGACTGAGGGAGAGAACGAGAAGTTAATGGCAGACAGGAATTGCAGTCTAAAATAACTTGAGAAAAAACACATTAAATAATGCTTTTGGTGAATATGGTGAATAGGAAGGAAAAAGATGAACATAGAGAAGAAAAGATGTATAGAAATGAGGGAGGCTGACAAGACATCACAGGGAGGTACAGGAAAAGAGTACAGAAAAAGCATGAGGAAGATGTGTGAGGAGGTACTGGTAGATGAAAAGCTGGACATGAGGTGGCAATGTCCGCCTGCAGCCAGAAGGCCAACTGTATCCTGGGCTGCATCAAAAGAAGCGTGGCCAGCAGGTCAAGGGAGGTGATTCTGCCCCTCTGCTCCACTCTGGTGAGACCCCACCTGGAACACTACATCCAGCTCTGGAGTCCTCAGCACAGGAAAGACATGGATCTGTTGGAGCAGGTCCAGAGGAGGGCCATAAAAATGATCAGAGGACTGGAGCACCTCTCCTACGAAGAAAGGCTGAGAGAGTTGGGGCTGTTCAGCCTGGAGAAGAGGAGGCTTCAGGGAGACCTTATTGCAGCCTTTCAATAATTAAAGGGGGCCTATAAGAAAGATGGGGACAGACATTTTAGCAGGGCCTGTAGCGATAGGACAAGGGGTAATGGTTTTAATCTAAAAGAGGGTAGATTTAGACTAGATAGAAGGAAGAAATTTTTTACACTGAGGGTGGTGAAACACGGGCAGAGGTTGCCCAGAGGTGGTAGATGCCCCATCCCTGGAAACATTCCAGGTCAGGTTGGACGGGGCTCTGAGCAACCTGATCTCGTTGAAGATGTCCCTGCTCACTGCAGGAGAGTTGGACTAGATGACCTTTAAAGGTCCTTTCCAACCTAAACCATTCTATGATTCTATGATTGTTGCATGAGAGGGAAAACCAGGATAAGTACTGATGTTGCACGTGCAGAATAAATTAAAATCATCAGGAAAAATCACTAAGCTACACTAAAGAAACAGGAGCTAGAAAAGAAAAAAAAATATGAAAAATTAAGAAAACTAAGTTACCTGTCATTTTCTCATTTGTACTAAACCTAATCTAAATTACACACATTTTTGTTTGATTTACAGCAAGTCAGGAAAGCTCTACAAAATGGGTTTTTTCCCTGGAAAATGAAGTGTCTAAATCACAATTTTCCTGAAACGTTTCTATTCTGTTATGAAAAGTAGAACAAAATATGTTATTCTGAGTTAAGCTGTTAAGTTTGCCTAACCAATCAAAACCCCTCATTTGGGGTTAATCTATAACTAAGCTTTTCCTGTGTGAATTGTTGTAGGATTTCTGGGGAGTTATTGTTCAACTACCACATTCTATTAAATGGATTAACTTTCCCAAGGAGGATTGCAGCTTCCCATCTGCCAAAACTGTTACATTATACACTATTGCAGGAAAACCGGTATGTCACAGGAGACGTTGCCTAAACAGACACCTAGTCTAGAGACGAAAATGGAAATAAGGCACAGAACTGTTTCTTTCATAGAAACCCCCCTTCCCACTTCTACTCGTTATTTGCTTCCAGTCCACAGCCTTATTATGGTTTTCTATTTCCTATCCTCACGTTCTGCCAAACACAAAGATATTTCTTCTATGCTCCATGCTCTTACCTCTACTACCACATCTCTTTGCACAGTACTGCCACCTTCTCTCTGCCCTCATCCTTATTTAATAGACACTGTCTGCTATAAGGACTAGTATGTCTGCTATGAAAAGTAAAATGCTCTCTTCGGTATTTTGGGCACATCAGCCTGTCCAGGAATTTTCATTCTCAAATGGCTGTCACTCAGACCCTTTTCAAGAGCCCAGAAAAGAAGCCTCTTATCCAATGCTAGTTAAGGGGTTAACGGAAGATGTGAGTGTGTTTGTAAAACATGAAGTCTTTAGTGTGTGCTGGCACAAAGGATACATATTTATAGGTAAAAAAAGACTCAGTACAAACAAAGAATTTCAAGCACAAAAAAGAGAACATTTTTCAATTACGTGTTGTGAAGTATATACCCAGGGGTGTAACATGTATGTGTATGATAGGTGTGTTGATGATAAGAAATGTTCTCAGCTCCTGCTGATTTTTTCCTTACCCCTAGGACTTGTTATAAAAGAAAACAGATTTCCAAAAATCTATTACAAAAATATAGTAAGATAGTTGCATTTCAGATGTACAAAAGAAATTTAGTCTTGGATCACAGTTCAATTGTAACTAGATTTCTTCTGGCTTTTTTAAAGACAGCAACTTCATGTGTTTTACAAACTGAATAAGCCTATATGCAAAATTAACTACTATGTATTGCAAATTTGTAAGACATTTTAGCCTTTCCTTCTGGAATCAACTAACCTCACTGATTAGTCACACAGGAAAAAACCTTTTTGAAGCTTCTCTCCAAAGAACATTTGTTCCCGAATTATGAGAGACCTAAAGGATGAACCAGTCAAATGTTCTCCAAATCCTGAGTAAATCTGCTTTGTGTTGGAGAGGAGTTGTCTTCCACCCCCACAAAGGAATTTCAAAGGTGTGAGTTACTCAGTGTACTTGTATTTTTCAACAGAAATAACAGATGTTCTCAAGTTTCTCCAAGCTGGGACTCCAACTGTTGTGCTGAAAAAGTCACGACCCAGCTCCTACAAATATATTAAACTGATTTTATTTCACTTTATATTTTATTAGCCAGTTGCTCTATTTATACCATTGAATATGGTGTTTTCAATGACAAAGGGACTCATCACACACTAATTCAAACCAATGTCAGCACTCCAACTGGGTGCCAAAGTCCTTTACAAACACTGGCAAGCATACTCAGTGAACTCATTTTTAAAAAAGTCCAGTCTTTGCACAATCTCTAATGTCTTGTGGTATTCAGAATACCAAAATAATAGGCACAGAAACCAAAGCAGTTTGTCAAGGATTTGTCCCTTTCTAGTTACACCCCAAAACTATAAGGTTAGACCTGCCTTCTCTCTATTTTATAAAAGAGATATTATTAAATGTCTGCTTGAATAAATCACATATGAATCAGTGATGCAACCATGGTATAAAGCTCATGAACTGCTAATTTAGTGCAGGGCAGAACTAAATCAAGTTCACAGAGGATAAATGTACATTTAGAAATAAACAATTCTCATTTGCATGTACTCTTTTGTCTACCTTGTCCCCTACCTGCGAGCTTGACAAGAGGTAGCACATGATGTGTGATTTCTGAATGAGGCATATACCAGCTGGTCACCTAGCATACTTCAGGGAAATGGGAACAGCTGAGCTCCTGCCAAAACCTTTTCACCGTGGGAGTTTCTCTCTACCCACCTGTCAATATTCACAAAACTTGCAGGATTCTAAGTGTTTTTGACATTTAGAAACAATTTTCTTCTCAAACTTGGCAGGAATTGGTCAGTAGATTCAAAACTTGTTATAGACAGATTGATAGACAAAGAGCATGAAATCAGGTAAAATAGGAGTATTGCACAAAATGAATGTGGCCCATGCTGAATACATTAAAATTCCCTGATTTTCAGACCCTAGAAAGTAATTACTGTGGTGAAATCATTAACTATTACTGTGTTAACTCTGTGAAGCTCTGCAAATAAAGATTCTCATTTAGTTTGTCAGTGATCTAAGAGAATAGTACCTTTCTCTTCAGGATTTATGGGCTGAAATACTAAAAGACTTTGTTATCCAAGTATCTATCACAGTAAAGCCTTCACTTAAAATCTCTGTTGATAACACTAGTTGCTTGTTACAGCCATATTCATAATCCCAAGGAACTCTCTTAAGCACAGTACAGGTTGCACTTTGTTACTTTAGGAGATAACAGATAATTACAAGCCACTAAAAATACATTTAGTTTTGTCTCATAGCAAATTAGAGAATTTTCAGTTTAATAAAGTCAGATAAAGAATGCCTGTCTTCTTATAGCTTTGTGTCAGTCAAAATATACTTTTGAAGAAAACAAAATGTTTTGACTGCTGACAATTGAACTGATTTTATACAAAATAATTTCTCTAGTTCCTTTTTCCCTACGCACACCAGACAAATATTCAGAGCACCGGCTCTCTACACATTCAAGGCTAAAAAGACATGAATGTGTAGCCTTTGAGACTTTTTCACATAAAGAAGGAGGGAGCCCTCCTTACCTGTAATTAGAGAGGTTTTGTCTGTGTATGGTTTATTCATATAGTGTGTACATTATTTTAACAGCTTAAGTCAAAGGCCTTTTTAGTAGGTATCTGCTAGAATCAATCCTTAACATCCAGATGATTAATAGGGTTTGCAGCTTGGGAATTAAGTCTTCGTGAATACTAAAGAGTCAAATATCTAGCAGTGTTTATTGCGTGTATCATCTGCCTTCTAAAAGCATAAATATTCTGAAACTCCATGGCCTGTTACCTTAATTGGCCAAAGCATTAGACAATTAAAGAGATATTTTATTATCAGTGCTTTTTGTTCCTGAGTGCTAGAAAAAGACAGGTTTGCCTTTCATTGCCTGCATGGAGAAATGACTAAGTAATCTGCTGAGAATTGTACTGAAATCACTGAGGTTAAACTTTGTATAACTTAGTATCAGTGAATGGCATCAGGGACTGATCGTTGCCACAGAAGGAATGAAGCCCTCCGCTCTCAGCTGGCATGTGTGCTCACACTGCTAGGCTTCCAGTCTTACTGAGGATTTTGAGAGCAGTTTTTGCCCTCTCACTATTCAGTCCATAGACTCTCTTCCGATTAGTCCAGCCGCATACAAATGCCAGCTGGATATTTTTAAAGGTGCATATATATCCACTGTGAACTGGATTGAGTCATGCCCTGGGCTCCTTTTAAATTAGCAGTTCATGAGCTTTATTCCACGGTTGCAAAGACTGGACCTCTTTAAACTAGAGGAATTATGAGGTAATAAAGTAATGGAAAACATGAAAGGAGGTGGGCTTATTGCAGGGAGCTGTGACGTAGCAAATAACCATATAGAAAACCAGGTTTAATTCATTCACTTCCCACAGATCTCTTATGTAGGCTGCCATACGGAATAAAACAAATAATCTACATAAACTCTAGTGTGTTATGTCAACAGAGTCATCTTTATCAAATGTACTTGTCATCTTGCCAAAGAACAATATCAAAGTTTTTTGACAAGACCCATTTTTCCTGAATAAAACAGGCACTTCATGGTCATGAATTAAAATGTGATATTCCAGCTGCTAAATATTGAAAGGATGTAGATCTCCCAGTTCTCAATCTTTCTGTCCACCTCTCAGGGATGTCTGAAGTCTCTAAGAATCTTAAATTACATACCCTGGTTATTAGTCTAAATTCTGCTGCAGTCTCATGACTTCCAATTGCTTTTTGCAAGGTATAACTTGCAACAGAATATTCACTTTGCTCTACCTACATGAGATGATGAAATCACAGAATTTCCAGAAGGAACAGAAATAGGGGGAAAATACCACTTTATATTAGTTCTCCATAAAACAGAATTATGCAGAACCACAGGTAGCCCCATTCTAAAACCAAAATTCTAAACATGTGACCAGATGTTTGTCTGTGAATTGTTTGTGGGCAAATTTGACTGCAATGCTGGTGAGGGGCCTATAAAAACCACCACTATGCCCCCACCGCACCAACCTGAGCATGGTCCCCACTGAGTGAGACAAACAGGGTGACTACAGCCCCTCAGGGTACAGCCTGGTAATACTACTAAGCCAGTACCTGTCATCTGCCACAAACGGCACAGTCCCCATACCCCTCTTCCTCTCAGTCCCTATGGCAAATTTGTTCCTGGAATAAACAGGATGGTATGGCAAATTAAACATCCTGTGTTGGAGCTACTTCCTGGAAGTGCTCAGACTCTGATAAACCTTGAGGCAGAGATGAGAAGCTTGAAAAATCAGAGGAAGACAGGCTTAGGGGTATTTACACAGATTCTGAGCTATGCATAATCAGTAGCACGGGGTAAAGCAGAAAAGTGAATGTACAAGAGTGCTTTAAAAGACTGGCATCATTATATAACAGGACTGCCTCTTGGTGTTGTAGATGAGATATGGCTTGAAAAGTAAAGAGAAGTAACTTGTACTTCACACAGTGAAGAAAAGGGAGCCAATGGCATTGTGCAAGAAAGAGGAGTGACAGGACTGGGACCATGGGCCAAGAAAATGACCTTTGCAATTGGATTGAAAAACAATGAAAGTGTTGTTAAGTGCATATGTGTTCTGGGGGGAGGAAGGCATAGGAGCTGAGAAAGTAAGCAAAACATACCTAAAAAGATAAAAAGCAGTAACAAGACAAATCAGTGGCTGAAAACAGGCTAGAGCCCACAATTTAGTGACTTGAACAGCTGGTTTGGATGAGATAAGAGCCAGCACAAGTGCATCCTACCATGAAGTGTCCTGTAATTAAAGGTCAGAAATATTTTGTAAGAAATTCACACTAATCTGAGACTGTAGTCTGAAAAGCAGAAGTAATAAAGACTGTAACTCAGAAACAGTGTCAGTCCTGAAACATTTAAGCACATGCTGAACTTTAGGTAAACTGGAAAGTTGTTGGTGTTTGCTTTCTTAAAACAGAGATGAACCTCAATTAAGTTCAAAGCAATTGTATTACAGTTACAGTCTTTCTCCCAGTGTCTCTACAGTTTTCCCACTGGGACTTAAAAACTGGGAGCAAGCAGGGATGAAGGATGAGTCTTAAGAAAAGGCCTGTGGCCTGCCAGAACTTTTGATTTGGGGATATAAAGAAGATGTGGATTTGGATTAGCAGGCTACCCATGGATTCTCTCAGCATACTGAATTACCCTGGATTGTACGGGTCTGAGTACAGCACAAACAGTAAAGCAGTTCCTGCTTTGTCCAGGAAAAAAACCTTTATTTTCTCATTCTGTCCGGGTGTTGCTCTGCCAGGGAAAAGGGATTTGCCATAAGCCTTTAAGTGTTGTACACTGACCAAATTCTATATTAAAAAGTTCCATGTGGACAAATTAGAGTATAGTACACAATTAGGGAGACCTGGGAGACCTACAGGAATACTTTCATGTGGTGATAGCAAAGAATACTCTGACAACTAGCAAAATTCAGCTGTGAGCTGCTAATTATGTGCTCCAAACCTCTTTGCACAGACTAAAACCCTCTGCAGTAGAAGCTCTGCAGTCTCTGAAAAGCTTATCTGGAGTTTATCCTCTGGAGGCTATGGGGAGAAGGAGAGTGACCCTTCCCTGACTAACTATGTAGCTTTATCTGCCTTCTCAGATGGAAGATGAAATTTCAATTTTTAAAGCTTTTATATAGTCTTGCCCTGTTTCTTGCTGCTTTTAAAAAATAGTTACTCGGTTTTGCACTTATCAAAACAAATGCTTTTTGAGGTATAGGGCTCTAACAAATGATCCATTACGCTTTTCCTAGGAGGAGAAAAAGTTGCCCTGATATAATCAGTGCCTCTTTCTGTGCCTGCATACAACCTGGGGGTTTGAGCCCAAGCTGTATCCAGCCTGGGAAGAAGTGGTACCGCGCCAAGGTTACCTTACAGTGGGGAGCATGGCCTGTAAGGAATCCAAGACAGGATTACCCTGTGATACTAGCTCACACCACTAACAGGATGAAATAGCCCTGTAAATCTTCCATATTCTGCCTTGTTAGGGTTTCACCCCTTTCCTTTTCTAAGACTAGAATCAATTTGTGTTTTGTCCTGATCTACAAGTCTGTGAACTTCTAAATACACAGCCATCAGGTCTTGCAATCAGACAGCACTTTATGACACACCACCTGGGTTGTCTGGCAGGCTTTCACATGACACTGTCTTCTCAGCATAGTAATGTTTCATCTGATCTTTGGTGGAACACAGTTTTGATATCTTTGTTCACTACTTGCTAAATGCATTTATTGAGCAACACATCTTAAATAAAAGCCTAGCTCTACATTTGGCATTCATTTCTTACCAACAGATTCCCTCTTACTAAATTATAGAGTGGTTACATTGTCTTTAATTCTCTCTATACTTTTTTCAGCTGTAGTGTTTTTCTTTAAGAAAGTTTTGTTTCCTCAGTTTTGGCTAGATTAAATCTGATAACTTTAAGACACTCTTCTACATTTAAATATGAGGACATGAAATGAGAAAGTACCCTTCTACAAACTCATAAGGAGTTTGCATCCTGGAGATCATTTATCTTATTGTTTTACTGTATTCAGCAAATAGAAAACCACAAACTTGTGCTTATGGTATCAGCAGTCAAGGCTCTAGCTTATAAATAAAATTAATAACATAGTAGCCATAAGTTTAATATTTTGCTTGTGTTGTTGCCAAATCCCTCTTGTTTGTGTAAATAATCTCCATGCACTCACTGTAGAAACAAACCTCTGGTGCTGGCCCAGAATAAGAATGTATTTTATTTTTGCCCCAGCATTAGATTTTGAGTTCCTGTCTGCAGTAATTAATTATAAACTACTGCTCCCAGGCCTTCTTCTCTATTACTGTTTTCTAAACAGCAGCTCCTGATTTTGTGTTTATAATGATTATTATTTCTTCCCAGGTGTATTACCTTACTTTTATCTATATTAAATCTCATTTCTCTTTCCTCTGTCCATCTCTCAAAAGTTGCCGCTAACCTTATTCTCCAGTGAGGAGAGATCTTTTCTCAGAGCTGCTTTGTTTACAGGATGCACTGCTGGAAGGGCGTAAAAGGTAAAATAATTGTGGAAGCTCTTCCAGACTTTTCATTTCCTCTTTTCTGCATTCCAATTCTTCTCCCTCTGATGTAGTCATTGACTTCAATTCAATCAAGAACAAGTATTTAAAGAGCTGGCCCATTGTCTGGATAATGGCAGTAGTCCAGTTATTGAAATTTCTTAATCCTTTGTTTGGATTAAATTTCTTGTTCTCTTCTGAAACAGGCATGGGGGATGAGAGAAGAGATTAAACTATATTACACTGCATCCCAAGCCTAGAAAAAATATTTCATAAAAGCGACTTGTAAACACTCTCGGTGTCTGCTGTTTTTCTGCACCTGAAGGAAGTCGTTTAATTTCGTGCCAGCACTTTCATTTTGGCCTGTTTGGATTCAGTTGTGTCTCTCCTGGATTTAAGTTTGATTTTTAGCTGACAGATTTTTGGTTCTGGGCTAGCTTTTGGCACAGCAGCCCCAGTACTCTACATCATCATTGATTTGTACCCTGATGTCACTCACGTCTTTTAGAATTCTCTCTGCATATCAACGAAATGAAGAAGAACTCGCTGAGAGCAACCCTTTGGGTTTTAGACAGCCTTTGACAAAATCTTGCCCAGGAACTATATTTGCCTGATCCCGGCCAGCAGCCTAAATGAATCTGGGCAAGCCCCTCATACAGATGAGAAAGTGAATCTTTTCCACCAGTGTCACTTGAAATGTTCTTGAAATGCTCTTGAAATGCTCTGTAGATGTCAACAGTTGCTGCAGTAGCCTACTCAGGGGTTTGGGAGTTCCTGCTCCCTTCCTGGCTTTGGCAATAATGATCATGCAGTCCCGCAGGGAATAAGCTCAGCAATGATGCTAATTAATTACTGCAGACAGGAGCTCAAAATGTAACATGGTTGAAAAAAATCAAATGCCTGTGCTGTTTTGTCTGCAGCTGGTGTTTAATGGCTGCATTTGGGGAAAACCTTTAGCACAGCTAAGAGCAAAACCTCTCTCTTTCTCTCTCACTCTGCTGTTAAAGAAATACAGTAGTGGAGGATGGAATATTAACAAATGCAACAAATTAGAAAGTTTCTAGAGTAAAATACAGGATAAAGGAAAATCAGTTGTCAGCAGTTTTTAACAGCAGGGTGCTCTTAGGAAGGATACTGCTAGAAACGTAAGACTGGAAGAGACCATCTGGGTCACTGAGTCAGTCCCTGCAAACACAAGCTGTCATTCAGTAATCACTGAGTCCAGAAAGATCCTCAGAAGATTGATTCTGCTTGCCTCCATACACAACAGGCCTCTTTCAACATCTTACAATAATCCTAAAACCTACTGTGAACATCAAAAGTCATATCAATAAAGTGCTTCAGGAAAAGAACAAGTGAAATCATGGACATTGCCAGTGTCTGAGGACACAGATTCACGATCCAGCCTTTCTCCCTTCCCCGTCTCACCACATGTAGCAGCACACCGCATCAGATCAAGTCACAGGTTTGGCTGAAAACTCACTGTACAAAACAGTGATTCATTTTCAGCCACATCAACTTCCTGAAACCAGTTGAGAATGAGCAGCTCTTTTTTTATTATTATTTTTGGCAAGCTTATTTCTTGGCTGCAGAGCTCCCTGGACCAACCTACTGCTCAGCTTCACAAATACCAGGAGGGACCATGGCAGCTCTGACTTAGGTAAGGATAAACTGCTATGCAATGGCACCCCCGAGACGAAATTTCTTGTTGCAGCAAAGTCAACCAAATGGCTAGCTACAAGCATTTCCATGTAAGTCTGCCCCAACTGGCACCGCTACTCAATAAACCATTCAATAACTACTCACTTTTTATTGTGAGATTTGTTTTCTTCTAGTTCAATTCGTCATGGCCACCAGAAAAGCGGAAATGCGTGCCCAAAAGGAGGGGGAGAAGAATGACCTCACTTTTTTGTACTGGCAAACTGCAACCGTGTGGTTGCATTGCAGAGCTGTGCTGCATAGGCAGTTCCCTTTGAATGCTCGTATCTTGCTTCTGTACCACTTGTGTGCCAGCATCCATAGTCATACAGCCTTGTGGTGGACAGGATCAAGGACCTAGTTAAACTCAAGAAGTCTGGAGAAAAAAAAGCAATTTTGTTCAGCCAGGGGTGTTCCCTGATTTCCATCAGAGCTGAACAACATTTGCTCACATGACAGCAGAACAAGAACAAGTGGAGAGGTGTAGCAGATAGGGAGTTGGAGGAGCTGCGGACAAACTTTTCAGACTTTGTCTGAAGGAGTTCCATTCCTGAGGGAGTGTTGGTGATAGCCTGCCTCAAGCACAGAGCTGGACTAGATGACTTCCAGATGTCCCTCCCAAACAATGTTTCTGTGATTTTATAATTCCCTACTACAGGAATTAAAAGCCACACACCAGTATTCATGGCAGTTTTTTGACACGTGCTAAATCAACTATACTAATAAGTATATTTTAAAACTGCACAAGTTATTAATGACAATGTTCCTCTTACCAGTTTTTCATGTGTCCAGACTTAAACCAGCCAGCTCTATTAAATTTCAACTTTTCTTGGGGAAAACTCCTAAATGGATGCTATTTCCACTCTCCTGCTGCCCAGGAAAGCAGTCACTCAGAGCTTTGTCAGAAGACTGCCACTGCACTCTCTCAGTGCTTCTTTGCCCTTATTCCTCCCTTAATTCCTCTACTCTGAGCACAGCAACAGAATAGTTCCTCTGCTTCTCTTCCTAATGTAGGACCTCTTCTACAGGAAGGACAACATTCACTCTTCACAACAGCCTTTCCTTCTTTATTTAGAAAATCTGTGATTAGAATTTATATATATTAGTGGGATTTTGTTCCTCGAAGTAGCAAAGAAGGACATAGCATGACAGAAGATCTGACAGGCATTGTTCCTTTAATTCACACCATACGTTAGGGTAATAAGAACACCCATTCAGAGTGCAAGTGTCACATCTCTACAGTTCTAGGGACTGTATCTACCATTCTATCAATACATGCAATGTATCCAGCAAATGTCAGCTGTAACATATAACAACTGTTTATCAGCTGTATGAAAAAAGGAAATTGCTATTAGGACGTGACCTTGCTTTACACACGGCATCAGAAAAACAGTGCCTGTGATTCACAAAGGATATGTAAACCCTAGAGAAAGTTCAGACAGACAGCAGCAAAAATGATCCAGAGACTGAAAAACAGTCTCTAGGATATAAGGTTTAAAAAAATCTATTCAGTCTATCAGAGAAGTGTGGTGACTGGTTCACTGTGCACAGATATATACATATAGAAAAGATATTGGTTAGTAAGGGAGGCTTTTCAGTCTTTCAGACAAAAACATAACAAGATCTAATGACTGGAAACTGGAGTTAGAAAAATTCAAGATTGAAATAAGATGCAATTTCTTAGCAGTGGAGGTAATTAAACACTGGAACAACTTACCAGGGGAGGTGGTAAAGTCACCATTGCTTGCAGTCTGTAAGGCAAAATGAAGTATTTTCCCAGGAGACATACTTCAGTTCAGCTTCTAGGAAAACTCCTGAAGGACATCAGAGAAAATGATCACTAAGGTTGCTTATAGCCTTCTAGCCAGGCAGCCTTTTCATACAAGTCTAGGAATGCACCCCAACAGAGTTGCCTGCTATGCTGTTTGAATTTGGGAACTAGAGCTGGGCCTACAGTATTGAATTTATAATGTTCTTTCTTAGAGGAAATAGTGCCCTCGTACCCCAGGCACAAATTTCATCTAAATATTTATCATCTGTTAGCAGCAGATGGATTTTTTAAATTAAAAAAAAAAACAAAACCAAAAAAACAGAAACAACCATATACTGCCTATAAATATTTACGAAGTTTTCATGGATAATATTGGCTTTTGTGTGTTTCTCTTTAAAAGCATTTTGCTAAGTGCCATGACTTTAAAAGTTAGCGATATCTAGTTGTGCATGCATACATTTTCCTGGCAGACACAGTGGAAAAAAAAAACCTAATTGAAGATAGCATCAAAAAGGATTTTTAAAAAAATGAAAAAAACCCCCCAACTTCATTTTCTGGACTACTTATTTGGTGTATGCCTTTTGCTTAGCAATATAATTTTTTAAAAATCTATGTTTCTGCTATTGTGTGTTCACTGTCATACCTTGGATTAAAAAAAAAAAAGGTTGATGACATTATAAAGTTTACAATGATTGCTCAAATCTTCAGGGAACCAGATCCCTCCCTGTGACATTAAACAATTTACAAAACACCAGGAACAACCATTCCTATACCAAGAAGCTATTAATTTTCATAATTTTTGTAATTTCACAGGTGTCAAATCTTAATCCATTATGCCCAAGTATATTATGCTGCGTAGCTCCTTGCTGATTTGCCATGTGCTAATTATTGATGGTTCACTACATAGTAATAAAACCTCTATCTAATCTGTCTGTCAAATGGAAAGGAAATAACAGAGAGAAGTTGCCAAAATGACTGCTTGAGATCCTTAAAAAAAAATACAAGAGAGGAGAAAGATGTTCTACTGCCCTCCATCCCATAGGTCAGTCTGAACACTGCCTCTTGGAAAACATTTTTGTTTTGCTTCTTCAGTTTACCTTTTCTTTTTTTTTTTTTTTTAAACTAATAAGCACCAGCCTTCATACAAACAGTAACTTGAATCTTCAAATTATTTTTGAAGAATGCTATGTTTATGGATATATTCATCAGTTATTTGACAAGACAGCAATTCTGCAGTCAGTGCTTTGGTAATATACTTGCACCCAGTTACACAGACACAGAATTTATGCTGTAGTCGTGATCGTATCTCTAATCTGAAACATTGCTTTGTCTCACTGAAGGAGGAAGGTAGGTCTCCTGACAAATGTACTGGAGGAGACTATGCTTCGCTCCTTGCCATACTGCTATCTGCCTCCATGACCTTGCAGCAGATTCACAATTTCTATAAAGTTATGGTGGCTGAAAAAAATTACCATTCCCATCTTTCATGCTCTTCTCAGTACTTACAGTCTTAATTAAAAAGTAAAACAGAACGGTTTTAAGAAGCAGGTACTTTGTTGCTGCAGTATAATGGACATCTAACTCACAGTCTGAAATACACACTTAAAAGGGCATCTTCTATTTTTACCAAAAGGGAGGTAATCCCTGGCATAAAGCCATGTCTGACACCTGTATGTGGCAAACGCATCTGTTGCTGCGGCTAAACCCTACAGGGGTAGCGAACAAGAGGCCACAGGGAAACGATTTCTCTCTCTGAATGCACACATATGGCTTGATGCTGCAGCACGTGGGGAGTCCTCCAGCCAGGTCTGAGCCAGAGTCACAGGCACTGTGCATTTACATGACCACAGTGTTGTATCTAACCTAATTAGCACCATGTCCAACCTAATTAGCACCACCTACCAACAGGGTTAAGTACTTTGGGTGCAGCAGCACTCATGCAAGTCTACAGCTGCTGCTTTCTATTCTGCAAGTTAACTGGATGAGCATTTGCCCTGTTAAGTCCTGTGCTCTGTTGCATGGTGTGGAGGTGCCCTCTGTCATGTTTTTCTTTAAATAGCAAACACAGATAATTTTATTTTAATGCTTCCAAGGCAATGTGAAGCTTCACTCACTGCTGTTTTTCCACACATTTTCTATTTAACTGAATAGGGAAAAATGCTTATCATACCAAAATATTAGGATTAAAGACATTTAGGATATGCTTCTACATGTGTCTTAAAAGAACCCAAACAATGAAAACAACTAGGTGAAAAGAAATCCTTAAATCCTTATGCTCAGCTGCTCATGTAAGTGCTGACTCTCTGCTATCTTGTCTCTGGGGCACCAATTTACAATTCTGGAAGATGTTACTGTAAACTGCTTAGCAGCAATGCTATGTCCATTTGCACAAGCATGAATGATGATCCAAGGTGTGAAGCAATAGAAAATCAGCCTCTGGTATTTATATATGACCTTAGGGAAGTACATCTCCTGCAGAGCATAGCTTTGGGAATTTTTGATTTTCAAAAAAAGATTCTGTGGCAGTTTAACCCCTTTTAGCTTCTCAAATAAACTGATAAGAGTATGCCCATTCCAAGCTAATACATGGACACATTAAGTATAATAAATGAAATCCAAAAATCCTACCAGCAACTAAACTGGGCATTATTAGCTGGCAGTTTACCACATGGGTCATGGTGGAAGAAATCTTGAGAGATTTGAAGGATGCAGCAATTGCTTCAGGGAGTGTATTCCGTATGTTGAGGGTGACCAAAAGGACATCATTAACGCAGCTATGAGAAAAGCAGATGGAGTAGATATAGAGACAGAGAAGAAGATAGCAGATGACAGGAAAAGGCAAAGCTGTGAAGTGTTGTGGTGCAATTGAGAATGCATCTGAGCTGACAGCTCACCCAGCTGCTGCTGCTGAGCGGGTGGGCTCCATGGGCACTCGCAGAACAGCCAGGCCAACCCTTACAAGAGGCGAATACTTCTGTGCTAGGTTAGCTCCCACAACTTGGGTGAGGTAAGCACCAGTGTTGGCACAAGGGAAATGCGAGGAACCAACCCATGATGAGGGGTGAGGAAGGAGGTACAGCACTGCCCTTTTGGCAGCCGCCAGCTATTAGCTTGGCTTAGCTCTATCATCAAAATCAGGTCACGGCTCAACAGCTAGCAACAGTGCCACATCAACCAGCGTAAGCCATTGCCGCTCTGCAGCTCCGCGTCTCTCACCACTTGCCTCTGCCCCAGACCCAACCCTTCAGTGGCACCAGCACAAGTGCTGCTGAGAGACTAGGTTGGAGAAATAAACTGGTTGAAAAAGGTGCCTCTCCTCCCTCCCCCATGCTGCTTTTCAGCCAGATTGGGTTCCTATTCTGGTTTACCACACACCTGAACAAAACAACTCTGCCAGCAAATGAGTGGGCATAACAAAGAGACAGGAGTGAATGGCTGGGAGCAGAGACTGTCTTAGGCCAGCAGAGCTGCCAAAAAAATTGTCAAACTGCACTCTCAGAGGGCTAGAGGGCTTGTGGAGACAGGGAAATCTATGGAGATATACTAAAGAGGTAAGTACAAAAAGCAGCCACAGAAATAGGCCAGGGAGATAAGTGCAAGAATAGTGTTCCAAGGAACCTTTTTGACATGTCAGGTCAGGCATAGGAAAAAAAGCTGTCATAAGCAGGATGAGAGATAACAAAAGCCTAAAAAAGCATATCTGTGATGTGGATAGAGATAAGAAGAGACTTTAGAGAAGAAAAGGAAAATTCATATACATCAAGATAAACAGGCCAAAAAAGAGAGTGGAGTCAAAGATGATTCCTAGGTTATAGGTCTGACTGACAGAGGGTAATTGTGTGCTTTCCAGGCAGGATCACAAAGTCCTTACCCAGGAAAAAACAGGGGTCCTTGTGTGAGGACTGCAGATGGAGTTTCAAATCCAGAGGTTCTCCGAAACACTATATGACATTTCCTCAATGGGTGAAAGCTTTTAATTATTAATGAATCCCTATGTAGTTTTTTTCAAATGAGCTTAAAAGCTAACATACTTGCACTTGGTCACAACAGTAAAAGTGGCCAGTATTGACAGCATTGCCATGGAGGACAGGGACCAAAAATTATTCAGATGTTTTGCAAACCTTCACGTAAGAATCCAGGATGGGCCAAAGCCAAAACTTTTAGCCTTTACCTTTTTGAGGGGAGAAGATGTATTCAGATTCAGAAGCCTTGACTCTGCCTCCACTGTAATTTTGCTACTGTCAAAATGTAGAACTACAGCTAGGAGTGTTTAAGAGCTGTTTTTTGATGACATATTATTACATCAAGATGGAAAATGAGTCCACACTTGCCTATTTCAGTAATGGCATGAAAAAGTAAGCCACTCTCATTTTTTGGAGTTATATTCAAAATCTGGAGATATTTCCATGCAATCTTGTCTCCTTCAGTGCCATCCAGTGGAATTAATGTGAAATATCACGCCTATGCACAGGACGGATATACAAAAATACCACAGCACACAAAACAGCTCTATATTTTCAGGAGATGCTGTTCATACCAGGTAAATTGCAGATGGTCAGGGATATTGGTATAACAGTAATGAAAAACAGAACCATGATTTTCAATAGCAATAATTCAAATTAGATCTGACATTGTTGCCTGGAGTCTCAGGAAAGCTCCTTATATCATTTCTAAAATAGTTTCTTGTGTCCGCAAAATATGTAGCACATACAAAATTCATACTGGTACAGCATGCTATAAAGATTTAATAGCATCCATTTGTGTAATGCACCTATCCACAACCCCAGCCAATAAAATATTAGCTGTAATTTTTCTTTTTCTCCAAGGCATGAACTGTTTGGCTGAAGGAACGGGGGTATCTAGATTTATAGGTGCTTACACTCTCAATAATACAAGTATTTTAAAAACATATTCACACATATCTATATTGTATTACAGATGTGTGTGTATGTAGACATGCATATGTGTGTGTGTGTACATAAATATGCATGCACACAGATAAAAGTTCAGTATGTCATAGCCTCATAATAGATTCTTTATTCAGATAAAAAGTTCTCCTTGCCCTTTTAGTGCTTTTTCCTGAATCCTCCTGTATTACAATGAATGTGTGCCATTATTTGCATTAAGATTCCTAAGGCTTTTTTCTTGCTTTTTCCAACTCTTAGGGTAGTGCTGTCTGACAAAGGCCTAAGGCTTCCTACCTAAAAACTCTTTAAAGGTGGCTTGCAAGATAGATTCCTGCAAACAAATGGATTTCTACCTCTTTGGTTCCTTTGTAGCACACAGAAAAGACAAGAAAATATCTTATACTAAATTAGAACGGCAGAGTATTTTCTTGGTCTTACTTCCTCTAGTAGATGCCTACTGCAATAGAAAACAACACTGACATGCTAATGTCTCTGTGCTCTCTGTTTTAACTCTCCTTTCTCTAAGTCTCTGTTCAAATCCCAGTGGTTTCTCTGTCAATGTTCACCTTCCCTTTGCTTGGAGTCTAGACTTGATTCTGTTTGATTTTGTCCACTCTACCAATGTGCTTTCATTCTTTTGGTTTCCTCACTGGCTTCCACATCTACCCTCTCTCATTTCTCTTAGTCCTAGGTTCCTGGCACACAGTCTTCCTCTGATTCCTCATCTATATGCACTTGTCCCCTTCTCTTGAATTCATTCTCCTTAATTTCTCCTTGAGAATTTAATTTCCTTCCTCACCTAATCCCAGTATCCTATCTCTATTACTTTCATGCTAAACTTTTCTACCCCCTAGCAGTTTCAGTCTCACCATACCCTCTGCCTCCATACTTACTGTTTCCCTCTCCTCAGTCAGGTCTATGACCCCTCACCATTCCTATCAGAGATACTCAAGCACCTGTGAAGATGATAAAACAGCAGCTTTTGGGTAGCACAGGGGGTGGTCCCTATAGCCTCACTTTCAGCCCACAGCTGGGGTAGATTTGACTGCAGTAGTAGCAAGGATGGTGGGGACACTTGCTAAGTCAACAATGCGGAAAATTAATTTCTTCAAAGGCTTATAAATTATGCCAAGTGTAGTCAGAAGATCAGACACTCCCCTCCCAATTCAGTTTTTCATGACAAATTTCAAATTGGCTCTAAAGCATAAAGGCATTTAAGCACTTAAAATATAAGATCTCCACAATACTTTATCCTAGACAAAGCCCTTTCTTTCCTGCCTTTGTTCTTAGATCATGTTTGGTAGCAGCAAAGTCATCCTAAACTTCCATACTCAGTATAGAAGATTTCATGCCAAGCCATGGACGTTTAGCAAGTGGCATGCTACCCTTAGCTGTAGCTAAAGCTTAACAAACTCATTTAAAGAAAAACAGCTTGACAACCCTATTGTAGCCATCATTAAATATTTCAAGTATAACATATTACTAAACACAAAATAGTATTTAAACTAGTAATAAGAGTACATATGTGTAAAGGAAAATGATTATTAATTAAGCTCTTCATTTTTACCTTTAGTTTTATCCACTGCAGTTACACAATACCTTTTCCTCAGTTGAGAAATCTCGGAAGACGGGATGATTTTGTAATCCAGAGCTGTTTACGGCAGCATAACAACAGTTGCGTAACTGTGGTGAAATAAAAATACAGATTTACTCTACCTTCCCTTCCACTGACAAGCCTACATAGTCATTAATGCTCCTTCAGAACATATTTTATCTTATTCCAAGGATTAGCTTACTGAACAGTAACGACTGGCTACCTCAGCACATGCAGACACTTCTCCCTGGAAGCGCTGTCCCTTGTCTGGCTAGGAGACCTTCAACGATCTGCTCCACCAGAACACGTACATTATCTTAGGAAACAGCAAAATGTCTGTCCCCCATCCTTCTTCAAGCTGCATTTCTAATGAACTTAAGCCAGAGCTCTCAAGTGTTTACTTATTACTTATAGCAGGGACCAACCCACAGATGGTACTCGGAGGATGTATTGTGCCAGGCAGGTAAGATCCCACTGTTATTGCCATTCTGTGGCAATAATTCTGAGCTTTCTCTTTGCATTGCTGTGATGTTAAGGGCACACTTCTCATATTAAGCTGAATAAAGAGTGTCACTATATATTAACCTTAACTGCATAGAACATAATTGAACTCAATGCAACTACTGTCCTGTGTTCCAGCAGGACTCGACTTTGAAGAAATAGTAATTCACTGATTTACAAAGGCAGAAATAAACTTTCTTTATTATAGAGGAAGAGCAGGTGCAATACTGTGATTATAAACACTGGTGTGATTCACCTTGAGATTTTAGCTGTATCTTGCCAAAAGAAGCTATTATCAAGCCCCAAAGGACTCTAACCATACTACTATCAATGTGGCATTTAGAAGTTCCTTCCCTAGTGGGAACAAAAACATCTCTTTTCTTCCAGCGTTGAAAATTAAATGCACAGTATTAGCACCATCAATGAGGTGTTTAACTACAAAATTGCCTTTCCTGGTGAGAATGAAAACGCTACTTGTTTCCTTTTTTAAAATTAACAGCAGTGTTTTTCTATCTTTTCTACTACGTGCACTTGTTTAATCAACCGGAGACACAGTATGTCTCTAGTGCTTAGAGAACATCGCGGGTATACAACCTAGGCTTGCCTGTGCATGCACATCCCATGCTCCAGGGCTGGAATCTAGCCTGTTGCCAGTGTGATTCAAGCACACAATAACAAAGTAGAAAGAACATGCCTGGAAAAAACAGGTAGGGATGACAAAAGGCTCAATTTTGGTCTTTGTACCAACAATAAGGCTACGTTGATGCAGAAGGAATATTAGAGAAAATTAACCCAAAATTAATGGCATAAGGTGCCAGAAAGGTACCAGGCTATCAAAGTTGCTCACTACAGCCAAAAACTGCTGTGAGCCATTCTCCAGTGTGCAGGACTGTCCTCTGACTTTTCTCCAGCTGTCACCTATGTTTGTGTTCACATGTATGGTCAGTGGGCAAATAGGTGAAATGGCTCTCAGTTCAATTGTCCTCCAAAATCAGGCAAGAAGAAGTTGGTTTAATCAGTCCTTGAGCCACTCTGGGACTAGATAATGTCTTAGGCTTTGTAGATGTGCTGAGTCTCCAGTACTTCCTAGAACGATGATTTTGGAGGAGTCTAGGACTCACAGGGGAGTCTACATAATCTTACACACGTGGGGTGACCAAGAGCAGATACAAAACTCTTGAGATGTGGAAGCCTACCTCTGACGTTTGGCATCAGGAGCCATCATTGACCCAGCAACACCAGACTACGACTTCTGGGGATCCCTCTGCATATACAGGACTGCCCCATCACCTGGCCAGAGCCTAACCCTCCCAGCTCCTACTCTTAACTGATATATGACCAGCTCAACACACACTAGCCCTTAGTCGTTGCACTTGGCCGTTCAGATGGTTGTGGAGGACAGGGCATTCAAGGCTATGCTGTTTGCTCTGCTACCTTTGCAAGAGTACAGGATTGTATTTGCCAGGGGTTCCATTCACCATTGCCTTCTAGGGTCTGTATTGACTGTGAAGTCAAGAGTCATGGTATCACAGACTCAGAGGTCTAGGAGACAGGCCCACCTGATTTCTAGGTGGAAAACCTAGCGTGACAGATCATACCCTTTGTATATTTCAGGCTACATTGCCAGATAACCACTTGCAGGACTGATACAACCAAGACCTGGAAACTGATGGGTAACACTACACCCCTGGTGACCACAGTGCTGTTTCTAAACCTTCTGACATTGTTTCTAAACAAACCCATTGCTCCAAGACACCCACACCAGAGTGTATATAAACTTCCTGCCCTTTTCTCCCTCCACATACAAATTTGTCAGGTCCTGTCCCACTCACTACTGCTCCCTCACTCTCTGTCACTGAATTATTCTTGCCAATGCACAAGATAACATTGTGAGGGCTAACCAAGAAAGAGAATGGAAGTATTTTTGCTTCAAACAATGAATACAAAACAAAAGTGTATTAGACTATTTTTTCTGCCTTAGTTTCCTTAATCACTCAGTTTTGCACCATAGAGGTAAATGTTAAACCACTACATAACAACTTCTATGAAGTAAGACATGAAAGTCACTTAAGGAGAAGCACTCCTTGCTTAAATGCAATCTATCTTGTAGTTAGTTCATGATTACATGTAGGTGTTAAAAAGTGAAAACTTAAACAAACACAGCCTTCTAATTCAGGAAGGGAAATCAATATAGGTCTCCTGGGACAGCCCTTTGGAATGCAAAACTCTTTCCTCTGTTGCACTAATTTAGCAAGCACCATCTCGGCAGACTGAAGCTTGTGATATTTTCACAGCGTGCTTATTACTTTTTCACACAGAATTCTCCAACTGGTTTTGAATCCAATTCTGAGGCAAACCTTTGCAACATAAAAGACAGCCTACAGAGCTGCATGAGCAATTATCCGATCCCTTTGTAGCCAGCAGCAGCCAGCAGCCCTCGTACTTAGAAGCCCTTGTTTAAGTTTCCTCCAAAACGCTACAACAGCCCATGGCTTTGCCACCACCTCCCGGTCACACACCAAGAAGGTACAAACACAAATTGGTCCCATGAACTCCAACCTCAGCAAGGCTGGAATTAAACTGTAAGCAGAACGATGAAGCAAAACAAAGTAATGCTTTGCTTCCCACTCTCACCAGGCAGAATATAAAGCGGGTAACCGTTCCCTCACCATCCCTTTTTCCCTAGCACCCCAAAACCCTGCAGAAGGAAGGGGAACCAGGCCGTCTGCCACAGGCTGGCTCACAGGCTGAGGATGGCAGGCGAGCTGCTCACCACAAGCTTATGCTCCCGTAAGAACCAGCCCGAACGCAACAATTTGTGTGCTGCACCGCGCTCGGGCACTGCTGAAAACCTCGGGCTTCAGCTACAGTACCGGAACAATAAAAATTTAAAAAATTTAAAATATAAAAGGGGAGAAAAAAAGCCAAACGCAACCCAACCCGTGCGCCGTACTAAAACACCTAGAACGGGGTAGGGGCACAGGGAGCGGGATGCCTGGGGGCGGCACAGCACCGCGGCGCCGTCAGGCACGGACACTACCCGCCTCGCGCCCGCGCTCCCCCCTCCGGCCGTTGGCGGCACGAGCCTCCCCTCGCAGCTCCACCCCGCGCACCGCAAAGCCGCTTGGGTCGGCGGTGGCGGGCTGCTGCGTGCGCCGGTTGTGAGGTCATCGCGCGCGGCCGGAAGGAGCGGACCGATTGTTTCCGTTGTGGGGGGGGGGGTGCGGCGGAGGAGGAGGGCCCCGCGCGCGGAGCCGGGGCGGGGAGCGGCGGCCATGGCGGCGGGGAAGGCGGCGGCCGAGCCCCTGGGGCGGACGGCGGAAGAGGTGGCTTGGGCGGAGGCGCTGCGCGGTGTCTGCGAGCCCGAGCACCACTGGCGGCACCGCCGGGAGTTCCTGCTGCGCAACGTGGGGGAACCGCCGGCGGCGGGCAGCGCCCAGCTCCAGCGCCTGGTGTCCCTCTCCATGGTCTGGGCCAACCACGTCTTCCTGGGCTGCCGGTGAGTGCGGGCCGGGGCGTCGGGCCCCGCGGGGGCGGGGAGCGGCGCGGCGCGGCCGTCTAACGGCGCCCCTCCCCTTCCCTTCCCTCCGCTCCTCTCCCCTTGTCGCCCCTCCAGGTACCCGCCGCAGGTCATGGAGAAGGCGCTGGAAATGGCCGAAGGCATCCAAGTGAGCGGCGCGCCTGTCCGCACCACGAGAGATGAACTGGTTGCCAAGGTGAAGAAAAGAGGCATATCAAGTAGCAATGGTTAGCAGATCATAGCTGTGACAATACATAGGAGTCTAGAAAATGTTTGTTTTTGAATGCGCTCGGTTTACCTCGGGCTTAGAAAGCAGTCATAGTAATTTTCTTTTTAAACTCCTTGTTAATCGTTTCCCCTCTCTCTGCTGTATTTTTCTTCGTATAATACCTGCATAAGTATTCCGTTGGTACTCTAGGGCTCTTGTTTTGAATTTCTACAACTGGTGCACTTTAAGCTGATTATTTTTTTAATGCGCTGTAGACTGCTATACTCCAGCTTAAGTGTATTCTTCTTACTTTGCCTTTACCGCTAGTCAGACATTGCTTCATGAGAAGCTTAGTTTCTCAAAGAAATTCATAAAGTGGTATTTTAAAGATTTTTTTTAAAATTATATTAGTAGACAAAATGCAATTTTTTTTTTTTCAGCTCAGATAGTCTATTTAATGCACTTCAGTAATTTTTGGTTTGGACCTCAAGAATACAAATACATACTTGCCTACAGGTCCCAAACCAAAACATGAAATCTTGCACCTGAGTATTTTTAGGTTTCTGTTGAAAAACATACTAAAATATTCTGAAGGAGTAGGTTAATACTTGAAATTGCAGTTCAGTGCATATTCCTAATATATACATTTTGGATTCACAGAGATGATTGCTAGAAGCTTTTAGAAAGTAGATAAACTGTCTCTATATGGATATTTCAGTCAAGAAATTAAAGAGGATAACATACTTCACTTGTTTTGCAGAAGGGCTAGAGGAACCCTCCAAGAAGCGAGCTGTTGAGAAAAGCAAAGATTCTAAGGATACTGGAAAGGATGTGAAAACAACCAAGGCAGAAACCTCAAAGGAAATGGGGAGCACATTGCCAAAAAAGCAGGAAAAACATACTAGCAAAGATTCAGAAAGTTCCCAGTCAACTTGCAGTTCAAATCAAGAAATGGTCACAGCATCAGACATAGAAGGAAAACCTGCTAATGCTGAAAATACTACTGAGCAAAATCCATCTTCATCTGAAAAAGAGTCAGGAGAGAAGCCTTGCTCAAATCCACCTATGGAAAGCAAGTGTGAAAATGTGTTGTCACCTGAAAAGAAAACTACTTTAAGTGCAGTGTCACCAGCTGCCAAGGGCACCCCGCAGGCAGCAGCAGTGTCACCAGCTGCCAAGAGTGCCCCGCAGGCAGCGGCGGTGTCACCAGCTGCCAAGAGTGCCCCGCAGGCAGCGGCGGTGTCACCAGCTGCCAAGAGCACCCCGCAGGCAGAGGCAGTACCACCCACCACCAGGAGCACCCCACAGGCAGCAGCAGTGGCAGCAGCAGTGCCACCGACCACCAAGAGTACCCCACAGGCAGCAGCAGTGGCAGCAGCAGTGCCACCGACCACCAAGAGCACCCCACAGGCAGCAGCAGTGGCAGCAGCAGTGCCACCGACCACCAAGAGCACCCCACAGGCAGCAGCAGTGGCAGTAACGGTGCCACCGACCACCAAGAGTACCCCACAGGCAGTAACAGTGCCACCAGCTGCCAAGAGCACCCCACAAACAAGTGCTACATTACTGTCTTCCAAAACCCAAGGGAATGCCCCAGCATCAGTGTCAAAGAGTGGCACTCAGGTGGGCACTTCGCTGCTGCTGGCCCCCAAGAGTGGCTCTCAGGCAGGCACCTCACTGCTGCTGGCCCCCAAGGGCGCTGCTAAGGCAGGCTCCTCCCTCCTGGCCTCCAAGAGCAGTGCTGAGGTGGCTGCCTCGTTGCTGGCCGCTCGGAGTGGTGCTCAGCAGGGATCCTCACTGCTGACTTCCAAGAGCAGCGCTCAGGTGGCTGCTTCACTACTGGCCGCTCGGAGCGGCGCTCAGCAAGGTCCCTCGTCACTGTCCTCCCGGGGTGCAGCTCAGGCAGGCACTTCTCTGCTGGCTTCCAAGGGTGGCACGCAGACAGGTTCACCACAGCCCACTTCCAAGAGCGGCTCTCAGGCAGGTGAAAGCCCTGCTAAAGCTTTACGCAAACCGTTAACCAGTGAAGATGCAAAGGAGAGACAGCCTTTTTTCAACAGACTGTACAAAGCTGTAGCCTGGAAACTGGTTGCTGTTGGAGGCTTCAGTCCTAACGTAAATCATGCAGAACTTCTAACCTCATCTATTCAGTCTGTAAAAGCTACGTTAGATGTTGCTTTTGTTCCCCTGAAGGAACTTGCAGACCTGCCTCAAAATAAGAGCTCTCTAGAAAACATAGTTTGTGAACTGAGGTGCAAGTCTGTTTACTTGGGTACTGGCTGTGGTAAAAGTATGGAAAATGCCAAAGCGGTTGCTTCAAGAGAAGCTTTGAAATTATTCCTCAAGAAGAAAGTTATTGTGAAGATATGTAAAAGAAAATACAAAGGTAGTGAAATTGAAGATTTGGTACTTCTGGATGAAGAATCAAAACCTTCGAATTTACCTCCAGCTTTAAGAAATCCTCGTGAGATCTTGTAGGGGAGGATCGCTGTTTGTACCGTGTATAGTATTTCAACACAAGGACTGAAGGTTCATTTTGTACTTTGAAAATGTAGGCTTCCGGATATTTTATATTTCTTTCTCAGTTTTGCAAGACAATGATAGTCCTTCCACTTGGTAGCAATTGTATGAAACTTGTTAGAGATGACAAGTGCGCATTTAAAGGTATGCCTTAATATAGCACACTAGTGTGCTGTTTTATTTGCAAAATAGTCTACCTAATTCTTCTATTTTTAATTAAATGATTAAGGTACAGTTTGCTGTTTAAAACCTGACAGTTTTGTAATTCTTACGATTTGATGGCAGTGTGCTCAATTGTCTACCATGTCTTTTTTAGCCACGTAGAGGTGTGTATATAGGGACCATAATACTTGAATGATTGAAAGTTGTTTAAAAATTTCAGTCAAAAAGTTGAATCATCTGTTTCAGGCGTGTTGCTCATAATGTTCACTGTTGCTCATACTAGGAGAGAAAATAGTTGGTTGACTATTTTTATGAGATGTTTTTGTAACACAATATAAATGACACTCTGATCCCATTTAACATGATACTTGCAGGTTAGATCCTGTTTAGCATTATACTGGGAAATTACCAATTAGCAGTCAAGTCACAGCTGCTTCAGCCACCAAAATTCTGTAAGCAGATTTAATTTATATTGTGAAATACCATTTACAGTTTTTTCAAATAAAGATGGATTTCTATACTAAGCATATTTTGACTGCTACTAAAACAGTAAAACCTCTGGGATATGCTTTTATAGTACTTTTTTGGGTTTTGGCTATTAAATATTCCAGCCATTTCAATAACTTTGCAACACCTTAAGAAAAGCTTTACTTTGAGTGGCTTGAAGGTGTAACCCCACAAGGATGAGTTGTTTTCTTTGGATGCATAGCTGAAATACTGTAAAACTGATAGAGTGGACCTATGGAATATCTGTTTCTCCTTTAGTAACACCTACCAAGATAAGCAGAATGAAGATGGTGCTGTCTCCTAGAGACAGTGAGGGTGTTGTAGAGCATTCACACTGATTGAGCCCTTCCTTTGCTACATTTTTCCACCATTTACAGAATGGTTTGAAGCAAAGAAAGTGGGAGATTACCTTTTATTTTCAGTGTTACTGAAATACCTGCACAAACTGCATGTTTTGATCTATTGGATAATAACATATAATTGTAAAAACATAATGTCTTCAGTGCTATTTTGAATTAATCTTGTCCGATTACAGTAGTTAGCGTCATTTAATGGAGACCTTACACTTGGCTGAGAGATCCACTGATCAAGTACTACAGGAGTGAATAGGAATTCCTGGGATCTTGGTGGTATATGTGTCCACTTAAAGACTTCAGGTTCTTTTGTGATTTTTGGGACTAAACCACAGTGGCGTTGTTACACTGTACCCTACGTGATTTTGAACAGCAGTGGCTGTGCGGTCTGTAGCACCTCAAGCCTGTAAGGTGCTCACGCTTCTTGACGGCCGGTTGAGAACTTCCTCCATCTGACCCCTGTGCTTCTGTGCCCTGGGGCGCCCTTCGCTCCCGTTAGGTTTCTCAGGAGTTCTGCCTCGGTGTTTCTGGAGCAGCGCCCGATGTTCGAAATGCAACGCATTAAATTGCATCTTAGGCAGTGTAAGAACCAGTGCGTGCTTCTGGCGCAGAGCAAGTTTTGTGCTGTATTTGGGAGCTGTGGTGTTCATTCTGTTTTCAAATCCTCACCCTGTTCAGGTGGAGGTGCAGAACGACTGCAGGGCAGGAACCGTGTCCTGCGCCTTCTGAAGTACAGCTGCTCTGGCTGTTTGGGCGTCTCTGGTTGAGGCCTGCAGCATGTGCTGCAGTGTGAGAACCTGTGTTTCCCGTCTGTAAAGCGAAGCTCACGGTATTTACTGACCTCAGGGGGCTGTTAGGGTCACTGTGTTGAAAGGCTGAGGTGCTAGATGCCTTTTTTTAAAGTCCTGACTGAAGCTTACTTTTTCTAAATTTGTTGAATGTTATTCCTTTCTGATGTTTGGTTGTGATTCATTAAAGGATGAGGCCGTGACTACTCTTAATAGAAACTGAAAGTTGAAGTGTGTTATTTTTATTTCACATTCTGCATAGAAAGCAGCTCAACAAGCAGATTCCAGCATACAAGTAAATAAGTGTTAAGTATTTGGATGATAATTTATTAGCATTACATTAACCCTAAAGGAAGGAAGGAAGAAAGAATTTCGAAGAACTGGCTGTGGCAAGAAGTGCTGGTGCAGTCCTGTCAGTTGTAAAGCCTTGAGTCTCCCTTCCAGGTGCTGTCCTGGTCTCCAGCAGCTGGGATACTGGTCTGTCATTGTCAGGCCTTGCTGATGAGGACGGGCAGAACAAACGCGCTAGCTGCCTGTCCCCCTGCTAGCTTCCGGGTGCGGAAGCTGTCGGGGGGACAGGCAGCCAACAGAAACTAAAACTGACCCTGGATTTTCTGTGGGAGTACAGGAAATTCCAGTCGTTAAAAATGACTCCTGCTTCCTCGGAGGGCTCCTGGAGCAGCTGAGGAACGCAGGGTTGGTTCCCGCGGGAGGGCTGCGCGACGGTTGCGGTTGGCAGGGCCGCGGTACGCGCCAGCTCGGGGGCGATCCGTGCAAGCTCCTTTCTTGCAGCTCGCAGGGGAAAGCAGTGACGCGGGGCACTGGCCACAGGGCGGCGCTAGACAGCCCCGCCACCGGCGTTCCCGCCCTGCGCCCCGCGGCCCCGCGCAGGCGCTGTCGGCGGCGCCGCGGGGGGCGTGGCTCTGCGCCCAGTAGCCGCTCGAGCTGCCTGCCTCGGGGGCGGAGCCTCGCTGCTAATTTGCTTAATATATTCCCGGGGGCGGTGCCGCGGCGGTGTCCTTCAGTGGGGCTGCTGTCGCGGCCACTCGAGACCGCGGCGCTCTTCGAGGGCGGCCTCGCTGTGTGGACACCGGCTGCGGAGAGCAGCAGAGAGAGAAACGGGGGCAGCAACCAGTCCTCGCTCTGTCCTTAAGGTTCTCCCGGCTGTCGCCTTATATAAAGCGATAGGGGGTGCCTAAATCGGGCGGGATGTTCTGAAGACCTGCTCGCTAGGCCACGCACGGAGGACATTGGTTCCTCATGGGCCCCGCGCCCGCCTAGGGGAAAGTCCCCGGACCGCCGGCAGAGAGTGCCGGGCGCTGCTGGCGCCCTGGCCCGCCCCTCACCTCACGCATTCCCCGCCGAGACGCCCCCGGGCCGAGCGGGTGAGCGGGGGGCGGGCGCTCGTCACGGCCACAGACACGCAGGTAGTGCGCAGGCGCACCAACAGAACGGGGCTCACTCTCAGGCCATCCTCTTTTGCAGGGGCCGCGGAGGGGCGGGACGGGCACCACGGGGGAAGCGTAGGCGGCGTGGGGGGCCAGGCAGAGCTGTTTTCGCAGAAAAAAAGCACTCGTGGGGACACCCGGCTTCCCTGGCGGGGCTTCGGCTGGCAGGACGCGTGGTCCCGCACCTCGCTTCTCCTCGTGCTCACTGGGCTTCAGGGTGCATCCTGACACACCGGCTTGGTAAGGGAGGCCCTTACCCGGCACGTCTCTGTCCCTGCCCGAAAGGGCCTTCCGACCTGCCCTGCTCCCGAGAGAAGCCAGATGGAAATACCTTGTCGCCTTCGCTTGCACCACGCAGAAGTTAAACATGGAACACGAGAGTCTGATGTCTCTCCGAGTGACGGCACAAAAGCTGACACAGCACAGCGTACGAGCATCGTGCTTCTCCAGCGCAGCAGCCCCTGACGCGCAGGGCACACCCCTATGCTCCCTGCTCACCTGGGCCTCCTCAGAGAAGGCTGGCACCTGTGGCCACTGAGTGCCACCCATGTTACCTGCCCACTCCAGGCACCTTCTCGTGCTTACGCTCCCTGATATGACACAAGGTGCTGCTTCCTGCGCCAATCATGCATGTACTAGCCATGCCGATACACTGAATTAATTTCACAGGCAGTGCCGTTCTTGCCTCTAGTCTGTCAGATAACGTATCACCGTGCTCGACTCCATGTTGTTAAGCCCTCCGCTGCCCTACGGTCATGTCTGGGTATGGAATATGACAGAATAGCACTGGCAGAGATCCCCAAAATCATGTTCTGGCATCTCAAGCCCAAAAAAGGTGATTAATGCTCCCCTTACCCAAACAGCACCCAAGCAGCCCAGTGCCAACGCTTCCTTCTGCTTCATGTTCTTTCAGCATTGATGAAGCTCCTGTGATGAGCCCAGGTCTGGTGAACTAGCGTCTTCCTTTTCAGCTGAGCAACAGACATGTGGCCTATACGTAGGCAACGTACACGTTGCAAACCTTACTGATTTCCAACATCTGCCCTTCTTCTTCCAGCAATATCCTCACGGTGACATCTTCTCAGCCATGTCAGAGCCCTGTGCTAGGCAAAGGAGACCAGCCTGCAGAGCGGGAAGCAGCCCTGTGCAGAACTAGCTACGACAGCTGACTGCCTCACACAAGAGCTTTGGCAGGGTGCACAAAGGGCTGACAAACCACCTGGCTCGAGCTGACGTTTTAGTTGCTGTCTTTAGCCACTTTAACTACTTGAGTGTCTTTCTTTTCTCCCATAATTCCTGTGATCAGCTATATGTAGGTGGAAAAACAGAGATTTCAAATCAAAATGCTATCAAAAAACCCATCCCAACAGAAACAACTAAACTAGGGCACAGTTCTACAAAGTTGTCTGTTGTTTGGGTTTTTTTTGATTGAGAAACTGTAATGAAATCCCAGTGTCCTAGTTTCATCTGCAAAAAAGGATATATCTGAGGCTCTATGAAGCTAACATTTCATGAGCTGTCATCCCTCTGTAGCGCAGGTAGCACCTGCAGTACAGGCTGAAGACTGCAGACAAGCCTGTGTAGACAAGCTGAAGCTTGTGCAGTGACTGATGTGGGTTTGTTTTAGTTTTTTGGCCCTGAAGATTGCACTATAGTGCCTGAACAATTTGGGCTGGTTTTCTCTGTATATGGACAAAATTCTCTCACTTGTATTTTATGGCAAATGTTAGTCTTCAAATTTGTTAACAGGAGAAAATACGACAAAAATCAAACTCATCTTGACTATAGACGACAATAAACTGACATGACGTGGTCTAGTGGTCTACAGACCGAGGGAAAAAAGCACACATTTGAAAGAGTTTTGATGCTGTCTCTCTCTTTCACTAGGCAGATCTGTCCCTCAGCTTTCTAAGTTGCAAACTGCAGAGAAAATAACAGCAGTGTCTGCTTTGTAGAACATTTTTAAAGCTTTTATTTCAGCTAAAACGTGCATTTTTGCAAAGTTTTGCATAGTGTATAATATGACACACTCTTTGTCCCTTTAACAACAGTCAGGTTGGATTTGTGTGCCTTCTGGATGGTTCTGATAGTTGCCACTGCCACAGCAAAGGTATTGCCATTAGCTAGGTTACATGTTTTTAGGAAAATACTGTCATTAATGCTTGTTATTCTTGCACCTTTTCCCCCCACTGTTTTAAATCTGCTGTGTACCAGTTTTCAGGTTGTACCAGTTTTCAGGTTGTGATCAATTCCACTTCTCTACCTTGCATCAATTTAAACCCGTGCAATTTCACTGAACCCCTGTGATTACAGGAAGACAGTTACTGCACATGGCTGAGCTCGGATACTTGCCAGAGTAGAGCTGGCCCGAGCGGAGCGTTCCCAGCGCTTGCACGTGCCTGTTGGGACGTATGGCTGGCCTTTTGTACCTGACAGCAGAGGTTTCCATCCGCACTGAAGACACACTCACATACAACCCTTCAGAAAAACGTGTTTTACGTTGGTACCTGTTCAATAGTTTGAAATACATTGTAGGCTAATTTGAAACTTGATAATTTCTGAGCACAACTGCCTGTTGCTAAGGCAATGGAAGACTGGGTTCCAGGGGTTACCAGTTAGGTATTTGCTTCCTCCAATAACATTCATGCAGCTAAAAATGCATTGTTCAGCTCCAACACCTGAACCTACAGCCTTTTAAAGTCTGAATTGTCACTGATGGTCAAGTAACATTGTTAGGCCTTGAGTGGACTGTGAAACTATGTGTTTGTTTTAAATGCCACTGTCAGAGATTAATCATATTGGGCAAAAGATCTTTGTCACTAGTAAGAATGCTGATCAAACCAACGTTTGCCTGATTTTCAAAATCCTCTAGTGTTTTACATTTTAACTGCAATCTAAGACACAAACTCTATTCAGTCAGATGCTGCCCATATTTTGAGAGTAGCCTTCCACCCCAAATCCTTCCTCAGTTTGGAGCAAATGTCACATTTCTATTTATTATTTTGAGGAAGAGGATCGTTGAGAGGCCGGGGATCTATTCATCTTGTTTAACCAATAATTTTTCTCACAATTACAAGTGAATAATAAAGCAAATGTAAACTCTGTCAGTTCTTAAAGAAGTGTACTTCCATCATATGTTAGTAGTACAGAATAATACTCATTTTCTCTTCAAGTTTTCTGGCGAACTCTGAAATTCATAAACAGTAACTACAGGGATGTAATTGCCCCATTTCCACATACAGAGTGGAATTCATTTCACTGACATCCGTGACAACAGATCTGGGCTCCCCTTAGAGTCACTGGAGACATTTTTAGGGCAAGACCTATTTATACAAAGATTGTCTCTCATTCGACATATTTGGCTGGATGATTCCCATCTTTATTTCCTGAGGTGGAAAGGAGAATTAACATCCACATACAGGAGAGTATTATGAATGTCTTAAACCATCAACTACTGAAACTTCCTGCAGGTGCACTGCCTGTCCTAATTTCACAATCTTGACTACAAAGGTGTGATTGTGTATGTTTGTTCCTCACAAGAGAAATAAATAAGAATGTGTTTTTCACGTGACCTGTGCTGAGTAGCAGAACCACAGAAACGTGGGATGCATGTTAGTGTGCAGCTCAGGTAAGAGCACACAAAAAATCCTTTGTTTATTGTGGGCAAAAGGGGCGCAGTTCTTGTCCATTAAAGTCACCTAGATTCTTCCATTTACTTCAGTGGAAGAGGATCAAGCTTCAGGGCTCAAGAAAGACAATAAAGATGGTTGCCACATATTTGCATAAGATTAACTCATTACCATTCCTCACCTGGCTTCCCTAAACATCATCTGCACAGTTCCGGCATTGTTTGGCATGGTGATTGGCTCTGGAGCCAGAAAGCAAATCCACCGATCATTTATGCTTTAAAAGAGTAGGTGAAGAAGAGCCACTGTCTGAAAGCTGTTTCCTGGAGAGGAAAACAAGGACGTGTTACTTCAGCCACGAGTGGATAAATCCATGTTGTAAATGACAGAGAATGATCTGTGCGGCTCTACCCATGGCAGCAGGCAGATGCTGCCCCTCAGCTGGTTGGCAGTGTCCCCCTCCTCTAAGGAGCTGCAGTTCCTATGCCAGCCAGGATGCTCCACAGCACCTGTGAGAAGATGGTGTTGTCCAGCTCCTGATGACTTCCAGAGGGCATTCTGAACAGAGTGGATATTCTCAAAAAGGAGCAGTATGGTTCTGCTCAAAACAATCCAACAATATGTCAGTATGCTCTGATGGAAGCAATGATGTCATATAAAAGTGAATTCCTTAACATCTCCTGCCTTGGGCCTATCAACTTCTCAAAACATTTTTGGGTACAGCCACAGGATTAGAATATGGAAGCAGAATGAGAAGAGCTGTAAAAATAGATGAATAGTTATTAAAAAACAAAGCACAAAGTAAACTTAATTTGCACACTTTACTCCATTTTTCACTCTGCTCATGATGAGATAAACAGAACCCATCAATTTGTAGAAAAAAGATGATCTGGATATTACAGCTGTCTTCTTCCCCACATTAATACAAGACAACTGATCTCTAATTTGAGCTCAGAAGAGATTTTTCTTTTAGAGCAGAAAGCTTGGAACTTCTCCAGTTTTTGAACAGATGTTTGCATTTGGATGAGGAAGAACATACATCTCCTGATCAGTGCGAGATATTTGTTACTTGGTGCTAGAGAGCATTTTGATGCAGCTGAGGATGATGCCAGCTGTTTTCAGGAAATGTATTAGTTTATTACCTTACTGAAATTATCTGATGTTAGCCCATGTCTTATATTCAGGTGTCCTACACTTTTATAGATGAAAGAGAAAAATAAATGGTTGTTTACATATGATTTGTGTTCCACCAGATAAATCAAGCCTAATATTTAAGGAAAATCAAAAGCTATGATGTCTGCCATTACAGGGAAGTATCTTCTTTGGATGACTTAATGTTAGAGAAGTTTTCAAGAATACCTTACCTGGGCAAACACACTACTATCTCTGTAGCTCTGGCAAGGACAGCCTTGTCCTGAAGTATTGCCTATACAAAGGACAGATATGGCCTTTCTATATGACCTTTCTATGGCCTATGGCTTTCTTCAGCTGACTTTTTAAAAAGCCCATCTGGCTTGTACTCATTCTTCCTTTTTGTTTCTTTTCTTGGTGTCTTGGAGAATTCTTCATCCTCTTCACCCCACGGAAACCAGAGAAGCATTCCTGCCAAGACATATGTTATAAAAAATGTAGGCCTTTCACAATCACTTGTCCTCATCAATAATGCTGCTTTTCATTATTTTTTTTCACAGGCTGAAACTCTTCCTGGGCTATCAATGTAAAGCTGAAAAAAATCTAACCAACTTGTGTATCATTAGGTGAAACAGGACAGGAATCAGCTATGATTTGAGGATGGACGAGAGGCAAAACTGCAAATGGGGAAAATAAGATTTGGATTAAATATCTGGAAATAGTGTATCACAGTAAAATCTATAATACAATGAAATAATCTTTCACAGAAAGAAGGGGAATACTCTGATTTTGACTTTTAAAAACTACACTGGGAAATGATAAATAAACAAAACTGTCGGAATCTATTCTTCATGAAAAGTGGAAAAAGTTTAGAGGCATATAAATAAAAATAAATGAATTGAATACAGGACTTGTGTGTGTTACTTACTCATGGAAGACAATGACTGAGGCGGGTTTTATGCAACACACCCTAATAACACATCCCTGATAGCACTGTGAACATCAACCTCAAGCTGACAATTCTCCACTTAGTGGAGAGGGTGTGTGGAAATGTATGGTCATTCTGCCTGTCCATCTCTACAAATAACAGGGTTTTGCTCTACCATGCCTCCTCTTATCTCCAGATTATTCTCACAGTCATCAAAAGATAAGACATAGTTGGGTTCCAGAGGTTATCAACCTGCACACTTGAGTCCAATCCATCAGAATTCCCCAGTGCTCACCCCTAGACATTTTGAGGCATGATCAAACCGGATAATTCAGCCTGCTATGCTTGCTTTCCTCCCTGCTGAGGCTTCAAACATGCAGCAAGCAAAGGCTTATTTTTCCTAGGGAAATCTGGTCTAACGTTACTGCTGCATTCTTGAGACTATGCAAAATTTAAATCTTTACTTCCGCGTTCAAAAGCAGCAGGGAACATTTACATTGAGGAAAAGTTATCTGAGCTCTGCTTTACCTTAGATACCGCTTCCCCCATAGTGACAAACAGCAAGTTTTCAGGACAGAAACCACCTGTAACAAATGTTACAAATTATTCTAAAAAGACTTGGCTATTTCTTTACCAACAGCGCACACATAGTTTGTCAGAAAAAAGCAATGCCAAAATGTTATTTTTAAATTAACATTTAATTGCAATTAACATTTAATTTTAAATAACATGTTAATTTGTAATGAACATTTTTACTTTATTTTTGTGCTCTATAGGGAAAATCTCTATTTGTCAGCTTTGTTTCTTCATGAGATGGCGGAACAACACAGCCATTCAAATTTAATATAAGCAGAAACACAACCTCTCTAAACAGCCAACATCTTGTATCATTTATATTAAGCCAGGTCCTTTTGCACTGGTGCACAGGTAGCGCTTGCCTGTACAGTAAGTGTTATCTGTTAATACTATATGATAGAATTCAACTGATGAGGCTTCAGTTACTCAGAAGTAACAGCAACAAACACCATACAATAAAGTTTTAGCAGTTTACTCACAATGGAAGTGAACTAGGTTATTTTCACTTTCTAAATCTATTTGTGCAAAAATGAGGCAAGTAGCATAAAGTGATCCGAGGCTTGGCTTCATTAATCTGAGCTGTCACAAGACACAAAAAAGAAGCAGCTGGTTTTACGGGTGTTATGAATTTTAAGATGAAAGTGTCCTCCTAAGAACACGAACACAATGAGTTGCAGACTTCCTGTTTTCCTGGCCACAGTGACATCAGTGTAATAAAGAATGTTTTGAAAGTACTGCCTACAACTTTGTTTTCATTAGTTTTTAAGAACTTGCCAGCGCATTGCTGACTTGGGCAAAGCTGTCTCTCTACAACTACAATTACTCAACATCTTAGACACAGACGTATGAAAATCACCGTCATGTAGGATACCAGCTCAGCAGCTGCATGAGTTAAAAGTTAAGGATGTGTTTAAATACTTTCACCAACTGAAGTCTTATGAAAATAATACTTGCAGACTGCCATTACGTGAGATGCTGATCTGTGGGCTGGTCAGATGAAGTCAGCGAGGTTCAACGCACTAATTTTGTTGTAGGACTAGCCATGGAGCCATCTGGCACAGATCATGTATTCACAGAATCGTAGAAAAATGTAGGCTGGAAAGGATCCTCTGGAAGCCACCAAAGCAGAGCCAGCGTCACAGACAGATCAGGCTCTGCCAGGCCTCATCCAGCTACGCTCCAAAAATATCCAAGGATGGAGACTGTATAACGTCTCTGTGCAACCTGTGCTGCTGCTTAACTGCTACTCTAGACCATGACATCCTGATATGTCATCTGCAGGATTAGTGGATGTAGTCTTTTAGTGTTGATCACTTACCAATAGATAGGAATGAAAGACAGAATGTTTTTTGGGGGGATTGGATTTTTTTTTTTTAATTTTACCCCTGAATTCAATAATCTCTGATGCTGTTCTAAGTTTGACAGATGTCATTTTTTTTCCCCACTTTTTTTCAGGTTCCTGAAATACAAATGCAACATATTGCAAAATGTACAGGTCTCCAGGATGTTTCAAGACTCCACAAGACTTTTTTTCCTGATGATTATCAATTATTATTCATGCAGTAAAGTTGAGAAAAATGTCTGAAAGAGAGGTGGGGATGAAATCTCAATCCTTTAGTAATTCTATCTGCTTTATATCATTCTCCCCGTAGGAAAAAGTATATAGCTAAAAAGTATATTTCTACTTTTGTTTCCTACTATATTTGTTGCAGCCAGTATTTGATACAAATTCTGCAACAGCCTTGGGAAAGACAGGATACTCTATCAAAATTGGGAGATTTGTTGGCAGGCGAGTGGGTTTCAAAAGGCTAAACTTCTTCGATGCTTTATTTAAAATTTTCTGAAACGATTCCACAGGATAAAATGTCACTCATCTTCCCTACGTAGTAGTTTATCACACATCATTCTGCCCTTCTTTAAAGCTCAATCAGGTAGCTCTTGTTACAAGTCAAAACTGCTGCTTCTTACAGCTGGAGGATATGAATCCATTAGATGTCTCACCCTATCAACTGCTACGCTGGAAAAACCCTCACTGTGGAGCACTCCTGCGTACCAGGGAGAAGCGTGCCTTTCCTGCACACAGCCTGTCACTATGCTGTGGGTACAAACCTCACCTCCTGATGAAAACTGCTCTTCAGAAGGAAGTTGCAGATACAGCTCACAACAGTGTTTGGGAGAGAAAGACGCAAGCCATCTGCAAACAATTTAATGCGCATATATGTTTTATTGCAATAAGACTTACTCGAATTCCCTCCTGTCAGACACGATGCCTTTGGGAGGGCGCGTTTGGAGAGATTTAGGGCCATCAGTGCTGACAGATTATTTTGTATGCCAAAACATTCCAGGGAAATGAGAGGACGGTGCAACGGGTAAGTTCTCGGCACCCAATGTAAAACTTGTTCACTTTCCTGCTTGCTCAAATATCCTTTGTATCGTCTCCTGAGAACGAGGGAGGGTTCAGGGATATGACGGAAAATGCGGTGCAGTACCCCCAGGGAGCAGGGGTAATCCCGGCGGCAGCCGCAGCGCGCCCCCGAGATAAGCGCCCCGGAAAGCGCGAATAAACCCGGGGGCCTGACCGAGGAAGGGCGTTCATCAGCGCCAAAGAACACACCCCCGAGCGCAGGAGGAGGCACGCCCCAGGGACACCCCTGGGTCTCTTCCCCTCAGACACTCACGGTCCTCTGAGCCGGGTGGCAGCGCCGCTCCCCGCCCTGCGAACAACTCTGCCGCGGCAGACGCTGCCTGAATGCTGCCGGTAACCCCGCGCGGCTTACACCGGCGCTTATGGCTCCGCTCTTCGCCGTCCCCGCACGCAGCGGCAGCAGGGCCGCGCCCGCACCAGGGAAAGGCGGCAAGCGCCGCGGCGAGGGGCCGCCGCGGGCTGTCCCCTATGGCGGCGGGCGCGAGCGCCGCGGCGAGGGGCCGCCGCAGGCTGTCCCCTATGGCGGCGGGCGCGAGCGCCGCGGCGGTGCCCGAGGGACGAACGCGCGCGGCCGTTGGGAGAGCCCCCGCCCCGCCTCGCGCGCGTGGCGCCTCAGCGCCCCCCGCAACGGCCGCCCACACCCGGGCGCTGCCGGGGCACCTGGCGCGGGGAGGGGCGGGGCCAGCCGCTCGGTCGCAGCCACCTCCCTCCGCGCCGCCGTCAGGCTGCGGGTCGCGCGTAGTCCCCCGCGGCGGCCGCCTGCGTTAGGCGGAAACCCCGCCCTCCCTGCCCCCGCGGGGGTCACCGCTCCGCCCGGGCGCGGAGGCAGCGGGCGCTTTAAGAGAGGCTCCGCCTCCGCGCTTCCTCCCGCCCCCGGCCGCGCGCCGGGCCAGTAGGAGCGGGCGAGAGGGGAAGGCGGGAGAATGCGAACCCCTCGCAGCGCCGCCAGCCGCGCCTTATAAGGGCAGGGCCTCGCGCATGCGCGCAACCCGGCGGCCAGGGGCGGGGGCTCCGAGTGGGTTTTGCTTCGGCGGCGGCACCGCGGCGGGAAGGAACGCGGGACCCCGCGGAGGGGTGGCCCGGCCCGGCGGGGCGCTCACCTCCCACCGCTCCCAGCGGCACCTCGGCCTGGCCCGCGCAGCTCGGGCCCCGGCGGGCAGAGGGGCGGCGGAAGGAGGGAGCGGAGCGGGGCCGCCGAGGGGACCCCGCGCCCGGTGCGGGCGGCGCGGCGGCGGCGGCGGATGTGCTGCTGGCGTGGGGGGATGATGCTGGCGGGGCCGCAGCTGGTGGCGGGGCCGGCGGCGCCGGGCGGGGAGCGGGCCCGGCTGCTCTCGCTCTACGTGCAGGACTACCTCGAGTGCGTGGAGTCGCTGCCGCTGGACATCCAGCGCAACGCCTCGCTGCTGCGGGAGATGGACACGCAGTGCCAAGGTGGGCGCCGCCGCGGGACGCGGCCTCCACCACAGGGCACCGGGCGGGGGGGTGGGGAAGGAGGGAAGGAAGGGGGGCGGCCGCCCGCCGCACATGCGCCCGGCGCGGAGGGGCCGGGGCCGGCCCGGAGGAGGGGGGTGGGCGCCGGGATGGGCTCCCCCCGGCGGGGCCTGCGCGGGGCTGAGCCCGCGGTGGTGCTGGGGGGCTGCACTCGGCGTCTGCCGGGGCGGGCGGTGGCTGATCCCTCCCGGGGGAGGGCGCCCCGCGGCGGCGGCGGCCCCGCCCCGAGGCGGTAAGAGCCGGCGGTGCCTCGCTGCCCGGTGTTAGGCCCTGGCTGCGCGCGGGGGCCCGCTCCTGCCCCGCTTTTGCCCCGCTTTCCCCCGCCGGTCAGCCGCACTGATCGAACTGGTGGCGGTGCTGCTGGTGGTGGGGGCACGGGGATCGGTTTCACTGCTCCCTCTGCCCCGCCGCCGCCGTGCGGGGTGGGGGTGCCGCCGCCCGGCGGAGCCATGTCCCCGTCCCACGGTGAATCGCCGCTCTCCGGCCCGCGGGCCCGGGACGCTGGGGTTTGTGTACGGGAGGGGCTGCACAAAGTGTTGTCAGGCTCCCTGGGGCGATGGAGAGGGTCCGTGGAGCGGGAAGTTGCCCTGAACTTCAGCCAGAGACTCGGCTTCCTCCGAAGTGCGGGGTACGCATCACTTAAAGCCCTTCCACCTCGCACTCCTGGGCTACAGAGCTGCCGTGTCTCTTAATTACTGCCCTACCGCCTAATGAGAAGGTGGGATCTACTGAAGAGCGTTTCTGCTTGAGACGCGCAGCAGAGGACGAGCGGGGTGGGCCCGCCGCAGGAGTGGGGGCATTGGGTCCGGTGGGGTAGGAGCTAGAGCCGCATCTCCCTCCCCCCCTCCCTCGTGGAAGGCTCCCTTCGGTTAAGGCCTTTCCAACGTTAAACGGGCCACCTCGGAAGACAGCTGTTGTAAACGGATTCTTTCAGTTATCTTTCTGATTACCCAGGAAGATACATAAGAACAGGCTTTTGTAAGTTTTCTGTGTTTTTAAAGTCTAAAGGGCATAGACTTGTCTGCAGCATTTCGAATTCTTAGGGCTGGACTGCCTAGCTGCTCTTCACCTGATCTGCGGTGACAACACTCTTGAGCTGTCTTGAATGCATTCAGTCTTTTATTTAGGCTGTATCTCCTATATCACAGAAATCACAGAATATATTATTCCTATATATATTCCTCCGGACACTAATACAATACTGGGCCAAAGCAGACATTTTGTTGCTAGTTTTATCAAAGTCTTCAACTGTTTTTTTTTTTTTTAAAAAAAAAAAAAACCCTAAAAAATTGATAAAAATATTTCAGACACAAGTCCAAAGATGTAAAAGCAGTACTATGTAATTTCAGCTAATTTAAAAGGTAGTGATAGTTCATGCAAGAGGGACAAAGCCATTCCTGTGCTTGGAAACTGAAATCCTTTTAACTTTTATTAGCTCTACCAAACTTAATCAGATTATCTGTAATGAACACTTGGCCCTGGTTTGTGTTGGGTTGGGTTTTTGTGGGTTGTGTGTTTTCCTTTGTTTTGTCCTTTTTTCTTTTTTTTTTTTAAATGGGGTTTTCAAAGCTATTTAGTTAGGTGTATGGATGCCTTCTTTAATCTCAGGGACCAACAAAGGAGTTCAGGGAACTTGCATCTCTGTCAATCCAGAAGTTCTTTCCTCTTTTTAATGGATGGTGATCCATTTAAAGTGTTCAGCATATCTTCATGGGCTGCATTTAGGGAATAATCAGCGTAGGATGAATGTTGTTCTCTGTCACAGTGTGAAAAAGGGAACAGTTATTGCTTGTGGGTTCTTCTTGGCAGGGCATTCCCAATATGGGAAATCTGTGTAATTACACCTACACTTCCCCCCACCTAAAAAAAAGCTGCGTGGGAGATAATGTGGCTATGGCATAGTACAACACCCTATGAAGAACCTTACTCCATGCTTTTCAGCAGCAGAGAGAGTACAATTTCTTTTACTGCCCCCTAATCAGGGCAACAGGCAAGAGATGCAGCTGGAGATGCAGGAAGAAAAACCTTGTGTTTTTAACGGTAGCTGGAATGCTAGTATTAATGAAAAAAATATGTTAAATGAGTTATTGGACAGGCAGAGTAGTCATTTTCGTCTAACCCTAGTGAAACTCTGGAACCAAACAAAATGCTTTTGGCTCTTGTTGTCGTACAGGTTTCAGTATATAGTAAAAAGCGGCTGTTCACGCTTAAGCTACTGTTTCCAGATGTCAGCAGGAAAAAAAAAGTGACTGTGAACAATGTTCACAAGCTCAAATCATTTCACAACTGTACAATGCAGACAACTTCTTTAAAAATGGTAGCCAGTTTGTGAAGCATAGGTCTTTGAGAGGGAGATTGTACTGCATACCTTCTTGCTTTAGAAATTAATAGTTTAGTATCATTCAAAAATTCCCTTGCTTGTTCAAACAAAATCCTTAAGTTGTTTCTGAAGGAACCAGTACTGTATCTGACACTGTGCATCAGGTCTCACTGACAGTTCTACTTGTGTATTTCCTTCCATGTTAGGAATTTGTCTTTTATGTCTAGTGTAACTTTTACCCTGGAAAATACTATTTTAAAATAAAAGTACAGACTAAGATTGGTTTATAAGGCATTTGTTAATCTCACACTTGAGTTCATTAAACTTGCTTCTAAGAACTAAATTTAATGAGAGATTCATAGCAGTTCTTCCAGTTATTTTGCATGACTTGCAAGAAGAAAAAAAGCTTAGAAGTCAAACTGTAAGCCACTCGTTACTAGGAGCTTAAAAATACTCTGTGATGCACTAAACAGTAGGTCACCTCTTCTGAAAAATTCAGCCTCTATTTAAAATGCAACTTGCTGTAGTTTGTCTGTCTCGGTAATAGAAAAAGTGTCGAGTGGTTTAAGTTGATTTACATCTCTGATTGTAAATTTGCTGGTGTGTAACTTCAGTTGTCATACTCCTTTTATAACTATGTCTACTTGAAAGTGTAATACTAAACCTTTAGATGAATAAGAAGGGGAAGGCAGGTGACCTGGATTTCCTAGTTCTGGAGCATTATATATCACAATATATAATGAATATATGAATTCTAAGTTTCTTCCTGTGATACAATAAGCTATTGCTTTGGTTTCTAGGCCGAGCCTACTAGGCTAAGAACTCTCAGCAGAAAGTTGTGCTGTCAGATGGAGGAATGATCTGGAGTATCCACGTTCCAGCAGCCTCAGTCCCCTTTCTCGTGTTATCCTTTCTTTTTCCAGTGGCTAAAAGAAGTCTGCTTTTTCTCAGAACTTGAGAATTTTTTCTTGCAACAGACAGTGATCCTAAACACTGATTTGATGACCACATGCAACTTGAACAAAACATCTGATCTAGCCCACTATTGTATACTATAATTAAAATTTATACTATTTCTCATAAGTTAGAAATAAATTTCTATATTTTCTTGAGCATGTTCCATCTTGTGTAATTATTATTATCTTTATTTTATAGAAGCGTTAAAAGAAATAGATGATGTTTATGAAAAATACAAGTCGGAAAATGATCCCGTTCAGAAGAAGCGGTTGCAGCAGCATCTTCAGCGTGCGTTGATCAACAGCCAAGAACTCGGAGATGAAAAAATTCAAATAGTTACTCAGATGTTAGAACTGGTAGAGAATAGAGCCCGGCAAATGGAAACACACTCTCAGTGTTTTCAAGATCTGTCTGAGAATGAAAAGCCTCTAGAAAAGGCAAAGATGGAGTCCTGCCAGCCAGAGAGATCTTCACGTAGACCTCGTCGCCAGCGAACCAGCGAAAGCCGTGATCTGTGCCATATAGCAAATGGTATTGATGACTGTGATGATCAGCCACCTAAAGAAAAAAGATCTAAATCTTCCAAGAAGAAAAAACGTTCCAAAGCCAAACAAGAGAGAGAGGTTTCACCTGTAGAGTTTGCAATTGATCCCAATGAACCAACTTACTGCTTATGCAACCAAGTGTCTTATGGGGAAATGATAGGATGTGATAATGAACAGTGTCCTATCGAGTGGTTCCACTTCTCGTGTGTTGGACTCACCTACAAACCAAAGGGGAAATGGTATTGCCCCAAGTGCAGAGGAGACAATGAGAAAACGATGGACAAATGTACTGACAAATCAAAAAAGGATAGAAGATCGAGGTAGTGAAAGCAATTCATGTTTTAAAGAGTTGCTCCTTTTATATTAAAATGTTTAATTTCCAGAGAACGCTGTTTTAGGAAATGCATAAGACTATGCAATAATTTTTAATCTATAATATTAATGGAGTATTAAAAGCTGTTATACCTTCTGTGATCTTTAACTTTCTGCACTGAATAACCAAATAGTTGAAACAGGATGGCTTCAGACCTTCACAGAAGACATTACAAGCATATGGCGCTTGGTTTCAATTTAACCCCATTAGTATTTTAAGAACCTTGTGAATCTTGAAATAATGGTGGTGGGAAAGATACTGAAGAACTTTTCGTGTTACGGGAAAGGTATTGAAAGGCCTCACGAAACTGATAGCATCTTAACAACTGAATTTGTTCTTTATCCCAGGTCTTAAGTTTTCAGTTTTTGTGTTAACATCATACATTTGGAATTAGGGTTTTTGAATTCAGCTGTAACTGTAAAAGTCTTCCGAGCTAAAAGCAGACCTCCTTAGTGACTTTCATTTGACCAGTATGTTATTTCAAGGAAGAAAATACCACTAACTTAAGCTTTTTTTTTTTTGGTCAATATTAAACTCTTGTCTTTGTGACTTTACACTTTGGAGTCAGTTTTTGAATGTGATAGAATTATGGTGTATATGAGGTTTTGGATATTAGCAGGTTTTGTTTGGGTTCTGTTGAGCATTCTGATGTGGTCGTTACTGTTTAAAATGGTCTCTCTAATGCGGAAACCATTTCCTTCATTGTTTATGTGTTGCCACTGCCTATATAAGCCTTGAAGTGGTAAAAAGATCCCTTGAGAACAGGAGATATTGACATCTCAGAGAACAGAAATTGCAAATGTGATGAAATCTTTGTCATAATCTCTAGAGAGCTGAAACATGACTGGTATTCTCTGGGATGTAAATTTTGCTTTTCCTTAAGTAGTATTTATGTATGTGTGTGGCCACACCTGGGTTTAGGCACAGCACCACAGTTCTTGGACTTTGGCAACTATCTAAAAAGCCTGAGGGCCAAAGCTTTCAATAAATGGTTTGATAGATAAAAAGAACAAAACATAAGCATGGCTGGCACAGAGCCAGTAGACAAATCCTAGCAGGTTTCTGACAGGCTAAGTAACAGTGTTGTCCTGGAGTATGCTGGTAGTGTCTAAACACTACTTGAGTGGCAGTTAAAAGTGAACTTCCTCACCCCCACACCTTAGAGGAGGTAGAAGAAAGGTGAAAACAGCTCTTTCTGCTCCTTTGCAATGGGAGATGCTAATCGAGAAGTGAGTGGTGTACCAAAGCTTGCACCTCGGGTTCCTGCTCAACAATATTCTTCCTTGAGATAGCCTGTGCCCTGGCAGGCTTGGCAAGGCAGGCACAGCAGCTCTGCAGGGCTGGGTGGGAGGGTTATCTCCAAGTGGGCTGCAGGAGCTCAGAAGTCCCTGTAGGTCTCTGCTTTTTGCTGCTAACATCTCCCTTGACAGCAGAGAGGGTGAAGTGACACCATCTCTGGCTAAGTCTGATGGAAAAGCAGTTGTGCTGAGTTGAGAGTAGCCCAGAAGGCAGCTGAGCAAAAGCAGTCCACAGTGCATGAGTGCCATCAAAACTTCCTCCTGCATCTTCACTAGAGGGTTGTGATGGCTGTGGCTGGAGGGCTGGATGCATTGTGCTTGGCATAAAGGAAGCCTCAGTGCTGTTGGGCCCAGACGGTATAAACCAATGTGCAGGACTCAATATTACAAGGTACATAAAATACCAAGCCTGTTTCCACACTTATTTGACTCTTTAACGGGATTTAGCACTTGCAAGTAATAGTAATACTAGTTAATGTGTGGCAGGGGAACATAAAGCCAGTATTTTGAATTTTTGCTCTAAAATTGTAGACTAAGTGGACTAGCTCCACTGGGGAGACCTGTACCACAGTCAGCAAACAGTTCTTGCAGGAAACTACTGTAAGGGCCCTGGCCATCAGCAGTAGGAGAGAAGGTAAACTATCCCAAGGCCCTGTCTTGCTTTCCAGGGATAGTGGCTAGTCTGAGATTCCAAAGATAGGCTTCTTGAGGAGGCTGGATCATGGCTGCTGATGGAGAATGATCAGGCTAGCTGTTAGAGACAAGTGTTGTAAGTCCTCCTCTGTGCCTTTTAATCCTGTTTCTATTTGTTACAGCTTAATTATTATTCAATTTTCTTCTTGGGAAGACTGGTTGGAAGCCTTGGGCTGGGGGTTGTATCAACATCTAGTGTCTACCTAAAATGGGGATGCATCACAAATAAACACTGAAGTTGCAGAACAAAGTACAAGTGAAATTGTAACTATTAATGTTACTAATTTACCTTAAAAAGTTCTGCATGAATTTCTACTGGCTAAATCCAGAATACTTTTTTAAAGGCAGAGAAGAAAGCTGGGAGCCTCATAAAATTGTTCATCTGGAATAATTGCTAAAGTAGGAAGTATGTTGTGGTGTTACAGAGAAAACTTTAGATTCTGAAAGTGGTTCAGATATATATCTAATGCAGGGATGCTTTCTTTTATGCTAATGGCACTTCTAGTAGGGAATATGAATTCTCAAATTTTCCAGTGAAGGTCCTGCTGGGGAAACCACACTTGCTTGCCTAATATATGAAATCGGTGAAATGCAGAAATAATTCAGTTCATAAGCAGATTAGCAGTGTGCCTCAAATATACATGGATGCATCTAAAATTATCTCTTTTGAACACTCTAGCTAATTTGTTGTTAAAACATAGATGAGAAAAGATCTGATGTTGTCTGGCATTTAGCATTTCACCACTTTTTTAACCAAACCCAGATTTTGTGGTTTTGTATCTGTTTTCATAGAAGATCAATGGTAATTACTGAAGACGCACTTAAGATGCTAGTATGAAATCAGAAAGGTAAGTAGAGAACTCTTTATGTTGCTTCTTAATGTTGAGTTTCTTTTCTTAAAGGTATGAACCTCATTAGTGAAGTGAAAAGGAAAAGTAAACAGTTAAATCACTTCATCTTCAAGATATGTATTTACTGTCAGGGAGTAAGTCTAGCTTATTGGAAAAAAAATGCACAAACACTTTGGAAGTTGATGGAAGTGTAGGTAACTACACAGTAAATTCCTTCCTCTTTGTGAAAATTAATGCTAATTAATCTTAATTCAGCGTAGGTTACATTTTGTTTTCTTGAAGCTTATGAAAATACAGTGCACTTCTGAGTTCTTGCTGTTTTGCCTTTCAGTTTTGAAGTAATGGAAGTTCATCAGGAGCAAAAAGTCTCGATAAACTATTTAAAAGGAAAGGTGTCAGAGCAAGAGTGTTTCTTGATCACTGTCCCAGGGGCCAGTTTGATTAATCTTGACAAAATAATAAGGTTAATCAAACCAAACTTTAAAGCAAAACAAAAATACGCCGAATAGCTTACTGTTTTGAAAGCAAAATGAGTGATTTAGTAATATTTGTTGTCTATATTATAAGGCCATCTTGCTATCTCCAGCAGTTAATGCTTTTTTGTTTTGGTTTGGTTTTTTTTGTACCCCGGAATTCTGGCAGGTCTGGAATTGTACACAAGATTAATACAGGTTTCCTCCAGTAGCTGATTCTTACTTTATTCTGTTGTGTCAGTTGCCTGAATCCAAATACAGTTAATTACCAGCCATGATAGGTACAAATTCTTTAAGTGTAGTCTTCTGCACACTGTTGTACATTCATACCTGTTGATTGCTAAAAAGCACAACGATAATACCTGCATATTTAAAGTAGTTTTAACTGTATTTCCCTGCCAAGCATTAACTAATCTACACACCCAGAAATGGTAATGTGGTATCTGGTACAGAACGATGGTAAGTGAAATGCCCCTTTCTTCCTTGAATGTATTTAAGGATTTTCCATTTTGGATGTTCTTGAGCTGAAGTGGGCCTTTGTGAAGAAGATGGTGTTGAAGACTTTGTCCTTAATTTAAAAGTCTCTAACTTCAGTTTGAAGGAAACAACTACAGTTTGTCTGAATTCATACTTAAAAATGAGCATTTTGGAACTTCTGTGGCTTGTACCATTTCTGGCTGCAACAGATCTCTTAAAATCTTAATCTGGGTTTTTATTATTTAGATTCAGCTGGCTCTGAACTGCACCCTGTTCCGTCTCCCCTAAAACCCAACCAGTCTATTGGGACACGACTGCAGCAATTGCCACACCAGCAAGTTAAGGGTGTAGAGTTCTTTCTCCCTCTTCTCTGCATACATATTTCTTCTGTTAAGAGGTCTCATCTCCAGTAGCTTTGCAAGTCTTTGACACTGGTTCCTCAGAAAAAAACACCACAGATTTCATATAAAAGCCCAACTTGTTTTAAATGCTGCAATCTAATCTAGGCTTTTTGTTTTCCCAAACATACCTGAATCTAAGGGAACGGTGATAAAAGCCCCTGCAAATTGTGAAGATACTGTATCACATCAGGTCACTGCGTCTGAAGTTCTACTGCATGTTTCACAGCTAGTGCTATGTAGGTAGCTATTGCTTGCTGAAGCCTGCTTTAAGTTCAGAGTGACAGAGGTTTTAGTACTGAAAGGCAGCCTGTCTACTCAGTGAGTCTCAGCAAAGAAATGTATTGTGGGCAGAAAAAAGCAACTTGTTTATGCCATAGCTTAGAAGTAGCATATCTTCTCTGCCAGGCCTAGCAACCCTGGCTAGTCTCTGCCAAGGAGGCTTGAGGCAGCCAGGTATGGTTTGGCTTGTGGAATGCCACAGACCAGACAAATTGGCCAAGATGTATGTTGGGAAGGTCTGCATTAGACCAGTGAGATCAAGTGAGGAAAGTAGTGGCACTTGCTGTTTTGTGTGAGTTTCCTATGGGAGCCTAACTCAAGAAAGGTTGAGAATCTTGAACGGAGATGTGTATCTCGCTGCAGTTCAGAGTGAGGCGCCTGTTCTTGAAGATACGCACTTTGTACATTATTCACCTCACCTCCCAAAACTTATTTGAGCTACTGCAAGCAGTTTCCTTGGCTTCTACTCCTTCCATTATGGCTTTCTGGATTCTATTCACGATGCGTAGCTGTTCTTGGACACAGAGAACAATTATGTCTCTGAATAGCTGTCTTTAAGAGATCCAAGGTGCTTGTGTCTTTAATCATCAGATAGTCCAGTTTTCTTCTTTCTTCCTGGCTGCTAGTGAATACTTCTCCAAATAAGTCTTTTTTCAGTGAAGCGGACAGTTGGTTTTGCATCTGATCCTCTCAAGATGACGAGCAGGGCTGTCACTCAAGTCCACAAGAATTGTTTTTCTATCCAGTCCTAGTTAGGTAAGAGATTTTGCTGTCAATGTTAAAACCAGATGTTACTGTGCAACTGTTCAAGTGCCACAGACTTACATCTCCTAGAGGAAAAAAAATGTTCGTTTTTCACTATTAAGCTCCATGAAAGAACTTGAACTAATCTTTTTTTTGTGCTAATTTTCTGATTACTGTGCAGTCTTTGAAACAGCTAGAAGATTACAGATTTCCACTAGAGCTGGCCAGTAAACAATTCTATTTTGTGAAAGTTTTAGCAAATTTTTCATTAAATGAAGCTGTATTTCACTTTCAATCCAGGTTTCTTTTTAAGATCAAGCTCATCTTACATCTGAATACTTTGGTTTTTGGTTGGGGTAGGGTAAGGAGTTCTGAAAGCTTGCTTTGATGAAGTGTCCATTTTTTTTTTTCCATCTATCTGCATTCTTTTCATTTACTAGCTAGGGGAAGTTGAGTTTTAAGAAAGTCAGCAATGTTTTAAGTCTTTGCTGCAAGTGTGAGACTAGACTGCATCTCTGTTCTGCTGCAGCTGTGTTCTAACAGAACATGACTGACTATAGCATGGCCAGTTTCATACTTTTCAGAGATGCACTTCATGCATTGCATGCTTCTTTTTTTCTTAAATATACATCGAGGAAGTTGTAAGTAGCATACACACAGATTCAGACTGTAATGACTTCTGTTCCAAAGTCCTGTTTTCCGGTGTAGGGATTAGCGCTTAGTGAGCATATAGAAAATAAAATCCTCCTCAGAGTTTTGCTTCTGCACACCTAAGGAGTACCTCCACTGAAAATGGTGACTGGTGAATGAATTTCACTACCTAGAGTGATTAGCTGTGTACATTAAGGCTGCAGAAAGTTAGAGTTTCTAGTTGGAAGAGTGAGTGGGAAGCAACTTGGGTACTTCTGTGTTTGAATGTAGTGTGATTTAAGAAGCCTAAAAGGAAACTTTCATCTCCTGCTGAGAAACAGACTAAAATAAAAAGAATTCTAGAACCTTTGAGAATAACTTTCAGTAGAGAAATTAGGATAAAATCCTGCCCCAATTTAAATAAAATTCTGTTGAGCAGGGTTCTACCCAGCATACAGATTTCCAGCTTCCTTTGACTAAAGTCTAAAAAAAGATTAAAGCTCCATGGCAACTGCTATCTTAACTCCTGACAGCAATAGTATAAATTACATCTTGGAAAAACCTAATACTGAAAGTTTTATTTAGGTCACCAGTCAGGCAAGGAAATGGTAGGCTGATAGGTACCACCCCAAACATCATTTTGCCCCTGCATGGTCTCAATGAGGCTGAGATTTTTTGGGGAGGCAAACTAGATGTTATGTAATCATATGTGGTATGAATTTTTAAAATCTGAGAAGTTTTAGGTGTGTAAATTTGTTTCATACTTTTGGGGAAAAGACTGCAATTTACTTGCAGCTGTACCCTTCCCGTGAGGAATACAGCAAGGTTCATCCGAGGGACAGCAGCCTGGACAGGTACAATGTGAGGTTTCCACAGCAGCTGCCTTTGCTAGCAGTGGAGGAAAAGTATTAGTTTATTATTTATTTTTATGGTGAGGGGAGGGAGATGGACAGAGATTGTACAATTAATTAATTTGCCCATAGGTGCCCCAGCATCCATACTTGTGCCATGGAAGCTACGTCCCTTTCATATGAAGATATTTCTTGCTATTTGAGGTTAACAATAAATAGATTATTATTTTGAGTACTGGAGGTGAATATAAATGGACATTAAAAGTCTAGAGTCAAGGGAACCTGTGGTAGACAACAACGAAACCCCCCAAATTTCTGTTATTTGCCGATAGTAAGTACCAATATTTCCTTAGTTCCACTTTCGTGTTCTTTTTTTGACCCTGTGCTCTCTGGACTATGTGCTTTTCAGGCCTTGAAGAATACCTTTAATTATTATCTGAGAAACACTTTATTGGAGCCATTAGAATAGCTTGGTGCCCAAGATGGGGAGGGATTGGTAACTGGGATCATCAATCCTGCTCTCCAGTGCAGGGACAAAAAGGGGGCTGCATGCTCCCTAGACTGTCAGCTGCTACTGGCAGACATAGAATTATTCTGAGGCTCCTTTTGAGCTCATCAGATAGCAAAGTTTAAGTCTTCAATATCCTTTTGAAAAGAGAAAGTACCCATCATTTCTCAAGTAAAAATAAAACGCAGATAATATCAAAACCATACTAGAGTTGCAGCCCACTATATACCTACGTTATTGCCTACTTAGAAATTTTGCCATGTAAATTTTTAATACTAACATGCTGTCTATTACTGGAGAAAGATAAGAAATAGAATTGTAGAAGCATCACCAGTACAATAATCAGTTTTACAGACCTGTAAGTAGGACTGCTTTTGCCCTTTCCTCCAGCAGCTTGACTCTGCTGATCACAGTATGACATATGCCTTTGTAACCTGGAATAATGGTATGCTGTGGTGTTCAAATGGATCCCAGACTTTTATCCTGTGAACAGATAATGAAAACATAGTCAAATACATATAGATAATTCTATAAGAAAAAACCTAAATGTTTTTTTCTCCAAAGGTGTAATATTGAGATGCTAACAAACAAGTGCACTGTCAGTTGAAAATGGTGAGTTGTGTAAGTTAACCAGCAGAGCTGGGACATGGGATGCAAGAAAATCTCACTAAAACAGCTTTTAGGAGAGTTTTTAAGTTTTAAAAATGGTATATGATGTGGATTTCTGAGTATCAGTTAGGTCATGCAGTTTCTGCATCAGTGAAGAACTGTATTAATTTCATAAAACTTGGAAAAATTGAATGATAATTGAAATAATACAGAAACAGACCATTGAGCATTTTCTAAATAAAAACAAATACTTTGGCTATGATTTTCAGTGCAGTAATGAGGAATCTAAAGATAGTATATACTGGAGTGGCTACATTATGTTTTATTTAGCAATAGCGGGTAATAATTTTGAGTCTTTCCCCTCTTACACTATTGAAATATTTGTAGTAAAGTGTGAAGGTACTTCTGGATGATTTTATGTAAAGAACATTGCAATAGGATTTGTGATGATCATTACCAGAGCTATTCTAAACTTGCCTTCAGAAGACAAGCCTCCCCATTCCCAAAGCACTGCCAGATGAGGGAGGCTAACGGAGTGGGTGTTCATTCTCAGGTGTGTGCAGCAGTTGGCCTTGCTGTGGAGAGTGTACCCAGTGCATTAGCTGATGACACCTTACAAGCCACAAGGCTTGTCTTCCTCTAAGTGTGCTGTGCACTTTTGAAACCTGCTTGAGGGTTTAATATGATGCTTCCTTGAAAAGTGACATTTTAAGTATTTAGATTTTTCTTTAGAGAAATCCAAATGTTTTGTCACACACTTGTGGCTGTAGCCATGGAGACAGAATTGGTTTTGGGGAAGCAGGTCAGATGCAAGTCTCATATTTAATAATTTAATTTTTTTGCTAACACCTCTCTCTTGTATTTAATGACTTGTCATCCATACTTGCTGGCATGAGGTACAACAGCAGAGAAGAAAGCACCCATGGATTTCAAAGGCTTGACTTTGTGGAGTGCACCAGAGTAACTGACCTGCAGCTTCAGTAACTGCCAACTGCAAAAGGCTGTTAAGACTTATGAGAATTAAATGAACTGAGAAGAAATTTAAAACTTTTCTTAATAATTCATATCATGCAAGTCCCTCACAGGAGGAATGTCCTGACTGTAAGGAGAAATATTTCTGCATCCATTCTGTCTCTGAATTAAGGATTTAAAAAAAAAAAAAAATAGTTAAGTCCTGATATTTTGAAGCTTCTAGGCAGAAGTTTATTAAAAAAAACTGAGTAGGAAAAAGTTACTATTAAATTAAGATCATGTTAGTATGCTTGCTAAAATAACAGATCATTTGACAAGGCTCCTTCTTGAACCTTATGGCCAAAGTAAATCTGCATATGGAGATATGTAAAATGTGCCCAGATTATAGTCCTAGTTTTCCTTCTCACTAAATTAAGCACAGCTTCTAAATGGAATTATCTGATGACTATAAAAATGATATACTTCTTCCATTCAGTTCCTTACAGCTCTAGCTAAGTTCTTTAGGCTGACTGCTTTCAAACACTTTTTTATTTTCTCACTGATATAAACTGATATTATTTTGTAACAGCTTGTGCCTTTCCGCCCATTTCTCCAAAGGTGTCGTGCAAACACGCTCTTCAGCAGATGCTTCAGCTCCTATTCAACAGCCTGAATAACTGATAAGACTGAGGTGCAATTTTAAATCATGGCCTTGGCAAAATATGGAATCTGCACAAGGCAGGTTCTGTCTCTTCAAAAGCTGGGCCTATTAAGAAAGTTTTTAAAAGCCGTGAACACATAATGTTGTTGAAACAGTTTAATTTTGCCTTGCATAGCAAAAATAAGGAGAGACACTGGGGACAAGCTCCTGAATTAAAGCCAATCATGTAAATACTGACTAATGAGATGGCACTAAGCTCATTTCTGTAAGATACTGCTTGTGTTTTCAGCAAAATGCCCAAGTTTCTACTAAAGGATTAAGTGCGTCAACTGAAAGCATCTACCTAATGTATCCTAGTTGAGGACATCTAACTCAAGGCTCTAAAATATGGCCAACCTGTTGGGTCAGGGTTTTTAACACTCCATGAGAACTAACTGAAGCAATAACTGTGGTATTGCTATTTCTGCCATGCTTTTGAACCATGTAGGAAGATAGAATATTTAATAGAGTATTATGAGTTTCAGTTGAAGATGGTGCTGATATAAACAAACAACTCTGTTAAAATAGACTGTATAGGAACTTTGGCATAGTTTTATTTCAGTGTATCATTTCAAGCAGGTCTCTGTTTAAACCTTAAATAAAGCCTATTAGGGATCACCATGTATGCTGTTATACTTGGAAAGATCAGGAAACAGCACAACTATAGAGGCTGACTGGACTTCCAATAGCTGTAAATAAATGTCATGCATAATTTCTCTCAGTTGTCTCTACTACTGTGCAAGCCTTAAAAGCGCTAAATTTCTTCTCAGTCTTATTTTGATATGAATATAGACACTGGAATCATGTACCCTTCTACTGGAGTCTCACTGGGTAGTTGGGGATGGCTGGCTGCCTTTAGCACTAAATTTTCCCTAGATCCCTGGAATTTTGTTTGATGCTTGGGCTTCTAAATTGTACCTTCTTCAGCCCAGTCTCTTCCCATGTTGTTTGTGTCACTGTGATTAGATTTTTACTGCAGAATGGAATGATCATCACCTACTTCAGCTGGGAAGTCATACTTAAAACCTGAATCCCATATAAAGAGAGCACTGCTTAATAAAGATGACACACAACAAAGCCTAGTTTCAAACAAATCATGCAACTCTACTAATGATTGCCCATCATTCCTGCTCATTTCCAGTCTAGAAGATCAGAAGACATAAGCAGAAACTAATATATTTGTCATTCTAAACCACTGGTTATCTGTCATTTGTCTCATTTCTTAAGGTAGCAGAAACTTGGCAAGATGACCAACCATGGTTTTATTATACTTAATGAAAGGATGCAAGTGAGTGGCAGAAAATTCTGTAAGTCATTTTGTTTGAAAAGATAACACAAAGTAATTTTTACAAACATACAAAATCCTTGACTTATCTGCAGAAGCACAAAATCTGTTAACTTATTATTTGCATTTCATGAAGTTACTTTATCAGCATTTGCCAGCTTCCTCATTTTTCATTTCTGAGCAAGTGAACTAGTAGAGGAACTTGATGATTATGGAGTGTACCATTCATGTAATAACAAAAGAGGAACATATTCAGGAGTTTACCCATTTTCCATCATGACTCCAAAAACAGTTTTACTGGTGTCATCTGTAATTTTCAAGCAGTACACATCTGGCTAATTTTTCAGTAATTTTTAAACTTAAAATTTAGAAAAATAGTAATTTCAAGTATCTGTTAGATAAGGACCTCTGCTATTCATGTGATATTAGTCTAAAGGAATAGCACTTTAATGTTTATTTAATATAGTACACTAATCAATGACAATAAAAAATCCATAGGATTTGAAAAGAGTAAGATCAATATATCATTAATTTTGCACCATTGCAAAAAAACCACTCAAATCTTGTGAGATGAATAAATAGGAATGCTGTTTTAAGACATGTTAAGTAATAACATGCTGTTCAGTTTTGGAAACCACACTTAAGGGTGGAGGGTGGATTCCCTCCACCCTTAATAAGCAATAAGATAGGGAAGAGGTGTAGAAGACAATGATTTCCAATGGCAAATATAACAAAGCCTAGAAACAAGAGGACTGAAGTCAGTAGTCCTCAGTAATGTGAAAGTTTGCTTCTGAGAGGAAAGAGACAATCTGTCTAAGTTAAAAAGGACAATAATTAATGTCCTTTGGGTGGAGCACTGAAGGTTTAAATAATACACTAGGAAAAAACAAACAAAAAAGAACTCTCCAACCGTAATTACAGTGAAGCACTGGAATATATTGTTTTGGAAAGTAAAGATCTCTGGTGATGAAGATACTATAGGACAGGCTATACCATGTCAGCATCAGTTTAATTATAACTGATCCTGCCCTTGGGCAGGGGAAATGGATTGGATCAGCAATTCTTAAGCTGTGGGAAGGCACTGACACATCCTTGGGGGCCCAGACAAAGCTCTAGGAGAATTTAATTTGGTATTTTTCCTTCTTCCTACCTTTTCCCTGAAAGTTCTCTCTGAAAGTCATTTGAAGAACATAGTATTTACTCTCAGCCGGCAGGACAGGAGGGGAGCAGAACCATCAGATCCACCCTGCCTAAGGGCACATTTTGAGCATTGCCAGTGGCCAGCTGGGTGGACACTTGTTGCATGTTCCTTCCATTCCCCAGGTGAAAGTGAGCTGAACTGTGTTAAGGTTATGCTACCACAGCAGCACAAAGTCCACGAGGAAGGCTGACCTTTCTCTTCCCAGCAAAGTCCAGATCCACAACTGAGGAGCGTTTAAAGGCACAGGATGCGAGGAATGGTGCAATTTCCCATGGGCATCGAGACTAGGATCAGAGAGAGGAAGCTTCTAATGATACCTGATTCAGGTGATAGCTGCAGAACACAACTACACAGGGACAAGATTCTAACTTTTGTAGCCTATTTGCTGGAGTGAAAATAGGAATGTTTGTATATATGAAGGGCCTACCCTATTACAGTAGAAAGATAGGGCAAATAATAATAAATTTCAGTACTGTTGAAATCAATGACCTCTTAAATGGATTTCCAGCTCTGCTTTCTACTTGTTGCATATGTAATTAATAACAAAATAATTATATTCTCCACACTCTCAGACAATTTGATAATGTTAATGTATTTTAAGCAGCAAACCCAGAGACCATGCTTTGATTTCTACCTATTCAAGAAACACTGGAATAATATTTCACAGTATTTTCTTTGATAAGTGTTAATTTTTGGTGGAAGGGACTGACGAAGTGAGTATGTGGATTTTTAGCAACTGGAGACTGTTCAGTAAGTAATCCTTACTGTGCTGATCATTTCTGAGTAGGTTCATGAAAATGTTCACCATCCAAATTCTTGGTTATTTTTATAAATAACACATCTAGCAGTCACTTTTCAACATGAAAAGTGCATTTAAGCTTACAAAAAATAATACCTACCGTGTTGGTTTCTAAGTTCCACCGTATGATGTAGTCGATTTTGTCTTCTTCAGTGTAGCTGGGAAGCACCAGATAGCGGCCAGTGTAGGCCAAGGCAGTAGTGTACAGGAAGAGGATGGATGTGCTGGTTTCAAGAAGATGGAGTTGGCACAGGGCTTGCAAACTGAACTCAGAGAGATGGTGCACATGGTGTGAACACACTGTGACATAGGGAACAGGAGATCATCTGGCAAGTCAGGCAAAAGCTCAAGAACTTTTCTGCAGATTTATGTCAGCACTTTTCTTTCTAATCTCTTTTATATTTAATTAAAAATATGTACTCTTTTCCCAATGTCAGCATATTTATTTATATAAGTATTTCAGTGGCGTTGGCATTAGTCAATGAACCTGAAAACCAAATGGACCTCTAGAAATAAGTCCTTTAATATGGACATATAAATTGCTGTATAGGTACACATACGCACTTGTAGTAACTTCTCCAGCTGATCTGTCTGTTGTTCCAATGCAGTGATGACTGAGCAAATCAAGGTAAATCATGTCAAATGAACACAGGGCTGAGACTATCTACAGTGAGTCAGATGGGAAACCGTTCATAGTAAAGCCAAACACAGCCCAGCAGTGATACTTTATATATGCAGATGACATTAAATAGCAAAGATTATTAAATAGCAAAGATTATTAAAAAACTTTGCAAACTTGTGGATAAAGGAATTCTGGTTACAACGCAATGAAACTGTAAAATTCTTACTACAATTAAAAATTTGATCTTTAGGAAGAAAAACTATAGAATTTTCAATTAGAAAATTAATCAGTGTGAATTAAGTAATAAAAAGGTGGACCCCAGAACAGTTATCTATTCAAGAGCTTCCTGATACCAGATCAGAATGGAAACTACAGAGTGAAAACAACATAGAAGTAAGTGACATAACTAAAAAAAGGTATAAAAAGAAACAAAACAGCTTCTCAGCATTCTAACAGTTATTAGGTAACATAAGCATCAGGATGTTGTTTCTCACCTTTTCATCTCCACTAAGCAAGTACTGATCAATGGTGTTATGTTTTTCATTGGTGAGTTCTTTTTTTTTCCCCATTTCTTGTTTCACCTTCTCCAGTCTCCTTTCCTGTCATAATTTCCTTGCACCTTTCCCAGGGGTTCTAAAGTTCTGAACAAATATTAAATATTGACATTTGTCACCTGATACAACCTTCTGATTATATTAATTGCAGCAAAATTCCTCAGAAGGAAGGATGCACAATTTACTTCATCATCACTACAATTTTAAGGCTTCTGGAAAACCTGCTTCCTTCTGATCTTTTGTATACTGGAAGCAGGAGGTGATAGGCTGCACCTTCAGTAACTACTGTGAACAGCAGTGGTAGAGTCAAGATAAATTCCTTGCATTAACTCAGAAGTCAAAATAGGCTGTCTGCAATGCCAGACTTTAAGAGGTGAATAGAAAGTAGTGAGGAAAACTGTCAGTATGCTTACCTTCTGTTCACCCAGGACTGCCTTGGCAATGGACAAAACTTATGGGTTACAGATGGAAAAAAGATTGGAAACCATTGGTTTAGACTGATGTCTAGAGAGTCAGTAATGCTACTTAAATAGCATTTAAGTGAGCATAATCACAATTCCTCCTTCCCACTTCTCAGGCAGCTTGGGTCATTAATTCTTTGCAGTGGAAGGAATATAGTAACTGTACACCAGTCTGGTCTTTGTCTCTTTGATCTTCCTGCTTCAAGACAAGGACGCTCTGGCTCTAGGAAAGCTTACAATGACCTCATTTATTTATTCCAATAATTCATATTTCAGTGCCAATCCATGGCCTGGAAAACCAATGTTTCAGCTCCTGCTCTGCAGTGCTAGAGAAGCTGTCACCTCTCACTCCCTTGCTCGTTTTCCTTTTGGCTGGAGTCTCCTGATAAAAGTCCCTGGTAGCCTTTGCCAGAAGATGGCCTGCCAGGATAGGTTGCTCAGGATTTTTCTTTGTATTCTGTTTCAGCCAACCCTTTACAAACTCAATCTCTAAATTCACAATGACAAAAAGGTCCCTGGCAAACCATCAGGATTCTTTGATATCACATGAACCATGTTCTGGGAACAGCACCAAAAGATCTTATCCAAATATTTCCCACAGACCTCACAAATGCTAGGGAAAACCAACTCAGTCCAACAGGCACAGGGAAGAACGAGTTGCATCTTTCTGCTTCAGTGAGGTCTTTTTTAATGTTAGAGGATTTTATCCCCAGAAAGTGACTTACTTTATCTTCCTCCATTTCTGGAAAAGGAAGCCTTAGCTCACAGTTCAGGTCCCACAGTAGCTTTGAAACTAAGAAGTACAGCTGACCTTAACCAGACTTAAAGTTTCCACTCAGATACACAAATTACTGTAAATAATTACTTATCTTCAGATTTTAATTTTATTTAGAGACACTTCCATAAGTATCTAATGGATTTTGAGAGAATGTCCTTTATGCTAATAACTATTGCGACTCAAGAAAATAAATTTAAAAAAAAGATGGTTGACTGAACAATCATTCTATTTAAAAGTACTTAGCAGTTAGTTGTATGGAGCATGAACATATGATTTGATCCATATGTAAAACTTTGTGGATGATGCAGTCAGCGCCAGAGACAAACTCTTACCTATTCTGAGAGAGGCCAAGCAGTAGTCCTCCCTCAAGAATCCCATACTCTTTACTTTGGCAAGGAACGATGTAATGACCTGAGTGTTTCTTCACATACTTCTTTTTCCAAAGGTCATAAGTTAACAGTCCAGTAAAAATATTTTTAAAACCACCTTACCTGCTTTGTATAATTAATTATCTAAGTAAATGTCTTAATTAGATTTTACAGAAATTTAAAAAGAAATCCATAAGCATGCACACCCCTCCAAATTAACTTTCTGAATAAATTAGCATTTAGTACCTGAAAAAATGAGTGTCAGAGAATCTGTAAGAGAGACCAATCCCTTGTCTGTAAAGACAGAATTTTGTATCCCTCACCAGCATAATTTTGGTGCTTTCTACAAGTCCCTTTTCCATTCTAACAGGGCATTTTGATTTTACTATGTTCCACACTGCAATCACTCCAGCACTGAGATTCCTGCATACAACATATCTCCAAGACAAAAAAAAAAAACAAAACCCAAACCCCTTCAGATTCCAGAGTGTTATCTCAGTGGTAATAGTGTCTGGAATACCACTGGATGCCATGAGATGATAGTCCAGATGATTAATGAAGCAGGTGCAAATAAAGTCATTGCAGAAACCCTGAAGAGTGCAAGAGTAGGCAAAGGTGCTAACACTGAAAAGTTCTACTTGCATAATAGCCTGCTGCCCTGCAAGGAACAGCAGAGCTGTCCATAGCAAGAGGGAGGTTTCTACCACACCACTACAGGCACTTCTGAAACAGCAATTATTTTTACATCTGTAACATTATCTGAAAAGAAAATGTGCACTCTCAAGAATATTTTAGGGTCAAACTCACCTTAGTGTAGAGGAAGGGCAGCCTTGCTGACCCTTCTGAAAGTAATGGAGTTACGCAGACTTTGCTCTTGGAGCCGCTGCCAGGCATGATAGGATGCAGGTACCAGAATCTGGAAGGTTTAGTGGAGGCGTGAGAGAGCTGAAACCTCCTGGCTTTGAATGGAATGCAGCCGGGTGAAAAGGTTAGGGGCAAAGCCCAGATTTTTAGGAGGAATTAGACACCTGAAGTTGCCAGAAGGCTGCCAGTGTGAACTTTCAAAAACTCCAGAAGAATTTTAAAAAGATGCTTTTGAAGACTTCACAGGCCACCCAAATGTTCTAAAAAAATGGGCACAACTTTGTTTTCTGGAGAATCAAGAATATAGTTACTAAATACACATTGCCTACAGATCACAAGGAAGTAGTCATTAGTTACAGCTTCTCCCTGAACAGTGGCCACAGAGTCTTGGCATATCAGCTTCACAACCACATCTCCTTTGCTAGCACTGAATGCTATGGCTTCTTTTCTATTCCTGTACAAAAAAAGAGTCAATTAAAACAGAAAACATACTTGTAGCCTTATTCTGTCATACTACTAAATAAAACCTGAAGACTAAGTACATGTACAAAGACTGAACTGTTTCCAGATGTGTACACACAACCCAATGCAAGAGGTGTATGACAACATCAGGTCTGTACTGTCAGAATCAACTAGATGAGCAAGGCACAGAATAAACCCCAGATGCCCTGATGCAGCCTGATTTTGACTTTATATACCATGACATGACTGGGAAGAGGGAGGATTGGAAGGGCAATCTTGCTGCTCTGGCAGTGACAATTCAGGAATAAAAAAACCCCTAACAGATTGCCAAATATGCCATTTAAGTGCATGTTTTAATGCTACAAAATATTGTCATGTACAGTGGTTGTGATTTTTTGTATGGTTTGATTTTGCTTTTTTTGAAATATTTTGCCTCTGTCTCTGCCTGCACTGAATCTAGATGCAGCACTCATTATGATTTGCTGTGTTCCCAATGTCATTACCATCTGCAAATCTAGATTCTAAACCCTTCAGACATACCAGTGATAAAATACAGCACTGAATAAGGACCAACATACACTTTGGATTATTCTCTTTATAATCTCTTTTATTCATGGCCTATTGCTTCCTTCTTTTCATCAGTTTTCTTTCTGACACTTTGCCTTTACTCCTTGTAGCTGGTTTTGCTTTTGCAAACTACTTCTGTCTTTCATATAGAATATTACCCGTGCCATTTGAAAATCAAATTCATGTGAGTGGCAGACACTGGGCTTCTAAACCTCATCATTCATATCCTGTCAAATATACTGCAGAAGTAACTATTCCTACCATTAGATGCTATAGAAGTGGACTAGCCACCCTTAGAAAACCTGTATTTTTTATGTTACTACAATGTTTACACAGAACAGTGATGAATAATGAACTCCCAGCTCACACTGGGGGTAGGACACCAACTGAGAGAACACTCTCACACTGCACTAGCACAGATTTTGTTCTCAGAAATTTCAGTTTCACAATCTCAACAAACACTGCATAAAGCTGCGTGCCGGATTGGCGTATCAAACCAGGAAAGAATGCCCTTCAGATTATGGCTGGAAGAAGTACCTGAGTAGCAGTTTGTTAGTGGAAGATGTGGTAGGCTGTTGAAGGGATGAGAGAATTCATACCTACAAAATGTAGCCTTAGGATTAATCCCTTATAACATTTGGGTTTGGATTATATAATGACAATGCATCAATTATAGAGCAATGGAGTAAATATAAAGAAATTTACAGACATGACTTTCACAAAAATATAATGATGGCCGATATTCAGTTAAAAGAAAAATTTTAATCCTAAATTTTCACTGGTGAAAAATATTTCCTACAACTCTATAAACACATAGAATAGAATCTTTCACTGAATCTCTTGATATAAGTATGGAACAATCCCCATGCACAGGAGTATCTGTTGAAGAAATGTGTATTTCATGCAGTAACTGTCATGAGTCCATCAGATTAAACCTCTGAAATAATAATAAAAAACATATAGGTTCAAACACAGAGCTCAGTATATTTCCTGAGTCTGCAGCTGGCATATATTCCTTTCCCTTCCCTGACCCCAGAATAAAGTATGAGGCAATAAAATTCTGCGGGGAAGGGAAGTCAAATGTGCAAACAGAGAAAATGAAAATATCACCCATACACAAAGCAAGAAAGAAAAATAAACCCAAACAAGAGAGAGAACTGAAACAAAGATTGAAATGACAGCAGGAATGACGTGTAAAGACAGAAGAAAAAAACTGTCAGAAATAATTAGGAGGAGTACAAAAAGTAATCCAAGAAAACAAAAAGAGGAGTGAAGGGTCATTTTACAGCTAGTCAACTGCATCTGAAAGAAATTATAATATAACATATCCCTTCTTCCAAAAAAGTTGTAAGATTTTCTGCCCTTCTATTTTCTTTAATTAAGAAAATCATGAAGTGCACATTCAAAGTGTCACACAGCACTGTAACTTATCCAACAGCCACTGCTGAGGAGGTACAATTGTAAGCTGCATAATTTAAGTTTTGTTTTGGTTTTCAAATTTATGAGTCTCCTGCTAATATTTTTAAAATTTTTACAACTCTTTTCATTTACTACATTTGACAGATTAATTCCCATTGAAATGTTGGAAAATGCCCATTAAAAATCCTGACAAGTTATGCCATTATTTAACTAAATTGACAACAAAATAAATACAGAAATAAGTCCTCCTCTCTGAGATGCTGAAATACGGATAATGAGCCCTTTGCAAGTTAGATAGGATCCAGACATTTTAAAAACCCAACAAACTATTAAAACCTCATGCTGCAGTATATGAGTCAACTTCTAACTGAGAAAGCCATAAAGTGAAGTTCATTATGCAGCAATTTGATAGAAACTGTCTTGTACCTTCCTTTGAAGGACATGACAAAATACTGTCAAGGAACAGAAACGTGAGCTGAAATTGAGGTTATTTGATGTGACTGTTACCATTTTTGCATTACGAGATTTTTAATTTGGAAAAACAAAAAAAATCCCGTAAGAGATCTAATAGGCTAACTGTTCACTCACAATTGGTGATGTAGAAAGCAAATTTGACTATTACCTAGGGAAGTTTACATTCTTATGACCAATGGACTAATGGTTTTGCAGAAGGCAATGGATACCACAGCACTGAGAATTACAAATTACTTGAGCAAGTAGCAAGCAGTTTAGAGGCAGTAAGGACGACCTTTGTGTATGATTACTCTGCTATAATTATGTGAGCTTTCTTGCCTTTTGTAGTACAAAGTCAAGTCCACCCAGTCCTAAAGACTGTTTATATGGTCAGGTACAACTCAGAAATAATATAAGAAGCTGTTCCTTACCACCTTTCAGCTGTTAATCTCCATGTCTCAACACCTACTTATTTCTCTGTGGATAACTTATTCCAAATGCCAAAGGAAAACATGTGGAAAGAAGCTCATTTGTCCAGAAGGACCAGCACTCTTCCCATCCTCTAAGTCAAAGGAAGATTTTTATTAAAAGTTGATGAAATATAAATTGATCTTATGATTTAATGAAGAGAAAGAAAACCAGGAACAATTAAACCCTTCTCACCTTAACCAGTTGGTTACCATAAAAAAACCCCAAGGAGCTCCCTGTTCATTGCCTATGTCAGTACTGGCACACCCAAGGCAAGGAGATGTGTATGTTAATCCCCCATGTTTATTGATATATCAGCATTCTCAAGGTTGTTTTAAATGGCTTTTCATGGGACTTGTCAGGCTCCTAACCTGTTCACCATAGCCCTAAGCCTAAGACTTAATTTTAAATTATTTTAGAGGCCTGGGGTTTTTACATGTAATAATGAAAACATAGCTTGATATAATTAAAAAGTGGCTTGAATTTTAACAAGCTTCTATCAATATATCAATTTAAGAAACCACTGCAGTTGAGCTGGATAAAAAAATTGTCTTGAGTAAAAAAATCAGAACATTCTTCAGTATATAATCATGAATTGGGATAAATTGAAATATGTCAAAATGCTGTGAGTTTTAAGAAAAAATAAAGATATGTAGGTTTGGAAACAAACAGCTCCAAAACCCTCAGTCAAAATAAACACTTTCGACACTTGCCACATATTTCTGTGCTGAACAAAATCAAAACACATAATATGCATGAATTACACTTTCTATCCTTTTTCAGCCAATTTATTTCTTGATAAACAAAATGTCAGTTGAATATATAGCAGAAATATCCTCCAGCCTGTTTGTAGTCAGGAATTTTGAGATATTTCCTTTTAGGGACACAGATAACCTTGCTTCTACCTGGCCTAATTTTCTCAGGGATAATTAGTTTACTCTCAACATTTTTCTCTTCTATACAATTTTGGTGTCCTTATTCATGTTACAAAGAACAGCACACAGGAAAATGAAAGAATGATGACATGTACATCACAAGGTTTTTCTGTGTTTGCTTTGACACTGAAGTGACAGTTCCCAAAGGAGGTCATAACTTAGCACAGGGAGGGGCACTGATTTCCTACCCAGTCCCCATCTGCTCCCAAGCTAACTTGAGGACAGATGCCCAAATCCAAAGCCCTGTGAAGTGCAAGAGAGGACTTTCACCAGGGAACCCCCTGGGAAATGAAAGGCCAACCCAAGGTTCACCAGGGGAGGTTTAGATTGGACATTAGGCAAAAATCCTTCACCAAAAGGGTTGTCAAGCACTGGAACAGGCTGCCCAGGGAAGTGGTGGAGTCACCATCCCTGGAGGTATTTAAAAGACGTGTAGATGTGGCGCTTAGGGACATGGTTTAGTGGTGGACTTGGCAGTGTTAGGTTTATGGTTGGACCCGGCAAATTTAACAGTCTTTCCAACCTAAATTGTTCTTTGAAAATCTGACAGTTCTTGGCTTCAGCTCCCTCTGGTGGGTAATGCACACTCCAGAGAACCGCAGCTACTGGTAACGGTAACCACCATGAAACAAAACATGCAGGTTGCTATATTTTTCTTAAAATATACAGAAATATGATTCTGTGAAATACACTGGCTGAGTAGTGATTATGACTGAGATGAGAGCTTTAATCTGCAATGTGACACATTCATCCTGAGAAGAGGAAAACACAAGGTTCCTGACAGAACTCAACTCTGTTCAAATTCAGGGAAGAAAAGAGATGAGGGTTCTGGTCCAGGTGGATATCTGTTTTCAGCACCTAATGTTGATTAAAATAAAATAAAGACCTAGTTAAACACTACTCTCTGTGACAAGAACATTCACTTGGATTTCTGTTCTTGACTGATACTTTGAGGCCTAAAGTTTGATATCCTTTCTCAAAAACATTTTGTTTTCAGGATTCAGAAAATACTCATTATTTCACAGATCTCATATCCCAAAGATTCTTTACTTGTTGCAAGGAGCTTAGTTCCAGTGGAAAAGAAAATATGTTTTTGAACCTGTGATTTCTTACCTATAAACCATACACATTCACATATTTACCATCTGAAACAACAGAAAATTAAAGTATATTTTATATTTTCTATTCTTTGGCACAAATCTAAGCCCTTTCACAAGAACAATGTGCACACTGTATTGTGATATCTCAAATACATGGGTTATCATAACAGCAATTTGTGATAATTATAATATTAAAGTAAGTACCACTAATCTCTGCACTACAAAACAGTACTGAAATTTTGGTTGCCTCAGAAAAATGCACGGAAAATTTGCAAACATCAGCAATCTCATACCAGAAGCTTAGAATTAATCATACTTTTCTGCTCTCAACAGTGGCACAAATAAATCAAATAATAACTCTTGCACCACCACTGCCTTAAAATATTTTTTTTTGTCTTTCAGAAGCTTATTTGTTAATATGAAACACATACAGATAGTTGCTTTGTTTGAAAAATAACAGCGTTCCCATCAGAAAACAGTAACTGAGTGTGAGAATGTTTGCGTTAAGAATGGTCACATTCATGTTCTTCAGTGGGCCAAGTCCACATTGTTCAGGCGTAGGAACAACCTAAACAACTGTATAGTCTATTCATTAAAGTGCTTATGGAGTGACAACGTATTTAAAGACAACTCGGTGGATGATAAGTTGGTCATAAGCCAATCACATGCACTTGCAGCCCAGAAGGCCAACCATATCCTGGGCTGCATCAAAAGAAGTGTGGCCAGCGGATCAAGGGAGGTGATTCTCCCCCTCTGCTCTGCTCTGGTGAGACACCACCCACAGTACTGTGCCCAGCTCTGGGGCTTCCAGCATAGTAAAGACATGGATCTGTTGGAGCGGGTCCAGAGGAGGGCCATGTGTATGATCAAAGGGCTGGAACACCTCCTCTGTGAGGACAGGCTGAGAGAATTGAGGTTGTTCAGCTTGGAGAAGAGAAGGCTCCGGGCAGACCTTGTTGTGGCCTTTCAATACTTAAAGGGGGCCTAAAAGAAAGATGGGGACAGACTTTTTAGCAGGGCCTGTAGTGATAGGACAAGGGGTAATGGTTTTAAACTAAATGAGGGTAGATTCAGGCTAGATATAAGGAAGAATTTTTTTACACTGAGGGTGGTGAAACACGGGCACAGGTTGCCCAGAAAGGTGGCAGAAGCCCCATTCCTGGAAACATTCAAAGTCAGGCTGGACGGGGCTCTGAGCAACCTGATCTAGTTGAAGATGTTCCTGCTTACTGCAGGGGAGTTGGACTAGATGACCTTTACAAGGTCCCTTCCAACCCGAACTATTCTATGATAACTAAGCTGCAAACATGTATTTTACATCACAACTTTCATTCTGAAAGAAATCTGTAGAATTTATAAGAGATATTTTGTTCTAATTAATATTTTCCTCCTTTTAAAAAAGGAAAGCATCCAACTTTCAGGTACAAATAAGAATCTGATATCAGAAGCTGTTCACTAGATGTGTAGTTTTAATTATAAGCAATGGGTGAAATACCCTAGAAACCTCTCCTAGAATTATTTTAATTAGTTCCCTCTCCCTGACACTGCTTCATGTTTGCATCTTACATTAAATAACAGTTTTTATGGGGTGAGGGTCTTACATGCACATCATATACTGTACAGACTAAAATGTTGGTAGACATGTAGGACTGGATCCTCCATATGGTCTCTGCTGCCTAATTAACCTGTGAATTTATGAATCCTTTTGCTTGTGTATCATGAACTGGGGTCAGAATGGATTTGTATCAACCTGCTCACAACACTCATAGTTCTGTGCTAAGATAATAGGTATAAGCACATCTCATGCTTCTGGCATTCATCTGCAGAGCTCAGGAGAAAGACTGCTCCTCCACTCATGTACGTAACTGACTTCTCTCAGGTATTGATATATTTGTGTATATAGACATATATTAGTTATATTTGAGACAAGAGATATTTGAGAGAGGGAAGGTGTTCTGTCTTTCCTTGAAACACTGAGACAAGCTGGGGTAAGAGAAGGCAAATGGTGGCAGTACACTGAGGCAGCACAGAATATCCTTAGTTTTCAAACCCCAAGTACTAGACTATGTATATAGTCAGATTTTTATATCAAAAAATCATTCTCCTACATCAGACCAGCTACAATTTTGGAGGATCTTTGCTCCTGCAGCACCAAAAACAGTGTCTCTTCTGGTGAGGTACTTTTAAGATGAATCACACATATACTTTTGAACCTATTGGGGGGAGTTGGGTGGGAGCAAAGAAAAAAAAAAAAAAGCAAACAGCTACTCTCAAAAGGAAAAAAACCTCATCAGTTTTTACAGACAGGTGAGATATTCCAAGTTTTCTCCACCACAAGAAGTTCTACTTAGCTTTGTGCTGATGAACATTAAAATAAATAGCAGCTTGCTGCTGAACTCACAGAGCCTGACTCTGCTGAGCACGCGCCAGAATTTCCTCATCCCCGTTGTAAACACTTCCCTTTTCTTCCTGACATGCACCATTTCTGGGGAAAAACTTGGAATTGATCATTCTAGGTAAACAGAAAGAGAGAAAGCCTTCCCTAAACACATTTTCCTTTTCCTTTATTTACTACCAGCAGTCTTACAAGTAAATAAATAACATTTCCTGACCTGCAAACAGCAAACCCAAACACCATTATTTCATAATTACATTGGAAGTACACATGAAAGTTACATAATATGCAAACTATGTTCTTAAACCAGCTGCCTTATCTACAAATTCTTCATAAAACTGCAGAGACAGGGCCTTTGTAAGTACTCACAAAATATGCCATTATCTTCAACTGCCCTAGTTAACTCTAAGCACATTCAACAACAGAGGTCAAAGTCTCTCATAAGACATTTAGTGTACAATCCAATAGATTTGTACAGCTGCAAACAAAAAACATATTCTTATATATCCATATTAAGTGTCACATGGAGACAAAGGAATATAAAAATTAATAGTAAAGGCAAAATTTAGTTTAAGGGTTTACTTTTCCTCAAATCTACCAAGCTGATTTTCTAATTATTCTTCAGTTCTTCCATTAATAAAATGAAAACATGTTGTAAACACTATTCTCACATGGTAAGCAGTGTGCTGCCTCTCAGCTGACTAGAAACATCTCACTTCATACCAGATAAATTGCCCGTGTTTTTGTTAGACTCAACACCATTTTCAGACTCACTTAAATACAAGGGGATTTTTTCGCAATAGCTCATCAGAATAGTTAAAACTCAGCCTTTTGTCTGCAGCTCCTGCATCTTCTGATCTTTGTTACTTTCCTTCAGATAAGGTCCTTGTCAAGAGCTGACCAGTGGAATTGGGTGCTGACAATTTTGTGAAAGTCACTGCTCAAGTGTTCAAGGAAGAAGCAACAGGATCTGCTGTTGATGGGTTCAATTCCATCTTTGCCCTAGCTTACATTTTTCATATAGGTATTGGAGTGATGAAGATAAATAGAGAGAATAAGCCCATCAAGCATGGAAACTAGTTGAATCAAAACACACTGGAAAGCAATCAGTGATAACTCCTGCTACAATGAAGTAATGTCTGCATTATATCCAGTACATTGATAAATACTTGGGGTGGTTTCACTTGGCTAGCAGCCAAACAAAGCCATTTGCTCATTACCCCTCCCCCTAAAAGGGGACAGGGGAGAGAACTGGGGGGCAAGGGTGAGGACACTCATAGGTTGAGACAAGAACAATCTAATAATAGAAATAAAATAAAACTTAAAATAATAATGAGATTAAAATAAAAATTATAATAATAATAGTAATAAAATATACAAATGAGCGATACCCAGTGCAACTGCTCACCACCCGCTAACCAAGCCTGGCCCATTCCCAGATAACGATCCTGGAGGAGCGACAATCCCGAACCGAAACCGCAATCCTGGAAGAGCGAGAGCCCGAGCGAAAGCCAGAGAGAGCTGAAAGAGGAAGAGCCCCTCACTAATATACTGGACATGGCATGATATGATATGGAATATCCCATTAGCACATCTAACTGTCAATTTAGCTTATTAATTTAAATATTCCTTACCCCCCTAGATCTTGCTCTTGTAGACTAACAAAACACAAAGTCCTTCACTTCCAACACAAAAATGAACACATTGGTATGTTACCAACATTTCTCCCATAACAAATCCCAGGCTGAGAGCAAAATGCAGCACTACTCTAGCTACTAAAAAGAAACCCAGCTCTGTTCCAGCTAAAAACCAGGACAAATGTCTTTCTGCACAGGTCATACTAAATTAATTTCTAACTGTCCTAGAGGATAGTTTGAGCATTACTATTTCTACCTGACAACTTTAGATTTACAACAGGAAAATAATATAACATCCTTTCATGCATGCTTTGAGTATGTTTAAGAACAAGCGATAGCCAAACTAATTTCATTGAGATGCAAAACAGGCGATAAAGGGGGCTGGGTAGGGAGAAAGGACAGAGCAGGTGTGGTGGGTTGACCCTGGCTGGATGCCAGATGCCCACCAGAGCCCACTCTATCACTCCCCCTCCTCAACTGGACAGGGAAGAGAAAATATAATGAAAGGTGGGTGGAGATAAGGACAGAGAGAGATCACTCACCAATTGCTGGGACGGGCAAAACAGTCTCGACTTGGGGGAAAAAATGAGTTTTAATTTATTAGCAATCAGACAAGAGGATAATGAGAAATAAAACCAAATCGTAAAACACCTCCCCCCACCCCTCCCTTCTTCCCAGGCTTAACTTCTCTCCCGATTTCCACCTCCTCCTCCCAGCGGCACAGGGGGACAGGGAATGGGGTTGGGGTCAGTTCATCACACGTTGTTTCTGCCCCTCCTTCCTCCTCAGGGGGAGGACTCCTCACACTTCCCCCACACCAGCGTGGGGTCCCTCTCACGGGAGACAGTCCTCCATGAACTTCTCCAACGTGAGTCCTTCCCATTAACAACAGTTCTTCTCGAACTGCTCCATCATGGGTCCTTTCCATGAGGTGCAGTCCTTCAGGAAGGGACTGCTCCAGTGCAGGTCCCCCACGGGGTCACAAGTCCTGCCAGCAAACCTACTCCAGCCTGGGCTCCTCTCTCCACTGGGCCACAGCTCCCGACAGGAACCTGCTCCAGCGCGGGCTTCCCATAGGGTCACAGCCTACTTCAGGAATCCACCCACTCCAGCATGGGGTCCTCCACAGGCTACAGGTGGTCATCTGCTCCACCATGGACCTCCAGGGACTGCAGGGGGACAGCCTGTCTCACCATGGTCTTCACCACAGGCTGCAGGGGAATCTCTGCTCCGGCGCCTGGAGCACCTCCTCCCGCTCCTTCTTCACTGACCTTGGTGTCTGCAAAGTTGTTTCTCTCACATCTTCTCACTCCCCTCTCCCCATATGAAAAGTGTGTCCTTTTTTTCCTTTCCCCTTTTTTCTTAATGATGTTATCACAGAGGCGTTACTGATGGGCTCGGCCCTGGCCAGTGGTGGGTCCCTCTAGGAGCCGCTGGCACTGGCTGTGTCGGACATGGGGGAAGCTTCTGGCAGCTTCTCACAGAAGCCACCCCTATGCGCTCCCCCCGCTCCCCACTACCAAACCTGGCGATGCAAACCCAATACAGCAGGTTTGTGCTCAATAATATACTTACTGTTTTACAAACCTGTAAAGCCCAGAGCACGTATCCACAGACAAGAAAGGTGATCTAAGATGAGGACTGAAGGGATGAATCAAGATAAAGTGGAGCCAAAAATAGATACATCATATCTGGTGCTACACCTTTTCTCAACAGATAAACAGTGTCCTGTCTGTGAGTTCACATAACAGAAAAACATCCCTGACACTCTAATGCTGAATGAGTCCACTTAGACCACATACCCTGCTGTAAGCTTGTGAAAACTTCTAACAAACTCTAATAAAACAAATTATTGATTGGAATTTAATTAATTGGTCTGGGTCAGGGTAACATAATGGAAAACACGTTAAGTAATGGAGAAAAGCTAGAAGACAATAATGGGAAAGAGTGAAATTGAAAGAGTGTGGAAATGTCTACATTACAACATGATTATGGATACAAGAAAAGACCCATTGTAGGTGCTAAACTCAAAGGTTTCTTCTTTTTTTGGAACATGACATTAATAATCTGTGATCAAGTGTAGCATGAACCTAAGTTTACTTATCAAACTTTAGGGAAAGTTATCAACAAAGTGGAGGGCAGGCCAAGAATACCAACAAACCACTTTGATTAATGGAGAAATCTCCACGAGGACTGATTAAAAACTAAATTGATCTAACTCATACTAACCAGTAACCAACAGGGGTAGTCTTTAAATATATCCACAACCCCAAAGATGGCCCAGAAGGAGCAACTTTCTTTACTGGGTTGAAGGCTAATAGCTTTATAATATCTCTAAATAATTTAACTACTTATCTGAGCACTATGAGCACCATACGGTGGAAAGAAATTACCTTCTTAGATCTGATATACAACCACTTTGAACCTCAGAGAATACATTTGATTTTCCTTTGTTCTTCATATGAAAACCAGAAAAGTTCTATTTGTAAAAAAACTCAGGAAATGTGTGGTTTTGCTGTTAAATTATTATTGCATTATTAAGCTTATTCTACAGTAGTCATTCTGTGCAGTTAAACAGAATTTCACAGCATGTGTTTTTTATTTGCTTGGCCAAACTCCAGGCTTTTTGCTCCTCTAGTAGAGCTTAAAAAGTTGCCTTCATATATGTTTAAGTGGACTAAACAGTACATTGATCAGGAAAAGACATTCAGGGTTACTGAGAAGTAATGTCTTTGAAGTTCTGTCTATTTTACATACTTATTAGAACAGTAACACACTCACTTAAGTATTGCTTGTCCTACCACAAGATTCTCTATAAAAGCTATGAAGGAAACAAACAGTGATGCTGAGTATCATTTTTTGCCCATACTGGGAAGAAAACCAGGGGAGGGATATTATCACAGTACATAGTAGGTATGTACTGTGAAAAGAGTTAGGAGTTAGAGAATTCTCATCATGACATGAAATTAGGAAAGACAAGGTAACTGCTCTTAAACTCATCTAACTGAACTTGACACATACACACACTAGCCAATAAGCTAATATATCTGCTTGCATTCAGAGCATTTTAAACATCACAATAAGCAAGTTAACAAAGAAAGGAGTACACAAAAATAGTGGATTCACATTCATATAAGCTACTACAATTATCTTGTAGAACTTCACCTTTTTAGCTCTTTCAGACTGATTGTAATGCCTGTTAAGCAAGTCCAGGCAGCCTTCATTGACCACATACATGTGGATTTCTTTCATGCCAGAGAAGTAAGCCGTCTATTTCCTCTTCTTCCATCAAATGAAAAGGGATGGAACTAGGGCTCATTAACAATACATTAGAATATGCACTCACTTCTGTAACACAAATTTATTGAAAGCAATACTTAATCACTGTATTAATGGACTGTAGCTATATAGTCAACCTAAAACTATCCATAAGCATTTATATGTCACAGATCCACTGTGATCCATCAGAGACAAGACTTTGAAACAGGCACTGAAGCCACTTGTATCCAATTAGTTTTATTAAAGCACATTCATTTGCCTCTATGCCCATTTCAGATGTCCACTTTGTTCCAAGGACAGTTCTGTTATTTTATTTACTTCTACAAAGTGAAAACTTTCTTCCCTTTTCAGATTTAGGAGCATACTAAAACTCAGGTTTCTGTATTGCTTTCCTACTAGCATAGGGACACTAGGAAGCAAAGCACTAAGCATCTGCTTGGACACTACCACAGGGAAAAAACCAACCAAACAAACCAACAACACAAGCAAAACCCACAAAACATGTAACCACAGAAAGAAAATCTTCCTATACATTCTTTTTCATATAAATATGACATAGGCAGCTTTAATTTTGGCACATCCTTATTTCTGAGTAAGATTGATTTCCTTCCTTTGAGTGGATTTGTAACTTTAGCACTGTTTTAATCTAGAAAATAAATTTCTATACTACATCCTGTACTTTTACCATCTAAAGACATATGGCATGGGGGGGTGGGAATCATAATCCTGTTGTATGCCAGTTAACTAAAACCTGGTAATATTCTTGTGCTGATCTTCAGAGACATATAAAATTGGTAAAGCTGTGCAAATTTGTTAACCATCTATAGAGGCTACGTACTTTTTATCAATGGGCTGCTACATTTTCCCTGTACTATTATAAAATCTCTCTCTTCAAGGTGAATTGAACCTTAGTTTTTCCTGTAAGTAGAGATCAAATAGTTCCCCACAGTGGAGACAGCAGCTCTTTAGATAGTAATGCTTTCTTCACATTTGTTTTTCCTGCAGGAAATCACAAAAGGCACTACTGACAGAGACACTTGCTTGATTTACAGTACGATGCTGCTCTTAAGAGTGAGTCCATACAATACTATGTTTAAGTTTATCACCTCTCAGTGACGCTATAACAAATAATTGTTTGAGAAGGAAAATATTATCTTTTCTTGAATGTTATCTTCCAAACTCATCCTAGACTGACTTTTCCCTTTCACTGATCAATACCAGTAATAAAGACACTGCAGAATAAATTGTGCCCTCAGAAACACCCACAGTCCCATTTCTCTCCACTAAGGCTGTGTAGTTATAGTTTGGCTGTCTCTCTCATTGCTGTGACCTTATTCCATGTCATAACATAAGCAACTTACAGTAGGTGACCTCAGGAGGAGTGTGCAAATTTCTGCCCTATTGTAAATGTGAATACTTAAAACAAGTACTAGTGTAGGAACCGCCAGCATGAATGGCTCAGACAGAGTAGCAAGGAAAGCTATGTAAAACTTTAAACTAATTGCACAAACTTTCAGTCTGACATAGGACACCGGTGTCTGGATAGAGATTCTCATATGTCTTGTGTAATTCAGCCATCTGGAGCCACTCCTCACTTTGCTCTGAATGAAGGAGACAGAAAAGAAATAGTTAATTCTTTCACCCACATCAAATATTGAAACACGATTTTCCAGTGCCTTGTCAATATATTTTGTCTTAGCTTATTTCTGAGAGCACACTAGACTTTCAGAGGTTGCTTCCATGGGCTCAGAGAGCAACAGAAAGCGTAACAGACAAACAGAAATTCTCACAATGGAGCAGCCCCATTCTGAGATGAAGCCCAATCCATGTTGGTGAAAGAACAGGCAACAGTGACAGAAAGAAAATCTACAGTCCTGTGTGTCAGAATTTATAGCTCTGCAACCACAAGCTGAGCTTTTGTTTCGTTGTATTGCCCTGCAGCAATGAAGGCTCATCCCCTACACTCTTCTAGTTTTGTGTATGAGGATGTTTTTCCCTCTCTACTTCCTCCTCCAGTCCACCCAGAATTCTCACAGTTCTGGTATTTTCTCAGTTGAATGAACATTTCCTCCCCTCTTCATTCTGTTGTTAACTACAAGTGCTTAGGGTGCCATACTATAAGCCTCAAAACATAGCTGAAGGAAACAATTTCCAAAGGGGAACTATTTCTGGTTCAGGCCAGTTCAATGATTTTCACAGCACAAAGTTCACAGTATAATCCCAAAACACTTTGTATCACCTTAGATGAAAGGAGGATAGTCTCCCTACATTTGTACTTCTACCAAAGGTCCTGTATGAAGAAATACTGGCTTTTTTCCTACTGTTCTTTTACTCTCCAAAATCTAATCACTCATGAGTTGGGCATGCTCTATCTACCCGCCCGATGTACCACCAGCCGCAGCAGTACTGCGGACATCAGCAGCCTGGGTTTTAGTGTCAGCTGTGCCAGGTTAACCAGGGGGGCGAGCAGGATATGCCAGGTACACACCACGGTCCCCAGTCCACCCAACTTACTGACAGGCAGTCTGCATTACACCCTGGGATTCAATACACTACAGTGCAACACAGTGTCTTTGGCTTTGGTACCAACAGCACTGAACGAACTTGTATTTAACATCATGTAAATAAAACTGAAAGACTTATTTGAAGTTTCATCCAAAACAAAGTTTAAAACACCAATGCAATAATGACAGTTCTTGTGCCCCTGCCATTTTTTAATTTTTCTTAATTCTTCAAATCTGTACCAACAACAGCAAGAGCTTGCCAGATTTTGGAAAAGAGGTCACTGTGTTTCAGAGACACCAAATCATTTTACAGCAAAAACTGCACACATCCTATGCTAATAGCTTCTGTAAGTTGAGGCTGGAAAGTGCACTGCCTAGTGATGTGCTCCAGGGCACCATAAGGACTGACAGAGCGGGAACAAAAAAAAAAAAGAGGAGGAGGAGAAAAAAAGAGAGAGACTCCTCACTTTCTTAACAGCAAGCAAACAAACCACAAAACAATAACCTGATGAGAAAGTTTTGAAAGAAAAAAAAAGTGAAGATTAAAATTAATTACCTCTCAAAGGCATTAGAAATATTAACAAATTCAAATATGTACTAAAAGACTGAAGAGAAAAATATTTTAAATTAAATTTCAGTTAAAAAACTAACCTTCATTTAAGCACTGGTATTGCCACCTCAATTTTCTGCAACAAATTTGTCCTAATTAAAGACTCTCAGAAACAAATTTGAGAAAGAGAAAAAAGTAGGCTATGTTTGATCAGGTGAGATTTTCAAGCGGTTATGGCAACAGCACTATGGATAAAAAGTATTTTTAAAAAAACCTCTTTCAATTTGTCCTTCAAGTAAGACAATTAGTACATAGAGTATGGAAAATTTTGTAAACCAACAAATTCCTTTCTAACCATCCTGTATTTTGGACACTTGTTACTTTTACTTTACTGTGACAAGAACTGACACTTGTCTTCTCAGGCCAACCAAAGCTCTACTGCAAAAGCCATGAATTTAAGTAGATAGCGTAACCCTACAATCAGGAGACTCTTGCCTTACTGAAATAAAGCATAAACCACCGTTCTTCCACTGCCAGTGGTTTTTTACTTAAAAAAGGTGGTAGTGGTGGTGTGTTCTTCACCAGGTTTTAGAATTTCCTTAGTAGTCATGATCTCTATTTACAGTTGCACCTTTCTTGATGAGAATCATTACATTTTCCTTCCTCTTAGTTGTCAGGGCTCAGGACTCTCCATAAAATCAAGTACCTAGATTCTTGAAATGACTGTGTTCCACCCAACATGTCACACAAGAAAATGGTTTAATGACACAAACTACCTTTCAAAATTTACACAGGAGCAAAGAACTTATACAAAACTTCCTGACACAAAAATATTTCCCTTGAAAGTAGACTTCCAAACAACCACACGTTTATTAACAGAACCAGAGGAGATTGCTGAGGTATCTTCACAAGAGCATATGATTTATAGGCAGACCAGGAGCTGAAAAATCAGACATTTCACAAAGTTAACTACCTCACTGTTACACACAGTAGCACTAGAAAAGCAAGAGATGTGGTTCTTATTTGTCCTTTCCCCACTTTCCCAACTAATCTATTCTGATAAATTGTCATGGCAACTTGAGTTATACACCAAGGTGCTAGCAAAGACAAGTCAATTCCCCTTGGAGAACTTGTGAATAGAAGCAGCCCTGGACATTCTGATGCTGGCAGAGACTAAACTAAGTGCCCTTCCTTGTTACAGGACCCCTGTGTACTACCAGAGCAACTTATCCCCGCAGTGTCACTCTCTGCCAGGCACTCTTGCTCAGATTGCAGCCATGAGCCTCTAGTTTATGTCAAAGGCTGGATTGCATCATTTGGAAAAAGTCCTACCTTGCGTACTGTACCAGCTTTTACTAAATGCAAGCTGAGTTCAAAAATAAATAATGAATTTCTCAAACTAAGAATCTTTAAGTATTAATACTATTTTCCTTATTGAGGAAGTAAATAACATTTACCGATTGTAACTCAAGTGTTTCAGTACAAACTACAGCTTCTTGTTGGGTGACAGCAGTATGGACCATATTTCTTTCAGATCTCTTCCCAGTCTCTCCAGAAGAGTGAAAACCACAGAACAAATTCACTTTTTTTCCTTCACCTGCAGTCACAACATTTCATGTAACTTTTTTTTTCTTTATATATATATACACATGTATATATGTGTGTGTATTTTTATATATATAAATATATATGAAGACAAGCAGTAATTTTGTCATTACCTAGTATATCCTCTTCTGTTAACCAGAAATAATTTAAGAGAACTATATGAATGTATGTTGCATATAAACTCTCTTGACACAAACAGTAGCATAAGCACTTCTACTTCAGCAGTTGAAGTCCTAATATGACAGTCACATAAACTATCCTCTGCTGGCTACAGAGGCTCTCTTGGCACCACTGATCAGAGCTCCAGCCCGTGCCTCTAACATCCCTCTCGCCAAATGCTGTGCCTAGTGTGCGCAGTGAAGGGCACACTTCAAAGAGACACTGGACTTGCTGTGTGTACTGAACATGACGGATATTCTCCTATGTCTCTCAGTGGGATGACTGGTCCTCATGTTAGTAACAAATACAACTACCCCAAAGAACATGTAAACATGTAAACATGTATGAAAAAGGGAAGATACAATTCTTCCACCAATTTTTAAGAGTGCTTTCTTTGTAATAGAAAATCCTTTACAAATTCCAACCTGGCCCTAGGAGTATAGTAGATAATTAAAAAAAAAACAGAACAAACCACATACCAAAGCAGATAAATAGGCATTTATTAAAGTTCATCTCAAAACAAACAAAATTAATATAGGACATTAAGGCATCTTGTATTCAGTAACTGTTCATACAGTAAAGATGACTTCTCTTTCTGATACAAGAGAGTAGATTAGGAAAAAAAAACCAAACCAGTTCTCCCAACAAATTTGGCAGAATGCTGACTTCTTCCCACTGTCCCACCACTCAGTCAGCAAACCCCTCCTAGGAACACCCATTTCTCCAATGAAAGAGCTACACAATCCCAACACTCATTGAGACACGTGCAGGAAAGCACTTTTCCCTGCCCTCAGATATCTGACCTTCTGTAAAGATGCACACTGGAGAAAGACTAACAGACAGACACTGAAGAGAATAAGGATGACATACTCCTGCTGTAACCACTCATTTTGGATCAGACTAGAATATTTGACCTTGCTTTTGCTAGCATTTGCTATTTCAGCCAGTAACTAGTGAAAATGGGACCACAAGCCCTAGTCTGGATTGCAATGTAACAGTTTTTATGTTTTCATTCTACATTCATATTAGATAAACAAATGACAAAGGTCTTATTTCCATGGAATAATTTATTTTGATGAATTATACTGTCAAGTGACCAATCACTGTTATAGTGCTTTTTTCTTCAACTGGAATACGAACATCAGGAAATGTTTACAATATCATTGGGTTCACTATAACAGGATTTTACTACAGAGTAAAATATAAATTAATAAACACTGCATATAGCACTATTCACTTCATCACATTGGCTCTCTATATCCTTTGTCACATTCTAACCTCCATTTAAGGCAAGTTTGCTTGGTTTTTTTCCAAAGACGACCAACACAAACTTGTGTGACTAGGTTTGCAAGTTAGGAAATTGAGCTTTATAAAATGTTTACTTCAACAAATACGAAAGTTATTAAGAGAAAGATGGTGACCCAAAATTGCACTGTATTAAAAGGTGGAGTTTCCTTGTACCAAAGTCCTTTATTCATCATCTTTAGAACCAGTTTTGCTTAACTATAAAAGAGACACAAAAAGAAAGTATTCAAAGTTTAGACTGCCATTCCATTTATTAAGAAACAAGAACATTATCTCCATCTTACATAGAACACATGTATATTTAATTAATAATACAGACTGATTGCACTACAGTCCCAAGAGACTAAAAAGCATTAAAAATTATTTCTTAAGCTTAAACACTAAATGAGCTTATTTCCTGAATGTGAAAGTTGATTTTAAAGGAACAACAACACAAAACCCCAGAAAAACCTCAGGGTACTGTTTCCATTTAATTTGAAGCCTCCATCACCAGCTCTCCAAAATAAGAAAAGATGAAGTAATGAAAAAAGTATCTCTACACGTCTCAGAGAATTCCCATATAGAAATTTACATAATACAAAAAGAGATATTAACTTACTATTTCTGTCTTATAAAAAGCTACTTATAATTATTAAATACAGTGCATCTATCAAGAAATGTATCTGGAATCCAAGATATTCACTACAAATAGCCACTTTTAACTCAGAAGGACTCTGCCCAAAATGACCCTCATCAAATACTTACTGCTATTTGACAACTGAAACCGGTGTTAGGTCTTACACCGAGAATTACTTATAACTGCATAAAATAAAATACTTTGCTTTCACAACTGTGAAGCAGCTATACTGACTTCCACTGAGACAGCAAAGACAATAGGGTGGAACAGATCAATGCTTAGGAAGCAAATAGAAAAGAATGATTCACTGGAGGAGTTGTGGCAAAGAATGCCCAGGCTTGTAGAAGACAGCATGGAGCTCCCACTTGGGACAGCTCCTTTTTTCTGCTTACTTGTCCATTGCCCTCCAGAATCTGGCAGCACCACTAACTTTATTTTACATCTTGTTGCCGTATGAAGACAGATTATTTGCAGTGCATTTGGCTAGCAAAGCTCTCTCATCAGAAAATTATAATTTAATTGCTCAATAAATAAAAAAGAAATACTAGACCAACAAAGTTCAAAGAGGAACCAAAGTCCTTCTGACTCTAATGCACTTTTAGAGCACTGAAGAAATATGTAAATGAGAATCTAAAATGAGCAACAGTTCTTATTACTTCTTTTTAAAATTAAAAAAAAAAGATAACTTGAAAATACTTACATGCTGGACACATATAGAAATAAATCAGATATCACAGTCAAATCCAAACAAAGTTAGGAAGAAAAGCAAGAAAAAAAATCAGGTTAGTTTTATTCAGATATAAGTACAAATTATTTTTAATGTACACATGCAGTATTTTAATAATACTGCATACAATACAGTCACGCTACCTTAATTACGTCCACCCAGTTCCAGCCTCGCGGAAGCTCTCCTTTGTTATCTGCAGAATAAGAAGGTTTTATTTGCAACACACAAGCTAAGGGGAATCTTTATCTTTCTTTCAAAACAACACACAAAACTCTAAAGATTCAAAAACTTTCATTTGTCCACTACAGAGCCATAAGGACAAAAATAGATATTAATATCTTAAACATATCTTGTTCTTCAAAGTAATTCTGTTTAAAGAAAAACATCTCAGTCCATCTGCCATTTAATTTAGAAGGCAACTCCAACATGAGCTGGGCAGACCAGCAATGACGCATTCTGCCAAAGAACAAAATTTTACGCAACTTTTCCTTTATACAATGTTTAATCTGCCAATTGTACATTAGGTTAGGTAAACTATGTGCAGAAATTCTTATCACAGGGTACAACTTATTGCTGCAATAGGATGTATTATCCAGACCATTATTAAGGTAGAACAAATGAAAGTCATCAGCAGGATTAGTTGCAATGTTGAACACTTTTCAATCCAAAACCTACAATTTCATTGAAAGCATATGGTATCTGCAGAAGCACCTCTATTTTGAGGATACAAACTAAATTAAATGTTTTATTTGGGGTTACAAAACAAATACTTTAATTTAGAAATTACATTTTTAATATTGTGAAGTATTTACGAGGGTCCTTCAACAAACCACGTCTTTTGTTAAAAGTGAATTTTTAGAAGCCCCAAATGCTCTCCTCTCACAATTTTTTTTTTTTAAATTTCATTTTTGTTACAAACCAAAAGAAAAAAATAAAACTAAACCAATGACCCCTTGAAATCCCTACTCTACAGAAAGTTGATTTGACCAGAACTAACATTCCAGACAAGAATAATGCATCTAAAACAAAGAAAACAGAGAACATAACCTTAAAATAGTTAATCTTATAAACAAACAACTACTGGTTCTGACTCTAGCGAGATGTCACTGCTATCACATTCGGATTCGCATACTGCTCAAACAAAGCAACATTACAGTGAACAAACCTGTTTTATCAGCTAGTTTTCGTTTCTGAGTTTTGGACAACTGCTCCTTTTTTTCTTTTTTCTTACTGGTTGGCACATCAGGAGTTCCAATTGCAATACTATTGCTTACTGAAGTCTGAGAAGGATAAAAATGGTTGTTAATATTTTGCATATTAGTTCCACAGATACCGCTTTGTGTGATTACTGAACCCAACACACTGAAATGCCTTGACTGTCAGAAAGAAGTAATGCTGTCACCAGTCTGCAGCTTTAATCAACATATAATCATGACTGTAGTTTGTGTTGGGGACTGGAATTCTTCCCTTTCAGAGTTGCAAAGGGCACCTCTTAAACTTTTCAGATTTAATCATAGAGTGTGATTTAGTCTGAAGGGATTCAGACTTCCCAAACAGGGAAACCATTCCTTTTTCCTCAAAGCAAATCTGCAGCACCACAATGGCCAATAATGTCCTTACACAACACAGAAGCCACAAATAGACCGAGCCTGACTCATTCAAGACCCTGGAGGTGCACTTACACAATCCACTGCATCCCAGGAAGGTTGCAGTAATTTGCCCTCGAGCAGATGCTGTTTCAGCTCTCTTTAGTTTCGCTTCTGCTCCAAGTTTCCATTTTTATGTTACTTTGTGGGACAGAACTGCAGCCCACAAACATTTTGGTATAACAGCAAACTAACAATTAAATGTAACAATAAAGACCACAGAGCACTGTGGCACCGTACTCTCTGTGCCACTGTTTAACCAGTAACTTGTGTATACCCAATATACTGATTGACAACTTAGAGACAAGCCATGAAGCATTTAGAGCTGTAAGAACCATTTTTTGCAGTTTTAAAAGCAAGAGATTAAAATCTGAGTTTGTCTACTTACCACAGTGTTAACAGGCTGATTTTCCATGAACAATTCTTTATTATCTTTGGCATATTCAAAAAGTGTGTATGTCATAGCAGTTCCAAGATTCGCTTCAACCTCTACCATTAACTTATCCAATATACTTTGTTTAACAGCTGAAGATCTAAAAGAAACCATAAAGCTCAACTATAATCTAGACAGCTGATTAAAAGCTTGTCAATCAAAAAGCCCCCACACAGAAGTCTAGGGAGTGAAGCTGTCACAAATACTCACATTGTGTTGTTGAAGAAAGCATCCATCGATATGACTGGCGCTGTTTGTGGATATGTTTCTGGCCAAGAAACTTCTATTAGAAAGGCTTTGGGATCTCCATTTTCACCTATCTGAAGGGAAAAGAAAAATTTATACATCACCAGTTTCCATTTATTAAGGATTACAATGCCAATATGCAAGTCTTTAACTTTAAGACTATTCAAATTCCTTAAGTTCACAAATATTTTTATAAAGTTTTCAGCTAGAAAATAAAGCTGCTATCTAGAAAAAGTATTAAATTTATGACACCGATATTAACCTCTACCCTGCGGTTTTCCTCCTAGGAAAAGCAGCAGAAACATTCACATCTCTCTTTATGTTTTGTTTTTTTAATAATTTGGTTTTAAAAGCTACTTTGTAGCATCTGCGGGACAAATATTATACAATCATATATGAGAACAGAAAAGATGAAGCCTTCTTTTTTCCCCTCCATGCATCCAAGCTCAGAGCAATATGAAAACAAACCACAAGTCAGTGCTGAAATAAAGACAGTGATAAACTAGTGACCTATTATAGCAAAAATAATAGATAAGAATTTCATATTTACATCACATCCCTACAGATATTTTATTTCACTATAAGAAAGAATGAATAATAAAAGATTTCAGAAGAATGAGACTGGATAAAAAAGAGCACAACGTTAAAAAACCCACATGCTTTAATATAAAAAATTGTGCACATCGAACCTATTTAATAAACCCAAATTAAATATACAATCCTTACAATTATGTTAATTTAAAAACTCCATATTTTTAAATTTAAAAGTAGTACAGGTGCTACCAAAGGGGTACTATACAAGCAGAAGTAACTGTTGCATACAAGGATTTGGAAGACTAGTACAACAAAGTTGGTTAAATCCGTATTCTAAAACCACATGAAAATTCTCCCTTATTTCCCTCATTGTAGAATAGACAAAATCTAGCTTCACCAAATTATGTGGAATGAAGTGTAGCCACAAAAAAAAAAAGTCCTAATCAAGGTACACCTACTGTCCTTCAAAATTTAAAAAAAAGAAAGAAAAGAGAAAATATTGCTTTATTATTTATGACGTTTGCTTTAGCAGAGTGGGCTAACTGACATTCAGAAGCATCTGTTTTAGACGTGAAATAAATAATAAATAAGTAATAAATAAAACAGGAATACACAACATTTACCAAGACATTATCTACAGTGTTGCAGTCCAGCTCCCACTGCTGCCAAGAAACGAACTGGTGGTGCGGTTTACAAGAACTCTCTCAGAAAAGCCCTGTCTGCACACTGAGCAAACCCACACAGAGAGCTGGGTGACCACACTCTGTCGGGCCAGCGCAACGTAAAATCGGGTAGCCTTACTTGATTCCAAAACAGCCGTTTTGTGTGAAACACACAAGACAAATGAGACTCAGAAAAACGGCATACTGATTATTTCTACCTTCTCATGCACTTACTTGCCCCATGCCTTCTCATCATACAAATTCTTCTCCATGTCTGACACTGTTTTACAGTATTTAAATTGAGTTCCAACTTTTGACAATAATTTTTTGCCTAATAAAAATTATCAATGACCAAAGCTAGTAAAATGTTGAAGGATACCCTGTAGACTTGTAGGCATGCCACATTTGCTCTTTTGAGGAAACTAAATTTACTAATAACGGTCCTATCAGTGAAGGAAGGCTGCACTTATATAGACGGAATTCAAGTGCTATTAATTAAATCGACTTACCTCATTACAGTCACTGATGTTCTTCTGTAGTTACATGGGAAGTGACAAAAAGCTTATTTTAGATGCCTCCTCCCCACTACAGCGATGTGGCATTTTCAGAAGTCTCCCTTCTGTCCCATGGGTGCCTAAAGTTTTCACCACTAAAGTCCTCTGGCTGTCCAAAGATCTGACCCGGCCCATGCTCAGAAGAACTTACAGGTCTTTAATTTGAGAAAGCTGGTATGAATTTCATGCCAGAATCTAACTACATATCTCAAGCTCAGCACTCCCTGTACATCTGTCCCGAGCAGATCGTACCAGTGCACATGCCCAAATCATTTAGTGGATTTCCCCTTTAGCAGGTAAACAAGGCACATCAACTACTTCTGAACAAGAGACTAGAACCTTGCAAATAAGAAATAAGGAAGGTTCAGAGCTTTACCTATAAGAGATTCTGTAAGTGCCATTTCTGACCAGTTTAAGTAGTTTAAGCATTCCTCAGCAGGCTGGCTCCTCCAGCCAGTTCGACAGCCCTAGCTCCGCAGTCGGTAGGCGGGTAAGCCGGCTGCCTGGCTGAGGGATAACACACCCGCGCTGGGAGTAGGTTCCCAAATATTATGCGTTGCGCTATCAAGCATCATCGTATCAAGGGTCCCGAAACACGCCAACCACGAGAAACTTGAAGGCAAAGGCGGCGCCGCAGCGACGGGCGGACCCCCGCCGTCCCTTACCCTGTACTGGAAGGACACGGGGCTGAGCTCCCTGAAGCACCCATCTCCCTCGTAGATAGAGCGCAGCGCCTCCAGCTCCATCTGCAGCACAGGGCAGAGAAAGGGGTTCCCCACTGCGGCCCGGACGCGAAGCTCGCACCCCACCGCCGGGGCTTTGCGAAGCCGCTCCCGGCCCGGCACCCCCCCGCGCCGCCCCACCAGCCCCGCCGCCGCCCGGCTCCCTCCGCCCCGCTCCTCGCCCGCTCAAGCGGCCGGCTCTTCTCTTCCCCCCCGCTCCCCGCCACCCGGGCCGCCTCCCCGCTGCCCCGGCGGGGACTCCCCCTCAGGCAGCGGCGCCTCATGGCCGCCCCGCCCCGCCCAGCGCGCGCAGGGCCCGGCACTCACCTCCTGGTCCTCGTTGGCCGCCATGGCGCGCGCTGCGGGGGAGGCGGGCGCGCGGAGATTCCCCCCGCCGCCGGGGCTGGGCGGGCCTCGCTGGCGCAGCCCCGCCGGTGTCGCACGGGGAGGCCCGAGCGGCCCCGCCCGCCGGACACACCTCCCTGAGGGCAGCGCAGGTCACCCGGGCGCTCGCTGCTATTGGCCCTTTCTTCCCGGCGTCACCTCCTCCTTGTCTTGCCATTGGCCGGCTCCGCTAGTCGCGCCTCTTCCCCTTCTTTAGCTAACTGGCTCCTTCGTCAGTGACGTCTCCGAGCGAGAGCTCTCTGACTGGCCCGGCGGTGGAGCGGAGTCGCCGATTGGTCGCTTCTGCTGCCCTTCCGATGCCCAGCGCTGGCTTCCTGAGGCGCGGGCCCGCCCTCGCCCTGCCCGCGGCACCTCCCGTGACCCGCGGCCGCTCCTGGCTGGCGCTGCCGGCGCTGAGCTCCTGGCGCGCGGCGGAGGGAAGTGCCCCGGGGAGGGACGGGCCTGGCGCTGTGTCAGCGCCCGGCGGAGCAGCGGGGAGCTCCTGCAGCCGGGCGGGAGCGGCCGACCTGGGCCGCGAAGGCGCCGCGCTGAGAGCCGCCCTCAGAGCCGCCCACCTGCCGCCTCGCAGGCCGCCTGCCCGGGCGCAGGATGACCCCGACGCAGTGGGACTTCCCGGTGGAGCTGTGCTGCCGGCCCATGGCGTTTGTCACCCTCACCGGCTTGGACGTGGTGTACAACGCCGTGCACCGGGCCGTGTGGGACGCCTTCTGCGCCAACCGCAGGGCCGACCGCGTCCCCATCTCCTTCAAAGTGCTCCCCGGCGACCACGAGTACCCCAAGTGCAGGACGAAGGTAGCGAGCGGCGTGTGCCTCGGCTGCTCCCCGGCCGGGTGGGCGCGGCCCCGGCCCCTCGCGGGGTTCCAGCCTCTGCCCGCGCAGCCAGAGTCAGGGGCCGCGGGAGCTGGGGGCTCCCTGAGCGGAAGGGCCGTGGCAAGGGGCTGGGCTGGGCTGCTTGGTTTGCAGGCAGCTGCGGTGCTTACCGCTCAGCCGGACTCCCGCTGTCCCTGCCCGCGCTGTGGGAGGCGGGTGCGGGAGCCTGGTGTCCGAGAGCAGCTGTTGGGGCTGAGGGGAATCCAAGGGCATGGTGGTGGGGTGCTGTGGATCTTTGGGAAACCGGGGTGCGACGGGCCTAGAACGCCAGTATGATGTACTGCTGAAAGTGCTTGCTGTTCAGTTACTCAGCGCTAAGGTATGCTTGTAAAATGTGAGCTTTAATGAAACACGAAGTTTAACTCTGGAGAACCTGGATGCTAGAAATTGGTGTATTCTGAAAAAAATATAAAGCCTCTACCTGAGTGAAATGCTGCAGAAAGAATCTCTGCTCTAATTTCTGCTTTGCAGTGGCAGTTAAGAAGCAATGTCAATGGGTTTAACCCTTGAAAAACTACCTAATTCTGTGATACTGGCAAGGAACAAGAATCCTAACTTCTCCTGGCTCTGTTTGAGAGCCCCTCAAGAGCCCCCTTTTAAAATAAAACCAATTTTTTATGAAGGTGTGTGAAACATGCTTCTGAACTTGACCTCTTTCTCCAGTCTACCTGGAACCTGCTGTTCTTGGTTGCTAATATCTCTGGCAACAGGCCCTGATGCCAAGGAAGGAGGTGTATATCTTACTTGATAAGAAGCAAAGGCTTGAGAGGAAGAATGTTAAAGGAAAGATGGCAAACATATCCACAAGTGACAAGAATGTAGAGACAATTCCCCTTCTCCTGCTATACTAAGAGGCCAGTAAGTGGATTTGGTAGCTAGCTTTAATAACCTCAATATTTTCAGAGGACATCCTATGAATGGTATATTCCAAAAGGAATCCTGAAGACTGGTTGGATGAACAAACACCTGAATTTGGTTCCAGCGCTTGTTGTGGTGTTCTATGAACTAGACTGGGATGAGCCACAGTGGAAAGAAAAGCAGTCGGAATGTGCTACTCGAGTTGAAATTGTCAGGTAGAGTTTTTTCACTTGGTTCATAATGGTAAAAGTGAATTGCAGAATCCTTTTTACATTCTAAGATATATTTTTATGTTTGTTTTTTTTTCTTAGACACAAATTAAGGCAAACTTGAACTTTACTTTTTAATGTATGACTGACAGTAAAGAAACTTTTTTTTCTTTAATGGTTTATTTGTAAAAGTCATTTAAGTAAAAACAGCCCCTGAAATTTTGCTTGCTAAACTTGACGTAATGATTCCATTCCATCTGAACAAAGAAGAGAGCACGGCATTCTGTGGATGATGCAGCGTGTTGTTGCGTTGGGTTTTATTTCTTTATATAGCATTCTCTCAGTGCTTCCATGTAGACTGAAATCTCATTTTGTTCTGATTATTCAGGAATAAGAAGTGAAACCTTGACACTGTGCCATGTTATTTTTATTTTAGGCAAAGTTTGCAGGGAAGAAATACGAAAGTTGCTGTGGTTTTGATTCAGAAAAAAACACCGTTACCTCCAGGTACCAGCCAACTCTGTGCACAGTTGTGGTCATCTTGTTTTTCAGAAGGCCTGGCGGACTGAGCTGACTATAATTTGTCACATTATCTGCAGTTCTTAATATAATGTTATCTGCATACATTAAATACATTGTGGCTGCAGGAAGGTATACAGATGGAAGGAGTGCTCAGGGCAGTTAACCTTAAACATTTGATACTTTTATCCTCTTCCTCTTGAGTCCAAGTCCATCTGTTGATACACAGTATCAAAAATGGTTTGCTAGTGTAATAAATGTGTAGTGCCTTTTTGTAAGCAAGTTGCATTTTAAACCTTGCTTGAGATCACAAAAAGCTGTAAAAGCAACAAGAACTTGGAGGAAGAGTATTTGGTACCTTCAGAAGCCTTTTAGTTTGACTCAGTTTTAATCAACCAAATTTTGGAGTCAAGTGGAGCTGTGAAATGTGGTATGTCTTAACCTTGTGTTTCTGTAGAGCTGCTGCTTCACTGTAGCTGCATGCTTTATAGTGTCTGGCAAACTGCTGGGATTTTTTTTTTTGTGGGTTCCCCCGCCCCCCCGATATGTATGTTTGTCTTTTGTGGATGCTGTTGTTTTTTTTCATGATGCAGGGTATTTAGTTCTGTGAGACAGACTGAAAACTTAAGTCATACTTGTAGGTTGTTGCTAGCTAAGCCACTCCTAGGTTTCTGCAATATGTTCTACTGGATGAAACACATAGTTCTCTGAAGGAAGTAAGAAAGAATGTGGTCTTAGTTTTATCTGCATTATATTTTTCCACACTTTGTACTCATCAAGCTTTTAGAGGTAGTTTGACATTGTAGCACCACGTACCGCTTACTTGTGCTTTCCTTGGCTTCACTAGGGGAAGATGTCATAGCGTCAGAGAGGGCAGCAGCTTTATGCAATGCTTGTGACCTTTCTGGAAAATCCCTCTTTGTACTTCCACACACTGATCATCTTGTTGGTTATATTATAAGGTAAGTGACTGTAAACCCCTGTTTTGCTCTGTTTGCTAATGGAGATCTTGAGGGAGTTGATGGGTTGGGATGACTTCTTTGTGGCACGCTCACTATAGACCAGCAGTGAATGTTTTATCTGTTTGCTGGAATTCTTCTGCAGGTTATTCTGCAACCTGCAAATTAATTCCACACAGCTCCCCTTTCTCTGTGAGGCTGAGTAATGACTGTCAGAGATGTTGCTTTTGAAGAATCGTTATTGTATGTCTCAAGATGTTCCCTTCCTCAAGTTGGGTAGAGGCAAAGTGGGCTTTTCTACCTCTGCAGTGGCTTTGGCCCTGCTGGTTCAAAGTAATTTTCCCTGCAGATGTTTTGTTAGGTGTAATTCTGTATTAGCAGGTCTTTGTTTTTTTTCTCCCCTACTTCCTGGCTGTGTAGATATCTCTCTATTTATGCTAAGTGGTATTTATCTTTGTCTTTTTTTTAATTATTTTTCTTGTGCTTTCTGTTTTAATATTTATGGGAAATACACCTTTAAATAAGTTATGAAAGCCTTTCAAAAACAGAAAAGGGGAAGGCAGACAGTCTTGCATAGACCTAGAAAGAAGAGCCCAAACTAAAGCAAATAATGATTTATAAAAATTAGTTTTAATTTCTCCAGATATGCTGAGGGAGAGAAGGGGTCACGGTCTGAATTCTTCCTTCTCTCACCCTCGTATTTGTGTGTAAACAGTAACGTTCTCCATATCAATCTATGCTATTATTGTATCCGTGCTGTTCATAAACAGCTACTAGAATTGATCCAAATAAAGTGTCCACTACTTCTGTTTTTTCATATTTTGCTCAGTGCTAAAGAGGGAACGTTTACTGCACGTTAACTAGCGTAAGCCTTTGCAAACTGCATGTAGTTGCGTTTTGATATGAGAAATGCAACTGTTTCCAAGTTTGTGAAGATATGCCTGTATCATTAGGGATTAATTGCTCTTAATGCACATTTGAAAAAAATATGTTTGAGCGTATAATCATGTCAGAATTCCTGGTATTAATCTTTTTGTTTTGACATTTTTAATTGAAATTTCATAGTAGTAAAAGAGAACTTTTTTTTTTACCCCTCGAATGAGCTTGTCTTTTCTTATACAGCCACTCTATACTACTAAAATAAGTATGATAGGTAGACTTAATTTATCTTGTCTTTCTTTTGTCACTGAACTCATAGTTAACAATTGCTGTCCATTGGTCTGTCCTGTTGTTTTCATTGCCATCCTCTCTGTTGTGTGGTGAGCAGAATGCAAGTTGTGATCTGCTTTAGTCAAAGTGAACTGATACTTCATCCTTTATTTCCTGTGTGCATCAGTGCTATTGAATGTATTCCTCTCCTGGACTCTGGTCTTTATTCTAACTTATTTTAGTCCTTATAATTTGATCATACAGCATATGCTTCTTATATCCTCCTCAGCCTCATGCTGTATGCAGAGTTCTGTGCCTCTTTGTCTTTCTCTTTTCCTCTGTGACTTGCCGTTGGACTATTTATCATGCAAACACAAGTTTGACTTTTACCTTTGCAACCCAGGTTGCTGTTGATGTTTGAACGGAACGATGGAACCTAATCTGTGCCCTTGTAATTTTATTTACTGCTGTTTTTTCCTTCCCACTTCTCCCTCCACAGCCCAGCAAATAAAATCAGACTTATCCCAGGAGCGTCTGCAAAATTTGCTTGTTTTGTCTGAGGCATCTCTCCACTTTCTGTTGCTTTGCAAAATCCTAGCTCAAAATCAATCCGTAAGGCTCTTGAACCTACTTGTTCTACTTTGTGCTACGCCTGTGTAAGGCTTTGTGAGAAGAGTTTTTGTCCACAAGCTCTTACTCTATGCGGTAGCTCAAAGAAGCAGCTTCTTTTGCCAGCCTTAAAATAAGCATGATTAAAAGTAACTTATTCTGAGTTTCTTCAGATTCTTTGTATGTGGGAAAAAACTTAGTGAAACTTATGAGCAACTTTGTTGCAGGTTGGAAAATGCTTTCTATGAGCACGCACAAACTTACTATTATACAGAAATACGAAGAGTTAAATCTCATAAGGAGTTCTTGAACAAAACCACTCATCAGGTAATGTTACCCTATTTTTGAAATACTACTCAAGTTATAGTACATGTTAAAACATGAAAATAAGAGCTGCTTAAATGTTTTGATTTCCACCCCTTCCAACTTGAGATGCCGTCTCTCAGTACAGAAAGGAAATCTGGTTTTATTTTCTGCAATTTAAACTTTGATTTTGATTGATTTTGTTCTTGCATTTTTTCATCTTCCTCCCATCTACCTTAGAGGAAGAGCCAGAGCCCAAAAATGAAGTTCTCTGATTTAAAAAAAAAAAAATAAAAATAAAAAAATCTATATGGATTAATCTATTTGAATGTAGTATCTTAAGTTGTGGAAAGTGCTTCCCTTAGTAGCTCAGAACTTAAACTTGCCCTTGACTTGGCTTTTGCTTTTCAAATTGTTACATATCTGCTCAGACACACAACATTCTGTTGCAGTTGCCAGCTTCTTTCTCTTGGAAGTGGTGAACTCCAAAAATTGACACTGGTGTAGAGGTTTTTGGGTGTTACAAAGCCTGTGCTCTGTTCTACAGGGAAAGGCTTGGAATAGATTAAATCTTTTGAAAAATCACTGCTGTGTTGTGGTGGCAGCGAGAACTGTTGGGTAACAGTTGCATAGTCAGTTTTTCTAGTCAACTGCTATATTATGTAAACCTCTGAAATTATCACCTGTATCTGCTTTGTAGGTAACAGGTATGTTTGGATGTTTATGAATGACGTACACTGGTTATGTTTTGCAGCTCTTATTTGTTAGACACCAGTTCAAAATAGCATTCTTCAGCGAGCTGAAACAGGATACCCAGAATGCTCTCAAGTAAGACTCGTGTAACCTTCCCCCACACTCTCTACCCCAAATTGCTGCTAAGCCATAGACTATGATAAATATGTTCTTGAATGCAAAATTATTTGAACATCTATGTAAGGGGTGAGTTCTTTACTGGGAAGAACACTCTGATTGGAAGGCTGTTTTCTGCTGTCAGAAATCTTGTTCTTAAATTTTATTATCTTACATGTTTTAACTCTAATTTAAATATTCCTGCTTAGAAATTACAGAACTGCCTATAATCTTGTGCATGAATTGAGGGCACATGAAACAAACATGCTGGAAATCAAGACCATGGCTGGATTTATAAACTACAAGGTAATAAGTGTTCCTATAATCTTTGACCTTTACTAAAAATAAATAATAATAAAAAGTTGATGCATCTTTAATGTGTAAAGGTTTAAAAGTTTCATTTTATATTACTTCTAAGGCGATGGATTAGAAACAGCTATCAGTGGAATACCAGTTCCACTCAGACTTGCCAAGACATCTGCATTCCACACAAAAGAAAGATCCTTAGCTGAAGTTTGGGAGTGAATGACTGGAGTTGGTTTGAAATGCATTCATCTGAAATACTAGATTCTGTTTATACTCACACTCTATGCAGAGGGAGTGAAAACAAGGGTTGCTTGTTAATTGGATGTTTTTTCTTCTTGTGAAGCTTACTCCAATATAGTTCAGTTACTGCTTGTTAGGAAGAGGAAAGTAACTCCAAGAATTACACCAAACTTTTGTGGTATTTTGGGAGCTTTTAGGTAAAAAAACCCGAAACAACCAAACAAACAGAAAACCAACTTGTCCTACTATTTACAACAGTCCTGGTGTTGGACTCCATCAAATTCCATTTGTGGACTGCGGGCTTCAAAGATAATAATCTTCCTAGTGGCTCTGCAGTTCCATCTTGGATTTATCTGTGAGTTATGCCCTCTTCCATTGATGACTTGAAAGAGAAGGGGAAGGAAAATAGTATTAGATGAGACAGAACCACCTGGTTTCAGGTGTAGTACATTATGGTTTACATTTATTTTTCTCCCTCTGTTTTGCATGCTACTTGAGCTCTTCAGAAATATGTAAAATTAGTTTGTTTGGCTTCTTTTGTGGATGGTGTTTTTGGGGGCTTTTTAAGGTTAATCCTTAGCAGCCTAACACAGTTGTTCTTCCTCTTATTTTGATTTCTTCTAGATCTGTCGCCTCTGTTTTCAGCATAATACTCCACTGGATGCAATTGCTCAATTCAGGAAACATATTGATTTGTGCAAGAAAAAAATAGGAAGTGCAGAACTGGCTTTTGAGCATGCTGCCTGGATGTCTAAACAGTATGTTTTTGCTTAGTAATGTTTTAATTTTAATTCTTATAACCTTGTGAAATTCACTGTTTTACTTGTCTAGGCAAGGTACAAATCCCGATCTCTTCATCGAAGAAAGAGAGACACTGGAACATAAAAACCGTATGCGATTTATTCTGGTTTGCATTGATTATTGACTACTGTTCCCTGGGAATGAACAGGGTGTGACACACGTGCAGCCACAGAACTTAAATGCAAAAATTCGGAGAAGTATCATCTCTCTTAAGACTAACCATAACTTCTAATTGAAGTGTAACTTTCAGTTCAAATTGCTGTTCTTTACATAACCTTGGCTATTAATTTTTTTTAATAGGTTTCAGGCTTTTGGTGACTTGTTTGATGAAGCAATTAAGCTGGGATTGACAGCAATTCAAACTCAGAATCCAGGTTTCTATTACCAACAGGCAGCCTACTATGCACAGGAACGGAAACAACTAGCAAGTATGCTTTGTAACCATGATGTAAGTTGGGAGTGAAGAAAATGCTTTGCAAGTAACCAGATAGTAAATTAGCAGATATTTTAGTGTCAAATGGTAGTGGAATTATCTGTAATAAGTGTAAATTAATTCCAAGGAAAGAAAATGTGTTTTTCTGATGCTTACTATCTTTACAAGTATTTGTTACGCATTGGAAAAGTTATTCCAGAACAAATGTGGTAGTGTTTATTTTATTACAAATAATGCTGATATGTTTTTAAAATACTTTAAGAAACCCCGAAACAAACAAACAAAAAAACCCCCTCAAAACCCTCTCTACATCCCTGGATACTTGAAAACTTACTGTTTTGTTTTTTTTTCTAGTATATTTCTCTATACATGCACTGTATCTGGTGACTTACAGGAAGCAGAGAAACAAGAGCATTAGTATTAGAGTGTGTGTAGGGTGGGTGGTTATGGTTGTTTTGGGGTTTTTTAACCCTTGCCTGGCAAAAAGAGTTGCATGGAAAATTGATCTCTGCGGTCAGTTAAACACACGTGCTAATTATGTGTAGCTGCACTCCAGCTCACATATCCTGATTATTTAAAAATGTCTTTGTTCCTATTGGTGCTATTAATTTGTTATTTTTGGATTATCTTGTTGAGAACCAGTTCTAAAAAGGATTACCAAGTTATTTTTTAACAGTATTTGAGATGAATGAAGGTGAATGAAGTAGGATGTCAGACTGAATTAATGAAAAGTATTTAAATGTTTCAGTTTCCTGAAGTACTATTTTTATACAGGTGGCTGGAAAGATTATATGTTTTAAAGCAAATTTCTTCTTTTGTGCATGTGTGTCAGAGCATGAGATCACTTTTAGTGCTTTAAAATGAAACATGAACCCTTTTTTATGACTATGTTTGAATTTACAGTCCTCTGTGACATATCCCAATCCGGATCCTCTGGAAACGCAAACTGGAGTGCTTGACTTCTATGGGCAAAGACCGTGGCGGCAGGGAATATTAAGTACGTTTCTGTGTCTTGTATCTCTGGAGTTCAGACAAACTTCTTTAGTTGCTGATCCTGCTAGCTGACTTTGTGGGCATAAGCGTGTAATTCCTTTTCTACAGAGCCAGGTGCGGCGCTGGGACCTTGCTCTTTTGTTGGTTGGTGGTATGACTTGGACAGGTGTCAGCGGGAAGTGCAGGGAGTGTGTTTGATATCTATAACAAATAGAAAAAGGAACCTCAGGTTTATGCAGGATCAGGTCTTCAGCAAAGTTGTGTGGGCTATACTGAAGCTCTGCTGCTGCTCTGTTTCTGTTGTTGCCGAAGCTACCAGCAATCAGCGTGCTGCAGAAGTGCCTGACTGCAGTGAAATACATTATTCCTGGGAAGAGAAGTTAGAGAACTGGGTACAGCAAAAGTAACAATGTCCCTGAAGGCGATGGCTATAAATTCATCCTGGCAGACAAACTGTATCTTGTCAGCTACAGACAGGAACTCATGCCACTTTTTTTTTTTTTTTTTCTCCCCCCCCCTGAAAAGTTTTTTGGATTTCAAAATGGATTGAGAGGATGCAATTAATAGATTTTAATCTAAGAAATGAATTTGTAGTTTCTCTGTTAAGGAGGATGCTTTCTCAGAAATTCAAACTTTGAATGTACAGCTTTGAGCTATGTATGAATATACATGCAGTTCTGATGTCTTCATTGTTGACTGTGGTTTTACTTTCCTTTCTCTCTCCCCATTTGGTCTCCTATTCTTTATACTCTGCATATCCTTTGGACTTTGTCACTTCATCACTGCCACCTTTTGAAGACTTTATTTCATTTACTGTAAATACAGTGCTGTCTAACCTCTTTTATCTTCAAGTGTTATTGTTTAAAATTAGTTAGAATCTACTGCCAAGGTTAAACACTTTAAGATTAAGAGAAAGTTTACCCATCAGTGTAGTTCGCTGTTTTTGGGTAGCTTCAGATAACTTATTTTAAACGAAGGGCAATAGAATTATTCCAGAATTTGCCTTCTAGAACACAGAGAGGGGATGAGTTCTTAGTGTTGTATGGTATCCTAGGTAAAAGAATGTTTAAGAGCTTCAGTGTGGTTGAATTGGAGCTTGCATTGCGTGTAGCTCGCCACATCACATGAATAGTTCCTTTTGGGTCTGGACAAAATTCCAATTTCATGGATTTTTCATTGTCTTATGCAGGCTTTGATCTTTCTGATCCTGAAAAGGAGAAGATGGGGATTTTGTCCCTACAGTTGAAAGAGAAAAATGTCCTTCACTCGGTAAGTTTTATTCTACAAAAAAAAAATCTGTTTTTTAACATTATTTTAACGTTTGCATATATAATAATAATAATAACAGTAATGATTTTATCTGTTAGGAGCTAATAATCACTTTGTTGAGTAACGCTGTTGCACAGTTCAAGAAATACAAATGTCCAAGAATGAAAAGTCATTTGAGTGAGTATAGATAACCAGATACCTTTTTAAATAAATAATTTTGCAAAGGCTTTCAGTATTGATCTGATACTTTTCTTTTTTTTTATCAGTGGTTCAAATGGGAGAAGAATATTACTACGCTAAAGATTATGCCAAAGCTTTGAAGTGAGTACTATCTATGATTGCTTCTTTCACACGCTGTTCTTCTCACTAAGACCCCATGTCTTTTTTGCTATGGAATAATGTTGGAAGCTCATCTAAGTTGCTCCTAGTACCTGGATTTGATTGAAGTGGAGTCTGTGAACTCCACGTACATCAAAGAAAGCAAACCAGACATGATGAGTCTGTTATTAGAGTAGAAAAACTTCCTGCTGTAAGCAGTTGTGGGGATTTGCCTCATTGGGCAAATATTACTTATTTCTAGCTCACTGATTGAGTGCTGTCTCTGTCCCCTAGAAATTATTTCTGAAATTTGTCTGCTACTGCAATGAGAATAAAGATACATTTAATTACAGACTTTGTAGTCACAAAATTCAAAAATTATGGAAATGTAGGTGAACTTAATTCTTGTTTATATACCAGGGAATTAGCAAAATTAATTATTTTTATTGGTGTAGTTTTCTGCTGTTAGTGACTGCAGAGCTAGGAAAGCTTAGTGCAGCTACCATCTTTTCAGAAGAATGTGTTGCAACGCTGTCTTTCTTAACTTTGTATTTTTAAGGGGAAACAGCATCAAGGTCCTGTTAAGTAGGAGTCTCAGTGTTTTAATTAATTTGGTTTCGAAGATGATATGTTGTAAGGGGAGTATGTTTGAGGTAGTAGAGGTGTTTATTGTTACCAGCTGGAAGCTACATGGAGGAGAAGATAGGCTAGGATAAACAGATCAATTTGTATCAAGCCTGATTTTTATACGAACGAGCATTTCTTATTTATGTTTACATAAACATATTTATGTTTCTGAAGTAGGCAGAAACTCTTGTCTTGAGCACTTGAATAGAGTTTTAAAAAAATCTCACTTCTCTGCTTTGCTAGTAATAGCAAACATTGCTCAGTATGAGAACCATATTAAGGTGCATAGTTTTGCCTGATAAAGACTAATGCATGGGGTGTTTGTGGATCTTTGAAACCCTTGAGAGGAGCAGGAGGTAGGAGGGAAAAGAAACATCTTGGTTTAAAGAACATTAAAATTCTTCAGTTTGGAAGAGGACTTTATTGTAGGGTTTTGCTTTGTTTTTCTTAAACTTACCACATACACAATAGTAAAATGTATTTTTAGTGTAATGCTGGACTAAGATTCTTCATCCGGTGGCTGTTTTGCTAGTTCTTTATGTGAGGACAAGTGAGTTTTCCTGTTGTTATCTTGTGAAAATTGTTCTAGCCTGAAATAGAAAATTCATGGAATAAATGTATTTATTGAAAACAGCATGAAGCTGTTATAAATCATTGCCTTATGTAAACAATCTTGCTGTGTTGCAGGCTCTTGGATTATGTTATGTGTGAATATCGCAGTGAAGGATGGTGGACTCTTCTCACTTCCATATTGACGACAGCTCTCAAATGTTCCTACCTGATGGCCCAGCTAAAAGATTATATAACTTACTCTTTAGAGCTACTGGGTAGAGGTATTTTTTTTAGAAATGTACTCAGCCTATACAGAAAAATTAAAGTAAATGTATTTGGAAGTCTGACAAATCATTGTCAGACACAGTGCTTATAGTACTTCAAATTATTTGACTATGAAATAACTGTATTCCTGTGCTGAATTTTTACTACCTTCTCTCATATGCTGGAAGCTGAATTTTCTTGCTCTTCTATTATAAAATTAATTGCATTCAAACAAACTGTGTCAGGATATCTGAGGCACAGAGCTTCATTTGAGACTCTTCAAATAATGTAAAAGAAACTTTCTGAGCTTTGGGATGGGAAAACTGTAAAATAGCTAAAGAGGAGAAACATTTTTCCTAGTGAATAACAAAGCTTAGCACCATTTTTATGGACTTTAAAAATCCCAAATGCACGTCTCGCGTTTACTAGAACTCTGCTGATGAAATATGCACGTGGTCTGTTTTAAAGAAAAAATGTGACATTGAGTGGTTGCACAGTAACAATGCAAGCACTCTGTATAAAGTCTGTTACTTGACATTGGAAAAATAATCCTTTTGTGCCCTAAATTGCTAACTAATACCACTGTTAGGTTAGGTGTGGTAAAAATGGGGTTGCATCTTCTGTTAACTAGCCAGGCTACTCTGCTTTGTATGAAAGAATAGAAAATGAGACAAAACCACCTTTCTTTATCTTCAAGAGAAGAGTGCTTATTTTAATCAGTCCTTTTTTCTTCCTGTCACCTTCTCTAGTAGTTATTTCTAGTATTATCCAAGCTTGCTTCTTGGCATGTACCAGACTCTTGTATCGTTTCTATCTTTTTAAACTTAAATAACAAGGAGGTATGGGCTTTATTCTCTTGGGATTTTCCTCCAGTAAGTTACGAAGCACTTGTCTAACCAAAAAATATTTTACTTGATTCCAGTGGAAGTAAGAGGAAACACTTAAAATGGAGAAAGTTCTGAAAACTGAATGAATCCTTCGTTATTGGAGGATAGATCTTAGAATTTTTTTTCCCCTCAGAATATGTTTATTGAAAGATGCCAACTAAAGGAAAGATTCATTTTTAAGATTAAAAAAAAAAAAGTAAGAGGACTTGCTTCTGTCTTGTGATTTTTGCTTTTGTTCTGTTTGCTAGCTTCTACACTTAAAGAAGATCAGAAGTCTCGAATAGAAAAAAATCTGATAAAAGTTCTGATGGTAAGTGGCAGAATTCCTATTACCCTCTTAAATAATCTTAAGATTGGTCTGTGTTTGGTAACCTTTTATTGTTATTGGTAATATTCTGTGGATACAGAATGAAAGCCCTGATCCTGAACCTGATTGTGACGCCGCTGCTGTGAAAGCATCACAAAAATTGTGGGCTGACCGTGTTTCCTTGGCAGGCAGTAACATTTTTACAATAGAAGTCCAAGATTTTATACCATTTGGTAAGTAAGAAAGCAAATTCGCACCAGATCATGAATTTCAATGTAGTTATGGCTTGAAAATAAAAATTAATTAGGAAAACTATAAAGTGTATATTAAAGCTAGCAACGCTGAAACTCTTGTTTCAGCATCGCTCTCTTCTAAATCAGTAAGACAAGTAGTGAGTCAGTAATCTCCTGTCTCCAGTATGGATTACTAAAGAAGAATCCTTTAAGCATTGTGTCTGAGTGGGAAGAACCTCTGAACTTCCAGCTGAGGCTACCTATGTGTGGTGGATTGACCTGCAACCCCAATACACTATGCCTTTAAACATGGTAGAAGTAGTAAACCCTTGCTTTTTGAAAGACTTCTGCCACTCTGGTGTGCTTTGAAGCAGGATGCTGAGGAAAGTGGGCAGAATGTGTGCAAACTAGTACTCCCCATAGAAAGGGGGCATGAGTGAGTGTTACCTGCAAAAGAAATGTGATTAAGTGTATAGGATTATTTTTTTTTTCTGCTGCATGTCTGCCTCTCTTCTTCTCTGTAAAGATTTTGGTTAAGTGCTGAAAAGTGGCTTTCTGTGACTGTTAGTAATCAAATTTGTCCCACTTGCATACAAACCAAAGTTCTAAGAGTATACATGGAATAATCCTTACCATGATTAATTCAAGTGTGTGCTTCTGGAATGTAATGTTGTAGTTTGTTGTTGTAGTTGTACCTACTTCTTGGGTTTGTATTGTGTTATGATTTTCCTTTTTTTTTTTTTTTTCTTTTTTCTAGTGCAGTGCAAAGCAAAATTTCTTGCTCCTAGTTTTCATGTTGATGTTCCTGTGCAGTTTGATGTATACTTGAGAGCTGATTGTCCTCATCCTATCAGATTTTCTAAGCTTTGCATCAGTTTCAATAATCAGGTAACTATGTTCTATCTATCTCTGACCTAGGATAGAAGATTATTATAAGAATAGAACAATATCTGTTAGTGGTTTTGAACATTAAAAAAAATAATGCTTAAGTTGGAAAGGTGTTTTTTCTTTTTGTTTTATCTATGACTTTTGACAAGTTTACTGTTACTGTCATAAAACTCCCAAATGCAGTTTGATTAGTTTGTCTATCGTACCTTGGTTTTTCTATGAAGCTCTCTAAAATTACAGAGGGATTGTTTTAGTGTCTTATTTCTCTTGGTGCTCTTGCATAAAGTTACATTAATATAATGGATATCTTGTGTCAAAGAATTGCTTTGTAATTACTTGTCTAACTTGAGTAGTATGGAAAGGAGCAATAACCCATATGGTTTGATCCAGTAACACAGAGCCTTAACATTTGCTTTGCTACCGTTACTCTCTAAATATGTCTGAAGTCTGGATTTACCAACTTTTTTCCCCACTCGCCTGTTGTAGGACTACAACCAATACTGTGTGGTAGAAGAAGCCTATCAAAAAAGTGATATTCTAGAACAGTCATCACAAGGAACAATGTGCTTAGTCCCTGGCAAAACGAGAAAGTTCACTTTCAAATTTGTTGCAAAAACTGAAGATGTAGGAAAGAAGATTGAGGTTTGTTAATTTGTTTTACACCTTAGTGTTGCTTACAAAGAACTCAAAACTATAAAACTGTCTCTAATCTGGCACTCATGTCACTGCAGTTCCAAATGTTTGAATTCTTGAAACTGAGTATCAAAAATGAGAGTAAAACTTTACTGACAATACCAAAGCAAAAAATTGTCACAAAAGTATAAGAATTACTTTAAGTCTGTTTGTTTAAATATGTGCAATACATCTTAGAAAAAAAAAAAAAAAAAGGAGGGAGAAGGTGGTGTAGCACTATGGGAGAGGAACAAAAACCAAAAGACTACACTGCACACACGTGAGTAAGGATACTTTTCCCACCACTGTGTAATTAAATTAAATCCTGGAGTGATCAGATGTCTTCAGTCTACAGGCACTATTTGTGTTGGAAAAACTAAATTCTTACAGCAGGTCATCCGAAGACAAAGTTATCAGTGTGTGTTCAAATTTGTGTCTGTCAGATCACCTCTGTGGATTTGGTCCTGGGAAGTGAATCTGGCCGATGTGTTATCCTGAACTGGCGTGGAGGAGGTGGCGATGCTGCTTCATCTCAAGAAACGTTGCAGGCAGCACGTTCCTTCAGGCGAAGACCTAAGCTTCCAGATAATGAGGTGCACTGGGACAGCTTGACTGTTCAGGCAAGCACCATGTGAGTAAAACCTTGAACATATACATGATGTATCATTGAGTCTCCTGCAAAATCCTGATCAGTCTACTTAAAAGAAGAAAGACTTGTTGGCACTTCATTAATATGAGCTTTTTAATATGTCTTTGCTTAACTCGGGATGAGATAGGTACTGTCTTAATTCTTTAGGACTTCTGAGGCTACAGATAGCTAGAAGTACAGAAAAAGCTCGCATTGATCTCTGAGTGTACCAAGTATGCTTTAGTTCTGCCATTCACTTAACTTTGCTAGGCAGACTTTTTCCAGACTTTTGCGCAAGCTGGGAGGTGTTATAGTTCTCTTTAAAAAGCCAGAACACAAATAAAGAATCCCTAAGAAACTATATTGTGAAATAATTATTAATGAATGGGCTAACACCAATTTAGATGTATTCAGAAGAATTAAATCTAATTGCTATTGGTGAGGGTGCTTTTTCCTTTCCTGGCAGATCATCTTAATCATTAATGCTTATTACTGGGGTTCCAGACTGGTTTTATAGAGTTGTTCCCAGCATGTTGCTTTTCTGGAATCTCACATCTCCTAGTTGAACAGGCCATCAGTTGTCAGAACTCTCTTAAACAATAGGCTGTTTTAATCTCCTTTAAAGTATGATTAAAAAGTTGTTATTTGAGAAACATACAATAACTGAGTCTTTTCCCTTAAAGGATTATTTCTAGAGTGCCAAACATTTCTGTTCAGCTCCGTCATGAACCTCCTGCCCTGACAAATGAAATGTATTGTTTAATTGTGACAGTCCAGTCACATGAGGAGACAGTGGCCAAAGACGTTAAGCTCACAGCAGGTTTAAAGCCAGGTATTTGGGGTTATTTTCTTTTAATCCAACAGTCTCCTGACTCCTTGTTCTTGATGCAATGCAGAGGAATATAGTAAATGGCTCTCTGCAGTAATAAAGAGCCAAACTGAAATGAAGGTTGTGAATGATGAAATTCTAGTGGTAAGAACAAGAGCCAACAAACTCATTCAGTTGTAGTCATCTCAACCCTTGCTTCTCAGTAGTGTTACGTGGGTATTTTCAAAAGATAAGTCTTTATGAGTTTGAAAGAAAATGTGGAAGCTTTTGTATTCCTTTCTAACCTTTTATTTAATTTGCCATAACTAAATTTTTCTTTTCCCAAGAGACAGATCTTGCTGAGGTGAAAGCATTAGACAGTGCTAGGTAAATGTTTTTTAAGTATGGTCTTTGTGGATTTTCTCCCTCACCTGTCCCCACGTTTTTTCCCTGACATGGACAATGTGGTTTAGTTTTTAAATGACTTGAAATCTGGGGAGTGGTGGAGAACTGACAGTATTCCTTCAAGTGAAAACATGCAAATACTGTATGTCAGTCCTAGTTAGCTGTATGTAGTTATTGCTGACAATTTTTAATATGTGAAATCCAAATGTTATACTTGGTATGCCTGTTTGTAGTGATTATCCTACAAGACAAAAATATTTTTAAGCCACTGGCATATAGGATGCAATATGTGCTGTGTACTCTGAGGTAGAACCACATTCCCCATGCAGTTGTACAGTTCATTAAAGTCAGTGGAATGTTCTCTAAACTTATTTAATTGACAACTTGGGTTTGGCACCTGAAGAAGTGTTTAATAGTTGGTCTTGATTTTTATTTTATTTTTTTTTCCCCCACTTGATCCTGACACTTAACACATGATATAGAAGGTCCATGTGGCTTGCTGATTACATTAAAAGAACAATTGAAATTTGTCATTTCATTTATAGGGAAGGTGATATATTTTCCAGAGTTGTAACTCTTTGGCAAGGTGTTGCTTGTTTTGCTTTGAAAATTATCCCACGTGATTGCAGTAATGCCATTATTCTAGTCAACCTCTGACTGAAGAATGGTTTCATTTAACATCTATAAACTCATTTTTATGTATTTTCAACACAGATTTGGAAGAACAATTTTAAAAAGATGTAAAATCATTAAGCTTTGAAAACAGAACTGCAGAACAGTGCAACTTCCTTTTTACTTCATATGGAGTATCAAGAAAAACTTGGATCTTATAACCATGTTGTGATTTATATATCTATGATAGGGAACATCTAGGTGTGACTTATGATTTTTGAGTTGGTTTTTTTCCTGGCCTAAATAGATGAAAAAAAAACCTTGCAGGATGTGAACCATCCAACTTAGAAAACTTAAGGTGTTGTCAAATCTACCCTCTGCTGGTCCTTTTGAAAGATTACATCAACCAAATAAACAATGTTAATTCCTCATGGATTGCTTTTTGAGATCTATATCATTATTTTTAGTTATTGCTTTCATGCTTCAGTGATGTAAGCCTGTATGGAGATGAAGACTGTTTTTAATCCTAGGGCAAGATGCCAACCTAACTCAGAAAACTCAGGTGACTCTTCATGGAACAGATGCATGTGATGACTCCTTTCCTGCACTGCTTCCTGATATCCCTGTAGGGGATTTGCAACCAGGTGAAAAGGTGAAGGCTTAAAACCTTCTTTCTATATCACACTTAAGAAAATGGGGATCAGCTAATAAAAGACTCTCATAAGGACCTATGTTTACTTTCAAATATCTGAACTAATAAATAAAATAAATAAATAGGGCATATTTTACCTATTGTTTACTTGTACATTAGTATTTTTTTAGCTAGATCCTCTTTTGGACTAGAGTTGGGAATAAGACATATTCTGGGATTTATGTGGGAAGTCAATCTCCTAGCTGGGAGATAAGAAATAAAATAAAAGGCTAATCTCAACTGTTGATGAAATGCACTACCTAATGGACAGTAGATAGTAATAGGCAGCAAGTATGATTCAGCACGGTAGAGGATCAAATATGCAGATGTTGAACCAAACTGAGATTGTGACTATTAAACTAGAAGTTGGGTATATTGTATATTACACAGTAACGGTTCTTTTCTTGTAGTGTTAAGTAACAGACAAGCATCAGTAGCAAAGCAACTGGAGCTGTGCTACTCTGATTAAAGTTATTAACTGCATGATTAAGATCGTGCATTGTAGAGGATTATTTATGGTCAAAATAATACTCATTCTACTATTGCCCTCTTGGGCCAAGTAAGATGATTAACAAGTTTTAGATGCTTCTAGACCTAATTAATATGATTTAGGTATAGCTTGGCTCATACTGTCCCCTTTATTTTGCAGCTGGAAAAGCCAATATACATTCGCTGTGGAACAGTCGGTGCAAGAATGTTTCTCATTTATGTTTCTTACTTAATCAACACTGTCGTTGAAGGGAAAGAAATCCTCTGCAAATGTCACCGGGTAGGGTGTAAAGGTGCACCAGTTGCTGGTTATAACATTCATGAAATGCAAGAAATATTCTCAATCTAAAGGCTGTAATTCCAAGTCTCTTAGAAGCCTTTCCAGTAGATAGAAAAAATGCTAAATCTGCAGTAGTAGCCCAATTTAGGGTGAGCTGTTTCATAAGTATAATCAGAAGAAAAGTTTTCTATATTTATTCTTAAATATCTTGGATACATTCTGCCCTGGGGAGGACTTGGTTAAAATGACAATTAAAATCCCTTTACATTAGTAACCTTTGACATCAGTAGCTAGGTCTGAATATAACTTTTTTGCCCCTCTTCTTCCCACCCCTCTCGTCACCTATACAGGATGAAACTGTAACCATAGAAACAGTATTTCCTTTTGATGTTGCTGTCAAATTTGTCTCCACAAAGGTATGTGTTTGAAAAGTTGTTGGTATTTTGGAATCACGCCATCTTTAATAGTTGTACCCTGTTTAGTTAGAAATAGCCAGAGCTTGTGTCTGTCTTGACAGTTGGAGCACTTGGACAGAGTATTTGCAGATATTCCATTTTTACTGATGACAGACATCCTGAGTGCCTCTCCTTGGCCTCTCACTATTGTAACCAGCCAGCTACAGCTGTCGGCTTCCATGACCCCAGTAGATCAACTGGAATCTTATGTGGAGAATGGTAAGTTTTCTTAGATTATGCTCTCTATCAGGAGGATACTTTTTGCATAAGTTGAGAGTAAGAAAGGGGGACATCTTAAACAGCATTTGCTTATCAAACTCTTAAATAGAAGAAAACTGCTTAATACTATAGTTTCTTTCCCGAACACAACTTGAACAGCAGTATGCTTCAAAGTGTAGTTCTGCTTCACTCAAGCGAGTAAATAGACTTGAATGATAGATAGTAACTGAAATTCTAAATATAACAGACTTAAGGGAAAGCACCTGGAAGTGATATGTACCTTCTCAGATATCCATATGAAAAGATACTCAGTGTTACCAGTGTTTGTGGGCTTTGCATACTTTCTAGAATGTAAACACTTTACCATGTGATAGAGGCAGCATCCAAAGGCTAAAGTGACCCATGTCCATGGTTGCAGTCATGAAACTGAAAAATGTGAAGGTAGACAGGGTGGGCTATAAAGAACAGTTAAAGTAAGCATCTTTTTTTATACTAACACAGTTTAATAACTTATTAGTTAAATGTTAAAAAAAAAATATTGCAGATCTCAACCTTTAAGAGTGCAATATGTTAGCTTTAAAGTCAAATGAATGGAGTACTTGGCAGTAGAGCTGATCCAAAATCTTCCAACAAAACGTTGTCTTTGCACTTGCTGAGTCAGAGATGTGAAAATGTGTGTATTTTATCAAAACTTGGAATAAAATGAGGCAGTCTAAATAGCTGCCTGATTGTGGATTAGCTGTCCACCCATGTAATCAAGGACTTGGAAGACTCTAGTTCCTCTGTAGATTCAAGGGTTACCTGGCAAAAAACAATTATTTCCCAGGTCCTTTAGTCCTCAAACTGAGTCTATCATCTTTAGCTCTGGCACCCTGTGCTACATGGCTTCTGGTTGATGCTTCTAAAGAGCTGACTGCCAGGAGGTATGAACCCCCTCAGATACCAGCATTTTAGTTGATTCCAACCCACCCACCTCCACCCAAGACTTGATAAAGAATAATGATTAATTTGAATGACTGAAACATATATTTTCTTAGCATTTTTTTTTTAATTTAAATCACTCCGTAAGTGAAACAATACTTTTTTTTTTTAGTTCATTCAAGTGGAAAGGGAGAGGAAAAAAAAGTGTGAAAACTCAAAGCCAGTAGATTTTTTTCTTGTGTTCCCTCTCTTTCCCACCTCTCATCCATTTGAGTGGGAGAGGAGAAATGTCCATTTTCATTTTAAAACAGGAGACATCTTATGCTGATGTCTTCGAATTTGCTGCTGGGGAAGTGTAGAATTTGAATTGGTGTTATTTTTACCCTTTTTTTTTGGATATGAACTCTAAATTTGCAATTACTTGTTCTATGTGTACATGAAAGACCTCATAATACTGTTCAGAAAGTAAACTGTCGTATATTTGTATATGTCACACTTTCATGCTTTGGGATACTTAACAATCTTTATTGGATTTATGTGTTATGTGGGTACACTTTGTAAAGCACTTCAAAGACCTTTCTGGCTGATCACTTGTATTTGTGTCATGCTGGATCTTTAGACTTGGTGGATTCTGCAGTAATGATTGCACTTTGATTTTAAACAAAATCTTGCTGATAGTTGTTTTACAGACAGGTGAGAGTGCCAGTGAGTGCTTTTGCCTTCGATGTCCTCCAGTTACTAACGCTAGTGGAGTGGCAACTGGATGTTATATCATTTCCTGGAAGAGGTAAGTGTCCCTAGGCCTGGATGAAGAGAAGAAATAAGTTGGTTTGATTTTAGGGATGATAGCGAGGTGGGTGTTTGTTTTTTGGGGGTTTTGTTTTTTTTGTTTTCTCTTGGTTTTGGATCTTCTTATAGCAAGCACTGTCTAGACTTTGGCCCTTACTGATTACTGCTTAGCTTTTGATTAAATACATATTTCACTTAAGAGATAAATATTAGGTGGTTATGGTTTTAACAATCCATGAAGCTTTTGTCTTTGTAAGACCTTAGGTCAATTACAAATCTATTTTGTCACCTTCTGCTCCCTGTTTTCTCCAGTCACTAAATATTTCCCTTGAGAATCAAAGTCAAATGAATAGTTTTGTGATGATAGAAACAAACTTTTAAGATGGGAAAACTAACTTTTGTCCCACCCTAGACTGAGGGTTTATGTATTCACTCAGTTTTCAAGAACAAATGTTGAGGTATATCTTTCTTCTAGTTTACTTTTGTTTAGTTTAGAGCTGTTTAGTATTCTTACTTGCCTTTTGCTATTTTATCTCCATGCTATATCACTCTTGCTACTCACTTCAAATGATCCAGTATAAAGATTTGGTGGTTTTGTTTTTTGGTTTTTTTGCTTCCTGCCACTGAATTTACTGTAACTTTAGTTTAGTCACATGTAAATGATGTTCTTTTGGTGCACTCACTTGATACTTTAAGCTGTATAACTTTCAAAGTGACCTGCATTTGACTTTCTCCTGCAGAAGTTCACCTGTGGAAAGTGTACCTGTTGTTAGTACAGTCATCACTCTACCACATGTGATTGTAGAGAGCATTCCCCTCCATGTTAATGCAGGTAATATCAATTTGGCAACATGTCCTGATTAGAATTTTTAGACTGCCAAAGCTTTACAGCATCCAGAGCTTGCATTTACTGTAGCAAAAGACAGAAACTGATATTATGAAGCTAGTGAAAGAAACTGGATCATTGCCTAGGCTGCCTCAAGCCTTGTCCCTCTTTCCCCTCCTCAATTCCAGGGAAGAACTGGAAGGTAGTTACATAAAAGCATTCTCTTAAAAGCTGTTAATGATCGACCTGTGTTAATGTGGCAGCACGAGGCCAAAATTACCTCTGCTGATGCTGCCTTTCCAGTAGGTTTCTCTAGATGCCTGTAGGAACCATTGTTCCGTCTACCCACACTCTGGCTCCATCCCAGGAAAGAAACAGCCCGGAGAACTGGAGCTGCTTGCGGGCAGGTGAACTGTTTCTCTTCCAGCACTTCACCTGCACAAGAGCAGAGGGGGAGTGGAGAGCTCATTGAACACACAGAGTTCCTTTGCTTTTCTCAGTTCAGTTTCATTTGTACTGAGATTATTCTACTGTCCTTTCCTGTTGTATTTTGAAGGAGCTTCCTTACAGTATCTGATAAGGTTTTGGTCAGCTGGAAGATATCCAGCAGCAACCAAAGTGACTTCCTAGTTAGCACTCCTGGACAGTCTTACAGTTGAGAGTTTTGTAACTAGATGTTGAAGAAGTGTTATTGAAAAGTTGTAATGAAGGTGTGTTCTGTTCTTTTGTATTTTGATTCTGAAAAATCTTGCCGGAAACACTTTAGATACCTAGTTATTGTATTGTTTCTTCAAGCTTTTCACTGCTTTTTGTGATAGACTTATTTTTTATGTATGGAACTTTAAAACCTATTTTGTATTTGAGATTACTTGCTTTCTTTCCAAAGATCTGCCATCGTTTGGTCGAGTCCGAGAATCCCTACCTGTTAGGTATCACCTGCAAAATAAGACCAACTTAGTCCAGGATGTGGAGGTGTCAGTGGAACCCAGTGATGCCTTCATGTTCTCTGGCCTTAAACAGGTACAAAATTGTCACATCTACTGATCCTGCTGGCTGAAGAATACATTGATTAGACTCTGCATTGATGTGCAGAGAGGTCAGACTCCTTGTTTTTTGGATGTTTAAAATATGATAAATTCTGCCTATAAGATCACATGGATGCAAACTCCATTTAAAGGGCTAGTGGAAGCCTGACTAGGAGTGATTTGTCATGTTTATGGTTAACATGGTGCTTCAGTATAGAAGTAATAGTTTAAGTAGAATAGGAAAGTAGTCTCATTCTTTCGAACTTCAGAAAGTAAACAGGATATAAATAGAAAATAAACAGAGGGCTGCTTTTGGTCACAGAACTTACCTATGTTTGTGGGTTTTTTTTTTCTTTCCTTTTTTTAAAGATCCGATTAAGGATCCTTCCTGGCACACAGCAGGAAATGTTATACAACTTCTATCCTCTGATGGCTGGATATCAGCAGTTACCATCTCTTCATGTTAACTTACTGCGATTCCCAAACTTCACTAATCAGTTGCTCAGACGATTCATACCAACACACATTTTTGTAAAGGTAAGACTGTGCTAAGTGCCTGTGTCTAAAGGCTCCCTGTGGGGCTGCTCAGTTCTTGGGGACTACCTCCCCACCTCTGTTCAAAGCTGAGTGTTTCTAAGCAGACTAAAATGGCCAGCTTATAACAGAGTTACTTGCTTTGAAAAGTCTTGGATTGTGCATTGGTGTCATCAACCAAAATCCTTAGGAAATCTGTTCAAGTGCAACAGTTGTTTGGTTACAGGTATATGAATTAGGTGAATGTGCTTAGCTTGTCCCTGTTATTCCATGTCTTACTCTGTAAAAATGAGTTTTAAAGTTGTCTGTATCTTGAGTGCAATGGAGTGAGCTAAATGGAATGAAATACTTTAATACCATAATTTATAGCACTTCTGGAAAAAAAAAAAAAGTGTTTGAGCAACTCATATGACCAGGTTCAGAAACACTATAGCATCCCAACCTAAATAACTTCTAAAAACACATCCTCGCAGTGAATCACTCAGTCTAGATTTTGGGTTTTTTTTCTTAAGTGGTACAACTGTGAAGACAATTCAGTCATGTCATAAAAATAGATCACAGGCTGCTTTTGACTTCTTAAGAATCGTTTAAATCCAGTTGCCCAAAACAATGCTTTCTTGTTTCACTGCTTCCGTCTCCAGAGTATTGTATTCACTTTTTAGTCAGCCTCTTATCAAGCAAGGAGCCTGAAGAGTTTGTTTATAAGACTTGAGATGGACTTGTTCAGACAACTGTAATCCTGTTTCCAGGAAACAGGTCTGGCATTCTTTCAATTTTGTTTTAGCTAAAAGAGACAGGTAGAACTTAGTTTTTACATCTGCTGTCAATCAGCAGCTCTTTTAGACTGGTTGTCAAGGTGTCCTCCTAAGTCAGTACAAAAGGCTTTTTACCTCAAAGGCGTGAAAAGTGCGGTGTTCTCGGCACTCCTGTGGAATCTCTCAGGCTTGAGAATTCTTTGCTTTTGCTTTGGAGTTGTCAGGACCTCAAAAAACCTTATTGTAAGGATGCCTTTTCTTTAAAACTTCTTCCTTGCTCTCTCCCGTCTCCAGTGATTCTGCTTAGAATTCCTCTAAGAAACTGTCAGTCATTCTTGTTTTAGGCATTGACAGTTATCAGCTCTTTATACTGCGGTAATACTCAGAACTCTGATCAGCCAGGCCTTGTGCTGGTCTGTCCGAATGTGCACGGAGACGCTCTGGGCACTTAACGGGGCAGTTAAGGAGCCGAGACCTCTACCATGTACTCACTGGGCCAAACTGAACTTCTAGTTGGATGTCCTCTCTGTGTTTGTGCTACTACTGGACACTGTTAGAAGCAGAAATAGGCTTGATGCCACACTTGTGTGCTAGAGCTACTTTGATCAACACAGTGTGTTGCAAAGTGAGTTTCATAGCAGCCTTAGGATTTTGCTTTTCTTCTTTTTTCTAATTCTCTATTTTCTTAAAGCCTCAGGGTCGTCAAGCAGATGATAACTCGATTGCAGCTGCGTAACTTCGAGACCTGTACCTATGCACTTAAAGAAAATGGGATGTTGCACAGAATATATAAAGCTCACTTTGGAAACATGGCTTTAATCAAAATATAAGAGTTAAATTTTATTTTAAAATTACAACTCTTAGCAGAACTAATGTTTTGAAAAACCCTAGTCTCTCTCAGACTTTCTTTAGGGAATAAAAATAATGGGAAAACTTGGTGCTTTATTTAACAGGAACATGCTTTTGAAGTTAACTTTGAATGTCAAACTCTTAAAAGTATTATTAAGGCATATTAAGTATGTTGAGTATTTAAGTGAAGAAATGCTAATTCACTTGACCAAAACCGAAAGATGTTTTCATAATTGACAGCAAGTTGAAGTGCAAAGTTTGTACTTGCTTTTAGGGATTCGCAACATTGAAAATAATCACCCTTCATAGAAGCTTGTTCTGTGCTGCTTGTGTTGAGGGCAGAACAGAGTGTGCAGTAGCACAGTAAACTACAAATGGTTACATTGTACTCTTGGCATTGAGCAGCTTACTACTAAAAAATAAAATAAAATAAACCTAAAAGGCACTATTTCTCCTGGGTAAGCCATACACCCAAATCTGAATTCAGCAACAGCTAGTCTAATGAAGAGAGATTCATTTGAAACAGCCGGCCTATCCAACCTAAAGCTGGTATGGTTTTGGATTGTTTTTACACACACAGCTTCCAGATTAAAAATATGTCTTGGTAGTCTCCTGCTGTGTGAATTTGAAAAACGGACATCCTACTGTTGTACAGCTCCAGATGAACTGGTGTTTAAAATAAAGTAAATCATGTATATAAAAAAAATGCATTGTGAAGACTTCAGTTGTTTAACTTTCTAAATAATTACATTTTGATTGCTTGGAAAATACCTTATTTATTGTCAAAGTGAAGTTCTAATAAACAGCTTGTAACAGTACTTCTGAAACTGTGTCCTTATTTGTGTTGTTTTCACAGCTGTTGTTTCATAACTCTGGCTTGTCTTGTGGGTGGATGCATTCATTTATGGCACTGAAGTCCAAAATAACAGCTGTAATTCTTGAAGAAAAGCATTAGAGAAGCATGTAAATGTTCTTTACCAGTGAAAGGACTGTAGGCTAATTGGCAATCCTGAAAGAATATGCATGAGCATATACAGCTTTCCCATGGAGTGCAGATGTAGTTACACTATGAGTTTTTTCAGTGTATAGATGCAGAAAAGAAGGTGACTGACAAACCATGCTGGAAAGAACAAATGAAACCTTCCTTTTTCTTTGCTTAAATATCATGAACTAAGTAGCAGTCATGGAATGGGTATCTTATCTCTTTATTTGAGAGTGTGGAAAATGTATTTCATTTCCAAATATTTTTTTTCACTTTTAAGTAGCTGAGTGAGATTACAGCAACTCTGGCACCTCTGCTACTGCTGCTTGAAAGGCATGTTGATGCAAGTGGTGTAAGTATTCAGTGTAAACTGGGGTGCCTTTTTCCCCTCCCAAAACAGTCTAACAGCAAAATAGTGATTTGCATTCCTTTGAGAAAGAGGAGGGCATAAAATACTTTTGTGGTTACAATAATATTAGTCTTAAGTGAATTGTGTAAATAGGTTTCTACTTAAAATGGTGAGTAATAAAAGTAGGAACCGTATAAAAATAGTGTAGAAATACAGAAATGCAAACTTTTCTCATACCATGGGGGGAAAATACCCACCTACTTGCAACTTTGTCATAGTTGTGACTTCTGTTCTCTTTTTCATTTGCGAAGAAAGTCTTTCCTTGTTTTGTGTGATCTTACTGTAGCTGTAAATACTACAAAGCAAAGATTTTTCTTAGTTGTCTGTAAAGTGCTAGGCACACCTTATGCACTATGTCAGTGACTGATGTGGATGAAAACATGCAGCGAGCAGGAACCACCTTGTTAAAAATGCTTGAGAAATGATTAATGATGACTATCTTCCTGACTCATAAGGCTCTAATGCTGAGGGGAATGTTTGTGATTCATAACCCAAATCCCTTTGGAAGTCTTGAGGAGATAAAAAGGGCACATATATTTCAGTATTAACTGCAGGTTTTTTATAGTTTACTGTTTGGATGATCACCATTGAAACTTCAGTATATATTACTTAAATGTAGTCTATTTTAATGGGAACTAATTAAGCATCAAAGAAAAGAGAAGCCACTTGTAGACTAGCTTAAAAATAGCTTTCAGAGGAAAAAAAAAAGTTTGAGATCAACATGTTCAGACTGCTACTGAGCTTCAGACAGCCCTAGCAGTATTGTTTCCTCCCCTTTTTTGCTACCAAGTGCATGAGAGGGGAAGAACGTGTCCTTCGCTGTCTCCTGGCCTACAGTGAAGTCCGGAGCAAAGAAAGATACTTTATCGCTTCTTGTTGCTTCTTTGTTGCCTCTGACCACTAAACTCCATTTAGAATTTCAGGAAAAGGGAAAGATTAACAGATTTTAGTTCCTCATTGATTGTCAGGGTCTTGCACTATGTCTTCTCAAATCATTGATTTACACAGGGGTTTTGGAGGTTCTACCAGCTTCCTTTTTGCATGTCCTAATGAACAAGGTGTTTCTCTTCATGCTTTCTCTGCCTTCAGTTGGGAGATTGGAAGTCTCTAGGTAACAATACTTCTGCTGTGATTCTCCTTCAGGTTGGAGGTTGGATGTAGAGTAGGAAGAAGGAAAAAAGTCCTCTCAAAAGCACCCTGTTCCTCCTCTGCTACTTCCTTTTCCAAGAAACAATGAGCTCCTACTCCTTCATGTTTTTTCAGTGAAGAAGTTAGGCTAAAGGAAAGCAGTGGTGAACGTGGGTACTTTACCCCAACCTACCTTCCCTGTCCTTCCCCAGGGATGCTTTTGACAAGAGACTGAAGGGTTCTGAGTAGTAATCTCTGTTCTGTTCCAAGGACCTGCATTTTACCTAGTTAACTGAAGTGGAGGAAGGAGACCTGTGCAGGACTTGGGACTCAGTGTGTTCAGCTTTCTCAGACTTGGGATGACTATGCAGATTGCTCTGCACCTCTTGGCTTTCAGGGTATCAAGTATGTCCTGACAGACGTTTGCTCAATGGGGTACTGAAGCAGCTTCTCCTAGCCTAGTAGGTTTGTTGCATTGCCCCACCACACCAGGTTGTAAAATAGTTCATGTTTATAACACTTCTTACCTCACCAGGAATGTGACTGTTGAAGAGCTGTACAGTGCTGCTGAAAATGAGTTGTATAGTCAATAAAAACTAGGCTATATCCCAGTTAGCCATTGTGCTTAAAGGAGGTTCAGAAAATAAGTTTATATGACATGTAAAATAATTTTAGAGAATTGGTTTTTTAGAGTTCTCTGCAGGGATGGTTTTGGGTACTATGGTAACTAGATAAGGGGAAAATAGTTTCAACTGCTTTGAGGTTTCTGCTAAAGTAAACTCAAGATTTTTCTTTCTTTTTTTAATGGGAGATGAACAAACCTCGTGGAAGTATTAAGTGCCATGTGGGGCACTTGGACAGAATGTGAATATTTTATTCTAGTTTTTTCAAGAAAATTATGTCAAATTTCCTTGCCAGATTTCTAGGTAATTTGCTGGGGAACGTGTTATTGTGCAAAGGCAATCAAGTTTGTATATCTGTGCTTATAGAATGTGTTGTATCAATGCGAAACTATGTTAACTATGTGTGCTAGCTACCATAGTCTGAACTTGCCAGTGGGATGGGGAGATCTGGGAGTCAAAAATTTCTCCCTGAAAAGTAAATGAAAACATGTGGCTGGCGGTTTTTTTGCCTGCATTTAGGAGTTGCTAAAAAGTATTTGATTCCATTGGGACGTTTGAAGCTGACCTTCAGGCTGAGGTTTCAATTAGTCTTTTTAAAAGTTTAACTGTTCATCCTCCAACAGTATTTCTATTTTAAAGCACACCTGTACTTTCTCCCTCTAAACCATTTTGCATGCAAATGTTTAGCTTTTCTGTCTTATTTACACTCTTCAGCAATTATTGTGGGGGTTTTAAAATATTTTTAAGTAGTTAAAAGAAAAGCTTGAACTTTTAAAAATATTTGGTTTTCCATACTTGAATATTTTTTTGTCAACCGGTATTTAAATTATTAATTTCCCAAATTAATTATATGTAATATAATGAGAACCATCTGGATTCATTGTGTAGATTCTATATATACATACATGTATATGTACACACACCTATGTATGCCAATGAAATAAATAAATTCCAGTAAAACAGCAATGAATACCCAAATGAGGATAAACCCCCTTGTACTTCAGTCCTCTGTCCCACATGGAAGATATTCTATTAGCCAGCAGCAGGGGATTAACTTAGGCTGATTTCTCTTCACTGTTTGGTTTCATAATGCCATCTTAGAAGTCTCCTTGCCACCTGTTTTTGCGAGCTGGAGAAGTAGGGGTGGCTGCCTTGCAGCCTCAGCTGAGGGGAGATTCAAAGTGTTCGCTTCAGCCCGAAAACATAAGCAAAATAGGGAGCTGCTTCACAGCAGCCAGCACACAGTCCTTCCTGGAGTCACCAGCTATAAGCCTGGCATAGGCATATACATAAATACACACACACATATATATACACACACACATCCTGTGTTTTGTTATTGACGTTGTGAAATCCCGCATCTCCTCATCTCCTGGAAGCTTGGTACCTGGACAAACGTGTTCAGTAATGGACTCTTCATGGCTTAAGAGCTGTGCTCTCTAAAGATATTTCACAAGTGACAAAGCAGATGATAGCTGTAATAAATATGAAAACATATGTGACAATCACAGAGGGAAGGAAATTAGAAATACACTTGAAAATATTAGAATGCTCACTGCTAGGTTTTCTGTATAATGCTTTTTCTGTGGGCCAATATTAGAAAGCTAAAAAGCAAAATAAAGATATTTTAGTCCAGTTTTTAACTACCAGCCTCTTTATAACAAGGACAACTCTTGTTTTTCTCTATCTGCTACAACACAGCCTGTTTATAAGATGTTTATTTGGCGAGGAGGTTGCAGAGAGGTCAGGCAAATGTTATCTTTTTAAAAAGTCTCTCGGCATCACTGCTCCTCCACCAAAGACTTTCATGTAGGTAACATAGCAATTGTCTGTGTTAATTTATGACCTTGAAGATACTCATCCCTCAGAGTGGATTCGGACTTGAGCAGTTTTTAGTTCAAATACACTTATAGCCCAGGAACAAAAGAGGTGCTGATAAGAACGATTAATGAATTAAGTGAAGGAGTTTGTAAGTAGTGAGAGAGGAATGCCGTTTTCCCTCTCAGCCAGGTACTGCTGGGTACATGGGGTAATTTAGTAGAAACGTTTCTCTATTTCCCAGGTTAGTTACTTGTCCCTAAGAGGCCGTGCTCTTTGCAGGAGTGAGGTGATGCTGCCTCACTGACTGGAAAGGAGCTGTGCCTATTTGCACCTGGGGGAATCTGGCACGATGCTCTCTGTGCCGGGGTTACCCCGTGGGATGAAATGTGCACTGTTCAGGAGAGCACGTGGGATTTACATTGGATTTCATTGCTAGGGGGAAACTGGCATCGCTTACAAGCACTACCAGTTGCAAGCTATCCATGATGGGGAGAGGGCATAGCATTTTCTGTAGGGAAAGAGAGATGTGCATCTATGATTAAGCTATGTGTTTGTTACTATAATGCAAATCATTGTGGTAAACTGTGGCTGGTGATTGCTGTCCTATTTCTAGGTAAATTAATTAGATGTTTTATTATTTTCTCCGTATGAAGAGATCAGAGTTTGAACTCTGCTGTATGGCTTTACTGCAAGCAGCCTGCCTGCTTTAGGTTGTAAAGCTGATGGTTGTTTCCTGCAAACCAGGATCTGGATCCCCTGGAGTTGCCCCCACCCCGTACCCACCGGCTGGAAGGAAGGCTGTGCTCCTCGTGCCTGCTCTGGAGGGAGCTGCACGGTGCTCCCCAGGCACACGTTCCTGGGTGGCTGCAGCCCACTCCACATTCCTTAAGCATGGTGATTTTTTCATGGTTAAAAAAAAAAACCCCAAACCCAAACAACAAAATGAGGAATGGGCTTTTCCACTTGAACTCTACTAAGCCTCAGAGAAATTACTTTCTAAGAAGCTCTCAGTTCTCTTTGGGTTAATGATATTTGGTAAATACTTGGTTAAAACTTCCTTTTCTTGCTTGTAGACTGTCTTTCTCCTAACAGCATCGGTGCAGTTGGTCTGTGCTCTGGATTTCTGTTTGCAGTCAGGCCGATCTATAAGACATGGCCCAGCGTCCCTCCCTGCCCTGGGCTGTTGCTCAGGCATTGTACTGACCCTCACCTGTTCTGCTGATAACTCTCAAAATAATGAAATTACATTTCAGTGACCACATGGTATTTTAAAATCGGCTGTTTTCCTTGCCCTTGTCTTAGAAAGCCAACTAGCAGGGAGAACGGGCGTGTTGGCATGGTGGAGAGCAGGCAGGCCCTGCGTGGTGAGCTACATCCTGCGTGTGCTGTGTCCTGGAGCCCCGGGTTCATTGCTGTTGGCAGCAGGGTGTGTGCTGCAGCGATCCCTCTCTTGCAAAGTCTCCGTGCACAGCAGTGATTGGTCTTGCAGTGTATTTTGTGTATCTCTTTCCAGAAAGAAAAGCCCCCAAACTTACATAAATCATGCACGATGTTTTTTGTGCTTCTCCACCATATTTAGTTTACAGTGTGCTCTGAGACACTTGCTTGCAGGGCCTCACGTCCCCTGTGGCAGGTGCTGTCCACTGGAGCTTTCCCAGACTCCTAGAGGGGATGAACCCCAGCTCCTCCTCAGCCTGAGCCATGACAGACTGTGAACGTGAGCTGCCTGTTTCAGGCCTGAGAAAGGCTCACTCAGGGGTTTGTCACCCAGTAAGAGAGATGACCCAGCCATCTCCTCACTACCCTGGCCTGGGTGCCACCTTAGAATCAATCACAGAATCACAGTGGTTGGAAAAGACCTTTAAAATAATTGAGTCCAACCATAAACCTAACACAACCAATTCCACCTCTAAACCATGCCCCTAAGCACCTCATCTACCCATCTTTTAAATACCACCAGGGAAGGTGACCACCACCTCGCTGGGCAGCCTATTCCAATGCTTGACTACCTTTTCAGTAAAGAAGTTTTTCCTAATATCCAACCTAAAACTCCCCTGGCGTACTTCCTCTCGTTCTATTGCTTGTTACGTGGGAGAAGATACCAACTCCCACCTCTCTACACCCTCCTTTCAAGTAGTTGTAGAGACCTCCTTCCTCCCCTTCTCCTCCTCTGGCCTTGGAGAAACAGGAGGTGTTGGACTGGAGGCCCAATTCCAATGACCACCAGCATTGGTGGAGCAGTGAGTCTGCCAGGCCCCTCATTACCCCAAAACTATCAACCCAAGTTCTGCATCCTTGGTTTTCACTGAGTGCTCTGCTGTCAGCTGTGCTCCTCTATGCTTTCAGGTTTCCCTCAAGAGTCCTCATGGCTAAGGGTATGGGGAGATACACAGGACTCACTGCCAGAGCCCATGAGTGCCTATGGCCTCCATGCATGTTGTGTGAAGTTTCAAAAACATCAAGAACTGGAGAACAGAAGCGATTGAGGCTCAAATTAGCAACAGTCAACCCAACTGCTCCTGCTCCCTGCCGTACAGCACTGTCCAGTGATATCTGCTGAAGCAGGATTGGCACAGCCAATGGCTGGTTGGAGCAGGGTTATGTCCAGCCCTGATCTCCACAGGGGTCTTCTCAGCTGCACCGCCTCAAGTGCCTCATACAATGAGGCAGCATGAACTGAAAGGGAAGTAAAGGAAACCCTGAGGTTTCCTCCTTCCACCTCCTTTCCCATACACTCATGCTTTCTTCATGCCTGTGTTGGTAGGAACCACCTGAAGCCATCCACCCTTTGAAAGAAACAGAGGATTGGACTCGAAAAGTACCACGAGGTCAAGTATGAGTTGACAAAGTTGATAGCTGCAGCATCTCTGAATGTGCTCTTTCAACTCAGGGAAGCAGGAGCACAAAAACTGACTGTTGGGTGCTACAACTTGCAGCATTTCCTACAGGAAAGAGAAGGGAAAGCCTAAATAGTTTTTTCTAAATTTATCACATACTCTGGCAAAGCTCCTCCCATAAAACCCATGGTAAAAATTACTCATTACCACCTCTTCCTTGCAAAGAAATTATCTGGTACTTTGCTATTGTCATGTAACCCTCTTCTACACAAATATGAAGCAGCAATGCGTCCATTTTTTATAAACAGACAACCTTATTCCCATGAAAATCAAGAGAAAATTTGTTCATAAGAGCCATCTTTACTGCCTTGGCAGTAAATTATGTTTTCTCCTGAGTCTGACACTTGCCAATGAAGTGGGCTCAGATTTAGCTGCTGAAATTTGCATCGGTCCAAGAAATAACCCAAGAGAGCTCAGACTGTTCCCTGGTGCATTTTATAGCCCTGCCACCGAGCTCCTGAGCTCTCAGTGAACTTGCCATCTGAGCCAACCAAGAGGTTTCTCCCAGGAGCCATGGTGGGGTCACAGCAGCAGTGGTGACGGAGGACATTCCCTGCTCTCCTCTGCCACAGCTGAGCTCTGCCAAGCACTGAGGATGGTGGTAAAACACAGGATGGCATTGCCTGGAGATCTCTAGGGAAAGCATGAAAACTACTGAGAGAGAGCAGAGAGGAGGATGGGCAGTGGTGGATGGGGAGGAAAGGAGAAAAGAGGAGCACAGTGGAGAAAGTCACTGCTCACTGTGCCTGAGATGTTTAGAACACTAAGCCGATAATGGCTATTAGAAGTACAAAAGCTAAAATTTCTGGTTTAGTCTGGTGATGGGTCCATGGATAATCTTCAAAGAGGTGCTATGAAATTTTAAAGGAATTAAGCTCTGGGAAATGTTAAATCTGCCACACCTGGTTTACAAAGGTTGGTTGTGTTTTCTTTTTTTTTTTTTTTCCCTGGATGCTGCTGTGTTTTCATTTTTCTGTCAGAGTGCCAAAGGCGATTCTCTCCGTCAAGTGTAGACTCTTGACCTTATAGTCAAGATGACAAGAGAGTTATCCCAGGGTGTGTCCACACCTGTCAGGCAATATTAGGCACAAAATAGAGCTGTCTGTCTTCTTTAGCTAAAATGGTTTCACAAATACTTCATAAATGCCTGTCTCCACAGAGCAGAGAATTGCCTGTATTATCTTGGTGAATTCAATATTGAGATTGATGACAACTGGGGTCATTGGTTAAACCATCTAATCCTGACAAGCCGAGGCAAAGGGAGGAGGCAGGAGAGCAGCAGGATGGCTGCTGGAAATACCTGCGAGAGAGATCAGTCCTGAGAGCTGCGAGGAAACCGGTGGCTCTGTGGCGTGACTCACCCACCAAATCCTGCCATTCAGAGACGCTGCCTCATGGACTTGGCTGTGCCTGAGGGTCACCACTTATGACATTGGGCAGCTTTACCTCGACTCCCATCAAATAAAAGCAGAGCTTGCATCTGCAGTTACGGCTATTATAAAAAGCCTCATGCAATGGGGCAACACTCAGGAGGTGGGAGCCAAATTGCCATTTTTGCAAAAGGCTTAGCTATAACGAGGAGCTATTAAACCAGGAATAAATTCCCTTACACCCACCCCACCATCCTTTTTACCTACTCCACGTTGCCAAAGGGGACTTGAAAGTGAGCATCTAGCCCATCAACCTTCACTTTTCTCTCTTTGCTCTGAGTGAAAGGAAAATGACGGAGGAGCGGAGAAGCTAGCCGGTGGCTGTCAGACACTATAATCTGAACGTGCATCAGTTCTTGGCACTCGCACGACAGGTACCGAACCAGTGCTTGAAGAGCTGCATCTAGTCCTGCTGGAGAAGGTGGCTGTTACCTCCCTCCCCTCTCTGCCTCAGGAAAAAGAGGAGAAAAAAAACCCCAAAACCCCAATGTGACAGAAATTTATTTCTCAGGGCTGTATTCTCTTCCAGAGGCATCTGTACTGGGGAAAGAAACATCACAAATTGGTATCCTGATCAAGGAAAGATACAGATGTGCTAAACACATGCTGGTAGGATGTTAGTATCTGGAGAAGCAGCAAGTGGGAGCAGTGAATTAAAACCTGAGGCAGGCACAGCATCTAACATCCATTTCTATGTCCAGCCTACGTCCAGCGCAAAGATGGTGGTAGTGGTTAGTGCCCCCTCCCACAGGCATTTTTGCTTACTTGAGTGCAGAAATCTTCCTTCAAAACTCTGGGGTTTGCAGAGAGATATTCTTGTTTTGAGGGAGCCCAGAAGAAGGCTGTAAGCCTAGTTCACATTTTCTGAACTTAGTTGTGGTCAGTGGTTCAATGCACAGACAGTGGAAAGATGTCACCGGCTGGTTATAGAGACAGCAAGCCTGCCAGTCAGCCTGTGCTTTCTGGCAGGAAGAGCAAGAATGTCTTGGCACAGGTGGACACCTCCTTGTATCTTGATTTACTGTATCACTCTGCTGCGTACCAGGATGGGTGCCTGCCTGCCTGAAAGGCAAGGAAAATCCTCAAGCAGCTTTTACCCTAAACCAGCAACACCAGTCGCTTTCCCTTTCCCCAATCAGAAAGGAGGTGTTGTCATCCAAAAATTGGCATGTCAAATGACTGTGGAGCTTCCCTGTCCTGTGACCTGGGAAAACCTTCCCAGATCTGTGCCATCAAAGGGGTCTCTGAGAAGCCAATAGGCATCAACAAGTTCTTCAGTGCCCTGTGCCAGGTTCCCCCATGCCTGGGAGCACCAGTGAAGATCCCTCACCTCTACCTGCAGGAATGGACTGTACGGTTCCCACCCACACAGTATTATATAGCTCCAGTTTCGGAGCTATATATTGTATTCCTGCTCTTTTCAAGCCCACACCAGAGCTGTTCAGCTGAGACTGGTGCTTACTCATCTCCCACATCTCCACTAGCAGGAGACAGCCAGGGCTGCTTACAAAGCCCATGCCCAGCTCTGGTTCCCACACTCTGTGTGCTGACCACCCTGCGTGCAGAGTCACTTGTTGCACAGAATCCTCTTTTTAATTTTTTTTTTTTTTTTTTTCCCCAGGTGGGTATTGCAATAACAGCCTCTGCTTAGATTCTTCTTCTGGAAAGTGGGAGAGTTCATTTAATTGTTGATTTAGATGTGGTCAGCTCTGCCTATCTCATCTCCTTGCTTAGGCTCATAATATGCTTCTTGAATGATAGTGCAGGGTCATGGGTCACCATATTTTTCTTTTGGTCCCTGGCCTACTGGGCTCCCTACAGGAAAATCGAGCCAGTACAGGTTGGAGCTCTTGGCTATGCATGTCACATGAACAAGGACTTCCCTTTACCTCACTTTGCCTGTGTATGGCATTTACATTTGCATACTCTTCGGAGTACATGTATTTCACTGTAGTTTCATTCCCTTGAGTGCAACTTTGCACTGCCTGCAGCCTTTCTTCACAGGACTTGCCTTGCACTACATGAGAAGGGGCAGTAGGAGAAAACCACATCTGTTCAAAGCAGAGAAATTTCAGATTAAAATGCAAAGGCTGGTGGAGACCTTCTGATCTCCTTGAGCTGACTTTGGAGTCATTAACTCAGCGATGTGAGAGGTGCCCCAGGTCAGCCACGCACCTTTGTGTGGTGGAGTCAGGAGTCAGCAGAGCCCCCACGCTTCAGGCCATGGGCTGTGAGAGGAATGATGAAAAAGAACAGAGAAATAGATTTTATTGCTCTTTCTTCCAGAGCGCTCGTAAAAATTAATGGGCATTTCATTCACAATTTCTTTCCATTACTGGTAAGGGAATCATAAAAACACAGCCCAGCTCTTCTGGTGTATCAGTGCCTGAGCTACCTGGATGTGTTTTCCGTGGTTTTGCAAAGCAATGCTACAAGCAGATGTTTTAGGCTAACTGGTGTGCCATTTCTATAATTAAAATTGCATCTTACCTTCAAGTATTGAGTCCTTTATGGCTCCTGTAGAGCAGAACCACAGAGTTTGAAACAAAATCCTGTCTCCATCAAATACATAATCTAAGCTCCCGCCTTAGTGTCTGGCTGTTATCTGGCCAAAAGCAACCATCAATATCATAGCAGATAAGAGACAATTATAAGTTAGAAGGCACAAAAAAATGTTTCTGCTCTAGATAAATATATTTAGAGGGTTAAGATATAAACATACCATTCTTTTCTTTCCTTATTAATTTACAGTCAAGAATTTCCCATACAGGGAATAAATTCTGGCCCCATTTACCTGCCATACTGTGATGAACTGTTCACAGGCTTTTTGGCTTCAAAACATCTGTAAGTATTATTTCCCCCTTTGCAAATTCATAAAGAAATAAAATTAAAGGGCTTTCCAATCTGGGGGTGTTAGTGCAGTGTTATTTACCTGTCTAAACATAGGCACTTGCATTTGAATGTGAGTGACCTGTACCCTGTACTATATGTGTCCTGTGAGTAAAGTGGGAACCTGTTTTCTGTGTCTGCCAGGAGGTGATTTTTCTCCTGGTCAGCCTAACTACACTAGTATGAGGAGGCTATTGTTAAGCAGACAATAGATAATTGTCTACCTTCCTCACCTATCCAAGCAGCAGTCTCCTCGTTGCAAAGATTTAATACCATTGCCAAAGATTTTCCTGCAGTGGAAGATGGGCACACCAGGGATCTCCTCTCCTCCCTCGGGTTGCATCCTGCCCCTGGGATCCTTCTTGATGCCAGCAAGTCTGAGTCAGATAAAAGCTTAAAAATTATGCAGTCAGCTATTTCCTACACTGCTTATTAGTTGGGTGTTTAGTTTGGATCTAGCTCATCACTCCTCGTGTATGAAACTCCCATTGACTTCACTGGGGACTCTGCCTGAGCAAGGACTTCAGAGATGGGCTTCTCGATGGAGGATGGCAGGACAGGACTGAGCGCAGAAATACTTGGCTCCTACCAGAGCAGAGGTTGTCAAATAGCCATTCCTGGGATTGTATTTAGTAGCAGATCTCAAGGGACTTTACAAACATGAGAAGTATTACCCCCACATTACAAAAACTGGTTACCAAAACAAAAGGGTAAAGGTAAAGGAGGTGCTGTCGCACCAAGCTCTGTGTCACTGGGCTGCTGGTTTGAGTCTCCACCTTCAGTCAGCCTTACATAGGATGCATCTATGTTCCAAAAAAGCTCAGGCATCCTGTAGCTGGTTGTTCTGTGGTGGCTTGGCAGTTTTTTGTTAAACAGTTCAGGCACCCAAAACCCCATGTAATGGAGAGAGCAGCTTCTTCCTGGCAATGAGGTGACTCGGCTGGGAGGTAGGACTCTGTCACTAGGTAACAATGCTGGATGGACAGTAAGGAGCAAAGGTATCATTTCTTCTTGTATAAAACCACGAGAGAGGTTAAAAATATGTTTTCCAATAAGAAATACTCTTTCAAAAGCCCTCATGGGACAAATCCTGAATAAGACACTTTCCTGAATACTGCATCTGAAGCAGATCACTTGCCGACATACTATGTAGGCTGCAAAATTGTGTAACTTGCCTTACTATGTACATATCAAGGAGGCAAAACTACCATTAAAGATATATATTTAACTTCAGCCTACCTTTTCCATTGTATGGCCTGGACAAATTCTGGAGGAATACTCTTTTTCCAGAGTTTTTAATAAGGTGACATTTGCAGTAGACAGAGATATGATACTTGAGCTCTGGATAGGTGCAGACAGCTGGAGAACACAGCTCCATCAGGTTTGTTTGGCTTTCTACTCCTACCTAGAATAAATAAGGTGGTTTGCTGAGGACCTCCTGCCACTGCTCATGCATTTCAGAGATGTGTCTAAATCTTCAGAGGTTTCACCTCGCTAGCAGGGTAAACTTCTGCCTTTCCAAATACTTCAGAGGCACTTAGGAGTTCCACTTCACCCACTTTCATTACTTAGCCATAAGAAGATTGTAGACTGTTTTCTTGCTTGTATTTCTATTGGGACATACCAGATTGGCTTTATTCTGGCTGTAGACCCTGATTGCTTGGAAGAAGTCCCTTGAAGTGAGTGAATGAAAAGGAGGGAGATGCTATTCAACCCTAAACTAGCAAGCAACAGGATGTAAATAAACCAAAAACCCCAAAATTCTGAGGAAAAAAAAAAAAAAAAGATTTGAAACAGCAATGAGATGGGAAAAAAAGAGGAATAATGAATGTTGAACAGTTTACTCAGTACATACTTGTGTTCCACAGCCTTTCCCCAGGCCCTTGAAACAAGGGGAGTCTCTTAACCGGGGCCTGAAGGTCCTGCTCAGGCGGCGCTGGTGCTGGCTTTTATGGGGACAGCACCTAACTCCCAGCACATGGTGTATGTTGATTTGTGCCACAATCACGGTGCTCCATCTGACATGTTTTGGAGAAATTACAACGTACTTTCTTAACTCCTTTGTCATTACACTTGTGTGTGACGTTACATGTGTGCAAGCTGCGAAAAGGGGTGGTGTGCCAGGGGAGGGAGGGATGGAGGGCGGGAGGGAAGGCCAGCCTGCCAGCCCAGGGGAGAGGAGTGAAGCAGCTGGAGAGAAGAGGTGATGAAAGCCGTGTGGGATAGGATTAGCAGGCCAAGGACTAGCCTTTACAGTAGAACAAGCCAGGTGTAGAGAAGATGTTGACAGCCCACAAGTGTTGCTGCAAATGCCTTGCAAGAGGAGGAAAACGACTGGCATGTTTCATCACACCAATTGCTTCAGAAATTAGTATTGAAAGGAAAAGGAGCTCAGCTAGTGGAGAGAGCAACGCTGATGCCATGGCTGAAGTCTACCAGGCATGTGATGCTGAGCACACGCCTTTTCCAGAGACAGCAGAAGGATCACAGATTTGGCTAGTGCTTGGGATATGGGGGCTGTAGGCAAAATGTGGGGCCCTGCACCTAAGCACTTACTATATATCTGGTGCAGAAACCTAAAAAAAAATCAAAAGACTTAATTTTGCTCTTTTGTTCTTGTAGGTGGGAATAAAAACTGAAAAACCAAACAAAACCCTTAAGTAACCTGGTGACTCTGATCAGCAGTCAAGATGTCAATGTGATATGCTCCACACAAAGGCAACACAAAGGTGAGCCCTACCCAGGAGAACTGAAATGCAAGTATGATGGGCGAGATAAAAAGTTGATATAATGCAGAGAGGAGGAAGGCACAAGGTAAGAATAACAAGAGTATGACAAGATCATGACAGTAGTTTCAACACATTATGACTAGCTCTTTTAACAGGCAATCAATGGCTCAGGTGAACTTTGGGAAGCAGTTTGGAGGACAATAAGGATGCCAGGGGGTCCTCTTGCAAAGCTTAGGGCTGAATGACAACATGAAAGTGCTGCTTTTGAATATTGACAGTAGCACCATCAAAACTATTGCTGGCTGAGGCAAGGGGTGTCCTGAGGTCTTGCTGTGCTAGATACTTGGGAAAGAGTTAGAAACTCGCCAGCCAGTGTTAACAGGCTCTGCTCCTGGCTCAAAATTACTCATAGTGATTCTGGATAACTTATTTTACCTCCGATTTCGCCTTTGGTAAAGTTGGTTTCATACAACTTGTCTCCTTGTAAAACTCTTTGGGATGCTGGTAAATTTGACCTTCCTCGGTGCGGTGCCTAGACAGCGCTGGGTGAAACCCAAAAAGTAAAGAGTGGGAATATTGGAGGAGCCTGGTTTATATAGAGCCCCGGAGAAGGAAATGGATGACACCAGATGGAGGGTGCCACAGGATTTGAATGAGGTTAGAACCAAATGGGTGGTAGTTTATGGGGGCCAAAAGTGCCGAGGGATGTTGATGTGAGTGAATTCTGGAGCAATAGATAAAACACAGTGACTTGTGCACAGCGCAGTTTTGGGGCTGTAGCAGCTCTCGTACTGCTGCCTGGCAGAGCAGCTGCTGCCTTCTCTGTCCTCTCACTCCCCTCTCCTCTGCCTCTGCTCTTGCCCCTCTGCTCTATGACACAGCTTTCTTCCTTGTGTCCTTCGCCTCAGTGCTGCATTCCCATGTGTCACTGACAGTTTCCACAGTGCCGCGGTACCCGGCGCCCTGGGGCAAGGTGAGGGTGCTGCTGGAGCCACCCGCATGGTCCACACAGCACCAAGGCATCCAACAGTCAATTCAGGAACTCAAGCCCTATTTTCAGAATTGAGGCTCAGTTTTGCTATGGGTTTGAGGGTTTCTATGGAAGACGGGAGTGAGGTTCCTAAACCTGCCTTCTCACAAGTGTAACTGGCACCTTGCTGCTAGTGCCTGCAGCTGAGCAGCCATCTATCGCTTTGACGCACACCCCAGGCCAGGTTCTGCTGTGAAGAACCCCCTCCATTCTCGCTTGTACTGTGCCCGTTTTTGCTGAGCTTTCCCTCGAGCCTCATGAGCAGCTGGGGACCCGGAATACAGAGCAGGCAAAATATTAAACTGCTAGAAAAAAGGCACAGAAGTTCGGAGTGAACCTTGCACCGGCTCCTTCGCTATCAGATTTCAGTACTCTGAAGACACAAAGCGACACAGGACTGTTAAGGGTGCAGAAGGTGGTTATGGACGTTTGGACACAGTGGGGTCAGCGCTGCTCAGCAGGTGCTGTGCCTACAGCTCTGGAACCACTGGAAGAAGCACAAATATAACGACCGTGAGACTCGCTGGGACAATCTGGAAGTGGCGGGGGGATGCTGCTCTCTTTCCCAAGCAGAAAGGAAGGGTGAGGGTTGTCGGAAATGGGGGGTGCCTCAAAGCCTCCCCCAGAAGCCGGGAGAGGCTCTTTTCGTTTCCGGGGACGGTGCTCCTGTGCCGGTGCCGGGACAGGGAGGCGGGCGGTGAGTGCGGGCTCACCGACCGGGAGGCGGCGGCCGCTGCCCGCTGCGGGACTGGCATCCGCGGGGTAACGTCCCCGCCTCGCCTGCGGTGCCGGACCGCGCCGTGCCGTGCCGGGGGTGTGCCGGGGGCGGAGCGGCCCGGGCCCTGCCGTGGCGGGGGCGGAGCGGCGGGGAGCGCGGACAGCCGGCGGCGGCTGGCAGCTCGGCCGCGGGGAGGTATGTCCCTGCCCCTGCCCATACCCCTGCTGGTGCCCCTGTCCCTGCCCATACCCCTGCCGGTGCCCCTGCCCGGCAGCGGGCGGTGAGCGGCCATGCCGCGCAGGGCGGAGCGGTGCCTGCAGATCGCCCCGCACTCCCTGGCCATCGTCCTGGGCGCCGCGGCCGGGGGGCGGCCGGGGGACGGCGGCGAGGGCGGGGGGGGCGGCGGTGCGGGGCCGGCGGCGGAGCTGGGCCGCCACCGCATCGGCTACGAGATCTTCGCGGACTTCAAGCGGGAGAACATGCAGCACTTCTGGGACCGGCGGGCCACGGCGGCGGTGGCTGAGACCTTCTTCCTGGGCTGGATCGACGAGCAGGTGCTGCTAGTGCAGGGCAAGGAGGAGCACCTGGAGGTGCTGCGGCAGGGCTGGGCGCGGCGCTCCCTCAAGCCCCCCAGCGGCTTCCAGATCAAGTGCCTGGGTAGGTGCCGCCGGAGGTCTCTGTCCTGGGGGGGGGGAGGCGGGATGGCGGGGCGAGCCCGGCCGCGGCCCCGCGGAGCTGTCCCCGGAGCGGCCGGGGGGTCAGGCAGGGACTGGCGGGAGGAAGGTTGGGGAGCAGCTCCCCGCCGCGGGGCTTGCGCCTCCAAAAGCGGGTGGGCGAGAAAGGGGCGAGCCGGGACAGGACCGGGCCGGCGGCGTTAGCAGGATGCGCTGGAAGTAGCTGGGGTTCGCCAGAAGAGCTGCAGGGGAAAGCGGTGGGATCGCGTTGGAGAGATGCGTTCCCCTGTGTCCTTCAGCAGGCGAGGTTAAAACCATAAACTCAAAATTCTGGAAGGTGCCCCTGGCAGGATGAAGTGCCCGTGTTCTCCTGCGGGCCAGCTTCCGCGGCTCGCTCCTCGGGCGGGCTTCTCTCGGGCGTTCCACAACTGTGGGATCCCGCACCCTCCTGAGCTACGAGACCTTTACACCGTTCAGGGATAACTGCTAACATTTACAAAGAGTGCAAGCTTTTAATTAGAGGTATAATCAGTTCGTTAAAAATAATAATTTATAGCATTATACATTTTTAAAGTTCATTTTAGCATTTCTAGGCTTGCTAAACGCACGTTTAACTTCATATTTGAATATATTTCACTTCATATTTAGATATACTTGGTAGCTCGAACTTTTGTCACAGTATTGCTGTGAAGGTGCCTTCCATAGCAAGAAGTAGGAGGAGGAGATGAGGAATGTATGTTCTTCTGTGGTGTGAGGCGGGTAGGTGGCTGTTGGAGCAGTAAATGGCAAGTCTGTCACGCCGTGGTGGGCTGAAGATTGGAGTTACAGTGTGATTCCCCCAAGGGAGTCCCACCTGTGTGCACTGTGGCCTACAAAGGAGCACATGTCTCCTTGAATTTTCTTCAGGGAAAAAAAAAATCCAAGCATGGAGAGCAAAAATATTTGCAGCATTTACTTTGACACACAAAACCTCTCCCCTCAACCTCTAAGAAATAAAGCTGTAGCTATTTGGTATATGTACTGGGGAGCTGTGAAGAACAACAGACCTGAAGTTTTCCTTAGGATTTAAGGTAACTTGCAACCCTCACAGCTTGAAATGCACAGCTTCTCTTATGGAGGGAAGACAAATTGTTTTATTGCTGTGGAGGTCTTGTTGCTTCCCACAGCTGCTACAATGCTGATGGTGAGGCAAACTGTCATTTTCTTATGTACAAGTTCTATCATCTGTGTTTTAACACAGTGGGCACCTGGAACAGGTCAGGGTTAGAGATGCTCTCTCTGCACTGGGAGTGTCTGATCCTTAAATGAGATGCTCCTGTGCATTTCTTTCAAAAAATTAGCTGAGTAAGTTTCCTGCAAAGAATGGAGCATGGATATTTGGTGTTTCTCAGTTTCCTTTTTTTAATCTCAGTTTTTAGTGTTTTTAGCTGCTACTGTCCTTCTGGAATGGGCGATGCAGAGCCTGATCACTTCTATTCATCTGCAGTCTTGTTTGTTGCTCAGTTTTCAGACACGTCTCTGTCACTCACTATTTCCCCATCAGACTTATTCAAATATTACCAATATTACCATTTCTTCTATGCTGAAAGGGAAGCTCAGGACAAGCTGCCCGTTTTAAAATGATCTGATGCATATTTTTTTCCTCACTGTAGTAAAATTTCCTCTGAACGTCTGATGACAAAACTGTTGGAGAACAGGTGGTAAATCCTATTCTGGTGATAGAAAAGTTTTCTGAATGCCACCAATATTTAGAGGAGGGTAAAAAGTTGGGTAGTGGACTTGCATTGTGGCGGAGGTTTGGATGGAGTTGCTGTTCATAGCACACAAACAAGGGGAGATAACCTGCATGTGCAGCTTTCCACGCTGCGTGGTGGTAAGTGTAGAGATACGGGCAGTGGTTAGTGCTAGCTGCTCAGTGTGCCTCGTGTGGGCTTCATCTGGACTGAGGATGAAGAGCTTTTGAATGGGCACCATTGCCTGATGGAGTGTAAGGGTCAGTGTTTGGTTTTTGGGGTGCCCCTGGACCCTACCTGTCAGGTGTTGCTCCTCAGCTTGCTGTGCAGGCTATGGAAGGGTGCGCTCTGACCTTGACGTTATTAAAGCCAGACGAGGAATGTAAACAGGTCTTTGTGGCCTGTTTTAAAATATGAAAACACAACTTTTGCTAGAAGTTCATGTTAATAAGTAAGCTCACTGGTGTGTAAATAATATGCATTCCTTGGGAGGTTATCTTTATTGTGAATTTACTGGAGCCAAAAGTTTTCTTTTGACTTTAAAAATAGCAAATGCCTCTCAGTATTTGATTAAAGGCTATCTATGAAGGAAGAGCAGGGACCTGCTGGAGTCTTGCCTGTTCTGCCATGTCCTTAGCTGTGCTAAATGAGATGGGAACAACTGATTTTTTTTTTTTTTTTTCACTGCCTTTTTTCCACACCCAGACTGAGTTATTCATGTCTTGTATCCAAGTAGATTCAACTTGCACTTGCTGTAAAGTTAGGTAGTTAAAGAATTGTCAAAGTAACGGGCTTGGCCCATGGGCATAAGCATCTGCTTAAATGTGTGTAATTGTATTTTCAACATAATTAGGTGCCTAATGTGTAAATGGCTGTGACTTATTTAAGAGTTCTCTCACACTTTATTCCCCTGCTTTGTAGCATTAAAGCAGTGAACAAAAAGAAGTCTCCATGCTTTTCAGTTTTTTAGAAAAAAAAGTGGTGGGTATCTCGGGCTGAGAGGAAAACCTGCCTGTTGGGAGGTGTGGAACAGTAATATTTTACTACTGTTAATAAATAACTGATGGGGTCAAGGGGAAAAAGTGGCATGGTATTTTTGATGAAGGTGAAACTGCTGTTTGCTGCTGCTGTGGCCCAGCCCGTAGCCCCCGTGCTACGGTGGGAACAGGGGGTTGCCATGGCAGGGTGTATCAGTGAGAGGGGTGCATGGGGTTGAACCAGGGAGTCTTTCTCTGCACCCCAGGGCCATGGGGGTACCTGGGCAATGCTGTGGCAGGCTGTGGGGTCCGTTCATGCTTGTTACCTTACCTGCCTGGCTGCTTGCAGGAAGGTGGGGGTGGCTTTCTGCCCAACCTGCTCCTGGAGCCTGGCTGGGATGGGGTAATGGAGGATGAGCTGCCTGCCCCAAAGCAGCGTGGCGAGATCCACCTGACCTTCTGTTGCTTGCTGGCAGGGGGCAAGGGACAGAAATGCCTCCACTTCTCAGCTGCATGGCCTCCACGCACAGGTACTGGAGAGACTTGGACAACATTTCCCTCCACCTGTATTGTAAAGTGCTACCGTGACCCAGAAATTATGACTGCAGCCTGACTTTCAAACCTCTGCTGGTTTTGCTGATGTTTCCTGTTTGTTGCGGTCCAGAGCCTTGGCTAGTCTGATGAGTAATGGGTTGTGATGGCCAGGGCGATAATAACTGGAGGAAGCAGGTAGCTAGTGAGGCGGAGGGAATACTAAACCTCTAATATGCACAGCATGTTTTCTGCTTCTAGGATTGTAAAATGTAAACCAGGAGGAGACTCATTGCTGAGTAGTCTTTCCATGTTTAAGTCACCACGGTTTGATAATGACAAGTTCATGAAAGTATAATCTGTATTTAACAAGGACTAGACAGTCCTAGTGTGCTTGATGCAGGTGTATCTGAGCCAGAAAGTCAATGGATCAAAATCCATGTGAGATTCCAGTGTCCTAAGATTCAACTCTTGAATTGTAAAATTAGACCCTACTGTGAAATAGGGCAGGAATATGAAGCATATAATATCATTTTAGCACCTCAGCTTAGAGTTTGAGGATACAGGGAATGAAGTGTTTTGCATGTGACTTTAAGAAAACTGACAGAGAAGTAAGTTTTAAACTAAATGATTATGCCATAAAAGCTGCTCAGTGTCCATTTTTGCAGTGATCAGAGTTACTTGGGTATTAGGAAATTGGTGGGTGTATCTAGGTTTTTAAGTTGCCTGAAAGGGAAGCTTTGGGAAATGTAAGCAGATTTTGAATAAACGAAAACCTCAAACTAAAATTTGCTGATTTAGAGGATCAAGGAAACCTTATGCAAACCTATAGGTCCCATGATGAAATTTGTTGTTTTTAGTAAGAGTGATTTGAAGCTTTCTTGTAACTTTGCAAGGCTTTTGCAAGTTAAGTCTTTAATAAGCGTTATTATTTTAATAAGGTTTCTGTCTTTGACACACCTTCCCTTTGCACCCACTAATATTTGTCATCATTTGGAAGCTGAATTTTTTCTTCCCCCCCCCCTTTCAGCTCTTCTATGCAAGGCATTGCTGATGTAGCAGGATGCTCCTCCTCATTTTTGTGTCTTCATTGCCCTTTGTGTTCCCAGCTGGGACTTCCTTCTGTATCTCTTGCATTTGATTTCTGTATCTCGGACAATGGGCATCTTTGAGAGGCTTTCATAGGCGTCGTGGAAGGGCCGTGCCCTTTTGTAGCGATTGCTTGAAAAGAAGTGACCAAACTTTATAATAGCCCTTTGGTCATGCCCAGAGCAATTTCTCCAATTAGAAGCTGATGTTTCAAATGGAGTTTTCAAGAAATGTATGTGCAATAATTAAACTAACTAGCAGGAGTTATAATTCAGCAAAGTCGGCAGGGCCGGGCTGTTGTCCATTGTTCCTACTCGGCCAGGCGTAGGGGAGGGAAACTTTTTTGCAGCACTGGGAGCTGGAGCTAAGTGCTCCCTTTCTTTTCTCTCCCTGCCATGTTCTCTCTTGCAACCAAAAATTAAATTAACACCCCAACATTTTAGGTTCAGTAGTTTTCACAGTGAATATTCCAGTCATTAGTGGATGATTATGGTGCAGTGTAGACTGTTGGACATTAAATGCTATTCATCTATAGCCAGTCATAAAATATGAATTGTCTCTTTTCTTCCCAATTATCTCCTTTATATCATGAAAATTTCTTTTCAATGAGGGAGCATTAGGTTTCATAGAAATAAAACCACAGAGGAGGAGTTTACCGCACACTCATCTACACCTTTTGTATGCCTTGTGGTATTACCATGGGAACTTCAGGGGGTTTAAACCACAATTTTTTTTTTTTTCTTCTCTCCCATCCCAACTTGGTCAGAGATCCACTAAGCAATTTTTATATCTTTGAGGTGGTTATTGCAGCCTAAAAAAAAAAAAAAAAAAAAAAGGTAAACTTGGGCAAACTGAAGCTGATGGCCTGGCTGAGGTGCCTGTGAATTTACTCCCAACTTTGAGCAAAAAACTTTGCTACTCAGAAGTGTTGGGTTGGTCCTTTAATGTACTTTGTAAAAGCAGCTTTTAGAGACTGAGGAGAGAGAGGGAAGAGCTAAATGAGTATGGACTGTATATAACATGCCTGTTTTCTCAGTTTGTATGGTTGGTACTCATGTTTTGGCAGTGAAATATTTGGAGTCAGAAATGCTTTTTGTTATTTAAATAAAGCTGCAGATGGTCCGCAGGACTAACTCAGGTTATCTAAAATGTATTGTGAAGATAAAAAGCACACAGGAAGGAAATATTTGACCTTTTAAATTTAGTTTAATTTTCTTTGTTTCATTCCATAGAGTTTCTCACAAAGAAGCAAAGTCAAATATGCTGACGCATGGTGTTCGTTGTGCAACTCAAGTGAAGGATTTATAAGGTTAATGGCCAGCTAGTACTGTCTCTCCACCTCTTTTCCCCCAACAAAGAGTGCCATTGTATAGTCAAGAGTCCTTCCTGGTGGCAAATAAGTCATCCAGCCTTGCAAGTTAAGTGTACGCTCTGTGTAAAGAAGCGGTGCTGTAAGGGAACGGCAGTGGCCGAGAGCAGTCCTTGGCCATGGGCCTCTGCTGAAGCGGAAGCAGCACCCAGGCTACCACTCTATCCATCTCTTTGTCTGCACACGAGGGTCTTCCCCTCCTCAAAGGGCCCTTGTCTTTGCTGGAAGGCGTGCGAGGGGTGTGCACTGAATGAAGCCCTTGTCAGGTGTTATTCCCAGCACTGGAAGTGGGCTCCCAGGCTGCCAGCATCACATGCCAGCAGGCCACTCACTAAGTCACCTTTCCATCTGTCCTGCTCTTGTTTTGTACGTGGTCATTTTTGGTTTTACAAAAACTGAGGCGGGTAGGATGCCTGGGGACCATGACAAGGGTGGCCACGGGGCTGCCAGCCACGGGCACCCCCATCTCGCCTGCTCTGCTTTGTGGTTTTGCGGCACGAAAACTCAGTAATGCGCTCCCAACTTGGTAATTTGCTAGTTAGAGATATGTTGCCTAATGTTTTATTTATCTAATTGTAATGATTTTAGCGGACTAAGTTCAGACCTTCTACGTGTGTTGCCACAGTTTAAAATTTAGCTTCAGTTGGGTTTGTTTTGATTCCTGGAGAAATGTGTGTTTCGAGATGCTGTAGGAATGGTCAGCTGTGTATGAAAACACTGCTGTCCCTGGGCTTGAGTGGCAGGTTTTTGATTCAGCTCCTTTGTAAAGGGAATGGGAACAAAGTAGGCGCTCTCTTCCAGCTCTTGTGGTGCTCTTGATTCAGGCCATTCATCCGGATGATGAATCTGTCCTCCTTTCTGCTGGCCAGGAGAATTACAGCTTGTCCCCCAGTTAGGGCATGCCAGAACTTTACCATGTTCTCTTCTGCATTCGAGACATCTGTTTAGAGAGAGTAGCAGAAAAGATGCAACCCAGACGTGGTGTCCTCCAAGACTCTTGGCATCCAAAGCTGCCTTCTGAGCAGCATCACACCTTCCTTTGGCTTTGGCAAACACGTGATGGCCAGGCTCTTCTTTTCTTGGTAGTCAAGGAAAGGCTGAAGTGTTTGGAGGAAACAAAAGCTGCAACCAGATGGTGGTTTCCCCTGCAGAAACTGTGGCTGTGAAATGTGAGGATGGGAGGAACTTCTTAATAACTGTTTTCTACAGTAGCAGACACTTAATGGGATTCTGAAAATTCAAGCTTTCTCTAAACTTTGTTTCTTTCTTTTAAATACTAAAGCATAAATGTTTTGATTGTTTTCTAATGATGATGACTGCTGGGAATGTTATTGCAGTCTCCAGTTTCCAATATCAAAACTGCTCCCTGGGTGGGCCAGGTCTGGAAAGGTTTTTAAGGATATTATGTTCTTCTTGGAATAAAATCCCTTCACCTAATATGTAAACATGCTTTCTTCTGTCCAGTGTACTTGATCCCTCAGTTTATAACCTGGGATTTCACCTGAGACCTGTGTCCAGAAATATCTGAATGCTAGGAATGTACAAACACATATATTTTGATGAAACAGTGCTTTCCTGTTGACATTTGAGCAGCTCTTCACAGCTTCTTTTTTAATCAGGCTCCTGTTCTGAGCCACAATAGCAATAAAGCATGCATTCAAAGGTCGATAACTACCCAGGGAATCTGAATAGTGGTTCTTATAGTTGATTTCTTTTTTGTAGCAGAAAAGCAATAGTATAATATTGCTGTCGGCATTTATTAAGCCTATTTTTTGTTTTCTTATGAAAGAAAATTAAATATGCACAGTACAATGACTTCTGTAGTGTGTTTTCTGGAGATGGATATACTTCTAACCCGTGCAATAGGAGACTTCATTGTTCTTTTTCTGTGGGGGGATGGGATGGGACACCAAAACAGCAGAAGCCTAAATAAAATACAGCAGCCTTTTAGCTTAACCTTGAATTCCACTATCAGATGATTAATGAAGGGATATGTAGCTGTTTCAAAGATGACTCTTTTAGAAAGGCAAACCAATTCACTTAAACTTTATGAAACTACTCTAAATTTTGTTCTTTACAAAATCTGTTCAATGTGACAGTGAAAAATGTTTCTGTCTGAAGACTGTGGTTTGGGTACCTTAATGAAGTTTTATTTTTAAAGCAGTTTTTGCTGGCTGTTAATGCTTCAGAAGGTATATATGCTAGGTCATGCTTGCCTTCGGAGGAGAGCCAGGATGCCAAAGAACCCATTGATGGCCTCGGTACAGGGAATCCCACCAAGAGAGCAGAGAAGGGCTCTTGGAAGTGACAAGTCCCAGTGGCTTTTCCAGTAATGTGGCCTAAAATGCAGTGGCCAGCGGGACTAGGCTGGCCACAGGGGAGGCTGATTCCTCCTTCTGGTGCCAGCAAAAGGGGAAGAAAGGTGTGTTTCAGGAGGAGAAGACCTGGGGCTGGACTGTGGCTGAGCAGTGGCTTGGTCCGTGTGTTGGTAGCAGGGCAGTGTACGTATAGCTCTGTCCATCCTCACCAGTAACTGCAGCTCCAGTAACTCCTGCTTGTCTGCTGCCTTGAGGCTGTGTGTGCAGGTATGTATGCTCTCACTGGGTGTTTAGAGGCTTTCAAGAAGGAGGGAGACTGCAAGGACCATGTTTAACACTGGAGCTGTAAAACTTGCAATGTATTATTAGCATTAGAAGAAGCTGAGTGCTGCCATTATGTTTGAGATTTGGCAGCAGGGTCTTAGGTATTATTGTGGGGCTATAAAATGAGTATTTCTTTTTTTAAAAACAGGAATTTTTTTTATCCTTTAAAAAAAACCTATGCCAAGTCTAGTGAAACTTTTAGCTTAAGAAGAAAGATTAATTCATATTCACTCTTTCAGACTGTAATTGTATTTTCCACTTTGGTAATAATATTCATGGATATCTTTCTATATGCAAAGAATATCGAAGAAATAGATAGGTTTCTGGATGCATCAGCCTTTCTCCAGGTCATTGTGAGGAAGACTTAATAACCTAATAAATATATTGTGTCTACTTTTCTTAGCGGTATCCTTGCGTCCATGGGCTTATAGAGCCCTACAACTGTGCCAATAGAATCATAGAATGGTCTGAGTCAGAAGGGACCTTAAAGATTATCTAGTTCAAGCCCCTCTAGGGGTTGCATAGAGTTCATTACTGATGTCCCTTTCCAAAGAGGTCAACCCAACATAAATGGGAGTTATCGCTGCCTGTTAATTTATTATACTGAAATTCTGCAGAGAAGTAACCAAAGTCCCATAAGCTCCGTGTGATGGTGCAGTGAACTTCTATGTGTTTGGTGTGGGTTTTTTGTTTTGGGGATTTTTTTTTTTTTCCCTTTTCTTCTGGGGGGGTATTTGAATCAAAGGATTCTTGCTGTGTTGTTTGGCTTCCAACAGTGCTCAGCCCACCCTGGAGCCTTCCAGACACTCTTCAGCCCATGTGGGAGTGGACTTCGCCCATCCATCCCACTCTGGCAGACCGGCATCAAATGTTTGCTCTCCTGCTTGCGTATTGCTATTGCGGGGTTAGTGCCCAGACAAGTTCCCTTTTCACTGACAGATGAAATAACAATAGCTGGCATTAAGAGCAAGCTGAGTGTTTTCTTTGGGTTTCCCTAAAGCACCTCCTTTGTCTCTCACTGTCTCTGCTCAGGGAGACCTGTATACCTTGCTTAATCCAAGGGTGCTGTTGCGATGCTCTAGCTTCTGAACCCAGAAGCAGGTCAGCACCCATGCATAAGACTTTCACCTGCTTGTCTTACCTGCTAGTGGGGCTTGCAAATGTGGGGGTCCAGGCTGTCAAGTGGGATGGTCCAGGCTGACATGAGCAATCTTAGACCAAAGAGAGGGTGAAATGTCCGCAGCACTGGGAAGGAGAGTAGAGGAAGCAGGTCCCAGTGGACTGTCACATACCTGGTGTTTATATGGCTGTTAAGTCAAAGGAGGAGCAGACTGTGGGAGATTGGATGGGCCTCATTGGAGGTTTTCAGGCGGGTGGCCGTGGTCCAGCTGTGGGAAGTCAGCAGCTCGCCTGGGCTGTAGGGATGTCCTCATTAGCCACAGGTTCGCAAGGCAGTTTACCCAGTTGAAAAGCAGGATTTTAAGGTCTATTTTAAAACAAAGACAGTGTCTAACATAGTAGGCACTATCAGCAGGAGAGGTTATTAAAAAAAAAAAAGAAGATAATTTAAAGGGGAACATTCATCCACTATTTCTGAAGTGGTGCTGAAAAAAGCTTTGAGGACACTGAACTTCCCTGCCATAATTGATAATTTGTCACAATTATCCCTTTGTTTAAAAGGACATACTTTCTTGTGTTAGAGACTGAAAACCCCTTGAAATTAAAGAGGAAAACATCAGTTTGTGAGAAGCTATGGAGAAGAATAGTCATGAAGGGGTTAAGAGTGAGTACATAGGGAGCAGGAGAATAATAACTTTCAGTCTCTACAATCTTAGGTTCTCTAGAAACAAGTACATTTTTCAAACAGACATCTTTAGACCAGACATTACCCTTGAAGAGAAGCCTCCTTTACAAATATAAACATCTGAAAGGAGTGGGAGACTGAAAGAGAAGGGAGGCTGGCCAGGTTTTTATTGATATGAACAGGTAATCTTGGATGTAGTATTTCATGTGGTAGGGAAGTGAGTCTGATAGGTGCTAGGTCTGCTCTGTTTTTATAGAAAGTGGAGGCTTCAATAGTACTTAATGCATTTTCTTAGGAGGTCTAGCTACACGATGCCATCTCCATCTTTCAGAGGTTTGGGAGGTGCCTGCAAGGTGAGGAGGAAAGAGTGTAGGACTTGTGGGGCAGTGAAGCTCTGCAGCATTTCTCAGAGAAATTTTGAGTTACTTTGTATAGCTAGGCATGTGAGGGTGTGTTTAGTACTTTAAGTGCTGTACAAACAGAGGTTTTCCATTACTTTAAGTGGTCTTGATTCAATGAGACTCAGATGCCCACACGTGCACATAGCAAATTAAATCTGACTTTGTTGGGAGGGCTTACATTTTTAAATATAGTCATTTTGTATGTTCTTGTATTTGCCTGACTGTTGTTAAGAGATTCACCTGAAGAGTTAATCTATGTGGTTAATCCCAGAGTGGGTCATCTGCATCTAAGCTGGGAGCCGTTTGCAAAATCAGGACTAGTATTCTTCACATTTTTATTTTTCATGGGTGCAATACTCTGAAAAATAAACAGCAGAAGAGGTCATGCAGGGTCTGTAGGTGCCTTCAGGAAAAGTATGAAGAGGAAGTCGTAATTAGTACTTCTTCAATAAAAGTATAAAGAGGAAATCTTAATTAATACTGTGTCAATAAAGATGAAGTCACAAAAAGTAGGCAACTTGACCTACAATCAGTCTGATTTCTTTCCTTGGGCAGGTATTACTGGCTGTCTTGTCATTTTTCATTTAAGGCAGCAGCTTCTAGCCTTTAGTTTATAGATTTCTTATTTATTCAAGTCCTTTGCTTTTGTTTCCAAGGTGTTTTTGATTGTTAGCTTGTATTTGTTAGAGAGCTACAGCTAGAACTCGTTGGTGAAGTCAATGCCAAATAGCTGTTGGAAAGTCTGTAGGGACTTGCTTCTTGGCTACCTTTCAAGTGCGGCATGGCTGTAGAATATTTTAGTGTCAGAATCACTACGTCTATCATTGTTCTGTCTTTCTCTGTCAATAGCTAGTCTCATTCGGTGACATATTTAATCTTAAAGAGGGAAAGCAGATTTATCTGTATGCCAGTGCATCAGTCTTTTAAATTTTTCTGCTTGGATAATTGTTGGGCTTCAGCTTTCAGTGGTTATTTAATTAACCCCAGTGCCATCTTTCCAATCTCTTCAATGTTCGTGTTGAGAGAGGGCAAAACATGTCTTGCATGTTGGGAGCCACTAGACACCAATCATCTTGTGACATGGAAGAAAAGTGAGCTACAGACTTCAGAGTTGATTTTTGTGATGTGTGATAGGGGTAAAAAGGAAATAGTTTTGACAGAACTTTTTTCTTACTAACTAGTAAAATGTTAAACAACTAGGATCTGCTATTTAAATTTTTTCTTGTTTCTGTGCTGGTGAACACTTTACATCAGTGACTTGTGCACCCATTTCCAATTCCTAAGGATCTTCCATTGCTTTGAATCACTTACATTGCCTTGTGTGCCAGTGACTAATAACCTGCCAGTGTAATGTCCTCAGCTTTCTTTAGTTTGCAGATTGCTGACTTTCCAGTGGAAATACAGCAAATGTAAGTGTTTGCCTTTCTGTAGACCTTTTGGAAAGAAGTTCATATGTCATCTGGGGTTCTATAGACCCCAAGTTGAAAGCCATCGACCTCACCAAGCCCACCATTTAATGCTTAAGTATGTAGGTTACCCATGCAGCTGAAGCTTTTGCTCCTTTACCAGCATGCTGCAGACTTCATCAAACCTTCCCTTCTCATAGTTCAATTCCTGACCTATGGCAGCTGCCCTGAACCTCAGTGCTCGCTCTGCACCTTTTCCCCTTCTCCTCCCTGCTTTGAGGACACCTGTGGTCATAATTTTTGCAGCAGCCTGCCAGGCTGTGTACAGCGATGGCTGGCATTTCGAGGGCTGCCTGCTGGAAACCTTGGTCCAAGCGTTGCTCCTTGTCTTGTGTCTGACAACACGAATGCTTCAGGACAACGAACTTGTTGGCTCTGTCAGATGCATGTTGCTCTGGGCACTGCCATGCTGACCTGGGGCTGAAGTCCATAGGTGCTCTCACCACGCAAACCTCTAGATAATTATACTCGCGTACAAGGCTACGTGTGAATGAGAGGTAATCTGTAAACAGGCAAGCAGGCAAAAAATTCTTGCTCAAAACCTGCCTGGATTTGCTTTACTTGTTTTCTCACCAGTTGGGCTGTAGTAATTACTTCTTGTGGTACCCCTCAGCCTGCTTCATGAATGAGTTGCACGCATAAGTCTTTTGCAAGCTTTAGTAGAGCTATGGTGAGTTTGCAGTCACAGATACTGTGTTTGGCTTGAATGTGGAGACATAAACACGAAATACTTCATGAATGGCTACCCTTACTTTATTTGTGCTGGTTGTTCACTCAGAAAATGAGCACAGGGCCCATTGGGTCAGTAGGCATCAGAGGAGGCACATCATACTGGTCATACTGTCCCAGTCTGTGGTCTTGGACTCTCGGTATATGCCATAAAAACACCAGCAGTGATTGCATAAGGTCTTGCAGAAGGAAACTGGAGCCTGTGGTGGTTTAAATGCTGTTTCTTTCACTAAACTGCAAGATAATGATTGTTGTGTGATGTTACATATAGGTTTTAGTATTGTATATGACTTCTCACAGGCTTGTTCTTTACTAATTATGGTAAGAAAAGATGAAATTTGCATCTCAAGGCAACACTGCATCTTCTACTGAAGCATGTTTGTTGGTACTGTCCAATTGATTCTCTTCTCTCTGTGCCAATGCGCAGAAGCACATCTGGGGAAATGACCTACTCTCATCCTGGAAAAGTGAGGGTGGAAAGGGAAGTGGCATCTTGTGGGATTTTCTTTTCCTGAAACCAATGCCTCGGTGCTTTTGCAAGATGACCAAGCTTTGTTTCATTGTTAGGAACCTTGATTTTTCCTGCATGTGTTGCAGCTGAACATAAAGGTATCTCAGCTAGTTTTGAGCTAGCCAGCTCAGTTATGGCTTGCATTCTTCAACTCCAACAATAATTACAGCTTTCAGCAGTGGCTAACTCCTCTTGCTGCTCAGCCACCCTGTGATGAGCTGCTACAAGAAGTCCCGAGATTAAAACTAGCTCAGGTTTATCTAGACTACGCTGCAGTGTTGGGGTACTGTAACCCTCCTTTACAAACTGAGCTGTTGCAGTGAATTTCTCAGGACTTTTCACTTCCTGCCTTTTGAATTTCTTTTTCTGTGAGCTTAGCAAGTGTGACTTTTACCTTTATCCATAACTGACCTTTTCTTAATGCTATCTCTCTGCTTAAAAGCTTGTGCCAGCATGCAAGCTCTTGGCTTGCTCTCTACCAGTGGCTTTGTGCCAGGATCACACCAGCCTGATGAAGTGTCGATAACAGCCTGTGCCTTCCCAGTCTACCTGCCACTTGTTGTTCTTCTCTTGGCTCTGCTCTACTTGCTTCTACAATCTCCACTTTCCCCTGGGACATCTTGTCTCTCCTGATGGCTCCAGAAATGTCATTGGCTGCATTTGGTGCTAGCTGGGGCTGAGCCTTCAAAAGTTGACTCTTGGAATGGATGAGGTGCTATTTTTATTTTAAGTCAGACAACACATTTTGTAAACAACATGTTTTTGACCCTCAAAAACATGAGATGGTTAAGGCAAGGCATGGTGCTGAACAGTGTGGGAACAATGAGGCTGAGAAACCACTCACTTGGACCTAATAGGGCAGATATGGGAAGCGCTTGAGTCAATCTTTACCAGCAATGTCCCTAAACTTGCCCTTTTTATCTCTGCTTCCTCTTTGCTGGGGAAGGTGCAGGTTCATTTTCAGATGTTTGCTTACGGGACTATAGTCCCTCCTTATAATTTTTAGCAGAAATTGAACTTCCCTCTGTATCTGCAGCGCCACAGTGGTCTGAGCTGGTAGGGGTCAGCACCACGAAGGTCTCTCAGCCTTTGCTCTCCACTTTGCTCCAAAACAGGAGCCCACAGTGAGCCTGCTCAAAGGCAAAAACCAAACCTGGGGTGAGGGGAGGGGAAAAGAGAGATCAGGATAAACTGCTGTGGACCTGCAGCCTTCTCTTCTCTGCATTATAGTCTGCAAACAGATATTTGTGGGATCAAAGAGTAATTTGGGTGGGGAAGGACCTCCAGAAGTCTGTGGCCCAACCTCCTGTTTACAGCCATGACTTGGGCCAGGTTGCTGTCATCTTCTATCCTGTAAGGCCTGGTTGAAAACAGTGGCAGCTAACAGCCACTCTGGTGGGTCTCGTGGACGATTTCCACATTTCCTGCATGTTTAGCTGTGGACAGGTCCTTTTGTAGCTTTGGCTCCTGCAGGTTCCCCTGGTCCTCCTGCCTCCAGTTGCTCTGTGTAATGGGAGAGCTGGGAGCACACAGCACCGGCTGGCTGGCTCCTCAACCCACACTGTTTGGACAATGTCTTTTCTCACATAAATGGGATACCTTCTGGAATGCACAGCTATGAACAAGATTACACAGCTGATGCCTTCGGTTTCAATGTGCTCATTCTTTAAAAACCAAAACAAACCAAACAAAGCACGGGAAAACCCACAAAACATTATCGTGCCTCAGATGTATTGGTTTGTTTCAACAGATGCTCAAGGTGACAGAGCCATAGTTGCCAGCAGCTTTTTATAGAAGGATCTCTTCTTACTGTGCCGCTTGTTCTTGGGAAATGCTTATTTTTTGCCAGCCTCTTCTTCCATGGTTTAATTTTTTTTTGCCAGAAACCCAGGAGTAGCTGCTTAAAATAATTGTGGTAGACCTTTTGAAATGGGCAGTAAGCCTGACCTTTGCTTAATTTTAAACGCTGAGAAATTAGGTTGTAATGACTCAGTGAATGGAAGTTACAGAAAACAAATTAACCAAGTGCTTTTTTTTTTCTCTCTCCTAACCTGATTTTTCCACTTCTTTTGTGTCTTTTCTGTCTGCAGTTGACCTGCTCCTTGAGCAACCACAGTCTTTTTAGTCAGCTCATTACATCATGTTTTCAATCTGGCTTTAGACTCACAAACTACTCTTGTTAGTGAGCATTTCCTTCTTATCTCCTTTCTTTCATTCTTATCTGAGCCTTTTCACAGAAAACACTTAACAGTGGCTGTGAGCCTTGAAGTTGGGCCTTGAATGAGAGGAGGAGGAGGAGGTATTGACCATTCACACTTGAATTTCAGTGTTTCTGCAGCCTGATTGATAACCTCGGGGCTATGAAAATACATGCTTAATTGACTCACAGAGAATTCATCTTCTGAATAAATGATTAAAAAAAAAGAAACTCTAGTTATGTATTTTTGTATAGACTGTGGTGTCACTAAAACCACAGAAAATGTACAAAGTTTACAACCTTTCTGGCCTGTTAACTACAATTCCTAACACAACAGGTCTGTTTACCTGCTCTTGATGCAGGGTTAGACTAGTTGTGTTCAGTGTGGCTGGTCAGCAGATTTGGAGGACTACACCGCAGCAGATCTGGAAAGGGGCTAGTTATAGGAAGAAGCCATCTAGATGGATGAACTTTGTGCATTTAGGAGCTGTTTCCAAAACCCTGGTGGGTTGCTGGAGGAGGCAAGTTTGATACTATAGAGCTTCCCATCCCATCTTACTTTTTTTTGCATCGGTGGGACAGTAGGAGTTAGATTGTGTTTCTAGTGAAAGGAGAAATAGAGGCCTCAAGCTAAGGGGAACACAAGGGAGAAAGAATATATGAAAACATAGACTTTACTCTTTCTTCTAATATCCATTTCTTCCCTTCTTGCCCAAGAAATATGTTTTGCCGTTGAATTACTAACAGGTCATCTTCTGAGGGTCCAGCCAGGAAATACTTTCTCAGTCTCCAGAAATGAGAGTGCTCTTTCAGAAACAACTTACAGCTCTCCTCACGGTTGTGAAGATAACATGAATAATGGCAGCTGGGTAAAACTGTTCTGTAAGTGCTGGAGCCAAACTCACCCTGGACTCAGAAAGAGAGGAGGTCACGATTTTTAAATATATTCTAGGCTAACTATGAAGGCTGCTGGTAAAGTTGAATATTAATGGTTTTTAGTTGATAGCAAGATAAATACATTTTTCTATTATCTTCTAGCCAAACTGTAGCTTTCTTTGTAGTTCTCTAAGTGGCTGGTTTCAGGTGAATTGCAGAAGATAGTTGGATAAAATCAAGCAATTCTCTGCTCATGTGTTCTAGTTATTCTACTTTACATTTAAACAGTTCAGAAGTGTGTGTGTGTGTAAGCAGAGTTTTACTGCCAGTTGAGTGAGATTATATACTTTTCCTGATGGTATAACTCATACAAAATATGCTGCCCAAAGCATTGCTAGAAATGCAATATAGTGGCATTTGCAAGCCCAGGCAATTACAAACAAGATTTTCTAAATGTAGAATCCAGAGCTGTCTGTCTGACTAATACATTGGTAAGGGCACGCCTGTATTAGATAGGAGTCTGTTCTTTGGCTTTATTCGATTCAATAGGAGTCTATTCTTTGATCAAGTCACTAAAGCTGGTTTTGTTTATTTTTTCCCTTCCTGACTAGCTAGCAGTGTCTGGGCAAGCTATCTCACACCATTAGCTCCTCACTCCTTGAAAGGAAAAGCATAACCCTGTTTCACTGGAAATTTCCAAAATTTGTTACTGTACATCATAAACAGGGAGGGGAAAAACATAGACAATATGTTAAAAGAACTGTTGTTGGTGCCCTTTGTATTTCCTTCTCTCAGTCCATTTGCCACTCATATAAATGAAATCTCTTTTCCTTCCCTGTCCCATGTTTGTGTTGGGTGTCAGGCTGTTTATGATGTTTATGGTGGTGACATTGGGCATCCCACACTGGCACCTAGGACCAGGAGTTCATGCTGATGACTGGACAATGCTCAGAATGCAGATGCACAACAAACAATTACAATGTCTTTGTTCCTTTTAAGAACATGTTTTTAGGTATGTTTAAATGCAAGGGCGTGAATTACCATCCTAACTACAGTTGGGTTGGGTTTTTTTTTGAAGGTCACTGCTTTTCCATTGGAGGAGTTTTTCCATATTTATTCTGGCTGAGAAGACAACTGGACTAAAGGTTTTCACTCAGCCTTCTTTAGGCAGCAGCCCAAGTACTCAGGCACTTCAGTCTAAGAGATAGAAAAACATTTGAGGAACATACTCAAGTTGATAACAGAAAAGTAAATAAAAAATTGCAGAAACTAAGGCAGGAACTTAGGCTTCCTCTTTAATTTCTTAAACTTATAGTGTTTTACCAGTTTGTTTCGAACTTAATGTGGGATTTTTTTTTCCTTCTGTAAACTTAGTTTAAGAAATAGAAAATAAAACTGAAGATGATAGGATACCAATGTGTAACCACTGTGCTGCATAGGTATGTTGAATACTGTGTGGAGTTTGTTTCCCCAGGTTGGAAAAACCCACAGGGGAAAAAAAAAAAGAAAGAGCGCATGAAAAAGGCCAGAGAACTAGAAAACTAGAAAAGGTGCAAGAAAAAGTAACAAGAGTGTCAAAGCATGGAGCAGCTATATTGTGGAAGCTGACTGAATTATGAGTCCTGTGGAGAACATGAGTAGAGCAACTATGTTTTTCTGTCTTTTCTAATGTAAGAATTTGGGAGCATGAAATTGAATTATTAGTTTGAAACAAACAGAGTTACGTTATCAGAAAACATAAAACAATGAGAAAGAAACATGTTTTAAATCTTTAACATCCTCTGTATCTTATATGAAAGATTTCTCTTAAAAAAACCCCAACAACAACAACAAAAAACAACACAAAAAACCCCAAACAAAAGAACCTTTCCCCCCAAATCCTGAATTATTTTCTGTTCGAAAGTAAACAGATACATTCATAGAAGTAAAATCCAGCATACCCAAGAACTTCTTTGTACGCTGCCAGACCCTGCCTGTCTCTCCCTGTGACTAACACGGAGCCAGTTTCTGTAGCCACAGGTGGCCCCCAGAAGAGTTCACAGGAGGAGTCACGCATGGAGGTGCTCTGTGTAGCACCGATGGTCACCGAGTCCCCAGAGCCAGGGGGAAGTGCCTTGCCCGTGGCCTCAGAGCTGGGAGGGTTTACCATACATTTGAATTCCTCGTTGTGGGTTGAAGGGGGTCAGCGCACTGGTATGCTGCCTATTGTACCATCTTCCTTCTACTTTTACAGACTCATCATTTTCTTCATCTGATAATTTGTTTCAAGGACCAGAAAAGTGAGTCTGTGGTATTTGCCCCTATCGCTGAAAGAAAAACCTGGGGACCTCCCAAGAGCTTATTACAGAGTTGGAAAGGCCTATGTGAAGCCAGGGGTTCTTGGTGTCAGAGACTCGTTACAAAAGGAGATATTTACTACAGTATTAATTTTAAAATGGACTGTTTTACTTAAAAATGCTGAGCTTGAAACTGAATGCAACACATTTTAGTGGCTTTTGGGTCCTGATCTCTGCAAATGCCTGAAGAGGAGATTAAATGTTTCTTCACAGGGGTAGTTATAGTGACTTTGGTGTGATTACTCATGTGAATATTTTCCATAGTGTGACAAACTTCTGGAATAACATGTAATCTAGGGAGGTGAGGAGAATTCTTTTTGTCACCTCTTTTGAATAGCACCAGCAGAACAAAGATAACATAGTTCGTTAGTACCGTCAGTAAAAGAAAAAAAATATTTTAACGCTACCTGTGCAATGTGAAACTATTTGACAAGTAATAATATACCTGCTGAACTCCTGTGGAACAGAGGGTCTCATTTAGGATTTTTGCTCATTTCTGATTGTTGCTTGGGTTTTTTTTTGTTTGGTTTTTGTTTGTTTGTTTGTTTGGGTTGTTTTATTGTTTGTTTGGTTTTTTTTTTAAATATTCCTGGTGGAATAATTGAGCATAGCAAATAACACAGCACAAGACAGTTGTAGTGGGCTTGCTTTCTGTCGGTATCATTCCTTAAGGTTGGGTCAGCTGGTAAGAATTGATTTCACAATTTTGGTTTGCATTGGGCTGTACGTAACAGGCAGTAGGAAGGCCAGCAGTAGCTGGGCTCTCTATAAGTAACGTAGGGAGCACTGAGAAGCAAGGTGCGCACTTGAGAGAGGCTTTTCTTACACCATCTTATGCAGTAGCTTGAGAAGAAGTTACTTGGAAATCCTTCCCTGCTCAAGGGGTGGTTTCACAGGACGCAACAAGCTGAATGAAGAGCTCATCAGTGTGTTCCCGTGACTTGTCTTGCGTTGACACGAGCTGTTATGGGGTGTCCCCAAGAACTGCTTTGCTTTGCTAGTTTGTTTTCTTTTCAAACTGCCAAGCCATGCACATCCTTAGCACGGTAAAATGCCAGCAGCGATGGGGATCGGGGAAGGGCTCGCTCCCACAGATTGAGGCATAAGGTCCAGCCCAGTTGGTAATTTGTTGGGGTAGCGAGGGGAAGCCGAGTGTGTTAGGGGCTGCGCCCTTGGCTGGTGTGCTGGCACGCAGGACAGGCTGATGACAGTGCTAGGAACAAGGCATGCCTATGGTGGTGTGGCAGGCTGAGGAGAAGGAATACATTTTTTAATAATTAGTCCTTTGGAGTAGCTTTTCCGTGCTGTGGTGGCTTCAGTGTCATTGAGTGTTATTCTCAAAATCACACCCATGTTTCTTTTCTTGCACCTGCTAGTGTGGCTCAGCCAGGCCATTTCCTACAGTGGCCATGTGCCTTGTGAAATGCCACGTCCTAGGAGAGGGCTTTTACATCCCAGGGTGTGCTTTGGGATAACTGCTCCCTTACCCTTCAAACTGCTGACCTATGCACAAACCAGATTTTTGGCAGAATGTTTACTGCAGTGATACCTGCAAAAGCAAAATGGGATTGTATTTTAAGGAGGATTTATGTTGTAACTGCATGCAAGGGAAGAAGGTCTTCGAGCTTAAGAAAACTAAAACTTTCAAAAGTAAATTGTAATGTCAGAGCTTAGTCCTTTGTGTGACCCAGCTGGCCCAGCCAGCCAGATCAGTGGCAGATAAACAGCATCTCTGTATGGAAGGTGTCTAGTGCCAGCTCAGTGCTCTGGAGAACAGAGGGAAGAGTGAATGGAAAGAAAGTAATTGGGCAGAAATAGTAAAAATGAAAAGAGCAATTGAGGTATGTATTCATATGGAGAGGAAAGGCAATGTGAGCCATCCTCTGGGTCTTGTACGTGTAAGTGTGTATATTGTGCTGTGGTGGTGGCCTTGTGCCCTGATGTGGCTGGGATTTCAGTGCCTCAGCCTTCTTGTAGGAAGAATGTCAAAAAGACCCTCTATCTTGAAGATTTATAAATAATTTTTAATTTTAATGTGATATCGAATATAGAGGATTTAATGATCAAAACTTGAACAAAGTAGGCAAAGAGTGGCTTCTTGAGGACATGAATTTTATCACTGGATTTTGAGTCCCCAGTCTCCTTTCCCTCCAATCTATTCTTCTCCATTAAAAAGCTCAAATGAGATAAGATCTATCGGTGTGGAATCCAGTGGCTTTCTTTGCCATAGTGCAGAGTTGCAGTACTGAGTATTCTGGAGGATTTAACCCTATGTGGTTCTGTTGGCATTATGGATACTCATCCTCTGCTTCTAAAATAGTGGCAGATCTTTATATAATAGGGCCTTTATGTTTGCTTTGTGTGAGCTTTTTTATTAAAGGGCAGCAGCCTAACAGAAGTGTGTCTTCACTTGCAGCAGTCTATATAGACATACTGCGTTTACTCTCTCCTCTGTCTTTGTCCAGCTTATTAGTTGCCTTGTGGAAGCAAAGATACGTGCCTCTTGCTGGCTGACTGGTAAAGCCTAACTCATTTTGCTCTGAGCAATTTCTTGAGTTTGTGTTACAGGAGGTAAAACCCTTTGACGCAGTGCAGAGCAGAGCAGAGGTTCAGCTATTATGGGCGTAATTATCTCGGTGAAGAATGCAGGATGGTTAAGTGCTGCTGTCAAGCTGGGCTGTGTTTTAGATCTAAATGACAGGTAAAGAAGGCTAAGAAATAGCCATATTTTGCTCCCATGACCTGATTTAAAGGTGATACACGACCTTCCTCCTCCTACTTTTTCTCTCCTGAAAAATACACTTTTGGTTAAGAGCTGAGCTCCCCACTGTCTTCTCCCCCTGCGGTCGTGTGAGCAGTTTCAGCTCGATGAGGAATGCTTGATGTAATCTTCTGAAATTAGGCATGTAGGTGTGTTGTCCTTATTAGCCTGCTAGTGGCCGTTTAGCTATTTTATCTCAGTTAGAATTAAAAGCGTGTTACCTGGAAATCAGTGAGAAGAGGTGGGTCAGGAAGCTGGAGGTGGATCCAAGGCGGGATGTGTTTAGGCCTGCAGATGGGAAGTGCCTGGCAAAGATGTGCCTGCAAGTGGCTTCTGGCTGTCAGAATACCTTTATACTGAGAAAGAAAATTTCTGGTCCCCAAAGATCCAATTTACACTGTTATTTGAAGAGTGGTTTTGCCACTTGGCGCAGACCTCTGCATAGCTGACAGAGAAGCATTTTCCCCTGATAAAACTATTTACTTTCCCTTACAGAGAGGTAAGAAAGTGTGTGAAATTTAAATGTGACCTGCAAAGTGTGTCTGTTTGGTTTGAGGGATTTTGTTTCAGGGTCCTACACAATCCACAGCTTTCCTTGTGAGCTGTGACTGACTCTACAGGCCTCAGGGAAATGAACTGTGTCTTTGCTTCAACTTCCTTCATCTATAAAATGAAAATAAAGTTGAAATCTTTGTTGCATGCCCTTCTATTGTTACAGCCTTCCCTTGAATTGAATTTAAATTAAATCAATGACTTTGATGGAGTGTTCTTGAAAATAGCTGGCACTCTGGCTCTCTGGCGCCCTGTGTATACATTCCTGGCCGATCCACGGATAGGGGATGGTAAGCAAGCATGAAATCAGGTAAGGAGGCTGGGAAATCCCTTCTGTCTAAGTTAGTGCATTTGAAATGATGGAAATTTATTTGTAGGGGTAAAATGGCCATCCTTTTAAAAGTAACTGGTAGTGTCCTTAAGGGAGTGGTAAATGTTGTAGCATCCTGAAGTGACGAGGAAGCTAAACCAAAGCCTTCCTTGCCAAAGGCGTGCAGGAGAATTATGCCCTTTGCTTTGCAGAAAACCACTCAACTTTGTGATTACTTGTGATGGGCCAAATGTGGCCTTCTGCCAGAAATCAGTAACAATTTAGAAGTACCAAAGTTTGCCTCTGAATGGGGCAGTAATGGTGTAAATGAGATTTTTGCAGTGTTTCTACAAATTATTTTAAGAAGTGCTAAATGAATTCTTTTCTCCAAATTCATGGACTGAGTAGTTTCTGGTAGAAAACAAAACCCCATTTCCTTAGTGAGGGGGAAGGGAGCTGGGACAGCAGTGACAAACCCAGAAAGATATCGAACATCTGCAGGTTTCTGGGGAGGAAGGAAACTGGCTGTAGCTGTTGTCGAGGAAGGGTTGCTGCTTCTCATAACCCAGAGGAAAGGGTGTGAAACATGGTAATAATTGTAGGAAACAATTGTTGTCGTTGTTCTGGCTGGACTGTGCCCTACACAGTGTACAGAAATAAATATGAATCTCTCTGAACCTCATAGTTGTGCTCGTTCTGCCTCATGATGCAATGAGAAACGAAATCATGGAGTAAAAGGGACCTTGTCAGGCTTTGGTTTTCCTCTGCAGGGACGTGGGAAGGTGAGCAGAGTTCAAATGTACCCTGCAGAATGTGCATGTTTGATTTGAAGTATTTCAGGGTCAAGCAGAAGACAAAGCACCAATATAAAATCCCAACTTCTTGTGCCTGTGGACTACCTCTGTTTGGGGTTCTGGTATTAACACTATATAAAAGTTTGGGTGTTTTTCCTCTGTCTTCCCTATATTCTTTCTCCTGCACATGAGGAAACTTTTCTCTCTGAACTCTGATTTGCCATCACATCTTTTCTGTCTCTCTTTTCTTGGTCAGGTCAGTACCTTTCACCGTCTGCATTTGGCTGCTTTGCTTTCAACTCTCCTCACTTCATATGCCCTGATCTTCTCCAGCCTCTCTGGCTGTCCCACTAGCACCTCCTTGGTTCAGTTCTTGCTGACCCATTTCTGGGCTGTCTTGCATGTTCTTGTTGGCTTTATTAGTCAGGCCCCTTGCCTGCTGTGCACCAGCCTGCTCCAGGGTCTCAGCTACTGTTTCCATATTTCTCACCTATTCTCCCTTTTCTATCTCATTTGGTCTAGCCTTTAATTGCCTTTCTCTTGACATTCCGCTCTGCCTAGCTTGCTGGTGGTATGAACCATCTCCTTCCCCTCCCTCCCAAACATCCTTTTTTAATCCCTCCACAATTTTTGCCAGTCCCATCTCATTTGGGCATGTGGTGAGGAGTTCTTCAGTCTCTGCCTCTTGCTCATTCCATGTGTCTGGGCTACGTGCAAAATCTTTGGCTACAAACTTTCGAGGAAATCTAATTCAGTCTTTACGAGCTCAGACCTTTGCAGGCTGTAATTACCTCTCCCCGTCATTGCTGAGACCTCCTTCCTGCTGGCTTACCTGGTGCAGGCACACACACACACGCGTGCGGGCGCATGGGTACATATACAGCATCCCTGTTCTCCCAGGTCTCTTTCGCCTGTGCAACCATTGGATCACCTGCGCTGGATCGTTGCTATTGCTGCCTCTTGGCCGGCCTCCTTCAGCAGCTGTAGGCTCTGCCTACTCTTCCTCCCATCTGCTGAGCCAGGTATTGTCCTCTACATTGCCCTTCCCCATCAAGCTGGCGATGAAGGACTCGCTCGTGCGTGTCTGCAGCATTTTTGAGGGTTGGCCAGGCCTTACTTTTGCCATATTGAGTTACCCTCCGTGGTTGCCTTCTCTGATTGCCTTCATAATCTTTGCGTGGAGATCTCTTTTCTGCAGCATCTCCCACCCCCTGTCAACACCCAGCCTTGCAATAACTGCTCTGTTTTTGTTGTTTCTTTAGTTCTCCTGTGGTCTCAGGCAGGCACTCTTCTGGGTAAGGGTGCTTTCACATTTCAGTCTGTCCTGGGAAGTACGCAGCAGCCTATTTGGCACTGAAATATTTATTAACAGCTCTGGTGAACTCACCCCTAGTGTGACGTTGCCTGTCAGTGGTGTTAAATACTTATACTAACCTTTGTAAGAAAAAGAAGAAAAAAAAAAAGAACTTTGTAAATTAATTGCAGGAGTGTCTGTGAATTTATGGAAGGCATAAAAATAAAGTAGGCTTTCCTGGAGAAACAGCGTTCTGTCAGTATGCCTGTTTTCTCCCCCTACCAAATGCACAGTGAGCAAGCTGACCTGACTGACTTTCATTTTTGTTCTGTCTGAATGGGCTTGCTTGCTGCTATTTTTTGGGTTAAGTGCTTGAACTATTAAAATACGGAGGAGGAAAAGCCCCTGGATATGCAGCATGCAGTAGTGCTGCTGCATTCGCTCTGGCTTGGACATGCTTGTCCCATTTCAGAGTCACTGGAGCAATCATGGTATCACCCTCTGCTTTCTCCCTGCTTCTCCTCAGATGCCCTCTGGCAGGTCTCCAAGGGCAGAGTTCGTAATCCAGGATGAGTTGATCCTAGGTTTGAGAGCAGAAACCCAAGGGAGTGTCATTTTAAACATACAAAAGATGTCTGTCTGTGTGGGGCACCCAGGTGAAGGCTTCCCTCTCCTGTCCTTCGTCCCTGGTTCATTTTCCCCATTTCAAGAGAGTTTGGTGTAAATGAGATCATATACTTCAAGCAGTGGAGCAGCAGAACAAAGCAGTCTTCAAAGGAAATAAAGACATTTATAGCTAGTTTTCATTTGTTTTTTCTTCTATTTGGTAAGCTGTACAATACTTACTAATAGAAGACTTGCTAGTTCTTGTATTGCCGACACTGAATTATTAAATCTCAGAATCTCTGATTTTGCTGAAGAGTAATTAGTGTGTGCAGTATCTTCCCGTCACGTGCTGGAGATGTAATCAGGAACCAAGGTGCTCTTAGTAAGAGCTTTGTTAAAGCATATTTTAAAATACCATCTTACCAGGAATGGAAAGAGCCAAAAAAAAAAAAAAATCCTCTTGGAAGCTGAGAGGTTTGGGAATGTGGGATGAGGTATATGTAGTGTTAGAGACTGTGCTCATCTGCTGGGTTTACTCTTGGTTAAATTTTCAGCATAGATCTTCATAACATAGTGTCAGCAGAAAAGCGGGTGAAGCTTAAAGGATTACTCCTATTAATAAGGGGATGTGAGTTTTGGGTTTTGTTTGTTGCATTAGAGCTGAAGGAGTCGTTTTGGTGCTTAGCTTGGACTCTTGCCCATCTCTAACCATATGGTACAGCAGTTGATGGAATGCAGATAATAACTTCATTTTCTTTGCTATTTAGGTTCAAACTTGTGCTAACAGGTCCCATCCCAAGCTTTGTTTCAACCCACTATGTGAACCTCGTAGGGAAAGTAATCTCTCCGTGCCTCAGTTTCCCTATACTGCAAATGGCAATAATAATACATTTCTTCTCTTTTAATGTGCATGGAGCATATGGATGAAAAGCAGCAAATATGAGCTTGCTATTTAATTATTGGGCTTATTGCTTGTACTCAATTTGTCTGACCGTGCAATGGGAACACCCATGATTGAGAAACCTGGAATTCCCATGTGTGTCTGGGCAGCACCCGGGCAGTGGTGCTAACCTACCTGGCTGGGTTGCGACCTACAACGCTGGCAAATACACCTGGTAGTAACCAGCTGGCCACTTCAAAAGGTGAGGGTGGTGAGAAGGGAGTGAAAACTTATGGGGGAGAAAGCTTGCTTCCAACATGAATAAAGCCACATTTTCCTCTTCTGACCAGGCAGCCTGAATATGTTGCTGCTTCCTGGATAATTTGAAACTGTATTAATATTTCAAAAGAGGAGAAGTGAGTCAAACCAGCTAATTCATGTAAACTGTTGTCATAGGTATGTGTTGAAATCCACGACTGTCAGCTCTGAGAAGTTGCTTTGTGAGATTGGGTCAAGACATATTGGAGTCCCCACTTCCCTGAGTGGTATGGGAGCAATGGGAATTTCTCTTTCCCTAATGAATGGCTGATGAATGACCCTTCAGATTTAGGGTCCTAAGACACACTCTATGAATGCAGGTAGCATGTCTTTACTGCTTTTTACAGGATTAAATTTAACATGGGAGGCATTTGGAAGGGACTTTGAAAGTTCAGAGCCTGGCTAAATGGACCCCTGGAGTGCTGATAGTGATGTGTGTGCTATCTAGATGTGTTGTGATCTTCTTGAGGATAGGTATAGATATTGTATGTGTATTAGGTATTGCATGTATATTTTAAGTCTTTCCACTTAAAAGTAAATGTTTTAAACCTGAAAATAAACCAGTAGCTTAGAAAAAATGTAAAATGGAGGGATTATACAAAAATTTATATTGTGCTGTAGCATTACACCAACTGTACCAAGCCTATAAGCAAAGCGTTATACGTTGGATTTAAAGAGTATGTGATGTATCCTGATCACGCTGTAGAAACTAAAGGTAGGAGGAGACAGTTTCAAGATGCAAGACCTGTTGTTATTAGTGGTTCCTCAGCCTCATGGCTCTAGGGCTGCTTGGCCTGAAAGTGGCAGGCAATCACTGAGGTCATTTTAAGGGATTTGGAGCTGATCTTCAAAGTCACGTAATTTCTATAATGTCTTCAAGGAGCAATATGACTGTAGAGACGCACTTTACTCCATGAAAAGTTTGAGGAGCTGATAGTGGGCCACAAGGTTTGCACAGATATAAACATGAGAGCACAATTAGGTGAAATGAATATTAAGTGTAGATAGTTCGGAGTGCCCCTAACTTTTAAAAGTACTTGCATTGCTTTGCCATCCAGCAGCTGATGAAGTCTTCACTCTTTCTTTCATGTTTTTGGCCTGTTGCCTTGCATGTTTTATTTGATTTCAGTGTGCTTACCCAGTTTATGCCAACAGTGGCATCTTCTAGTAACAAAGTTATATCCTTCAGATAAAATGGAGAGACCTGATTTCTCTTTTGGGTAGGTGAAATATAAATTCATTGATGTGGTCTGAAGAAAAATCTCAGTATCAGATGTTTGTGAGCTAGTTTCAGTCGAGCCGTTTTCCTGCATAGTGTGACCTACCTGACACACTATTTGCTTTTTACCCACCACTTTTCTCCTTTTCCAGTTTCATTGCTGTTTTGCTTTCCTGTTGTGTGGCAATGATGCTGATGATATTTTCCTTTCTGCATCTGTAAGCCTCTTTTTTTCCCTTCTCCCTCCTTGTATCACTGCTGTTGTTTCTTCCAGCTGACTGTTCTCCATGGCTTCTATGTGAAATGGAAGTTATGAGATGTAAATAGTATCTCAGCAGCACTTAACAATTGAAGTCCATATAATGAAATTATTTTAGCTGTCAAAGAACAAGGGGAAAGTGACCCTGTACTTGGTTTTGATGTGACAAGCAATTGCTTATTTATCTGAATGGCCTGAATAACTTTGAGCTAGATTCTGCTGAAGTGTATGGTCTGCAGATACCTAGGTTTGGAGAATTATTTGTGCATCAAGTAATTAATGATGAGAACAAAGTTTTTGCAGGAATGATGTTAGAATATCTTGCAATACCTTTTTCAAGCACCTGGCCTACACACAGTGATATTTTATTTTTTTTCAGTTATGCTTGAAAACCAAACCCAGAACGTGTTTTTAAATATTAGTTAAATATTTTCTTGGTGTGCAGGCTTTCTTACTAATTCAGACTGAAGTCCCTGCAGCATGAAATCACAACACAGAAAGCCAGAAATATGCAGGATCCAGGCCATTATTTGTATAGGATGAGGAAGAAAAACCCTGCAGCATCCCACGCTTTAAAATGCCCATTTAGCAAGCCATCAATTTAGTACCTGGTGTCCTCATTTGTGTTGTGTGGGACACAGTTTATATGCCAAGAAAGTGGACAAACTTGCTCCCATCTATTATTTTGAAGTCGAAAAGAAAATATCACGTCTGGTTCCTCTGCATATATTTCTCCCAATGAAGCAAGGTGTCGTAGTTTGGTGGAGTAAGTGAGAAATGGAACTGGAAGCGTGGGTTGCTGTGTCCCCATGCAGGTAGGCAGCTCCATGCCTTGCTGTCGTCTAGACCAGATTTTTCTTGGCAGACGCTTCCCACTGGTGTTGTCAGTGATGGTGGCGAGTGTGTAAGCAAGACTTACTGATTCCTGCTCTCAGTAGTCATGTCACTTAGGTCATTACCACTGACCTTGGGAACCCTCCTTTCTTGGCCCTGCAAGCCACCTCCACCTTATGGGAGATATATGTTGGGAAGTGCTCAGCTGTAAAATGGTAGGGTAGAGGCAGTCTAGGCATGTAGTGTTTGGGGTTTTTTAAAAAAAAATATTTTTCCCTGCTTAATACATTTTCCAATATTTTCTGAAGATCAGGAGCTGCAGAGTGTTTGCTGTCAAGCTTGCACTTGTTCTGCTGCTTTTGAAATCAGAGCTAATTTTGCCTTCTTCCAGACTTCCTGAATGACAGCAGGTCTTGGAGGTTTGGTGCTTCAGATCACTGAATAACTTACTGCTACTTGTGATGTATTGTCCTGACTTTTGGGCATGATTCTGCAGGCTCATTTCAATGTCTGCTCTGTTTCTGAGGGACGCTCGTTCAGGAGGCAGCTTTGGTCCTTCTCCAGTAGGAAATGTCTTGTGTGGCTCTCAGTGATGCTGTCAGGTGCTTAACATGGCCAGCTCGTATTCCTCTATGGGGAGAGCAAGTGAGGAGGTGAGAATTTGCCTTTTAGCATCTGTAATGGTTTGGAGCTGTTTGAATGCATCCCAAGTTCACCACCTTTTCAGGCCCTGAGATCCTGGGAAAGCTGCCATGGTTGCACTCTGGGAGTCCTATGGCATCGTGGCAAACACCATAGTCTTTGTGAATTGCATGCAATAATTTTTGCAACACCTGTGTGGTCAGATAAATACAGTGTCTTTACAACTCTGGCCAAGCCCTGTGATAGCTCTTAGCTGCAAGAAGTTCTCTTAACTTGTGAAAAGAAACTCAAATGCCATTGTGAAAAGTTCTTGCAGAACTTCCAGGGTCTCCTCAGCCTGATGGTGCCTGACTCTCTCTGAAAGCACAGCCAAGAAAAAGTGTTGGGCTGTGGAAGATGTTAGAAAGAGAGTTTCACCTCAACCAGGGAGCTTCCTTGTTCAGGGCTACCTGGGCCAGCTGCTCAGGTTGACCACCACATGGACGGGCCACCTCTGGGCAGGCTTGGCAAGCTGGTGTTGCCACAACAGCATTTTGCTGATCTTCTTGTGAGCCCTCCTTGTTGCTAGCCACAGGAAGGCCATTCCTTGCAGACTGCTCGTGCTCAGGATGGGTTTCGTTGATGCGCAGAAAACCAAACCAGGAGTTTGATGGGTGGGGATGGAGCTGGAGTACAGATTTTGGACTGATACATATGGGTAGTGCTATCCTTGACCCTTAAGCATTGCTGTTTCCCTGCCACTGCTGGATGTCCTTCCTACCAGGAAACAGGTGGGAAAAGTGTCCAGGAAAATAGACCAGGTTTTTGCAATAGGCAGTTTGGGTTTTGGCAGCTGGGGCAAGCAGGCGAGTTTCCATTCAGCATCTGTTTCTCTGTGCAAAATGGCAGGAAATCCGGTCCTTCAACCCCTTTGACACTTGCCTGTGCATTAACTCAAATACCCCAAATATTTCACAGCCGAGATAATATCAGCAGCAAAATAATGTTTCATTTCAATGTTGCAAAACTCCGAATCAACATTGCTCCCATCCAAAGTGACCATCGCCAAACCAGCACTATGTTGAGTATCGCATCATGTGAAGTGGTAGCTAGAGAGAGCATTGGCCCCTCTCCTCTACCCATTTGTCTTTGCCTTCTGCTGCCCTGTTTGGATTTGGACACCCTTCACATTTCCTCATAACAAATCTTTCTGGCTCCCTTAATCACGGGAGTGATGCAAGGGAGCTGAAGGGTAGTTAGTGGCAATCCTGTCCAACCCTCTCCCCCTCCCCCACATTTGTGTCTGCTTAAAGGTGCTGTGTGTAACTGGCAGATGGGTAAGTCTGTGTGTTTCTGTGAAGTCAGGAATAAGAGGAGCATCAGGAAAATCTTGTGTTATGAAGACTGGTGGAACTTCTCAGGCTCTGCTCTCTACTTCTAAATCAGGATGATTGCAGGGCACTAACATTTTTGCTTAAGGCTCCTTGACTGTGCAGCTATGAGCCCCATGTCATTTTGGGTATAGAGGATTGAAGTGGGTCCCTGGAGAGCAGGAGGGAGAAGGCTGGTCACAGGCTACCTTGCTTCCATCACTAGAAATACCTTCTACCACCCTAAAAGAGTCCCTAACCGCAAGCCTGCACACGTGTGAGCTGAGCGGACACCACCTAGCTCTGTCCCGTCACAAAAGTAGCACCAGCTTCCCTCTGCCTTCACGATCTGCATGAAAGTCCTGGGCCCAGCTAGCCCCTCTGCAACCCAGTCAGTTTGGTTTTCCTTTGCAAATCACTGGGAAATCCTGATGCAATACGGTGGAAACAGCTGCACAGCTTTTTCTTCCTCAGGACCAACCTGGACAGAATTTTGCTTCTTAAGTGCTGAAAATGTAACTTTTTTTTTTTTTTTTTTTTTTTTAAAAAAAAAGAAGCCATTCTAACTGTGTAAGGTTTATGAAACATTCAAGTTTTCAAAATGCACAGTGTATAACACAGGTGTACTTCCAATTTCAAACCTTTTTTTAATAGCGAGGAGGCCAGAACCTTCCTGCAGTTATCTGCAGGGCTGTACCTTTGAATTGCTTTGAAAGTGAACAAATGGTGCTCTCTCCATAGTGCCTTGCTAAATGTTACACTAAAGCAGTTTGCAAACCTTCAGCTGCTTTTGTGAACTGAAGACATTCACCCCCATGTTTTTTTTAACTTGTTGAACTGCCCTGGAGCAGATATGAAAACCACTAAAATGACAACATGACAGAAATACTCTACAAGTGAGCAATCTAGGTTTTCTCTTTTTTTATTATTTTTTTTTCTCCTTGACTGACTAATCTGTAAAAAAAGCTGGAATGAAAAGCATCCAGCTTCATACTTGGAGAAAAGAAGTCTTCAGGTATTTTGCCAAGTAATTGCAACAGCTGAGATTCAGAGCTGACTGCAGGGCTCCTCTGCTGTTCCCATGGACCTGCTCCTCAGCCTGGATTGACCTCGGCACGTACGGCATGGGCGGAAAGGAGAGGCAGATGGCAAAGCCCTTGTGCGTGTGAGAACGAGCAATTGGTTGCTTTAAGGGGCTCTGGCCCGACTCTGCAGTGAAGCACTCTTGCTAAACGTTCTTGCAAGAGCGGGTGTCCTGACTAGGAGGCACACACCGCCGGAGCAACACACAAACTTTTAGACCCTATTACTGACTGCAAAATTCCTCCCTTGTTTCCCTATTGGTGAGGTACTCCAAGGTTTACAGCCTATCCCATATGCCTGAGAGGTCCCGCCGCAGTTTAATTTTCCTGCCACTCTATTTTAATCTCCCACCCCCTTTTATTGTTTTTTGTTTGGTTGGTTTTTTTCCCTCCTTTTTATAATAAGGTGCTAGGCAGTTACTCAGCAGCACATCCTTATCTCTAGCCACAGATGTCTTAGTTCCTGCCAAATCATCCTTGTATTGCAGGAGCTGAGCCCTCCTAGTTGCAAAGACAACATTATAATTTCTCACAGTGCAGAGGCTGCTGGTGCTTGCTAAGCCTTCCTCATTCTCATCCTCCTCCTCCTTGTCCTCTCACTAGGTGCTGTGGCTGAGCCTGGCCACTGAGGAACCTGGAGGCATGGTGATCTGCGTGGCTCACAGAGTGGCCACTCCTCTCCAAAGAATGTGCTCAGGAACACTGGCCCTATTAATTTATTTTGTTTGGCATTATTAGGAAAAAAACCCAACCCCAAATGCTCTGTTGTCAGGATTTTCTTTAAATAGGCAGTTCTGGAAACAGGAAATTCCTTTACCTCTGTAAAAAGGAAACAGATCTGACTATTACATATTTGTTTTAATCTTTCTATTATCCACTGCTGTCCCTCACCTCTGACTTTCTTTTCACTGCTCAGTGAAATTCTCTATTCATTTTTGATAAACCAGTATCCGCAGCTATTGTGCAAGACTCAAGGGTATGCTGCCATAGAGTAATTCAATGTATTTTGTTATAAAGCTGTCAGAGCTGATGTTTTCTGTATTCACCACGTTCATTATATATATGAACACAAGAAGTTCTGTTCACTGAGGTTTGATAGAGAGGCTTTTATTGATTAGTCAAAATAATAAAGAAGGGAGAAAATGAGAATTGGTATCACAGAACTAAATGAAGGACAAGTTTTTTTTTTTTTAATTCTTTTTTAATGCTAATAATCAGAGCCTACTGACAAGAAAGGGCATAACGGTGAAACTGGAGTACTTTTAGAAATTCAGGACCAGAAGGGACTTCAAGATATCTTCTAGTCCATCTCCTTGCCCCCAAGAAGGAGAGATGTTTATCTTCAAAACCTCTGACGAGGGTGATTTTACAACCCATCAACAAATCCTGTGCCAGGCCTTCACTCTCCTTGTAGTCTGAAAGATTTTTTGTAACACCCTTAAAACTTATTAGGTGTAGAGTAGGGATTTTTTTTTTTGTCCATGCAGTAGAACAAGTGATGTCTCTCCTTTTTGTACAGTTGTCTGGTCTCAGAACTGTATATTCTCAGGATATATTTTCCAATTCTGTAACCTCCTCTTAATCTGTTGAGCTTTCACCTAGAGATCATGTTTCCAAATGTCTTTTGGCCCCCATTGCTTGCTTCTTGGACTCAACTGTGCCTGCCTTTTTCTGGAAAGGTTATTTCCCAGGCTGGGCAAAGTCTCCATCCAACGGCTGCTCAGCAGAGAGAAATAGCTGCCTCTCAGGCTGTGCCTACGATATCCTGTAAGTCTGTGCTTTGGTGGACTTTGCAAAAGTTGTGTGTCATTGACTCCTGACCCATTTGCAATCCTCTGTAACTCATAACTTTGGTGTTTTGGTGGTACTGTTGCCTCTCCATTTATTCCACTTTTGTTTCTGTGGGGTCCTCCTTTCTGTGCAGAGCACGGTGCTATTAACTGTCCTGGGAATGTGTTCGCTCTTAAAATAATCATAAGCGGGGCCACTGTGCCAAGTTTTGGTTTGGAGTAACTGTTTTTTCTGCTTCCAGTCCTTGATGTGGCTCCAGAAAAATAAAGGTGTTTACGGATGCATTATGAATTAGCACCCTGGTTGCCAGCCCTTTGTAGCCGGGTCCGGGCTCCGGCAGGGTGCTGTGACTCCTCTCATGCTTCAAACGTGCCCGTGAGAGAGTCTCTCTGTTGATCCCATGGCATTCATGTCCCAGCCATCCCCCTTCCATGGTGCAGTGGGTTGTTCTCAAAGCCTTTTGCTAGCCTCTTGCATACAGGGTGGGACTCATCTTTGCTTGCCCAGCCTTGCTGCTGCCCTTGATGCTGAATTTCTCCTGGTTTTTAGCTGAGACAGAGACAGGTTTCTTTTTAGCAGCTAGAATAGTGCTGCATTTTGGTTTCAGCATGGGATTTGTTATGAGAGAAATGCTGATATTATACCAATGTTTTCGTTTTTGTCACTGGAAATGAAGGACTTTGTGTTTTGTTAGTCTACAAATGCAAGATCTGGGGCGGGGAGGTGAGGAATGTTGAAATTAATAAGCTAAATTGTCATTTGAATATGCCAATAGATTATTCTATATCATATAATGTCATGTTCAGCATATTAATGAAAGTGTCTTCCTCTCTTGCTCTTTCTGACTTTCACTTGGGCTCTTGCTCTTTGGGTATTGTGGTTTCGGTTTGGGACCGTTGCTCCTCCAGGATCGTTATCTGGGAACGGGCCTGGCTTGGTTGGTGGGTGGTGAGTAATTACACTGGGTATTGCTCATTTGCATATTTTGTTACTATTATTATAATTATTATTTTAAGTTTTATTTTATTTCAATTATTAAATTGCTCTTATCTCAACCTACAAGTCTCCTTGCCCTTGCCCCCAGGTCTCTCCTCTAACCCCTGAGGGGGGAAAAGTGAGCAAACGGCTGTGTTTGGCTGCTAGCCAAGTGAAACCACCACACTTTCTCATTCCCTTCAAGGCTGGCAGGGCATTGGTGCCTCATGCACTCCTTCCCAAAGCCACTTGCTTCCCAAGATGCACAGAGCTGCAGCGGTGGAAGAGGAGCCACGAGGTGTGGTGGTGGTGTGACGCCGGGCTGCAGAGACCCCTGGAGCCGGAGGGAGGAGTGCTCCTTGCTGTTCCTGGCACTGCAGCTTGGCCCCGCAGCCCCAGGACACAGCGTCAGCATCCATCTCACGCACTCCCTGTTTGTAACCCTGCTGAATTCTTCCATAAGGGTCTGGGGGACAGAGGTAGGTAGTTGTTAACATGGATTTAGCAGTGACCTGCTGCCAACAGGTGCAGCTATTAAACCACTGGGTAGACAAGTAGAAAGTAGCTTACCAGCAGCCTTTAAAACCTGGGGAAGCCTAGCTTGTTCAGCAAGCAACCCCTCAAATGTATTAACAGTTTTGATTTACTTCTGGTTAGTACAGAACATATAGTGTCTCTTCCATGCTTTAACAGCACGTCAGTGCCAGGTGCAGTGTGCTGCACTGCTCAGCTCTGCAGCTTCCACCTGATTGCTGCCATCGGTCTGGTCCAGGTCACAACTGCTTTTGATGTTAAGTTTATTAGCTCTCAGCAAAGGGTAGCTGCTCTGGGCAAAGGATCCTAAACCAGTCACCACATTAGCAAGGAAATAAACCAAACTAGAAATAACTCTTTGTTTTAATTCCAGCATAACGTGTCGGAGCAGTTTGAGTATGCTTTGGCAGGCTGAATGGTAATGGAGACTTTTTCTGCATTGGTTGGTTTGAAAAATAGCGATTGATTGCAGAGGAAAGAATAAAGATGTGTGTCTTCCAAATTGATAGCTTTGTAGCTCACACAGCCTGCATAGCCCGCTGACCGTTCTGATGCCTCCTTGTTCTGAATCGGTGTGATGCTGTTCCCTTTGAAACATAACCAATGGGAAAAAAAAAAAGTGATTAGCTGCTAGCTGAAGATAAGCTTCCAAATGATGTCCCCAGAAACGTAAAGAAAAAGAATAACTTTTTTTTGCATCCAACATAGTAATGATATTAAATTTTGTCTTTGTCAACTTTCTTTGGAGCCTGCCGCAGTGTGTGTTTGAGTTTACCTGAGGTCAATGGGAGTCTTGCCGGTGATTTCATCATGTCTCAGTACAGCTCTGAAATGGTGACAACTCAGCTTTCCAGCTTGCATGAGGAGCAAGTTGGAAATCCTGATTTTGACGCGGAGGAGCAGAGTAGCCAGCTAACCAGTTTGACTGGTGGTTTTGGTGTCATCTTCTTGGATTGCAGAAAGGTAGCTGATCTGTGAGTTTTATTCAGTGTCCCTGAGCCGGTGTGCTGTGTTTGTCCCTACTTTTGGGCAGCAGCTCTCGACAGTGTCAACTCACTGAGGTGCTGAAGTAATTTTGCACAAAGGCTGCATTTCCTATGTATACAGCAGTGACTTGCCAGGGCACCTGAATGTGTCCATGAGCTGGGCTTGGGTGCTGTGCTCACTCTGGCTGGCACTTTCAGCAGCTCTGCCCAAGGATGTGGCTTGTGGCCATAGCAGAGGAGGAGAGCTGCTGCCAGAGTAACCTCTCAGGCTAGCCAGATACGCCTCCTGCGCTTTCTTCACCTGAGAGTTTTATTCGGGCTTTGTAATATTTAATTATTGACATTCCCATCAATGTATATGAAGGTGCTAATTGTTCTGCTAGTTTTCCCCAAGTGCTGGGCACTGAGCACAGTCTCTTGGACTGCAGCATGTATTTTTTCTAATATGACGTCTGTCTTGCCACAAATAATTTACCTGCATCAAATGATCATTATAGTCCTGTTTGGTATGAGAATCAGAGGACTCTCTTAGTATAAAGCACGCCAGCATTTTGGAGCATGACTCATATTGAAGGCATTAAGTTTCCAAGGAGTTAAGTATATTCATGTGTATTTCACAGCGAGGCATGTGAAAAATGGTAAGTAGGTTCCCTCTGCTGCCTTGAAGGAGGCTTGCCCCTTTTTTAAACCATCTCCACTGTCTGCCTTTCCTTTAAACAAATGCATAGGGGGTAAGTTTGTTGCTGTTTTTTGGAGAGCTATTAAATCTTTGGCCTGTGGCTTCACGTATGTATTTTAGCATTTGTGTTAGTTTATATAAAATATGAGTAGCACATCATGTAAAACAGTCAAATTACTGGGTTTTCTGATGGCCAGGGATCTGGAGCATGGGCTGTGGAAGAGGCTGAAGGACAGGGGTTTGTTCAGCCTGGAGAGGAGATGGCTTTGGAGGGGACCTTACAGCAGCCTGCCCCTACCTATGGGGAAGTTAATGAAAAGATGGAGCCAGGCTCCAAGGGACAATGGTTGCAAATTCTAATGGGATTTTCTGACAAAATATTAAAAAAAAGAAAGTCTCCTTGAGGATAACTAAGCATTGACAAATTTGGGCTCTAGGAGGTCTGTCATTAGAGGTTTTCAAGGCCTGACTGGACAAAGCCCTGTGCAATATCACTTGAAGTCAGGGTTGGCGCTGCTTTAAGTGGGAAGCTGGAGACTTCTCAAGGTCCCTTCCCACCTGAACAGCCTTATTTAGTGACCTTACCCATCTACATGGGCTTCAGAGGTGAGCAAAATGCAGTCTAGCCTGAGCTTGCACTCCCTTTGGTATTTCACATCTAAATGGGTGTGAAAAAGGTACTCCACTGTGATTGTGCTAAACTTGGTGTTCGTGGGAAATTCTGTCAAAGCAAATGTTTCTGTAAGCAATTGATTTCTGCCTGCCTAATTGTATCCCCATGGGGGAGCACTGGGAGGGCAAGTGGGGTGATTATCTCTGATGCATCAAATACAGTCCTGAAGTCATCCTAGCCTTCAGCCTCACTGTTATCCCCCCTTCCCAAACTGAAGGGCGAACATTGAAAGACTGTATGACTTGACCAAGATCATGTTGCAAATCCAGATTTTACTGCAGGAAACTGAAGAAAAATAGAGTAGAATACAGTAGAATAAAATAAAATAGTCTGTCTGGAGCCTTCTCACCCCAAGCCTGCTGGCCCTCCAGTTGTTGGGGTGGCATTTTGAGTGGCCAGGGGTTGGGCTATCTGTGTGTAGAGGGGTGGCAAGCCCGTGGCAAGCAGGCTGTGGTGTCCATTGGTCCCAAGGCCAGTGTCAGCAGTTTGGGTGGCAGCCACAGTTCAATCTGCATGCTCACCAGTACTGACTGGTTTTGCAGTTACATTTTCACCAACTCCAGGGGCCAGTTGTGAAAAGCAAAGCCTCCATTTGGGTGGGGACCTTCTGAATGCGTTTGCCGTGCAGGTGAACGTGGCGGATGTTCAAAAGGCCAGCAGCGAGAGTGCTTCTGTCCTTGGCATTTGATTGGAAGCTTCAGGGCCGCTGACGCAGGGAAGGTGATAGTTGGGAGCCATACTGCTTAGAAAGCAGGAATCGGGTGGAGCTGTGCTGTGGGGGTGGGTGGGGAGCGGGGTGCCGGTGGGGAGCCCCTTGCTGCGGGGGGGGGACGCAGGACATGTGGGGGGGTGGCAGTGCTGCTACAGGCCCCTCCACCCAAGGGGCTGGCATGGCTGCAGGCTCATCACCTCCCCTCGCCACAGCCCTGCTGGGCTCTGCTCCCTGGGTGGGCTGAGGAGAAAGGGTCCTGCAGTCAGACCTGGTGTTTTTTAAGGTTAAAATTGACTCAGCAGAAATGAAAGGGAGGTGATGCGTCATGGCCCTCTGTTTCTGTGGGATCCCCTGGACAAGCCCCACGCAAGTGAAGCAGTGGTGATGGGTGCATGTCCCACTCTGGCTTGGCCTCGGCAGATCCCATGTTTTGCACTGCCCTCTGTCAGCACCCGTCCTTCTGCTGACACAGCACGAGATTTCACAAAGCCCTAGTTGAAAGTATTCCCTCTGCCTCTTTAACTGTAGACTATTTCATTCTGCCTCTCTTTTCACATTCTCCAGGAAATCTGTGTCCCTTTACATCACTGGTACTTACATTCCTTTATTCCCTATTTTCTTCTTTTTTTCCACCCCCCCTGTCTCTCATATCTTTCTTCTCAGTCATGAGTATTTTAAGGAAGAAATTACTGGTGGTCTGAAAGCTTCAGCTGCATAGATTTATCATGCAGATTATATTTGGCCACTGCAAAGTATATTTGACAGCACTAAGCTAAGTGGCTAAATGCCTTGGTGATTTATAGTCCACTTAGGGCGCAAACATAGTTATTCATTTATCTCATCAAAACAAAGAAGTTCACTGTTAATGAGGATAGTTCATCACAGCTCAGCTGACGTAGTTTAGATGCAGGGATGGCAGCGGAGCTCTGAGGAGGGCGCAGGGGGCGGAGCCCAGACGCTTGGCGTGTTCAGAGAAGCTGTCACAGGGGGCTTGCCCTCTCCTTGCAGCCTGCCCCAGAGGGGCTCGCAATAATTTCAAGTGAAACAGAAGGGAAATACTTTCTTTTCCTAGTATGAATATCCCTGGATATATTTTTATAGTTATTGGGCATTATCCTGTTAAGTGTATATAGTATATATAACATACATAATATATACAATATATCGTATAGTGTATGTAATAGCAAGCATTATGCATTTAAAAACTATCCAAAGCTGTTTTTCAAATGTAGGGTAACCCAATAGTATTGAGGCAATTCTTCACGTTCAGAAGCTTTACTGATTTTTCTGCAAACTCTGTTGTGAAAATTATATATATATATATATATATATATATAAAAATTATATGTGTGTATATATATATATATATATATATATATATAATCACTTAAACCCAAACATATTTGATCAATTGATGAAAAGCATATTTTATGCTGTTCTTCCTGGTTTTACCTCTCCAAAATTGTATTTTTTTAAATTGTTTTTTTTCCATGTAGAGACACACCAAATCACATTTTTCAGTATACATGCATTATTTTTATAATCTTAAGTACAACAGCCCTAGGAATGTAGTTTTGAGCTGAAACTTGAGCTCTGAACTTTCAGCCTCACAGTGAGAGTTGGTATTTACATTTTTAATAGTGTAAAAAAGAGGGAGTTAGAAGTTCTGGCAAACCGTGCTTCAGGATGTTGCAGTAGCACTCAGGCTGCAGTGCCTGTCTGCACAGCTCGCCACCCTCTGCCTGTCTCTTCCCCTCTGCTTTTTTTCCTCTTTATATTGTTTAGGTTTGAACAACTGTGTCTAAATAACAGGCCAGCTTCCCATACACAGTACCTTCTGCTATTTTAAATAAAGTTTACAGAGTGTAAAAACAGCAGGAAAAATGTTTTGGAGATTAGAAGAATGGTGAAAGGGAAGTGAACCCTTTTTGATCTATGTTTTTTAAGGGATAAAAGAAAGATACATTTCTACTAGTTCTGGTTCCTGAGGGTTTTGACACACCCTCTTCCATCTTCTGATGGGAGAACTAGGAGAGAAATTGAACTCTTTTCTGTCAGCAGTAGCCTGGTTGCTGCTTCTCCCATCCTAACTGCTTGGTCTTCAGCAACTGGGTTGCTCTTCCACAGCATTTTTTGTTCTTTTTCCTTTTTTTAGGGGCCAACTTCTGTTTCTACCATATCTCTTCCTTCAAAGCTGCTCCTCTGGCTTTTCACAGAGCTGTCTGTCCTCGTTCTCCATCTTGTCCTGCTCTCCAGCTCTCTTAGACATGCAGTGCCCCATGGCTTGATTCCTGCTTGTTTCCCATGGTTGTGCATCTCATTCCTGGGAGGGGAAATGATCCTTGGAATCCAGCGAGCAACCTGAAGGAGTCAAACTGGCTCACAGCCTTTTACCAACCCTCAGGTGAGCATGCAGTGTCAAGTCAAGAGAGCAGGAATGAAGGGCTGTGGTGGTTTCACTCCTTTGGTTTGCAGCCATAGCTGCTCTCTCACTACCCCCCCCCACCCCGCCACCATGGGGAGTAGGAGAGAGAATTGGAAGGAAAAGGGCAAGGAGGCTGACGGGTTGGGATAAAAACTATTTACTAATTGAAAGAAAATAATAATTATAACAGTAATAACAGAATATACAAATAAGTGATGGACAGTGCAATTGCTCACCACCTGCTGACTGATGCCCAGCCTGTCCCAGCCAGTGATCTCAAAGCAGAGACAGTCCCAAAACTGAAACTGCAATCCCAGAAGGGTGAGCCCAAATGATCCCAAAGAGAATACCTCCAGTTTCCAGTCAATCCTAGTTAACATACTGACATGGTGTGGTATGACATGGAATATCTCATTGGCACATCCAAATGCCAATTTTGGGTTTTGCTACTTACTGCACTTCTCCCTCCCAGTCCTAATGCAGCTGTAAACAGCCAAAAGTGGTGGCCTTGAGCTCCAGCAGCAGCCAATAACATTAATACTTTTATCAACATTCTTCTCATGACAAATCCCATACTGAAACTAAAACACAGCTAATCTATCTACTAAGAAGAAAATTAACTCTATCCTGGCAAAACCAGGACAAGGGCAGAAGGTGTGATGGAGCACAGCCAGGTTGGCGATAAGGACTGACGTTGGTCAGGTTCCTGCAGTGGTGCTGCCTCCTTGTCCTCTCATGCAGTCCCACTCCGGGCTGTGGCACTGATGTCTGTCTGACCCTTTGGAGGCTTGCGTTAGCATCTGTGTAGTGAGCCGAGACATAAATGTCCCTGTCCCAAAAAGTGGTGAGGAAAAAAGACATTTTGAAAAGTTTCTCATTGATTGTCTGATAGCAAGTGGGAGCAGACTTGAGTGGGGGCTCAGCTCTGATCTACCAGTGATGTTAATTTTCTGAAGCACTAGAATAATAAACACACCAAAACGTGCATGAGATAACGAGACAAAGAAAACCTCCTCTCCCTTTCCATCTCTGTGTCTAGCTGTGCTTTGGTCCTGATAGTGTTCCTCTTCGACTGCAGAGGGCATAAATGATGAGATTTTGCTTCTGAGCAGCCCTTGGACTAGCCCAGGGCAAGCCATTCCTAGAAGATGCCTCCCCGTTTTAAATGGGTCATTATCGTTTGGAGTTAAATACCGCAGCAGGGAGATGAGAGAAACAAATGGGGAAATATTTTCCTAAAAGGAGGAAGAAGGAGCTGTTATTCGTATTCACTCATCTGTTCAGGATATTATTAGATCTGCGTGGGAACAGCCTAACAAAAGGAGGAAGCTTGAGAGAGGCAAGGCAGGTGACAGTGATGTGCATGGGGACAGTCCTGAGGGAGTTGATGCCATGTCATCCTTAGGCAGAGACATGGTAATATTCTTCCCAAAGGAGCTTTCCTCCTCATTTCCCATCTCTGTCCCCTGCCCCTGGTACAGGGGACTGGAGGGAGGGGAGATCTTTAGAACGAAACTTGTCAGCTTTGATTGCTGCTGTCAGTCGGGATGTTGCTGTTACTCTGGTGCAAGGAGCTCAGGGGAGGTGTTGTGACGCAGAGCTGATCTCAAGTTGCTCTCCTGGAGATCCCAAAGTGTCCACCTGATCCTATGCGCTCTTCCAGGCTGGTAGGATTGAGCCAGTGGAGCAGGGGCAGCTCTTGTCAAAGTGATGGGGGAAAATGCAGCTCCTAGGGAGCTGGACAAATGCCCCAAACAAGGAGTCTGCGTTCCCTGCGGGGAACACAAGCTCCTGTGGGGTTTGAGGCAGCTTTGGAGAATGGCAGAGGATTAGAGCTTGCTGCCTCCCTCTGTCCCCTACTGGCAGATCACTTTTGACCCCAGTCAGATTTAATTACTTCGGATAGGTAATTAACAGACACTCTTATTCAGTAATTAGGGTGTGTGTGTGGGGGGGAAGTTGTGGCTGAAAAATCCAGCTGGCAGCGTTGCTTTCCTCTGCCTGCAGCGTCCAGCAGTACGAGGTCCTCACACCCCTGTGGGTCTTCGCTCCCCGTGGCAGCAGCTGTGGGAGGTATGGCCACTTGGACATGGGTTTGGGTTTGGTTGTTTTTCTACCTGGTCAGCTGAAATGAAGGAGTAATACAATAGATTTTAAAGGATGATATGCAAGAAAAGCAGATTCTTTGTGGAAACTGTGGGAATGCTGGCAGTACTCTGCCTGCTGGCAAGGGTAGGGGAGTGGGAAGGGTTGTGCTGAACTGTGACAAGAGAAGTTGGGCAGTTTGATGGTCATCTCTCCAAGCTTTCACAAAATACCAGATCTTGGATTATAGTGGTTGTATCAGGATTTGAATGCCGTTATCTATTATGCTGTAGCTAAAAGGAGACAAAGTATATTAATGAGTAGCAAGGTTTTGCACCCGCTTAATGAAATTATCCTTCCTTGCCATATTTAACTCCTGTAGATGCTTCTAGTAGGTGCTGATGGATACACTGTGGCAGAAGAAAATAACATTTGCGTTGCCTGTTACATTAATTTGTCTGATAAAATGAGGCTACCAGGATGACCCCTCTGACTCCTGTGATATTTTTATAAAAAACAAAATTGAGTACTGTAGTTCTGATTAGTGTATTAAAAGTATTAGGTTTGTTGTCTTAGCTGTGCTGTGTTTTCTCACGCTCTCTCTTATGCTGATTGCTAATGACAGGCTTTGGCAGGAGCTAGCCTTGGCAGTCTTTCCTGTGATAGGAACCAGATGGATGGTTTTGCTCTGGCTGCCCCTCCTGTTGAACACCAGGAATGGGAGGAGGGAGAGCCCTTTGAGGGGGGCATTAGTAGAAAAGTAAATGGATGGTGGAGGACTAGTTCTCCTCCACCCCCTGCTTCTCTTCCCTTGAGGCTCCCTGTTTTGCAACTTTCAGCCTCACCCTTGGCTTCGACTTCTTGGCTTTCAAGGGATTGTGCTGTATGCTACATTTTCATTACTGGTACAATTGATGGAAAATCACATTTTATTATGTGAAAAATGCAGTGTTCTTGACTGTCAAATCTCCATTCAGCTGGAAAAAAAATCTATGTGAGGCAGTCTTTTATATTTCATGTATTTTGTGCATTGGTTGGAATGAAAAAATAATGAAAGGCTGTATTTTGTCAACTTTTGCATCTGTCTGACTGGCAGCACTGACTGATTTGTTTTTTAAATGTATTTATTTCTTGCACTAAGCACTATTATTCTCCACCCTTTCACGATAAATGCAAATAATATGTGGAATGTTGGGAAAAGATAGATGCAAATTATTCGATCCCTCCAGGTAGGTCTGTGAAGGAACTGGAAATGTGACTGCAGTGTGGAAAAGTACTGTCTTTAAATGAGCTGCAGCAATTATAACACAGCTAGTGTCTGTCTGCTTTTAAGGTTTCTATGGACACATCTGTTTTATTTTATGTTCTTAAATTTATTTTTTCTTCTTCCCTTTTTCCCTTTCCTCTCCTGCTCTGAAACTTTAAATGGTATCTGGGGATTTTGAACCTCAGAGGTACATCACTGTCTATAAATTCCTCTGCCCCTGATGGGACTGCTGTTGCTCGGGTGTGACGTGCCCAAATTGCTGAGACTATTGGGTTGGGCACTGGGAGGAAGCTAAATAGCCTTGGTGTCAGCGAGAGCAGGCGGGTACCTCTCCTCAGAGCCAGACTGGTATAGCTTTTAGCATGAATCAAGCTTTCCCTTAGGGGAGAAACGCGGCTTCCTTCCCTGCACAGCCATGAGCCAGCTGTGTTGGTACGTGGGCATGAGTCAGGTGGAAGGAAGCCAGGCTGACTTGGCATTGTGAGATGCTGCAACTCTTGGGATGTCTTTGCAGCAGAACTAGCTTTTGTTCCTATTTCACCATCGCCCCTAACTATGCTCCTGCCCAGAAGATATCAAGCCACTCTGTGCTGCCGGGTGGTGGGATGTGGCCCTGGACATCTCAGCCATGCTCTCGAGTGCAGCATAAGCCAGTAGCCTGGGAAGGACCATGTAGTGCAGCTGACAGACCTGTCCTGCCAGCCGCTGGAGTGTGCTCCGTGGTTCAGGCATACCTCTGATTCAGGATCTCCATGCAAACTCAAAACAGTGTTTGCTTTTATTACAACAACTCTTTTTTTTAATGTCATAATTGTCTTCATACCCAGGTCACTGTAATTGCAATTTCAAGTGAAGAGTCTGTGAAAAGAGGTGTCAGGGTGTTGCTTCTCAGCACTGTTTCATTATTGGCACTTTTAAAATTCACTCCCTATTCCAGTCAAGATTTTAATGACACACAAATTTTCATTTATTCTAAATACTAAAAAAGTGATGTCTTTATTCTTGCTAGATCCATACAGATTTTCTTTTAATGCAAAAAATGTAAACTGAAAAGTAAAAGCTTGGAGGGAAAGTAGTAAAACTAAAAGCTTACAGAGAAAACTAGAAAATCCTTTTTAATAGCCGAGACACTCTGTATCTCTGCACTTCTTAACTTAGGAGCAACCCTGTATGTCTTAGGAGCTCTTCAGTGGGGGCCATTAGGAGAACTTTGGTCCCGAGACCTTCTGGCTGGAGGAGGGTACCTTGCTGTGCCTTTGTAGTGGGTTGGTTCCAAAATCCTTGTGAAAGTTGCTGGGCTTGTGAGGACTTGCTGACCTGGATCATAAATGGTCAGCAGCAAGTTGGTTTGACTGAGAAGGTCAAACAGAAGAGGATCCCAGGAGAAATCAGGTAGGAAGGGACCTCAGGAGATCTCTAGCCCAGTCTCCTGCTCAGGGCAGGGCCAGCTGTGAGATCAGACCAGGTTACTCAGGGCTTGATCCAGTCAGGTTTTTGAAAGCCTCCAGGGAGGTGGACAGCACAGCCCCAGTGGGAAACCTGAACCAGGCCCCTCTTGGTAATTTGCTGTTCGTTACTACCTGGTGCCCAGAGCAGTCGGAGGTGGTCAGAGGTAAATGTGTGCCGTCATTCTCTCGCTCTGTAGAAGGTGTTCCTGAGACACTTTTTGTTTAGGAAGCAGTGTAAGCAATGACCCCACAAGCCTGGGACACTTCTATGTGGCACTCCCTGTCATAAGGAGGTGGGTGCAAGGGGTGAGGACCTGTTTTGTCATCTGTTGGGGGTAGGTGTGGGGCAAGCAAAGCCATCCTGCCGATCAGGGGTTGAGACCAAGTCCAACCCCTTCTGCCCCTGGTTTTCCTTGACCTTTTTGTTGCAGTCACATCTAAGTGATCGAGTATGGACTGTGGTGCTCCCGGGCTGTCCTCCTTTCTCCTCATAAAGCTATAAACCTGTGCTGGTGGACATAGTCTGCCCTGGGTTGGTGACGTGGTAGCTGTCACTGCAGTTAATAGCAGGGCTGTGCCTTGGTGTCTGCTGTTGGCAGAAGTAATTCTCAGTGTTTGCCTTCTGACATGGGGCTGGTGCATGGGGATGTTGTAGCACCTCACTCAGTGCTTGAGGTCCCCAGTGTAAGCCTTCAGAGAGGTGGGCACCTCCCAAAGCCTCAGCTGGGAATGGAAAGCCAAGCCTTGCCGGGCAGGACGCAGCCCAGGAGCTGCCTATTGGACTCTTTGTGCATTTGCATTTTCTAATCTGCTGCCTAAAGCATTATCTTGCTTGCTCAGACAAGTCATTCACCACATCAGGAGCGTGTGGGAAAATAACCCAGTCAGTATAACCAGAGGAAAATAAATGATTGTGTAGTTGGCCATTTGGAGCTCAGCTAGCTTGGGAAATTTTTTTTCATTTAGCGACACTGAAAAAAATTCAGTGTGAATGGGTGTGAAATATAAAGAGAGTTTGCTTCTTTCTCGCATAGGCATACATCCAAAAAAAAGGCAAAAGTAAATATCCAGACAGCTACTCCTAAATGCTCTGTTAGGGCTTTAGAGGATCCAGAGGCTCAGTGTCTTTGACTAGTAGGACATCGGATCTTCTCCAGTAGAACTAGCTTTGAATACAAGGGAAGTCTCTGACACGAAAGAGAGCAGAAGCCACGGTGATCACCTGGGGTGTTTCAGTTGTGCTGCTCAGTCACCCAGAGTCTACTTCTCCTCTTGATTCTCCATTTGTATTTGAAGAGAGGACCCCAGTTGTAATGTAAGTATGGAGGGGCAAACCATGTCCTATGGTAGAGGCAGCAGTGTGAGGCTGCAGTGGGTCAGATCTGAAAAGGTGCTGATGTTTGTTACCAGGGTGGGGAAAGAAGAGAAAATGTGTCCTGACTAAGGCAATTCTGAAAAATGCAGAGTTATTTTGCTCCTGCGAGATGTAAAATAGATTTCACAGCTAATATTTGCTGTTTTTATGATGGCAGTGAAACAGAACAGGATGTTTGCTGCTGCAATAGAAATGCTGGTGTGAATAATTTATTTGCTAATTGGTAGACATTGCTCTAATGACACAGGTCTTTAACAACAGGTTATTTGTATCATATCAAACTCTGTATTTGAGAGGTGGCTTTTTCCCTCCATTGGGTGTTAATGCAGTTGTGTGGATTAATCACACTATAATGCAGCTGCACAGCTCTTGTCTCTGCTTGACTCAGGGAGCAGAGCCTTTTTGGCTTGATACATGCATGAGAAAAATCACATCCAAGTTTTACAAAGTATATTTTGGAAATAAAGGTTGAAGTTTAATTAAAAAAACAAACAAAGCACTTTTTTTACTCCAGTAAATGAGGTCATGCAGCCTGATTGCCTAGCCCATCTGTTGCCGTTCATAAGTATGTTATTTTTTTAAAGGGCAATACTAAATAGTATTATATAGTTATCTACTTCTGTATGCGTCTTGGCTTGTCAAGCACCGTCATTATATCGACCGCTGTTCTTAAAACAGGATTTTGGTTAAAATAGTATATACCTGCCATCTGCTTGAAAAATGTAAGCTTCCTACACAACTAAGCGGAGTTGTACCGCAGTATTAGGAATAGCTTGTGTTCTCTTGAAAATAGCAGCTGATGACAGATTGCAGAAATCAGCCAGTTATCAGTTGTCATTAAGCTATTTGATATCTGACACACATGGAAAACATGCTATTTATAAGTACGCAATTATGGTATAGAACTATTCCTGTCTTTTTTTCTTTTCTTTCTTTTACTCGTTTAAATGGGTTGGTTTGGCTGGATGGGAAAGCAAAGTCCCCCTTAATATCCAGAGAATAGGTGTTCTGCAGACTGAAGGTGTGCCAGACTGCATGCAACATTTCTGCCATCAAAAAGTGGTCTGAGAGGGGTGTAGAAATAAATTTGGTGTTCCCGTGCTATAGAACTATACGTGTCTAAATGGAAATGTCAGCTACAAAGAACCTAGGAAACAGAAATATGTGGAGCCAACCGGTTGAAGATTGCACAACTAGGAACTGTAATGGAAAAGATGCATTTTACTTTAATATGTATTTGGATTTCTACTAGGAGAAAAGAAATTGAGTCTTAGGATCAACTAAAGCAGAAATACTAAAGGCATAATTATTTGCTAAACCTGGGCAAGGCACTGAAGACTCTTGGAACTATAGGCTAGTCCCTGACATGAAAGCTTAATGCTAACCACTAAGCAAGGATTCATGTGCAATGCAGGGCAGGGACGCTGCTGGAGAGGGCAGTGAGGCATGGTGGTGGTATGACTTGTTTTCTTGTAATACATTTTGAGGTAAATGCTGATTAGAGAAAACAAGGCAGAAACAATCTGCTGAAAAAGAGGATTAAGTATTGCTTCTATGAGTGGAAATGTGAACCAAAAGAACAGTCAAAAGAGGACGGGGTGCAGTAAGGCTATTAATTTTACTCAGAGATGGCATGAGGAGGTATTATTTTCATGTGGGCTGAGGGTTAGACCATGATTAATCTGCTTCAGTGACATTAAAATCTTGTGAGGACATCCTGCAAGATTTTGGCCAAAAATACTATAAATAATAGCTGATTATTCTCATGAGATTTTATTGTCACCAACAGCAACTCCCATGATCTCTTCTCCTATATGAGGGTTGACTGGAAAATTAAGGTCTTTGCTGTTTTGGCTTCACCACAGCCTTGATCAGGTTTGGGTCTGAATGCTCTTGGCTTTTCAAATGACATCTGAGATTCTGGTTGTGAAAGGTCCCTAGTCATTTTGCTTTTAAAAGTTACTTCACTCACAACCATTCATCCGTGATGAAAATGCATTCAGCTTCATAATTACAAGTTTTAGGGTGTTACAGTCATCAGATGTATGTTCTAACAGAAAATTGGGTAGCAAAGGTATAGGACAGAGGTTGTAGTTTGTTTTTTGTTCATTGACTTTTCCTCACCAGAGGAGTATTTGGAAATTTTATTACGGAGACTAATCACATCTCCCTGGCTTCAGGCCAGGGGTCCTCAAACTACGGCCTGTGGGCCGGATAAGGCCCCCCAGGGTCCTCAATCCGGCCCGTCGGCATTTACAGAACTCCCCACTACCCACTCCCCCGCCCCGCCAGGGGCTGGAGGAGGGAACCAAGCAGCCGCAGGTGACTTCCTGCCGCTTAATCCGCGCGCTGGCCTCCGCAGTCCCCAAGCACCCGCCTGGACTGAGCTGGAACCAGCACCTCATTCTCAACCTGCCCCCCTGTGGCGGGTGAGAGGCGAGGGCATCTCCTCTGCCGGGCAAGCTCAGTCGGCAGCCTCTGGACTGCGAGGCCCAGCCAGCTCGGGCGAATCTCCAGAGCCCCGGTGCGGCAAAGTTCCTTCAGTCCCTTCTGGCCGCCCTTTCCGGACTGCGCGGCCGGGCTGAGGAGGGGGCGGTGGCATCAGCAAGGTGGGCGACTCCCCCGTCTCTCCCTCCCTCCCTCCAGCTCCCAGGCAGCTCCAGCCCCTGACAGTGTCTGAGGGACAGTGAACCAGCCCCCTGATTAAAAAGTTTGAGGACCTCTGCTTCAGGCCTCTGGAGACCTTCTTAGGCCATCAAAGCAGCTTCATCAATCTCAGCATTTTGGCAACATTTGCAAATACCTTGACCGTAAAAAGACTTGAAGCTGGTGCAGAGAGCAGCCCCTGCAGTGGAAGATGAGCAGGAATGAGTAGCACCCAGGAGCGATTTCAGCTCTCGAGCACTCCTTTCCAGGTGCATGCTCCCACGCCAGCTCCCTGTGCTCTTCTGCCAACTGCGCTGGTGTTCCCAGCGAACAGCCGCGGTCTGCAGCTGCTGCAGAGAAGCCTTCTGCTGGCACCCAGGGAAGGCTGGCAGGGGAGGGCGAACAGAGACCCTTGCAGAGTGAAAAATGCAGATGTTTGGCGTTTCAGGGCAGTTTGGCAGAAAGTATCTCTTCCTCTCCACTTCCCAGACAGCATACAGTTATTTGCAATTCCTAGCTGCTTATTCTCCAATTTAGTAGCTAACCACTCAGCTGCTCTGGGATGCTCCTCCTTCCCCTCCCAGCCACCAGCTCTCCCTCCTTGCTCACCTGCTCACCAGCCGACAGGAGCAAATTTACTACTTGGTTTGGTCCCCCTTGGCTCAACCTTCGCAGGCCTTTTCAGCTTCCTCACCCTGGCAAAAGGTTAGTGAAAGCCCATTTATATGCCTCTCTTCCTTCAATTTGTAACTTTTTAATGTGTTTATCTGCACAAATGCAGGTCCAGCAGACAGCTAATTAAAAAAAGAAAAGTTAAGTAATCTAAGTTTACCTTGTGTGTGTGGGTTTGCAGAGAAAATTGGGAGGGAGAACAAGCACGCATAGGTCAAAAGTGGCTGTGTAGGCAATTCTATCGAAGGGCAGAACACAGTATGGTATTTCTCACATTAGAGGAAAAAAAAGTGTTAAAAACACTGATTGTAGTTGAAGAAAGCGTTTTTAAGTATATAAAAAAAATCTGTAAAGTTGTTCAGGAGTGTTGCGTGGTAATTAGGTATCAGTGTGAGAAGCAGGCAGCGTTCTGGAGGACAAAGAAGTTTCTCAAAGGAGCTCAATGGTTTAGCGAGCGTGTAACAAAATTTTCCTTTCTCTGTACTGGAAGCGGTGGCACGTTACTCCTAGCATCTGTAAGGAGGTTAGGAAATGATGTAAGAACATGGTAGCAAAAAGCAATTGTTTTTTCAGATAGGATCTGAGAGTATTGCCTGTCCAAATGAATTCGTTGTGTCAGGTGTAAATGTGAGAACTTACTCTTGGCAGTCCTGAACTGCTAAACTTTTCCCAATAGAAACTTGTCTTGGAAATGAGCTTTCTGGGACATCGTCCTGGTGACATTCTCAAGTTAATTGTTCCAGGTTGGTTTTTCATATGGAAGCTTAAGTCATTTTCTCACCTTCTCAAATTCTGACCTCTTTGTGTCAGTGGGGAATCTGGTAACACCCATATTTAGGCCACCAAATGCACTGCATTATGATTTTTTTTTTCCTTCCCTTTTTTTAGGGGAAGCAGGGTGCGGGGAGAGGAACTCTAAAACTGGTTTTGTTTGCAGTAGCATGTAACTTGCCTTTGGCTTAGGTGAGCATCTTCTCTTTGACTCGGGAAGATCTGCTATTAGCAAGAGAGAACTAGAAAGTGAAAATTTTCTTACCATGGCCTACATTCCTTGAGAAAAATTCAGGTGTGCCAGAAAATATGTACTCTGACCACAGAGCCTACAAAGCAGGAGCAGCCAGAACAGCTCTGGGATCACCTAGGATATTGCAAGATGAAGGAGAACTTCCCAGCACCCAGCATATACCCTGAGTAACTTGCTGAAGGGCACCAGGCGATAAAAGAATCTCTCATCTTGCAGCTGGGAGTTGCCCAGGAGCACCCTCCAGGCCCTGCATTTAGAGTTGGGGATGTAGCTCTCTTGTTCCTGCTTCTTCCCAGAGTAACCACAGCCTTTCCCTATCGTTTCATGTAGCTCAAGAAGAGAACATGTGTGCTGAAGTTCAGGATCAAGTTAAACAGGCAGCGTCCCATATAACCTAATCTGAAGATTTTTTTTTTTTTTATAGTTTAAGTTTTTGATGAGTGTCACGTACTAGGTACAGATGCCAACAAGTATTCTGTATTAGTATTTTGGCTTAAGATGGAAAAAAAAAAGGAAGAAAGAATAACTTTTAAAGACTGTAAACTTGGCACAAAGTACTCTTGGTGGCAGCAGTGATAGAGGCAACACAAGATGAGCCTTCAGTAGTGAGCCCCATCAGGGCAGTATGTTCTGGAATAATGGCTTTCCACAATGTAAGAAAGCAGATATTTAGGGTTGTACACTTATAGTGTAGAGTGCACATATGCATGTGATTAGCAGCCTTTCTATTTTTCCTTAAGATCCCTTAGGAATTTATGTGCTAAACCTAAAATTAAAAGCTCTGAAGGCAAGCACTCACAGTTTAAGTAATGGCAGTTTTGGAATTTCTGGTGCAACCTTAAGTTTTGATGTTCTCCTGTGTCTAGGTTATGATGGGCACAGGCTCTTTTGGAGCATGTGTATGAACCTTGCTACCTCCATACCAGAATGCATATGACATTTTTATCTTTCTGTGATCACAAAAGCCCTTTGAGGGAAGAATGTGAGAGAATATGTGACTGTATACTGTTTTTTTTCTCCCAATATTTCCGCTTCACGCTAGCTACACAGTACATGTATGAGGGAAAATATGGTGAGGGCCACTTGAATCTGAGTTCTTACACTGGGAAGGGTGTCCTATGGCAATGCACTTGTGGCATTATTGCATCACCTCAAGTGTTCATACACCAGCTCATCAACCGTATATCTTTGTAAGAAGATACAGGGAGAGCTGGAAATGAACATGTTTTACCTGAAATTATGCAAGGATCTTTGTTAAACACTTTCTTTTTGCTGTAGGGGAGACTCGTTTCGTGACTGCAGTTATTATGTGCAAAAGTAATGCTTGTGAAGTACTTGTGCCCTGCTGAAGAGGATGGTCCTGGCGCGTAGGGTTCCCCTGGGCTTGGGAGACAGCAGGCCTGTGTCTTTGTGATCCAGTACTGTTCTGTGTGAGAGAGAGCTATTTCTGCTCCAGATAATATAAAGAATTAACGAAGAGCTTTAAAAGAGCAACGTCCTTTGGACTTTTTCATCCCGAAAATATAATTACAATTTTTCGTTGGCTACAGGAAAGATGCAGGCATTCGCACGTACAGGTGGTGCATCACATTACCTTCTCGAGTAGCAAGCAGAAGCCGACGCAATACTTTACTTGAGGACTGATTTGGGTTGCCCTTGGATCAAGGTCTTGTCTAGATTAAAGGCTCAGATTGAGTTAGTTGAAGTGCTGCAACTGTGTGCATACTCTTTGCTCATGACAAATGCGAGGTTATTTGACTTATTTCACATCTCAGGTAAAAGCCCTGGGGCTAATAGCACAGAGATAATGTTCAGCTGATGCCTGGTAGCTTCATTGTGAATTGACTATTGAGAAAAAAGCAGGAATGTGGGTATATATGCTGCTGGGTTGGTTTCATTGTGCTGACTGCTCCCAGCTGAAGCCCTACTTAGTGTTGAAATGCAGGTTAGCTCATTTTAAACAGGAACAGGCTGAATTCAACCAGCCAACACAGATCTAAAGCAGACCTGCCAAATGCTTGAGGGTTGCCCAACATGTGATACTTCTCAGCCTTGCTTTAAATGGATGTTTGGCATCACCGTCGCGTTATTCCCATAGCCCAGCAGAGATGCCGTGTGTTCAGCAGGGCTGAAGGACAAGCCGGCTGGAGTGGCTCATGACCACAGAGCAGAGCCCCGAGCAGCTCATCTCATTTGGATCGTCGGGGGGGATTCGTTGGAGGAGGGAGAGGTGGCAGAGGTCTTCCTCCTCCTCTGTGTAGTGCCCATGGATTTCTAGGAAAAAAACATACGGAAAATTTAGGACTGGGCTATCTGGCATATTGCCAGCTTAGCTTATAGGCAGAAATGATGGCTTCATCGCTTTCCTCTGGGGGAGGGAAGCCAGCTGCAGCAAGCTGGCTGGCTGTACTTCCCTTTCCTTGCCACTTTATGTAAAGGAAAAGCAAAGGAGAAGCCTGAAACTTGGCCAATTGCATGGATTCATAGGGCAGAACCAAGCACAGCTGTATTAGCTCTCTGCCTTGTACTCAGTGTGTGTAAGACAGAAAAAAGGATGTACATATGAGTTCTTCCCTCTTCTCTGGAATATCGTTTCATCCCAGGATAGAGCAGAGGTTATCAGTTACGGAAAACCTTTTTTTCTTTTTTTCTTTTCAGAAAGACCTTTTCTACTATAACATCTTCATGCCAGTTTTTTTGTTCAAGAACAGTGTGGAAACGTTGAATGCTTTGTCTCATGTAAAATAAGATCATTTACATTTTCATGTCTGTGCGTGCATGTGACATGCTTGTTTCATGCAACATGTATTCATGCAAATAACATTTTTTTAAAATGACCCAACTTCTTTGAACAGATTTTAATCTTGATCAACTTTGAATTTTATTTTGAGAAGAATGCTAGTAAACTAGTTAGAATGCACAAGCTTTGCTTCTGGAAATTATTTCTAGTTCACGAAATGGATAAGAATTCATAGTCTGCTGCAAGAGAATTTCTATTAATCATCTTAAAGGCAGCAGATAAGATTTCAGTATCAGATTAAAAATCTGTATTCTACATTAGAAGACCTCCTTGGTTCTGTCTGACAATCAACAAATCCTCTTCAGGCTCACGGTACCTCCAGTCTCCGTTTACCTCTTTCATGTTGCGCATGAAGGACCTTTTATAGACTGTTAATGCACATTTATTTGTAAGTTGAAAATTACATCAGAGGCTTGACCTTCCCTTAAGTTTGTTTGTCTTTGTTTTGTTTCTTTTAGCTGAGAGCAGGGAGAGAGGCAGTTCCAGCTCACTTGAATTTAGTAGGAGTGGTGAAGGCAGTGTGTAGCCCATGTCCCACTGAGCTGTTTAGCCATCCTGAGTGTCTCGTGATTAAATTTCATGCTGAGGGTGCTGTATGCTCCAGCCACCCAGCATCTCAGCTCACTCTCAGCATGAATTTCCCACTATGTAGATGTGGGAGGCGAGTTGACAGCTCGCTTGCAGACAGAGCGCAGGATACTGGATAGGAAGAGTCTAAAAAACATCTGCCCTAAGCTGGTACTGCAAATGTGTGCATAATTTATTAGTATTTTTAGAAAACAAGAGTAATTAAGGAAATAAATATTTGTCATACATACAACATATCTTGTTGTTTAATATCAGATGATGTCATTGTTCAGTGGTGCTTCACCTATTACCTCTGTATGCAGCAGAGGGCACTATGTGGTGCTCAGCTTCTAAAATACAGCAAAATTCTGCATTTTTTTCTGCATTACCCAGAGAGCTCAGTTCATCTGCAGTCATCCCTGTTACTAGGACTCCTCATAAGTTTCCAGGCACAATAGTGATGAAACCAGGGAAGACCTAGACAGACCCCTCATTCTGCAATGGACTGCAGGTGGACTCCTAGAAAAACAGGGTTAGAGTCTGAAGAGCTCGCCAACCTAAAGCAACCACTGCAAGACTGGAGACTGAAGTATTTTGATGATTTCTGCAGGCAGGATATTTTGCACAATGCCATAACCACTTTTCAACAGGAAAATAATCTGAAATAATTTTTCTGGAAACTGTCTGAGACATAAAGTGTGTGGGATGATTGATTACAAGTTTCAGAACCCTAACACTAAAAAGTAGTTTATATCACTACCCTGTCTTCAGTATGTTCAACTTGCCTGATTAAAAGAAAAAATAGGGTAAGAGTTTATTATATTTAAATGCAACACATCAGGGATGAAAACATTATTCATAGTAAGAGATGAGGAGGTGAACTGTTTCTTCTCTGAAGAAAGAGCATTTTGTGGTCAGCCTGTCATGCATGTTTGTGCATGGAACCATGGTTATAAATTCCAGTACTCTATAATGCCACTACTAAATTCTTTCTATATTGAGACTGATGCTATCCTGAAAAAATCACAGAATCACAGAATGGTAGGGGTTGGAAGGAACCTCTGGAGATCATCTAGTCCAACCCCTCTGCCAAGCAGGTTTACCTAGAGCAAGTTGCACAGGACTGCATCCAGGAGGTTTTGAACATCTCCAGAGAAGGAGACTCCAAAACGTCTCTGGGCAGCCTGTTCCAGTGCTCTGTTACCTGAACAGTAAAGAAGCTTTTTCTCACATTTAAGTGGAATCTTCTGTGTTCCAGTTTGTGCCCGTTGCCCTTTGTCCTATCGCTGGCCACAGGAAAGAGTCTGGCCCCATCCTCTTGACACCTGCCCTTTAGATATTTGTAAACATTAATAAGGTCCCCTCTCAGTCTCCTCTTCTCTGGGCTAAACAGATCCAGCTCTCAGTCTTTCCTCATAAGGAAGATGCTCCAGCCCCTTAATCATCTCAGTAGCACTCCGTTGGAGTCTCTCCAGAAGATCCCTGTCCCTCTTGAACTGGGGGGCCCAGAACTGCATGCAATACTCCAGATGTGGCCTCACCAGGGCAGAGTAGAGGGAGAGGAGAACCTCCCTCGACCTGCTGGTCACACTTGTCTTAATGCACCCCAGGAGACCATTGGCTTTCTTGGCCACAAGGGCACATTGTTGGCTCATGGTCAACTGGTCATCCACCAGTACTCCCAGGTCCTTCTCCACAGGGCTGCTCTCCAGCAGGTCAACCCACAACCTGTACTGGTGCCTGGGGTTATTCCTCCCCAGGTGCAGGACCCTACACTTGCCCTTATTGAACTTCATCAGGTTCTTCTGCACTCAACTCTCCAGCCTGTCCAGATCTCACTGAATGGCAGCACAGCCTTCGGCTGCATCAGCCATTCGTCCCAGTTTAGTGTCATCAGCAAACTGGCTGAGGGTACACTCAGGCCCTTCATCCAAGTCACTGAAGAATATATGGAATAGGACTGGACCAAGTACTGACCCTTGGGGAACACCACTAACCACAGGCCTCCAACAAGACTGTTTTAAGTGCCCAGTAGCAACTTTAAAGTTGCTGCTCATCCAGATACTGCTTATCATGGCCAAAATAACTTTTGGGGAAATAAAAGTAAAGGGAGCTGGGTTCAAAAGGAAGAGTAGGTGATTCTTCATGCCACAAGGAGTAACCTGCAGAACTTCTCACTGGACAATGCTGCAGGTGTAAGAAGTTTGCATAGGCTGATGGGGAGACTGGGCAAGCTGTTGTCAGAGTGGTCTCATGGAGACTACTTGATAGAGGAATCACAGCAGACACAGTCAACCCCTTGTGCTGAAAATGGTGGGAGACAGAAAGTATTGGGGAATACCACCTTATTCTTCCCTGGCTACACACTGCTGGCCTTTTTATGAGGATGAATATTGGGCTAGATGTGTATTGGGGATTGCTGGGGCCTTTCTTCTATTTTAATGGTCTTATAATTCAAATTTTAAAAAAAAACCAAAGCTGTTGAAAGCATTTCTTGTGCCAATGAATCATAAATGTAAAGCAGTTTCAGGTGCCTGACAAACTGCCTTCATTGCTTGGCTATCAGAATATAAACCATAGCTATAAACCGACACCCATGGAAGATTTCTGCTGTATTTATTCAGATGTCTTTCAAGCTTCACTTAGGAATGTGTTTCTCTAAGTGTTTTCAAATGCTACCTTCTCATATATTTTTTTTTAATAGCTTACTAAAATAGCATGAACTGAATAATTGTGATATTAATATTTCCTCCCCATGACCTCCCACATTCGAATGGATGTCCAATTTGCAGGATGTTAGAATACAAATCTGAATAGTTGCTTTCTTTAATGTCCTATCCTGAGAGTCAAAGTATCTGAGTGGGTTACAAATGCTAACTGCTATTCAAATGACCAAAACATAGAATTCTGGACTAAACAAATGTGTGGTCATGGCAGGAGTCCTGTGCCCACAGTAGTAAGTCCAGTCTAGTCTTCTAGCAGAAAGGCAGCCAGTCCCAGCAGGGAATTGCGGCTGCACATCCTGCTTTCGCTGCATCTCCATGCAGCAGAGTATCGCAGACATCAAAGGCATGGCTTGACATCTCTGAAGGGAGTCTTTCATTTAGTCACAGGGTGATCTTCTTAACCCTGCACCGACAGGTTTGACTGAGCAAGCAGAGCCCACCACACAGCGGGGGCAGCTCATGCAGAGCTTTGCATGAGAAGATGAGGTGCACCAGCCTGCTGGTGGGATGTTCCCCTGCCTGACCTGGGCTCGTCTTCCCCACATCTGCCAGGGAGAGCCAGGAGCAGGGCAGGGTGGGGGAATGCCAGGGGGTACCAAGATGCTGTGGATGCCTGGAGCCTGCAGGCACTGGCCCCTGGCAGGGGGTGCGTGCCGTATCTTTGCCAGCCTGTGGAGGAACAGCTTTTTCCTTGGCTGGGTTTTGCTGTGGCTGGCCGGCCTGCCTGGGCTTGGGAGAGTGCTCAGAAATGCACGCTCCAAGGTTTGATCTACATTGCTTTAATCATCCCAGACAAGCCAGTCCTGCCCACATGCAAATACTCAGTAAGTGTTGAACTGTGTCATCCTTTTGTGTTTCATTTAACAGTTTAATATTTTTCTTAGTTTGGTAACTGCTGTGTCTTATGAGAATCAGAAATAAACCTCTTGCTTGGAGTTGGCCCTTTTGCTCATTTGGGTACACGGTCTCAGATAAGCATCATTTAAAATCCTTCTGCTTTCCTCTTTCTAGGTCTGAGCAGAAAGTGCCTGTGGTGGGACTGGTGGGATGGTCTAGAGGCAGCAGGCATGCCTGCTGGGAGCTGGGCTGAGGTGGGGCAGAAAAAGTTTGCAGATGTAAGCTGATCGCAGCATAAGCCTGGGGCTGGTGGGGCTTCCTCTTGCAGGTGAAAGGTTTTGGTGTGGTAATGAGCTCTGCGAGCAGTCTCTGTTCTTCTTCTTACCTTAAATTACTGCTACATTACAAGTATGTTCCTTTTTTCCTATGCCATTCTTCCCCATGTCAAACAATTTTTTTTTATCCTAAGGTTGAGCAAAAAAATAAAATCCTTTTAACTATTTTTTTCAGGGGACATTATACAGATAGTTTAAATTAAAGATAAATGAAAGATTGGGATCATTTGTATCTGTGTGTCTCAAAAGCTACCTGTCCTTCTATCTATGCTTGTCAGTTTAGGGGAAGCTGCCATATAGCCCACAGATAATACGTGCACAAGGAATATCTTTTTGATCTCTTGTTAGGATGCAGGGTTGGCACTAGGAGATGTGAGCGCTGTTCCTAACTCTGCTCCCTGCGTGGTGCTGGGTGAGCTCCCTGGGATGCTCTGGAGAGCAAGCAGTGCCCTGGGCTGTTCCCCTTTTAGGACTCTCAGTTGGAGCCTGCTGGGAACTGATTTTCTCCTTGTTGTTTTCCGGGATGCTGAAGCCCAGTGAGAGACCACTGGTCACATTTACAGTTGTGGGACTTTGGACTTCTGTGAAAAATAATTTAAAAACATCATCCTCTTCACAATGAAAGATGAGGCAGGTGAAATCACTGGACAGCTTTAAAAAATGGAAAGTACTCGATTGTGTGCCTCTGTCTAACTAGCTGTCATATCTCCCAGAGCACTGGGAGGCTATTTCAGTTACTTGTATTCCAAGCTACAGAAATGCTGTAAGTAATACATTCTATAATTAGTACACCACACCTTCGTGTGGGATTAATAAACCCCTCTGACTTCACAAACCAAGTACTAGGATTTTTTTTTCTGTTTTTTTTCTTTTCAGTTTAAAATGTGGACATGAATAGGAAAATGACGGCTAGTGATTTCATATATTTAGAAAGAAGGGGCTTTTTCCTTATCTGGATTGAAGTTTTCATTGTATTTGAATTAATGTATGAAATCTAGTGTTCCTTCTTCATAGTAGAGTGAATAAAGATGCCACAAAAAAAGAGTTACTTCCTCTGTAGACTCTATATTTTTGTACAGATGTCAGTATTGTGCATATTTATGCCTGTTAATTTTTATTGAAATAAGAGTTTCTTCTAGTTAAACTTTACATTCCACACTCCCACAGAATTTATTTTTCCTTTTTTTTTTTTTTAAAGAAACAGTGCAAGCAAATTCAGTTAGAAAACTAAGAGCAGTGTTGTGGGAGATGAAAGATGATTTTATTTTTGCTTCATATAGAGATGGAAAATGTAGGATTGTATTAATGGACTTAGACCATCTCAGACTAATACTCTGAAGGGAGGGAGTCGAATGCTATGGTTAAGCGGATGGTGTTCATGAGTCTGTGTAACACTTCCTGTACTGTGGAGGGATGGGGGTAGACTTCTCTGTACTGGCACAAAGGCTCAGGTGCTGCACCAGGTACGGTGCCGGGCTGCCTGGCTCCAGGTGTGGATGGATCAGATGTGAGTGTTCCTGCCTGGAGCCCCACTTCCCTGTGCCATACCCGCTGCCATCTTTCAGGCTCCAGTCTCCGGACCACTGCTGTGGCACCTGCTGTACCCACAGTCCCGCTGGAGTCCTGGGCACTGCAGGGATGGTTGTGGCAAGAGGAGGTATTTGGAGCTCAGTAGTTTATTCAGAGAGGCTCCCCTGTCCATCCCCATGGTAATATACCTATGAATGTGGAGAAGATGGGATCCGTAACCGACTGATCCATGCAGCCATCCTGTAGGGATCTTTTCAGCACACACCGGTCTGTGAGGGCACTGATAAGCACATCCCGCATCACATTTACACCCTGCATCATATTTACATCCTGGTAATTCAAAGAATCTGCTGAAAAATGTCTTGTTCTGCTTTCAGGACTCCTGCCAGTATGTAAAATTGCACTGGCTACTTTTAATCCTTCACTCACTTTAGCTGCAGGGGAAGAACACAGTTAAAGTTTTGCTAGTGGGAAAATAATGTAGAATTTCTTTGTCTGGAAAACCCGGGCTAGGGAGGTGGTTGCCAGTAGCCTTTGCAATTGTAAGGCTGGTTGTTAACCACAGCTGAGGGCAGCAGCATTACTGTGACTGCAGACAGAAAATACTTTCTGCTGATTTTCAGGGGGTTAGATAGTCACACGGTGACCTTTCCTTCCTGGTTTTCAGCAGCTAATTTGTCATCTGAAATATTTCAATTCTTTTCCCAGCGCTATACTTATACATAATTGGATTTTATGTGCTTAGAACGGCTGCATTATTTTTCTGTGCCCAGAAGATAATGAGAGCAATTAAAGAGAAGATAATGAGAATAATCCTAAAGAGGGGGTGAGATGATCTAAGAAGAATCTGTATTTGCAAGAATGGTTCATATGACAGGGCTCGCTGACACACAAACCGGTGCTTTTTGCTTCCCAACCATGTGACGGTAGTTTCATCGTGCATCATGCAGGGTTAGCACGAGGGTTGCATCAGCAGTTCCTGGAGAGTGTAAAGGGTACAGCCCCTAATTAGACGCTCCTTTCCCTGCCCTGCAGGACCTGAGCTACTTCTGTTCTGTCTCCAAGCCAGTGAGCAGGGCAGCTGGAACTCTGTGGTCCCCTTTCAACCCTTCTTGAGCTGCAGTGTTAGACATACCAGTCACTTAACTCCCTGGCCCTGGAAAGGGTCAACTGTGACTTTTGTCATTGCAAAAGAACACATGGTAAATTGACGGTATATACTTGATCCCTTGATGTTGTATGTAGGTAGTGGTATGTACTGTGTATATAATATGTACATAATATATAATATAGCTGCTGCTCACATAAGGGAAGTTTATTTTTTGCAAATATATGAGTAAATAAACAAGTTCAGCCCACATAAATCATCAGACCAAGAGTGATAACTCATTGGCCATCTGCTTCTCTCTGCAACATTGTTTTCCTTGCCTGGTTTTTGGATATGAAAATGTATCACAGAGGGCTTCAGCTTGCCATCTTCAGATAACTCAGTTGTCGCAGCCATCCTTGGGAATGATGGGTGATTATGTTTGGTTTCGGACTGTGAAAACAGTGATATCCAAGAAAAAGCTGACCTCCAAAAAAGTCAAGCAAACTATGAACTCATACATGAATTCCAAACATGATTTCTCCAGTTTTTCAGAATAACTGTGTTGTTACTGGAGTTGTTTATTTTTAATCTAAACCCAGTAATTACCCTTTTCAGTAAATGTCAAACTCTAGCTTGTACAGGAATAGGTTCAAACATGGGTAAACGTAATTAAGTTTCTTTAGGAGCATTCAGTACCTGATAATTTACCTCCATCACTTGAGAGAAGTTCCAGCTTGTAGTACCTGTAGTAGTTTGTATTCACATTGCTGGACAAATCTCCAGAACTGACTATAAAGCTATACATCCTGTTTTGGAAAGGATTTGTGCAGTTCTTCCCATTAAAGGTATGTAGTGTCACCTTTTTTTTCTTTGAGAAGGCAAAGATAGTCCAAACATTTTCTGAATTAGTTCTTGCTTTTGACCACTGAATTTTCTTACAGTTAATAAACTTAGGTCTCTTTTCTTAAACATTATTTTATGAGTTAGAAGGTTTAATTTCTTACCTAATTGTTCTAGGGGTGGTAGAATATTGTTCTTAGAAGATGGATATGGTTAAATTTGTGTTTCTAGCCATGTCTTCTCTCAAGTCTTTGCACTGATTTTTCAAGGCACAGTAATCAGGGAGAATGCAGTTTTCTGAAGTGGTACAGATAAAAATGAATCTTTTCAGACACCCTCCAAATCAAGATCTTACCATTTTCAAAGTGGCCTGCTCAACACCTCAACTTGCTAAAAGAGGAATCTGCGTTACTGTAGTGGTGTGCTCTGAGATCAGTGTTGTTTGGTTTGGTTTTGGTTTTTATTTCTTCTTTAAATAGGGGAAAAAGTAAAATGTGTTGGAAACTTCTCTAAGTGGTTACACTGAGACAAGGAGTAGTACTAAAAATTTAAATGAGTTGTTGGTAGCATACAGTTAAAAAAAAATCATACTTTTTTTAGTTGTATATGTCATTAAAATTAACAAGAAGTCTTACTCATCAGAAATATGTGATTTTTAAAAACTATATTAATATTGAATCATCAACATTCTTTTGCATCTAATGGATGGTTGGTTACTTTAGTTGAGGAAGGAGAGTACTAGTAGGTTTTTTTATACTGATCTTTTTTTTTTTCTTCTTGGACAAACCAGACTGACTGACTGCAGTTGATATTGCAAGCAGTGTGAGTCAAGGCAAGCCTGAACTGTGTCTGTGAATCATTGCTTCTGACTCCTAGGAAGTTCTGCGGACCTGATCTCCTCTAACAATAAACTACCTACCTACCAGGGTTCCTCTCAGGACACTTTTTTAGCTGCACACTTTGCTGAAGCCTAGGTGCCCGTTAAAGCTACCTGGAGTTTGTTCTTGCTTGTTTTATAGAAGTAACGAGTCCACCAGACCGGCAGAGATCCCCATGTATCTTGCGTTGATTCCTGCCACGAAGAGCAAGGACTGCATACGAGGAGCATTTTTGCCTGCTGAGACAATGTCCAGCAGTGCCTGTTCTCCAGCGTACTTCAAAGGCTTTGTACCATTTCACCAGCCTAAAGCAGGGGACAGGGCAGGGCCTTTGTTTCAGAAGACCCCTGTCTTCTTTGAAACTGGGGAGAGCTAATACTGCCTGTGCAACTGAATTATCGAGGCATGTTCTTCTGTGTGCTAGTTTGGCATGTTATAAAAGATGTCTGTGATCTGTAATCATAGTTTCTGTGCTTGTTTAATCCTCGAGTAACAATAATTCTTCTGCTTACTCTCCTTTGCCTTTCATCCTCCTCCATCCCACTTTGCCAAAAGCATGTGATGTTCCCGAGCTTGCTGTAACCTTTCAGTCCTTTTCTGTAGCTGGAATGTTTCTGTGAACAGGCTTTCCCTCCTGTGAAGGTACCCAAATAACATATTTATGTCTAGAAGCAGAGGAGAGCAGCTTGTCAAACATGATGTTGTCACAGCAATGGCAGTTTCTGTGGGCTGGGATACACCAATTTGCAAATTACCCAACACTAAACAGCCTGAATAACTTCAAACTGCAGCAGCCTGGTTCTTCAGAATCACCAGTGATTTAACCACAGATTTGCTGCTGGCTGGAGTGCTTGCTTCCATTAAACACACTTCATCTAATTAGAAGGGTTTTTAAGTCCTTTCCTGAGACTGAAGTCCAAAGGCTCCTCAGACTGTGGACATCACTGTGGCAACTGGTTATGTTCCTCCTCAACTACACAATCTGTAAATCTGGACAGAGATGTTTCTGTGGATGTCTGGTGGAGCATCTAGCCAGCAGCTAGTATGGACTGGGCTTGTGAGACCTTATGAGACAGGCAAGCCAAACACAAGTTTTTAAAAATTAATGTAAACCTCATATTTTGATGAGTTTAAGATACCCAAATGAGGAAGGAGAAGCACTGAGTGTTCAGGGTGGGGCAAGGGCCAGAAAGAAAACTCCTACCACCCTGTTTTACCTCCAGGGGAATGCAAGTGGACAGGGAAACTTGACCATCTACCAACAATTTTGAACCCCAAAGCTCATCCCATCCAGCTGTGGCCTATGTCAGTGGCAGGGCACCGCTGTGTTTGCCTGCTCCCCTACCCTGCAAGTAACTCTCTCGTAGTTTCAGTTGACAGTACTTCTTGGCAAAGCTGGTATGCTAAACCAATTTTTTTTCTTTTTTAACTACCTTGAAAATCCTCCTACGTAATTACCTGTATTTGTTGAGAGAAATTGCAGTGGATAAAAGGCTTGTTAGTTTATGGGATAAGAGGAGATAAAACAGGTCTCACAATCCTCGTTCCTTTTGTGTGCACTGGAAGGCTCTTGGCAGAAAGATAGCTGGATTTCCAGTGCAGCAGGGAACCACACTGGCTTCTATTGAAATAATTGGGCAGATGCTACAGCAGATTATGCAATAAAACCTATGTTACTTTTAAGTGGCTGGGTTTTTGATAATTGCTGTAGGACCATTTCTTAGGTAAATAATTAGTCTTTCCAGATAAGAAGTAGGATACAATAAGCATTGGAGAGATTTATGAGAGCTAACAGGTAACACATGCATATATTGGCAGCTGTTTACAGCACTAATTTGTGTGTTTAATTTCATTCCTGAATTCTATTTCAGAAGCTCCAGACAATGCAGAATTGAGAATATGGTAGCTGAAAGCAAAGCAACTGAGAAATGTATCTGAAAAGCCTGCGTATGATATCCATTCCTTTTATAAGGAATATTTCCTTTATGACCTCCTCCTGCTTTGTATTTAACATTTCAAAGAACTTTGGGGGACTGTCTGTAGGCTGTGTCTTCACGAAGCCAGTAGCCAAGGATTTAAAGTATTGTCATTGCTGGCCTGAAGCTGAAAACTGCAGGCGGTTTTAATCTCGGGGTGGGGGGGGGGGTGTTTAAACCCAACCTTTTGTGTTCAGATTAGGAGTGCAGGAGGATAGACTTAAGGGGTGTTAGTGGGAGTTTTTTCATTGGCAGCTCAGTAATAGCATCAGGCTTTGGAAATACTTTTTTTCTGATTCTTTGTTATTTCAGTAATTACTATGTGGTGGGTAGAAATCCATAGGGTTTGTGGGTTTTTTTTAAGTACCACAGCAATGATACAGGATGTGGGCAATAAAAAGAAGTAGTTGTTTTTATAACTTTTTACTCCTTGGATGACTGAGGGCACTTAAATGCCTTCTTGGATAGTCTAGCATTGTTTCAGTCCTAGATGTCTGTGTTTATTTTGTCTTGGTTCCATCAGATGGAATAATAGTAAGACCCATCTTTGGAGGGGAAGGAAGAAAAAAATGATTTGGCACTGGCATCATGCTCTGACAAATCTGAAATCTGCTGGTTGTGAAGGCAGATTGCCTGATCTACCTTACACTGTCTGGGAGATGGAAAGGTTGCCAAACATCTACCCCATCAAGGAAAAGATCAAAGGCAGGTCGCTGAGCACTTGCACATGGAGATTCTTTGATTTCTGTTAGGACCTAAGAAATATTTGTCCTGAATATTTGTTGATTCCTGGAATAGCTGGAGGTAAAGAGCACTTTTTTTTGTATGGAAACATGGTAACTCCTTGCAAGAGTTTCTGAGATGAGCACCATACCTAATAAGATTTACGACAGTTGGCTTCTGAAAGTGTTGAGTTCAGCTCAGTAGTGATCAGTTTTAATGTAGACTAAAGACTTTCTAGCTCTTCATTTTGTATGTGATTGTTTCAAATGGAATTCTCATGCTAGGATTTTTTACTTTCAGGTAAATTATCTCACTTAAGGTGTTTTCTTCTTTTGAAAAAGATCTTTTTAGATTTCCAGAAATATTAAGTATTAGTGGTTCTCTATGGCTCACAAAAAATCATTATAATATGAAAAGCTTTTTGAAAGAAACCTTATCCTATGCTAGTGCCATTCACATGCTTTAAAGAATGTAAATACTCTTTTTGGTGGGAGTGAGGAGGATGCCTTTCAGAACTAGAGAGGAGATTTTTTTCTTTATTTTTCTAATTTGATTTTTGTTTACTTTTCTTAATTTCACTATTTCAATTTGGCTATTGCAATGATAAGGAAATAATTTCTTCCTAATATCTAATCTAAACCTGCCCTCTTCCAGTTTAAAGCCATTCCCCCTTGTTCTGTCACTACCTGCCCTTGTAAAAAGTCCCTCCCCAGCTTTCTTGTAGCCCCTTCAGGTACTGGAAGGCAGCAATAAGGTCTCCCCGGAGCCTTCTCTTCTCCAGGCTGAACAGCCCCAACTCTCTCAGCCTGTCCTCACAGCAGAGGTGCTCCAGGCCTTGGATCATCCTTGTGGCCTCCTCTGGACTCATTCTAACTGGTCGATGTCTCTTTTGTGTTGGGGGCTCCAGAACTGGACGCAGGACTCCAGGTGGGGCCTTACAAGAGCAGAGTACAGGGGCAGAATCACCTCCCTCGACCTGCTGGCCACGCTTCTCTTGATGCAGCCCAGGATACGGTTGGCCTTCTGGGCTGCAAGTGCACATTGCTGGCTCATGTTGAGCTTCTCATCCACCACCACTCCCAGGTCCTTCTCTTCGGAGCTGGCCTCAAGCCACTCATCACCCAGCCTGTATCGGCCCAAATACTGACCCTTGAGGGACACCACTCATTACTGGTTTCCACTCAGACTTTGAGCTGTTGACCACAACTCTTTGAGTGTGACCATCCAGCCAGTTCCTTATCCACCGAGTGGTCCATCCATCAAACCCACACGTTTCCAATTTAGAGACAAAGATGTCTCTTAGTAAGCCAAAAGTTACTTTGTTGGACCAGTCTCCAGATGAAGAATTTAACTTTCTTACAAGGTGATGGGAGAAGTTGGAGACCCAGTGCTATAAAATGTTTTTTTCTTGTTCCTCTACTAGAATACAAAAATCTCTGCACTCAGGAGAAATGCTCAGAACAGCTCCTACAGCAAGGCAAGTGCAAGCGGTGCCTGCTTAAATCTTCATCTGAACAGGACAATGGGAAATTGTCTCTGGGTGCACACAGGTGGGTAATGTCAGAGCTCCAAAAGCCAAGCAGAGAGTAGCAACAAGCTGTGGTAACCAGGAATACATAGGGTAGCTGTCTCAGGAATGGAGTCTTCCTTCTGACGGGTGCTACTGTGGCATCAGGAGAGAAAGGAGAAACTCTAGGGTCCCACTGAAATACACTGACTAAAGAGTACATGGGAACAAACTGACTCTGCAACCTTGTGGTCTGGTCCAGAGAACATGCCAACTGAGAGTTTTGCACTGATTTTCCAGAAGCCTTTGGGTCAGGCATGTGTTGAGTCACTTAATTTCTGTCTGTGTTTATGACTCCTCTCTAGAGTTTTTTCCTGCCCAAACACTGGCATATGCCAATGAGACAGCCTCTGAATCTAAGACTATAATAAAATATCCAAAAAGTAATTGAATTACTTTTCTGTGAGGTGATGAATCAGTGTTTTTTCACTCTTGGGTTTGTCTCTTGCTTGCATTCTTTTCAAACTGATGGGTGGGAACCATACATTTTCAGTGCTAAACCACTATTTTGGAAGCCTATTAAAATAGGCAGAGCTCCATGCACATAGGGAAGTAAATTCATGACAAGAGGTTGTTTACAAAGGGTGGAGTAGCTATTTTCAGGCCTCCCAACTTTTCTAAGGTTTTAAAGACTTCTGCCTGTTATACATGCTATATATATACATCTATAAAATATACTCACTATATTACACAGCTGTATAAGCAAGAATTTTGAGAGGGAGTTTGGTACTGGGGTGTTCAGCAAATGCTCTGTGGAGTTAGAGCGGCTGCTGGGATTTAGTTCCCTTGGTATGCTGCTTCGGTTTTTAGGACTGCCCATCAAATATATTCATTGTCCCCTTTGCAAACATGCCTGTGGTGCTTTGTTTAGTTTTGTGTATGGTGAGTAACTCTTCTAGACAAGAATTTAGAATTTAAAACTAATATACTGATAAATAATAGCCACGCAACATGCAAAACAGTGCCCGCTTGCTATAGCCAAGGGCTTTCTTTTCTTTCTCAATATATTTTTCCTTTAAAGATACCTACCTGACAGGCAGAATCTGCTTGTTGTTGGTGTTGCTGAAGCAGCCAGGAGCTTCACCAGAGCCCAAGGCCTGCTCGTGCTTGGTGCCGTCTTTGCAATCTCATGAGGTGTTACCCGGGTATAAAGCAGAAACACAGGCTCTGTGGAGAAATGGGAAGAGGCACAGAGATGTGTGAATGAGTCTTTAAAAATATAATCTGTAACGGCTTTTACTGCTGGTAGTCTTCATATTGAATACTTACTTCTTGCTCTGTATTTTTTCAACTCCCACAGCAGACGGATAGGCTGTCTTTCTAACTTGCAGTACAGCTGGCCCCCATATATCAGTATGTTACTTAAATACCAGGGTACTAATGATATGTGACACCAGTGGAAAACAAGAAAGTTGAGGCCAACATTTTTGGCACGTCTTTTATTACTATATCCTTTGGAAGAGCAGCCAGTGAATGAATTGAGTTGCTGTAACTCCACTTCTCCAAGTTTTTGAATTCTATTATATGTGAGGGGTTTAATAAAAGCTTGACTGTGTGAAAATCTGTGCAGGATTCATGGCTTGCCTCCTTCTCCAGTTAGTTTTGTACACCAAGGAGTTACAAGCCCAGCTTCTATCCGTTTTAATGAGTCAGTGAGAACAGGAGAGCAAAAGTATGTGTCAAAGCGAAGGCTGTATCCTACAGCCCATGTTCCGTTCGGTACGCTGGTACGTTTTTAGGTAGTCTTGAGTACCCAGATTCAAAACCCTTTTGCATCCAGTTGTCTTCTGCATAGAGGAAGCACAAATGCAATCAGAAGGTCTGGCATGAAAAAAAACAGGGGAGCCTTTCTTTTTGTAACGGAGGCAGGTTTTTCTTAAGTCATGCAAGTTAAAATAAATACCACAGCACATAAGCCAGCACACAGAAAAATGAATCGGTGAGCTACAGCATGTGTGCAGCAGCAGTTCTGCATTCCTGTCATCACACATTCCCAAAGCATAACAGTGAGAGAAATATGACCCGAAACTGGTTTAAGAGGTGCTGTAATTAAGCCAGGATTACTACCATAGTATAACACAACCTGATAAGTGTTCTGGAGTTAGACTGAAGACTTACTTGTGATAAGCTCTGAAACATTTCCCTTTTTTTTACATTTGGAAGTTTTCCTCTCGCACCTTTGACCTTGGAAGAGTTTCTTTCTCTTTTTGGTGGAGTTTCTCAAATGCTCTCTTCAAGCAAGAGAGCAAGCCCAACTTCTTTCTTGCCAATAAATCCATTAGGAGAGACTGCCTTATTTTGTGACCTGGATCACAACCATGGATTACAAGTACTTGGCTTCTCTTGCATGTTGGAGTAACAACAAGTACTAGTGAGAGGTGACAAATTAGTAGTGTTACTGTCAGAGGTCTAAGGGCTGCTGTGAAAGAGGGTGTGCTGTGTCGTGAGTTTTCTGTTTTGTTCTTGACAGTGTATCTGATTACAAAGACCTGGAAGGGAAAACGAGTACTTCCTACAGCCAAGGACAGTTGCAGCCTGTTGCCAGACCTCCTTATCCAGCAAGGGATTGCACAAAACCAGAGTCTTGAGTTAATACAGAGATACAAGAATCCACGTATAAAAATAATGAGTTTATGCAGTGGACAATTTTCCCCCTTAATGGATTTATTAATATTAGAAGTGTAGGTAATGTATTCTCTCAGGAAGGCTATTATGCAGAGCTGTAGATCTAATAAAACCATATATTGCCAAGGCCTGTGATGTTATATCACAGGTGAGTTTGGTGTTTTTCCCCAGTTCTTAATTATATTTTTTCCACCTCTTCTCACACTTAGCTTTCCTCCCCGCTTCCTCCCTCCCTCCCCCCACCCCGCTTAACTGCTTTTCAGCTGCTCGTATTAGAGGCTTTCCCCCCCTCTTTATTTTCTATTTATTTCTTTTCTGCTCTCCCTCTCCCACTTTTATAGGCCCTGCATTTCCTTCCCAGCATCTTGCAGCATCCTATCTCCACCTTTTAAAAAGTTATAGAATTTGATGGGTTTGTTTTCACAGGCCACAGAAGAATCCCTGTTTTACCTGTCTGCCGGTGTGGCCCTTGTTCTGGCAAAGTCTCCCCTCTGTCCCAATAGTGCGTGGTCTTTGTTTCTGAAGCTGGGGACCATGAAAGGACCCTTATCATAGACCTGCAGAGAGTAAAGCCACAAGGCTTTGTGCTCAGCATCCGGCATCTTGACAGTGTTGTTTCTTCTGGTGGTATTGGGTGCTTGTCAGACACCAGCTCAGCTGACAGTAATAAAGCAAAGACCTTTTAATTTCCTCCCTGTGAGGTAGCCAGTTGACTATGTGCAACAGGCAAGGTAAGGGAGAACCCAGGCTTTGAATGAGTAGTTTGAGAGATGATGATTTTAGAGCTGTAGGTTGTCTTAGTGAAGAGGGTGACTGCCTTCCTCTGTGTGTGTCCTGTTATTTTGCCGTTTTTACTTTAGCGTTTGGCTTGCGTGCTTATTTCATTTGAAAACCTCACACAGTCAGTCCCCGAGCCAGTCAAGCTGAGGTGGTGACACCAGCCCACCCTGCTACTGAAGCCTGCTGCTCTCCCCAGCGGAAACTTCTTTGTCATGGGGAGGAAAAAAGAAGTAGCCCCGACTGAAACTTGAAATACCACATTACATGAGACCAGTTACCATATATGCACACGTGCAGGAGGACGCAGGCACACACATATGCAGAGAAATATACATATATACTTTATATATATATAGATATACACTGTTAGCTGTATATATACACACACACACACTGTGAGCTCTGTGTGTATATATATATATATACACACATATATACATGCAGCTCACCATATTGTACTCTGCTACATAATTATTATTTTTCAAATGAGGAAAAATAAGCCTATGAAATGGAAGCTGGGACCCTGGAGTTTTAACAGTGTATTTGCCACTGATTTCCTACACTCTTCTGGGACAGTTATGTCCTTTTCTTTTTGCCATTTTTCATCTATAAAATGGGAACAGACTTTCCTAGCAACTAATAGGTGAGTGCTTATGAACATCAAGTGCAATAAATATCCTTAGTGATAGTTGTTTTCTCACTTTTAACACAGGAGGTTTTCAGAAGCTAAGATTTTGAATTGCTTCTCCAAAAGCCTTCAGGCTCCCTATATGAATTTGGACTGAAGTAGGGTTGTGACTGAAAGCTCGAACACATAAGAATCCTTTGCAATGTCTTAAATGTACTTAAGCCTCTTTTTTCAAATTCATAATGTTAAACCAGTGCCTTTGAAATGGCTACTTGTATATTGCCAATTCCTGATAAGGAATTGTTAGATTAAAAGGGAGGCTGGATGCTTATTTTTGGTTTAGTTAAGACTTTTTTCCCCAAGATCTCTACAGTTTATTCATCCAAGCCTCACCTCTCCTTCTAGTAATTCAAGAAAGAGATGGTACTTGTTGGACTTCAGATACCAAATGCTAGCAATAAAAGTTTTTTTATTTTCAGCAAAAAGCTGCTGAATCAGTGCTTTCCCTTAGTTAAAAAAAAGCTGGGGGTGAATTAAAAAACCCCCAAACAACCAAACCAAACACCAAAAACCTTTGAAACCATCTCCTTTTCTTCTTCATCATTGATAGCAAGTGATCAGATCACCATCAGTTCAATTCCTGCTTGAAGTATTTTCCCTTATTCCCAGCAAGCTCCATCAGACTATTTCTGTATTTCTTTGCACAACTAGGCAAAACTTTACCAATGTGCCACAGGTAGGCAAAAAATATTTGTTAATTACAGCAGAATTTCCCAGTGGCTTCAGTCAAAGAAAATTATCATCCTCCTCGCCCCCACTGGAACTGTGGGATTAAACAGCATATTTTTATTTATTTCAAACTGTGCTTATAGGGTAGTGCACTATTGTTCACCAAGCAAGGCAGTCGTTTGTAGTTGGGCACTCTTTTTTTTCCCTACTCTGCTCTAACATGTCCATATGAATCCAGACATTTATTTTCTTGTATTAAAAAAAATTTAAGAAGTAATTTAAAATATCTAAGAATAAAATGTTGCGGGGTTGTTTTTTTTTTTTCAAAGCCCTGAAATTTTAGCTTTCAGTTCATATATAGAAAATTACTTAATTTCAGTTTGTCCACTGAAGCAAAAAATCAATTACACTCACAGTTCTAGCTCCGTTTCCAAAGAAAACAGCCAAAACTTAAACTTGGTCTTTAATTATATATTTGATTCATCCCAGTAACAGCGCTTGACTTCAAACAATGCAAGAGCAGGAGGAAACTTGCTCTGAATTCCTCTCTTCAAAGGCAAGAGCTCTTTCAGGTAACATGTCAGAAAACTTTCAGCTGAAACCAAAAAAGATAACTGTGAGAAGACTGAACACAAGGAGTTTTAGCTGACCATTGGAATACTGTCTCAGTAACGAGAGGAGGCCTTCAAAATTGTTTTTAAACAAATCTGTCCACATCTGGGAAGGGAAAGTTGACTTTGCTAGGTGGACTTATTTCTCTTTTTCCCTCTCCACCTCCCCATTTTAATATGAAAGTAAATCTTCAGAGTTGTAGGAGCAAATTATTATTCACCCAAAACTATCACACAATGAAAATGCATCCTGTTATCTGTGCCCCTAACTGTAAACCAGTCTGAATCCTATGATAGATTAGTAGAAGATACCATGTGCTAATCGTATGTACTGTATTACTTCAATGACAATTCCTGCAAGTATATAAACTAAATAAATCAAAATTACTTGAAAGATTTCTGTGCACTATCACCAGTTCATTAGTGCACAGCAAAGTGCTCAAAAAGAATTGGGATATCTATGCTTTATCCAGCAGTTGCAGAGCTCCCCCCTTGTTTTTGATTTGATACTTGTTAGACTAGCTCTGAAACCAGACTCAAATTTTTTTAGCTGGGCATAATTATGCAGAAAGCCAGCGTAAGGATGAATATGGTCTTGTTTGTGCCCCCCTCCGCTTTGTTATGTCTTTCTACTTATTGACCTCATTTTTCCTCCTCATTGCTTATTCCTATTTGTCTCTTGTCTCAGATTATGCCTCTTGTTCTCTTGTCTTTTTTAATGGAACAGATTGATATCTAGGGCTGTGTCTAGACTAGGAGAAAGGTTGAGTTTAGTTCAGCTGTAGGTCAAAGTTAGCTGGCCAGCTATATTCAACCACTTTTCGAGAGCTGGAAATGCACAGCCATTGTTCATTTAACTTCAAGACAGTGGAACGAGAGTTTAGGCTCCTGGCTAGAATTTAATCTGCTTTTACAGCTGTAGGGTAGGTTTTTTAGGTTTGACTTAGGTAGGTAGCGCTAACCAGTCCATCCCAACTTCAGCCTTCAATGAGAAAAGTTGAACGATTCTGTAAGTTCTTATGGTTTTTCTGGTCTGAGGGTGAAAACATGCTCTATTCTAAGCTTTGCGTAGGTTGATGAGTAAATTGCTAGATGAGTAAGTTACATGATGGGAAATATATTTTTATTAGTGGAGCTTGAGGCCATTTCTTTTGCTCATCTTACTTTTTCCCTTTGCTACTGGTATACAAAGTATCAACAGAAAGAAGTCCTTCCTGATGGCTTTTCACATAGTTGGAAGGAGATGAGGGTGAATGAGAAAGGACCCCATGGTATTTAATTTTCAACATCTTACTGGGTTTCATTCACAGAATTTCTCCTTGTGTGAAAAGGATAGCTGCAAATAAAAACCCTGAGCGGTTTTTCAGTACATGTTGTGCCCACAGTAGCAGGGCCAGGCGCATTGAGGTGGGTACTGCAGTGATTCACCCAAAGCTGCACAAGGCCACAAAGGGATAACGTCCCAAGGCCTGTTGGCTTTGGTGTTCACTTCACGCACCAACGGACATCCTTTTACTGGTTCAACACTACTGAAAATTTTCAGTTACTGACAAAATTACAGTCCTCTGATTATCCATGCTTTCAGAAATGTGACACAACCCACTGTAAGAAAGGTTAAATAATTATAAAAATGAAAATATGAGTAGTTTATTGGCAATATTTTCAAATCCCTGCATTGCAGTTGCCTCCACCAGTAACACTGGCACCACCACCACTGGCATCAGCCGTGCTCAAAGCTGTCTCCTGGAGGCGGAACTGAGTCCCTTTGCAGGGTTTTGTTTACCTGCTTATAAGTGCCGCTTCCCAGGTGGCCTGGCCCGCTTCAGGGCGGCACCCTGGGCACAGACACACGCGTGCTACTAGGGTGACAGAGTGGGCGGGCCCCTTCCCGCCGGCGAGGCGGCCAGGCCGGGTGTCCTGGGTATCCTTGTGGGGTGCAGTGGTTTTTAACGTGGTGGTGGGACTGACCTGGCTCTCCTGGGGAGAGCCGGGAAGCGGTGGCTCTTCAGGCACCAAGGGGGAAAGAAGGCGCCGGCGCCGCTGAGGGAGGATGCAGGGGCACCCCGGACTCACACGTCTGTCCTGTATCCGTTCGGCCCGGGACAGGAGCGGTGCCCAAAGGGGCCAGGAGATAAGGCCCAGAGGGCCTTGCCGCCACGGCCGCCCTGCTCTTCTGCTCCTTCCCGCCTCTGCCCCCTCCCCGCTGGCTGCTGCGGACAGTGCAGGGTGCCCGGCGCTGCGCGCCGTGCTCGGTGGCCGCCCGCCACTGCCTGGCCCGCCCTGACCCTGCCGCTACCCTCCAAGAACCACCGCCGGGAAGGAAGGACGGACGGAAAGGAGGCGGAGCGGGAGCGGGCTGGAGGGGGCCGGGCGCCCCGCGGCGCAGGGGGCTTTGTACGCGGGTGCTTGCGAGCCCGGCCCCAGCCCCTCCGGCGCCGCACGGGGGAGCGCGGAGCGCGGCGGGACCTGCAGGCCGCGCCGGGACTAGCATGAGCCCGGCCAGCGGCGTGGCGCCCAGTGCTCCGGCACCAGCTGCTCGCGGCGCGGAGGGGCGGAGAGTGAGCGGCGGGAGGGCCAGGCAGGCGGCCGGTGCGGCCAGCGGTCTTCCCGGCGGCCTCGCCCCCCGTCCCTAGCACGGAGCCGGCGGCGGTCCAGCGCCGGGGACAAGCGGGCGACAAGCGGGGTCAGCCGTGACCAGGCGCGACGCTGCCGCGGGCCGCTGCCGATCGACCAGGCGCGGCGGGCTTGAGGGGAGCGGCGGTGGGAGGGGGTCGCGCCTGCTTCCGCCGGTCCCGCGGCCGGGAGAGGCGCCTGCGGCCCCTCCCTCCTGCTCTCTTCTCCTCCTCCTCCTCCCGCTGCTCCTCCCGCCGCGCCGGGAGCTGCCGCCTCCCTCCCCAGCGCCGGGCGCGCCGCGGTCGGGGTCGCAAGCGGCGGCCGCGGGGTTTTCCTCATTTGTTTGGGCCTTTTGTGTCGCGGCTCACAGTTGGCTAAGCACGGCCGGGCTGAATCGGGCCATTGTTCGGGACCCCTCGGCTCCCACGCTGCACATCTCCCGCGTCCCGTCGTCCCCCCCTCCTTTTTTTGCCTGAGAAGCCACATAACGTGCCTTTCCTCCACGCGAATCTGGGAGCCGTAAGCCGGACCGATTGCAAATGAAGTGTAATGCATTGTGGGACGTGTGTAAAATTGGATCATTCGAGGGGAAAAAAAAAAAAAAAGGAAGGGACCTGCGGCTGGCGCCCTAGAAGAGGCAGCGGGAGCGGGGAGATGCGCGCAGGCTGCGCCCCGGCGCTGCCCGCTCTGGGCTGAGGCAGGCGGCGAGCCTCCGGCCGGCCCCCGGGCCGGGCCCATGCTGCGGCGGCAGGATTAGGCTCGGGCGACCGCAGGATGAAGAAGACGCGGAGCACGACCTTGCGGCGGGCCTGGCCTAGCTCCGACTTCTCCGACCGGGCCTCAGACCGCATGAGGTCCCGCAGCGAGAAGGACTACCGGCTGCACAAACACTTCCCACCGGCTTTCGTTTCCCAGGCATCACGGGGCTACATGACATCAGGTTTGTACCGTGATCTGTGTGTGCGAGCGGCCTTTATTGCGAGGCCGGTGCGGGATGCAAAGCTGGCCGGGAAGGCTGTGTTGGTGGGTCCGGAGGGGAGCCTGCCACCGGGAGCGGGAGCTATTATGAATAATGCAAAAAAAACCCCAACAAACCCCCAAAACTCCATACATCCACCATTTTGTACCTCCGCAAGATTCACAGCGGGGCCCTTGCAATATGGTGTTTAAAATCTATTAGTCAAGTGAAAGAAATGCACGAGAGAAATGGTCGCATCTCTCTTGTCATGGAAGGGCAGATAAAAATGACTGAGTGCGCAGAGCATGGAGCCCTTTGCTCCTTTTGTGCGTAAAAGCATGTGCTGGGTATTTACAGCTGCCCCACACATTCCCCCTTTAATGTAGTTAACTCATCGGGCTGTCGCGTTTGTCCATTTTGGAAGGGAAAAGGGTCACCTGTGATTGCAAATGCTGTTGCCTTGTTACAAGCTCTCTGGGTTTCAGCTGCATGTTTCTGCAATGGCAAAGCACGCTTTGGTGCAAATGACTGTAAACATATTTGCATTTGTTATTTGAAGTGTAGAAGGAGACCAGACCTGTGTATGTGGGGGAACATACACGTGGGTGTTTATTCGTCTGTTGATTGCTTTCAAGGGAGGCCATAGAGATATAATGGACACTGCACCAACATATTTGTGCATGGGAAGGAGAGAACGCAAGCAAAACAAAAACCAGCGTAGGGAAAGGCAGGCATCAGGGAGAGGCTTGGCCTCTGACGGAGTGGTGGTGCAGTTTCAGAAAGCCTCCGTACTGTTAATGGAAGCTGCTCCATCCTGAAATGCATCTTAGTGGTCTTGGAATTCAGTCATTTCATAAACCCCAGGAAGAAGACTTAGGGAAAATGCTGATGGGGAGGGGACCAGGGGCAGAAAATCCTAGAAACCTCCTTTGTTGTTCTTCTGCCTGCTTACTGTGATGATGGGACATAACGTTTCATTACTATGATGGCAAATTCCAATTTATTATGAAAGCACGTTTTCCCTCTGAGGCTCAATTTAGGTTGAGTAGGCAGATTCCTTTAAAGGAGAAAAAGAGTGAGGGAGAGAAAACGAAGGTATTTATTATGCATTACTGAAAACGTTTCCAGCCTTGTGCTCTGTCCCCCCCATTTCTGCTGCAAAGGTTGAGCCAAAGATTGTGGTTGTCAGTTACACGCTCACTTTCCTCTCTCTGGCCCTAATAAACATATCTCTTTAGTCAGGATTGGTTTCTCTGGTTTTAAAAACGTCTTGTGACTGTTCTTTCTTTAACGCCTGAGCACAAGGGAAATAATAGGCATTTTATTGAAAAATCTGCCTGAGTAAGGATATTGTGCTATTTTGGCAACAGCCTCTCTGATTTTTCCTTTTCCTGGGAAGCCACATATTGAGAGGAAATGACAAGGATAATTTATGCTTGAACAGCTGAAGAACGGAATGGTGGTGGCGGTGGAGGGGTTGTTTTGTCTCATTGGTGCTGCAGGACCTGAAAGCAGCTGGAAAGCCGAATCTGTCCGTACTGTGAAGATTTTTGTTCTGCGTGAACATCCTGATATTCCCACTGTAAGATGCGCTGTGTCAGTTCTGTTGAAGTCGGTACTTTAAGGCCTTTTTTCAGTGTGGAAACACATATTTAAAACAGAAGGAGCTCACGTGAGTGTTTTGTGCCAGGCAGTGTGGTTTTTTGCTTGTTTTTAATTCTTCAGGGAAGCAGTCTGGCTCTGTAAAAGCTTTATCTTGGCAAGATTGGTACAGTCCAACCAGGCGCTCAACCACCAGCGATCTGCAGAATCAGATGTGTCACCCTGCATTTTTTGGCAGATACCTGTGTCCTTGTGGGGAGGAGGGGCAGCATAGGTTTGTAATCTGCTGTAAATGTTTTAAAGTAATCTTCAGACCCCAGAATACCGTATTTATGAATATACAGTGCATTGGTTTCAATTGCGACAACTGAAGATGAAGGAAGAATGTCCTGTTTAGTTTGAGTAATTTTTGTTGCTAAATGTTGCTAAAGTTGTTGGAGGGAGAATACATTGAAAATTAAAATCAGAAAATGTTTTTTGTTGGTTTTTTTGTTGTTTGCTTGTTTGTTTTTTAAAACACCACCAGCAAGTTAGTAGACTTTTGGCTGGAAATGCAATTGTTCTCTTTTGATGGATAATTTCCACATTCATTTATTTTTAAAGGATCTTTGTCCACTGCCTTTCCAAATATTAGTTTTGGGAGGAATGACTACTGTATTTAAACACTTCTCACTATTTGAAGGAAACTCTCTTCCTCGCAGGAAATCTATAGGAAGTCCTCTAGCATTAAAGTTGTGGGGATCAGGAATACAAATACATTCTTTGTTACCCAGAATGTTGTGGAGGAGAAAGTGTCCTGAAACACATGGGCTTTTCAGATGGCTGCATTCTGTTTATCCAACCATTTAACCTCATCACCATTAGCATTGTTGTGGTTTTCTTTTAATTAAATGCCTCATTGTTCGGGATGAGGGTGAAGGGTGGGAAAGAAACCTTGGGGTTTTGCTTCAACTACTCTGCTTAGGGAAACATGTAAAAAGCAGACAGTCAAACGGCCTTCGGTAAGATGCTAAAAGCTTGAAATGTTAATATTTGAGTGTGCTTGAATGGGGCATGGAGACTCATATATACATACATCTCCTTCAGCAGAGAGAAATATTCAATAGTGGTGCAGTCAATGCCGTGGTGTTTTATTTGGGGAAGATACAGTCTCTAAGCAGAACCCTGTTTATAATGGAAGTGCAAGCCTCACGCTGGAGTGGTGGAGCATGCCCAATTTTAAGCAGCCTTTTCACAGAATATTAGGGATTGGAAGGGACCTCGAAAGATCATCTAGTCCAACCCCCCTGCTGGAGCAGGAACACCTAGATGAGTTCGCACAGGAAGGCGTCCAGGCGGGTCTTGAATGTCTCCAGAGAAGGAGACTCCACAACCTCCCTGGGCAGCCTGTTCCAGTGCTCTGTTACCCTTACTGTAAAGAAGTTCTTTCTCAAATTTAAGCGGAACCTCCTGTGTTCCAGTTTGCACCCATTGCCCCTTGTCCTATCATAGGACAAGGGGCAATGGGTGCAAGTTTCAGTAAAACTGAGTAAGGACCAGTTTGATATTTGTTTGAAGGGATGCAGTATTGGTGGCTGGCAGTCACATTTTCAATACTTCAGGAGCAAACTGCCCTAACTGTAGAAAATTGATGCAGGTGCATCAATTCATCTGAATTCATCTTAAACTTAGATTGTTTGACAGGTGAAGGGAGATAGAAGTAAGGAGGAAAAGAAGCAGGAAATATAGAAAATCACACATTTTTGCTGCTGAATAATCTCTTGATACATGCTATTAAATCGGCTGTACTCCAGGGTTTCTTCAGACCTCCTAGCAACCACTAGGTTCAAAGGCCATGCAAGGAGTTCATTGTTCATGTAGAATATTAATTTCCCAGTGGAGGACTGACTTGGAGAAAAAACAGTGAAAAAGAAAACTACAACAATGTAGAGCTTTGACCTTGTGTGAAAAGAGATGTTGAAAAGTTTGAATCCAATAAAATTCATGCATGTTACTGAAAAATGGGAAATATACTTGAAGTTTTTGATAGATTGCTGCTTAATTGAGGGAAAATAAAGAGATCATATGAAACTGCCGAGCAGGATAAACCTTACTGAAGCTCAGGAGGGCTCCAGAAAGTCACATGAAATAATATGTATAGCTTTTGAAATGTTGAGAGCTTCTTGCTTTTTTTCTTCTTTCCCTCCTAAATAACAAAGGCAAACCCTGGATTTTGTTTTAGCGGAGAGAGGAACTGCACCCTGAGATTGACCCCGCCGTTAAATGTTACCATAGCTGAGTAGCACTCTGGAAAGAAAGACCTTTTTCTGCAGCCTTTCTTGAGCTATTTAATTTAAGATCTTGGTGTTGGAGGTAATGTGTCAATTTGAGATGGAGGTGGTGTAGGGTAACAGTCTAGCACATGCAGCATGAAGGAATGTCTGAAGAGCTTTCTACAACAGTAAGAACTTAACTCCAGAACATGCTTATTTGAAGCTTACTTTATGAAAAGTTTGCAGTTACTTTATTGCTCTGCTATAAAATTTCCTTGCAGAGGTTTCAGTGCTCCAAAGTTGAAGGGTAAAATTCAGTCTCAGTGTTGCCCTGCTGTTACTGGAGTTTGGTTACAGGGTTGAAGCAGAAGGGAAAGGAGAGAAGTGTGTAACCCTGCTATCCAACTGATGGTATCTGTGTGCAATTTAGAATTTGTAGAAGCAAAAGATATCCTCATTCTCTGTTTCAAGGATGTTTGATGGAAGGTCTAGGACTGCCTCTTCAGCCTCCTTGCACAGTAAGAAGGATCTTGGGGGTCATTTGAGCAAATTTGAGGGTCTGGAGTATTTTTCTTTTTGTTTAAGCTTGAACCTCTAATAAAAATTTCTATTTGGAGATAACCGTGCATGGTCTGAAGAAATCAGTTTAACATAATTGAGAAATGACAGATAAATGCAAAGCCTTGAAGCTCATTTAGTTCTGTCCCTTAATTCAGGGAATTCTAAAGGAATATGTTCTAGCTTGAAAGTAGATGTATTGTAATTAATATTTAATGGAATAATCAGGATTGCATCACCTTCTTTTTCTCTCAGTGTGGTATTAAGAAACACCTTCTAATTCATCAACTTATCAGTAAAGTGATCTCTTTGCTTCCCTGAATTCTGAGTAGTTCTAGGCTATCTGAGAGCAGACCCATTAATGGGACAGTAAAAACTGAGAGTGTGTAGGTGTTAGTGGCTAGCAGGGCAAGCTTCGCCTCTTGGCTCCTGCTCCGTCTCCTTTGCTTCAGCCCATGCTGACCTGGTGAACCGCAAGTGGTGGGTCACCTCGTTCAGTTACTTAAGGGGCTGTGCTTTGTTTTATCGTGTGGGAAGTTGCTTCTGGGCTGGCTGTGCCCTTCAGTCCCTTTTGGTCTTTGGGGCATCCACCTGCCTTGGCAGAGAAATAGGAACTTTCACTGCATCCTGACCTAGGAAGAAGATCTAAGCGTGCTCTGTCTTCAGACCACACACTTGGTCCAAGCCATTTTCACACAGTTTCTAGCTCATTTCATTTCCTCCATGGTTTCTTGCCTGAAAGAATATGAAAGACAATCTTCTCTTTCTGTCAAACCCTGGTTTCCACTCCTGCTGTTGCCTGTGCAGTATTAACTCAGGTACAGCGCTGTGCCTGTGCCCGTGTGTTACGCCACTATCTCCACGCCTGGTACTTTCCCAGCAGATACCAAGTTATTTTCTGCATCTCCATGACTTCACTTTTAGACCAAGCTGTGGAGAGTATCCTGTGTACTACTTGTGCATTCAGCTGACTAAACTGTATTTGAGTACCTGTTGTTCTTCCTGGTTTCTGTGACCTGTGAGCAGGGAGATCCTGAGTGGTTTTTTGTTCATGGCATTAGAAGTAAAATCAAAGAGGAGTGAATACAAGAAAGAAAGAGAGGTCTCTGTGTGTGCGCCTATCTTACCTAGACCTGTTCATGTTTCTATCTCAGTTGAAAGCACTCATCCCTGCAGGGCTAAGTTTCAGGTTATTTTCCTCCCCAGCTTCTGTTAACGCTTGCATTCAAAGTCCCTGTGTTCTCTCTGCTGGCTTGTGTAGGCCTTTGGCCAGGTTGGGGTGCACAGATGTGCTCCAGGATCAGGTCACCAAAGAGTGTCATCTCATTGGGGTTTGCGCAGAGCTGTCGGTCTGAATCTGAATCCATTTCTAGGTCCGTTTTCCAGTAGTCCTGTGATTGAAATAATTTGTTACGTGCACACTAGACATCATGATAGCCTACTGAAGATACAGGAAGCTCTTCTTTCCAGAGTAGATAAGGGCTCAGAACAAACACAGTACTGATTCATCAGACATAGCTCCCAGCCTTTCACAGGTGTTGAAGTTATACTCTGTCTTTGTTGGCAACAAGTGATAAACCTAAAGGGTGTTGAATATCTTGGCCATTTTGGAATTGAGTAGCAGCCACATCTTTGGAAAATGCATTACTTGTTGGAGGAGGCTGAAATGTGAGGATTTTGCAGATCACCTTGGTTTAGCCCAGTGACCTGCTCAGTTGTGAGCAACAATAGGCCTTTATTTGTATGCAGGAGAGTTCATCCCAGAGTAAACTACCATCTTTGTAACGTTCTTTGCACAGTTTGAAGAACAATTAGGTATGAAGACTAAAAAGATTATATTTTGCTAAGCACATTGTAGAAGTCCTTCAAAGACTGAGTTTCTTTTCAGTATTTTGGGGAGCTCCTTTAGCGTGACTCTGCTTTGTAACTTGTAGCAAGTTGTAGAATATCTCTATGAACAGCATTAAAACCAAATCACCATCCTATCACCTAAACTCTGGGCTGTCATTCAAGTAAAGCAGTGCTGAAAAAAATTTTCAGATACAATTACTCTTGGCTCCTCCTGAGCGTGCTTTTACCTAGTTGGAAGAGGCCAAACAGTATTAAAGCCATGATCAAAAATTGGCAGCTAATTTAGAACTTGTGTAAGAATTGCTAAACAATACAATATTAATTATGTTTTTTTTTCCTTGAAGAGGGTGATACACTCCATTATTTTAAATGATAAAGCTACAAGTAAATGATCAAAACTGCATATTAGATGTTTTTGATGGAGCAGATGTAAATCTGAGCCTAGAAATATGGATTGCCCTTTGTAAGAAGTATCTAATGAATACTTCATGTAATCCTACCTAACCATTTGGCCTAATTTTCACAAGAAAAAGGAAAAGGAATGGTAACCATTGAAACTGAGACCTGAAAGTCTCAACTTAACTGGAACACTGTATAAGTAATTTTTTTCTAGGTAGATTAAATATGAGGACAGGAAGCGGAAACAAGCGTTAAAAGCTTCTCTGAAAGTCTCAGGAAACTGCTTCTGTACTTGTCCTTGCAACAATTGTTGGTATCAAGGCCAATGGCAACCAGAGTAGTCTTAGGGAAAATGTTTGAATATTGAAGTTTTTTGCAAAAAGTCTCCCAAACCAGCATTTGTTGCTCTCCAGTGACTGTCTGTAGCTATGAGGGGGGTATGAAAGTTGTTTATAGCTACTGGCTTGCTCTTTCCAGCACACACATCGAGTTGCTGATGCTGTTTTGTATCTCACTCTTGGATGACATACAGGTGCTGGAATTATCTTGCTCAAATAGACTGGGGGCAGGGGGGGAAGGAAGACCTGGCTCTACAGGAAGCATATTTGAGCATGCAGCTTGATGGGGTGGGTAGAGCAGTCTAGTTTAGACAGAGCCCTGGGCTCTCTTGGCAGCTTTTAAGCAGTCTGCAAAAGGTTACTGAAACAAGAAAACTTGATTTTCAACAGGCTTGAGTTAATTATAAAAAGGATAGCAAGTTTCCCTTTTCCTTCCCCCAAAGAGAGATCAAAATCACTAGGTTTGAAAGTCAGGAGGTGAGGGAGATTGTGTTGGTGGTCATTTTTGCTTTCCTGGGCACTTGCACTGTTTCTGCAGTTCCCTACACTTAGATGTAAACTGTTGAGTAGGAGAATTGTTGTCCGTAATATTGCAAGTCACAAAAAAGGTCCTGTCTCAACCCAGGCCTTGAGTTGGTAATGGTGGGTAAGAATGAACGTCCAAAAATAGGTGTATTCGGTTTGAACAGAGCAGTCCTCATTCTGCAAGTGGCATCCCGCGTTTGGGTCAGCCTTTGGATGCCAAGGTGTGCAGAACAGTTTTCCATCTCGCCTTCCTGCAAGCTGAAAAAGAAAGCCTGTTTATAATACTGGCAGTAAGTTATGTGGAATGATTGTTACTCAGTACTGTTGTCACTTTGACCTAGTCAGCCGACTCCTCACAACCCACAGTTAGTTCTGTTTTGCTTCAAATTGTAGATGATGTGATTCCTATAATTTTTAAAGTATGGGAGTGGTTCTTGTTACTTCAGTGGGAAACACTATCTGCAGGAGAGAGCTATGAATGTGCAATTTATTCAAAATTTCAAGTTGTAGTGTTGAAAACGCATCTCTGGTTTTATTGGATCTGAGAGTGTGAATGCAGAAGACAAAAGAGGAAGAATGAACAATTTATTTGAGGAACTGCTTTTAATTTGTGGACTTTTATGTGAACCTGTGATTATTGAAGGTAGGGATGGCCTGTGTACTGCACATGGATTTTGGGTATTGTGAAAAAGAATAAATTAGACATTGATCGTATTTATACCAGATCTTTTTGTTTAATTAAAATAGTAAGATGAGAGACAGCAGAGACATCTTGCAAGCCTTTCATTTTGTATCTGTCTTGCAAAGTTACTCCTAACTTTTGTTTCTTTGTGATCCGTTAGAGATATTGATGGCTAGGCAGTTAATGGCATGCTTTAGATTTCAGCTGAAACAATTCAGAAGTAACTGCTTCTGATTAGCAGTTTTCCTTTACAAAAGCTGGCCAGATAGCCTAGCTGAACTGTAGCCCTCTCTCTTCCTTATGCCTTACTGACCAGGGGTTTTGTTTTGAAAACCATATCTAACATTAGAGCAGAACAAACTCCAACATTAGAGTAGAACAAACTCCTGGACACTAATTGTCATCTTCCCAAACATGATGGAGAATGCAGCTGTGGTTTGGCTGGGATGCTGGAACTGAAGCAAAACCAGAATCTCTTCTTGAGTTTGGGTACTGTACTCAAGTGTGGTATTTGTGTCCATGAAGCATCTCACACACATGTTTTTGAGGTGCCAATAGCAAGGAAGAAATCTGCGTTTAGTGATCTTGAAAACACCTTTTACAGCTACTATTTTCTTTCCCAACTGTATTGTTTAAAGAAAACAAATGAATGGCCCTTTGTAGTGAATTTTACCTCAACATTTTGAGGCTCAAAGAATATAATAGACAATTCAGAAATTTGTACTTAATGTGGCCTGGAAGAGGCAAAGTTCAGTAAGAAAGCTGAGCTCATGATAACACAGGAAGCTGTGCTGGGAGAACCCAGATTACATAAACTATTTTTCTTGCCCATTTGTGTTCTTTTAATTTCCTCCATAATTTCCTATGAATTTCCTGTTGATGACCTGTGACCTAGTTTCAGAAGATTACTGAAGATGAACTTCTGACCATTTGTGATAACGCTTTAAATACTATAAATTGGACTGTTTATCTTATCAGCCAGTAGAGATGATGTACTAAATTTCATTGTGGTACTTAACTTTGCCTCTTAAAGTGTCACAGCATTTTAGAGCAAGTACCAATCTATGTTCTAAATTCTGCTCTCCTGAGAATTTACATTCTTGGGTTATATAGTGACCTTGTTTAACTACACGTAAACCTTAAACTAAATATTTTTTTAAACAGGGTGAAACGGAAATATTTTTTACAAGGTTTTCTTAAGAGTTGTGTGCTCTTACGTATAAATGCTGCATGGCTGGCTGGGTGAGCAGAGGGAACAAAAACTTCAGAGGAAAATGTTTATTGGCTTTAATATTAAGTTTGAAACAGCTGCAACTCCCACATGTCAATTGGGTGTGTCTGCAGCACATCTCTTCCGAGAGATGGAGGGCAGATGCCGCTGGCCATGGTTCACCCAAAGACCAAGTGGTCCCTCTCCCTCTGGTGTCAACTTCAGGGTAGGTTTACTGGTGCAGAGACAGGTGGGAGCAGCATGGCTTGCTGCTGTTTGACTCCCTCTCTTTGCACTAGTCCAGTCCAAAATGATGAACAAAGGAAATCCATCTTTGGGGAATATTTAGGGGTTTGTAGTCTGTTCCCAGATCTTTAGTCTCTGCTTTCATTGTGGATGTAGTTGCTTTCTTGCTCTTAGATACAAATGTTTTACGGTTGTACATATTATATTGGTTTGTGATGGAAATTATGAAAAATCTTAGGGAAATTATGGGGAGTGGTATATATTTACACACTTAATCAACAGGATTGTCCTATGGAAGTGCTGTGAGACCAGGGCTCAGTGAAAATCATTTGGGCTTCTGTATGGGTTAAGTGTCCCTCCGCAGGCATTAAATTTTAGGAGTGAAATCTTGAAATCATACTTGCATGTGATGTCTGCATACGAATGGATCTGATTAGAATATTTCCACAGAACACAGAAGCAAAAAATGTCTTTCTGCATTTTTTTTTCCCAGCCAGCTCTAATGAAGTCTCAGTTTCTGAACAACTTTTTAGAATTTCTCTGGAAAGAGATATAGCCATCTCTAAATGAAACATTTTGCAGATTTTTTGTTTCCCCTCTCTAAAATCATGAGGTATTTTCCTTTGAATCAATCTTAGGTTCAGTCTGTATAATTATTTTAATTGCAGAAATAATCTCTAGTAACCATGCATGTAAAATTAAGGCATCTTCTAGAAACCTCATTTTAAAAGCCACATTCTTAACTACTTCCTTTCACAAGAGATGAAGTGGCTATGTGAAGTATTGTTTATTTTAGAGCCACATGTGCTGTGTGCAGCACAATAAAGCAGAGTTTATGTAAGTTTATTAAATTTTATGTGTTGCAGACCTGTGCTGTGTGTGCACTAGTGGTTATACATGAGAACACACACAAGAATCCCCAAGGATCCGATCCTGTCCTTGAGTGGGAAAAGCGTACACATTTTTGGTTGACTGTTCAGGTGGGCCCAGCAGTGCTGCTTCCCTGAACGATGCACGTACCTGTCTCTCTCGCACATGTTCTTTGCCTACATCAGGGAACTGGGAAGGCTGAGGAGGGCATAGGTGTAACTGCTGAGTAATGCTCCCTTTTAATTGAAGTCTGCCTTCAAATAGGGGCCATATTTGGATAGCTGGAGAAACTGGGGCAGGCGTACCAGAAACACAGGCGAGTGTGATGGCAGCGAACAAAAAGAGAAGTTGTGGGCAGTGTTGCTGTTCTGCTAGAGCAGGCTTGTGTTTTACATCCTGGCCATGAGAAGTATGCTTCCCCAGCTCGCCCTTAGATTCAATTTAAGTCATTTAACTCACTGGATTTAAATCAAGACCATGGCTCTTTCTCTTGCATGTCTCTGAGCTCAAAGGCTAATAATTGTTGCAACTTTTTTCTGCCTACCAGATGATAATCTCGTGCAGGTCTCATCCCAGAGCTGATTGTTCCAAACAGAGCAATAGGCACACAGCAATACAGTGCACTCGGCTTTTCACGGTTCCCTTTTTCATATCTCCAAGAAATGTACTAAAGTAAAAAGTATTTCACTGTGGTTTGCATTTAGAGTTAAATAATAAAAGGGTAAGTTTAAAAAGTTGAGGAAAAAAGCTTTACCTGCTTGTGTCGTAATTAATGGGGTGGTTGAATAGGATGGTGTATTTCAAGCTAAAGTGTACAAAATTATGTTGGCAGTTCGGTTTTACTCATGGGTTGGTGTCAAACCAAGCTGTGTCAATACCAGGTGTGGCAAAGTTGTCTGGTGGTGCAGCTGCTCTTGGGAACTGTTACTTGTCTCTGGAGGCAAATTCGCATCAAACCCAACTTTTCGGATCAGAGTATTTTACCTGTATTTGTGTACTCCTACAGGGATGTATGTATGTGATTGCTGTGCATAATATTAGGAGGGCTATTTTATTATGGGGGACCAGCAAGAAGAAAAAAAAAACAAATCTCAATCCCACTCCAGTCAACATAAGTTTATGAAAGGCAGGTCCTGCCTGACTAACCTGATCTCCTTCTATGACAAGTGTTACCTGCTTAGTAGATGAGGGAAAGGCTGTGGCTGTGGTGTACCTGGACTTCAGGAAAGCCTTTGACACCATTTCCCACATCATTCTGCTGGAGAAACTGGCTGCCAGTGGCCTGGGCAGGCATCCTCTCTGCTGGGTTGAAAACTGGCTGGATGGCTGGGCCCAAAGAGTGGTGGGGAATGGAGTTAAATCCAGTTGGAGGCCGGTCACAAGTGGTGTTCCCCAGGGCTCAGTGTTGGGGCCAGCTCTGTTTAACATCTTTATCAATGATTTGGACAAGGGGATTGAGTGCACCCTCAGTAAGTTTGCAGATGACACTAAGCTGGGTGAAGATCTGCTTGAAGGTAGGAAGGCTCTACAGAGGGACCTGGACAGGTTGGATCAATGAACTGCAACCAACTGTATGAGGTTCAACAAGGCCAAGTGCCAGGTCCTGCACTTGAGTCACAACAACCCCCATGCTACAGGCCTGGGGACTAGTGGCTGGAAAGCTGCCTGGCAGAAAAGGACCTGGGGGTGTTGGTTAACAGCCAGTTGAACATGAGCCAGCAGTGTGCCCAGGTGGCCAAGAAGGCCAATGGCATCCTGGCCTGTATCAGAAACAGTGTGGTCAGCAGGACCAGGGAGGTCATCCTGCCCCTGTACTCAGCCTCAGTGAGGCTGCACCTCGAGTACTGTGTCCAGTTTTGGGCCCCTCACTACAAGAAGGACATTGAGGCACTGGGGCTTGTCCAGAGAAGGGCAACAAAGCTGATGAAGGGCTTGGAGAACATCTTATGAGGAGTGGCTGAGGGAACTGGGATTGTTTAGCCTGGAGAAGAGGAGGCTGAGGGGAGACCTTATCACTGTCTACAACTACCTGAAAGGAGGGTGTAGCAAGGTGGGTGTGTGTCTTTTCTCCCAAATAACAAATTATAGAACAAGAGGCAATGGCCTTAAGTTACACCAGCGGAGGTACAGATTGGATGTCAGGAAAAATTCCTTCACTGAGAGGGTTCTCAGGCACTGGAACGGGCTGCCTAGGGAGGTGGTTGAGTCACCATCCCTGGAGGTGTTTAAAAGATGGCAAGATGGGATGCTCAGAGATATGGTTCAGTAGTGGACAGGTACAGTTGGACTTGGTGATCTCAGAGATCTTTTCCAACCAAACGATTCTATGATTCTATACATTGCCATGCAGTGACAGTTTTGGATGACAAGGTTTGCAACAAGAGCTGGAAGGAGTATGGAAAATTTTCCTTTTCTAACCACAATTGAGAACGTAAGAGTGGCCATGCCAGCTAAGACCTGGGTCCATCTTGCCCACCCTGTTGTGTCCAACTGTGACCACAAACAGACGCCCAGGGAAGAGGAAGAAGAGATCAAGTGCCTGTGGTAATTCCCTGTCATGCTTTCCTGCCTCCAGCTATTCCAGGCAATAAGGTTTGTTAAGTAATCCTGAACAAGTTTCTGTTGCAGGAATACTCTGTGGTACCTGTGGGAATATTAGAGGAGTGACAACTGCTCACCTTGCATGGAAGAAGCTGCCCTGTGGCAGCCCTGAGTTGTGTGCATTATCAGTGCTAAGCTTGATTCTCATGGGTCTCATGCTGTCCTGTTCTGCAGTGTTTCTCACTGAAGAGGAATATATGCACATGCAAAGAAGGTTTTGAGGCTCATGGTACTTTTGGTGGTGTAAGAGCAGCAGATCAGCTGTTGTTAGATCAAGAGGCAACATCAGTCCCCTCTCTCCAAATACAATACACAAATTCCAGATTCTTGTAACTTGGATATGAATAGTATCAATGTTATCACAGGTTCTCTGTTTACTTAAGATAGGTTATGAGGTCATGAAAGAGGCATTTGTTAATTATTTCTGTGATTTCACTTACTCCTTCTTTCACTTAGTTTTCTTCCCTTAGTTCCTCCCTTTCCTTCCCCTCTGAATCCTGGGCATCATGAGCCATCTCATCTCAAGGGTGACACATGCCTAGATGAAAGGCTTGCATTAAGCAGGAGTTTCTTGTTATATCAACTCTTGACATTCCAAAAATGTCAACTCTTGATTCATGTTGCAAGCAGAATCTGCTGCCAAGACATTACTCGTTTCCAAGTCTTCCACTTACTTATCAGGCAGAACTGCTGTTTCAAGACAGAATTGTCCTGAGAAGATACTGCAGAAGTGGATCCTAGTGTTTCATGTCTCCAAGATATCCTCTCACCTTATTTTGAAGGTGTTGCCTGGCTCACAAGAATAATCTTGGGTGAGAGACATTTGTTCAGCTGGATGTCTTGGTGAAAGTGCTGTTTTTTTGCAGGAGCCAAACGTTCAGTGTCTCTGAAGGTTGGTAAATTGGGCTGTGCAGGTTTTAAAATCCACATACCTGGATTTGCATCTGGGCTTGAACTGACCCGTCCGTGTGCTTGGCAAATAGGCTGCCTCTGAAACTGGTGGCAGAGCACAGAGCTGAATACCTGTCCGGTCACCATCCTCCCTCTGCAGAACTGCTGAAACATCCATCAGACTTATGGCTCCAAGCCCCATTAATTCACAGACCAGCAGCACAGAAATGTGTTTTCTGAAATAGATTGCAGGTGTGTGGTGTAAATGGGGTTGGAGACGACTGCACGTGGCAGCTCTTCCTCTGGCATGTGTGAGCTGGCACGGGCTTGTGGTGGCCCAGTGCTGCCCAGCAATGCTAGCTCTGCTCTGTGTGTGTGTCGTGCCAAGGGACACCATAGACACGTTCAGTGACGCTTGTGGGCATAATCTTTTTCCTGTGTATGTGCAAAATAACTTTACTTCACGTGCCAAGTGGTATAATATATTTATATAGGTTATATATCATTTTACCTTATACTTAACACTCTTTTTAAAAACTTCTCTCTTTAAACTGCACCCTTCTACTGATGTTTTTATATTCTGCTTGTTAATAAAGCATCAGAACACATCCATTTCATATATGATATCTGGGGAGACTATATTGTATGCCAACATGTGTATTTTGTTTATGCTTTGTGTACCTCCGCAGGTGTTTAATTTAGACATGTGTGCTGTTAGTAATTGTAATTGATGATGCAGACATTTTTCCTAGCAAGACTAGAATACAAACAGTGGAAAAATGGTGCAGATGGTAGAAAACATAGGATGCAAAACAGTAAAAATGATTTTTAAAATGATGAAATTTTAGTAGTAGAATTCAATTTGAAATTTTTAAGAATTCACTCTTGGCAGTCTTTAAATTTGTCACTTCTGGTTTCATCTGCAGAAGTGTTAACCAGCATTGTAGCCCTAAGATTTTCACAGGAGACTGACTGGGGGTTGTTTTTTTTGTGGTTTTGTTTGTTTCTTTTTTTGTTTTTTATGACCACTACAGTTTGTGATCTAATTTAACCATCTAGTGGATGCTTAATCAGAGTAACTCCAAAATAGATTATTTTAGAGTCTGAAGTTACTATTGCATACTAAAAAATTTAGCAGTTTAAATTCTGGTGCACATTAAGAACATACCAAATGGTCCTTACAGGATCTAAAGCCTTTATTTTGTGAATTCTTGAAAAAAGTCTGTATTTCTAATCTGTATTAGCTAATCTAGAAGCAACAGCAAAGGTCAAATGTTAAATGTTTAATTTGGCTCCTCTAATTGTAGGATTACTGCAAATGACCTGGTAGCCCGTGGGGTCAGATTCTGCTTTGTATGCCAGTGCAATTCTATTCATTTTTGACGGAGCTGTTACTGTTGTTACTAGTTTATTGTAGTGTGAGCTAAAGCGAGGCTGTTGCTAGCAAGAGTAGAATAATTTCTCTAGACTGAGCCATGCAACAAAATTGAACTTCACTTTATAACAGCGAGGGAAGACGGAGGATCATCTGCAGTATGAAAATCGGTACTCCTTACTCCTCTGTTTGCTAGTGGTGCTGGTTTATTCCTGATTGTCTGATTTAAAGGGGGATGTTCACACTGACATTGAGTAATACGGTGTCTTTGCAGTAGTGTCATTGAAATGAACAGCATTACTGCTGTGACAACAGCAAGCTCAGTCTGGTCTTATATGTGCATGTGGGCTGGTGATCCCCTGCTTGCACAGGGGGAGAAAGTGGACCTAGAGCTCTTGGTGCTCAGGTGAAGGCGAAGGAGGAGACCCTGGGGCACTTTTGTTAAAAGTATGTAAGTGGAGGAAGGGGAAGAACTGGAGCCTAAAATGGTTATTGCTGAGTATTACCTGCAGGTAATCCTAAAGGTACAAGTAAGATGTCATGCCTTGCTGAAAATGTGCTATGGTGTGACACCACAGGATCCCTCTTGTGATCCTGAGCTGCACCTTGCTGTCACTGCGATATGACAGTCCCTCCCCTTGATTTTACTGGTAGTTTGGAGAGCAGGGAGTTGGACCAGAGGCTGATATTTAAGTGAAGTAAGAGTGAAGCAAGGGTTAAACTCGTGTTTAAAGGGAGATTTCTCAGAGTGGAGGCTGCAGGGCTCCCCCCAGTAGTTACTCACAAAGAGCTGTTAAAGTGAAGAAAGCTGAAAAGTTTGAGAGCTGTGTTTTTCTATTGATTTCATTCATAGAGCTTGTCTGCCTTGTGGATGTTCTGATGTCTCCTTGTGTGAGCTTTGGCTTCAGTCTTGCCTCAGTAGACCCTGTGATGGGTCACCAAAACTTATGGGGATATAAGACCTTTGAGACTGCTCCCTCTCTCTCAGATTTGCTTGATACTGTTCAAGAGTTATGATGTGCAAGAACTGATAGTGCTGGGCTAAGACAGACAATAGTGTCACACCAGGCATTCCATCATGAAATGACCAAAAAAAAAAGTCTAAAAACAGGTCTGCAAGAAATATATGGGGCTTTAACTTCAGAGTATTTTATTTACTTAATAGATTATGGAAAAAAAAACCCTACTGTTAGGTAAACCCAAAGCATTTTATTAAAAGCAAAAGGTTTGTCTTGTTAATCCCAACTTCAGAGCTCTTCACAAACAAATTCTTTTAACATCTCCTCACAGCTCTTCAGCAGTGAAAAGGAGTAAGCTGGGTGACTGCTGGAAATCCATAGGCTATGCTCTCTGTTGCAAAGCATAACTGCCCCATTGGTACTTTGGGGTAAGATTATTTATTTAATTCAGTATCAAGGGTGATTCTGGATGTGTGAATATGAAAGGAACAGGCCACAAATAAAGGTGGAACATTCAGCAGCATTTCACAACTCTGAAACACAAGATATGAAGTGCAGTGTTAGCAAATGTTTATATAAAACCTGCTACAGTATTACATTGAACAATAATACCTGTCTTATCTCAGGCAATTATCTCTAGCTAAAGCCAAGTGGCTTGCAGGTTTAAATTGCTCGGTATTTTTGAAGTCAGTGTGGTAATGAAATATGCTAAGCAGCTGGGTTTTCTGTGTGAGCATTTTAGGTGTTTTTTTTGGCCCGACTCCTTTATCTTTGAAGACACAAAAATAATGTAGTCAGAAGGAAAAGGCCAAAGTCTAATGAGTTTAATTGCAAAGAGCTGATGTTTGTAGTTGCATTTAAACCTTCTCTTTAGCATTTGCATCTCAACTCCACTATTTTTTGAAGTCTTTTTGTATATAAATATTTATATTATATGAGGGTAAATCCTATGCCTTCCTCTTGTCACCTTTCACAGCCATAAAGGGCTCTGATGACAGTGTGATTGCTCTTCCCAGGGGCAGGGGCAGGGTGGTGGGACTCTGAGACCCCTTGCACAAGGAGCTGTTGGCCTGCCACCAAGCCTGTCTGACTAAGCGTTTATGAATGGATGGGAGTAGTGTAAGCTAATTTTTTGGATGTGTCATGGCTCCCACTCTGTTGTATACTTCTAAAAGCTGCTTCAAACCAGCTCAGAGTAGCAGGGAGAATATATCGAGGCATAGCTTGTTTTTAGAGATCTAGAAATCACAGTTATGCTCAGGTCTTTCTGGGTACATGTGGGTTCGTTGTATTGGTTTTGTTCTGTGAAGAGCAAAAGACATAACCTGCTTTTGTAGCTAATGTTTGTCCTATAGTTTAAAATGGCAGGGGTTGGTGGGTGGTTTTTTGTTTTTTTAGTATGTGAACCATAAAAGTTTGGATCTTGATGTTGCTTGTCCTCACTTTCTTGTGATTATAGGAGACAGTGTCCTCCCTTGTTTGCAACTTTGTCTCCATTGTCATTGCAGCTATAGTTTACATGGAGGAATAACATAAGGGAACAAATTAATACTGGATATGAAGCTCTTCTTAGGATAGTTCATCAGACAAGACCAGCCAGCTCTTCATGTGACATTAGCAAATGCCCTGTGGCTCACCAGTAGAGCAGACCTCAGAAATACTGTGGTCTGGTTTTGGAGGTCAAAGGTGGGTTGTGCTTCCTGGTGGCTCTCAAAGCATCAGCAGTACAGAACAAGTGGAGGTGTGTTTTTTATGGTCTCAATGGTAAATGCACATGCTTTCAAGTGGTTTCTTTTTGATTGCCAGTCTTGCACCCCTGAAGTTCCTGTGCTTCTCATCTTGACTAATCAAAGGTTTAACTTGTTTTTTCCCCCCCTTCCCTTCTCACTCTCTTCAGTCTTCCCTTTCACTCTCTTCACTCTTCCCTTTCACTTGCCACATTGCAGTTGGGAATAAGTAGAAAATTCATTGTCAAAATTACAAAATTTTACTCTATATTGGGACCAATGAAGCCAAAAAAGCAGGTACTTCTTAGTAGCCAGAGAGACAGGGAACCCAGCAACTTGGTGGTATTTAAGGGCTGGTTCATAGCTTCTCAGTGCCACCTTCCATGTTTAGCAGTACTTTGCCAGCTTCCATGTTGTAATTTTTTTTACTACCCTTCTAGACTTACCTCTCCAGGCATCGGTCGAGTGGACCTCAGGTCCACTATGACATTTTAGAAATTTTGATCAGGCCCCTGGCTCTCGAGAGAAACAGCTTAGCATCAGTGTTACAAAAGGGAGTTGAACCTGCTGGAAGGAGCTGAGCTGTGGTACTTAGAGGAGTAGACAGACAAGTGAGAGAGGAGAAATAGCTCAGGAACCCTGAAGCAGAAAGTACTGATGTGTCAAAGGATTTATAAGCTGTGTTTTTGTAGGATTTATAGCCACTTGTTTTCCCAAAATGTCACTGACAAACCTTCCTCACTCTGAGGAAACAAGCTGTATTTCAAAGATTGTGTCACCAAGAGAAAGAGACTGTGTTTTTATTTATTTCTTTTACTGGTATCTTAAGCTGTCCTCTAAAACACATTCAGACATTTCAGGACTGTTGGTGCCCTGACAGTGAATGGCTCTATTCTGAGTTATTTCCAAAATACAGCTTTTACCTGTTCCTGTGCACTTTGCCAGCAACTTTCAGATAAGTTTCCTGTGATGTTTGTAGGAATTTTGACCTGTAAAATGCCAGCAAGTATGAGGGGAATTTCAGAAAACCATATTAAAACACTGACTGAGCTACCAGCACTTTTGCTTTACCTCTGGTGCTCTCAGATGAGATCTCATCTGTGCAGCAGCGAGACATTTTTGCTCCTCCCTTTTACCCTGAGACCCTCCTGCCTTTATTTCACTCTCACCTTTTCTGAGCTCTCTGCCCCCAACCAGTGACCCTGCTTTCAGGAAAGGTCCCTTCCCACAACTTTGCTTTCTGCCATACCATGTAGGCAGAGTTCGAAGTACGAGGCTTTGAAGGTTTCAAGTAAGCAAGACCAGGTTTGTTTATACAGGGGAACCGAGACAGAGCTCTGACTAATCAACATAAGCAAGGTATCAAGACTCATTGGATTTTGGAGTACAAGCAATTGCTCTCAAATTACTTCCTGTTAATCTGAAAATATTGTAATTAGAGAGAGAATATTTATGACTTTTTAATTACTAGGTGGTGTGTACGTATGTATTATCTCTATATGGATACCTTTACTTGAGCCCAAAAGTAGTGGTACTTCCCTTGCTCTTAATCAGGATGTTTTGCAGAAATCTGTACTGTGCATTCAGGCCAAGCTCAATGCAAATCAGAGCATCTCATCACTAAAGATGCAACATGAAGTTGTAGCAAATTTTATATATTTTGAACTTCTCTTGCTAACTATTTATTAAAAAACAGCTTAATTTAAAGATCAAAACCAGATGTTGTGCACTGATCATTGGCATGGCTCATTTTGTTATTTGTGGATAAGTTGTTTTGGTTTTTTTGGTGACCTGAAGCTTTAAGGTTTAGGGGAGAGGTAACATAATTGTGTTTATTTTTTATGACAATGTTATGTTGGCGTAACAGTTTAAAACTATTTAGAGGCACATGCCTGCTTGTTCTGTAACAGTCACTAGCTGACAATTGTAGTAAAATCATCTTGAATTAATTTACCTAACTTTATATATAGCAGATAGCAAAGAAACTTCATCCCAGAGATACAATTCAGGTGCTAAATGGTTTGGGATGCTACCTTTCCCCCATTCTTAAACCATTAATTAAAAAGAAGGAAAAGGAAAAAAACTAAGAGTTAAGGTTGAAATACTCTGACCTTCAATCTAGTCATTCTTCTGTGCAAAATATTTTTTTTTAATATCATGTGGCTCACTTGTGTTGCACTTCTATTCCAGTGATAAGAGTACTTGTTCTAATTCAGATCATTCAGGATTTTAAAGTTGTTTAGTCAGACTTTTATATTTGAACTAAAATAAATAGGCATGTGGCAAGTGGAAGAACATATAATCACTCTGCTGCCTCAAAATTCTTTTGAGGTCAAGAATTTGCAAACAGGAACCTATAGTGCGGCTTGTGAACACAATGGGAACAGCTGGTGCTCAGCACTTTTGAAAATGAGGTCACTTTATTCTTGGTTGAAATGTGCAAAATGGGTCATGTGGGCATAGGCTTAAGACAAAGGCTAAGCACATGGCCATGTCTAACCAGGTTGTCCACATTGCCAGAACTAGTTGGTTAAAAGGATTCAGTTAAAAAAGGAAACACTGGAATAGGTCTGCATTTTTTCCCAACATTTGGAAGCATAGCTCCCACTAGGAAAATAAATTGCTGCCATATATTTTCAAAGATCTGCTCATCCTAAGGATGACATCATCCATATTTTCCACAGTCACCGCTCCCTCTGGTGCCTTTCTGCTGGTCCTTCACATAACCTACTTTAGGAAACACTGCTGTATTGTACAGTCCTTGGGAACGCTGCCTCTGCACCAGTCTCAGCCCTGGGACTTCCCTGGTCCTGCCAGAGAACAAAAGAGAAAATCCCAAACATGCCCAAACCCCATAGTATCATCTGCAAAATCTAAAGATGTGTTTGGAAATACAACAAGATCTCTACTTAGATTTGATGGTCAAGTTTTCATTAGAAATATTCTGTTCAAAATATGCATAAACTGATAGCATTAAGGCCCAGATTCTGCACTTTTGGTTATTTGAGCTGCTGTTGCTAACACATCCAAGGTGACAGTACAAGTCACAGGATACAGGTATGTCAGATTTTGCAAATTTGAGACTCAAGATTGGTTACTCTTGACTGTTGCATGCCATGCAGCAGAAGTTTAGCATGAGAACTGATAAGTATTTTCAGTAGGAGTGTGCAGGTCTTGGCTTCCAGACCCTGCCTCCAGTCATCCCAGCAGACTGTACAAATTGGCATCTGATTGAACACCTGGAGGGTCAAGATCATAGGAAAATTCAGATTGGAAGGCGTCTCAGGTCATTATATTCCAGCCCTCTTCCTTATGAATGCAAACTGTTCCTCTCAAGTGGAATTCAATATTTGTGTGCAAACAATACTTTTAAAATTAAAGTTAATTTTGTTAATTTAGTTGGGGAATAGTACATGCAAATCAGTCACACTGGCCTCAAGCAAAAGCTTGAAGCCCATGCCCCTCTGCACCCCTAACTCAAGGACAATCCATTTTTGTCATTAATTATCTTACCTAGAAGTATATTTTGTTAATCTGGGCCTGTTTTATACCATTTCTTGCTTTAACTGCAAAAATACTATTTTTGTTGATTACATAATACTTCTGTATAATTGTTCTCTTATTTTTTTGTGCAGTTTTGTGTCCAGCTGGAGTAACTCGAGAAAGTATATTGTGACATTATCAAGAATAAACAAAGCAGAAGGAAAAAAGCCTGTTATCGAACCTTGTGTGTTTTGCCTCCTGAGGTGAACCTGTGCTAGAGTTACCCAAGGCTGTGTCTCATTGCTAGCACCAGACTTCACATGGGCCCAGGAGAATGGTTCTCATTATTTTATTACTTTTGTAAATGTAGTTTACTGAAGCGGGCTTGGTGATTGCCTTCATACAAGCAAAGTAATTTACCCATCTAAACCAAACCTACATTTTGGCTAGTTTTTAACAAGAGCTGTCAAAAAGAGCATTTGGGAAGAAGATGAAGTGGTGATGGCAGCAGTGAATGAATTCCAGACTGGAAAAGCAGAATATAAGGAGGCAGCTCCATGTTTGGCAAAGCGCGGCTGGGGCTGAGCTGGGGTATCGGGACACATCGTCACAGAGCGGTGCTGTTGGACATGTTTGTTGTAGGGTCAGTTTTGAAAAGTGCTTCGCTTCCACCAAAAAACCTGTAATTGAACTATATATATGATGTGGTAAGTATTCAGTGGCAACTAAATAGTTAATATGAAGATGCATGATGGGTTGGGGTTTTTTTTTGTCTTTACCATAAAGCCTTGGATATCTTTCAGCATTCGGAAATACTATCCTGTGATACCACGTGGTTATACTACTTTCAGTTTCACTGGTAGAGGAAAGCACTTTAAAAGTGAAGCCTAAGATTTCCAGAGTGTCTTACTGTTTCCAAGATTTGCCCTGGATGAATTGCTGCACTGGAGAGTGATTGATCACCAGCTGGGAGATGGAACAAAGATAGCTGGCATAGCAGACAGAAGCAAAATTGTCTGCTGGATACCCAGATGAATGGGCTGTGTCTGGAGGAGCAGTGGTGGTGTCTGTCTTGTTTTCATGCCGTGAATTGTGTCTCCCTTTTGACTTCATCCCAAGTTCTAGTAGATGTTTTTCAGGTCACGAAGGAGGCTGTCCCAGCTTTTGCAATCACTGTAATTGATTCTTCCTTTGCAGAAGTATTTAAAGGGAAACAGTAGTATTTACTAGTCTTTCCACAGTGCATTTTGCATTTCACTTCATCCTCACTTCAGACTGTTGCTGGACAAATAAATATAACAGTTAGCAAGTAATTTGTTTTGGATTTCACATGTAATGATTTCCGTCCTTGCAGAAGCTGCATGCTAAAGAAGCTGCCATTTCTGGCATCCTTGTAGTATCTCTGACATGACCATGTTTTTCTTTCTTACTCAGCTGAAAAACTTGTGAATGTGTCATATGGATAAAAACTGTTTGCATGCCTTCTAATAATGCAGCAGTGATTTTGGAACTTTGGATTACATTATGTGTTTCCCTTGAAGTGAGTAGTTTTCTTTATGTGTGCAGCCAAGACTTAAAAGCAACCCTGCATCAGAGTGTAAATATCAGTACAGGTAGGTTCCAAGCCACTTTGAGTTGTGCTTCCAATACAGGCATTGAGAATGTTGAGACTGCAGGTGGAGCAAGAGCAATAGAGGAGCAGCTCTTCAGCCCCTGGTCTGCCTGGGGGAAAACTGTCCTCAGCAGAGAGCAGAAGGCAATCCGAGGGATGCCTTTAGAGGACAGGGCACAAGCCCGAAGTAGGCTGACCAGTGGAGACAAAAAAAAGAAGGTATATTCTGGGATAAGGCTTCTGCATGCTGTGAAGCTTCAGGGAGATGATTGCCATCAAACCCTCCTAAGACCACAGAGCAGGGCAAGGTTGAGGAAGCCCAAAGAGACTTCAAAGTTGCCTTTGCCAGACTTGGCATTCTCTGGGTAGGCAGCGAAGAGAGGGGACCAGAGCATAACCTGGTGTGCTAGGTGTCTGTGCTGCAGCAAGAAAAGCACTCTGGATTTGAAATTTGTCTGTTTCAAACAGAAATCCATCCACTGCCCCCTCCCCCCCCCCCCCCCCCCAACCCCCCAACCCCTTCCTCAATCCTCCAACTCTGCCCAAATCAGACTTAAGGTGCTTTGCTTCCTTATGTACCTCAGGTAGTGGCTGCGCAACAGCTCTGAAGTCTTCCACTGTGAAACGCAGTATTGCAGCTTGCCATACTTTGTGTTGGATGATGTGTCAAACCCCTTGATTTAAATGATGTTCAGGGCATAATTAGCTTTGTCTGCAATGTTCTAGTATCAGCTGTCATAAGAAATGGTACTAAACATCTTACCTGTGCTAAAGTCTTTCTCAGCTGCTCCAAAGCCCCCACCCCCAACACTTGAGTTATCTGTAGAAGAAACGTTTACTCAACAAGTAATGCATGTTTGCATGTATATATATCACTAATACAGGGACATCTCTGATTCTGCACTTAAAAAAAAAAAAATTCTGTGCTTTTTTTGTTCAGTACCATTTAGTTTATTCAGCACAGTGCACTGTGCTATTGAGCACTGCATCTGCTTTGTTAGATTTTTGTAGGTTTTTTTACATTTTTAAGTGAAAGCTGTAGGGGCCTATGTAGATTCTTTGTCATGCATATGAGCGCATTATGCAGGCTTACTTTATTCTGTCTCTGTTTTAAGTGTTTCTGTTTTTCTTTTGCTTTTTGTGGTATAGGTTAAATCACATATGTGGTGCTTTTCTTTTGGTTCTGACAGTCAGTACCATTTCTGGTACTGACTGTTATCAGTCATCAGTAGACTGATGACTGCTCCCAAACTCTGAGACCCTTTGTGACTTCCCTGTGAACACTGCCATTATGAATACTCACATAAATACATATTTTTATGAGCATTTACTATGTTTCGTGTCTCTGAGCAAAATTCAGTTGAAGCATTCTTGGAGAGCAAGTAATTCATACATTTTTGCCCAATGATAATATTGAAGTCTTTAAATATTTGATGTCAGCTACTTTTATCTTAGTCTTTTTTAAGAGTATTTTGGACAACAAACTTGAGCCTTTGCTGTTTTAAATAACTTCTCACTGTAACTCACAGATATCTGTCATATTGTAAGAATACTTGTCGGTTGATTCTGAGGGGAAAACAGTAAGGAGACAATTTCTTAGGACCCACAACGATGGTGAAATTTTGGCTTAGCCTGACCTCTGCTGGGTAAGTCTTAGACTTGACCCTTCCTCTCTGTCCCAAACCGACCCAGCCCAGCTCTCCCTTTCTATTGACAATGACCCACGCATGACCAGAAATTCAAGTCTTGGCTCTGAAAGCAAAGCAACTTCACCAAAGTTCACATAGCTGGTGTGCAGCTGAAGAGAAAATGCTGATTTATTCTTATTGTAATTATTTATTTGTATTGCAATTGGGTACCTGTTGTGCTGGGCACAGAAAATAAAGAATTGTAAATGCCATGAAGTCTTAGGCTCTAAACAGTGTACTCAAAGAGAAGTAAGATGCAAAAAGAGATGGAGATGCAAAATATATGCTGAGTGAAATATTCTTCTATATTTTATACTGCCATTAAATTCTGTCAGTGAAATAATAATCCAGCAAAGAAGAATCTAGATTATTAACTATAGTTTGGAAGAGAGACCTCACTTTGGAATTTGAGGAGTGTGGAATAAATCATCCTTTGGAGCTTTTATTCCCTTTTTTGCAGTAGTGCCTTTACCTTTCCTGTCCTTGTAGTTATGTGCAGAACAGCTGAGTTAAAAACAACCTCCATAAATGATACATAAACTGAATTGATTTTTGTTTAAAAAATATCAACAAGAAAAAAAAAAAAGATGGAGTGATTCTTAACCTTCTGTCGTTGAACCATTGTCTGATGATGAGAACCTGTGTGTGTGTGATAAGAGAATATGTATATACATGGAGAAAACTGGTAACATAAGCAGAGCCCTGCCATTCTGAAGTGAATAGTCCTGCCAGCAGTAAAGAGGTAGTATATTCTTTTAGCATTTACGTCTCCTCTGTCTAGTGGTTTGATGTTAATATCTGTTTTCCCAAGACACTGAGAAAGCAAAAGGCAAAACTGGGAATTGCCCACCTGCCTCCAGATCACTGTGGCTACCAGAACAGCCAGAACTGTCTTAACCACAGTGGCTGGTGAAGCCCCTGTGGCACCCTCAAGGCTAGACTCAGTGATCTCAAAACAAGGCTGGGTTACAGACCTGCTGCTGCCTGTCATCACTGAGGCTGGGAAAGGAAAAGAACGGAAATGTGGGGTACCATGTTCTCGCATGTCAGCTTGCCTTGACTGAGCAGTGCTGTAAGGAAGTGGTTGGTGTGCATACGCTCTTGTGGCACACATTCAGTATGGATCACTGTGCTGGGTGCTGGGGATGAAAGTGATACTTGTTTTGTGGGGTTTTAAGGAACTTTGAGAACTTTATAAAAGCTGTGACTATAATTTGCTGATCTTTTCTTTCTTTTCTGAGCACTGACACTCATAGACTGTGAAACTAACCCAATTTGTTAACAAGCAGAAACACTGGAAGGAAAAAAAGAATTAAACTTTTCAGGTCATTCTAGCTGCTTGTGCTCAGTTGTATTGTGCTTTAAATATGTAAAATAAAGGATATCCTTGTGCATGGGAAAACAGGGTTTCTAATTTTTAACTAAGCTTACATTCCTCATGTCAGAAATACAGGCCCTCGTATGAGGAGGGTAGGATTCATGGAGGTAAAGTCTAATACCTGGTTATGTATTCACACAAGTTATTTGTTGCCTGTGTAACTGAATGTATAACAAGAAATGGAGGAGATTGGTAACCCATGGAGGCAAGGACTGGAAAATTAATCTACCTGGGGTCTCATAAACTGTCTTGAGCTTCTTAATGAGGAGTTCCCAGGTGATACATGCCTAGACTGGGAGAGATTATGGGTGGATATTAACAGGATGTTGAGCTAATCGCTGACTGAGAGCTGGTTCCCCTTCTTTCTTCACTTTGAACCATAATTACATCCTGAGAATGGAAAGTGAACCAAGAAAGAAAGAAGAAACAACACAAAACCAAACCTCAAACCACCCCAAAACAATGACAACAAAAAAAAAGAAAACAATGCAAAAAAGAGTCCTTGGGGATTGATTTTTGGATAGCAAGTCATGGGGATTAAGTGAGAGAGCTGCTGCTTGGAAAGTGTTCTGATTTCTGCAGTAACCTGGGTAGAAATCCTTTCTCTCCACACTAGGTTGTCCCATGGTTGGAAGTGCTGGGTGACATTTGCAGGCTGTGGATTCTGCCCTTCTTCCAGTTCTGCCATCCTTTGGGTCGGCAGCCCAGGCCTGTATTCAAATAGATGCTTGGAAAATTTGTTTAGGATGCTCAGCCTGTTTAGTGGTGTGAGCCAGCCTGGGGCTTCTGCCATGGTTTTCACGTGTCACCCCCAAAGGGCCTTCCCTTCATTTCCTATGGTCAAGTAAAGAGCTTGTTAGTTTTATCTCTTGGTCTTCTGGGTAGTCAGTGGGACCATTGTGCTGATGTTGTTTGCTTGCTTCTAGGTATTTCCCAATCATAGACTTGTCGGGCTTTTCTCTGAAGGAAAAGCATTTTCCCCTTCAAGTGCCAGGGCTTTGTAGCTGATGGTGTCAGCATCTACTGGGAACACCCTCGCTATAGGTATCTCTCTCACACTTTCTCCTTTAAATATTCTTTTTGTCTTCTAGCTTAAATTTTTAAAAATTACATCAATTTCCTTAATGGTGTAGACATTTTTCTCTTGGGAATTTAAAAACTGCCAGTTTGTCTCTTTTTTTCTCTTCATAACTCTTTAGATCTGCCCCCCACCCCCCTTCATCTTCATTCTGGAAGAGTATTTCCCCTTTTTCATTATATCATGCCTGCTCTTTTGCTCCCCCCCATCACCATCAACCCTCCCCCTTATCCTTTCAGGCAGGATAGAGTACACTTCTAATCACCCATACTTTTTATCTTCCTTCTGAATCTCAAGCAAAACCTTTCTGATCTCTCTGTGTGTTCTGGAGCAGAACACGCCAGGATCGGGACAGGGTGAGGCTGAAAGCAAAATCACTGAAGCAACAGTTGAGAGTCATCTTAAAAGCAAGAAGTTAACTTTGTGATTCATTATCGTCTTAGGAGAGCTAGGAAGTTCTTCCTGTGTTTGTACATTTAAAGTGCTCGCACTTTGAATGAGCTCAGGAGGTTTATTTGAAGAGATAAGGTATGAGGATGAGAGTTTTTTAAGTGCATTGTTTGAGCACATTTATGTAATTCAGAGTCTGGGATTTGTCACGTCAAAACATTTAAATTGTTCTCTGTCTTTGGGGGGGGTTTGGTTGTGGTTTTTTGTTTTGTTTTGATTTGCTTTTTAAAGGGGTGCAGGGGGAGTAGTCAGAGAATTAGGATAATGGCTTTAACAAACGGAAATAGCTCATGTGAATAACTCTACAAGCAGCTCCTCATTCAAGCATAATTAGAAACACATTTTAAATCACTTTCACTCGTAAATTTTGGTTCATTCTTTGGGTTTGTAATAGAAGGTGTCACAAAATTAACTCCCAAGATGAGAGATTCTCTTCTGAAGGGGCAGCATGGCTTCAGCCACGGTATTCCCGAAAGATTAATTTTTTTTTTATGGCACCTCTCTACAAGGTAAGAGATCATTAGTTAAAGTAGAAATTCAGGATGAAGCTTCTACCTAAAATCCTTTTCCACCTCTTAAAGTTTAGCTATGTCTTAGTTTACTGCACTTTTTAATGGACATTTTATTTTTTTCAGCTAATAGCTGTTTAATGAATAGCCCTGACTGTTACAAGAATGATGTATCCAGTACAACAGAGGCACGGGGACATTCCGAGTGGTATGTCTACCTTGTTTTGTGAGACACTATCCATCATTAAATTTCCATTTAAAACAGCTGGTGTTAGGTGCTCCTCTTTGTGAGAGGCAGTAAGAATGTTGTAGGACTTTCTGGTTTACATCTTGGTAATAGATAATTAATATTAAAATATGCTATTAAGGATCTGGGTTCCCATAAGAGATAGTAGAAAGACTTGCAAAAAAATCTGTATTCTTGACCACAGACCTAGGACATAAGGTCACAGAGATGACAGACCAATACCTGAATGTTGTGTCCAGGTTTCAAGAACCTGTCCACCAGCTAGATCCTCTTTTCACAATGCTTGTTTATTATTGCTATTTGATATGTTCACTATCAGTGAGAAAATGCCATCTTTTCATGGGCTTTGAGTGTTGATGAGCTTTAAGGCAAAACCACAGCTGATCTTGAAAACAGTCTTGGAGTTTTTGCTATGCAGCAACCAAAACTCTTTTTTCCAGGGTGTTTTTGTATGCATTAGAAATTGATGACACGTAGTGTGTTTTTAGTATGATTTGTTCACTTACAGAGAGTTTACCCTTTCTGATCCCTTGAACAACAAAGTGGGCTGGCAGTCTCTTCCTACAGAAATGCTTGGGTAGGGCACTCCAAATCTTACTCCCAGGAGCAAACTGTCTGCTGCTGAGACTCCTGCCTCGCTCACTCAAGTTGCTTAATCTGCAGCCTTGTACCAGGTCCCAGCCTGACCTGAAAAACCCAGCTAGCTCTGCAATCTTCGAGTGGGATCGTGCTTTTCCAGCAGCAAGCCTGGGCTGCTAAGCTTGAGAGTGTCCTTCTGAGCTGATAAGTAACTTGCAAGGTGGGGAGGATGAAATCATGCTCTAGACAACATCCCTTGTTCTGGTTCCTTTGCTTGGGGCTTCTCTTTATCACTTCAGAATCAAGATTTGAAATTAAAAATAAACATTTCCAAAGCAGTCCTGCTGCCCCGCAGGGGTTTGTCTTAACGCTTGCTCCTTTGTAGCCTGTCTTCTAGGTATTCAGCTGCTTCTCCAGCTAACACTGTTCCCACAGATGCCTTCTGGTGGGGGCCTGAATCTGAAGACACATGCAGTTGGGGTCTTTGAGTCCCATCTTTTGCTACTGCTGCAGCTGACTGTTAAACATTTTCACAGATGGCTCTAGGTCCATTTTAAAACCAGGTTTTGTCCGTGCTGTTAGAAGGTGCTGCTACCCCACTGCGGTCATGGCTGGCAATCTGGGTCTCGGTTCCTGCCTGAATTTTCTGTTTGCTGAAACAACGCTGTGTTCTGGGTGACGCATGGTGAGCGTCTCCCCCAGCGCCGGCTGCCTTGGACTCTTACTGCCCGTCCTGCCTAAATGCATAGCTCAGCATAGAGTGGCAAACCTCTGGGGTGCAAAAAGAGGGGTTTTCTAAGATTTACATTTTAGATTAGAAGAAGAATTATTGTGATAGTCATATACATTAGGTGCTAAGTCTTTGGAAATAATCTGTTCTGTAGTTTATCAGCCTTTTGGTTTCACTTCAGTTTGTTTTCTCTGTGAGTGTGATGGACAAGATCTCTGTCTCAGACTTTAAATATTCCTGCTTTCTTTTTGAAACCATTTCTTCAAGCTCTTTTTTTTTATGCATGAAGTGCTTAATGCCCTCAATCTGCATGAAAATGTTTTGTATACAACTCTAAAAGCTCCCTTAGGACTGTAGACTTTTTTAAATTAAACAATTTAAACATTTTCCACACAAATGGCCACTTGGGGCAAATGTCATTATAAAAATGTTAAGAATATTTGTTAGATATTTTCACTGGTTTGGGGGTTTTTTCTTTAAGACCTGCCTCTCCAGTCACAGTGGAAATGAGAAGTCAAATATAGTCAGCATGATTTTACTGGCAGAGAAGTAAAGAGATTGTAAGGGTGGGAAGTTAGGTGTTAATAAGAAAGAGAAACAATAGACAGTCTTCTCTGCTTCAGTCAACGTGGTGCAGGTGTTGAGGCTGATGTAATGGTGTTGCTGCTTTCCTACTCTGAGTTGTACATACATATTTATAAACACATGCAAATCACAAGTGCAAGATAAATTAACAAAACAGGGATTGAGATGTAGAACAAGGCAAAACCGCTTCAAGTTCAAATCCTGCTCAGTCTGAATGAAAGCTTTCATTTGAAACAAATGTGTAAAGATTCTCAAGTTTCACATGAGGAAATAGATGATACTGGATATTCTTGTAAGGACGTATGTTGAAACTCATGTTGTAAAACTGAAGGCTTACATATGGTTGACTAGTAGACAGAAGCTCTATTTTGTGAAGGTTTTTGGATTTTAAGGAAATTATTTTCTGATTTGAAACAGAGCTCCAAAGTAGTCAAATTTCACATGGAAGAAAATCCTAAACCCAGAATTTTTACATCAGATGAAATACTTAATTCTGTTTTGTTTCATATTTGACTGTTTAAATGTTTTAAATATTGCTCTGCCCAATGCAGCCTTTCAGAACAAACTAATTTGAAAGGAGAGAAAGATACAGTTCCTGTAGAAATGCAGTAACAGGAAGTTCTGACATTTGTCAAAATGTTTCTCCCTCTCCAAAATTAATATTTCACAATACCAGTATGGTTTTCTGATACTTTTTAATACCAGTGGAATTGTATTCTACACAGTAGGACGTCGTTCAGGTGAAGTCATTCTTTCTGACTGTGTGTCATCTGTGTTTTGGGGAGATACTCCCCAAACAGTGAATGGAGAAATGCAGGCTTCTTCCTGTCTTCTCCTGCATGCTATTTTCCACTAGAATGGTCGGTATCTGATGTCTGTAGACCATATTCCTTGGGAAACTCATTTATTGCTGGTGATGTTTTTTAACAGATCCTTGGTACTACTGATGAAAATGGGTACATGCTGTCTCTGTCAGAACAGCACTATTTTTAAACACATTCTTGGAATGTGCACTTGCTACTTATATCCTTGTTTATTCCAGCTATGTGCCCTTACTTTTTTCAAGTCTTCATGGTCTATCAGATATGACAAACTGCTTGCTTTTGTAAAACTTGCCCTCTGTAGATAATACTAGTGCTGACAGACCTGAACCCAGATGCCATTAAACCAGGTGGAATTTAGTAAGCCTTTTTAAAGCCCTTTGAAAATTCCAGCTACCACATGGACTTGCTGTCAGGGTGGTGACTGTGTCAGTCATTTTTGTGGTGAGTGGCCATACTACAATGCAGTTTCGTGATAACTGAACAGTTCATACAAATACCTAGTGGCCCCCAGAGCAGGAGGCCCTGCTTCTCCATACCTGCATTACCTGTGGGCTACTGCCTCCTACTTGTCTCTGAGGCAGGGCCTCCTCTGGCCTAACAGAGCACCCAGTCAGGGTTTGGCATTAAATATTTAGGTTTTTTTGTCAGGACTAGCTTTCTGCTGGGTTAGCTTCCTAAACTAACTCATGGGGGAGGATCAACCATGCAGGCTGGATGTGCAGGCATGGGTGAGGACGGCAATGGTTAGCCTTTAGATTGGTTAGCTCTGTTGTGCAGTTAGGCATCTATGAATGCTTTGGTAAACAATGACTTGTCTGTGTAAGGGCTTCCAGTTTCCTGTGAATGAAGGGGGAATACCACAAAATATCACTGGCATGGTGATGGGTTCCTTGTGCCCTCTGAAGTAGCAGTGATGATGTTCGGTCCACAGTATTTTCAGTATTAGTCCAGAGGATCTGGCTGAAACTAGTTGTTAGTAATGGCTTTGTTTTCTGTTGTTGATCAGGCTGGGATGGTTTGACCTTTTTGAGGCTTACCCAAGTGTACCCGTTGGCAGCGTGGCTGAGCAAGGGCTGAGTGCAGTGAGCTGATTTTGAGCATGCAGCTCAGCTTTGGTTTCTCCAGTGCTGTTGAAGGGAGTTTGGTTCTGGTTCCACTGCCAGCTTAGATGTTTTGCTTATTAAAAGCACCTGATTTTCTAGTAAGGTTTTAATCACAGACAAGACTATATAATTTCTAATGTATGCATCTGACATGAGTGTTTAAAGGCCAATATGGGTATGTATGGCTTTTTTTATTGCCTGTTTAACCCTGTCTCTCTGTTATAAATGGAAGATTTCTGGCATGGGAGGCACCATTTTGCATAAACTGTTCAGTAAGGTTTTCCATATGCTTAGATTTCAAAATAAAAAAAAAAATCTGAAAGAGCCAAACATATGTTTAGGATATGCTGAGTACTAGAGGCTGTAAGCTTGACTTCATTTTGTACAAGCTGGCCATAACCTAGTCAGCTCTGTTAACATAAGCAGCATAACTGCTGTGCCACAGTGCTCAATGCAGACTGCAAAAGCTATGTGTATGGTCAGGGAGTTACCCCACCTGGGTGGCGTGAAGCTGGCCCAGACACATTTCCATCAGTTACTGTCACAGCACTGAATGCACCACAGACGTGTTGGGTAGCTTTACGTCATCTTGACCATCCCTTGCTTTTCCGAGGGAGGTGGGAAATTGGAACAAATTTAGTGCCTAGTCTAGTTTAATCTCTGCCGTAATATTTCCTTTTTAGCAGTGAAGAAGAAGACAGTAAAAGCATCCCGTGAGCTTTCAGCAAAAATCTAGAATTTTAGTGTGTGTGTGTATATATATATATATATATATATATATATATATATACCTCCTGTATGTGGAGGTACTAGTTAGGCTTCCGGTTAACAGAAACTATGTGGAGAAAGCTAAGGAATCCTTTGCTTTCAGATACTGCAGAAGTACGTGAGCACCAGTTTTTTCCTTATTTTCTTTAAATACAAATGAGAGATGCCAATAGAAATGATGGCTTTTGGTTGTAGGCTTATCCTTAAGCTAATAGTCGTGGCACATCTTCTATGGATTGTGCAGTTTGTTTGAGCTGTTGCTAGTTTAGCTGTAAGCTATTGTCAGTCATCTTGTCCTCCCTGTTTTTTTTGCCAGGTTCCTCCTCCTGCACTTGAGGAAAAAGGGAATCATGAATATGAATGTTTAATAACTGAAGGTACATGTTTGGTCCCAAAGCCAAATACCAAAACTGATAAAATCATTATAAGCCTTTTCTTCTTTTATTTTTTTTCAAAGGAAGCTTTTAAATAAAAGTAATTAATAAGTATGTAAAGCTGAAGATCACAAGGAGGAAGTGATCTCATGCTTCCATGGCATCATAGATTGTATCTGAAACATCTCTGTCTGAACTAGGCTGTGAACTTCTTGGGGCAAGGGCTGATCTTCTTCTAGATGTTGTAAAATGCCAGACACTGCTGATGTCACCCAGTAAAGAAACATTTCCTCATACCTGACTTGTAGAGGAAGTGATGGGTTTCAGTGGCATTAGTGAAGGAAACATGATTGCCAGCATTTAAAGATCTCAAAGATTAATGGCAAACAGTGAAGCCAAAGCAATACTAGGGCATAGTATAGGCAAGAAAATGCTTTGAACACAATGTGGCAGTATGCCTTTCTGAAAACCTTTGCACTAGTTTGGCTTTTAGCTTCTATGCTGAGCCTTGGCCTGGGATTTCCGGTATGCCAGAGATTGCATGGTCATAGGAATGACCTACTGTTGCTTCTTTATACTGCCTGGCATGGGGAAATTGGATTTATAGAGAGGTTTGGGTTTTTTCCCCACTCTTTCAGCTGGTTGTTTGATATGAAAGGGCTGTACCAGTGGTCTTGTGTTTTGTGTGTGCATTCCACTGTGTAGTTGCAGGGCAGAGGAGATTCTAGCACTTGTGCTGCCCTGCAGCAGTTTTGTCTTGCTTAGAGCGGTGGCCGTTGCCTTTCAAAATTGGTATTACTCTGCCTTGTTACCTTCTTGATCTTTTTTTTTTCCATTGCTCAAGCAGAAAGTTCAATTTCTTTCAAGTTAGCCAGCTCCAGTAATGAGTTGCATGTCAAAACTCTGGAATAAAAGCATTTGTGCAGCTTCCTTAAGTAAGTCAAACGATGAGTGAGCTCACAAAGGGAAAAGCATTGAAATTCAGGCTGAATCAGTGGTTAATTGGCTGCTAGTCTGTTCTCGCTTCCCTCGTGCCTGAGTGCTGGAGGATCACGTTGTGGTGCTGATTCTTGACCACAGCATGCTGCACTTCTGTATCTTACCAGGGCTTGCATCAGCTGTGTCCCAAACACCGGGTTACTGTGACACAAATACTGCTTTAGCTTTGTCCTAAACATCCATCAGTTTGGTGTGGTTAGGCTCTGTGTGTCACTGATGCTTGTGGACCATGAGACACACCAGTCTTGAAAACCAAAATAGTCATTTACACTTGTGAAGAAAGCCTTCGGCCCAAGTTCAGAGCAAAGTTAAAACTCATCCTCAGCATCCATAGCAAGCCACCTTCCTTTGTTACTCCGTGATTTGCCTTCATAAACTAATTCCCTTGCTTGCTTTTGATGCTTCTTTTTTAAGACTATGTAGTCAGACCACATTTTATAAGCAGAACTGAGAGAAGATGGAGCATGTTGTTTGGTGTAGCCTTCTGATTTTCTTTACAGCTTTGGTTTTCAGCATGTGTTCTGGTCACTGTTTTTAAAAAGCATGTTTGGGTCATAGAAAGTCCTGCATCTATTCAAGGTAGAGGTAGTGGGTCTTTTTATACCCATGTGCCAAAAAGTTTCCTTTATGGTTGTCTTTTTAGACGGTAGCTTCTTTTAAAAAAAGTGGAAAATTGGCCCAAGTTTATGTACAAGTGTAGATTCTACCTCAGCAGCAGCCAGAGGGGAGTATTTTGTTTTACCTTCTTAAACTACAAAAACAAACCAAGAAAAACCTTGGGTCAATTATGGAGCCATGCTGAGTTGAAAAGTCACATACAGTGCTTGAAGGGTTTAGCCTTTTGAAGAAGGGGATGGATTTGGTTGCGGTGACTGTTCAGATTTACTTCTGGCGTCAGCAGCGCACGTCCTGTCACACCACTGCCCTCGGGGAGGCAGAGGGGGTTTCATGCCTTTACTGCTTGTTGGAGTGCCAAGCCCCCACTGTGTCCTTGCTGCAGGTGGGAAGGTTTCTCAGGAGGACAGAGTGCTGATACAGGAATTGGATGGAACTCTGCTTTACCACCATGTAAAGTCCCCGTCCTCAAACAAAACCACAAAGAAACCCCAAGCTTAAAGAAACCAATCAACAAAAACCTTTTTTTTTTGTTTGTTTCTGAGCTCCTTGTGGCTAGGACCCAGGTGGTTCGTGATGCAGCGGCGGCAGCAGCCCACAGAGGTGCACGTCCTCTGGGAACTGCTCCCACATCCAAAATGGCGGGGGCACGGGCTGCCTTCGCTGCGGGAAAACGCTGCCCCCGGGTTGGGTTGAAAGTGTGCAGTGCAAAGGTAGGGTAATGTCGCGTCTGCGAACTAGGTGAATGGCGTTGCTTTTCTGCCGTGTTTGGGGGGCGGGCCTGAAACGTTGCCAGCTTTCCTTTACGGGTTGGGAAGGGAGATGCTGGGGACGGGCCCTGCACGTTGCCGCCACGCGTTGCCATGGCGACTGCCGTGCCCCCGCGCGGGGCATGCCGGGACGGGGGCGGGGCGGGGCGGCCGCGCCTCAGCGCCGGCGGGAGGTGCCGCTGGTGAGGTACCGCGTCACCGGGAGGCCGCCGGGCCGGGCCAGGGCGGGCCGGGCGGGGGGAGCGTTTCTTCCCGGTTTGAGTCGATTGCCCGCTTTTCTGCACAATAAAAGCTCCGTCCGCAGCGCGGGGTGGTGGGTGGCTGCGCCGCGCACGAATGTTGGTCGGTGCGATGCGGCGCGGCAGGCGGGCCCGGCCGGTTGTATCGGCGGGGCGGCTCTTCCTTCCCCCCTGGGAGACGTGGATGGTGCCTTGCCGTTGTGTTCGGGATCTGCCCGGGTGTGCTGGCGGTTGAAGGAGCGTTGTACTGTCTCAGGCCGCTAGAAAATGCCCGTTCTGGGAAAGGCCGGGTGTTTCTCTTCCCTGCCTGTTCAGAGGGACGGTCCGGGTCGGACCCGGCCCCGACCTAAGCACACGGTTCGTTTGAAGGCAGCGGTGTCACAGCGCGGCTGAATTCGGCCGTTGTTCACAGGCCTAGAAAGCCTCAGAGGTTCGTGGCAAAGCAAGTAAATCTGGTATATCTAGGCACTGCCTTTGAGGTTCTTTATTGCTAGTGCTGGAGGGCAAAGAAACAAACAGGTTACCAAATTTCAAAGCATACTTAAAACACTGAAATATCTCATCAGTTTGTCTATGTAATTTCTTCTTAATGTTTTTAACAATCATCCAGCTGCAAAATAGAGCGCTAAATTTCCAGACTGGTGGGTGAGACTCCAGGTGAAGCCTTGATCAGCTACTGCAAAATAGTCCAATGTTTTCTTCCTGTCCTAGAATGGAAAGTGGTATTAGTGCCTATGCTTATAATGCTTGAAGTCTTTCCTTCCAGCTCCAGTAAGCTGCAAGTCAAGATTTTCCTGAAGCTGCAGGATGCTCTTGCACTGTAAAACTGCTTTATAGTTGCATCACAGCTCAGGTTGCAAATTACAAACCAGGCTGTTTTAAGATTTTTAGGTCTTAATCTTAAAATCTGGGACAGTCCCTGACAGATAAATCATGCATGCGTAGTACTCCTGATGTGTTGGACCTGCTGCACATGTGAGATGAGTCCATATGCATGCAGTAGCTGGTTTCCAGACAGGCAGCCTGAGTTGTCAGGCATCTGGAAAAGTGGGCAATTATTTTAAAAGTATGGGAAATGTGTTTTCATGTGCAAGCATGCATGGTCATAGGATTTCTGTGAATAATGTAGTAAGTCTGTTCCCACCTGGTATCAGTATTCACTGGGGAGTAGACCAGATATTGTTGGAAAAAAAAAAAAATGAACCACTAAGAGTGTAATGAAATTATTTGTACAAGTGTTTTATTCTAACAGCAGTGTTTGTGGTAAAGATTCCTGTGACTCCAAGTATATTTTGCAGAGAAGGTTCTTCTAAATAATCACTATTTCTTGCATTTTAAACAAGTATTTAAAGCACTGTAACTTACAATGCATGTTTTTTTCAGTCTTTGTGAGGAACATAGACTGCCTAGTATGGAAACATCTTCACAAATCCTTGCCTACACAGTAAGGTGGGCTAAGGCAAGATGTTTCCAGGCTTCATTTTCTGGGTTGTTTTTTTTTTTTTTTAATCACTTTCTGGAACTTACTGCCAGCTTTAACCACCTGTGAATTAACTAACCAGCAGACTATTTGAGGAGAGTGGTCTGACTGCTGTCCGCACTTGCAAAATCAAATAACTGAGGAGTCAGAAGATATGGAAGTTGTTTCAGGATTCATCTTCTGTGGAGTAACTCAAGAGGCAGCCTGCAGTTCACTCAGTTGCTTGGGAGCTGTCAAAGAAAGCAGTATCTTATTTTACAGTATGATTGAAAAAAGAGTGCATTTCAGGCAAAGACAATTTACAACCCATTTATTTTCAGCATTCTCCTAATTCCCTTTATTTGAAGTAAAACCCATCTTCCTGATAGACCAGCTTCTTAGTTCCCTTAATCCTGCAGCAAAGTGGTAATCCTTTAGTTGTGACTTCATAGGCTGTTGCTACGGAGAATACTGTGATATCACAAAGCCAGCACTGTGACTTCACTGTTGGTGGAAGCCGTAGTTGAAGGAGGTGGCCTGCACTCTGAAGGCCTGGGAGAGAGTTTAGGTATTTCTAGTGTTCTGTAAGCACTTCCTAAAGAGCAGCATCTGGAAAACAGGCTTGCATAATGTCTGTCTGTGTAGGTGATGAATGATACAGTCAGAGGCTGTGTATGAGGGGAAAATTTGTGGTGATTGTGTTTGGCAAGGTTGCTCCTGCCCTTGGAAGAAGTTACCAGGAGGAAAATGTCACCAGAAGGTTACACAAGGCTTTTGATCCTCAGTCTCCAAAGATATCATGAGGAAATTACTCTGAATAACAGAATTATTTTCTGTAAAACCAAGAACTCCTTGCTCTGTGTTCCTCTTTTCTTTATTTTAAGATTATCATTTTCCAAACCCAAAACTTTCCTTGGAAACACTAATTGACATCAAAACTTCCATCAAAAAAAGTTTGTCAGGAGCAAGGCAGAAGGCATGTAAATCCCATTCAAACCTTTATGCCCTGAACTAGACTTTTAGGCTCTTATTTATAAATGAAAGCATGAAGGAGGTGCGTAACCTCAGGCATTGTGATTGAGACATTCAGATATTCCCAAGTCACTTAATGTGCATGGATTCTTTTCACGTTCAAATCTGAGCATTTATGCAAGGTTCCAGAAATGAGGGCCTAAAATTAGGCTTCTGAATAACTGTCCTGATTTTCAGAAGTACTGAAAGTACAGCAGCACTCAGTGGAGTTAAAGGGAAGTGCAAATCTACATCAGTTTTGAAACTCAAGCTGTGACTATTAGAAACAACATATGGCAACAGGAACCAAATTTGTCTCCTCCTTTGACCATAACAGGAAGTTTTTAGAGAAATAGTACTTGCAGCTGTACATGTCAATGGTTATCTGATCTTCAAGAGTGAAGCTATCAGAACCCAGGAAAAAGTATTAGTAAAAGAAAAGGGTAATTCCTTTGTTTTAACATTTACTTTTTGAATACATTGGGGAGCATATGATTGAACAACTGGAAGATACATTCTTGCCTCTAATAAAATTAGTATTTTATTTTTACTATTGATTATTCAATTTTTCATTTTCACTTTTTTAGTGAGATCTAATAGGTTATGCAGAGGAATTTAGCAGGATTATGCATATACAACTGCCCCCATTGATACAACTTTTGGAAGCTGTATAGATAAATCAGGTTAAAAAAAACCCCAAACACTCTTATTCTAGAATAAATGAGGATTTACATAGGTATAATTACACCAAGTTAATCTGGCAGCAAATTAGTCCTTTAGACCAAAGCCCTGAGGTCAGTTTCCATCTTATCCATGTTACACAGGTATTCCCCAGATTGTGTTCAGAGAGCATACCAAACTAAAATCTATGGTGCAATACCTCCATTAGATGTAGTACCAGAATTAAAACAAAGTATCACAATTTAAAGAAAAGAAAAATCGCAGGCCTCCTGCAGAAGCTTTGCAGACCACACATGGCAAGCAGGATGCGCTTCAGGAAGCTCTGCATTCTCAAGCTCTCATGGATTACACCTTCTTTCTATGCAACTGCATGTGTATTTTGAAGAGCTGCTCATAAAGCAGCAGAACACGTCTAAAGACAGTATTGGTGGCGACATGCTTAACTGTTTTCACATGCTTTGGTTCAAACTGCCCCAGACCATTAGCATGCTCCCTCAGTAGAGTGGTGTTGCATGTGTGCCTTATTAGCATGCACGCCACTCATGTACTCTCAGCTTTCTTTGCTGTCCTGTAAGCTCCCATTCTTCCCCTAGCTTTGATCTTTCATCATAAGAGCTTACGAGCAACCCTTTGGAGAACAAGCCGAATGTTTCTTTTTAGTTATTCTGCCTGTTACAGACACCGGGAGGGCTCATTCAAAGCTACTGAAGGATGCAGGTTCCCTTGGCCAGAGCCAGGCGCTCTGGCTCACGCCTGAGCTGCTGGGAATGCTCCCTCTGTCAGGTCGCTGACATTTGGGCCCAGGCTTTGGGCTCCAGCGCAAGATACGTTCATTTTTTCAGATTTTTAATTGAGACTTTGGACAGAGGCTTTCATTGAATCCTTTGTGTGGTGTGGGGTGAAGGTCAGCCTAGAAAACAAAACAAAGGCAAGCACCAAGTGGATGCAGAGCGCATGCAGATCAGCCTTCACAAAACAACTGTCCTTTTTTTTGCTTTTTTTCTTCACTGATAACATGCAGCTGTTCCGAATTTGCTTATTCCAGCAGTCCTGTAGACCCTTATATTTTCCCAGCCTTGCTACAGCTGGAGGTACTAAATTTATTTCTTACCATTTGGTTATTATTCCTGCTTCCGTTTAGCCGTGCTAAGCATTGGATTCTTTTAACAAGTCTTCTTTCATCATTAACATCACATATGCTGCATCGCCTGCTTTAGAAATCAAACAAAAATTGTCTCTTTCCTCACATTTCCTTTTAACTTCTTCGTACTTATATTGTTTCTTGTTTTTCTCTCCAGTCTACTGCTGTTGCTAATTCAATCTTTATAGCCTAGGTTTTTCTTTAAGTAGCCTCTACATCAGCTCTTTAAGACTAAAACTTGTAGCTGTCAAACAGGCAGGAGGAGCAGCAGAGGTTTCAGAAAGCACCTGTAGTACCGTGTACATCCCCTGTAGGCATTTCCCAGGGCTGGTCTGTGCAGCAGTTCCAGCCTCTCAAAAGGCGTGGCCAGGTGAGGAGAGGAGGAGCGTGCACCTTCCCCTTTGCTATGTGCAGTGCAGTGGTTACTGATGCTTTCAGTAAATGCTTTTGAAGCAGAGAGCCTTGTCAGGCTCTGGCTGAGACACTTTTTACCCTTCTAAATAGGAGTCATGTGCCTTTGGGCCCATAAGGTCTGGGTGAGTTAAAGTACTGCCTGTGGGGGTAGCTCATTGAATGAATATGGCAGTAACTGTAAGCTCTTTTTTCTTATGGTCCAGAATAAGGAATGACAACATAATGACAAGATAAGGAATGACTTTTTTTTTTTTTAATGTGTCTTAAGAAAATAATATTTTGCTATGGCATAAAATGTAGTAATTCAGAGCTTGTTTTTAAACCAATTATTTTTTTCTATCTCAAAATGTTGTTATATGCGATTTTCTCTCTGTGTCTAGTGGTTACTTGTCCAAATTTGTTCAAGAAATTATCCCAAATCTCTCCCTTTGCTGGGAGGTTTAGTTCAATGTAAGTTGAGATAATCTCAGGAATCTAGTCTTGATATCCTAGTTTAGGTCTCTATACTGAATAAGAGGGCAAAGACACAACTATTTTTATGTGCTCTCGTCTTTCAGAAAACTGGGTCATGGTCACACTTGGGGAGCACAAGGACTCTAGTACTTGGATGCTCCAGTGCTTTATAAATGCTTGGTGAAAGTCCAAGAGAAAAGTCTTGTTGAGCTCAGTTTGGAATACAGAGGAATTCTGATCCCTGGAAATGGTTAACACTGTTCTGTGCAGCAGGGATCAATACCAAAAGTTTGGGATTTAATAGCTATATTAGAAATCTGAAGGATGGAATGGATAATGAAGTGGTAACCCTATCTGTCAGATCACAGTTGTTCGGATTCATTAAGACTGCTAAGGAGGACTTTGGAAGGCACTAGCAACAGCTGAGTGAAACAGCTGAGCAGTTCTGCAAAATAGTGACATCAGCAGCAGTGAAAGGCAATGCAGTGAACGCTGACAAAATAGTGCTCGGCTATGTTAGGTTTTGTACTTTTTTAGGAGCACGGTGTCCACGTTGCTGGAGTCAGCGGTGAATGTGTTGGATGAGTTGGGGGTGGTAATGAAAAGTATAAACGTAAGACTGTAAATTATAAGAAGTCACACAAAAAGTCTGTGAAATTGATAATTTCATCCTTGTTTTGGATACTGTGTTCAGTTTTATGGCTCATATTCAGGGAGATTTTCAGATTTCTGAAATTTCACTTAAAAATAAGAGCAGGAGATAAGGAGATGTAACTGTTGCAATAGTAGTAGAACACCTGTTGTAGGTTTTGGTTTACTGCTTCCTGTAATAAAATGAGTGCTCAGGAAAATTAAGAAGCAAAAAACATGTTAAATGGACAGGAGGAAACATGTAATCTAGTGAGTTGTTTAGTTGTGGGTACCCATGGTTCCAGGTGCTGTCATTTATTTGGGGAGGTAGTTTTTGATTGCTGTATATACTGATAGTTATACTAATTGTGAGAAAAATGAAAATCTGCCAGTCCTTGAGGATCTCAAAAGAACTGTTTCTGTTTGGAACAGGGATATTTTCCTGAAGATGCAGTATACACTAGTGGCAATGTGTGCAGTTGGTTTTGTGTTGATTCCTCTAAGACCAGCAGGAGAGAGGCAGCAGATTTGGTGTGCTGCTGAACTGTTGTGCCATAGCATTCCCTGTGTTCCTGTCCTTGAAACTGACTCCCACACAAGGGAGACTGAAAGACAGAATTTGAAAGTATTTTGAGCCATTGTGGGAAATAGGGACCACTGCATCTTCCCCACGCAGGTAGAGTATAAGGGCAGGATATCCTAGTATAGCTACTTTGTGTATGAAGGTGTAAGATATTTTGATTTCATAAGCATTAAAGTACATCTTAAATCTGCTACAGCCATAGTGAAAACACTGCTTTCCACTACAGGGTAAAAAATGACCCGGTAAACTCTCAACTGCTAAGACTTTGGAGTGTCTAACCTTTTATTTTTAAAACCACTTTGGCAGTACTTTAATTGATTCCATGTCTGGCCTTTTCATCAGTTCTCTCCTAGCCAGGAAAAACTGGGCTGTGAAAGGCTGCTGCAGTACCATGGGACTCGTGTTCGGTGTTGCAGGTTCTTATTTTAACCTGAAGTTATCTGCCAGTCATCACTATTTGTTTGAAAAGCTGTAACCACTGCAGTATCATGCTTGGGATGAAAATCCTTCCATGGTTCCAGCAGTCAATACAAATGAGAGAGGGCATGCTGTGTCATGGGGTTCTATTGCTAGTCATCCCTTCTCCTTTCAGGAATTTTAGCTGATGACTAGACTCTTGCTGTATGTTTGCTGCAGCATACCCAGTCACTCTGAAAATACATTCTGGCTAAACTGAAGAGGAGAGTGAAGAACGTGTGGCTGAGGCTGATTGTTATGTTTCAACAGCCATGTTTCGTGCTTTCAGGAGTGTTTGCAAAAGAATATTTTTCTCTGACTTTATAAAATTTCCACCCTAAAAGAAAACATGTAGGTTTGTCAGTTTGTTGGGTTTTTTTTCCTTTTTTTTCTCATGTGCTTACTCTCTCTTGCAAAATCTTATCTAGTGTCAGATTTTTTTAATGCTTCTATCTTTTCTTACATTTGCTGTTTGCTGCCAGAAAACATAGAGGCTTTGTTTTTGAGAGGGTGGTAGGGTGGTCGATGACAATATAGCTTTAACATTAATTGGATTTATTTAATAGTAACGGGTTCCCATGCAAAAAAAAAACCCTAACAAACCAAATACTCTTCCCCTCCCATCCCATGGTGCTAGCTATAAAATCTGTTAGAAAATGCTTCTGTGTGGTTCAAGATACTACATACCTTCCAGTGAGCTATACTTTAAAGAAGCCTCCTTTAGTAGTCAAATGCTAAAAAGGCAGTTTTTACTTACTGGGCTTCTGGGGGAGGGACTTTTGTGGGTTGCTTTGTTTTTCCTGTCAAGACTTGATGGGTTCATTCAAATGCTGTTTTCTGGGTTGTAGTATTAGCAAGTGTGGCACAGGGTTATGTTTCTGTTCTGCATGAGGTAACATTTAAAATATTGTTTGTTTTCCATTTTATTTTTTTTTTTAACTCTTTTTAGCACGTGGTCAAGTGGAGATGTGTAAAAAATGGATAACGAATAAGAAGAATGGGATGGTCAGACATCCTTAATCATATCCACAGAGTGAGCTGTTTAAGTGTAATGGACAAGATCATGGTCCTGGGAGTCCAACAGGGACATATTTGCTTCAAACTCATTAGTGGCAGGCAGCATAAAAAAGATATCCCTAAGGTTGTTCAGTTGTGGGGTGACAGTGAACCACCAATGTACAGCAGTGAAAAAAGCAAGTTTCATTCTTAATATATAGAGAGTAGGGGACTTCCTCTTAAAGTATGGAAATTTCCATTTCCTTGTACCTGATGCAGGTGAGAGGTTAGCTGGAGCACTAGAAAATGGTGCAGAATTCTGCTTGTTGCTTTTTAAAGAAAAGTCATGTAAGTTAGAGTAAATGTAGAAGAGTCCTCTAGAAAGATTAAAGGGACAAGAGGGGCAGATGTACAAAAGAACATTAAAAGATTGTGCTTTTTTCCAAGCCAGTGGAATGAGATCTGAAGGAGGGGAGATATGTTCTCTGCAAATACATAGGGCTGTAAGCAGCAGGAGAAAAAAAAATAAGAGAGTATTTAAGCTCCTGGACAACATCAGCACAAAAACAGATGGGCCATACTTGTTTGGATATTGCTGAATTTAATACCCTGATCACGTGGCCTCTTGTGTTGTCTTTAGTGATTTCTTAGAGAACCAGAGATTTGTTCAGGTAGGCCAAATGGAACTTACTAGCATACTGCAAGTAAGTTGTTATTAGTGGAGCATTAATGTGTCAAAACTTTTAGTATGAGGAGATTTCCTAAAGAAATGTAAGTTTGTATCTTTCTGATATTCTTGTTTCTTGATGTCTGGTTTCTTCTGGGGCCAGGGGGTTCATGGGTTGTGTTCTCCCAGTCCAGCTTTGTGAGGTTGGTTCTTGTTGAAGTAATGGTAGGTAATAATGGTAGATAACCATAGTCTGCAGCTACAGGCTCCGAATGCTGAGTGTTGATGGCCTCTGAAATACGGGATCCACTGGAACTGGTACAGGCTAGTCTGAATTTTCTCATGCTCTTGATAACCTTCTTAGCATCTTTTGGTGATGTTCTTTTTTAACCTTTTTTGTTCTCTGCTCCCACCCCCTCCATTTGAGCATCTTCCTTTTCCCCTCTTGAGTTTCCTTCTGATAATGGTGAAGGGGCTGTGGCAAAGGAAGGGAATCCCAAGTCCTGGCTTGGGAAGGCTTGAGGATGTATGGAAGCTATTGTGGAGTTGGATAAAGGGGTCTGTTCAACTCCAACACAATGAGTGAGCAGAGGGAGAGAATGGGGTCTTTACATCATCTGCTTTCTCAGTGTGTGATGGAGCTAGATCTCAGGCTACGCTGTATTCTGTACCGATCTATTTGGATGCATGTGCATGCATGGAGTTACACAGTGAGAAGTATATGGTCTGTTCATGCTGTACACTGTCAACAAGGCAGCTTTTGTTTCAGTGTCAACTTCGGTCGTGCTGGGGCAGGAGATGTGGGATGGAGGAACAGAGTAGCTGCCTTGGTTAGGACGTGCATGTGGTATTTTGGCTAGGCCTTCCTTCTGTGAGGTCAAGCTGCAGTAACACTGATGATGGCAGCACTTGTTTTTCCATCAGCTTCAGGTCTTCTAAACATTCTCGTTCGTGTGTTCCCTGATGCTGGTCTCTCCTTTCACTTTTACTTTCTGCCATGCTTGAGGTGTTGGGCGCTTCTTCCTGTTCTTACTGCTGCTTAAGGGCTGTGTAATGGTGCTGTGAGCTGATGAGTTTGAGTAAAGGTGTGCCGAGGTGCATGTGCACGCAAGAGATGTATGTGCACCCTGGGTACCAGTGCGTGCTCAGCGCGTTCTAGGTGTCTCTAGGGCATCACGTGTGCAAGAGGAATTGTCTCACTCAAAGAGCTTATAATTGTATTAGTCTTCAGAGTAGTCAAGCAGGTCCTGAATATGTAATTTGGGTTCAAGTGCTAGAGAAATTTGTTAGAGAGAAAGGGTATTTGGGTTGTGGCATTACCTTTATCTTTCTTCTGCCAGTATTTTACCATTGGTGATTGTAGTGTGACTACTGCTGCAAGAACTTGTGCGTGTGTGTGGAAACAGTACTGCATGCACAAGCCCAGCTATTTAGCTTTGCATGAATGTTGTCTGGCGCAAAGGAAGAGAGAACTGGAGCTCTCATGTTTTCTTTCACTACGTATCTGCTGTAATTCACTTCTAAGCCCACAGGATTTTTTTCTTCTTGGAATGAGTTTTGTTGATGTAAAAGTGGGTGTGGGCTTAGTGGACAAACAACCAGAGTTTCTGCAGGATGATCCTGGGGGACCCAAACATTGCATATGCCGAATTGGATTCATTAGAGGCTTTGTGGCTTATCCTGCAGCTCTAGGGAAGGCAAAACTCCTGTAAAGTTGAAGGAAGATTTCCTGGGATGAGGCCTTTCAGGGAGCACAGAAACAGATGATTGTGTGCATAGCAAAAACCCAGCTCTTCATTTTGAGATCTTGGCTACTGTATAACTACAGGTGTAGCAAAGCACCTAGTTTATCTTACACTTGTAAATTAGCCTGCTTATAATATGGCTTTGCTGTGTAACAGTCACCACAGACCTGTAAACAAAAGTGATGTTTGTTAGTTGTGTAACCCAGCTATTTAGTTGTTCTCTTGAAACACTTAGGTAGACCTATTTTAGTCTGAGTTTGACTCTTTCGCTTCCAGGATAGTTGTAAGGCTAGGGCTTGCAGCATAGGGAGGTGGTGACCATTGTATTTAATTCAGTGCTAAACACCTGGTGTGGTTCAGTCAGGGGAGGACCTAAGAGAACTGCCTGTTCCAGCACAGCACAGGTGAGTCCTGAAGTGCTGTGTTTCAGGATTTTATGGATTATGTGCCTGCTATGCTTCATACTATTTCAGAGTGCTTAGGATACAGGAACTTTTAAAGAAGTGCCTTGTGGCAGCGCTCCTTGTTTTGTTTGCCCTTCCATTTCTATGTATCGGTCTTCTCATTTTGATGACTAACTAGACCATGACTAGAAATAGTTCTTTAGCAGTAAAGGCATTTTCAAATGTTTCCTTCTCTTAAAAGAAAATCCTCAAAGAACTAAAAATGTTTCTCCAAAACAGCAGCATCTGTCTCTCATCACACACTATTCCTATCTCTTCCTTGTTTTCCTGGTGCATTAGCTTAGCATATCCTCACCAAGCAAAGGAAAACCTAGCACTGGGAGCGAGATCTTGACACGGTGACCTCCTTCTGAGCATTACCTTCTTTGTCAGTAGCAGCAGAAGCTGAAGCATCTCCTCTGGCTCTCGGCACTTCGAGCAGTTTGACGTTTTCTGTCTGGCGTGGTTTCAGGGCTCACTTTGTTGTGAGCCCAAATGGTGAATGGGGTGATGAAAAATGAGCTTGCAAGAACTTGTCCACTGCTTCTAATGTTTTGATAAGCAGTTTGCAGCAGCACAACTTTGATCCAGTGTATGGCAGAGCTGTTTGTTATGTGCAGGTCTGCAGCATTCTTCATGACTGACAAAGGAGAGTAAACCTTTCTTTTTAATCAACAGAGTAAAAACTGGTAAGTGTCATGCTAAATAGTGAATAATTCAAGAAAATACTGCTCTGTGTAAGTGTGTGTGTGTGCACATGTGTCTCTGCATTTGTGTTTTTGTTTACTGGGGGGTTGTGTATTGCATCAGGAAGATATACTGGAGGTAAATTTTTTGTCTTGATTAGGGGGTTAAAGCTTTAACTTGTCTTTGCTAATGCATGTAAATAGCTTTCTTGTCCACTTAATGAGGATGCTGGCTTGTTATCCTGTACTATGCAGCTGGGCACCGTTCCAGAAGCCGAGGCACTTGTTTCAAAGACAAAGAAGCCAGCACAGACTAGGGAGAAACCTGGAACATTGCGTGTTGATTTTTTCACAGCGATGACTCATTTCAGTTCACAAAGGATTCTGGGCAGGGTAGTGAGAAGTCAGGTTGGCTGATCCATTCCTATGACTTCACTTTGCAGAGAGCCAGGGAGAAGAGGAGTGACACTGCAGAATCCGGAGGCACTGCAGTGGAGAGGTGCTTTGTGAAGACTGTGAGTGTCTTCGGAACAGGGGGTGGTGTCAGAACGTGATTCCAGATGTTCTGTGATAGGGCAAAATGAGAGAGATGTTTTCAAAACACCGTGTGGGAGTTATATTTGTAGTCCCCTTTAGATTCTCTACCTCCACCTCTCCTGTTGTTTCTTAACCATTTACTTGTACTTATCTGAGAATTGTGTGAAATAGCATTCCTTTCAGTGGACCTGCATAGATACTGCATTAGTTTTTATTTTCTGGAAACCCCTATTTCCTGCTTTCAGAGGTGGGTGTTCAGCATATTACTGCCTAAAAACATGCATTGTTTTTCTTCTTTCAGGTCCTGTGGCACTGACCTATTGCTGCGGCCAGCCAGCTTCCACAGTGATATAAAGCCCCAATATGCACATTGTTGTTATATGACAGCTACTCTGGATACTGTACTGGAGCATAGAACCAGACCATAGGGGTTCAGGTAAGTCCCCCCTTTTTAATATATTGTGTGCCAGGAATATAGACATGGACATTTATTATAAGATGCATTTGAAAAATATTGTTTGAGGAAACGCATTCTAAAGCACACAATATACTAAAAAAACTGCAGTCCCACCCTTCTTCTTCCCAGGAGAAGCAATACCACCAAAATCTCCTCGACTGAATCCTCTGGGAAAGTTCCGTGCTCCAGCAGAAAATTTTTATGATCATAGTTGTAACATGTGCTGGGATATCACTTTGGATCAAGAGGCAGCTGGCCACAGGACATGAACAAAGAAAAGGAAACTTAAATCACAGGAAATACGCAGGATGGATGCATGTAAGACAAGTCTCCTGACTGTGAGCAGTTTAGCATCTGTTTCTGAAAGTTAGTGCCACTTGGTGAACCTGGAGATCATGCTTTTAGCTGGGTCTGGATGATTAAAAAGATCAGTTTACATGGTTGAACTGGCAAGGGACTAGAACTTTGTTCAGAGGCCATTGTTTGTCATATGGGTGGTCATTGCGATTGCTGTGTTTTCTTCAGGCTAGTTAGAATTGCCAGGTCACGTTCTTGAAGCGGTCATGAGCTGCATCGTGAAGGTAAGGTATGTTTTGGTGTGCGTGCCTTTCAGAGGTGCAGAAGGAGCTTGCTGGTCAGCGAATGTGTTACTGCATTTGTTGAGCCTTTGTTTAAGCTGCTCTTAAACAGGAATAAATGGACAAATCTTTAATGTTTTTTTTTTCTTATTGTTATCAGTCCTCTGATATGTGTGTCTAGTAAACACAGCCTGCAGCTTTGTTCATAAAATACTCCAGGAAATGTGGTTTAAAAGGAGGCTGAGAACAGCACGAGCAACACACCTTCTAATTTTCTTTATTTCAGATTTTGCCAGTAATATATGTTACTTTCTGTGTTAGTGTGCTAGTGTGGATCCACTAGTAATCTAGGTAGTACCACAGAAATCTTTATATTCTTCGTATTCCCTCCTGTTGTTTAATCAAATAGAAATGTTGTCTGGCTTAAAATGACAATTGCATGTCACTGTTGTGAGTTCACATAGAAGGGTTTTGTTTGCTACATCTATGTAAGTATTCTATAATTAGAGTGATTCAGTCACGTTGGGGTTTGGGAGTAAAAGGGGGAATGTGCAGCCCAGGTCAGACATGTGGCTTCTTCAGCATCTGTCCTTTCTGTAAGTAAATCTGAAAATGCACTTTTTCTAGAAGAGGCTTTTCACTTAATGGTATTCTTGAAAAAAAGTTAACATATTCTAGGCTGAAGAGCCCTCGTTTTGGTTTTGCTAGCTACCTTTTGTTTGAAAAGAATCTTTTCTGTAGTTCCTCCCAGGCTGAAATCATAGGTGAGTGTTGACCAGAACAGGCTGTTGGCTGTTGACATTTTTCATAGAGGATTTCTGTTGCAACCACCAGTATAATTATGAGGTGCCGTGAAGTTACTGTACTGTAGTTTGATGTTTTCTGATTAATAATGTAGTTCAGTAAACAGCAAAAGTAGTGAAGTCAGATTTCCCTTAACAAGTGTTTTTTTGACTGGAGTCTCTCCTTTCTGGTGGGAGTTGGCTATGCCTGAAGCTCTGTACAGATGGAGCACGTGTAGCAAACACTCGTCGTAGAATCTCTGTTGTCTAGTGTGGCTTGACCTCTCTGGCACGTGCACGTACACAGACTGTGATTGCACAAGCCTCATTTCCTTTGCAAACCAGACTAAAAATCATGTTTAAAGTTTGTCTTGATTCATAGGAAACAAAAGGTTGAAAAGGTGTTGAGAGGCTGGATGGAGAAGAAAAACTGGGCTTTGGCTTCCTATATTTCACAGGATTCAGAGTGTAATCAGAGGATCTCTTGCCCTCTGGGAAGGGGTAAAGAGTGTTTCAGGGAAATAGTGTGTATAATTTCTAATGAAGTGTGGCTTTGCACTGTAATTTCCTTAATTTTCCTTCACAATGACTGTACTGAATTGGCTCCGTTTATAAGTCGAGAGGTGATTTTTTTCCAACAATCCTCATGCAAACTTCATGAGACAGAGAGTTTGACTTCCAGGTCACTTCTTTCCAGCAGCAGAATCACTAATAGAAATTCTGTCATGAGTATGTAATTGATAATTTAATTGCTGATACATGGTGCAGAATATGGTCTACTTCATTTTCTCCAGAGATGGTGGTATCCCAGCTTTCAGAGAACAGAGACACTAGATAAACTGACACAGGGCAGGTTCTGGCTGGTACGGGTTCAGGATGTGTGAATTTTCATTCCCAGCTCTGTTACAGACCATCACTTTCTCTTGTGTGTATTAAGGATGGTTGTGGTTACCCATTCCTTCAGAATGTTTTGAAATCCACTGAAGAAATGTGCTATTTAAGAGCTAAGTGTTTATTTTATGTGCTACATAATCTTTTGTTCTAAGTAACAATAATTATATTTTTCCCCACAGGGTAGTGCTACAAATCCTCAAGGCATAAAGAAGAACAAAACTCATTGTTTGTTATGTGCTTAGACATTTTTGAAAATTAAGTGCCACTTAAAAGAAGAAGGCTAGAAAACTTTATTTTTTAAAAAAGTCTTCAGAGAAAAGTTTGGAAAAACACTGCAGATACAGAGCTAAAACTTTGTGTGTGTGTATGTACCTTGTATTTAAACAAAACTTGCAGTCAGCTGGTGAAAACTGCTTTCTGAGCTCCAGTTTAATTGGAAGCATAAACATATGAAAGTCAAGGATAGTAATTTGATTTTAAAAGAAAGCTGCTTGAGACAAGCATCAGTCAGACCTAACAGGAGCCATATGCTAGATGTTTCATGTAAGTGATGTGGTTTCCTCCCCCGCCCCCCCAAAAAAGCAAAGCATATTTGACTTTTTTTAAACAGATCTTTCCTAAAGAAGTTGTAATCAACCTTCTGTTCAATGGGCTAAACAGTATTTATGCACCTAACTGATGTTAATATTTTATATTAAATAGTAGACACAAGATATTTTCTGTTGTTGTGCATCAAAGAAGTTTGTTCACTGAACTATAACCACAGAGTGTTTGTAATTTCCCAGAGCCACAAGACAGTTAAGATAGAACTTGGCATGTTAGAACTTCTCTGAGTTGAGGAGCTTTTGGTTTTCAGTCAAGAGGTCTGCTGAAAGTTTTATAGATGTTTGCTAGCCTTTTTAAACCCAGAGCCAATAATTATCTCCAGCAGACAGTGATGGACAAGCAGCTATGGAGGTAAATCTGGCACAACAGAGGTGAAACGAGTGTTCCCTTGCTGTAATGAAGGAGCTTGAAAAGCACTCAACGGATAGGAGTAAGGCTTAACTGGCAGTAGTCCCTTACAAAACAGAAAGAAAGGTTCTCGCAGAAACCGCTGTTGTTAGCCATTTCTATTGCATTTGAAGCCATTTAAATTATGATTTGATGGACAATTTACAGTCTTCTTTATGGTTAGTTAGATGGTTGCTAAGCTCCCAAATATTTGCAAGCAGCATGTGTTACCCTAGCATGCTAACTGTAGCATGCTTTGCTAGAGGTTACATTAACATTAAGGAACTGATACTGAATGTTTTATATTGATGAGTTATGTGAAGTACAGTTATTATCTCTGTGGAAACTCTTGGCTTGTTCCTGCTGACAAGAACCCAACTGGCAGTGGTCGAATGTGCAGGCTCAATGTGTTCTGCACACTAACCTAGAACAGCAGTTCCGTGCTGGGGGCCTGCTGTGAAAAGAAAGATTGTGCAAAGTGCACTGTTACTAAAATCCCGGTAAACATTATTATTCCTTAGCTTGTACTTAGCCAGTTTTAAGTTAACAGGTCTTGACTGGGAGTGATCCCAGAGGTGGATCTATGCAGGTTCTTGGCAGTAAGGGGAGTGGGATGGGCTGCTCCCAGGGGTGAGCAGCGTAACTGGTTGGAGTTCTTGTCGAGTGTCCCTCTGGGGGCAGCTGGGAGGCTGCAGAGCAAACCTACATGAATTAGCAGCACTTGCTAGGCTTCATGTAGAACCCTCTTCAAGTCTCTTTCCCACTATAGGAAGCTGATTATGGTATGAAGGCCCATTCCTCACGTCCTGAATATCATTTGGTTAGCTGTGGGTGGATCATTCTGGGTGCAAGGGAAAGGTCTTCCTTCCACTCTCCCATCCTGGTGGCTGCGTAGGTGGCAGTGTGAGTGCGTGGCTGGGAGTAGGCACAGGGATACTCTTGCCACTATACTTTGGTTTAATAAATTGCCAGATCTTTGATGATCCAGATAAAACAATTCAGGAAGTTACTTCACTTAGATGCCCTTAAAGCTACCCAGGGAGCACATTTCAGTCCTGATAAGGTTAAACCTCAACTGAGGGGAATATTTGCCAGTCTGTTTGACATGGCACTGAACTGCACTTAGTACTGCTCACAAGGACATCCATGACACAGGTCATACCTGTGTGAAGGACAGTAATGTCTTAAATTGCTTAGCTAAATCTGCTTATTTCTTATCATAATTCTGATGCTTTTTAGACATGAAACTAATCATTAAAGAAACTGATCCCCTACACAATGTGCATGATAACTCTTGATCCAAATTGGTGAACTAATATGTCTAGCTGATTACAAAGATATGTCCATGAACAAGTTTAAACTGACAGCAGGTGTAATTATTAGTAAATAGTGATACAGTAACTGTGATGTTCTTTATCCGTTCTCAAATGATGAGCTGACAAATGCTGTTTGCTCCCAAGTCACGTGAAAGTGAATTTCTCACATTTCACTGTAAGCTGCCTACCATCTTGATTGTCATTGTCTGTAAAGCAGTTGCGGCAGGAACTTTTCAGGTGTATATGAATAAAAAATTTCCAGAAAAGGTTATATTTTATGATCCTCATTCTGTGGTTGGATAAGAATGAGGAGGATCCCGGGGTGCACTGTGCTGAAACTGTGTTGGAATTGCACTTTTGTACAGTAGATTGTACAGGGGTGTGTTGAAAAATATTGCTCATAAGTCTCACTGAAGCAATTAGTAGTATTTTGCTACTTCCACCAATTTTTTTTTCTTTTCAGTGCTGAATATAGTGCAAGATTAAATGCATCTTGATAATCAGTTTTAGAAACAGACGTTCCTGTATAGTGGACATAATAGAAATACATAATTAATGGGCAAGTACTAGATCCTCTAGATTGTGAAGGAAAGTTTGAATTGGAATTAATTTCCAGTAATTTGATTCCTGATTTGGTCACAAGGTACTGCTCCGTGACAGCAGAAATAGGGTGATTTTTCTTGAGATTTCAAAGCCATTTAGGTAAATCTTAATCCCTGGCTATTGTCTGACCTGTGGCCAGAAAAGGATTTGTCATCAAGCACCCCTTGTTCTGTTTATTACTCTTTTATTATTCCTTCTCCACTGGCAAAGGAAATCTTTCAGGTTGCTGCTTCCCTCTATTTGACATCACCAGGGAACTGTTAGCACTTGAAGAGGAGGTACAGAGCAGAATCTAAAAGCATTTCTGTATTTATATAAAGTACGTTAAAATGTACAAGTGTACATGTATTTGTGTAGACATGCTAGTATTATCAAATTGTAATTTATCCTATAAATTTAATTTTGAAGGTCTTTCAGTTTTTTTTAAAGTATGAGATAATTATTTCTAAAGACAACATGAGAAAAGTTACAACAAAGTTAATTTTCAGGCCATCTTGGAACTATTAAAATTCTCTTCTAAAAAATATGTAGTCCATACAAAGTCATTTGACACGTAGATCCAGTAGAGATTTATTCAGAGTATCAATGTTATGGCCTCTAAAGATTGTGCTGTGCTTTATCAGCTGAGTGAAAATGTTATTCATTGACCTTTTCTTCTGATCTTTGTTACTATTAAGAAAAAATATTCTGTCAAGTGGAAATAGTGGGTGATCCATACCACTGGCTTTTGAAAGAGGAGTGAAATCTCCACTTTCATGTCCAGAGAAATAAATGCAACTATTTTGTTTGTGCAGTTACCTAATAGGTTATTCAAGCATGAGGTTTTGCAACCATAAATGCTAATTTGTGGACATTTTTCTGAATGTGTCTGCTGCCCTCTTTGAGAAGCCGTGTCAGTGTGGTGTTTATTTCCCATTTTCCAAAGTTCACCATGTCTCAGTTTTGAAATAAGCCACTGGATGGTTCTCCATTGTAAGAGTTTTATTCCCAGCTCAGTACCAAGACTGCAGAGCTGTGCACGTCTTCTCCGATTGTATCTCCCCATCCTTGTTCTATGAGCAGATTTTTAAACAAAACGCTTCATTGCACATCTGTTGTCTTTTTACAGGTGATGTATCGCCCATCAGCATGTCTCCCATCAGTCAGTCACAGTTTATTCCGCTTGGGGAAATCCTTTGCCTGGCCATCTCAGCAATGAACTCTGCCCGAAAACAAGTCACACAAGAAGCACTAATGGAGCACCTAACAACCTGCTTCCCAGGTAACTGGGCATTAATAAATCGTTAGTCAGATGGGGCAGTTAAAGAATCCCCAATCCCTACCCAAAAGATTGCTGATCTTTTTGGCTTCCTTAAGAGGAGGAATTTCAGTGTTTGGTAGACTGTTTTTCTTTACTGTTCTGGATGGGAATATTGATTAATCTTGAGATTCTACCCAAAAGTAAAAGGAGGCTTCAGGATTCTAATCTTACAACCTTTTCTTTATTCTTAAACATACAGAGAATCGAATTCTCTTTGACAGGCCATTCATGTGAGATGTAGTTTGCAGGGTTAATTCCTGACTTTATGGAAATATTAAAAATAACTTAAGGTACTAAACAGCAAACAGCATGTTTCTTTTTTTCAGACTGGTATCAGAAGCTTGTTTGTGATTTTTCTCACAAAATACCCTTCTTTATCATCAGAGTCAAAAGGGCTTAGGACTTCTTTAGTTGTTACGGAGAACAAAGCATGTGTCATAGCCAGAGCAGACTTATTCTACGTTGTGGCTTTCAAGCCAGTTGTAAGCTAACTCTTAAGAGTTCTGTTGACTGATTCAAGTGCCATTGTTCATTTTCCCTAAAGATAACCTCATGGAGGTCTCTGTGTAGAGCATTCTTTCTTAAAGAGCAGGTTTCCCACATACTGCATGTTTTCCTCCACCTGGGACAGGCTCCCAAAACTGGTGTGGCCTGATGCAAGTAATAGAGTCCAATGATGATAATGTGCCTGCTTTTAGGAGAAGTTATCTTTAAACTGGAAGGAGGTTTGTTAGCCTGGTTTCCAGGGATTTTCAGAGCCTTCCTGGATACACTTCTGCTTTTGCTTTTGTACTGCCCTTGCATGAAAATCTTTAAATATTTTGTTTGGTTGGGTTTGGGTTTTTATTTGTTTTGGTGTTTGGTGGTTTTTTGGGGTTTTTTTGGACATGACAACTCTATCCATGACTGAAGGTTTGGAGAGCCATAGATAGTCTTTCTGTGTTCATAAATGCTGGTGTTCAGAAGATATTATTGTCAACATTTGATAATATATATCAAATGGTGAAATGAAAATATCTTGAATTAAAGATACTGTAACATCAAAAAAAGGAAACCTGTATTAAGAAAGTACTTATGAATATTCTGCTTCATTACTGGCAGTCTGTATCTGGAGTTGGTGAATCATGCAAAATGCACCTTGTAGAGACATCTAAAACTGTGGTGTAAAAGCATTGGGCAGAGGTTTACTGCTTGAGAGAGCATAGCTTTTTCACTTGTGCTTTGTATGACCTTGGGCAAAAAGTTTAACCATGTTGTGCCTAAGTTTACAATTGGTTGAAAAACTTTTCTATTGTACCTCTTTTACAGCTGTAAAAATCAGATAATTAAAAACACTTCAGTAAGAAAACTACTGCTGCACGTGCCTCATCTAGGCTGCCGAACCGTAGCCATGTTTTGATGTCTTGATTTTTTTTGCTTACCTTTCAGAGCAAGAGTTACTTAAATCCTTGAAGGTTACATGGCTTTTGCTATAACTGGTACTAAGTTCTGAGATTTTAAAATGTAATTCTGGATCGAGAGCTATGTTTGAAATAAACAATTCTGTCTGACATTTAATAATTGCACTTTGGAAAAAATTACTGCAAGTGTGTTTTGTAAATACTGGCGTTCTGTCCCAATTTGTAGTTTTGGTTTTTTTTCAGTATGCTTGGCTGATTTTGAAATTGGTGGTAAAAGTTTTAAGGCATAGAATGCAAAGGAGGCAAAGTTCTTAATTATAGTTCCAGTTTAATTCATTTTGATGATTTTTTCCAAGTCATGTTTTCTATATAGCCATGTGCTGAAAGAGTTGCTTAGATTGCAAGTATTTTTCCAATTATTCTGTCCATATTTTTATATAAACGTTATTGCATGGTGGAAATGATAATTTATTGGTGGCATCCCTTGGTTTCCTGGGAGCATGGTTATCAGTTGGCTTGGTGTGTTGTGCTATTCTAGCTAGACAGATCCATACATTAAAAAAAAATCAACAGGCTGGATTATTTTGTAGACTCTGCTCAGAAGCAGCTTGAGGCAAGTTAGCACACAGTCTCTTGCTGCCTCTTTTTTTTCCTCTAGCCATGAACATGTGCATTTCTCGATTCTGAGATTAAAAAAGGGAGATCCTTGTTTTTCTTGCTTCACTTCTTAAAATGTAAAGAAAATTACTTAGAAAAAAAAAAAATCCACCTTTTGTTGTCCAGTTTTTTTCCCCTGTCTAGGTAAATGCCTTTCTCTCCCAGCCATTACATGTTTCACATAGCAAATATACATGTTCTCTCACTGTATGAGGATTATCCAAAAATTTTGTCCTCTCCAATAGACAGGACCTCTTCTTGTGCTGAGTGGTATTTATCTCTTATCTGCCCAAATTCTCTCATAAATCAGCTGTGGCTTTTTGAGCCCTTGTGTTCACTGTGGCTATTTTCAAATATCTGATGTCCTCCCATATTCTGATAGTTTATTTTTCCTAATGAGGTGCTGATGCTCTGAGAGAGAGGAGAGCATTACCACTGTAGATGTGTCTGTCATTGTCACATCACCTCTCTGTATCTCACCCTGTAGCAGCACTTGTCTGCCTGGGTTGTTTGTGTTTTAATGAACAGATGCTTCACTGCCTTTCATGGTGTGTATGAATTCCAAAGACCCCAGATGCTATTCTCAAACTGCCTCAGAATAATAAACCTCTTTCCTCAGTGCAGGATCTTACACTTGCAGTCTAGCCCTCTAGTTTGCTGAGCCATTGTGCAGGCATAAATCTGGGCCATGGCTCTATCTGAAATAAGGTATGCTAATTATTTATAACATCACATAGCAACCACTCTGCATCCTTAACTAGTATTTCATGAGCCAATCAGAGTATTTCTTTTATCCCTTGTTAAGCCTTAGCATCAGCTCAGGAGAAAATCATTTTAGCAGATTTAACACCATTTAAATACTACTTCAGATGTATTTTTCATGAATTTATTTTATTGAAAAAGTTTGTGATGATAACACACATTTTATTTGTAGTTTTTGTTATTTTTCAGTTTTTTAAAAAAGCAGGCGGGTTCCTGCTGCTCCCATTATTCTAACTTAGAATTAAACAATGAGGTGTTTGTACAGCTCTACTTGAAAATTTATTGACCATGGTTTAAATCCTGTACATTAAATGTAAATCTTTGAAATCCAGTATAAGGAGCTAAGAATGTAACCTTTGTTCCTGTGTTTGGCAGCCAGACCCTCTTATCTGTATGAACCTGGCTGAAGAAAATATCAAGCACTAGTCTATGCTGCCTTTAGTAAAGATATTTTTTTCCCTTTTTCTTTTTTTTTTTTTTTGCATACTTATTAAAATCATGTTAAGGTGTTCAGAATTTCAGTGCTGAAAATATGTGTTGCTTTCAAAAGCGAACAGTTTTCTAAAACCTGGCAAATTCTTCTGACATTCACCTTCATAACTGTTCACTCTTTAAATATGTGAAATGCATATGTAGCACTTATAATAAGTATCTTGCATTAACTGAGTTCACTCTAGGTCAGTGTTCTTTGTGAGCAGCAAACAAGACATAATCTTCTGTCTGGAAGCTCAGTGGATGGCATAGTAGACTCTCTTGAGATGCAGAAAATGTACATGTCTGATGATTCAGTGTCCAGACAGTTTCTGCTTTTGAATTATTAAACCACTACATAGTCTTAAATGACACCACTGCTGTCATGCAATATTTTACATGCTAGAGTCTCTAAACTACTGATTTTTTTCCTCCTCTTCCTATTTGATGGAGGAAGGGAGACTGTAAGGAGACATCTGAATGCAGTGGGGTAGGTTGCATATAGACATGATGTGGGCAGGTTGCTGTAATGAGAAAAGTCTTGAGAAAGCCAGGAAATCTGTATTTAAAATAGCAACAATGGGAGCCAGAGTAGCAGCATTGCTCCTGTCCACCATGCAGGAAAGCCTAACTTGAGTTTGGGTCTATTTCTGCTTTTGTGAGTACCTGAAAGAGATCTGAGCAAAACCTGTAGCTAGCACTGGCTGGCAATGCTGAGCTCCAGAGTTCTGCATCTGCCATCGTCACTGCTGGCTTAGAGAACCAGAGGGATATGTTGTATGCTGGGAGTGATAAAAATTATAGACTCAACTCCAGAGAGAAGGCTGACATGATTAACTTTACAGCATCATTAACTGCCTAGGCATGCCCTTTTTTTTTTTTTTTTGGGTGCTTATCTACACATTCTCTATTCACAGGACTTAATTTAACTACTGTGCATCCAGTGTTTGCAGACTCATTTACCCAGCACATTGTAGTCATTATGGTTTACTGGGTGAAAAACACTTACTATTTTTACCATGTATTTGCAGTGCATTTTGCCTAAGTTAGTGTGAAACATCAGAAGATCCATTTCAATCTCCAAGGAGAATGTTTTCCTCTCTTTTATTTTTGAAACAGCATATTTTTAAAAGTCTTTAAGTAAAATAAGGATGAAGGACCAAGTTCTTGCAGACAAAGGCAGGTCTGTGTTGAGTTATTTGTGTGTTAAGCTCCTGGAAAATGCAATGGATCAGTCACGTTGTTTATGTGGAGGCAAGAAGAGAGATTGGCTGCTGCACAGCAAGTGCATCTCAGTTGGACTGGGATTGAACCCTGCAGTGCATTTTCAGCACAGAATGGAGAAGCACATGAGCTTGAGTTCAGGGTCATCTGCTTCTTGTGGTGATTATGCAATGCCTAATGTAAAAGGAGTGGCGTGACCTAAGCAAACATGGCAGCTCCACTGCAGGAAAGAAGAGGTTTAATGATGACCACTGGTTGTTGTGGGAATTGAAATCACTCTTTGTGTTCCTGTGCTTTACTGAAAGCTCATGTGGAGGGCAACCTGCTCTCCAGTTGCCACTACCCCGCAATCAAGAGGAAGCTCAATATCTTGTTTACTTCAGTCCAGAGAAATTCAGGACTCTGGGCTAGGGAGGGATAGTTCTTTTTTCTCCTGGCTCTCTGGATTCAACTCTTCTGTTGCCATTTCTGGCATGCTTACTCATCCAGAAATTCTGGAGGTCTTTGTTACTCTCTTTAGGATTATCACAGAAATTGTGGACACCCACATGAAAAGGGGAGAAAATGCATGTTCCTGATTCTCCATTTAATTTGCATATTTAAAAAAATTTTTAGTCTGATTTATTCTCTCAACTTACATCCTTTCTTTACCTCTTGTACTTCCTGTGTCTGAGTTGGCCGCAATCTTTCAGCTGTGTGGACTGTGCATGAAATATATTTATTGCCCTCATGTACTTCTCTCTGGCACCTTCTCTTTTGTAACTGCTTTCACTCATGTGTCCGTGTTATTGCTAACACTTTACTCCTTCCATTGTAAGATTTTTAGGTACAGCTGTTACTGGATATGAGCAGTACGGTCATGTCTCTAAATTCAAACAACAAAGTCAGACATGAGAATTCTTACTATGTTGCCTTGCAACCCAGTAGCAAGGCAGAGGGTGAGTTAAGGAGTTAGAACCACTTCCCTGTTTCTTGTCACGAATCTTTTAATGAGGTATTGGTCATGGCACCAGAGCGCCCACCTCATCCTCGTGTGTGCTAACACAGGAGGTCAGTGAGCTTGTGGGCTCCAGCCTTTGACGTATGGGACAATAGCTGGTGACCAAATGCTACGTGCTACTGACGATAATGTGTTTGTGGCAGGTACACCTGGTTGAGATTTTTTTTTTGAGCATTTTTGTGAAAAGCATAAACTCTGTTGAAATGTTTTTGCATGCACAATTCCATGGAATTTCTGTTCTTTAAGATAGTAAAAGTTTGACTTGACAAGACACTGACCAACCTGATTTAATTTGGCCCAGTTCTGAGTAGGGCTGTTGACCAGATTATTCATGAGGTCCCTTCCAACCTAAGTTACTCTCTGATTCTATTTTTTTTTCCTAAATTAGTTTTCTTGAAAATAAATTAAAACCCAGAGCAAATAATATTAACTGGTTTAGTTTAAAATAGGCCATCCAAACTTTTGAAAAAAATATTTCTAGTTCTAAAAATGTAAACCAGGTCAGTACCCAGCATGAACTTAAAATTAAAATGTATTTTAATTCAACAAAATATATTGATTGAATGTATTGATAGCTTTTTCCACTGAAAATTTTGAAACATTTTTATTTCTTAGTCATCATAGATTTTTTTTTTTTTTAACCATCTTGTGAACTAAATCTCTTGTTTCCTTAGCTCTAGATGGAACTTATTCCTATGCACAGCGTTCTAACTTGGTACTTGATTAAATATTGAAGACTTGGTCTTGCATCTCTGAACTCAGCAAGAGTAGTGGTAGTGGGAATGACCAGGCTCACAATGCCTGGTGTACTGTGTACCTACTGTGGCATTGATGCAGGGTTGTCATACTTGTCCCCCTCTCAGTGTATGATACATGCACTCAAGTAGCATCCCTCACATCTCACATGAGAGGCAGGGAACCCAGAAGCAAATTTTTAGGAGCTAAATCTGTAACTTCCAGTGTAGTGGAAAAGCCTCTTTGGGTAAGATGAACTGTATCATTCAAGGCATGTTTTTTTTGGAGCAGCTGATGTAGTTGAAATATGTTTCAGTGGGAGAGCAAGTCCACTGAATCAACTTTGTGATAAAGGGGTGGTTTGGGAGAATGTTTTTTTCCTGTGTAGTATACTTCTGTGCAAAAACAACTTAGGCATCCAAAGTAATAAATAACCTCTGTTTTATACATGACTGGGCATTATAATAAATAGTTTTGGTGAACTGGGATATAAATATTTAGTTGGAAGAATAAAAGTGAAATGTTTCCCCGGCACCTTTTGATTTCCAGTGATACCATCTTGTAGCTTAAGGTCACCTGTGCAATGGAAGTTACTAAAGTTCTCTCTCTCTTTTTTTTTTTTTTTTTTTTTTTTTTAATGCTCCATTAATGGCCTCCTTTCTATTTGATTAATAATTGCTGTGCCTGAACTGTAGGAGATAAGTGGGAGAAACAAGCAGAGAAGAGAATATCTAACAAAGTGATTTGCTGAAGTTGTTTGTTCAGCATAGTCCAGCTTGCACGTTGGAGAAAAGAGCTTTTTGTTGGGGAGGGGAAAGCCAGAGTCCTGCGTGGTTTTATTCACTCCCTGACATGTGTTTACTGTCATTTCTAGGAGTTCCAACACCCAGTCCGGAAATCCTTCGACATACGTTGAATATGCTTGTACGGGAGAGGAAAATATACCCAACTCCAGATGGGTATTTCATTGTAACCCCGCAGACTTACTTTATAACGCCATCTCTCATAAGAACTAACAGTAAATGGTACCATTTGGATGAGAGGATACCTGACAGGTCTCAATGTACCTCTCCACAACAAGGAACTATAACGCCCTCCACCTCGGGATGCGTCAGGGACCGAACACTACCCAAAAACCACTGCGACTCCTGCCATTGTTGCAGAGAAGACATGCACAGCATGCATGCATCTACCCTACAGAGGAAATCAGCAAAAGACTGTAAAGACTCATACTGTCCTCCTTCATTATGTCAGGTCCCACCCACTGAGAAAAGTAAAAGTACTGTCAATTTTTCTTATAAAGCGGAGACACTCACAAAGCCTAAGGATGTAGAAAAGCAGTCTAAGAAATTTGGACTCAAATTATTCCGATTAAGTTTTAAGAAGGACAAGACAAAACAGTTGGCAAATTTCTCTGCCCAGTTTCCTCCAGAAGAGTGGCCGCTAAGGGACGAGGACACCCCTACCACTATACCCAGAGAGGTAGAAATGGAGATTATCAGGCGCATTAACCCAGACTTGACTGTGGAAAACGTCATGAGGCACACTGCACTAATGAAGAAACTTGAAGAAGAAAAAGCCCAACGAAGCAAAGCAGGATCTTCAGCTCACCACAGTGGACGAAGTAAAAAGAGCAGGAATCACAGAAAGTCTCATGGGAAATCGAGGTCACACAGCAAGACTCGGGTGTCCAAAGGAGACCCATCAGATGGCTCTCATTTGGATATACCTGCTGAAAGGGAGTATGAGTTCTATGATCCCTTGACTCGATCCCCACGGGACGGCTGCTTTATAATAGAACACAAGGGAGATAATTTTATAATGCATAGCAATCCTAACATGATTGAATCTCACTTTCCCATGACACCAGAGTGGGATGTGTCTGGTGAGCTGGCCAAAAGAAGAACTGAAATGCCTTTCCCTGAACCTTCCAGGGGAAGCTCCCACTCCAAGGTCCATCGGAGCCACAGCCACACACAGGATAGAAGATCGAGGAATGAGCGGTCCAGTAAGGCTAAGGAAAGGTCTAGATCCATGGATAACTCAAAGGGACCTCTGGGCTCAGCTACTTTAGGCACACCTGAAGACATAGGTGAAGGCTGTAGCCCAGATGACCAAACTACTAGCCAAACTTACATTGATGATAGTACCTTAAGGCCATCTCAGACACTCGGTCATCAAAGGGCTCTGATTTCATCTGCAAGCTACAAAGAGACTTGCATCCCTGAAATAGCTAGTGGCAGTGTAGAAACCCCCAGTTCTTGTAGCCTCTTGGAACAAAGCAAGCCTACAGAGAATTTGCCATCGTATAGCGAGCTCAACTCCTGCACAACGAAATCTGCAGTTGATGACTATTTTCAGTGCAACACATCCAGTGAGACTGTGCTTACTGCTCCATCACCGCTGGGAAAGACTAAAGAGGATCATGACACACTGACAGGGACAGATGGGCTCAAAAAAATTACTCCCGGGGAAAGACAATCTCAACATATTGCTAGGGAACCCGGGGTGCACACAGAGGAGTCCCCTAAGGGCCCAAGCAGTGGTTCAGCGGTGGCTGGCCAAACTCCAGAGGTGATCGCAAATGGGCGTCTGGTTCAACACCATAGCGCTGAATCAAGCAGCCTTGACAAAAGGAAAGAAATATTTAGCAAGGATACACTCTTCAAACCTCTGCACAACACTCTTTCTGTGAATAGTTATCATAAGTCTAGCACACCCCTGCTAAAGCCCCATCAAAAGACCCCCTCTGACACATTGCCAGTCAGATGTGAGAAACTTGAACAAGCGATAGTAACCTCAGTCACACAAGTCATGCCCGTTTCACAGAGGCAGCAAGAGACAGCTGGGAACCAGGAGGCCTCCTTCGACTATTACAATGTATCTGATGATGACGACTCAGAGGAAGGAACCAACAAAAACCCTGAGGAAGAAAAGAACAGGGATGATGTTGGCACAATGCAGTGGCTCCTAGAGAGAGAAAAGGAGAGGGATCTGCAGCGAAAGTTTGAGAAGAATCTTACTCTTCTCACCCCAAAGGAAACAGAAAATAGCAACAATCAGAGAGCCACCCACTCAGCCCGCCTGGACAGCATGGACAGCAGCAGCATTACTGTGGACAGCGGGTTCAACTCTCCACGGTAGGACTGTAACATTCATTGCAGCTTTACAGACTAGAAAGTTCCGTTTTTAGTCATGTGTGTGTGTGATGTGGGTGGCAGAACATAGGGCCATATTAAACAATCTCAGATGTTTTCAGACAGTGTTTTCTACTGCTCTGGAATCTGCTATTCAGATGTGTGGGTTTCCCACCATATCGTAAGCAACCAATGACCATTTGCGGCATTGACTCTGTATTAGTTTGTTTTCTGTTTGCTGAAAACCTCCCTGTATCCTTTTTATCTGTATTAAACTTGTGTTTGTATCTAGAATAGAAGGGATACTCCCCCCCTTTCCCTCTAAGATACCATCAACAAGACTAATTGGAAGACTAGACATGATTAGCTGGCATAATCTTTGGCTCAGACAAAAAAACCCAAACACAATGATTGTTTTGGGTTTGGGCTTTTTTGTTTGTTTTCTTCAAAAATTTTGGAAGTGTATCTATCGCCATTCCAAACTGGTGAGTTTGGAACAGCTGCTCCCACACACAGCTGAAAGTGCTCAAGATATGTGAACTTCAGAGGTGACCCAGCACTGCATCAGCAGAGAGAGAGGTGCCTTGCCTAAGATACATGGGAAAAGAGTCCAGATGTTTAGGTGTGGTGGTGCTGGTTAGTCGTTTCTGTTCAGGGATCTCAAACACCATGGAAGTCTCAGTGTGCAAGGAGACTTACAGGCATAGGGAGGAGAGAGTTGTTGGTGTGTTCCCTGCCCTGGAGATTTCACAAGCTTATTTCCAGGTTATGAATCCTTCACTCGAGCCGCCTTCTTTCTCTCTCTGGCCTCTGACAGTCCTAGGTCCCTGCTGGAATGGAGCTTGCCTGGTTTTGTTTGCCCTGGATAGCAACCCATCAGAGTTCAGAACAATGACTCTTAAGTAAACACAGAAATAATTTACAATAGTAGTTCTTATAGTGTATTACTTAAATTATGTATTACCTGTGTTTAAAAATAAAACCTCCAAGGCTGGGTTTGTATTAGGTGAAAGAAGATGGCTTTAGGGGTGTTTTTTTGTTGTGGTTTTGTTCTGGTTTTTTTCTCCCCCCTCTGTAAAAGGTGTTCTTATTTCTCAGAATTTTACAGTGTTTTTACATCTATAGCAAAGGCTCTCAGAAAGGCATGTGAAGGATTTCCTGCTTCTACACAAGTCTAAATTGCGTTTGCAGTTAAAGTCGTGTCACTCTGGAAAAAAATTCCTTTGGATTTGGTAGCTACTCCCACTTGAAACTAGTGACAAGGCAGCAATTACTTGGCTTTATGCAGCATGCACTGATCAAACAAAAGCAGGCTTTTAACATATATATATATATATATATATATAATTTTTCCAAAAAATTACATGAAAAATTTGAGTAACAATTTGAGTAAATTGTACCACTTAACACTGAGTCTGGCTTAAAAAAGAAACCTAAGAAGGTTTTGAATTTGTTCCTGCTATTGATTGTTCTGCAGATGCTTGGCATCTTTCTCACATACAACTGTTGTACGAGGCTATTTGCACTGGTCATGTAATCTCTTAGCTGAAGTGCTATATTTGCAGTCAGTTTCTGTGGAGGAGTATGTGGCGGTGTCTGCTTCTTACCCAGCCTGTCTCACTCCACAGAGCGCATTTTACCTCCAGGACAGGACGTTGACTGGATAAAAATCAGTTCTTAGACTACTATTTTGCTCGCTGTATGCTATCTGAGTAGCAAGCTTGTGTTTTGGGTTAATGCAAAAGCAGATATTTCCTTCTCTAATTGTTTACACAAAACCTAAAATTTCTGTTGATGTTAAACTTAGCTAGCAAGAGAATAGAACGTGGCGAGCATACTGGATTTAGTGCTGCTGTGCCACTTTGTTTAGATCAGAGGGGAAACAGATAAGCAGCTTTTAATAATGATTGTGTTCCACACTTTTTTTTTTTAATTTTACTGTTTACTTATTAACAAATGCCTTCTTTTGGCAAGGCCACTTTTGTTTTGTAAAAACAGCATATAGTCTGGATATTTCAAATGCTTTTCACGAGCTTTGCATCCAGGTTATTAAATTGGATTATTTTGATAAGTTTTGGTCACTCCTCAGTATAAGTCTATAAAAATAAATTGTTCTGAGAGTGAATTCAGCCCTTTGGCTATAATTACCATACTGCTATTACTTTCCTACCTTATAACAAAAAATATACTCCACAGCCCATTTCCAGGAAATACTAAAAAGCCATCCAGTGTCCATCTGTTAAGACTGACCTAGATTAGGCAGTGTCCATGTGATGTTATTCCTCAGGTGTACTCTTCCAGCCTCCACTGATATTCTTGACTTCCTGAGATGTGGTGGTATCTTTTCATTTGGACTGAAATGTGCAATGTTGCTTGGGGAATCAAAATTACCAGTTCTGCACTGGAAAAGAAAAAGAGTATTTTTGAAGTGTGACAAATTGAAAAAAGGGGCACTTTAAAAACACCAGGATGTAGTTAAAAAGATTTGCAATGGTCATTTGACTTCAAAAGTATTTTGTGCGCAAGATTTGTGAACACATCACCATTGGGAAAACAGCCTCACGGTATTTTGTTCAGTGCTTTTATGCAAGTTGTATATAGTAAATGTTAGCTGTCAATTTAATTTTTTTTCCTTTATTTTTAGATCTCCTATAATACTGCTGCTCTTTTGTCACGTAAAGAAACAGTTGATTTGGGCATTACTCTGCATGCAAAATTCTCACTGCAGTCTTTTTGTGTACATGTTGTAATGGTCAGTTTGCAATGTCAGAATTGAAAATGTTTGAAGATCTGGAATTGGCGGTCCCCTAAAGAATGATACTGAATGATCTCTGAAAAACAAAGGTTGCATCTATTTTAATTAAAAAGCAGAAGGAGAGGAGTCAGAAATGAGCAACAGAGGCGCACCATACGTCACCGCAGCTCACAGAGATTGCTTGCTATGTGCATCACCCATCATAGCTGTTTGGAACTACTGACAATAAGGCGATAATTGGCAGAAGATTATCAGTACCATTTTGATAATTTAATTTAAAAGATCTGTGGGAGTTTTCCTGAAAGCATCATTGGTGTTCCAGATTCAGTCAGTTTAAGATTATATAAATCTGCCCTACAACTAAACAAGGTGTTTCATCCTTCCCCTGTGCTGTCCACTGGCACGTTTCTCCCCTGCCACATCCAAAGCTGTGCATTCCTACTCTTCCTCTGATGCTAGCACTAATCTTTTTTTTTGTTCTTTTTTCTTAGGGCTAGTATTTAACTGAGAGCGGTCCCTGATCTGGCTGGCTGCCAGGCTCAGCATCAGGGAAGCAGCAGGAACATGTGGCAGGGTCAGGTCCACACAAGGCAGGCAAGAGCTGCCCCTTTCAGTAGCAGGTAAATTTAGGTTGACTTTAAACTGACTATGAAACTGTCATTAGTATCTTTGTTTCTAGTGCTTATTTAACAAACCCATTCAGTCCTCTAAATGATGTACTCTGTAAACATCTCTGTATCAAGTGCCGACGTCATTTTGCGGAGAAGTAGGGATATAGGTGAAGGATACGTAACCAGGGATCACACGGCTATTTGAAAACCAAATCTCTTTCCTTTCAAGAACATATTATTTGGAGATCAAAAATTACTAAGAGGGGAAAGAGAACAAAAAGAGTGGTAAAACTTGCCTTAGCGTTCCTGGGCGGAGTTTTTTAAAAGCTGTAGACTAAAATACAGGCTCTGCTGTGTTCGTAATTAGATGTATACAAGATGTATACATTACAAGGCTTAGTCTTTAAAAGTGCTAAGTGTCCTGTCGCTCCCGTGGATAAATGGTATGTTAGAACTAAAGGAACATTGTCCATTTTATGAATGAAATAGCAGCACTAGTTGTTTAGGGCTTGATCACAGACCAGGCAGTTAAGATTTCTCAGCATCTTGTAAGTTGCCGTTGTCTCAGCTGCAAAGCGAAATTGAAGTGTTGTGTTTAGAAGCATTGTGGATGTAATGTAAAGTAGCATTTTTATTTAATATTTTGTGTACAAAGACATATGTAGAAGAGGAGACAACAGAGGAAGCTGTGTTACGTGGTTGCTCTCCTAGCTCTGCCTAGTCACAGAGCTGATTTGATGAAGTTACTTTGTGCAGAAAAGCACCATACAGGAAAGAAAATTAATATGTTCCACGTGCAAGATGGAAGCTATTTCCTTGAGTGAAAAATCCAGATGCTTGATACTGGTTCAGCTTACAGTTTGAGTGACAGCCTCAGCTCTGCTTAGTGCTATACTTGTGTTAGGGTATGATGACTGCTGAGTACCTCTGGAACCCGTTTTGGAGGAACATATGTGTACTGTCAAAATGAGATGGATCATTGATGTGACATTACATACAAACACAGGAAGCCTATTATAAAACACTCTATTCTCCTTTCCTGTCTGGTCAACAGATATATAGGCATGTCATATATGAGTGTGTATATGTATTTCTTTTCCATTCTAGTACTCGTGAGAGCCTGGCATCCAACACTTCAAGTATTGTTGAAAGCAACAGACGTCAGAACCCCGCTCTGAGCCCCGCACATGGTGTCGCAGGCCCAACGTTCAACTTCCGAGCCACTGCAGACCCACCGACAAGTGAAGCTGAGAAACTGCAGAAACCTGCTAACTGCCTGCAAGCTTCTGTCACTAGTGTCTGATAGACACCCCGCCTCAGATCTTCTGTCTCATCCTATACAGCAAAGTTTACGACACTGGGACTGATGTTTACATCTTTGGGGAAAAATAAAAAAAGCATCTCAACCACAGTTTTAGTGTTGACTTAAACTGTGCTGCTATGTAGAATAGGGGCAACAAAGAAATCTTTATTTCAAGGTATTGCTTTTCACATTTGCGGCTCTGTAGCAACAGAATAGCAGTAGGGATAATATGTACACTTTTTGCTTCACTTAATTGTAACTGAGCACATATATGAAAGTCTAGACACTGTAAGTATAATCTGCATTTTCAATGTCCATGCAGTTGCCAACTTCATTTAACAAAAATGCCACAGATGTGTGATGCCCCCAGTCAGAGGCTAAACTCTGCTGCAAGAGTCGATTGTTTTTTGCTTCAAAAACTGAGCCACTGCTGAAAGTAACCAGCCAGGATCACCATGAGGAAAAACAATGCCAAACATGACAAGTGATGACCTCAGTGATGACCTATCTGTGAATTATTAATACTAATCAGTCATTTTCACTGTGCTTTTTTGTGACACAATTTTGCAAATACCCATTTAAGCGACTAAGAAGAGATTTGGGGTTTGGTTTGGTTTAGGTTTTTTTTAAGTGGAGGGTGGCAAGGGAGATGGCTTCTCCTTTTGTGTTTCAAAAGTATGAGAGATGTTTACTTACTGAGTGTTGCTACTTGACCTTCCGTAGTCACAAATGAGGAGGTGGGGCTTTGCGTAGAGGCCGGAGTGGGGAGGCGAGGCAAGGGAAAGTTATAACTGTCCACAATGGAGCCACAATGTGGAGTGACACGAAATATAGCAAATGTCTTCAGTGTAAATCAAGTATTGAAAACAGATAATCTAATTCTTGTGTCACTTCTGGTATTGCAACTTGCCATTAGTATAGGAATCAGGATAACTAACTTCTTGGAACAAAAATATTCTTTATGATATAAATGACAAGTATGGCCTGAAGAATTGATTTCTTTCTAGTGGAAGGACATAAATCTATTTTATGTAGCTTATTAAATAGAGTGCCTAAATTAGGCTATTAAAAATAGCATACATTGTAGTGATTATCAGAGAACAAAATTTAGAGAATTATAAACTTCTGGCCTTTTCTATTCAGTGGATGTTATTTGCAATTTCGCATTTTATGGACATGTCTAGTTTCTAGAAATTAAATATGTCCACATGGTTGGCAGTAGAAATCTGAATTCTGTAGGTATGGTATATCCTAATTGCTCTCCCCTGAATTTTTTCTCCAAAGTAATTATTACTATGCTAATTACTACAGAGTAACTTCTAGTGATAGTTAAACTCCAAGAGTAATTTTTAGGTATAGGGTCACATTCTGCTCTGTTACTCATGCAACCTGATACTGCAACAAACTGACTTCAAATTTAACTCTGTTTTTTATCAAAATAAAATAATTGCTGGAAGAATAACAAAGATACTAAAATGTTCAACAGCACAAATAGCTGCATAGAATAAAGGGCGTTTACATTCTTTAGCTCTTGAAGTACACGTGTATGAAACCCAACCGTACATGTTAAAAACCAGTATTTTAATCAGATTCTGGTGACACATCTTACTCTGTTCACAAAGTCGTTTGAGCTTAACTCATGTTCTCTGTTGTCATCAGAAGTCTTTACTGAAGATTCAGCCTTATGTTACACAGTTGGATATGGTTTATTTACTTACAAAACAGCTTTTTAGTCTGGACACAATCAGTTTCCAGTTCTTTCGGGAGCATTCAAGTCAAGGCACAGGTCTGTTTTCCTTGGTTTCAGTGTATCATTTCCGTTTCATAGGAGCAATAAGACCTTTCATTGCTCATAAAGGAAATTATTGTGCTTTTGGTTGGTTATCAGAGTCACTTGGCCTTTAGCCTTTTGCCTTATCATACCTTCCAAGATGTGCTCTAATTACCATATAATGCTTTGCATGACTCATTATTCAGTATGTAACTCCAGCCATACTTACTCCATGCAAACTGTAGAGTCAGAGTTTTTGTGGGGAGTTGTCATATACTATGCAGTGGCTGACTGTGATTTTGTTTCTGAGATGAGCTCTGACATCAGTAGTGTGTATCAATTCAGTAAATAAAAGTGTCAAAACGATAAAAAAATTTACAGTAATGATCTGAAGTACTAACGGCAGTATTAAAATGTGAACAGTAATAACAAATTTCAGCTTTGGGGAAGATATTTGTCATAAGCTAATCAGAATTTATGCAGGCAGGTGGTTGTAGAGAAGACATAATTCCAACAAAATATGGTAGTACATACCTATAAACTGTATAGTATGTTATTTCCTAAAGTTCCCAGAGATCAGCAGACAACATAAATGTCATATTAATGTTGACATGGCATTGTACCCATATTAATGTGACTCTTGGAATATGGAATGTAAACAGAAGTTTCAGATAGAAACGTTCTAATTTTGAATTTATTTTTTTTCCCTTTTGAAATCAACAATGGAATATAAAGAAATTCCATCTTGAGGTTCTGGTAACAAAACCACGAGAGTGGAGCTTGAGTGCTTTATGTCACCCTAATCCTTTGATGAAATCATAGCCTTGTATTACATGGTTGCTTATCTATCATTTGTCTTCTAATGTATCAATTTAAAGGTTTACAGAGTTAGATTAGGTTGAGTCTGTGTTGTGTTCAGCTGTAAAGGGTCAACACAAATCTGTCGGCATTTTGCACACTTAATATGTATTATTATAATACAACATGTTACTTTTATGGTAATTTTTTTTACACATATAACTACCTCCATGAATTTGATGAAATGCAGCAACATGAAAAGTGTATTGTACAAAGCAAGGTTAAAAACTTTGAAGCGTTAGGTCATGGCGTTCTCTTGTGTGTCAATGCTTGCATATGAAGTCATCATGTTTCCATTGCCACGATTTCCTTCTACGATATTAAAAATCTGGCTTTCAGATGAGTCACTTATAGACTTTGACAAGGCTGCATAATTGGGATAGAAGTGAAAGGGAGACTGAAACCTTACATCCCCTCCCCAGTTACTGCTAAAATTTCTGCCTGGTAGAACATGAAAATGTATTTGTAATTTAGCAAATTAGGAACGTCTGCAGTCTGTGAAATGTGATTGACAGTTTGGGGTTTAACAGAAGACACTCTGGGTATTTTCTTGTCAGCCTTCAAATACTTTGGGCCCTGTTCTGCCTCCGTCTTTGTCAGCGTATCAGGTCATAGGTTCTCTGAGCTTGCAAGGATGTTAAATCAGCTCTTCCTTTAACGATACGCACTCTGTTCTCGAGCTTGTGTGCATCTGAAACACTTACTCCTATAGAAATTACCACCAGCCTTTAACTGACTTTGCTGGGAGCAGTATTGGGGTCCCTACTCGAGGTATGTGCCTATTGTTCAAAGAACGTGGGCAAGTTTCCAAGAAAAATGAAGCTGGCTTTTGAGAAGTAGCCAGCTGCAAAAGCCACCTTTCAAGAGGGAAGAAAGAAAGAATTTTCCAGAAACCAAAGGAAGAAAGTGGCAGTTGAACCTAAGCAGATCGCATTTATATACAATCCCGATTTATGAACACCTTTCAGCAAACCTAGTACCATTATCCTGATGCAAATTAATACACAATCATCAGTTGAGCTAATTTTGCTGGTTTAAGTATTTCAGTTAAAAATTATAAGAAATAATTAGCCATTTGATCCCTTGTACCACTGTAAAATGTCCGATATGCGCAACAGTCTTCAGTCAACTTTAAAAATGGAGATGTATTGGAAAACAAATATTTTAATTAAAACCATGGCCCAAGTGCTTGCCAGCAGTAGTCATTTTCAGAAAAGAGAAAGGGCAGACCAGTATTCAGAGGCCATCATGAACACCACTCATACTTTGCACCTAAATCGCGCCTTTTCCCCCCAAGGTTCCAGCTGAGCCTCCCGAGCCCGCGAGGTGGGCAGAGTTCGCTGACCCTACTTTGTGTCCAGGCACGTTGGAAAAAACAAAGGCCAAGAGTTGGCAGGCTAATTTATTAACAGGTTTCTTTCTTCAAGTTATTGGAATAAGTTAATGGTTAACCAAAGTGTTTCATGGTTATACTCTGAAGTTACTCTTTTGATGCATTCAGTTTGTTTAAGTAAGAGAGAAACAACTTTGCGGTCCTGCAGAGACTCTTGGATTAGTGGTGCCAAAACCAACCAAGTTTTCAGTCATACGAGTACTGCCAGCGGTGGTTTTAGAAACAGTTATTTTAATTAAAAATTTGTTTTTCAAATGCATTTTGCAGAGCTTTTCCCAACACAATTGTTCAAACTGTTGTGCTGGGAAAGCAAATAGCGCTCCTCATCTGGTGTCACACCCACAGTTTACAATTCTCTTTGCTCTTCTGACTAAAACTGTACAGTATTAGAGAGAAAAGTTCTATTTTTTACAAAATTCTTTAAAAAAAGTATATATCTAAAATGTTCTCCCCAGCGTAAGTAAAGTGCATCGTTACTGCATGAGAAGCATGCAGCGGACCCACCAAAAGCCAGGCTGGTGCTAGAGGAAAATGGGGCTATCGCGGTTCTTTATAGCGGCGCTCTAAGCGTTGGTTCCAGTTACGCGGGTGTAAATTTGCCATAACTCCCCTGATCCGATGGAGATGGGAATGGGTCGTTAACTCCATTGAAGCTCAGTTCTGAGCTGAGGGTTTCCGTGTTCCTCCCCACTGCCCCGAGACGCTGAGTGCAGAGAAGGAGCCGAAGGCCACCAGCTGGCGCCTGGCCGGGGAGGGCAGCCTGGGCTGGCTCCTCGGCAAAACGCGCCGCCACGCGTTTCCCACCTTGGAAGCGCGATTTTCTCTGTGGTATGCTGCCCTCCTGCCGTGTAGCCCTTAGAGTCACCCAAAGGATACCCACCCAGAGTATGAAAGGGCCCTTGGAGTAATTAGCACAGATGTTACTTTTGTATGTGGAGGAGACTTAAGTTTAAAGGGATCCTAATTCTGCAGGTAATTTTCTGTGAGTGACTGAATGTGGCTGTTGCATTAGGTTTAAATGAGTTAATAAATGCAAGTGGGACTTACTGTATGTTAGAAGGGAGTTTTGCAGCCAAGACTGCCTTGTATAAATGTGTTTGCACTGAAAAAAAAATAAAAATTAAAAATTACTTGGTCTCTGGTTGCTGTAAAGGTCATCCAAGATGGATGTTCTGTTTATATTGTATAGTATTTCATATGAAATAATTACAGTTCATGAAATGTCTTCCCTAATGTTACTGATTTATAACAGCACATTTGTAACATGGTTTTTATTGTGTCAGTGTACCATATTGTAAATGATGATTACTTGTCATGCTTAGTATAATAATTTAAAGGAAAAAAAAAAAAAAAAGGACAGGGATTTTTGTAAGTCTATATTTGAAAGTCCCTCCATATGGTAATATTGTGTTCATGTTGTTTATGTAGTGTTGTGTGAAATATCCATTTTGGATTGTGTTACTTTTTAAGATATTAAATAACATTTGGTTACATGTTTTAAGTGGCTTCTTTGCACCCATCGGTGATTTTTAGAGAAAATACTTATATTTCCATTTAACATGCTATTTCCCCCCTTCTCTTAGGAAACCTTGCACAACAAACCAGAAATCTCAGAAAACCAAAGGTCAGTACAGCTTGCTGAGCTCATGTATATTTCATAAAAGGTCTGTGAGCTGTTCTAGTAAGAGAGCACAAGGGAGAACATTCACTGGTTGTGAAACATCCCAGCTTGGACTGGACGTAGAGGTGATGGGTGCAGAGGGAGCGTGATCCCCACCGAATGCAGGAGTGCCCAGCTGAGATGCACTCGAGCTCCAGGAACACAAGTCCCTTGGGACATCCTGATGCCAAGAGCAACAGGTGTCAGGTCCCTCTTTTCTGCTTCATCCTCATGAGCCAAAGGACGACCTTTCTCTCTGGTTCTCCAAAGAGAAAGGGCTCTACCAAAGAGATTTTTTTTCTCATTCCTCAAAAAATTCTTCAATCTTTTTTCCACACCATTGACAGAAACCGATTGGAAAGGCCCAAATAGACAATGTAACATGCAGGTGCCATTTCCTGCCCTCTACCACCACCTGCAAAGTTTTGCTGAACTTTAGGCTCCAGGGGCTTTACCAGAGTTTTGCCTGGAGAACCAATGTTTGCCAAGGTTGGCTGAGAGAATTTACAAGACAAAAACCAAAGCAGCATCTATGGAGAGCAGGTGCTGTCATAAATACCATGGCTTCTCACCTGCTACTTGTCCCATACTACTCCCATGCTATTTACTGTCTTTGCTGGTTCCCTTTCATTCATCTCTTCCCTTTGTAATCCATCTTGAAATTGTTGATTTTGAATTACAGGGGGGAAAAAGCTAAAGTTTGGTCAGGTCTTTATGCTAGCACTGACCTAGTGCCTTACGCAGGCAGAGCCAATTTTGGGTGGTGGTCAGAATCAGACTTTCAAGGCCTTTTCAGTATTGCAGGAGAATTTGCAAGCACTGTTTCCCCCTCGCACAGAGCTGTGTTTCTGTTTCTGTTCTGCTGGTGGGCTCGTAATTTTAGGTGATATCTAGATGAGACCAGTTGTTATCTAGAAAGAAGTTGCTTTTGTCCAAACCCATCACACCTTGCACATTAAAACTTGCTTAGAAACTTGGCTTGAATTCTCTTTATACTTACTCTGCTGACAAATACACTAAAGATCTTAAGCAAGTGACATGTTTTTGGTGAAACGTAGCCTATAACATACTTAAAATATTTAGGGCCACTGCTTGGATGAAGAACTATTATCTTGCTGTTGGATTGAGCCTGTCTACTGAGAGCACTGAGTCAAAACAGCAGACAGATTTCCATCCCCCTGTATCTACAGATATCTTACATCTATAAGATAGCATTTTTGAAACTTGCTCTTCTCTCCAGGCTTTCCTTTTTTCCATCAGCCTCTCGGCTGTTTCTTTAGGGTCTGTTTTTTCCTCACAACTTACTTTCTATAACGTGCTTGTCCCATTTAATCTTTTTTTTATTTTTTCCATCGCTCAGAACCCCTTCCTCTTCTGCTCCTTTTCAACATTTGTTCTTCAGGTTGGGGTTTTTTCCATGCATTGCTTGACATATGTCCCCTTCCCCTTTTCTCACCCTCCCCTTTCAAAATGTTACCCTTATCCTATAGTGTCTTTTCCCCACTTTACTTTCTCTTTTTTGCTGTCCCCACTCGTCAGAAAGACCTCAGAGAAGAAAAAGTCATTAGCTGCTTTAGGATAGGCACTCCTGTCAGTGCTTCCCTTCAAGCCATGCTGTTGCAGGTTTGTGATTTTTAAAAAGTTTAGGAGTGTAAATATAACCCCACTTTTAGTCTCATCTCTCCTCTTCTCTCCTCCCCTCCCTTTTCGCTGCTGCTCCTCTTTTTGACTATGTACTTTTCTGCCCAGCATCTTTGTGCTTTGAAGGCCCAAAGAAGAGACCCAGAACCTCAAACAACACTGGAACAACAGGTCACATACGTCTTCCTCAGAGCACCAAGCAAGGCCCTTGCTTAGAAAAGCAGTTCTAAAAATATCCACCTGTTCTTCTCAGAACGGCTACAAGGAAAACGTCCATTTTTCTTGTTGGTCTTTCCTAAACTGCAAGGGAGGAGCCCACTGCTCCGACAGCCCTGTTTGCTGCAGCTGGTACGGGAAGGGAGGAGGGGTTTTGTAATGGAGTCAAAGATGCTGGGGCTTTGATAGCTGCCTGTGTTTCTGTGTTGAGATGGCTGGGCTTGCATTTGAAAGCAACTTCCTTCTACGCCTTTATGTCCTCAGGTTTAACAAAGTATTTTTAGCCCAGCTGTCATGGTAGTGATGAATGGGGACTGGGAACGGGAAATCCCACATATATATATATAATTTTTTTTTTTTTTAAGTCTTTTTTTCTTATCTCTCATCCTAATAAGCACAGAAAACCTAACCCTGTGCTGCCAGCTATGTGAAAGTAAGCAAACACAGTAAATAAATCTACCAGCATGTACACATCTGTGCGTACACTAAAATAGTCCTGTACCCCGTTTCCTTTCTGTATTTCTTAGGGAAACCTGGAGCCTTTTGTTTTGAGTTCTTTGCATCTCTCTCCTTTGTCCCTCTGCTTGTTGCTGGTAAAATTGGACTGTTTGTCTAGTGAGTGCTAAAGAGGGTCAGTTTGTCAAAATGCACCACTGCCCCGCTGGGTCTGCCCGCACCCATGGATGCAAGCAGCCACAAACATGCTCTCCCTGCACTCTGGTGGGTAGCTCGTCAGCCAGCTCTGGTTTGGAAGCTTCCAACTAGCCCTGGTGAGTGACATCTTTTAAATGAGTTACACTCCATTTACATGCTACTACCTATCAGGGGTATTCATGATGTCTAACTTCAGCCCATGAAGCTCCTTGGGTACCTCTGTGGTTAAGGAAGAAAGCAAACCCTTCAGAGGGGACAGTTCAGAGCAGCCTATAGATGGAAGCTGGGGCCATTGGTCTCCCTAGACTAAGCTTAGCTTTGGGGATGTCTCCCTTCCTGCCTACGTGCTGTTGTCAGTGCACCCACAAAAAGCTGCACAGGTGGTTCCTCCTTCCTCCCAGACCCAACTCGGCCCTGTCCCTGAACATCCATCTATTAGCTGGGGTTTTGGGACATAAAGACCTGGGCAGTTAATTTTGCAGGACAGCTTGTGCATTGAAGGGATTGAATGTCCACCACATCCCATGTCCCACATACCTGGAACCTGCCATCGCTAGGTAGCTGTGGTCTCCACCATGTGTGCACCACTACATGTTGACCACTGGGCAGTGACTGCCAGGAGCAGTCGTGAAGGTTGCAAACCTGAGGACCCAGAAGTGCAAAACCTCAGAGCTGGTGTGCCTCAGTGCTGTGGGCAGTGACAGCGATGGGGACTGCAGGGAAGGACATTTGCTTTAATGGCTACAGCTGGTGAATGCTCAGCGGCAAGGCTCCTCCAGTCTGGGCTCCCTCCCTGGCCAACTATGGGGCCCAGCCCCTTGCTGCTGCTCGCCCCCAGCACTGGGGACCCTGGGGGGAGAGCCTCTCCTCTGTCCAGTTCAGTGCTTGCCTCTGGTTCAGGCCCAAAGTGAACCCGCCAGAGAAGTCCTACTTAGCATCCAGCTGCTGCGGTTTAACACGCTTCTGCTGGACACAAGCGGGTGATGATTTTCAGATGCTTGCAACTGGGCCAGCTGCAGCCCTGATCCAAGGCATGGCCCCAGCAGAGCTGCTCAGTAAAACAGTAACCACCTTTCCCCACCCCCCCCCCCCTTTTTTTTTTAACCAAGGCAATGCAGCATAGTTTTTTCTCTTCTAAAGGACTGCTGAGGCACCTTGCCTAAAACTTCCCAGGAAACTTTGGTTGAGGCAGAGGTCTCGCCATCAGCCGAGGTCTGCGGCAGAAGCATCAGTCAGGGGAGACGCCATGAGGAGGAGAGGGACAGGGGCCACTCTGTCCATTGTGGTGCAAGTACATGAGGCCACCCTGGTGCCCAACCCGAGGCACGGAGCCCACAGAGGGACCCTGATCAGAGCCCAGGCCACCTGCCTTGTCCCATGGAGGGAAGAACACAGCCAGGCAGCACCGCAGGAGAGGAAACCCAAAAAGCTCCTCAGCTTTGTTGCTTGTTGCTCTGTCGTCCCTTGGGTCCTGTGCCCAGAAGGCTGGCAGCCCCCAGGAACCCTCTCTGGCAGTACTAGCGTCCTGTCTTCTCCTTCCCACTTCTGAATAAAGTAGTTTTTCTTCTGACCATAGTGTTTTACTTGTAAGTAGTCACCAGTGGACCCTGGAGATTTATTATTCATTTGCAATGAAGAGACTCCAGAGTCCTCTGACCTAAGGCAGCCGATATATTTATTGTTCCTCCTTAAAGGTAAACCCTTTGCCTGTTACAGTTTTATTATTGCCTATAACCCAGTATGGAGAGACAGTATTTCTCATGCTTTGCTATTAGACAGCAGATAACTGTTTCACCAAATCACAGTTTGTACAGAAAAAACAAAATGAGAAACTCACTTATTTTGGAAGATAGAAGAAGAAGAAATCCCAGAAAAATAAAGCCTTACAGAATGACAGTTTTTAAAAGCTTTTTCACTGCATTTTAAACATTCGCCTGGAGACAAATGGACTTCCCTTGAACCAGAAACTAATAAAAGACTATTGCCTTAAAATATTTAGACCTTTGCAGATTTCAGAATTGTTTGTCTTTCTAAAAATGAGTTGCTTGGGATGTTGCTGAGGAGGAAGCTGCCTTTTTGACACCAGAGTAGTAGCAGGGCTAACTAACCATCAGGACCAGCTAGTCGAGGCCACCAGCTTCAGTCTCAAGACAGAGCAGAGTGAATTGGTCCCACATGTCAGGCTGAAAAGGAAGACTTGGCTTTCTTTTTTTGCTTTTTTTGCTTTTTTTTTTTTTTAAAGAGAAGAAAATTTTTACTGGACTATACTGACAGGTAGAGTGTGAATTCAGTGTCTCACGGCTGCTGCCTTGTGCCAGGGATTAGGCAGACAGTGGTGTAACCCTGGCATGGGTCTCCATGAACAGATGGGTCAGTAGGCAACCAGCTTCTGCACAGATTTCTTCGATTTGAAGTGAAGAGAAGGAGAGTGGATGCTTTTCCTCAGAAAGAGAACAAGGGAAGTGCAGTATCAGGGCTTAAAAAGTCAAGAGATTTCACTAAGACACAGAGGAAAACTCAAAAGAGGGCAGAGAAATGTGAGGGTGGACTTCAGTAACAGGTGAGTCCCTGTTGGGACCAGGAGCAGGAGAAGAGAGATGTCAGCTGAAGACAGAAGAAAAAAATCTTCACATTGTATGGAGGGCAAAGGACCATGGACTCCCAAAAGCCAGTTGAGGCAGGGAACTACCTGTACCTTCCTTCATGGTTTGTACAGGCCCAAAATAAAGAGCAATCAATGCTGGAATTTTCTGATGTGTGTGTGGTTGTGCCATAAGGATGTGGAGACCCTGAGTGATGCCCAGCCAGGGGCCAGGATGCACACTGCTGCTGTCAGCTGGGGCAAGTTCCCCCCAGGGAAGAGGGGTCCTGGAAAAAGCCTTGTGAGGGAAGGGATGGAGAGGGGTCCCGGCAGGGGCTGCCTGGCAGCACTGCCACGGGTGCTCCTCCTTTCCGCTGCCCAAACGCAATGGTCCCCTTTACTCCTAGGTAACTTCTGGCCTGAAGAACAGCTTGCTGTCCTTCACCCTTGGGGTAGGAACTAGCCACAGCTTGCAAAACCGGCGAGGTGCTCCTGGCGCTATTCCCCTCTGCTCGGGCGGCCTCCGAGAACACAAGTCATGATTGCTTGTCTCAACCCATCAGCCTTCCCCCTCCCCATGTGCGTGGGATGTTTCTGCTCGTGAAGGTTTTGCACACCCTCAAGGCTCTCACATTCATCTTGGAATAAAGCCTTCTCCCCTCTTTCCCTCCGTTCCCACTGTACGTGCAGTAACTTGCTGTTTGTTCCCTTGTAAAGACTGCAGAGTGCCTCCGAGCTTAGTTTGTGTCCAAAAAACCATCTCCTCTCTCCAGCAGGAGAAGGCCCATGATGCATCCCAGATGTTTGCACGTGGCAGCGGCCTCCAGACACTACAGATTACAGGAGGGAGATGGATAAGCAATCAGCAAATGCTTCTCCCCGTGCCCCTTCTCGGAGGCAGGGAAGTTTTGGCGCTGGCTCCATTTACCACACTGGCATATGAAACCTTTTAAACGTCACTCGGAGGCGTCTGTTTCTAGCCGTGGTTGTCACAGGAAGCTGGAGGGGGGTTGCAGAGCAGTTTCAGATCATTATATAAGATTCATCTTATATCTTCTCTTCGGTTACCTACTGCCGGCTCTGAACTAGCCCATTTCTGTCCCTTCAAATGGAACAAAGGCACTGGCTGAGACTGTTCTTGCCCCGCAGCTGCTGTTTGTGTGCTCAGTATAGCCTCAGGCTGCGCTCCTGGCTCTCTGGTTGCCTCCTTCTTCCCACCCTTGGATGATTTTTGGCAAGGACTGCTTTTTGGGGCCAAGTTTGTAACCAGCCGGCTGGAGCCCTCCTCCCTGGCTGATGCTGAGGCCCTGCATGCTGAGCTTACTTTAAGATAAATTGTTCTGTCTTGGGTTGCATTTTTTTATATGAAAGCTGTTAGGCCAAACAGGGTCTCCATGCTCCAATGACTACCTATGCTCAAGCCTAAAGACACTGGAAAGGGTGATCTCCTGTGGCGAAGCTGCCCACCTGCTTTCTTGTTTGGCATGCTGGCTGGGACGGCACTGTTCGGGCTGTCACTGCCCACGCTGGTGGCAAACAGCAAGGCTAGTGGGCGGGTGGACGCAGAAAGAGAACTCCTCTAACATAAAAAATTCCCATGTTTCATCAACACTGTGCTGGAAATAGGGAAGTGGCTTAAAAACTCAGCTTCACAGAGTCAGGCGAGAGGCTGAGCAGCTCACTAGAGATTTTTTTTCTTTTTATTTAGAGGTTGAAACCCTGGTCCACTCTCCCATGCTATCAGCAGCTTTGAATGAAAAACACTGTCATGCTCAGCTTCCCAGGATTAATGTATGCCAGGGCTTAACGTTAGTGGAAGCAGTAATTTCCCATGCACAAGGAGGGAGAAAAACCAAACAAGTAATCTATAGCGATCTCTTGTCGACGGCTTTTTCTGAGAAAAAGTTCATCTAATTCACATATAAATTCATATAATTTGTATCAACAAATTACTTGAGAATAGACTTTGATGAGGCAAATGGGAGGAGTCCCCCAGCCTGCACTTTGGTAGAAGGTAATTTCTACAAAATGCTGTCCCAGTGATACCTCGGATCCACTGGATGTGTGGAAGCAGCAAGGTAGGGGTGAATGTGGGAGGAATGGCATAGAGAATTTGTGGCACCCTTTTCCAAATAGGGTGACAAGCTCTGGTTTGTACTGATTCATAGGGGTTTTTTTGTGGCACTATTTATAAATCTGCTAACACTTCCTAATCGGTAACCCTAATGGCAAATTACAAAACCTTCGTGACCTGTATCTGAATTATTTGATGTATTTTCAATGGGGAAAAATAACCATTTTCTTGACTGATCAGAACAGCAAATGCTGGAGACTGTGCACTGATGGGAAATGGTGAAGCACCTAAGGTGAAACCTGTCTGGAGATTGCCTGTGGGGTTGGAGCAGACCTGGCTCTCGTTGGAGCTGACTTGGGAAAATCTACCCTCGATCTCCGCCCCTTTCAGGGAACTCTTCATGGGGTACCACAGGCGTTCTCAGAGGTGCCCATGCCATTGGCTTCAGATGTCCCCAAACACACATCTCCAATGGGCACCTGGGGAAGCTGTGGGGTGCCTGCGGGCTGTGGGGTCCTTCGGTGGGGGCTTGGTTTGGAGCCTGTCAGCGTCAGGCACAGGGCAGCTCTCCAGGGCAGCCAGGACACGTGGCTGTCACAGTGTTGCCCATCCCACATGATGAGACACTTCACCCACCGCAGAGCAACCTCCTCTGGAGAGCAGGTCCTGTATCATTCACCTCAGCTCCTACACCACTAATTTCTCCATCCTTCTCCTTTGTATTCATTTCTTTAGCCGCTCTAGCTGTCACATCTGCACACTTAGCAGCTGGTTTCACATTTTTAATTGCCCTCAGAGGGCTTCTTTGAGAGCCACACCTGCTTTTCTATGGGCCTTAATTTGTCACTGTCCAAACTGGAGCAGCAAGCATTTAAAAATCACTCTCTCTGACTGTGTTGTATTTCTTCAAATGTGTGATTAATTGCTGGGCCTGCATTCAGCTATTTCTGTGTAAAATAGTCTTTCTTTTGCTGGAAAGCTCCCCACAACATGGATATTAAATATCATCTTGTCAGTGGGACTTGTGTTTGCTCATCCCATTTGTTCTTGCAGGAAGAGGCTGTTTGAAATGCAAAGTGAAATCTCAGGGCTCTCTCTGTTTAGAGAAAATATTTTTTTAAAAGAGTTACTTATCTTTCTTAAAACTGTGAACATTTGAGATTAGGGCAGGAGGGGACCTTCCAGGTCATCTCATCCAGCCCCTGCAGTGGTGTAGGCCAGCAGATTGTATGATCCAGCTCATAAAGCACTTGAACTCCACCTTAAAAGACATTAAGCTTTTTTTTTTGTCTTCACAGCTTCTATGGGAAGGCTGCTTTAAAACTGCATTTTTAAGCCCAGAGTGATTTACTTATTAAATCCATGCTCAGAGCACTCCTCCGTGGCTGGACAAGGGGTGCTTTCCCTCTCTCTTTTCCCTCTGCCATCTGCTCAGCCAAAATGTGTGCAGGGCACAGGACATGGCCAGCCAGGGTTACTGCTCTCCCACTCCTGGGATCCTTGGGGACAGTTAATGAGCTGCAACCTGAAAATCACAGTGCTACATACTCTGGCAATAACAGAAACAAAGTCTTGTCCCCAAAACTGCACCAATACGGGGAAGACATGGAAGGAGTAACAAGGGAGAGAGAGATTTACAGACAGGTGGATGAATGGATGGATGGAGGGATGGATGGATGGATGGATGGATGGATGGATGGATGGATGGATGGATGGCTACTTAGGCAGGCAAATAAACACTTTTTAAAAGTTAATTTTTAATTTGCCAGAGCTTCCTTTTGCCCAGGTGTCATGTAGAGGGTGGGAGGCCCCTCCTGAGTCACTTTGTATGGCCATGGCTTCTAGGGGCAAAACCCACCCAAACAGGGGAGCACAGAACAGTGATTCCAATGCAGTGGATGTTTTAGCACCATAGGATGAGCAGCACGTTGGACTGCCAAAGAAAGGCTAAAACTGCCTGTTCTGGACATGTGGCTCAGTTATATACATTGACATGTGATGTGGCAGCCAGGAGCCCTCACATGGAGGCAGTCTGGTGTGAGTAGCAGGTCGGTGGGCATTCAGCAGGGATTGTGGCTGATCCCCACCCCTGGAAACCCTGCCGCCTTTGCCATGGCTGGTGCCACCTCCATGTCCCTTTTTCTATCCAGCCAGGGAGCAATGATGGTGTCTTCAGACGATTTTGAAGCTTAATTAATATTAACCAAGTGATATATATATAAGTGCTGAGTAATGTTTTAACATATTATTAATGTCTCTGTCTTGAGAACAACAGAAGGCTGCTCAAAAGCAGTCAGAGTGCCCACTCCCGCAATCAGACTGTGCAGGAGATGCCCACGTGGTCCCAGAAGAGGATGCTGATGTCTGGGGGCCAGCTGCCTGTGACCTCTCAGCACAGGACACAGGGGCAGACCCCATGCACACACTGGCGCCCCTGGCTCCCAAAGGCTGCTACAATCCTGTTATTGAAATGTCCTCTTTGCTGTGGCTGAGTGAGGAATGAAACGAGCTCCCTGGAGCTCAGCTAAGCCCTGATCTGTGCTGATGCAGGAGGTGGGTACCACATCTCCCCTTGCCTCAGCCCTCCTCGCTGTTTCCTAGCTGTCTTTTATTGCTTTAATTAGAGTCCCCCTGAGCTGACGAAGGCTCAGAGTCCTCCTGGGAACTGCTGGGACAGCCTCACCCGAGGGTGCGGTGCTTAATCCAGAGCGAAACTGCAAGTGGAAGGAGTAACGGGGCAAGGAGTTGCATCGCCCATCGCTGCTGCTCTCCGCTCCCTCTTTTGCATCCGAGTTTTGTTTCCCACTAGTGGGATCAGGCTGTAATAACAACAAAAGCAGCTCTACAGGCAGCCCAGGTCCTCTCTATTTGGAAGAATACACAGCTGATTCCTGTCAAGGGTCATTAAGGGCCATATAAACATCCACGTCTCACTCAAGTTAGGGCAGAAGCAGGCAGGAGACTTGTTCAGGAGACTATACAGAAGCAGCAGGTTTGAGGGGGACCCCCTTGGTGATGTGGGAGGAGGAATTGATCATAGAGGAAAGGGTAACAAAAAGAGAATTAAAGGAGAGAAAGACAAAAAACTGCCATGAGAAACACAGAATAAGAGAAAAATCCTAATTTTTACTTTGCTGGCTACACCCCTCCTGCCTAAAATTTACTGATTTCTTCCAGCCCTGCTACTGAAATCACCCCATTTTTTTTCAGTAAGGCCATGTTTTTCTCTCCTTCTCTACAGGGGATACTCCTCTTTATCCATGGTGACCTCCATATAATTCAAATTTTATCAGAATAATCTATCTAGCTATAAACATCTGTAGGAAGCTTGAGAATGATGGTGTTCAGTCAACTGTAATTCTGAAGTGTCCTTGTTTTTGAGTGCTCCACAATAACCTTCCTTTAATGTAAATGTGTTTCAGTACCTATACAAAATAATGTTTTTCCATGTAGGTGAAAATTGTCTTTCAAAACACCTATTAAAGGCTCATTATGCTAAAATGGAGGGTTTCAAACTTTTCCCTTTATTAGGCCATATTTTCTTTTAAAATTCCCATTAGATTTGCAGCTGCCTTCTCCCTGTGCTGCAGCCTTGGAGGGAGAAGGAGGAGAGGGAAATGTTATGCTGAGCTTTTCCCAGTGCCCAGAGCTTATTCGGTTTGCATCTCCCCCTGAGGTGTGACAGATGTTTTGACTTCTACTGAGCAGCTAGAAGACAAGGAAGGTGGCCAGCACTATGAAATCACCTCATTCACCCCTTAGTTGTAATGCCCTGCTACTTATGGAGGGGTCTGGGCAGCATCTGGACCGGTGGGAAAGTGTCTCTAGGGGGCTGGAGTCTGCAAGGGCAATGTGAGCTGCATCCCAAGGGATGCTGGAGGGCCTCTCTGATGAGCCCTGGCCAGTTGCACCATTTACACAGCTGCCAAGATCATTGTGAAAATGGTCCAGCTTATTTAGGTGGAAGATTGCCATTTCTGGCATCACTATGTGGAGCTGACCGAGCCGACTCCCACACTGTTGCCATTCAGGCAGCCCCTTGGCACCCTCCTGTTCGCAGGACCCGTGTTGGTGGGACACAGGGGAAGCATCTCTGGTCAGACTGTGGTGGTGCTGCTAGTTTAGAGGGAGTCCTGCTGTGCATTAAAGGAATCACTAGTGTACCTGTGCTGCTTTCCCAGACTTGGCTTCTCCTCCATTGTCCACTCCTTGCCCTTGTGTCAGTTAATGTAAGGAAAACAAGATAAATTCCACTGAGGTATGGGGACTTATTTCTGTTAAATCAATCTGTTCCATGAATGTTGTTTTCTGTTTGTGGAGCTTAAAGCAGGAGTAGGACCCCTTGTCCTCAAGGCCCTTGGTATTGGTTTTGGAGGTCTCGTTGCCATTTGCACCACCCCGTGCTGGTAAGTGGGGTGTACTGTGAGGGCTCTGGGAGGCCCAGTCTGTGTTGAACCCTGGGACCAGCGATGATGCACCCGACTTCTGTGCCAGCAGCTGATGCGATGGTAACAAGGTGGGTTTGGAGACGTGGGTCCGCAGAGAGCATCCAAGGCTCAGCTCTAAAGAGCAAAATGGCTTGGCATGGCTATTTGCTAGTGTCAATTACACATCCCTGGATGGATGTTCAAAAGGTTAAATGTTGAAATACATCTGGAAAAAAAAGGACTGCGTATACAAGCTACTGTATCTCGTGTGATGTATTTAATGTCCCTAATTTACATGATGACAACTTTGCCATTTCTAAACAATGTTATCATTCATCTTTCTGATGATTAATCAGCACAAGTTTCAAACACTGTTTATCACACTTTGATGCAGCAATCAAACAAGAAAGGCAAGGTGTTACAGAGGTGGGTTTTTTTTTTTTCAAAAATCTTACAGTATTTACAAAAAGTTGCATATTTTTTTTCTAACAGCATTCTTAGAATTATTCACTCATTCGCAATCAGTCATTGTACAAAAATGTCATTCAGAAATAGGTTTTACAATACACCCACCTCCATTGCATAGTATGCAGAAAAATAGACCAGAGTCAAGATACTTGATTTTTGAATGACAGTGTGAATTGATTCAGAGGTACAACATTTCTGTGGAAGAAAGATGCACTTCTCAAAAAATAATCAGCTGTAGTTCTCCTGAACCTAAGGAGCTTCTTGTGGGTCTACTATCAAATTTCCCTTTTACAGTTCAAGTATCTTTTGAGGTGTACTGCCCTAAACGTAGTGCTGGCATTAAGGTCAAACAAATCATATTACAATTAAAAGATTTATTCTACAGTATTTGCATGTGGACACTGACAGTTACACAAAGTAGTTCCAGGGATCAGTGTTGGTTTTGTGTGTCATGGCCCCTCCCTGGAACAACTCAATGGATCCAATTTGTTATTTCCAATTTCTGCTTGTATAATTGAGAATCTGAATATACCCTTATACTTTGAGGACCTTTTGTCCCCTAAAAGGACCTTGGGTTTTTTTTCACTATAAGAGTTAAAATGGCAGGCTGTGAAGGGATTAGCAGGCACTGACTGTATCTATCTTGTTGATTTTCAACCAAAACTTGTTAATTTAATAATTTGGTTATTTGTATACTGATTTTTTTTTTCTTTAAAAATGTGCTCCAGTGAATTCATTGAGCCTGGTCCATTAAAGAGCAACAGGGAACTCTGAACAATAGGTGCTTGTTTTACAGCTACTGCAAATGCTTCGAAAGCACTAAATTGCCTTTTATACTGAACGGTCTAATAACAAAGACTGATTTTCTCCCTTTTTTTCCCAATTGATTTGATGGTTCACTTGAGCTTTAAAAGCACATTACATAAATCTTTACAGCTATTACAGAAGTCTTTTGTCAAGTTTAATTTGGTGTTGGGTTGTTGGTTTTTTTTTCCCATGGTGTAATCATTCACCCTTAAACTCACTGTACCCCACATACCCAGATGGTGCTTGACTCTAGATCCATAGGAATAATAAGTTCTAGAGGGATCTAAATCTTTCCAAAGGCAGTTTGTCACGGAAAGCTCCTGGTTCAGAGGTATATCAGAAAAAGCGCTGAGCACTCCCAAAGGCATTGTTAAAGGCCACAGCCTCCCAAAGAGGAAAGGACACTTGGCAGGATCAGACCCTTACAGCCCTGTTCTGGATGAGCTTATTTCACAGTAGAAATTTATTGATGTAAAAAGAACATCTATCTAATGACCCACCACGGCATCCATCCATCCATCTATCTATTCATCCATCCATCTATTCATCCATCCCAGTGTGTGCCACCAAGGACTGTGACAACTCAACGATTTAACAATTAAGTGAAATTAGTCTCCTGAGCTAACAGACCATGGTGCTGGCTTTGCCACCAGCCCTCTGTTGAACATTGCCCCAAGGTGGATTCATGGATGTGCTGGAGTGAATGAGTAGGGGAAAATCAGGATTTTCAAGGATTTAATATGTCTGCCATGTTGATGTTTTCAGGCTTGGATTGTCCATCTGACGATGTCCATCCTCTTGCTATTTAACTTTACCCTTACAACTTTGTTTGGGCTTGTGGAAATGTTAGCTAGGATTTACTGGGAGGATGGGCGATCCATTGGTGCAGACCTCTCTCCCTGCTGCGAAATAAGGGGGAATGTGCTGCTAACTGGACAGAGGCACAGAGAGCAAGAGAAGATAGAAAAGCAGTAAGTGTTGAAAAACCTTCAGAAACACAACGGGGTACCAAAATGCAAAATCTGAGCAGATGGTATTATCTTCACCAGGAAAAGCAGAGAGGCTGTTAAATGCCAGGACTCCTCTTCCTACTTTCTTCTGACCCCTGTGTGTCCAGATGCCTTTTCACTTTCCTCCTGTTTTTGAAATGGAAGGTTTCTATTGTTCTCCGCTTTCCCAGCCATCCCCTTCACTGGGGTCAGTGAGGAAAGCCTGGCCCCAGAGGCATGCAGGGCCAGGGCTCACTTTGGGGAAAATGAAGAAAGAAAGGCTGAGAAAAGTTGGATGCTCTCACTGCTCTCCTGCTGATCTGCCTCTTGGCATGACGACCACTCAGCAAAGAGCTTGGCTCTTTTAAGCACCTGTTGGTATAGGCTGGGTTTTTTTGGCACTGTAGGGAGAAGATGAGGCTCTGCTGGAGATGGAGGAGTAAACCAGAAAGAACACAAACATACAGAGGTCTGTCTCCACCCCTGAGCTTCTCAGCACCAGGAGCCAGGGTCATCCTCTGAGTTAAAGATGCTGGGGTAAGTTGTGTTCAAGGCTCAGAGATCTCCACGTGCACTCACCAGAAAATTTTGCAGATAGCTGGCCAGGATTCTGCTCTTGTTACCAGTGCTGTAAATCCAGAGTAGCAACACCAACTCTGCTGGCTGTGTTTAGAGCAGCACAAAGCCTGGCTTCATGTTATAGCTGCTGTAAAAGCAGGGTGGGTCAGATTTGTGCCTGGTGGATCACGATGGAGGAGTGGGGCAGCACTTTGTTAATGAAGTTATTATTCAAATGAAGGACTTTAAAAAAAAAAAAAGAAAGAAAAGAAAGAGAAGGATGGAGTTGCTGGTGACAGTGGCTGGCTCTGTTTGGGGATCACAGTAAGGAGATGTGCTGGGCAAGCAGGGCGAGCAGAGCTAGAGCCAGGGCGCAGCTGCCGCAGGCGGGGAGCGGTGCCAAGGGGGCCGTGTTTCGGAGCATGCACTCCACCCTGGACCAGGAGCCATTGTTGGGCAGCGGCTGTATTCCTGCCAGCCTGCACATGATGTTGTAAACATCCACGGATCTGATGGGAGGTGCTCGGAAGTTGGATCGGAAATCTGCAGGGAAAACAGGAAATGAGAGGAGTTGGCGTTATACGGCTTGGGGATTAGCTCCAGAAACATGGGGCACTGTGGGGCAACCCAGCTCAGCAAAACCATTTTAAATGCTTTAATTCGTTATTTTTACTTCTAGTCCAATTTTATTCTAAAAACTAAAATAGAAAAAATAATTAAGTTATTAAGTACAGGAGCTACTTTACTGTGTACGCTTGGTAGAGTCAATAGCTTGAAATAATTGTACTGCACATTCTGCTTTGCTTTCTGTGATTGCAGCCCAGTGCTCGGCAATGTTTTCCACTGATGAAGTGGAAACCAGGGGTTTTGCATCTGCCCATCAGACAGGTGGTTGAGGGATGCTGCAGCCCTCCCCAAGAAAATGCTCTGTGCTAGTGAGGCTGGATCCACCAACAAAAGGAGAATTCTTGTGTTTCAAATAGAATTAAAAATTTTGGCCAGTCTTAGAAAACAAGGCAAAGGGGCAGAGTTACTGTGCTGGGACATTGGAGAGGGGCTGACCAAATCCCTACATGTCTCTCTGCCCTGTTTCTCCAGCTCTAAAACAGATCCAGAGCTAGAAACTCAGCATCCCAGCCATAGTGAGGAAATTCTGCCATCTATTTGTAATTCTGGGGCGTCGCGGAGTGCCACATCAGGGTCCTGATGTGCCAGGGCTGCAGGGATGCTGGAGCAGGGGCTGCGGGGCTGTGAGGGGAGAGGGACACCAGGGATGGTGGCATTGTACCTGGCCCATATGCAATGAAGAAGGCTCTCATGTCCATGAGCTCATTGTCGTAGCCATGCCAGCCGTTCTGCCAGGCCTCCTTCCTTCCTGTCCCGTTCTCCCAGAAGGGCAGCTTGTCCCTGCTCTGGGCGACAACAGCACATATACAGATATACTATATACTTTGTAATTGTTTATTATTTCTACTCTTTCACCCCTACTATATACTTCCTGTTTATTATTATTATTTCTTCTCTCTGCTTGTTTTAGTATTTAAGCAGTGGGATTCCTTCCAGGGAACACAGGCTCAGACTTAAGACAGTCCCCTTCTCCCTGGCATAGACCACTCTCAGTTTTCTCTCCCTGCTCAGTGTCCATGCTTTAATAATTTGTCATCACAATTCTTGTTTTTCCTTGCCCATATTGCACTTAAGACAGACTTTTAAATTCCTTCCTTGCTTTCCCCTGCTCCATATTAACAGCTCTTCCCAGACTGCCTACAGCAGTGCCATACCCTGGCCCGCTCAGAACCAGCCGTCCCTAGGGGCTGCTCAATGTGCTGGCCCCTCTCCATCAGTTTCTCTTGTTCCATGCTCCCTAGGGACAGCAGCAGGCAAGACACTCCAGATATCCCCAAAGCTACAGCAGGAATTTCACTTAGACAAAGAACATCAACTGACAGTTCATTAGACCTCTGGCATTAATCTCTGATGGTTACAGAGAAGGAGCTACAGTTCCCTAAAGCAGCAAGGTCTGGGCTTCACGCTCTGTCACTGGAGCACAGAAGATGCCCCAACAAAGTCTCCCACATTCCCACCCTGGGTGAGTGGTGCTGCAGCCCCTGCAGATGGTGAGTATCCCTTGCATTTCTTCATACAAAATAGTCAGCAGATGTACCAGATAATTAAACAATTTTAGCCGACAATTTAAATCTCTTTCCTTGTCCCCACCTATTTCACTGACAGGACATGGAGCAAGCCAAGGAGAAAACAGAGGCCTTCCCTTCTTCCTGCCATAGCACCTCCTTACACCATGGCTCTGCTTACTGCAGTTCCCAGGAACAAATTGTCAATGGGCTGCTGCTCGCTGTTACACAACCTGTACGGCACTTGTTAGCATCAGCTCCAGACAAGCCAAGTCACGTCTAACTTGCAGTGTTTCTTTGGCACTATCATGACATTGATGAAGCTAAAGCTCTTCATGGTCCCGTCCAGTGTTGTGTGCTCAGCTCTTCATGGTCCTGTCCGATGTTGTGTGCTCAGCTGCTTCCCCAGCAATATCCAAGGCAGGAGGCAGGTGCCTTTCCATCATCCACCCACACACTAGGAGATACCTATTTGCAGCTAGGTGTGAAGTCAAAGGCACAGCCATTTCCATTATTTTTTCTGCTAGTTGGGTCAGAAAACCCATTATGTTCTTTCACAGCTGTGACAGATGTCAATTTTTCATGCTCAGCCTAAGCTTGGGCTAGCTCTGCTGCTCAAAGGTGACTGAAGCAGGCAAGGCTGGGATTGCCGGTGCTGGACTTCTCCCTGCATGTGTGTGGTTAGAAACAGCAGAGCAATTGTTCCCTAAAACTTCGGAAAGTACCTGGGATGGGGACAGGCTGAGCACACAGCCCTGAGGACTGACGCCTTTGTTGCACACAGAAGAGCAGCTGGGGGAAATTCTGCTCAAAGGATGGGGCCCACTTGCTCATGGGGAGGGAACAAGATATTAGCAGACCAGCTTCAACACAGCCAGAGGTGTGTGAAATCTCTCCTCATCCTGCTTTAACCAAAATGTGGACTGGCTTTTGTCCTATGCTCCTTGCTGGGAAAAAGCCCCAACTTTCCAGATGCATCCCCTTTGTCTCTCCTGAAAAAATATAAATAAAATCCCCAAACCCCCCTTTTTCAAGCAGCTTATAGCTATCCACTATCTGACGGAGAGTTAAAACACCCTGTGAGCATGATAGGGAAGAGCTGAACGTCCTTTCTCCAGTGGTTTGGGCAGGAAGTATAATAGAAGGCTCAATTAGTGCTTTAAAAATATGACAGGAAACTTTCATTTTCACATCCCATTCACAGATAATGAAAATGTACCGAGGAGAAGGAAAATCTGACAGACTTAATGAGAGGACATTCTTGAAAATCAGAAACAATGGGAAGGAATGGGCAGAGAGACAGAAATAATTACCATAGCAGCAGTGTTTGCTGCACTGTTATTAAGGTTTGTCAGAGTTTCAATGATTTTTTAAAAGTACTTTTTTTTTTTAGAGAATATGTAAAAATGTTCTGCATTGAGCTTCTGTACAAAAGAGTTTAGTTGTAATTTTTAAAAATCATTTCGGCAAAAATGTTGCAGATTCCTACTTTATGAGTCTGAATCTTAACTCCAGCTTTTTTGTAATTTTTTTTAGCAGAAACTTGGTGCTCACCCATCTCTACTCAAAAGCAATTGGTTTTTTTTAGAAATGCATTTTTATTCAGCTGTAGAAATGATTATCCTAAAAAGTCAGGTTGGTTAGTGAGAAATGTAGTGGCGTGGACCGTATTGAGCAAAACCTGTATCTCTGAAGGTCATGAAAGAAGATGCTCACCTGAGTTACAGTAACCTGTGAGGCAGTGTGATCTAATGGCAGTGCTGGGACACTATTAAAAAAACAGGACTCCTTGATTCTGTTGCCACATTACTGACTTAATATATGCCCTTGGGAAATCACTTAGTACTGCTCCTCAATTTACCCACTTATAAGATACGCAAATTGCCTCACACCCCAAAGCTGTGATGGGTTGCAGTTAATATCTGTAACATGGAGATGCTCAGTAGCAGTACAAATACAAAATAATAATTAATAACAATAAGTACAACAATAATATTCTAATGACAAAGTAAGTTGGTATGAAAAAAATCTCTTCATGTGCAAGTCTAATAAATTCTCTGCTAACTAGCTCTCAGATTTGCATTGTGTGCATGGTGTATCTCTGAAAAATAAATTCCCAGTCTGACCCTTTTGAGATGGGATGGCTTGGGAGAAATGGGGCATTTTTAGGACAGTCTGGTAGGAAGGAAGCCAGGCTGAAGGAAAAGTTGCCACAAAGTACAGCTGAATGGAGGAATGGTAAGGTTTTGAAATGGAAACACTCTTCTTGTGTCTGAGATGAAGGTCTATGGGCAAGGGGAACAGGAGTAAAGCAGCAGAACTGGAATGGGAATAGAAAAACTCCTCCTGCTTTATGACAAGAACTGTTTTTACTATTTAACTTTGTCTACCTTCAGCATAGCTGCTACACCTCTAAGCTCTTTCAAGCACACAGCAATATTTGGTGTTAGCATTGTAGTCAGCCCAAGTAAATGATGTAATACTTTAATTCAATGCCCAGCATAGAACTGTACATTTTTCTTATTGTTTTCTTATATTGCACCTTTTCACATTCATGTCTAAGTATTTTGCTTCTATACTTTACCTCAACTATGAACCATCCTTCCTCGGCCACAAGAGTTAGAGGGGACACAAATTTTCCTTTTTTGTAGAAAAACCTGTCTGGAATATCCTGTATGTTATAAACGTCCATGTGTTCCACAGCTTTCAATTTTTTGTATATCTGCAAAGAACACAAGTGTTAGGACACCATATGGCTGCAGAGAGCATGCACACACGTATGGGTGCCTGGAAACACCTGAATTTGTAAAATGCCTAATCTCCTTTAATGGCTCATCATCAGCATATTCAAACTGGGGCTTTGCCAGTCCAAAGATAACATCTGTGCAAAACCTGCTCATATGGTTTAGGAGATTTTGAAAACTTGATCCTAAACACATAAGAATGCAAGAATTAATGTATCATATATATTTATAATGTGCTCACTCACAAATGTGTGTATATCAACCTGCAGAGACAGACCAGCAGGAACCAAATCATCACAGAAGACAGTAAGCTCCAAGTGATGAAGGTTGCTCAAAATCACCATATGGACGGGGTACAGATGCAGAAAAGGGATATTGCCTTTGGCCTTTGCCACTAGTTCCCTCTATATGTTCTTGAATGAACAATTAATGTCACCTCACCTATGTTTCTTACACTTGCTCAGTCAATCCCTGTCAAAGGGATTGATAGTGCTTAGTTATCTGCTTCATAAGGATGCTGTGAGATTAACCAGCCAATGCCTGCAGCTCTGAAGCTGTGAAATGCCATACAAATGGTTTATTAATATTAATCATACCATCTGGAATAAAATCACATAAATGTGGTTAAAACCCAAATTATTCAGGAAAATAATTAAAATGCCTAAAAAACATGTTCATGTGCCATAGAGGAGGTGGTTATTGGTGTCCCCAGAGCTTATATCACTCTTTTGCTTAAATATAAATAATCTTCAGGAATAAATAGCAAAAAAAGCAACAAGAATTAAAGGTCCTTCACTAGCCTTTTAAGCAAAGTCCTTCTTCCATGTGTGATGTTTGTATATGTGTGCAAGAGATTTGCACTGATGTGCAGTCGCCATCAGGAGGGCACTGGGGTGGGATGGCAGGACTCACCCTGACCCCTACCACCACAACCTGGACTAGAGAGTGGTCCTGGTGTTTCATGAGTACTTCTGTAACTTCAAAACAGAACAACTCTTACATATGATACCACTATGTTATGATACAACATAAGTCCTAAACATGTCTCTTTAAAGTGAATTAAGAATAGAGGAACCTGGCTGTTGAGAAATTGAAAATCAACTTTATTTTGCTTGAAAAAGCAGCACTCCAATAAGAAGTCCTAAAAAGAAATGAAGGAAGAAAATCAAACCATGGTGTGAGGCATTGCATTTTATTCTCCTTAGGGATATTAGGCTGTTTAATGAGAGAGAAGCATGTGCTTAAGAGCTTTGACAGATGAAACCCCATGTCTGTGTGAAGTCACAACTTATACGCTTGCCCTTGTTTGAAGGTCTGGCCTACAAAAATAGGGATCTCTGAGTTAAGGCTGAGGAGAGCATATAGAAATGCTCTGATCCCCTGCAGGAACTTTGAGTTATAGGCTTGTGCGTGCCTCTAAGACAGCTTTCAGTTCTGGCACTGATTTGAAATGTTCACATATCACAGCTATACAGTTCCTGGAGAGCCTCTTTGGGTGCAAAAATTAGTAAATAATCTCTTAAAAAAAAAATGCGCAAGCTACAACATACTGGAACTGGCTAAAATATAATATAGAAAATAAAATTATTGACCCAGAGCATGGACTGCCAGTTTGGTACGTTCCCTTATCTATATTCTGAGGACAGAAATAATGATTTCTCAAGCATTGGTTTCTCGTTAAACGATAATGTAGTAGTCTATTAGTTACAGATGCTGCATTTTCATTCTTTTTAAGCGGTTTCCAATTTTTTTTCTGTATTGTTTTGATTTGTCTCTCAAAATCCTGTGGTTCTAGCCTTGGGCTTTTATGGTTGATTCGATCCAACATGCTTATTCATCAAAATTTTTCAAAGGAGAATATTGTAAGAAATTTATTTTTTTTACTTCTCATCTAGTGGAGTTAATTCCTCAGACTCTGTAGGAGTTTACTGGACCTGACCTCCTCCAGATTATTTGAAAATCCCAGCAAGAGTGTCAATAAATTGACTAATATATATATATGAAATCCTAAAAATTGATTTTGAGCTAAAATCTTTTAACTATTTATCAGAAGCATGTAGTGTGGGGGTTTGAAAGCACATATCTGTGCCAAATAATGGTGAAAGATCATGCTTTTTAATTTGCCTGGTGTGACTTTTCTTCAGAAACCAGCATCACAAAAGTGTCATGGGATCCAAGTCTGACTCCTGGTAAAAGCCTCAGAATTATTTTTACACACATCTCTGAGAGTGGAATTTGTGTTAGGAGCAAACAAAAGACACAATTGTCAAAAACCAAGGAAACACAAAACCAAATAAATATGAATGAGCTGTGCTTACCTCTGCGTGCTTCTCTGGAGCTGGCCAGAGGCTCACCACAGGACCTCGGTCCTTCATTTGTATGGTATCACTCATATTGATATAGTTTTTCAGCTCAATCACTTTGTCTGCCCAAGAGATGTCTGTCATCCCGTGATCGGAGAAGAGGATGACGTTGAGGTCGTGCTGAAGGCCCTTGCTCTGGGAAGCGAGTGCATGATAACTGTTACCGTCAGGTAAGCGTTTCACACCATCTGTGCCCGCTGGCAAATTGTAAAACCCATTAGACCTCCACTGATTTAGTGGAAGTTGGCCAGAAGGAGCATGGCCACAAATGCTTAGCCACCACCTGTAATGGTGGACATCCACTTGCTGCCCTGGAACAGCCTGAGAAATTAGCGCCAAAGAGAGATTTGCCAAAATAAATCCACCCCCCGCTAAATAACCAAATGCTACATTCCAGTCCCACAAAGCAGTTGTCCCAGCTGGGCTTAGACAGGATTTTATCCTACTGTTCTTCATCTGTAGGCCAAAATGGATGGGGAAGAGAAACTTTGACACGGTACCACCTGTGGCAAGGGTGTTTCCCTCTTCTGCCCCCAAACACAATCACTTAGCATTAGAGCTTTTCTAATTTAGTGAAACTGGAAATACATTTTTCCTCTCCTCACTGACAAACGTGAAGAACGTGCATTTATCATTGTCAGGAATATTCATAGAATTGGCATTTACCCAGAAGCTTGGTATCCTCCTTTTCTCACTGCAAAACCATTTAGATAATGTATTTTAAAACAAAGTTTAAAGTACAGAGTTCTGAATAGTGCCATAAAAAAAACTACTGTAAAAGTTAATTGTCTGAGTCCACAAACCTTGGGAAGCAAGCAGTTTTGCTCCGTTCACCTACTATAAATCCCAGATGGCAACACAAGTCATAAACAGAGCAACATCTCCATTGGTTTATGGCTTCCCGGGGCTTTTGGTATAATAATCCACTGGGAAGATTATAACGCCATCGACAAAAACAGCAATCAGGGGAATGGTACCTTGACTTCCACGTGGTCTCAGCAGCCTCTCTTTCTCAGGAAATAAAAGCTTACAGCCAGTGTACCCCGTTAACATGCATTAAATGGACTCTTGGCAGTGCCACAAAGAGTGGCTTTAAAAGCCTTTCGCAAACACACCCTAGAGTTGGGTTTTTGGAGGCCACTCACCTTGATGAGTGTGAGCATGTTGCTCAAGGCTTTGTCCACCTCCTTCAAAGCACTTTTCCGCTGCTGGGAGGAAGGGCCGTAGTGGTGGCCTTCCACGTCGATGCGCTCGTAGTACACTGCGGCCATCTCGGCGCTGCCATTGCTGCAGGTGGGAGGGAGGGTAGGAGTGAGAGGTTGATGCACATGGAGACAGACCTCTGGCTGCCAGTGTTGTTGTCCTCACCAGAAAACCCTGTTTTCTGCTTCCAGCCTGTGCTTCCCTACCCACATGGCTGGGCTCATTATTCATGCCCAGAATCTCCTGAGTTTGCTTGCATCAGAGGTGCCAGGTAGACACTGCCATGCACAAGCACAGGCTGGCCTGGCAGCCCTCTACTACCTCTTCAAATTAGGAGGACTTTTCCTTTAATGACAAAGAAATACCAATTTCTGTGCTGAATGCCCTTATTAAAAGTGTTGTTGGAATTACCAGTTAAATGTGCTTTAATTAAAGTTTGGCACTTCTGGCTTTCTCCTGTGTGAGGTCTTCCAAACCACTGAGGTCAACTAAGGATGGACACTTCCACAACCTTGCAAAATCCTGAGTGGTATGAATTAGGGTGAGATTTTACATGGGGTATTTATTCAGGACTATGACCAAAGAGAAACTAAGGTGATCTCAGAGTTGCACAAGTTTAGCTGATCACATGTTTCAGCACTGAATACCCTCAGACTAATTAGTGGGTGTTGCATGTACTTCAGTGCTTAATTACATTTTCATGACCACTTTACAGTTCACCGTAAAGCCCTCTGAGAGCAGTCATGTGGATAAAATCGCAACTCTATGCTCATGAAGTTCAAACACAGTCTTTTTCTACTGTACTTAATATATGACAGGGTGTGCCATCCATAATACATGCCCTCATCCAGATCAAGATCCCTATAAAAAGACTTTGTGTGGTGTCCTGACAGGTCCAGCTTCTCTGATTAAAAGCACTCGAGTAGTCTGGTGTAATGAGTGAGACAGAAGAGAAAAAATCAGAGGTAAGTGACTGACTGAATGAATTAGGGTCTGTCATTTGCATTTGTAAGCTTGCTGGAGGCCTCAGAGGAGCAGTCCTCTCCACTGCTGACCCTTCACAATGGTGTTCTTTCTCACTTTTCATGATTTTAAAACCATTCAAATGAAGCAAACCTTCCTCCCCCCAATTTCCTTTTAAGCGTTACTTTCCATCTATATTAGGTGTAAATTCAGTTCTAAAATTTAACCCTTAATTTTTATGTTACATATACACTCATTGAACCTACTGAAACAGTTTTCTTCTGCTGCAGTGCCTGTATTAATTTGCTACTTAGACTGCTTTTTGTCTTCTCACCTGTAACTAAATGATCACTTTGATCAAGATAAAAGCTAAGAAAAAAATTTATTGCATAAACCAAGTGGTCTTATTTAGGCTGTGGTGAGATTTCTCAGTGAGGGCTCAGTGCTGTAAGGAAAAATCTTCAATTTTGCATGACTTCAGTGGGACAAGCCCTGGTTTTGTGGCATGCTTAAGAGTTCGCAGGATTGCCTACAGCATATCCAGAAATTGTAAGACTGAATTTGACTTTGTTTCCATTTTTTTTGCCTGTTTTCCTAAGAAAACATGGCTTGCACGGGAGAAATAATCTGTCTTTCTGACTGTGTGTTAGTCCTATCTTCTTCCATCACCAGTGATTTTCAAAAGAAATGACTAAGGAAAGCATGATGAAGAAAGCTGGACAGCATCCATGGGAATATTAAAAAGGGGTTTATATTTTATCAACACCACGCAAACTTCATGACACCTGTCCAGGAAGGTGGGTAGATTTCAATAGCCATTAAATTATAGCTCTGGAAAAGACATAAGGGAATTTTTAGTTTTACTTGCCAAAAATGGGTGCTTGACTTAGTTTTGAGTATTTTTGATCTAAATAATGGTCTCAAAATACCTGTTTGAAGAGACTGAAGAATATTCCTGAAGGATGGTTTCCTTTGGTTGCAAGAGGAACTCAGTAGCTCCCTGGTGGGTTAGGTACTCTTGCCCTCCAAGAGGGCATTGATAAAACTCCCTCTACCCTGTCAAAGTTAAGATGGGTCAGGACATTCCCATGCCCAAACTCAAGTTAACCCCCAGGCCACCATGCCACAACAAAGGGCTTGCTCTCTCTACTCTGGAGTCCCTGTAAGGTTTGCTAATGGCGAGAGCGTTAAGTGCAGCTCGTTAACCACTAATACCTGCCATTAGGGCAACTGAGCAAGGCGCTGCTCCAGGCGACAGACTGCCCTTGCCACAGGCTGCTTTCCCACAGGAAGCTAGCGCCAGCCTCAGCCTAATAGGCTTCTTCAATTAGCTGGGGTCTGGAAAGGAAACACACTGGATTTGCCAGCCTTTGAACAGCATCAAGAGTCAGAAGCTCTTGCAAAAGATGCAGATGGCAATAAAATGCAGTTCAAGACTCTTCTACTCAGAGATGCTAACTCTTGCTAAATGAATATGCCTACAATGAAGGCATCTCAGAGATTTTACTTCTTACGGACTGGCCTAGCAGCACTGAAAATTGTTGGCTAAATTTTAAAGGAGTAAACAAAGAGGACAAATGTTGGGGGGAAAGGAAAGAAAGGATAAGGAAAATTTACCTGTTTTTTTCTCTGTTCATTCTCTACTCTTCTTTCTTACTGTATGTCCCTGAAGCATTTCCAGCCCAAGCCATTCTATGATTTACACCCACAACTGATTATTAATTTTATCAACGATCATTCCTTTCTCCTCTTTCCTACCTTGCTACAGACAGGGCACTTAGTTTCAAGGAAAGGAACCCAGGCAGAAACTGAGGTGGGAATGGTGTGTAAATGGACACCAGAGATGAGACCTCCTGCAGATCCAGCACCATCTAGAGGATTTGGGCTCTTCAGAAAGCTGTAGCTGGTGTTTGTGGCAGACATTGTGGTGGCAGGGATTTGCTCTTTTCTTGAAATCACCACCTTTCACCTCCTGTGAGCTGCCCCACCAACACTCTTGTATCCCTGCCCTTTTCTTCTTTCCCACCAAAGGCCAGAGCAAGTGGCCTTGTGACTCAGGGTGAATTAGCTATTGAAATTTTTTCAGTGGGCTCCAGGTGCTCAAAAGAACAGCTCGAAAGGCTGGAGCTTTTAACAGTTGCTTTACTTTTGTGTTCACAATTGCAAAGCTGCAATCTGTCCTGAGCAGCCCTATGCACTTTCCTTCACAGAAACCAGACAAGGAGTTTCAGGCACATCCTGATCCAACCCCAAATGATACCTGGCCATAAAGCTTTCCACAATAAGTCTGGGTTTCCACCAGAAGTCGGAGCTGGTGGAAATAGAAAACTGCTACTCAGTTTTCTATTACCTTCTTTATTCACTGAATTAAAAGCATTGCAGAAGCTCCAGAAAGTCTCCTCTGGCACATATGAACTCGTGTCATATGCAGATAGCTTTCTTAAAATATAAGCTAAATCATTTCAGGATCAAATGTTCAGAGACAGCTTCTCTTTAAGTCCTGTGCTGTAAATGACACTGTGATTTGTAGGCATCTGCTCTGCAGGATCCAATGTGCAACTGAGAGCAACAACTCTAGCAGCACTCTCATCATTTTGGGGCCTTCATTTCAAGGACAAGCAACACTCAGCATTTGAATATAAAACTCTTCACATTCAAATCACTATGGCAGTTTGCAAGTAGGAAATTAGAAGTGCATCCTAGGATTGGATAAATTACAGAATCAACAAGGTTTTAAGAGAGGAAGCTTAGTTATAGCTAAGGTAAGGCATTGGCTTTGCACGTGGTGGTGCAGTCTTCCCTGATTTTACAAGGTACATGGAATTTTCCCTTGTTAATGTTTGGATGAGAGATGGTGGAACTGGAAAGCTGGGGGTAGAGCATACAGTTTTCCTAGGAGCTGGCTGAGAGATAAATTCCCATCATTCCTATCAGTTGGACTAGATGACCATTGTAGGTCACTTCCAACCATTCCATTCTATTCCATTCTATTCCATTCTATTCCATTCTATTCCATTCCATTCCATTCCATTCCATTCCATTCCATTCCATTCCATTCCATTCCATTCCATTCCTTGCACAAAAAGAATGCCTGCTTCAAAATTATTGTGCCTGAGATTCTCTGAAGTGCAGAAGGAGCATTGGTCTTGTAAACAAGTGACCGGAGCTAAATTTCAGAATCTCCAAATTCCCAGGAGCTCTCTCTAAATACAAGCATTTGAAAGTCTACTCTTGCAGTGAACAGATACTCACAGACTAATCTTGAAGTTGTTTGAAACAGCAAACTAAAAACAGCAAGTCCGGATGTCTCATTTGTGTTGTAACCTACGCATGAAAAGGGGAGCACATCTCTCCCCCCGATCTGGGCCCATTTCTATAATGGTCACGTTTCTATGACAGTCTTATCAACCAGTCTCAGCCTCTGTCTTCCCACCTGGGAGCCAGTCCAACAGCAAAGCTGACAGTGAACCCAAACACTCATCGTTGAGAGAGGAAACCCCAGGCTGTACAAGTTCAGTGACGTACCGCAAAGACTCGAGAGCATCGCTGATGGCATCTGCAAAGTGTTTGTCTGTTGGGACGCTGAAGTACTCACGGCAATAACTTGGTCTGACTCCAAGGATTTCAACCTCGCAACCTGTAAGCAAAAGATGTGGTAAGCTCCGGTGTTTCACCTTGATCACAGGCCCCACACCATGGGGTCCAAGTCCGAGTTTGGAAATTCCCTGTGACAATACTTACCTTACACATACCCTGCAGGAAACCTTATGGTTGGGAAGGTAAAAGGGGAGAGAGGTTGGTTTGACGAGTGCTTGTAGCAAACTGTACGTTAGTTCCTTTTATTTCCCTCTCTAAAAGGAAGGTCTCTGTGTGACCTTCCCATGATAAAACTCTTGATTCCTTCATGGCAGACAGTTTCCACCTAAATCACTAGCTTGTTTTAATTTTAACTACCGTGGCCACATAGCCTCATTTCCAGGCTTCCAACATAACAGATTTAGATATTGTTCCCTGAAAGTTCAGGAAATATTTTCCAGTTAGACATGCTGTTATCTTACATTGTAATATCCTCTATAAAATGCATTTTATTATGTGATACTGGCACTCCACTATTAAATCTGTTTCCCTGGAGGTCTTATTAAAACAGTATAAACCAATTAGCTCTCCTGGTAACTTGCAGCCTTCCTTGCAAAATATAGTCTGTTTTGTGGCCCAGAAATTCATGGCAACAAATCCTACAGGAGAACATGGGCCTTAACATACAAAACCACGTTTTTGTGAGGTTCTTTGCCCTTTTGCTCTCTGGTGACTATGCTGCTGAATAACATTAATATTTTAAAGAACTATGCTTTCAGAAACACTGGATTTATGCAAATTATCTTTTGAGAGCCCCAGAGTCCTCCCATCACAGTTAGGCATCTTCTGGTGCATTCCGGGGGCACAAGAAACAAAACAAAACAACTTTTGCAAAAAGGCCTCTGTACACAGCAATACAATCAGGTCAAAAAGGCAAGTCTAAGCCGTGGCCTGAATCTGCCTACATTTGGGTCACTTTGCTTCTCCTTTGGGATGAAAGGAATAGGCATTAAGGACTGTCATAAGTTGATTTGTTACTTGGAGGGGAAAAAGGTTGCACAGGAGATGTATCAGGAGGGCACTAGAGCAAGCAGAGCTACTTTCAGGGATGATTTACAGTGGTTTGCTTACTGGGACACTCAGCAAAGAGAATTTGTCAGTGTCTCGCATCTCAGCCCACGTGAGCTCACATAGCTGAGGTGCAGTACGGCGACATGAGGAAAAAACACTGCTTCCAGGATAAGCTGGCTAAGAGACTTCTGATTGTGACTTCTCAGGAATACCATGAAAGTTTAGAAAAACTTAAATGTTTAAGCTTAGGAAATTTTAAAAAATATTCACTGATTTTCAGAAAGCCAGGTAAGTCAGATGAAGGTTACCCTTTCCAAAAGTTAGAGCCCTAGCACACGTGACAGTTGCAGTCTCTTCACCCAATGGTCCATGGCAGCGGCTCCCAAGTCTCCACATTCTTTGTGTGTTTCAAGGAACCCCATCTATTATGATTAATTGTTTGTAAAAAATAATTATTTACAATAATAAATGGAAAATGACAATTAATTTACTTTTCTGTAAAAACATTTTTACATCGCTTTGAACCTCTTACATTTGTTTTTTGTAAAAATGGTGGGAGTGTGTGATGGTGTTCACTTTTGGTTCTTCTGCTGTTGCCCCAGACTTATATGACTTAATCCTCCCCTTTCTGCATGGAGATGCTTTAGTGTTTCTCTCTCCACTATGAAAGTAATCTGCAACCTGGATGAACAGCCTGCAGATTACTTGACAAGAACTGACTCTCCACACTGTCCCACAGTAAAACTATACACAGCACCTTCAAGAAATTACATTATGCAACAGAAACAGGTCCCAGCTGCTACCTAACCAAATAACCAAAAAAATGCATGCCATTAATGATATGAAGACACCCCCAGGAATCAGGAGCCCTTGCCTCCTGCCCCGAGAGCGTGCAGCTTTTGTACGATGTCCTGGGTGCTCCTAGCAGCAAACCAGGGGTTTTCAGCTACCTCAGATGCTGAAGGTGATGCAGTAGTCTTCTGTGGGCTTTGCTAGTATTTCAAGACTGAACTGGAACTTCAGAGATAATTTCTCCTCTGACACTTGAATCTGGGAAAAGGCTGGCTCCAAAGCCAGGCAAGAAGTTAAGGATGGATTTGGAAACATGTTGGAAATGCCTAGTATTTCAGTTCAGGCAGATGATTGCTCATCGCCAATGACTAATATGATGATTTAGCCTCTTCTTGCCTCTTCAGATGCTGACATCAGACTATAATTTTATCAGATATCATTCCTCAGAATTACTATGAGATAATTATAACTGGAAGCATTAACCGCTTGGGGACCTGGGATATTTTGGTTGCTCAGACACCTTTGCTATTTCTAGATTGTCAAGTGATGAGCATGACATAAAGACTACAGAGGCAGCAACAATTAAAAATAATTTTGGCCACTAAATATTGGTCTTCAAGTGTGCAGTTCATTGGCAATAACACTGAAAATTCATGCTGCTTAGATACCAAGACCTTCCTTTCCCAGTCTTTTGGGTTTTGTTGTTGTTGTTGGTTTGGTTTTGGTTTGGTCTTTTTTTAGCCTCTGTGATGAACAGAACTTAAAATTGGATTTTTGATGTTAAGTCTTGTTACAATTCCATAATTCTGACCATGAAGATCCTATATTATTTAAATTTTATTTTAGTAGAGGCCAGGACAGATGGTAAATTTTCCCATTTAAATATTATGGGAAAGGAAATTTTTAAAAGATTTAGAGTCAAACAAAGGGAATGTTAAGTTTTCTCAGTTAAACTACAAATAGATGAGACACATTTACTAAGATGTAATGTTACATACCTTTCTGCAGAGCTTTGTATGACGCTAAACCTTTACTTAAAAACTTGAACTACTGGAGCAGGAATAAGGACTTCTTTCACAGTGATATATAGGCTCCTCTTTATCTATCTGACATGGAGACATGAACCTCTGCCAGCTTTAAATTGCATTTCTAAACATTGATTTAACAGTTAGACACTTCATGTCATAACAGAAGGTTTTGAAACTTCCCAGACTAGCTCCATGGTCTGGTAAATGTTGTGTTTGAATGGTGAAAGGTTGGGTTTAGAGTCTTTTTTTATCCCCTTCTCTCATTTCAGTGTTGAGAAAAGACACCACTGCACTTCTGAAGTGTTGCTGAAGCAGTTGCATAGGCTGCTGAAATATGAAGGGGTTTGAAGGTGTGGGATGACATCACTTACTGGGCTGAGCATGAGTGATACAAAGCCTTGACTTTGGTGGTACTGCCAGGATGCTCTTGTACTCCTCTGGGTCTTCTCTATCTGCTGGAGCAGCAGCGCTTCAGACAGGCAACCTGGGCATGAGGGTGCGCACTTCACCCCACATATGGCATTAATTGTGTTTTACTTAGCAAACAGCCAGAAGATACATTACTTTTTCCCCAGGAATGCCTTGAAGAGGAGAAACTGCCTAACAAATGCATGAAGAAAGAAGAAAAATGTCCCTACAAGCCAAGTGCTTATGTTTTGGCACAAGCAGCAGCTGGGACTCATGGCGTGGTGCTATTTTGGCTCCTCTGCTTCTAGAGGCAGGAGAGCTCAGATGAATTCTGCCCACGAGTTGTCTTTGCCATGTTTATGTTGGGCTCACAGATAAGCTGTGACAGATGGGTGTTCGCATCTGACAGCCCTCCTGCTCTGTGTTCCCCTTCACTGGGGTCTGGATTTTCTTCCTTTATGCACTGAATACACATGAGAGAGGAATCTAGGAAAGAATATGAAGCAGCAGATTTTGGATTCAGACTTTGCAAAGCTTGGAACCAGCTCTAAGGAGGAAATGGCAGTGGCGTAAGTTAGCCCTGGGAATCAGCTGGCTGGCATTTGCAATGCATTTCTGCTATGTTTGATTGGTCTCATTTGTCTTCACTGCTGGCTACAGAGAAAATAGCATCTTCCAGAACAAAGTGTGATGAATTTGGCTGTACATTGCTGTTCCTATTAACAGTTTCCCAAACTTGTAATGCCTGGATCTTTATCAGATTTGCAAGATTCATTACTAAGCAGCAGTACATACTCAGGCTGGAAAGTTAATCACTAAGAGCAGATCATACTCAGTGCAGAAGTCTGTGGGACCTCCACCCACCTTAGTAATTAAACACTTTCTTTTTTCTTTCATTTTGTTTGGCATTGCTCCCCAGTCAAATGCCTTCTAAAGAATTAAAGCTTTAAAATAATAAATCTAGAATAAAAGATTACATCCGTACTATGGAACTTAGAAAACAGTTCCAAAGGATCATGTGGGGAAAATGTAATAAATAAATACTATTGCATTTCGAGTGACTTCTGTTTACTCCAGTAAACTGGACTCCCCGGACTCCTGCTGTGGCCCAATTGCCCTGTGTTTTAGTTCAATAGTTCCACGTTTGACCCTGCTTCCTGACCTGTCCCTGACCCTGTATGGCCAGTATGTCCTTTGAGACCATGAACACCCTTAAAAACAAGCAAGTGCTTAAGCATTTGCTGAACTGAGGCACTGATGACTTTGTCAAAGGTCACCGGTCACAGATAAATAATTAATGACAGATAGATGTACACATCACAATCCACAGCTAAAATACCAGATCCACACAAAAACTCCCACTGGCATCAGTAGGGCACAAATTCCCCTTCCGTGTCGTAAGAGACTCAGTGCACACACTTGGCAGTGCAAGCACAGGAGAAAGGGAGGCTCTGCTCCTCTTTGCAGTTTTCCACTGGAAATAGTAGATAGACAAGTGTGAAGAGTATAAATATGTACACAGGGATACATACTTATACATCTCATGTGTCTTCTCCCTGAGAGACACTGTTCAAAGGGCAACATGAAGGAGCTAATTAAAGTCTAGAGGCACTTAATTGAAAGTGATACAGTTCTTTTGGGTTTCAGTAGCCCTGTGCAGACTGTTACATCTATTCAGTACATAATTATACCTATTCAGTGTAGTTACATTAGTAGATAAAAATGAATAGTTTATAGAAACAGGTCTTTTCTTAAATCTTTAGAATATTTTCTACATTCTTGTATAATTTCTGTATCCTACTGTTTGCATTGGTTTTAGGTCACTTGGGTGATGTCTGATAAGAAGCTTTTCTATGAGGACTGTTCCAAGTCATTATATCTAGTCTGCAATTACAGTCCCCTGGACTGCCTTTGAGCCTATAAGGCAATATTGTCACCCTTAGATCTTTTCGCTCTTTGGTACTGCAGAAACACTCTGGATGGCTTTTCAATGTTTTTTGTCTTGATTCACTCTTTCTTCCTTTTCCTGAGAACTGTTGCCTTTTTTGGGGGGTGCCATTAGCCACATTGCATGGAAAGAGCGTGAGCAGGCACACGTGCATTGGGATGCAGAAGCCAAGCTGGCCGGGAGCCCGCGGCGTGAGTCAGCTGCCGCTGCCCTACACACTGGCACCGGCTGTATTCAGTACAACTCTTCTAACATGTTGTCCTCTGGCCTGCAGTCACACATGTGAGGATACTTGCATACTGCTTAGGTAGCAGAGTTAAAAGGTTAAAAAGTTGAGAAGCTGGGTATCTTGCAAGGGATTTGGTCTGGTTGCACAACTGGAACATTTATTTCTAGGTGGGTCCCTAAATGGAGACTCTAAGGATATACTCCTATTTGTTAAAAAAGACTCATTATTATACATCCCTAATGATTTCAGTGGTCCAATACCCAAAAAATAAGGATTGGAAAGGCCAAATCTCTCCAAATGAATGGCTCAGACTCAGAGCAACCAGGACCTCAGCTGAGTTAGTAATGAAGGAGGACAAGAGTTCTCACTCCAGCTCACCAAAAGATGCTTTGCTTTCTGCTGGATTTTGCTGTCCTCACAGAGTAGATGATTGTCTTCAGCTCTCAGCTACTAATTTCCAGGTTAAAACTAAACAAACATTGGGGGAGGATGGTTAGTGTTTAACTTGGATCAGTGACATGGTCTACAGTGTTGCTCCGTGAACCATTCCTGGAGGAACCATTCAGCACAGCAGAAGCTAAAATGGGCAAGAGGAATGAGCAGCTGGTGGAGAAGGGGATGCTCTGCAAGCCAGCAACCCCCTTGAAGGCAATGTTTGGTGGGAAGCTCCAAGTCATCTCCAAGTCACCTCCAGTGACACTTTAGTCTTTTTCTTTACAAGCATATGCAAATTGACATGGCCTAAGAAAAGCTAATTAATTTCTACAAGTGGTTAGTAAAGTATTCATAACTCTTGTCTGTATTTCAGTGTATTAAAGAGCCACACACAGCATATGGAGTGCTTAGATGTAAAGATGCACCATTAAGAGGGTAGCAATTGTTGACATACTAACCTGGCCAGTAGTACATGGAAACATTCTTTTTTTCTTTCATCATTGTGACCCACAAAGGCTCCGATCCATTCCACCAGAGAGGCAACAAGCTTTCTTTGTTCACACCAATATCAAAAGATACATTTGCCTTTTGGTCCCACATGTAGTTTCCAATCATCTGATGAACCTCACAGTGGCGACCTTCATGGGTGGAGAAAAAAAAGAGCACAATCAGATTGGTGTTCTCTAGCAGAAGGATGCCACCAGCACCACCACTGCTACCACCAGCTCATCCAGAAAATCAGCTGTAAAGCTCAGACTGGAACTCAGAGACCTCTTACCTTGTACAAGGGAGCAGCCCTTAGGCAACTTAATATTACAAGAAACTAGTGTATATTCCACTTCTTGTCATTGTCAGAAAAGAAGATACTGTATTTTAAGAGTTAATATGCAGATGAATTAAGAAAAAAGGGAAAAGAAATGTTGAAGGTTAAGTTACTGGGAATTAATGATTTCCACATCTTAAAAAGCAATCATGCATGTGTGAGAGACTGTCATTGTTAGCTGGTGAGTCACAATGTCGCAAAAATCCAGATAACAGGCTTTGATTATTCTAAGACTGAGCATGGTGATCAGAACTGAAATAAACTTGGTATGTGTGTTTTGAAAAGGTGTCATTTTGAGCAGAGGACTCTGTATATTCTCAGTACCCATGACCTTGAAATGGATTTTGAACTCTCCTTCCCTACTATGAAGTATTTTAATGATGCAAAACATTTCCTCCACCCCATCAGAGAAAAGCAGTCCCAGTTTGTGACAGTCACTGTTCACCATATTAAACCAAACAGGTTTATTCTAGGAAAACTGATGGATTGGATGGGCAGTAGGCTGTCCTCCTTGGGCTGCCAAGTGCTTTCTTCTCTGTAGGTCTAAGAAGAGCTAGAAGGAAGCCTCTATAGTGCACCAAAACTGCAGCCTTCCTACTTAGAGGACAATCCCAACTCTTCAGCTCCTTGAAGTCCATGTACTTCTGAGCATGTATCAACCTGCTAAATTTCAGGCAAACAACTGGTGCCAGTCTGGGAAACCTGCAGATCAGTGTTGAAGCTGTTAGGTCACATATTTGTATGACGTATAGTGTAGTCTTCATACAGAAACAATGAGCTCCAGCTGCTGCTGATGCAAGCTCCCTGTAGAATTTAAGGTCTGCTGTCAGTGTGCCCACCTCTTTAAGGAACAGAATGGAGATTGTTCTTTATAGAGTTGTTGGGAAGTTTAATTAACTGTGTGCCCTAAGACAGAAGACAGTGTTCTTCTGATCACCACATTAGGCAAGTTCATTCATCCATGGACTCCAACTCTCTTTTTTATATGGAAAAAATGGCCTAGAAGACTATGAGATGTCAATTTTCATTGCAGACATCCCTGGTTATGGAGCTAGAAGGGAACATCAGATGAGCAAACAGACTAAAAGACATGGCTATTTAATGCTGCCTGGAGCCATTCACATCTGCTTCCCCGAACCCTGTGTCCCAGAAAGACCCCAGACCTCCTTGGAAGACACCAATACCCAACTAACCAATCTCTTCCTTGGGTTTATTATCAGTAAACACTGTTCAGAAAGTACACCTGGTCTCTAATTTTATTTTTTTACTTTGGTAACCTTCAACTATAGCTATTCTGTGCCTTGGTCACCATATTAAAAAGCCCTGCTATAACTCATATTTCTCCTCCTCAAAGACACTCCTACACAGAATTAAGGTCACTTCTCAAATTTCTTTTGAGTCACCTGTACAATCCAAGTTCCTTACATCCCCCATTGTAAGTTATTTTCTCCATCCTGAGAAAATGACCTTTGGTGAACTCCTTTTTAATTATAATCAAAATAGCAACATGGTATTAGACAGTTACCATAACAGACTGAATTTATTATTGCTTCCATTACTGCAGCTTTCCTCCGTAATCAAACATTATCTTAAGAGTTATAAAAGTAGAAACGGGGCAAAAATCAATTTCAGCATACAGATGTCATTAGTTAAACTCACTGCAATTGTAGTAGAAAGCACTCCTTCCTCAAGCAACAGTAGAAAACAAAGAGGGTATAGTTCCCAGAAATATGATAACTGCTGTATCCTTCTGGAAGAGAGCCAGTAAAAGCATTTGCAAGTCTGTGTGCTACAGCTCACTTGGACATTACACTTCTTACAGCATTAGCTTTGTTTAAAGCACGTTCCCATGTGTCCAGGCACTTTTGTCAGCATTCAAATAAATCTACACAAAACAAAGATGAAATTAAAAAAAAAAAAAACAAACCACCAACTAAAACCCCAACAAAACACACAGCCACTTGGCCACCCACAACAACAGCACAGTAATGTTGAGTGCTTTGCACCCTACATTAACTCTATATGAGATCTGGAAACCAGAGCTTGTGCTCCTGTAGCATTTGCTACGAGAATGACCTCTTCTTTCTCTAGTGATCTTTCACTGACTGCAGGGACACCGCATAGGATCACTACTAGGCACAATATATCATACAGGGACCACCTATGTGTAAATCTACAAGAGAAAATGCTCTTCAGAGACACTCAATGATCTTTTTTTTTTTTAATAAGAGAGGCAGAGTGTGGCAGATGTGCAATGCTGTACCTGGTGCACTGGGCAACAAAACAGAGGCTCTGCACTGAGCAACACATATTTATCCAAGAATCCATGGTGTGTATATTAGTCAATGCAGAAAAGGTACCATAAACTGTACCCTTGCAGTATCCACCTGATGATGAACATAAGTATATGTATTTAGCTAAATGTACTGTACTATGTAGTATTATATGCATGCCTTGCTGCTACAGTGAGACCTTTCCTCCCACATCCCACCATGATGTCCCCAGCCCCCAGGAAGTGAGAAGAGCCAGGAGGGCAGATGCAAGCAAATGCTGCAGTGGGGCCATATAGGCTGGGGGAGTTAAGTTCCACACACAAACAGCTGTGCACACATAAGGTAGGTAGGTTTTAACAGCCAAAGTGAGACATGCAGTTTCTTCCATTGTCCCCTTGCAGACCTGCTCATTTACCAGCACCTCACCCCACTTCCAACCCCCTTGGAGATCTGCTGGATAACTTGCCCTGGGGAATGCTCTACTCATGCTGCCTGCTGTGAGGAGGAAGAGAGCAGGACTTTAAAGTCACCAGCATCATATTTCCACTCTGGAGCAGATATCACGGTGTTGCTGTCCCCAGGGACTGAGCCCAGCCTGTTGTGAGCAAAGCATCCTAAATGGCTCAGCTCTGCCCACTTATTGAAGTATGTATCATATATTGATATGCTCTTCCGCTGCTGAGTCTCATCTGCCCTGCTTTGAAAAGACCTCAGGGTAAAAACAAAACCCATGCGCTAAACCTTAAGTGGCCTGGAGAAGACCAGGGCTCATGAAAAGTCAGGGGGGAGCTCTGGTCCGGGCAAAGTGGTCCTGCTATCTTCAGGTCCCCAAGCAAAAATGGCACCTGCAAGGTGTGCTTGAACAATTCACGCTCCCATAAGAGCTTGCTGGCAAAGTCTTTCCAATTTTTTAGGACCTCCAACACCAGACAGATCCAAAGCAGAAACACCTTAGTCTATGTCAGGCAAGACTTTGCAATCCAAGTAGGATCACATCAAAAAGCACAGAAAAATCTCTGCTATACCCAGCATTATTTTGTTTTCCCCTGAAGGAGTTTAATTTAATAGTAGCATGAAACTCTTAATTCAATGCTTTCATAATGGGCCCAGGACTGGAGTGCACAAAAATTGCTTCCAAAGCATCCAGCTTAGACTTTGAGTGCTTGCTCATATGGGAAGGCATGTCTTGCAGCCCTGAAGACCAAGTTGGTCTCCCGAACTAAGTGGCAGCAGTGGGCTGAGGGACCACGCTGGGACCCCTGACCACCCACAGTTGGGTACAGCTTGAGGGCACTGCAGCTCCAAACACTACAGAGGGCCTGAACAAAACGATGTGCCATGAACAAAAAGCTGCTGCCTGTGCCATTTGAGGGGGTACGAGCCTCTGGCAGTTTTCTGTTCATCAGCTGTGACTTCAGCTCTGGGCAAAAAAATACCTCGATACATGAATGCTCACTCACTGCTGCTAATAGCTGGTAGCAGGTATAGCAGTTGTGAGCTCCGAGGTTGTAGCTAGTAAGAAGGAAAAAACTCTGTGCTTCCATTTGCAGCATATGAACTTGTGTTAGAGAAAACTTTCTGTTCTCCACTTTCAAAGGGTTTCATTTTTTGTAACTGGTAGAAAGCAAACACAGATTTTTACAACATTTTGTGTATGTGCGAAAGAGAAAAATCTCGACGCTTGGCATTGCAGCCTTCCTGCAGGCAGTGAATAAACAAAGAGAGATGAAGAATGTGAAAATGAAAAACCCTCCCAGTTTCCACTCTCTTCTCCAGCCTGTCCTTGCTAGGATAGTAACCTTTCCCTGTCAGTTAAGAGCATTACCACAGACTTCTTTGTGCTCTTTTACTTCCCAACACACAATTTCAGAAATGGAAAACTACTGAATACAAGAAAAAGAAGAAACTATGGTTTAAATCTGTATGTCATGAACAGAATCTTTTAAATCTTTGCTGCTGATGGCATCTGTGGTAGTTAAAAAAGAGGAGCAAAAAGAAAAAATCCTTGTCACTCATCATGCACTTTGTGTCCTTCTGGCTTTTTTCTCAGCTTGGACAGTGAAGTTTCAGTTCATGTGTACGATAATAAATTTCCCTGTTGTACTCCTGTCCCTCCATTTGTTATGCCTCAGAGAATATACAGGTATTCTTTATGTAGTTAAAAACTTGCTTAACTGATAAACAGAAATTGTCAGCATCCTTTCCTGGACCAGGCTGGAGTCTGGATACCTTTAACCAGGCAGCAGAAAAGAAGCATCCACTAGACCCCTCACCAGATGTGGATGGAGAGTGGAGATGCTACGCTGTAAACCAGGAGACCTCTCACATAAAACAATAAACGTGCTGGTACATGTGCACATCAGACAGGTCCCAGAGTACTCTAGGGGTTGGAGCCCAAAGGACATTTTCTCCCAGAAAATATGGAATAAACAAGGTGTGGTGTACATTGAGATTTGCTGTGCTCCGGGGAAAACAGAAGCAGGCTGGCTTTTTATCAGACCACAACACCATCCACCAAAGCCCCTTAGCAACCAAGTCTGCCAGCACTGAGAGTCAGGAGTGGGGGAGGGACGGTAGAAACATAGAAGATGAGTGAAACATTCAGTGTGGCAGAGTAGACCTTGACTGTCACCCATCCCTGGGACCCGCCACGTTGTATCTTTCCCTCCTGCTGTGCAGAGCTGAACGTGATGGCACTCACAGGGCTGAGCTGTAGGGGCTGGGAAAACACCACGCACCACCCCTGTACTTTAGAGAAGCCCCGAACATGCTATTGCTGAGTTATGGCAAATGTGGGACAGCCCTGCAAAGACCACAGGCTTCACCTTGAGGTTTAGGAGACTTGAAATGCAATCTATCCAAACTCCTCCCCCATCTTGCAAGCTTCACGGGACCTTGTAACAGCTCTGCCAAGTATTTAAGATCAAGTTCTCTCCACAGAGGGACACAGAGGCCCCTCTCTGGCTCCTCTCAGAGCAGGTCTCCACCCACCCACCCACCTCTGTGAGCAGGGACTCCCTCTGCTTCCCATGGAGGCCAAGAGAAATACAGCTCCTGGACGCAGGGCCACACAGCTGACTGGTGGCTGGTGCGTCCTGGTGGAGGACCTGCCAGAAAAGACCTAATTTGTTGTTAGGATCTTGAAAAATAAATCCTCCCTGAGTTTCCAGCTCAGATGTGATACCATCAGCCCGTGTTTATGCTGGCTGGGGCTGGGAATGTGAGGGGCCCCCATATGCCCTGGGCTGGGGGTGGTTCAGGGGAGCTCGGATGTGGGGGTCCCCCAGCAGCCCCCCAACACATGCGGGTTGGCAGGTGAGGGAGACGCAAACTCCTCAGCACAAGCGGCTTTTCTCAAGAGATATGGCACGAAGGGCTCTGAAGCAATAGCTTGCAGCGGTTACGGGGAGACCTCAGACTTTCTGTTTAGCTTGGCGTGAGAGCTCCCTGCAAGAGCCAGGCCGAGGCAGGGAAAGGGAAATATTAAAAGATCCCCACAGGATAAAAACCCGAGGTGGTTTGTGGTCCTAATTCCTTTCTTTGCAAAACAAACAGCACATGGTGTGATTAAGTGAGCCTTTTGTGATACATGTATTTGGACTCTTTCTTCTCTCCCTTGCCAAGCCCATGTCAAGCCTTGCAAAGCTCTCTCAAACACACGTGTCAGCAGCAACAGCTCCTTTTACCTAAATTACCATTTTATGCTATGTCTTTCAGGTCAACAACTGCAGTATCATAACTGGATCATGGAGAGCTAGGACACCAGGTAGGGTTCAGTTTAGCAGCTCAGAAAACAACATAGCCACCCAAGAACCAGTCTTCACACCACTGTGGAAGCCAAAACTGAGAAACATGTAATGAATTAAGTTGTTAGAGAAAATTGCTTTCCAAAGAGTGGGATTTTAAGCTCATATATCCTTGGGCTGCCTTGCACACCACCAGATTTTTTGTAACGAAACTTCTCCGGTTGCACATCAGAAAGATTTCTTTGCTCCAGCAGTAACTTGGCTGTTGCTTGGTGCTTCTTCGAGCAAATAGCAGGTCATGATGCCATGCCCTAGCTTTCAAAGAGACTGGAGCTTCTCCCTGAGCTCTGAATCACTGAGTGACTTTACACGTAGAAGGCAAACCATTAGCATGCATCTTTTTTCCATACTCTGGTTTTCTTTCTCATACTTGCTGTAGGTGTCAAGGAAGGGAAAAGACCTCTAGGCAGGCCCCAGGCTTTGGGCTGAGGCTTTCTGTATCACTTGGGAAAGCTCCAGCAAATACCTTCTCATAGGTTAATGGCAGCAGCAGATTGAAGTAGGAGGGGGACCTATGGAGAGATCTGCCATTGCCCTGCAGCACCGCATGATCACAGGTATGTCACCTCCCTCTCCTCACTTCCCTTCCAAAATTTTGTTTACCTGGGTTGGGCCCTATTCCTCGTACTGTGTCTGTGCTTCACCTAGCACCTAGTCTCAGCAAAACAGGGTATGACTCACATTAGCGTACATTAGTCAGTTGTTTTTAGATACGTGGCTCTTGGTCATCAGTTATGGTTGCATCTACTTGGTTAAGTGTTGAAAATCTCAATAAACTTCCTGTTTCTCATGAATATTAAATTCAGTGAGGCTGCCCGCTTGAAATCATCAGCAAGGTAAAGTATAATTACTAGAAGATCCTGCAGATAGATAGGCAGGCAGCTGTGCTGCATGCTATTGCCTGCTACTTGCCCACTGCAGAGGGAAGCTCCCTTCTGGCCAGGCTGCCAGGTGCAGTTCGGCACCGGCACCAAGACACAGTGGAGCAGATGCTGTTGACTTCCATAACCTCCACCTGCAGGTCTGGGTGGGAGGAGTAGGAGGTCAGTTCACCTTTAAAGGGTCTGACCTATCCCAATGGTGATGGTGTCTGAGAAGCAGAGTCCACTATCCTCCTCCAAAGCCACCGAAATAAGGGAGAACTTCCCTCTGTAACAACCAGACTCAATGAAGGTTGCGTGGATGTGGGGTGAAGGGCAGTATGCAGGAAGGAGAGGCCTTGCTTACATGAATGGATAAAGGCAAGAGATGGGAATGTGCAGGTGGGGCCAGAAATTTCTTAAGCTGATTTAGCTGAAAAAAAGCCACTATACTATGAGACCGCATCTACAAACGCTAAAATAGGGCAACTTGGAGATTAAAATTTGAGTTTCTTAACAGCTCATGAAGCAGCAGTGTAGAACAAGACATGAAGAATAGCTTGTCCTTGCAGTTCCTGATATCCCAGCAGAAACTATGGCAACATTAAAGTCCCACCCATCCCAGTCGCAAAGAGAAGCAAAACCAGTTACAGCCGTGTTGCCCCCCCCGAGGAGATGCATGACTGGCGAGATGTGATATAAACTTTCCTGCGCCCATACAGCAGCAATGAGGAGATGGTAACTTGTCAGTCCTAAGCAGGTCACTGTGGCACAATGCTCATGTCACCCTGCCATGCTGCATTTTTTCCAAAAGCTGTCCCAGCTTGGCAAACCAAACGTGCACAGACTGAACACAGCTAATGCTACATCTGCCGCATGCCCCATGCTCCTAACCCCACCATCACCTAAAACGTGACATCTCCTTTCTGTGGAGACTGTACCATGGTGTTGGGGGTAAGAACAGTGCAGCCATGGGATTTACCCTATTGTCACACCAGGACACAGCCACAGGGTCCACTAACACCCTGAGGGCTCAAGTGCAGCCTTGGATCTTCCTTTGGGAATGTTCATCGCCTGGACTTGGTCCTCGGTTGGTTCCTGACCTGTTTAACACTGCTATGACTCATGTATTATGAAGATGAATTGTTATCTGCAGTTAAGTTGTATTTGTATTGAGGTCCTCATCATGAAGGCCAGGAGACCTGCACGAAGAGTTGAGTTTGGTCTCACAGATTGTCACATTGCTTCGAGCTGGGGTGTAGAAACTCTGGCAACCTAAAAATGTGAGAAGTCTAGTAAAGGTGTTTTGTCATCTAGAACAAAACTCCTTTTTTGTGAGTACGAAATAGGATGTTTTCAAAACTCCTCAAAAGGCTGATTATAGACTTCACTCTGCACATACTGACTCAGTAGGAGTGATGATTAACTGTAATAAGGAGAGAAAGCAGATGCTTTCCCTGTTCTCTTTAACAACCTCACCTGAAGGCCCTGTGCACATGAAATGTTAAGCTGGTTTGCCTACGTACACCTAAAGAACAAGGTCCACAGGACAGTGACAACTGTTTTCAGACTGTGTTCATGCATTTGCATCAAGTTATGAAAAAAACCTGTTATGGTTTTGCACTCTTTTCTGTTCAGAGAGGAACAGAGAAAGTTGTTCCTCCACCAAAAGAGGGAGGAAGGGGTTAAGTGGTTTCAAAACAAGCTGGGCACAACTGATGTCAGATTTTTGTCTTACAATGGCATCTGTTTGCTTCCCCAGCAAGCAGCATTCGGACTGCTGGGCATTGTATTGTTCCAAGGACAGCAGAAGATACTACATGTCTTCAGAGAAGACAGATTTTCTCACTCTCATTAGCTGGATGGTCTTGTTTGTTAAATAACTCTGGAGAAAAATCCAGTCAGAAACTCCAGAATTTGTTTTTCTTAAATGTTGTTTCCAGGGTATCTTTCTCTGATATGAAAGGCTCAGCTGTACTCTGTGCACCTTTCTAGTGTCACTGTAATAATGTGTTGCTCCGCTTAGATTAAAAGGAAATCAGCATCATTAAAATTATGACTATCCTCCCAATTTGCTGAAAGCCTCTGCTGGGCAGTCAGAAAACGGGAAAGTGTAGAGGAGCAAAAGCAAAAATCCTTAATGCCTTTCTATTTGGCTATTTCAGATTATCCTACAGATATAATGACTTAGGGCAACATTAAGACAGGGACCTGTGAAAGCAGAAAGTCTGTTAAGTTTAAAAAGAAATTTAATGCCGAACTTGAAAATAAGTTCTCTTAGCCACTCTCACTTTGCACACATTTTTATTAACTGGAAAGTCTGTGAGCAGGTTCTGTATTCATTTTCCATGCATTCCCCACTTGGTTTTATGTTCTATATGCAGCAGCCCCCACCAGTGCTCCCACCAGAGAGCCCTGGACAGCCGTGCTGCTGTGGTGACAGCAGGTAGGGACCCAGCAGCATCGTGCAAGAGCAAAGGAGAACTTCAAAACTTAGCTCCAAGCGGCATTTCCAAGTTCAGAGCAGGTTTTAAACAAGCAACGCTGAGCTGTAATGCCTCACTGCTTTTAAACTTCCAGCTAACACAACCTGTGTTATTTTTATAGCATCTTTGGAGGCAAAAGTCACAGGGCACTGGCAGTTCCGAGGAGCATCACAGCAAATGCATGTACTCACCTGTCATCAGCGTGTAGTAATTTGGGTAGGAGAGGCTGGGGAAGTCTGGGGTCATGTAATCCACCTTCACTCCCATGTTCACGATGTCCCGAAAGCCTGGCAGACCCTCCAGCTCGCTGTCATCAATGTAGTCGAAGCGAAAGCCATCAAGCAGGAACACCAGGAGCTTGCGGTTGGCCGAGGGGGCGGCGGGGAGCGGCAGGAGGGCCACGAGGAGGGCGGCCAGGAGGCTGGGGCTCCCCATGGCAGGCAGCACGACCGGGACCGGGGCCGGGGCTGGGACCGGACAGCAGTGAGGGATCTGAAGCAGCTTCGAGGCTGGACCTGGCACTGCTGTCTTCCGTCCCGCTTCCACCACCAGTGTTAAAGCTGCAGCACTGCCCTGCGTGTGCCGCGGGCGTGGGAGGTCACAGGTTAATTACAAGCAGATGATTAACTTCCATCCCGCCGGCGATCGGAGGGAAGAGCTCGGTATCTCTTTGCTGCAGAAAAAATGTTCCGCAGCGATGGGGAAAACACGGCGCAAAAGGAAGCGAAGCCGGTCGGATGCTTCGTGAAGCCTCCGGCGGGAGGGTGAGCCAGGGCAGGCTGGCTGCTGGCCCGGGGCGAGGAGGGAGCCCAGCGCCCGGCCACGCTCCCGCCGCGGCTGGCAGAGAGCAGAGCCCCCCCGCTGGCCAGCGCCACGGCTCGCAGGGGTCTCTCGGAGAGAGGCTGCTTCCTTTAAAAGGGCGTTACGTCTCCAGCCGCACAAACCTGCGCTTTCTTCTTATCTTTCTGGCAGCGGCTTGTGATAGAAACTTGACTGAGACGAAGGCAAAGCATGTCCCCAGCTCCGGGGGTGGGGTACGTGAGTGTTTGGATGGCACAGCTGTACAGGGCTCACCTCCACCCAGACCCGGGTACTCACAAGGAACCCTCTCCTCTCTACTCACCCTGTGCTGCAGGGGGACTAACCCAGCTCCTGATGCACTAGTAGAAAAATCTAGTTTTCAGTATTAGACAGAAGAAATTATATATTTATTTTCTGTCTGTTGATATTATTACCATTACTAGTAAGATCTGCATAGTGCCCAATTTCTTATAAAAAATTAAAAATCGTTCACATTTTAGTCACGAGTCACAACCAACTTCTCCTGCTAACCACAGGAGCCTAACTATACTTCTAATGAAGTGCCAGTGCCTGCTCTACACTATAATTATGTATTAACTCACTTTATTTGAATTGTGTTTGCTTTTCCCAAATAAAAGAAGTTCATAGTGCTGTATTAATTCTGAAACACTGTAGGTGAGGAGGAGATACCCACTGGACAGAGCTGGGATGGAGAAAGGGTAACTTCTAATTTCTCAGTGCAAGGAGGAGAATACAGCCCCAGGGAGTAGTGTTTCAAGCCCAGGTCTCACTCATCATGGGAACAGCTCCTCACAGATGTTGACAACTGGGGAAGATTGCAACAGCTGGCTGCCACCCCGATGTGGCCATCAGAACCTCTGTTTGCTCCTTTCAAAGCTCCCAATTGCACATCCAGAGTGTCTAGTCACCTCTTACCAAACACCAGGCTGATGCAAGCTCAGCAAGACAGCCTTCAGTCTCCTTGCCCCAAATGCTTATTTACACCTGTGCAAAACCCCCTCGTGCCCTGGCCTGCCTTTTGCACGGCTTTGTACTGGCTACTGGCGCCCGTCAGCCAGAGCAGCTGTCTGCAGGTCACTGCTCCCGGGAAGAGGCTGGAGAGGTGCTGTCCCTGCCCTTCTCCCATGGGGCTTCCAGCTCAAGACAGAGCACAACAAAGACATGGATCTGTTGGAGCAAGTCCAGAGCAGGGCCACAAAAATTATCAGAGGGATGGAACACCTCTCCTGTGAAGAAAGGCTGAGAGAGTTGGGGTTGTTCAGCCTGGAGAAGAGAAGGCTTCAGGGAGACCTTATTGCAGCCTTTCAATAATTAAAGGGGGCTGATAAGAAAGATGGGAACAGACTTTTTAGCAGGGCCTGTAGTGATAGGACAAGGGGTAATGGTTTTAAACTAAAAGAGGGTAGATTTAGACTAGATAGAAGGAAAAGAATTTTTACACTGAGGGTGGTAAAACACAGGTTGCCCAGAGGTGGTAGATGCCCCATCCCTGGAAACATTCAAGGTCCAGTTGGATGGGTCTCTGAGCAATCTAATCTCATTGAAGATGTTCCTGCTCACTGAAGAGGGGTTGGACTAGATGACCTTTAAAGATCCCTTCCAACCCAAACCATTCCATGATACTATGATAAGAAAATGCCCTGCCAGGGGAAGGGGTGCTGGGGTTTTCTGTTGGAGGGAGTCCTTCAAGGCAGGTAGAAGAGAATGGAGGGGGTGTATGCAGTCGAGCAGGGCTGCTCAGGCTCTTCAGGTGGTGGTGTTCATGTTCACACTCCCAGTCAAATTCCTCATGCATCCTCCATGCCAGTGGATTAAATGCACTCCCACTCCTTGTGAACATCTCCCTCTCTACAACTTGCCCAGCCACTCATTTTCTTCCTTTCTCTTTCATGTGCCTCCTTTTCCATCCCCCATCTTGGAGTCCACCACTTGGGACATACCCTCACATCAGAGTTTACCCTTAGCCAAGGACTCAGAGCATTGCTAACCTCCAGCCCAGGGATCTTCAGAGCAAGATGGTGACTGAACTAGTCCCTTCAGGGGTTTATCCCTTTTCACATAGCATTTACTTTTGGAGCCTTGCACTGCTCGCTATTATCATCTTGACAACATTAATTCTGTCTGTGGTTTAAAATTTCTTATCTTGCCTGGCTTTAGTCAATGTATTTTCTCACAGCGCAGCAGCAGCTTTCTCAGGAGAACCAACCCAGAGTCACAGAGTTGTGCTGCACCTTGGGTCAGAGACAGCTGAGCCTTGGGGCCACCTGTACTGCCTCATGCCCAGGAGAAGGACAGGTGGACTCACAGCAAGTGGTCAGCTGTCCCCAGTCTGCTGAGATGATAACAGGTCCTGGACCCCCAGCCCAGCCCCTGGAGCAGACATTGCCCAGAGAGCCTGAACTTCAAAGAAAAAGACCCAAATCCTACAGCACAAGGGGAGAGCCACAAGGAAGGCTGCGTGCCGTGGGCAGCCGGGCTGCATTCTGCAGGCGTCCCAGCCTGTGCAAGGCTGCTGCTGCCCTGCCCTTCGGGGACAAGGCTGCAGCTGCATGACGAGCTGGCGGGCGACGTGACAGCCAGGCAGCAGCGCGGGCAGCTGCCCACCCGCGGGATGACACGTGCTGCGTGTCACACCTACAGAGAGCTGTGGTTCTTGGCTGTCTCCAGGCTCTGTGCAGTCTCAGCTGAGGATCTGCCTCTTCACCCACCTCCCAGAGGCAATATGCATACTCTCCTCCTGCTGCCCCTCACCAGGCCTCCAGGATGAGAGGTGGCCCAGCAGAACCTGTGCTCAGAGTCAGATTTTCTGCCAGTGCTTACTGAGGGTTTTCACTATAGCAAAAACTGTATGCCATGGGCTTGGAGATGCCTGTACTGTTGTATCTTGGCCAAGCACTTGTGTTAATTTATCACGTCCATATTTAGGTTAAATTAACTCAGAAACAAGTCCAGAAGTGGTGAGGGTGATGTGATTGTACACCTCTTGGCAAACCTGTGAGTACGTTCATGTTGATGTCTTGGCTTGTCCTCTAATAGGTGGCCTCTGGGCTTTCCATCAGGGCTCAGCAGAAGCACCAGATGCCACTCATTAAGGGATAGGATAATCAAGGAGAGTCAATCAATGTCCATCCTAGACTTCTGCCTTGAAAGGATCACCAGGTTTTTGAGTTGGTCAGGCTTCCATCATAAGATGCTAGAAAGATATATCTGATCATTTAATGGCATAAGAAATAAGGCCTTCCTTTCAAGAGAGTTGCAATCCACTGGTTGACAGCTCCTAAGGGAAAGTTCTACCTGAGTGAACACAGTGGCATGAGGGACAATTGGTGCAAGGTACCAGAGCCCGAAGTCTGCTTTAAGAGTTGGAGATTCACAGGTTTCCACTCAACAAATAACAAGAGTGTTAGGCCTGAGAGGGGTTAAAGAAGTAGTGAGCCATGTAACCATGATGCTGTACAATACCAAATTGTGTTTTGACAGACAACCCCCCTGAAAAGTGGGACTGGAGCCAAACAGTCTAGCTTGGCAGAGACAGACCCTAGCAATACATTTCATCCCTGCCAAGCAATGTTGATTTGCTTTGGTTCACATTCATTTGTAAGCACCCTGTCTGCACAAAGCCCCAGATGGCCTTGGAGACTCCAGCACAACAATATTTTGATACAAATGCTCTTACAAAAGCTATCAGAGCCTGAGCTGGTGTTCAGGGACAACAGTCATCATTAGTTAATTGTAAGACCAGGTTTAGGAAGAGAAAGAAAATCTCTCAGCCCAAGCTGTGCACAAGGAGATAATTCCACTGATCAAAACTTAGTTTGAGACAAGATCCTCAATCAGTTAGATTGCTTAGGAAATCCTCTTGGCAAAAAAACAGGTTTCTGTTTTTTGGAAAACTGCCTCCAGTGCCCTTAAATATCTCTTTTTTTTTTTTTTTTCTTTTAATTAAATGTTGCAGAAATCACAAGCATGATGACAGAAGTGAAAGAAAATTATCCAGCCTGACACAGACGGTTCAGTCTGGCTTGTCAGACGTACCAGCCTGCCCAGCAGCGCTGCTCTATCTATGCCCTTAGGTCCAGGAGCACACGCAAGAGCAAAAGCTGCTAAAAGTAAAACATGGTTTCCTTATTCCCCAGTGAATTAGAGAATCCAAAAGGAAAACTTGTCCTTCTTTCTCTTCTGGAAGAAAGACAAGAAGGCATAACATTATCAGCTTGTAATGCCTCTTCAGTTCCTGTTCTCCTTCTCACACAAAAGTAGTTGAACACTTTGGCCAACACAGCCTGACTTGCTTGTCTGGTTGTTCTTTTTCTCTCATTAGGGAAGAAGGCATGGCCACCCCCAGACACAGAAGCCTTGAGGGGAATGATAAGTTGCTTGCACTTCTCTGAAGGAGAGAAGAGGATTTGTTCCAGTCTGAAGTTTTAAGGTTAGAAGTCTACTGGACTAAGGTCCTTCTTCCTCTTCTCCCCAACAAACCCAAGCTGAAAACATCACAAGTGGTACCAGTCCCTCTGCTGACTTCCACAGAAAACCTCTGGTGATGCATGTATCTATCTTCTGAGCTTACAGAAGGTCTTACCTCGATAGAAGTCATTGGCTGCAGAAGCTTAATATCAGCTTCTTTGCTCCTGCACATTCTCACCAATGCTTCTGCATGGAGGGGCACATTAGGCAAGACATCTGCTGTTCCATCAGATCTTCCTAGACAATATTTAATGTAAAGTCAGTTATTTCTGTGAGCTTTTGATGTGCAATCATTCAGTCACAAGGAATTCAAGACATAGGAAGTGGGTTGCTCTTACTGTCAGTCATGTACGGATATATATGATAAAGTCATACACTTGCTACCTTCAGACCATTTCAAAACTAGAAACTCCAGCTTTCCTGAAGAAAAGCAGTGCTCTTTCACAGCTTCTTGAAGCACAGTTTTCCTCTAACTTACCTGGCTGGTATGAGGCTTGCCTTACAGGAAGTGTCCACATGCTGGATAATTAGTACATCAAAGTGGGTCAGTGGTGTCCCTAATGAACAGCCAGGGGATGGTTAAAAGTTCTTTGAAGTGTCTCAGTCCAGGCCATTGTGATGTTTGGAGAGTAGCTCTCCAGATCTCTTACTCTAACCTTCACTGCAACAGTCTCAAGTCATATTAATATCTTTTCTATTTGAGAAAAATCTAGTGGAGATGAATAAACTTAATGAACCAGTGGAGTCCCTCAGTGGCTCCCAGTTTCCTTGCAAAGAACTGCATGGGCTTGGTGCATCATCACTGGCACTGTCCTTCCATGTGAATATCCCCTTGGGGAACGTGCTGTGCTTCCATTAAATGAAACTAAATCAGGTTCAGAACAAACAAAGGAGGTGGCTCTTCACACCAAAGTGCCATTCAGGTGTGCAGTGCCTTGTCCCTTAAGATCACGACTGTTAAAAGTGCACATGGGACAAATTCATAGCAAAAAAGTGCACCCAGGGCTGGGAAACAAAGAGCACTGGCTCCAGCCATCCTAGCACTTTGTGTTGTTACAGAGGGTGAAGAACAGGAGTATTTATTCAGTGGGAGAACCTTTTAAGGGTTTTCCTTAGTACCAATCTTAACCCAGCTGTTATATGACCAGCACCCAGGCCTCCAATAGCATCCTCTCTTAATGGTTTTCCTTGGGCAATATTTGCAGTTCATTCTCCCTGCTTCAGAAACACACAGTTTATCTGAACTGCTGCAGCAGACATTGATAGTGAAGGACAGAAAAAAAGGGTTGGCATCAGGGAGTGACATGTCTCCAACAGGACTGAACATGATCACCAATGCCCTAAGTCTGCTAGCTGCTGCTGCCTAGCAGGAGAGACTGCACATCTGCAGCACTGAGGTGGGAAAGAGGCTGCAAGCATTGTGTGGAATAAATCCCCAAAAGACGCTCCTATGGAAAAGCATGTTTCATATAGCTAGTGTGGACTGGAATAACTATTTTAACCTGAACCCTGCAGAGCCACAGGTGTTTATGAATTACTTCCTAGTGTCATGAAGGCAATTAAGAAAAATAAGCTGATCACCAGTGAGCTTACTACAGAGTGAGCCTCTGCCACTAAAAGATATGTAGGAGCTCAGGCCAGGGAAGACTGAGAAGCCTGCACCAGATGGTGGCATCTCATGGCTGCATGCAGCAGAAGAACACCTCCTCCTTCACCCCATCGTGTGTTGGCCTGAGCACAGGACCATCCAGCTCAGGGAGAGGGTATCATTTTCTTGGACTGAAACCAGTCTTCACTCCTTCCAAAAGGTTTGAGTTTGGCCTGGATATCAACCCATCTCTACCTCCAGTACCTCCCCAAGGTTTCTAACTCATGTCCCTGTAACGTTATTACTTAATTAGCCCAAGACAGTGCTTGCCTGGACACCAGTGTCCTGTAATGCAGGAGTTTTTACCTCATTGAGGAAACCTTGTGCAATGCATTTCTCTGTCGAAATCACCTAGTCAAATTTGCTAGATGGTAAATCCAGATTGTCCAAAGTAGCTGGGTACTGTGTTTTCCGCTTCATCTCTGCTGTCTGGTCATTGCCCTGTGACTCTGGTGAAGAATTATATTGCTATTCTAGAAACAGGGGTCAATATGCAATGGTGTGGGTAAAGATGGAAATTTGGCAAGCTAAGCAAGGTGATCAAGATTACTTGATTTATTTAGTATCAAAATAAAACCATAATCAGCAAAATAAAGTAGGTGTTACTAATCCTGCTGTGCCACGACACTGTCAAGTTCCTCAGGACACTGAGCTCAGTGCATCCATTCATATGCCAGTGGCTCCTCCAAGAGAAAAACAGGGTATTCTGCACGCCTACCACTGCTTTACACAGCAGTTACTGACTGTTTATTATCTTGCTTGAGCAGCAGCCTTAAAAGATGAAAGTATGAGCTTAAAGTCTAGCAGTCTTGTACAATCTTACAGTCATCTAGCACTTGCCAAATGTAGAACTATTTCAGCAAAGTATTTGGATTTCAGATTTTCCCATTAAATGAGGGGTAATTTGAAAGGCTAAATATCTGGCGAATCAGTGCCCATGTGCCTACTTTCCAAGAAAAAAATAATATTCTGTGTTTGATCTTTCTGCTACACTTCCACATACAGCACAAAAGAGACTTATAACATTGGTTTGAACTTAGTATCGATACAAAGTAAACTATCCAGAGCTAGCATAAAACGTCATTTTAAAACTCCCAAATATTTCGCATTTGGCATCCTGGATAGCCCAGAGGTTATACAGAGTTCAGCTTTAACTTCTGACATCAGTGTTTAAGGACTGGGGGAGTTGGGCTTGCAGCATGACCCAATGAAGAAAAAGGCCTTTATTCAGACAGTAGCTATTTAAGCAAACCTGGAAATATTTATAATTAGGCCCCAAAGGCTGGCCTCTGCCAGGCTGCCTGTGACAAGCATGCCCTGTATCACAGAGAATTTCCAACTTGGTGCCTACAGTTGCGGTTGCTTTTGTCAGGTGCCACTGCACTTTGTTCATTTTGGCTTTCATATTTTTGCTCCCATTGATCCTGGCTTTTACTTACTGCATCTCATTCATCAGTAAGGCAATGCTGGAGGTTGAAGCCCTCACCTGGAGGACACAGATTAAAGTCAGCTCTGCCCATTATGCATCAGCCAGGAGCGTTTGGTTCTCATCTCACTGACTGCTGAGTCACCTCTGAAGAACTTCCTCCCACAGAGGAGATATGGATGGTTTACAACCCAACCTGTGCTCTGGGTTGTTATCTACATGATATCTGTTTCCCAGCTTTGGGTGTTTCTCCATCAACAAGCTACAACTTCTCAAGCAAAGTCAGATCTGCATCAGATTTTCTTACAGGTAAGGTCCCATCCCTGTCTAAATACCATCAGTGACGTCCTTCCCAATAGGAGGGCAAGGCCATACCTTTACATCAGGGTCAGCATTACCTTCTCTCACTAGCTGAGTGCTCAGGTTAGGAAATCCTAACATATCACTTATGCCTTGAGCCAGTCTCAGTGACTGCAGGAATCTTTTATCTGAGGACAGGAGCTAGGACAGCCCTCAGCCCTGGGAGGACCTGGTCTGATTTTTCCATCTGGGTACTTCACAGGTCTCAGTGTGATATAAAATTGCCTTGACTCCTGTCCCATTTGTCTCTGACTTAATGCAACCCAAAGCAGACTTCAGCAGGAAATCAGTGGGAATTCAGAGCAACCTAAAATCATGGTGCCACATCCACAACCTCTTTCTGAGCTGCCTCCACTTAGTGGTTTCAGATCACTGGTTTTCTGCCACAGTCCTGAGATTTGTAATAGCATCTTCCAGTTCCAGTAGTGGAGACAATCCATCGTTTGACATCCTGCTCCTCTCTGTTCAAGAAGCTTATCATATGCTTAAGTGAAATCATACCTTTTTTTTTCCTGAAATCTGTCCCCAGTGTGGAGGCTCCTCTTTAATGCTCCAGCTTTAGCCAACATAAAAATGCTCTTCTTTTCATACAGATATCCTGAAGTCAATATGTTTGTAACCAACCTCACCTTTCCCAGGAACACCTACAGCTCTCCTCTCCCTTTCATGCTGCAGGAGAAGCTGGAAACCTGGAGCCTGAGCTCTCCTTTTCCCCTTGCTCTGTGAGTGGCTCTGGGCTGCCAGGGCCATTTCCTGCCGGCAGACAGACCTTGCTGCCTGCCGGGGAGAGGATCCTGCCTGTGCTGCTGTTTGCACGTTTTCTGGAAGCAAAGCTTTTCCTCTAGCCCAGCTCAGCCCAGCTGTACACTGGCAAACAAGTGAAGGGAGAGCACGTGTAAGGCAGGGCAGTACTTGTAAGCTGTTGCCCCTTCAGCCTGAGTGGCCAGCCACCATGGCGTGCTGCTCTTGAGTTGTTCCTTTCAGCCGGAATGACTTGGAGGAGTTCAGGATGTAGATAGCTTTAGGTGGCTCTCTGGTTTTCTTTGAGAAGAAGCTAAACAAAGCTTGGGTTGCCTGAAATGAAGAGAAATAAACAGTAGGAAGGCTTGCTCCTTCTTGGACAACCATCTTCCCAATGGGTCCCAAAACCCACAGTGCTTTGCTTTCTCTCTGGCTTCAAGACCTTTCCCTCAGGAGGCATTTTTCTTTTGGGACTACTCCAACTTCAACTGCCTGATTGATCACACTTTCAGGGGCCAAGAAAGGTTGTCATGAACCTAAATCACTTCAGGGGCTTGTTTTCCTATACTGTCCCCTATAGCTACACTGGGGGACCTGAGGCTGACATGGGACAGGAAGGAGTGGTGGTGGGCTGGAAGGCACCGTGCTGACCACTGACAGAAAGAGGTAGGTGGAAATATTTCCTTTCCACTGCTCAGTCTAACCAGTAAAAACTTTCCTCCTTCAGCATTCCTCTTTTAACACCAAAACAAATAGCACATGAAAACAGCACAGGCATCTTGACAAAATGACGTGCCATCCACTCTCAGCAGGCACCCTGGAAAGGCATGGCAAGTTGGTGGTTATCCTGCACTGAACACGAAACCTCTGCTGCCTGACTGACTGAAAACAAGGTCTGATCCCAGGCCTTATAGCTGGGAGCTTTGTTCTATGGAGAAGCTCATGCTTCCCCAAATTCGTTTTCATCTTGGTTTCCAGGGAGGCATGGGCTGTGCCTGAGCATACTGAAGGCCACCCCTGTCTCCTCTGATGATACCATGTCAGAAGTCTCCGTGGCTCCTCAACAGGTTTTTTTTTGAGTGCAAACCTATTTGAGAAAATGTCTTATCCTTTGCCCCAGGCCAGGGCTGACCAGGGCTGCAGCACCCGGCTCTGAACTGCATCCCATTTGCCACATTCCTGGCTACCTCCCATGAAGCAGAGTGGAAAATGTGGCCAAGGCCACATAGGCAGAGCAAAGACAGCTGGTGACCCTGAAGTAGAAAGCATGGGCTGTTCCTCCAGCACCAGTCCTCTGGGGCAGCCCGATGCCAGCAAAGCTCTCTGCTTAATCTGTTTTAATAGCACACAAGTCACATTTTCTATGTTTTCCCTCCCAACATTACACTGATGTGCTAATCCACTGCGTGGCAGCAAAAGAAACCTCTGAAATTTCCTACAGCGCTGTCAGCTGCTGGAACTGGACACCCTGTAATAATCTCCAGGGCCAATGGCCTGCTGCCTCCAATTCCCAGTAAGGACTTATTTTCTTTGGCAAGGCCAACACGTGCAAAACCCCTCTGATAGTTTTTTAAAAGAGAAAATATGTGGCAAAGTACTTAGCTCTTTCAAGGAAGTTTGGAAACGATGGAGAGCAAACTCATGCCATGTGAGCACTGAGTGCGGCTGTCCAGCTTCCAGCACAGAGCAGTAAATCATCTCCTGAATGGCTGTCACAAGCACACCAGATCACCACAAAGAAGCTATTTTTCTTTCATCGTGCCTTCCTGTTCAAGATACAACACTGCTGCTAACGCATTTAGCAGGTGCAAGAAACATTTGAAAGTTGATATCTTTTTTCCCAAAGAAATAAGTTAAGGGCTTGTTTTCTCCGCTTGTTTGGAGTTTGGCCTACTTTGTTATATTCCTGCACAGCTGCAGTTTCCTCCACATGCTGGAAACAGTTGTGCCAGCTCAGAGGCAGCAGAGTCTCAGGGCAAGCAGGAATATTTACAGTACTGCAGGCAGGGATTTACAAGGTGGGGCACGCCAAACTGCATCCAAATATTCCTGCCTCCACTCCGGCTGGGTTGGAGAGGTACCATGGTCCCCATGCCTGGGTGCAAGGCCCAAATCCCAGAGATAGTGCTCTGCTGTGGAGGCACCGCCTATGCCCAGCCTCTCTCCACACTCTCTGCACAGCACTGGAGTTATCCGCTCCTTTCCCTGGGGAAAAGGGTCAGTGTCACTTTGGGTGACACCAGCTTGGGTCTCCCTGATACTGTCTCCTCTCATCTAATGTGCCAGCTGCTCCTGCTGTCCTTTGCCAGTCACTGTGCTGTTCCCCAAATGGTCTCTCATGCCTGGCGTCTCCTGACGTCTCTGCCTCCATGGCAGCCTGGGAAATCATTTACAATTTCTGTTCTCACTCAGGAATTGGTATTGCACAGGGGTGGGGCACATCCCTTGGGTGTGCCATGGGGTCGAGCACCGCTCCCCGCTCATTCGGTCCTCACCAGCACTAGCGCTGCTGCTGTGGTGGAGTATGCCACAGGAGTAACCTGCGAGTGGAAAACTGGAGCAATACTTCCTAAAGATTGATTACAAGTGTGTTACTTTAAAATGTATGACACAAGCATCTGCCAGGAAGACACTGGATGAATAATAATTAAAGATAGGTTGCATGAGCCATTAAACACTTTCCTAGTGACAGCGCTTTGAGAACATCTGAAGCCAAAGATGGGAAATTGCAGAGGAAAGGAAGCTCGTACCCCAGCATGGGATGGTTTCCTTAGAAACTATCCACGTGGGGGGTCCATCCCACAACAGCATCACTGCCACCAGCCAACAAGCAAAAGTCAAAAGTGCCCTGGGAGCAAGTCAGCATCTCTCAGCAGCTGAAATGCTGGGCTGAGCAACTTCATCCACAGGATACTGATTAGAACAGCTCAGGGAAGCTCTTCTGAAGGAGAGAAGGGAAGCAGCAGTTTCTAAACCAAGTTTAATTCTGGATAGTCCATAGGCAGACACTCATGACTACTCATCCAAAGTTTTTGTGTTTTAAGTGGCCCTTGTGCAGCTGTAAGTATCCCTTTTCTCAAAAAAAGGCATTATACAGTTTTGTAAAATATGAAACCAGTAGTGTTTTATAGCAATCACTCTAAAAGCATACATTGAAACAGAGACGTTAGTTTCATTTTCTTCGTTTGAGCCAACGTATCAGATTTTATAGTTGAGGTGTGCTCTCAGAACAACCCCTTCTGTCGTGGTTTGCCATGGCAGAGGCAGTCCTTGCCCAAGTGAGCAACAGCTGCCTCGGGAAGAATGCTTTTGGTGAAGACTCTAATTCTTCAAGTGGCCTTGGTATAATGGAAGAGGGTTGTGAAACTCCAAACCCTTGATGTTACCCTTGTGTGTATTGTTTGTGCTATGCCAGACCCTTCTCTCCCCAGGGGATCCACTGTCATAGGAACGTACCCCTTAGCATCGGGGCTGAGCTGGGGGGAGGTTTGTCACTAATGAATGCTTTCAGTAACTGCAGTGGTTGGTGTAGGGCTTCTTCCTCTTCAGAGGTTTGTTTGCAGTGGCTGTTTCTACATGACAAGATCAACTCTCTGCTCTTTTGGTTTTATGTTGGGGAAGGGGGTTGCATGTGACGTGATGGCACCAAAGAATAATATAATTTATGGGGTCATGAAGAAAAAGAGAGGGACTGTATCAAATGTAAACAGTGGCCATAAATGCAGATATGTATATATTTGAATGCTGCATGAAGTAAAATATACTATAACTAAAACAATGTGAAGTAATACTTTGTCCTTAAATGGTTCAAAGTTATATAAAGTATCTCCATGTACTTTCTGGTGTTAAAGTGTATGTATAGAGCAAATAATTTCTGTTTGGACATGGTGCACCGCACCATCTGAGCTTAAGTCTGAATTCCATGGTTGTCTGAAACATGTATTTGATGGGGAATCTGAAAGAAAAGACCAGGTATTTAAAGGTTAAACAGGGAACGTCCTGAGCTTGAAACTTCAATGGTAGGGTGTCTGCTCTGTCAGGATGATAAGATCTGTTCCCTGACTCTGACCCTTTCAGCAAAGGTGACTCCTGTGAAAACACCAGACTTTGACCAACACCATTTAGGGAGCCCCCTTGCACAAGATTCCCTCCCAGTTACGTGGGGAAAGTAGAGCACAAACATATTTTCATTTTCCTTCATATATTCGTAAGCCTGAAGCCTGTTTCTGTGGCTTTGGATAAAATACCCATTACCACTGGAAGTAAACCTGCCCAGGAAAAAGGGGAGTGAGGAGCAGAGAGTGGCTCTGGGGGACCCCAGGTGGGACATGGTTATCCTTCTCTGAAGCAGTGCCTGGGACCTCGACCCTGCTGTGCCAGGGAGGCAGAGTAACTGCAAGGAAAGCTGATGGCCTTCTTCTGCAAGAGTAATAAAGAGGACAGTCGAGGCAGCACTGCTGGGACCATTGCAGAGAAACAGGATGCACGGGGGTGAGGTGACCCCCAATGGGCAGACGGGAAGTTGGGCAAAATTGAAGCGAGATCTTTTGCTGGTGCTCAGAGCAGAGGTGCAGGATGTGACTTTCTGTGCGAAATGGCAACATTCCTGATAATAGCATCAAAGTAAAAATAAAAAATAATTTCCCAAGTCCCTCCTCCTCTTCTCCCTTTTTTCCCCTTTTGCTGATTTCTGCAGTTCCAAAGAGCCTATCCAGCTCTCAGGGTGGGAACATGGGGAAAGGTGATATTTAGGAGAGAACCCAAATTGCTTTTGTTTTGCAAAAGTACTTTTTCTGCCTGTGCCATGTGGAAGGCTTAGAGCAGACCTAAGTTAAAAATAAAAAAAAAACACTGCTAAATGGTAATACAGGGTGATACCCATACAGCCCCTGTGGGCCCAATCAAAGGGTCAGCTATAGCCCAGCACCCTCTCTCAGACGGAGGTCAAAACCAGATGCCTACAGGGCAGTATCAAGACAGGGCAAGCACTTGATGATTCTTCTCCCAGACACTTTCCCAGCTTGCAACAATGCAGGGACAGTCTGAACCTCTTTCCTCACTCTATTATCCTCCATTAATGACTGTTCCTTGAACTTGTTCAGTCCAGCCCTTGTGAACTAGAGCTTTTGGGTGAACTTGAGCACTCAAAGCATCTTTCAGGAAATACTGAAGGTCTCTGAGGAAAGTGTCTCCGGAGTGAGACAGTACGCTGGTGAACCGACTTGAACTTGCATGCTGGCTTTTGTGGAAAGATCTTTCAGTGGTTTGGGGAGGATCAAAAAGGATGAGCCCACAAAAGGTGTGTCTGGCAAGCAAATAACAACTCATCAAGGCAGCAACAGTGCAGTTTCCTGAAGTTTGTCAGACCAAATACTTCTGATGGCATTAACAAACTCCTTGAAGCCATATCCTATCATTCAAGAGCATGCCATCAAGTGTCTTCCTCCCTATAAACAACCTCTGCCCTCTGAAGACCAGTTTTTAGTCTTTGTGGTGTTTCAAAATGAGGAGACAAGAGCATACCTAAGCAATTAGAGCCTATTTTTGTGATTTTCAGGCCTAAAACTTCTCATCCACTTATATTTTTGAATTTCCCATTATTATTATTGTTATTATTATTATTAATAATAATTTTCTTCAGTAGTTAATGGAACAAAGATACTCGTGGGTTATGGGTCAGGTCTCTAACCAAATTAGAAGCACTAAGGCAAAGTAATGTCATCTTCCTTCTTCCTTGGAGGTCACCACTGACACGTTGGGAGAAATGAGTCAGCTGGTTTCTCTAGCCTCATCCATGCCGACACTAGATGTCAGCCCAAACACGCGAGTGCTTCTGCTCTGAACCGCAAACGGGTTCATACAAACCCATGGAGGAGCTGCCCGGGTGAGCCTTCCTCTGCACCAGCAGCCTTCACCCCTGAAGGAAGGGAAGTTGTTGTGTTTCAACGCAAGAGTAAAAAGGAAGGGTAGGCTCTTGCATCTTTCCACAAAGTCCCATTTATAATAAACATGTTTACACAAGCCGAAAGGAGACATGTTTTAAGGGGTGAGAATTCCCACCTGAAGGTCCTGCCCATGTCCCAAAATATGCTGGAAGGGGTGTAACTTCTCACAGGAACAATTGGCAGCAGCATCCCCACTCCTCACACATGCCTGCAGCAACCTGGACAGGTTGGGGCCATCCTGGTGGACCCTGCCAAGGATGGCCCCAAGGACAGCTGTGGGGTTTTTAATGCGATTAAAAGAGAAAGCAGCTGTGACCATCACCTCCAAGAAGCTAGGAGTTGTGGGCTCTCCTGAGCTCAGATGACAGGAACCAGGACTGACCAGAATACTTTTTGCAGTTAGTTAAAAGCTCCGTTAACCTGTTCTCTCCTTGCGGTGCTGTTGCCCCAGAGCATTTACCTCACAAACACTGGTAACCAAGGCTTGTGTTGACCAAAAGTCCTACAAAGACAACAGACACTGCCTGGGAGAAAATAGTGTTTCTTCTTATTTCCACTCTGGCTGGTGACAGAGGCAATTTCCCCTTCCCTTGTTTAGAAACCAGCCTTCCTTCCCCATTTCCCCCTCGTTCTCCCAAACTCCCGCTGTGGCAGGCCAGCCTGGCAAGGGCTCCAGGCTGCAGAGATGTGATGCCCTTCTGGAAACTGGGGATTAAAGATCAAAGGTTAGCAGTGAATGCCTGCTCCTACACCTCTGTTCCCGCATTTCCACTATCTGATGTTTAAAAAATAAATGTATTATTTTCCATGTCAAGTCCTTGCCTTTATGTCTTGCTGTGCAACAAGAGGCAGGCAGAGATTGCCTGGCCAAAAATCCATCCAAGATCCAGCTCCACGGGGTACAGTGTATTTTCAGAGAACTTTCTTGGGACATCCCTGGCCTGGCAAGGGCTCACCCTGGCAGGGGTACAGTTCCTGGGTCTGAGCTGGCTGGCACACAAAGAGCTCAAGCATCCCTGCATCCAGCCCTCCTGCTTCCTCAGAGAATTTACCCTTCGTGGAGACAAACCTAGAGAGATGAAATTTCAAGGTCTGGCACTTTTTAAAATACCTCTGTCTTTCAGAGAGGGATTTTCAGCAAAGCAAATGCAAACAATTCGGGGTCAAAATAACAAGTATTTAAGCTGCTCCAGCCTGGCATCCTGCAATACGTAGTAGCCTGTTCTGTCAGCTGCTTAGCAATATGAGTTTCATTGTCCGAGCCACTTCCTTAAAGAACAACTAGATGAGAAGTGGATACAGTTTGTTCTTATTTACCATGAGGGAGAAAGAGAAGAGCAGCACAAACAGGCGCACACGCTGCTCCGAGCGGTGACTCTTCAGCTGCTGGGACCCAGGTCAGTAGCGTCAAGGCTGCACTGCAGGAGGCCAGCCTTGAAAAGTGCGTGTGATGCCAGGCAGGAGGGATTATTGGATTTCAGTGGCTTGACATCATGCCTTTCCTTGGTTTGTTTGGTTCGGGTTTTGTTTTCTTTCATTTAGGAAGCTCTGCTCCTGGCCCAGCTCCTGGCAACACTTCATTACACAAGGGCAGATGCCATGGCCACCAGAGGGGAGGCAACAAACAGCACTGCCACTGCGCTGGCGGGACCTGCTGCAGTTTCCCAGGCGCATGGATGTATGGATGCATGGGTGCATGGGTTCATGGGTGTGCAGGTGCATGGGTGCACTGGTGCATGAGACAGGGATGTGGGAGTGAAGGAGTGCATGGACAGGCATCCCATCAGCCCAGCATCTCTCTGCCCACTTGCAGCAGGAGCATCCCACAAACCACCACAGGCATGAGCAAGCCATGCATCACAGGAGAGCTCTAATGAGAACACGGTAAAATATTTTGCATGGGTTTGGTGTAGGCATCTGCAACTTTATGTTTGCTTTGGAAATGGGGATGAGTGTTAGAAAGGGAGGGAGTGAGGCTTCAAGGACACTCGGCACACTGACAGTTCTCTGTACACGTGCAAGTCATGAAGGTGATGAGCAAGGTGCTTGTTCCTGTTACCTCAGCTCTGCACAGATTTATTGAAGTCCCCAGCAGAGAAGCTGCTGGTGGGTGTTACTCAAAGCCACAAGACATTCTTGCTGGGGTAGCTGTGGGAAATGCCACCCACTGTTTCTTTTTTGTCCCCGCGCTGCTGGAGATTCTAGGACAGGAGCAATGGTAGCAGACCTGTACCAGCCACCTGAGCTCACAGTTTGGTGTGCACTTTTCACCTGGAAGCAGTGGGGATTCAAATCTACCATGTGGTGGGCTGCCAGGGGAGGGGAGGCTGCACTGCCTGCCTTGCTGCTGCCCCAGCTGTAGCAGAGGTGCAAGAAAAAGGACTGGGCACTTAAATCAGTGCAGTGAGACCAGGTAGTATTAATTTTTGCAGAGCCCTCAGTTTCTCATGGTATGTTCATTTTGTTTATATTCTGTTCTGTAAAACTAAATAGTTCCCCTCTCTTGGTGGCTTTATACTCTTTAGACACCTGTAGCACATTTCCCATCCCTAGTTTTATATTCTCTTGCTTGTTTCTCAAGCCAGTTCTTCCAGTATCTCTTTAACAATGTCTACCAGTGTTTGAATCCCTTACAGTTTCTTGCCATCTCTTCAATGCCAAAGTGAACAAAATGTTCATGGTTCATAGCAACATCCACTATGACACAGGAACAGGAGCCTTGTGCATCTGAAATTTTGGGCCTCCACAGTCAAATAACATAAAGATTAATGTATTGATCTTTGTGCCTCTAGTGACTGCACCTTTCTTCTTACACTTTTAACTTAAAACAAGTACATAGGACTTCCATGGGTGAGCTTTTAGACCTTCTTCTCTTCTCTTCTCTTCTCTTCTCTTCTCTTCTCTTCTCTTCTCTTCTCTTCTCTTCTCTTCTCTTCTCTTCTCTTCTCTTCTCTTCTCTTCTCTTCTCTTCTCTTCTCTTCTCTTCTCTTCTCTTCTCTTCTCTTCTCTTCTCTTCTCTTCTCTTCTTCTCTCTCCTCTCCTCTCCTCTCCTCTCCTCTCCTCTCCTCTCCTCTCCTCTCCTCTCCTCTCCTCTCCTCTCCTCTCCTCTCCTCTCCTCTCCTCTCCTCTCCTCTCCTCTCCTCTCCTCTCCTCTCCTCTCCTGTCTCCTTTCCACCCAACTTCTCCTCTGTCCATTCTGGGGCTTGCACTTGTTTTGAGTTAACAACCCACTGAGGCGAAACTTTAGACCTTAGCTCATTGCCTTTTGTGCCATTTCCAATCTCTGCAGCCCGGATGCTTATTTGGATAGTGGTATTGTGGTCTATGGTCTCTGAATTGTAACACTTCTTCATGGTATCAGCCAAGAAGTGCCCTGAACTCCATCTCTGATCTCTGTGGATCAAAAAATCCGTGTGGACCTTTTGGTTACTCTGGATTCAGCTGGGGTCCTGGTTTGTTGCATCTGATCTTTATTTTGTTTTCAGAGTCCCAAGGGAAGCTGTGCCCCTTATGAAATCCTGAGAAAGTCACTCTTTTGATGAGTCTTCAATCATATTTTGCTCTTCTCAGCTGTTAATAAAATAATGTTCACAAAAATCAAGCCAGCTGATCTTACCATTCACCATTAATTCCTGGAAGTTGGGAAAGTCACGTTTTCCTTTAACCCAAGAGAGATAATGTTCCGCAGTCTCTCTGCCTAGTCACGCCTCCCATTGTGTGGTGAGGGACCTTCTTCACACCCAGAGGAACACAGCCTGTCACCAGGCTCCTGACCCCTGAAGCACCTTTTCTGGGAGGATGAAACCACAAGCCTTCAGACATCACTGCTCTTACCTCAGTCAGCTAGGTGATCTTCTCAGCTGTAGATGAAGCTCCTTCACCACACCGACTTTCACAATGCAGAGTTCAGCTTTTGTGGCAAGGCAAGGCTGAGCCATCAGAGATAGCAGCTTGGACCAGTCTCTTCAACACTCCACCAAGCAGAAGCTCCAGATTTTGCTTTTCTGGTAGTCTTGGGTTTCATAGCTGTTGCAGGGCCAGGTAGATATCTCTGTAAATGCTATTTACTGTTACATCTAATGTACATGACACCAAATGAAAGCCCACATGATAGTCATGCCTTCCCTCAGAAGGTAATATCACTTCTTAAGCCTTTCCCTTACTTAGCCAAGACTTTTCCCCCTTTGCTGCTTGATTTGTGGCATTTTTCTCTGAGGTAGGTCACTTTACAGCTCTGTTGGCTAACCTTGATGAAAACCTTTTCCCAGAGAAGTTTCGTCATAATTCACGGGCATTATCCAGAGCTCAGATTCTCCTGTTCAAGCAGCTCACACAATGCTGTCAGCAGTGTTGTCTGAACACCAAAAATTGCCAAGTGATGACAAGCCCAATAAGGGCTGGTGGGATGTGTTGGCAGGGCCAAGGGTTTTTCTGTCATGTTGATGTTTACAGAGACTTTGGTGTATCTGTTCCGGATGCACAGCTGTAGCCCTCCTCATGAAGTGCCTTTTCTCCCCAGTAAGATCATATTAAAAAGGAGTATCAGTGAGAGTAATGGTGAAAAAGGTTAAAGCTATGCTGCAGAGCAGGGTGTTGAAAGAAGCCTCAAGTGAACATCTGCGCTTGTGCTCAGGCCTGGCAGTCTTCTGCTTTTGTTTCCTCCTGTCGTCAGCTCTGCAAGTGGAAGTGAAGTTGATGAGGTTCAGTGCAAACTTTAGACACTTTGTTCCAGATATAGCTTCGTATGTAGGTGGGGAAGGGGCCTACTCACTATAAACAACCTGAGCATCTTGCAGCTGTCAGGGTGTGGACTGTAACATCTCATAAACCATCTGCAAACCTTTATATGCCGGTGCAAATGGAAGGTACAGAGAACAGGCTGTGTCTGTGACCTGTGCTCATTAAACCATCTGATTCAAGCCAACTCTGATGCAAACTGCAGATTTTCCAACTGTATACTGCTTTTGGTGTATGTCAATAGGTTATTGGGCAGTTGCACACTCATATGGTGAAAACAAGTACTTGATGATTAGTTTTCATTGAGGATGCACATTGTAAGAGTGATCTTACCACTCCTTGGCTGCCTGTGAAAAGCCCAGCCTACCAGGTAACAGTAAGAAGCCCTCGGACTGTGGGCCAGTAACTCAGATTTCTGCAGACGCTGAGCATCACAGCCTGAAATCTTAGAACACCTAGGCTTTCAGGGCCTGCCCAGGGACAGGTTTTTCATTTTCTAAGGCACACAGTGACTTTCCAGCAAGGTTTTCAGTCTGGTTTGTACTTTCCAAGAAGTGAGCTGAAGTGAAGCCCGCCAGCCAGCCTGCCGGCCACACTGCTTACCTGCCCCAGGGATACCAGGTGCTACGTATACACAGGGGAAAAATCCCTGCGGGTCAGGAGGAGACGTAAAAGCCCCATCAAACCCTCGAGAGAGGGAGTGAGAAGTTGTTTTTTTACAAGAACAACTTGGATGAGATCTCTTTTAAACTTCAGCTGAAATGAAAGGCGAGTGGGATGTTTTTTGTTGCTACTAGAAGCATTTTTCAGTCTGACCTAAAAATGACATGAAACTCCTGTTTATTTACAGGCTTGAGTCTAAATAAATCCCTGAGTGCAAGGGAGAGGTAAGTCTTCAGTCAGTGGGAAGAACTGGAACCGAGGGGATGAATGGTGCCCCCAGCTCCTTAGGTACAAAGTAGTAGGTTGGCAACTGTAGGCAAGAATAAATACTTGGGTGAGGGAGCCATTTATGCCAAAGAATAAGGCATGTCAACTAACCCACCATAAGCTTAGTCTAGACATCAGAAAATATCAAACACAAGAGATTTGGGATCCATCTTTCCATGAAAACCAGAGGGATATAATATGAAGACATGATATAACTGCTTTTTAATAGGAAACTTTATAAATTTATAAAAAGACAAAGTGGTAGCATGCTCAGGAAGCTAAGGGAAGGAGTCAGGCAAGGTCATATCTAGGCTAACAATGGGTGTGGAGACTACTAGAAAGACACAAGAGGATGTAGGAGACAGAGGAGGAGAACATACCTTTGCTCTAATCCTGGCTACATTTTTTGCAGAGGAAGACCAGGTTATGAAGAAACGACAGTGGATAGCTACAAATTTTGAGCAAGGAAAGAAAGCCATGACCTGCCATGGAGCAGCCAGTGGCATCCCTGCTCTCTGCCCTGGCCTTTGCCTAGGAGAGAGGTCTAACTCAGTGTCCTTGGTGGCTTCTGGAGCATGTTTTGAACAGGAGTCATCCTCTTTCCACAGCAGCTTCAGCTACACGAGGCAGAAGAACCATTCTCTTCTAGTTTAAGCTTTGACACATCTTCATGGCCGGGTGCCATGAGGCAAAGAGCTCTGGCAGCACACAGAGCTGTATTTTGGGTGGCAAGCTTTCCTCAGCAGTCTAGGAATGGTGGTTAAACCAATGTATTTCAGCTGTGTTGCATCAGTATCTTCCCATTTTTTTGGGTTGATGTTTAGGGTTTGCTTGGGGGTTTTGTTGTTTTAGTTTCTCTTTAAGCCGATGGGGTGGAAGAAGGTAGGACTGCGTGGGAAAGGAAGCTGTTCCTCACCAGAAAGGGATGAAAGAGAGATTGTGAGTTTCGCTTGTCCAGCCTCAGCCTGTCTGTTCTATACCTGGATGAAGCACTTTAATTTCTGACATGCTTTGCTGTGCCATGGCACCATGGTGACACTTCCTGAAACACAGCTATCTGCGGCTACCTGATCAATCTAGCCATGCTCAGAAAGCTGTGCTCTGCAGGGGGTATCAGCCTTACTCCCTGCAAACTGAAACACAGCTCTGAATTCAAGGCATCACAAATTATTTCCATGGGAAGAAAAAATCCATGATGGAGGCTGGAGCGCCACAGTATAACTTTGGTGTTTGGGTTTTTTAAATGTTTCTTATAAAACATGTCACCTAAAGGCAAGCAGTTGTACTCATCCATAACGGCAGCCTCTGAAGTTAGATTTCTTCCTTCTGCACAGTGTTTCCCCACCAGCACCACTTTCATTACAGAAAGGGTTTGGCAACTCAGAGAATCATAGAACGATTTGGGTTGCCAGAGGCCTTTAAAGGTCACTTAGTCCAACCCCCCTGCAGTAAGCAGGGACATCTTCAACTAGATCAGGTTGCTCAGAGCCCCATCCAACCTGACCTTGAATGTTTCCAGGAATGGGGCTTCTACCACCTCTCTGGGCAAACTATGCCAGTGTTTCACCACCACCATGCTCTGAAATACAGCAGGTTGTGGGGTCTCTGCCCCTGTTAAATTTAAATAATAAATTGTGACAAGGACCAGAGAATCCATTTAAAAGGCAACCAGGCCCTGCAAGATGGCATCTCACTCTGCAAGACAGTTCCATATCGCGATACACCATATGGGGAGGTGAAGCCTCCCTGAACAGCACTGCCTCTTCCCCCAGGCAGTCCCGTGGGTACCCCCATGTGATTCCCCTCTGAGGGGGCTATGGCCAGGACTGCAGTGTGCTGTGACAGCCCTGTACCAGTATTACTGGCCACATCAACCCATGCAAATGGACCACTTGTCCAGTTGGATATAAAACTCCGTATATGAACAAGTGCATTTCCACTTAGGGTTCTGGAAATAATCTTATCTTCAGCAAGGTCCATTAGTCCTCCTGATTATGAAATTTTCCAGAGTTGTATTACATGGCAAATCCTGTATTTTTTTCCCCCATTTACTACATACTCAGTATAGTGCAAATATAGCTAACAAGTTGGTTTAGTATGATTTGGATATATTCCAGTCCTTATTTCAATACTATAGAGGGTAATTCAGGGCTTTTAGAACAAGTCATACAGGAACCTTTTACAGAGTATGATAAAATACAATGTCTGGTAGGGAATTAAACTTATAACCGTCTCCAGGAAAGAACAGTGTGTGATGCCCTTGTCTGAACCAGGAGCCTTTGAGTCCTGCAGTGCTCACCCATGAACACCAATGTCACCGGCACTGGTCCACTTGCCATAGTGGTGTTTGTGCTGACAAGCCAGTATCCTACCAAGCATGAACGTATGCATTTAATGCTCAACACATGAGAATTTTCATCAGTCCAAAGACATGCTGAAGTGGTTTGGTGGACTAAAATGAAGTTTAGTGGAAAGCATACAAAATGCTTAAGTTTAATAGATTCATTTTTTTAATAGACAGCTTGACAATTATATATCATGGGTTGATACCTCTTTTGATAGTGGGGAGCTAATTTTAAATCTTTGCTCTGTTTTTTGGTTTCTTTTTTTACACAGGACCACATAAATGAAGAGAAGATGTGAATTGTTTCAGTTGCTATATAAAGATGCAGTAGTTGAGTTTGCTTAATATAAAACTAATATAAATTAGAGGATTTGGATGGCTATACCAGCTAAGATGGAAGAGCTCCAGAATAATATCTAGTCCCGATGAAAAACAATCAGCACCCCTTTTCACATATACTTCCATTTAAACAGAGGGAAAACTGTGGAAGAAGGAGGCTCCAGGGCCATCATCGGAACACAGAGTAGACAAAGGAGGGAGTATTCTGTGAGTCCTGCCCCTATTTTAAGGGGCCATCACGCTTGCAGAGGCACCATCATCTCTGCCACACTTTGCTGCCTGTCTCCCTGTGTTCATGTGTTTACATTTCCATTTCAATGTACCTGCAAGTCTGATTTTTCCAGCATTTTAGCATGCTTGGTTTTGAGAAATATTTGGTAAGGTCCTGTAATATGGTTTACTCAGAGTTTATTAATCTGCTCCCAGCTGTAATTCCATCTTAGCCTAGTTTTGTCCAAGGAATATGAAATGTTCTCATATTCCCAGAGCAACAGATGGAAACATCATCCGGAGGATGGGAAGCTTGTTGAATGCCCAGTACAATGCTTCCCTCTGATATTTCAAGAAATGCTTTGTCCTGCATTTCTTTGAGAGGTGACGCTACTTACTGACCTCTCGCTCACACTGAAGTTTTACCTTATGGAAGCTGTAGGGCAGCACGTCATAGTTTTAATTTATTTTCATGCTTTTATGAATCAGTCATGTACATGACGGAACAACACTTTATCCCATTTTTCCCCTTGTGCAATCTGCTAACCAAGTTTCCTCGTTTGATCAAAACTGCCTTTGACCACACCTGGGAGATGCAGTGATGAAACCAGAGGAAACTTCAGGGCCCTTTTCCCATCAGAGCAGAGTTGGTGAGTGCCTGGCAATACCTGCAGAGCCACAGCTACCTGCTAGCAAGTTCTCTTCCTAGAGCTTTACTTAGGATTTCAGGACAAATTTACACTGGAGTTGATGCCAAAAACTTCCTTACTTGCCACTCGGTCTTGCCGCCCACCCACTTCTGAAAGCCCTGCTGGGTGCCAGTTCCCACCGTGCTGCTATCAGCCTTCATAAGTGAATATCAAGACAATATCATATGAACTATTCATAGGAAAATCAGGCCCATATTGCTATTGTGTCAGGTGTTTTTCAGGGAAATTTCAGTTGCAAAGTGTGATTTCACAACCATAAGTTTGGCATTTATTCTTTTTCCTCTTTCTTTCTTTCTTTCTTTCTTTCTTTCTTTCTTTCTTTCTTTCTTTCTTTCTTTCTTTCTTTCTTTCTTTCTTTCTTTCTTTCTTTCTTTCTTTCTTTCTTTCTTTCTTTCTTTCTTTCTTTCTTTCTTTCTTTCTTTCTTTCTTTCTTTCTTTCTTTCTTTCTTTCTTTCTTTCTTTCTTTCTTTCTTTCTTTCTTTCTTTCTTTCTTTCTTTCTTTCTTTCTCTTTTGGTATTACTTCTTTTTCTGACCTATAATGCAGACATGGAAAAATAGTCAAAGTGCTATTTCTTTTTGGGCTAAGAGAAGTATGTGGGTTGTCATACTAACCACAGTGGATGTACAAAGCTGCACCTTCTTTCATGTAATGCGTTACTAGTAACTCAGAAACTGAGGCTTATGCAGTTTTCTTTGGATAAATTTCACTCCAGAGGTAGTCTGAGGTTTCCCTGCGCATCGGAAGATACCAAGGGAGTGTTTCATATAACACCAGCTGATGTTTAATACAGATCAGTGACTGGAGATAAGGAGCTGAAACTTGCACTGAATCCAGCCATTCCTCCATAGACGTCAGCATGGCAACTGCTCACTGCAAGGTTAGCGAGTTCATCACCCTTTACTAAAAACAACCCTTTTAATTTAAATTTCACTTCTTCTCTCAGTTTTGGGATTATACAATTCCAAAAAGAAGTTCCTGTTTCTTTTCTTTTTTCCCTTCCGCTTAGCAGGGCCCAGGCAGAGCGCTGCATCCCCTGCTGATGCCCGGCAGCCCCTGCCTTGAGCAGCACCAGACACCTGGGGGGGTGGAAGTGGCTGCCACAAACAGCTAACGCAACGCAGCGTCAATTTTAAAGAGAAAAGATTTCATGGATTGCACACTGAAATCTTGCAGGTTGAATGCTTTCTGCTGAATGCACGAGTAATACACAGGATTTGCAGACCAGAACAGATGCTGATTTTGGTGTGCTAGAGCATCCTGTGTCCGTCCACAGTGAGCTGTACCGGCATGAACACGCAGGATGCTCAAGAACTTGCATGACTATTCATTGCACAGGGCTTAAGGGAAGTGATAAACCCTCGTGGGGTGCAGTTACCTGTCTGAAGCATGAAGAAAATGCATGCTTCTCCCTTAGATAGGCAAGCCAGGCTTAAACACAGGTGATTGCATGTTTAATATGGATAAAAGACTGCTGTATGCCAGACTCCTGTTTTAGCACTCTCCTGATAAAGTAGGGATGACACCTGATGCCCCCAACACAAGAATGACAAGTTGGGATGAAATCTGGGCCCCCAACACAAAAAGGGCATGTGTTGGAACAAGCCCAGAGGAGGCCACGAGGATGATCTGAGGGCTGGAGCACCTCTCCTGTGAGGACAGGCTGAGAGAGTTGGGGCTGTTCAGCTCTGGGGAGATCTTACAGCGAGCAGCCTTCCAATACCTGAAGGGGCCTACAAGAAAGATGGGGAAGGACTTTTTACAAGGGCAGGTAGCGATATAGCAAGGGGAAAGGGCTTTAAACTGGAAGGGGGCAGCTTTAGATTAGATATTAGGAAGAAATTATTCACTGAGGGTGGTGAGACACTGGAACAGGTTGCCCAGAGAAGCTGTGGATGCCCCCTCCCTGGAAGTGTTCAAGGCCAGGTTGGATGAGGCTTTGAGCAACCTGGTCTAGTGGAAAGTATCCCTGCTGGTGGCAGGGGGGGTTGGAACTAGATGATCTTTAAGGTCCCTTCCAAACCAAACCATTCTATGATTCTGTGGGTCTATGATTCTATGTATGTATCACATGTAATGTTTTGTTGCATTTGGAAATTGTCTCACTGCTGCTAGGAAAAAAAAAATAAATCCAGGTCTCGGCATACACTCACGAACTCTGCATTCATGACACGGCAAAGCAGAAATAAGGGACTAGCTCAGTGTTTGGAGACTCCAACCCTAGCACAGGAGAGAGCTCGGGTGTACCCTGGCTCAGCTTTTGCAGGGGACAGGAGCTCTCACGAGGGGTGCCAAGAGGGAGCCAACCCCTGTTCCTCACCTCTGCACTGGCCTTACCCCGAGCCTCACTTGTCAGCAGAAAGCTGAGAAATTGTTCCATCTCTAGCGTGTCCCCTCTCGCTGCTGGTCCCCGAGGCCACACGGAGCATCTGTCTGGGCATGGATGCTGTGGCTGCATGCAGGAAAGCCACCCTGCATTGGCAGGGATGCAAACCGCTGTCAGAGGAGGAAAGGGAGGGTGGATAGCAGGAACAGGCCACACACTCTCCGTCCTCAGGCTTGGAAGTCCTGCATAACGAAACAGTATTTCATCCATAGCTACTATGAAATGGTCAAAGTATCAGTCAAGCAATGAGATAAAATAAATCTCTGGTTAAAACTGATTACCTGTGTTTATTTATTTGAAAATTCTGTGAAATAAGAGAAAAAAATTATCAGTTTCTGCTTGGTTTCTGGAGAAGCAGCCATGCCAGCTACTTCTATAGTAGCTAGTAAATCTTGCTCAAAACCTTGTCAGCCCAGCAACCCCTTTCATTCAAGTTGTAAAGAAAGGGTAGAAGTCTGCAGAGAGAGAGAAGGAAGAAGAAACAGCTGGTATCACCTTTCTCTCCTCCCCCTTCCTTCCCTTTCACCTCTAGGCTTTGTAGCTAAAGTTTGCAAGACTCCTAAAGGTACACAGGACTGTATATGGCCCCTGACTGACAGCGACGCTTGTTTTCAGCTCCTTTTGCCACCTTAGAAACTTTCCTTTTATCTCTGCTTTTTCTCAGATAGGAAAAGTGAAGACAGCTTGCTGCCCTTCTGGTGGCTGCTCAGCAGCTAAGGGTCAGCAGTGAGAACGGCCTGTGAGTGCAGGCATGTGTGTGCTCACACATGAGCATGTGTGCACCCCGGGTCACCCCAGGAAGGTAAGGCCACCTGCAGCCCCCCGCCCCACAGCCTGGGCTTGGGGGGGATGCTCAGCACAGGCAGCTCCGCTGAGAGGGGGGCTTTCTGAACTGGGCAAAGCGGGGCTGTGCTAAGGCAACACCTCCTGCAGTTCCCCCCACTGCAAAACCAAATTCTTTCTGAGCACCTGCTTCCTCTTTGAATGAAAGTAACACTTTTCACTGAAAACCAGACAATGGTGTGAAGGAAGAGGGTTTTAAAAACGGCTTAAAAATAGATTCGTGCATTGCACACGATGGGTTTTTTCCTTTGCATGGTCGGAAGTACAGATGTGCAAGACATTTGCATGTGCTGCCTCTTTGAGGGGTGCTGTACCCACACGGTCAGGCAGGCAGTGTGACAGCAGGCAGTGTGACAGCAGCAGTGGGGACCAGCAATGCACTTGCTCTCACTCAGCTGCTGCTGCTTGAAAGCACTGGCAGGTTCTTCCAACCCACCTTTCCTACAAGCCCCAGGCTCTTAGCCCAGCACCAATTAGCTGGCTGCTATTTCAGTCCCTCAGTAATGTTACCTGCTCCACTCCACGCCATGGGACCCTCTCCTGCAACTGTCTGTCTCCCTTTGGTGCACCAGTGACCTGGTAAAACCAGTTTTTGTAGGTCTCAGCTGGGGCCCTGCAGAGGTGGGACCAGTTACATGTGCCCAGGGAGTGTCACTGAAGACTCTCACTTGTTAATGCATTTGTCCAGGCAACTGACATTTAACGTGTGCCCAAACCACGCACGTGGTTCGGGAAATCTGAGAACACACAGCACGTTTTCACTCGTAGCCTGTATAACTGACAAAATCAGAATACTTGGTTTATGGTTAAATTTTCAGGGAAAGGCTCTGAAGCAGCTGAAGAGCGGTACCTTTTCACACATGTAGCTGGACAGAAAAACTCATCAGCAGGGGGTGTTTGAGTGGCCAAAAGCATGAACAGGGTCAAAAAGAAATCAGACAAATTTGTGTGATTTGGAAGGAGGGTCCATCAGAAATATTAAATATGGTCATTCAGATGCAACCTCCAGCTCATAAACTCTCCAAATTGCTGGGAGGATTTACCAAGGAAAGATCATTCTAAACTTGCCCTGGCTTCAATAATCTTCTCCAAAATACCTGTTCCAAGTAATTTCTGGAGACAGGATACTGGTCCAGTTTGGCCAGTGATTTGACGCACATCCCCAGCCTCCTGTTGTGAAATTTACCGTGTAGCTGTAACAATTAATCAGCTGGAAACAGCCCAAACCCAAAGAACAATGCCATGGCGCTGAGCACGTATTTACTCAGTCAGGGGAAGCAATGAGAAAATGAGTTTTGCTCCAAGCAGTGCAGAAACACCTACCAGATACACAAAAGCAGAGTGAGAGGGCAGTCCCTGTGGAAGATACAGTCGGACTTCCCCAAAACTGCTGCCCAGAGTCGTGACAAAAATGGAGCTGAGCCCAATGTTCTCAGGCAATGCTGCCCATCTGATAGTAAATGCACCCATATTTGCAGGAGACACTCACTTTAGCAGGATTTTAAATAGAAATGGGGCCAGAGAGGAATGATCTTCAATACAAAAAAAAAAAAGTTTATATATTATTTATACTGTTTGATTTGTAAGCATGAAGGTAGGCAGCTTCTTGGAAGAAGGCTCTGCTCTGGATCCTGGGAAGCAGTGATGGTGTACGGTATGGGGTTCCTGGTGGAGAAAGTATCAAGTGTGAGTTTCCAGGGCAGCACTGAGACAAGCAGCATTGGCATTTCTTGATGCATAAGTAGATGTGCACACTGTCAGGTGAAGGACAGGACTGACTGACTGAACAACTCCTACCTCTGTGAAAGGTGCTGCTGCTAGAATAAGGGGCATGTAGGTGATCTTCAGATTGAGCTGGAAGCCAGAGGACACTCCTAAGAGTAAGGTCTTTACCAGCTTGGTTTCTGACAACAATTCAGAAGAATGAGCCTCAGCCAATGCAGATACATTTTGTCATGCAGATAAAATTCTGGGCATAAATTGGAGGCAGATTTTTACCCAAGAGCATGATTCACCCTTTGAAGAAAGAGAGTCCCTGTTCTCTTCAAACCCATTCAGAAAGGGGACCCAGGCTTTGGCCAAACACAGCTGTTTTGCTGTAGGGAGAGGGGTCTGGGCAAAATGCAACCGGCTTGTGAGGTAGAGTGGTTCCCACCAGCCTGAGCCCTCTGGTCACCAGGATACAGCCATCTCATCTAGGCTCTGCACTCCTGATGCAGAGGTATGCCAGGCAGCAGCACCTAACCTGGTGTGGTCCTGGAGGACAGTGATGCCAACAAGCTCTGTCCTAACGAGGACCTTGGGGGGGTTACTTCGCACAGGCTTTGGGGATATACTATGAGAGCTGTTTTAACTCTAAGGGACAAGCCACATTCTTCTCCAGATCAATCAAAGCCATCCAAAGAAGCAAGAGGAGGTGCAGGATGGGATGTCCTTCACCAGACCCCATGGCAGCACTTCTCTAGAAAATCTCAACCCCACTTTCCTCCATCCTTGATCTCCAGCAGGGTCCAGGTCCACTTCTGGGCTTTGGAGCCCAACCCCGTCCCTGATGGCCTTCTCTCTTCCACTGTAGGCAACCAGCTCAGGGAGGGCAGCTTGCTTTTCCTCAAGCCACTCTTTAAAACTGAAGCCTATCTTTGTAACAACTTCCTTGAAGTCAGCAGATGAAGAAACATCCAAAGGATGACAAAAATAAACCAGGCAGCTGCACCCCTGACAAGCCCAGGCTTTCCTTTGTAAGGCAATCGAGCAGCCTGGTGCCATGTGTCATTTAGCATAGGAAAAAAAAAAAAAAAAAAAAAAAAAAGATTCTTGTTTGGAGGGTGCCAGTCACCAGTGGTGACAGGCAGCATGGATCTGGACACAGCCACTGGCTCCCAGCACGGAGCTGAGGCTGTTTGTGCCGCTGCCATCGAGGGAAGGGAAGTCACTGCACATCCTGTTGGCTTTACCTGAGGTGACCCAGCTGGGACGTTGTTTTAGCTTGGCAGGTCTGCGGTGTTTATGTGCATGGAGAGTGAGAAGAGTAATGATCCCAATGAAGCAGCCACAGATATGGCTATCCCGCGCCTGAACGCCCTCTGTCCCCTGGAGCAGCAAGAACCTGCTTGCACAAGGAGATTTTGTTCAGTTAATTAAAGCATCTAAATAAAAATATCACCCCTCTGACCTGCTGGGATGGATACTCCTTTAACTAATTCCCTTTCTTTCCCTTTCATCAAGGCTACATTACCTCAAATTAGCATTTGCTGCAGACAGTCAGAACGGATCAGTGGGATGAGGTAACTTCTTCCTGCAGCTAAGCCCGCAGTGAACTTGATTTAGTATCATCTGTCTGCTTTCAAAGACCTTATTCAGATGGAAACTTGAGAGATTTAAGGAAAACTACTGAGAGCCTAGTTAACCAGATTTCTGTGAATAAATGTAGACTTGCTGTAAATGCAATTCCTCGCTATCTGTCATGCTGCTTTGGTTTTGTTTCTCTTCCATCCTATCTGGAACCTGAAACTGTGTAAAAACTTAAAACCACCACCAGAATGGGCTCTGGTGACGGTAACTTCAGCAGAGGCAGGCACACAGGCTGTGCAAAGGAAGACTTGTTGTGATAGTGTCATTACCTGTCCCTCCTCCCAGCTCACATTTACCAGTCGCTGTATTGGTGGGGAGCACCACTTTGCTGCTCTCCAGCTGCGACAGGAGCCTGCTGGGATGCTTGGCTGCATCCCAGTCCCTGAGGGACGATGTACTCCACCTGCCCAGCAGCCTCCTCCAGAGAGCAGAGGGGGTCGCCAATGGCAAGGCAGTTGTCGATCTCTAGGTAACTGATCCTAAATGGATCTTTTGGGTTTTTTGCAGGATGTTCACACTGAAATTGTATTCGTTTTAGAAGAGCCCTTTGAAACACTCATGAAGAGGTCTTGTATCAGCTTTGCTCATGCTCATCATTTACATTTTCCCTATAAATTTTCCTTCATCAAGCAACCAAGAATGCTCATAAAGCCTCTCTGTAGAAGAAAGAAACTCATGTTTCCAAACAATAGTTGCCAGCAACATAACAATGTTCACTCAAAATGGACCATGTGATGGCATCATAAGGCCTTCCAGCAAAACAGGAATAATCTCATTTTCTCCAGCAAAGTGTGGCAAACACAAAAGAAAGTTGTGAAAAGTGAGCAACCTTACATACACGGGATGAGTCATGGTGTGTGTGCCAGGGCAGCAGAAACCGTCAGGGAAACAGCCTTTAGGGAAACATATCTAGAAGAGCATCACCTGCTCTGTCACCCTGCAGGGTCCTCTGCCCTCACACTGGCAGCGATGAGGCTGTGTGGAGGGGGCTACTGCAGCACCTCACGGGAAGGTGCAGCGTCCCATGAAGGCTGTGTGGGTGTGTGGGTGCATGCGTGCCCCCACCAGCACAGGGTTGCCCAAGCTGTGTCCCCCACATCATGTTAAGAGTGAGGCAGGGTTTTGGGACAGGGCAGAGCCCCACACTGCTGACCTGGGGCTGCCTCATGCCGTGTTTATGTAATCCATGTGAATTGGATTGTCCTCTTCTATCATGTGACTGCTGGAGGGAAAAGGCTTGGGCAGCACAGTGGGCAACGCTGGTCTCTGCCCCAGGGACAGGACGGCATCCGTGTGCTCCCTACAGACGCACAGAGTGCTCCTGGAGGCTACTTACAAGAAGGTGAAAGCACCAAGCCATACAACTCCTCTTTCCTTTACTCAGTGGAAAAAACTGGGAGGTGGGGTGGCAGGCATAGGCAGGGCCATGCAAACTGATGGGGAAGGCGACCAGGGAGGAGGGATAATGGAGGATCAGACAGAAGAGGGTATGAAGCAGGCTCCAGCTGCTGGGGTCATGCCGTGCACGTGTGAAATGGTTAAAACCTGGCCAAAGAAAGCAAGTTGTGAGGGGAAGCAAAATGGAAAACAAAAACGAACGCAGGAGGAGCCAGGGCTGGTGCTGCAGCACTAAGTAGGTTCTAACATCCATTAGCTCTCAGGGGCTTGCACCAGAAACAAACCTGCAGCCCTACTTATGTGTCCGTATTTTCCTGGACATAAGAGCCCTGTGTTCAGCAGGGTATCCTGGCTGCTGCACCCTATAGACCTGCAACTTGTCACATGCAACAGGAACAAAAAATGGCCTTTAAAATGTTACAGTGGGGTGTGTGGCATTATTATTTTTTCGTTCTTTGAAAAAGTGAAAAAAAAAATTAAAAATTGCCTGAGAATAAAACTACTACCAAAAACTGAAACTTAGCAACACTGACTGTGAGAGATAACATCTATAAACGGGCACATGCAAAAGCAAGTGCTACAGCAAACATCCTCAGCACCCACCCAGTTTCCTGCTGCTCCCCCATGTTTCAGGGCAGAAACTGGGAGAGATTAATGCAGCGCCCTGGCAAATCCCCAGCCTGCCGCCCGGGTTTGGACACCTTAAAAGTTCACCTTCTCCTAAGAAACAGTCTGGAAAAACGTATGCAAACATATGCAAAGGTACTAAGTTTAAAGGGCAGGATGAGGTGTGTAAATCAGCTGAGAAACCATACATCAAACAAGCGGAGGGAGTGAAGGCAGTGCTATCAGGTGTTCTCTGGGGAGGAGCTACAGCACTAGGGTCTGGAAGTGGTAGTCCTTGCAAAATTAAAATAAAAACAGTAACTCTGATCCCTCTCCACCATCCCCACACCAACATTGCCCTGTATGAAGTGACGAACATTTCATTCCTTTGTTGATGTTTCATTTGTTTAGCCTAGAGAAGAGGAGGCTGAGACGAGACCTTATCACCGTCTACAACTACCTGAAAGTAGGTTGTAGCGAGGCGGGTCTGTGTCTTTTCTCCTAGGTAACCAGTGACAGAACAATAAGCAATGGCCTTAAGTTATGCCAAGGGAGGTACAGATCGGATATCAGGAGGTACTTCTTCACTGAAAGGGTTCTCAGGCACTGGAACGGGCTGCATAGGGAGGTGGTTGAGTCACCTTCCCTGGAGGTGTTTAAAAGATGGCAAGATGGGGTGCTCGTAGATATGGTTTAGTAGTGGACAGGTATGGTTGGACTTGATGATCTCAAAGGTCTTTTCCATGATTCACCTCCTTACACCAGTCCAAAATTAGCTCTGTACAGAATCCACTGTGGAGGCCAAGCAGTGGTTGGGGCTGCAGCTGTGGGCAGCTTGACAGCACACCTTTTAGCTGCTGCTGAATTATTTTGTCTACAGGCATGTAATCGAGAGCAGAACCAGCCCAAAGGAGCTACCTATCATCAGCTTCTCATCAAACAACAACACACTGAACTCAGATAGGGCTTCCTCTGCCTTTGCTGGTTTACTTGAAGCTGCCACACACAGAGGAAAACTCATTTAAGGAGCTGTTACAACCTGGGTTGTAACATTATGTGACTCATAAGCACACTTGGATAAATTTAGGCTTGGGGCCATTATTTCCTTTTTTTTCCATATTCTCCCTCATTTTTTCAATTATTTCAGTTCAGTTACTGAAAGGATGATCCTGCCTTCGCAGGACTCCACCAGCAGCTCTCTCAGCCCCTTCCAAACCCAAGGGAAAAATTGTTTACATTCATTTATTAACTCACCTGCCAAAAGTGGATATGCCTGGGCTTAGCTTTTCTGGGCAAGGGAACAGATCCCCTCCAAACAGATCTAACCCAGCTTCCCTTAACTGCTTTGTCTGAAAATTAATCTCCTATACACAGGTAGATATATTCCCCCTATGGAAATACCATCTGCCTTGAGGCACCATCCGCTCAGCAAACTCATGTTTGGGATGGGAGCAGAAGCGCATGTAAAATCACCGCATGGCATATGTCAGACTTGCACCTTTTAAATCCCCAAGATCCTGTACTTGACCTCTTTTTTTCCTCAGGTGCTACTGAGAATATTTATACTTTGGTGCCTTTTCTGAGTAAGGGTGGGCTGACTCCAGTCAATTTGGAAAAACGCAAGAAACACAAGCCCAGGTGATGGATGCCAGCGATAGCCAGGGGCAAAGGCACCCACAGTAAAACAGGGGTGATTCCCCTTGTGGTAAATCTGCAAACACAGGAGGAGCCTGTGCTCTATAATCTCCTTTTTGCTGAATACTGCCATTCCTTGCTTTTTCTCAGACTTTAGAGCAGTTCTCTGCAGCTGCCATACCTCATGCAGCCAGGTCCCTGGCTGATATCACAGGGAGCCTTCAGCTCCATTCTGATTTCCCAAGGATCTGAAATGCCAAGCTGAACCCCACCAGCCACTGCCCCTGTCCCCACACCCTTCACACTTTGAAACCACTGGATGGGGCCCCAGTAGGGCAGGTGTCTCCATTCATGTGGAGTAAGACTGAGCAACCTGACTTACCTTTGAAGTTTTGGAGCAGGGGTTGGGCCAGGTGATCTCCAGAGGTCCCACCTGACCCAAATTGTTCTACCACTTTACAGTAGGACATGTCCTACTGATGAAAAGTTCTTACAAGTCTGAGAAAACAGGTGCCTGGATAGAAAAGACAGCTCTCACTAGGTCCTCACTGAGGAAGAGGCTGCTGTGTAGGTTAACCCTTCACTAGAAAGTTCTTAAGGAGAGAAAGTGGTGAGAGAGGGAGGCTGTGTGAGTGCCCTAACCAACAGGGGAGCAATAACCCCCACTCCAGGAGACACCTCTGAACACAGCCCAGATCCCAAGCAAATCCATCTTCTCCAGTTCTGCTGTTCCCCAGATGACTTTTCTCCCACCTGGGCCCCGTGGACAGCCCTTTTGAAGGGATTAGACTTTGCCAGAGACCTTGGTATCACAGCTCCTTGCTCGCTGAGCTCCCCAAAGGGGAGTGCTTGAGCTGTCAGAGCATGGGCAGTGCCCTGGCCACAAGCTGTGTGGGTGCTGCACAACGAGAGCCTGGCCCTTATCTTCCTCCCAGCCTCTACTCAGGGAGATTTCTGCAGGCTCTCGTGCTGACCACATCACAGAATTGCACAACGAGATTAACTTGGTGTTACTCATCAAGCTAATGGACAGGCATCTGGTTTCCAGCGTTTCAGAACCAAACTGGTGGTTGCGCTATTAAAGGCTGGATGGTCTTTTATGACTTTGAGTAGTTTTACAAGCACAGATAACAAACGCAATCAAACACTGCATTTCAGAATAAAAGTCTGATGTCCGAGCCCAAAAAAATCCTCCTTTGCATTTACATCACCCTACTGCTTTTGGTCTGAGCAAGTTGCAGAGGCGTCACTGCCCTTGCACAGTGTATATTCTCTTTGATGGAACAGTGTTATGGATACGTGCTGTTAACTCCCATGCTTGGATATCCCTTGGAAGAGCTTCAAACATATAAGCCCTAGGAAGAGGGGAATTTACCAAGTATACACACCATTCCCGGAGGTGGGTGTGTGTCTCCCATTGTGCAGCTACTGGAGCAGGGTGAGGGTTAGTGGTTTTGCAGCTCAGCTGCCCTCTGTGCAGGACCAAGGGGAGAGCAAGCCAAGTTACCTGGCCACCAGCACACTGATGCTGACTCTCATGTGGAATGACTGCAGGCGAGGTGTGACCATGTAACTTGCTTTAGCTATGTAAAGGTTAATGCATGGGTTAAACTGGAGGTGCCTGCCTTTCCCCATCAACTCCAAAGTTTCAGATGGATGACACACAGAGCAGCAAATCCTTCTCCTGGCAGTTACAGTTTACTTTGCAGACAAGCATTTATATACTTAGAAACACCCAGGCAGCCCTTGGGCAACCATGTCCTTACCCCAGTGACCAGCAGGGTCTGCTGAAGGAAGGCTCCCACTCAGAGTCACACAGGACACACAGAAAAGGCAGCTGAGTGCTCACTCCTCTTTGGCAGCCCTGTTGGGAAGCCAGGGTTTGTGTAGGCACCCAAGTGAGCCCCAGGGACCGAGAAAGTTGAAATGTTTCACCATAAAGGGCAAATATGTTCCCTGTCTCAGATGGACACACAGGAGTGAAGTCAGGGAGCACATGGCAAGGTCAGACATACAAAGGGGCTTTGCAGGAAGGTACAAGGCCTCTGACATACTTCCTCAGTGCTGTGTGTGAGGGGCAGGGAGCTCTAACTGCTGCTTCAAATGAGGAAAGCCCACTGCCTCTCACCGTTTATAACACATGGGGCACGGCCGCTTGCCTGGAGGCCTGCAGAGATGTGCTGACATTTAACATCGCCAGTGTGAGCAGTGAGGAGAGGGCAGGCTACCATGGAGGTAACAGCAGCCCTGCTTTCAGAAAAGCAAAAGCCTTGAGTCAGCTCTGTTAACTCAGAAGATGCTTCCCAGCCCCGACACAACCCTACCTCTGGGCTTTCTCTTGGCCTTAACACTAAACTCAGGCTGCGCCAGAGGCAAGACCATCTCTCTGCCCACAGACTAAATACTGCTGGGAGGAGATGAGTGCCAGCACTTCGTTTACACTGCATGATGCTTTCCAGCCCCAGGCGACTGAGCCTTCTCTTTTCCCCAGCCCTGACCCTCACCCTAGGCTCAGGCTCAGCCCTGGCACTGCAGCCCTTCCTTTCCAAAAACAAGCCTTCCCAAAAGGAGGGTTCAAACATCAGCCTTCCATTGAGTTTGGCAGCCTCTTCCCAGCCCCAGCACAACTGCAGCTCTGGGCTTTCTCTCTAACACAACTCTTCCTTCCCCACAACAAAAACTCATCAGGAGATGACTCTTCTCCCAACCCCAAACCTCCCCAGATGTCCCCTTTACAGCAGCCACTCTCCACCTGCAGCTCCCTGCCCCAACCACAACCCTACCCTGAGTACCCTGAGTAGCTGCACGTCAGGGAACTTGTCACACAACGAAAGGCTGGGAGAAATGGATTCACAAAGCCCAGAAGCTAATTTCCTTGCTGGAAATAGGACAATTTGACAGGGCCCTGGTTAGCTCTATGACCCTGCTTTCAACAGAAGGTTGAACCCAATGCACCCCAGCGGTCCCTTCCTGCCTCGGCTCACCTGTGACCCTGTGAGACTCTCCCTAACAAACAAGAGCCCATCATTTTTACAGGGCCTACAGAGTAACTTCCAAAACTTAGCTGGGAAATTTGGGAAAACTTCCAAAAACCAAAACATACCAAGTTAAGAAAATATTGAAATAATCCCAGGTGAGCCCCAAAACCAAGAAAAAGAAACCTGCCATGAGTCTCATAACCCTCTGGCAAAGGACTCGGGATGCTGGAGACTCACTGTAACACCCACACACACATGCACGTAGACACAACCTCTCTGAGGAAGACCAAACCTTGTGGCCTCTGGACCCAGAGGGCCACTAGAAGGGTAAATGCACAACCAAATGAAAGCAACACAGACCAGAAAGTTTACATACCATGATTTTAACCATTACAAGTTTTCAGCCTCACTTCAAATACTGCTTGGGGCCTCCCTCTCCACCCAACCCTAACCAAAGCTCTAACCTTGTCTTCCCAGGCCACTGGGCAGTGGGTTGGTAAGACAAAACTGCAAGTTTCACATGGACGTGTGATGAAATTTGGAATTGTGGCATCAGGCTAAGAACACAGCAAAATCCTTCTGTTTGTTTTCACTTTTAAATAGTCAGTTAGCAAATCTCTCTCTGACACAGCCATTTTTGTGCATGTTACTGTCCTGTTTGGCTGCCAGCTAAGTTAAACTATCACATTTTCCATGAGGTCTCTTGCTCAACGCCCAACCACAGAGTAACAGCAGAAGAGGTGCTCCAACCTCTGCACATGAGGCCAAACTTGAGCATGCCACCGTGAAACTCTGGTGCCTCTTTCCACCCCGAGCTGCCTCAAGCACAGTACTTCCCATCCTGTTACACAGGCACTCCAGAAACTGTAAAGGCATCTCACACTAATAGCTCACTCCGAGAGCTCACATTCACCTATCAAACCCATGCCATCTGGGACTTCTGAAAGATTAAAAGAGAGAGACAAACAAGAGGATTATTAAAAATTTAACTATATACCATATTTATTATCAATCCACAGGATAATCTGATTGCTACATGAGCTCATAAAAGCTATTTCACCTTTACAAAATTAAAAAAAAATGTGCCACAAGGATGTAATAACTGCTGATAACCAAGGACTAAATCTTAAAATTATAAATTTGCTGTAGAAAAGATTAAAAAAAATTATATTCACTTTAGAATTTTACTTTGAATAAAATATTCCCCTGTATAAAAAATAAAAAAGCTTGCTCTGGTTAGAATTAGAGTATTTTTCTTCTTCTTTTTTTTAAATCTGGGAATTTGCATAATATCTCTGTAATAGGTTTCTTTTTTTTTTCCTATTGTACCACGCGGCATTCAAGCATAGCAGATTAGAAACAAACATGAGAAAAGCAGTCTTAAAACATATGAAATCCACATGGGAAGTTTTAACTTCCTTTCCTCTATTCTTTAAAGACACTTTAGCAAGAATAGACTTGGAAAAGAATACAGGTGGGGAGGGACCTTCAATGTGCCATTAAGTAGAGCAAGGTAATAAAAGGCCTTTCGTAAGTGCTTTCTTAATAAGGTGCAGAAGCAGACTGCAACGTTGCTAGTACTGCACTATGTACAATATTCACAATAGATTTTTCTTTATTTAAAAATATTCCAGCTAGTTCACATTTTCTCTTCCATTCTGAGGCTTTCAGTTCCATCACAGCCTTGACAGCAAGAAGCACAGCAGCACCACTTCCCTTGTGGTCGGTTGGTCCTCTTATGCAACACTGGAACCTGCGAGTGGGCCACAGTTCTTGGGTTGTTTTCCTACGTAGCAACCTTGGAAATGCGCCTGGGTTCGGGTGTACACACTGGTGGCTGGAGTCCTGAGTTAAAACCACTCCGGCACTGGAGTCGGACACAGCAATGTTCTGTATTGCCAAGGCTTTACCTTAGATTTGTCTCATGTGCGTCAAGGGATGAACCTCTCCTAGAGAAACGTAAAATACAAAACCAAACGAAACAAAGCTAAAAAAACCCACACTGTCAAAGGCTTAGCAGCTCTTGACTCTCGACTGGGTGATGTCTGATGTTTTCTTGATGACGCTGGCCCGCGTCTCGCGGTCTGGCCGGCTGCTGCTTGTGGAAGCTGTGGATGCTACTTGTGGCAAAGGGATGTCTGGGAAAGGGGGCCAGGAGCTGTTGTAAGGCAGTGGGCAGCTTTCTTCTTTGATGGTGACTTGGAGGTCAGGCTTGTTGGCTACAAAAGTTGCCATGCTGGGAAGCATATGAGAAGTGTTCCTCATTCCCAGATTGCTGAGATACTGTTTGCCTTCAATGTTTTTCTTCTGCCAATGAAGTCGTCCCTAGAAAAGGGGGGAAAAAAGGAGGGAAGACTATATGAGCGAATGTAACTTTGTGAAGTGCTTCAAGTAACCAGATGAAGACAGAAACATCCACAAATTGCACAGGAATTACCCATCTCTAAAAGACTGAGCCTCTAGGCACTGGCTTTGAATGTCTTTGCTCCCAGTCACTTCTCCTTTTCTGAAGTCATGTGCCTACACCTTGGTGGCTCTACAGCTCTCAAGAGGCTCTGCCCACTCTTCTGATGGAAAAAACAGGCTTTATTCCAGTATGCTGGAGACAAAAATGGACACAGATAACCACTCAGAGCTCCAAATGGAAGTGTCTCCTCTTTTACCAGGATGAGCAGCCTCCTGCCGACAGGCAGGCACGGAGACCCAAGATCTCTCAAACAGCATCACCCAAACTGTCTACACAGATGAGGCTGCTGGGAAAACCACTGCCACTTGATGCCATGTCCCCAGTCACATGGGGGAAGTTTGCCAAGGTAAGATGAGCATCCAGTCCTTTCCCCATCACACATGCCGCAATGGCACACAGTGTCAAAGGAGGTTTGCAGAGTCATTATTGGAAGTCTACATACAGGCTTCACCCTAACCAAGGCACAACACACAAAATCAAGAGGGTTAGCAGTGCTATTACACAGCTGCACAACCTGCAGTTCTCCAAGAAGGATTCAGAGGGCTTTCGAGGGGGCACAGCAGGAGAGAGATTTCCAACAGGTCTTCTGCAAAAACGCAGCTGGAGCACAAGTCATCAAAGTGCCCCCAGTGAGCTTCCCCCAGCCTCTAAGAACTCATGGAGACTGGTAGGTCTGGTCACTTGATGGCAGCCCCAAAAGAAAAGGTGAGTGCTGGTTTTGCATAGATGCAGCTCAGGAAACGTTTGTGGGGTGGGTATTTTCTCCACGGATTTCTTTCACCCAGCAATACCCAACTGACTGCTCAGGAAAGCTTTTTGCCTCACATACCTCAAACATTCAAGCTCGATTTCTATCATACGTGTAAAGCATTTCCTCCAATTGTATGAGTTCAGGTGCCATTTACGAAAAACAATGTAAGCATGCTTTCAATCAAGATAAAACACTCACTACCCAGCAAAGTCAATGCATCACATTAACAAAGTAGCTGGCACTGTTAATGGCTCTCCTGAACATCTTATCATGCAAATTAATCTCCTTGTAGTTTGGACAGAGGAGGAGGAAAGAACTTTTAGAGATATCCATTCTGCGAAAATCACCCAAATGTGTCTCCCTTGAACCTTCCTTCTTTGTTTTTCTCCCTCAGCTATTATTAAAATGAATACTCCACTGGTCAATAAGAGTTTCAAATGGAGAAGAGGGAAGAAAACCTCAGGACATTGCTCTTGAGACCTTGCTCCAAAGTGCTAAAAATTCAGAAAACACTTACCTCTGTATTTTCTTCATCACTTGGAACGCTGTCGGTTGTTTCACTTTCTGTCAAACAAAACAGAAACAAAAATGAAACTCACGCTATTCTATCTACAGTAGCAAAATCCAGCTCAAGAGGCCTGATCCACTTCCAACATGTGGAAGCAGAATCAAGCCAAACAACCAGAAAACAATGGAGAAGCATGGACCCCCTGCTGCAGCAACAGCAATCCAAAGGCTAGACAGCACAGCTGCACTCAACTGGGGTAAACTCACATGTTCATCGCAGTTAACATGGCTATACCCTGGAAAAGACAGCAATGGAGAGGGAAAGTAGACTTGTGCTTTCTGGGCAGAGGGAAGAGCCTCCCAAAAGTGGAGCATGCCTCCTCTCCCTCATCCTCTCTTGGTAACTCCAGACCTGGCAAACAGCAAAGTTCTGTCCAAATCCTGATTTTTACCTCCCTGCAAGAACAGTAACAACTCCACCCCAGAGGAGGTAAGTGTATTTTTGTTTCATGAACTGTCATTTCTCTCAGCTTGCCACCTCAAGGGCTTGTTGTCACTTTTGGTGCTTTATTACTGTGTTATACTTTGTTCTTGTTTCACTTTTGCCACCCGTGCGCAGCTCCCCTCAGCCTATTTCCCTTCACCCACAGCAAGCAGAAATGCTACTGTCTCCAGTGTCATCACCTCCCTCCGCTGCTCATGGCCTCCCTCACCCTCATCACTTGAACCAGAGTGCAAGCACAAGGGCACAGCTCCAGCAGGATGGCCGTTCTCCTGCAGCTACATTCCTCCCTTGCAGAAGAGCCTGAAATCCAGGAATTCTGACTGCATTTTCAAACCCACATGAGTCTGAACACAGGTCTTCCAGTGTCAGAGTTAGGCTCTTGGCCCATGGGCTAGTTGAGAGTGCTGTACCTCAGATACATCTGAGACAGGACACAAACCCTTCTTTTCAGGACTCGTCTGCAGCAATGGCTGCTGCCTTCAGCACAGCTGCCCGGTGTCCAGACCCTCACCCAGAAAAGCAGAAGCCTGGATTGCAGGCCCCCTTCAGCTTGAGGGGTTTTGAACCCCCGTGTCTTATTTCCTGGGAGGGTAACCCTAGGCATCTATCAGGCGATCAACAGCATTTGGCCAGAGGTCTCCAACCCTGCCACCAGGGCTGAGCAGATAAGGCTCATCGACACCCTAAACCAACAGGAACACAGAAATTACCAGGCTGAAGAAACGCTGAGATGAGTTACTGTAGCAGGCAAGGGAGCCCTCAAGTCCCAGTTTCCTCTCTCCACTCCGTGTTACACATTTTAGCCCATGCAGACTGCCCTGCCCAGCCCCTGCACCTCTGCAACCATAAACCACAATCCTGCCTTCCCAGCGAGGAGCCTCATGCAATGCACCGTCCGTGACACGAGTGCTAAGGGTGCACGGTCTGTGCCTCGTGCACTGTGCCCCTGCACACCTTCAGAGAGGCTGGCAGCACCTTGCCCTTCTCTTGGCCAAGCACTAGGTTCATGCAGAGGGCTGTAAATCCAGGGTCTGAATTGCTCTTCCAGACTCCAGGATCTAAGCTGCACCCAAAGTCCTTCTGAAGCAAGGAAGCAGGCAGCTCAGCTACTCCAGACTACTGCTTCCAAAGCCAGCACCTCCCCTGTGCCAGAGCCTCCGCCACAGCATGCGGCAAGCAGAGGAGCCGTTCAAAATGTTAAACCTAAGTGCGAAGCCCTGTGAAGTTAACACTCTGCAGGGCTTCTCAGTCAGTGGCCCAGGTAAAGAGAGATGTGTCAATGTGGTTAAGCTGGATAATTAAGCCACACTGAGGGGAGGAGAGGCAGAAATTAATCTGTGCAAAGGAGAAATCGTCCTGGAGATAGAATCAATAGGAGGAATCCACACAGGGACAAGAAACAGATATTCCTTGACATGAAGAAACATGTGGCAACAAAAAAAGGAGTGATGCAGCTGAAAAGGAATCCATCCTTGGTGTTTATACATAACAAAATGCTGAGCAAGAGATAGCACTATAGTTAGCAAAGCCAGGGAAGCTAGCCACTCGGGCATGGAAAGTTAGAGAGGTTATTTCAATCAAGAAGGTTATTTGAATCAGCATCAAACACAAGAAGAGGCTGACAACAGCCTCAGTACTAAAGAAAACAGATTTCATAGACGTCAGTGGAAATATGAAAAAACTCTCAAGGGCCACTCATATCATTTGCCTGAGTAACCTCAGAAAGGAATGAGAGGTGTTTGTGAAATAAAACAGATTTATGTAGGACAGCTGATACCTCAGGCTACTTTTTTGTTGTTGTTGCTGTTGTTTCAGAAGGGCTAAACTAACTATTCCTGCACAGCTGTTATGGCCATACTCCTTCCTGCCATTCAGCTGTAGCACCTGACAAAGCAGGCAGCTATACCCAGCAAGCCCATGAGCACAGTGCCAGGGCTCCCGTGGTTCTCCTGTACTGGCTTGTGTGGAACAACACAAAGCCAGAAATAGTCACAAGAGTGTCCTACAAGTTTCAGGGTTCTAACAAACCACAGACCCCTATCCTCACTCCTGCCTCAAGAGAAAACACATGCTTAAAAAAAAAAAAAAAAAAAAAAGAGGTTTATAGAACAATTTGAGCTGGAAGGGACCTCAGGAGGTCTACAGCCCAACCTCTTGCTCAAAGCAAGGGAAACTAACAGGACTGGATCAGGTTGCTCGGGGCCTTATCCAGTTAGGTCTTGAAAACCCCTGAGCATGGAGGCAGCAACAACCTTCCTGAGCATCCAGCTCCACTGCCTGACTGTTCTTGTGATGAAAAAGGTAACATTTTTTCTTATATCCAGCTGGACCACGTTCTCTGGTTTCAATTTATGCATACTGTTTCCCATCCTCCCGCCATGCACCACTGTGAAGAGTCTGGCTCTGCCTTCTTAATAACATCCCTGCAGGTAGGGGCAGGTGCTATGAGGTCCTCAAAACTGTCTCCTCTCCAGGCTGAAAAGCCCCAGTCCCTTATTATCTCCTCACTGAGTGATCCAGCCCTTGATCATCCTAGTAGCCCTTCCCTGCACTTGCTCCCATTTGTATCCTTCTTGGACTGAGGGGCTCAAAACTGGACCCAATACTCCAGATGTAGTTTAACTCGTGCTGAGTAGAGGGGGATAATCACCTACATCTACTGGCCATGCTCCTGCAAGCTGGTGGCCTTCTCTGTGGCCAGGATGCTCTGCTGTCTCATGTCCAGTTCAATGGTCCCCATCCCATCAGCCCCAGCCCTTCTGCAAAGGGCTCTTCCTTCCCCGGCACAGCACTTGGCATCTGTCCTTGCTGAATTTCATAAGGTTTCTGCTGGCCCATTTCTGCAGTCTCTCCAGGTCTCTCTGGATGGTGGCCTTACTGCCACCATCCATATCGCTTGGTGTCCCCTATTTGGTGTCGTGTACACTTTGCAAATGTGTACTCCAATACTTCTTCTGCTCATTGATATATTAAATACAACTTGTCCCAGGACAGACTCTTGCAGTACTCCACTTTTTACTGGCCTCTAGACAGAGTAACCAGGATCATCAAGCAGTGCCTTGAGATGCATTCAAAAGCATGTCAGTGGCATGAAATCATCTCTGCGTCATCTGACTTAGGGGCTAGCAGGTCCTGGTATAAGTTAGGACAGCTGAAGGCCATCAGGATACTAAGCCAACTTAAGGGGATAGTAGAAGTACTTCAGTCATGCCTCATTTTCCTTCTGCAAGCCTGCTGCATTGAATTTAGGGGAGGCAGCTCATGACTTACTCATCTTAGGGTGGTTCTCCTGCCACCAGACCACCCCTCTCTATTGTCCCAGGCCAAGCAACCACCATGACTTCCAGACCATGACAGTGACTTTTGTTTGCATTCCAAGAACTTAGATCCTGTAGCTGAGGTTAAAAGAAAGCACAGGAAAAGTTTTGCAAGAAACATTTGGAAAGAGGACAAATGTTTCAAAGGCTCTGACTCCCAGCTGCTAGTAAGTTAAAGCATCCTCATTCCGCTGCCTGAGGCTTTGCAAAGCCTTTCTAAATGCTCCGGTCATGACAGACTAAACACATTGGGAAGCATGATCGTTTATCAACATGTGTGAGACTCATACTGGAGGCTACTCAAAGGAACATCGTGCTCTTCACTCAGACCCAAAGATAAAAACTCCTAAATACATATTTTATAAAAAAGTGTCTGGAAGTAATTTCAGCCTAATGAGCAAAAGGAAAAAAAACATGTGTAAAGTAATATATTGCATGGGGAACAATTAATACTTAAGTTTGCCTAAAAAGATTACATTTATGTTTCTATCCAGTCTCTGGAGGCTTGCAAGTTAGCAACATGTTAAAAAAAGGAAGGACAAGTTGGATCTGAAATTTTTTCTGCTTTCAAATGTGGCTTTGCCCTGCTTCCTACGGAAATAAGGCTTATATGATTGCAGGGACACTATATAGCGTGTACATGTGTGCATTTGTGTCTGTTCTCCCCTGCACAACTTCTGAACACACTGTCAGACTTGGATAAGGGATAAATGAGTGCCAAGGACTCTTAACTTCCTACCAGTTTTATGAAAATGAGGGGCCAGACAAAAAAGAGGAACTATTAGCACCCTAACTCAGGGCAGGGCAGGGGGGTGGGGGGGAAGCTTGTTATCTCACCCCTTTTTAGGTATCAGAGAATCCAGATGGGAAGCAGACGTTGGAAGCCAGACACCCACAGCTCTGCCACTTGCAGGGTCACTTGTTATCAGTCACTACATGGCTGTTCTAGTCTGCAGACTATTTGTAACAAGATAGATCCACTCCCCAGGGCCCTCAGCTCCACATCTGCCTTATATATCATTAGTGCAGCCCTTAGCACTCTGTGACCACTGTGCCAGGCACTGAGGAAACATACAGCAGAGATCTTTAATCTTTAGGAAGTCAGGGGGCAAGGGTGACACACTATATTTACAGCACATCATTTGTACCACTGAAAATGCAGCACTTCTAATAAAAGATGAAAAGACCTCACTGCATTACATCCAAAAAGGTTCTTTTTCCATTAGTCACAGGTTAAAATCTGCAGCTTGCATCTCCAACCTCAGATCTGGCGAGTTGCTTACCAAGGTGAAATGAGTAAAGAGGACTGTGAGTTTTTGAGTTTAATTAAAAATGCAGAAGGCAGTTGAACAGACATTTCTGGATCTTTGCCAGCTACCCTAGAAGACCCCCCTTTTCCCCCATTGTCTTCCAAACACTTCCGAAAAAAAGAGTGTAAAGAAATGCCAGGATGCTTACCTGCATAGGATGAGACAGGGGAGATCTGTAGGGGGTAGAGCTGGCTCATGCTGAGGGGCTGTTCGTCGCTTTCTGTTGTCACCTCTACTACCTGGCAAACATCAGGAGGATTGGCAACTATCACCTGCTCCTCGCTGCTGCCATCAAAGTGCGGCTGTCCTACAACTTGGGGTTAGAAACAAAAAAACTGATTACTCACAACATCTTGGCCCTGCTGGATCTCTAGGAGCCCGTCTTTGCAGCCTGCTTGGTATTTGAGTGAGATCTCAACACCGTCTCAGCACTTTCTTCCATGCCCACCACCTGCTTTTAACGGGCCTTCTAAAGGAAACCTGTGTGATTTATTTAGTTTCCATCACCTTCAGAGACATGTTTTTCCCACTTGCGACAACTGAAAATGCCTAACCCTCCCCTGTCTCTCACACATAAGGTCCCTGAGCCCTCCTTGACATACCAGCTGTCCAGAGGCTTTCTCAGGAAAGACCACAGCTACACTCCTCCATCCAGAAAAATGGTCTCACCAGGACATATGGACCATAGTAATCTCTCCTAATCTGGGAAAGCCTCCCCACCCAGCAAACTGCCAACATCCCACGGCCTCTGGATGTTCTCATGCAAATTACGCAGCAGAAGGCCAGAACTGGCATGCAAAAAACCGGCCACATGGTTGTGTAAAACATGGTGGGACTATGATTAAATGAATCACATGAATCTATGAAAAATTTCTCCCTGAATTAGATGCTTGTTCTCACTGATCCTTGCCATGCCAGGATGGTATGTAGAAAGGCACAGTTGTACCTGTACTCTGTACCCCCATGGTCTGTGACTGAAAGCTACAGTCTGGTTAGTTATTAACAGGTTTTCCTGTTCCCCTAGGCACATGATATTTAATACCAAAGGAACAATACTTATTTCTACAAAGTGAAGGCACTTGGATGCCTTGCAAGTGTCCTGAAAGGCTCTGCAGACATTAATTGTGCTACACAACACCCTTCTGAAATAGGACAATAAATCGAGGTACCAAGAAGTTACTGGGTAAAGCAAAACTATGGTGAAGCGAGAATCTGCTCTTCTGAAGCTTCGAGACAACTCCCTCTGCCTTGTTCAACTACTCTATCGATACCAGCAGTACGAACACATGACAACTGCATTAATCCAGCATGGAGCTGAAAGCCACTAGCTAGATTTGAAGAGCACACGGGGATGGAGTTGTCTCAGTGGATGGCTAACCTGAATCCACAGTTGTCCAAGAGAAAGGGAAGGCCTATAGACATCTTTCACTGGGACAAAAAGCTTTGAAAGGAACAATCTTCACACAGACAAATTCTGTACAAACATTGTGCTGTGTTGTTAGAAATTCAGACAGTATGGGGTTTTTTTTGACTCATAATGGGGAAAAAAATGCAGGTAATGAAACACAGTAGATTGGCTGGATGGCTGCACTCAAACAGTTGTGGTCAACAGCTCGATGTCCAAGTGGAGACCAGTGATGAGTGGTGTCCCTTAAGGGTTGGTATTGGGGCCAGTGCTATTCAGCATCTTTGTTGGAGACATGGACAGTGGGATTGAGTGCACCCTCAGCAAGTTTGCTGATGACACCAAGCTGTGTGGTGCCGTTGACACACTGGAGGGACGGGATGCCAACCAGAGGGATCTTGACAGGCTTGAGAGGTGGGCCTGTGCCAACCTCATGAAGTTCAACAAGGCCAAATGCAAGGTCCTGCACCTGGGTCGGGGCAACCCCAAGCACAAGTACAGGCTTGGCGATGAGTGGCTTGAGGTCAGCTCTGAAGAGATGGGCCTGGGAGTGGTGGTGGACAAGAACGTAAACATGAGCCGGCAATGTGTGTTTGCAGCCCAGAAGGCCAACTGTATCCTGGGCTGCATCAAGAGAAGCGTGGCCAGCAGGTCAAGGGAGGTGATTCTCCCCCTCTACTCTGCTCTTGTAAGGCCCCACCTGGAGTACTGTGTCCAGTTCTGGAGCCCCCAACACAAGAGAGACATGGACCAGTTAGAATGAGTCCAGAGGAGGCCACGAGGATGATCCGAGGGCTGGAGCACCTCTCCTGTGAGGACAGGCTGAGAGAGTTGGGGCTGTTCAGTCTGGAGAAGAGAAGGCTTCAGGAGGACCTTATTGCAGCCTTTCAATACCTGAAGGGGCTATGAGAAACCTGGGGAGGGACTTTTTACAAGGGCAGGTAGTGGTAGAACAAGGGGAAAGGGCTTTAAACTGGAAGGGGACAGGTTTAGATTAGATATTAGGAAGAAATTCTTCACTATGAGGGTGGTGAGACACTGGAATAGGTTGCCCAGAGAAACTGTGGATGCCCCCTCCCTGGAAGTGTTTAAGGCCACATTGGACAAGGCTTTGAGCAACCTGGTCTAGTGGGGGGTGTCCCTGCTCATGGCAGGGGGGTTGGAGCTAGGTGGTCTTTAAGGTCCCTTCCAACCCAAACCAATCTATGATTCTATGATCTTGAAATTCTTCTGTTAAGTGACCTATGTACTCTAATTATTAATTTTTAAAAAAGCAAAAGATAGCATATATTCCTGGATGAACTAAGATTAATATACATGAATGCACACGTATATACACACAATCCATTCCAGCCTTCTATCTTTAGACAAGACTGGAACACAGCTTTTTGAAAAAGAAAAGTGACAGGTTTTTCTCCCAGAGAAAAGGTGCATATAATTTTTGCTTTGTGGAGTGCCAGGTAACCACTGTAGAGCCATCCAAAGCTGCACCTGTATTTTATAAGACAATTTCAGCATAAAGAAAATTTCAATCCACAACCGTGGATAGCCTTTTTTGTAGAAGTTGAATTACTACAATTACTACAATTTTGTTCCAGATATTTCATTTCCACTGTATTTCCACCTTTCCTGGTTCCAAAGCAACCTGCTTTTTATTGAGTGGGATGCAAGGGGCAAGAGCACATACACACACAGAATTAATTTTTATCTGTGAGAAACCAGTATTGCGGAACCCTGTCAGAGTATGAGCAGGTCATCTGCACTGTTTTATCTTTCTCCTCAGTATGTGACAAATTCTTACCCACCTCAAGAGATAACTTGCACAGCAAAAATGATTGTTCACTTGGGCAATATGTCACCACTTTCCTGTGAGCTGCACGTATGTCAGAAACACTGCAGGTACTTTTTGTCTTTCCTCCCCTCCAGCTGACTTCCCTCCTTTCCATAGAGCAGATCTATTTTACCCTTTTCCCCCTGTTTACATTAAAATCCTGCTTGCAGTCCTAAATAAGGACATCTATCTCCAGTCTGGATAAGCAGCACACTTCACAAGCCATTAATTAACCAACACTGAATGACAGGTACCCACTTGAGCCTTGCTGTCCTGAAAATGGATTCTGTGCGGCCAGAGAAAAATTAAAGCCCTTAAGGTGCAAATTCAGTTCTGTTCCTCTGAACCTCTTGCTTGGTTTCCACAACAGAACTTTGACTATTCCTAGATGTTGATGTTGCCACTATGGGTCCTGTCCTGCAAATCACTGACATCCCTTCTGTCCTGGTTGTTGCTGGGATAGGGTTAATTTTCTTCTCAGTAGCTAGAAAGATCTGTGTTTTGGTTTCAGTGAGGATTGTTATGAGAACAATGTTGATAACTACAAGGACACTGGGCTTGGGCAGTTTCCAAGAAGAGAGGACTGGAAGGGGGGAGAGGAGAAGAAAAATGAGGTAGGTAGTGAAACCCAGAATTGACAGCTGGATATGCCAATCAGATATTCCAAATCATATTACGTCATGTTCAGTATATTAGCTGGGACTGACCAGAAAGGGGGGGATTCTCTCAGGAATTGCTCGGACTCACTTTTCCAGGACTGCAATTTCGGTTTCAGGGTTCCTTTTCGCTCCTCCGGGATTGTTATCAGCGGGTGGTGAACAACTGTACTCTGCATCACTCATATATATACAGTTGTTATCATTATTACTCCTATTATTCTTATTATTTTAATTTTGTTTTTACTCTAATTATTAAATTGTTCTTATCTCAATCTCCAAGACTCCTCACCTTTCCCCCTCCAATTCTCTCCCCGATTCCCTGGGTGGGGGGGCTGTGAGTGGCTGTGTCTTGTTTGGCTGCCAGCTAAGTTAAACTATCACATCTTCCAAGGTGCAACATTAATTCATCTCATTATAAAATCAAACAGGAGTTCAGGATACACTGTACTATAGAAAACTGAGATGTTTGCAGCTAAATGACTATCACTGATGTTAGTGGATTTTGGTGAACACCAAGTACATTCCAAAGACTGCTGTTAATTGATCTCTGTTTGACTTTTAAAACAACAAGTGTTCTCCCCTGGGACTGCATATTGGCCTTGGCATGTTTCAGATTTGTTTATGAGTCAGTCAGTAAATAGGAAGCACTAATAGCACTACAGTGCTATTCATTGAAGTTATAAAATCCTCTGTAATAGTCGGAGCAACTATCATGTTCTAACACTCTTCCAAAGCAACTGCTGATTAAATGAACTGTCATAAAGAAAGGAAAACTACTCACAAACTCCTCAGCCACAGAAGTACGTGAGGGGAATGATTATGCAAAGCCCTGGGACCTAAGACATGAGCACTGAAAACAGTCACTGCACATAATTTCTGCCATCTCACCAAACAGAAGACTAACATTTTTCAAATACTTTCCCAACATATATAAAAGTGGAATTCTAGAGAAAATGGTATATGGGTCACACTTCTAGGAGCCCTTGCTGCAATGACAACCTCAGCTAAAAAAAAGATGTCAAAAACCAGCCCAATTATTCACTTGCTGAGGTGACAGCTAATTCCCAATGCAGTCTTCGCTGATCCTTGTTCTTAGCTCAGTGATGTTAAGAATTAACTCTTCTACTGAGGTGCCAGTAAAAAGAACCAAGTTCCTCCATTTTGTCTGCAGGTTTAAACTCCCCAGTAAAACAGTACCCTATACAAACCTCTGCTTTGAGCAACATGAAACTGCCATCCAACTGCAGTTTACCTCCCACGTGACACTGGCTACAGTCTCCTCATAGCTGGGAACTACCCTGTGGAGTAAGTTTATGTCAGGAAAAGCCACCTGAGCACATCTGTAAGTGCTCTCCTCTCAACGGAACCACCATGCTGCCACAGTGCTGCTTGCTGTCTCTGCAAGGTGGTGGGGCTGACCTGCAATCAGGACCTCGCATGGCTTGAGATACCAAAAATGTGTCAACCCGATTGTAACTGTGGTGTTCTCTGAAGTGCAAAATGCTGATGGAAAGCTGAGTCAAGAGTTTTTGAAGTTACCTGTATGCTTAGCATGTAAGAAAAGCATAGGAGTACTTACCTACAAAGTTCACTGTACTGTCAACTTCGTTTTTTATACTGGAGGACAGGAAATAGTCAGAAGTGACATCATTTAGCCCATTAATCCCAAAAGATGATTCAACTGGCTCTTGCTAGAATGAAAACAGTACAGTTGGGTCAGGTTTGATTTATTTTAAGAGCTTGGACTCAGTTCATGTCTTTGTTTATTCTGAGACAGTAATAACTCATATCGCTTCTGCCTGCCACATACACTCTGGTCTCTGCTAGACATGGTCTTAGAATTAATATTTTGGTTCTCTGAGAAGAAGCCAGAGTCTACTCCATTTCCAAATCTCCTGCTTTGAAACAAAAGCTATTTTTAATTTTCAGATTAAGAGTGAGCCTTCAGAGAGCAAGAAATTAGCGTGCTATTTACTACAAGAGACTAACAGTTAGAACAAACAAGGAAGAAACATTGCTTTAGAACAGTACTCTATTTAACATTCATCCTCATTCTCTTCCAAACATGCTGTATCTCTTAGTGCCCTCTGAAAAGAAGCCTTAGCTTCTGCACAGCAATTACTAAATTCTAGCCTTAACTCTTCTCTGCAGCAAGCCTGAAAGCAAACCAAAGTGTTTACACTAAATACAGCCTTTTAGATCACAACATAAACATTACCATAGGGCAAAAGCACTGGGAAAACACCACCTGTTCTACATAGAGCAAGCTTTCCACAAGATGCATCTCTGTAGGTCTGGCACACTCAAGTGGGAATCTAAAAAAACTCCCTTCAGAACAGATACCAAAATGTTTAATTCCATAAACTCAGGATTTCTTTAAAAAGCTATAAACACAATTTAAAGGATAATCTACAGGTCCAACCTCCTCCCTGATATTAGCTCCCTTATGGAGTTATCACATACAAAGCCTAAAGTCTTCTGCTTTTACTCCGGGCTGGCCATGCCAGCTCTGCAAGGGAAGTTCTGCCTCGCTGCTGACCCAGAGACACCCACAGAGAGGTGCGGATCTGCCAGCTGGATCTTATGCCATGCCCATTTTCACTGCTCTAAAGCATTTCAGCAAGGGCAGGGCAAAGGTGAGCCTTGAGACTCGTGGTGCCAGCTCTTCACAGTACTAACCATATGAACTTCCACGGGGACAAAAAAATGGGAATAGTGTTGACAGGTCTTTCCTGGATGGCACATGTTGTAACTCAAAAAGAGCTGTCACTTCAACAGAAGTTTGCACCTTCCCAGCCACGAAGCAAGGCTGTAATGCAAACACCCTGCCACAAGCCCCCTCTGCATGTTAGAGGAATGCAAAGTTAGTGCTAATGGCAACCAGCCTTTGATGAGCTGCACGGGTTGCACTGACCCGCAGGTCAGAGAATCGGAGAGCCGGAAAAGATAAAATTAGCCGCTATTGACTGAGGATCACTGACTGCAGAGACACTGGCTGCACACTGGAGCCCTAAGCCTCTGGTGTTGTGTAATGACCCAGCAAACACAGCAGTGCCCATGGGAACCCTGCCCACCCAGCACCTTGCTCAGCTTGACTGACACTTGGTTACAGGGAAGTTTATTTAGTAGTCCCTTTTGAGCTGCAGAAACAAATACGCACCCTTGAACTCAGGTGATGGTGCCAGATCAAGGAAAGGGCTTGGACACTAGCACAGTTGGTGTTAAATCACCTAAATTTTCAGTGTCCAGATGTCTTTTGGAAGATTAAGTTAAATGCATGGGGAAAGGTGTCACTCAGATTTTAAAAAATGTCTCAACAGGGAGCTGCATGCATAGCCAAAAGGATACATCTAGGATAAGGTAGAAATTAAGCCTCAAGCAGGCAGTTCAGCCTTTACTTTTCTTTCAAAGGAAAGAATCTACTTTTATCTGGGCTACTCAGACACTTATGCCCTCCTCCCATTGTTGAGAATCCATGTTTTAATGGAGAGACTCCATTTGCCCAGTGGTCAGAGATCTTCTGGGAGGTGGGACCTGCTATCAGTCCCTCCTTGCCTAACGCAAAGCAGGGATTTGGTAGAGCCCAGGTCTCTGATATCCATGGGGACAAGCAGGGAAGTGCCCTGAGCACCCTGCTTAAGCTCAGCAAGGCCTGGCAGGGCTCTTCACCCCCACCAGTGCTTGCTGTGGGTGTCCACAGGGTCCAGCAGTGGCAACAGTGGGGAGCTCAATGCAAGACTCTTGCTACGCTGAAGTCCCTTCACAGATCTGTACTTGGATCCTCAGCTTCTCCCTCTGCTGCTATTTCCCCATTGCAGTTACCAGGCAGACTCCCACTCCCCTCCACGGAAGAAAGGTTTGCAAGGTAACTGCAAGGCATTCAGTGCAAAACACGCAACTCGTATCTCGGGAATTCACATCACCGACAAAAGCAATTATAAGCAGCTTTCAATGCTCAGAAATGTGCATTTGCATTAATTCATCCACCTCCCTTCTCCTTTATTATTGCCTTCAACATTCAACAGCCAGTTGAACAGTATTTGAAGCATTTATTTTAAAAACCAGGCATACCTAGAGGCCAGCTCACGTATGTATTTGTCAGAATAAGGGGGAACAGAGAGAAATACCACCTGGCCCTGGCTCAAAGCACACAAGAGCTAAGTGGCCATACAGGTGGTGGAGTCATATGCCAATAGCAGGTATCACTGGTAGGTATATGCACCGGAGGCACAGCCAGCTCAGCTCACTGCTCCTGTGTCACCTGGCCTAACACTTCTGTGCGGCTCAGGGCGAGCAAGCGGGAGGAAAGCACTCCCAAAAGCTGTGAGCATCGTCCCACTGGCACCTAGTCCCAGGCCTAATGCCACATGTACTAATCTTCCAGGCATCACTGGGACTCCCTCAGCAGCAACTATTTGTGGGATTAATCTTAATGGAGAGGATGAGATTGTTCAAGCGCCTCTACAGCTTTTCAGGCATTTAATATTTTGACTAAAAGAAAGATCAGGAAGGAGGGGAATGGCAAAGTGCTGCTGCCAGCTTTGGCAGGCATCACACGCTGCTCTGCTCTGACCAAAGGAATTTACTCTGAACACAGACTACCATCAGAGTCATGTTATAACAAGTACATGTGGCTGCGTGATCCAGGTAGGATGGTGAAAAAATGGTTCCTTTAAGACAATTAAAAATCACAATATTTTGACAGGTAACTCCACAAGTTGCAACTGCCAGAAAAGCATTTGCCTTCCAAACCCAATTTTAACAAAGGGGTTTTCCCAGGCCTCTGGGCTCACCTGGCCCAGACCATCTCCTGGCCAGTGGGTGCAGGACCTGCACCCAGGCATGGGTGGCACAGCCCTTCACAAGCGAGCAGCAGGGGATTGAGCTGCCCTTCTGCTGCAGACATGGCTGCTACGTGCGACCATGGACACTGACTTTACTGAAGGCTGAAGGTCTGAAACCTCCGAGATTTGCTTTTTGAAAAAACTGAAGGTGGACCAGACCCTGCTGGGATGCAATTACTGACTGCATGGAAGAGGCGCTCGGCAGAAGTGTGAAAGCGAGAGAACACCATGATTCCTCGGGAAAGCAGTTTGGGTCCACACTCTGAATAGGCAGAAATCTCAGGCAGCGACTGATGAGCTTTACAATTGAGGTCTTCTGACTTGCAAACCATGAGCAGAACGTGCAGCTCTGACAAAACTTTTCCCCTTGCCTAAATAAAAATGAATTGCCAATGCCTTACACACAGAAATTAATTGCTCCAAAAGGTAGCTCTATTGTTCAGAAGCATTCCTTCCTTAATTAAAGTATTTCTACTTACACAGACAAACAAATGGCAAATGTATTGCAGAGGCTGCCAGTTTTCCAACCTCCAGGCGTTGCAACACAAGGGCTGTGTCAACTGATGACGTCAGTCACAGCTCTGCCTTCATGTTTTTTAAAAAAATCCCAACCATCCAATGTAACTGTAGCTACTTAACCAAACCACAAGCATGAGAGATTTGCAAATACCCACCACAATATACTATTGGGGCTATTAAAAAAAATTGCAACAGATTGTTTTCACAAGCTCTCACACTATTAAACAGCCACGTCTTACCTTGATTTGCTTGAATTTGTCATCCTTCTCAGACTTTGTTTTTTTTCCTGCAACAACAGAAAGAAGATTTCTTAAAGTCCTGTGTGCCATGAGTTATCCTCCACACCTTCTATATTCACTAAGGAATAGACTCAAAACATGCCTCAAAATGGCAGCACCTCCTAGGAAAGGGAGAACATACTTTGCTTAATTTTAAGCTCCCTTTAGGGCCTGGGCAGTAAAAAATTCACCTTGAACATTTTGGCTTTGTGTTTTGTTTTTAAAGGCCTACACAACGGAACTGAGGAAAACAATTGCAGTCAAAAAATCAAAGTGAAAAAATATGAAAGACTGGCAAACTAAGCAACAAGGGCTGTTAAAAAAAGGAAGGGGGAGAAAAATACTCTTAAAGGAAGGAAAAAAAAGTCTCATCATATTCATGAAACTCTCACTGTAGCTATAGGAAAAGGGAGATTGTTCATTAGATTTAACATGTCAAAAGAGATCACAATAAAGTTCAACAACTACTTTTGTAAATACTTGCAATCTGAGGGGGGGGAGGAATATATATTATAATACATGCAAAAGTGGTTTATGCAATAATGCTGGATCTGAGAATGCAGAAAGCTGCACAGCATATGACCCTCACAAAATGTCATGTGCCATGGTAGGGCCCAGTGCTGCTGTCCCTGCTCTGACCTGACAAGACCCTGATGTGGAAGCTCAGATTTGGTGGTGCAAGCTCAGCTATACCCCACTGCTTGCACAGATGTGTCCCAGGAATTTCTCCCATCTCTACTACAAGATAGCACTGAGAATTTGAAATGTTTGCAGTTAAATTCTTTTCCCCTCACTCACACATAAATTTAGCCACGTGCCACATAGAAAGGGCATGTGAATATATACAGGGTCCAAAATATGTCAGAATTTTATAGTAATTGGACTTGCTGCAGAATCCTCTGCTGCTACAGCTCCTACCTCCAGAATCTCGGCTTTCATTATGAACTTTTCTAGTTCTTACAGCTACAAGAGGAATCTACCACAATGGGACAGGTTACAGTTCAGGGAAACATGCTTGAAGTTATAAAATACACCACAGATGAGAGATTGGAAATAGTTTCAAAGCAAATGTTCTACTTTTTGCAGATTGATCTTCCTTTCATAGTATGATTCTGTCCCAAAAATCTGAGTCCATAATTTCCCATCACACTTTCCTTGAACTGAAGATGTGCCTTTGACTTCTCAATTTAAAAAAATAGCAAATTGAGCATAGACATGGCACTTCAGGACATGGTTTAATGGGCATGGTGGTGTTGGGTTGATGGTTGGACTTGATGATCTTGGAGGTCTTTTCCAACCTTAATGATTGTATGATTCTACAGGTGAGCTGAACTGGATTTTAGAGGAACACTGTATGTGGATTGCAGGTTATCTTTTCAACCAAAAATCCTAGACACCAGAAGATACCAGGGGACTAAGGAAGCCATGGCTCTACTCCATAAACTAGTAACAAAGTTGTAAGGAAGCCAGTGGTTTTACTCTATAAGACATAACATTCTCATAATATTGACCTTGTGGTTAGGTCCTCTCCTGCTGTGTGGGACACCTAATAACTAAATTTGAGGATTTAAACATAGTTTCCCATTTCACCACTATCATGCAGTGGGGGCTGGTTTTTGATGGCCTACTGTAGCTACATAACTAATGAAGTGCTATGTTCTGAGCAGAGAGTGTACTGCTCCTACTCAGCTCAACAGAGTGTCCGTTTATTTCTATCCTTGCTTGAAAAGAGACAGCAAAGCGTCTGCCACCATATTCTGAATGAGCCCTACTCAATTAAATGTATTGATCTCTTAATATCCCCTTAATCATCTTCTTTGACTGAAGGAGACTCAGTTCTCTCATGACAGGTAGGGAATAAGCAGATATGTATTTATGCTGCCTTCAGTCACGAGGAAGCCTCAAGGGGACTGTGATTTTTAGAAGTGGTGCCACAGATAAATGTATAAATGCTCTCCTCCATGGTATTCTCAGCTTCCTGAACCTGTGCTCTGTGTAAGTCAGCACTCTTATTAACGCCTCCTCTAGGAAACATTTTTTCTGATTCAAGTCAAGGGTGTTCTACACTCCACAAGTCTTCAGCTGTTTATGCTGCATCACTGTCCTGCATCAAACTTTGTCCATTTGGCAGCAGTTACTTGCATCCCCAGAACTTAAACAAGCAAGACACTAGGGACTAGGATCTGAACATAACTTCATCATCTTTAACAGATTTAACACAATTTACACAGATCATCAGCTTGGGGGTATCACATCTTGGTGATCCTCTCACCAAGTAGCTTGCACTCTTAAGTGAATGTAACTTATTTTTCACACAGGTGAAACTTCCTACTTTCTGGGGAACATCTGGAAACATCCAGCTTCACAGCAAGAGAAGTAGAAGCAGCACATTTTGCTGGCCTCAAAATAATAACGATGCCCCCAACACCATTTTCATGTTGACAGGTTCTGTCCTCTACCTTTTTTGGAAGGTCTTTCAGATAATGGCAGCATCCGATACACCCTGAAGGCATTGTTTCCTTTCTTTATACTTTTGTCCTTTACTTCTTCTATGTCAGGCAGAGAGTTCATAGCACAACGGAAGTTTGCCTTCCATGTCTTTGGATCAGGTTTATCTACTCCTGACTGGTATTTTCCTAAGCAAGAAAAGAAAGTTAGACACACATGATGTGTAATTGAAAACCTAAGGTGAATTAATAACAGCATAGGTTAACTTCAAGGTATCAGCCTTTGGATCCCATGGCAAGCATTCAAACAATAGGTAAGGCTGCAAGAGAGTGTTGTGATCTCATTCCCATGAACATTTCTAGAACACATGATCAACAGTTTCTGCTCAAGAAAGACCCAGGGCACTGCAGATCAGATGTGACTCCACAACAGTGTGGAAAAGCTGGCACAGCATTTACCTTCATTATGCCTGGCTCAAATCCACAGAAAGGCATAAAAAGCCTAAGGGTTCAAGTCTACAAAGTGCTGAGTGTGCTCTACTCCCAACAATTCCGAACTCAGTCTTGTTAACATTTAAATCAATTAAGTTTTACTGTGTTCCTCAATGCAAATGAGTTATGGCACTTCAATAAAGCAGTATTGCAGGCCCTGAAAAAAGCACTTAGCCTCACACAAATCAACAAGCTTAAATTCACTCTCTGTGTTAGTAAAAGCAAAGACAAGAAAGAAGGAAAATGTAACTTTAAAAGGGAAAACAATGTGCAAATCTGTCCTGCAGAAAGAGAGTTCCAATACCTGTGTGAATTGCCCAGTTTCTAAATAAGGGAGCATCCTTTTCAACATCCCACCCATGTCTTGCGGCATGCATCCAGGGAATCTGAAAAATCTTCTTCTCCTGGAAGAGAAAACAAACAGGAAATGCCAACGCTGACTGACTTAAGGGATCTTCTTATGACTTTAAGTCACTTTTTTAAAAGCACAGTTCCAGCATCTGCAAGTGTTTTGCTTCCTTCTAACCCAGTGCTGCTGTCACTGAACTCAATCGGAAAATATCCACTGGCGTCACCAAAAGCAGAATACAGCCCTAAGTATCTGAAAGACTCAGAAGCCCCTTCATGGACGATGCGCTTGGCAGCTTTCCAAGCTGACACATGGATAAAACATGCAGTGCTACACATTTCTCACATTTCTAAACATTCAAACAAAGGCTAGTTTTGGCAGCACAGACATTTTTATGATAAAAAAAATTAGATACTAATAACCACAGGAACAGAGCAAATTCAAGGGGTTTAGAATTCAGCCAGCAAAACACTAGCATTATGAAGGAAAGGGATCTCTCAAATTTATATGGCAAGCAAATGGACATATGAATTTATCAATTGTAGACTTCTCTCCAGTGGGGATAAAAAAAATACAAGACACCCACATGAAGGGGTGGCACTGAAGATAGTTGAACGTATTTAATTCTAGAAAGTTTAGGCCAAAGAGAATTGTATTTAAAGCAATCCAGAGGAAGGCTTTTTAAAAATTATTTTTTAAATACAAAACATGTAGTTAAACCAGGGCATACCTTATGCCATGGAAGTATAAACTCATTCCCAATGGAACCAGAAAAACTCATGGAAGACAGTACACTGGTGACTATTAAAGATGACAGTTTGGGGATGCAGCTCCAGCTCTGGGAGCCCATTGGCTTTCAGAGCTTGAACAGCATTTTTCCTACACTCCTTCCCCAAGCACTTAGCACACAGGACACTGGGCCAGATGGATGCTGGGTCAGATGTGCTTTTATGCCATACAACACAGGAACAAGTTCCTGTGCTGACCTACAGGACAGCTTCAGAAGTCTTCATGCTCATTTCTGCAAAGCCATACAAAAGGAGTTTATTCCACAACACTTGTTTCTTCTCCCTTATTGAGAGAAATACATCTGATCTGGCTTTACACGCAGGCATCTTGCACTATAACGTGCACTGCCACTACAGCTTTATATCCACTTCTCAGTCTGAGAAAAGAAAAGCACTTCCAGGGCAAAACGGACCCTCCTCCTGAGGTGGCCACCTGAGCTATTCCAGATGAACTGCAGACTGAAAGAGCCTATTTCTCTCCATTGGCTACGAACAACTCTAGACGGGCATATCTCAAACTACATTGCAGATGGTTGGGTGACATGAATTCTTTGCCCTTTCCCTTTCATCCAGCAACTGTTTTTCCTTGTCTGTCTGGTTAATGTTTCACTAATGTCAAGGTTAGGTTTATTTCCCTTTCTTTACATGTGATCTTTTCTTTTTTGAGCCTGTGTTTTTTTATCACCCTTTAACTCCTGTCTTCAATCCTTTCTCTCATTTCCATTCACTTGTTTGGAATTGCATTCTTCCCTTTTTGCTTGGCTTCACCTTTTCCTTAATTCAGTGAAAGCACAGATTTAACATGTTACTCATTCCCCTTCAAACCCTCACACTCACATTCTTCCTCTTAATCTGTTCCCATCACTTCTCTCACATGTCTTTTGCCTCCTTACTCTTCCCCCTCTATACAGTTATATCATCCTACAAAGATGCTCTCCTCTTTCCCCAAGTAGAAGTAGTCTGAAGAAAGCCTCAACCCCACTATCTTGTGGTCCACAGCACCACTGTATTCACTGGAGCTCCAATAAGCTTTCTTGCCTTTACTCTCCCACAAACCATCATGAGCACAGAAAAAAAATTCATACTTCCATAGGAAACAATTTCTATCAACAAGAACTTTAAGAATTGACCAGATTAAAAAGCCTTCTTGTGCTTGGCGGTAGGGAGAGGCTTGAACAACACTACACAAAGCTATATAGGTTACACTATGGATTTTACATTCCATATGATAATTCAAAAAGTTCTGTAGGAACTAGCAGACCAAACATGATGCCAGACATAGCACCCTGTCATCATCAGCCACACTCACTGCTTCAAAGTAAGGTGCCAGGACTCAACAGTAGTCTGTTTATTACAGTGTTTCTGTTCATTATAAAAAGTTCTTCCCAATCCCAGATGTCTTGAAGCACAAAGAATTATAGCAAATTAAATATAAATAAAAAATAATAGAACCAATGTATACTACAATTTTATAATACATGTATAATTTTATATATCTATACATAAATTACAGATTTTCTCATCACCTATCAAATATCTAATCCCTTATGAAATCCTGCAAGACTACTGATTGCAGCAATACCATGTGCTTGTGTGTTCTACTCTAGTTTACCTAGATGCTTTCTATTTAAATACTGATTTTTTATCAAACATTCACCTATATACTTTTTCAGTTCATGCTTCCTAATGATAATAGGAAAAGGCTCATCAGTGCTTTCTCTTAGACTTGGAAAACTATGTGCTGTCTGGTACAGCACTCCATCACTGGACATTTGTGTAGGAGTCTTGTGCTTGCCTAAAGTCAAAAGCACAACGCACAAAATTTTTGCAGCCAAACAGGAATGGCTTCCAAACTCCAGTGGGGACATCAAAAGGGAAAAGGTGTCACTTTCTTAGAAATCATCAGGAAGAGGAAAATAGTATCGAATGCTTGCAAGTCTAGTGTTGCAAAATGCCCCAAGCAGGTAAATGAGCATGAGATCCCATACTAACTAGAAAGTCACAGGACAAATTTTAAATAGCGGCATCCATCTGGAGAGTAATATTCCAAGCATCCATCAAAGCAGCAGGCTGCCTCTCAACTCCTGTTACAGCTACTCTGAATGTTTCCATTCTAATTTCCTTTTCCAGTTCCATGAGGGACACTGACCTCTCATTATCCCCCTCTTCACACCACCTCTGCCCTCTACTGAACTATGTAACTTCCTTCACACCTCCCAGTTTTGTCTCTCTGGGAAGGTAAAGAAATTCCCTTCCTCCCTTATGCCAGTCAGTAGAATAACATTTGTACCAGAGAGGTACACAAGTACTTATTTTTTAAGCCCTATAGAGAGGGGTCTGTTCTGGAGGGGAACACAAAGCAGGAGGTACAACGTGATCAACTGACAGCAGAGGAATGAGGTAGGTAAGTTTGCTGTACCTGATTCGTCATTTTAACTCCGTTCTCAGCCTGGAAAAATTCCCCAAGAAGAGACAGCCAATGACAAACTCAGAATGGTAATGGTTTCTTTAGCATTTAAATCTTATTTCCTTAAAAGCTGTGCACACACACAAGTGCCATTCTCTTGCTAATCTGACCCACCTTCTTTTCCATACTGTAAACTGTCCTTTGCCAAACTCTGATTAAAATACGCAAATCCCCAAATCCTACAACCTCCAGAGTCGATTCTGTGGGTACAGAATGGGTTGTGACACACATGACACTGTACCATTGATTCCACGCATGTCTTTGTTTATGGTCAGGACTTACAGTAAAAATAGAAATATTTTTGGTTTAATGATTCATTGTTGGAATGAATGTTTAAGCATTTTTAAATAGAATGCTCAGAAGTGCAATTAGCTTGTTGAGCACAATAAAAGCAACCCAGAATGATGCTAAATCAGAGGGCAGAAGTGGGGAATAAGAGTTTACTAAACTTCAAGGCAGGCCATTTAGCTTGGTATCCTCTTTCTGGTAGGAGCCAGGGCTTTGTTTTAGAGGAAAAAAAAAAAAAATACTTTATTTGTGAGACAAGCCTTGGTCAATACAGAATACGCTTACTAATGACAGAATCTCCTACCAACTCTTGCAGGCAAACAGTTTATGCCAGAAGCACAAGGCAGAAACTGCTGCAACAACACGATTAGAGGGCTGCAAACATTAAACAACATGACATGCCTTGCAAACTGCCTGTATGGGCTGGTGGACTGAACTTGGAAGAATGAAGCCCTCAGCATAGTGGCAGTGTTTTCACACTGCACAGCAAAGGAGGCAAGTAATTCCTGGGGTGTACAAAAGGTCACATGAACATAACCTACAGATGACAACATTATATTTAAGAGTAATATGCTCAAAGCTGAAATACTGTGCCCTACTAAGTGCAGAGAAATTGCATCAGGATTAGGCAGGAACGCCCAGCAAAGGACAGCAGAGATGGACTGTCAGCAGGAGAGACCTGACACGGAAGTAGAGATACTCAAGGAGAAGAATCCTTTGGGACCTGAACGTGGGACTCAAATTTCAAAGACAACAGCAAAAACTGGTCTCTTCCTCCTCTTCAGCTGTGAAACCATTATGCAAGAACAAGGACCTACTCAAATTCACGAGGCAGCTAACTAGGGAATGGATAAAGCAGTATTTATTTACCCAGCCACAGCACGTGAGAGTCACTGATGCAGGAAGTTCCTGAGAAACAAAATTCATAGCTGAAACTTAAAGGGCTCCTGATAATTTTATAGTCACAAGCATTTCTAGCATTGAAAGCTGAAATAAAAAGTAGTCACCTTAATTGCCATTCTTCAGCTCCAAAATGAACACCTGAGCACCACAATACTGCTATCGGGAGGATACCAGACTAACTAGGCTAGTGTCTTAACCGGACTGGCAGCTCCTATGTTTCTGCTCCTCATTTTGTGCATTTCCACCCATTTTGATAATAAAGTAGCCTCTAGCCAGAAGTGCTTTATGCTTTTCAGTGTGCTGAATTACTCGCCTGCATACCACAGAACACATGCAGTATTTCCAGGGTTTACCACTGTTCAAAGTTTCAAATACACTCCTTGGTTTTATTGAGCCAATTAAACAAAATTCAAATTGGGCCCTGTCATTTGGCAACCATGCTCGTGCTCTCAAAGTGGGTAGAGCTCTCAGCCAGAGCTCAGGACCAGGAATATTAGGTTTGGGTCTGACAGGGGAAAAGTTACCCCATTTTCTCCCAGGCTGAGAAGTATCAGAGAAGTCACACAAGTCTGAAGCAGGAGATCGTTGCTTCAACCCAGAATCTAACCTTCCACCTCAGAGGAGCATTTTGTTCACATCCTTCTGACGCTACTTGGTGAGCAATCTGCTCCTAGCTGAAAATAAAACCTAGCGGAGTCTCTAGAAACACTGGCTCCAACAACAAAGGGTGGGAAAAAGCTTTCAAAGGAGCCACAAATCCACCAGGACAAAGTAGGGTGCCTCAGACCTGGCAGACTAGGCCGGAGAAACAGGTTCAGCAGGAAACATTCAGCTTTGCCGTTCCTCCCCATGTCACCCCTTTGAAAGCCAGCAATGAGCTGATTTACCTATCCAAACCTCAGGCCCTTCTATAAAGTCCCTCTTCAGCCCACACTGACAGCGTGCACGCACCCTCCTCACCTTATTTAGCCATTTTAGCCCCGGTATCGTGTTAGAGTTGATTTGTTCTTCCAGCCAGGGGCGCATCCGCATCCTTTCGACAGGCATTGTCACTCGCCCGGGAAGGAGCTGCAGGGAACAAGGGACAAGGTTATTGTTTTCCAGGCAGAACTCCCAGGTAGCTCCCCACCTCTGCACTGCACAGACTTATTAAAGCTTTGCAGGCGTCGAACAATTATAAATATAACAATGACTTTGGATCTGTGTGGGAGCCTGCTCCAAGAGCAATTGAAATGATAAAGCCTTCTCTAGGGCAGAAAACACTCTTCTGATACACCTGGATTAGGAAAACCTTCATCCGAAGAAGACACATTACATTGGTAAAAGCTTGTCTGCTGACACAGGTGGGATACCAGAGGTTGCAAAGAAAAACAAATACACTCCTGAAGAGACCTCTTTTTGGCCCACACACCTGCATTTGCACAAGACCTTTATTTGCCAAGAAAAAAAAGGTAACAAAAAAAAAAGTCACGTGCAGGAGGCATCACTGTACTAGGTAAAATGATCCACCTGCTAACAAGAGTGCTTTCAAATGGCTTTCTGGCCCATAAACTTGACTAAAATTATGAAAAATACATTTCACATCACAGCAATTTATCAGACCACTTTGGTTCTGGCTGAGTAGTTTGACCCCCACCCTCCAGCTTCCTCTTACCAACCCAGTTACTGATTTGTTAGCTGCTATTTTACACTTCGATACTGCCTAGCTAGGAAGTGAGTGCTTTACAGCCCCCTCAGCTGCACCACGCCACACTGTATTAGTCAGTTAAGACTCAAACTGACTTTTTTTTCCTCTCTCACACACACACACTTCCCTGTTTAAAGCTGTAAATTATTGACATAAGAGTCCAAAGTCTTAAACTGGAGGCAGAAAATTTTGAAAACATTAACCTATCTCAGGCACTGCTCTGAAAGTGACAGCCAGCACTAGATGCAGATTAAAGCACGGCATTAAATTCCTGTTAAGCAGCCTGAAATCCATCATTTCCATGTTCAAGTACTTGCATTTAGGCTGCTGCTTCTCTCCCACTCTGCACCGGGCTCAGCTCCTTCTTCTCTCCTTTGTTCTTCACATCTGCGTTCTCTGCATCATTCTTAACTTCTCTGCTATTCTTGCCACCTTTGATCTAAAAAAAAAAAAAACAAAAAAGAGAAAGAAAAACTGAGTAGGCCACGTATTTGAAAGCACACAGCAATGACACAAATGTAAATGGGTTTGTTCTTGCTTCCTATGGGAATACATGCATCAGACAGACTAACAATTAGGCAGTACCAAGCCCACACCCAGCACAAGAGGAAGAAAAACGTTCAAAGTTTCCTCTCATTGCTCTCAGGACATGTATTTCCTGAAACTAATAAGGAATTAAAACCTGGGGTAACAATAAGGCTCTTTGATGTGTTCAGAGAACTTACCAGCAGCTGTGCTCACACTAATCTCTTAGCAAACATATTGGCATTTTATTTACTATTGTGTGGAGCTGGTCACTTGCACTTCAGCCACAGCCTTTTCCAGTGACTACCAATTTCTAAAATAGCTCAGAAAATGGTTGCAACTGCTCAGCTCCCTTTCAGGTTCACATCAGACAGAAAAAACAGCCAATCCCAGAGCCTGACAGCAGTTGAGCCCTTGTGCAAATCCCCTCTCAGTGCAAGGGCGAAGCTGTTTTCTGGGCAAGGGTGATGTGGGTGCAGCTTTTTCAGCCCCTGGGATGGTAGCAAGCAGCTGGCCACGCTGCTGCAGCCCCTCCACTTGGCACTAGTGACTCCCATCAGGTTGCAGAGTGCATACGGGAGGCTCATACAATCTTCCCCAACTACACATTGGGTCAAAGCTGAAAAATGCAAGTGGCGATGCACTAAAAACATGAGCAAATTTTGATTTGTCTGTCAAGGAAGAAAGTAGATGCAACAATCATCTTGGATGCTTTTCTTTGTAAGATACCTTTAAGTATGCATGACCTTTGAGACAATTCCTGGAAACACTGTATCATCTTCAGCATTCAATATATGAGTTCTTCCATTTAGCAGTGGGACTCATCTTCTGGGTAATGAGCCCCTAAGACAAATTTCAAGCCCATCTGAACGAACAAATTAGAACACAGAAAAGTAATCTTGAAGGCAGTAGCAGTAAATTCCACTTGGGACAGGCAATGCAGAAGAAACAGAAGCTGCCTTTGTGCAAAAGTAACACATTTCAGGAGACGAGAAAGCTGCCAGCATCGTTACTTCGAGGAAGCCAGTCTTGCCCAAAGCAACACTGTCGAGCCAGTGGTCTCTTCCCTCCCTCAGGAGGGACTTCCCCAGCTGCTCCCTGGCAGATGCTGTGGTGCTCATCTCCTTTTCAGCACCCTGCAACTCCTCTGGGATTAGCACCTGCAGCTGTCGGCACACCTTCACATCCATCACCTGCACCAAGGCAAATTAATCCAAGGTAATGAGAAAAGAGGTTTGGCTCCAGAGAAGGGAGGAGTGGCTCCCAAGATCTGTTTATCTGAAAGTAAAACCAAACCCAGCTAAAAATAACCTGCAATGGTTGTCCAGCTGGAGGAAACAGTGGGCATCTCCTGGGGGAATGTCTTTCACAGGGGCAGCAAGCACAGCACACCCTGTGCTCCTTTAAGAGCATGCACTGCAGAAAATAAAGCCTAATATCTTCAGAAGACACCCCCAGACCTATCTGCTTCAGGACAGCACTGACCACAACAGTGCTAAAATGTAGTGGGTTTCTTGGCAGTTGCATGTAAACAACATCCTTGTGATGAAAATACCAAGTCAACTCTACCAAGTAATTGCCTGTGGGAAATAAACGTGCCACATCTCCCCTCTGGGGCTGTCAAACTCATAATTTATTTGTACAGAAAGAAACATCAGCTTCTGAAAGTGCATTAAAAGTAGCTTGTCTGTCCCTAAGTGGGGTTAATGGGAGCACTTTAGAGTCCTGTTTCGATGGGTCCAAGTGGGAGAACCTGAAGTCCATCCATCACTGAGTAGCAGGACAATCACCTTCTGCTATTACGAGTCATTCAAGTTTGTAAAGACCTTTGAAATTCTCCAAAATAGGCAGCAAAGGCATGTAAAGTTTCAGCAGCCATCACCTAACATCAAGTCAGCTTCATCCTCCATCAGAAGACATTAATTATAAAACAAACCTACAAAGCCAGAAACTAAGGTGAGCCATACAAAACAGCAGGCATGCCAAGTTCCTTGCTCCAGCCTCTCTCCAGTGTTTACCTAGCGGAAAGGAAAAAGCAGAAACAGTGGATCCTTTTAAGGAGAAAAAAACACCATCTGAAGCAGGCTGTAAAACCGGGAGCACCTATGCACCTATCTCCCGTTCCTGCTCATAGTTAACATGGCACTTCCCCTGCACATTCCCATGGAGAAGCTACGTGCAGGTGTCTGTATTTTTTGTATCTTGACAAGTGGACTCCTGTCAGTATTTTCAGAGCTGCCAAGGCATCCAGTTCCCATCAACTTCACCACCATCTTAAGCTCCTGAGCTGTGGCCACCCATCTGCTGCCCTAAGCAATCCTCTCCAGAAGCCCAGTTACCTTTGCCATCCTAAACCTTTGCACTCAGGTTAACTGGGAGAAAAATGGTTTAACGTCTGCCTTGGGTCACTTGTCACCATCTTCCTTCGCCTCGGCCGGAGAGAGCTGGGCTGGCAGCGGGGAGGAGCAGAGCCAGCTGGGGCTTCAGGAGGAAGAAGCAGCTCCAGCTCCACCAGAGGTAAAGGAGCATCTCTCACTCCATCGCTCCATCACCACCACCCTTCGGTCTTCGGTCCCCCCCAATTTTGTCACACACTAATGCTCCTCTTTGCATCAGCAGCTTTGTGAACAAGACCAAGGAATTCAGCAGGCTTACAGGCAACACTTCTTTCCAGAAGGCTTTTTTTGTCTGTTTGAACATGGATCATGGCTTTCATCCTGCTCAAAGATGCACATGTGACAGCACAACTGAGAGGGGAGGGCATTCCGGCATGGGAACGGGAATGAGCGGCTGGGGTCTGTAAGGAGGAACCCCTTAATCCAAAACCACTAATGAAGACCCTGTGCTTTTAAACCACAACTTCAAACTTGGATTCTACTGAACCCCAGCATCTCTTTGGGGAGAGCACAACAAAATGCTTGATGATCCCAGAGACCAATGTTGGAGTCAAACTTTCTGGTATTACATCGAAAATAACTGTTCGTTTTTTCTTCTGGTTTAGCACTGTCCCATGCTGGAGGAAGGGTAGAATAACTGCCGAGAAACACAGCCAACTGCTAATGCAGAACAAAGCAGTTTTCAACCCTATAAAAAAAGGGGAGCTCATTCAGACATAGAAGTAGGGCTACCTGCCAGGAACTCATTTTATGAACCCCTGCCATTCCTAACAAGACAGCCAAACTTCAAGAGCCACAGATTTTAACCATACCTCCTAAAAATGTATTAAGGCTGGTAGCTCCATGAATATAATTTCCCTTTTTTTGCTCCATTTTTATCACCCACCTCTTTCTTAAAGGAGGCCATAGTCAGGAGCGGTTGCCTTCTCAGTGGTGGGAGCTTAAATGGTAGATGGACATTAAGACATCAATAAAATTATTCCCAAATAGGCTCCAACTGTGTGAGACATTAACCCCAACTCAATGGCATTTGCCTGGAAGGAGAGGCCACTGGGAGCCTGTGAGGTGCCAAGCCCCATGCAAGAAGCATGGCCCACAGATGTGCAGATGCCACTGTCTACGGGGGGATTATTCTGACCTTTTTTGAAGGTTTATTTACTGCACTATTTGTGCTAGTCCTGCAGTTAGTTCAGCCTTTTTTTTACTTTTGCAACTAGATACGGCAAAACCATGGTGGAGGCTACCTCCCAACAAGCTATAAACTGTCCTAATCCTGCAGACGTGACTTGGAGGAAGAAGGCTGTGGAGGGCAGGATCTGCTGAAGCCAGGTCAGCATAACCCCGTGAGGAACACGGAAACCGGGAGAATCCCAGTCAATAACGCTGCTCCCGCTACCACAAGGTGCACTTCAAAATGAGCTTTCTGTGTGGGAATCACACCAGCAGCCTGGGGTGAAGTTTACAAGCCAGTTTCCTAGGATAGACACAGCTGAAAGACGAGTCACAATGTACGAGAGGGAAACACAGGTACAACAGTGTTTTTAGGAGCAGTCTCACAAAAGGCATTGAACAGCTAGCTGTCACCACAGCATCCTTGAAACACATTAAATCATACTGCATTTCAGTTCTATACTACTTCACAAGATCTATTTTTCTAAGATTCTTTATGCAAGACTCCTCAGAAGGAAACTCACAGCACTTATTTATTTTTAAAGAGATATTAGAAAAATATTAGTTATTTTCTAGAGCTATTAATCTTTAAAGAGACATTAGAAAAGAGATAAATGATGGCTGCAATCTATATATACATGAAAAATATTTTCACTCTGTAATGTTCAAAAAAGAGTTTGTAGTCCTCCCTACTCTCTGCTAAATCATTCTAGTAAGTCTGACTTGTTTTTTCCCTGACAGAGAGAACACTCCTGCCATACAGAAAGCGTAACCTTTGAGAATGAAGAGCTCTTTACTAGAATTACAGCAGCTGTAGACAGAAAGTGAAAGCAACAGCATGGCGGGCATTAAATCTGAGCAGTACAAGATGTTCTCTTCCCTTCAGTTTCGTTCCCTCTGATAGTAGCTAGATAACTGAAAAGGCACAAAGGTTATCCCAAAACCACAAGCTACTCTATGCCTAGGGATATTTTGTTAAAAAATAAACGTATATGGAAGTAAAAAGAAAAAAAAATCTGAAAAAAAACCAATTATTCTTTCATCATCACAAAGTACCCAGTTAAAAGATTTGCCAGTATATGGAAATGTTATTAATGGTTGTGAGAAGGTAAGGTGGGATAAGATACTTGGAGGTGCATTTGTGAAGTAGGTCACAGCCTTCCTCCAGCGCTGTGAAAAATCATCTGTTTCCTAGAGAACTTGTGCAGAATATTGTATGTTATCTATTTCTTTTTTCTCTGCAAATACAGAACTGACAATATTTTTTTAAAAAAAGTTATCTTGTACTTGTGCTTTGCTGATAAACTTTTAAAGTATTCCCTTTGTTTGCTAATGCTGATGCAGTTCAGAAAAACATCAATCATTCTGTGTGACCAAACAGATATGCTGAAATGAGACCATATGCTAATTTTGGGATTCAGAGAACTGGGTCCTGTGTCCCTGTGCCAAGACTGTTCCAGGACATGAGGAAACATAATCTTATTTTAAGGAACAGTACTTGGAGAAAATTTCTGTCCCTTGATCACAGCTCAAACTGTCCTCTTCCAGGATTTTGCATATAGAACCACCTTTTTCAACTATTCCACTGTGGATGCCCCTTTCAAAGGTAAGAGGCTTTCTGGATTCATGGATAGTTAAGACAGCAACACCTACCCTCTCTGGTCTTTTAATTGCACACAATGGTGCCTCTTTTGTTCCCTAAGAATACTCAGTCAGTGATGCCCTGTTGAACAGGGAGGGATGGGGGAAACATGACTATATCATTGGCAGATTTGCTTGTCACTAAGCACCCCTTGCCTTGTGCTCTCTTAAAGCACATCCCATGGCTGACCGCTCCACAGACCCAGCTCCTCTGCTGGCTCTAATTTCTCACCCACACTGTAGCAGTGGCTGTATTTTTCCTGCTCTTTCCTAATACTTTGGCAGCAGCAGCAGCAAAAACGCCGTGAGCATGTTATACCCTTCCCGTCCACCATCAAGAAAAATAATTCACTGCAGGCAGAAAAAGTGCTATCTTACTTGCTCAGGTGCTTGCAGGAAGAAGGAAACTCCATCAAGACAGGCTGGAAAGCCAAGAACTGGAGAGCAGGCAAGGTGGCAGGGTGCAGGTCCTCGGCAGACACAGGCACAGCCTGGCCATTAGGAAGAACCTGTACAGGCAACCCATGAGAAATACTTCACCTGCTTCCCTAGGTTCCCAAACCAAACGTGGCAGGGCTACAACAGGACAATGGCTGGTAAAAGGAAAGCTCTGCGGAGTGGTGAAACACCTGGGAACCCAGGCTGCTGTGTGACAGATTCAAGCTAGCAACAGCTACCCAACTTCCCAAAGCTCCCGTGCCCACCTCGGGCTGCAGGGAGGTGCAAGGCAGATGGAGGAGGAGGGAAGCATTCAGCATGCCCTCCTTTTGTGCTGCTCTACCCAAGAAAGACACACAAAGGTAGAAGGAAGAAAAGCTTTTGTGTCCTCAAGGGAGAGAGGGCAAAAAACATCCCAATCAACTCACCATTCCCTGAAAAACAAAACAAACAAAAAAAAACCTAACAAAACAAAAACCTAACGAAACAAAAACCAAAAATCACAGAATCACAGAATGTCAGGGATTGGAAGGGACCTCGAAAGATCATCCAGTCCAATCCCCCTGCCGGAGCAGGAACACCTAGATGAGTTCACACAGGAAGGCATCCAGGCAGGTCTTGAATGTCTCCAGAGAAGGAGAACCTAACAAAACAAAGGCAGCAACTACCTCAAACTTACTGAAATCAGCATTACAGACTGCATGATAAACATGCCCAGGAAAACGTACAATAGGAACTTATACTGTATATAGAGTGTGTTTCATCAGCCCTATAGCATTTCTGTTCCACCCAAAGGGTGTTAACGTGCCCTGGCTGGGATTCAGACATTACACATCAAAACAGACTCTTTCCTTTGGTTTCCATGCAAAGCTTACTCTCCCTCAACAGCAGAGACGCGAGTTGTTACTTTGCAGTGATCTCAGGCATCATTAAAGGTAGCCCTCGGATTTGCAGACTAGAAGTGCTGCACTAGAAGTGCAGTTAAGAAAAGCCATTTTATTTTAATACCACAGACCAGAAGGCTGTTTTTTTGCTCCTGGACTTAGCTGTAATGAAACAACGCTTCAACCTCTCAGTACCTACAATAAGATTTCCCTTGCACTGGCTCCTATGTTGAACATTACCCTGACACTTGAATAGCACAATGTCTGTGGCTGAGCCCATTCACTTCTCCAGCATCGCAGTGACTTACATCAGCCGGGAACTTGCCCAGGCTTCTAACAAATAGATTGTTAAAGATCATCTCCACAGCATCCCTACCACGACAATGATGTGCACACACACAAATGTCTGCAAGTCTGGGGACAATACAAAATGATCGCTTTACTTTCAGCTTTAAAGGAATACTTTGTTTCCTGGGGGTTTCTTTCATTTGTTTCCCAGGTCCTGCCTGGAGTGAAGACAGATATGCCAGATCCTGATGGCATCAGGATGACAATGCAACTGATAGTCAACAGCATGTGATTATAGAATACGCTTCGCCTGCCACCTCCTCCAGGAGTCTCACATTCAGCCATAATTTTTACCTGATTTATTTCCTTCTTAAGCTTTGTTTCAAGTCTGATGATTGCTCAAGACTTGTCTTCGGTATCTGGGATGTTTAACTATTTTTCCCCCAAAAGCTGTCTAGAAGAGAGACAGTGGTGACTTTTCAGTAGTAGAGCTGTACTTCACTCAGACAAGTTTGAGGAGGGTTTGTTTACAAGAAAATTGCTGGCATGGTTGTCAGGGAATAAATAATTCCTTGTTTTAGGGAGCAATCATCCCCCAATAAATCAATTTTATTCCAGAATTAAGTGCCCACACATGACTCCACTCCTGAATACCTACACATAATAGCTGCTGCTGCTGCTTAGCTGTGTTAGTCAGCATCTGCAGAACACAACCCCTTTGAGTTCTTGAAAGCTGTCAGGAAAACTCAGCATTTGACACCTGATTCATAAAGAATTTTCCAGCCTGCTGAAAACTAGGTGGCTATTAAGGCTCAAACAATTACCAAGAATCACTTATTTTATCATACTGACGCAACTCAACAGCATTTTTTCTAAGTCTCTCTGTGGCTCTGTTAGACCAATGCACTCTTATGTGCTCTGTGACTAGGTTTACAGGAGACAAGCCCAAAACTTTTAACAAGTGCAACATCTTTCCTACATGTGTCCCTCTAACGCAGTGGAAAATCACACATGCAAGTATCTGCAAGATCAGGATCTTAAATTGTAAAAATACTTTTTAAAGCCTGGGCAGACTTCACCTCCGTGTTGGATCTAGCATTCTTCTCCCTAAGTACAGGGTCAGTGCTTTATAGGGTGCTATATATAAGAAAAACAGCCATTGTAAAGTCCTTCATCTCAGTGTTCCCACACTGGTGGCTTGTGAAGCTCAGGCAGGATTGCAGAGAAGACAATGACATTTTAGAGGCACTCAGAGAGGCAGAAAAATTATTCCAGATAGCTAACACTGAGAAATGTGTTTAAGGAAGAGTTTTCACATTCACCGGCCCTGACCTGCACCTGATGTAATCCACCTTGCCTGGACGGGGCTTGTTTCTCACAGCTACCTTTGTTTGTATAACACACTGTTCTGCAACACACAGCAAAAACTATTTGCACGCTGCACTAAAGTGTGATTTAATATTTGCTTAAAGCTTTCGTTTTATTGTCTGGGCAAGGGCAGTTTCTGCCACTGAAGTTAATAGCTAACCCACACCTACACTTTTGCTACCCGACCTTCTAATCGCTAGCACAGAACCAAGAGCAGGAGACATGAACTATATCTCTGCTTAATCTCACAGCAAGCACCAAAACCAGCCTTTTCAAGAAAACAGCTTCTCCTTTACTTGCAAGAGAAGGTATTAAAGAAAAGGACATGCTATTTTGGGTTTGTTAAAAACACTATCCCGCTTACTTAGACATTTGCGTTACAGACAGACCACAGTAGGCCCAGACTTGGGGGCCGGGATCCTCTGAATCATCCACACTGCAAGCTGGAAACATGTCTGTCACATGCACTTATTTATGGTTACAAAAATAGCACCATGAAAGAAGCAGATGTGCTGAGCACAAAAAATAAATTGAATTACTTATTACAGAGATACTCCTTGACACTGGAGAATTTAAAAGAAATGTCTTTTTTTTGTGCATACACTTTAAAGGCCTGCGCTTAAAGACTGTTCATTATTAAATGCTTAATACTGATGCTTCTTGAAAAGTTATGATGCAATTCTCCTTTTTATAAAAATGCTACTCTTCCCACTGCCACAGAACATACAGGAACTTCTTAACTCCTTTTCACAGAGATATGAATAGTTAATAGGATTGGTTACAAAACGTGCTCTTAATTTAACGTTTTTGTGTTGACCACAGACGAACAGCAATGAGACAGCCTCAATTTCTGACCTGCAGCCGCTATTACTACCTTAGAAGTTTCCCAAAGTACTACTGAACTACAGTGAGAACACTGAACTTGTCTTAATTTCTCATCTAAGCCAGACAAATATTATTAAACTAAACAAAGCTAGTCTTCATCAGCTTCCCTCATCAATCTCAAAGCTCCAGAACAGTTTTGGCATCCAAAGAATTTAGTTCTGATACGCTCAAATGCAATGTTTGCAAATATGTGAGAACTAGACCTCTGGAATTAAAGTCTTTCATTTCACCCTAGTACAGCTTCAGCACAGCAGCAATTGTCCGAGCTTCTCCTCAACACCCAACACCCAGCCATCATTTTGGTCGATACAGCCCAGGAACATGCGTCTCTACATATGAGAAGGACGTTCATTTGAGATTCCACAGCTACCCGATGTTTGGCCATCTTTTGACTAATTCACCAGCTAGTTCTCAAGGTCAAAAAGGACCTTCTAGCTGCTGACTGATCTGTGGAAATGGAGTGAAACCATTCACAGTCATTTCATGTCATCAGCAAAGCCAACGTCAGATAACGTCTTTTGGTTACTGTTGATCTGACCCAGATCTAAGTGTACGACCCTAAGGGTGGGGGGAGTAAAAAAAAGCTCATCACATATTTTATACCTGCTCCTATTAGCAATTCACATCTCAACATGAATAAATTTCAAGCACTCCTACCAGCTGAATGACTTGCTTTCAACATACTGGATGTCATCACCTCCACTGTACTTTCTGTACCCATTTGCCACAGCATTTCAAAACTTCACTTCCGTGACTGAAGAAGACGCCACTTCCCATACTGTGGTGCCATCACCCAGGCCACGGGGTGGGAAAATGGTACCCAGATAAGCCAGCAAGTCCCACTCTCTACTGTGTTGTCTGCTAAAGAAGTACTGTCATGCAGAAGTCAAATTTACCAACAGATGAAATAAATAATAAAATTGAAATAATTTTTCAAGTTCAGCTCTCATGCTTCTCTGCTCTGTTTATTCTTTCATTTTTGCCAACTGGGAAATGAAAACCAATGGAGTCAGTTTCACTTTTGTTTATATTCGGTTTCAATTTTATCCTCAAGTTTTGCTTTCATCTTTTTCATGTAACACTGTTGGGATTTCAGATTCTGCAGGAAAGCTTTCAGCAATTTAAAAACATTAGTCTCCTATCCCACCTTTTTTCCTACTGTGGAATTATTTTTACTTTAGATAAACTTTGTGAGATGCTGTCACAATTCTGGAATGTGTTTGGGGGTAGGGGATGTTTGATTTGATTTTACAAATTTATATGCCACATCCAATTAAATTCAGTAGTTTAGTATTTTCCACTGGATTCACCTCTCAGTTGCATATAAAGCACACTTACACAATTTAACAAAACACCCTGAAAGAGCAGGCAGTGCATCAAATGCACACAAGTCCACATCATGCACGGAATGCATGTCATACACAGGCAAGAGATGCACATAAAGACCTAAACTTACTGCTACTTGAACTTATTAAAGAATTAAGGCATCATCTTGCTTAGATAAAGCTGTAAAAGGTTTGCCTGTAATGCTGCCAAGCAACAGAAATATTACAGTACAGACTTTGTCTCTGTGCACTCATCAAGCCCCTCAAGTCACATATATCACTCCATACACGTCAAAAAGCAGAACTTAACCACACTTTCAGACTTCCTTAAAACAAACCTTAAGTAATACTTCCTCGTTTTGTGCTATATCAATGTTAAGCATGTAAGTCTTTAAATCAAAAAGTACTTAATTTTACAGAAAAAAAAAAAATGGTTACACAACATCCACTGTCACAAGCAGTTCAAACTAAGGGAAAAATGTAAATACTTTTCCTTGTGCGGCAGCTTTAACTCCATTCCTAACAGCAGATATGCTGGGGGCTACAAACCAAACCTGTAAAAGTTGGCAGAAAAACTATCAAACCCTAATCTGCTCTACTCTTTAAGAGGCAAGAATATGGAAATGATTACCTCCAATCTCATCTTGAAGGCTAGCAACCTATATAGTAACAACTGAATGCTAAAATAATTTAAAGTTAGAATTTAGCTCTGTACCTTGGGTGAAACAACATGCCACATGCAGGCGGACTGGCTCCTGGATGCCTGTGTCCAAGCTGCAACAAGACAGAAGGTCTGCCTTGCACTAAAGGCTGCTGTAGCTTGTTGCAATCTGTCCCCAAACAAACAAAGGGGTCAGAAGATTTCCAATACACACAAAGCCAGGCTTGCAGTATATTACACATTAAGAAACCAAAGATTACTTTACTGCTCACCACTTCTTTCTTCTCTCCCTAGCTCATTCAAAAACCCAGTAATTTCTCGCCAACTTCTAAGAAATTGAAAACACATCAAGCACTAAATGGAAGAGCAAGTTTTAAAACTGTTTTACAGTCCATTAATAATATATGTGTGCTGTACAATATATTAATTATGCTATACACAAAACATCTATTTTTTATTTTTATATATATGTAGATATGTATGTGTGCATATATCTATATATTCAGACATTAAACTCTAACTGTTAACATGCATTCTCTTCCACTAACTGTTAATTGCTGATTCCAGTTTTTCTTACTGGCTATTTTAATCTGTTTTAATCTTAACACAAGACTTCACACATAGTCAATACAAGGAAGAACCTTCATACAGTTCCAACAAAAGTACTGAAAAAAAAAAAGAGGAAATTATTTAATTACACTGAATTATTTTTTCCATAATGACATTCATACATGAGGAATATGCAACTTAATAAATCTGTTCCTCTCATTCACTGAACTCAGAGTCTTTTTGACTGGCTTATTTGTTGTTTTGCTTTTGCACTTGTGATCTCAAAGGACAAACCAGAAACTGCTTTACACTAATGACAGTTTATAGCACCACAAGCTATAGTAAAACTCCTGTAAATACTACCTTATGGTTTATACCCTCAATATCACAATCATTGTAGGCCTTTGAAGAACCGAGTTTCAAAGGACAATCTTTACAAATGTGTCACAGAGATAACTAAGAGTAATGTGATTAGTTTTACCTCTTTACCTACAAACGGCCCATGACTTTCAATATAAGATCCACAAAATATAAGTTGAGGTTCTAATTCTGCAAACATCAGAGGAATTTTGCTGCAGTACCACTCCTACGCAATATTAAATGCATACGGGATACACTTAACCCAAGTGCAGCTTGTGTCAGGTTAACAAATCCAGGGGTAACAAGAACAGATTAAACAGGATCATCACAGAAATATTTTTTTTGCTGGAAGTTTTGTAAGATTTTATACCACAAGATTCACAAAACAAAGGGCAATACACAGTCTTGCTTCTCTATGTTATCTGCAAATGGACCGTAGCTTATGCTTCTCACTGGAGAAGGTTTCTCTTTGCTGTTTTCAGCAATAATTCTTGATGAGCACCTGCAGTAATCATAGAATGGTTTGGGTTGGAAGAGACCTTAAAGATCATCTAGTTCCAATGCCCCTGCCACGACCTTCCACTAGATCAGGATGCTCAAAGCCTCGTCCAACCTGGCCTTAAGGGAGGAGGCATCCACAACTTCCTTGAGCAACCTGTTCCAGTGTCTGACCACCTAATTCTTTGTGGGCAGTCAGTGCCCAAATTCTGATATTGAACCATTCTGACTGCTAAGTTGCACAGCAAGTTTCTCTCCCACAGAACACCCAATCACTCGTGAACCCACGCCTAATCACTCGTGAATGCACGTAAATTGCTGACATACCGGACAGTGGCCATGAGCACCACGATTTTACTGCAGGACAAACACCTCCTGTTGTTTTGAAGTTGCCTCACAATTGTTTTATTTGGGCCACATTTATCTTATCTGTACTATTTTCTATTCACTTTCTTCACGGCAGTAATGATTTTAAAGAACATACCTACATGCTCTTCAGTCACTTCTTTTCCAAGGTACTTACTCTTCCACAAAAGCTTTCATACCCTTGTTCATCTATGATGCCCTTCTCTGGAGCTCAGCAACTTTCACTACATACTTTTCGAGATGGGAGAACAACAGTTGTTAACACTATTCAGGAGAGGGGAGCAAGATGAGTTTATAGTGGCATGACGGTCCTTTCTCTTTCCTAATAATTTCTAACCTGCCCACTTCTTTCTCAGTCACTTCTGGGCACAGAGCTTATTTTTTCATAGGATTATCTGTGTTGTATGATCTCTTCCTGAGTAAAAAGTCAGTTCAAACTTAATCCTTGTGTACAGAAAGTTAAGATTGTATTCCCTTCCATGTTCATTACACTTACATTGGTCTGTATTGAGTTTCATTTGCAAACTTAAATCTGGACTTTCAATATGAGATCCTTCTGCAGCCTTTTGAGGTTCAGCCTTCAGGATTTTCATGCTCTGAATGAGTTAATACAACCACAAAATTTGTCACATCACCCCCTATCCCTACTTCCATCCATTGAACAGCACAGACCCTGGGTAGACTCTGAGGGGCGGACAACTAGCAACCTCCTCTCATTGAGCAAATGGACTGTGCCCATACGACCCAGAAGAATCTGATCCCACTTCGAAACTGGCCCTGCTTTAAGAATGACTATATCAACCAGACCTCAACAGCTCAGCAGTGCCTTCAGAGAACTCCAGAAGACGCATGATGCGTAACTCCTTCTCAACAAAAGTCAGGCCTAGTCTTTGTCAATGTACCACATTTATACCCGTGTTCACTAATCCCATTCACTAATCCCTGGCAAACAAACAAGCAAACATAAATGACCACCCTGGAGTTCTCAGTCTCACCAGAAACCGTGAAAAATGGACAGCTCATTTGTCACCTTCTACTCCTGGAGCATCAAGGCAGGCCTATGCAACAAGTTACGTACAACAGGCAATGTGTCAACAATTTCATATTTGAAGTTCCTTCAACACTCTTAAACAAGAGTCACCTCCTGCCACCTAGTTCATCCTTCTCAATGGCTCATTCTGATACCCTCTCTTACAGACACTTCAGTTTGGGAGAAATCCTCCAACACGCTCAATCCTTAAAAAAAGGAAAAATCCTCCTGCAAAGAAATATCCCTAAACTCTTCCCCAGTGCAGCAAGGCTCAAAGAATTTGTTTCACTATACTGCTAAGACTTTATCTTCCTTGGGCACTCCTTCTATGCATGGATCACTTATCAGCAGGCTTCCTGCTTTTGATGCATTTGAAAGAGGATTTACTAATTGTTTTCATGCCTTTAGCAACTTGTTCCATGACTCTTTTTGGCCTACCTATTGTGTTTAACACAGATTTTATGTTCTTTTCCACCTTTCCCACTGGAGACAAAGCTTTAACTTTTGAAAGATGTCTTTTTACTTCCACGGAGCTCCTTTACTTTGCTTGTCAGACTACTCAGCTTTTCTGGTATTTCTGACAGGTGCCATGCCATTGCTCTGTGCCTTTACGACCGTGTCTTTGAAGAATCCCATGCCACTCACAAGTATTTTACACTTTTGGCTGCCTCACACCATTTTATTCATTTTTTACCTTGCTTTATGAAAATTTACTTTGGAAAATTAAACAGTGCCACAACAACCTTTGGCTTTACTGCTCCTGAAGCAACACTTAGCCTAACTACATTATGATCACTGTCACGTTATAGCTGGCTGGCATTTTTAAAGTAAATTCATAAATTAGTTCTTGCTGGACAGGACCTTGTCCAGAGTTGCTACTCACAGACTACCCTTATAAGCTACACCTAGGAAGTAGGGGTTTTTTGCATCTAAGAAGTTAGTACCTAGGTAAATTTCATGTTGGAGCATGACGTAATTTATGTGAGGGCAACCGAAGCCTTCCATTATCATCGTATTTCTTACTTTTGTAGCTTCTCTGCTCTCCCTTAATGTATAACAGTCAATGTCAACATCACGGCTGGGCAGACAGCCATACAGCCCTCATCTCTACTCTTCCTATGCAGGCATAGAACATCTATTCATGAGATCCTGTGCTACTTCCCAAAACACTTATTTCCTCCTTTAACAAAAAGTATCGTACTTCATGCACGTGCAAGCCACTCTCTATGCCATCTGCAGTCTGTCTCTACAATATCTGAGCTTGCACAAAGTTTCTGATACTCCAAGTATTATATTATGGAGATGTTTTAATACCATGGGGATGATGCCCCTCTTCAAGAGAGACTGTGTAATGGCAAACTTTAAGTTCTTCACCTGTCTGCTTTTCCACACTGTTTGGTTTTTAAATGTATATTAATATATACATAGCATATATAAATAAATATATGTTTTCATTTAAGGCACAAATAGCCTGGCTGCAAATTTATTTACATGAAGCTCATTCTTCTAATGCACTCTTTCTATTCCAAAAATACTTACATTTCCTCATGTCTGACAGCTCTACCGACCTCTGCTGGAGCCCTAGCCTCTGGGGGGTCAGCAGACTGACACCTCCCCGTGCCTGTACCTAGCTGAAGAACTGCAGTGTGGCACATAACCACGATAAAGCCATACCATGTCAAGGGAGTGGGCGCTCTCAGATCTTCCACCACCATTTACTACTGAAAAGGAACCGCAGCACGCACATGAAGGGGTACATGAAGTAATTCATCCTCCTGTGGGATGTTACCAACAGGGGCCAGAGAAGGACACTGATGTCTCCAAAGGGGCCAGTGGCATGGAAAGATTGCTATTCAGATGGAAACCATCTGCCTCACAGATCAGTTCTTGTACTTTTATAATTACATCACTGTTTCTGTATTAGGGTGAATTTAAATGTTGCTTCTTCACTCAACTTTCTTTTTATGGTACTAACGCAGGAATTCTGCAAAGGTTATTATATGCAAACCCATTAAGACTTAAGTAAAATAACTATAAACTTAAACATGCTGTATTTCATCTCCAGAAACTGAGATTGTAGTTTACAACTGTTCCTATGTTCAAGAAGCTGCTGTCTGCAAGATCTGTGCACAGTAAGCTGGGCTATAAATTAAAACCACATACTAACTAGGAGCAAAGTTCTGCACTCTGAAATTCCTTTATCTGAGCTCTGTGTCTAAACAAATAAGCCTCACTCTGCTGTGTAGGTGCCCACACTAATCAAAATGGGAATTAAGGAACTAAATATCTCTGGGAACCTGGGCCGAGGGATACAATTCTTTAAGCACTTGCAACTTTGACCCCAGACGTTGCGAGACGCTTGGAATTTGATCCTCTGCACTACACACAAACAAAACCTCTGTTCATAAATTTCCTCTGGGGAAGACGTCCAGGGCTTGGCCCTCAGCTTGCTGGCGTGGAGCAGGACAGCGCTCCGCAAATCACCACGTAATGAGCTGCGAGGCAGCGGCACTGCCCGTACCCACAAGAGCTTATTTCCGAAAAAAACAGACTGCAGAGCGCGGTTCAAGGTTGTTAGGTGTCCGAACGGCCCACTCGGTAACGCTGGATTCATTCAGATTATACAGTGGGGAAAGGAAAACTAGAAATGCTGATTTCTAGAGGTGTGTTTATTTTAAGACACAGAGGCAGAGGGAGAGGCCTGCTGCACAGGAGCGCGGAAACACCACCGCCCAGCAGCGGCCTGTGCAGCTCCTCACAGCACTTCCTCCTTCCGCTGCTCCCACAGAACCCACCCGCGCCGGCCTAACGGCCCCTCAGCCCCCGCTCCATCTTGTCGCGCCAACCCCTGCCCTCCCTCCGCACGGCCGCTGCCGCCCTCTCACAGAGGTAAGACCCCCCCGATCGCCCCAGCCGCCACCAGGCGAGGCGGAGGGCACCGCCCCGCCGCTTGTGTAACGGACCGGCGGCCGCGCGAGGCGGGGGAGGGGCGGGGCCTGATGTCCCGCCCCCCCGCCGCTCCCGCCCCTCCCCCGCCTCGCGCGGTCCCGGGCACCCGCGGGGGCAGCGTCCCCCCCCCCACTCACACGCGACCCCTGCCCGCCGCCCACTTAGTCACCACCGTCCCCTCCTTTTCCTTACCGGGGCTACCGGCAGCCTCCAGGCCCGCAACAAGTGCGGGGGGGCCCCCCGGTCCGGCCCGTGCCGCGCCCTGGCCCTCCAGCTCCAACGCCCCCGCCTTTGTCTGCGTGCCGGAGCTCCCCACCCGGGACACGACGGGTACCCCCCTCTTCCACTCCCACCCCCGCAACTCCCCGTCAACCCACCGCCCTTCCCCCCCACCCCCCGTCCCTCTTCCCAAAGGCAACGGCGGAACCGGGCTCGGCCCCGGCCGCTGCAGCCCGACCTTTTGTTTTTAAACCGATGCGCGTCTCCCCGGGAGCCCCGTCACAGCGGCGACGCGAAAAATAAAATTTAAAATAATAATAAAAAAAAAAGAATATTTTAAAAATTACAAATTACCTTGCCAGCCCGTTTCCGCGGCCCTTATATAATTCCTCAAGGTTACTGCCGTTGCCAGGGGACGCGAAATGGAAATGAAAACAGGCGCTGAATAATCGCGGGAGCAAAACTAAAAGTTCACAGTCTCCGCCTGGGCGCAGAAAGGTCCAGATCGAAAGCAAAACAAGGAGAGGAAGCGGCGAGGCCGTCGGCGCTTGGAAATCCCCCCGCCTCTCCGCCGGGCCGGGCCGGCCGCGCAGGCGGCGGGGGCAGGGCTGCGGCGGCGGCGGGCGCGGAAGCGCGCTGTGCCCGTCACCACCACGGCACAGCACGGCACGGCACCGCGCTGTCCCCCGCCCCGGCAGCCGGCCGTCCCGGTTAGGCCCTCCCTCCCCGAACCCCCGCTCATCCCGGGGAACTGGTCGGTCGTTTCCATGCTGGGGGATTCCGGTGCTCAAGGTTCTCTCGGGAGAACCGGCTCCTACAGCATCTTTAAAGGTTATTAATTCACGATCTGACTTGCATGTGGAAATCTACATTGTATTCCTCGCTTGACTGGTGGCTGAAATGACTCCCACGCTCACCACTAATGAAGCGGGGGGGTGTGTGGGTCAGCCCCACGCAGAGCTGGCCGGAAAGCTGGGGCCACCAGCCCCGGGAGGGCTCCGGGCAGCAAGGAGTGAGGGGTAGTGGCTACCCCGAGGTGCACAAACCCCTGGCTCAAAGCAGGCTTTCCCCAAGACCTTGAAGGGATCCCTGCAGCTCGGCTCCCCCAGCACCCTCGGCATCGCTCCATTGCACCCTGCTTCTCTTCCCGCTCCGTGGAGGTGGGAGTAAGGGTCTGTCTGGTACACACACATGCTGGCAGTCGTTGCCTTTAAAAAGGGACTATGTCACAGTCCTACAAGGAGGACAATTTCTGAGCAGGTCATTCAAACTCAGCAAGTCTCAAGCAGCTGGGTTACTTCAAGAGAGAGCTCTTGGATTTCAACAGATTTTGCAAACTGATGTTGGTCGTGGAGTCTATGGAAAGACCAAAGGTATTCTGAAGATCTGCAGAATTTACCTAATCCCAATGCAAACCACAGCATATAAAACTGACTGGGGAGAGGCTGGCATACAGCATTCCGAGCCTTACCCACTGAAGGTGAAAGAAAGGCCCCAAGCACTGGGGGACCGGGGGAGATACAAAACATGCTCGTTACAAAGGTTGTGTGTATATGGGGAGTGGGGGAGAGAGAGAGATGTACGCGTCTCTCTTACATGCACACATATGTATATGTCTGCCATATGTATGTACATACATATATTCAAATAAACAAGCAATATAGCTACACATGCAGATACATGATGCACGGCCATGAGTGGTGGGAGCAGTGCCAGGACTCAGAGGGGATGCGCAGGGGTGGCACAGAGGAATGGTTATGAACTGGTCTCCTCTCCAGTGGGATGGCAAATGGAGAGGGAAGTGTTTCCCAGGTGCTGTGAGGATCCTCTGTGGTGGCAGCCCTGGCCACACACAGGACACCCAGCTAGCAATAGGGTGGGGAGTCCACCCTTGTGGGTGGCAAGTCCTCCTGTTTTGGAAAGTGCTCTCCTTGCATGGAGGATAATATAATCACAGAAGAATTTGATTTGGAAAGGACTTGTGGATGTCAGCAGTCCACCGCCTCCTGAAAAACACTGGGGCCTAGCAGGTGGCAGTAGTCCATGTGTGCACCAGTGAAGTAGGGAAGAGCAAGGGAGAGGTTTTGGAAGCGAGATGTAGAGTGCTAGGCAATTATGGTAAAGCCAGGCGTCTTCTCCAAAACTTCTCCAGAAACACTCACAGCGGGATGGAGAGGTCCACAGCAATTGGGGGAGGGACACAAGTCCCCAGAGCAGCTGAGAAGGAGCAGCAAGAAAGGGTCAGATTCACATGGCAGATACTCCCAGATACTTCCAGAAGAGAAGAGACCAGAGGGACTGGTTTCCATGAAGCCACAGTGGAATGGGGATGAGGAACCTGGGACATCTGGCTTTGAATTGGCATGTTGATGGAATAGATGTGTGGGGGAGAGGAGATAATCAGCAGGAGTTGGTAGTGTAAGGACACAGCTTGTATAGGAGGGCCAGACTAGCCTGTTGGCTGTAAGGAAAGGGGCTACACAGAAGGAGTCAAATCAGCTAACCCCAACATCTAAAGCTAAATTTTTATAAACTTAAGGTCTACCTAGGAAAATGGTAGTATTAAGATGGTACTACCAACTCTGACCAGGCTGGAGGCAGTTACTACACCAGCTGTGATTAGAGAGCAGTAAAGTGATTGAAAGTGATAAATTTCTAACCAACTTGTTCCCAATCAGAAATAAGATCTTGCAGTTGTAATAACTTCATGGAATGATTGGTTCGGTCCTCAGAAGCTGTTGCAAAGCTGTTGGGACGCACCAGGATGGAGCACAACAGAAAGCATGGGGAGGGCTGCAGCGTGCCTGCCTCCGGCAGCTCTGGCCCATGTATGACTACAATGGCAAAGATCCAGAGAAGAGCAGCAAAGACAACTAAAAATATGGAGTGACATCAATGTTGGAGTGATTCAAGGGTTCGAGTGACCGGGATTTTTTAGTTTGCAGAAGGGATAACCAACAGAAAAACACTCAGATGAGAGAGAATACAGAGTCATGAGTAGAGAACAGTAGGGATGGATTATTTGCTTTCTTTGCTAATATAAGAACTAGAGAGCATCAAGTGAAACTAGCAGGTGGCAGATTTAAAGTGAACAGAAGGAGGTGGATCTTCACACAGCAGGTAATTAAACGATGGTACATCCTGCTTTGAGGTGCCAAAAGTTCACAGGGGATTGAAAAAAGCACCTCAACACATTAACAGAAGGAAAAAAAGAAAAAAAAGAGGTGCTATTAAATGTAAAGACATTAACTCTGCAACAAGCAGCCTCATAAACCACAATTTTCTAGGGTCTAGAAGCTGTTTGGTGGGTGTCCTTGTCCTAAGCCTTGAGAAAGGCCTGACTGGGAATGGGAATGCCTGCAAATGGCTGGGGACAGAGGAGGTGCCCGGAGCTCCTCCAGCAGCTCCCTCCGAGCAGGGAAGAGCAGCTGGTGCTGGCTTTTGCAATGTTCCGTGACTGTTGTCATTTCTACTATGTGCTTTTAATTTGTTTACAGAATGAGCCAGCTGTGAAAAGACTGTACTTTATGTATAAGCAGAGTTGTGAGGAAAAAATGCTTACTGTCATATTAATAATTTAATATCACACTCGGAAGACTGCTTACTCGCGAAGTGGCAACGCTGTGAATGACATTAATTGGTTTTGGGCAAATAAAACGCAGTTGGCTTCCTCAAGAAACAGTAGCCAAACCACGGAGCAGAATTTGCAGCTCACTTGACATTTCTTCCCACTGCCTTCAGCTGATCTCAGTGGGGCACGCTTGAGGGTCTCATTCAAGGCATTAACAAAGGCATTTCCCTCCACTGTCTTCTATGATCACAAGTTCACAGGCTGTACCAGAAGCCAAATCTTCTGCTGTGATTTTTTTTTTTTTATGTTGTAAGGTAATGGGAATGGGGAGCTTTGGTTTTCTAAACTTAACTTTCAGCAGTGATTCATCCCCTCCAAGAAGAGACTTTTACCTCTCGTGACTTTGCTGTTTCAGTAAGACCTGGCAGCTTCAAATTCAGAAAATTTAACCCAGAAGCATCAAATATCCACAGCATGTTCTCTGCAGAATTGCCAAAGTTTGCAACTTACTCTTTTAATCACCTTCCTTAGGTGATTTCCTTAGCTACTTAAATCAGTTGTTGCCATTAGCATCCCGCCTTTCCTTTACAAAAGATTCACTGTTCTGGCCTGGCCTTCATTTCTGTGAGAAAAAAACTTGAAAATGGGAATCCTCTAAGTTCAGAAGGTAAAGAAACCAACCAGCTTGGTTTTAAAGTTTAATAATATTTTTTAAAAGTTCAATAATATTTATGAAATTTTCTCTTGTTGTTGTTGTGGGGCTTCACACTGTCTTTAAGTGGAGTTGACTATACAGTCACTTTGGTTCTCAAACCCCTGTCATAGGCACCATCACTGTATATCTGTAGAACTGGAGTATCTGAATTTTCTCATGGAGTTGGGCCCTAAGCTTATGGACTCACCCACAGCTGACCTGTTTATTTTTCTGGTATGTTCCAGTAGGAAATCTCTCCAGCAGAAATCATGTTGGTAATTTTCATTACGGGCCAGTGCTTACCAAGAAAATAAATCAGTTGCAAGAGCGCTGTAATTCTTACTGAAATAGTATTGCCCACATCTTCCTGAGTGCCTACACACATTTTTAATCATGACGCATGGTGAAATTTATTTTCAATTTTCATTTGTCCTGTGAAAAACATTCTGATGCTGATGTAATCTGTAGTACTGATATTTTTAGCTACTACATAGTAAAGGCACTTTTCTTATTAAAAAAACCCCAACCAAACAAAACATGAGATTTCTGATTATAGTTAAGAATTTAAAGTATTTGCATATTACTATAACACAAATAACCACCCCAAGTATAATGGAAAGAATGTTGGCTAACACTTTAACACTTGTAATTAATTTCTCTCTGAAATCAGTTTTATTATTTGAAGGTTTGTTTTTGCTTGAGTTACTTTGTGTTTATACTTGTAAATAAAAGGACTATCTAGTCTTTGGTGTTTCTGCAGTGTTCTAAAAGTATTTACAGTCATGATAGAATTAATAGAAACTAAAGCTTGTTGCTTCTTTGTTGCTTTTGCTGTGACCCCAGCCTTGGCACGGGCAGTGACGGGCAGAGCAGTGGCCGTCAGGAAGCCTCTGCAAACTATCACAGGTTGATCCCCGGAGATGCGTCTGGATCTCTTCTGCCTTACCCAACATCTGGGGGGAAAACCTAGCTCGCTGAAGTCCTAACTGAGCACATATCCCCTTAAATGTAAGGACACGAGCAGTTCCTCTTGAGTTCAGAGAGAGTCTTCATGCGCCTGAAGTTATGTGTGCGCACAGGAGCGTGGATGGGGAGGGCCACCTTCGCTGCCTTCCTTTGCCCAGATTATTTAACTGAACCTTTTTGTCATGTCCTGGTTTTTAGCTGGGACAGATCTGGGTTTCTTTTTAGTAGCTAGAGTAGTGCTGGATTTTGCTTTCAGCCTGGGATTTTTTATGAGAGAAACACTGATAGCATACCAGTGTTTGCATTTTTGTCACTGGAAGTGAAGGACTTTCTGTTTTGTTAGTCTACAAGCGCAAGATCTAAGGGGGCGAGGAATATTTAAATTAATGAGCTAAATTGGCCTTTGGATGTGCCAATGGGATATTCCATATCATATCATGCCATGTCCAGTATATTAGTGAGGGTCTCTTCCTCTTTCAGCTCTCTCTGGCTTTTGCTCGGGCTCTTGCTCTTCCAGGATTGTGGTTTCAGTTTGGGATTGTCCCTCCTCCGGGATCATTATCTGGGAATGGGCCAGGCTCGGACAGTGGGTGGGGAGCAGTTGCACTGGGTTATCACTCAGTTTCATATTTTGTTACTGTTCTCATTATCACTGCTATTTTAATATTAGTATAATTTTAAGTTTTCTTTTATTTCTATTATCAAATTGTCCTTAGCTCAACCTATGAGTCTCCATCCCCTTGCCCCAAATCCTCTCCCCTATCCCCTGTGAGTAGGGGAGAAGTGGGTGAGTTCATGTCATCCAAGGAGACAGAAGCATGGCCTGAGGGCCTCCCGGCCATTTGCACCAGGGACCCATCAACAGCAGTGATATTGTATGCCAGCAGCACCACGCCAACGCTATCCACAGCACAAAGAGGGAATTTCCTTAATGCGTTTCAGAGCAAATCTATCCATGGCATAATTTATTTGTCTTCAGTTGCGTTACACCAGCAGGGAGACCTGCCCTGGCGAGGCTTTAACAGGGTGTCTAAATTAGTGAGTACTTCTCAGCTCTCACACTCCAGCTGTGCTGATCTTCTGATTGCTAAGAATTTAGACAGTGAGAGTGTTGCTTTGTTTTTATTGGTAATAATTAAAGTAATAATAACAGAAAACTCTTTCAGAATGGAAAAATCTATTTGCTCAGACCAGATCTCTGAATGGTGTCTTCTTCAGCTGGTAGAATAAAGCTTTTCCATCGCAACTCAAAGCTTCTTACACTTTCAGTAAAGGCAAGTGTCCTCATTAAGGTGCCTCTTTATCCATCCCTTAGGCAATTCAGTCAGAAAGAGACAACATAATAACCCACGACATGCATCTTTTCCACTAAGATATTTTTATACCTTCCTGGTCATATTGGTCTGGCTGCACCCAGGTGGTCCAGGAAGACAGTTAGGTGGGGAGAGCCTGTCTTCTGAGCCAACAACATATATATGATGTAGAAAAACACAGCTGAGGGCTAGATTACCTCTCCATTTTACTTGTCACTGCTTTTATTTGACTGCAGTACGTCAGCCCATTGCTCTGCCAGCTCAGCTGCTCTATACGGTTCATTTTCTTTAGCAGGAGAGAAGGAGCAAGGAATTTGCTTAACACCAGCATTGTGAGACATTCTCAGTTGCTCATGTCTCTTGGCCCTCGCAGCAAATTTTAGGGAGGAAAGCAGTCCTTTAAAAACACGTACAGCATCTTGACATTTCAGGGCTGGAGTGGAGCTTGGCAGAGAAAACCTGGATGGGGGCCAGGCTGCTTCAGCAGATCCTACCTGAAAGTGATCCTGCTTAGCCCTGCTTTAATAGAGGGGTTTGCTGAAGTGGAAGCTTTTATGGCAATTTTCCCAGTGAAACTGAGGTAGAATGAAAAGATAAGTGATATATCGCCTATTGGCTTGACAAAACAGAACAAATACTTTTTCTTCTGGATAATAATGAGATATTAAGAGCTTTGCTTAATACCATGTGTAAACACAGGCTTTGATTTATTAATTCAAAGCTTATTTATTATTGAAATCAGGTCAATTCCCTTTGTTGAGGGAGAAGGGACTTTTTTCACTTTCTGTTTGTAATCGATTTTCACATATAAAGAAGCCTTTCCAGGGACACTCCTTGCAGAAATGCTCACCAGCCACATTCCCCCATCAATCACTGTCTGAAGCAGACAGTGCTCTTCTGCGAATCCTGCCAAGGTCCTGCGGCTTTGGTGGGGAGAAAGGTCCCACCCGTGCTAGGGGTGTTTTCCTCCCCTCCAGAGTTGGAGGACAGGAGGACAGAGGGAGCTGACCCCCTTGTGGAACCTTCTCCAGGCTGTCCTGGGCATCCAGGGCAAACCAGCAACCCACCTCCCACCCCTGCCTCCTGCAGTCCAAGCCAACACGCCCCTGTGACTGGCAATGGGGGTTGGCGGGGACCATCAGCCAGCCCAGGAGGGCTGGGATGCGGCCACCTCACCAACCCCCTCAAGGGTGGCAGAGGCAGAGAGGTGCCAATAAGGGGGGTCCTGCTCGGGAGGTCTCTCACTGGCCAAATAGGTAGTGCCCTGTGTGCCCCCAGCTCATCTGACCCTGCAGCAGCCTCTGATGCTACGTGTCTGGGGGGCTACTTAAATATAGCTCAAACCTTTCCGCTTTGGTGGACTCTTCAGCCCATCCTGCAGTGCAGTCTGGGTGACAGCCCCGTGTGACTCAAAAAAAACCAAAGAGGAGCCAATTATAAACATTTAGTTTAAGTCTTTTCTACCTTAAGTTAAAATGCAAATTACAAATCCATTTCCAAGTCAGCACCTTCTTTAAAGCTTTGGCTCTTTTGCCTTTCCTAATCAGTGTTTAATTATTACCAAAAGAGTAATTTTTGCATAATGAGTTCCGTCTACTGCCTGCCTGCCTGTATTTGGCCTGGCAACACCGATCTCCAGAGAGCTTCTCCCTAGCCCCTGCACACCCAACTGACTGTCCTCCCAAAGCAAGAGCAGATGCAGCTTCTTCTGAATGCACTGGACTAGCTGAAGCTAGTGGTAGTGGTCTAGTGGAAGGTGTCCCTGCTCGTGGCAGGGGTGTTAGAACTAGATGATCTTTAAGGTTCCTTCCGACCCAAAGCACTGTATGATTCTATAAGCTGAGCTCCTCCGTTGCACCTTTGGTGCCAGCCCATCCAGTCCAGCATGTTCATTTTCTGAAAGGCAGCAGCTGGCCCTGCTGAGCTGTTTCTGGAGCGCAGCTCACTGTGACTCATCTCTCCTGCAGCCCATCTTGCTGCACTTCTCTTTTGACAAGTCATTTCTGTCGCTTTGACCGTTGCCCTGCTCTCAGATTTGCTAAGCCCATGTAACTGAGAGACTCTTTCAGAAGCAAGCAGATCACCAGTGTCAGAGGCTGAACAAAAAAGCTTTCAAGGCGTAGTAAAAGCTAACATCAATTTTAAGTCATCTCCCAGAATTTGCCATCGTTACTGGGGTGTTGATGGGGCTACCAGGGCATTGATGGGGTATATTTATGGGGAAACTGCCTCAGATAGTGCTGCTGAAAAGGTGCTGAGCTGGTATTTGAGTGCAAGGGATCTCAAAACCCTGGGCAGGGTTGCTTTATCACTTTAAAAGAAAGCGGTCGTGGGAGGGGAGGGAGGAGGAAAACTGTTGGCTATTAATAGAGATTATGAGTAGGAGCTTTATTTTGAATGGCTTCTTTAATTAGTGACATGCAACGCAGAAGCAAGGCTCGCGATGCACTCTACCTGCTGACTTCCCCAGTGCAGATCAGAGAGAGGCAGATGGATAAAAAACCATGGCCATGCAGGGGAGTTTTAAATAGGCCGAGCTAAAATGTCCAGATTAAAAAATAACCAGGAGATCAATCAACCTTCATGCTCAGAGAGATGGTCTCTGAATGTAGGCTAGTGGAGTCAGTGCCAGCTCAGACTCAGGAAATTTAAGTTATCTTCCTAGCCTTACCTGCCCATCATGAGGTGACCCCGTTACTCTTATTTCTGCCAGACTTTGTCTTTTATGTCGGTGTGGACGATAAGCTCCCGCAGAGAACAGCTGTCTCATCTTACTCAGTTTTACAGTGCCTGGTACAAACCTGTCTTGCTTTCTCAGGAACCCTGCTCTTGTACGGTGCTATGAGAAATAATATTGTTTTGTACAGTGGTTCTCTAGTAGCACAACTTATTTGTACTCGTGTTTTCAGTATCTCAAAGAAATAAACAACAACAACCAAAAGCAGGTATTTAGGTGATTTAAAGCTAGAAGAAGGCTTAGCTCTGTAAGTCGTGACATGACACCTGGACTCGTGAACCCAACTGGACTTCAGCACTATGTTAAATTAGTGGGACTGTTTTGAAAAACACAGAGCTCGTGGTTTCTATTTGCCTATTTGCACCTTGCTTTAAATAATTACCTGGGAGATGGCAAATACTCCTTCTAATAAAAGAAGAAAGGAGTACTCCACAGGTATGCATGTTATGGGGCTGATAAGCAGCAACCAGCCCTGCAGGAAAGTGTTAGTATGCAGATTATCAAAAGCAGAGGTAAAGGCAGATAGCTGCCAGGCCCAGGCAGAGCTCCTCCTTTCCCAGTCAAGTAGTTCTATGGAAATGCTGACTCACCTGCTCCCTGTATAATAGAGGTGGAGAAAAAAAGCAATTATGTATAATTTCACTGCATTTCTTTTCCTCCTGCACCACCATTTCATTTGTGGAGTCAATCTGGCTGAAGAGTCAAGAGTTCTCTGTGTTGGAAAGCCTGATAAAATTATACCTTGGGCTAGGTATGAAAAAGCCTGATAAGCAGGTGTTAATAGTTCCCAATCAGCCTCAACTAAAGGGTACTGTGTCATTGCTTAGCAAGCCAACACTTAATACACATAAACCACTTGTAAATTGTGGAATAGTTGCAGAGAACATTTACACAAAAGCTGTTAGCAGATCTTCTGGTGGTGTTTGCACAGGCTTGGCCTCTTTTTTCTCACTGTGTATTTAAAGTTTTCATCCTGTTATCTCCCCTCTCTTTCCAATTGGGGGAATCTTGTTCCTTAAAAAGAACATTTCAGCTCGCCTGAAAGTACTTGCTTATCTGCAGGTGCTGGTCCATGGCCGAAGGGCTGTGATTTTTAGCACCCAACCCTCTCAGCAGCAGTATCTCTCACTTCTCCAAGAGAGGAGTTGCAGCCTGCCCAGCTGAATGGCTTCTCCCCCTTGGCCAAAGCCAAATGCTGCTGCAAAAGGAAACAGACATGGAAGGTAGCCCTAAGAAGAGTTTCATTACTTGGCCTATCATCCCATCTGATCACTCATGTCAATTACTTTAGCTTCACCATTGCTCTTCTGTCACTTGACCTGACAGCACAGGTAAACTATAATATCAACCAAAAAAAGAAGATCAAGAGGCACTATTGTTTTTTCTCAAGTTACAGGCTCTGGGTTGTGGTAGTCCTGATGAGCTGAGAATATGAGAAAGGCAAAAGAAGGCAAGTTGTTCATAATGGCCCTTTCTCCCTCTTTAGTACTGGTTCTGGTGAAAGACATGACCCTCTGTCTACAAGCCCGGTGCTGTGAGATTGCTCCTTATTTCCCACTTCCCACCAGAACTCAGATGCTGTTGCTTGCATGCAAAGCTGCTGGCTGTTATGCCAATTTGAAGGAAATGCCTAAAGGACAAAAGCCATGGTGGTCAGAGGGCTTGTTGAGTGTCTGTCATAACAGGGCTCCTTCTGTCCACAAACCATCTCCTTTACTGCATGTTTATGGTACACCAGGAATGGCAGAGGCACAACCCTCAGCCCACCTCACCTGACAGCTCTCTTGATTTTGGCAGGCCAAAGCCAGCTAATCCCAGCTGGAAATTAAATGCCTAGAACACAGCAAGCCCCAATGCACTGCCAGGTACCCCCGCAGTAAGTGGGGTCATGCAGGTAAGACTTCTCCTTGTCGCCCAGCACAATGCTGGTGAGGCTGGCAGGGCTGCCTGCCCCTTAAAACAACGTTGAAAATCCTGGGCTAAACTCTCCTTGATCTTCCCCCACCCCTCAGGATCTCACTTTAATCTCATTAGATCTGAGTTTCAGTTTTCCCATTTTCCAACCCACAGGGACCCCAGCAAGTTGAGTTGCATGAGTTTTGCTTTGCCTGTGCTTTTGTCTCTCATGAACGCCTCCAAGACGTGGAATAAAAGCAGCCTGGAAATGGGCGGCATCTGGAATGCTGTTGACTTACGCTGCAATCAGTGTTTGAAGTGTTTTGCAACATTTTGCAAGATGGCAAAACAAATGATCCTCTGTTTTAGAAAGGAGGTAAATGGTGAACTCCACTGCAGATACCTTATCTCTTGCAGTTATGGAGGGATCAGGACACAGTCAAAACAAGAAGCCTGAAGCAGAGGAAGCTTGCCTCTGTATTTTTACTCTTTTTTTAACTCATATCTTTGCGTTCCAGAGGTTTGTGACGTTTTGCCCTGACCTTTTGCAGGAGCTTGCACAGAAATGCCTCATCGCTCAGTGCCAGCATTGGCATGTACGTTGATGCTGGAATCTCATTTCCCAGCTTAAGCTTGATACCACCATGGTTTTATTTCCCTACTATCACAATTCAGCTGCCGATCTGATTATTAGCAATGTGGCTTTTAGCTTAAAGCCAGAGTAAAGCCAATGAGTGAAATGGTTCCCCATGAAGCTCCCCAATGCTTTGTGCTTGTAACCTAAATACTAGATAGCAAAAGAAAAGCAGGTGGTTTAGTGGGGTTATTATCAATCCTGTGAAATTTACATTTGATTTTCTTTTTAAATCACCTCCAGCACTAAAAGGAATGAATCCTAGAAGGTAACGCTCTCTTTGCACTGCTTTCACTCTGCTCTGCTGCACACAGGTTTCAACACCGCATTAATCTCTGGGGTGCTGGAGACCCCCGTGATAATCTGTGCAAGAACAAACACCCATGGCAGCTGTCACCGTCACCCTCTCCCCAGTGAAGAAACACGTGAACAGGAGTCATTTGTTCTGATAAAGGCTTGCATTTTGCTTTTGTTTTTCAGCCAGCTTTTGTAAAGATAAGAGGCCACATTTGTGACCATATTTTGTCAACGCCCCTTTTCCCTGGCCTGCAGCATCCCAACCAGCTCCATCATCCACTGCTGGGCTTGAGGAGCACATGGAGGAGAGGTGCAGAGGAGCTGCCGTGCTGGGGGAGGTGGCTGCAGTGCAAGCCCTGCCAAGGCCCTGGGCACCGGCCAAGGCAGGCAGGACCATGCAGAGCACCCAAAAAGCCCTGAGGAGAGCTCACCCCTTCGTACGCGTGGCATGAAAGGAACATAAACAGGAAGCATAAAGCCACAGGAAATTCGACAACTGAATTTTCACCATTCATAGAAGCATTATTTTTACTAGCTCTATCACTATGTCTTATGTCAGCAAAGAGCATTCCTTTTCTCACTCTGCTCAGAACTTGGGTAGAAAAAATATAGTCCCTTTAAGTTAAGGATTGCTTTATGTTCTGTCTCCCACAATGTTACAACCTGGTAACGTGGAACCCCTAAAAATTCACATCAGGGGATGCTGAAGTCCAGCCATAGGGACGCAGCTCCAGGCAGAACTTGGGAAGATTAGCTCAGTGGGAATATTGTATTGATTTAAATGTGTTTTTAGAGCTTGGTGTCTGTGACAGTTGTTGCTGTCAGGTTGTGCGTACACTCGGGTGTCAGTAATAAAACATCCTTCACTTGTTCTCTCTGAGTTTCAGTCATCAGGACAAGGCTGATTACTTTTGTTTTAAAGCAAGGGGGAGAAAATAATGTGCTTTGTAATATCTCTCAGAGCACTCCTTTTAATCCTTCATAACATTTTTTTTCAATGCTTCTCTCAGCAAATTTCTCCCATCAATGAATTACACAGATGAGCAGGTTTTTTCCCAAATCCTCCAGCTTTCGGCAGTGAACAAGGGGCACTCCATTCTCACCTCCTCACACCTCTCCTCAGGGATTTCTTCATCCACAGACACAACCCCCACTCTATCCCCTGTGCTGCTGGCTGATGGATCCACTGAATGGTGCTCCAGCACCATTCTCCTGTCAAACTAAAATCCGAGTGGTCCTCAGAGGCACGACGAAGAGAAACTCTAAGCTTCCAAGTCTGTCTGACCTGAATAATCTGTCTCTCCATCTGCCTGTGCTGTGAGCTGGTGGGGAACCAGTGTGGGGGGACATCAGCATCTCTCCAAATGTGGGAGCAGCCCAGGAGGGACACTAGCAGAGGTCACCTTACCTACATACCCTCCTGGAAGGATCCGGTGATGGATCCTTTCCAGGGCATCCATACAGCTACAACTCCTTCTCAAGAGCTCTACATCTCAGCCACCACCAATACTTTGCTGGGGCCTCTTGTAGGTGGTTTTCTCCACGGACAGAATCCTAGAGGTGGCTGTACTGGTGGCTTTCCCAGCCCACTGCTGGTCATTGCCCTGTTCCTCTCGCATCTCTCTGCTGCTTCACTGTTCTCTTCCAAATACGGTTTTCTGCCATAACCTGCTTGTCTTTGCTTCCAAGGCCTTTCCTGGTCCCCGTTGCCCGCCAAAGCCATCCTTGCCCCGCTGCCCTACAAGCACTCCTCCACTTTCTTTCCAGCTGCCACCCATATGTGGGTGATGCTCTAGAGCAGCACCCCACACAGTTCCTGACACCTCTCCAATTTCTCCTTAAAACTCCTTACAGTAACGGCAGAAGACCCCACAGCAGGTTGATACCACTGCCTTTTACCCAGCACCATCTCCTTGCCTCCTTTTCCTGCCCCACTGGACCCGCCTGCTGTTTCTTTCCCTGTCCTTCACTCGTGAAGTCTTCAAGGCTGCAAAGTTTGGGGCTTTCCAGAAGACAGTAGCTTTCCTCCACTCACTGAGGCAGCACAGGTCTGGCAGCAACTCCTCCCCAAGCTCACGGCTGATACAATCGGCCGTTCCTGGGACATCTGATGCCCATTCAGAGTGCTGCCTCGGCTCTTGGCTAGAGCAAGTGCCCCAGCCTGCTGGGTCACCCACCTCTTGCACTTCTTCTCTACCTCCTTTGCCCTCTCTTTCTCCCAAGCTTCATCACACACTGATATCTGAACGCAAATTAGCACTAATGGTTTACCTGGAGGTTTTTACTTCTGCTATTGAGGGTGCTCTCCTGGTTTTAGGGTTTTGCTGGATTAACTTTTTTCCTTTCAGGTCATTTTTGTGGTTTAGCTCCAAGCTAAGACCATCCCATGCCTGGAGCATGATCTCCTCCCTGAAGCAACTGTCCTTCCTCCCCCTTAATTTTCTCTGTTTCCTGGCCTGTTCCCCCTAGTCCCTCACCCCCAGTTTTGTAAGCCAGGCTGCTTCCTCCGTTCCCCCTCCCTGGGACCATTTTCTGAGCATTTGTTTTAGCCACTTCCCTTTTTCAGGCTAGCTGTGCAGCCAGAGCTGACTGAGGGTACAGCATCCCGGGCACACACTGGAGTAACCCTCCGCTTCCAACTGCCTGCCGCAGCACATTCTAATCTCATCAACAACTGCACCAACTATTTATAATCAGCTCTCTGATTACATTCCTAAGGTCAGCGTCCAACTTAAAAGACTCAGAGTAGCTGATACATTGCTGCAAAGCCTTGTCTCCCCTGGAGGTTCCAGAGCTGCTGGTGGTATTTAAAAGCTGCAGTCGGAGATGTCACCTCCCTCTTGGGTCTCCCACCTCACTGCTGCCCTTCTTGCTTCCCCTGCCTCCCACAGAGGTACCTTTGGGGAAGGCTGATCAAAAAGTGCCTGTGTTGACATGCCCCAGCCGGTCAAGCCCTGTACACCCCAGCTCACCCAGGCTGTGTCTGGCCCTGAGGAGATACAGCCCTGGAAGCACCCAGCTGGGGACCAGTGAAACAGGTGAGGATGCTCATGGGGCTCCTGTCCCTCCCTGCTGCTCAGAGTTCCTGCAGTAGGTGGATGTTGTCCCTGCCATCATCACAGACCCAGGTCACTTTGGGCAGCTAAACCACTTGCTGTTTTTAAACTAGTTTGAGCATGACCTAAAACCCCACTGGTTTTCCATGACTGACTTACAAAAGAAAGCCAGTACCACCCTTTGGGCTTGCCTACAGAAACCCTGTCCTGTGGGCCACTGAGCCCTGTGCAGTACTGGCCCTTAGAGCTGGTCTACAGCAAGACCAGGAAGCCCCACTACAGCAGGGTGGTGGCCAGGGGGGGCTTATACATCACGTACAGCCCCTGGGAGGATTTCAGGCATAAAATACGGGGACTAATGAGAAGAAGAAAGAGTCTGGTTTTCATTTCACCCTAGATGCTTTCACTCAGCAGCACTTCAGCAAGCAGCAAATACTAAATATCAGGCTGAACAGAGAGACCCACATATATGGGGTCACCATCAGTCTGGTCAATGGGACCAGGACAATCATCTCAGGTGAGGAATCTGTGGCCCCCCAAGTGTGTGTCTGGGCTCAGGACCTCCTGCAGCAGCAGCAGCATTCACATCAGCTGAAGGTCAGCCCTCACCCAGAAATCTCAAAGCCTCGGCTAAGGAAAGGTGGGAGAGCTGAGCATAAGGAACCAGCAGAGGACAAGTGTAGTAGTTTAACTTGACTGGCAGCCGACCACCACACAGCCACTCACACTGCGCCTCTTCCTTCCTGTCCCCCAGGGAATAGGGGAGAGAACTGGAGGGGTAAAGGTAAGGAGACTCGTAGGTTGAGGTAAAAACAGTTTAATAATTGGAGTGAAATAAAATAGTAATGATAATAATTATTATAATGATAATACTTGCATATATATATATGAGCGATGCACAGTACAATTGCTTCACCGCTCACCAATAGTGATCCTGGAGGAGTGAAAAGGAACCCTGAACCCAAAACTGTAATCCCAGAAGAGCGAGCCTGAGTGATTCCCGAGAGAACCCCCATGCTTTCCAGTCAACCCTGGTTAATATACTGAATGTATGACATAATATGATATGGAATATCTCAGTGGCATATTCAAATATCAATTCTGGGTTTTGCTAACTGCTACAGTTTCCTTCTCCCAGTCCTTTGCACTTACAAAATATCCAAACACGGTGTCCTTGTACCTTAGCAACCTTCTTATAACAAATCCAATACTGAAACCAAAACACAGAGTTTTCTAGCTACTCAGAAGATAATTAACTCTATCCTAGCAAAACCAGGACAACAAGGAGGCAAAGGAGGAAGAAAGGGCTCTGTAGAGAAGTGCTTTACCCAGAGAAATTTATATCTGCCTTTAACTGGCTTTTTGGCATTGCATCATGCAGGAGAGGTGTGGGTTGTGTGTTTGAGGAAGCTGCTTTTAGCTGAATGGGATAAAAGGGAACCCAAAATGTTCTGGTTTTAGAGTACCCAAAGTAGTCAGGGAGAGAAAGAGGAAACTCTTGTGTCTGTTAAGAAAGATCTCACAACAAAAAATTCCTCTGCAAGTTAGCTGTCAAAGTTTAATATTAATTATGTTTTTGTACAGACGAGTGTGAAGCATACAGTGCTGGTTGTTTCCACTGTTCTCTTTATAGGTCTTGTACTTAAATAAATAGAACTAGTATATTCTTAATGGCCATGGAATGCTATGGGGGCATTCTTCATCCATAGGTATGTCTTTGAATCAGATACTCTCAAACCACTCAGATAATATTACTATAGTTGTATGCATATGCAGGAAAACCTGTTACCTGGTCCTGCTTTAGAGGTAGTGAGACTTCACATGGCCCCTTTCATAGCTAGGAGGGTCTATTGGATCATCTGTGTTGGTCTTCTAGATACCCCATGCTACTGAATTTCACTAGGTAAGTCCCTATGAAGCTCACGACGTTCAGCTAGACAGAAACATTTAGTTCTTGTTTGCAGCAGGCAGAGGCAGAGCACCATCACTGGTCCTCTGACACTGGGGCAGCAGCAGTGAGGTACTGAATCTGATGCCAAATCTTGCTGGAAACTGCCAAACAAAAGCACTTTTGGAAAATGACTTCTGTGCACCTTGTTCTCTTTTGAGGCGCTTTAATTGTGTGACTGTTTTCATAACAGAACATCTTCACCTTTAGCAAGAAAAAAAATCATTATATTTCATTTGGTTGGAAAAAACAGGTCTTAGTTTTTTTGTTTTGTGATTATCTAGGAAAATCCCAACCAGAATTTGAGGTTTAAGACATAAAAATAAAATTTAAGAGCTTATAAGCCAAGTTCTTCTCTCTGTTTCAAATAATCACCTTTCATGATGCAGGCAGGGCAAGATATTGCACCATCCTTCTGCTTAAAGACCATCACCACAGGTGTGGCAGAAACTTTTTTGGGTGGTGCTGTGGGTTTTTTTAATTAAACATTACAGGACTATCAATGGTATGGCAGGAATCTGCAGGGACAGATGCTCCATAGTTGGAAAGGTTCTCTGGCTAGGTCTAGGACAGCAGAAACAACCCTTTTTATCTCAAAATGAGCTGAGTTTGGTTTACTCTGGTATGCAGTGAGAAAGATGGGCAGGTTTTCTTGGGAAGCAGCAATACGATGGTGTCACGTACTTCAGGATGCAAGACCCAGGATGTAATAAACACTCAAGCTGACAGAGAGCAACCAACCACTGAGAGGTCTGAAAGGGTTGCTCCAAGGGTTCGCTTTTGGTTTTGGTTTTAAATGCCTCATTACTGCGAGTTTTGGAGATTATTGTGCTATCTGCAGTGACACCCTGTGGTGATGAAGCAGTAGTTTATCTCTGACCCTGGTATCTCAAAAAAACAGTTGTTCTGCTGTGACTGTTCTGCCTGCAGTCGTTAGCAGGAGGAAATATACAGCTGAAAGGTAATTTTTCCTGGTAATGAGGAGCATTCCTTATAGGATATGAAGAGACAAGTCTTTTGCTGTTACTGATATAATTTAGCCATTATTCACACAGTTAATATTTCTAAAAGTTATTTCATATGCATACTGCCTGCCTTTGCAGAAAATAAATAAAAGTTAAATTATAGTTAAAATTATAAATTGCATATGAATGTATAGTAATTTATTTTAAAATGTAAGGAGAAACCATATATACTTCCAAGAGGCACGTATTATGTATAAAAAATGACCTAGTAATTTGTTAACAACTGTATCATCATAGAACAGTTTGGGTTGGAAGGGACCTTTAAAGGTCACCTACTCCAACCCCCCTGCACCTCTCTGGGCAACCTGTGCCAGTGTTTCACCACCCCCCTCATAAAAAATTTCTTCCTTATATCTAGTCTAAATCTACCCTCTTTTAGTTTAAAACCATTACCCCTTGTTCTATCAGTACAGGCCTTGCTAAAAAGTCTGTCCCCACCTTTCTTTTAGTCCCCCTTTAAGTACAGAAATGCTGCAATAAGGTCTCCCCAGAGCCTGCTCTTCTCCAGGCTGAAGAACCCCAAATGTATATTCTGAGTAAGTTGCATGGGTTTTATTCTGTTATTAAGCAGAGTACCAAAAGTATGGATCCTGTTCTCAAGAACAGGCTGTTTCCATGGGACTTAGCAGCAGCAGCATTTGACTTACCTTTTTTTTCTTTTAACAAAACCAGATTTGAAATACATACTCTCAGAGGCTGTTGTGGGAAGAGGGCAGACAGACCGCATTCTGCGTAAGGATTTGCTTAGCCAGAAGGGACTGCTTGACCTGGTATAAACCAGGCAGCATGAACTGCCTCCCCAGTTTCAGCCTGGGTCTTTATTTTCTTCATGCTTTCATTGCTTAGCATCAAACGCACTTAAAAAAAGAAAAAAAATTTTGCTAGAAAAGAAAAAAAAGTTTAAATTATTAGGTGTCGCATATGCTATCGTGTTAATTTCATCACTGATTTATGAAAAGTTTGTGGTTCTGTTGGCTTTTCAAATCAGCAAATTACTAAGGTCAAGCTTTTTAAAAGCCTTTTGGACAGAATTTAACTGATGATCCAGGTAGCTGTGTGAACACATGTATCTTCAATATCTTCAGGTGAAAACACAGGTGTGTGCTTTCCAGTTCAGCTTGGAAGCTGCAGCACTGGGCACGAGGGCCTTCCATGTGGAAGTGATGAACCATTCCCATTAGTTAGTATATTCAAAACTGTGTAACACTTCCATGCAAGTGTTTTCAGCCAGCCCACCACTGATCTCTGTGAAGATCTGCATGTTTAACATACTTAATTCCTTCTCCTTCTGGAAAAAAAAAACACTTGTCTCCTTCACATTTCAAAGTTTGTTGGACAGTATGTCTTCCTAAATTGTTTTTTCAAAAGATAATGTGTTAAAGAGAAAAGCATATCAGGCCATATCCAGCAGTCCAAGAGGTAAGGATGCTGCTGTTCCATGTCCAAGGCTGATGTGTTCCTAGTAGGCACACGCACACAGAGTACATGCACACAGAGCACGGAGCTCTGACCCTTGGTCCCACCCCTGGGGCTGGCACTTGGGTCTCCCTGGTCACTAGGGAGGTCACAGAGGCCTTGAGCCCATGGTCCTAGCTCAGCTGCCAGCACCCAGGTCTGCACTTGCTCCAGGTGCTGGCAACACAGGCACATGTACCCCTGTGACCCAAGGTTCCACTCCTGTGCTACTCAGGTCACTCAGTCACTGCACCACAGAGGGACAAGTGCTCTGACCCATCGTCTGACTCCAGTTGGTGCACTCAGTCCCCCACATACACACGCAGAACAGAGCCCCCCACCCAGGAACAGTTAAACCAGAATTTAGGACAGACCACACTGATCAGGCTCAGGGCACGGCGAGACGAGCGCACTGACCAGCAAATTATTTACATGTGACCAGCCCTTTTTATTCCCTTAGACCTCTATTTTCCCCAGTTATTCCTCCCCGAATGACCTAAATCCCTCCCTCTCTCTGCCTTTGGTTCCTTCCCTAAACATTCCATAATAAATCCTGTGCGATCCCCAAATGACATTCCCCTGCATCCCATGATGTGTCCCACCATTACATAAAAGGTGCTCCTGCATCGACTCACCTTGATGGGTTTCACACCTGGATCTTGGGGCTGAGGCTCTCCTGGGACAGCCCTGCAGGAGCCCACACAGGGTGTCCCTGCCTCCAAGAACTTAACTTGTGTTCTTGCCTGCACTTGTGCTCCTGTGCACCTCTGGGCTTGTGGAGATGAGCCGCTGATGGCTCCTCAGGATGGGCCTGGGAGCAGCCCTGCAGGGCAGGTTATTATTTAGGCTTCCCCTCCTGCCCTTGTCTTTCTGTGCTCCTTTCTGGGTATGCACACAAGTTTTTACCACATAACCCAACAATAAAAAGATGATTTAACCGCCCCTGCACCAGTGCAGCCTTTTGTAAAACTGACTCCCAAGCATGTGCTTCCTGCCGGGGTTTTAGCATAAACGACCTGTTCCTGTAGCTTCACTCAAACTAAGGCAGCTTCTTCTTTCTCACCACATTGTGCATTCTCTCCTTTCACTTTGCTTCCACTCCTCTACCTTAACCTTCCAATTTTCTGTGATTTATCCAGGCAAAACTTACAGCGCTGATTAACTGGCAATTGTGTCTCTATGGTTTTCATCTATTTTGTGTGGTCCTCTCACACTGAACATCACTCTCCAGATCATTTAAGTTGTCCTATTCTCCTCATGTCTGTCATAAACACTTACTCTGTTACAATCTTCCACCTCTCAGCCTCTGCCCCAAACTCTACCTTTTGACTAGATCACATTTTCCCAAGTACCATGAGTTCAGCCCACCAGCTCCAGTCAGACCTGCTTGCCAAACTGAGTGAGCATTCAAGGACATTCTCATCTCCCCAATCCCTTCTCCAACAGGCTCCCTCTCTACCCATAAGTCCCACCGACTGGAACACCAGCCCTCCACCAGCTAGGAATGCCCAGATGCCTTCCTGGCACTGTCAAGGAATTTACTGACTTGAAGTAAAATGGAGCTCACGTCCTCAGAGCAATGGAGTGATGGGAATATTACCTCTTTCCCTAACATTACCTCCCCTCATTGATTTTGTTTTGCTTTATTTTAAAGGCTATTGGAAGAGCTGTAGAATATTTTTCCTTTAAAGGACAAAGAAGGATCAAGACCAGACTATACTAAATCTACGGGAAGAGCAAACTTTGCAACAGAAGTTTTTCACAAACAAAATAACTTAAGGATTCAAGGAACATTCCTATTCCCAGTTACTCTGAAGTAGATGAACAGAAGTCCTGTCAGTCATTTACAATACAGAACTGTGCAGCTGCTTCTTGTAATTCACAACCTACCTGAAGAAACCTACATATAGGTTTTTGTAAATGTTATTTTTAGGTATGTTTCACAGGGACCTTTTTAGGCTTTCAACAGAAGTGTGGGTAATAAATCTGCCTGGAACTGAAGTTTCAATCAGTTAAAATAGACTAACCCTCTCTCACAAAACACTTCTGCCATGTTTTGTAGAGAGAAACAAGATTCCTCCTATTCAGCAGGCAATCATCACAGAACTCATCTACAATGTTTAAAATTGCCCCCCTCTGCATAACTTCCGACCCTGCCTTGCCCATGTCTCAATCACCACTCTTATTACCTGGCTATACAGTACACAATGCTTTCAAGCAGCTTCTTTTCAACCTCGGGTGGTAAGGCAGATGGGGGAGAAAACAGAAAGTAGTATTTTGAGAAAAAGGAACATAACTGAATTAAAATTAATTTGCAAAAGCTATCAGATCCCAAAGAAATAATACACATAGAAAAGCAGGATAGAATTTAGAAAACAGTATTTAATTTAAGTTAAAAAACTCAAATGCCTGTGGAAGTGAACATCAATTTTCTACCATTTTTTTTATGCTACACAATTTCAATAGTTTTAAGTCTTGTTTTGCAAGCACCCTATAGTCATTTACCATTCTGTCTTCCTCTGATCTTAAAAAGACTGCCACAACTTGGAACATCAACAAAAATGTTTTACAATTGTTTAAAAGCCTGCTCCACAAAATTCAGTCGAGAGATATAAATTTACTATTTGTTAAGCTAAAATCTTGTCATTAACTCAAATTTATATTAAAGTTAAGAAGTTAAATTTCTCCAGTACCACAAATCAAGGTTTCCACACAGATTAAACATGGTACACACATCGCACAAAGCAAACCCCACCTTACTTATGGCCAGAAAGAGGGAGGCAGACTATTCAGAACATAGACTTTCCTTTGCACTGATTCTCATAGCCCAAAATATGCCCCAACTGCTCCCCACTTAGGGAGCTGCAGAAAAAGGCATTTTGGAAGACTGGTCCCTTATTTACCCAGCTTCAAGGTCAGAATACAGGATTTATTTTGAAACAGCTACCATGTTGGTATCATTGCTTTACCTAATACTCCATACAAAAAGTTATAAAAGGATCAGGAAAAAATTGACAGTACTCTAAATATGCTTCCTAATTGTATGTAAAAAATGAAATGGCTGTAACCCACAGTTTATGTCCCAAGTTATAAAAACAGTTTAGGTTAGTTTATAACCTAAAGTTTAAGAACTCAAGAAGAAATGTATGATGACACTACTATCATATTACCATCATTAGCAAACATGCCACATTCTGAATCTTCTTCCTATTAGCAAAGATATGCAACCAAGCTATTTACAAGAAGTTTCTTTTCTCTGCCTGTTCAGCAAAGTGAGATGTAGCACCAAATAGACCTGATAAGTGATCTATCTTTCTTCTTAATTTTTTTTGAGGCACTCGGAGCACTACTTTCAAACTTGCCTGTACTTCAGCTACTCAAGTTTGCATTCCTAACATAGCCATACTATGTTTTACTTCTAATAATGGACATATCTAACTTTGAGACAGTTCATTATCATTATGCCACACACAATAGTGAACAGTAATTCAGATTTAAAAGTGGTATTCCATACTAACAGTGCATATAAATTACAGATAAAAACATGAACTGAAAAATTACACGGTGAAATTCTTCTAGCAAGGGAAGTAAAATTCTTTGGTGAGCATGGAGACAATGCAGGGAATCTGTTTCTTTGCATTAAAATCCTGCCGAGTTGAGCAGGACTCGTACTCAGCCACCCTGCGATTTACACGCGTTAAAATCTGCATGAGTTCAAGTTTCCTTGCGTGTTCCTTCAGCATTTTACACAGCGACTGAATAAACCAGGAGCCTTCAGCTGAATTCCTCCAGGAGTAATAGCCTGTGGAAGAGAGATGTGAAATTGATCAGCGGTAGCAGCCTCTGATACAGGACAGGATAGCTATTAGGGGAACAATGCATTGTTTCCAATAGCAATTAATGCTTTAAAACAAAAGCTCAAAACCACTAACCAACACAATTTAGATTTGACAGTCTCCCCAAAATCCAATTCAAAAGATTTTTATAATCCTCTCATCTTTTCTCATCTAAGAGAACTTCAGGCAGGTAGAAAATCAAAAGGCATGAAAACCATCTGCTGCTCCAACAGTTTCAGCCATTAATCACTTACTACTTCTTTACAGAGCACACGTATACGAAGGAGAGGTGACAGTACAGATGGAGCCAAGATGCAAAACGAATTTCAGTGTCACTGTCTTCAGGACTATGTGAATGAATTGAAGAATGGAACCTACTTTTGCTAACTGGTAATATAAAGGGCATACTAAAGGATCTGCCACTACTAATTTTGCCTAAGGATGCCATGAAAATATAGTTGACAGGCAAATAATGTGCTGGTGTTTGCCATCCACTTCTGTATATGTATCTACAGATATCTGACTGTTTCATCCTCTCAGAACTAATAATACCTTTTACTTCCTGCTGCAAATTATTTGCACAACTCAGATTAACTGGATTTATAGTAGATGAACATTTGAGGGTTTGCTAATGAGAAAGATGTATATTCAGGGTTTGGGGTTTTTTCCTGTAGGAACTAAGAATAGCAACTACCTTGTAAAAAAATCAAATCAGGAAAGAAAAAAAATGACTGAGTGAAGAAAATTTGTACTTCCATTAAAGAGAACACATGAAGTAGTCACCCACTGACTGGATACAACTGCAAACTGTCATTTAGAATATCAATACAAGCTGATATAAAGATACCGTTTCAGAACAAAAATTTCTTTGCAAGTCTCTCACCCGGAGCTGTAGAATATGCGTACAGGAAGTCTGCTTCCACAGGTATTTTTTGACACATCGTTTCTTCTGATCCACTGTCTGCCTCAATACCAGAATCTAATTCTGTCCCTCTACAAGCCTATTTCGTGGAAAGAAGAATCAAAAATAAAATAAGAAATAAAGGCAGCAATCATAATCAGAATACTGATTTGTTTTCCATTTTAAAGACAATAACATTCCAATTTAAAAACTGCAAAAATAACAAGAATTTATATGTCACATTTCCATTAAATAGACTCAGAAGAAAAGTAATGAGCATAAACTACAAGTTTTGTTAAGACAGGTATTCCTGCAAAAGTACACTCAGAAATTCACTGAAATACTGGCTATTGTTCTAGAAGATTTTACTTAATCCATAGAATTAACGTAATGCAATCTCAGCTGTTACAAATACTGCCTACCTAACAGGGCAGACTGTGCCACTTTTAGACCTGATGAGAATCTTGTTCTCAAAGTTATGCCATTTGTATCAATTTTAGAAATAATTAACTTTTTTGCACTAATAATTAATGGGAATTTTTTTTTTAAAAGTATGCAGCTGATTTGATGATCATTGTTCAGATATACATCACCTGAATGAAAAAGAGCTTAGGTTTTCCTGCTAAACTCCTGCACCTGTCACCTCTGAAAAGGCTTGTTAGTACTTTCAGTTCAAGAGGGCCATCTGTACCATAGATGAATCCTTCATCACCGTGGCTTAGCAACACACAAACAAAACTGCTTCGCTTGCTGTGATCTTCTTCAGAAACTTGAAAGAAAAAGAGAGAATTATCTTAACTTCTTGTATTGAATATTGAACTTGTAGCTTTGAAAATCTGATGCTTCCTAGGCGACAGAAGTCTTTAGGAACTAATTCCTGTGTTTCAAAACCTCCAACCAGTTCTCACCTCTGAAAAAGGAGGCAGCCCACTTTACTTCAGCAGGTTGGACACAGGAAAACCCAAATTAAAGGCCAATTCTACTTATTCTAAGAGAACTGGGACAGGAACACTATGAGGAGACAAAAGAGGGTGTACCCACAGTGTCTCAAAGTCTGAATGGCACACCTTGCTCATGCAGCAATGGTGAACAGTCTCATGATCTGGGATTGGACTGATGGGAAGTTCTGAATTTTGGGAAAGGATGGGGAAGTCTTACCTCTCCTTCCCACCAGAGATGCTTCAACTACTTGGATTACATGGGAACTGTATGGAGCTGCATAAAAGTTGCTGTTGCTGCTGCAGGGACCTAGATACCAGCATTACTCTTCTCTCTCTCACTCTTGCCCAGTAAGAAGGTCTAGAAAGATTTTTCAAGCCCCTGAATTTTGTACTTAAAGACATTTAAGCTTGATATAAAGTGCTTGTAGATTGTTTTTTCCATCTTGTGGTGTGCAAAAAGCATAGAACAGATATTCTCTGATGTCTTTTGTTGCCTGACATTGTGGGGACTGCACTCAAGGACCAAGATGATTCTTTTAAATATATTAAAAGGTACAAACATGGTTTAAAAGGAAGGATCCAAAAGGAATTCTGGGTGGGAAACTCAAGAAGATGCAAGGCTTTGTAGATGAAAAGTGTAACAGTCCTAAAAGCTGAAGTCTTCTGTTTAGAGCTTGCCAAAACACTGACTTTCTATTCTGGAAGAACTAGTTAGACTTTTCTCAAGCGATGAACACTCAGGCATTTCTACAATCTATGGACAAGCACTACATCTAGAAGACTCAGGAAAGGTTGGTTTTGGGGAATCTCTAGCTAGGCTGCAGTCTGCAGTTTAACCTGTCTATTTGGCAGCCTTGTACCACAGGTAAGACAGAGGCCTTTCCACTTTCAGCTACTGTCAACAGACAGGCTGCAACTAGACTAATAAATTAACCATGCCTGGGAGCATTCTCTGGCATCAACACTAACTGGCACTAAAGAACTTACATCTATGTTAGCAAACACTTATATAAAACAAAACCAAACACACAAAAAACCCCAGGATTGCTGCAGGCTAACTGGCTATTGGGAATAATCCCTGGAACACTTTTACTGTTGAACTGTGACCTGGAACAGAATGGGAGAGTGCCAGCAGGCATGAACCACAATGCTGATGCCAGAGAACCTTCCAACAGTTGACTACAATAGACTGTGTTCCAGGACTACAGATACCTCCAGGCACCATTTTACTGGCCTAGATGTAGCCAAGTCCAAACAAAGCAGGACTAACACAAACAGCAGTTTAAAGCTCTCACTTGACAGAAGGGGGTGTTGTTCCACAAGTCAAACAAAATGTTAGTTGGTTCTCTAAATTCAGTTAACACACTTGCAGTTCTGGTCCCACATCAGAATGCCTCCTGGGCTGCACCCATAGCATATAGCACAGAACCCAAACTAAGCAGGTTTCCTTCCAACTCACAGAGCTTCAGTGATCCCAGGGTCAGAATATAAACCAGTCTGCATTTAAGTTTCAGCCTTTTTTCCAGCCTTCTTTAGAAGATGAGAAAGGATACAGAGACAACAGTCATGGCACAAAAGATGGAGAGACAGCAAAGATGATGTACACGGCATCCTTAGCACTAAACCACTGGTAGGTGTGAAATACTATCTAAAATAACCATGGAAGAGATGTGAGGGCTAGAGATTTATTTGGAAACAGTGGTTGATTTAATACACACACTGAACACAGTATTACTTACCATTTTTCAACAGTTTAAAAATGTCCCCGCATGAAAGATCATTGTTGATCTTTATTTTATATCCCAACTTCATAAAAACTTCTCTGACACTTGCAGCGTCCGCATCTGTACCCGAACGGGGTAACATCCCTATGCATAAGATAAATTTATTATTTTTCATATGATATAGATGGTATGGTCTGATTGAGCCAAATTATTTTCTCACTTATACCTGTATCAGTCTGGAATATTACTCCATTATTCCAGACCCACTCTAACAGAAAAAAACATTGCACTGTTATACATGCACGCACACCACCTCCTTATCTTTGTACCTATGTTGTAGATTTATCTGCTCCTTATTTTTATATCTACCTATCTATATAAAGATATAAAAAAGGTTTTCATTTGCAAAACAGAAATCATGACTAAAAGGTAAGATGGACTTGTACTGCCTACCAGATTTTCTCCTCATTACTGCTATGCCCTAACATGTTCCCTCTATGCATATTTGGAAGAATGAACTGAAATGAATCACACCCATTCAAAACACTTAATTTTAGATTGCAATCAAAACTGGTCTGCATATTTAATTTTGAAGAATAATACATGCCACTAATTTACCTAAATTAAGGAAAAAAAAATTGAAAGTGGTACCAGTCTGTCTGTGGAAGTTCTTATTGTTTATTATTACACACTCCCCCATCTCTGGATAATCCATTCTGTAACTGTAATCTGGCAGAATTCCAGAGTCCATAGACTTGCTAGCAGGTAGGTTCTTCCTGTACAGAAATCAGACAGACTATAGGTGTTAATTTCTGATCTTTATTCTCTAGTTTCAAAATAGTAATAAAACAAGGTTATTTTAGAAAAATCAATGAAACTGGTAAGGTTTGCTACTTGTTCCGCAGAAGTTCCCTCAGCAAGTTTGCAGATGGCACCAAGTTGAGTGGTGTGGTTGACGCTCTGAAAGGAAGGGATACCATCCAGAGCAACCTTGACAGGCTGGAGAGGTGGGCCCATGCGAACAAAGTTCAACAAGACCAGGTGTAAGGCCCTGCACCTGGGTCAGGGCAATCCCAAACACGGACACAGGCTGGGCAATGAGTGGATTGAGAGCAGCCCTGTGGAGAAGGACTTGGGAGTGATGGTGGATGAAAAACTGAGTATGAGCCAGCAATGTGTGCTCACAGCCCAGGAGGCCAACTGTACCCTGGGCTGCATCAAAACAAGTGTGATCAGTGGATCAAGGGAGGTGATTCTGCCCCTCTGCTCTGCTCTGGTGAGACCCCACCTGGAGTACTGAGTCCAGCTCTAGGGCTCCCAGCATAAGACAGACATGGACCTGCTCATACAGGTCCAGAGGAGGGCCATGAAGATGATCAAGGGGCTGGAACACCTCCTCTGTGAGGACAGGCTGAAAAAAATGAGGTTGGTTAGCTTGGAGAAGAGAAGGCTCCAGGGAGATCCTGTAACAGCCTGCCTGTAGTTACAGGGGACCTAAAGGAAAGATGGGGAGGGACTCTTTATCAGGGACTGTAGTGACAGAACCAGGGGCAAGGGTTTTAAACAGAAAGAGGGTAGATTTAGACTAGATTTTAGGAAGAAATTATTTATTTTGAGGGTGTTGAGACACTGGAACAGGTTGCCCAGAGAAGTTGTGGATGCCCCCTCCTTGGAATGTTCAAGGACAGGACGAGGCTTTGAGCAACCTGGTCTAGTAGAAGGTGTCCCTGCTCATGGCAGGGGGGTTGGAACTAGATGGTCTTTAAGGTCTCTTCTAACCCAAACCATTCTATGATCCTAAATTATGTCTGTGAAATTACTTGGTAGATCTGATTTAAGACTAGTGAAGACTGTACTTGCTCAGAGATTAAACTAAATAAAACTGCTTTGCAAAGTTATGCTCACAAATAAAACTTTTGTTTCAAGTTTGGTAAAATGTGCACATACACAAATAATTTTTTAAAAAAGTGAAGAGTCATTTGTATTTGTAGTAGTCTTCCGTGCAACTTGTAACAAGCTTAAAATTTAAAGAATGAAGGAAGAACTGTGTCTAAAATGATAACGCCTCTGCACAGGAGGATATGAAAAATTAGTTTAAGGAAACCTATTATTATATCAACAAGAAATCAGTTGGTTTTTCTAATCATCTTTTGAAATCTATGTACCTGGAGGCAAGATCAGCTCTGAGATTGTAAATCTATTCTGAATTCTAACAAAAGGTCATATTACCATTGAATTTTCACAAGTAAACACTCAAAACTTAGAAAGACCAAGATTCTATATGCAGCTGTAATTCTGCTGTAATGAGCACACCAACTGCACCACTATTCATGACTGCAACGCTGTCAATTTTACTCAGTCCCTATATGCTGCAGCTGGTACAGATTTTCTCATTTAAGCACACGGGTAAGTGGTTACAGACTGGGGCCCACTATCATATTGTATTCTACAAATAAAAAGTTTGTAATGCTCTTAAATCTAATTTTCATTGAAATACTAAACCGAACAACTTCAGAAACAAATTAACTTTCCAGAGAGAGTGTAGTCTGATGATAGGGCTCCACCGGTGTAACAACTGCCTGTCAGCAGGAAGAACAGGCCTGCGCTTCCCTCGTGTTACCTCTGTAAGTTCCCCTTGCACTTGTGCTTCGGCACATACAACCCTACAGCAGGTCAGCTCAAGCAGCTGAGCTGTCTGCCACAGGTCCAGGTGAGCTCTAGAAGCAGTTCAAGGAAAGGGGTGAACATGTGCCCCAGGGTGAGACAGAAGTCTCTTTTCAAGAACAGCTACCTACTTGGTAATATTGTTAAGCCAAGTCTAACTGCACCTCAAGTGTTTTGCTTTTTAGTTCCTTGTACATTTTCACGGCCTGCTCTGTCTGAGACTGCATATTTTCCAAGTCAGTACAACTCTAATAGTTGTTTATGATTATTATAATTTACCATAATTGAAACTTTTCCTTTTAGCACTATTTCTACTATGGCTCTCACCTTCTGTTACAGCACAAGATTCCTCAAGACTTAAATTGAAGACTTAAACCAAAAGTACCTCACTTACCCTTTGGAACCAGGAACAGATTTTGCATCTGTCAGATCCTGCCCCGAATGTGGTCCGTCTCCTGTGTCTGCCATTATGGCTCTCAATTACCAGCTTGAAAACATAAGCAAATAGAAATATATGACAGTTAATTTTAATATGAAATTTAAGCACCTTCAGATTGCTTAATTTTTGTTAGGTTTCCTTAAAGCCTTACACAATCAGAGAGCAATTTTTTTTAGAATTACAGAGAAAACAGGAATGTTAAAGGGGTTATTCACACAGACCAATTTTAGCCTAGCTAGGCAAATAGCATTTCTGAATAATCCCTACGTATCTCATATTTGAAAGAAGGACATGAAATATTTTTCTAAATTATTGCATTGTAAAATAACTCTGGGAAAAACAGTCTGCAGATCCCTGTGACCAAATAATTAGAAATGCTTACAGAAAGCAGGATAAGAGACAAACAGATTGAAAACAATCTTTAAAATATTATGTCCCTACATGCATTAGTAGCATTTTAGTATTACAAATATTGTGCCATATATGGATTCTACCATCTCAGTAAGACAGAAATTGAGATCCAAAACCAAGCCATACAAGTTACTGGATGTGTGCAAAGACTAACACAGAAGATTAGATTTTGGGTCATAATATATGAGAAATAAATAATTTATCTGCATTCCATTTAAAATGAAACATCACTGCATCCAATCCTAACTGGTGTATGTGAAGGCAACAGCAATATAAATTACATAAAAGCACAACAATGTAACTTCAAACAGTTGACGAAATGCACTCTGTGCTGTGGGCTGCTACTTACTTTTGATCAGAACACAGGACAAGAAATTATGATTGATACCAAGCCAGAAATCAATTTAAAAGCAATAAAGCTCCCTCCCAATTACTCTGTGTCTACTCACCAAATACATTACTACAAATTACCTTTAACTCAGCATTCAGAAAAGGATTAAGTTAAATCTCCAGACAGGACAAAGTAATAAACACTTAGAAGTGAAATAAGTGCTTAGACCTCAAGAAACAAAGGAGGCACTACAAAGCAAGAATTTTAAAGAAACGTATTTAGCAGACATATTTATGGTAAATAGAGGTGTATAAATACCCAGCCCAAGATTTACTGGTCAGATATGATGAAGATTCTTATTTAAGGTGTAGGTTCTTTGGTGGCAAACTATATTTGCCATCTTATACCATCATATTATTATTATATTAAGTCTCTTAAGTTCATATCTCTAGCTAGTACATCATCAACATCCATTTTCTGTGACAATGATTATCAATGCATCAGAAGCACTAATCTGGGTACGCATATCTCTTTTTCCTTGTTTCTTAAAAGACATTTACTTACATTTTTAGTGACTGAAAAAGATCTTCAAGGCTACTCTGAACACTATTTCTTTGTATCTTGGAGCACTGATGTAATTAAGAAATCTTCTTGCTCACAGAATTATTCCAGACTCGAGAACTGTATCATGTAAATTAGCAGCACATAGGAAATTTCCTGTCAACCAAATTATAAAAGTATCAAATAAGCTTGATATTTTAGCTATTTTATTCTAAAATGCATTATTGCTTTATTTTTTACAAATTCACTTTAAAGACAGTATAATGGGGCAGGAGCTACATCTACAATGAAATTGCCCCTCTAACACCATGAGCTAGATTCATTCATCCCAACTTCAAACCATAATTCCTTAAAAAATCCCTCTGTGGAAAAAAAAGGAAGCACTTCCAAAGGTTAATTCAAGTACCCAAGACCTGTGTCACAACAGTGTTCCAACTCTAAGTCTTATCACTGGGCAGGGAGTATTTGCATTAACAACAAAGTCTAGTTTAGAGTGACAATTGGTGTGTCCACCCAGCTGCAACTGAAAAGCAGAGTTTCTGATCCCTGGGAAGTTTTCCACTTTCACTGGGTGACTTAGATTGACAAAACACTAGAAGTTCCCCTGCTCCAGCAGAGCCCAGGTTCCAGGAGTTCTTATGCCTCTTTCAACACCGTCCCTACCACAATCATCCTTGGCTTTGGTTCCCAGCTTTCCTGAGTTCTCAGCCTGACACTTTTGAACAAAATTGTATTTTGTAGGAAAACATTCAACCAGACTGACCCACAATTCTAATGCAACTCATGCTGTTCCTTCTTCTGGAGAAGCACTATGTGCAGAAGCACAACCCAAACCCTTTACTGTGGCTAGGATTAATAGGAAAGACAGGGAAAAGGTCAACTTTCTTTCTTTGTTTGCTCTTTGTCTGCCAACAGCAATGGAGAACTACACCATATAAAAATGCACAGTTATCACGTACCAACTCCATTATCGAAACCAGCCAGCAGGTGCACCCAGAGCAGTGCAGCCATGTCAGCATGGAATTCACCTTCTCCTAAAAGCCCAGGTGCTCATCCCAGCTGTCTGGCACTGTGAAGATCGGCAGTGCCAGTGCTGCAAGTACATGAACCAGCCAGTGTGAGCTCGTAAACACGTGATTACATGAGCTGTGGTCACCTGTCTATTATATGACCCAGCCTGGGCTACCAGTGACGACTCAGAGAAAGACTTGGCTAAAGTCCAGGGAAAGCTGACAACTCTCTGGCCAACAGACGAGACCTTGGAATCATTAGGGAGGGTAAGTGGATCACAGGTTGCCTTGGCTTCACATCGGGTGTGCTCCAACCAAACTGCTACATCCCATTAAGGACTGGTCTTAGTAAGACAGTGGGAATAACACTGGTGACCAGAAGCAGACTTAAGCAGGCAAACTGGAGACCTAACAGACTGGGACCACTGAGTGCTTTTCTAACACAAATATTAAAGCACACTGCAAACAGTAAGAAAGATCTTCAACATTTAAGTGACCTTAAGTTAAGACTTCTCTCCTTGACCGTTTTGCAACCTTAAAACTTTAAAACTGCTGTCCTGGATCCAATGCCAAAGAAACAATGACATTTGAAGAGGTGGCTAGCAAACCCTACAATTACAATGGACTACAGTCCTTTTTTTCTGAAAAATGTAAAACACATTTTGTAATACTGTATCACAGAAATACTTTTTACTAAAGGCTTTGCAAGCCGAGCTCACAGTCTACAGTTTCAACTGTTTAATGAAGTGCCAGAGCTTACTGCATTCTACTCCACCATGACTGGAGCTTGTCTAAGAGTCTTTAGAGAAGCTAGAGAGACAGCGAAGAAAAACTGGGTGCAGCACACTGGGTATTTAAAATACGCATGCTTTATCTTCAGAATAGAACCTGTAACTCACCTCTAATATCCACCAGTTTCTGAGCACCCTAATGCACCAAGTCACCTGCACTTCTTTAAAGAACAAAAGACAGCTACAAAGAGATACCTGCTCTGTTGCTAGGCGCTCAAATGCATGTTTTAATCAGTGGTATGTTTTCTGCTCTAAAGCACTAGTCAGGGTAACAGCAACGCTCTCTGGAGGACGATGCTGATTCTAACAGACTACTAAGAATTGCCTCATCCTGGTTTAGGTAATGCAATGATGTCATGTTCTGTCAAGCAGAATACACATTTCCCTGTAGAGGATGATCTCATGCTGTTAGGGACAAGGGAAAAAGAAGTCAGGACAATGCATTAAGAATTTAATAAAAAATTGTTATTTTGCTCCTTGATATTCTTTTCTCTGAAAGCTTAGGTAGGAAGAGCCTTCAATTGCAAGGAAACTTAAAACAACAAGCACCTGATAGGAGCAACAGCATTTTTCTAATCTAGCAGAATATGTTCTGTAGGTTTTAGGACGCTTATTTTACAATATTTTACCTGAAAAAATATAAATTTTTTAAAAAACCCCATAAGACACAGAACGCAAATGCAAAGATGATGCTACAATGACCTTTACAGATCCTAAACAGTAAAAAAATAAAGTGGTTCAAAAAGATCTGAAACTATGCTCAGCAAGTTACCAAAACTGACCAAATTTGCTCTGCATAGCAATAAAAGCAAAAATATATTTTGCCTTATACAAACGCACTTGTTTCAATGTTTTTATTTTGATAGGAAAATTATAAATAAAACAATGTTTTTATTCCCTTCCAGCCTGGATTTACTTATTTGACCTAATGAAAATAAATTCACATCATCATATAACACCACTGCCGTAAAAACCATCAGGTTTCTTTTTAAAGCAATATTTATTTGAATTGTAACCCAACAAGATAAATTAATGATATAGTCACAAAAATAATACCAAAGCTTCTCAGACAGGGAAGGAAGCAAATAACTGAATTGTCTCTAGTTAGCAACTGTATCTTGAAATATGCAAACCACAGGAGACAACACATGTTCAGTATGTGTCAGCTGCTACAAAGCAGTGACTGTAGTAGTATTAAAACACATGTCCAAAACAGGAAGCAGTATCATAAAACATGTCCTTAAAGATTAGAAAAGGGCACAGTTTTCCACCTCAAGTGACTGCAAGATAAAATGTCAAGCATTCAAAACAGGTTTTTCACATGCATAAATATATACATAGAACACTGTGATACTAATGCAGATATGCAAAATTAATAATTTTCCATTCTACAATATATAATAATTATTATCTACTTGGTAATGGAAGGAAAATATAGAAGCTGACTGTATGAAAAAACTAAAAACATTTTAAACATACCATTGTATTTTCTGTGTGGCATTATACCACTATTAAATATGACTACTACCAGTGATGAAAGTATGCCAATATTGTGACAGCCCTTCACATTACTTCTGGTCTGGGTGATGTCTTTGGAAAGCACTGACATTGGGCTAGTACTCTGATCTTCCAAAGGCATACAGACTTTTAGTGAATCAACATTAATCTGCTAAATCAACAAAACCTGAATATATTCTGCGAGTAGATGGGGCCTTTGCTTATTAATTCAACTACATTTATTAACCACATCACCACCAGAACAGACAATAGCTTTGTCAGGCCCCTTAGTCAAGGGCAAGGTGTGTTATTTTCAAACCTACCAACTAATGAGAAGCAGATAATTAAAGGAAGGAATCACCAGTCGGAGGGTAAAAGACTAGATTAGCAGCGCTATGCTTCAACCTAGTAGGTGGACACCACCTTGGACAGGGCCTTCCACATGCTGTAAAAAGCTAGTCTCAATGTCTGTAAGGCCTCAAGTTGTGCCAAGGGAGGTTTAGATCAGCTATTAGGGAAAATTTCTTTACTGAGAGGGTTATCGGGCATTGGATCATGCTGCCCAGGGAAGCAGTTAAGTCACCATCCCTGGAGGTATTTAGAAGAGGAGTAGATGTGGTGACCAGGGACATGGTTTAGCAGGCACAGTGGTGTTGGGTTGATGGTGGGACTTGATGATCTTAGAGGTCTTTTCCAACCTTAATGATTCTATGTGTTCCCTGCATGGGCAGGGCCGGTAGGACACAAGCAAGCCTCAGTACCACTGCCCCTCTGACCCTCCTCTCGGGAGCCCGTCCCTCTGCCACCACACACTCGCGCTTTGTTAGCGACCAGCTCGCTGCAGAGCCATTTTCCTGAGGCGGTTTAACCTGCTGTCTCTAAAGCTCTATTTTGGCAGATCCAAATGCAGATTCTGACCCTTGGTTTCCACTTAGTCTATCGGAGGGACACCAGAAAGGAGCTTAAAATTAAGCATTTTCTCCCCTCCCCCCCTTTTGTTTAGGCAGCTTCTCCACAAAAACAGCCTTAAATGAGCAAACTGTCTGCCTTAGGCTTCTGGAAAACTAATAACCGAGCCCTCGGGCTCTCCCTCCGGCCACTCTCCCTGCCGCCGCGCCCGGGGGACAAAGCGTGCGGACGGGGTACATCCGTCCCCGACAGGCGAGCGTCCCGGCGCCGCCGCTGCCGTGCCAGCCGTGGCAGGAGCCCCGCGGGCAGCCGGGGGAGCGGGAAGGCGGCGCCCTGAGCCGAGCCGGGCCCGCCCCGGGCGAGTCGCGACTCCCCTCCCGGTCTAGGAGCGGGAAGGCTCCCGCTCCGCTCAGCCGATCCCTGCAGGAGAGGCGCGGGCAGCCACCCCCGCCGGACCGAGGCCCCGCGGAGCCGGAAAGTCACAGCCTGGCCCCGGGCGGGCGGGCACCAGCCAGTCCTACCCCACCCCCCACCGCTTTGTTCGGCCCAGCCGCCGCGCCCGCAGCCCAGCACCCCCGCCGCCGCCCACCGGCTGCGCCGGCCGGCCGGCCGCCCGCTTCACCGGCGCTGCGCTCCGACCTGCCTTCCCCGGGGCCCGGAGCAGCTCGGTACGTCGCGAAGAGAGGACAGCCGCTGTACGCGATCGCCTCGCGGTGCTTCAGGCTCCTCCCCGGGCGGGGCGGGGGAGCCCGGCCCGCCTCCCGCCCCACCGTACGTCGTTCAAGCGCCTACGGCGGCAGCGCGCGGGCTGCAGCGGTGAGTGGGTGTCGAGGGGGCTGCGTGTGTCGTGCCCGTCCGTCCGTCCGTCCGTCGTGTCCCGTCCCGTCCTCCCCCCCCGCTCCGAGGCCGTTCCCCGCCGCGCGCGGTGGCTCCAGCCCTGAGGGGAGGCGGCGCGAGGCCGGGCCGAGCGCCATGGCTGAGGGCCAGGGCTGGGGAACGCGCGAGGCGGCCGCCTGCGCTCCCTTCTCCCCGCCGCGCATCCCCTCCCGCCGGTCCCCGTCTTCCGAGTGCTGGGCGGGCCGGGCCGGGCCGGGCGCCTCGGACGCGCTCTGTCACACGGGGGAAACACAAGGAATCGCGCCCTCCCGCTGTCCCGCAGCGCGCGCGGGAGCCTTGCGCGGGTTTGAGTGAGAAGCGCCCGAGAGGGAGGTGTCACGCTGCGCCTCGCGCGGTGACGTTTGAGTTCCTCTCACCTAAACTCGGCTGGTTTTTGTCTGTCGTCCTAGTTCCGTGTGCTGACAGAATTCACCTTTCCGGCAGAACGATGGTTTACAAAGCAAATCTGCACCTGGGTGACCTGTGGGGCTGAGCGATACCCCACGAGAGGCTGCCTGTCACCTTTCCGCGAGCTAGAGAAGCGCCAGTGTCCTGGACCATATCAGAGCAGGACCTTCTGCTCACGGCGAGGTTTGTCTCCCACCACTGCGTGATGGAAGTGTGGAAATCCTACAGCCAGCCAACAAATGTCATCTGAGTATACCTTCTCCCCACTGGCCTCCCAGTGCCCAGCCGCCCAGCCTTCTAGAGCAGCTCTCTGATGCTGAGGGCTAGCTTCAGCTTCATCATCAACTTTCGGGTCAGTTTCTTCATATTTGCACACTGACCTTCAGCAGAAGGAGTCAGAGTAAGTTAACATTCAAAACTAAGTTTTCCAGCTTCTCACAAGAGGCATAGCCTACTTTTTGAGGTCTTACCATCACCAGGGCTAATATCCTGTAGTTTGCACAAAATTCCTCAAATTGTAGAAGCTTCTTCCCCTGGTAGGAGCACAAGATGAAACTTTGATGCTCTTTTTTGTTGAGGGAAGGTGAGTAGTGTTTGTCAGTATGCCACAATTCAGCTCAACGTAAGGAAAACTAAGCTAATTTTTGCTAACATTAAGAAATTTAGCACTAGGAAGGAAGTTATTAAATAAGTTCTTCTAAGGCTGCAGCTGGGAGAAAATCTCATGGATTTGTTGGTGTTGAGGAGCATGAATTCTGCCGTGGAGCTATGTTGCATGGTACATGCCAACCAGGAAACCAATGTAATTATGTTAGCTTGAGCAGGGGTTGATTTGCATGACTGAGCTTCGTTTCTCGGCAGGTGTGGATAGTGTGTTTTGTCCATAATCGTTATAGATTGTTGAGTATTCTTTTTTCTTTTTTCTTTTTTCTTTTTTCTTTTTTCTTTTTTCTTTTTTCTTTTTTCTTTTTTCTTTTTTCTTTTTTCCTTACAAAGATGTAGGGACACGTATGATAAAATCATGCATTTGTGTTTGTCTTTCCTCTGTAGCACAAGAGAGAAAATTGCCATTTCTGAAATAGTGAGTCCATTTGTTTAAAAAAACCCCAACCAACGACCATCTAAGGTATAAAAATACAAGATGTCCACTTTCCTCAGAACTAAAAAAGAAATAGCCCTCCATCAAAGAGGGGCAAATAAAATAGCAAGTTCTTTAAGTCACCTCCCAGGTGATCAGTTTTTCCCAGGGTCTTCATGCGATCATCCTGCTGAGTCAAAACACTGATGTGCAAACACGTTGGTGACAAAATTTCTTTCTAGCAAGTAAAGTTAAAATAATTACTCCTCTTACTTCTGGTGGGGCAGAAGAGAGGACAATGAAGGGTGAATTTCCCAGCGAACTCAGAAGAGTGGTCTGTAGTTACACCTCATCTAAATAGACGTGCTCTGAATAGATGTGTTGTGTTAGGTATAGTTGATACAGGAACTGAAGTTACCTTGAGAAGACCCAGAATGTTGGGCTGCTGAGAATCCAAGAGTGTTTGGACCGCAAGAACAGAGTCAGATCTCAGTTTAAAGTAAGGGTCATCAGCCTTCTGCCGGATTCAGATATCCTCCCAGCTGTGTTTCTGCAAAAATATGTCCTGATCTAACTAGGAAGTTCAAAATGAGTAGAGAATTATGGGAATTGTCCATCACTTCCCTTCTCTTTAATGGTCCCATTGTGGGAAAGTGCTGATGAAGGTAGAGAATGTCTTTTGCACCCAATTAAATTTACACCAGAGCAAACAACATCAAAATGAAACTGAGGGTTCTGCTAGGACTTCTGAGAAATGCTGTCTGCTGTCAATAATTTCATTTTTCATTCCCAAAGAAGAAACTAATTGCAAGAAGAGGAAGGGAGTGGAGGAATTTCACAGGTCAGGAGACTGACAAGGTCTATATAGATAATATGCCTGACCCCTGTAAGAGAAAAAACACTGTCATATAGATTTGACATAGGCACTAAACTATCAAAACACAGGCAGGCTTAGATGTACCATGGGCAGAAACGTAGGTGCCCAGGAACCCTTACTGTGGAAAACTTGGAGGGGGATTCAGAGGATCTAAATTTTGGGCTTTGGAGCCCACAAGAATATTTAAGTACTTACACTCACCTTGTGGATCCAGCTTGTTAAAGTTTTGAATACTTGTTTTCATCTTTTTTTTTACTTCTTGCCTCTCTTCTTCTGTTTCGGTTTCTTAGCAATGCTCTTTACCAATTTGGAGGTGTTCAGAGGGGCAATGAATTTTCCCAGAAAATAAGTTAATTAACTTTACAAATAATTATATGTTAATGTGTGTTTGTGCTTTACTACTGCTACTTTGTAGCATTTGGATTACTTTATGTGAGTAGAAGTTGAAAGGTTGCAAGATAGCAAGCGTTACTGCATCACGTGCTGTTCTTGAAAAGAGATAAGACTGCTCTCCGGAGTTTGCATGAAGGCACACGGGATTTGAAGCAGATGAAAGTATTGCTGATCAATAGCAAAGGGCGGCAGTGGAGAATGGAGCCCTCATTTTGGATTTCAGTTCTTTTACTTTGAAATACAGAGCTCAGAGCTAGAGTCACTGAAATCTTAATTTTTCTCAGGAAATTAAGTGCTTGAGGCTCTAATTTGTCTCTCCAAACATAAAGCAGAAATCATACTATTTTTTCACTCCTTGCTGTCATGTGGCTAATTAACATAGTTTATTTACTTTTTGAGGAGGAAAGTAATAGCATTCTGTAAACAAAAATGAAACTTCTTAGGCCTTCCCTTATTGTGTCTAGTCTGTTGTGTTTGTATTTGATAGTATTAATATGTAGATCTTTTATTTCCAAATCTGTATGGAAAGATTTAATGTTAAAATGAGTATCATAGCAAGCTTGGGTGTTGATCTGGAATACTGGCTACGCTCAGTTAGTAAATAAAGTACACCCAACAAAACTGGAACCAAAAGTAGGATGAGTACAGGATATATTAAAAGTGAGTCGCAAACAGAAACTGATGCTGATTTGACAGTTTGTAATTGCTTTAGGACAAATGAAGAGAAAATGGGAAGAAAGACTGAAGAAAGTGGAAGAACTAGCGTCTTACTATGAAAGAAACCCTCTTCCTCCAGTTTATAGACCAAAACTGTCCAAACCATTTCTGCCATCCTCTGTTTGGAAAATATTTTGTCGTCAGGCTGAAGCTTTCAATTATGCAAAAACCTGCAAAGAGGTAAATTATTTGTTAGGTGAATGTCTCTACTCTTTAGGTACTTTCAGGGTTGAACTTAACTTAAAAGTTTAGTTAACAGTGGAGTCTTTATCAGATTGCAAGATAGTTTTTTCTTTTTTTTTTCTTCTTGACAGTCTTGAAAAGTATTTTTTTGTTATTTTTTTGTCTTTGTAGGCATTCATGCTACACTGGAGCTCTACACTTTTACTGTTAGAGGTTAACACCACATATCAATTCATATGTTAAAACTAGTAGAACAGTAAAAGTGCTTTTGAGTAACATTGTAGTGATAGATTTGTTCCCTCTGAAGATAAGGAAGCTGTCAAGGTTGGCAGAAGAATAGCAAGGCAGTGAGAGTTGAGAAGGAAGAAAGAAGAGGAAAAAACTGAGTAAGAAAAAGAGATAAACAGAAGGCAGAGACAAAATAAAAACAATACAACTCTCCCAATGCCATCAGAGTAGCAAGTTCAGATGATAAGAAATGCTAAGCCAAATAAATGTTATGCAAAATGGATCCTCTGTTTTCAGTTCTCTGCGTTTAATACTTTTAAAATTGATTGCTGCTTTTAAAGAAAGTACCAGGGTTTCTTCCTGCTCTTTTAAGTAATCCCGACTGTCAGTTTTCCAAGATGCACTGTCACTGGCTTGGCAGTGGGGTTTTTTGTTTGTTTTCTTTTTAGATTTCCATTTTTTTATTTAAATAGTATAGAGTGTAAAGAGTGTTTGCTATAAAGCCATATGCTGCCATCATATCCACAAAATTGTCCCTTTCAGGACATTGTTCCTTCTCTTGGTAGATGCACTTGCTACTGATCAGAAAAAAGATGACTTTGCAGAGAAAACAAGAGTTTACATTAATGGACAGTAAAGAAAAGCTTCAAATTTTTACTTGTCACTGAAATCAGAATGATGTTCTAAATTAAAAATTGGTGCTACTTGGATTGAAAACGGATGAGTGATTTACTTACAGTTCTCTAATGTTTACTAACCTTTCACCAAAGAAATTAATGTCAGTTAGGAAATTCTGAAGACTTTAACTGGTTCTTTGAATAAAAAAACTTAAGTGTTTTTTACTTTAAAAGGATGTTCATGTATTTGCCTTGGAAAAGAACACACAAAGTGGACAGAGGTTTTACCTTGTGACAACATATAAAGAACTTTGGTTTTATTACACGTGAGTATTTGGAAAGGTACCCTGTAGATTGCTATAAGATAGCAGTATACTATACTATTATCTGGTATATATATTGGATATACTATTATCCAATACTGGATATACTGTTATCTAGTAACAGCTATTACTGGATAACTATCCCCAGTAGCTGTCTGCTACTCTGGCTAGCACAGAGCTATAACAGGTGGCCTGAGGTTCGATCTTGGCCGTGGGGCAAGTCTTCCCAAGGACCAACCAATCTATTCTATAGTGGGTTTCAACTTTCTTTTGAGTTGCAGACTGCTGTGGTATCCTGGGAATTGGGAACCCCTTTCTACTGAACTTAAATCTAATAGCAGTTATTTGCTTTTGCTGCCAGTTTTCCTCAGGGGATCATACCAATGTGTGATACAAACATATTTCTATGCTTAGTCATGTATCAATTTACATGGGCCTTATTATAAATGTATGGTTACCAATTTATGGCTTTGTATTTGCATGATGTAGTTTCAAGTATTGACAATTTGATCACACGCTGAACTTTTTTTTCCCAATTTTTTGTTTTACAAAAAAAACATTTGGTTATGAAGTAAAAGAAATCTAAGAGTCATTTTTAATGTGAAAAGTAAGCTTATTTTTTTTCTTAATTTGAAAATAAGGTTTTTAATTTAATTGGAAAAAAATATGTAACCTCATTTTTAGTGCTTAAGACATAGGAGTGATAACTTACTAAATTTTTTACTGTAGTTTCCATCATTCCTTAAATTCTCAGCATTTCTGTTGACAGTATGTATTGTATGTATTGTAAGACTTGGGGGAGATGAGGAGGATAATACTTCACAAACTTAAATTCTAGGCCAGACAGATGTCTTGGATATTTTATGATAAAGTTAGTTACAAATTTTTCAAAGCATTATAGGGCTGCTGCTTTTTTAATATGGGTGGTTGATTGAAAAATAAAAATATTTAGGACTTGTAGGATCCTTGTTTGCAACTGATAAATATGTCTAATGTTTATCATGAGAGGTTGTGATTTGTTTTTGTTTTTCCTTAGCAAAGGCTATAAAACAAGTCTTATGCATTGCTATGAAGTAATTCCTGAAAAAGGTGCTTGCAAACTTTATTTTGATTTAGAGTTCTACAAACCAGCAAATCCTCATGCAGATGGCAAGATTATGGTTGCAAAGTTAATTGAGGTAAACGAGCAAAGTCATGTTGTAGATTAATATGAATTTGTTTTTGATTTAATATGAAACCAAAGTATTTACCACTTCATCTTGATTATTCTGTAGTAAAATGAGAAAGAGTTCTAGACCTAATTGTTATTTTTAATCAAGTAAAAGGTACTGGTTTAATTAAAGCAAACATTCTCTCCTTCAAGAGAAAAGAGAAAATAGAGAACGATGGTTGTTGGAATGCTTGTATTTACTGTAGGTTTGCTGATACGGTATTTGCTTTTGCAGATTGTTTTATGTGCTCTGCCACTTTGAAGCTGTAAAACTGAAGGAGTGTTTAGTTATTTTTCAGAGTAGCATCGATAAAAGTTCCATTCAGATACTCCTCAGTTCATCTCCTTTGCCAGCTGGTGCTGTCCTATATCAAGGCTTAGATAAATTCCTCCTGATTTTAGGTGTCTTCAGATGGCAGTTCATTACAGTTGAGTTAAATGATGATGTAGAGAACATCAGGTAACTGCACTTACTGACCTGGTACCTGAAGTTAAATATCTTTGCCAGTTATTAATTTTATTAAGTAGTGCAAATTTTAATTTTACTGCGAATTTGGTTGGAAAGTGAGCTCCACTGCAAAGTTTTTAGAATAATATTTTCTCTTCCAATAAAATCTCTTAGTGAGTGGCCATTTATTTGTGACAGTTCTGATGCCTACACGTCCCTTGGTAGAAAGGAAAGAAAGAAAGAAAAACTACAATTGAGGTCGTTCCTTCATCAAGAACCCTTCATTGATACAGAATCCAGAGAGGTTTACTCCATTGCGGATTAATTCTGAACTCTAGAAATTCCTCAGGTTAAGAAGAGAACTTTGGATTTGCCGGGTGAGGGATCTGAAGCTAAAATCCAAAGCTTCTGGACCCTTAGGTTCTGAGTCCCAGTCCTAAACATGAGTAATCACAAGCTTGGCTTATAGAAGGTTTTCGGAGCTATTTTAGAAGCAGACATCCTGTGTTTTCTGGTTAGTTAGTGTTCACTGGGTCATACCAATGAAGCAGCTAAATCGTAACAGTGAATTAGCATCCAGCCCTTTAAATCACGATAGCCTCTATCTCCTATTCTAGGTAAGCCTGCATGACAAACATTGTGGGTGTGAACTGCTTTGTGGTGGAAAAAACAGAAGATAAAGCCACTAAGTTAGACTTTCACCTAAAAAACTGAAAATCTGCTCAGCTTATCACTGTTAGTATATTCAGTGACTTGCTTATTTCAGGAAATATAGTCTATGTCAGATTAGGTTAAAATTTGCTGTGATATAAGTTAGTTTGAATTAAATTAATTGTTTGCTCAAAATGAGAAAAAAAACTTGAATAAAAGATGCAGAATCTGTATAGGTTTTATAGATATCACTATTAAAAATGGTAGATAAAATAGCCTAATTAACATTTACCATTTCAGCTTGTCAGCCAAAAATTAAAAGAACTTTATGATGTAAATTGTTCAGCCGAAGATGTCTTGAATTTAGATTCCAGTACTGATGAAAAATTCAGCCGACACTTAATATTTCTACCCCAAAAGACTGTATTTAAGGATAATATTCATGTTGGTAAGTGTGTTTCTTTCTGTTACACCTAGAAGTAGAAGGTGAGGTTTTGACTTTGTACAGTGCCAGCTCACACTGGAATATTTATTTTAATGGAATTATGTATGGAAACAAATGTGTATTCCCAGTGGAAATGACTACCTATTTCTATTTGATTAAGCTTCATCATTTCTCAACTCATCTTGTACTTCCTTTTTTCTATAATTAGCATTTGTGTTTGCCAAAATGTAACTTTTTTGTGCCTGTATGTTTTGTTTATGAAACTCCTGGCAAGACTGGCTTTTGGCTTGAAAATTGTTTTACGGTATGACTATGACTCCTTGGTTTTCAGGTTGATGTCAGCCTTAACAATTGAAGCTAAGGTTCTTGGCTCTAAATACAGTTGGTTTGTGCTCAGCACAGAGTCAAAAAGGCAGGACAAAGATGGTTTCAAGCCACCTGTGCATAAACGTGATTAAGGGAAAGCCAAAGCAATTTTAATTGTTGATATAAGTTGGGATTTCATGGGATGTGCCAACACCAACACAAAGAATTGCCAGTTCAGGGTTGTATTCAGTCCATTTTAAAATTAAGTATAATAATACCTCCTCACTTCACAGAAGTATTTTGAACATACTTTTAAAATACTTTTTTATGAAGCACTGAGGTGCTACTGGTGAGCATTGAGAAGAATTAATGTTGAAATTAATAATTTCTTTTTCTTGTATATATATTCTGTATAATGTACAGTAAAGCTTATAGACATACATTGAACAATGAGGGCACAATAGAATATCAGCTGAGTTCTGTCTGAGTGACGCAGGAACTGATGGAAAACAGCTTGTCCAGTGGTGGAATCAAAAGCTGTGTCAACCTACAGATGCAGAAGTTGGGGTTATTTAACATTGCACCTGCAGCCATGGTTTTGTCATTTCTTAATATTTGAGTGTTTGATTTTGTAACTTTTGTTCTTTATTGTGTTTGTTTCAAACAAACAGGGTGAGGGAGAGGAAGCAGAAATGCTGTTAAGTGTAGCATATTAATAATCTCATGGGTTATTAGTAGGGATGCAGTTTAGATCTGTGACATCAAGCTCTATCGTTTGTGTTCAGGAGGAACTGTGACAACAGCACCAGAATTACATGTATCAGAGAGAAAGAAATTACGTGCTTTGCTACTGGGTTTCCACTGACAGGAGAACAGGAAGAGCTGAGGCTGTTGGGTTCACAATTTTGGTCCCACTCAGGTTCCCACTTTTATTCTGCTGTCTGTTTGGTCACAATCTGTCTGACTGTGTTCATGCCCAGTCTTCCTTTTCCTTTCTCACCCTTACCTCTTTTTCTAGCTCTGTACCTTCCCTCATTCCAGTCTGGAGTAAAGCTTATACAGTATTTCTTCTTTTTTTTTTATACCTCCTGTGTTTTAGTAGCTTCTTACTGTGCACTGTATATGTCCTAGTGGGGGATTGGCAGATGGACTCTTTGCTTTTACTACTTAATGACAGCACAGTCATTAATGACGGAGTGCTGGGCTTCTTTCTAGCCCAGTACAACATCAGAGGAAATCTTACTTTCCTTTTGAATTGTCTAGTTATTTCATGGGGAGAACACATGTACTGTTGGATCAAAGTTGTTGTGTAGGGTTGACACATGTTTTGTGTTGCTCTCAAGAATCGTCTGTGAAAGGTGTTGTCAGCATGAACAGCTGGAGGAGTAGAGGAAACTGTAAGGAGAGGCCAGGTATTGTAATCCTGCATGCATGTACCAAATTTTTTTTCCTCAAAATATTTTTAATAAACACACAGGGTCCATGGCCTAAGCATCACTTCAGGCCAAAATTCAGATCCTTACTCCAACAGAAAGAGGCCATAGGATTTCTGAGGAACAATTATTTTAGCTTTTTTTTAACATTAAAAAACCTATTTCTCATTCTTAGGAGCAGTAGAATCTGTGTCCCTGAGCCTTTTGAGGAGTAGCTGACATGGCAAGCTAGGCAGATTGTCAAAATTATAAGCAAATGCTTACGATATTGGCTGCTAGCCCCAAGTGTGACGCTGAACAGTTATTTCTGACGTGACACCATGGCAACAGCTACAAACCTCAAAGACTTAAATGGGGATGCTGCGATTTTTGATTCAAAAGTATGGTCTTTAACTTGCCTGCCACTATAAAACTCTTAATATGTGGATGATGAATAATCTGGTATGACAGCAGCTTTAGCCTGTGATCTTGATAACTAAATTACATTAGGCAGTTATTCCGGTAGAAGCTTGAACTGTTTATTCCAGTCCAGTAGCTAAGTGTTCCATGCGTCCACTGTGATGTGACTTTGACACGTTTACTGTCAGACTTAAAATATATTTGGAGATTGTATATTCATGTTCTGCCTTTGCCTTTTCAACAGGGTGTTGAAGTCACAGTAAAAATTGATTTAATAATTGAGATATGTAAATGTCAGTGTTAAATTCACGCATGTTACCAATAATATTACAATCCATACTTTTCATTAATGCATTTTAGTAACCTCCTTGACTGTCTGGCTTAAAGTGGATTAACTTTGTGCAAAATACTCTGCTGTAGTAAATAAGTAAAAATGTAGATAACTTCATAAAGTAATTTCACAGAATCTATATGAAAATATATATATTCTTTGAGGTGACAGGAAGATTTTAGCTAATATTGAACTTAAAAGGGCTATTATATTTTTCAGACACATTCATGTGTCTTTTTAAAAATTCATCATTGTGGTGTTCTGTCTAATAAAAATTACTTTAAAATAAGTTAGTGGTGTTTTTGTGGGATAAACTACAATATGAACTATCACATCTTGGATGATACTGTTTGATAAGCATTTTATGTCAGGAGTCATGCACAAAGTGCACTGGCTTAAAATTAAATATGATTTTAAACATTTAGTATGTAATATTTGGAATTGGTTACTAGTTAGAATTAAACTACAGGGACTGAGTTCATAGCTCATGTAAGAAAGCACAGCAGATCATGTAGGTCCACAGGAAAACTGTGCAGTGGAGATCCATGAATTTACATTGCTCTACACATTTGACAAATCCCAAATATAAAAATACAAAATACAGTCAGCAATTGAAAGTGTGAAATGCAGGGTTTGTTTTCCACATCTCACTGGTTGGAAGAAATGGGAAGAGAGAAAACAAAGGTGTGTGTGAATGATAAAGAACCAACTCCCAAAATAATCTTTCACTGACAAAAACTTGCTGTTCTGACATCAGAGTGATTGTTGCTTAATTACACACACAAAAAAAGGAAGTGATCAACCAGGACGTTTAAAGATACTTTGACTTTTATGGTAATGGAAGTAAACTTCAGTTCTGAAATAGGTACATTTTCTCCCAGAACTGAAGCTCTGACTATAACTATTGTTATAAACCTAAGAAATTCTGTGTGCATATCTGAACACACAGGGTTAAAGTGCTGTCTGTGACTGAATCATTTGTCCTGTAATGAATTATGAGGATGGTGACATTAATGCTTGATACTCTGAGTCATCCTGCTGATATGTAGCATAGAGGGACCCATTTTTCATATTCTTTCAGGTTCCCTATTGAAGCTTCAACATGCAACTACAGAATCAATCCTCCTTGCCAGTATTCCTTCCACTTCATAGTTTTTCTTCCTCATGTGTATTTATTCTCTTCTTTCTCCCTGCAAGTAATTTGGCCATGGTTTTCCTTTGTCTGTCTGTCTTTGGTTATCATCTAGCAGAGCCTGGAGTACAATGGGCATTGGATTATGATGCTGGGAGTTTGAAGAATCATTACAAAATACTTTTGAAAAAGTAAGATGTTGTTCAAGTAGGCGCTGGTTAAACTCTTAGATCAGTTAATATACCATGAAGCTGCAAGTAAACCTTTTTAATTATTCTGAAAGTGAAATTAGGGAAAGCAGTAGTGAGAGGGACAGTCACAAGCTCTTCAGAGTCCTAAATCTGAGCTTGTTAATGTCACTGCATGTTGGCATTAAGTACTACAAAAATACTCAGCTAAATGATTAAAAACTATCTGCGATTGGATTACAAAAATTTGTGTACTAGCAAAGCTATATGGATGCTTTATTAATCTATTGAAGAGTTTCACTAAAAGTGATACTTGAAATATAAAATCAAACTGCATTTTATAAAGGACATTGACTACTTAGTTTTTCATATATTGTCATTAACTAAGTGGTCCTACATTAAATATTTTAATAAGTCTTACTATTAAGTCTAGCTCATATGCAGATGTGTTTGGGCTAAACGAGCATGAAAACTCAAACTGAACTTGTTCAGTAAGTTTCTGACATTCTAATGGAAAATTCAGGTTCACAGAAATTTCAGGGCAAAAGTCTTCCTCCTGTTAATCATTAAGTCGAGATCATTTGTGCCCAAGCATGGGAGCCCTGGAGACCTTGTCTGTCAGAGGCTTTAATAACTGCCATGGTACAGGTGTGATGAGTAGGTGAAATTCTTTTGAAAGATACAGAAGACATTTATTTCATTTCTGCACTTTTATCTGGGACTTTGAATTTAGTTTGGGAATTTGTAGTGACAGCCTATGCACTTCTGTTATGTTGTCTTTATTTCTAAAGAGGTGATTGCCAGGACACTTCACTCCTTGGTTCTCTGTGTTCTCAGTAGTAAAATTGGCAAAGGGGAAAACTAAGATACAATACAATCAATGTATGCACAATTGTTTATTTTCTTGTGTTTAAAACAAAAAAAAAGCTTTTAGTAAAAATTATTGGCAAGCATTGGTTTCTTATTTACCAGCCATAACCATTTTGTGCACTAGGCTGGTCCAAATTTTATTTATTTATTTATTTTAAATTCCGGAGGGGAACTCCATCCCCCCCAAACTCCAACCATTTCCATCTTGGCTGTATTCAAAAATGTTTGCACAGGAACTGTTAAGTTATTTCTTGACTCATAAATGACATTATCTGCTTTTGGGTTTTTTGTTTGTTTTTAAGGTAACTTTGTGAGAACCATTTTGCAGCCTGCCATAAGGTTAATGGAGAGTAAAGCTGCTGCTGTCATTCCAGAAGAAGCAGCAGGACATGTTTTCCAGTGTTCTGCAGAAGCAGTTGAATTAGATGGTTCTCTTACAAACCTCCCAGACGGCAAAGATGCTTCCAAAGGCTCTCCAGACATTGCTTGCAAAACAAAGGATATGGAAACATCACACAAGGGAGAAAACTTGGAATTTTCCTTTCTAATAGTAAATGATAAAGAAGGAGGCAAGCAACTTTTTGTGGATCTAGGTAAATATAAGTGCTTTTAAACCTTTTAAATCTCTTTGGGATGCAACAAAGGTCAAGAAATTAGATGTTCCTTAATCTTTTATTATAGACAGTAATAACAACAATGTTCTTGTTGTCTCTATGGTCAGAATTTAAACCAAATACAATGCATGCTGAAACTGTCAGCATAGATGCTGAAAGGAGCCTTGGATTCTTGGTCCATGGAATTTCTTATATTGCTACATTTAATTATTTTCTTCTGAAGTTTGAAGAAACTCTTGCCACACAAGAGTAATTAATTCTGTTCCTAAGGACTTAGGGCTCCTATTTGGATTGAAAGAGGATAGTATATATTGCATTTTTGTCATTTCAGTTGAATTAGAAGTTGCTTAATTATGAAACAAGTATTAACTGGCGTGGCCTTCTGTTTTGTTCTATGTGCATGAGTTGAGCCTTCTTCCCCTGTTTGGAAGGGCAGTCGTTAGGTTTTAATGACAGAATAGAAATGTTGGGTTGGGCACTTCATGCCCCAGTTGTGCTTAGCCTATTCATGGTATTAAAATGTTTGAAATCTCTGGGAGCTCAACACCCATACTCAAACTAAAGTTTGAAAGTTCCACCCTTCTCCATCCCCATACCTGGTTTCTCTGCTGTTTCACCCTGTCTCAGTGAAATTAAAATAGCTCAGCATGCTTTTGTACAGCAGCGTTTTACGTACTTGGGGACTGCTTATGATGTTTTTTCTCAGGCTTCTCTGGAGAACCCCATCCACTCCTTCAGATTCTTCCCATGGAATTCAGGATCACTGTGATTGCTGGCCTCTTCAGTGTGTCTGATTTGTTGAACCATAATCCCAGAGTTGGTCTTCCATTAGGCTTCTCTATTACTGATTCAGAAGGATTACTTTGCACCTACTGCTCAAAATTCATTCAACCATATTCATGAATGGAAATTAAAGAAAACCAAATTCTTTACTGGGTCATTTCACCTTTTAAGAATTTGATGGTAGTCCCCAAAAATTAACCCTCCTCAATACTCATGTTGCACACATTACCTTAAAACTGGAAAGCTAAAATCAAAACAGCTGCAATACTGAGTTACATCACGAGGCTGTAGTGATAGAAAGGGACCTGACATTCTTTTTATATAAAGAGATCTTTTAATTCCTTTTTCTTCATGAAACCCACAAATAACACACCCACCTCCCCAGTACATTCTTAGATTGGGCAATGTTTATGATACCTGTTCATTTTTTGTTCTTTGTTTTTGAGATTGGAATTAAATTTTCCAGATACATTTCACTGTGTGTGTGACACAGAAGTGTTGTCTGGGACACAGAAGCCAGAGGTTTGATGGATATGAAGTCCTTGCTGGTTAAAATAATTGTGTAGCTTCTTATGCTCAGCTGTATTTCACAGTGTTCATGTGAAAGCACCGTTTTGGTTTTTTACTGAAAGAAACTTTTAGCAATGATAATGTCAAAATTATTAACATGCCTATGTAGAGTGTTTCTTAATTCTTTGGTAACATACAAATGTACATGTGTGCATGATCTTGCTTTGTTGCATTTCTTCTATGGGAAGTGAGCTGGAAAATTGCTCAATTTACAAGGAAAATCGCTTCATTTACAAGTATTAAGTATCTTAAATCCTGGCCAGCATTGTTATCTTAAGAAATACTTGTTTTCCTGTAGGAGTTTATACAAAGAATAGAAATTTCCGGATGTATAAATCATCAAAAGCAGGAAAAAATGTGATTCTGAAGATAGCAGAGGATAATAAGTTTGTCCCCAACTGTGAAGAGAATGTTTCCTTGGAAGAAGCATATTTTCTTTCCTCTTTGATCTGCAACATTAGGTAATTGTTTAATTCCGATTGAATTAAAAATATTTTTAAATACATATTTTAGTGATTTTTGTCCTGCAGCAATTACAAATAATAACTATTAATGGGCAGTTATTTCATGAACATTGTTACAGTGTAATTTAGGAGTTTCCAGTAGAATTCCTTGTTTTTGAAGACAAACTTTCTGGGGACTTCTTTTGTTTGTTTGTTTTTAAACCTACCTTCAAATGTTTAAAAAACACAGAAGGTGTGGTACAGCTTTGAGTTTTGCCTCATTTCTCTATACACACTCAAAATGCTAAAATGTAACTATTATTAAGTTTGGTTGGATTCTGTATAGTTCTTAAAGGAAAAATTACAGATTTCCAGTCAATCAAATACAAAGGGTCTAAATATTTTCTGAAGTATGATAAAAAACTAAAAAGGATTTTTGTAGATGTTCACTTGCATACCAGATTTCCCATCTGGTACAGACACCTTTTGACTCGATACTGGTACGTGTAATAATCAGGTTTTCTGTACCTAATCTAAACCTCTGATAGACCATGGCCTGCACCGACTGTATCTTAAGATGATCCTAATGATTACTGCAGCAGAAAGAAGGTTAAAATGGTACATCCAGCTCTATGCTATTATAAGTGTTTTTAATAAAATTACATTTCTTGTGACTTCAGTTTTTATATCCTGACACGTTCGTTATCCTGAACGGATGCCAGTAGCCCTGCAGTACGAATTGTGTAGTGTATTGACATCATAGGTATCAGCTGAGTCTGTCATAAATAAGGATGAGAAATTCTGCTGTGTCATCATCTGGCTTCCAGCCAGTAATACGGCAAGGAAAAGCAGCTCATTGTAGAGAGAAGGAAAAATAAATTGAAAGCTTCCAAAGGATATATATGCATAAATATTACATCTAGAGCAAATACTGCTGTAAGAGTAGTACAGCAGACCAGCAGTCCTTAAATGGCTGGGTCCTGGGATTTTTGCCAGGAACCAAATTCTGCTCTTCTGAAGGAAGAAACTTTGCCCTCTGCTGTTACAAGTCAGAGGAAATCGTTAAAAGGAGAAGAGTTCTACAGGGATAGTAAAAGGTAGCACACGCAATCACAGACTGGTTGAGATTGGCAAGGCCTCTGGGGTTTGTCTGGTCCAAGCCGGTGGCCCAGGACTGTGTTGTGCTGTTATGCCAGAGTATGTTGTGCTGTAAGAATCACATGTTTGCCTTTGTGTTCTCTCTTCAGAGCGAGGGATGACACAAAAGTTCTGTCATCTGGATTTTCAGAGGAGGAGAGAAAAATGTCTGCTTTTTTAAACAGCAGAGCTACCAGAAGCAGTAGAGGTACCTCAAGCCTTTTCTGCTGTAGAGAAAAAAAAAAGTACTCTTAAGTTAGATGTACTGTGACTTAGACACTTGCTAACCTCTCGGAGAGCTCTTCTTCAGCTGGGGTTCTGCAGCAGGCAGAGTGCAGCTGTACTGAAGGATGCTCTGCAGGCTTGAACGCCATTTACCCTCCTCTCCCATGCCCAGAGCCCAGTCCACTCTGTACCTGGTGTGTGTGGGCAGGGTGCAGTTTGAACATAACACTGGATTTATCCCTGGTTTTACTGAAGGATTTGGTGTGATTCATCTACATTGTCTGTCTGTGGTCTATATAATGTGTAACAATTACATATTATAATGAAAAAAACAGTAATAGTACATATCTGTGGTCTTTGTTTTAACAGATTCCATGGAAGGTTATCAGGATTCACCATACCCAGAAATTGATTCTTTTGTTCGTTCTTTGGTTAATAAAGATGGGGTGCAAGGAGGTAAAGACCACTTTACTATTTACAAATGAGTAGTGCACAGCAGTATTTTTAAATAATTAATTTATTTTTTTTCCCCCCAGGGATACGACGATGGAATTATTTCTCTCTGGAAGAAATACTTGTATATGATATTTCTGGTTACCGCTGGTGTGATAACATTGGAAGAGCTCACAAAAGTAACAATATAATGTATGTTCCTTAACTATTCATTTTAAAACAGATTTAAAACTCTTGTGGATAGAATCAGAACCTGTTACAATTTCTGCTCTCTTGCTCTATGGGCATAAAATGCCTTTTTAAAAACAAAACAAAACACCTCCCCCATATAAATTTACTTTGTGATGCCTGAGCTTGTATTTCTGATATCTCTGTGATGTCATCTTCATGCTTTTTGAAGTATGTGCCTAAAGCTGCTAATATACAAGTATGTTAAAGCTCTTAAGTGATACTGTGCTTTGATGCTTTGTAGCTAGGAAGCTGAACAATCAGAAATAAGATAAAGAAATTTAAATTCATTACAGTGCATCTTCAGTTACATTCTTATGTTATTAAAATGACAAAGGTTACTCCTGCCACCATTTCAGTTAAGATGAGTTTTGCTAGTGACTCTACAAGAACTAAAACTCCTTACAGTTTTAGCAAAATAAGTGTTGAAAAGTCAGGTTTTTCAGATTAAATTAGATTTGCAGTGTATCATTAGTAGAAATATTTTAACTTTAAAATAATTCTACGTAACATTTAAAAGAACTGAAAAATAAGGAATGTGGTATTAAAAAAAAAAAACACTGCCACTATGCTAGGTGAACTTTTTGTTTCTGAAAAAGCTGGGTTGTCTAGTCAGTTGACAGGAAGTAGTGATTTTATCAGGCTTTTATAATGAAATTATCGGTAAAAGCAGCTGCAACAAAATCTTATCTACAGTTAGGTCCTACATACTACTCTTACTTTAATGATTTCTTTCTTCCAAGCTTAATGTAATGAAGTCTTAAATAAGTTTTTAACTTAAGAAGCCTGACGTTTATTGGAAAAACTAAGACTGTACAAAACATGTAGTAAGTATGTCAGAGTATGAAAGCAGTATCCATAGATGGGGACAAAAAACCCCTGTTTGTTTAGTGTCAGTTTCCTACAAGTGAAGTGAATGCATACAGCATTCACTTTATTTATTTACTGTTACTAAAAACTAAATTATTTCATTCTTAGGATTCTGGTAGATCTAAAGAAGGAAGTCTGGTATCAAAAGTGTCACGATCCAGTCTGCAGAGAAAACAACTTCAAATCACAAAGTATGTATTCTGTGATTTCAAAGCAATTATACTTAACACTTTCTGGAATGTTATCTTTAATTAATGCCATATATTTGATTTAGGTTTTCCATTACCACCTCGGATATGTCTCCCTTTTCTTTTCAAAGAGGTATGTTTCTGTCCTTGTGTTCTTGTGTGAAGTTCTTGTGAGTAAAGCTGCCTCTGGAAGTCATTGAAAATCCCCACTAACGCCGTCTGCTGAGCTCCATACAGTAGTTGCATGGGCATAGCATAGCTCCCCAGAGCAGCTGTGCTGGTGCGGTAGTGCTGTATATTCATTTTTAAGTTCTCCAGCAGCAGATCAAGCACAAAAACTGCCAGCACAGATAAAGCTAAGTGACTAGAATAGCCTGACTTCCCCTGGGACTGTAGACTTTCTTCTGGTTTGGTCTGAGCAGCAGTTCCCAGTGCATAAACCACAAGACCACTGCAGGTGCAGAACAGAAAAGCTGCCCAATTAAGCTCTGCTCTGCTGGGCCAGCTAAAATAGAAGTGCTCCTGGAACACTTGTGTCAGTCAGAGGCAAATTTAAGTCAGTGACCCTCAGATTTGAAGTTAACTCCATTTTAGTGTATTAAAGCAGTTATGTTTACCCACACAGGCAGACTATTTAAACTGACCTGATACTTCACCTAGATTCTAAGCCCTGAACATAAGTTTTTCTACTGAGCAGGCAGTAAGAGTTGGCCTCTTTGCAACTTTTAACTTTCATACTGCAGAATGAATGGCACACTAAGCTCTACTTAAGCAGCTCATCGATAGCTATTAGTTATTTCCTAGAAATAACTTCCTAGAAAGCTTAATAATTGAAATGCATTTTCAGATCCTGACAGTATCTTCAAACAGACACTAAAATTAGTTTTGACCTTGTATTATTTTAAGAGGCTGTATACAACAGACTACTTGTAGTTTGCTAGAAAACCAGCAGCCAGCTTCCACAGGTTACCATGGCTGTAACTTAACCTGCTGGAAAACCTGTGCTGCTGGCCAGCTCTCTCTGGTATCCAGTGTGTGTGACAGTGCAAGTTTCAGACTTTCAGATCAGAGCGGTTAAAGGGATGAAGGCCATTTTCATACGGAATAAATAGTATTCTTGTTTCTAAAAGGAAGAAGAGCAAACACTAACAGAGGAAAGGAGGAACACAGAAGAAAAAGTAAAACCACATTCTAACGGAGCAGACTTGTCCAAAAGCTCCGTATTTCTAGAAAAAAGCTTGTCTCAAGACTTCCTCTTGTCAGACAGCGAGTGGGACAATGCAAGTGATGATGCCAGTTTCCTAGAAGCGACTGAAGATGTGGAACTAGCTGAAGCTGCAAATAATAGCCTAAATTATGCCATGGAAGAGGTTCCTGATGAAGTTCTTTTGGAAGCTTTACGGGAACAGGACACTTGCAATAAAGACAGCTAAGCAGAGACTTGGCTAGCAGAGCGCTAGCAATGAAACCTGCTTTAACACAACGTGCATATCCCGTGCCTTCTGGGAAAGATCCTGTCATGTAGTTCAGAACTCTTCCAGAGCTCTAAGACAAAGAACTGTTACTCAGTTACTGCTACTGAACTGCTACTCAAACAAGTGTCCTCGCAACTGGATGATCTACAACAAGCATGAGGCGATCATGGAAGATCACACAGGGGCTGAAGTGGACTGGGCTGAAAACTCATCATGAATGCTGCGCCACTTCTAACACTCGCTGCTATGCGGTTTGCATTTTGTTAGCTGTATGTCCAAGTTTTACTGATAAGCCAAGTAAAATAGATTTCTTTCAGAAAGGGGAGGAAATTATTTATTTCAAATACAAATTTAATAAAAAGACTTGTCTATCAATTGTCCAACTACTGTCTATGTGTTCTCTTTTAAAACTATATGTTGCTTTCAAGGTTACGTTGCTTTAATAGCCCAAGATTTAAAAGTGACATTAACAGAGCACAGAAAAGTTTTACTACTTTAACTGGAATTGCTGTTTCATTAAGTTCTTGCACAGACTGACAACAGAAAGATACAATCTCTTCTGACTTCTTTTGAACATAGGAACAAAATGCAGCAACAATGATTGAACGGGCTTTAAGTACTGACCATTCTAATACTTGTTCCTAACAAGTGTCAGAAAGTCCACTAAAAAACACTTAAAGTTTCTTTGTTAACTTCCCTCTTTGTACAGCCAGAGCCTCTTCCAGTTTCATATTAATATTCTGAAAGTGTCTTTCTGCTCCTAGAATTCTCCGTGACTCCACCAGAAGAGCAGGTAGGCTGGAAATTCCATACTGTTGTTAAGGAAATAAAATTACAAGGCAACATTTTTAACTTTTGGAAAAATCACTTATGTATCTCTATTTATTTTTCTTCTATGTGAAATGATACAATGTGATTTTTAAAAGTGAAGAAGAGCCAGCATTAGAAATGATGGGATTTCCTCACACGTGGCAGGCATGTAGCATTGGCAACAGCAAACACCACAGCAGGTCGTGCCCCATGGTAAGAGGGGGCTACATGAGAAGTTAATCTGGTCATGCCATGCAAGTGCTGTTCTTCGCATTAAATACCTTACAGAAGAGACATGCAGGAACCAGAGCTTTCCCACCCTGGAACAAGAGCAACGCAAGAAATTGCTCACTTCTTTCTCACTGCTAATCTTTCTTCAGTTTCTCTGCAAACATGTTAGACCTGAGGACAACTGTTACGCTTCTATGTCCTTTGAATTCCTCAACACGGACAGCAAGGTAGCAGAATCCTCTCTGAAATACTTTAGTTTCTAACATGAGAGCAAAACATGAGTGAGATACTGCAGTAGCAATGATTCTCATGTGACAATTAACAAAATACTGCCATGCAATGTAAGTTAAACATTAATAGAAATGCCCATCAGTCCAAGGAATAAAAAAAAGGGGGGAAGGGTTGATCCAGAACAGTTCAGAAACACATGCAAAATATGTACTTACTACCACTTTTTCTTTTGGGTTTTCTTCTCTATAATCCAAACAGTCTTGCTGTAGTGTCTTTAAATCAGTAAATAATTCAGTTGCCTGCCTCAAGGAAGATTTTCTTTCCTGTAGCTCATCATATTCTCTTTGTAGTTTTATCAGTTGTGATTCAGCTCTGGAAAAGATCAAGGCTTTAATGACTATATCTGCATATTTATTTCATGAGTGACTATGAATGTATTTCCTCTGAAGACAACTTAACGTTAGAAATGCAAAGCATAGGTTACTATAACACGCTGTTTAATTAGAACAACTAGCCTGTTATTTAAACAGGAGCATGGGTCCAAATCCACAAAAAAAACCCCGAACTTTTTTCCCTCGTCTCACTTTTGAGCCTGATGAAATAGCCACTCTCTTAAGCACTTAAGTTTTCCAGGTAAAGTTTCTTTAGCACCCGGTGTTCTGCTTCTGCACACGCCTGCTTGCGGGCCGAGGTGTCCAGTGCTTACGCAGAAGCATACTCAGGATCTACAAACCAGACACGCCTCTGCCCAAAACTGGAGGGCTCAATTCCTTACATTAGCACCAAAAACTGAATGGCAACAGCTGTTTTCATTTAACAGTGTTGCAGAAAAAAGCTTTTTTAAGATGGTCAAAGGATTAAAACATAACAAATAAATGTGAAGACAGCTTTCAGTCTGTGATGGGGTCCAAACTTGTATTGAGGGATGCCTTTAATTAGTTCTTTGAGTGAAGTTTGTCCGCAGTACTGCAAACAAAACAAGACTCTCATGGCCATAGAGAAAGAGCTTTTCATCTGCCTTTGTGGATCCAAGCCCGTGGTTCCCTACAGAGTTAACTTACAGCGTGTATGTTGCGTGCAGCTTCAGGATAAAGCTTGTCACTAGTAGCCAACTGGATTTGGGGAAGTCTAATGGTTCTTCCAAAGAACGTAATTTCTGTGTTGCGTAGATAAAGGATGCTTCAGATTAATGCCAAGTTAAAGAAGGGGAACTTCATGGCCACATGACATGGAAGCAAACCACATACTGAGAGGTATTCCTGCCAAACTGCAAAAGTGAAATACATTCTCCCACCTCAAAACCAAAAACGCCCTCTGTATTACCTTTGTAAATTCATGATTCATCACCTTTGCAATTCCAATTGTAACATTAGTGTGTTTCTTATGCACACATGGTCTGAAATACCACCCCAGTAACTAACTGGTCAGCTAAGACTTGCAAGAATGACTATCTAGGCAAATGAAATATGGAAAGGAGAGGTTATCCTGAGCTTTTGTAAAAACAGAAAGCAATACAGAAGGGAAGTAGTTTCATCAAAATAAAATGAAAGAACAAAGTTACTTTCACTTCTGGGTTACAAAACACCAGACTCCTGAAGTTCTTCAGTCTCTTATTGTGCATCATTAGAAACATACCCAATTAGCTCTTCTCTGAGCTGCAACAGTCGCTGCCTTTTCTTTTTAGTGTCTGTTAATACCTGAAACAAATAGTGAGGAAAGTCTTTGAAATGGTTTCTGTAACTTCAAAGGCAAACAACTCAAGTTTCATTGGCTTATTTCCTTTGAGGTTTTATGCTTCTGATTCTGTGTGGAAGATTCCAAGATACCAGACCTCACAAACTGCCATATTTTACATTTGCATTTTAAACACTTTAAAACTTTTTAAAATGTCAAACTCTGGATTTACAAGCAGTTTGTGACATTTCGAACTCAAACATGACCAACTCTGTCAGGTTTTTGTCTGTTTCTGTTTCAACAATCCAGACCAATACAAATGTATGTTCAGTATGGTTGCCATAACTAAGGAACCAAGCACAATTAAGCTTTCATTAATACATCTAATTTTAAAAAACACAAACTAATAGTAAATTTAAATTTAGTAACTACAAATCTGATTTTAAACAAATGTATAAGAGGCAAAATAAGGATAACTCTGAGTGGCTGTTAATGCTAGATGTGTATAAAAATTATCATTGTACATGCAGAGTAGCTTGCTGTATCACCTCAAATTATCACAACTTTAGCACATGAATTGCTGCCTCCCAGAATAAGCTTTCTGTTGACTTTACTTAAAAGCTATTTTGCCATCAAAAGGTTTATGGAAGAGGTTATTCTGGGCAGAAAGCCTCTGGCAGACAGTGCCTAACCTACTCTTAAATACATCTGCTGTAGGGCATTCACCTCTCTCCTGATGAAACCACTGCAATGTTTTTCTGCTCTTTCCTTAGTTCCTCCTCCTGTCAACACTCCCCTGTTGCATTTTCAGTCAACGACTGCTCGCTCTGACTGAACAGAGGAACTGCCTTCCTCTGAACAAAACTTTTGCACATCTTTAGGGAATGCAGCTCCCTTAGACTTCTCTCCTTTAAACTAAGCAACCCAGTTCTATTCTCACAGGTCACCATCTTTGCTGCTCTCCTAGATTTTATATTCATCTATGTTTGTTGAAGGTTAGGTCTCAATATTTAATTGGCTCTCCAGAGGCCCCAGCAGTGCTCATTAAAAAAAAAAAGAAAAAAAGAGTAACTGACATGCACAGATACCTACACAACCTAAAGTGCATTCCTTCTTTTTACACCAGTGTAGCAGTACACTGACGGAGTTTGTGATCCCTCATATTACTCATATCTTTTTTAAAAAACCTCTGGTGGTTCTCTATCCTCTATCTGTGCAGTTGATTCTGTAGTACAGTGCACTTCTCTGTGAATTATTTTATTTCTTCTAATCAACTTATTTCAATGCCCACCTCTGTATGCTGTACTATCTACTGATATATATGCATTTACCTTGGCACTTTTTTTCTTCAGATTCTTTAATTCCTGGACTTCCACTATCTACAGAAGAAAAGAAGAATTACAGATTGACTATGGATCTTTATTTCATCTCTATCCTCCTACAAACATGGCTGCAAGAATTACTTTGGCATAACAAAAAAAGCTATTTAAAAAAAACCCAACCTTGGTTCAAAGGAAGATTACAAGTGTTATCAGTTGTGTATTAATTCTTTCCTCTCTCCTCATGCCAGGAGAACACTGTTGCACAAAATTAGTCGTCTTACACCAGTTAGTGCAAGTAATACTCCTTGTACCAATTAGTGTAATACTACCTAGCTTTATTTTTCTATAAGTTTATATATAATGTATAAATCTAGTCATTTTAAAACTTGTCCATTCTAATGAATCACTTAGAACTATAGTTTTAGTTCTTATCACAACTCCTACAAAGTTCTGAGTTTATTTTAGTCATTGTAATTAGCAATAAGAAATCTTAGTCTTCCAAGTTAGCACAAAGGCTACACACAACAAACTGTTTTCATATTATTTATCCTGACAAGATATTAGAAATTTTAAAGTAATAAAATAAATTATACTTTACATCATAAAATAAATTATACTAAAAACCAGACATTTTGATTACGATGTAACATACAGCTCTAGTACCACAAAAATGATTTTATTGATGGTGTACTTACAAGATCAGTAATTTGGTCCTTGAAAGCAGAACAGAAGTCACTGATTGCTTTTCTGCAAACATTTGATTCTATGCTTTGTCTGAAGAAGTCAGAGGGACAAAACACAACCCTTTAGTAAAGCAGACATCTCTTCCAAAAACATTCCTTTGAGTAAGGAATAAAACCCAGTGCTAAGCAGCTAGTAGGTAGCACAGGCAAATGTGGCCTTCCACGTGTCAGCAATAGCTCAACTCCGACACTGAAAAACATCACTCGAGATGTGTTGTTCTTATGTTTGGAAAAATACTGAGTTCCTGGAGACCACCTTGGATCACATACAAAAAATATTTCTATCACAGAAACCTAATAATCATTAAAATTATACCAGAACGTAACCATGCAATACTGCATTCCCTACAGGACAGCCCATTAGCAAAAATGCAGGTAATTTGTTTTTAGAACTTTGAGTATTCAGCCACAGGAAAGCAGAACATGTACCTGTAATTTGCTGCTATCTTCTCAAATTCAGCCAGAACAACATCCAGTTCTGTGATATCTGTGGGAGATCTCTTCAGCTCTCTGGGACACCAAACCTGTACAGAACATGGGCTGTCCACTGAAACAACAGAATAAAGATAAGCATTGTACAATTCAGGTACATGTTCCAAAATTACAGAAAAGTTACTGTACCCACCATTAAAATAACCAGCTAAAAGTTATGAATATTTTAATATGCAACTTGAGAAGAGGGAAACGTGAGTTATTTCATCTGTCTTTGGCTGAGCAACTATGACAGACTTAGCTGGGAGCACTTTAGAATTTGGATGATCAAATATATACAACTTATTTCTTATTTTTCAGCATTTCAAACAAGTCCAGGAGCATGCTATTACACTAACTGATAAACTACACAGTGTACTGTAGACATAGCTGTTTGTGCTGTAAAAACTAGTAACCTGAGTTTGGGCAACCTGCACTACTCAAAGAATCATGAGTTGTTATGTCATATCCGTATACATTTTGTATTAATATGCTTCAAAAAAAGCTATATACAAATATGTTTCTTTAAACTTTGCAATAGTATTATTAGCCAATTCCACAAAACCTTGAACTGCATTTCTTCACATACTCACAAATGTAAATCTAGTACTTGAGTGTGACAGGGTACAGTTCAAAGGAAGCAAGATGACACCCAAAAACCAGTTTCTCTATACCAAAAATTGCCTTGAAGCTCCCTATCTCAAAGGTCTTTATAATAACAGCTGTGCCTGTGCTGTAAGTCAGAGGCACTCCAGGCTTCCAGAACAAGGGACATACTGAAGTGTCTTACAGCCCCCTGCCACAGACCCAGGCTTCCCTCCAAAGGGAACCAGGCTGCATGCGAGGGATAACACCCGCCGATGCTTTACCCCTTCAGGGCAGTAACAGGCAAGTGCAGGGATGCAAACTGTGGGGATCCCGGCTGTGGGGCACACCAGCTCCTCAATTTAACCATTGTTAATGAGTCTCTAAACCAAAACTGAAACTAAAACCTCCCATTTCTAGAAGCAGTATGCTGCTGCATATCAGAAATTAAAACCACTGCGTTCTGGAAAAGCACTCATCTTGAATGAGGAAAAGCCTTGTGGGAGCTTGGAGAAGTCTACCTTACCAGAAGGATCTGACGTGTTCTTCTCTGACGGCTGCGTCTTCTTTTTTGCCTGGAATTGAGTAGTCTTCAGAGCCTTCTGTGATATGAAAAGCAGATTAACTTAAAAAAACTCCTTAGGTTTACTCATTTAAATTCTGAGCAATGGCAATTAGGCAGAACACACAAAAATATTTCAGCTTTTCATGACTGAAACGTCACTAACATTTACTTAGGGCTAATTCACCAGAATCACAGCACAGTGATCATGCTGCTGAGGGACAGGAGCTCCCTGACTGCACTGACTGACAAGTCAGCCACCGGCCTTGCAGCAGGAGGAACCCTCTACAGAGCACAGGGCACCTCACTTCAGCACAGTCATCACCCAGTATTAACACTTCTCTGATCAACAGAGCCTCCTTACCTTCCTTTTCACCCACATTCTGTCCCAGTTCTTTCTCTACTTACCCACAGGAGTGCTGCATACAGTCAGTTTACTGGTGAAAGGCTGCTGCTCTCTACTGAATTTTACAAAAGGATTTTCAACAATTCCAGTGAATTTCAATATGTAAAAAACTTTTATGCAAAAAACTGCACAGCTTTTTTTGCCATAGGCCTACTTCCTCAAGTCTGCAGAAAGCTAACTCTTCCTCTGTATGCCTGGAAGCCAAGTGGTTTTTGTCTAATTCTACTGTATTTTCAAAAATAAATTTTCTCAATGAAGAATTCAATTCTCTCATAAATATCATCTTACTTCAATACTGAACAAGTGCAAGGGAACTTCTATAGCATTTCGTATGCCATTCTGCAAGGACACATGCTCCAGACACAAAGAAGATTTTTGAAAGAAGAAAAGAACATATTCCCAAATGAGTTAGAGAAGAGGCTACAGGAACACCTGGCTATTGTACTCCCCATTGACATGACAGCTGTAACTTCAAGCATTTCACTTGGCCATCTCACAGGAATACTCTGAGGATTAATTATCAGGGACACAAATACTAAGGAAGTATGAAGAAACAAATGAAAGGTCTTGCTCCCCACTCCTCTCTAATGCAGGCATGGCATGAAGTAAGTTAAAACTAAATTGACTGAGATACTCATGCAACTTTCTCTGTACCCCATTGTCCTTAAGGGGTTCATCTTCAGGGTCAGCTGTGCCGAATTTTTGAGCATCACCGCCAGACGTTTTTGAGCGACGCATTTTTTTCCTAGGAAAAGAAAAATACCCACACGTAAGCCCACTACACGCTAAGAAAGAATGATCTTCAACCATAAAAACAACAAAACCTTAGCCTTTAGGGAAAATTTCTTATTACTACACCATTCAGTTTGTGTCTCCTAACTCAACTACACAAAAAGTTGCAAACAGCATATAAAGGGAATAGGATCCTCATCCCCCATCAGCAGCCCTTGCGACAATTAGAAGTCCATTACTAACTGACCACTGGGATAGCCATGTTGTTCTGAGGAGAAACTTTGGAACAGAAACAAAAGTATTATTGAGGACATTTCAGCAGGAGAGGAGAAGGCTTTCTTGGTGGTGGGGCAGGGTCAGAAATCAAAACCCCCAGAAAATACACACTCTCATACAAACTCTATTATTGTCTTGCTATTTCATTCATAGAATCATAGAATACCAGGTTGGAAAGGACCTCAAGGACCATCTGGTCCAACCTTTCTTGGATATTTTCAATTTTTTTAATTTAAAAAAAAAAATACACTAAGTACTTAAATCAACTAACTGCTTGCAAAAGGTGAGCACTAATTTATTCTCCTATTTCTTTTCTACATTGTCCAACCTTACTTATTCTTTTGGTTTCTCATCTGGGAAATTTTAAGTTAAAGCATCTATTTAATATGCAACGAAGAAAACTTGACAAACAGAACATTTTTCCCATTTAATCTAAAACTCTAAGATTAAATTAAATGCTGGCAATTTTTTTCACCAGACCTTCTTTCTGTATTTTTCCTTTGTGAAGCTGAAACACGATCAAGTGACTCGGTTTGTGAACGTTCCTCTCCATAAGCATCCACAGCAGTACTGTGCAAAGGGTGATCTATAAAGAACAGAAAATAAGCCGCATGAAAATTGTTCCCATCTGTTCAGGCAAAGAGCACAGACGTCCTAGCATTGCCTGCCATTCAGCATTTATTTGGAATTTTTGTGGTTTGCTCCCTAATACAAAGGAAGTCTTGTTAAAAGTACTATTTGATGATTAGGAAAAATAGATATAGTGAAAAGTTTCATAGTTTCTATACTCATCCACCTGCTGTTTCTTTACCACCAAAAGTGCATGAAAGCTCAGCACATACGTATGGCATATAGCAAGTAAAACATTTTGTGCAGCTTATTTAAAGTCTCTCTTTGCTATGGCATACATCAATCTTTTATACATCTAAACAACTACTTTCTAAATTTTACGTATTTTTTTAAATATGGATTTTTAGCTGCTTTATTGGATGCTATAAGACAGTTACAACTGCTAAAGAAAGTTTTAAATGTAGTATTCTTGAAGGTATCTATCACAACAGATTAAAACTCTGAAAACCTTAAGGTTTTAGTCTGCCTTCCATAGTATATACTCCTTTTTTCAAGCACATTGCTACAAAAATTTAGTGTAAGCTTACACTAGTGTTAGCGGGCATCTTTTTTATAGTTTTTAACACATATCACAGAAGCGAAGAAAATAATATTTTAATTTTGCAGACTTTCTCTTATGACAACCCTTTTGCTATATTGTTCTTTATAGCTCATTTTCAATGCTGTTTCTAGTAGTTACACGTCTATTTCTAGGATTTTCTTAGAGTAATAAATATCACAGCTGAGAAACAGCTCTTAACGTTTTCTCTACAACATATAAGTACACAGTCTTTCAAAGATTTTTCTAACTGATGTTGACATATAAGATAGATGATAGATAGATAGATAGATAGATAGATAGATAGATAGATAGATAGATAGATAGATATAATAACAGAGAATTTCACACAGGGGCTTCTATTCCATCTAAACTGATTCTCCTCCAGTATAGTGAGGCCTCATTGCACAAGTCCCAGACGGAGTATGAAAGTGGTTTTAATGCTTCACCAAAAATAGTACATTTTTATGATGTTACTTTTTAAATAGACCATCCTTGTGAACGTCTAAGTTTGCTGCCATGCATACTCTTACAATAGCACAAAATTTCACTTCATAATTTGTGTAATAGAGAGTAACTTAACACACTGAACTTCCCTTTTAAAATGTACGCTTGCACAATTGCAATGTCATACAGCATTAAACCCTACCATTCAGAATAGAAAACTCAAATAGCCAGTATTTTTCCATCGACCTTTACTTGCACATATTACAGCATTATTCCAGTTACTTCCTAAATGACAGAATATAACACCACTCTCAAAAACCACTATGTCTCTCCTGCCCATAACTTTCTGTGGCAAAGAAACAACACCTTTTCCTGGCTAAGCACTGCAATACTTTGCCCGTACGGCTTGCTCATAAAAACCGTACATTAAACGGCAGCGGAGTCAATACTGACCAAATGAATCGTCAAGCTCCTCAAGTTGATTTGGTTCCGCTACCTTCAATATCCTTGAGACATCTGGCTCCTCAAGTGGAAGCGATTTCCAACGAGGATGTGAGTTGGCTTTGCGTTCCTGGATGGGTATGAAATTAATAGCTAGTTCATCCAGCTTTTTGAATGTAAAACCGATTAGATATGACAATGAATTTCAAGAATGTTTGTCTAGAAATACATTTAACTGGACCATACTGACTACTGAGTTACGATATAAAGTATTGGAAGCATGTGTTTTTTTTCTTCAAGCTACGTTCTTTTTCCTCCTAAGAGAAGTGATGGTAAAAAATGGATATATTCTGCTATTTGATACTATACTGTAGCATCAGCTTTGTCTTATTTTATAAAACTAAGAGCATAAGCTTGGAAATCTTGTATCAGTCTAATATTTGGTTTCTATGATCTGTGGCCTTTTTCTTTCCAGGCATTAAAATGTTTCTTCTTTTATCTCTGTATTACATGAATGTCCATTCTTGTCCAATTCAATGATTCTCACTTTGAAAAAATGAAAAGCTATGCACAAGTTCTTATAAAAGGCAGCATTTGTAAGTCAGGTATTACACAGACACTTCTGTAAAGCAGAAGGGTAGGGGAGAATAACACTAGCTTCTGAAATATTTGTAAAAGTGTAATTCACGCCCTGAGCGTGGGAGTAAATTCCCTCACTCATTTGGCTGCATGAACGGAAAACGAATTACAAGAAGAAAACACCAACTTCCTAAGCTTTTAATTTTACTAGTATTTCGCAGCATCTCCCAAGTTTTGCCACAAAAACACGGTAAAACAACACACTTGCTGTTCGAATTCTGCTCAAAGTAACAAAAGTTACCTTTAATTTATTTCCAGAATGATTTATCTTCATTTTCTTCTTTGAGGACATTTTGCTAATACACAACCGAGGATAAAGTTACCAAAAATTTGTCCCGGATACAAATCTGTTTCCTCTGTCCCGATAGCTGTGAGAAAATGGGAAATCTTTGTTAATTCGACGTATTATGCACAACTCACTTTAAAAGCAGTAACGCTGACTTTATTACGCCAGCCCGACGCCTGACACCGCACCTGCAAGCCAGCAGTAGGACACAGACACTAAGAGACAAAGCTAAAAAGCTACAGGACACACAGAGCGCTGCTGACACCTTCACTTCTGCCCCGCAGCTGCTGCTTCCCTGACACCGGTCACCCCGGGCCGCCGCCTCCCCGAGCGCCAGGAGCGCGCAGGCCCGGCCCGGCCCAGCCGTCCCGGGAGGGCAGAAGGCGGGCAGCGGCCCCACCGCTATCCCCGCCCCGCCTTCCCACCGCCTACCACCGCTGCCCGGCGCGGGGTCCCGGCGGACAGCGGCGCCCTCAGCCCGGCCCCTCAGGAGACCCACTGCTGGCAGCGGCGTCGCCTTCCCGCCGCGATTCAAACCGCCGGGGCAGCGCCGGAAGGGGAAGCGGGACGGGCCGGGGGAGTGCCGGAAGGGGAGGTGGGATGGCGGCGGAGGCGCCGCGGCCGCTGTGACAGACCTGCCCCAGCCCTCGCTTCACCTCCCCGAGCGCAGGCGCGGTGAGGGCCCGGCCCCCGGCTGAGAAGGCGGGAGAGGAAGCGAGGGGGCGCGGGTTCCCGCTCCCACTCTCCCGTGCCGCGGCGGAGGGAGCTGCCCCTGGCAGGTAGCGGCTGCCAGGAGAAGGGAGAGCGCTGTGGGCGGGGTGCGCCCACCGTCTGGGCCCTTAGAGAGGGCCCAGACAGTGGGCCTGCTGCTGCTCCCTCCCCCCCATTCTAAAGAGACAAATGAAGGGGGGGAAGGGGAGAAGCCATTTTCTCATTTCAAATATCAAGATTTTTTTTCCAGTGCCCAAGCATATACAAGTTGTGGGCTGATTAGCACACGCGGCCGTTAATGTGCCGTAAGAATTCACCTAATCCTTGCTCTGCTGACCCTTTTCCCTACAAACTACACTACAACCCCCTCCCTGGCCCCAGGGTTTCTTCTCTCCCCCCCACGCCCTGAACCGATGCTGTCCCTGGGTGGCATTGCATAAACAGGGCAAGACAGCGCTTGGCTCAGAGTTCTTGTCCGGAGAGACAAGTGAACAGGATCATTGCTATAACAATAGCCTGACATTTAACGTAAAAAACTTGCAAAATTTATAAATCATCTCAAAACACAGAAAACCAGTACCCGCTATATTAACATGCCAAAAAACCCCTAACTTGTAATTCTGTATCTTTGACATTTAGTTACTCATGAGATTTAATAATTTGCCTAAAGTCTTACTCGCTGGAGTAAGATAGAGGAATGATGAAGGAATGACGACAGAGGAAGGACAGCCACTACCACCTAAAAGCAGCATAACAATTAAGAAAACTCTAGATTTCATTCAGAAGTTGTTTATGATGATGGTAAGAACACTACCTAACTGCCAGAAACCATACTGAAAACAAAAATAAATTTGTTTAAGAATATTGATGGAGCAAGTTACCTTTTCACACCACTTCTCTTCATCCACAGGCAAGTGTTCTTCCAAAGATGATCTGCTGCTGCCCCTCCCATCCCCCCAAATAAGCTAAAAACCAGTGAAATATCACTTTAGGATTAAGTGGTGAGCTCTCTTTATACTTGTAGTTTTCTGGCTATAGCACCCAGCTCCATTTAGCAGTCCAGGAGCTGACCGTAACAAGCAGCAGTGTTAACTACATACAGCACAGCTCTGTTTCTGTAACAGTGATAAACAGCTCTTCCAGAAAGCCACCTTCGATGGGATGTGTTAACATAAGCCTTAGATCCACCTCTCAACCCTCTCTTAGCCACCTCCACAAAAAGAGAGGTGTGGTAACACTTGATTCTGTCTTCCCAAGCATCATACACATAGCTTGAATATAGTATTGAGTAAGTGAGAAAAGTTTGGTTTAAATTTCTTTCTAGAAACTAAGGAACAAAGAAATTACTCAAAAGGAGAAAGTCTACCATGGCTAAGAACAGAAGTGTGCTTATTATTTCAGAGTAACATATTTTAACACTGAGCTCTAAACATTGTCTTGGTGGTGATGCTTCATCTACCCTGGTCTGATAAATCTGCCCATGAAATCTGTCATACCCCTGATGAAAGCTAGGTGCACAGTATGAGGCGGGAGAAGGAGAGGAATGATGACAGAGGAAGGACAACCACTACCACCCAAAAGCAGCATAACAGTTTAAGAAAACTCCAGATTTCATTCAGAAGTTGTTTATGATGATGGTAAGAACTCTACCTAACTGCCAGAAACCATACTGATACAAAAATAAAATTTTTCTTTAAGAATCCTGATGGAGCAAGTTACCTACAACAGCATCCCTTTCTTACAGATACTGGCCAGAAGCTTACACATAAATATCAGACCAAAGCAGGTTACCTCCCAAAAGTCAAGTGTCAACAACCAGCATTTATCCTCTATTTCGTATGTTTGTAACAGCGGTGTTTTACAGCTTGTCAGTTACCAAATTACAGCTCAGCTTGTTAGTCAGCAGCATCTTTCTGTGATAAAGAAAACACTTCACTGAGTTGAAATGCAGAAATATTTATTTTGGTTTCCTTCATTGGTTTTGAAAATTGTTTTGGTTTTATAAAACATAGAAATAGCCAACACTAAGCAAACATTTGAATTCCAATGTAACAAACTACTGCTCTAACAGTTGACTGGGATTTGTGTACCTTAATTGCACACATGTATGAAATTATGCTACAGAGTAGTGCATTACAATCACACACAAATCTTAGTGCAAACCTTGTTGTGCTTGTATTTTACATATATCCATGTTTTCAAAAAACAGCAATGAATGCTAATGCAAAACCAACTCTGTTGAGGATAGCAAAAGACTTATGCTGTAATAAGGCTTATTTCTGCTGATTTCTCAAACAAAAGGTAACTAGTTATTTTGTAATTTATCTGGGAATTAGGTTTTTATCCCTGAACAAATACCTATCCTGTGCCAACACACAGTTCTGTTGGCATATATATAAATACTTCCAATTGCTGCAAAGCATCAGGCAAAAACATTCTACCTGACCTATTTTGCTATTCAGTGAAGAATACTCAATGGCTCATACATAAAGCACAGAAAACAGATTATGTCAGAAGCTCTTCTGCTTAGAGAGGACCTGGCACATTTTTTAAAAAAAATGCATTTTAAATACATGTTCATTACAGGGAAACGAGTGGCTAGTACGGGTGCAATGTTTACCTGACTGTTAGCACAGCCCAGCCTCCTGAATGGTTTTGGTTTTAGGTCTCTAGTGTTCTTGCCAGAGTTAGGATCTGTTCATTTACAGGGCTGGCACCACTCCAGAATTGTGTTAATGTAGCAAAGGCTACACTGCCCGAATTAACTGCATCCACACTTTCAGTGCAGAACCATGATATGCAGACTTACTCTGAGAAACTTGTATTCATCGGTCTCCTTTTGGAGGAGTTCTGATTTCTACCTTGCAAAAGTGTATCTCAGAACTGGCTGCAGATACAGAAAGGAGAAAACACACACACAGATACCTTGCTCCAGTTAATATCAGGACTAACACAAGATGTGATACCAGCTATACAACCATAGGGCTGGGTTTTGGGGTTTTTTTGGTTGTGTGGTTTTGTTTTGTTTTAAAGAGATTAAGTAATCCTTTTGAGGATTGCAAGATACTTGGAGGCATTTTCAAACCTGCCAAATCCTTTGTGGAACTGACAACTGCAAAATACACTGCAGACAGCAAACATGCTGGCAATAAGAAAACCTCACCTCCTTGGTGAAAAAAAGTCCCATTTTTGGCCAAGGAAGTCTTAAATAACTTACATATAGTTACCATTTATAGTTAAGGCTCTTTTTGGAAATTGTAGGTCACCATAAAAACAGTATGCAACACAACTTGACAGTAAGGCAGTGTTCCATCTCTTCAGTGTTCCTATGGCAAGTACCCATTTTTGTACAAGTTAATGATTGCACAGTTTCCTTCCCTATGTTTGCTGTAGTCAAATTACAGATATGAAGGCCAACAGTAGACAGATGTGTGCCACTTTCCTCATTCCATTCTCCGTTACATTTTGGCATTAGCATAGAGTTCATCTATCTGTGACTGGAAATATTTTCGCAGTTCTGGTCTCTTTGCCTTCAGTGTTGGTGTCAGCAGGCCGTTTTCAATAGAAAACATTTCAGTGTGCAGGACGATGTCTTTGACCTGGAAAGGAAACAGTTACTAGCCGAGCTGCATTGCTTGGAATAGACCAGGCTATTAAAAAGATTGCCCAGACACCATAACAAAGCTCATCACTTTAAAGAGCTCCCAGATGAAAACTGAAGCCAGTTTCAGCAGAGGCCTATTATGTTGCAATTGAGAAGTTTAAAGAATTAGGTGTTCAGTTCTCATTAGCATCTTACCTGTTCAAATGACTTCAAACCAGATTCTTTCCCGATCTTCACCATGTCTTCCAGAATGTGGTTTTTGAGGTCCTGTGGATACAGGAATACATTGTATAGCTTGGAACAGCTGATGCAGAACAGCTCACCATTTAAGTTAGATATGACTCACCTTATTTTTGCATAACTCTTCATATGAGCCTTCAAATCCCTTTTTCTTGGCCCAGTTGCGCAAAGTCTCGGGATCAGGTACCACAATAGCTACTAAGAAGGCCTAAAAAGGAATTTTTGGTCAAGCTTTTTTCCCTCCTTTCTTTTAAAGTCAACATTTTAGTTCCTACACAGTTCTTACTAGTCAGTGTTAGGTTTTGGGCAGCAGTTCTGATCCTGCTGTAAAGTCAGGAGCTTTCTGCTATTTGACCACAGGAGTGCAGTTCAGAAGCTTGCACTTCAGAGAATTACACTCAGCAAGACCCACGTTTCAATTTACACTTGCAAAACCCTGGACATCTTTGTTTCAGGTTTGTGGTTTTGGTTTTTGTTTGGAGTTTTAAATTTTTTTTCCCTCCATGCTGTTAGCAACTTGCGTACAGACATTAATACTCAGTTAAATTAATCCAGCTTTACTACCTGGTCTGAAACTAAATACAGAAACATGTTATATAACTGCCAGTTGAAAGTGCATTCAGAACAAAAGTGTGTAGTGTTAAGAGATTTTAAGATTTCAGTCCCAAAGTCTGGGGTGAGGAGAGGGAAGGAAGGAAAAGTCTTTTCTGCAGTCTTCTCTTGCATTCGTTTTTAAAGTTACCTGAAGAATGCTTACCTGCAAGCTCTCTCCGTGGACAAACACCTGAGCAAGTGCTTCACATCTCAGATACACATTTTCTATTTTCTCTGGTGCTATGTACTCTCCCTGTGCTAGTTTAAATATGTGTTTTTTCCGGTCAATGATCTTCAATGTACCATTCTGTTGACAGAAATAGCTTCCACTCAGAAGAGGCACTTCAACTGAAAAACCAATCTACCCAGCTTAAGCATGCCACACTAGATCACGTAACATACCAGAATTAAAACATACAAACAAGAGTTTTTTCTGATATTTCAACTCCAGATATTACTGTGCAACCTTTGTTAAGCTTTCAACAACAGACGAGAAGTGCTATTGCTTGAATTCTGTTTTGACATTAAGTGCTGTGAATGATCCAAGACAGTTTATTCGTTTAGGTTACATTAGGTGGTACAGTAAAATAGTGCTAGAGCCACAGCACTGTCAAACTATGTGGGAAGAAAATAGGCTCTGCACCCATCCAACCTAAACTAGGGAAAAACCTTGTGATTGGTACTGTTAACCCTCTTTTTTTAGCCCCAGGCACACAGATTTATCTACAACAGTAATTATCCTCCTCCTAAAATTACTTGTCTTTCCTCTAATTCATTGTGTTTAATTTCAAATATTTCCTGTTTTATTTATTAAGTTACTGCTAATAACTACAGAAGTACATTTCAGCTGTGTAAGTTAACTTACTGGTAGCCACTTCCCAATATCTCCTGTATGAAGCCAGCCATCTTTGTCCAGAGCTTCTGCTGTTTTTTCTGGATCTTTCAAATAGCCACAAAATACATTTGGCCCTTTCACACAGACCTGAAAACAGTTATTTGTTAGTGTATGCTACTACAAACAGAAGTTAACAAACACTATATGGAATGAATAATTTTCAACAAGCAATGAATCATTTTCAATAATCCCACTAAAAAGACAAGACAAAGTTTACACATTAGTACAGAAATACTCCTGGTTCTTGGAGACCTAAGATTTTCTATTAGTATAAAAGAAAGCAATTGGAAGCATCTATTCTCTTCCAGTCTAGCAGCAATGTTGCTACTTCTTATTAGAATAATCTGAGTTTATCAGAGGAAATTTAATTTTATTTATCTGAAGAAATTCTGCTGGACCCAGAAATTACCCCTTAGCCCGGCCATGTGTTTGTTTCAGCTTTGGTGAGCAGCAGGGGCATTGTGCTAAAACTAGTGATGAAAAAGCTGTACATAAAGCAGTCGAGTGTTTATTGTCCAAAACTAAACCAGTTAATACCTTAGGGCTTGGAGCACTCAAGACTTCTCTATAAAGAAAACTGCAATTTATTTAAATTGAAGGTTGTCTGGATTTATGTACCAAGTAGAAAATTAAGAACTACTCTGGATATAACTGGATGCATGGGCATTATTAGGATCAAAAAAACCCCAAAACCCATGCTTACAAGTTATGAGAATTAAAGATGTATAGGTGAAGAGGTTGCCAGAGAATCAGGTCAGACCTTATAAGTTAAATTAAAACAATAGTAGAGTATCTGTCACTAAAAGAACATAAAAGTAAAGCAACTAGTCAGAAAAATGGAATAGAGCCTGAAGTATCCGAGATGATCCCAGATTTAAGTATTTTCTTCTCAATGTAACACCCAAGATTGTTTAAGTTTTCTTTAGTGGTGCGAGCAGGGACACAGAATGGGACTTCTGTTATTTAAGAATCAGCAATAAAATACCTCCTTAGAAATGAGGACAGAGAGACAGGCAAGATAAATGAGATAGAAGCAAAACTTAAAGATGCCCACTTCACAGAAGTGTTGGGGAATCAGGAGTCCAAAAACCCTGAAAGCTCTACACAAGAGTCCTCAGAAGCAACAAAGGATTGAAACCACCACACCAGCTTGGGTGTGGCTTAGCATGTGTGGATGACACAAGACAATAAGAAGGGTCTGAACAATAGTATCAGGACTCTAGAACAAGTCTAGAACAGGATAGAAAATCCAGTTTTAAGTTAAGGCCAAATAGATAATAAGTATCAATAGCAGCTGATAAAATACTAGGCCAACTATTACTTTTGGGAGATTAGTACAATTAGAAAATGGGCAAGAACAGGCTAAAGAATCTAATATCAATTCTGAGACTAGAAGAAATTTCTAATGTAGTTCAGAGACCAACTCTTTAAAAACTCATCCCAAGTATTTTCAGTGCTTACCTCAGCATAAAACATAGGCATGCAGGTGAACTACAACACAATGAACAGGAGATGTCAACAGGAGAGAGATCAGAGTATTAGCAAGGGTTCTGATAACCTTGTAGAGACAGTACCAAACTTGTGACCAAGCCAGGGTCATGCTTAAGAACCAAGTCATTTCTCCCATAAAACAGAGCTCATCTGGAAGAATATGAGTAGCAGAGAACTCTATGTTCCACTCAAGTCAACAGCTGACTGACCAAATGTTGCCATTTTCATGGCTCCTGCAATCACAGGATGGCAGCAGGTGGCAGCTTTTCCCAGTTGAGACAGCAAACCATTTATCTGTATCCTGCTAACTGGCACTATCTCATGCTCATCTGCATATCAGCATATATAATTCTATTCATATTTATCCTTCTTGAACATGGATAACTGGCAAAAGGGAATAGCAAGGCTGACAGAATGGAGAATATTGAAAGCTTATTCTCAGAAAGGAGGACTAGGAGTGTTTAATCCAGCTGAAGAGCAGACAAAATGATGAGGAGGAAGATCAATTTTAAGCAAAGGATGAGAGCCAATTCTATAGCTATGGGCTTCAGTTCTGTGAAACAATTTACAACACTTATTTGTTAAATTCAGAACAGTTCACACTGAGGAAGTTACAACTGAAAGGCTATGATGGTATTGGATACATTAAGGGGCTATACTATATCTATTCAAGTCCAAAGTAACTCCTAATGCAGCAAGCTTTCACAGTAAATGCAAGCAGAACTTTTTTAGAAGTTAATTTTAAAACTACGTAACTGCTTCTCATTATGCCAATTTATACTCAGTTTCTCTAGCAGACCATGTTTTAAAAACCTATTTAAAGTGAAGCAAAAATTACTGATGAAGACTAAACATGGGGTCATATGCAAGACAGGAAAGAATCTTAACATTGCTCTCCACTTGCAAACAGCTTCCCACCACCAACCCCAATTAAATCCTTAAGTATTTCTGGGAATTAAAGCCTAATGATATGTCTCTAGTCTCATACAAACTGCAACCCAAACAGATAAAGATTATATAATTATTATTATTTGCAGTCACAAATTATTTACTTGCTTAAGCTACTTTTTATTTATCCATTCCACACCCTCAACTGCCCCAAAGGCCTCTTGAAAGCATATGAAAGACACCACAGTTAATTTGTTTGCAGGGTTTGGGTAAAAAAAATAAACCATTACATAAACATCTGTTCAAAGTCTATAGACAAAGCTCAAGCTGTATATATTTTACTTGGAAAAAAATATTGAAAAACAGCATAGAGCATTACATACAAAGCTGAGTCCTCAAAGTGCAATTTGTAAGACATACATGTTCTGTTTATGTAGGCTGCAAAAAAAAGTTCAGAAGAATGTGCATCTAGTTGTCACAAATCATTAGCAGCCTTCATGGCATTTTATCTCCCATTGCTCTTAAATGGTGCTCCAGCCACTCTAAACTACCTCAACTCACACATCACAAGCTGTGTAACAAGCTACATGCATCAGCTGTTCTCTAGCACTTGGCAGTACAGGTGAGGTGGAAGCCCACTGCTAGCATTTTACTGAAGGATGAATGCAGTATGAGATAGCTAGCTTCTCAGCTACCCCAAAGCTATAAGATGGCATACAACCATAAGTATACAGTGATAACACAAGTCTGTTATCCCACAGAAAGTTCATTTTTCTCCCCTAATACACTAATTTGTTTTGCCTCTGTGAATTGTTAGCTGACAGTGCATGCAGGGAAGGCACACGGCTTTGATTTTAGGCAGCAGGCCAAGTTTAGCACTTTTACTAAATTCAAGACAGTTACTTGTTATTTCAGGAACAAAAAACATTTTCCAAGATTTCATAAGATGCTCCTATTGACCTTCTGAAATTACTTACCTCACCCTCTCCTTTGGCAGCCAAGTAATTCATTTCTTGTACATCAACAAGCTTGATGATACTGCATGGCATTGGTGCTCCAACATGACCTATTAAACAGAGTAACACTTCAATGGCCTGAACTGCTTTTTAGTCAGGCTCTTAAAACAGTAAGTTGGTTAACATGCTAAAGTAACAAAAGATTGAAAACTGATTTCTGGTAATTTACTTCACCAATACCAGCACAGTAATAGCTTAAGTTTACTGAGACTGAAACATTAAGATTTTAGATATCCCTAGAATGTTAGTAGCTGAACCATGTACTCAGGCTCGCTTTTTCTTATAATCAGGATCCTCACTCTATGGACGTATTTAAGTCAAAAGTCCCACTATAGTTTCAGTTATCACTATTATTTCAGTTAGGGAGCTAGAGATGTAACAGCTGACAGAAACACAGACTGTTTGTTCCAACACAAAAAATGCCATTTAAATTTCCAGCACTGTATACCCACAGCAGATTCCTATTCTGTAAAATTTAAATGGGTTGATACTGTGACCTCCCCTCTCCTAAATCTACTTCAACTTCCAAGGACAAAGCCTATTAAAAGTTTGGATTACATTAGCTAGAACATTCCTAGCTATTTAGGGGTAGAAACTTCAAAGGATCCCTTCAAAACTTTTTCTTACTTCACTTGAAGAAAGACAGAATCTTATACTTCATGATAGGTGTACTGAAGACTAAATAATGTGATCAGGGACTCTATAGTATCCTGAAATTTATCAGACAGGCAGGCCATTAAACACCATACCTGCTGTCCAGTCACCAGGCAGTGACAGTGAGCATCCAGCTGTGCATTCAGTCTGTCCATAACCTTCATAGAACTAGGACATGAAACAAGATTATTTACAATTCTTAATTTCAATATAATATTTAATATTAAAATGAAATAAATATTTTGCTTCTTTCTCTAGTTCAAATTTGAGTTTAGCAAAATCCCCAGCATCTTCTAAAAAGATTATTGCTATGTTATAGTTTTATGACAATACACAATTTTAAGTGCTAATATTCCCCTTTCCATTCCAATATTTACTCAAAGTTTCACTCAATTTCACATACTATGTAACACCTGTATAGATCAAAACAGAAAGCAACAGAAGGAGCAAGATGAAGAAGCTAAGAACAATGGTACTAGCAGTGACTTCATGCACATCAAGACAGCTAGGAATGGAATCTGTACTCCATCACAGCTCTGCGACTACTATATACAAGACAGGCTTCCCTTCTGCATGCAGAATGCATTGCTACACCACCACACTACTGAAGAACTTCAAGAGGTCACAAAAGCCTCACATTTTAGAGTGTTTTCATGTTTCCTATCTTTTAAATGTATTTCAATACATTTGTTCCATCCTGTGCCACTGTTATTCAGATTCTACCTCAAGCATATACTCTAAAGAGGCTCTGTAGATAATGGCAATCTGTGCAATCTCATTCTCCCCAGTCCCATCTAGAGCAATAGCACTACAGTATCACATTGATTAGATTCTCTACAATAGTTATGAATACTTCTGGAAGCAAGGCAAGTTCCAGAAACTTAACCCAAAAACATTAATTATTGCTTACTGCAGCTCCCAAAAATCTTTCCCTTAAGACAGTTCAGCTGGTTACTTCAGTTATAATAAAGTCTTTGGGATTAATATAGAAATCTCAGGGGACTGATGGAGAGGCTCTGCAAAGGAATATGCACTTGTGTAGTCTTCCAAGAAGAATGCCAGAGTTAACCATATAATCAGACTATCAGAAATGCTCTAACCATCAAAGCTGGAATGAGGTACTAAAATCTTTGGTTTAGGATTAAGGCCAGGAAACTCACCTGACAGCCAAGAGCTGTTCTCAGGAAGGTCAGTACACTTGCAGATACAGGTGCTGCTCCTGTGACCATCAGCCTTACTTTACCTCCCAAACTTGCCTACAACAGACACAAGATACTGTGGACACCAAAAGCATTTTAGAGAAGTTTCCAATGTCTTTTTCCATCCCACCCTCAGCCACTCTTCACCTACAGTGCCACCCACAAACATCAGAGATTAAAGTTTAGTCTCCTATTGCAAGCTGTCTTTCTTGCAGTGTTTTTAATCTCATTAATGGCTGGAAGAAGCAATCTCTCAAACATACAGTTATCTGTATACAGAGACTATGCTGTAGTGTCACTGCGATACTCAGACAAAAGTCTAAAAGAGGTGAAGTCATGGCCTTACAGCAATGACTATTTTTAACTGCCTTCTATCAGCTTCTCATACATCCTGAATGCTATAAAAAGCAGCCACAGGGGCATGCTGTACAACCAAGGTTCGGGCCATAGTGAGTGCCAGATATAATAACAGGCATAACTTACTAGCGACCAGTAAGGAGACAGTAGGGTCTACAGGTGGCACTTAGTCACATTTAGCATTCCTTCTTCAGAAGGACAGTGTTTGCTTTCAAAGTGGTAAGAGAAGCACCAGACAGTTTTACAGAAACCTCCCTAATACAGTTAGCTGATATTATTAGAACAAAGGGAACTGAAAAATGAAGTTTAAATAAGAGTTTTGGTTTTTATTCCAATTAGCCAGGTAGTCTTTAAGCAGTGATGAAGGGCATACCAGATTACAACCATTCATATGAAATTCAACAATCAAACTGATGTCTATAACCTAGTAAGTAGATAGGATATATAGTGATGCTTCACATTTCCAATATTGAAAACACATGAAGCTCCTGTTCTATAACACAGTAAGCACACTTGGAGCTCTGTTCTCAAAATAATAATGAGCAAATAAACACAATAAAAGTTCCAATATCAACCATGCAAAGACTCTTAGAGGCTTTCAAGCGTACCTGTATTTTACGGAAGATGACTTTATCCCAGAAACTGTTATTTCTGACTATACCACTTCTGAGTTCTGCTTCTTTCCTCTTGGAAGCAAAATCCAACATCCACCTCTTTAGTGAAGTATCTGCCTGTCCAAAAATCTATTAAGAAAAGAGATCTGTGGTTAGAAGCCTCATAGATCACCATTTGTTTTCTTAGAGAAGTATGCCTAGAGACTCTTAACAGCAAAAACCAAATAAATTAACAACCTTTACAGGTAAGCATCTTAATTCTGGTAAAAAATACTTGTGGATTTTTATTTTGGCTTCTTTACCTCAGTTCAAGAGATGTCCACCAAAATTAGCACTTAACTAATTCTTGTTTCCCATCTAACTGTGTGATGATTTTTCAGTGTATAGTTTCTTAATTAAATTAATACAAGTGAGGACATTTTACTTTTCTGTTCCCATTTGGTCAAAAGCTGAATTAAGCGCAACCCTCAGCACACTCTAAAGAGCACACTATCACAAAGTAACACAGGGTTTTCTGAGGAGATGCAGGTCCCCTCAGAAACACTAGAGAGATCTGCCTTGAATATATGAACTTGCTTTTTAGATCACTTTTCAAAGGCTCCTTCTGGTTGTTCCCAGCAAGTTAGAGCAGACTCAACAGCAGACCACAGATCAGTAGATTCACTTGGAAATAGACAGACTCAGCAGCTCTTCAGCATTAGGGCCACTGCCCACAATTTCCCACTTCACATCCTAGGTTAGTGCAAGGCTGGGTGAGGTAGAAAGAATGCCATAGAAGTGTGTCAACAAGCAAGACATCACAAAAGAAGAGTCCCAAGCTTTGACTTTCTCAAATTCCAGTACAGAATGCATAAGCAGAATGAGGGGTTAAGTTTTAAGCACTACAGGCAGGGATTAAAAATTTCCTACCCTCCAAATATCAGAGTTGCACTACTTGTTCCTGGGGCCAAAGAGAACCTTGTATTACTTGCTGTTCCCCTAGTCTCATTATTAGAGCACTGTCCTAGCTAAGACAGCTTAGTCAGGTCTGTAATTTCTTTAGCAGTCACAGGACTTCTTGTTGTATCCTTCCAACTCCTCTAGCTGTATCTTAAGAAGAGTCAGTCCTCCACATGCAAGAGGAGGATTTAAAAATCTTAAGTTCAGGAAAGAATCTGCTTCTGAATTCCCATCTCAGATGACCCTGAGCAGCCAAGCAGCAAGCACAGGAGAGACTGGGGCTGCTGACACACCCTCTTCCCAGCACTCCAGACTGGCTGGTTTATAGTTTTCCCTGCCAGAACATGCTGGCTGCTGTGTAGGAAACTTTTATGTGCCCATGCAGACACAGGCAAACACCTGACCTCAGTTTGCAAATTCCACTCCATGAGTCAGATGCTAAAAGTGTGGCATGCAGATGCTAAACCTCATGTCCATGTTGTAGACTGGACTTAAATAGCTTGCACAGAGCAAAACAGTAAGTTATTAATCAAGCTAGAGAGAACCAAGTCTCCTAGTCAGGCTTTTCAACACTAGCATCTACTGCCTGAAAGTGATTTAATACAATCAGTACTACCCTGCACTTTCAGCTCTTTTAGAAGGAGATACACCAATTTGTTAACATGGCAATTTAGCATCCCAGAACACAACAGAACTAGGCTCATGCCTGTGGACTTACCTTGTCAAACATTCTGTTCAACAGTCTTGGTACCACAGGAAATACAGTTGGCTGCAGTGTTTTTAGGTCATCCATAAGTAGTCTGATATCCCCTTGAAAGAATCCTATCCGAGCTCCATGGCACAGAATCACACACTGTTAGAAAAAAAGCAGAAGTCTGAAAACAGAGCATGTATAATGTATTCTAGCTATATGTGTCTGACAGTCCTATGCAGAGTGGACAGGGCAGTGTCGATCTTAAATCCCCTCAGCTTCAGGACAAGTTCTGCAGCATTTTCAGACTATAGGATGGGACGAGAAAGACCAAGTAGCAAGACATGCCTGTTAGTGTTAGGGTACACAGATCAAGGACTTTGATAGAGTGAGATGCAGCATAAAAGCTCCTACCCAAAAAGGGTTAATTGGCCCAATAAGGCAATGCCAGCAATTCAGAGGTAGCAAGAAACTGAAAAGCAGAACTTTTCTATTTTAAATGTTTATCAGGCTTATTTAAAAATACTAGAGCTTTGTTTGTTCCCTGCTATATGCTAAAAAAGTCAGCACATGCTTCATACTGGTCCAGCCTTGTGCTACTTGCTTTTCATTCTCTTGCACTCTAGTTTTCCTTCCTGTTTCACAAGACCAATACAAGCAAATTTCTTGTTAGGTGATCAAGATGCTCTTTGGAAGATTCTAGCAGAGCCACTGATTATTTTTGCATCTCTTCAGACCTACACCAAGGAAGGAAGACTTAATCCTGTTGTGTTCCATATTCTCTATGCTAGTCTAGAAGCTCCATCCCCTCGCACCTGTACACCCCTTTTCTTCCTATTTTCTTTGGGTTTTATTTATTATTTTTACTAACGTACCTACTCTTCTAGTTTTTGTTTCTTTTGCTTCCTCTGCAACACCTCTTCCTTCATTCCCTGCCATCCATTCTCATCTTTTCTGCACAGGAGACATGCTAAAGCGTCACTTTTTCTCTTCACCTGTGCTTTGCCACCATCTGCTAAAAAGTTGCAAATGCATCACTCCAGATGGAGTGAGCAGCAACTGCCCTGGCTAGGTGGGAACACATTTGTCCTGTCAAGTTCATTGACCCTCCAGCTTCCTTAGGAAGCAAAAAAAAAAAAAAAACCAAAACCAAAACAAAAAAAACACCCAAAAAACAAAACCATGAGCTCAACAGGGGGAGACTCTAAAGTCTGCTTCTCACAGAGCCTGCAGTAATTATCTACCCCGAAGAGTAACATATATTTTCTCTTTTCTATTAAAAGTGTCCTTGCCTTATCTCCTTATGCAAATATACAGGTAAACACCTACTTTGTAAAGACTTCAAACAGCACAGGAATACTGAAATCCAAACACTTCTCATTTTATCCTTTAGAACAAAAGTTCCCATCCTGCTTCTGCTATAGGACCAAAAGCAGAGCTGTTACCTACAGAGCTTGTACCTTCTGATGCAAGACAGACACTGAAGTATAACTGGGATCCAAGTTATCAGAAGAAAAAAACAAGCCTAAGGGCACCTGTACACCTTGGTTAAACTCTATTCCCAATCTTCATTATATATGTATATATACACACACAGACATATGCATATATACATTTTTGTACTTTATGTTTATATGGACTCACTGTTTTGATAAAAAGCTGAGCATTCCTAACCGAGATCACAGGACAATTTCTGGCTCTATGTGACTACCTTTAAAATACATATTTGCAATCTCACCTAAGGGAGAGGTGTTAATTCAACTTCAATAAGTACAGTAATTAAATACCTATGCCTCTATTGTATATAAGAAGTTTAAGGATATTGCATCTTTTAAATAACACACACCACCTAACTATGGGCTCAGAGTCCTTATTAAGACTGCCAGTATTCAGACAACCCAAGCCCCCCACATCCTTAACAATGCAGCCCCAGGTTTTGCTATAAAACAGGCTATCTGAGCAGACTTCAACATTTGTAATTAAGTGGCATTAAAAGCCATTTTCATTTCCTGGAAGAAAACTCAACTGAAACAAAATCCCTCCCTTTTTATTAAAGTTGCTTGGAAGCAATGGTAAATTTAACCAGACCAAAATTAGTTTTGTGTAAGCAAAAATGCCACATTATAAAATAAATTTCTAACATTTGCAGACTAAAGAATGGCATGGGTTTTTAATAGTGCATTGATTACATTAGAGGGAATTTCTAGGCAGTGTACACATGCCAATGGATTATCCAAGGTTCTAGTAAATCAGTTTCTTATTAATCCTAGCTCTAATGTTAATGTTTACATTTCAGCATGCAAACAAGTTGTCTAGTACTCAAATATTGTTTATGGGATATTGTTTTCCTGAACCTTACCTCAAGCTTTCATACACATGTGCAAGAGTCAAAAGGAATAGCATGTACGACCAGGATTCAAGAGACTGTACAGACTATTCTGTAATAAAAGCAGGCTTCTCAATAGTTCAGTACAACAAACAGATGCTTACCTCAACAATTCTCTCAAACATATGAGCCAAGGGCAGGAATGATATCAAAACATCATCAGAGGAGGGCATAAATGTTTTCTGAAAGTGTGAGCAAAATTAAATTTAGTTCTCATTGATTCTCTGTTTTACCCAAGTTAAACACAGCAATGAAATCTAGTGTCTAAACTCTAGAGCACAGCCCTTGCTTTAGTTTTGTTTGTAATGAAGCTGCACTACCTTTCTTTCCTTAAAAAGATTACAGCAATGACTTCTAGCATGAGTAAACACACATTGCAGAAGTGGTAATCTTTCAGAGTTGAGTACAGTGACCAGATTATTACAGTTTATCATTCATATGATTATGAATAGAAACAAATCCCGAGAGAAACCACAGAAAGTTCCATTATATACACTGGAAAGAAGGGGGAACAAAAAAGGTTAAAGTAGTATGCTTTAGGTGTTTAAAAAAATATATATATACATTTTCATCCTAGATCAAAAAGTGTGCTTATCCAATTTACCATAAGGTTGATATCAAAAGTAGATTACATGATCCAATTGACCAGTTGCTCAATTCAAAAACTATTATATACGCAGAGTACTTGGCAAAATAAGCACAATTGTATTTTTAATTACATCTGTATTGTTAGAACTTGGAACACTTCTTAGCTAGCCTGCAGATGAGCTTTAGTAGTCTCCTGTAAACTAAAAGTTAACACTGTATCAAGTAAAAATACAGAGTTATGATTCTTGTACATTTATGCAAGAGCTTTAATCATTTTGGGGGATTAAAATACATTGTAGCTTCTCCCACCCTTACTGGAAAAGGTTAGCCTCTACACAAACCCTCTGATACATAGCTTGCACTAATGACAAACACTATAAACTCATTGCAGAATGTAATCCACACCAGGATCTTTCTAATATTTTGCTTGGACTAGACTAAATTGTAAATCTGCCAGGTTCTTGACCCTGACAGAAGAAAACAGTTAACACTGACTTCAGACCTAGCATGGGCAGACTGCTGTCAAGTTACATTTTCACTTGGATCTTACTAGAAGTTAAGACTATTAATGAGATTTCAGCATTGGTTTTACTCCCAGGATTCTCCCCTTCATGCAAATCCACAGTGTTAACCTTTGCAGTTTACCTCTGTAGTTTTCACAAAAGCTGATGCATTGCTGACTATGTTTTGATGAGTGATCATAGCTCCTTTGGGGTTTCCTAAGGAAGAAGCACAACAGGATGCAACAGTGAAATTTTTAGATCTTTTAAGTTACCAAGCAGCGGTAAAACTAATCTAATCGCATTTTAAGCTATCAGTTCCTTCATCAATATTAATATCTTTCTTTGTATGTCAATTAAAGAAAGGCAGAGAACTTGATAACACACTTTCAAGAATAGCTGTTAACAGTTTAAGCAGAAAGTTTGTATTGAAGTCCTCAAATTTTGTAACAAGAGCAAATCCTCATGAAGTTGTCATGTTTCCTGGATAAGCTTCTCATTCAAAATTCAACACTTCTGTGAAGTTGCAGCTATCAAACCCAGACTAACTTATGTTCTCACATCTGCTTTAAAAATGGAGCTTTTCATTGTACTCTTCCCTTTTGCTCCCTGCCAATGTTGGATACTAACTCACAAGTGTCAAGCATGTGACATCTAGACAGCAGTCTTTCTATTTTGGTCTTACAGCAAGGTTGCATAGAGCTAAGGAACAAATTTTGCTAATACAATACAAAAAGACTGAGGAAGAATTGAAAGTGTGAAAATGTATTACCTCCACCCCCCAATGCTGCCATACTGTATTGATCAATGGGAAGGGGGGGAAAAGAAGGGGGGGAAAACCAACAAAGGGAGTCTTACCATAAAACTTCCCCAGCTACTACTTGCCAAAAAGATACAGCAGCAGGGGAGAGTCTTGAGGAAAAAAAAAAAAAAAAAAGAGTAGGAGGGCCTCTGAATTAATTTTGCATATACAGGATAGTAAGTTCTGCATAATGTAATGAAGTGTACCTGTTGTTCCACTGGTGAAACAGATGACTGCTAGATCTTCTGGCTTTGGAGGCTATGAGAGTTAAGAAAGTATTAGTAAGGTTAAGATAGCAAGGAAAAAGATTTTCTTGGACAAAACACTGAAATGCTGGTGTTACTTTTGAGCTATGGAAGATAGGAGACTTGCTAGTTTGATCTACAGAATGCTATCCAGCTTCAGATTAAGTAACTTGGACTAAATTCATACTTACCATAGGTTTTTGCCTGTGGGCTCTTCCCAACTCCTACAGAAAGGAGAGAAAGGGGAGAAAGATAATTTAGACATGAGCACATAACCTTTTTTGCTTTAAATTTACTGGACAGACATTACCAAACACCATAGCATTCCATTATTTAGACTGACTGTTAAGGCATTTAACTTACAAAAGTGTAACAAAGGTTTTAAAGGAAGTTTTAAAGATATATAAAATAACTACCATGTTCTACAAATACAAAAATGATAACTAATCTAAAATTCAGGTTTTTCCCAGCTAGTAAAGCAGAAGTCACTCCCTAGAGAAGTTCAAGGTTAAGCAGTGTTATGATAAGCCACAGTAGGCAATCAATCTTACATCTCATACAGAAGACATGTGCCACTGACAACCATTGAATAGATGATGCAAGATTCATCTCAGTAAGCACCTCACACCCACACCATTGCTTGCAGGAAGACCAAGTTTCCTCATGAAGGGTCATTGGTGGTTTGCACTCCTTTTATACTGAAGAGCAGAGAGCACAAGATTCTGTCTTCCCAAACTACTTCTTCCCTCTCCCTCCTTATGGTTATTCAGGTCTGACTATTAATGATGCCATAGCTCTTCAGACAGAAGGGAATGGATACCAAGAACATTCCTTTATCATCAAGGATATAGTGATAAAGAAGAAAAATATGAAAGCTGATATTCAATATCTATGAGCTTTAAAGTTTCAAATCAAAGCTTCTTACTGTCATGCCTATCTAAGACTAGAAACAATACTAGCTTAAAGACTTAATGCAAATCAAAACAGACCTTTTCTTACATACAGCTGTGGAAGCACCCTTTGAGGGCAGATACATCAACTTCACCATTGCCTTTACATTTCAAGTACACAACAATAGCACCATGCACTCCTTTACTAGCCCTAGACTTCCTTTAATATGATGTACCTCTTAAGTTATTCAAAGAGGTTTCAGAAAAAAGGAATGTCTGGATACAGGTGTGGGAATACTGGCTGTGTAAGTTTGCCCTTTTGAAATAGTCCCATTATGCAAAAATTTGCCACTGTCACAACACAGCTGTCTGCTTAAAACAACAGCATCTGCATTTCAAGTACCACCAGAAGCTCAATACTTCACTATAGCCTGTTTTGAGTAAAATTTGATATTTACTGAATATACAACTAAGATCTCCACACACTTTTGATGTCTTAGAAGAAAACTCCAACCTCTCTTCCTGTTGAAGAGCCATTTATTCACAGCTCTCAGCTCTAGGTAACCACAGCACACTATACAGATACTAGGCATCAGACACCAAGCTTATGGCATCTGGGAGATGCCCAGAGGAACTGGTCACGTAACATATGAAGCACAGCTGAGCAATAAGCTCAAGCCAGAAATCCAGAAAAGAAATACTTAAAGCTAAAAATAGCTATTCTATTCTAAACTCCTAACAGTTCATAGTGGCCTTTCAGGAGACACTAAAAGCCTCTACCTCTTAAAGAAGAGACAAAACTTATTCCTGCTCACTGAAACACTATTAGAAATATTTAAGTTTGCCCAACTTCCCAGATTGAGACAAGCAGCTCTTTAAACACCTACTACTACACTAATCCAAACATCAAGTGTTGTTAAGTAAGAGCTACAAGGTAATACTGGAAGTCACTACATAAGCATCTAAACTTCTAAGTGAAAGACAACATTCACCCCCTGGCTTTTGTTTTTCTGTAGCTAGAAGATCCAGTGGAAAGTATCTTCCTCTACCAATAACTGAAGTTCAGCTCAAGGAAAAAAGCTGATTTTAATGTATCCACTTGCAGTTCAGCCAATATTTTTCCAAGTTTAACTCAACCCTTTTGCCAGTGAGCTACAAGCACTGTGTAAGTCACTTACTCTGCATAATGTTTTTAGCCCCATTTCAACCTGGCAGTCTTGCTGAGGCTAGTCAGCTATGATACAGTTAATCACCTTTTAAAACACATGCTGGCATATTTGTATCTTTACCAGAAGGTGTCTCTGTTAACACAGCAGTTAAGACAGCTGTGAAAACAAGTTCAGTGAAATGAAGTTCTCACACCAGTTACTGACAACTGCACAAGACAAGCACACTTATCTGGAGATACTCAAGTCCTAGTGAGCCAAGCCTTCACCAGGACTCCAGCTGGAACCAAGATAAACCTGCTTTCATAATCTCACATAAAGATGTACTTTATGCAATTTGATCCTGGGACAGAGTTCTCCAAATAATGAGTGAAGTTATGAAATGAACTTGCATAAGAGATCTGTGCAGCCAAATAACTACAAGCCAAACCAAGCCTGAGCACGAGGTGGCTAAGCAAAATGGTTTCTACTTTCAAAACCTGGAAGTCTCATTCCCCTTCATTAAGCTTACCCTAGAACAGTTTACTGCCATTTTCCTCCTCCTCCAGAAAACATTTTGTAGATTCAGTATACAAGGGAAGAGGCCATTTTTCACAAGACCAAAACCCACACAGGCTCTTTTTGAAGTAAGTGTTTCTGAAGTATTAGTCACAGTACATAATTATCATGTTACTGCTTCACATGGGCAAGCCTTAACACTCAGATCTGATGTTTGGTCCAGACTATGTTAACAAGCTTTCCTTCCATCACCTTGGCATATACACTTTTGTATCTTGAGCATTGTGATGTACTATTAGCAAGCTGTTTTCTGTTGGTTTTGGGGGTTTTTTTTGGTTGGCTTTTTTTTGGTTTTGTTGTTTTTTGTATAAACTTGAATCCAAGAGAAAGTTAAGTATTTTGAAATTAATCCACCACATTTTGTTCACAGTTCTAAAAATCTGTTCAACAGACAATGTCTTCTTCCTCCATAAGTAAATGGGAAGAAAGCAGTAAAGTAGGTTAAGCTTGCTCACCTCTATTTCTCTCATGCTGAGGACTTCCACTCCACACTTTTTGCCACGTTCCACAAGATCCATGCCAAAAGACTCCATGATAACAATGGTGTTGAGTATTGGAATTTCCCCCTTTTCCACACTGGTTAGCAGAAGTTTGGCCTTCTCAGGTTTGTCACAGAAAACCAACGACAAGTCAGCTGATGAAAGAGAATGACATTATCAAAATGACAAGTTGAGTTTAGAGTAGGTCCATACACACTTCAGAACATGGTAACAGAAGGCTCTTCTGAAGAAGGCTACAGTTCTGCCCTCAGCCAGCTCTGACATCATACATTCAGTTGCTGAGCTACTCAAAGTGTCCTACCTTTGTTCACAATGTACGTAATTGCTTCAGTTCCTAGTGTATCATAGAGTGGGACCACCACCATGGAGAATGCATAGCACCCCTGTTCAATGATAACCCACTGCACAAAAAGAAGAGATGCAAGTCACTGTTGCTTATCATAACAGGCCTCCAAAAAAGACCTACATTTGGTTTCTAACAAGGAAGCTAACAGCACAGAGCTCATTCAGACAAGTCTTAAAAAAAAAAAACCACAACAAAACATCCAGCACTTCATATCATTTGTTTACTTTCAAGACATACAACATTTTCATCTGTGGAAGAAAAGAACAAACAATAAGGAGTTATGGTAAAGAATCCAATTCAATAAATTTCAACTCTGTCCGTAACAGTAACTTATTTTAAGTACTTTCAAAAAACAGTAACATTAACCATCTCCTTAGTTTACCTATCAACAGAAAGAGAATGAGTAAGAGTACAATTTTTTTTCTTGTTTTTAGGTTATTGAGGTAGCCAAAGCCTTCAATACTCTATATTACCATGGTATATGAATCACTGAAGGACTTGCTCATGTCTTGACACACATTAAGTTTATGTAGACACACAATATTCTCACTTGTACATTATCTGCATCTCATTTGATGACCAGACATGCAACACACAGTTAAAATAGAAGTCCTGGGGAAAGCCATCTCCAGAAAGTTTTTCAGCATTTCTCAAGATTAATGATTGTTCTTTAAAGGAATTTAATCTGAAGACTTCTACAAAATGCAATTACCTCCCTGCAAGCTGCAATAAGAAGGATTTGCCTGATAACAAGCATGGTACTCAATAAACATAATGGATATTGCAGCCTTATTGTGTGTGATGCAAGCTGACAATGCTTTATAGCAAGCCTGATTTCATCGAAAGTACTAGCAAGGTAAAATAGTCATGCAGTTATTTTTCCAGATAGCAGTTACTTGGTATAGTTTGTGAACAACTAGCTACATCAAAATACATGGTAGCATGCAACTTCTGAAGTGGGAGCCTCTGGACACATGAAGAGGCCAGTGGAAATACAACAGTTCAGTTTTTCCCCCATCAAAGAGTAACAAAAATTCTCAGACATGGTACCTTTAGTCAGTTCCAGTTACAGGAACAAAGCAACATGCATCTTTAAAAGTTATCAGAACTTGCAATTCAACAAGGCTTGCATTAACAGAAGTGCTTGTTTCCCTTTCCTACTCCCAAACTTTGCCACTCTCCCATGTTTTTACAGGATGCTAGCCAGCTACCTCACCCCTATATGATAAGTTCAAACATCATTCAGCTTGTTATTCCATAATATCCAATGCAGAGGCCACGTTAACAAAGTTGCTAAATCCCAGTTGTATGAACTGTTTATTACAGGCAAGTTTCCTACAGTAAGTTTGCTACTGATTGAGACAGCCTTAAACATAGGGAATTTTTCTGAAAGCATTTACACAATAGGTAAATTGTATACCTATTGTCCAAAGAAAATTTCTTATAAAACTATTGCAAGGGCAGCTAACTAGACTCTCTTGAAGACATTAAACATATAAGTGTAAGCAGGCATACTTACACCAGCTATGAAAGGGTCCACTGAATATTTCTTCCTAGATAGCATCCACCAGTACATGCAGCAAGGGGGCAGCTGTATTTCTGTTCATCAGCCTGAAGTTTAGCAATTATTTTAATAGGGTGGTGGTCTACTACAGTAGACTTCAGAAGCTGCACACAGTGATAAAAGCTTCCTGATGCAGACTTCAACACCTCCTGCATACCATCATTCTTCATACAACAACCAGCATCTTTATTTTCTACACTACCAAGACTTTTTTCTTCCTTTTTAGCTTCTAAAGCTGAGTATTTAAATACAAATATCAAACCTCAACACTCGACTTCTGTCTCAAAGCCCAAACAAGTAACTAGTACCAAATACAGACAGACAGCAGTCTGAAAGTTTCAATTAGTTTTCTGACATGGCTCTGATCTTCTATTAAGGGACACTGTATGTTTTACTCTACAGTTTTCTCAACCCAAAACACAACATCCTTGCTTGTGGAAGAGATCATCTATTTTCCAGTTACTCAAAGAGAAAGTAATTTTTTAATTTATAAATCCAAGATTGTTTTTTTAGTGAAAATTTAAGCAAGTAACATGCTGGGATTTTCCCCCATTAGGGGATTTCCCCAGCAGTTGTTCCCTGAACTGACAAATAAAAACTTCACATAATCTCTTGTCTGGGTTAGTGATTATGTTGTGGAGGGATGTCACAACACCCATCCAGTAGTTTTCAGCAGGGAAAATCCCAGATTTAAAATTGCTGCTTTAAACAAGTCTTTCCGGCTCATTCGTGACCCAAATCAAAGCCTGCTGGAGCAATGCAACTCAAGCACATTTTGTCTCTGTGATCCAAGAACATACCATGCTATCATGCTCTCCTTCAGAAAATCCACTGACCCAGCAGACAGACTTTGCACCCAAATGTCTGTAGAGAAACAGTACAGACTGGCACGACACTAACACCTGGCTTCCTTTATTATTTCCAGTTCATAATGTTATAAGCACAGGAGACTGACCTGAAGTGTCTGTAATACCATGTTATTTAACAGCTACCTAGTTGGAGACATCCCAGCCTTTTTTATTACAGCAATAAAACTGTAGCTGTTAGAACCAGAATTCCATCAGGAAAATCCAAAAGCAAACTACTGCAGATTTAAAAGTCTGGAAAATGTTGTTTGGTTGGTTTTTTTTTAATTCATCCATACAAGGCTAGAGTTAGGGGAATTTTTTTATGGTGTGGGTGGAGAGGAGGAAGGGGGATCAAGGTCACTTGATCACACAGCTTGTGTTTTAATGACAGCAAGGAAGCCTCAGTGACAAACTGAAGTCAGAAGAGATCCAATAGCAAGCTGTTGTTCAGCATGACTGAGACACCGATAAAGCTTCTAACCCTGTCAACACTATAGATGGCTCTAGATAATGCCACCCAGCTGGGAGTGTTTAAACCAAGAGGGACAGCCTGTTTTGGACAAAATCTTAAGAACCAGTCTCCTGACTTAAGACAGGTTTAGATTGAACTAGCTTAATGCAGCAAGTACCAGCTCAAGCTACTAAGCTCAAACATAGGTCAGAGAAATTTAGTCCTATTAAACAGATTTGATGAACAAATGTAGAAAATGAATATTTAATAATATTTTTAGAAACAGCAATCTAGAGCCACTTCTGGGTCAGAATGGATAGACAATAGCTAAACAATCTAAATATCCCTATAGTTGTCTCAGGTTCATTTTGCTTTGTCAGGTGATTTTCTTTAATTATTTTACTTTTTTTAGTCTTCCTGCCCCTTTATTAAATTGCAATTAATTTTCAATTTTTGCCTCCATCAGCAGTTCTTCCTCCCAGAATCTTTGGGCCCAGGGCCTCTGGCAAAGATAGAATTATCAGCTTTAGCCACCTTCTATCCTTCCGAATATTTAATCAAAGTGTTTTTTGGGGTTTTGAAGGGTTTAAAACTTCCTTGTAACTTCCAACCACTTTAAATTACCTTGTACTCCAATGTTACTTTTAAAAAGAAAGTAAATGGTGATTCCATTCATTAAATACTGCATTGCATTAGCTTCCCATCAAACAGCCCTCCTCTATCAACTGGAAAGAGAAGACAATGAGTTACATTCTTCTGGATTCCCTGATTCTCTTCCTGCTTTCCAGCCTTCTGCATTCCGCTCTGGGAGCTAAAAAACCCAATGTAAGACGTTAACAGTTGTGTCAATGATCAGTTTTGATTCTTAGCTAAAGATGCCATGTCTATGGCTTGCGAGTCTACAATGTCAGCCTTTAGCCTTTTCCTAATGCCAAATGGACTCTCAGTAGGGAAGCTCAGTACACTGCCAAAAAGCAACAGAAGTAAGAGGGGGCCACTTCAGTTAATGAGACCATCAATACACACACTGTGAATTAAATTACCTCAGGTCTGTTTTGTGAAAAGATTCCTATATATTGAACATGAGATGGTTTGAAGCCGCGGTGGAGTAATGCAGAACCCACACACTCTGCTCTGTCTAAAGCCTGAAGGGGCAAAAAGAAAGAAGAAAATTGAGAGCAAGCTCATCGGTACACATGCCTCAACATTATTTTACCTTAAGTCTTACAAAAAGAAGGGAAATAACTGGTATAAAGTAGACAGACTTTTTCCAGGTTATTTTGGATGTCCTCTGTGACTGATAACCTAGACATTGCAGTGCCATTACACTGCACTGGCTGTAGGTACTACATTTGCACTCTATATGCAGCAGAGGAGACACTTAGTCCAGTTGGACTTGAAAGCATTAAGTCTAAGTTTAAATGTTAAGCTCACATACACAGAAAAGGCTGTTTTGTTGTACCTGTATTAAACCCTAGAAGTGACTCTGGAATGATTCAGTACTATATTTTTGCCCAATCACAAGCACTGCCTATGCCATCCTTCTGCTTTATTCAGTGCTTATGGGGAACAGAATTTTTCCCTTCAAAACACAGGAGAATAAGGAGGTAAAATCAGACAGTTCAATAAACAAAGTTTGGGAAGGCAATTTTCTAAATTCTTTCCATTTAGCACATGACCTGAACCCATGTTAGTCACATGACTAACATCACCTTGGAAAAAGTGAGGTCTGCTACATACAAAAGGTGTTTAATGACCTTAACAGTATGCAATGGGCAAGGCTTAGGCAAACTTGAAGACAATAACTGATTAAATCAGGAATGAGCAAGAAGTGCACAGCTGTTAAAGATTTGCATAAACATATTTCTAGCAATCACAAAGGAGCATGCTACTACTTAGAAGTATATCTGTTAACGGCCTATACAACCATCATTCAGCACTATGGAGACAAGTTGTCAAGAAATACAAGTAACATCTGCAGATAGGACTTTTCCTAGTGTAAAATCAGCCTCTTGGACACAAGCACCTAAAGTATTATCAGTTGGAGTCCCTGAATACTACTGCAAAGCTGCAGCCCTTCAGAGGCAGTGGCCAAGTTCAAAACAATTAATCAGTGAGATGCTAAAAGCTGCCAAGATAACCTAAAAAAATTCAGAAATAAAACTATTAATAAACCAAGTGCAGGAGACACTCTTCTCCCCCTCGCACATATTTGCCACTGTTTCTTTAAGATACACTAATAGGAACTGGAACCTTTCTACAATATCCTGCTACTACTTTAAAACACCTATAAATAAATAATTAAGATTTGTTATATCACATTACTGGATGCTGTATCAACAGTCCCAGCAAGCAAAAGCAGGTCTAGCACTAAGTTAGAGACTACTTACCTCTTTATAGGAGATCCACTCATATGGCTGGTTTGGTTTCCTAACACCTAGACATGGACCGTTATCTAAAAAACAAGAATCAAAAGTTACTCAAAATTTAACCCCCGACCCCTCTGTCCTGAGATCACACTAACTACACTCTTGGAGTTAAGCCTCTAGATTCTTTGCAGACACCTTCAGAAGACTTTTTTTTAATAGAGGGACAGGGAAGGAAGCTGGGGAAGGACACAGAGGCAACAAGGTTGGTTTAGGCTAAGGAACACAGCACTGATTTTATTCACATAACTCTGCTTCACAAAAGGTTACAGTTAAAACTGCCTTCAAGAAAACTTACATCCAATACATTTATCATATTGCTAGGTAGACATACCCTATCCCCAAGTGCAATTCAGAAGTGCCCAGACCTTTAGTTCGTGACATATTGTTGAAAAAACAAAAACCAAACTATACTTAGTTTTAGACTTACTTGATACTTGCAAACCCCTTTGGAAGATATCATAAGCTGTTCTCACATCATCATAGTAGTAAATCAATGGTTCATCACTGTTAAGAAGAGAGGACCTTCGAGCATGCTCACCACCCTACAAAAAACAATTAGAAAGGTTAAACACACTTGTTGGTTATAAATGAAGAGTAAATGAAGGAATAAAAGACACCTCATCCACTAAATTTTGTTACGAGCCTTGGCAAATTCTGCTTGAGAAAACTTTAGTCCTTTTCACCACCAGGTGAGAGATCTGCAAAGTTTCCCAGGACATCGTTTAAAGAGTCAGACTGCTCCCTGCATTACTAAAAGTCTGTGAGGTAAAATCTTATTCCTCAGCTGCTTATGTTAGAACAGAACAAATGAAAAACAAAGTGCCCCTTGACATTCCTTCCTAGACACAGGGTTTTTCTTAAAAAGTGTTTTACTCCATTATTGCAGTATATAGCATAATTAATTCTATCAAGCTTTCTAAATCACTCCAGTCTCACAGCTCTCTAGATACAACATTAATGCTGAGATCCTAATCTACTTTTCTAATTAAGATTACAAAACAATCACATTTCAAATTGTGGTTTCAAAGCCTAAGTGATTTTGAGTGGTCAACAACACCCTAAGTGTTTTTTTTAAGTAAAATACTCTGCACCAGATAAAAGTTGAGTCCTTTAATACAAATTAAAGTTCCATCTTACAAAAAAGGTTTGTTCCTGGTCCAGGTAGAGGCAGTCAAGACAATACTACCCTGAGAATTAACATACCTGTTTTTCAGCAGGTGAGCATTTACATAGGCTACAACTAGAAGTCATCACAAGACTTTAATAGCTCATAGTTTTAACTCAGCCTTTTTAGAGTGACTGATTAAATAATCTCATTTTATATCAATCAAGTTTTACAAACTGCAGTTACACAAGTGCTATTGGGCCACATTTATTAGTCCTGCTATGATGACAGACACCCACAAGCAAGTTCTCAGCAGGAAGAGCCTAATGGGTTAAACAGAGGGTCTTGGGTAAACATTTCATAAGATTCTATCTTCATCAGCAGTGGTAAATCAACTCCTGGCAAGTTCACAAAGTCAAATCCTGGAATAACTAAATCTGTGCCTGAAATGTGCCATCACCTACAATGTCAAAAATTTATTCATATGCAATCATAGGCTTTTCCTGGCCATCGGTTTATTTTCCTGTTTTCAAAGTACCCTGGAAGATCAGAGCGCATCTGCTCATGTATAAGCTAGATAAACACAGATTTATCTGCAGAAGATGTCATATTGCCTATATTCACAGAAAGGAGCTAGTATAGTAAAGGCATATCAGGGAGGAAAAAATATTTTAAACACTAAAACAAGTTTAACTTGTTGTAGCAAAACACCATGAGTAATGCAGTGCTTGCCACTCCTTTAACAGTAAGCAGAAACGTACACTGTGAACATGACCCAGAACAAGTTAATTACTGGCTTACCTCTAAAAGTTTCTAACATTAGAAATCAGAATTAGAAATTCAAGAGCATACTTGCACTCAAGACCAACATCTACTCTATAGGAAATTAACAGATCATTAGTACACATCTCTGCCTGGAAAGAAAAGCAAGGCTGCTTGCTTTGTCGTGCTGGTTTCACAGACCTTGGATAACCAAGGTCAGCTTACAGATTTTCCTAGTTTTGCCACCTCCAGGGAGAACCTGAGGAAGATCACACAACGGAGTTTGTAACCACAGTTAAGTAATGTCAACAAGTGCAGTGCATCCATGTTTGATGTGCTACAATTTCTGCATCAGGTGAAATAGGCACATCCTAAGCCATTCCTTGGCAACAGTCAAGAAATATTTGTTTTCTCATCTGAGCTACTCCTGCTTTGTTTACATGCCCTATTACTCAGCACCACAAAAGCAGTTTTTGCCTGAGGCACTAACCAAATTTGAGGATGAGACTTAGACAGCACACTGCTTACATACAAGACTGACTGCACTGTCCTTCTGAAAAAAACAAACTCTAACAGACTACTATTGAAAAGACCCCATCAGTTCTCATGATTTTTCAGTAGAGGGAAACATTACCAACTTAAGGTTCTACTTATTCTTTTGCACAAAGTGAAGTGAAATTAACTGAATTTTCAACAACCCTAGAGTAGGAGTTTTGCTGAAAAACACCCAGCTCCTTGGTGAAGGCCACCAGTTCAATGCTATTCTTCAGAGATGCAGTGAAATACACTTGGATATGCTGAAGATCATTTAGACCTCACCTTATGCTTCCAGTTTGAACTCATCTACTAGGCAATATTATGGTATTGGTCTACACTTTGCTTGAAAACAGCTCTTGCTACTCTAAGAGCCTGTCCAAAGGGCCCTTATCCAGAATATTTGTGTAACATCAAGGAAATATCTGTTTGCAGCAAACTTTGAAAAATCATTGTTCATTAAAACCAAACATCTGAGTCTCAGGACTGATTTCACACAATTTATTTGAATGGCATCCAAGAGATCTGTCCAGTACAAAGGTAAGTGCTCAGAAGAGCTGTCAGTTTTAAAGTGTTCTTAAAGAGCTAAGCAATAAAATCTTAATACAAGAACAGCCTCTGGTTACTCATGTAAGCTAGCCCTTGCAGCAGCTCCAGGAGTTGCAGGAAATTGACCTATTATGCAGCCAGTTCTGGAGGTTAAGTAAAACTTGGCATTGGTTCAGAATAGCAGCAGCTGAAGGAAACAGATTTACTCTACAAGATAGGCCTATATTACTCTATCAATGCCTATCTGGGTCACCTAACAAGATAGCTGGTTTTGTTCAAGACATGGGTTTGCTTCTTGTTGACACAGGCTGCGTAGGATTAGCAATAAAAAAAAAAACCCCACATTGTTGGCTCCACCATGCCTCAGAGACAAGTTCCATTTTCCTGAGAGGGAAAGTACACCAGCAAGTGGTGTTTAGGTCACCAACATGTATATTTTGCACAGCAAAATGTATAAACTAGAGTTTTCAAACCAGCCACATAATTTTAAGCATGCTAATCTCTAGGTAAATACTTATTTGCAAAATACATGACAAATTCCCCAATTCTACCATTATTGTAGCACTGAAATTCTTAACAATATAGTGCATGAGTACAGCATGAGTCTCAGCAATGCAGTCTCATGCCAGTCAGACTTTACTTAGAATTAGTCTTCATTAATCTTGTCTCCTCTCCTACAGATAAGGGGTCCAAATGGATCCTGAGAGATTCTCACCTATACCTCTGAGAAGTTCCCCTGAAGAGAGATCAGTTGGGAGCTTTGAAAACAAGAGGGTTTCTTTCAGTGACACGTCACTTCATACTTTACAGATTGTACTCCACATCCTTTAATTGTGGCATCTATTGTAGAAGAGCTCATACCTTCAGTAACTCCTTATACAGATATCCAACTAAGTGAGCAATCTTTATGCTCACTCAGTGATGAGAAAAGAGTGCTGGCCCACCAAACCAAAGCTTTCCAGATATGGGAAGAGACCTGGAACAGCAATAAATAGGATCTTTTTCCTCCCATATAGAGTTAAAGATTTATTATCAGAACATGTAGAAGCCCTACTCCAGTCACTAACTTAATTTGAATTTATTAGAGGCCAAGGAAATAAGTCACAAGTAAGAATTAAGCAGAAGCTTATTTATAGTTCAGACTTATTAATGAACAGGTACACCAGATTTTAAAACAGTAGAGAAGAATTGCCTTCTGCCATGTCTTTTTTTGGACCACACTGATTACTCATGAGACCTTTTAATATTGTATTGCTTAGCCAGAAAAAGAAACAGTGTTAAGACATAATTTGAGAGCAGTATTTGATATTTTTCTTCTGTGGAAGTGATAATCTATCTTAACACATGTATAAAAAGGGAGTAAGTGAAGTAAAATTCTAAGCAAAATGTGGTGAGAAACTGAATCCCAAGCACTGTTACACTCTTGTTACAGTTATAAAGTACCAATTCTAACAGGCACTTGAAACTTGCTTCAAAACATACATTCTCATTTGATTACACTTTGGTAGTTTACAATATCACATTAAGGGCTGTATCTGAACTGTCAATAAACAAAATTGGGCAGATCTTTGTCACTTCAACATGTTCTCAAAGTCTGAGCTCTTTTATCACCAAGACATGCTAACACTCAACTGCTTCTCATTTCAGTTTTACTACTGTTCAGTCTTCCTATTAAAGTGTATTTTCTAAAGAGATAAAGAAAAATAACGCTGTTATACCTATTTTGCTCTGATCAGAGAGCTGATGTTGATTAGTACTGATCAGAGAGCTGATGTTGATTAGTACAATATGGATCAATGATGCATTAAGTAGTCTAGTGAAGTCTCATACTACCAAATAATTATTTCACTCACAGAACCCAGCAATGCCAAGTAATTTAGCTTGAAGAGGTAAAGATAGTGAACTGGGACTGCTTGAGACTGTCAAGAGTCTCAAGCAATTAAGCATTTGTCACTGGTTTTATGGCCAGTTAAGAGCCACTGTTTTACCATCTTCCAATGCAAAGCCCGCCAAGCCTGCTGAGGCCTTTACTGACTAGTGAGGCCCTCCACAGCTGGAAAGCTTTCACTGCTAGGTTATTTATTCCAGACACCAAAACACACTGATCTACAAGATGATTCCACCCACTGTCTAAGTGACTGCTGTCAGGACTGGGAAAGCTCACCAAGAGAAGCAAGATCTAACCTCTGGGTCCTCACTCTACACGTTCCTTGAAAAGTGATGTTTTTGCCAATTATCACATTGCTAGAGCATATTTTTGTTTCCCCTTTGTGTAATTCTAATAGCAGACCATTACTTGCTATAGTGTTATGATATGTTAAGTGAGCTTACTGTATACCATACTGGGAAGAAGATTAGGAAATAAGTGGTACTGACTAAACTTTTGAATGGAGGGCCCAGCTAATGTTCCATTCTTCAATTTCAGTACTATGAAACATTACAAAGGGAGTGCCCAACTTGAGGCTATGACAGGAGTTTGCTTTGCTAAAGTTCATGAAAATTTACCTATTGTAAATTTCACACGTCTCTGCCACATTTGTTTACAGCAGTTTGTAGTCACATCTACTCTCAGGCACAAGAAGCAGTGTTAACTGCACTTGACACAGGACAACTGGATGCTGTTCATCCACACAGAAGAAAATGCTATAAAGGGAGACCTCAGTGGCAAGTAGATATTAAAAATCTATAGTGATAGTTTCTGATTGAGTGCAATGCAAGAAAGTGGCAGCCTTACAATCCTACATTTTTTAAGTGTCTCCCTTTAAGATTACAGCCTTTCAAAGCTGTCTCTTTCCTTCAAGAAAGGAAACACCTTGCCTACCCTGAAGAAATACAGAGGCACTCTTGAAAGAATGAAATAAGTGGTAAAAATCTTGATTCTGTAGTGAACAGGGAAAGTGATACAACTGCTGCTCAGGAAACCCTAGCCATGTAATCAGTTGTCTGTATTTGCTTCTAAGCAACAGTTCCTCCCAGTTAGACTGTTTCCATATTTGACTTCACTATTAAAAAAACACTACCTAACAGCAACCCTGTCTGCCTCTAAAGCATAAAACAAAAGCTAAGCTAGCACATCCAGAGTTTAGCAGGTGGTTGCTTTATTTTCAACTTACTTTATGGCTGGGAACTCTTGGCAGGACCAATGTATGTTTCCATAGATCATCTGAGGACAGTTAGTACCCTCTTCATACTTGTAACCCAATATAAAATCTCATCTGTCAGCTATTATAAACTAAATATTCTAACAGAAAAGTATTAGCCTAATCAGCATACACCAGCACACATACCCTGACTCCAAGACCTAGTTTAATAGGTCATCACCTAAGCATATGTTCAGGAATTGAAAACTACATTGTGACGATTCTCATATTCACAAGTTTCCTCCTACCAGTCAGATCAGAAGCTCAGTTTTCTCAGCATGAAGTTTCTCCTCCCATGCTAGTTACCACCACCACAACCTCGATCCTCAAATTGGTTTTCAAATGCAGAAAGCAAAAAATCTGAGTTCAATCCACATTTCAGAAAAAAAAAAAACCCAAACATGCCCTGAAATATACTCCCCCACACTACAGGCCTAGAAACTCTCATACAAATTAGTGTTCGGTCTCTCTCAGTGCTGCCTTTAGGTTTCAAAATTCAGTGAACAGCAGCATCCACTAAGTGACACTTACCTCTACTTCCACAGATTGCATTGCTAAATCACATGGTGGTTTGAGTGCTTTTGGTCTTGTGGCATACCAGTAGGTGGTGAGAGCAGCGAAAGCACCGAAGCCCATCAGCGTGTTGGTCGGAAGGGTGCGCACATACTGCCTGACGTCCCCGAGCTCCGGCATTCGCAGGTGTCTGAACAACTCATGTGCTTGCATGGCAGTTCAGTGCAGTTGTTCCAACCCCGGAATCTGTTGATATGAGACAAAGTTACACATAAAGATTTGAAATCCCCTTTCGATTCACTGTTGTTGTAGGAGAGCAATGTATGCTTTGTCCCGCTAGCTTCCCACTATTACAATAATTTGATTTGCCACTAGGCAGGCAATACCTTTAGACTTCTGTGCTGCAATTAAAGTAAGCAAGCAATTACTGGTTCCTACTCTAGAAATACCAGTGGGGCTGACAGGAGGCAATTTCTACAGGGTTTTGATATTGCTTTTAATAGAGAGTGCATTTTAACAAATCTTGTTCCTTTTTTTCTTTTTGAAGGACAGCATTTCACAAGTGCTAAATATTTACTTGTAGAGTAGCTGTACTGTAAGACTGTTTAAAGCATAAGTGTCAAGCAGGGAAGCCAGAGAGGGAGAGCAGGGGTATAAGATACTAACTTGCCTGCATTAACCTAGAAGAGAGCATCTTAATCCTACACTGGCATAGCAGGATTTTTAATCTCTTAAATCCATTAAATAAACTCACTCCCTCTCTTTTCTACCCTCCCTCCAATCACACAGAGAAAGGCTCATTACAGCAAGCTGCCTTCACAGTCGATATCCTCCCATAGCTCCTCTATGCCAGCAAGCTTCCTATTTCTCCCAGCCATCATGCCAACAATTTATCTCTGCTCATGAGGCAGACTAAAGCAGCACCTAAGGAGGCCCAAGGCAGCAGCACACAGCAGTATAATCAAGCACAGGAAGCACATTTGATTTGTCACGTTCACACAGAAGGAAGAGCTGAAAGAGGCTGCTCCCTGCCAGCGCTCGCTGACATGGATACTCCACAGCAAGAACCAGCTGCAGGAAAAAATGGGATTGCAGTCAGCTCAGCTGGTGCTCTCCTCTACAGACAAGGTCTCCTGGGACATTTGTCACATGCCAAACCCACCACCCCTGCCCACTAGGTGAGAGGTAAACAGGCAGCCGCCAGCCTGCCCAGGGCCAATGGCAACCCGCGCCCAGTCACCCCACCGCCCGCTGCCCTCGCAGCGCCTGTCACCCGCTCAGGCTGGCCAACAACGCCTTCCTGTAGCAACCTCTACTTGCTTGAAGAGCAGGGATGTATTTACTCAGATAATTTAGGTCCAGCCATTTCCTATGGACAATAAAATTAAACAAAGGACCTAAAGAATGTCAAAACATTGTGTTTTAATAGCTAGAACATACTGTGTAGCAATACACTGCTGCAGTATGGGGCATAGGAGACAATGAAATCCCAACAGGCAAAATTATATGCTTCTTAGTCTTTAAAACCAACCATACTAGGCTAAGATTTCATATTTCTACTGGAAAATCTCTAGTTTGCAGTCTGTCCTTGAAATCTGCACTGCTGCAATTAATTATTCAACCAGGCAATGGAAGAGTTGTCTAGTTCACAAAAAGTCTAACCGGTATTTGGACAAGGATTTGCTAGAGACAGCATAAAAATAGTTCAAAGGGCCCATGGTTTCACAATGTTAGCAGAAGGACAGGCTGAAGTAAGGTCACAGGTGGGGGCAGCATCAGGATGGAATCAAGTTCCATCTCTGGAAGGGCCCCAGACTCATGGAGCATTCCCCAGCCTTCCCACACTGCCCTCTCTCCCCACTGCTTCTCTTTGCTTTTATCGCATAGCCTTAGGGTACAGGGCTGCATCACCCAGATACGCAGTGCAGGGCCACTACAGAAATGCCTTTTGGCTATTTGCCCTGCATTACACAGCAGACTATGCTCAAAATCCACAACACATCAGGTTCTAGTAACAGAAGGTGGAGAAGAACTGAATATACTAAAGAGGAAACTCTTCATCTTCCCTCATCATTAAAAAAAAAATTAATCGATTACTGACTTAATAGTTAGGATTACCATGCTGTGGCTTTTTATGCCTCAAATCATGTTGACTAGCATTGCAGGCATGAAAACCACCTCTAAAGTTTTAATATACACTGATGAACAGCAAGAATAAAAAGCCATTCCAGTAAGGAAATCTTGGCTTACAAGTTAGTTTTGGGTATATCACAGACACCCCATTATGAAACTAGAAGAGGGCTATAGTGTATGTAAGGCTAAGAGCAAGCTTAGATTTTTTTCTCCTCAAGCCCCACAAGAAACACCTTTGCCTTAAAACAACAGATACTTGCTTTCCTCTCTGCATTAGTCATGTGTCCTGCACACACACACTGTATTATTTAGGAATGCAATGTAATTGGAGAGTTACTCTTTCAGAAGGCTGTGATGCCATTATAGCAAAAAAGAACTGAAGTAAACATGACCATTTCATTCACATAAGAGTCTCACTGTAGTCAAGGAGCTGCTATGGTTTCAGCCTAGGTGAAGGGGAAAAATAAAAAAAAAATAAGAGATGGACATCACCACTTTTTGTTTCCTTGACCAGTTGTTTGTAGAGCAGTCTGCAAGTTAACAGCTACATAATGATATATTTTACTGCTTAGTTCTATATTGAGGGATGACTTTTTTTATTACACTTTCTGCCTCATCAGCACAAAAAAACAAGGTTAGGACAGAGTTTTCTGTGAGACTAAGCAATTCCTAGCTCTAACACTATCTGCAGTGTTAAACGTATCAGCTCTTGTTTTCTGTATTTAAGCCAGATGCAACAGGGAGAATAAATTCACATTTTTATATCTCAACAAGAAAGGAGGTTTCAGTGACTCCCAGTGTTCTTTGATCCATCTCAGTATTTATTTGCCTCATGCTCCAATCACATCAGGCATCCAGAGGCTTTACCATGACAAAGGAAAGCCTTTAGACTGAGATATAAAGATCTTCCCAGTGGAGCTAGGTTCTGGCTTTCAGTCCTTTTCCACAAGGAAGAACCCAGCTAAGTCTGCTCACCCAAGACAAGCAAAAAAAAAAAAAAAAAAAAAAAAAAAGCCATGCTCTCTTCACAAAACTCAGGTCCTGCAATTGCTTCTCATCCAGACAGGATCTAGACCACAAGGAACAGATTCAAACTTAGCCCCAGTGCTAGAGAGGAGATGGCAAATTACTAGAAGTCACAGCTGGAGACCCAAAGGAAGAAGATCCCAGGTAAGAGAAGTACCAGTCTGTGATACTCAGGTTGCTACATGTAGCAAGAAACTTGGAGCAGGATGGACAACGTTTGAAGTTAAAAAGCACTTTTTTCCCCTCAAGACAACCAGTAGACTTTGGTTTGTTTGTAAGTTTAAAGATAATGCCAGACAGTTATGGGGAAGTGGTTTTACTAACAGGGAAAATCTGCTTTAGAGATAACTACTCATCCTGGCCACCTCCATCCACAGAAACAGCAGTTCCCAAAATCCAGCCCATGAAAGCAACCCTCTGAACTCATCTTATCAATTCGGTTAAGGAGCTCTGTACAGCCCAGACAAAGCCAGCCCTCTCTGCTCACACACACACGCACCCCTCAGCACCAAGACTCATTCTATACAGCAGAGCCAGTATCTCAAGGCAACGATCCAAGTTGGCAGGACCCTGCCGTTCTTTGCTGCTCCTACACTCGGCACACAATGGGCTATTTACAGCGGGCAGCAGCCTGCCTATTGTCTATCCATAGCCAGACATCGTTCGAGTGCAACAGAAGAGAACAGGAGAGCAGCCGTCAGCTTCTGTATAGCAAAGAAAACAACCCCAAGAACCAATGGCCTCTCTTCTTCTCCATCCTAATATTTAGATGAACAGCACACTAGCACTCCAGTGACCTGCCACAAAGGCAAGTTCACCACACCATGTGAAAGAAGTAGGTGTCTTGCAGGCAGGAGAAAGCTACAAGTTTTCTACCTCTTACTGTGAGCAAGAGGGCCCTAAGATGCCTTCACTGTGATATGCTGGAACAGGGAATCAGCCACCCAAATATCTTTGTGTTATCCTGACAGCTACTTGTGATTGCAGTTCATTGTTTTCTTACTGTTACAGGTTACACTGCACAGCTCCCACAGATCTCTGTTTTACGTAAGTCTTTCTCCACTCAGCCTTTGAAAGAGCAAGTGCAGAATCATGTTATAGCTCCTTTGAATATAAAAGTGGGTGTAACAAATAGCTTTGGCTATTAACAAGATAAATCCTTTTGTCTGAATAAAATACATAATCCTAATCTCAGAGTGCATTTACAATCAGCTTAAATTTGAGTCGGTCCAACCTGTCCCAGATACATGTTCCCACAACCCCAGGCATTCATCTGGTTGTGCAGTCACACTGGGTAGGTGATTTGGCAAACATCATTTTCCTGGATTAGTGCTGATGCTAGTTCTCAGCTAGATCACCTCTCATCTGGATGCCCAGTTATCAGTTAGCTCCCAGAAGGAAACAAGACAGCACAGCTGAGGAAAGGGATGGACATTGTAATACTACACCTTAAGCATGCAACTCCAAAAACTACATACAAGTCCTCCCAGGATTTTCTCCCCCTGCCCTGCATCAAGGCAGTAACTTGACTGAGGTCTTGCAACCACCTGGGACAGAGCCAAACTGTAACCAGCAAGGAAACCACAACCACCCTCAAGATACAGTAAAGGAGCATCGGTAATTGAGAGCTGAAGGAGAATCCTCAGTTTAAGCCTTGTAGAACGTGAATATGACAGCAAGATGTCTCCTGTGGTGCAGCCTGTCATGTCATGTATGACATAAGTCTCTCCTTAACCCCAAAGGCCATTCCTGAACAAACCAAGTACTGTTGAACTGTCTAATCCACTACTCTGTCCTCCTCATCCACCTACTTCCCCCCCTCCCAATTAAAAGACTATCTCATCTCACCTCACCCAGAATCACCTAGATCGCCCAGCCAGGCTTCACATCCGTAACTATCCTTTTAAAGCAGTAACTCACAGATTTGTTTTCCTGCAACAGTAAGGAGGGAGGAGCTAGAAAGCTGTTAGTGAGGAACCCATCCCATGCACAGATACGAATGAGCAGGTCCTTAATATTCACTTCTCTACACCTGCAACCTGTCAGCTGCTCAGCCTGGTTCTGAGCAACCACAGGGCCTCATGCAGTGGTTCAGGTTGCCTCTGCTTGTTCAGTTTCTGTTCCTGCATTTGGGACAAAGTAGGACTAGAAGGAAGCAGCCTAAAACCCAAATTCAGCTCCACCACTTCAGCCATGGCAATTTACTTCATAAACTGTAACTGAAGGAAGACTCTTGCTGCAATCTTTAAGGAAAACTACGTCTGACACTGATGTGTCAGGGCTCTGTCCTTATCTACAAGGAAAGTCACAGCCCTGTCCTCAGACATTTGGCTGCAATCCTCTTGCAATCAAATGGAACAACACCTGGATTCTTGCCTCTTAATGATGTCCCACAAGTAATCCAAGTGCACACCAATGAGGTCACTGGGGTTTATTCAAGTTCAGAAGCTGAGCCACATGACAAAAACCTGCTCAATGCTTTTTGTGCAGTGACAGTCCTTCAGCAGCACTTGGTAACTCTTCATATTAAGGAAAACCAGTAGTTCCCACTAAAACCTTTGAGACAGTAATCAATTTAAGTTTCCTTTGATCCATGCCTATACACACACAACGTGTCACTAAACAGTCTTATCCATTTCTCATCTTCAAAGGCCACAGAAGATACTTACAAATACCTGTTTTTGCAGCCTAAATTACTATCCATTAGAATTTCATCCCTACAACTCTAATCTGCAAGTACATCATGTCACCACTCTGCTAATTTAACCTCAATCCAACTACAGTTTAGATGAAAATCACCCCATGGAAGCAAATTGCTACAAACCAGCACTTTCTGGTGGCACTAACAGCTTGAGTAGATCATACCAGTGTATTCATTCTACTCCTCCCAGGAAAAAGCTACTATTCAGAAAGGCCAATACGCAACATCAAGTTAACACATGCTTCAAGTGCTCCTCTGAAACTCTGCAAGAATGAGTTTCTTACTCATACTTCTATCACCTGAAGTCTAACAGAAGGTAACCTGGGTCAGGCACACTAAGCCACATTGCATCACACTGTTTACATTCAGAAGGATGTTTTAAAAAAAGCATAACCCTTAACACTTTCAGACCAGACAGATCAGTTAGTGTTTACAAGAAACAACTGGTTCACCAAGTGACCTCCGAACCCCAACATCACAAGAAAGTATGACAAACCAAGCAAACCCTTGATCTCAGGTGTTAAGGCATCCCTGTGTTTCCTCCAAGTCAAAGATAGTAAACATTTTATTCTAGCTTTGCTAGGAAACTAATCCATCCTCACCAGGCTATTAATGCAGCCCAAGTGCAGAGGCAAAGTTTTGGAAACAAGACACACACAGTATCAAACTAAAAAGCTTAAGAGTTCTGGGTTTAAGAACAGTAATTATATAAAGAGCCCTAAGTTCTTTTCTGCAAAGAGGACATCATGCACTTCTGCTATAAGCCTTAAATGGTCCAACTAAAAAACAAAAAAAATCATTTTTCTTCTAAATCTCTAAAACCATGTAAGCTGTTTTCAGTCAGTTTTGGACAAACTACAAGTACTAGTAAGATTCAAATCCTAATCAAAAAGGAGAATTTTGCTATCATATTTTACTCTCTCTAGATTAATATCTCCCAACATGAAAGGCAGAAAGAGACAGCAGAAGCCTTGTGTTACCAAGTGTCCCTGTTTCAGGAGTCAGGCAGGATCTGCAGAAATGCAAGCCCCCCCATCTGCAGCCAGGGTTCAGCCTACCGCCTGTAAAGGTCAATGCTGTATAGCAGTGCTTCCTTCAGCCACGTGGCATTGTAAACTCCCACACAAAACCGTTTACCAATGAACAAATTGCCTCCCCTCCTATTTGTGAGGATTTCTGAGGAGTTACTGCTGGTTATATTTAACATATTAAAATATTTAGCATATCTGAACTTGTAATTTAGTACAGCAGGGAAGTAGAATGTGGCAGGCAGTCTATTCATCGGACTACCAGAAGCCAAATTTATCAAGCAATGTGTCCCCTGGGCCAGAATCTCTCTCCCTCTCTGCTGCACATTTGAAAAATTTAGTGCTATCACCCTTTTTGAGTCTACTCATTTCAATTAACTGTAGTGCCAAGACTTAGGAAAAACAAAACAGAACACAATCTCCTACTATCTTCTATTGCTCACATTAGTCAAAGTGGTGCTTTCTTGGAGGGAAAAAGAGAAAGAGAGAAGCAACCACTTATTCTTCCCCACTGGAGATCAACACACCCAGGACAAAAAGTATCTCCTCAAAAAAAAAAAACCAACCCACAAGGTATTAATTTCTAGTCAGCTACAGAGACTTTATTCAAGACACAGGAGAGTCACTTACCCAGATACGTATTTCAAAGTTGTCTTTCCTTCCATTGTGAACCACTGGTTTTGTGTTTCCACTGTTACCAACCTTGTACTTGCCCTTGAAGCAAAAGGCTACTTGGGAGTTAGCTTCTCAAGGAATGAAAACTTATTTCCAACCTTGTTAGCCAATCTGTAGTTGTAAACCAGCATCTACCAAATTTAGAAGCTGCCTTTTTGATTCATTATAATCATGCAGTCCTTAGAATAGGCTAAGGCCATTTGCTCAAGACCTTGAATACAGTACACTACACACAACAGTTATTTGTAGTTACAAGCTCTAGATTTTCCCTATCAGCTATCCTCAGACATTTTCATATTCCAATACAAGCAAGCTAGGTATCCTTGGACTTTAAAGAATCAGATAGTAACAGTACGATTCCATGAAGAACTTTGTATTTCAGTTTTTGTACTATTAAGACTGCTATTGTTGTAAGAAGAAAATAAAAGTATTTTTAGTAAACTAAAGCCACCTTAAACTTAGAATTTCTTGATCCAAGAAATCTGATCCAGATCTCTTGAGCCAAGAAATCTCAGCTCCTAAGTTTGAAAGCATGTTCCAAAGCAGAGAGGCAAATACAAACACTTCTGAGCAGGCTCAAGACAATGAAGGGTTCCCTGTAAAGCAACATGGATGAAAAAAAACCAACTGCTAACACCACATGGAGTAGCTCTGCTGTCCCAGTATAGATACAGAACCATGGAGTTCTGATAGCAGTTTCTTTAGATGTCACTCTTTCCTATCACAGGACACAACTATCATTCTCAGACTCTAACCCAAGCATACATTTAGATGGGTTACTAGGTCTACAAAGGTGTCTGTAATACCCCAGACAGTTCACAGACATGCCCTTCAGAAATTCAGAAGGTTTCAAGTGTTGCAATTCCTGTTCAACAGGAACAAGAAATGTATGCACCGTGTAGCCAGGCTAAATCGCTGTGCTGTAGCACCAAGAGTCCTACCCAACAGCAGAGAGGAGGCCTGCAAAGTCAAAGTCACTCAGCCTTCCATTTTAGGCCAGTTTGCCTCACGCCACATTTCCATACGTGCTCTCAACTGCTTAAAAGAGAAAAAAAAAAAATAAAGAAGCTGCTCCAAGTAGATGCTGTATTTATGCCCCTAAGAGCAACCTACTTGAAGACAAGGTCCAGCAAACAAGCATTAAACCCCCGGGGTAACACCCGGCACTGCTGCGCGGCAGGGCTCCGCTTCTCCGGGAGAGGCCGGCTGGGGCGACCACCCCGCGGCCCGAGTGTTTACGCGGCTGGGCTGGGCCGAGCCGGGGGAGAGGGCAGTGCCGGAGCCGGAACAATGCCCCGCCAGCTGGGGCTGCCGTGGCTCTGAGGGGAGGCCGGAGACAGCCGGCTACGCTTTCCTGACGGCTTTCGTACCGAGGGGAAGCCAAGCCGGCTCCCGGGGACGCTGATCGCACCGCGGGGCGGCAGGGAACACCACACAGCCCCCAAGGGGCAGCCCGAGGAGATCGGCGGCGAGACCTCCCCGCTGGCACCCACCGCCCCTTAGCGCCAGCCGCCCGGCCCCGCAGGTGACAGCGGCCACGCAGGCCGCTCCAGCCCCGCCGCGAAGGGCCGGGCTCCGACGGCCACGGCAGGCCCCAGCGGAGCCAGCCCGCCTCAGCAGCGGCCAAGCAGGCTGCGGCCAGCGAGTCCCTGACAGCCCCCGGCCCCGCGCCGGTGGCAGCGCCGCCCGCCCCTCAGCACGGCCGGGCCCGCGGCCCCGTCTCCCGCCCCCGGGCAGCTGCGGCACCCCCGAGCCCCGCTCACCTCACGGCTACAGCGGCGGCAACAACGACCACGGCTGTACGCGGCTCCCCCGGCGCCGCCCTATTTAAGCCGAGCACGGCGGGAGCTGGTGTGCGTGTGCCGAGCCCGCCTCCCCTGTCCGCACCGCCCGCCGGGCGCTAGGGCCCCGCCCCGCCGGCCGACCTCCCTCCAGCGGCCTGTCGCCTCACGGCCTGTCGCCTGCAGCCTCCTGCCGCCTGCACCGGCCCGCCGCCCGGGATGGTCTCAGTGGCATCGCTCGGTGTCTCGAGCTGCCGGTCTGCGGGTGCTACAGTAATTCGTACAAACCCCCGGTGGGGGCGGGGGAAGTACCGTACGTGCGGGCAGAAATTACAGGGAAAGCGCAAGCGAGGGAGGAGAGCACAGGTGCTGGGGGCTGCATGGCTTTATCCCTCATAGACCTGAGATGACAGCTTGCAAGGGAAGTTTTTCTTAACCTGCACCCGGTGTACATAGGCTAGAAGGACTTATGTATGGACGCATTGGAAGGGGACGATGACTGCGCTGCAGTCCAAGGAGCAGTCTGTTCACCCCCACTACATTAACTTTGTGAGGGGGCTGCGGGTTGAGGTGCATCCCGGTGAGGCAGAGGCACCTGGGGCCCTGTCTGCCACCTCTGACGGCGATCACAACTGGCCTTGGTTTGGCCGCGTGCTCCATCAGTCCGTTTGACCTGTAAATCATCAACCCACATCTCAAAGTCCCACTGTGTTGCACACTCTGCATTGCCATAGTTGTCTGCTCTGTTTCATGGGTATTATTTGGGTTTTTCTAAGTGTGTGTGTGTGTTAAGACTATACACATTCACATATATATATATATAATATTTTGTAAATTATTAGAGGTACTTTTCTTTTACCTAAAGGCAACTGCTGTTTCTTGATGCCTCAGTTTATACTGGAGTATACCAGGCATAGGACTTCCTGCAAAGTAGAGTTTTTAACAAATGAACAAGCCCACAAAGGAGGTGTGCACTTGTGAAGCTGCTGATAGTGCCCACTTAACTGTGCCTGGGTTCAATTGTGGAGGGGCTCAGAAATGCAAAGTCAATTCCTTTCTCAGGAAAGGAAGTGGAAGCACATAAGCCAGGAGTGCATCTGAGTGACTGCAGCCACTAAAATCCACACCACTAAAGCTAGTCTGAATAAAGCCTTAGAACAGGCAGCATGGACATCAGCTGCTCTGCCAGGGCTGGACTCTGCTGCTTTCTTCCTATTGCACCACACTTCATACTCATGTAGGCACAGCCAGACTCTGCCAAGGGATTTTTGCATTACAGCCAGGGTTTTGGATGAAGGAACCAAGTGATGTAGTAATACACCACCTCAGGCACTTTTGACTACATGTTTTGTCTTGAATGCGTCTAGCTTCCATCTGCCAACCACCAAAACACATCACAATTTTATCTACTATGCTAATTAATCCTTCTTTATCACATCTTTCTCCACATCTGGGTTTCTAAAGGTCATCAACCACATGTTTTAGCCTTCTCACAGAAACTTGTATAAACTGATTTTCTCTTGTTTCTCACTAGAAAGAATGTTTCTGAAAAGTCTCTCTCTCTTGTACATACCTTTTCATGAATCCTGTCATCAACGTGAAACTGCAAAACTCCCAGCTATGCAATATTTAAATAAGTATCTCACCAATGCCAGGTATCACCTCTCTACTCCTACTTGACACTCACCAGATTATACATCCAGGGACTACATTATTCTCTGAAATTGGCTTTTTTCCAGATGATCAGAAAAGAGTGGGACCCAATCTCAACCAAACTACTTAGAAAAACATATATAGAGAACAGGGAAGGAGGAAGTGTGCATAAACAAAATCTACAATGACAGTATTGGAATGCCGTATACAGAGGAGCTAAGGAACCTGGATCCCGGAGATCAGCATGGGCTAAGACCTTTCAACAACTACATTTGCATTTTAAATTACATTTCGTAGAATCATTGAGTGGTTTGGGTTGGAAGGGACCTTTAAGGGTCACCTAGTCCAACCCCCCTGCAGTGAGCAGGGACACTTTCAACCAGATCAGGTTGCTCAGAGTCCCATCCAGCCTGACCTTGAATGTTTCCAGGGATGGGGCTTCTACCACCTCTGGGCAACCTGTTCCAGAGTTTCACCACCTTCAGTGTAAAAAATTTCTTCTTTATATCTAGTCTGAATCTACCCTCATTTAGTTTAAAACCATTACCCCTTGTCCTATCACTACAGGCCTTGCTAAAATGTCTGTCCCCATCTTTCTTTTAGGCCCCCTTTTAAGTATTGAAATGCCTATAAGAAGACTTATCTGAGATGTCACCAATTCTTTTTATCACTGTACAGGACATACAGGCTCTAAACCAATTTCACTAGGGAAATCTGCTCTCGTTAAGTACATCAGATAAGCCAAATAAGTAAATAAAGAGATACAAAAGGAGATTCTAGCTTTCTTGCTTAAAGGAAATTCCATGTATTCCAGGCTGTGCCAATTGCCTTTTGTCCTTTCACTGGGTGCAGTTGAGAAGAGTCTGCTTCTGTCTCCCTCCCACCCCCCAAAATAGGTATTTATACACACCAACAAGATCCTCCCTACCCTCAAGCTTTCCCTTCTTGAGGCTGAACAATCCCAGCTTGCTCAGCCTCCTCTCCTATCACAAAAGCTCCAGTCTCTTTACCAAATTCATGGCCCTTCACTGGCCTGGCTCCAGCATGTTCCTGTCTCCCTTGTACTGGGGAACCCAGACTGGATGTAGCTCTCCAGGTGTGGCCTCACCAGTGCTGAGTAGCAGAGAAGGATCACCTCTGCTTGATTTCCTGCACACAGGAATGGACCACTGTTGAGCCCAAAGAAGGTGATTTCCATTTCAGCAATGTATAACTATTAAAGAATTTTAATTTGCTTTTCCCAATAATATTGATATTGAAGTACTGTTCTTATATACATTTATTGGCTATCACTGACAATGGAAATTAAGCATCTGCCAGAAAAAAAAATCGCTTAGCTATGTTGTTTTTATTTTGATTTACAGGGCATGCACATCAGTCAACTGAATCGGGTTATCCCAAGCGCACCATTTGAAAGCCATCCCAAGAGTATAATTTTTATACAAAACAGACTGCCTAGTCTTCTACCATACTGTATCTGCATCTGCTAACACTTGCGTGGAATCTCAAGAGAAGAAAAACAGAAAAATGTTATGTAAATAAGCAGTCCAAAGTGTCTAGCATATATTGCAATTAAAAACATGAGCTACCAGGTCTGTGGAGCACACACAGTTACTTTTGTCTTGCCAACCCTCTTCCTAGTGGGAAATGGAATAATGTTCGTTTGGCATTTGTAACTGTTTCATACACTCAAGAAAGGGAATATAAATCCTGATAGGAAATGCTGGGGAGCAGGAGGGGGAGTGGGGTCACCCCATAGCAGCGAGTGAGCAAGGAGCAGAGCGTGACTCTGGCAGAGGCAATGCTCTCACCTGAGGAGCAGCCCCAGGGCACCTGTGTAGGTGACACTGACCAGTTCTGCTGACAGCCCCTGGCAAACTGAGATAACCAGTCATGGCTGGAGTCTACACAGAGACCCAGTGGGCAGCAGCAGGACCCAATGCCAGGACTGAAGACAAAGCTGGGACACATGTCTAGGGCTCATCCAGGAGACAGGGCTGGTTCATTGAGGACAGCTGAATCTTGTTATTTCTACGCCATTGTTTTTTTCCAGGTCTATGTCATTATATGGGTGCATTTTCATCTAAAAACCAATGCATCATATTGGGCACAACAACAAATATCCCAAGGGTAAGAGTCTTTCAGAAGTAAGAAACTCTATTCTAGGTCAGAGAGAAAAGTATATTTGGGGGGATTCCCGAAGACCACAGTCATCTGTCTTCCTTACACATGAATGAACACAAACTCAAACATACTGATGTCATGAATGAGCTGTACTGCCAGATGAAGGTCTGTGCAGGGCCAGTCTAAACTGTGCTTTGGTCACACTCGCGATGTGATCTTAAATAGTTCTTCAAATTAGAAAGACAGAAGTAAGAAAGTCATGAATGTAATGAGTTCCATGAAATACAGGTCTTCTGAATATTGAGATACTCAGCCAGGAAAATAGAATGTTTACAAAATCCTCTGTATAAAAGCACAAAAAACAAACCAAAATGAAACAAAAACCAACAAACCCCAAACATTTGCAAAACTTCTACTGCATCCCAGAAAAAAGACTTGATATACACATACGTTCATACATACACACATACATAGAGAGAGGTTTTTCAGAAAAAGAAAAGAAACAAAACTAGAAAGCCAACTTAGATAGCAACTACATGGTTTTTAAACATGCAATGACTTTGTTGGGTGTTGAGGATTTTGTAGGCTATGCCTACTATTCCTTCCACTTTCTGTTACTGTGTCTGTTTATCAAGTATTTCTTCTCCTGCTCCCTACCCCCTTGAAGATAAAATACATGGCTTATGGTTTGGGGTCTTCTGATGACCAGCAGCTGTATCAACTGACAGAGTCCCTATTTAGTTGACACTCAGCACACAGGAACTGCCCTTACCACAGCACTGGGGTGTCAGTTTGAACCCCAGAAGATACAAAGGAGATGAGAGTCCTATGGAAATAGTATTCCGTTCAGTAAAAAGAAGACAACCTGGTCATAACTGATTCAGCTTGCTTATGTCAGGCTAACAAGAATGTTATTCCTCAAATGACAGGGTACCTATGTAATGGCACAGGACTGGAAAAGCCAGCATAAAGCAACAGCAGATTAAATCGTGCTAAAGCCAGTTAATTTGCCACCAGTCCTTTTTCTTTCTCTGAACTTTGGTTCACAGGCTGCATTTCCTCCCTTCCTCCTCCAAGCTGTACATGTGCGCAAGTTCACTAGCAAGTTTACTACTTGCTTTGTCCAAACAATCAACATGAAGCTTATAAAATTTGAGAGTTATTTAAGTAAAACCACAATCATAAGAAGGATGTTCTGCTGTTTGTTTCTGCCAGCACAATACAAACAAGCCAACCATGCCCATTTGTTCACTTTTCCTCTCGTAAAATATTTTCCCCAATCACTTCTCCTTTGCATATCTATGCTTTGGAGAAGGGTCAAAGGCTTCACACAAAAAAGATTAAAGTTCACATTCTTTACTTTTAAAATCTACTTGAGAACAGAAGCTGCAATGTATAAAGCTACACTACAGAAATACATGAACTGACAATAAAGTTCTGTTTGCTTAACTGAATATTAAGTAAAATATTACACAGAGATAATCAGAGCAAGAAAGCTCAGAAGTTAAATATTTATTATGCTTAAACGCCAATTAAGAAACAAATTGTCTGTGTAAGAAATAAAATACCATCTCTTCGGCTGGAACATACCCTGAGGACAATCTTTTCTGGCTGACAAAAGGAGTGACTTGTTTTATTTGCTAGTTTACAGTTCACCAGCACGTTTAACACAAAACTGAAGAGCAGAGCCCCAAGTAGTGCCAGACTTCAGTATATTGAACGTCCCTCGCCAGCAATGACCTCCAAACGCACAGCATGTTTTCACATTCTTCACATACCCACACCTCCTTGCAACTATTTCAGTGAATACTGATGCACAAGCACAAGTTCAGCCCTGGGAGCAGGCCAGATGTCACAACAAAGAACATTTGCTTTTAAAGTTTTCTCAAGTTGAGCCTGCTCACTTCCCCAAACCTGCCAGCTAACTAGTGTGTTCCACCACTGCAAGGATTCATTTGGGCTCCTCCAACTCAATGTTAGTGCCTACAGGGGCCAGAAAGGGAACACAGAAAGAATTAATGAGGACCAAGCCCTTTCCAAAAGCCAAAGAGCTTGTACACAGTGATTATGATGCTCTGATTTTAAATTAGTGCCTAGCATTCAAAAAAGCCTCAACAAACCTTATTTCTTACAAAACACATCTGCATACTGGAACATGTACATCAGTTCTGTCATTTGCATTTTCATATAACACCTATGTCACAATGCTTAAACCACGTGTGTGAACAGAACTCTGCTTTTGAAAGCACAGCCCCACACCTCACTTGCCCGAGTCCATGAAGTGCCAAACAAGGTGAGCCTGCATATGCAGTCCAAAATGAGATGGCTGAGCGGGCCTTGGAGGTTATTAGCTGTCTAGCTTCAACAGAGGGCAAAGATCCACAGGAGCCACTCGTGTAAGAAGCCACCAAGCATAAAAAGAGGCTGAAGCACAGGCTTCTGGAAAAACTTTGATTCCCATGTGTGGCAAGCCCTGTGCCACCCCTTGGCTCTAGTGGGAAAGGGGGACTAAGTGCAGGGAGCTCAGGTTGGCAGCCAGAGTAGCTCAGGCTTTCGTTAACGCTCCTTCTACAAAACTACAAGGCTACAAAACTGAGGTTGCACACTCCTTCACGCTTCGCTGCAAGGCTGTGTTTAGGCAGGGTGAGAGCTGGAGCCAACACACAGGTTAATGCTGTGGGGAAGACGAGCCATGGGAATATTTTTAATAAAAGGCTTGCAGGATGTGGATAAGATCAGCATGGCCAACATACACCCCATTAAAGTATTCCACAACAGGGTATGTCAGTAAACTTCATCTTCATTTGGGATAAAAGCCAATCCAGGGATTAAAAGAGCAACCTGTCAAGGCTCTTCGTCATAAATAGCCTGTATTGTCTCTGAAAATGGGTGGAAACAATTCCACCCTGTGCACTGGGCTGGTGTGATTCACTGAGCTGTGCTGCAGAGGAAAACAAATAAGTCTGGCTTGTGAGAAACAAACCTACCTACGCAAACGCCCAGTTATAGGAAACAGACATGAAAAACAGGCTAAATATGTCTCTCCTCGGTAAAATGGTGTTAATAAATGGAAAATAAGCATTGTTTGGCTGTGTCTGTATTATCAGGAACCACCTTTAATCAAATTACACACTGAGCATATATCCAGTTGTCTACACAAAAGAGCTACTGAGTATTGGCACCATTTCTCTGTCAGTGAGCACTCTGCCATAGTGCATGGACCCAAGCAAGCTTTAGAGAACAGGGTCATTCTTGGAAATGGAGTTTCCCTATCCTATTCCTGAACAGCACAAGCCAATCAAGCCATCACTTCTGACCTGGTGCTTCGCAAGCATGTCCCACTGCCATGCCTATGACACCTACAACCCCAACTACCCACCATGGAGACCTCGTCTTCCCTGGCTCCAGACATGTCTTACCAGCAGTGCCACTCTCCATCACCTCATGCAGCACGGCAGCACAGCTGGTGCAGAGGTATCCCTGGTATGGGATGCAGGAGCCTCTACCCCACACAGGAGCACATTTGTCCTTGCAAGCTGTCCTCCCCTCGCCAGTGTCCAAGCTCCTGCCCAGAGACATGTGTGAGGCTTCCTTTCTCCTACCCTAGACAAGACAGGAGGTTGCACACCAGCGGTCTCTACTGAGGAGTGACTCAGTGGAGAGACAATGTACAACCTCTTGTTTTGTGGGAGGGGCTTGTGAACATGTCTAGGGATATTTTAACGGTCTAAGTTTATTCTCTATTTTGTTTTCTTGTATTTTAAGATGCAAACCTCCTAGAGTCAGTTACATCCAATACTTTTCAAAGCAATGAGTAGGCATTTGTCTTTGAAAAGTTATCTTTTACTATGCATCCTGGTAATTAAACTCCTATTCCTTATACAGAGATGGGGCTGTAGGAATATTTGAGTACTACTTCATGTAACAAACTGCTTAATGATATTAAGCATTATTACTCAAAGTACTTAACTTCAATTTTATGTAAGATTCATGGGCACCTACATATTGGTACTTTAGAAAACTGATTTTCCTAAATCTGTCTAAAAATATCTAGCAGCAACAAACTTTTACTAGAGACAAAACCCCCATAATTTTCTCTATCTCAAAAAGAAATACATTAAGTTCCTTCCTTATATTTTTCTGCTATGAAACAGTGGCAGATCCTGTTGCAATGTTGTTTAACCTCTGTGTGGTAATATAAATTTTATATGACTACTTCCTTTCTGAGGCTTTAATCACTACCAGATTAAGAGATCACTCAGATTAAAAGATCTGAGTCTTTTAATATCTATCATAGATTTGGAATATATAAAGTACATGGAGGCCCTAAAATGAAGTACAATGGCTCTCACAGCATATTACAGAACACACAGACAGGTTCCTGCTGGCTGCAAGTGCAGCCCACCAGGAGACCACGCAGACCAGCACCGGCCAGCTTCTGCCTGGAGCAACACATAGGTACCTCAAAATCCTAAACATACTAATTTTTTGCATTGCTTTTATGATACCCAGGTCTTTTTGCTGCAAGCATCAATAAGGATGATGGTCCTTGCCTCTTTCAAACTTAATGCTATCAATTAAGGAAACAGAACTAGAGCATCTAGATGGGCTAGTAGGTCCTGGATGCCACCAAACAATCCAGTACAGTGACTGCTTCTCAGTGTCTAGGACTTGTTCTCAACAAAACCATATAGCACCTTTGAAAACAAGTGACCAGCCTGAATTTTGATATATAGCCAAAACACCTCAATTATTTTATTTCAAGATTTATAGATATTTTACAGCTTATTTTCCTATTTGATACTGTATTCATTATTTGTATTTTGAAGCTAATTAAGATTATAAAGATGTTTAAAGATAAATCATATGACTGATCAATTTGAAAGAGCAATTTTAACCTACAGTCCCTGCAATAGCAGCCAGCACTGCCTGGAGTATCTGGTGGTGGCAGAAGCCCTGCTGGGTGCAGACACTTGGAAGGCCAGCAGGCAGGGGCTCTTAACAGCGGTGACAACGCGTGAAGCCCAGGGTTCTTGTGGCAGTCACAAGTGTTTTGTACACTCGAAAGCAGACAGCTCTGCCAGGGTGCTCCACTGTCCTCTTGGGCTCTGCTTCTCCCCGGGGAGGTCAGTGCTTGCTCTTGCTGGCTGACATGGGTGGCTTTGGTGTAAAAAGGGAAAGAGGTGGCAATGCTCATGCCAAGGTCATGAAGGAGTCCTGCCACCCAACTGCCTGGCACCTTGGTGGCCAGGGAACCAACACAGCACTCACGTTCTCATCCCATATGCATGGCAGTGGGTACTGCTGCAGTTACACTGGCAATTTCCATTAGATGAGGATTTGCTGACAGAACTTCAAATAAACCACACATTTAAGGCAGATATACACATATATTTAAATCTTTATTTGCCTGAAGTGACTGTGGAGAATGAGGGCCCAGGGGTATTAGTGTGGAGCACTAATTTTTTTAGTATTTTTTGTATTTAGTATTTTTTTAGTATTTTAATGTATTTTTTTTAGTACATTAAAAAAAAAAGGGCAAGATTAAAATAGACTTGCAGCTGAAATTACTAAGGGTTGAAACATATGATTTGGCACAAATCATTGAGGAATGCAGCAGATAGCAGTTTGGCTTGACTGAGTTAATGACAAGCTGAAAATTGTGTAATAAGCCCAGACAAGGAATATTTTCCTTACTCCTTTTTGCATTTAGGTTATGAACTGCACACCTACAAGGTTCAATACAGATTCTGCTCTTTTCATTAAACCCACGGTGTCTTAGAGTGCAACCACAAACATCCCAATTGTTTAGCAAATCTCAAATGTGCTAAAAAGTTCAGCATCCTATACATCCCCTTCAGGTTTTGATATATATAAAAAAAAAAGCAAATGTGCAAGTTGCATCGTCTCTTTCACGTTACAAGAGTGAGAATGCAAACTTCCCTCTGCTCTGTTTGACTGACACACCTGAACAGGCAATATAAAGCAGAGGTAACCTTTAGATAACAGTTAGAGTTATCTAACTGTTATCTAACTATCTATCTGGTAACAAATCAGAATTTTAAATTATCTGTTAACAAAAATAAAGGAGAAAAATCCAAGAGCTAATAATCTTTCCAAAAAATGGGATAATATTTCTCCCCCCATGGCAACTGCTCTGTCCTCTGTAATGGCACAGTCCTGCTCTGCCTTCAGCTGGCATACGACTCCTTGGCCGTACCCTGCTGCTGAGCATGCCTGATCCCCATGTTCTGTACCTCCTTTGGAAATAAAGTAGTGTTACACCAGGTGCATCCTGCAGCAAGTCCCTCTTATTATGCACAAACTCATCTTGAACTGTCGGTGGTAACTGATGAAGCTGAAAGATATATTTTAGCTTTGTAAAAATATGAGTTCATTCATTTTCCTTCAATACACTCCATATTCTCTTTTTTCCATTCAAAGCCTTGAAGAATGCAACTTCTTTTGTTATCTACCCCACTAAGCACAGAAAAAAACCCTTTCAAAGCCCAGGCTATAAACCCTGGAGCAACCACCTTCACAAACTATGATGAGTTATCAGAGATCTCGCTTGAACAGGGATGAAAGGACCTTTATCACATTCCCAGAAAGTGGTGGAGGGCATGGCTTTGCCCCATGCAGGAGTTTTCCTCCTCATGAGAAGATGGTCTAGCCTTGCCTAGAATGCCACAAAAGTGTGTCAGCATGCAGCAGCATTGTGCAGTCATTCAGAACATAAATTAAAAGCTACAGCATCTGAAACTTCAGGAAAATCTAAAGCACGGCAACAAATGTTTCCTGAAATTTGTTATCACCTACTGTAGCCCAGGGTGGCGAATCAGGAGGACATTTCTGACAGGTTAATTTCGTAAGAATTGTGCAATGGAAATACAAAGGGTGGGGGGAATGCAGAGATCATCTTTAACCTTTTTCAAGTAGTTGAAACTGGCCATATACAGTAATGGTCTCCTCACTATAGGAACTAACAAGCCAGCATTCAATTTTTAGCAGTCCTTTAGCTTGATTACATATGCACATGAACACTGAGGCCAGCTAATAGCCTCATTCAGCTTCTTCTGGAGTTGATGAAAATCTTTCCCCTAGCTTCAACAGAATCTAGATTAGGATATTAATAATTCACAGCAGGTGCAGTGTACTGCGTAGAAGATCTACTGCTACTTAGTTAGTTTTTATCTAAAATAAGATAGTACTGGTTTTCCATATTCATATCTACCTTGGTACATTCAGATTTTAAATGCACATACGTGTATGTCTTAAAATGCAAGTTCTCCAGCAAGTAAAATTTCCCTTCAGCATCCATAAAGGATTCCCACACAGTACCAAAGCAAATGGGTTTGACCAAAGTGTCTCTGACAATTTAGAAACTTCAAGTATCTAAACTCTTCATGATATTAAAAAAAAAATTCTCAAGAAAGAACCACTCCTGAGCTTTCCCTCTGCTAGAGCAAGTGGCACATTGGCAGAGCAGCAGCACCCTCCCACCAAGCAGGGACTTCTCTTCAAGACATGCAACTACTAATTCTGATTAGAAAAAGAGCAGTCTAAATCTTGGTATGTTTTTTTGGAAGGAGGGCCTTGTTTTTTATTTATTTGAGACCACAACTGTAAAAGTAATTAATTAATTAACCTTAAGAAATAAAAATATTAAAAAAATATTAAACAAAGGTCAAAAATACTCTTTCAAATTTATAGGAAGCTACTTGTATCTTTCAGACAACATTCCAACCTTAAGATTTATGTAATTATTTTTGTACATTGATATTCTTTACAAATTACTCCCAGTCCAACAGCAATGGGTTCATTTTTGGTGCTGCAGGACTCTCAGGTTAGCCTGACTCTCTCAGCCCTACTGCCACTGAAACCCAAGAAAAGATTCCCCTAGCTTTCCACATGGTAAGGTCTGGTAAAAAGAAGTCCATCTTCTTTTTATGATTAATGTTTCCTCTTTGAACCAGCAACTCCAAATCCAGACCTAAATCCCTAATAAATACATTTTATAACAAGAGTTCCTTCTTCTTCCTCCGATACCCTTGCTCAGCTCAACGTACTTGCTCCTTCTTTCAGCAACTTTCTGGCACAAAAGTGTTCCAGTTTCTCAGTTAGGGAAAGTGCGAGGGTTTTTTATAAAACCCTGTATTAGGAATCTTTTTTCCTTGCAAAGTGGGAAGAGGGCCAAGAGCGAGAAGATGTGGTCAGTGGGGAAAACCAGGGGAGATTTGCAGCCCTGTTAGTTTCCCCTTTCTTCCCCAGGAGCCACATTTCTGTCCTGCTTCCTTCCACACAGAAAAACTGATTCTTTTCCAAAGCAAGCAAACAAATAGATTTTATTTCAGTCCTTTGGGTCATAGAAAAGCACTTTCTTGGGAGAGATTAGTCAGGATTAGTAATTCTCTTTCCTGTTTGCAAATATTAGAAGTAGGCCTAGAACTCATACGCTGTGTTTCAGGATGGTTATGAAACATTCATTTTCAGCATGATGCTATCTTGTAGACTTTCATTTTCCTTTATCTGTTTTATTCATACACAGTTTGTATGCTTACATTTGAAGTAGATTTATTCAGAAAACGACGTGTATTTAATAATACTAGACTTGCTACAAATTTCATAAGTGACAAGAATATTTGGGTTGAGTGGAAAGAAAAAAAAATGTTGAACCAATGTCCAGGTTTGTCAAGGGACCAACAAAGGGGGGAATATTCTTGTTTATATGTACAGCACCTGAAAGTACATAGTGCAAATGAAATTCTGAAAGATTACAGAGAGGTGTTTAATCAAAAGATCGCTGCACAACTGAGAATCATGCAATCAGTATCTTACCTTGACTGAACAGGCTTGCGAATAAGTACAGGATGCAGTGACTACATATCTTATCAGTATTCTAACATCATAACTAAAGCACCAGGCATCTAATGGTACAACCATCTTGAATTTCATCAGGCTACTTATCCTGATAATATCCCGAGTGCTTTTCAGGTAAAGTCAACAGCAACAGCAAAATCTTTGGATTGTTGATAGGAAGAAGATATTGTCAGGGTAAACACATTACTTGATGGAAATTTGTTTTAATATCTTAATCATTACTTCCTAACTTGTTTTTTGTTCCAGTGAGAGTCTGTGCATTGACAGTCTGCATGCTGTTGTCACACCACAGCCGCACGTTCCAGCAGGAGCCTTTTCCTCCACCACACTGCTACCCCAGCGCAGTTATTCCACACCTCCCACACCAGGACAATGGGCTAGTCTTGGCATCAACATTTATTCTATAGCATTAGAAATTATCAATCTTACACAGGTTGCATATCACATTGGTAAACTGTGGACCAAGTTGAAAGATGCAGCGTTTAAAACAACAGTTATCTGAGACTTCTCTAGGGGACTATGGTATGTAACTAGTAACAGGGTTCAGCTGACACACACACTACTGGGTAATCCAAATCCCAGACTGAATAAAAAGAGCAAGCCAGCAAGGACTTCTGAGACCAATATCACCAGGTTACTTAAATCCATCCAGGTACTCCACTTCTCCCTCTGCAGCAGGATCCCCCAGAGAGCTAGTATCACGTCTGGACTGGGAATTACCACAAATTTGGCTCTCAGGAGCATGGCTGTGAGCCAGGAGAGATAAATCAGAAATGAAAACCTTCATGAGCAGCTGCTGGGTTAAGCAAGGTTATAAAGAAAGAAAATCAAGGACCTTTCTGCAAGCTAGGGGAAAATAATCATTCTCATGGCAAAGCCTCCATCCTATGCCTTGAGTGCAAAACCCTGACCCAGCAAAGCCTTCCAGAAACTCTCCATTCAGTTTGCCCAAGCCCTGCAGGCAGCTCACATGCATCCTCACATGGTACAGCAAAACAAAAGCAGCATAGGTATAAAATGACTAAAAATCACCCAAATGAGTAAGTGCTACAGAGACATCTCTATGCCAGTGCTCTTAGTGGTACAAGATGATTAGATAATTGGCAAGATTAGCTCAGAGCTGACACTCTATTTAAATAGACAAACGAGTCCAGATGGCTTTGAATAGCTGATTATCCGGCATCGTTGCGTAGAACAAGCATGACCTGAGAAGTGCAATGAACGCAGTTCCCTCTCTGCAGTCACTAGGAGCTAGAGAGGCTCAGCCTGCAGTGGCCATTTATCTCCTTGTCACAGCAGAACACAGCATGTTGCAGCTCTTCAGACAGTCCCTGTGCCCCAGACCATGCTTCAGCTTTATTCTCCTCCAATACGGCAGATCCAAGACCCCACATAGCAGGCTGTGCAGAACTGAGCATGGATCACCTGCAAGGGAACAGCAGCAGAGGAGCAATAAGCAAAGACTTGCTTTTGCTTTGAGTTCCAAGCCAGCACCACTGCACAAGCACAGAGGGCTGTTCACTATCATTTGTGGCCATCAGAAGATGGGAAGTTGGTTAATGCCATCCCTACCATCCTGCAGGAAGGGAAAAGCAGAGGTGTCTCCAACTCCAGCAAATTCTTCCAACATTGTCTACCCTCTGCAGCATCCTACACCTTGCAGTGCCTTCTGGCACAGTCAAGTGCCAAATACTGTATGTCAGTGCAGTTGACCACTCTCCAGTTCCTTCAAGAAAGCATGCAGTTTTCTCCTCAAAAAGCTTGCAAACATTTTTTATGAGAATACAGACTAAACTTGTCCTTTAAACTTTAAGTTCTAGAAGAATAGAATGATGGAATCATAGAATGATTAGAGCTGGAAGGGACCTAAAAGATCATCTAGTTCCAACCCCCCTGCCATCAGCAGGGACACCTTCCACTAGACCAGGTTGCTCAAAGCCTCATCCAGCCTGGCCTTAAACACTTCCAGGGAGGGGGCAGCCACAGCTTCTCTGGGCAACCTGTTCCAGTGTCTCACCACCCTCACAGGAAAGAATTCCTTCCTAATATCCAATCTAAACCTGCCCTCTTCCAGTTTAAAGCCTTTTCCCCTTGTTCTGTCATTAACTGCCCTTGTGAAAAGTCCCTCCCCAGCTTTCCTGTAGGCCCCTTCAGGTACTAGAAGGCTGCTATAGGATCTCCCCGGAGCCTTCTCTTCTCCAGACTGAACAGCCCCAACTCTCTCAGCCTGTCCTCACAGGAGAGGTGCTCCAGCCCTCAGATCATCCTCGTGGCCTCCTCTGGACTCGTTCCAACTGGTCCATGTCTTTCTTGTGTTGGGGGCTCCAGAACTGGACGCAGCACTCCAGGTGGGGCCTTATGAGAGCAGAGTAGAGGGAGAGAGTCACGTCCCTCGACCTGCTGGCCACGCTTCTCTTGATGCAGCCCAGGATACGGTTATTGGCCTTGTGGGCTGCAAGTGCACATTGCCAGCTCATGGTGAACTTCTCGTCCACCACCACTCCCAGGTCCTTCTCTTCAGAGCTGACCTCAAGCCACTCATTGCCCAGCCTGTACTTGTGCTTGGGGTTGCCCTGACCCAGATGCAGGACCTTGCATTTGGCCTTGTTGAACTTCATGAGGTTGGCACAGGCCCACCTCTCAAGCCTGTCAAGGTCCCTCTGGATGGCATCCTGTCCCTCCAGTGTGTCAACTGCACCACACAGCTTGGTGTTATCAGCAAACTTGCTGAAGGTGCACTCAATCCCACTGTCCATGTCTCTGACAAAGATGTTGAAGAGCACCAAGACCCAATACCAACCCTTGAGGGACAATTAAAAAAAAAGGAAATTAGGATCAGTAGTTGTTCTTTACAGAAATCCTTTCTTCTACATAGTCAGTTGAGCCCAAAGTGAAGCCCAGTCACCTCCAAAGACAGATGTAATCACACTGACCCTTTGCAGTAACAGGCTACTCTTCCCTAATCCCCTACCCAGCTTCACTTACACAGCAACTTCATTTTTGAAACCTCATACATGCACAAGCATGCCATGCTGCTTGCACACATCACCTGTCAAAAGACCAAGTATTTGAGTGTTATTTTGCTGGAAATGCTGTAATATTAGCTCATCTGAATATTTGTATTTTGCTCTCTTATTTTCCTTACATCTGTTAGTGGAAGGTCACATTCAACCAGCACATCCAAACCCAGCATCAACTTCCATTTTGCAATGCAAGGCTCAACAGCCCCTGGACTCATGAGGTTTGCCGGCAAGCTTCTTCACTGTTTTTACTCCCCTATCAGTTATGCTACCATTTTCCAGGAAATGTGCTTCCATTTTCCTTAGGAAATAACTAGTGCAAAGCATCTACAGCTAGGTGATTGATGGCTTCTGAGTGTAATATTGATATACGTATCTCAAACACCTAGAGTCTCTTACCATCAAAGCACTTTACAAGCATCAGTAATAAACTCCAGTGAGACAGAAGTGGGTACTACAGTGCCAGGTTAGACCTGAAGATAGACGGCCCCAGATGCCTTCTGCCTGATAGAAAGGGCTGGTCTGACAGTGTTATGTTTTATCAAACCATCAACTATCTTCACAATTATTTAGGACCTCATTTCTATGATAGATCCTAAGAAGTTAAAATGCAAGCCTGGATTTTACTGTGAAGACTTTATAACTTCAAAGAAAACAAATCAAAAATCTCAAGCACACAGGAGGAAGAGCACTCGAGGCTTGGGTGAGATGAACAAGAGAAAAAGCAATGCCAATTTTCAGCCGATTGTGGCATTTCAACAGCAGCAGGGCACTTGATCACTTGGGGGAGACAGCACTGCAAAACCATAAAAACCTAGAGGGAATACCCACAGGGAGATAGGGCAGCAGTGTTTTAAGAGCTGTGACAGAGTCCATCACACACAATTGGCCAGAGCACAGCAGGAGAGGAGAGCACGAGAGTGAAGACAGTCATAACTACATCTCCAAGCAAGCCCTTAGTCTCCATAGGTAGCAACCACAACTCTGATCTACCCTTTTACATCGCTCTGTACACAGTAGTCCATCTCTTACTGCCTAAGTACCCAGCTAGCAGGAAAAATTCCATGACTACCTAAACAAAACGTTAGCTACAGTAATATGTTGAAAGAAGGTATTCAAGTAGCTCCAACTCCCCTGGATTAGCTTTATCAGCTTATTCAGTGTGGATTGTTAATGCTTCATTTGTATGGCTCCCCACTCACATCCACACACACAGGTGTAGAATTTACAGACAGCGGAGCTGGGAACCTGCAAGACATACAAAGTCATTTAAAGATGATGGGTTGGAAATTATTTTCCATTTTTAACTGTAGCTCTCTGGTAATTACATGCTTCTTGCTTCCTTTCTCCTTAACACAGATGCGAAAGTCCACTGAACTCTTGGCACTTACCATCTTTTCCAGGTAAAAAATCTACTTTGTGGTCAGTTCAAGTCTGATATGTTAATAAATTGGAAAGGGGCAAAGTGCTTAGGGTTAATTTGTTTCCAGGTGGGCTATTCCCTCCCTTCCCTGGCTGGAGAGAGGAACTTAGTGCTGAGAGGTTTGTTTATAGGGCTGACACCTCTTCAGAAAGGACAGAACAGCCCAGTTCTGCATTCACCACCTCTCTCTGCAGTGTTTCATAGTTTTGCCACTTTACAGCCACACTACTGGTATGCACTTTATGCTGGAGCAGTGTGATACAGAGACAGCTTGAGCCATGCATTCATCCGTGCTCCCTGTGAAAGTCCAAGAAAAACAGTGTTTGTTCAGGTTTTTACATGCACTGGCATGTTTGTTCAAGGATGTGTCAAAGAAACAAGGAGTCCTGAGCTGTTCTCTGCAGTACAAAGATATCCTAATACTACATCTGCCTTTAAGGTGGAACTCCTTTAGTTTCAGAGAACTCTTGTGGTGCAAGGTGGGGGTCCTGACTGGATTAAGCTTTGCTACAGCAATCGTCAGACCAAACTGCCCTGACTAGGCTTCAAGCACTCAGATACAACTCAGCTGATTTACACATGAGTGCAGAAGGAAGGGAGAAAGCTTTCAATGCCATCAGAGAAGGACAAACAGAGTAAGAAGCAAAAGACACCTGTGTACTGCACTAAGATCAGAAAAGTTCAGACACATCTGAAAAATAAGTGCACAGATTCTGTATTTTAAAATATTTATCACAATTTTGAAACAGGAGCAGAAATAACACCTGATATAGAAATCAGGAATTAGGGAGATGGGGCAATACCTGACCCTTGCACAAATCTAGGCTATAAAACCCTTTTGTCTCCTACTGTAAGCAGCAGTCTGGACATACAGAGGGGAGAATAAACACCCAAGAAAAAGATTCCTCATTCTCTTCCCGCTTCAGATCAGAATTTGAACAACAAAATTCTGGGACATCAATGTGATGCACTTCAGCAGCAGCTCTGGCCTCTACTTTGCAGGGACCAAGCACACTCCAGTCAAAGCCCTGAGGACATCGTGGGGAAAATCCAAAGCACGAGCACTAGCGTGACACTCCTTCCAGCTCCTTCCAGCGTGCTCCCTGAGCCCAGTTCTGCTTTGTGCTATGGCTTACAAAACCAGAGCCCTCCATTCAGTGAGGTTACACCTCCCCCTCCTTCCTTTTCAGAGAGATACAGGGACAGGCTCTGGTCCATTACATCCTGCATCTGATCTGCATGGAGGTACAACCCAGAAGTAACTCTGGGACTAACTCCTGGAGACAGATCTGCAGCAGCAGCTGCCAGGAAAAACCACCTGCTTCCACTGCATGGTGCAATGGATCATCAGCCTCTTACGCATGTGATGCAGTAAGAAGGAAGAGGAAGTCCTGACCCATTCTGTGTCAGCATAAGTTTCTGGTATGTTAAGAAACTCCTGGGGGCTGTGCAGCCAGCCAAGTGTGGTCAATGGGAGCCTGCAAATCCTATTAGCTTAAAACTGAAAGGAGAGAATTTTCAGCTATAATTTCACTCCTTGTATGCATCGGTTCTCCAATGACCCCTTCCTACCCCGAGCACCATTCAGAGAGACACTGAGAGTCTACCAGCTACATCAGCCAGCAGCTACACAGCAAAAGCTCTGGCACAGACTCCTTGCCAGGCTTGCGTGGGGAACGGTGGACCAGAAACAAGTATGTGTGACGACATCATTCTCCTATCACTCCAATAAACAGTCTCTGGGTTTTCACTTTTCAGGTAACACGTCACAATAGACCAAAACCGATAAAGCTCTTCTATGGGATTTTGTCTGATCTCTTTTTGCTGCTGGGGTAGGTTTGTTTGGTTCTTTTTTAAAAAAAACCCAACATACTATCTGTGTATAACCTGAAGTTACTCAGACACACTGTTCTCTTCAAAGTGAGTGAGAGTAATAGCACGGGAGCTTAAAAGCCTCCACTCTGGCAGAAAGACAATTTCCCACAGCGCAGGTACTGCCTGTAGGTCCAGCTGTCTCAGATGAGAGGTGGTGGGGCTATAAACAAAACACAGACAACTTTACAGGGCTGCCCAGAGGGCAAGCTGGAGTGTGACTGAGGAGAGAGGTTGGTATAACTGAGCCAGCCTTTCCAGAACTCCCTTTGAAGTTGAATATATCTTATTTCCAATTGTTAAAGAAAACAGTCAATTCCTGTTTCCCTATGGAAAATAAGGTAATCGTCTCCTAGTGCTCTGGTCAATATTTTTTTTTTTTTACACAACCACATTTCCTAATTTCCTTTCAGGTCTGCAACTACCACAGAACCGACCACAAGACACGTCTTTGATTACAGCAAAAGCACGTCTCCTTTAACAACACAGATTTTTGCTTGTATTTCACAGCATTATCATCACTAGTAGAAAAGTCACGGTTTCAGACTTACCCTCCTGAGGTCAATTTTTCTGCTGACATACACCCAGACCAAACCAGGACTGTTCCCAACTAAGTCACAGTGATGCTGACTCTTTTAGGTTTCTGAAACTGCCCTGGGATTTAGCCTTTCAATGGCACTGTCCAGCCATCTCAAACCTCAGAGCAGCGTTATCTCCATTTCACAGATTGAGAAAGAAGGGCAAAGAGAAGTGCACTGATTTGCCCACACAGCAAAATGAATACCAAGAATATGAGCAAAACCCTGAAATGTTTCTGCGTCTATGCCTGCCACTAAGACTTCAATCAAAAGTAGCAAGATGTAAGTATATATTTGTCCTCTGTTAATCCAGTGCCTACTCATTAGAGAAAAAGCATGAAAAACCAAGGATCTTTACTTCTATTTGAAATTAAACAGATCAGATCTATGTTGCAAAACTTCCCTGATGTAATTCAGGGAAAGGTGACAAAAGATACAATCCCCTATGAACATAGTTTGGCAAGGGTCCCTGGTGTCCACACACCAACACTCAAAAGACCTGGCAGGGTTTATTTCACCCAGAAAAATAAGGAGTCTTGCCATGTCTGCACTGGTAAGTGCCCTGGCAAAGCACTCCTTCCTCAGACTTGGCTGTGCTGCTCCATTCAGGGCAGACTACTGTAGCTATTTTCATAACTCCCTTTAGTGCTAAAGTCACTTCTTGAGTACGAGCTAAAAAAAAGAACAAAAACCCCAACTTACCCATTCTCCATACATTTTCTTTTATTTGTTTCCCAATATCAAGTATTTTTCTTAAAGAACACAAGAAGTAATAAAACAATTTTCAAAGCAAAATAATGTCAGTACTCCAGTTTACTTTGTAGTTGTCAGCTTCAAACTTTTTTATTGTATAAAATGTATTTGATATCTAAGATTATTGCTATAATAGTCAATAAAAACTAATTTTCCTGTTTTAACTGTAGCACTGACTCATTTTAATCTATTGTTGCTCATAGCTTAACAAACTCCTGATTTCTTTTCTTGCAGACATCCTTAGAAATGATGTAGGGACATCACAACTTGAATCACACTGTCAACTCAGTATCAAAGCCAGCCGGTCTCATTTTCAAGTGCAGAGCAAAGCAATGAACTTAACCCTTGGGCTTTCCCTACCTACTGACACATCAGCATTGAGACCTCGGATTTCTAAAACAACAGTCAGACCTTTGTGCCCTCTGCAACCTTTCAGGATTGCCACAGTATAATTGGAGCCAGAGCACAAAACATGCTCATTCACCTCTGTATGGTGATTATAACAAAAGGAAGCAAAAAAGACCCTCTTTTCTAACTGTCAAGAAAAAGATCTACAACAGCCATGCACAGGGAAAAGCTACCGGTAAGATGGGATTTTGTGCTCTGCAGATTTTTGGTTACTTTAAGCAGTTATGTGTTGAAGCTGATGTTTTATCTGATCTTTCTCCATAAAAAAAAACACGTCCAAAACAATGAAACATCTGAAGGAATGAAGCTCAGGCTGAACACAGAATGGCTAATGTCATCAACGCTGAGCTAATACGTGACTGAGCTTTGACTTACGTCAGACTGTCACACAAAGCTCTTCTGTGTCCTCTTCCTCTCGTAGCTCCTCAGCAGCTTTCAGCAGCACTTGCCCTTCCCAAGATTAGCCCAAATTAGGTCAGAGTTTATCTGAGGAGGGGAGGGACTCTTTTTTCTGCTTTCTGTTTGCATACTGCTGGGGATGAGAAGACCAGGGGCTCCTTCAAGTTGTAAAAATAAGAATTAGCATTAGGATCTGTTAGATATACTGGCATAAAGCCGGAAATACTCACTGGGGTTAACGATAATTGAGTGATGAGATGCAAATTTTGGAGTTCAGACCCAGATTCCCCCTTGTGCCTACAAAACCACAGGAAAACAGCACTGAGCTCCAGCAGGTATTCTCCCTTAAAACTGATGAACAGAAATCTGGAGTTCCAGTGGTGACATTTATTTTTTATCCTTTCATAAATTATTTTTTCTGGTCAACTCGGAGGTGGGGGGTATCATTTGTGCTAAAAAATTAATTTTTTTTCAAGAGTGAATTTAAGCTCATTTGAACACCCTGATATATATTGGAAGCTTGTTCAAATTGGTCTCTTTCCAGAGGAAAGCCTCCATGCTACACTAATCCACTATGGACAAACTTCTTGGTCAGCATGAAGACCTTCTGGAGTTTCAGGAAAAGTAAATTACAGAAGGAGGCAGAGTTAAATAAGCAGTGCCACTTTTCTTTAACGACCCACTAAAAATGACACAGTGCTACACAAAGATGTAGTGGAGACCTTGTAAAGCTCTGGTGAAAACAGCAGTAAAAGGACTCCTAGATTCAAGGTTTGGGTAAAAACTTGGGTACCACTTGTGTGATAAGAGGTCCTCCAGACTTTTATGTGGCTTTCCATGGGCAGTTGTCCCACCGCTGGAAGAGGCTTGAGATGTTACTAGGCTGCACACAGGAATAATAGCAGAGATTATCACAGGATCCTGGGAAAAACGTCAGAATTGAGATATATCTGAAAAATACGGGGGGGAGGGTGGTAGGTAGGAGGGAAGGAAGTCAAATGCAGCCCCACAGGATGTGAAGTAGAAGTAAGTAAATGTAAACTTAGTTTATACACACAGTGCTGCATCCTGAGCTGGTTTTCTCACAAGCAGAATAGGATTCATGCTCAGTTTGAACAGAAATATTTTTTAAAAAACACACAAACTACCTAATGAATAAAGAGAAGATCACGAGCTGAAAATCTGCATCCTTCAGGAGATGGTAAAAGTCCCCCCCAGGTTACTACAAAGCAACTGTTGGCAGTTCATCACATACTTGACATTCACTGTTTACAAAAAGCTGCTAAGTGATGACACTGGTTAAAAGTAAGTGCAGAGGTTTCACCCAATTAAGTGTGCACAGTGGGAACCTTGCTGTCATTGGAAAGCCAGCAACCCTCTTTTAAATGTGACAAAGTTATGGCCAGATGGAAAACAAACAAAGGGTGGGGAGGGGAAGCTGTATCTTCTGAATGTCACTTAAAAGGTCTTTTTGGTACAATCCATTAGGAGACATTAATGCAAGCATACAACAATATTAGGATTATAAAAAAGATAGCCTGGAGGAACTTTGGACATGGACCCATACCAACTTTACCACTTTGCAGAAAATAATGCCACCTTGTTGAAGGCAAAGCAGTCTCACCACAGCCAGTCATTGAAAAGGACAGTCACTATATAGAAACTTATACCATAAAGCAGCTATCAACACAAGCTAATGTAGATGCCTGGAATCCAGACCACTGCAACTGTCCAACTATTACTGCTTTCTGGAAGCAATGTGCATTGATGATCAAAGCCCGAGGTCTTTGCAAAATAACTGGTGAGCAAAACAAGACACAAAATCTAACTGGGATTCTGAACAGTGTAGTTAGAGGAGGAGGTAAAATCCACATACAGAAAAAGCCATGCATAAATTGATTTCAAATTGTTTTATACTATTGTTTGTTTTAGTGACATGAGCTCTGCTCCTGTCACCACCCAGCCAAAAAAAAGAAAAGGAGAAGATTGGGAATTTTCTGTTTTCACTGCAAACGTGTATCATCTGCCTGGCACCATCAGGGTGTAGTAGCAGAATCAAATCTTCTGGTCTAAGCTCATATAGGGTATAAGTGCAGCCCCCAGTGCTCAGCCCTGCAAGGCTGTGCTCACCAAGCTGTCTCTTCCCCAGCTTTTAATGATGAACAAGGGACCTGAACTCAAAGAATCCAAAAACAAATTCAGAAGACTCAAATAAATTCAAAACGTACTTGCTAACACATCCCCATGCAACTAATCTGCTGTAATTTCCATGTGGGTGGATCCTGCTCTTGCAGATTATATAGTTTATGGGGAGCAATCCTGTTGCCTGCAGTCAGGTTACTTTTATGAATAACGGTTTCTGGATCCTGCCTTTAAGCAGAAAACAATTCAAGAAATGTGCAGACTAGACCAAAAAGTGAAGTAGCTGCAGCACAGTTTCCAACTTCATTTCACAGGGTTTACCATCACATGCCTTTTCTTCCCACAAGCCCACATTATTATTACTTACAATGAAGGTGTGTAATAATCTACAGTTTAATAAACACAAATATTTAATATTTACTTAGCCCTCTACAAGGAAAAGTCTCCCTATCAGCTACCTACACAAATTTATGTAATATATGTAAATATTAGTCACCTGCTATTTTTTGACAGAACTTAGCAGCTTGTTAAACTTCTATTAGGAGTCATATATATATATATATATACACACATGCATGTATCTGATATATATATCTGAGATAGAGAGATAGACATAGAGATGTATAAAGCAGACTCTTGTTTCTGTGATATCCATTAGCAGCCTACAGAAATCCCAGTTTCACTAAGGCCAAGCACTTTTTTTCCTACACCACTCCTTCCTAAGGAAAAGTCATCTGAGATGGTAAAGCCGAACTGGGGATTATCTTTATACAGCAAGATCTTGGCTGCATGACAGAAAAATTAAAGGGGCCTGATGATCAGCTAAAATACTACAGCTCCAAGTATGTTTGGATGACAGCCAAAGTCTTGGAATTGTTTTGCCATGAAATCTGCTTTTAGACAGGAAGAACAGGAAAGTTTTCAGTCTGGAAGAGGCTTCATGATGAAAAGCTTGGAAATCAAGCCCATTATTCACATCCAATCAAGCCTACCCCTCCCTGCTCCTTGCTCCCCCTGCATCCCCAGCACAGGCATGCCCATGCATACAAGCACACCCCACACAACACGCATGCTCTGCACCTCTTATGTGGTTTTGGATGTTGTTTTCAACTAGCTGCTCAATATTTAAACCAAAATAATTTTGCTGATTTGCCATTTGAGTGAGCTATGCTTCATTCACATCATACATGTCACAGAGATGACTGTCCTTTAAAAAAAGGGTTTTTGTCAGTATTATATATTTTCTAAATTATATCCACTGCAAACCTCCTGGCTTCTAAAGACAAAGCAAGTTCAGTGTTACAAAGAGGCTCTACCCGCTTTTTCTTCTGGCTGCCTGCACTGCAGCCTTGATCTGCAGTTGCATTTCAGACATCACATCCTCTTATCTGACACCTTGGTTTCTGTATAGGCAGTACAGCACAGATAGGTATTAAAATGCAGGTGACGTGTAGAACTGTACCACTTTTGTGGCCAGAATATGGGGACCTCTCCATGGCTGCTGTTGCTGCTGAATTATTGCAGTCACGCTCTCACTGAAGGCAGCAAGAACACAGTCCAGGGTCTAATCCTGGAAATTAAAAAGCAGACCCATGAAACACTCCCTGAAGCAGAGTATCTGGCCAGCTTTGCTTCACCTGGGGCACCTGAGGATTGCCCTCCATCCCTGGCCAGGGCTGGATGAAGTTGGGCATCCGCCCTTTGCGCCCAGCAAGGACTGGATGCAGTGGAGAAGCAGCCCCAGCAGCTGTAAGAACACTTGCTCTGCACTGATCCCATTTGTGTTTCCATGCAAACTGTTCAAAAGGTTTCCATAACACCAGATTGTCACCGCCCTAGGTATTAGACTATACATATATTGTTGTGGCTTCACAGCAATAAATCTAGTTTCACAACTTCTGCTGTTGAATCGAAATTGCCTCGCATCAGATGGCAGCAGCCTAAGGTTTGTTAAGTCAAATTTCCCTAAGAAGCTGTGACAAGTCAGCGCTGCAGAGGCAGGCTTTGGGCTAGCTCAGGTACTGTCCCCTCCTTTTTTAGGCTGGCATCAGAGCGCGTGGATGCCACAAACCCCATGGCGGCTGCTCTAGAGAACTGGATGGAAAGGCAGTCGCGTGTCCTGAGCTGGTCTCTGCTCTGCCACTACTGGCGCTGCGTGAGCGGTGCCGGACAGGTGCACGCACCCTCCCAATGCTACTGTGGAAAGCTGTGATGGGCACTGACACAGGGCACTGCTGCAAGGGCCCTGACACTGCTATCTGATTTGAATGCAAATCTGATCAAGCCTGTTTCACACCCAGTCTTGCCCACCCTCCCTTTCTCTCTCCCACAAAACCACCAACAATTTAAACTGCATCTTAACTCTGAATTTCAAGTAAGCTGCTCTTTCCCCACCTTCCCACAAGTGTTGTAATAGCTGCTTGTTCATTAAAAGATGTATTGTTGTAATTTACGTGACTGAAATACAGCTTTTAGACCAAAAAGTGTAGAGAAGAAAATTTCAAATTAACACATAGAGACTGTTTGCCTCCAAGTTATTTTTGTTCCAAGCTTGGGAGGGCATGAAAATTGTCATATACACATATGGCAGGGAACGTGGCAGGAGTTCTAGTCACCAAAGGTTAAGCATGACTGAGACACATTTAGGCATTACTTTGAAGTGTTTTGTCTGTGCTACATCTATACTTAGCAACCTACAGGCAATTTCATAATTACAGTTTTACCCAGCTGTCTCTAGGATCACTTGTAGCTACTACAGAAACACTGAAGCGGTCACGCAGCCCCTCATGGCTTTGAGAACCTAAAGGAGTTCATTACGACCCCATAGTTAATTCACAGCTGTTGAGCATCTCCTTGGCCAGCCATGGGAAGCAAAGTCTACCCATCTTGGCTCACAAGCTGTTTACAGCTGTCAGCTGCTTGATCTCACCTTGTCCCTTCAGGCATCAGGAGGAAAAGTCTGCAGAAAGGACAAGACAGTTCCTGTAGCTCTGAAAGAGGCTTACAGAGTTGAACAAGGAACAAGTTACACCTCCATGACCTCAAGCCCCTCAGCACACCCTCCCCAGCTGCCCAGGCCAGGTGCTCTCACCCACAGCCAGCCCTGATCTCACAAAAAACATCTTATAGACTTTAAGGAGACCTCTTGATGGAACTTTTCTAGTACACTTCTTATTTGGCTGTATGTTTTATATTGAAGCCACTCTCTCTTGTTACAGAATCCTAAGAACCCATGGGATTTTACACATATACATCCTATACTATACTTCATCCAGGTCATCCAATCCATTGTGTAGATTTTTCAAATTCTTCTGCCATCAGCTCCAGGACAGTGAGTGAAAAGGGCCAGTGGCCACATCACTCTGTAGACTAGCAGAGCTCAGCTAGGATGGGATCCCTGGCTCTCCTGGTCTACTCTGGATTAGGGTGGCACATAGTTATCAATGGATGGCATTGATCAAATAATGGTAGATAAAATGAGGCATGGACCATTTCCAAAGACATAAACTTTGGGCGTGTTATTAGAGCACTCTAGAGAAATCATAGTAATATGTTCTAATGAAGGGGAAATTGCCTCTATTCCTGGCCTACTGCTGTCATGAAACCTGTTTACATTGTCCCAAAATCTGTTTGTGTTGGAAGTGATTCTTTCTGTTACAAGAATGCTAAATTTCTGAAGATGACCAGTCACTGATAACTTTTATGTTACAAAGGGTGATATGCCTTTATATTATCATGCAGACCTGCTAGGAATATTTTGTTTATGAAATTATTTTACTGCTTTGTGACTTCTTTTTGATCCTGAATATCCTCAGAAAATAAATATTCCATTTAAATGCCTTGCCTGTCATTTGAAACGTGCAGAATAAGCCATTACAAATGTTCCCAAAGGCAATGCCTCAAAGCGTGGTTTATTTCCTCTGAACTCTGCTAACTAAGGTTGTCTGAGTCATGGATTTCCTGCCTGCTTAGGTCTGTAGTCTAACTATTACTCGTAAGTACAGTGCTGAAGTCCAGTGTTGCAAGCCCAAGGGTTTCTGTTTCCTTCTTACACATAGCCAGAGATTTGACTTTGCTCTGGCTGCCCTGTTGTACCAATCACACATGGTTGGTCCTGAGCGTTCAGCATTTCTCAGCAGTCTACACAAAGCCAAATTGTCCTTGCTCTGAGGTTGAAGCAGAATAACACATCTTGCTCTCCCCTTTGGAGGGGTCAAAATTCAACTGAACAGTGGTGGCAGAAGGGCTCTGACAGATACTGCTGAACCAGAGATGTTCATGGTACTAAAGTTAAGTGAGCTCCCTAACCCCAGGAACAGGAGGCCATGGTCTAGTTCAGTTCTTTATATGCTTATATGTCCACAGTATTTGGCCTGTTCTTGTTCTCTCCCTCATCACCTGCAAAATACACCATCTATATATTTTTTAATATATATGTATATTTTTCTAATATATATATATATATTGCTGTTGAGCTGGGGAGAAGAAAGAAGGGAAAAACAACCAACCTGCAGCCCAAAAATCCCCTCATCTCACTGCTGGCATAACCTGAGATTTGGAAGGTCTGTCTGTCTGGTCCCTCTTCCCCACCCAACAGGACATCATTTTTCCACCCACATCTATCTACCCTTGGGCAACTCTCAACTTTGCTTGCATCCCATGCCAGATTTAGATACTACAAAACACTGTAAAGAGATAGAAATTCAGGTATGACCTTGAGACCTAGTGTTATCACAGGGTTCCTGACCAAAACACTCAGTATCAGTTTTCCCCTTCTCTACAACTGAGTAACAACCAAGTTCTCCAAGAGTGACAACCAAGACCACTGTGCTGGTACTACATAACAGTGATGAGGTACTCTAATAAACTGGTATCAGAGTCCACAGAAACACCATATATTTACACTGGTCTTCAAAAGGATCACCCTTCCCAATTTATCTCCTGTGTGGATATTACTGCAAGTGTTTAAGAATGTTTAGGCTGCCATCACATTATACACCAATAGCAGAGTATTTGTGCAAAGGTATTCAGTTGTTGAGCTGTTATGTACTAGCAGAAACTGTTTTATTAAATCAGATTTCATCTCAAGAGTAGTTGGGAAAGAGAAAGGGAAGGGAGTGCTAGGTTATTATCATTCTCTGCATCTTTTTTGCATTCTTAAATTGGCTTATGGAATGGTTATAGGGATACTGTTGCAAAACTCATTCTAATTCACTGCATAATCTTATTTGTTTATTTTGGTTCCAAAGAAAGCTGAGTGTAACATGTGAGTTTATGTGTTCTCAACACCAGGGCTTTCCTACATGTCATCACAGGTATATTTTATCTTATAGCTAGCATCTACACATTTGTTTTATTTCCCAAACAGTCATAGGAGAATGGTTTCAAAGAGACAAAAGGAAATTATGTGTTCTGTTTAGCAGTCACAAGCAAGCAGGAAAAACTTAAGAGTGAGTAAAACTATACTATGGACCGTGAGGTCAAAAGGGAAAGCAGACATTGTTTTGTTTGCAGTTAAACTCCAAAGTGATCCCACATTATGCCAAAAGCCAACCCACTTTGGCTGTGTTTCAAAGTGAGTCAAGAAATGATGTTAAATTGCAGTCAAGGCTTCTGCCTTCAATCACTGCAACTAGACTTACAAAGACAAATATCCCCTGACCTGAAAATCCAGTACAAAATGAAAATTTTCTCACAATTCTCGTCTTGGATCAAACCAGAGAAAGGGAAGAGAAGAGACTTAGGGAGATAGGTAGTGTCTGCTGTATGGCTGCTGCTTGCAATCCCCACCTTCTCCATCATTCTCATATAGCCCTGTACAATCTCTTCTCTGCTGTGCTATTACCTGAAATTCACCTAGCTCTTTCTCACCAGCCTTCTGATTCAAGAGTTTCCTTCCTCTGTCTTCTCAATTTGCCACAATCATCCACAGCAATTTCATTTTCTGATTGAAGAACCACTCCATACCTCAACTGCATGTTTTACCATCATCACAACTTCATTCAATTCACAGCCCTCTTTACTTCCATTCACAAGAAGAGTGTTGAATTAAGACGTCCTTTACAAACGGTTCCTCTCCATTTCCTCGTCTAATGTATGTCTGCTCTTTGGCCACCAGCTCCCTAAGCTTTTTTCTGAGACATTCCTTCACCCTGAGAGATCCAGTTTGCAAGCAATGATCACACTTTGGCCCATTCTTCACCTTCTCTTATCCATTAGCATGCTGCTACTTCTCACTGTTCCATATCCTCTTCTACTTTCAATTCTTCTTCCCCTTCCTCCCATTTCATCTCCTGTCCAGCAAACCCAGTCCTACTAGTTCATCAGCACCCATCACTTATATTGATGATACAGATCACCTCTGAGATAAATCCTATAGCAAGGATGGACTTCCTCATCACAACAGTGTTCTCTCCTCCTCCAGAGATACCATCTCCCCCAGTTTGGCCCCTGCCTATAACATTATGCCTTTCCACCCATCCTCTTTCAACAAGATCTTGCTGATTTCATCCAAGAAAATTTAACCATATTCATTTCCCCGCAACTCTCCTTTCATCCTCCCATGTCACCAGTTCAGAAATTTCCTATCTTCACAGAGGCTGATCTTGCTTCCAGTCTATGACAACAAATGCCATGAGTACTCAACAACAAAACAAAACAATCCCAACAATCCCACCCCCTCAAACTAACCAACAAAATCCACCAGTCAGAGCTTACTCCATAAGCAAGAGAGGTGAAAAGAGCTTTCAGATCCCTGAACAGAATTTCTCAGCATCCTTTCAGAGCAAGCATCAGTGCTTCCCTCAAAAAAACCTAGAGGGTAACCAACAGCTACAAATATAGTTCTTCTGCAGGGTCCTTCCTTGGCCAAACAAGCAGTCCTGAGAGGAGCCTCAAACCCTACCTGCTCCTTCTGTGCTATGGCCCAGTGTATCAGCTGGGTATCATGCTCCTGGGTTCACCCCCCACAACTCCCTGCTGTTTGGTTAAACAGGATCAGCTGCTCCTCTACATCCTTTGCTCTTTTCTCTCACTTGCACTGGTGACCCCATCCCATCTGAGTGATGGAGGTAACTCACACCTGCTCCCATCCCTTCACCCTGGTCCTAAACCTGCCATTCTCCTCTCCCAGAGCAGACCTTTTAGGCTCTCCCAGCTACTGATATCCACACCTAGTCACTGTTTGCCTGAGGTACTTCCATATCTTCCTCCTTTCTTTCATCTCAATGCTTTCTAAATGCACTGCTACTCTAAGGAAGCCTTCAGAAAGACCTTTAGAAAAGGTCTCCTGGGACGACTATCTATCACGCCGTACTACAGCTTCTCAGTTTCCTTCTACCCTGCCAACATCCCTTTAGCCTTTGACCCAGACTGAGCTGCTTGGGGTGGTAACGTTTCTTTACTCAGAACCTACTAGCACCAGGTCCAAGAGCAACCTCCTAGTGCTACAGCAATTAATAACAACTACTCAGTCACCTGTGGCAGCACATTTCACAGATTCACTGCTTCACATAAGGAGAAATTTCCTTCCTATTTTGTTTTTAAATATCTGTTTTACTCAACTGTCTTACTGGCTCTCAGGCTAAGTGGGAGGAAAGGAGAAAGGAGAAGACTGCAGGGAAATCTTAAGATGGATAAGCAGAATGGCAGTATTCCTCAAAGGCAACACTCTTCATGCTGAAAATAATTTCATTTGAACAATTACTGTTTTAATTCCTGTCTTAGTAGACAGAGATTTCAAACTCATGATCTGTAGGTCACTGTATTTTTTCCTGCAGCTCAGTAAAACTAGTCATAAATTTGCATCAGTTTCAACAGTTTCAGGACACTTCACCATTTACTCACCACTAATTTTCTTTTTTTTTCTTTTGACACTGTCAAATACAAGAGTTCAGCTTGTCATTTCAAACTACTCTTTCAAACTAAATTCAATTTTAAAATAAACTGAAAGCAAAAATAGAGTGTTTTATTCCAGCCAGTGTAGATTTGTGGGATCTCTGTTTCAGAAAAAAAAAAAATGAAGCCAAGATTACTCCTATCTCTCTTATTTTTCCCCATTCCCACCAAACAGACAAACAAAAAAATTCTTACCACAACTGCAATCTGCAAGCAACTGTCTTAGCCTGAGCACTACATCATCTTTTCCTGGTTTCCAGTGCTGCAAAATAAAGGACAGATTTTACCATTATTTTTGCACCAACACTACCATTGCCATTGCTCAGGAACCCCACTGCAGATTCCTGAGTGCCATCTAGTGACCCTCTACCTCTCCATGCCCTACACCTGTCCAAGCACACCTTGGTGGCACAGCACTCCACCAAAACACAGGCTTGTGCTATGTGGCAAGAGCCACTCCTGCACAGAGCTGCCCAGGCAGACCACCTGGGAGATGTCCCTGCAAACCCTACGGCCACATCCCTATGGCCACATCATGTGTGCAGCATCCGAGACATTCTAGGTGCCCTTCCCACGACCACCCATCAGCCCCTATTGAGTTTCTGTGAGCAGACAAAGTCCGGTCCACGAAGCTTGTCATGGACGCAAGCCGTATTTTAAACACACTGACCAGCAAAAGACATCTGAGGTGCGTCCTCACCTTGCAGATCACATTAAATCTGCACAGCTAGGCTGAGCTGGGCTCCTTTCTCTGGGTCATCAGCACCATGGGCAAGAGGGGCAGAGCATGGCTTCCCACACTTGAGGCAGACTTTGTGACCTTTACACCTCTGGGGCTCTAGCCGATGGAGTTTCCCAGGGCCTGGACTCATCCCCTCCGCACTCCCAGCGCCATGCCTGCGGCTCACCTCTGCCTGACTTGCAACACCGCTTTTTCCACAGCATTTCATCAGACTGCTGTAGCAATTTGGGCCCATGCACACTGTCTTTCAGGCTGTCTTTGCCAACCCCGTTGTGACACTGCATCTTGGAGCAGCATGTACCCATCCACAAACTGCCAAAGTGGCTGTCTCTGCAGTTTCTTAAGCAGCAAAGACTGCAGAGGAATGTGTCAGGGAAGATAATAATTTGCAGGTGACAAGTGTACGTCCTTTGCACCTAACCAGTGTTGTGTGTTTGCTGGGAATACGCCTCAACCTTTAGCTCGGTGTGCAAGGCAGATAGGGCAGAGGGAGCCGTGGTTGTTACAGGAGAAGTTATGTAGGTAAAAGGTTAAAACAATGTAATTGGCTTGGGCTTCCCGCAACTTATCTGAGGTCAGAGTTAACCATTCACAAATGCTGAGGTGCCCTGAGGGGACAAAATAGGAATCCTCTGCTCCCATTGGTACAGATAATTAGAGGTTATTTGGGAGAGGATCATCCAGGCAAGAGATAACCTAATAAAGAAGGGAGGAGGTTAACAAAGCCAACTCTCATTTTCACAATAATGGTACAACCTGCACAAGATTCTACATTAAAAAAAAACCAAACCCAAACAAAAACCTCAGGTCTCCCAGGAACATGGCAAGCATAGTTTTTAATGAAAAACACACAGAAACATCCATGTTCTTGCACATTAATATTTACATCTGCACATTCCAACATTACAACTCACCCATGTTTCTTACTGTTGGCGTAGGGCCCACATAAACAGAATTATATATAACATTTTATAGATGGCTCATATATCTAAAGGCTAACCAGATCAGACCAGGTTTACACAATCTACTCAAAGACTGGAGGAGTCCCTGCACAACTGCCTCGCAGCTAAAGCTGCTCTTTGATCCCACTGAAATCCTTCCAACAGCCTTCATCCCAAGCCACAAAATGTTCTTAATGTGTCACTGAGGAACATCATGCATGTCACACTGGTTTATACATTTTTTTACTCAATTATCCTTTTAAAATACATCAGACATGTCTATTGCTTGTAAAGCTTATTTGTATTATATTATTTGTAAAAAATCTGTAAATAATGCTATGATTCCATACAAAACAGAGATTCGCATATTTGCAGGACAGTGTACAGGTGGAGGTGCCCCAAAGCTGTTTTAATAATTTTTTTCTTAAACACATTTAAGGATTATAAATACTCATTTGTTCTTAAAATCCCTTATTACATTTAGAGAATTTTTAGTAAAAATTTCAGGTTAAAATGTTTCCATTTTATCTAAAAATGCAAAGTACAGACTGACTCAATCATGGTAATACACATTCAGCTACAACTCCTGATTTCAATGACAGAGTTTCTTGAGTAACAGCAGAGGGCTAAGTATCTAGCTTAAAAGCTACTTTCAAAGCAAGTAAACAAACCAATCTAAAGATCACCACATCTCTCTCACCAGGAAAGTCCCTAGTTGAAAGACACAGATCAAAAGAAACACTTAGCAGAAAATTCTGAAATGGCAAGACCACCTCAAGCAACTCCTAAGACATTACACTGACTATACATTTTGGGCTAGTATTCCTTTTTCTTTTCCGACTAGCAAAAGGGAAAAGAACTACCTGAAGCACAGAAGAAACAGAATAAGGAGGTATGACTGTAGGTGGATCAATATTATTTTTCAATGCTGAAATGTCAAAATAATCCAGGTTTGCTCCTTGAATTCCTCCTGAATAAAATACGTTGCCCCACTAAAAACATCTACTGGCTCCATCAACATCTTCCAGGGGTTGGACAGCTAACTGTGTTACTGACCAAAATACATCGGTCCAGCCACACCTCTTCCACAGCTCAATTCCTCCTGAGCCATCACACCTCCTTTCTTTTCTCCAGTCCTCGCTGGACTGCCCATCGCATCCATGTGCAGAGCAAGAGGGCAAAAGCAAGTCCCTCTTGTAGGGAAACAGATCTTTGTAAGGCTGTAAGGCAAAACCACTCCTACTGCTATTCAAGTACAGCTCAGACACCAAAAGATGCTTATTTCTGCCAGAGTGCTGGATCTTAGTGTTCAGTGAACCCAGGAAAAGAAACCAGGAGAATTGTCTTGGAGAAGACTTTAACTGTGTCTTACCTACAAGCCTTGAGTCCCAACAAAAAGGAAGGCAATTAGAAACCAGTCCAATTTCTGGTAACAGAGAGCTTAAAAACACTTTATAGGAGCTTCCTGTTAAGCAAGACAGATGAAGCCAACTGTGAAACATTGCATAAAAGAATGAAGAGTAAGGTGCCTCATAAAATTGAGATCTGTAAGTAGTACTATTTTAAGTACAAAAAGAAAGGGGAAAGATAATCTGTGACTGGTAGGAGAAGCTTGGTGGACCTCTAATAAGAGACATAATTCAGATCTGGGACAAAAAGAGATTTATCAGGATGCTGCAAGGAGATCCAGAACTAACCTGGGACAAAACAAAGAAAATTTGCTGGCCAAAGAAAGGCACCCCCATCACACTGACACGGAGCAGCTTCACAGCGTACGGCCGTGCTCCAATACTGCGAGCTCAGGGGAAAACCTAAATAGCAGATGAAAGCAGATGTGGATTAGACAGACACGAAGGAAAGCAGTGCAGAAGTCCACAAGCAATCAGAGAATACTCTGGAAAGATGGCCAATGCCAAGTTTTTTTCTACATTTTGCGTCAGCATCGTTGTGCTCTTAGAATGCCAAGCCGTTGGCAAAAGGGCCTCCCTCTCCCGCTGCTCCCTTTTAAATCCCCAAATAGATGATTTGTGATTTAGACTACAAACTTCTATAAGTTGCAGAACATAAGACCAGTGAAGGGCAAAGCCCAGAGCTCAAGCTGACAGGTCAATTCTAGTCAAATACATGCTGTTGGGTCTATCACGGACTGTGAGCTACAGCTGTCGGACGAACTACTCTGGACCAAACCCTGAAGAAAGCCACCAAATCTCCTAGCACAGGATGGTCTGGCCAGCATTTTCTCAGGCACTATTGCAGATCTCAGAATTAAACCAGGTTTCATCTGAAGGCACCAGGAGGCTGACTCCTACCATGATGCATTAGAAAAGATGAATGGCAACCATGCAGAACTTGAAAACTTCAATGAAATGCCTCAACTTGAAAGCAACAGTAGAGGTGCTGGAGAAACAAACTCATCCAACAGAAAACAGAGCAAACACTCAGAAAAAGCTACCCAAAGGAAAGCAGGCACCGGTGCATTGGTGCAGGAAGGAAGGTAGCCACTGCTTCCTATGGGCCTGGTGAGAGCAGCCACTGGGCTGTGGTACAGAAGCATCTCAGCTCTGGATCCTGTTTTGTGGGATGTCAGTTACCCTAAGCATTGTGCTGGGAGTCCCTGTGATTAACCCCTGTAGGGGTCAGGGCTCTGCTTCTCCAGTGGACACCTGGGGTGTGGCTCCAAGCTCCTACTCAAACACAGTCCACAACTACCAAAAAGGTCAGATAAAGAAAACATGATTTTCTACCAAAAAGACAGTAAAAATTAGGTCAAATAGTGGAAAAACTCAAATCCACTGTTTATTCTAGACCTAGTATTGCTGCAACAAGCCAGTATCTGTTGGAACAGCATTCCCCATTCTGTGAGAGATATCCTGGATTGTTTACCAATCTTCACAGCATGTTTGGAGGTCAGATTGTATCACCTTTCATGCATGTTTTTTCCAAGAACCACAGGAAAACAAAAAACCCTCAGTAACAGCTTATTTAGCTGTTCAGCTATTTGCTTACTTCACTGAGAAACCTTTCAAACTGATTTAAGAGTACAAATTCCACTAGAAAAGGAACAGCCTTAAATGCAGTCTTATTTAGCAAAATACTTGACCAAGTACCTGAGCTTAGCTGGCTTGAAATTTCTAAAAATCTTAAACTTTCTAACAATTAGTCTCATGGATACTGAATACTGGCAATTTGCCCTCACCAAGCGCATTACGAAGTACACTTCAGTGTGTCTGGAGACTAAAATTTATGCTGCTAAATAAAGGCACCCGAACTCCCAAAATAGTACTGGAAAATTAAGTTCTCAGAAAAAGAGGGAGAACTGTCTGACCTGAAAAAATGTATGACTTCTGCTATCACAGCTGCTTCTGTTAATGTTCAGTGATTAGGGTGAAATTTAATAAGGATTACAAATGAAGAATTGCTTATTAAGCAATTTACTTCTCCCTTTTACCAAGATTGGACAATTCCCTACAGTGCTCCCTTGAGCCTTCTGTCTAGGGTGTTTGATGATGACTCTGTTAATGCAGCTTCTTTGAAAGATTATGCCTTAGTATAATAGATTTAATCAAGAAAATCAGTCTGGTTTTCTTCCTAAATTTTCTTTTAATGTCTTCCTCCTTCTCCCTTTGCCTGTTTTGCCAGAGGCTGCACTTTATCTCTGTCTACATTGCCTGTGGTAACACAACAGAAGCAAATAAAAAAGTGCTTAGAATGAAGGAGAAGGTAGGTACCACAGTTTGGTAAACAAGACAGCTTTCAGTGAAAAATGTATAAAAGTCATGAACAAAAGCTGCTTCTTTTTCTTTTCTGGACTCTCATATCTTTGCAAAACTCAAAATAAGAGGTTAAATATTTGCAATAACACTTCCAAAAGGCCATGAGCTGGATTTCACATTGCTGTCCCCTGAGCGGTACCACATTTAAAGTTCCCAGGTATGTCCCGAATGTGCCATACAGGATGGCACCAAGGTGTCTGACCTGGCTGACAGGCTCTGCTGCTCTCAGACAGGAGCTGGTACCTTCATCCGGCCCTTTGGAGCACACATCCCAGCAGTGCTCGCTGTGGGCTCCTGCGCCATGCCCTGCTGCATGGGACATGTCCCTGGGCTTTCAGATCCCTTACGGATCTTTCGCTTTCTGGCACCTCTCTGGCAACTGCTTGGGCTTGGACATCAGCATTAGGCAATATTTTTGCAGCTCAAGCAGTCTTTCATACACTCAGTAACAAAGAAGAAATCTCTCTCTGTTACCAAACAGATCCCCAAGACCTATTTTAGAGCTTTTGTAACACTGAGGTTAAAGACCAGAGCAGATGGATAGCTGCCCAGAAATGTTTGCTCAAATTTATCCCTAATGCAAATTCAACACGTTCAGAAGCAATGTAGCAGAGGCGAATTTAACCTGTTGATTCCATGCATATCTGAAAAAAACCACAGCTTTCTCCAGACATTAGCTGCCTTAAAAAATGAAATTGCATTTTTCCTGGAAATAAATATTTGTTCAATGCAAAAATCAGTGTCATTATTAACAGAGAAAGTTTGTACCAACTCTTCAGTGTTTTAACTCTGTGATTAGACAATCAAGAAGATGAACATGCAAGTGTAAAGAAAAACATTAAATATGCTGAAACTGCCAACAAGTGAAAACAGAAGCTTTCCAATCCATCAGAGATGTAATTTAATGCCCTCTGGTGCTAATGGAATGACTCCAATAGATTCACATGGACTGTTTTGGAGTTAAAAAGCAGAGTGATTGTGAAATAAAATTAGTTTTGATCTGAAAGAGAACAGCCAGAACCAAATGACAGTGTCCATGGCCCCTTTCCTCCTTCTGCTCATTGCCCTGCACGGTGCAGCAACTACACCCCTGCGTCAGCGCCTGCGAGTGTCGGCTGCCAAGCCTGAGTCCTCCTCTGTAGACAGGCACGATCCACACACAGAGAAAGTAAAAAATAATAATATAATAATAACCTCCACAAACGTTTACATTGTAAAAGTGAATGCCACGACTAGGGTGATTCCTAAGACCACCGCTGCAAGAGACTGGGAATGATTTGAGAAGCACCCAAAGAGGGGCAGGCGGCGGCAATGCTCGCTCACACAGGAAGAGTAAGGAAGACCATAACTAAAGAGCCAGGAAGCCTGCCTGAAAAGGCAACACCAGAGTTGCCCCCACCAATAAATGCTAGCACATAATGTGGATTGGATCACCCCATACTTCTGGAGAGTATATCCCAGTATATCTTTTAGATGGCTGACATGGCTGATCACAATAAAGGACTTCACCCAACCATGATCAAAATACACCTAAAGGCTCCAGTGCCAACATCAGTAGCAGAATGACTTGGTCACTGTATTTAGTCTACACATTTGGTATAATGAAAAGCTGAGATTTATCATATAAAAATGGAAATATCCATAGGCCAAGGTTAGGTGAGGATTCAAGTAAAAGAAATTATAATACTGTGGATTAAAATTACTGCTTGATAAAAATAACCCCATTCCAGGTGCCATCAGGCACAATTGTGTCCATCCAATCTCTCATGTACATCCTGGACACACTTCTCCTGTCCCCTGCTCTTCTCACAATGGTCAAAAGGACAGCACAGGTTTTTTTTCCTTGATGGTAATATAAAATTAATATCCCAGGTATTTAATCCTACTACATAGTCTTTTAATATTCATCAATCTACTGGCTCATTAACCTACTTCCTGACAGTCCCCTTCCCATCCTGCAGAGCAATGTCATCTGGCTAACATGACATTTTAAATAAAGAAACTTTTATTACAGATGGAGGTACCAAAAGGGAAAAAAAAAAAAAAAAAAAGCCCTGCACTCTTATAATTTCACTTGCAGTTTCATTACTGCTTTTAGTTTTTGGACAGTTTGAAGTGTTACAAGAAAAATCAGCCAATGTATGCTACAAAAATATCTCAAATAGGAAAAACATGTCAACATTACTTCACATGCCCCTTCAGATTTTATGGCAAATTTTGCTTATTTTGCAGTTGACTTTATACTGATGTATGAGGATTAAGAACAGAATTGAACCCACAAGCAATGCTCCTGTTTTATGCAGCGAATGCATTGAAATGCATCTCTGGCAGCACTGCCTGTGCTGCTTGCCAGTGCACTTCACTGTGCATTTGTGCTTGAATAGCAGCCAGCCACACATGTTTTCCTGTTATTATCTCAAACCAAATTCTTCTCAAACAGCCACAGGTTAACATACTCTAAGTAAAAACTACCTGCAAAGGTTTATGCTGAATTAATAACCCGTTTTGATGATACTGTCTTTGGACAGCATGCATCCCTAATGGTCAAGCAAATACCTGTTTGCTATTGGGTTTTGATCATGGTCTAACACAAACAAGGGAGCTTGAGTTCCACCTCCACAAAAACACTGGCAAGACAAAATAGCAATTTGCAGAAGACTGCTTGTGTACATCCTGGCCACAGGTAAGAGGATGGAGAAGGGGAGACAAGGGTTCCAAGGACAAAAGAGAGCACAGAAAGGGAACAGAAAACAGCAGAAAGATGCTGGGAAAACAGTCTGCTTGGGAAACCTTATTATCTTCCCTTCTCAGTCTACCTCTTATCCTTTTACACCTGCCACTGGGTATCCCATGTACCTGTGAATGGTGCTAAACATGATTTACTCCATCAGTATAAAATGCTTGTTGAAATTTCCCTGGACAACTTGTTACTATGCTCGTAAAATGTAATATATCCTCTCCGCTGATCTGCAGTGTGCTTTGGTAGTTTCTGCAAGCTCAGTGCTAAGAGAAGCTAGCCAGCAGCTAGCACCTACCAAGCAGACCAGCAAGTTCACCATTTACATACAAACAGCTGTCACACAGCCCTGTGCACAGCAGCAGGCTTGGGAGAGAAAAACTTTCACCATTTAATCACCAGTTACTCTCCTAGCTTTAATTTTTATCTCATATCACCCTTCTCCCTTGTTATTCAATTAGCTGAGCAGAGGAGGCTGCTGGCCAGAGCAGTGGGGTGAGCTGCTGCTGGCGGCTCCCCTTGGCCTCCCAGAGGGAGTGGGACCTTGTGCAACCCAACACAGCCCAGCCCAGCCCCATAAATCAGATCTGCTGCGACAGGACTCCCTCCTCGCTCAGTTTCTTCACATGGGATTGCCAGTTGTCAACTAGGTAGAAGAGTTAACTTGTGATAATTGAGGTGCAAGGATTACATTCACTTAATTTTTACTTGTTAGTAAAATATTAGTTATTATAAGATTCCCTCTTCCCAGGCGGTGCACGTTGGCCACCAGCAGCAGGGCAGAGGAGAGACCATCTGAAGACAGCCTGAAGAAACATGAGGCTCTGCAGACCACCGTCTCCAAAGGGAGGAAGAGGCCAGTTATAACACTGGAGAAAGCTGCCCAGATGCTGTTCCTTGAGATGAACACTCTCTTTCCTTCCACTGCGTGGATTTAGGTGGCAGCCCACACTCCACTGAAGCACAGTACACTGGTCCCTTACGTTTGGTTTGTATGCCAAACACCTGCAAGTGCCTCCACAGAAACAACAACATCGGATGTGCTCAGGCAGCAGTAGAGTCTATTGCTTCATTGAGCTGCCATTTATTAAGTTTCCAAGAGTTTGGGGCAATTATTGGACTTCCTGGTTGCTCTAAGAACTGCTAGGCATACTGCAGGCTGACTGATGCATCTGGAGCAGTGTCTAAGGTGACCAGGATTCTCACATTTCAAATGCTGCACTCCTAAAGATACTGAAGAGATTCCTCTCTATCTAGTATCAAAAGGCATTGCTGTGGGCTGATTTTAGTGGAAACCAGGTTTTTCCAGATTCCTGGCTTTTGCTGGAATCAGTATGGATCTGATAAGAGTGGGAAAAACTCTTATCAGGTTCCTTCTGCACAGATCTATGCAGCAGAAGGGGAAGGAGGCTGTCAGGAGACTAGAGGGGAAAAAACAGCCTGACTCAGGTTTAGCCAGATTATATGGATCCTGAAGTTACCCTGAAGTTGCTGCTTTATTCCCTTACCTGGAAAAATCTGCCTGGTTGGTACAGCACTTGGCAAAATCCCTGTTCACCTTTTTGAATGGCCCAACTGTTGGGTTAGGGGACTTGAGACCTTTCTACCTCTGCAGTTATCAGCCATAAATGGGGTTATCTTCAAAGATATCCAGGACACACTGAAAATCACAGACGTTGAGAGGATGTAGTTTTCTAAAGTACTGTATTGCAGCAGACAAATATCATCTTCCCATGGAGATGAGCATAGAGCATTGCTTCTCATGGCCAATAATTTTGCTGACATCTTAGGGAAATTACTGGGAAAATTGGCATCTCCAGTACCAAGCTATTTTTAGGACCATTCAAGATCATTTCAAGACAAGTGGTGTTGAGTTTGGAACAATCCGCTAAGAACAGAGTAGCTGTCAGCATGGCTTATACAGAAGTGATTTAGGATCTGAAACACGTTCTCCTCTAGCTCGCTATTTTTTCCACACATATTTTTTTACTGTTCCCCTTCCCTCAGCTGAATGGTGAATCACTGTCCTCTGACAATCTCATGTTCATGAAAAATCATTTGCTTTCTATTTGCTCTAGACCGTTTCCTTGTAAGTCTGGACTTTGCAAATTATCCCCCCACCTTTGTAAGGTTTGATTTTATAGTTGTCCCAAATACATTTTTTTACAACAGGCAAATTTTACTCTATAAGAAGCAGTCTGATCAGCAGATAGAGCAAATATTTTATTACCCAAACATGTCTGAAAATATCAGTAGGTTACACAAGAGACTTTGCTGCTGATGATTTCCTCTTACATCATACAGCAGATGCCAAGAACTTTTGTAACCTTTGCCCTACATAATTCTGAAGGAAAAGTGACATACTATGAAGATGTTGTGCTTAAAGATGATGGTAAGCAGTGTTCATTGGCCTAGAAGCAAGAGTACAAAAGGTGTGACAGAGCAAATATGCTGCACTATTCTGATGTGTGATGGTCTCAGGTCCCTAAATCCAAACCTGGAGTGGTCTGGTAACTCTGTAGAGAACTGAAGCACATTCATTTCACTGAGTTGTGTTGTTGAAAACAAGACAAAGCTGTTAACCACTCAATTAGTCTTCCAGGATAAGAGTAAAGGTGACTCTCTTTCCTTGTGTGGTTATTACATGGGCCAATTAGACCAACACACTTGTTGTTTTCAGGATCTGCTCAATGCAGCCATTCTACCCACAGAGCCACTCAGCTGTCCCTAACCCATGGTTGTTGGTGTTCACTGATGAGCAACACAGCCAGGTGCTAGACTTAATGAGATAGTTTTTCTTAATTGCCTGTACTACTAATTAGCCTGGGTAATAAAGCAAAAATAGCCACATGCTAACCTGCTTTAAATTAGATCCTAGCCAAACTGATAAGCAAAAAATCCAACAAACCCTCAAGACTGCCCTCTAATGCCAACAGCAGAACTCTGCTCAGGCAGCACTTGCTTTAGGTAAAACTTGATGAAAATTTATGGAACCTAGCATTTTGAATCAAGAATCAGAGTAAAAATGCACACATCCTACCTCATAACTAGCAGGACATTGCTCATTTTAGCACAGAGAAAAAAAAAAAAAAAAGAAGAGTTCTAATGACAAATTCTCAACTAAATCATGATTTTGAACCAAATATTCTGTTTCTCAATGATGTGTATGCTATAACCTTTCCCAATACTACTAGTACTACTACTATTACTACTAGTACTACTACTTATTGTTATTGTCATTATTGTTATTATTATTATTTTGAAATTAGGATGGCTTGCTTATTATTAAAAGGCAGTATTTAAGATGCAGCAATCTATTTATTTAAGGAACAAATCTATTAACAAGCTTATTCAAAGCAAGGTATATCAATTTGTAAAGAGCTGGAAAAGAACTAACATAGGTGATAATATAAATGCCTAACATATGCTTGGATTACATTCACTGTATTTTTAGAGATGTATCAGCTGGCGTCCACACTAGGGACAGTCCATACTGTCACCTGGAGCAAATCTCGAGATCTTGTGAGTCATGTTTCATAATGCAGAATGTCATGCATCTGATCGCAGACAAAGTCAATTTTTAGCAATTTGATTAGGAAAAAGAAAAGGCGAGGTAGAAACCCTAACTTGGTGATGGTGAAGATCACTAGAGGGCAGTAGCCAACCCCTAATCTCCCCAGAGTTTCTCACAGCGCTGTGAAAGTTCCCGCAGGAGGAACTGGCAGCCTCCCCAGCCAAGATCACAGAATCACTGAATGGTTTGAGTTGGAAAGGACCTTTACAGGCCATCTAGTCCAACCCCTCTGCAGTGAGCAGCGACATCTTCAACTAGATCAGGTTGCTCAGAGCCCTGTCCAACTTGACCTTGAATGGATGCTCATGTGTGGGAAGGCGAAAAAGAAACCTTCCTGTTCGCTACGAGTGTTCATACCCCTCGACATTAAGATAATTTTTTTAAAAAGTTCCTGGTGACAATAGAGGCAAAGCCACTTCACCTGCCTTTGCCACCACAGATGGGCTGTGGAAGAATCGGGATGTTTCTACCTTGCAAATGCCAGGAGCAAACTGTGGGACTAATTCTCCACTCCCTCCTATCTTGTCAGCCACATGTGCCATGGGGTACGGTGACGACATTCCAATCTGCATTAAATACCAGTCTTCATAAATGTATACAAGATAACAGTGCAGAAATTAGTAATTTTTCTATCAAGGCCATATGTATAATTGCTTCAGCAAAGCAATACCAGATCGGTCAAACGGAGTATTCGATTCCAGTGCCTGGCACTGACAAACTCTTCCCAGCTCTCCTTTCTGGCACTGGCACTTTCATGCTTCATTCTCCCTAGCCCATCTTAAAAGACAATTTATTTAAAAAAAGCAGTAACTAATGTCTGAGGCTTCACAACAGGTTGGGAGCCCAGCCACACTCCTATCCATGCCATCAAGGGTATGAATATGAAGGAACAATGGACCCTGAGACCATGTATGAGGTGGCTACACATTCTCATGGTGTGTAGAACAACCTTCCATCAAATGGTCCATGGGGATGGACATACTTTAACCGTAAAGGAGGACTTACCAGAGAAATATTTGGTCACCATCTGATACCACTATATCAGATCTACCCAGCTTTGACAAAAGAACGGCCCTACAAGGTTGAACCAGAGCTCTGTTATCCTCTCTCTGACATTAGATAGTGGTGCACTAGGAAAGAACAGGGCGAGCAGGGGATGATGCTTACCCAAAAGATTTTGACAGCTTTTAAAGGAGGTCTTGGTATTTAATAGCCTTGTTTTACCTGTGTAGCAGAAGAGGTCTCACCTTGCTATTGCCAAAAGTGTACATGTGCAAGAAGTTATTATTTTAAAGCCAGGATATGCAATCAATATTTCACACTTGTTTTTGAGAAATTTGTGTGATCTTGACATGTTATCATAACCTCTGGTATTGCCTTTGGGCCACAAGTTCACAAACAGGAGAGGGCTCTTGGGAGCATTTGAAGACAAAGAACTTCACTTGAGGAAGGACAACATAAACTTTCCAGAAGCAGGAGACTTTTCAGTGCTCAGCCAGAAAGACAGGACTTTCACAGAACAAAAACTCCCGTAGCAATGGAAAGCCTTTAACTCTTGTAACGCACCTTTTCCCAGCAGCGAACAGAACAGTGCCTCTCAGCTGCAAGTCCCAGACCTCCCTTTCTGATTGGATCCATCTTTTCTCTTTGAATGAATGAGTCATGCAAGACACTAGATTAGTCAAAACTACTGCAGGATTCAGAGAAACAACTAATGACTCAACCTTCAGCAATAAGGACCACTCAGCCTCCAAGAAAAAGAGCCAGCAGGAAGGCCACCCACCTAGCCAGCAGTAATGAAGCTGCAAAAGGCAACTGGATGAGGCTGCAGTCCTTGCCTAGAAGACACCGCAGGCTCTGCAGGAAACCCAACACATCAGTCCCTTTCTCTTTTTTACTTCACAGTATAAACTTTACATCAGCTGCCTTCACAAAGTCTCTGAGCTCTTACATTTATCCTGCTTGCCATGAGCTGACACTGGATAAACCTCACAAAAGCCAACCTTCAGTGTAAGGTGCAAGACCTACGATATCACCTCACTGTTTCTACAGAGGAAGGGAAATGGAGGGACGATTCCTATCATCTAGCTTCTTTTTCTGCCATGTTTGTGCCATGACTGTTACAAGCCCAACATATAAATTTAAAAAGCTGGGCACAGCCTGACCATAATGCAGCCCCAACATCCTAAATCTCTCAGAGTTAGCAACAAGGGCACATTTGAGAAATAATTCTCTGGAAGCCAAGATAACAGGGAGTAGTGTTTGGTCCAATCAGTCTCTGGAAAGTCAGAGCAAAGCTGGACTGATCCAAAGGTTGTTGCTTTACTGAAAATAAGTCCTTCAAATTCCGAGTCCACGCAATAAGTTCAGTACTGAGGGTTCGTAATAATAGGATGCTTGAACTACGACATTACTAAATTAGTAGGCTTGGCAGAGTCCATACATCTCTCCCAGGGGTCCCCTTTTCCACTTCAGCTAAAAAGAAAGTCATAGCTAGGAGTTACAAAGGACTCTAGAGGGAATTAAGCTCTGAAGTCCTGTTGAATTAGCATTGTTTACAAAGCAGTATAAGTATAATGGATGTTAACGAGTCTTTAATGAGTCGAGTTACAATGCAACGTGTGGTGAAGTCCAATAAACAAAAAGGCTGTGCTTCCCTCCCATTTATTCTGCTTGACACAGGTGTAGAAGCCCTGAATCTAAATTAAATACATCCTATTGAGAACAAAGAGCTGAATCTGCTCTGTAGCTTTAAAAACGAATTACATCAGGTCTAAATGTTCACACAGGCAGCTCAGAGAATTACAGAATCACTGGATGGCTAAGGTTGGCAGGCATCTCTGGAGGTCATCTGGTCCAATCTCCCTATTCAAGCATAGCCACCTACAGCCAGTTGCCTAGGACCATGTTCAGACAGCTTTTGAATAGCTCCAAGAATGGAAACCCCACAACATCTCTGGGCAACTTGTTCCAGTGATTGACCACCCTCACAGCAGAGAAGTTCTTTCCTTGTTTAGGCAGAAACTCTTGTGTTTCAGTTTGTGCCCATTGCCTCTGGTTCTGTCACTGGACACCACTGAAAAGAGCCAGGCTCCAACTTCTTTGCACCCTTCCTTCAGGTATTTGTCCACATTGGTAAGCTTCCCCTTGAGCCTCCTCTTCTCCAGGCCGAACAGTCCCAGCTCTCTCAGCTTCTCCTCACACATGAGGTGCTCCAATCCCTTAATCACCCTAGTGGCCCTTTGCTGGACTCCCTCCAGTATGTCCAGCTCTGTCTTGTACTGTGGAGCCCAGAACTGGACCCAGCATGCCATGTGTGGACTCCTCAGTGCTGAGCAGAGGGGAGAGATCACCTCCCTCTACCTGCTGGCAACACTCCTCCTGACACAGCCCAGGACCCCATCAGCCTTCTTTGCCACAAGGGCACGTTGCTGCCTCATGTTCAACTCAGTGTCCACCAGGTCCCGCAGGTCCTTCTCTGTGGGACAGCTTTCCAGCTGATCATCCTCCAGCATGTACTGGTGCCTGGGGCTGTTCCTCCCCAGGTGCAGGACTTCACACTTCCCTCTGCTGAACTTCCTGAGGTTCCTGATAGCCCAGTTCTCAGGCCTGTTGAGATCACTCTGGAGAGCAGCACGACCCTCTGGTGTATCAGCTGCTCCTCACAGTTTTGTGTCATCTGCGTACTTGCTGGTGATACACTCTGCCCCATCATCCAGGCCACTAATGAAGATGTTAAATGGGACTAGACCCAGTACTGACCCCCGGGTACACCAGTAGTTACTGGATGCTAGACTTTGTGCCACTGATCCCTCTCTGAGCTTGGCGATTCAGCCAGTTTTCAATCCACGTCACTGCCTCCTCATCCAGCCTGCACATCATTGGCTTCTCTATGAGGATGTTACAAGAGACAACATCAAAAGACAGGTAGACAATACAGACTGCTCTTCCCTTATCCAGGAAGACAGTCACTTCGTAGAAGGTTATCAAGTGGATCAACCACAAATTCCATTCTGTGAAGCCATGCTGAGGGAAAGCCTTGACTTTTTTTAGTTTTTATTGAGACTGGAGAGGAGGGGGATAGACATTTTATCAGCATTATAAAATGTCGTTGCAGAAAGAGCCCTTATACTTTCTGAACTAAGTCTTTCAGCTTTTATTCACATGAGGCAGTCACTAACTCTAGCTACCACCTCAGCCCACAAGCTATCTAACTCTGACCACCTCAGTCACAAGCTATCTAAGGTGCACTCCACCAAAGATTCGAGACTACCTAAATCCCACTTCAAATAAATTTTAGTGCTCTGTACTCATTTTGATGGGCTGTCATTTAAAGAGCAACGCACGTCTCAACGGTGACGTGGCTGAGAAGATAGCTGTCACCAGGAAAATTGCAAACATCTCTCCATCACCTTGGGAGACTCACCTTGTACAAATACACAGTGCATGATCTCAAGTTTTGTCATATATATACGAACATTTGACAGGCAAAAGCTGTGTCAGGTCTTCTGTCAATGTAAATCACCTTCTGTAAATGGGTATAACAGATATATCTACATCTGGTTTTAATCAGTGAAGCATTTTTTCCTATATAATTCTGTATACATTGGCTATACTACATATAAGCCTGAAATTTTACATCTGACAAAAAAAAAAGTAAACAAAGGAGATACTACAAATTACAGGAGCATATGGAAGACAATGCCAAAATCATTACCTTTTAAAGCCCTGGTCTCTGCAGGTGCTGTCCAGCAGTTCTCTTTTCTAACTTTTTATTACAGGAGCTATCCCATCAGATGGCACAGTGCTGTCAGACAGACTGCCAAACCGGATGGCTGCAGAAAGATGTCAATAAAAGATCAGAGGCGGTTCAGCGGCAAAAGAATGAGGCCACAGGCAAGGCAACAGTCACCTCTGTAACTGGTGTTCATACAAACCAGAGTAATCCAAAAGCAAACCACACTAGATTTTACATTTTAAAAAGGCTTTTAATCCTTAAGAACAAAGAGTGTTATATTGAAATTTCACTACAAAACATACTTAAAATGAAATGTGCCTCACCAGAGGTGGAAAATACAAGCACGCAACAGCACTCAGGAACACTACTGACCTGGAAGTCCTGCCTGCCACCACAAGCAGCAAGACATACTTGATGACCTCTTAAGATAAACATCAAAGTTTTAGAGTTTTAATGATCAAAGTTTAGCTTATGGGCACTACTGAATCTCAAGGGATGAGAAGAACATCATCTCCTGGAGCATGAACAGCACTTCCTAAAGCACTCTAGGCTTTTGAGGAGAGCACCCTGTAATCAGCCCAATACCAGAGAGTCATGGCTACAAGTGAGGCTTCTTCTCTGAAGGACCAGTTTAGGATGGAGTCCCAAATCCTGTCATGTTATCACCTCCCCCCTGCTGATGCCACCATTAGTGGCAGGTGAACAACATAGAGGAGTGTGGTCCTTCCACTGGGACAGAGGAGGAAGACACAGAGGTGGACTATAGCTGGAAGCAACAGTAGCATTGAGGTAAGAGGCACCTCTGCAGCTGGGGAACAAGATGACGAACAAGGAGCCCCAGACCTGGAGGCAGAGAGCATTAGCAGCTGCAAAAAGACTAGAAACTCCTATTCCAAACTTGCTAGCCCAGCCTAGCCTCATCGAGAGTGCAAGAGCAAACAAACACACAGCAAAAGCCGGTACAGCATCAGGAACCTCTATATGTACAGCTGGGGGTGAAACTCCTCCAGAATAAAATGCCTTCTCTCATGGTTCAGGTCAATGCTTCTTTGCAGATCCAGGATTGCCAAGTAATAAAGCCACCTTCTCCTACAAGTAGGACCTGTTGCACCTTTTGCGTTCTCCCGTTCCCTACCACCAGCCGTGAGATCAGCCAGGACCATGCCTGCCCTTCCAGCAGGACCTCCAGTACCACTCTTTGGAGCGCTGAAGCAGACCAGCAGGCACAGGCCAACTGCAGGCCCAGCCACACTGTGACACTTGACTTTCTGCACTCCAACCACCATCTGCATGGACAGCACCTTCCATGGAACACTCATCTGCTGGCTTCTGGCATGCACAAAGCACCAGTGACTGGCAAGCCTGGTATCTGTTGCTTCAACTTACTGGTGAAGGAACTGCATATAACCCCAGGGTTATAGACGAGTCTGAAAAAGAAAAGCAAAGGGAAGAAAAAGCAGGAAGACGGTCTGTTCTCACAAAAAGGCAAAACCGGCTGCCACCGCAAGGCAGCCTGACACCTCCCGAAGCACCTCTCCCCGTCCCGCCGGCAGAGCCCGTGGCTGGGCAGACAGCAGTGCGGGTACCGACAGGACCGGGGCCAAACGCTACCGAGAGGCGACGAACCGCCCGCCTCGCCTGCAGCCACCGCTCCTGCAGCAGCCCCGCGCCGGCAGCGCGCCTCGGGGCCGGGCCGTGGCTCCCCTGGGGCGCAGCCCCAACAGGCGGGGGCCCCCAGGCCGGCCGCGGGGAGAGGGCGTAGGGCGGCCGGTGCAGCGCAGCCTCCCCCCGCCCTGCGGCCCCGGCGGGGTCACCCCCGGTCCGCGTACACCGGGGCGAAGGGTCCGCGCCCTGGCCCCCGGCCAGCCCCTCGCCCGGGGAGACGGCTGCAGCCGGCGGGGACCCGGGCGGGAGCAGGAAACCGGTGGTGGGAATCCCTGCGCCTTGCGTTGCCAAAGAGCCGCGCACGCACGTCCCGCAGGGAGAGGCAACAGGCGCTCACGGGGACTGAAAAACTTAAATTTTAAAAAAATAAATATAAGAAAGCGTCTTCGCCTGGTTTCCCTATAAGGGTGAAAGGCCGACCGTGGCAGTGGCGGGTGATGTCCCTCTGGCTCACCCCGCCGAAAGCCGGCTACGGCTGAGCCGGCCGCACAGGTGATGCTGCCGCGTCCGCCCAGCCCCGCAGCCGCCCGCGTACCCCCGCCGCCCTCCCGGCTTGTCCCGGTCCGCAGGGGAGGCAACGCGGGAGCAGCCAGCGGGAAAATAAACAACTTTCCTGGTGTAACAAGTTGCCTCGCAGGTGCCTGCAGCTGGCGGTTAACACAGACAGTAAGAGGATCAACTCCATCTCCGCCCGTGGAGCAAAAGAGGAGGAAAAAAAGTAAAAGCCCCCGCGTTTGCTATTCAGCGTTTAGTTAATTTGGATGATAACGGTCAGTGTTTAATCCCATTGTACGAGAATGAATATACCGAAACCTACAAGGCTCCTGGAAGAATAATGCGGCCGACGGCCCCGCACGCAGGGTGCCCGGGTGGGCAGCCGGCCCGGCCCACCCCGCTCCGCCGCCCGGGGCAGCCGCACCCGGGGCTGCCACCGCCTCCTCTTGCGGGGAAGCTCGGCGCTGCCCGCGAGCCCGGGGCGGCTGCGGACCGGCCGGGGCGGGGGGCGAGGGCCGGCACCGCGCCGTTCCCCGGCCGCTTCTGGGGAGACGAACGGGCGGGAGCGGCGGTGCCGTCGTCGTGCGCGGCCCGGGCGGAGGCGGCGGGACGGCTTCCCCCCGTGAATTAGGAAGGGAGACGGGGGGGTGGGAGAAGCGCGTACAATGGGGGAGGCGTGAAGGTGCGGGAGCAGCCACTGCCCCGCGCCGGCACGGGGCAATGAACGGTGCTTCCCCAGCGCTGTCCGCGGCCCGGCGGCGTCTTCCCGGCGGGCAGGGCCGGGCTCCGTGCGGCCCCACCGCCTGCTCGGCCTCCCTCGGCCCTTCTACCCCGCCCCGGGGGTGCCGGCGCCCCGCAGCAGCACCGGGGCCGGGGGCGGCGGCGGGGCCGGGGTAGGGGGAGGCGGGCGGGCGGCCCCGCGGCTCGGTGCCGTCCCGGAGGCGCACCGCCGGCCGTGGAGAGGGCCCGGGGGGGCCTGGCCCGCCGCCGCGATGTCGGGGGGGTGAGGGGGGGGAGCGGGCGGTGCGGGCGGCCCCCCCCATCGCGGCGGGGCGGCCCCAGCGGGGGCGGTGCGGGGCGATGCGGGCCAGGGGCTCGGTGCGCTCGGCGGGCTCGGAGCGCGGCTGGGCGGGCGGAGGGCGGCGGAGAGGAAAGCTAACAATGCTGTGAAAATATGTTTGCAGAAAATAGACAATTGTTGGATTAAACGTATTCAAGTATGAAATAATGCCTTTTTGTGTAAAAAACCTCAGCAATGTGCGCGTACAAAAGTTCCCCTGTGGCAGTTACTTGCTCCCTTTGTGAGCTTTGCGCTCCGGCGTCTCCACTTGGCGCGTTTAACTCGGAGCCCCCCTTTAAACGCGATTGTTTCTTTCTTTTTAATGACATTTACCGGATCAAAACATGCTGTTAATTCGATCAGAAAGCTTTACCCTTCTTAACAATGCCACAATAATTTCTCCTGAAGTTTGTTAAATTGACCAAAATTAGGCAAATGAATAGGGGGTCTGTCGGCGACCACGCTCGCAGGTGACACCGAATAATGCACTCTCGGACCAGCTGCGAGCCCCTCTTTATTTGCCCCTCTTTTCTTTGACCCGCATTATTAAAATTTAGGCCCAATGAAACTATTCATACTTTTCAATGGGACATTTTCCTATAGGATAATAGGCTACAAATTGAGCCTCTCCAAAGGAGAGGGGGGGAGCAGGGGGGGTAAGACAACAACGCACAGACGCGCACACCACACAAAAAAGGAGCGTCGTGTGCCAAAGGCTGGCGAGAGCCTTCCCGGGCTGGCGGGGAAAAAAAAAAAAAGAAAAAAAAAAAAGAAAAAAAAAAGAGGGGGGCGAGAAGGGGGGGGATATCGTGTGCCAGCCCCCCGGTCCCACACCTGCCGGGGTGTCCCCGGCGCATAAAGCGGTGTAAACAAAAAAAAGCCTCGCTGCCATCTCTTATAAAGATGGACGTGTCACCAAGTCGTGTGAGAAAAGCCTGAGAACAAACGGGGCCACTCCGTCTCCAAGGGTTCTCCCTTGAACTGGGCGGAACAGCCTATTAAGGGCTTACTTAATTACTTTAATGACTCTGGACAGGCTTTAAAATGCAGTCAGCGCCGGGGACAAGGGGAGGGGTTGAGGGGGGGTGCCGAGGATTTGCAGGCAGGCGGCGGGGATGGGGACGGGGATGCGGCGAGCGGGGCGCAGGGCACCATCGCGCTGCGCCCCGCTCGTCGCATCCCCGTCCCCATCCCCGCCGCTATTGTGGGACCGTCACGTGTGTCCCCGAGGTCCACGTGGGGCGACACAGCTGGGCCGCCCCCGGCTGCGTGGACGGGGGCGAGGAGGCGGGGGGGGGGGGGGGAAAGGAAGAAGAGAGAAGAAACAAAAAAACCCCAACAAACCCTCATCCCTCTCTCGCCCCCTTCCACCCTGATCTTTAATGCATACATTCCCCCGGCGCCGCTAGCCCCTAATCCTATGGGATCAGCGGGCCCGTAGAGGCCCCCCGGGGTCCCCCCCAAGACGTGATGGCTTTATAAGGGGCTCGGAAAGAGCGGGGATGCAGTGCCCACCATGGCTTCCAAGCTCAAGGAGCGGAGGGTGAGTCGCTGCCCGCCTTGCGCGCACGGCTCTGCGGAGCTCTGCGGGACCCAAGCCCCCTCACAGCCTTTCCCTTCCAAAAGCTCTCCCTCCAAAAAAAAAAAAAAAAAAACCCAAAAAACCAAACCCAACCACTATCCCCTGAACAAGCCTGCCCTGCCGGGGCCGCCCGCGCAGGCGGGGAAACCCCAGGAGGCGCGGAGAGGGCCGGCGGCCGGAGCATCCCTTGCCTCCCGAGGCCGCATCGCGCCCGGCGCCTCTGCTCGGAGCGGGGTCGGAACCGGCCGGCCTGGAGGGGTCGGGGCCGGGAGCGGCTGCTTCTTCCCCTCCGCCACCACTAACGCGCCCCGTCGGTTTTGCAGAGGACGCCGGTTTCCCACAAAGTGATCGAGAAGCGGAGGAGGGACCGCATCAACCGCTGCCTCACCGAGCTGGGGAAGACGGTGCCCATGGCTCTAGCCAAGCAGGTAGCCGCGGGGAGGGTGGGGGCGGCTCCGGAGCCCTTTCCCCACTGCGGAGCGTCCCCCTCACCGGGGCGGGGGGGGTCTAGGGAGGGGGGGACGGCCCGGCGGGGCGCAGCGCAGCCGCAGGGGAGAGGTGATGACCCCTCTGCCTCGCCTGTTGCAGAGCTCGGGGAAGCTGGAGAAGGCGGAGATCCTGGAGATGACGGTGCAGTACCTGCGGGCCCTGCACTCGGCGGACTTCCCCCGCGGCCGGGAGAAGGGTAGGTAGGTGGGCGGGCGCGGCTCCGCCGGGACACCCGCGGGGTGGGGGAGGCCCAACGCCCCCCGCCCCGCCCCAGGCCGGACCCTGAGGAGCTCGGCTCCGCTGCCCCTTCCTTTCCAGCAGAGCTGCTCTCCGAGTTTGCCAACTACTTCCACTACGGCTACCACGAGTGCATGAAGAACCTGGTCCATTACCTGACGACGGTGGAGAGGATGGAGACCAAAGACACCAAATACGCCCGCATCCTGGCCTTCCTCCAGTCCAAAGCGCGCTTCGTCACCGAGCCCCTCCTCACCTCCCTAGGCTCCCTCCCGGAGCCGGACTTTTCCTACCAGCTGCACCCCGGGCCCGAGTGCCCCGCGCACGGCCACGGCCACGGCCCCGGCGAGGCCGCTCTCCAGCCGACCCCGGGAGGGCCCTTCCCGTGGCACGGCCCCGCCCGCAGCCCCTCCCTGCCCTACCACCTCCCCGGCGCCGCCGTGCCCCTCGCCAGCCCCGGTCAGCAGCGCGGCACCTTCCTCTCCTCCGTGCAGGGCCTGGACCGCCACTACCTCAACCTCCTCGGCCATTCCCACCCCAACGCCTTCGGGCTGTCCCCAGGCCAGCACCCCTCCGTGCTCTAACAGAGACTCGCCCCCGCCTGGAAAATCCTATTTATGACCGCGGACGCTGCCAGTTACACCCGGGCGCACGGGGAGGCTGCCGGGACAGGGAGATGCGCGGAGACGGCGATGGGCAGGGACCCCCAGGCCGCCCGCCCCAGGGGCCCGGCGCTGCCCCCGCCCGCTCTTCTCCCCACCTCCGGGTGCGGTGCCTGTACCAGCGATGCCTTGGAATAAATGTTTATACCCGCCGCCCCTTCTTGTTTCCGGGAGGGAGTTTCCGCGGGTGGCGGTGGGGGTGTGCCCCACCCATCCACCCAGGGAAAAAAAAATTAAAAATAACAGGAGGGAAACACTGTCCGCTCCGGCCGTGGGTCCGCACCGCGGGCAGCGGGGTGCGGTGGGTCTCGGTGCCGTCCGGCCTCTGCTCCGGGGCCGTCCCCGGGGCCGGTAGAGCCGCCGGCGGGACGGGGCGCCGGGGATGCCCCGCGGGGTGGGGATGCCAGTCCACTCTCCCCCCACCCTCGTGGGTGCTGCCGTCCCACGCACCCGTGGGGCCGCCCTCAGGGCAGGCGTCCGGCAGGAACCGGCACCGCCCGCCTGCTCTGCCGGCAGATTTCTCCGCGGCGCAGCTTGTTCGGAGGCGGCGGAATGAGGGGGAAGGCGCAGGACGGGGCGGAGAGGGCAGGCGGCCGCTGCGGAGGTGCGGTGTGTCGGGAATAAAGCAAATAAAATAAAGCAAATAAAATAAGCAAATTAAATAAAGCAAATAAAGAGCTTTATAACAGCGAGCCCTTCAAGAGCTGCTGTCGGCGCGGGGCCGTGGCACGGCTCCTTCCCGCCGTGCCTAACAGGGCCATATCGGTCCCACCCCAACCAAGCGACCCCGGCTGTCCCCGCAGCTCTGGCAGGAGGGCAGGGGGACCCCAACCACGCCCCCCGCCCCGGGCAGCCCGGGTATGCCTGGCGGGGCCGGAGCCACCGAGGGGTAAATTAACTTATCCCGGGAGGGTGGGGAGGCTTTGAGGAGATTTGACCCGGGTTGTTTGCCCAGGTCACAGAATGGGCTGACCCGCAATTTGTAAACCAACCCTACCCTTTATTCGCAGACAGACAAAAAGATCTTCATTACAATGAATAAAAAGTAGAATGTGTATCTTCCATTTAACCTGCAAATACAGGAAAAGCTGCTATTTCAGATTAGTGGGGAAAAGGTCACACGGCAGGATAACGCCCTGAGTCAGCCCGAGAGGGGAGAAAAAACCCTCATTTCCTCGGGACACCTTTGGGATGATGGTAAATCCAGCGGGAACCTCTCTCTTGCTCAGTGTACACAGAGTAATACAGGATCAGCCAAACGCATTCAGCAACAGGAGGATGGCTGGTGCCTGTTAGGAGAACACGCGTCCTACGCTAATTTTCACCAGTGCTGAGTGCTGAATATGGAGAAAATCCTACACGATTTTTATTCTGTGAGCATTAAGCTCTTCTGAACCCTCTTTGGCACTCAAGCATTAAAGATACAGCGTTTCCCTGGAAATATAAATTATTAATATATTCAGCATTTTGGTCCCTGTTAATCAAATTAAACAAAACTTTCCTTTGCTAAGTAGATTTTCTCTCTGGGATTAGCAGAGGGCCACCACGGTCAAAACTGGGGTCATTTACATATAATTTTGCAAACTCGCACTGGTCCATGACAGTCTTTGTATCTCCAATGTTGCTATTCTGAACCTTTTTTCTTTTTCCTTTTCGTTTTCATTTAGCTGTGGAGGATAAACCCCTCTTTGGCTTTACAATGACTTTAGGATAAAAGTCTCCTCCCTCCACCCATGCAGGGCTCTGAGCTCGACCCCCGGCCCCACAACCCTGGCTTTTGCCCCTAAAATTATTTTGTCATCTACTAAAGCCAGCGGTGCCGGGGATGGGAGCCGAGCTGCCTTCCCAGCTCGGATCCATATGCGTGCACAGAGCACGAGGGCGGCAGGCATCCCCTGGGTTTTGACAGAGGTCCAGCTCATTTTATTTTATTTTATTTTATTTTATTTTATTTTATTTTATTTTATTTTATTTTATTTTATTTTATTTTATTTTATTTTACATTTCTGTGCGTTCACAGAAGAGATTTTTAGCTCTTTTTTGCTGGACTTACTGAAGCTCTGCCATGAGCATTGCCCGCCAGCTCTGGTGGAAGCAGGGAGGAGCTGGATGTCATCTGTTCTGGGCCAGTTAAAGGCCATACCTGGTCCCAGGTGGGGTGCCCGACTGGGCTGGCAATGCTCATCTTCCAACATGGCAGTGCCGTTTACTGGTGTTTGGCAGCAGTTAGCATGGGAACGAACAGAGGGGTTTTGTTCCTGAAAATAAACTACTTTAACTCCCAAAGTCCCCAAAATACTAGCTTTCTCTGTTACTCACCTGCTTGGCTAAAAATCCTAATGATGAATGACCTGTATCATTTCCTCTTCCTTTCCTTCAGCTAGCATCTTTCTCCTTAGACCTTCAAATCTCTTTTGCCTCATTTTGCCTTGCCTTCCTTCCCCATGCCTTTCATGCCCTCTTTTCCACCTCTTTTTCTTCCTGTTATCTGAACTCCTCTCTCTTCCTCACACTATCCAAGTCCTACATATACTGCAATCCTTCTCATCCCAGAAAACAGTTGTACAGCATTGTCACATCTCAGTAATCTCTTTATGTTGAAGGCAAAGAATCATTTTGGGATCAAAGGACAGCAAAATGGGCGTTTATAGTTCTGCATCTGATACTGACTCTCACTTGCCATTTACTCAGACAAGTATAGAAGAGTTCACATCGATCTCTGGAACATTGTGTTATTGAAAACATCTCCAACTCCCTAATTTATCACAAGGATTTATTCGCACTATCATAGAAGTAAAACATCATCAAATAGATCAGAGAGACATGAGTAGCCTGTGCACAAACCCTCCAGCTTAAAAATTTTTGTTTTAAACAGGCGACAGACAAAGCCTGGAAGGAAGTGTCACTGTGCCAGTCTTACTGTTTAAATAAGTAAAAAATGTGTTTGAACTTTGAGTATATATATCACAGATCAGAACTTCTCTTTCTTCCCATGGTTTTGCACCAGTCTGAAGGCATCATTCAAAGATCTGGGGGCTTTGGTGGCAGTCCCACACTGTGGAGTTTCCAGCCTTGGAACCAGAGCCCATGCCACAGTCTCAGTCCCCAGATTCATGCCAACACAGTCATTTTGGGAGCAACTTATCAATCAAGTGACCAGCTAATGAGTATTTTTATTTTACTTTGGGTCAGTGGCCCTGCTCACAGCACCGGACCACAAACAGTTGCATCAGCACATCTATAGGGGCTATGGTTGGGAAAAAGCAGCGGAGGGAAGGAGGAAGAACAGCACTGCTGAAGGCTCTTAATCACAGATCTGTTCCAGTAGTGATGCATGTGATAGCTGGCTTCCTAGTGGGATACGTATGACCGCTTTCCCATGGTATCAAAGGTGCTGCCAGTTTGTAAGTCTTGCTGTCCCACTGCTCTGTGAGATGCCGCTGCTGTTCCTCAGGCTCAAAGGTACCCCAGGGCAGCCTGCACGATTGGACCAGGGTCATACCAGAAGTGCTTAGGAGAGCAGAGGGTCTCAGTGCCAGGGCACACTGACCTCCCTATTCAGATCAGCTTCTTGCCCTGCTACCACGTTCTCAGAGTTAAATAGTGCCTAGAAGAGAGTTAAATAGTGCCTAGAAGCCCAGATGATTGGATATTAAAAAAAATTTCTTTGATGAAAGAGCTGTCAAGCATTGGAACAGGCTGCCCAGGAAGTGGTAGAGTCACCATCCCTGGAGGTGTTAAAAAAAACATGTAGTCATGGCACTTCAGGACATGGTTTAGTGAGCATGGTGGTGTTGGGTTGATGGTTGGACTTGACGGTCTTGGAGGTCTTTTCCAACCTTAATGATTCGATGATTCTATGTCTCAGCATAAGGAGGGAGACACTTTCCATTTACCTGGGGATCTTGGGAACAGTCTGTATTAGATACATGCTGCTGAAGCAGCTGCACGCTTGTCCAGCAACCCCTTTGCAAAGGCAGTCTTTGGAAAGAAACTCTCCAGCCGGCAGTTTCATATTTGCTGAGATGCAGCATCTGATCTCACAGATTTGCCTCCTGCCTTGGATGAGTCCATTCCGTTTCACATCATCACGTTTATTTCTAGCAAACTTGCCTGCAGATTGTGTAAAGGCTATTTTAGGAAAAGAACACTGGATTCTCCTGAAGAGAACACATAATTATGGCCAGATGTGTAAGAAAGGCATTTTCATATGTATATATGGTTAAAGCCCTGATACCTACCCACATACCATACTGCAAACCGAGGGGCATGTTAAAACAAACAGAACTAATTTTAAAAGGTGAGAGAGAACATCCTCTGAGAACAACTGGATGAAATATCATCATCAGGAAGAGTCAAACTCAGAATATTAAATCCAGTTTAATTTAGGAAACAGATTGTTTAACATTCATCTTCAAGCTACAGCAACTGAAATGCGCATTATGTTTCGTCAGCAGTAACACAGTTAATTAGGCTGAAAAAAATGCTTTTGCTAACAATAAACTTTTGCACACATGCTCTGAAAAGTTCAAAGGTGATTAAATTTTTAATTATTGTAAGAATACAACACCTCGAAGTGCAGTCCTAGTCTTCGTAATGATCGTGGAATTTAAAAAACGAGGCTTTCCGAACAAGGGAGACTTGCAAGGCAACAGAGAATTCATGACAGCGTCTAAGGTAGTTTTACCCCTGCTGAGGCCTTAACCCAGATTCACACCAGCTCACTTTGTGGTTCTTTATTTAGAGACTATCTCAGTCTCCTGCTAGCTTTGTGGAAACCAGGCAGCTCCTGAGCTCTGAGCTCATCTCTGTCTCCTGTGAATGCCACCACCAAAATGTTACTTTCAGTCCCATGAAGGGTGCAGGCATTTAGAGTAGGGTGCAGTCCAACTGAGACCCTTAAGATCAGGATTACGGCAGAAAGTGCCTTCACTTTGATTCAATAGCCTGTGCCTCCATCTCCCAACCCTTAGTTCCTAGCCTGAGGCTTAGGCATTCTTCTAGGAAGCTAGAATCTCAAAGTTGAAGTCTTTGAGGCTAAAAACTGTGTGTCCCTCTTTGGGAGTGCCTGCTTATAACCACTTTTCCCCTACAAAGCCACTTCTTTTGCCTTTGAAGGAAACACTGTGCCCCTGGTTAGTCCTTTGAAAGGAGAGATGAGATGGTAGTCTGTCCAGAGAGGGTTTCATCTCAGGATATCAAGTTGAAGGAAATATCCAATTGAGACTATCAAATTGACTGCTGAGTTTTCAGGGTGGGGATGTGTAGAAGGAACAATAACAACAAAATCTATAGAACAAATGCCACATAGCTTCAGTTTCAGTTTCAAAATGAGAAAAGTGTCACAGGGATCAGTGATATTCACCAAGCACGGATTACAAAATTGCAAGAACCTCAGGAAGCCCTGAGACAACATATATTACATATAGGAATGTTCTGTGGGAATCAATATAACCTGTCTTGCATATTCCACTATAAATCCCTCTCTATCATCCAATGTAATAATAATTGTTCTATGCCACAAATTTTTTTCATACAATACCTTCCCGTCTCTTAAAGAAATGAGAAAAAACATATATTGGAATATTACTGAAAGTATTGTAAATTCTCTCTGATGTCTGGAGAATGAGAGAAGGTCATTGGAAAAAGACCAAGGGCAGGAGTAGATCCTTTGCTGCATAATGCCAAAACCTGTTAGACAGCAAAGATCTATGAAAACCAGTAAAATGATGATCAAAGGTACCACTTTTTATAGGAGGCTACACATCACCATCTGTGGGAAAGCCAGTATGTTAAAGCAAACAAGAGACTCCTACAAGCTCATTACCTGTGTGTATATATTGTGGACCAAATTCTTAGCTAGCACAGGTGGGCAAAGCTTCCAGGAGATCCCTGAAGCTACACGTGCTTCCATGAGGAGGAGACACAATGGAGTTGCATCAGCAGAAAGCTTACAAAACAGGTAACTGATGCATATTTCAGTGGCTCCTCATGCTCATTTTATTTATCCAGCTATGCTTCCACGTGTTTATAAAGATGTATAGAAAGTAAACAACCTAACCTGGTCCTAAACACGTGAAGTCATGTACAGAACAGCCACAGAACAGGTCCTACTCCCTCTGGTACTCAGTGCATAAAATATTCCTCCAAGAAATTACTCCAAGCAACTAGGCACAATAACCTATACCTAAATGAAAGGTCAGCCTCTGTCTGTGTGCATATGCAGGAGCGAATCTAACTCTGCGAGGCCAAAGGATCTCCTTTCTATGGTGAGGAGGTTCCAAACAGCAAAATGGCATGCTGTTCCTCACCCAATATTTCATCTACTCAAAAGCTATTTGTAACTCTCCATGCTGCACCTTTGTCTCTTCTTTTCAGAAAATTGATCTTCTTAGTAGCATTAATTTTCTTCGTTGTATGTTACATGCAGCTAGCAACTGCCTTATATTAAGTTTTGCTTTATGCTCTCAGAAGGAGCTTCAACCATCCCTTCACAAAGCAACTTACAGTATGGAATATGGCAAGCAACAAGGAGGTAAAAGATATGCATCCCTACAAGAAGTCTAGGACATAGCTAGAAGGACAGGCAACTAGGAGAACATAAATGCTGTTCTTCTAGACATGGGAATATTCTGTGTTAATTTATAGCAGGTTTGCAAAAGGTTTTTTTGGCTGTAATTGGCTAGCTTTTCCATGAGCTTCCTCCAAAAAGGATTGTAATCAATTTGCATTTTCAGATTGGGATCAAATTTAGAGAGAGAATTGTAAAAGGGAAAGACTCTCTAACAGAATGCTTATAGATAAAATGATATTGATAAATAGAAGTATTACGGTTAAGATGAAAAATTAGAAACAGGTGCTATGAAATAATAGAATAATAATTCTTATAAACCATGCAACCATGCTGCTCCTCATTTTTTCCCTTGTATAGTCCTGTCCATGGTTGGTTTAAACCCAATCCCGCTGAATCAACAAGAATAACAGAATTTAGAGACATAGCAATTACAGAGGATAAGTGATTAGCTTGAAGTAAGCAAATTGTGAAATATTACATATTTTAAAATATTATATTTTAAATATTTTAAAATAGACATAAGTTAAATGTCATTATGTAAGTTTTTCTTAGAAGTGCAAAGGTGAGCAGACAGGAAGATTATTCAAGAAAGTAAGTGAATATGGTGACCAGAATGGGACCAGTGGGCTGCAGCTTCTGGAGAGGCACTCAGATAAGAAGATAAGAATCAGCTGAAGTTGAAGACTACTGTGGACTTTTATAGAATTTTAAATTAATGAGAAATTTGGAACTGAGGGTTCATGGGAAAACACCAAGAACTTTGAGAAGAATACCTATTGTATATTGTTAAATTTAGCATATATAGAGAGCCTGATTTTTGCAATACCTTTGCCACTCCCTGGGGCGATGGCCCAACTCTGACTTGTCAATAAAGCAAAACTAGAGCGACTACCCAGCCACTGAGTTAAATTCCTTTAACAGAACGATAAACTTCATCCTCTTCTAGCAGGAATTTATGAGGATTTTGGGACTGGAGTTCTGGAACAGAGAGTTAACCCCTGCTGCCAGCATCCAGCTTCCTAAAGGCCCTTCAAAGAGTCTTCCCAGCACCACAGCTGCAAACAGAAAAAACCCAAGGTGATAAGTTATTTCAGGGAAGTGACAACCATTTGGTAGGGCACATACCCCCTCTGAGCATCTCATCAGAGCTGCCAGGGCATAAGGTGAGGACATAGTGTGCTTTAGAGCCTTTAGGTCCACAAATGCATAGACAGGATGCTGGCAAGTTTCACTCCTTACCAGACTAAAATGTAAGGATGGGATGGGACCAACGGGATTTTTTAATTCATATACCTGCAAAAATTATTTAGGCATAAAGCAACATCATACCATAAAGCAAAAATCTTTTCAGGGGTCTGATAATAGAAGGACGTACTGAAATTTATAAGCATCTGACTTAAAATTAAATGTTAGATGTCTAAAAGCTAGAGGTCTACGAATGCATTAATAATTCTAAACAATCCTTCCAGTTAAGAGGGACAAAGAGGTATCTCCAGAGGACAATTTATCAGACTGATTTTAGTTTCTCCCTTGAATTTATTTTCCTTGGAATATGTATCTTTCCCCTTTTGAAACAGTAGGGAATGCAGGATCAATAGGTCAGATTCAGATATATAAGTAAAGTTAAAATCAGGGCAGCTGAATCCCACCCTCACTACTGCCTGACAAGTAGCCTAATTTATCTGCTCAGGTATTTCAGAGGGGCTATACATCTGTATGCCAAAATATAATACTTCATTAAGAGAAGTTCAGCCTACAGTGACTCAGCCCAATAAAACTTCTTCCACCTCATTTGCAAGACCTGCTGCTCATAAAAAAAAAAATAATAAAAAAATCCAGACTTTTTTGTGTGTCTGTTTTGCAGATTGAAGGTATAGCAACTCCAGCCACTGAACTGATACAGGTGATGAGTGTCCCAGTGGCTGGCTATCCCAGTCATCAAATGTTTTTAACGTACTAGTTACATGTATTGGTAGAACACGTGGAAAAGGTGGGAAGAATTTTGGGTGGGGAAGAATGAGTTTTTACTATTTCCCTCCAGCACACACCGTTTCAGACAAAACCATCAGCCATCCACTGAAAGCCAGTGTACCTTTCTCCATGGCCTGGTTGTCAAAATGTCAAGCTCGGAAGCTTGCGCCCCTCCACAGCACTAGTTTAGCTCCAAGATGCCTGTGTAATAGCAGCCACATTATTCCCCTGCCACCTTTGCCAACATGAAGCAAAGGGTTTCAGGAGCACTGTGTATAAAATACCTACATATAAAATCAGAAAATCAATATTCTTAAGTACATGCATATTAGAGGATTTCAATAGAAGTCAATTCTCCTCTCCATTAGTCACTGAAATTTTACCAGCTCTGAGTGAACAGAATAATGTTGTGTTCTCATGAATCTGCTTAGAAACTGGCATTTCATCACAAATAGATACATTATAAGACAGACAATGTTTAATCTCTTTTATAGAAAAAGAATTTAATTATTTTTTTTTTAGGAATAATCTTCAACCAGTTTTCTGCTGAACTGTGCACTTCACGCATTTTAAAAAGAAAGCTTATCCTTAGACAGGTGATATTTTAATCCTGAACCCCCTGCTCATCCAGTTTTGTCACATTTTTGGAACAGAACACCATGTTAGAACACAGTTTCACGATCACCATTTTTTTCCACTAAAATAAACTACATTTGCCCACACCCTGACCACCAGGATGTCAGAATCACAGCTGAGCTTTTTCATATCCCTATGCTGTTAGTTCCCTTTTGAGGTGGACAATGCTTGGCACCAGGAAAACATGCGGAGCTCAAGGAGTAGTCAAATGTCTCACAAACTCCCAAAACTGTAATGTGTTCTCTTCATTTATAATTAAGTTTCTCAAGCTTGCAGAGTTCACATATAATTTCAGACTGTATGTCAAAACTTCCATCAGTACACCAAAATACAAAATGTAGTGGCACTAAGATGAGCAACAACAATAGATAATAACTATTTTGAAGGAAAACAGAAAGTTACTCTAATTATTAGCCAAACACTGTGTTACTTAAGCAGCAAACTCCCAGCAAAGTCATTGATGTCTTCAGAAATTTTTCTAAGGATCATAGTTTTATGTCAACAGACATCAAAATGCTAAAATGATGCTTGCTCAGATAGAAGATCCTCTGAATGAGGGATAATGAGTGATTCTCCAGGGACATCACCACCCACCACTGTTCTGGCTTATTTTTACCAGGATTTCCAAGGTCAGATGTCTTACAGCTTTAACAGAAGGTACATGGTCTCCTGAGTGAGATGCCAGGACTTACTTCATCTACATCTTCAAACTCCTTTCTGTTGCTGGGTAGTGTTTATTCAGTAAGCTTTTAATGGCTTTGGGGGGAAAGCACATTGATGCAAAAAGTTATAAAAAAGACTTTGCCTGTTAACATGTTGATACAATTTCTCCTTGTGATTTGTTTCCTGGTGCCTTCAGCTGTCTCTACAGATTTGATATATCACAATACCATTGATTTCTATGTGGTCCCAGTGATGTGTTCCAGAATCCACTCCAGTTCTGAAGTTTTCCAGGAGGTGAGATTACCCAAGTTACAATGAGTGGAATGAATTTTGGCAGCTACTCAGTCAGCAGATTAGAAAAAGGGAGCAGGTCCCTAGGGACAAAGGACTACAAGATGAAAGTCCACATTACTGACACGTTGCAGTCTAAAATTCCCATCTCGTTTCTCATTTCTTCTTGTTTCTGCTGTACTTCAGACCATAATGTAACTATTACTTTGTACTATGGAGAAGCTCACATAGCTTCTGCATTATTTTATACTATATTCAAGCTAACTACTGCTCAGAATTTATGCCAGCACAAAGAGCAATGCAGCTCACAGTGCTGGCCCTGCAAGGATTTGCACATAAACTCAGCTCTATGCACTTGGCTTGCTTTACTGAGGGTTGCTTAACTCAGAGGAACTGGTGAAAACAACATAGAGGTAACGTGTTGGTATCATGGGGATTTCGGAGGAACTGATAAATTTGGAAAAAAAATAGTGATCATAATGGTGTGTTCTTCCAACCTAACAAGGACAATATCCCTGAAAATGGCCATGACCAAGATTAGTGTCCACAAAACTGTGACCTGCATGCTTGGAAGAGGGCCTCGGATGCAGCCCTGAGATTTCCTACTACATTTTAACCCAAAGGGATGACAGACAGTTCTACCCCAGTGGAAGACAAGCTGCTTGCTCTTCAGGACAAAGAGTAGTAGTATTGCAGGAGCATGACACATGTATACCTTCCCAGGATATCTTCCACCTATGCTTTTTGGATCTGCTTATTTTCCTTCTATTTTTGTGCATCTTTGCCTTCTTTAGGCTCAGCTACCAGCCTGAAGTGAGGTCTCTCATCAAAGACTGAGTATGCAGCCCTTTTGTGAAAGAGAACATAATCCTACCTCTCTTTGCAATCACATGATGTCTCTCCCTAACAAACTTACCAGAGCCTAGGTAAGCGAGCGTGGGGGTTTCATCCTTTTGGTTTGCAGCCAAAGACAGCCTGCTCTCTCACTCTCCATTCATTCATTACTGTTATACCTGCCTCTACAGTTTCGGGCTTTTTTTTCTTCTTAAAAGGTAACCACAGGTATGGCATCACTGCGCAGCACTGTTTAACCATGGCAGATGGGATGGGATGCTGCCCTGATTTATAATCTCTGCCAGCCCAAGTGAATGCAGGAGCTGGTAACTTTGTACACTCCTCCTGAAGAGCAAGATGCCCAGATAGGATGCATTTGAGGAAGCATCTTTAGGGAGTGTCTCTAGCCCACCTGGCACGGCTCAGGAAGGCAACTCAGCCTGTATGTATTTACCTTGCTGCTTGGAAAAGAATAAGCAGGCCAGGGCATAATGCAGCCCAGCCATGTCAGGCTCTCAGGGCTGTACGGCCTTAGCCTTGCAAACCCCTCTGATGGCAATAATGGTTGCGTGCCTGAGACACAAACTTTGATTTCACATTTTTATCGCAAAGTGCAAAACATGGACCCTGTCAGCAGCTGGCAGCCTTGCTTGCCTTTCCACCCACACCCCACGGGAGCATGGCTTCAAAGTGCAGCAGCACGCTGGTGTCTTCGGTTCAGCACGAAGCAGGGTGTAAAGCAGCTTTTAAAAAGACGAAGCATCTCCAGGTGGTTAAGGGCACAGAGCTACGGCGAGTGTCTGTGGTGGGCACAGCCACCGGCCGGCAGGGTTAAAGGGAGGCTGTCCAAATTCATCCAAGACCTGCAAGTCTTGAAATACGTAAACCCTACATGCATCAGATAAAGAAGCCAGAAAGAAAGGTGCCCCCTAATGAGTTTTTTTTGCGCTTGGGTGAGCGAAAGGGCTGCTTCAGGAGGCTAATAACTGAAAACCTTCCAGGCTTTTGTCCGGAGAAATGGCAGGCACTTTCCATCCCTTTGAAAAAAAGAAGGCCTTTCGGAGTCTTCACGAGAGATGTGGATTTTAAGGGCGACCTTAGGTCATACAGAACTAATCAAGCGAAAACAATAAGAAAATTAGACTGACAGTCAGCAAGTATCTGAGGACTTTATCAAAAAGAATTAGGAATGGACAAATTCACTGGGAGCAAAGGATCAGATCTGCAAGGTGGCATTGTGTGGTGGGATTAAATTATTTATTCATTGTTAATTTATTTATTTATGTATGTGCAAATGACCTAGCTGCTGCAGGTGCTGAGGAGTTTGTGAAAAGGCCCAGTTTTAGAGCCAAGGCTAGAATATTGGTCCATTTAACTCATTCTTTTCCTTAAGGCGATCAAACAGTGACTTTTATCTAGGAGATAGAAGAGGAAAACCATATGTGTACTGGGAATGATGCGGGGTCTGAGCAGCACTAAGTACCCAAGTATTCCAGTCTCATTCAAGAATGCTGTGCAGTTTAATGTCCAGCAAATTAGCAAATGAATGCTTATGTCAATATGTGAAAAATCCCTAGTTGGTTTAAACAGATAAAAAGCCTCTTGGGAAATGGCAGAAAATGCAGGCTTTCTCTCCCTGTCTTTTTTAAAGAAAGAAAGAGAAACAGTACTTATTAAGTTTGCCCCAAACTTACAAAAAGTTGCACAAAACAACAACAGTCTACATGGATGCTGGATCTTATATATGCATGAAATATTCCCAATGCTGCTACTGCAAAAATACAAGAAGCTTTGCTTTTGCCAGGCACTCTTTGAGTCACACACTTGCTATTCAGAAGAAAACAGTTAAAATCTGGGACAGCTACAGAGCTTGTTAGATGCCATCCGCCTACCCCTCTCTTAAAGGTACAGGAGGTCAAAAACCCTGGAGAGGCTCCGTCTTTACACTTTGCCCTGGTTTATAAAATCAGTCTTGAAGATGAAATCCACAAACACCTCTTGTTTTTCCCTCTCCAAATGTAACCATTAACCAGAATGGGTAAAAATTGTCATCTCATGTTTCCCTTGACCCAGCAGAGCAAAGCCACAGTGGGGACTCTGTGTATGACATGACCCTGGGGAAAAAAGGAACACGAGATCTCAGCATGGGGGTTGGAGGCAAGAAGTCACACGTATCAAAAATGACAGAGTCATGTCAGTTAATGCCATGTGATAAGGGAGTCCTGCTGAGTTTTACGTCTTTCTGCAGAGATACACTTGAAAGCTGACTGGTAAGGAAGATTTTTTACTAAATCCAGAAAGGGGCTGTAGATATTTGGGACTGATCAGGACTGATCATAATGAATTATCTTTCTTCAGGACAAACATCAGTAGCCATTCTAGGGATAATAAAACTGCCCTGTAAGACAAATGGAAACCTACACATCTTGAAAACAGACAAGCAGGTTTATGCAGAAAGCCATCTTACATACTTCTGCTTTGCCCACGGAATTTCCCTCCTCTTGGCCATTCTTAGGCCTGCTTCTCAAAACCAGCCTTCTTTATGGCCTTCTGCAGTAAGGGCTACTAAAGAGAAGGTATTTTAAATAACAAATGTCTTTAATTATACTAAATTTAAAACATTACCTCAGATTAAAAGTTCAATGAGAGTCCTTTTGTCCCTTGAACATTAATGTGCAAGGATGAATTTGGTCAACACAAGCACCAGCATGTCACTAATATGCTACCACTCACCTTCTGCATCCCAGTGAGAGCTGCGACACACAGTAACCAGGGCGCCTGCTGAGCTATGGTCTTACGCCATGGGCTATCAGGGAGCCTTTTAAAATAGCAGGAGCCAAAAGCAGAGTTACCTAGCACTGAGAGCTCAGTCATCTCAGGAACAAGTAGCACAGGCCAGGCCTTTTCTTGCTCATCATTTCAAATGGATGGAGTCCCAGCTCATAAGAGAAATACTTAGCATCAGTGTGCAAGAGCATGATCTAGTACTGTGACTGAATTTCCTGTCCCCAAGACTATCCAATTCCCCTTCTGTGTTGTCTCTAACTTCAGCTATATTGACAAAGTTTCTTAGCTTTATCTCAGGGGCAAACATCACCACTACATGCTTACTTTTAGTGTCTAAGTCATTAGATAAAATACTAATATATCAATTAGTATTATTAACACTGAAAGTAGAATACTTTCAAAATTATGTTCTGTTACCTATCTCTCCACCTATTCACTTTAAGATTTCTCTACTTTTTCCCACTTTTTCCAGCTTCAGTGTTCACTTCCCAAATTGTGAGGAATTAAAATTCCTTTTTCTGCTGCAAATTAAGATGCTTTGCTTAATGTCTCACCAGTGTTTTACACAGAAGAGTCAAACTGGCTGTGAGTCATTCTTCTGTTGGGGAAACAGGCTGGCTACGTACATAAATGAAAAGAGCTTCCTCAAGACAGAATGGAAACAGGGACTTGAGTTCTGCAGGCAGGGCTCAGCACAGGACCAACAGGAGGACAAGGGTAAAAGGTAACTGCAACTGTCCTAGCACTCATCAGTACGCCTTGCCAATGGATGCCCAGGAGACCTTCCTCTTTGCTCTATGCATGTGCAATTGCACTCTGAATGTGCAGCAACATTAATGAATTAATTAATATTAATTCATTAATTAATATTAATGTTTTCTGGCATCTGGTAGCCCAGACTGCTCCACAAAGCAGCAGTACAGTAGATTATAAAGACACTAGACTGGTAGGTCTAAGAAATGAAATAATAGGCAAACTAGAACAGGGAGATCCTGCTACACCTGAAGCTCTGCACAGTTACATGGGCAAAAAGCTGAATTCACACAACCCAACTCCAACAGAAGATTCTTCCAGGAACTTCAAGAATCTGAAGCTTAGCTTTGAATGGGATACCACCAACTAATGCCCTTGTTGTCGTTGCCTACCAAGTTGTATTGGATGTGGCTGCAAACTACAGGATATAAAATTACCAGAGGTTTCTGTAGCTTTTCACGTGGAGTACAAGACTCAGCTGAAAGTAGAGATCTCATATTGCCTACTGTTATTAGATTCTGGCTTCTGTAACATTTTGTGATTGTTTCAGTGTCCTGTTGTTAAAAGAACTCTTTCACTTCAGAGACTGTGTGGACAAGCACATAGGATCCTCAACTCAGAGTCAGAAAGGCTGTGCTCTAATCCCATCTTTGCCCTGGCACTTAAGGACATGGGCAGTTTCTGCCTCTGTTTTCATGTAAGTAAATCAGAGATGAGAGCATCTATTGCTTTTGTATTTAAGATGTATCACAGCTTATTATTATTAATTTTCCTTATTAGTTTTCTTAATTCTAATACTGCAATTGATTTAAGATTTGGATCCACAGAATCATTCTGCTTAGAGCTTCTCAGCACCCCCCCAATTCAGGCAGCCAAGCTGCTGAAACCTCCTGCATTTTTACAACACAGAAAGTAAAGGGTAGTCCCAGAGATTTTCTCAGCTGGATTTCACACTAGCCTTCAAGGAGGAGGCAGTGGAAGTCATAGACTCATAGAATCATAGAATACCAGGTTGGAAGGGACCTCAAGGATCACCTGGTCCAACCTTTCTTGGCAAAAGCGCAGTCTAGACAAGATGGCCCAGCACCCTGGCCCAGCTGAATCTTAAGTGTCCAACGCTGGGGAACCCACCACTTCCCTGGGGAGATTATTGCAATGGCTGATTGTTTTCATCATGAAAAATTGTCCTCTTGTGCCCAATTGGAATCTCCCCGGGAGTAACTTGTACTCATTACCCACCATCTTTTCCACGTGACTCCTTGTAAAAAGGGCGTCTCCATCTTCTTTGTAGCCACCCTTGAAGCACTGGAACATGGTGATGATGTTTCCTGTAAGCCTTCTTTTCTCAAGGCTAAAATCAGTTCTCTCAGTCTTTCTTCATATGACAGGCTTCCCAAGTCCTCTGACCTACTCTGGACCCCAAGTCATACATGGGGATGCTTGTTTGTAAATTTAAAGTAAAGTTAATTAAACATCCACAGATATTAGAAACCTATCAGAAAAGGAAAATTAGGAAAGGAAGTTAGAACTTCAGTGTCCAGAAGTAGCATGAGGAAACCAGACTCTTCTCTGAGCTAGAGGGAGGCAGCTGAAGTAGGCTTCAGGGAAGTCCTGTAATCAAGATCAAGGTGCAGCAGCTGTAGCCTCATTGTTACAGACTTCTGGGATGTTTGCATTTTACAAAGGCGTTTACTATGCCAACACTTGTAAAGTCGCTTCAGTGTTATTAGTGACTTTAGTGAGCTATTTCTCTGTTCAGCAAAGTGCATGGATGTTTGCATGGTTGAAAGCTGTGCAAGAGGAGGTTTAGACTGGACATCAGAAAGCATTTCTTTACTGACAGGGTGGTTAAACACTGGAACAGGCTTCCTAGATGCTGGTCGATGCTCCATGCCTTTAAGAGGCATTTGGACAACACCCTTAACAACATGCTTTGACTTGTGGTCAGCCCTGAATTGGTCAGGCAGCTGGACTAGATGATCGTTGTAGGTCCTTTCCTACTGAAATTGTCTAGTCTGTTCCATTCCAACTCCTGAAGGGAGAAAAAAATAGCAGCAATTAAAAGGCAGACAAAGTAGTAAGTGAGACAAAACAGAAATTTATGCTACCTTTCAAATGAAAATTTTGTCCATTTGACAAAAGACTTTTCCAAATAGATACATAGATTTTACTGAAGCACAAAGATTTATTCTAAACAAGAAGTGGACAAAGTATATTTAAATGATAACTACTGTTACAACAGTTTTCAGCATAAAGGCTAAAGGGGGACAAAAATGCAGGCCATAAAAAGAGATGTGCAAAAGCAAGACATTGTTAAGAAAGACATTATTAGAAAATTCAAACTCAAGCTGAACAGATAGTTTGCACTAATAAATACATCAGTAAATGACCCAAAGAACCCTCCTCTGAGTAGAGGAAGTTTGGCTTGGCTGATCAGACACTCAGCAAGACAAACACCAAGGCAGCAACTGCAATGCAAATCTGCCCTCTGGGGTCTGGTCCACGAGGACAGTTGCTACCACACAAGTGTTTTCAAGTACACTCCATATTTTTCTCACCTCTCAAAATGGGCAAGTACTACTCATTGAAACACAGAGTTAGTCCCCAGCTTCAAAACCTGGAGGGTCCGAGACACTTCAGCATTCTGATCTAACAATGTGTCCATTCCCTGAAACACTGCTCTGCTTAGTCATGAAAAATACAACATTTGTGGACTTTAAAAAATATTATAATATTAGACAACCTTAAATATGTTTTGTAGGAGGAAGGATGAACCTTTAATATACTTTCTGTGTGGTTGGTCACAACTTCTCTATGCTCTTTTGTAAAGTATATATTCTTCTGAACAGTGAGATCACAGATGTAATACATACAGCAGGGAGAAGTTCAGACACCCTGCAGCTCAGCTCTATTTAAGTGTCTTCAGGAAATGAAACTGAGAATTAAAAAGCTGTTTGGCTGGCGCACATGCAAATTGCAGCCTTCCTCTCAAACAACTTCCTAGTGGCCCTACAGAATTTGGTTTGGCTGACTTTAACAGGAAGACATGGAGGAAAAGAAGTCACAGAAGCAGGAATTATTTTTCTGGATACCACCAGAACAGAGCCCCTTAAAAAATCTACAGAAGTAAAATTATTCTACAGAGACTCTGCCCCTTCCAAGACAATATACATATTGTTTCTTATACTTTTATCTGGGATAAGCATATGAAAATACAATTTATATACAATAAAATACATTATTGATTAGAAGCAAGGGCATTTTCACATTTCATATTGATTAGAAGCTACCAGGGAAAAAAAAAAAAACCAAAAAACAAACAAAACCAACAACAACTTTTATAGATTATTTTTTTAAATCTTACAATAGTGAAGGGAAACAGCTTCACAAGGTCGTCCTGATTCTGTTGTGGCAAACATCCAAGAGTTAATTTCAAGTCAAGTGTAAATACACAGCAAGGTGTTTTGCCCAATTCAGAAAGCTGACCTAAATGATTTAAGTTTTGCCTAGAACCACCATCCTCTTTGACTCTTTTTTCATGAGACATGTTATCTAGAAAATAAAAAAAAAAAAAAGCAGGTATGACACCACATATCCCAGGGACAGAGAACATTTCTCTCTCCTTTACAGAAACACAGAAAGTCACAACGGTAATTCAAAGCCACCTTACAAAACTAGCATTAAATTATTAAATAAAAGTGAAAATAAAATATTTTATACACCTCACCTGCTCTTGGTCTACTGGCAATTCACGTGCAAGTGTCTAAAAACCAGAAATAGAAACAAACTAGTTTATTTCTGTGTTCACGGCACATTAAAGATTGCCAGTGAAAATAATTTATATTTTTAAAGAACTATCCAGTTATAATAATCAAATTGATACCAGTCATAGAGAAATTAGAGCAATTCCTAAACACCTAGTTCTAAACTGTATGAGTTGGTGAAACCATCCAAAGGTAATGATGACATTATGTGTGGGATGTACACTATGTACTCCTGGCCCAGAGTGATTCTGGTTGTCATGCATCAACTGCTAAGGCCACTGACATGAGTCGAGTCAGGCACCCAGGCGCAAATGTCTGTGCCTGAGGTACCAGGTCCCCCATGGCAATGAGATCCATAGTAAGAAGGCTGGTACACCAGCAAGAGGGAGGTGGCAGGCTTATCTTTCCATGGACTGCCACTGCTAACATTCCTTGGTCTGTAATTGCTTTAGCCCTTCAGGCTGATTTAGCCAGGTTTATATGAGAATAAGATGAAGCAAATTATGAATAGAATAATTATGAAAAAGGCTCATATCAACATTCTATTTACAATATGACTGCTTCAGACCTTTGGGTAGACTCAAATCAAAACTGTTTGGTTTTGCCTGGACTAAAACCAGATCAGAACACCCTGAGATGTGCACAGGTCAGGTCCAACGGGGACACAGCACCTCACGTGCCTCTACATTTCACTGGCAGTAAAAAGGGCAAAGATTGTGAAGACACACTGGAAAATGGAAAGCTCTATCGTGCTTCTATTTTTGTAACAAACTTGCTTGGCATGCGCTGCTGACCACTGGCTGCACATCCACGTGCTGTTGGCTGATGGCTCAGGAATGCCAGCGGGCCAGGGCAGCTCAAGCAGGGTGTCAGCTCCAGTGACTGTGCCAGATGGCTCTAGCAGAGGCTGCGCTGTAGTAACTGTGCTATAGGCTGGAATGGGATTGCTTTGGGGCACTTATTTCCAGCTGAGCTTGGCTCATGTCACCTGGGCATGTCACATATGTGAGGCTGGATCCTTCTGTTTGCTCCTTAATCTCCCATTAAGACTGGAGTCGAACTGGTTTGGGTTTAAAACACCTTACAGCATCCTTAAGTCTGTCTTAAAGTTTAATCAGCTGTAAGAGCTCTCCCTCCTCCTTTTTCACACCCCAGCCTTGCCAGGTCACTCTCCAAAACAAGGCTTACCAGAGACAATCTCGCCCTGGCCACCGTCAGCTGCCTCCCCCTCTCCCTCTGCTCTGTGGTGTACAGTGAAGAGATGCACCAGCATGAGCACTTTGCCCATCAAAGATTTATCTGCAGAGAGGGGATATCCAGATGCAAATTAGAGTGGCTTTCCAGATGTTCAGTAATTCAAAATATACCCAGCTATAAGACAGAACAGCTAAGGCAGGGAAGAAGTTTCACATGAATAAAGAGCAGGAAACTTAAGGTTAAATGTAAGGGTGCAGCCCGGGCAGTGAAATGCGTTGTTGTTTAAGGTTATCCTCAGTCACGAGCGAGCTGAAGTTTGAATGCTGGTAATGTCAACGGCAGGAAATCTGGCAGGGGAAAGCATTGCTGCGGAGCTCCCATGCTTAGAATGGGACAGAGTTTCTTCTGCTGTTTAAAGCACCCACAACCATCTCACAGAAAACACATCCCATTGTATATGACAGCATCACAAGCCTTTCCCAGTGCTTTTCCAGTAATCCAGTAATTTTGATTAGTTAATCAAAAAGAAAGGAAAAAAAAATTACAAACTACAACCCTAACTAAAAACCCACTTTCTCACCCCAAAAGTTGTAGAGGAAAAGCTTGGATGTTTCTTTCCTAATTTATAAAGAATAACTTTGCAGCTCTCCGTGGTTTGGGGTAGGGGGTCCCGCCGGTGGTGCGGGGCTGCTGCGCCCCCTGCAGCCCCCGCGACAACGGCAACCTCCGGCAAAACCTTTCTGTAAGCGACTGTCGCTGTCACCGCTTACCCCATTGCAGCTGTCCCGTGGTTCACAGAGGGACAGGAATATTTTTGTCTGAAACGTTTCTGCTTCGGTCCCGCAAAAATAAGTGAATTGGAGGTCGCTTTGTCAGCCCATCTATAAAAAACAACCTTCTGCATTTTGCTCTCCCCCAAGTAACAAATACGAGATGAGCGCATAACACATCCTTCCGCTGCCAAAATTAAATTCAAAAGAAATGTTTGCAAAATCTAATTTTGATCTAAAACTCATCACAGACTTTTGGAGGAGGACTAAGAAGCCAAGTCATGGATTTGACACTTATTTGCTCAGGAAAGCTCTGCCAAAAGGCATCCTCTGCTTTTCTGCCAGGCCCTCGTTTTCCACCTCATTTTACAGCTGCTGTGACTGAGGTCAAGTGATATGTCACTCTGTCAGATCACACAGCGAGTCAGTGGCTCTTCCCGGATTAGAACAATTCCACACGGCTCTCTGAAAAGATTTGTAACAAATGTCAGCGCCGACCGTCCACTGTTCAAAGCATATGTTTAAAGCTCTTAGACATCTCAGTCAAAAGGTATTGTAAATATAGAGACAAAGCTAGCAAATGCTTTGCTCTGGAGTTTTAAAAATGGCATACCAGAATCCAGCAGAGATAAAAAAAACCCTAAAGCAGGTCACTTTCAGCAGGGAATGTGTGCTCTGCTTTGGAGCTGTTCCAAGAGCAGGAAAGGTTTTGGTTTTTTTCCTCCCAAATGGTCAAGATGCCAGTGGCTCAGCACAGGCTGGCAAGGTCACAGGGCCAGAGGGCACAAAATAACTTGATATAACTTCCTCTTTCTTGCTTGTTAGCATTCCTGGCCATTGCTTTCAGCATCCTTTTTGTAATAAAAAAGGAAGTGTGCTTGAAACGGTCATCTTGTTATGCACAACACAATAAAAAGTGTCTAATGTTATGGTCTTGCCCTAATTCTTTACTAATATCATCAAAATACAAAAAATTTCCTTGCAGAAATCTTACATGTGCAGAGATTAAGCATGAGTTGTAAAATCAAAAGCCAAAACACAGCAGTACCCTTTTATAATCTCATAATTTTAGCAAGAAATAAATATTCCAGCTATTTATAAAAAGACCACCACAAGGCCCACAGATCACTCAGGTCGCACTGGAAACATGTTTCGAGGTTTTAAAGGTGCAGAAGGAGCATGAATAGTGTGCTGTTTCTGTGAGCAGAACCTAAAAAGAAGTGAAGATAAAGCTGGGAAGACTGAAGTGAACTTCCTTTTTGAAATCTCAAGACAGGTCAAACTAACATAACATCAACAGATGTACATAACATACAAAATCTGCATATTTTGTATGTTATGCACATAACATACAAGATCTGCAATATCTGCGTATCTCCATATGAAATCTTGCTACACTCTGGTTCCTCTCATGCTTTCTAAGAATCTTTTTGTGTCTCTGAGCTTCTCCCAGAAATATCAATCATATTGTGCTTCTTGTCCCACTCTTTATGCCTGAAACAGTTTGTAAAAAACATTGCTGTGAAATAACCTGAGAACCTACCCTTTACTTTAAGACCATCCTTTAAGAGAAGAATCAGGACAAAAGAAAAAAGAATGAGCTTTTTGATAAATATTCACTGAAAACACCAAAAGCTGCCAAATCTTGCAGAGAAAATCTTAGGATAAGAGTTCAACCACCACAGCTTTACCAGGGGTAATATTCTTGCTCTACAACACAACAAAGCACCTGGAAATTTTCATCTACATGTGGTCCAACCTCCTAGCTATGGAAAAGAAGATGGGTCTTTCTTAGCTGTTCTGTGACTTAATAGCCATGGTCCTCTCATAAGGGACAGGTGGCTGACCTTCTCTTTT